>OX392503.1:7854355-10562449 GCA_947623375.1 Apotomis capreana | reverse complement strand
GGTCTTAAGCCAAGTTGTGATTACTCTCTTGCAGTCGTAGTAAGCTTTCGAGTAAATGTCCAGTTGTTTGTTCAGTTTGTTGTAAATGTGTGAAGATTTTGAGGAAAACTGTCTGCGAGCAAATGAGGTCCTAGTTTTTACGTTTGTAGTGTTTTATGTTTTTTTAATGTAATATGTAGAATATATAATTTTCTAACCGAAAGGAGATTACTGATCATACGTAGAGTTGGTCAGTAGGAAATCTACTTTTTTTGAAATACATGACCTTGATTAATGCACGTTGAGCTCGTTTGAAATAACTTAACGGTTGACATATAATAATCATTCCACAGGTCTTAAGCATTTGCGTATTGATGCTATCAAATCCGACTGCATTACTGTTATTTAAGTTCTTGATAACAATTGAAACCTCATCAGCATCAGTAGGGAGCAAGAAAATACTGTTAACGTTGCTAGGCAAACCTAGAGGTACTTGGATGTGCACTCTGTTTCATCATACGATAAGGTCTTAAGCCAAGTTGTGATTACTCTCTTGCAGTCGTAGTAAGCTTTCGAGTAAATGTCCAGTTGTTTGTTCAGTTTGTTGTAAATGTGTGAAGATTTTGAGGAAAACTGTCTGCGAGCAAATGAGGTCCTAGTTTTTACGTTTGTAGTGTTTTATGTTTTTTTAATGTAATATGTAGAATATATAATTTTCTAACCGAAAGGAGATTACTGATCATACGTAGAGTTGGTCAGTAGGAAATCTACTTTTTTTTAAATACATGACCTTGATTAATGCACGTTGAGCTCGTTTGAAATAACTTAACGGTTGACATATAATAATCATTCCACAGGTCTTAAGCATTTGCGTATTGATGCTATCAAATCCGACTGCATTACTGTTATTTAAGTTCTTGATAACAATTGAAACCTCATCAGCATCAGTAGGGAGCAAGAAAATACTGTTAACGTTGCTAGGCAAACCTAGAGGTACTTGGATGTGCACTCTGTTTCATCATACGATAAGGTCTTAAGCCAAGTTGTGATTACTCTCTTGCAGTCGTAGTAAGCTTTCGAGTAAATGTCCAGTTGTTTGTTCAGTTTGTTGTAAATGTGTGAAGATTTTGAGGAAAACTGTCTGCGAGCAAATGAGGTCCTAGTTTTTACGTTTGTAGTGTTTTATGTTTTTTTAATGTAATATGTAGAATATATAATTTTCTAACCGAAAGGAGATTACTGATCATACGTAGAGTTGGTCAGTAGGAAATCTACTTTTTTTTAAATACATGACCTTGATTAATGCACGTTGAGCTCGTTTGAAATAACTTAACGGTTGACATATAATAATCATTCCACAGGTCTTAAGCATTTGCGTATTGATGCTATCAAATCCGACTGCATTACTGTTATTTAAGTTCTTGATAACAATTGAAACCTCATCAGCATCAGTAGGGAGCAAGAAAATACTGTTAACGTTGCTAGGCAAACCTAGAGGTACTTGGATGTGCACTCTGTTTCATCATACGATAAGGTCTTAAGCCAAGTTGTGATTACTCTCTTGCAGTCGTAGTAAGCTTTCGAGTAAATGTCCAGTTGTTTGTTCAGTTTGTTGTAAATGTGTGAAGATTTTGAGGAAAACTGTCTGCGAGCAAATTAGGTCCTAGTTTTTACGTTTGTAGTGTTTTATGTTTTTTTAATGTAATATGTAGAATATATAATTTTCTAACCGAAAGGAGATTACTGATCATACGTAGAGTTGGTCAGTAGAAAATCTACTTTTTTTTAAATACATGACCTTGATTAATGCACGTTGAGCTCGTTTGAAATAACTTAACGGTTGACTTATAATAATCATTCCACAGGTCTTAAGCATTTGCGTATTGATGCTATCAAATCCGACTGCATTACTGTTATTTAAGTTCTTGATAACAATTGAAACCTCATCAGCATCAGTAGGGAGCAAGAAAATACTGTTAACGTTGCTAGGCAAACCTAGAGGTACTTGGATGTGCACTCTGTTTCATCATACGATAAGGTCTTAAGCCAAGTTGTGATTACTCTCTTGCAGTCGTAGTAAGCTTTCGAGTAAATGTCCAGTTGTTTGTTCAGTTTGTTGTAAATGTGTGAAGATTTTGAGGAAAACTGTCTGCGAGCAAATGAGGTCCTAGTTTTTACGTTTGTAGTGTTTTATGTTTTTTTAATGTAATATGTAGAATATATAATTTTCTAACCGAAAGGAGATTACTGATCATACGTAGAGTTGGTCAGTAGGAAATCTACTTTTTTTTAAATACATGACCTTGATTAATGCACGTTGAGCTCGTTTGAAATAACTTAACGGTTGACATATAATAATCATTCCACAGGTCTTAAGCATTTGCGTATTGATGCTATCAAATCCGACTGCATTACTGTTATTTAAGTTCTTGATAACAATTGAAACCTCATCAGCATCAGTAGGGAGCAAGAAAATACTGTTAACGTTGCTAGGCAAACCTAGAGGTACTTGGATGTGCACTCTGTTTCATCATACGATAAGGTCTTAAGCCAAGTTGTGATTACTCTCTTGCAGTCGTAGTAAGCTTTCGAGTAAATGTCCAGTTGTTTGTTCAGTTTGTTGTAAATGTGTGAAGATTTTGAGGAAAACTGTCTGCGAGCAAATGAGGTCCTAGTTTTTACGTTTGTAGTGTTTTATGTTTTTTTAATGTAATATGTAGAATATATAATTTTCTAACCGAAAGGAGATTACTGATCATACGTAGAGTTGGTCAGTAGGAAATCTACTTTTTTTTAAATACATGACCTTGATTAATGCACGTTGAGCTCGTTTGAAATAACTTAACGGTTGACATATAATAATCATTCCACAGGTCTTAAGCATTTGCGTATTGATGCTATCAAATCCGACTGCATTACTGTTATTTAAGTTCTTGATAACAATTGAAACCTCATCAGCATCAGTAGGGAGCAAGAAAATACTGTTAACGTTGCTAGGCAAACCTAGAGGTACTTGGATGTTATTGATCATATTACTTTCGCCCATGTCTATGAAAAAGTTGTTAAGGCATGGCAAATTTCCTCTGGCTTAGAAAGTGTGTTATTGTTACTTATCAAAGCGTTACATAAAATATACATCACATTTAAAAACTCGTAATAATAATAATTGTGTTGTCATTTTTCAATTCATAAAACCACTACAGCAATAAAAAGAAACCACGTCCATTAAATCCAGTTCAGGCATTTCTTAAAGCGATATTTTAGTATAATTACTACATCACGCCAACTTGAATTACTTCTTAATCACTTGATTAATGCTTGCTTTTTTTTGCTTGCGTTTTCAGTTCCTTTCCATTCATGGTGCATATTGTACCATGCACATGCTAGCAATACCCAAAATTTCAGTGAGCCTAGACGGTGATATACTTATTTAGCATTCGATGTATAAAACTTCTATCTCTCTCGCACTCACCTACTTGTCGAAAATCGAGAGGTGGCGCGCATCTGTTATTTTAAGTTCAAGTTTAGTTGTTGTAGTGGTAGTTAATCAAGTCTATCAGTCACTTCGAATAAATGACATCGCTAAAGTAATATATTGACAAGATCTAAAACAGATGAGCTAAACGTTGAATTATGTTATTCCTAATATTCATTTACCTAACGACATTAACAAGAATTTAAGCGTCACTTTTATCAAATAAAACAGCGTTCCCGGATCAAAGTTACGCCGGGTCACGTCCTAGTGTTGCATATTCCGAAATTAAATTAAGACGAGGAAAAACTATGTTCGTTACCGGCCCCGGACAGAATAATTCCCTGTGCAGCATTATTACAGCTTATACTGTGAGCCGTTAGTATTCCACGAGTATTTTGTGGTAAAAATAAACTTGGTTAATTTGCGAAGACGTCCTTATTAATGTTGTAAATGAGGAAGCGGGTTTATTCGGTTTAGTTTTACGATCATGCTTGGTTTTTGTTTTTCTGCAAAAACGTAGATAAATGAGGAATGAAGTGTTAGGTACGATGTTAGAATTACTTATTTGAGTACTAGAATGATACGATAATGACAGATGATACTGCCGTTGTTTTCTCTGGTGACACCTGGGAGGAGGTTCGTAGTCACGCTGAGGCGGCACTAGTAGAGATAGCTCACTGGTTAAATTCTAATCTGTTAACATTAAATATCAGTAAGACTAACTATATCTGTTTCACAAATAACATAACTACTCAACCAGACGAAAATTTTAATATTAGGATCCACACGTGTCAAGACCCCTCGCAGCATGACTGTTCTTGTGAAACCATAGAAAAGGTCAATTGTACGAAATATCTAGGGGTGATGATGGATCAGCGACTTACCTGTTATTCACATGTAGAACTGGTCATGACAAGAATTAGGAAAATGATCTGGATCTTTAAAAACTTAACACATGTTGCTCCTCAAAAACTATTAAACCAGATTTACACATCACTTGCTCAATCTGTTTTGGTATACTGTATCCCAATATGGGGTGGGGCTACTAAAACCAACTTTATTCAATTGGAAAGAGCTCAGCGGGCTCTGCTTAAAGTAATGTACCTTAAGCCGCGTAGATTCCCGACCTCAGACTTATATGTAGTTTGTGACTTGTTGTCTGTGCGCAAGCTGTATATACTAAATGCGGTCCTGAGAAGACATAAATCCACTGTATACGAACCACTAGACAAGCTGAAAAGGAGGAAAAGGATAAATGTCATCTCAACTCCGATTGTGAAAACGGCCTTTGCGCGCAGGCAACAAGCCACACTATCTGGCAAACTTTATAACATAATAAATAAAGAAATTGACATCTACCCTATCACGGTACATGAATGTAAAATCAGGGTAACGGCATGGCTGAAAACAAAAACATACGATGATATAGAAAGTAGTATTCTAAAAACTTACAAGCACTTGTAAATGCATAATTAAATTTGATAGAAACCTTTCGACACTCAACTTGCATACATATTCACATACCTACAAACACACACACACACACACGCACGCACGCACGCACGCACGCACGCACGCACGCACGCACGCACGCACGCACGCACGCATGCACGCACGCACGCACGCACGCACGCACGCACGCACGCACGCACGCACGCACGCACGCACGCACGCACGCACGCACGCACGCACGCACGCACGCACGCACACACACACACACACACACACACACACACACAAGCTTTCCAACTATTTTCAGATTCCTTAAATTAAATTAAATTAAATTAAATTACACTTGTATCGACTTAGCTACTATTTAACTTTTGTAATGTGATCTTACTGCACGCAAACAAGCGCACATATGACTGTTTGTGAGTGCGTATGCGCGCCTGCGTGTATGTGTGTGGGTATGTATATATATATGTTATATGTGTGTATGTATATATACACACATACCTATACGCGGTGAGCTAGACTCTAGATTTAGACTATATAATTTAACCTATAACCTTGTCTTACCTCTTTTCTCCTACACAAATGTACTAATTGTTACCTTCATATGGAAGAGCGGTTCTCCTTAGCACAGGTATTATTTTTACTTAAAAAGGGACACCAGCACATGTAAAATAATGTACATCTATGGAAAGAAATAAATCATTTTTCATTTTTTTTTTCAGAAGGTGCAACTTCCTCCGCATATACGAGTATTATTATTTTTTCTTTTACCGTAGTCGGGTAAATTTTGGATGCTATCCCAATACCTACCAAAAGTGGTTACCATCCATTCAGTTGTTTCGGTGTGATGAGAGGACAAAGAAAATTATACCAACAGGTGGCGCTGCTGTACGGCTGGCACTGCGCGCTCATACAAATCCTACCGCGTTGTTAAGGTTTTTTTTTTAAATGATTACCCTTCTCCGTAGAAAACTGATATTTTATACCTATAGCACAAAACCATGTCGTGCGGCTTTTCGTTTTATGTAGACTATTAGGTAGATACCTACTTATCCACTGCGACATAGCCCGAAGTATAGCAAAACTTAACTGGCAATGGACGGGACACATCGCTCGTAGAGCCGATGGCCGCTGGGGCCATTGAGTTCTTGAGTGGCGATCACGCACCGGACGATGCAGCGTGGGTAGGCGCCTCACAACGTATACTGATGACCTGGTGAAGGACGCTGGAGTCCGCTGGAAGCGGGCGGCGCAGGACCAGGTCATGGTGGCGTTCTCTGGGGAGGCCTATGTCCAGCAGTTGGCTGATGATGATGATGATGATTCACTGCGAGGAATACGCTATGTAGCGCGACATACGGAGTCGCGGCAGTCGTGTAGGTACTAGTCCGCCTGATTTTACACGTGGTCACGTCACACACGCGTTTTAAACACAACGGTATTTGTTCAGCAAGCGTAATACCATATCTAATTGGGATCCATAATCATAATCAAATTGTAATTAGCATGAAGTATTATGTAAAACAAATTTTACGACCTTATGAGCGATAAACACACATCACTCTCTCTATAATAAACAAATTGGTAAGTATAGTATATGTATAATATGTACCTACAAGTTTTTTTTTACATAAATTATTCTATTAAGCGGTTTACACTCATGTGAGATTATCGGGAACGGCCCGACATGTTTCAAACTCGTATTCCTAACTCTTCGTCAGGGACTGCTACCCGTACACCGGCGCGGCAACTTCGTTCCTGACAATTTTACGTGAGTGTAAACAGCTTAAAACAATAATGAAATATGTGTCACGAAAGTTTTAATAAGATCATTGGTACATTCATTATTATTTACGAAAGGAAAAAGGTAGGTATAACCTTATACCTACCTTTTACCTTTGTGTTAAGGTCAATCACAGGCCTTTCGAATTTTTCACAAACTATACAAACAGTAGGTAAGCCAGTACGAGAACGGCATTCGCGACCACAGGCTTGGCAGATGAAAGAAGGGCCTACGCGTGGTGAACAACGGCCGAGCCGAGCGAGTTGCGAAACTTGAGAGTATTTTGAACTGTGTGTCATTATAAGATCTTACCCCCATCGAACACCAGTTTCCGTCATGTGTTAGGATATGATTTCAAAAACAAAATGATTAAATTATGCTACTGTCACGCACAATAAAGCGTAGACATGAACTTTTGAATTTGTCTAGGCAGTAGCGTATCATACCTACTTAGATTCATCACGTTTGACATTAACAAATTTTACTAAAATCTGGCTACTTAAGAGATCAAATAGAAACCCTGCCCTGATAATAATTTCGCTACACATATATTAGTAGTCAAATTTCTTCATTTTCGACAACGTTTGGCATTTGCCCAAGACAATAATAACAATGTACGGAGTTGAGACTGCGACTAAGTCTTTGTCATGGGAGTATCAGTCATTGTTACGACCTCTGAAACTTGCGTTAAAGATGTCGTTTCATATTGTTTATCTCTGGATTACTTACGGTTCTTGTTTTAATTTTAAGATTGACTATACATAAGTAGCAGTAGGTATATATATAGTATATATAGTATATATAGTATATGTATATTAGCGGCTTAGTAAGTATGTTTCCAAATTCAATCTGCAATCTACAGTAGGAAATAAGTCAATAACAGCATATGTCATAAAAACTCCGATTAACTCCGAACAACCTTGTGCTTAAATGCTTTTGATTGTTGCCCAGTTCAGTGAAACAATTTCAAATTGGGTAATTTCTAAACTTAATTTAGCAGTATAAAGAATTTGAGGTAATGAAAATTTTAAACTAAAACGACTTTCGCCTCGGGAATAGGCTAGAAGTTCAGTAACTTAATTTTCAGTTTAATTAAATAATCTGTTTCTGAAAACTGAGTACCTACTTTTACTCCTCTTAACTTTGTCGAACGACCTTTCACAATATGTCCGAAGACCTTTTCGCGTAAAGTTATTTCTTTATTATAAGTTGGAATTGTTGCTGGTTCTTTTTGTTTAGGTTACTTGGAATTCAAATGTAAAGTTTGACAGTTCAAAACGTAATTATCTATTAAAATTTTAAGTGACAAATAATTAGATCCCGCACTAAATAAAGTTTTGCCTTTCATGGTAGTTTGGTAGAATATGTCTCATGGCATTAATGTGCTATACAGTTTAAATAGGTAATTAAATTTGAATCCTTTTTATTTTGTGGTAATTATGAAGAGTTTGGGAAATGATTCAGTTTTGAAAAGTCAAATACATTTGTCATATGAAGAGTTTGTGAAATGATTCAGTTGTGAAATGTATATTTGTCAATTTGTGAAATGACAGTAATCCTTATTGCACGCTTAAATAAGAAAGAGATACAAACAACAAGCGGTCTTATCACAGAAAAAATATTTCGTCCAGACCGTATTTTACTACTAGGTAGGTTTACTACCGGTGATTTTACTCATGGATAGATTTAATGTGAATGCGGGGCGAAGAAGTTCTAAAAAAATCTGAACGAATCTCGTGCCAGACAGACTAGAATCGTCGTTGGACAGTGCAGGTTATTTTGCTAATAGCAGCAGTAAATTTAGATTTTTCCAAACGTTCAACCAACTGACACGTAGGTATCTACGCAGCACGAGATGGTTTACGTGTGTTACGTGAGTACTGGTTAGGCCTCGATATCGGGCGCCCCTTGCATACCATATTCACCACGTCCCGAAATACGAATGACCAATGCACTGCCGACAAATAGCTCTCCAATTTATCACGGACTTGCCTTTTAGGGAAGTCGTACACGGCGACTTTTTGCAGCGATTCAGTAGCGATGCAGTCGCAAAACAGGCCGCAATTCAGTCGCGTTGCTGAGCTTCTAATAATATAATACCGGGATCCCGGGGTTTCCTATACAAATAATCCCGAGATCGGAAGCCTTATTTCATACCCTCGCGTATACGCGTACACGCTTCTGCATCGCTACGATCGCAATACAGCATCACCTACAGTCGCAATCCAGCATCGATACAGCCGCCATTTAGCATCGATACAATCGCGATTCTTCGATTCAACATTCATTCAGACGCAAACCTTTCCTCTCCTCTCTTCATTTACTCGATAGTTAGTAGCAATGGTAGGTCCAACCACATGCACTCTCGAAGACCTTATAAAAGGTAGGTACTCCCGGAGGGATGAAAGTGACAACGCATTGGCTAAATCATTTAGTCGAAAAAATTTGATCCTTTTACACGAAGAAGAACAAATATAGTCGCGCGTTTGCATAGATGTAGATGCGATGCTGAATCAAGCGACTGTCACGGGTTTGTACCTATCGCTACTGCATGGATTCTGTCGCGTGTTACAAATACGATAACACACATGCCGCGATTTTGCGAACGCGCAACTGTATCGCTGCAAAGTCACCGTGGGCGACCTCCCTTAAGCGCTTTCACATTAAAAGTATAACTTGATGATGATT
This sequence comes from Apotomis capreana, assembly GCA_947623375.1. Lineage (NCBI taxonomy): Eukaryota > Metazoa > Arthropoda > Insecta > Lepidoptera > Tortricidae > Apotomis > Apotomis capreana. The sequence continues at coordinate 10,553,069 of OX392503.1, read as the reverse complement.
TTAAAAATCATTTTAACGACACATAGGTACTTAATCTTTCACACGTGCTTACACATGATGTATTGAAGATATTATTAGTGTAGTTTATTTTTAATATGACGCAATTACGCACGTTTTGTTTTTCAGAACGATTCGTCACCGGAGTCGCACAGTCAGCCGAAAAATTGGTCTACCGCTTTTCGGCTCTATTTCATGAGTATTAAGGTCCAAAAGCGGTAGGTCCCATTTTTGACTGATGGTACGTTGAGGGTATGGTATTCAGATAAATGGTTTCAATTTTAGCGGGGCGGGGGCGGCAGCCACAGTCGGCGGTTTGACGTATTATCGTCGCGTCGCTCCACTTAGCGTCGCCAGTATGTTCGGTCACTTAAATCCCTGGGTCTAGCCTAGCCTTTAGTTATAAATTCCTAAGCTAGCCGTAGGTAATACTTCTAGATATTATAATTAAGTTTTAAATATGAATGTTGTTAAACTTGTCAGTGCATGCCATTTCATATTCATTGAAATAATGAAAAGGTAATACTTTAATGAACATATTTCTACCGCGACAGTTGGGTCTATGAACAGACTCTTTCCTTTTTTTTGTTTGGATTGGGATACTTACTACTAAAGTAGGCATTTGGATTCTAGGACATTTTTGATAAGTTGCATTTGTTCCCCCTGCCTCATGTTATGTTTGTCCTATTAATTTACATAATTAAAGGATTTTCCCCGTTTCGTGGTGGATACCAATTTATCATGTTGGAGGTGTTCCTATGTTGACATTATGGGTTGTTTTTGTTTACTTTATTTAGAACTAAAAAGCGAAATGTATTAAATCTTTTAACAAAGGTATTTAAGGAGATCAAACATATCCTCATCAGTATCAAATTTTATATTAGTAGGTATACTCGTATCAATAAATGATATATGATACTGTATCCGACTTACTCCGATCCCCGATTCAAACTTCAAACTTACGAGGCCTACTCTGTCGGAACTTTTTTTGTGTAAAACAAGAAGTAAGAAACCGATCGGGCTCGCTAGTATTATACGGTACACATTTTATGGGGAAAGTGATAAATGCGATAATTCTTCATTATTAATTTTACATGTATAAATGTCATTCTGGTATCGTACTCGTATCGTAACTCCGGGCCCAATTCAAACTAACGTCGCTGTCGCAACCACAACTTTTTGTGGGTGAACAAAAAGTGAGAAACCGATCAGGCTCTCAAGTAAGGGCATAAACGGTATACATAAAGCCTGGATACAAGTATGGAATCTGGGGGCGAGCGTGTGCTCCTCCAATATTCATGAACCTGAGGAGCGCTCGGATACTATCTCACGTTCGAACGCGCTCCATCAATATAACGAGACGCTGACCTGAATTGTTTTACGACCACCTTTATATTTTGCCACTGACCGAAAACTGGTCTGCGATTGTTGTTTATGTCTAACGTGGTCTAACTAAGACAAAGAGCGGAGAAAAAGTTAATTAAGCTTCTAAGTCTTAGAATGGAAAGATGGAGCTAGAAATCTACTGTCTGTGTCTGTGGGTGAGTTTGCATAACATTTCTGATTTCTGGACACCCCTTAGGTACTATTTTTACTTGTGGTAACCATTTTTGTTGGTTCTACTGGTTTATAGCTTTTTGATTATTGATACTGGTATGTTCTTTAAAAAATATATGTCAACTTTATGCCCATCTTATACTATTTTGCGCGCTGATAGGTTAAATTTTAAATGATCATCGTTAAAGATGGTGTTGACGACATAAGAATTCAGGATTTTAAGGTTAGTAGATATTCATTGTAGTTATATTGCATGTCATTTGTCATCGTAAGTTACGAACGTTGTATGGGTTATTCTGTTGTATGGCGAATTTAGAGTCTTTCTATGGAATAAAACATTTCATAGCAACTAAACCGGTCAGTTAAATGTGATCGCTTTAACGGGCCCTTGGTAGGTACTGTGTGTTCATACGCATATAATTGATACGGCAGCATATTGAGGCAGCGTCGCTGGACGAGTGTAGTCGAGAGTGCGCCAACCCACAAATTTGAAAGTTGGCCAAGTTGTATCGACAGGAGGTGTTTGTGGCATCCGCCCCTCGCCAGAATTCCACTTAGCTCTGTGCAATATGGAGGTGGAAAAAGTGTTAAGTCGATTTAACAATTAACTTACTTTTTACTTGATAATTCTGTTTCTCTGGCACTAATAACTTCAGGTTGCCTGCATATGAAAAACTGTCCACATATTTACGCTTTGCTTAGTTTGGGACTAGGTCGATTTGTGTATGATTGTCCCTTAATATTTATTTATTTATTTATTTTATATATGTAGATTCTTCATTCAAATGGATGGTTCGAGTATAGCTAATAATATGAAACATTCCGATTAGAACACGTAGGTAGCCAGACGTCAAAGCACAAAGAACAATTTAAATGCGTTTAACCTGGCGGATGAGCCCGGAATTCGAAGCCGGTACCTCTGGATTCGCGGCCCTTCTGCCAGGTTACGCATGTCAATTTTTCTATGTGCTTTGATTTTTGTATCAATGGTTCAAATAAACAATAATTATACGGATGAATAGGTACATATATAAAAACTAGTGGCTCTATGAGACTTCGCAAAATTGATTTAAAATGGTAATTTTTTGAATTTTTTTGCAATATCTCCGCCATTTTGAAAAAAATCGAGAAATGGAGTCTAAAAAAATCTTAACACTCGAACCTACTCACAAACTTTCACGAGAATCGGTTCAGAAAACCAAACATCTAAACATCTGCACATACGAAATAAACTTTGTCGAAGCTTCTCTGTTTCAAATTTCTCAAAATTGTGAAAATTTGTTTCGAAATCACTGACATTTGTAATTTTTTACGTTTTCAACCCCCATATCTCCGCCACTCAAAAACAGAATCGATAAATTCTACATACTTATAAACCTACTCAAAAAAATTCATGAGAATCAGTCGCGATATGTGGCGTAACAGCCAGAAATACGAACATCTTGGCATGCGAAATAAATTTACGACGCGGTTGGCGCAGTTCGTAGACACCTTCCTACTGACCCGGCGGTCCTGGGTTCGAATCCCGGCCGGGGAAAATATTTGTGTGATGAACTCGAATATTTGTTCCTGGGTCATGATTGGTATCTATATTATGTACTCGTATAACGTCGTCTAGTACCCGTACTACAAGCTTTGCTTAGTTTGGGACTAGGTCGATTTGTGTATGATTGTCGCTTATTATTTATTTATTTATTTTTGCGAAGCTGAACCATTTTAATGTATTCATCTAATTCTAAACGAACAATCCATAAATTCATGATTAACAAACCAATAAGTAGTAGGTATGTTACCAATACTTACCTAAATAATTAATATTTCTGTATCTTTTATAAAGATACCATATCTCAAAAAGAACAACTGACTTACCGTTGAACTAGAAAAAAAAACATAAAATTTGTGAAGAACTCAAACAAAATATAGTAAAAGTAAAAAACATCAATTAATGAAATCAAATCACAAGATGAAAAATGTACAATTTGGCCACCAAATGTCAAAACATTTTTTATACATACATATATATGTTTGCATATAATATATATATTTTTAAAGGCCACTGATATCCAATCTGATGAGATCAGATAAAAAATATCCGAAAATTATTTCTGTTCCGATCAGTTTAAAAAACAATCTGTGGTTTAGTTTCAAATTAGTTTGAATCTATTGAAATTTAAAGTTATAGTTGTGTATTTAGAGGTGAGACCGTATTTTTAGAGTTCCGTACCTCAAAAGGAAAAATATAGATGTCTACCCGATCATCCTTCTGTCAAGACCCTTTATCTCGGAAACGCGTGGAGGTAGCGAGGCGAAGTTTTGGTCAGCTGTTCAAAAAATCAAACTTCTAAGCATTTACGCAAAAAAACGGGCCATTCATGCCGCAAAAAACGGATATTTCGACACTCTCAAGGGAATGAAAATGTATATGGTAAGTACTTTCCGTTGGCCTAGAACTATTAAATTTAGCAGGTAATATTATACCGCCTTAAATATACTATAAATATTGGTAAAAATCTGAAAACCATACATTTGTGATTAAATCGTAAAAATTCCAACGGTGAAGTTCAGTTTATCGCTCGGCAGCAGTTTGACTCGCACTTGACCGGCTTTTTCTTATAAATATTATTGATTTTATGTAACTAAAACTGCAAAAATCGCTTATTGTTTTTTTATGGGCGTAGCGGTAGAATGACATAGCGCTTACGTTTTTCTTTTTAAACGGCTGGAAATTTTGTTGTTGTGTCAAACAGTGACATTGAAACAAAAGAAGGTTGTTTTCCCGGCAATGCACCTGAAATGTTGGTTGAAATAATTATCATTAGGTAAATGGCTCGCTTTGTTTCGACCTCCCCCCGCCGATCCGAGACGTGGACTTCCAAGTATGTATATGAAACAGGACCCTTACCAATGAGTTTACAGTGACCGTAACACGCTAGCCACTACGTAAACGGTTTGTATGAAGTACTAGTTTAGTCTAGTAGTTGTACTCCTACACTCAACTCAACGGACGGGAACTCAACGGACGAAGAATTATGTTTTAAGGCACAGAAAAAATGTATACGAGCTATTTTCGGACTAAAGCCAACTGGCAGTTGCAAACCTTACTACATTAAATATAATATACTTCCCCTGCCATCTTTGTATATTTTTGAGGTTTGTAATTTCATTAAAACCAATATGCATTATTTTAAGTTAAGAGATAAGGAAAACGAAAGATCTTTTTACAAATATAATGTATGCCAGACGCGTCCAAAAACAAGTGCCTACAAGAAAAGTGCCTTTTATGCACCTGTCACTATCTATAACCACCTGCCAAATGGCATGAAACAGTTGCCATTAATGCCCTTTAAAAATAAATTGCGGTCAATGTTAGCGAAACAATGTTTCTATTCAGTTGCGGAGTTCTTAAACTATATTTTCGATGAGTAAAAGTGCACCTATATATAGAATAGAATAGAATAGAATAGAATAGCCATTTATTTATAGTTTATACATTACATTACACTTAATTCCACATTTACATTTTATACACCACTATTTAAATGTAAAATTTTAATATTTGGATTTTTAAATAACATATTATTTTACTAATTAAGCTTAATTTAATGAACTTTTTGAAATGGCCTCTCCTTCAGTGAAGAAGGAGGGACGGTATTAAGACTCCTTGGGTTACCTGCCCTGCTAGGAGAATAAATAATTATATAATTACAATTTTCTCAGTATATAATATATTTATACAAAACATTATCTAATCATTTTTCTTTAAGAAAATAATATTATTATTTATTAATATTGCACTTACATTTCACTCTTTTATTTCCACTATATATATTTATTATTATTATTATTATTTCACTATTTAAATTATTGATTTTATTTAGCATGCGATTATCACATTACAAATTAGAATTCAATTATTATGTAACTTATTATTCTTTAAGAAAATAATATTATTATTTATTAATATTGCACTTACATTTCACTATTTTATTTCCACTATATATATTTATTGTTATTATTATTATTTCACTATTTATATTATTGATTTTTATTTAGCATGCGATTATTACATTACAATTTAGAATTAAATTATCATGCTAATTATTTTAGTCTTTGTTGGTGTGTTGTAGCGCCTTCCACACGTCGCGGTCCCTGGCGACTCGTCGCCAGAGCGGGCAGCACGCGCGCAGCTCGTCGTCCCAGCGCGCGCGCGGGCGGCCCGCGCTGCGGTGCCCGTCTCTAGGTATCCACTCGGTCGTCCTCAGCGTCCATCTGTTGTCTTGTAGACGCATGATGTGGCCGGCCCATTGGAACTTATTTTTATCAGCTACTTCAAGCACATCTGTTAGGCCGGTTCTTTTGCGTATATCTACACACCTGTTCTTGTCCCTTAATTTCATGTTCAGCATGCTTCTCTCCATAGAGCGTTCACAGGTTCTTAGCTTGTTTCTAAGTTTTTCTGTTAGCGTCCATGTCTGTGAGCCGTAGGTGAGCGTAGGTATGATGACCATGTTGAACACTTTTTGCTTTAATATAATGCTGAAATCTCCTTTGAATATGTGTTTCAGACTCCAGTATCTTTTCCATCCTAGAGCTACTCGCCTGTCTATTTCTTTTATCATTTTCTCACTAAATGAAAAGATTTGCCCGAGATACACAAATTCTGTTACCGACTCTAGGTTTTTATTATTTATTAATATAGGTGTGTGTGGTCTGTTGGCCATGACTTTCGTTTCGTTCATCTATATAATGATAGTGAATTAAAAATCTCAGAATAATGATGTACCTAATAATAATTTAATTGTAATAAAATAATATTATGTGAATGTGAATATGATAAATATTAATATTTCTATCCTTCTAATCTGACAACTAATAATGTAATATAATGATAATTTCAATGTAATGGAATGATTTTATGTGAATATGTCAATGTTATTAGAATTTCAAGTAATTCAAAATTTCTGAGCACTGATTTGGTGTATAATGTGTATTATGCATGGATCAGGAAATTTTTGCACGCCTAATCGGCAAGTTACACAGCACCTTATCCAATGCATCAACATCCTGTAGCTTATTATTACTTGTAACTGCAAATAAACGATTTTGATTTTGATTTTGATTTTGATTTACAAACTAACCGCTAGGCGCGTTGTACTATTTCTCCATACAAATTGTTTGCGCTGTCGCTAGTGAGTGTCACGTTAACTCATGGTAGGTGCTAAATCTCAATATTTCATAGCATAAAATTTGAGAAAATTAGTTAAATAATATGGTAAATTATAAAAATATCTTTCCTGTTTTATTTACATTTATTGCAATATTATAAACGTAAAAAAATAAGTACAACATTAGAGCAATAATAGGCGCCGTAAAATTTTTACCTAGTTGTTACATACATTTCACTGTTAGTCTACAAGTTATAATTAATTACTATATTTAATTAAGTACCTTGGTGCCTACTATAAAACGAATACTTCTTGAATTTCAGCGAAGTGGCCACGATCGCCCACGGGACCCTGAAAATTGAAATAACATGTTTATGTTTTGGAAAAATTAACTGAAAAAAAAAACTAAAAATATTTAGTAATGATTAATACAAAGTTAAGATCTTAGCGAGGATCTTTTTCAGTTGCTCCGTGTGACAAAATGTATTAGTACTACTTGCTAAAATCGACCTCGAAAAACAACACGTTGAATACACGTGTGTGTGAATATCTTAAAAAAATTAATTGCATATTTATGAAATGATACAAAACAAATACAATATTCTCCAAATAATTTTTAATACATACATGCAGTCTCAAGAAGTACCTTTTAAATAAATATGGAGTCCATTATTGTTGTTATTTCATTTTCTTTGGTGATTTACGAGTAAAAACATAAAAGAGACGTAATCTATACAAAGTATAACAAAAATTTCAATTTGTGTTCAAGATCAGTTTGTATGGAGAGGAGGAATTATTTCAGGAAAAATCTTAACAGAGCGATGCCAGTTTTGGGCGCGCCGTGCAATCTAATGGTAAAAAATATTTGTCGGTTCAGTACACCGAAACGGCTGGACGGATTTAACCAATTTTGGTACAGATATAAATGGACATCCACGGATGGTTACAGGATTGCGGACATTTTCTAGTATTATACATATTTTTAAGTAAATTTGAGGACGTGTACAACGACTGACAAACGTCTCATAGGTAGTGTGTGACAACGGTTTGCGAAGTCGAAATTAGCCGAGTCTCTTTGAAAAGGTCGATGTGCAATATAGTACAAGGCCGGGTTCTGTATGAAGATGCATATTCAATCACGCAGTTTTTATAAATGTATTTAATTAAGCTATATATATATGTAATTCTATAAATCTAAATAATACAAGGCATCGTAAATAGTTTCTTGAAGCCGTATTTTTATTGCATAAAACTAGAAATTGTTATTTATTGCATTTCTTCTGGTGGAAAGGGGATTAACACCCATTTTTCTCCCGAGTGCCGTAAAATATTTTCTGTTTATAACCGTATTTGTGTGGCGACTTGATGGGGCATCTGTAGTGGTCGGTTGAGGGAGTGAGGGCTCATTCGAGACTTTAAACCGGTTCAAATCATATTTGTCTTCGTAAAACGACACAAGCTTCATCATCAGGATATCGTTAAAAGCTTTCTGATTTTTACTCTGAAATTACACAATAACTCACTGATTGAAGTATAACTATGGAGTTAATTAGACGTGATTGATGAAATTCGAGTAAAAAAATCATAAATGAATAACTTACCATCTTCCTCCGCGGTAAATATTCGGTGTTACGGGACATAGGGTCCGCTTGTACATCGGATTCATTATGTTTCGGTTTGTACTTATAAATACGGCTACCCATGTTTTGTAGAAAATCCACAAACTCATCGGAAAATTGTATCACATTATTTTCATCCTGAAAATTCACAAAATGCGGTTATTTCTTTGCCGGTATATATTGACATTCACTATTTATATTGATATTTTTTTCCAAACATACTATCTGAGATGTTACTGTATGACATTGTAATCCTAAGCAAACTATAAAAATTATCACAATTTTTTGCCGTCGGGGATTCATGGAGGCAACTGTTGCTATTGAGAAGGCGACGAAAGAAATCAAGAGGCCACTCCAACCGCAAGAACTTCAGCTGATAAGAGGTTTTATTTGTTTTGTTCGCTTTTAGTGGTTTTGTTTTCATTTCCATCGCATAAACCATTCAATGTGTACGTGAAATTCAATCTTTGAATTGAGACGTTTTTGTGTGATATGGCTGGTGTTGTTTCTTTTCGGCGAACTGTTGCTGAGATCTTGCCACTAGGTTACGCTAACGTGTGTGAGTAAATGCAAGTGGTTCAGAGGAAATCAGAGGGAAGGTTTAATGGTTTCGCCTTGATCCTAGCGCTCGCTCGCAGTTACACAGCTAGATTTATTAGTTCAATTACCCGGGCTCTGTTCGGAGTCGCTTCGCTTGCTTGCGCGCAGACGCCGCCGCCGACAACTAAATTCAGCTCAGGTCGCAGGCACACTGTTTCTGCGTTTTATACCTGGGGAAATTTCATTTTCAGATTTGGTTTGTATATAAATTATACCGGGGTGTGGTCTGTAACACTAGCAATAAATTTAAACGTAGTCATTTGAAGCATTTAAATCGTTAAAATTTAAGGCTTAAAATTTCTATTTTCGAATTTGAGATTTAATGCTTGTATGCAGTATGTAAACACTTTATTGTGCAAAAAATTGAAATATATTTCAAAAGAATAAGCTCGTACGAAGGCGAACTTAGCCCTTTAAGAGATCTCTTCCAGTTAACCTTTGAGTAAATAAGTGGTAAATACAAATGTAAATGGTAGTCAAACCAAGCAATACGATACGAAGGAGAAGAAATGGTTTTCAGCTCCGTTCATTTTCTACCAAATCTGTTCGAATCGACTCTCACCGATGCATGTTCAAGGAACTTCGAGCACAGCCAAGAGTACAAAAATAAAATAATATTTTCGTTTCAGCTGCCTACCTGGTTGGTACTAAATCTCTTAAGAAAGATGGTCGAGATATGTAAATTTCTGTTCACATTTGCAATGTACTCTACATTTAACTGTAGAGTTCACTTAATGCAGTCCGAATAGCAAAAATCTATATACTTAAACCGCAATGTATCCATGATATCTCTGGTATATCGTCCAAGTGGCTATAATAAAATTAAGCTCAATAGTGTTAGAAGCTTATTTTTTTTCTCAGTTGAGTTTTATAGCTTGTTTAAACTTCCTTCATTTTCTATCAAATCTGCTAGAATCGCCTCTTATTGGCACGTGTTCAACGGCGCACGAGAAAAAGAAAAACCACTCACGGGGACAACTCCATCTGAACAAAGTGCCGTCTGTCAACGGTGCGGATATTTTTACATAGATTCCTTAAACAAAATGCACCTCGGCTACCTCGTGGGATCGAATATGGCCAATTTTTAAATATTGTAAAATAAAAACAAAAAAATAATAGTTTTTGAAATATGTGACTTTAAAGTACGCAAATTTTGTGATGTTTTTTTTAATCCTAAAGAGATTTTGAAATTGTTTTCGGAACTTTCATGAAGCGTTTTATAATATTCGCGTTTAGCCAATAGATTATTTTTTCAGTCGCATATATTTTCAGCAGCATTAGGCAACATACGTTAAGACGTCCCACAAGTGGGGCTCCTATTTCTGGGCGGTCTGCCCTTCGGGCATCTGAAGGTACCTAACGAACCTAACCTACCTATAGTACATATTAATGTGTAATAATGTGGACACTAAGGAGGTAATGATTTGTTAGAATAGTGTTTTCGAGTAAAATATCTATTAAACCGCTCTATATTATACTCTATATTATACTGATAATATTTGCGAATAATAAAATAATCTACTGATTAAATAAGCGACAAAAATAATAGCGAACATTATAAAACGCTTCATGAAAAATCGCTACAAAGACGAATATTAAAATTGGCGATCACAAAAAAACGCGATGTAAAAGTTCGCTACTATGAAAGAATATGATTTTGTGAAAATAATTGAACAAACCGTCTAAGTGTAGTTCGTAGTTCCCATATAGACCTTTAATCCGAATAAAAAATAAAATCTATTAACATTGTCAAATAAAATTTCATCATGCCTATTATTTTAGCGGTGCGCTCTAAATTTAACTTTAGATATCACTCAACGCAGCTCACTCATAAATGGGGGGGTATTCGACCAATTTTAGAGATATAATGGAGAGATCTCCTTTTCATCGCCATCCGTCACTTTTGACGTGTGCCTACTTGACAAGTGGCGATATCCCTAGAACATCGCAACTTCGTCAATTCGGACGCGCAAAATTTTCGCTTCCTTTGTATGTGACGGCATAAATAACAGGCGCATACTTTAAATTGACCGCGTAGTACGTGAAATTAGTCCGTTACGTTTCGTTCAAAACAGAAATTTATATACATCAATAACATTTTTGACAATCATTATCGCCTTCGTATTTCCAAAATGGAGATGAGATATGTCACTTTTAAGCTCATCGCATTTAAATGACAGTTCAATGGCGATATAACTGTTATCTAATGGAGATTTGACGTTTGGCGATATCTCCAACGGCATTCTCGAATTGGGCCCCTGGGGGGGTATTCGACCAATTTTAGAGATATAATGGAGATCTCTCCTTTTCATCGCCATCCGTCACTTTTGACGTGTGCCTACTTGACAAGTGGCGATATCCCTAGAACATCGCAACTTCGTCAATTCGGACGCGCAAATTTTCGTTTCCTTTGTATGTGACGGCATAAATAACAGGTGCATACTTTAAATTGACCGCGTAGTACGTGAAATTAGTCCGTTACGTTTCGTTCAAAACAGAAATTTATATACATGAATAACATTTTTGACAATCATTATCGCCTTCGTATTTCCAACATTGAGATGAGATATGTCACTTTTAAGCTCATCGCGTTTAAATGACAGTTGAAAGGCGAGATCACGGAGAGATGACTGTTATCTAACGGTGATCTGACGTTTGGAGATCGACACTCGAATTAGGCCCCAGGCCATTTATCTTATCACCGCGATATCTCCGTGATATCGTTGACTTATCCTCCAGATGACTATATTTAAAATAAACGTAATAAGTTAGATGGGTATATTTAAAAAAATAAACTCAAATTTGTTCAAGGCTAAAACTGTTTTTCGAGTTGGGATTTAAAGCTTGCATTCATTCATTTTCAACAAATCTGTGTCCATCGCCTCTCATCGGCACATGTTCAACAGCGCGCGGCGAAAGGCACTCCCGGGGACAACTCCATCTGCACTAAGTGCCATCTGTCAGCAGTGCGGACATTATAGACATTTTTTAACAAAGACTCTTCCTCCAAATGCACCTCAAGGGATCGAGCATAGCCAACAATACAACATATATACTCGTAACTCTATATTTTTTTACAATCATTAGGGAGATATATACCAATGTACTTATATATTATGTACGATCGGACCATTGTGTTTATTTACAGTCCGACCACAAAGAGTAAAAATTATAAAAGTGGCAATACTGTAGTGTCCTCCCTTTCTAATCAATATAAGAAAACGGGGACGACACTACAGTACTGACACTTTTAAATTTCTACTCTTCTTGGTCGCACTGCATTTTCTCTTGCTGAGCGCTGCATTAGAGAGGCAGTTCAAGTGTTCTAACAACGTTCAGCACTTTAGCACAACTGTGACACGCGACTCCTTCTCGCGCGAGATATATTACCTGCCACTTTCCTTTCAATACTGTGCGAGTAAGACAGGTGACGCTGTCGCGCGCCAATAGAAGTCGCGGCACGATATGCTAGCCCTGCTGATGACATTATAATTATTAAACTGCATATTTACGAGTACTATAGTCTGACTAATGAAATAATACTGAGCATTGGCGGGAAATAAAAAAAAATTGCGGCTGGTCACACTTTGTGTAGTAGAAGTTATAGTTTACGTGCACTCATAGTGAACCACTAGTGAACTCATAATTTCTACCACTAGGTACAGTAGGTACAGTCAACGACAAACACATATGTTTACATTTTCTAACCATATACAAGGCGAAAAATTAAATGTTGTGTAAATAAGACCTAGCTCGAAAATACTATTAATCCATCAGCAAAAAAATATATAAGTACCTACTATGCCAAATTTCAACTCAATCGGAATGTTAGAACTAGTACATAAAGTATCAAAATTATTTATAGAGGACCCACCTACTAAATTGTCTTAATCATAGACAATTTGTGATACCACAAGGAAATATCTTACAATATTATTTGGCTAGCCAGACTCTAGTTGAAGTCCGCGAGAACTCAAAATGAGATTCGGATTTTAGAAAGAGAGTTTGTGTAACGTCGAGGACACATAAATATTGCTGATCTGCTTTCTTAATGAGTAATGACGGACAAAACCAGTGCTCTTCTTTTCTAGACAAATCTAGGTTTCGTTTTCGTCTATTTCCTCCTCCGAAACTTAACCAATCTTTACGAAATTCTGGGAGCTGAATGGTAAGGAAATTTTCCATATTTCGCCTATATATTTCTGTTAATTCTGTTGTTGGCTTGTGAGAATGCCTTAAAGCTAAAGTCCGGCATTTGGATTTATTTAAGTATTGTATAATAAAATAAAGTTTAAATAAATAAAACTCTGGTTTAGTGACCCAAAGAGGATATATAGCCGTCGACTGAACGAGAAAATGCTGTTCTGCGCCATTTCATGTCATTTGGGCTCCACAGTAGACATCTTTCATTTGTTTGCACAGTATTCTAAGGGAGCGCTCACTGCGAACATTCGCCTTCATCACGCATTTTCATATATGTTTTTGTTATATTGCAAGCCAATGCTCGTGGTGAGGACGCTCCTTAAAATTCAAATGCTTTTTCTAAACTTAATACTACCTAATCAACATAAGTTACTAAATATATTAATAATATAAGTACAAGAAACAACCAAATTGCACTAACATAGATATTTAAAAATAAGCAAAACTAAATAAAAGCAATTAGACCGTACCGGTCGGTGACGTTTTTCTCTTATAAATTTCATATGATCCGGCGTTTTGACATTTCAAAATAAGTTGCTGATTTATCTACCAGAATACATCCTTATTATAGGAAAAATAATGGGTCACAGTAACTGCCCAATTTTACAATTTTTATAAAATAAACCTAACTTAACACATCCACCCCGATACATATCCCGATATGTTTTATAATGGGATCTATATTATGCCAAACATTGTCAAAAAATATTAAAATATTGGATTCTAAAAGATTATGATAAATAATGTCACAAAAAAAAACAGGAACACTTATTAGTTAGAACCCTTATGTAATGTCTTAACGCAAACGACCGCGCTTCCCTGATTATGGTAATTGGCAAGAATAATTTTCCCATTTCTTGATGACGTAAGAGATCTGGCAACACCGACAGTTTAATTAAATCCAGCAGTTGTTTCAGCAACATCCCGCTAACCGTTACACGTATAACTTTGTCCACAAATTATGTTTACACCATTCAAATAGACGTTCCTGCGTAAATACTTTTGTAACTTAGTCCATTAAAGAAACTCTACAAGAGTTATTACCATAACACAAGAACGGTTTCGTTTTAATGTTTCCTTTATATAAATCAAAGATTATCTGTTTCAGTAAGGGTATTAGAATTTAAGAGTCTACGTAGTATACGCCTACATAAGTTTTAGTGCCAATTTAAAGTTTTCTATGCAATATAACATATTATTTTAGCTAGAGCTGTAAACCCTGCGTGAGATCGTAAACCTTAAAGTCGCGTGTTTGACCAAGAGGCCATCGTAAAATGCATCATAAAGTTGAACGCATAAATTTGTAAAATCGACATTTAGAATTTGATTCTTTGCTCTGATAAGTTTTAAAAGTTACCTTCGTTATTTGAATCTTGATTTATTCTTATGTATTAAAAACTAACCATTTCGTAGTGTGTTAACAGTTATTTAACGATGTGTAAGTTAATGAAGTCAAATTAGTGTGAAGAAGAATAATGTGTGTAGAAATTATTGTGAAGTATGTTTCAGATCTGCCTTTGAGATTTCTGACTTGACAACATTTCATATTATTAACAGGTGGAAATTAATATAGAGATTGAGAAAGCTTTGCGATGTGTATACACTAAAAAAATATTTTCAATTTATTTTTTGTAAATCGGCCACAAACTGCCCTCTGCACGAGAGCACCAGAAGCGCGGCTGTGAGAGACGAATAGCCGTGTGGTTAGACTTACCAAACAAGGAATGACCACTCTGCCAAGAGTGTAACGAGAAAGAAGAAGAGAAAGAAATATAAGAAAATACATAAAATAGCCGAAATCTACGATAACTATGCATAGAGTTGTAGTCTTCGACGTATCCCTGAAAAAAAAAGCTGTCAATAATGTCAAGCTCAGTCATCCGTTTTTTTTTATTTAGACACTATACTAAAGTAAACTTTTATTTTGACATAGTTTTGGAGCTACTAAATTTTAGAACGAGTAAATTTTAATAAAGAAATAATAATTAAAATGGTATTTAATCTCAGAAGAAATATAAAAATATTTAGTGATAACTGATAACCTCCTCTTTCAAAGCGGGACACAGAAAAGTAATCAAATGTAGTCTTAAAAATATGAAACGTCAATTAAACGAAACCAAGAGTGATTTGACGACGCGGTTGGCGCAGTTTGCACTTGCAGACACTTACCTACTGAGCCGGCGGTCCCGTCTTCGAATCCCGGCCGGGGCAAATATTTGTGTGATGAACTCGAATATGGAATATGGATGTTATCTAATATGTATTTATATATTATGTATATCGTCGTCTAGTACCCATAGTACAAACTTTGCTTAGTTATTTATGATGTGATTGTGATAAGCAGAGCAGGCAAGTCCTCACGTGTGAGTGGAAACTGGTGAAGCAGCTGGTGGGTATGTGCGTTGTCGACAGGAATTAAACAAACGTCTTCAAGAGGGACTTACGTTATGTATTGTCCAAAATACACAGTAACATATAAATCCGGTCAGGACATAATAAATTAATAATTATTAGTAAAAACGCGTGACATCTTTGCAAGCGATCCAAGGAAGAGGATTAGAGGAAGGATTGTAGAGACCACAGATAACAGACATTAAGTATATACGTCATAGATTACAAAAGTAGACATAAACAATATATAAGAACGCATTGAAAATGAAATGAAAATGAAATGAAAATGAAAATGAAATGAACGCATTACACGTTCCAACAATTTATATACCTATGATTACCAACACTTTGGGAAAAGTCAAAGTCAAAGTTCAGGTTAAAGCGGCTGCGGTAAGCGCAGATACTTTAGTTTAGAGACTCGTAGCTGTCAGAGGCGTGACCTCCATAGAACCCGATTCCCACCTGCTTGCCCATTTTAGAGCGTTTTAGCAGCCTTATTCTTTTTGGAGAATAATTACTGCTCCGACATTTCAAAATAATTTGCTGATTTATCTATCAGAATACATCCCTATTATAGGAAAATTAATGGGTCAAACTGCCTAATTTTACAATTTTTATAAAATAAACCTGACTTAACAGATCCACCCCCCATTTTTTTTATAATGGGATCTATCTTATGACAAACATTGTCAAAAAAAAATTAAATATAGGATTATAAAAGATTAGGATAAATTATGTCACAAAAAAAACAGGAACACTTATTAGTTTGAACTCTTATGTAATGTCTTAACGCAAACGACCGCGGTTCCCTGATTATGGTAATTGGCAAGAATAATTTTCCCATTTCTTGATGACGTAAGAGATCTGGCAACACCGACAGTTTAATTAAATCCAGCAGTTGTTTCAGCAACATCCCGCTAACCGTTACACGTATAACTTTGTCCACAAATTATGTTTACACCATTCAAATAGACGTTCCTGCGTAAATACTTTTGTAACTTAGTCCATTAAAGAAACTCTACAAGAGTTATTACCATAACACAAGAATGGTTTCGTTTTAATGTTTCCTTTATATAAATCAAAGATTATCTGTTTCAGTAGGGTATTAGAGTTTAAGTGTCTACGTAGTATACGCCTACATAAGTTTTAGTGCCAATTTAAAGTTTTCTATGCAATATAACCTTTATTTTAGCTAGAGCTGTAAACCCTGCGTGAGTATCGTAAACCTTAAAGTCGCGTGTTTGACCAAGAGGCCATCGTAAAATGCATCATAAACTTGAACGCATAAATTTGTAAAATCGACGTTTAGAATTTGATTCTTTGCTCTGATAAGTTTTAAAAGTTACCTTCGCTATTTGAATCTTGATCGTAGTGTGTTAATAGTTATTTAACGATATGTACTCGTAAGTTAATGAAGTCAAATTAGTGTGAAGATGAATAATAGCGTATGTGTAGAAATTATTGTGAAGTATGTTTCAGATCTGTCTTTGAGATTTCTGACCAGAATGGACGTAATTGACTACATTTCATATTATTTACAGGAGGAAATTTATATAGAGATCGAGAAAACTGTGCGTCGTATATACCCTAAAAAAAGATTTAAATTTATTTTTCTGTATGTAAAGAATTATAGGAAAATACATAAAAGAACAGAAATTTACTACAACTATGCCTGAAGAGGTCTTTGACCTCTCCGCGAAAAAAGTAAGCTATCAATAATGTCAAGCTCAACGTCATTGGTTTTTTTTAATTAGACACCAGACTAAAGTAACCTTTCCACTGTGTCATAGAGTAAATTTTCATAAATAAATAATAATAGAATTGTATTTAATCTCAGGAAAAATATATAACAGTGATTACGTCTTCTTTCATGCGGAATACAGAAATATAAGTATCATAAAATTGTAGTCTTTAAAATATGAAATGTTTTCTATTAAACGAAACCAAGAGTGATTTTATTTACCTATGATTACTAATATTTTGAGAAAAGTCAAAATCAAAGGTCAGGTTAAAGCCATGACGAAACGAAACCGTCAGCGCTGCGCTGCGGTCAGCACAGATACACTTAAGGTATTAGAGGCGTAGTGTCCATAGAACCCGATTCCCACCTGCTTGCCCATTTTAGAGCGTTTTTGCCCCTTCTTTATTATTTTAGGAGAATAATTTCTACACCGGAGTGCACACGCCGCCGGTACCTATTTTCCAAATTAAGTAAATATCTACGATAATTGAGCCTATGAAACAAAATTTGATGTACAGTCAAGTAAATTGAAACACGTACCTTTTTCGCTCTTGTCACAATGACAATAAGGGTCAATAAAATACGTGTTTCAATTTCCTTGACCGTACCTGAAGTTTGCCAAAAGATTATAATACCAATGTAAATTTAACATTTCTAGAGATAGTAAATTCATCACCGTTTTATTTCTCTAACTAGAAACCTTACGCATTTAAAGTTATTAAATCATTTTTATTTACGCACCTAATTTGTTATACTACCTACCAATAGCTCCCGCATAACCCTTTCAGAGATAAATGGACGTAAAATGTAATATCTCGCTGACCCCCCGGTACTTTGTTCCAATCGCATTTCCCTTTGGAACGATCTCACGGCGGAAATTAATCCATCCGGCAAATGAATGGACTGCACTTGTGCGTAGGGTGCTGCTGCATTCTGTTTTCAGCCTTTTTTTGATAAAATAAAATGGATGTCCCGTCTGCCTATTGTGAGGTCTACGTGCCGGTTTATGGGCGAACCTATTTGGTCATCTGACTAAACTCTGGAACCTTGTTTAAAACAGTTTTACTGCCCGTAAGTTATTTACACAGTATTGTTCATATGGCATTTCTGGAATGTCTTGTTTAAAGGTCTTTCTCGATGTACCCAGGCTACAGTTTGCTAAATAAATCATGACATGACGTGTTTGACGACTGCAGTGTGCTTTGCATATCTTGCCGCGACTCAGCGTCAACTGTCCTGCTCGAACGATATTGAAAAGAAAGTGACAGGTAGTTGTTGCGCGACCAAAAGTCGCGTGTCACAGTTATGCTAGAAGTACTGGTTACAATAATATGTATAACTAACATTATACCTACACTTGGTATTTAAAAATCTGATAGTTTTTATTTGTTTTGTACCCTTACCTTGCCCATCCAAATATCATTTCTTGTTTGTAATTAAATAAGAAATAAGCAATCATCCCCCTTTCGATATGCACCAGAAATATGCGAATTATACAGCTAGCCTCTATATTAGCACGATTAATTACTTAACTAGAGATTGGATTATTGTTATACATTCACATGTATTTTGTTGTAGTTATAAACCGAACTTAAAGTTTTAACCATTGCCTCCGGAAACTTATGAACATAGCCCGGACAGGTCAAAGCAAAACAAGAATAAAAAAAATTGGGTTGCGTTTATAAATATAATTTATATTTAACGTTAAGGATTCAGGAGATTTTCTGTGAAGTTAAACACTTTATCAAACGTGCGTCTACGAAATGGAAGCACGCCAAGAACATCACTTACTACTTGTATGTCCTGCTGTGCCCGTCCAATAAAGCCCAAATCTAGAAAGGAAGTGTTAACCGGGATCTTTAGCTTTTGCTTCGGCGGGCGCACGCGACGTCCTCCGACAAACACTGAAAACATGGCAGTTTTGGTTTGAGATTATTATCACACAAAATTAACCAAACCTCATGGGTTTAGTATAATAAATATTCCGTACCTTCTAAAATTTTAAGGTTGCAGAATCGTGACAAATGATTTGACGAAAAAATATTATATTGTAACATTCGATCTATCTATCCTCCTGAGTTCAAATGTCCTACACATAGTAAGAACATAAACTTCAAGTAGGTAGTTCAATTAGAATAGTTAACTATCTATCTATTTGTCATAAGGCTTAAATTAAACTGACAAATTATGTATGCTGGTAGTCTGTGAAGGCTATTATAAAACCTACTATTATAAAATTCTAGGTTTGTATTGAAAATCAGTGTGGGGAGGGAAATTTTTCAGGAAAAACTTAACAGCGCGATGCAGGATTAGTACAGGCATGTGGCGCCAGCCGTACAGCGCTATCTGTTGGTAAAACATTATTTGTCCGCTGATAACGCCGAAACGTTTGAACGGGTTTTAACCAATTTTGGTATAGGGATAGCTGGATATCCAAAGATGGTTTTACCCGACTACGGTGAAGAAAAAAGTTTAACGCGAACATAAAGGAAAGAAGAATAAAGGAAGTATTCAGCGAGAATATGTTGTGAAGTCTTCTCTCGGATCGGCGATCACGCGACCTCGCCTGCTGCCTGCGACAAATACTCTCCGCTATAAACCTTATCGCACACTTAAACTGAAACAAACGCACTCTGAATTGGCCTTTTTTCATTTCTGCACGATAAATATCCTGTTTTATTGATATTGCGTGATGATAGACAGACAAAAAGGAAACAGTTTGGAGTATACATGATAAACAACTATTTTGATATCGATATATTTTTACATTTGTGCTGTAGCGGAAATTTACATGTTTCGTTCGTGTAAATGTTCCTTTTAGGGTTCCGTCACTTTATTTGGTAGAAAGGATATCCTTATTAGATCATTTCATTATCTGCGATGAACATGTTATTTTTTTATTACCAGGCACAGTTAGAAAATTTAAATTACAGCTATTATTTGAAATATATTGGTATCAAGTTAAAACTTAAAATCTATACTGTCAAGTTGGATTGACGGTCTGCGGTCTGAAATAATTGATAAAGCACTTTGTCACTCGCATTTTGTCAAAACGTGACGGCTGCTTCGTCACTTATTTACCGCGTGATAAAAGCAACCATCATAGTCCTTCTGATAACTATTACTAATGAATGTGGTTAACAACTGGTCGTTATACCTTAAGGGAAGCCTTTGTTGACTATGGTGTGTTCAATACTCTATATCTCATTAGGTACAGTCATAATTTATTTTCCAGCGTACTCAGCATATTACAACTACTAAGCATATAAAGTCAAAATTTAATAATTCAAAAACCTAAGTAATGTTACGTCACACATTTTCTGGCGCACCAAAATAACTGCGTAGTGGAAACTTCGCAAAATGATCCAAATGCAGCACTAGCGGGTGCAGCGAAAACTTGCAATATTTGTACGTGCATTAGCGGAATTAGCAATCCGGGCCCGGAGCTAATGCTTCTGTTCGCCGGTCACCGAAAATTAATCAGTCGGACGAGGATGGGGGAAATCGCTAATCACATAGGCTAAAGGATTGTATAAAACCATGCGCCAGTCAGTCATGGCCTCAATTTGACGATTGGCTCTGACTTCTATTCGTGATTTCGCTACTATATTTTTACTTTAGCAATACATGCTATTTGACCGTAACTGTAAATGACATTTGGCTTTTTCATCGCGAATTACAACATTTTAATTATTGTATTAAAAATCTGCTTTCTATGAAGGGGGGTTGTTATTTTAGGAAAAATCTTAGCAGCGCGATGCATTAGGTATTTGTATGGGGCGTAGTGCCAGTTGTACAATACCGTCAGTTGATAAAACTTACTGGGCTGGACGGAATTTTACCAATTTTGGTATTTATTTATTTAATCTTTATTGCACAAAAGAGATAACTTATCGTACAAAAGGCGGACTTAATGCCATAAGGCATTCTCTACCAGTCAACCATTGGGCTAAGCAGATAATTTGTGGGCGGTGCAACTAACTTAAAAAAAAAAACAAAAGAGAGGTATAGTTATATACCACAATTATTTTACCAAAATTGGTACGTAGAATCCGTCTAGCCAAGTAAGTTTTATCAACTTGGAACTGGACTGGTGTCTGGTTGGACTGGAATAGGAAGCTTTTTATCCGCCTATATTCTCTTCTTCTTGCACCTTCTAGTACTCTATACCTAAATATAGATGAGCATTAAATTCTATAATTAGCCACAGCACAGTAAGGTCTACCTATTGGTCTATTTAAATGAAATATACAAATAAATCAAAAACAAGAATACAACAGCAGTTATAGTATTATTGATTTATGCTACTCGTATCTCAGATGTATGTAGGTATGTATCTCAGAAGGTCGGGCTCAGGCTCAGCGTGTATGCTCTTACCTGGGTAAGCTGCAAAGCGCTGTTTTTCAGCCTGCGTCTTATACATAATTACAAAAGCGAAATAATGATAATAATTGTTAAAATTTGCTTGCGTGCTAAAAAGGTTTAGAAGCGTCTTACGTAGTGTGTGAATAGACATCGCTGCGGTGAAACCATTTACAATAAGTCGGTGGTGCGGGTGGGCGACTTTGTTTGGACATTGGCACTATTGAGTTACTTATTACAAAACTTGACTATATCTCGCATGATCAAATAGACAAAACCGTTTGCTCGTATGCGTTTCTTTTAGATAATTTCTTCCAGTTTTACTGGAACAAAATATTTTTATGACTAACTAAAGCATCTGACACTATCAAAATATAGAAGTATTAGAGTCAGGGATGAACCAGTTTCGGTATTATGAAGACAAGCGTAACTTGAGATAATGTTCCTGTAAAAATAATAACGATAGAAATCAAGAATAGATCCATTTTATTAAACTACAAAAAAGTTAACCACGAAACAATCTGCTTATATGTAGGTACTTACAGCTTATTTTATACATAAAACACTACAATCAAACGTATATAGGGCATATTTCGATTTTGTATTTTGTTTCAAGCAGTTCATCAAAGGAAACAAGAAGCGGGTAAGTAAAGCCCGTGTTCTACACCTACTATATTCGTCAATCAACAGAGCTCATTCAATTACTGGATGCGGATCGACAGCCGCCATTCGGCAAGGGTATAGTCTCAAATTCTACGCTTTGACTTAGGGATACGATACGAGGATGTGTATATTTTTCTGACACGGATACAGCTCCTGAGAACAATTGCAGAATTGCCTCATAGATCAGCTATATTATGGTAGGTATCTAAAACTAAGTGATTCAGAGTTCAGGGTGGCAATTCCAAGTTAGTTGCAGGTTGCACCGGTTGCGCGCTTTGCGTGGAATCATCAGAATCAGAATCAGTCACTTATTTGATTCGGAAAGGGTTACAGTTTACAATATGTTTAGTTTCTCGGCGTTATCGTGGCATTATATCGGAAATATACAGGATGTGCAGTTCTCGGAAATTTTAGTATTCAATTTAAGTCCCGGAAATGTCCAGGATGTCAGATCTCAATATCACAGACAGTCACAAGACTTTGTTATCATGTATTGTTATCAGGTAGGCAAAATCTAGGACAAATTACAAAAACATCTGAAGGACGTCCTACTCCCACTACAGCCAGACTGCAAAGGTTTAAACTTAAAACACCCATTTTCTGTTCATTAAGGATTAAAAAAACATTCACATTGCTAATTAAGACGAATTTTTTGTTGCTATACCCCTACATATATTAGGTAAATATGTGAAAGTAACCCAGTCAGTCAGTCAGTCTGTCTGTCTTCACGCTTTAATCGTTGTACTGATTTCGATGAAATATGGTACGAAGATAGTTTGAAGCCCGGGGAAGGATACCTATAGGTAGTTTTTACTTTTAATCACGGAAATAATGCATTAAAGGGGAGAAAAGGCGAGACTGGAACTTACTATAAAATTTGAGTAAGTTGATAACCAGCCGGTTTTTAAGTACCGTGAGCTCAAATCCCAATATATTTGGGTTCGTGTGAAAACTGATAGGTTCTTATCTGGATCGTGTAAGAGCGAGTGAGACATGTATAAAACTCCAATATGTATGTGAGCTCACGCAGGACGGTGTATGTGTATCTCGATCTCCTGTCTGTATATGTGGATGAGCGGGACGGCACTATACGAAAGTCTAATTTCGAACACCAGAGTAGCCCTTCTGGCCGGAGCGTTTGCTCCGCAAGTGTGACGGATGGAATTAGTACAGCCTTAGCTCTGCCAAGGCTGCTTGCCAACATTCTATTTACCTTCCACTTAATTCAAACCATCCTTTAGGCATGTGTATGTAAATGAGAATAGCCTATCGAAACTAGGTATATGTCTAGCATCTCACAGTGTAGGTACATAATACACACACATCGTATAAGATACTCGTAAGTACCTAATTTCAAATATGATAAAATGAATTGACTATAGTTTGCAAGCCTAATTTTGGTTCCAAAAACAAACATCAATTTACTTATCTTGAAAGGATGACATACCTATAATTGAAACCTCCAATACGTTTTCCAATAACATCACCGCTTGTGATGTTATTGGAAAAATACTCTAAAAGGTTTTGAGTGTTGGTAAGTAGGCATATAACTGTAATACATCCATTATCATACATTAATATGACTAAACAAGAAAGTGAAAGAACCTAAAACGAAATACATAAAAAAACCTATAAAACATAATTGAATAAGCATAAACACAGCCCAAAGAGCTTAAAGCGATCAAATAGTAATATATTTGAAATGCATTGTGACAGCACCAAAGCTAATAGGACAACAGAGAGATAGCAGCGACAGTCCGTGATTAAAGCATATTATTTCACACAAACAATCCGAAATGAAATGATAGCTCGACGCAGTTACTGATGCGTAAGTTAAACACGCTCGGCGCGATCCGATGCGGTGGCCGCAGTCCACTAAATAAGGCACTAAATACTGTTTAGTTTAACTATTTATTATTTTTGTCAGTTTCAATCTCGGAAAGCTGGACATGTGTTTCCTGTCAGGGCAATAGTTCTGGTGTACTTTGAGATATCGCAAAATAAGCGATGTCCCTGATATATCTCAGAGATATAACGTCTTCAATGTTTGCGAATCGAGCGACATAAAGGGACATTTTACGTTACTACCACATCAAGTTAAGTTAGCGCCTGATATAGGTGTTAGGCGCTAACTTTAGTTAACTTTGTGCCTCAATTAATAGCTGTGTGCGATACCAAAGGGCGTCGCATATAAATAAGGCGCAAACTTAAAGATTAAGTGGTGATATACAGTATATATGACCACTGAATTGGCGATATGCTTAGTATATCATATACTAAGCATATCGCCAATTCAGAGATCTCGTCGAGATATCGTAGAGACATATATGGAATTAGAGCCCAGGGTTACTTCGAACTAAGAAGATTGGGGGCATGGTCTCCTTACCAATCAATCTCAGTAAGGGGAGCACTAACACACAAACAGAAATGCCATCCGTAGCTACTAAGAGGGGATAGACGCACAGAGAAGTAAATCACATTGAGAAATACATTAAAATGATCCACTGAAAGATGCATATTTTTAACAGACTTGAAAAACGGAACAGGTTCTTAACTCGTAGGTATGTACGTTGTTTTGATGTTGGTTCCCCGATTACTCGAAGACGACTGGGCCGATTTGTTTTTTTTTTTTATTGAAAGTGTACGTAGAATTTGGTGATGTTATCCGGAAGAAAATGAGGAAAAGAATTTTTAGATGATGTTCAATGAAATGAATACCAATGTTATTATTATTATATTGCAATGCGCGAACATCTTGTATATATGTCGGCGGCCGATCGTACAATCCGGCAGATCACGAAATTCCTAGGCATATCGTGAAACGCCGCCATTTCGTGATTTGGCTAAACGACATCCGCCATATCGTTCAAAACATAACGTTTAACGATTTGCCTAGTGACGTTTAGGCAGATCATGAAATTCCTAGGCATATCATGAAAGGCCGCCATTTCATGATCTGGCTATCACGAAATTCCTAGGCATATCGTGAAACGCCGCCATTTCGTGATTTGGCTAAAACCGCACATTATGGAGAGTTTTTTAGGGATATAAAAAAAAAAAAAACTAACCTAACCTAACCGGTGCGGTTTTAGCCAAATCACGAAATGGCGGCGTTTCACGATATGCCTAGGAATTTCGTGATCTGCCGGATTTTCACGATGTGCCCGGTATATAGCTAGGAATATCGACGAATGCGTTGCTCTAATCGATCTGCCGTATATTTTATCAGGCACATCATGATATGCCTGGTCAACGTTTAGCCAAATCACGAAATGGCGGCGTTTCACGATATGCCTAGGAATTTCGTGATCTGGCGAATTTTACGATCGGCCGCCGACATATATATTTTATTTTTTACATAAATTAAGTAGAAAAGAAAGCAGTTAGACTAAAATTGAAATAGAAAATAATGTATTAGAATTAAGTTAATGGGTGGGTGCATAAATTATGATGTTAATTGTAATATGTGTGCAATAAAAAAATTGAGTTTTTGAGTTTGAAACTTATAATTTTTTTAATACACGCATCGTGAGTTCGATTAATTTTTGTATATCAGTTGCCGTTTATTTTTTGTTAAAGAGTGATTATCAATTAGTCTTTGTAATCGATAGGTAAAATATGATACTTTTAATAAATAAGAAAGAGCCGACTTAAAAAAAACTGAAAAGTCAAAAATGGCGTTAATCAATGGCATTAAGTCCGCCTTTTGTACGATCTGTTTTTCATCGGATCACCTCTAGTGGTATAAAAATTCTTGTCATAAATTTGATTGTCATAACTCATTTCGCATAATGGCTTTCCTCATACATGTTATTTGTCATAAATTATTATTTGCATAACATTTTATATGTCATAATTGTTGTTGAACAAAATTTCAAGTAATATTATTGAATGTCATAATAATTGATAGTAAGAAGAAGAGCAACGCATAAATTATGGTTTTCATAATTAATGGCAATAGAAATTATATAGTATAAGTTATATCACATGTACCAATCATAATACTTTTTAACATTTGAAATAATGATACAAAAGTTACATGAGCATAAAAACAAAAAGGGGGGACGGGTGGGCGAAGCCCCCCACAAGGGGGGCTCGGGGGGCAAAGCCCCCGCGTTAAGAAATCCTTCTCCACACTGACCTCTTTGTTGTAGGTTAGGTTAGGTTAGAATTGTTAACCTACAAATACGAACATCGGCCAGAAAAGTAGGTTAGGTTAGGTTTGAAAGAACTGTGACCCCTCAGAAATGAACTGCTGCCAGAAAACCAGGCTGATGTTGAAATAAAAAAATAGGAAATGAAATTAAATTAAATGAAATTTATTTGCTTGAGACATGAGCTTGATATATTTTATGTTCTTCAGTATTATGCGCCAATGCACGATATGAATAAGAACATTATGACGATTAATGATTATGATTCAGGTTGATATGCTCCAAAATTATATGACATTCCTTACTTATGCGTAAAAACATTATGGTCATAAAATTTATGCGGATCAATTAATGACTATACACCTTCACCATACATTTGGCTTTTCTCATACATGTTATTTGTCATAAATTGTTATTTGCATAACCTTTTATACGTCATAATTGTTGTTTGGCAGGCTTTTCATAAGCATAATTTAGTATGGCACAAAATTTCAAATCATATTATTAAATGTCATAATAATTGATAGTACGAAGAAGAGCAACGCTTAAATTATGGCTTTCATAATTAATGGCAATAGACATCATATAGTATAAGTTATATCACATGTACCAAATATAACATTTGAAATAATGATACAAAACTTACATGAGCAGAAATACAAAAAGGGAAGACGGGGGGGCAAAGCCCCCCGCATTAAGAAATCCTTCTCCACACTAACCTCTTAGTTGTAGGTTAGGTTAGGTTAGAACTGTGAACCTATAAATACGAACATCGGATAGAAAAGTAGGTTAGGTTAGGTTTGAAAGAACTGCGACCCCCTCAGAATTGAACTGCTGCCAGAAAAGGAGTATGATGTTGATATAAAAACATTTTGAGATTAATATTTATGTTCTTCAGTATTATGCGCCAATGCACGATATGCATAAGAACATTATGACGATTAATGATTATGATTCAGGTTGATATGCTCCAAAATTATATGACATTCCTTACTAATGCGTAAAAACATTATGGTCATAAAATTTATGCGGATCAATTAATGACTATACACCTTATGCGCAAGAACTATTATGACAAAAGTGGTTATGCACATCGACATTATGGCTTTAAAATTTATGCAACCCAATATGGAACCCTTTTGTCAAAATCGGTTCACCCAGTCGAAAGTTCTGAGCTAACAAACATAAAAAATCGGCTCACATAAAATTGATCCTCCGAATTTTTCTTCTACTACCGATTTGTAGTCAGAATCATCACTCTTCGGAATTATTTACTTCATACATTTGTCCGTCATAAATTTGTACTACTACCAACCGAGTTCATAATTTAGACAGTTTTTAGAACATCGTAATTCATAATGTCGTCACTAAGATTATGTGTGCACTCATAATGCTGATTTTCATATTTCTTTCATTCAGAATCATAAATTACAATAAACTTGTCAATCATAACATTTCAACATCGATAAAGTTTTTCTTCATATGTTTTTATACATAATGCTTGTTTTGAGTTACAGTGAGTTAAGTGTACATGGAAGCAAGCATGCAAGCAGTTTGGTGGTCATAATAATCTAACCTAACCCAGTCTTCGGTGTTTGAGCCATGTTCCATTTTGTCGCAGTCTCCTTATAAAATATAAGATTGTAGAATTTATGAGTGCAAAACCCGTCTGCTTAAAAAAAATATGACAGTGAAAAATAGGATCAAAAACAGTTATTATGAATAAATGTATGAAAATAAATAGTAGTATTAGAGATATTTATGATAAATGACATTATGATTTTAAATGGTTCGGAGTTTTGATCGGTAGCAATTATAGTAACTAAGTATAAATACATAATATTATATTATGATGAAGAATTGTATGAGTAACATTTTCGGAGTTCCAATAATCGGGGTTGAAAAATTATGTGAACTTTGGCGCACCCGTTGTAAACACGTATCCATATTTACATTACTAAGGTCATATAAGGGATGGGACAGGACTATACTCTATCATCGCGTCGGAGCTCACAAAAAACAACCTTCTCATCGACTGGAGTATCCATCGGTACTAAATCATGGACTCATTTGTTCCCATTCAGTTAACGAGCAATCCTCATGATGTCCCATTGCATGAGCGATGGATACAAACTGCTATCTGGAATTTTAATCCGCGTCATTGCCGGTTTAGCGCATTATGGTGGACAAACATTCAGGTTAGCGGGATATAGGTAGTTAGGAAATATAATATATATATATACAGAAAAACAAAGTATAACATCGTATAACGGTGACTTTGTTTTTTCCGTTAATAGAGGTGTAGACTGAAGTTAAATTACACAACATACTATAAATAAACAAAAACAAATAAAACAAATATTTATATAAAATTAAATATCATTAAAAATAAAATTACAATGAATAATATGTCATGATAAAGAAAAGAAACAAGAAAATAAAAGTGCTTTTAAATATGTGCCAGCCATTTGTATGATATTACACGTACACGATATTTTGGTTTATACCAGAAAGGTATGTTTTTAAACCGTTTACGCAGTGTACTAAAAGTGATATGATATGAGTGCAGTTAGGGTTAGAGTCTAAGGCAAGCCCCATCGCCTCACATAAGTACTTAAAACTAATAAATTGTTATTTCATGACAATAAACGTCCAGTAAAGGTATTACAAAATAAAATACTTCACTTCTGGCGCCGCAAACAAAAGCTCACGTAAGGAAAACAAGCTGTTATTACAGGTCAGCTATTACTATTGCAAATTACACTCCCCAGTTTATGATTCCAACAGTGGGAACCAATTAGAACAATAGTAAAATGGTAATAAACAACAAGGTCAGCGTCACTAGGGCAGTGCAATATGGAGACGGCAACAGTCCCTTAGTTTTTAATTACCACGAAATCCTTCATAAGTCGGCAGTAAAGTCCGGTCATAATCCACAAGTCCCCAATTATTTCTGTCGCAGCAGTAATTAAACAGTATAAAGTGCTTGGCGTCCGTAATCCGACCACTTTTGTGATATTTAAACGAGTTTCATTACGCTTCGGTTATAAAAGCAGCGCTATTAGGAGAAATGGACTGGAAACATCACGCTCGACTTCGAATGACCGTAATTGTGACGCTGGAAATAAATATGAGCCGATGTTTATGTCTGATTGTTCTTTTTTTATACCAATCGTACAATGTACCCGGAAACTGTCTGCGATGAAAAAAACATAGTCAAAGTAGAGTAATGCAATGCATAAAGGATACCCAATAACGATGTAGGAACTCTAGGAGGTGATACAGGGGACTATGTCAGGTTTAACACTTCGAACGTAACTCTCTGGAAGTCGCCCGAGTCCTGTCGTAGAAATTTTGGAATTCATGCAGCGTTTCGATTATACCTAAATCAATTTTAATAAAATATAAAAGTAGGTTCATACTTAATCTGTTAGTGACGAAGAAATACCTGATGGAGAGTAGAAACATCAACTGAAATACTTACATTTACAAGCTCTAAAACGTTGCAGATTAGTTACCCCGAGAACTAGATAATGCATCACGTCGCTTTGTTACGCTGGATATTACGTACGAGTAGGTACATCGCTGATTTTAGTTTTTGACTGAAATAACCAAGACATTTATTAACCTACTTATTTTAAAAATGCAACAATTTTTAGCAATTAGTATTTTTAAACTGACAAAAAAATATATTGTAATGGGACTGGAGGCTCTTAATATTTATTACTATAATAAATCGACTTTTAAATTAAAGTATAATAAGCTGAAAATATCAAAGCAATTTTCGTAATTCAACTGGATTTGTATAATCGGAGCCAAATACAGCTAATAGGATAATATCACTGTCTGTTGCTGTGTCAATTTGAAATAACATTTACATTATTATTTCTATTCCCTATGTTATTTAGGTAATTCAGGACTGACGACATTGACATCATGTAATGACAAATCGATATGACTAATTTTAAAACAAAGACTTGTCATATTATTATTATACTAATCGTCGTTAAAATAAAACTATCATTCAGGTAAACGTTGTAATTAAGGTTAAAGTTGTCAACTATTGTTTTTGCCCTATATTGTAGGAACATGAATAGATTACTTTTTAACATGTACGTCTAGCATAACTGTGACAAGCGACTCTTTGTTGCGCGACAAATGATAACTGTCACTTTCCTTTCAATAAAAGCGAGCAAGATGGGTGACGCTGAGTCGCGCGACAAGTGAAGTCAAGAAGTGAAGTAGCAGTAGGGCTAGCATATCTTGCCGCGACTTCACTTGTCGCGTGTCATTATTATGCTAGCAGTACTGGCCTATGATAAATTAGGCAACTCACCCTTGCATTTACATACTTCTCACAAAGCGACAGATTATTCTGTGTGCTTTGTCTATCGCATGATATACGCGACTATCATTGGCTCGCTGGAATACCTATGTTCCCTTACTTTAGACTTTGCCTTAGTCGGGTAAAAAGTATAAACAATTTACGCTTTACGTGAGGCCAAATATGCGAGCAAGTCCATAAATAAAGAGTATTTTAGAAGTTCAATATGGACATAATGCCGCAGCTCTGGGCTGCCCAGATATGTCCACATGCGGTTTCATGGCGGCATTAGCCCGACAATAAACATAAATATTTTTGCGACGCGCTGCCCTGCTCACCGAGTAATTAAATTCCGCTGAGTCGCACAAATCTTCGCCCTACGCTCCCTACGTAGTAATTCAAAACAATGTACTAATTGTACTCGCACCAATTGCTATTACATTGTAATAATGACTTTAAAGGTTAGGTGCGGTCAAATTACATTTAATTACACTATTCATACTATAGGTGACAAATGAGTTTTTTATAAAACTTAAAGTAAGAAAAAGGATACCCATGAATAACAGCCAGTTGGCAGGATTCGTAAAACTGTATCATTATTTAAGAATTACGCCATAGATTACGTCTATTAAGCCGATTGTTAGAGAGAGTACGTCTCGTAGCAACAGGAGGAACGCGAAATTTGTACCATTTTTGAAAGGAATATCAAATTTAATCACTGTTAGGGGCATATTTCCCCCACACGGTTCTTTTCTAAAAGTTACCATCCCCATCTCGTTAGCACGGTCCTTCTTATTATTTCCGCCGCGACTGTAATCTGGCCTTTCAGCTACTTCAAACGACTTGTTCTTTTTCTTATGTGTAATTGAAATATATTGCCGTAATATCCGCCGGACGGGCGCTGTACCTCTCGAGCGCATCAGCCTGAGTTTTCATTACTCGGCGAAGTGATTTTTTCATGGGACAGAATAATAACTCATTTTGGTACCCTCAGCGATGAGAACACTCGGGAAATATTTAGCTAAGAACGAAAGTTGAGGATCTGATTAGTTAAAAGTTCAAGTGCGTCTCGGCACGTGATGCGGCGTTCGATGGGGTGGTTTGGCGTGTTTTTATCGCGAACGACGTCTGAACGTATTTCAGCAAACGGCTGAATGTTATTTATTTAAATGTATAAGTTGTGGGCAAGCGTATCGTCGAAGCCCACTCGCGGACCGCATCTTCCGTTTTAACTCTTTTCCCACACTCTGGGGCTGATTTATTGCGGAAAGCGGTACCAACGACTAACATTCGCCTCCACCACTCGAAATGTTGGCTTCTTTACGACCAACCCTATATTTTATTGCAGATCGATACCGTTAAATTTCCAACTTTTGTATGGATGGTCTTGTAATTTCTCCGTAGTCATCTGTAAATGAGACGATACCTACTTTCTACATAATTTAATTAATGTTGCGTATATGACCTCGCATTATTGTGCCTACTGTTAGTTTACACTACCATACTAGTGATATTATAAACTGACGCATAGGTTAGGTTAGTTTATAATTTTATTTGATAAGATAAAGTATAAACTGACGATGTTTTCACAAGCTTACGAGATTATGTTTATAAACATCGTGTAAGTTCGATCGATTCCTAATAAGTTTTCACTAAACGAACATTAAAATAGACTTACTTTACTTCAAAAATAACAGTAATTGTAGTTGAAAATTCCGTGTATTTGCCATTTCGTGAGTCCGTGTGTGGTATTAGGTAAGTAATTACAGTAAAAACTGTTTTAAATAAAAGCAATTTCAGGAGTTGTGTGCCGTTAGAAGTAGAGGTAGTGGTATAGTTAATGGCAGGGTAAAACACACTGTAGCAGGCTGGTTATTGGCAGTTATCCACAGCACGGAACATCACGTGACCGTGTCGCCGCGCTGACCGCTCTGCATTACTTATATTTTACGGTACTTCCCAACCAGCAGCTAAATTGAAATACACGCTTGCTGAATTAAATATTCAGCACTTATTGTCTAGTTGTGTCATATTACCTAGTAGTGACAACATACTATAGGCTAAACGAACTAGAAAATTATATCAAAATGTTTCTAATATTGCATGTAACTTTTTCTGTCAAGCCATTTTGGCGGAATAAGGGCGCTACAATATTTCAACCGCTAGATGGCGTTGTGTTGGCAACCGCTGTCAATCTCCTCATTTAATGTAAATCGTACCTGGTAGGTTGTCTGGAAGAGATCGCTCTATAGCGATAAGACCAACTGTTGTCTGGCGTTATTAAAATTATTGTTTCTGTGTTTAATTTGTAAACTTTTTTGGTGTGCAATAAAGCATTTTGTATTGTATTGTATTGTACCTGACTTATAGTTTTATAATATTATTTAAAAAATGCGAGTTTCATAATAGGATCACACGATAGTTTAAAGCATGATTAATAATTATGTATAGTTGCATACACTACTTTATCTTAAGAAAATCTATGATAATGATGACGCATGTGATCATCATATTTTAGATTTTATTTTTTGTAGTCAAGCACTTAAATAACATCATTGATTATGGTCATCCATGCCCAA
This sequence comes from Apotomis capreana, assembly GCA_947623375.1. Lineage (NCBI taxonomy): Eukaryota > Metazoa > Arthropoda > Insecta > Lepidoptera > Tortricidae > Apotomis > Apotomis capreana. Next base: position 10,519,714 of record OX392503.1, on the reverse strand, counting down.
CCGCCGTCGCTTCCAAGTAATGTAGGTCTTTACCTATAGTACCAATCTGAACTTGTTAAGGTAAGGTGGAATAAGACTGTCACCGAGGGAAGACTGCCACAGTAACTAGATTAACTGTTAGTTTTAACCCCCACCTTACCTCGTAGTAATTTAACATTTTTTTTAATATAATCACATTTATACTGCCTGTTGTTTAGGTACCTCTGTTGAATGTTACGTGTAATCTGTATTTGATTGTATTTTTTCCCGTTGATGCGTGCAATAATAGTACATTACTGCAGACGCCGGGATATAAGGGCTTGCCAGCTGAGTAGGCGACCGTAAGGGAGGCCATCTAGTGATACGAAGCCGGCAAGCCCTTTTCACGGCTAAGGCATGTATACCTAGTGCTTTTCTCAAACATGTGCAATGAAATAAAAAATACACCACTTAAAAATACATAATTCAGCTGTTCAGCCTGTTCATGAACACAGACGCCATGTTTAAAAAAAAGTATTTTTAATTTTCCCTCCAATCCCTATATATATATTTTTTTTAATAAGTACGTGTGTAGTGTTCGAATATTAGGGCCATTATACACAACTGGAGAATAAGAATCTTAATTTCTATAATAAATAAAATAAAGGCAGAGGATTTTTAATATTGTCTATGGTCTCTGGTGACTTACGTATAGACAGTATTTTAAATTTATTCATCAACACATTGAATCATACAGATTTGTATTTTTAATATCAGTTCGTGTGTACTAGGCATTAGCGCGGATATTGTTGGTCCGATGGCTGAATGGGTAGGATTAAAATTAAAAACAAATTACTTCCCGGCCTAGGCCTTCAATTTTGTATGAAATTCCTTTACAGTTCTCTCGAATTGTTCCGCCCGAAACTTGACACTTCGAAGCCTGTTTTAACGTACGTTACGACGATATTTCATTGCATGTTTGAGAAAAGAATATTTTAATAAAGAATCACTATAATCACAAAATAATTAAAAATAATATTAATAAGTAGATCAGAGTTACCTATTTGATTGTTTGAGTTTGTTGTTCACATTGATCCGCGTGTTTCTATGTATAGATAAATTACCGCTGACCTTGGTATCGAAGTGGTAGCCGATGCCATACATATATAATCACATAAATCACTTCCAATTTAACTTTACGGGCTAGCACGGGTCTGTGATGAGTCTACCGTTATGGCTATTTAGGTGGTGAAGATGTATTCATTATTTTTAAATGTTGCTGCTTCGGAATTACAGTTTTAAGTTTTAAAGTAAAATAAAAACTGATCCCTCCCTAAGTACTACCCTTTTAGTCATAAAAACGTAATAACTATCAATCTTTAAAAAATGTAGAGAAAAGTTGCAAGATGTATCATTAAGGAAGAGATTAAAAAGAGAGGGTTTCTGTTTCTGTGACGGAAAAATACAATGATTCGGCAACTATTCCCGTGATTATTCCATTAACATCGATGCTTAATAGCAAAAGTCAAATGTTACTTCTGATAACTAAACCATTACTTTGGATAAATTCCACTTGTAATGTAAAGAGATCGGGTAAAACATTTTGGTGGACTTGCAAATTTGTAAGGATGTTTATTGTTCGCCAATAAATTCCCTTATTCAATTCAGTGGCGACGACTCGTCAGCAGCGGGGCCAAAGTGCTGCGTCAAAACGCTATTCGAGCCAAATATTTGATGGATTCTGTAGATCTGTAGCAATAAACACGTAAGTTTTTCGTGTCAAGAAACATTTCTTGGAAAATTGGACTTTAAGTCGGCAAAACTGTAGCTCACTCCGAAAAATCCGCGTTGAAATTTTAAATCTGTTTTCATGTAAAAACATTTACGGGAAAATTCTATGAAATTCAACGCACACCCGAAGAGGTCCAAAACGTTAACCGTGTTTAACGTTAACGTTAATATAAATTTTAGACTGCACTTAAGAGAAGGTAGCGGCAAACAATGGGTAATTTAACAAAACAAAAAACCCTACTCTCCAGGGCCTTTGTCTTAATTCTGTAAACATTTTATTTATTTTTAGGACTTAGGTATTGTTTATTAGGTCACCCGTTTTGTAGAAACGCTCTTCAAATATAGGTCAGGACTCTGTAAAGAAAATAAAATTAAGTAGAAATGCAATTTAAGTGTTCTCTATTTATTCCATAGTTTTCTTTTGTGCGGTGTACAAGAAAGAGTATTTGTGAGCGTAATTCCCTTTTAGTGTTTTCCTTCGAAGTTATCTATGTTCATACTCTCTGATCTGAAGTATAGAGATGGGCAAAAAAATTAGAAGTCTTAGTTTTGGAATATTAACTTATAAAATAGAAGTTCTAACAGTTTTCTGTTTATATTAATCCCTAGGTAATATACAAACGCGATAGTAGGTAACTCAGTCTGTCTGTTAACCTTTCACGGCTTTCACGCTTAAACCGCTGAGACAGTTTGAGTTCCTGGGAAGGATAATAACATAGTTTGAATTGCTGAAAAGTGTGGTAAAGGTAAATATTATGTATACACGCAGGCCTGGAAACTTCAGTACAAGTAACATCTGTTAAATAAGTGATCGGCCGATATCTCGGCATGGAGACAGACGGAGGCATCAGATCCGCCGCCGGCTCCGAACTATATGTCTACGTCGGCATTAAGGATGCGTGTCACGACCAGTTTCATGCTGTCACCGAACTCATCCATCAACCCCGACCCGGCCGGCCGGCTACGTGTAAAAACATATCCAACTCCACTGATAACGGTTTTTATCGTTTGTCATATCGCTTACAATTCGGTGATTATTCGATCTTTGTATAATTATTTACCAGCAATCCATGGTCATTATGTATGTAAGTTTTTAGTGATTTTAGTTATTAGGCGATTGTATTTCTTTTTCTATTTATTCAATCGTATGGCATTATAAGCAAAGCAATCAAAGTATGGCATTAAGATCTTTAAGCCAGACAGCTACGTAAGGTATCAAATCATCAAGGTTTTCAGCAGGACCGGGGTAGGAATGAAGAGGGCAGCGCTGGATAATGTGTTCAGTAGTCTGCTGTCCCTCGACACACTCGCAGAGTGACGAGTCCTTCCGTCCCCATTAGTGTTGGTGATAGTTGCAACGACCGTGCTCGGTTCTTAATCTGTTAAGGGGTACTAGAGCTCCAAGTCCGAGGAAGTTAGAATCCTTTTGCTTCAATGTGTCGGGTATTGACCTGACACATTGGTGTTGGCCAGATTTTCCATTCAGCAGCAGTCCATTCGACTTTCTAGCTTTCCGCAATATCGAAGCTCTTCAGGTTTCCGACATTTTAGTCGTAGTGAAGGTGGATGGCGAAATCGATCGTGGACTGGTAGTGAGGGATTGCTTGATATCTTCTCAGTTTTTCTCTTCAACGCATGGAGTCGTTTCAGTTGGGGCGGGACAAATTGTGACTTAAAACGGCAAGTCAGTTAATAGTGTCAGAGATACAGCGTAAGCGTATGGTGTCATTTCGTTTTACGTCAATTTCGTTTGTATGTGCACTAATAGAACCACACTGGTTCACATTATTCGGCGGCCGAGTAGACGAGAGCTAAGCTTGACTTACGTAGGAAGCCTGCTGAAGCGCCCCAGCTTGTGCCACAGAGTTTGTGAAGAAGAATATTTCTAGTGGCGATCTTCTGCGAGAGTTTCAAGAGGTGTTCTCTGTATAGGTTAGGGACCTATACAGCGTAACTCCGAGATATTTTGGACAAGGGTTGTATCTCAGTACATCACCATTCAAGTAAACAGCTGGCCTTGCTACGACTGAATTCGGCAAACTATTGAGATCGACTGCTGTTTTAGATTTACACAAGGACCACATTCCACGGGTAAAATACGATTTCACTGAAATATGTATGTCCACTATTTATATCTATTTTATTGTTGTGCTATTAAGCTTAACTATTTATCAAAAAAATTAAACTCGTTTGTCATTCCAATAGCAGTTTTAGCAACCAGACCACACCAGTACTTGTAGATACATAACTCGTACGCATTTTCCATGTCGTATTTAATGTAGCTCGAATGGCAAAAATACGATAGGTACAATTGGTCATTTTATCGGCATGTTAGCCCATATATCTCCTAAGTAGCTACCTATATATCAAAATAGAATTTAGCCAAATGCATAAATTATTGAAACTGGACAAGCTAAGTAGGGCGCGAGTAAATCATATCTAATTAAATACCTGCACGCCAACCATGAATTGTCTGAGCTGGAGGAGCTAGAGGTAGAATCGCAGCCGTCTCATAATGAAAGATGGAGAGATACACAAACGCATGCTAATGGTTTTGTGTTCATACAATTAATTAAGGCTTTAGAAATGCAAGTCAATATCTTACTTAATTTTTAAGCGGGACAATATTTTTGATCATTATCAAATCAGGGTTCTAATATGATTAACTTACTTTGCTTAAAAGGATATAACGTAAAATTGATGATTAAACGAACTTACCTGAAGTGAAGTTCTATCACAATTACACGAACGCCTCGTACGAAGAGATTATTAAATATATTTTACACATGTAGTAATCACAGGTACTACCACTCTAACACTTATTTGAGAGAAACTCTGTTTTTTTTTTTTTTTTTTTTTTTTTATACTCTGCACTCCCGCGCCATTTTACCTGTCAATGTCATATAGTTCAAAGTTCTTATTAATAATATATGGGTAGTTTCCCTAAATCCTGATTTTTCGCACTGCAGCAGCACTTAAGTGCTGCTCCTGGGTCATATTGGGAGGGTGGGTCCTAATAATCTCTTCGTACGAGGCGTTCGTGTAATTGTGATAGAACTTCACTTCAGGTAAGTTCGTTTAATCATCAATTATACTTCACGCCTCGTACTCGAGATTATTAAATATATTTTACACATGTAGACTTTGAGAGTAAGGAGGTAAAGTTGTAGGGAAACTACAAAAGGTACAAAGGTGACCAGCATGTACCAGTAAAAAGCTATTAGGTACGAATCAATCTGTATTCTAAACACTTTGGAAACACACCATTAGTCTTAAAATTATTAAATCTTAGAGATTAACAATCATCACAGTATAGTTTTATACTACTTAAGCACAAGAGAGATCAAATATCGACTCTGCTACTATTAATTATAATCCTATTATAGAGTTTTGGCACCATCAATCATAAGATTATTAAAAATTAGTTAGAGATTAACAATCATCACAGTAGAGTTACTACTTAAGTACCAGAGAGATCAAATATCGACTCTGCTACCGACATGTCATTGCGATTAATTATAAACCTATTATAAAATTTGGCGAACACCTTCGATTCACCACTCCACCCAGCGGTGGAACGTATGGCGTCAATGTGGACGCCTCGTGCGGCCGCGTGAGAGGTCGCAGCATGTCGCGTTGAATGTGCTGTGAAGATGTCTGTGTCAATTCCACTATCAGCCAATGTGTGCTTGATCCAGCGACTCAGCGTCTGGGTACCTACTTCTTTATGTGGTCTTTTTATAGCAATAAACAAATTATCGTTAATCCTAATTGATTTAGTGCGGTCAATATAAGACAGTAGGGTCCTTGCTGGACATATGTTTGGCTTTTCTGAGAAAAAAGGGATACAAAGTATTGGTTGTTTACAACCTGGTCTAGTAGTTTTTATAACTGCAGGGATTTTTATCATTAATCTATCAGTAATGTTTTGGATATTCTTGATATTAATTTTAGATAAAGTTTGTACTCTTTGAGCTGTAGCTAAAGCTAATAACGTTATAGTTTTCCTAGATAATGTATCTAATGCTAATTCTTCATTTGGAAACAAATTATTTAGGTAGTTTAAGACAATATTTGTGTCCCATGTAACAGTATATTTAGGTAATAAAGGTCGAAGACGAAAAACTCCTTTAAGGAAACGGTGTATGTTTTCATCTTTGGAAATGACTGAGCCAAGTACTAATGCTAATGCAGACCTGTATGTATTTAGAGTACCATATTGGCAACCTCCATTAAACATCTCAGTAAGAAAGTCAATAACGTTTGGGATGGTAGGCTGATAAACATTAATTTTGTTTTTAGAACAATAGTCCCACCATTTCCTGAGTCCGACACCATATTGTTTGACCGAACTTTGCGATAATGATGCCATCATAATATCTAGCGATGGTGGTGGTAATCCTCTTCTCGAAAACGCCTGCCGCACAATACTCCGGCAACCAGGGTAATTTTCTTGTGAATCTGGGTGCTGGAATGAGAAATTAAGGATTGTTTGCTTGGGGGAAATACTACAGTGTCTGTAATAAGCAATGCTTTAAAAAGAGGATACCAGGGTTGAGCTGGCCAGTGTGGCACAACCATTATTCCTCGAGCTTTATCGGTTATGATTTTTCTAAGTGTCTTCAATATCATTGATACTGGAGGAAAAGCATAAAAATATGTCCCTGTCCATGTAATGGTAAAAGAATTTATGGCGAAGGCATCAGGATCTCTGTGCCATGAAACATATTTCGCACACTTGTGATTTATTCGACTAGCGAAAAAATCAATTTCAGGTTGTCCGAACATTTTTACTAGACTAGCGAAGCAGGTATCAGATAATTCCCATTCTATATCTGGGTGATTTTTACGCGATTCTGCATCTGCAATAACATTGTCTGCTGATCTTATGTATGATGCATATATGAAAATTCGCCTGTCTTCACACCACTGCCAGATTTCTTTTGTAATTTTAGTGAGGTGAGGGTATTGTACCCCGCCCATACGGTTTATGTATGATATCGCGGTAGTGTTATCTATTCGTAATAGTATTTGGCAGCAATTAAGATCCTTTGCAAATATTTTAAGGCCAATAAAAGCAGCTAATAGCTCTAGATAATTTATGTGCCTATCACGTTCTGAAACCGACCACTGTCCGCTGGCAGTGTCGCTGCCACAGGCTGCTCCCCACCCCGTAGTCGAAGAGTCACTGAATATTTCGGTACAATATACATCATCTCGTATCGGATGCACCGAATTATTTACGGCATGCATCCACCAATTTAGATCCGGTTTTAAAATGTCAGGTATTGTAATGAGTCTATCATAACTGGAATTTTCTTTTAAAGCAAGGAATTTACAACGTTCTAATTCTTTAGTATACAGCCAGCCATACTCTACTGCTGGACAGGCTGATACCAAAAGGCCAGTTATTTGTGCCAATTTTCTAACTTTACATCTTTTAAGCGTTAAAAACTGACTTAATTCAGATTTTATGTGTGCACGTTTCTCTATTGGTAAGCTTAGATTAAACTTATGAGAATCAATTATCAAACCTAATAATTTACATGATATTGATGGTGTTAGAACACTTTTTTCTTGGTTTATTATGAATCCAAGGGCAGTCAAAAACCTTTTAGTTATGTCTAGATTTTCAAGACATTCATGTTTCGACCTACCTAACAATAACCAGTCATCTAGATAAACAGTTGATATAAAGCCAGCTGAACGTAACAGTTTTACAACAGGTTTAGTCATTTTAGTAAATATATATGGTGCTATATTGAGGCCAAAGGGTAAAACATTATATTGATAAGTTTTCCCCTGATATGAAAAACGTAAAAATTTCCTGGACTCTTCATGGATTTTTATGGAAAAATAGGCATCTTTTAAGTCAACTGTTGCCATGTAACAGTCTGGAGTAACTAATTTTATGGCAGTTCTTAAATCTTCTAACTTAAAATGGTCAGTTTTGATAAATTTATTAAGATTCTTAAGATTTAAAATGAGCCTCATTTTTCCATTTGGTTTTGGGGTAAGGAAGATACTTGAGAGGAATTGGTCCTCAGATGGTTCGCACTCAGAAATAGCTCCTATCTGTATTAAATTAGTAATGGCCTCATGAATACGTATACTATCCTGTGTGCTATAATCAGACCAGACAGGAATAGCACTTTGGACTACAGGGTTTGTAAACATAATTTTATAACCGCTTATCCATGATAGTATAGTGTGGTCATAAGTAATCATCGACCACTGATACAAATAATTGGAGAGACGACCAACATACTCAACTGTATTTAGTGCGTCCGGCGATATGGTGGCGCTGTCGGAGCACGATGCGACGACGGCCTCGATGAGCGCCCTGGCTGCGCCTGGGGAGGCGGCGCGCGTGGGGCTGCATACTCGCGGTGAGTCGGCCCCGTCGGCCGGCGTGCTGCCGCCGGGGCCACTCTCCGGTTTAAAGGTTTTGGTGGAGCAGGTTTATCTGTCTTCAGGTTGTTTGAGACTGGCTTGAAGGTATTGTTTGCTTTTAACTCGGTTCCAGATTTATTAACTGCCTTTGCTGACTTTAGGGTTTCAGCCAGATTTGTACTGAACAACATAGTGTCTATTTTAGTAAGGTTCAGGTGTTCTTTCATTTCTTTCTTGACAGAAAATAAAACAAAGTTCCTTCTTGTCACTGAGTCCCCGTGTTGAATATCGCATAGAATCCTTTGCGCATCCATAATTCTTTGTATTATGTTATTATTTTTATTCTGGGTGGTAAGCAGGGTATTTAATGCTTGACCCAAGCAGGCGATGGCACTGGCCAGTTGTTTTTGTTTGGCCTCGATACCTTTGTCTCTTTTAGCTACTTGCTCGGGTATTGCAGCTTTTATTACTGCATTCATTTTGGGGGCATCGATGAGCAGGCAGTTTTCCGGGGTTAAATATTGGTCTGTCAAGGCCTTACGTGCTTCCTTGCTCAAGCCCTGAGTTGCAATATGTTGCAGGCGACTCGCTAGCTCTGCCCTTAGAGGTGCACCGTGCTTTTCAGAGGATGAAGGGTCTTCACCTAAGATCTTCAATGTTTCTTCATCAAGTGGATCTTCCTCTTCCTGTGGTTTAGGTGTCGTGCTTATCTTGTTTTCCTCCTCAACTATAGGAAGTGGAATATTTGATTCCTCTGTCTGCGTGTCCTCCGGTGTCTCTTCTTGCAAATTTTGTGGCTCTTCAACCAGGTCAGTGAAATCAACCTCTTTGACTGGACTCGCTGTGGAGGAAAATTTTTTATTTATGGAGTATGCCAAGCATGTGTAGAAATAGCCCCAATGACTATTCAGGTTACATACTTATTGAGACACCAGCCTAATATACCAATCAGGTATAAAACTCCAGGTATACATGAATGCATAATCTATTGAGTATGTGTCGAGATAGTCCCAGTGACTACTCCGGGTATATACTACAGCTTATGCTTCAATAAATAGCAATAATAACTGGCTAGCGCTAGTTATTTGTTCCCTTGTTATAGTACAACTCCCAACGATTTGTACGTCAAGGACAAAGTTGTAATGCGGCGAAATAGCCCCAGTGGCTAATCTGATTGCATTATTATAAGTTATAACTTATAAAATATTATAGGTAAATACCTGCTTCATCCGATTCTTGGATATTTTCGGGAGATGACGGCGACGTACTTTTATCCATCTTTCGCTTTAGCTTTTTCATTTTGTGCTTTAAATAAGCAAGTTCTTCCTCGTAATCCTTCGTTTTCCTTTTTGGCATTGTTCTTTAACGTGGTTTTAGCTAATTATTCGTTTTAAGATTAAGATCGTGTTGAGCGGTTAAGCACTTAAAACGTGAATGACATTGACAGGTAAAATGGCGCGGGAGTGCAGAGTATAAAAAAAAAAAAAAAAAAACAGAGTTTCTCTCAAATAAGTGTTAGAGTGGTAGTACCTGTGATTACTACATGTGTAAAATATATTTAATAATCTCGAGTACGAGGCGTGAAGTATAATTGTCAGTGGGCCGCGAGTCGCGTAGCAGCACGGATAGCTGCCTCCGATGAAGAGCTCCATATGAGTTCGAAACATGTCGCGCCTTAATATTTTTCTTGTGAGTTTTAACCGTTTTTATTATTATTAAAGATGTCTCAAGATAGTTTTATCATAAATAAATAAATAAATATCAGACAACCACACAAATCGATCTAGTCCCAAATTAAGCTCAAGAAGGCTTGTGTTATGGGTACTAGAGGCGATATACGTACTTATATAGATAAAACATATACTTAAATAGGTACATAGAACAACCATGACCCAAGCACAAATATTCGAGTTCATCACACAAATATTTGCCCCGGCCGGGATTCGAACCCGGGACCGCCGGCTCAGTAGGCAGGTGTCTACAAACCGCCCAAACGCGTCATGTAAATAATGGACATTAAGTAAATCCGCTTCAAACAAAACTATCTTGATAGTCTACTTGCAAAATTCATTCGTTGCGAACGGAAAAACAAAATAAGTATGTTAGGGTAACACCGGACGTGGGGGATGTCCGTAAGAATTAAATTTCTGTCAAATTTGGCTTTATTTCTTAATACTGGTAACATCATGCAAGACGCCATTTCATCGCGACCCGACTGAATGTCACTGCCAGCCGCTCTGTGATGTTAGACGTGTGCTACGCGCTGTTAAAGGGAGCAAGGTAATTTTCGTGTGTTTTTTGACAATCCGTTCTTTCCCCTTAAATTTATTTTGTATATTGTGATGAAACTATTGCCTTTTTTAAATCATTTTCTTGGACTATTGCGTTTTGAAGGTTTATGGTTAAATTAAACCGATCCAAATAAACCTAGGACTGCTGTAGGCCGATATCCGATCTTCAGCTTTGCAGGTGAAGATCGGAAGGAGGGAATCCGATCTATACCCATTCAAAATACAGCAGTGATTGTCAAACTTTACATTTTTAAGATGGTAAAATTTCTCTCAGATTTTAAATTTCAATGTTTTTATTGATCACACTTTCCTTCCGTTATTTTTACTCGACTGCGGCAAAGCAAAAAAAAAGGTTTGGCATGATTTTTCCAAGTCACGCAAATTCTTTCAAGTGACGTTTCAAAAGTTTGAGAGTCACAGATTCACTAAATTTCTGAATTTTTGGCGAGGTCTCTCAACTAGTCCAAAATCCGTCCGGCACGGCATTACCCCAACATACTATACCTAAGTAAAAGTACGAAGTAACTTTTATTGTCTTCGCAACTTGAAAAGTAAATTACCCGTACAAATTCGCTCAACATTAAATCTGAGGCTTATCAGGGGGCTCGGAAGAGATCCTTAAATTGAGAAGAAGCTATCTTGATGGGGCAGGAGTGATCGCGTAGACACCCGCGAGCTCCGATTAAAAAGCCAGCCAAGTGCTAGTGCGGAGTTCCTTGGATTACGAATGTTGCGCTTTTCTATTTCAGACTGCTGACGGACTTGACTAGTGCAACTTACTTACTTGACACTACTTAATATTTTTAAGACTACAATTTTATTACTTTTCTTTATTTCGCTTAGAAAGAGAACATTATCGCTGTTTATATGTTTCCTCGGATTACTAATTATTTTTATTATTTATTTATTAAATGGGCTCTCAAGTCTGGTGTCTACTTCTTTAAAAAAAAAGTTGAGCTTATCATTGTTGACAGCTTATTTTTTTTTTCACGGATAGATCGAAGATTACAACCCTATAATAATAATAATTCGTTTATTTCAGGCATCAAAGGCCCATAGATAAATACCTTACAATCTAACATACACATTAAATATTAAAATAACTAGGTCACGATGTGTTGAGTTTAGTCCATGGTGTTGGATAGCCGACCGCATGCAGGCATAGTTCAGAATCAGAATATTCAGAAGTCGTAGATTTCGGTTATTTTATGTAAGTACTTACCTATTTTCTTACCTATTACATACAGACAAATCAATTCAATATTTTTAGGATACACGACGCAGAGCTCCCTCAATTTCTTTATTAATTTCCACCTGTTAGAAATATGAAAGGTTGTCAATTTTTATGAATGAGATCAAACCTATTCGGAAGAATAAGTATAATTTAGGTAAGATTCGATTAAGGTGAGCACCTAAATCGATCATAGATGTAAATACTTAGTAATAAAACCTGTCAACGTCCTCGATCTGATAAGTGATAAAAGACAATCAAATTAGTCTACGTTTAACCCCAGGATCCCACACATACATGATTCAAATGTATAACACCTTTTGATTTTACTGGCCTGTTATCTTTTTACTATTATTTATTACAATAACTTTATTTATCTAAAATAATATAGCCAATTCCAATCACATTAATCCTTCGATACTCTCTTTAAGATATCTAGACACGCGGCAGCGTGTCCAGCCAAGTTCACCGCAGGAACTGGCGAGCAGCAGCCGTGTGTTATATTACACGAACCGTTTGGAGCCACTTTTGACCCCCCCATAACTCCAAATCTATTTAACATAAAAAAATGAAATTTGGCTTATGTATTAAGATCCTTTAGAACAAGTAGAACCCCAAATTTCATTAATATAGATTAAATAGTTATTGAGATATTAAAGTCCAAAAAACGGTATTTTTATCACTGACTGACTGACTCACTAGTAATCAAAAACCTAACCCACTTCCAGGTGACCTAGAAAGGTGAAATTTGGCATCCAGCTTAGTAATTGTGTGTGTATACATATAAAAATCTAAAACAGTGATTTTTTAATTTTTTTTATTATTATTATTATTGATGGTTGTTGCCTCAGAACTCTGTCATTTATAAACCGATTTGGAAAATTCTTTTTTTGTTTGAAAGATATACTAGAATAGCATACCTATACACTCACACGCACACACACATACATGCACATAAAAATCCAATACGTACTAACCGTTTTGGAAAATTCTTTGTTTATTCAAAACTTTCAAAAGATGTACTAGAATAGCACACAGAACTAATTAACAAATAATAATTAAGTAATTTACACATCATAATAATTTCTGTACAAAAAGTAATGATATCCCATCAAAAACATAAATGTAAAATGAGAGCCAAGTTCAATATCGCGTGCACTTCGCCGACAAAAGAATTGAGATCTGCAAGGGCGCCAAGTTCTTTGCCCTAAAATTTTAAGATACAAGGACATGCGACATACTCGATGCATTTATTTTACTTGGGGTGTAATTCAATATCAAGACTTGACTTGGCTAGTTTTAAAATATAAATTTATATTATAAATCAAAATCAATCAAATCATTAACCTATTTTCGTAAAGGTAAGTACGCAAGTTAGTGTACGTCTTGTTACTTATACCTACTGTTAGCTTGATAATGAACTATGACTATGTTTCTTTTATAAAATTTAGTTAGTTTGTGAAAACTAGCCAAGTCAAATCTTGATATTGAATTACACCCCAAGTAAAATAAATGCATCGAGTATGTCGCATGTCCTTGTATCTTAAAATTTTAGGGCAAAGAACTTGGCGCCCTTGCAGATCTCAATTCTTTTGTCGGCGAAGTGCACGCGATATTGAACTTGGCTCTCATTTTACATTTATGTTTTTGATGGGATGTAACTTTTTATATAAAAAATACCCGGATTTATGTAGAACCCCTTAATTTAATGCGGATTTGAAACGATAACATTAATTAAGATAGAAAGGGAACGGGCCCAATAGGTTAGGCCGAGCCTTTCCCCGATTATTAACAGTTATTGGGCTTAGCGGTTTAATACTGGATTAAATCTGTGCTAATTTGCATTTTATTATGATGACATAGCCCTTGTGTTACTATTAGTGGGTTAGTTTGCTCAACGATGATGGCATTCCCGCCCAAAATAAACTCAGAAATAGCTGCGAAGGAATCCCTCTACTTTTACATTTTGTTGCCATAAATTAAGCCGGCGGTCTTAGTATAAAAAAACAAACTTTCAACGAATGTAATCGGTAATTTATGCGGCTCGTTGGACAGCGAACAAGGAGAAATAAGAACAGAACATTCAAATGGAAACACATGTGCCGATGTTGTTCTAGGCGATAAAAGGAGTATTACGTTATTGTGTGCTAAATAAAAACGAGAGCAGAGAACTCACGTTTATAAATATATTTGATATTTTCGTCGGGTCTCACGGTTTTGCGGTCCTTTGAAGATTATTGTTTCAACTGTAAGCGTAACATGCGTTAACGTGCTTGTGATCGATCATGCGCTGCGTGTGCCCGCCCTGCCTGCCCGTGCCGTTTAAAAGACCCTTCGCTCGCTCCATCGCTCAACTAAGTCGTACTCTATTGGCCCTTTCCTTAATTCGATTACTCGCAACGAAATCGAGAGCTCGCGGGTGTATCCGAGCACTAGGAACGGAGCTCGGGTGGAAAATCAAAGGATAATCGAAATAACGTCTCCGAGGCCGGGTAAAATGAAATTATATGCTTTCATATTACTGATCCATAACTACAAATGTAACTGACGATTTCTTAAAATTTCATGTATAATATTCACTGAATAATATGGTCAGACGCTTGTAAGTTTCGCTTACATGTATCCTTACAATCCTACATATAATATGTCCCTTAATTCTGTTACAATGTAGCGAAAAATCTTCGAAAATACTGCTTGGGAAGGCCTCCTATAAGGTGGATTTATAATTTTGTAAAGGTGGTTTAAATCTATTGAAAACGGGTGTCGTATGAACCTTTCGTCGTGAAGGTCCTTGGGGGAGGTATTTGGCAGTGGATGTCATTCTTTGGTTGCGATTGCGCAAAATAATAAATGAACGTTTCTTATGATTTGTTACATAAAATTATACCTTATATATAAATAAATATACATAAAAACCATTATAAATGCTCCAGCACGGAACAAACATAAAATATGCGACAAGGCACATAAAATACAAAGAGGATTTAGTCAATGGGAAAAGTGAATTCAATAGCATTTTGCAATCAACTCAAGGAAACAAACTGCCTCTGCTAATGAAATTTTCTCCGGAGAGTTTATTTAGCATGTTGCTTTATTTCTATTTTTCCATCCTACGGGCTTTTGACATCACGCTACTTTTAGCACGTCTTTGCGACTCCTATTTAATAGGTACACCTCTATTCAATCAATAGTTTCTGCATCGACATTACTAAGTAAATAATACTTAACTTAACGTGTTTTCTTTTTTTTTCTGATGAAAGAGTTTTTTTTTATCTAATACGTCATTCGCAGTTATGAAAACTCACCTACCCACTTATTTCAACCAATCAAATAATATAAACACTATCCTTTTTAGCAGACTGACAGCTACAGTTGAGCAACTAAATATTTCTTAGGTATTCGTTTAAATTGGTACTTATGAAATAAACTTTAATATTACGTAAAACGTACCTAATTTGATCTTTGCCGGATATTTTGAGTGTGTAGTCTGTCGATCCAATGACAAACCTAGTATAGAAGTGTTAATGACCAAGTGTGGGTAGTTTGAAATACTCGCACGTGTGTGTGATATTTGGTTCCGAAATCGCTCGAAATCCATACTAATATTATAAATGCGAAAGTGTGTCTGTTAGTCTGTCGGTTACCTCTTCATGCTTAAACCGCTGAATCGATTTTGATGAAATTTGGCATAGAGATAGTTTAAGATTCGAGGAAGGACAGAATAGTTTTCATCCTGGATATTATACCTAAAAAGATTGAAAAGTGAGTGAACATTTCTGTTGGGGTGCGGACCCTGTAGAAAATATAATTATTAGACCAAAAGCACAATTGCTCTTACATTTGCTTAGGCGCTTTTAATAATCCCTTTTATCAAGTTCCACGCGTACGTAGTAGCGGGCAAAAGCTAGTTGACAATAACAAGGCCGTGAGGAGCGGTCGTAACGTCAGTAAATTACCAACACTACATTAAGTTACTTACGTCCCGTATACATATTTAATTACATTAAATAAGTCTTTGTTGTGTTTCCGTAAGGTGTGAAAATCGTGTACATTTAAATCAATATTCTGATTTGGCCTGTCAACCTACTTTATTGTATTGAAATGGCCAATCATTGAAATTTTACTGCGTCCCATTAGCCAGTAATCTCCGATCTACCGTCAGTTTGCAGGAGAATTATCCCGCCGGCGCGGCCCACTCGGACTGTCTAGCTCCCCGGATTACTGCCACAGTCGATTTTCGAAATGAAATCAGCTGCTGCCCGCTTTGACATAATTGATAAGCGATAGCGGTCGTCTGCCAATGACGGCGAGTGCAGTCTTGACATCTTTACAGTGCAGTAAATTGGGCTCTCTGTGGAACGACAGACGAATTTGACTGGGAGTCAGTAACTACGTTTGCTGGATTATGTATTACTAGAGAGCAGTTATACTCTCACTAGAAACATAGGGGGCGCATAGCACAAACGGGCAGATAATAAGCTTACCTATTTAAGAAACGTCGTATGGGAAAATACCCCTAAGTAGCTATACCCAATAGCGCAGAAAATACAAAGCCAAAAGTAGATGCCGCCATAATACCACACCGTCAACATTCAGAATCATAACAGCTAAGCGACAAAAACGCGTTCTATCTAAAGGTCTGTGGTCTATTTCAATACGTAGGACGGATGTATGGAAGAGGTACTCGTATACATAGTTGAACTATTATTTAAAAGGCTTTTCTTAGAATTTTCATGAATTCTGTCGTCGACTACGTTATAATATATTAAAATCGACAGGACAGTCACCTGTAGCAAACAAAATGATTTATTGTAATTTTTATACAATTATGTAAATTAAAGTTACTGAATAACTAAATCAAGTCGGTATGATTTCTGAAGACGACTTAATTTTGCAAGTAAAATTACTTTTATCACAAAATCACAATTGATTTTATGACGACATGATTAGCGGTCTATTCATATAATAATTTGATTTACCTTTCTAAGAATCCAGGTAAAAGAACATCTAATAATGGTTTGATTTGAAGTCGCCAATTAATATGAAAGCGGGTTCCGTGGGTTCATCGGGGTTGCGGCGCGAATCTATTAATTTACCCGTAAAGTGTGGCTATTACCGTCGAGTCGCCAATTATTTCTCTCCCCTGATAATTAAATTCCATGATGTTCGCCTGTCCAAGACAGGCACCGTTTACGATACTCTTACACCAGTTTCATTGCCCTTTGAACCATAAAATGGTTCATTTAAAAATTAAATTATAATCTTGTAAAATTAATCCACAAGGGGGATTGTAAAGCGTAACGCCTAATTAAAAAGTGTAATTTCCTATGCAGGACTGTAAAATAAAAATTGCTTGCGCCTTGCGCCAGTTGCGCCCCTTCGACTCATGTTCAAGGGTTCTGTTACCTTCATATTGCTATCAAAATACGTTTTGTGCAAAAGTTCAAGTTGCAGTTAACTGATATGACTAATTTTAAAATAAAATCACTAATAGTGTCGAGTGCATTGGCACATTTCTACATATATATATACATACATATATATATACATTGACTCTAGCCAACTTAAGAAACACAATATTAAGTGAATTGTAAGTTAGACCGGCAATTTTTCGGGTTTGTTCAAAGCCTGCATAGCTTCACCTTTTTAGGGTTCCGTAGCCAAATGGCAAAAAACGGAACCCTTATAGATTCGTCATGTCTGTCTGTCTGTCCGTCTGTCCGTCCGTATGTGTCACAGCCATTTTTTTCCGAAACTATGAAAGCTATACTGTTGAAACTTGGTAGGTAGATGTATTCTGTGAACCGCATTAAGATTTTGATGCAAAAATAAAAAAATAATAATAAATATTGGGGGCTCCCCATACTTAGAACTGAAACTCATAATTTTTTTTTATCAAACACATACGTGTGGGGTATCTATGGATAGGTCTTCAAAAATCATATCGAAGTTTCTAAAATATTTTTTTTCTAAACCGAATAGTTTGCGTGACAGACGCTTCCAAAGTGGAAAAAAGTTGGTCCCCCCCCTCTAACTTCTAAAATAAGAAAATGAAAAATCTAAAAAAAACATATGAGGTACATTACTATAAAAACTACCAACATAAATAGTATAATATAGTAGTAGTTTAGAACATAGTTTTCAACGAGATCTAGTAAGTAGTTTTTTTTTAATACTTTAATACCTAACTTTGCACCTAATTTATATGGGGCGCTATACATACCAGGTGCAAACTTAACTTAACCACTTAGGGATGGAAAGTCTTTGTACGGAACCCTCGGTGCGCGAGTCCGACTCGCACTTGGCCGGTTTTTTATTTTTTTTCAGCGCGGCGTTGCTTGTGATAGTTAATCAGGCAGCTGGTAGGGATCGTGTTATATTGACGCTTTGCCACTGCGACCTACCACGTCGCGGAATGTCAACGCTTTTATAGAACCGCAAATAAGTTTATATGAGTTTGTTGACGGTAATAAGACTGAATCTGCACGCATATACTTACGTTAACGTCCCGAACAGAGTGTTTTGCGAATTCCTCACGCGAATGCACTCCGCGTTGCGAATGCACTCCGCGTTTTATTACTCGCTTCGCACACACTTCTTTGATTCTTGGACTCCTACGTTTTCTGGACAATCTTAAAGTATAACAAAATTTCTTGTTTACCTCTCCTTTTAAATTATCTATGTACTCGTAGTTTCATTGATGGTGAATATTATGGTATAATATAAGTAAATATTAGGTGTTGTGTAACAATCCACCAATTATGTATACTTGAGTCAGGAAAAGTCCTTGGAAATCAGTAAAGGAGACGACGGCTCTGTTCTTTTTTTTTGTGTTTACCCTTTTAAATTAAATAATCCACACTGTGGTGTATATATATTGTATACTTAGGTAAGGGTTATAAATGAGGTAGCGGACAAGTTGGTGACTGCACTGACATGAATCTAGAAAGGTCCAACCATATTTGTAATAGTTCAGCATGTGGTCGCATTCATTACGCGAATAATATTGAGTAGGATCTGTCTTGAATGGATTGTCACTTTTTGATATTTAAATATATATGGGGGGATGAATGCCTTATCATGGTTTCAAATGAGATAATGCAGACATAATAGATTGTGTACATTAATATTACGAGTATGCCTCTAGCGGCACAGTTAACAAACGTCCAAACAAAAGTGTTATTTAGTATGCTATGCACTTAAGATGCAAATTATACTCATTATTATATTCCGAAAAATAAAAGAAAAGTTACTACGCAATGTCTTAAGAGGAAATACCACTGCTTATTTTTCCATACAAATCGAGGTTTTGTTCTCGTCTATTTCTTCCTTCAAAACTTAACCAATCTTTACAAAATTTTAGAAACTGAATGAAAATAAGTATTAAGGAATTGAAAATGTTCATTCGGACTGTTTCGAATTTTGCGCTTCTTATTATGATAATTGTGTTCTTCACGTCTGTTTTTGGCCAAAATTCCGCCGCAAACGGCCGCCTAGTACACGAATTCTATAATTGTTTTGTGCAACAATCAAAACGGTTTGACACAGAAGACCTTCCCATTCGGTTTCTAAAATTTTTCGTGTACAGCCGAAAACGAAACCTTGATTTATATAAGCGGGCTACGTTAAGTTTGGACCTCATTTGTACCGACACCACAGTTACCATGTGCAAACGTAAACTGATAGTCTGAAAAAAGGATCAGTGATATATTCTCATAAGGTTACGTTGCGTAAACTAGAACCTAACTTTTAGTAATAAGGGAAAAAGTACTTTTAGAACTCGTTCCTAACTGATGTTTCAAAGTGCTGGGTATTCAGCCGATCTGCTGAAATACTTGAATGTTAAGTAGGCATATTCTATTCAATGAAGTTTTTCTAAGAGAAAGACATAGTAAAAGTATACTTTCTATTTTAACTGTATGAGTAGGGTCAATATTAACAAAATAAAAAGATGATGTAGCTCTAAAATAATTTATTTTTGTTCCTTTTATAAAACAATCGCTTAGGTATAATTTTACCTTATTTAATTTTTTACAATAACCGTATGGCATTACAGCGATTTTCTACCAAATTTCATAATTTATTTACAACGTAGATACATACATTTATAAAGACAAAACCATTATTTTCGTAGGAGCATGTCATGGCAAAGTTGGACGCAGATGGCGTCAATTTTTAGCTATTACTTGTGCTCTTTTGCTTAAATTTACAATTACCCTTTTATTTTAAGTACAATCAATTTACTTACAATAACATTGCAAATGATATACCTAATAATTTAATACTGGCAAATCTTATATCCATACATATTATTGCTTTGTTTTGAGAACGAACAAACTACCTAACTTGAACAATAATTGTTAATAAATTCTATTCATTCAAATTTTCATAATACATACACAAAAATATTAATAAATAGTTTTCATTACTTATACTTTATCTGTAGGTAAGCATGCTTCACAAGGCACTATTCTAGCGAGATTATTCTAGAATGAAACGGAACCAACGAAAACATTTCTATTAAATTCGATTCAACCTCCAAGTTCGAGCCTAAAATAATTACTATCGACAACAAGCCAATCTCAGTCCACGACGGGCAACGCAAACACAAGGTTTGTTCCTAACGTAACGTAAATCAACATCTGCCGCACGCAACCTCTTAATCGCCATTTTAACAAAAAGTATGTACTAAATTAAATACTTCAACAACTCTATGCATTAACATCTGGTTCATAAGCTTTAATTTATATCTACATGCTTAGAGCTATGTTGGCGTTCATATTGCTTAGTTTTTATTTTAACTTGTTGTAACGTAGTTTATTCTCTTACAATTAGGTACAAATTATGTTAATTCAACTATAATTATGAGTTATAAATTTAAAAACATAATACTAAACCCACATTCGTCTTTTAAATGCAATGTTTAAATATAGTAAAATAAGTCATTTACATTCAAATAAAAAGTACTTAACTTAATATTGTGTTTAGCTCGCTCCTAAAACCACAACGGGGCTTTAATGTACAGAGGATCAGGAGAATTGTAAAGTTGAACTAGCAGGATCCTCATTGGTTGGTTTAGTTGATGACCTGCAGTAATCACTGCTTATCTGTGCCTTTAAAACTGACTTCCTCGTCATTAAATAGCCATAAAATAGACAACGGCGTATGAGGCTAAAGGAGGGAGATAGACGTCAAGATAAACGAATGAGAGCGATGATTATCAGTAGCATCAAGTTTCGAGACCACCCAGTACAAGTAACGGTGGATAAGTAACGTACGTAGCTTTGTTAAACTCTTCCAACTGACCGCATAATTATAAAGAACTGATATCACAGCATTTTGTATTGGTGGAACCACACCCTCATTTTTGTGTTAATTATTCAACTTACACTCTATCTCTCTACATCTCAGTCGACTATATTAGATACAAATTAAATATGAAATTGTTGTGTATTCCTGACAATTTATGATCACATTAAACACAAATTGGCTATTTGGATCCGCAAAGCAATGATCAATCGAATAGTACTTAGGTATCTCAAAGAGAATCGAAAGCAGTTTGATCACTTCATAATTTACCGGTCGAAACCAGTTCTAGGGCAAATTTTAGTCGACTGAACATTCGCATTTTGTACAACTTCACATTTGCGCCGATTCAGTTCCTCGATGGTATTAACCGAAATGAATCTACCACAATTACATCAACAGAGCTGTAATATTAGGTGCAATTACATTGAAATCATTTCTTACCAAAGATTTTTATGAAAAAAGTGACACATTCATTTCGTCCAACACTATTTTAAATAGGTTACATATTTAGGTACTCAGTCGCTTTTCACAAAAAACAATAATTTAATTGATGCCGCTTTCATAAAAACTTTTCGATTTTGCCCGCTAGTCGCTGAAGTTAACTTTGCCAACAAAGAAAAGGGAAAACAAATATTAACTTTGTTGAACAAGTCACTCATCCATCAAAGACAAGAACGGAACAAGCAAGGGATCTATTTTAACAGATATCATCCTCTTTCGACTGTATTATTTATTCTGTCTGCTTATTTTCTCCTTTTTTTGCTTATATTTTGTAATCGAAATTACAGAAATTAAGTACAATCAGTCACCGTTTATTGATTCTTAGTATACGTACGTACATCTCTCCATTAAAGTAGGTACACCTCGCTTGTAATAAAAATAATTAAGCGTTTAAGTAGTTATCATTATTCAATTTTTTTTTGATAAATCTTAGGGTTATAGGATGACCGATTTAGCCTTGTCCAGTCATACCTGGATATCATTAATTTGATTGTACGTAGCGAACATGGCATATCCATGGCATCGATAACGCTAAAGTGACACATAATCAAATTCTACATCAAGATTCGTATGAACCCCAAACTATTGACAACATTGAACTCATTATCAAGCTAAACTATTTTCCCCATAACAGATGATTCACGACAAATAACTTATCAGAGAAAAGTCCGGACGAGTTTCAGCAAATATCGACTAGTTTATGTGAAGCGGTTTATTATTTATCCCAAACATCGGTATCCATCGTGCGATTTACGGTAAACTCTAAAAATATATTTGGAAATCTTTAAAGTAGCCTATGTAACAGTATTTTAGGCTGCTGTAAGGATAATCAATTATTTAATATTTCCAGAGGCAATAGCGAATTGCATAACACTTATAGTCGTAAGCTTCTCATTTTGGCTCCGCTGAAAGCAGATCCACTGAAAGAAAACGTAACCATTGTATGGTTTGATTCTGGTTAATTTTTTTTAATTTCAATACTAACCCGGCGGCATCCACCTGAGAATAGTGTAATGAATAGTGCACTTCTAATTAATTATCTCTGAAGATAGCGCCAATAATTTTGAACTGTCATGGTGGGATTATTTTTACGACGCGGTTGGTATGGTACCATGTCTTGCAATTGGAGGATATGAAGGCATAGTTTCCTTTAGGTGGATTCGCCAAAACTAAAACTTGACGATCATACCGATATGATACCGATGTTTATTAATCAGTATGTGCTCTATCACCGCAGTGAGGCCACGATCTCGTTGCCCAGGCTGTTCTGACTCGATGACCCGTTCACGTTTTTGGAACATTGCTGGAAATTTAACAGATGTTATAGGCTTGGCATCTGCATCTTGGCAGCATTATTATTTAACATTTCAGCGAATCTCAAGATAATTTTATTTAAAGACGATGTGCAAATTGATCGTAGTGATATCATCTTAGGGAGAATCGATTCGAAGCGCTCTTAAATAATAACTTTTGAATTACTTAACGCAGTTTTCCCGCCTTTATTACGATTTGGTGTTGTTTCCTTTTGGTTTTGTGTGTATGAAAAGTAATCTTCCTTCTTATAATATTTATGATCATGAAATTTAAATGTATTATCCCAAAACACATTTGAACAAGTTGAATATCACCCCGCCAACCATATGCCAGCATAAACAACTCAAGCAGTCTGAATGGCATAACTTAAGATGGACTCAGTTTTTTTATACTTTTACTTTTTTTTTGGTGCGCTAAGAATAGCCAAATTCCAACGTGAGAAACGATTCACCTAAATTCTAATAATTCAATTGACAATGACATTGCTTGTATTTTATCACTTCAATTGTTCTGATTTAAATGAATAGTTGCGGAAACCGCAGATACCTATATCGTCTGTTGACAGCCAAAACTCACCAAGTAACAAATACCTACTTAAAACAAAGCTCGTATCTTCGAACTAAATACGAGGTTTTGAAGATTAGTGACAGAAATTTTAGTGAGTTTTGGTTGTCACCGGGCGATATTTGAATGGGTCACTGTCACTCACCATTTGCCGCGATTCCCAGGCCTTCATCGCGCTCTTATATTTCTCGAACTCGTGGCACCAGTCGGAGTACACTTGCTTGTACTCCGTAGTCTTGCTTGGCTGGGTACACCTAAAACAGATAAAAAAAAAATTCAGACCAATTTTCGATCCATAATTATGTTAGACAATTTTAAAACCTTATCATTAAGTTAGTATTTTGAAAGATTATAATATTATAAGATTTAAAAGATCATTGCCAGTATATACTTCATTTCAGAGTTCCATATTCCCGGGGAACAGGCAAAATAAAAATAAGAAAGGTTTTATATAATTTTTAGTTAACGGTACACATTCGTAGAATAGAATAGAATAGAATATTCTTTATTGCACACCTCAACAGGAAATAAAAACAAACAAATTCAGATTACAAGTAACATTCAATAGAGGTAAACAACAGGCGGTCTTATCGCTAAAGACCGATCTCTTCCAGACAACCTTTGGGTAGCGAAATTAAATAAAAACGTCCTACTATACCGATCTCCTGCACAACATACAAATATAATGCTTACTGGTTACATCGCTTCAATCATTTTATGCTACCTTTATACCTATTCGAAATTGTTGATTGTTGAGATGTCATATCATAGGTACTTGAATCCCGGCCGGGGCAAATATTTGTGCAAATATTTGTTCTTGGGTCATGGATGTTATCTATATATGTATTTACTAGCATTAACCCGCGGCTTCGCTCGCGTGCCTATGTAATATACATCATCCTACGGGAACAATGCTCTTTTTTTCAGGATTAAAAGTAGGCTATTTGTTAAGTTAGGGCATAATCTGCAATCTGCATTTCCCTCATACATATCAGTCCAGCCGTTTTAGCGTGAAGAAGTAACAAACATACACAGACTTTCGCTTTTCTAATATTACTGGGAAATACTTTTTATGTTATCACAACTCCACTTTAACAAATAAAACCGAAAACTCAAGCACTCAAATCAAGCGATCTCAGCTTTTACTGTATCCAAATAAAGTTCACTTCAAAATTCATAACTCGAAGTGAAGCTAAGACACCGGGATATGTGTGCATTTTATTTGTATAAAGCTTTTATAATGTCCCGAGCCTCTGCTTATCGACTTGGGATATTCGAGATTGGTTTAATGATTCTAAGCCATGTTCTAACTTAGAACTTCTAAGTTACGTCATGTTCTATTGTAAGATATTGAGGTTCTCTTTGTTGATAAATGAAAAATGTATTATTCTGAGCCAGATAAACGTAATTCAGAATTCAGAAATGACTTAACATAATTATTGAAAAGCTTGAATGTATTTATTACGAATGCAGGAAGTTTGCCGATCATTACTCCTCCCGTCCCAACGCGCCGCCCGCCTAGGTACATTGACGACGATCGAGATGCCACCAAATACTATTTTTTTAATCTATTAGGATAACGCAGGTCTCTATCCATACCTCAAAAGCAAAAATAGAACCCGCTTATAGGATCACGTGTAGCTGCCTGTCAGTCCGTCTGTTACAACCGATGTGCTGCAAAACTACTGGACCGATTAAATTGAAATTTGGCGCAAATGCTTTCAAGAATTTTCATGATTTTCGTAATTAACGTCCCAAGAAACCATAAAAATTACACCCATACTCATATTTAGTCAACCCCATCGCACCCCAACAGGCGAGACGGTATTTCACGTCCACCACATTTGTTTTTAAAATCGTTGTTGTTTTGGTAATCAGCGACCCGATAAACCATAGAAACATTACCCTTGTTGATTTTCAGACTTTGTCATCATATTCTCCTCCTTTAGGGGTTGAATTCTCAAAAAACATGAAACACGTGCTTACTCATTTATCGTTAGAAATACTCCTTGGAAGTTTTCAATAAAATAGTCTAACTAATCTTTTTTCCCCATACAAACTTACGACCCCCATTTCACCCCTTTGGGGGATGAATTTTGAAAAATTCTCTCTTAGTGCACCCCTACACCTTATAAGGAACCTACGTGCCAAATTGGACTCTCTAGAACCAGCGGTTTAGCATTTAGACATTTCAACCCCAACAGGGAGATTTTAATTCACGTCCGCCACGTTGGATTTTAAAATCGTTGCGGTTTTCGTAATCAGTGAACCGATAATAAACCATAAAAACAATACCCATGTTGGTTTTCAGACTTTGTCACCACATTTCTCCCTTTTAGGGGTTGAATTTTCGAAAAACCTGAAACACATGTTTACTCATTTATCATTAGAAATACTCCTGTGAAGTTTCGAATAAAATAGTCTAACTAATCTTATTTCCCTATACAAACTTTGGAACCCCATTTTACCCCTTTAGGGGATGAGTTTTGAAAAAACCTTTCTTAGTGCACCCATTTCACCCCAACAGGGGAGACGGTTACTCACATCCGCCACGTTGGATTTTAAAATCGTTGTGGTTTTCGAAATCAGTGACCCGATAAACCATAAAAACAATAACCATGCTGATTTTTAGTCTTTGTCACCACATTTCTCCCTTTTAGGGGTTGAATTTTCAAAAACCCTGCAACACGTGTTTACTCATTTATCGTTAGAAATACTCCTGTGAAGTTTCGAATAAAATAGTCTAACTAATCTTGTTTCCCCATACAAACTTTGGAACCCCATTTCACCCCTTTAGGGGGTGAGTTTTGTAAAATCCTTTCTTAGTGCACCCCTACATTTTATAAGGAACCTACGTGCCAAATTTGAACTCTCTAGAACCGGCGGTTTAGTATGTCGACATTTCAACCCCATTTCATCCCAACAGGGGAGATGGTAACTAACGTCCGCCACGTTGGATTTTAAAATCGTTGCGGTTTTAGTAATCAGCGACCCGATAAACCATAATAATAATACCCATGCTGATTTTCATACTTTGTCACCACATTTCTCCCTTATAGGGGTTGAATTTTCAAAAAACCTGAAACACGTGTTTACTCATTTATTGTTAGAAATACTCCTGTAAAGTTTCGAATAAAATAGTCTAACTAATCTTGTTTCCCCATACAAACTTTGGAACCCCATTTCACCCCTTTAGGGGGTGATTTTTGAAAAATCCTTTCTTAGTGCACCCCTACACCTTATAAGGAACCTACATGCCAAATTTGAACTCTCTAGAACCAGCGGTTTGGGCTGTGCGTTGATATGTCAGTCAGTCAGTCAGTCAGTCAGTCAGTCAGTCAGTTTCTTCTTTTATATATTTAGATATATTATGTATATCGTCGTCTAGTACCCATAGTACAAGCTTTGCTTAGTTTGGGACTAGGTCGATTTGTGTATGATTTGTAAAAATGTGGTAATATTTTTCTTTTTTTATCCTGATAATATCGAAAAAAAAACCCGGTTGATAAAAAAAAATGTCGTGAATTAAGTATTGACAGAAACTAACAAGTACATCCTGACTAAAAATATTTACCCGTTACTTATTGACTATTCCTAGCTACTCTTGAACATGAACATGAACATAGGCACCACACCCAGCCAGGTCGTAGCCTGACCCGGACAAGCCGGATACACCAGGGGGCACAGATTTATAAGGAGTGACACGCTCCGGGATGGGATAGGAGGGCCGACTAGCCGCAACCGGTCGACCACAATCAGCCGATTATGCAACCTTGAGCCAATATTGGAAGTTAGGTGAGGTGGGTAGAGCATCGGGGATGAGCGTTGGTGAGTTGTCGCGTGCTCTCGTTGGCGTCTTTGCTTGTCGTGTTCACCGGATAGCCGTCGGGGTATCACGTTTCCTGTTCGTTGGTCTGACTTTCATCCTCCGATTCGCTGTCGGTTTCTTGTCGTTGGTAGATTTTTTGGGCTGCCGTGATGTATTTGTTCTTGTCTGATGCAAGTTCTGCCCACTCAGAGGGGTTCATGTCGTAGTATTGCATATCCTGGTGCAACCAGTTTTTCCATGTAAAGCTGGGTCGGCCAACTTTGAGTTTTTGCGCTTTGTGCCGGTACGCGGAATGCAGCAAGTGGGGTCTTGGGCGTCGCAGGATGTGTCCGTAGTAGCATAGCCGAAGGCATTTTATCCTTTTGGTTATAGTTTTTCCCTCCAGTACATATGGGCTGCTTTTGCATTTCTTACCGCTGGCTTGCACCGTTCGTTGATCGTATTTTTTCTGCTGCGGGAGGAGGTTATGTAGGTACCCAAGTAGCGGATTTCGTTCACTGGAGTAACTGTTGTCCCGGTGAGGTTAATGAAGTTTCTGTTATTTCGTTTATTGGGTCTCGTACTAGGAGTTTTGTTTTTATCTCGTTCACCTTTAGACCCGCTGATTCAAATAAGGTTTTGGCCTTCGCGTATATCTGATTTAGTTGTTGGAGGCCGTTCGATATCACGTCGTCCGCAAAAGCTAAGATAATCGGTAACTGTATTTCCTCGTCTTGGTTGAGTTTTACGAAGGGCATTTCTTCTTCTAGTGTTCTGAACACGTCGTCCATTACGATGGTGAATAGTCGCGTTGAGAGAGGGCAACCCTGTTTGACGCCTTTGCCTTTATTGATCCACCTGGTTTGTTGTCCAAACCACTTGATGCAGGTAGATTCGTTCATTTCGGCTTTAACTATACAATTGGCTAGCGCCTTGTTTGTTCGCGTGCATAATATGTCCCTCATGGCGTTGAGATCAATTGTGTCGAATGCTTTTTCTAGGTCGACTGCTAGGACAAGGTAGATCTGTTTTTCAGAAATGCTGCCTGGTAGCTTTCGAGGTCGTCAATAGTTTCATTCAGGCTCAGTAGTAGTAGATTAGCGTAGATCCTGTATCCCGTGCTGCAGATAGAGATTCGTCTGTAGTCATTTATAGATTTTAGGTTCGTTGTTTTTGGTAGCGGTACTTGGATTGATTGTGTCCAAGTCTCTCCGGCAGGGTATTCGTTATCCACGATGCCCGCATTTGCGTTAATATTTGGTTGGTGAGTTCGTCTGGATTTGCTTTAAATAGCTCAGTCACCGTTTGATCTATTCCAGGGGCCGTCCCATTTAAATAATAACGCATCTTTTAAATAATATGCTTTATTTCATCTAGCGTGGGCTCCGGTTCTAGATCTATTGTGTCTTCGTCGCTTATTTGCTCAATGCTTGGGCCCTCTGGACATTGGGATAAACGTGTTTTTTTATTTTTGTCTTGCCTTGAGCTCGTGTGTCTGTAGAAGTCGTAGGTGATTTTCATCCTCCTTGACAGATGGGTATTTGCTAGCCCCTTAAAGAATATTCTGCATTCCCTTTCGTCTTCTGTTGATTCAATTATTTGTAGATTTCGTCTGCATTCTCTGAGGTTGTTTATTCGTGTTCCGTCACTTGGGCGTAGATTTTTCCTGAATTTTACTTGTTGCAGTTTTGCTAGCGCTACTCTGCGTTCTTTTGAGTACTTTGGATGAAATTTGAATGTTCTTTTCGCTGAGGTTTTCATTATCTCCGTGACTTCGTGCCATTGGAGTGGGTTTTCTTTTGTACGTTTCTGTACCATTGCCAGTTCTTGTGCGATGTTTTGATATTTCTTTTTTCTAGTTTTATCTTAGAGCATGTTGTAGACTAATGTCTTGTAGTTGAAGGATTGTGATTCGTCTGAGGTTTTATCTCGGGAGGTTTTGTTTATGTTGGTCTTATTCGATTTTTGTGGTTTCAGTTCGCCCCATATGATTTTATGATTTGGTAACGGCGTGTGCTGGCCTTTGATGAAGCTAAAGTTGGATGAGCTCTTGTTTTGGGTCATAATGTAGTCTATTTGTGACTTTTTACTGCCTGATTGCCAGGTTACTTTAGAGCTACTTCGGCCGAATGACGTTTCCAATCGGAATTTCGCGATTCTTATTAGGTCAGTGAATATCTCCCCATTGCTCTTGCTGTTTGGATGGTATAGGTTTTTACCCATTCGGTAACAGTTGCGTCGTGTTTTTGCATCTTTATACCCGATATGTGCATTGAAGTCACCTAGAACGATTAGGGTCGGATTTTTGGCTTGAGCTTTATTAATCGGAGTAGGCGTGACATGTCGTTTGTGGCTGCTGATGTTTCGTTTGACCAGTGTGTTGTGACGACGAATAATATTGTTTTGTTATCAACGTCGATTGACGCTGCCATGTTGTTCAAATTGGTTTCTGTCCAGTTAATTTTTAGCCCGCTATTTTTCCTAATAAGGATGGCCAGACCTCTATTGGAGTTATTTCCGCTTACACTCCATTTTTGTAGTTATCGGATTCATGAGTTACGGTTTTCAGGTGAGTTTCTTGTAAGCGTGCGATGTGTATTGATTTCGATTCTAGTAACGTATCAATATCTGATTTTTTCTTAGGTTTAGCTGCTCCTTTATCGTTCCATGTTGCCACGTTAGTTCTATATATTGGGTTGTGAACCGGGTGGTGCGGCCTAGGTCGTGACAATCGGTATCCAGTTGCATCTGCTATCTCCTCTGGCGTTCCGGTATTTAGGTTTATTTCTGCTCGCGTGAGTTGTGTGTTATTAGTCGTGTTTATACTCAGGTGGTTTTCAAAACAATCGTAGTGGTTGTGACTGTAGACCAGGTCATGGTGCCTACCGCGTCGCTGGTGTTTTAGGGGTAAAGTGTATTATTTATTTTAGTGGGGTGCCTTGAAATACTATTACATTGATGCCGTAGTATTCTGCTGCAGATATAAGTATATCGGCTCCACCCCACACCTCATCTTGGTCTTGCAAAGTCAAATATTTCTTAATTTGTTCATTTTGGTTTGGCTTGTTGGCGTCAATATTGCTTATGATCGCATTTCGCATTGTTTGTTCATGTTGGTTTACATCGGCATATCGTGCGAGGTCTCTGCGGATTGCTTGATGATCAAACGTTAATCCAAATAAGTCGTTGATTTGGTGGGCGATAGCTCGAAGAAGACAGTTACCATCTCCGGGTATATTATTTATTGCCGTTTTGCTTTCCATGTTTGTAGATTGTTGTCATGTCCTGCTATCTAGAGGCGCGCTGTGGGGAGAGCTTAAAGTCTAGGTTATTAGTGGATGGTATTGTCGGGGGTATTTATGTGTGTTGCTAGGTATTTTACTTATTGTAATATGGTGTAGTGTTTGTTCTTAATGCACACCGGCTGTGTTGTTTTGTGCTCCAGTGTGACTTAGGTAGTTATCTATTGTGATCGATATCCTGACTTTCAAACTTGCGTCAACTTTCTACTACTTAATTGCTATTGTTATATGGCCCGGCAGACTCTCTTTGGTGACTTGTGGCTGCCAGATGTGGTTTCGTTCGAAGAAGCGGTGCACTTTAGATAAAAAAAATGGTCTGTTGCGTAAGTGCTCTGACAAGGGATTTTTTTTTATGTCGAGCTGCTTTGGTTGGCAATAAAACGGGGTGTTTGCCGGACTGACCATGTGCTTTGCTGTGAGTGGGCTGTAATTGTAACAAAGAATATTTTTGTTTGATTATGTCTTATAACCCAAGCTTCTTCCAGATTCTGTGAATTGCGTTGGAAGTGATGGTATAATAATATAATAATGTGTGTATGTATTTTAGGAGTTGTGTTGGGCGCGTGGTAATAGGTAGTAGTTTATGTTAGATTTAGTTTTGCCAATTAATGAGCCATGAGATTTAGCTTTAACTAGGTGTTTGCAAAGCAAAAAGACCGCGTTTTTGGATTGAAATTCTGGCGTCGAACTCGACTATAGCTGTTCGTCGTTCGTGGAGGTTATTTATGTATGTATGCGCTTCGGTCAGTTTAATAATAGAAAAGGTTTAGGACTCTATTGATTTGTGATTTAGCGATGTAATTATTAGTGAAGTAAAGTTTATATATAAAAATCTGCTTTTAATAATCTTTGTTAGTTTATTAAGGCCTGGAGTTGATCAGTGCATCTAGATAACAGATCCTTCGTAGAGGTATAGAACCTAAGTGTGGCGGTTTAAAAGAGGTCGGGGGAATTTTTGAGGTGCAATTTGCCGAGGACCTGACGAGGTCTGTTGTTAGGCACGTGCTTATCTGATCTGATCTTTATAGCTTTTCAACTCGGATATCTGAGGTATTTAATGGTTCAATTTTTTTTGAACATTAAGAAAGCAGTGATAATGGAAAGAGCTCACCGAGTTCTCCTTGGGCCGCTGTGTCATTAATTGATGCAGCGCGCAGCGTGGTTACTCCTGTATTTTGTACTCTACTCGGCAGTTTCTGCCTCCAGCACTAGGTTTGCACTCACTACTTAGGCTATTTGTTATCTAGACGCACTGCACTATGTATAAACCCGATGGTTTTGGTTTGGAGATATTTAGGGAACGCGGTGGAGGTTAGTTTAAACTAATCTTTCAAGTTTAACGTCGAACGCGCGGTGAGAATTTTGAACTTTATGACGGGGTTGGAACGAACAGACGCCCGGACTATTGTTTCGCGTGGGGCTATTGTTTTGGCTCAAAGATTTAAGTGGCGTTTTTGGGTCGTTCGGGATGGCTTGCACAGATGCGACCGCTCTGTACCGTGTCTCCGGCGAGACTTCTGACTATTCCTAGCTACTCTTGTAAGATAAATTATTTTTTGAATAGTGTTTGATTAATTAATTAACTAAATGAGTGCAAAAGCCCTAACAATCTGGCCAAGATCGCATGAAGATTGTACCATTTTATTAAGCCGCTGCGGAGACTGACTTCGTCCAACAGTGCATAGTGATAATGTATCAATATCCCTTACCTGTGTATATCTATGTCCAGGTTGTACGAAGCCACCAGTGTCGGCCCGTAGTAGCACTCGTACCGGCCCCGGTCGGACTCCGCCACCGAGAGCAGCACCAAACCCCGCTCTGAAGTCTGTAGTACTCGCTCCCAACTAGGCAAATTAAAGAATAATTAATGTTTCATTTCAACCAGTCTACTACACTATTAATAAAACAAATACAGTTCCCAAAGTACACATTACCCATTTTATTTAACTAAATACACATTAATCCTTACAAAAAGTCAGATAAAAAGATTAGATTCTATGATTTATCAAAATTTCCAAAGTAAAGAGATTCTTTAGCTCGAAGGAGCTTTTAACCTAGATAAAGTACCTATTCTCCTTAAACTAATTACTTCTGTTACAAAATCAACTTTCTCATACTTAAAGCTTATTTTGTATCTCCCCTTCTCCCTCGAATGGTGGTACCACACCACATTTTGGTCCTTCAGCGCCTCCGGCGTCTTGGCGAAGGCTGCCAGATGTACACTCTGGCCGTAGCCAGCCCGGACCGTCTTCAGAGGCGCGCTGGCTTCACAAATGGAAGGAGTGGAGTTGGTCGCGTCGTGTAGGAGGCCGGGGGTGTAGGGGCGGCATGCTCCGACTTCTTTGTCCCAGCCGCAGTATGGGTCGAGAACGCAGCGGACGCAACTGTCGTACCTGTGCAGAAATTATGATTTATAAAACTTCACTTAAACCGGTAATGTTTAAAATATGTGATTGCGTCCAGATGCGCCCTTCTGTATGCAACTTTGACAAAGTACCGGATAGATATTACAGATATATATTCATTACTCCATAAACGGTAAATTCAGTAAACAATAATGAGCGCAGACAAAGTCTGTTCTCTATGGCGAGGTACAGCAACTGCAGCAACGACAAGAGCGCCAGTCTTCTTCCCATTGCACTGTCTTACACTGGACTCTTGTCACTCACCGATGAGCACATGCCCGCAGTGGCAGCTGCCTAATTCTGTTGTCTGTAGCGAGGTACAGCGAGTGCAGTCGCGACGAAATCGCTAACGCGCGAACTGGCTCGTCGCCCGCCGCGCGCCACACGTCCGCCACGCGCGAGCCACCGCCCGCCCACTGCACTATCTTGTACACCGAACCTTCACCTGGGCAAACAAAGTTTTATCAGACGAATAACAAACCCTTATCATTGCCCGAGAATTTTAATTTAGGACCCATTTAAATCCTAGTGCCGCTGGACAAAAGGTCCTAAATTAAAGTTCTCGACTGTACAATAGTTATTTAATTTATTTAATGTATATATCCCATGCTTTTGTATCCCTGTATATTTGAGGTTTTCAATAAAGAGAATTTGTATTATATTGTAATAGTAATCAATTTTTGAAACATGTAACGCCTCATAATAACATTTTTTCTATGTGGAAACACGGATGTATTGATATAAAGCAGAAAGAAATATATTTACTACAGTACCTACTTATTCGTATGATAATTTTTCGGGAAAATATGACGTATTTTCTTAGGTAGGTATGCTGTTCGTAGGTATAGGTAACAAATGTTTTAGTTGAATATACAACCGATCTTGTATTTATCTTCGAAAATGTATGACACATAGCATGGTTTCACTAAAGGTTGGTTTACATGACGTTTCTAATAACTCTGACCAGCCCTATCATATATCAAGGGTTGTAATATTTTAAACCGCGTCAGAATATTTTGAACCTCCCGTATAACATTTCATATACGTAGCTACATTGAATTATCATCTAAATATATCGCGATGGACTGTAGTTATTTAATAGGTCAGCTGAAGCGTTCATAATTTAGGTAACAAAAGTAGTTTTTAAATGAACCTGGCTATATGCAAATTACGTTCTATTCCCACTACGCGGGAGAACAAAAATGTCGAGTTGAAATGCCCCATTGGCTTAGCCGTTAAATTGGACACTTTGTTGAATTAAAGGTATGGAACAACTAGTTCTTGCCGTGGTTCTTTATTATTATTTTGTTTATCCTTCCTATCCGGAATGCACTTTCTGGGATTATAAGATGCCATCCATAATTGCGAAACAAGAGAAATCAGGAAAATAGAAAAATAGATCAGCATACATTTCTAATAAATATTATAGTACTTTAATAAATACAAGGATAAGCAAAAGAAGCGTTGCTCGTATATTGGCAATACTCTTAGTTATTTCTGCAAATATTATTACCGATTCGCTCATTGTGAATGCAACGGTTATTTGCATAGGTATTCAATGGAATACAAACACTCAAGGCTCAATAACTTGACACACATGTAGCATAGTTATTTATAGATCTTTCTGCCAGAACAAAAAAAAATTGGCTATCTGTAAAGTCGGTTTGCCGATGATAATATTACGTGATAACGTATATAGAGTGGAATAGAGATAGATGCATCACAAGCCGAACGCTTAGGCCGATCGTGCCTCTCTATCGCTTGTTCCGCGCTCTAGCTTGCACGCTCGGTTCAGGCGGAACGTGACAATGTGTCATACTTTTTCGTTCTTGCGGCCGCCGTTCATCGATTTATATAAGATGTTATCACGTCAAAACCTGGTAACACTATAAACCGAGGCTAGGTACTTACTAGTTCCAGCATAAAACACAGTGTAGGTGATGTCGTCGCCCAGCATATCAACAAATTGGCTGTCCACGACCAGGGTGGTGAGCACCAAATCCCGCTTATAGAAGGCCGGTGCGTCACCCTCTTGTCTCACCGCTAAGTCCATTAAAGGGTGCGACCTGTAAGAAAATCTCTAATAAAACAAAAGTAACGAGGAAACCGTCGGAGTAAAGACCACTTGAGTGCCGTGGATTTGAGGGGGCTATATCCAGTGTAGAATAAAAGGAGATAATGTTGATAAATGAGGTCATGGATGAGTAAATAATAATATTGTTATTGAAATTGTATAACATGTTATTCAATATTCTTGACTTCTTAATCTTATTTGTACCACAATTATTTGTACCACTGTAGACTTATTGGTTCCGTAGTACCTACATATACCAAATGTAAAATAAGAATAGGTACCTACTGAATTTAATTTGGACTAAATATGTCACAATACTTATTGGCTCTGGCTATGTTATAGCTTATGTTGACGATGTATGATTATTACAAATAAAAGATCTATACACGATGATTCTTAATCGGTGATCAGGAGTAGAAAAATATTAATATCCAGCTAATATTAAACTTAATAGGCGAGGTCTCACGCAATTACCTCACTGTTTAATTAATTAAAAGTTAATACATACGAGATACATGGTCATCCTACATAAATTGTTGAAGTACGATACCTACGTCAAGTGCCATCGCTTTGGCGGGAAATTTACCGAAATTTTCTACGACTTTGTTTATGTAATGACAATGACAAGTTATTGTTCATAAATTGTCATTGACATTAAATTATTAAAGAGGTTGTAAGCTCACAGATACAGATTAGTAGGGTGACAAGGAATTTAAGACAAAATTGGTTTCAAATAAAAAAATATCATAGAAAAATAAAAGTTTGTTTTCATGTAATTACGCCTTTAACGTGACCGCCATGAATTACTGAGTTAGAAAAGTTGGTACCTGATCACGAATTAAAAATCATCGTGTATATCTAAACAAGGAATTAAAAGCAAATTATTGACTTTGTCGATATGATAATTACCCTTCAGAGTGTCCAACGAAGTTACATTACAGGCGAATGCTCGCGGTGAGAGAGCACCCTTAAGCATTAGATATATTTTTTTAATAATTAAGACTTTCTACTAAAGCACCTTATGAATAAGAAAAATTACCCACCTCACTAGACTTTTTATTTCCCGGTGAAGATAATAAAAAATTACTTAGGTCATAGACGTGTGTAGCAACTCTTATAAATTAATTTTAATGTTCCGAAACCTATCGATATCTCAAGTGTACGGCTAATCAACAAATTAAATAAAACAAGCAAAATGCCCCGTCAAGACTCCATGGGTGTTTCTACAACTCTGCAGTAATACTGATTTTAATTGAACGTTCCCCAAACCTGATTTATCAATATTGTGCGTCGTAGTAACCACCTAACATCATCGAGAAGTGAGCCCTTCATCTTGTCTCCCGAGGGTAATCCGCCTCCACCTCACCCCGCATTAGTTTCGCGAGGCGGCTTCTAATTGGGTCACGTGCTTTAATTGATGGCGTGGTGTGAAATCGCACTGATTCGGCTTCCGTACCTATTATACTGGTCTATACAGGGTTATAGTTACAGGAAGGAATCGAGTGCTTTTCCTGAGTACAACCTGCTTTCTGTCAGTTTTAGCTGGTAAAGTGGGGACTATTCAGTTTATTGAATAGTGTAAGGTGTTCTAATTTGAGCTGCTCCGGGTATTTACACTTTACAGGGCTCTATAATGTAAAATTGCACTGCTACGGGTACCCGGGGCCCCGTACCTGGGTGAAAATCAGGAGCGTTTCAACCGCAATCTAAGCTTTTGTTCACGATCACCGTCCAAATTTCGTAACGAAACTGAGGTAGCGGTTGAAACGCTTCTGATTTTCACCCACCTATTTTACTGGGGTATAGTTACAAAGAAGAATCGAGCGCTTTTGCCAGTTCAGCCGGTTTTCTGTCACTTTTAGCTGTAAGGTATTTTGTTGTCTTATCTTATACTTACCTGCAAAAATGTAGGCCAAAAAAAATTTTACCGGTAGCAAACCAATATCAACATCATCACAGGACGCGTCACAGGTTAGTTTGGAGCTAAGCAAACCAAATTACAGAACATGTTCCGAATCTATTAAAATGCTGTTAGTTACAGGAAGGCGTCGTGTACTTTTGCTGAATTCTGCAAGGTACAACCTGTTTTCTATCACACTTTCAAACTAATCAATCAGGTAAGGAGCTAAAGGGAAAAATGGAATGAGTTCTGATTCGACTCTGTCCGGTCATTACACTGGGATATATCAAAAGTTACATTACAGGAAATAATAGTGGTGGTGACTGAATGTGAATTTAGATTCAACTTAAGTCATATGATCGTTCTGATATTATTACTCTGGATATTATCAGTTGCAAATCAATTTATAGGTGGAGGCTATTACATATTTGAATTAAATATAGATATTGAAGCCATTTTTGATTTAAAATAAATTGTAAGCTAGCTCCATATGTTAAGTACAGGTTTTAATATAAGTACGACTAATTTTAACTAGACTAACCTAAAATTTTATTTTTATAACTTTATTTGTTTACATTTAAAAGTTAAATATTACTATTGATAAATGTATTGATACGGTAATAATGTGTTGGTTTTGACTACATTTATTAAAGTGATAAATATATATATTAACTACATCGGAAAAATATAAACTATATACCTATATATAGGTAACTCAATTATATAAGAAATAGCAATTTTAATTTTCAGTAGCCAGTTACTACAACATAATGATAATAGTCATACAACAGTACTTTAGGATAAAATAATATACCAATGGGTAGTGTAAAAATAGGATTATAATTATAGTAGTATGGAATTTCAACTGCTATTGTCGAAACTAGGTTATAGGTATGTCATTAACTATATCCTCTGGCTTACTGCCGGATCCGTTAAATTAAGACAGATACGAGTATCGCTTAACGTCTATTATTGCTCTTCACTGGGATTGAAATCCTGTGCTATATATAATTAATTACTCCACTGATGCAGCTTCATCCTTCGTTGTTACCAAAATTTAGTGTTTAGTTTTTAGTGAACTAAGCAAAACAAGCGAGCGAAACATCTTCATTTCAGCTTGGACAAAAATTCTTTCCTATAATCCGGTTGTTAGGTGTTCGGATGTCCAGTGGTCCAGATTTCTGGCTTTTCTCGCCTTCAGATTGCATTGCTCAACCGATTCTCATGATTTTTTGATTATGTTAGATAAGTAATATGGATATTCTTTGTCGATAGAGTTGTTTGAAATTTTTCAAAGTGGCGTAGATAATATGGGGTTAAAAGCGAAGAAAATTACAAATTTTAGCGATTTCTATACAAACTCGCGAGGTCTACGGCTCACAAAAGCAATAGTAAATAAATCGCTTGTAATTATATCGCTTCAAATCCGGTATAAGTTTTCTCGAATCATAGGATATATTAATTATAATTTGAAACTGAACCCAATGAGCAACTAAGAAGTGTAGCGATATCTTCAACGTCAACCAAAGTAACCGAACTAAAATTTCACATTGCAATTCTTTAGCAATACAACTTACTATGCCGATCTTCCTTGTTTTGTAGATTGAGGAATGTATATATTTATTATAGGTATCTAATCCCCCTCATTTAAAAAAAAAGGTTTTAGATTTTTCTGTAACTGAAAAAAATATAAAGGATGAACATATTTTTTTCTCGCCAAGCACGGACCTTACCCGGATACTTTGTGGAGACACTTCGGTAATATCTAAAATTGGACGTAGTTATGCAAAAACTATCCGACCCACACGCCACTAAGAATTTAATTTTGAACTTATTGACATATGATGGGTAGTAAGTTTATTTAAACTTTTCAGCGACTTATGGGTTGGAACGTTTTTGCATAACTACGTCCAATTTAAGTTATTACCGAGTATAAACGAACTAAGCAAATGGTGCTTACCTAATAAAGTTGAGCACGTTGTCAGGCAGCGCCTCGGTGTTGTTGACACAAGTGCCCGGCCGAGGCTCCGGGACCTTCGCCCGCAGGACCGGCAGCCACGCTGAACTGGACGTAGACTGCGAGAAACCGACACATCAAAACCGGACAATTAAGGCCTAATTTGACCGAACGAACTTATAATAATAATAAATACATTTATTTCGAATGGCTACGATTCATTTTTACAATTACATTACATTAAGATAACATGTCAAGGTTAATAAAATACTTAAAAGCTAATGTGTTAGTACCTCCTTACTTTAGCTGTTACCATTACGTGGATGGCACTGCAATGATGATATAATGATCTCCTAAATCTTGTGTTGTGCATTTACCTAATAAATATTAAAGGTGTTTAAGTACAGTTCGTAGCTTTTTGTAATTAAAGAAAATATACCAGGGGGGTAATTCGACCAATTTTAGAGAGATGATGGAGATCTCTCCATTTCATCGCCATCTGTCAAGTGGCGTCTTGACAAGTGGCGATATCCCTAAGAACATCGCAAGTTCGTCAATCCGGTCGCGCTTAATTTGCGTTTCCTTTGTATGTGACGGCATAAATAATAGGCGCATACTTTAACTTTGACCGTGTAGTGCGTGAAATTAGTCAGTTACGTTTCGTTCAAATCAGAAATTCATATGCATGAATAGCATTTTTGACAATCATTATCGCCTTCGTATTTCCAAAATTGAGATGAGATATGTCAGTTGAAGCTCATCGCATATTAATGACAGTTCAAAGGCGATATCACTGCTATCTGGGAGTTTTGTCGTTTTGCGATCTCTCAAACGGCATTCTCGAATTAGGTCCCTGATCTTGAAGAAATCGGAAGTGGCGCTAGTTACGCCAATCACGTCACCTTGAGAGTACTTCAGCTAAAATAACTGAGCGGGACGTACTTACAGAAATTGTGTGAAACAAACAAACCAATAAACATAGGAAATTACAGCGCGATTTTAATGGGGCACATAACGTGTCGAATGCTGTAGTTGAATAAAACAAACGAGTGCGACGAATACGATATGCCATAATCGTGCGTGAGACAAGTGGTTGAACTTGACCTTGACGCAATCTCAATGAGGCGGTACATTTTTATAACGTAAAGATTCAATTCCATAAGTTCTAATGTTAGAGAATACTTGGATCTGTCATACAAAGACATAAAATCTTTATTATATTGGTCCTTACATATGAAATTGGCGTTTCATATGGCAGAAATGAAAACGATATTTTTTTATGAAACTATTTTTTTATTTAGTCAAAGTATGTACCATGGCTACATGGCTTCGAGATGGCAAAATTCATTGATTCCTTTACTAAAAAAAGTGTGTGAGCGAGAATCAATAAAATCTTTGAAGGCCGTTTGGACAGCCTCGTGAGAATTTAATTTTTTTCCTTGCATGAAGTTGTCCAAATTCCGAAAAAAATGGTAATCAGTTGGAGCAAGATCCGGGGAGTATGGTGGGTGTCGAAGACATTCCAGTCGCAGCTCCCTTAGTTTTGCGGCCGTCAAACGTGCCGTATGTGGTCGAGCGTTGTCCTGAAGCAGCAGTGGGCTAGTTCGATTGACCAGTCTGGGTTATTTAATGGCTAGCTTTTCCATCATCGTTTGCAATTGTTGACAATACACATCAGCCGTGATTGTTTGCCCAGATCTTAAGAAACTGTAATGGATGACACCGGCACTAGTCCACCAGACACACTTACCAGTACCTTTTTCTGAGTCAACTTTCGTTTCGGGCAGAATTTGGCTGGTTCACCTGGGTTCAGCCATTGTGAAGAACGTTTCCGGTTGTCGTACAGATTCAAAATGCCTTCATTATTGTGCCGGTTGAGAAGAGAAACGCAACACTCGACGCGTGTTTCTTAGTTTGCGTCGCTCAATTCATGCGGTACCCATTTTTCAAGTTTTTACACTTTTCCAATTTGTTTCAAGTGAATCAAAATGGTTTTATCACTCACACCAAAGCCTGCCGCTAACTCTGACGTGGTTTGCGATGGATCTGCTTCCACAATTGCTTTTAATTCTTCGTTGTCAACTTGTGTCTCCGGCCGTCCACGGGGCTTGTTCTGTAGGTCAAAATTTCCAGAACGGAAACGTTGGAACCAATAACGTACCGTATTTTTTTTTGCAGTAGCTTCCCCATACGCATTGTTAATCCTACGAGCCGTTTCTGCAGCACTAGTGCCGAGGTGAAACTCATATTCGTAAATATAGCGATATTTTAAGTTCTCCATATTGTGAACAGAACGATGTGAAAGAAAAACAAATGACGCGATAACAAATAAATTTCGTAATTCGAATACAGAAATACATGGTCTTAAATTTGAAATAAGTTTGAATTTGGAATTCCTAGCCGAACGCCACATATTTTGAACCAAAGTTGCCAGTTCGCCAAACGCCAATTTCATATGTAAGGACCTAATATTATATTATATGTATATTATTATTTAGATATAATTATTATACAGCACCCTAAAAGAAACTCTCCTTTGTTGGGATAGATTAGTCGTATGTAGTTCTCACATTGAGCAAGGTTAGGGAATTTTATACATTTACCTTTTAGACTGGTAGAAAAATCCAAATATCGGCTTCCTTTACCGTCCTAACGGCATTTTGTGAGCCATTTTGGCAACATGACTTTTCTGATGTAAAAAAGCCTGCTGAATTCGATTCTGGATGTTGCCAAGCCGAATTTTGCCCCCCTCCCCCCATTTCCCCCCTTTTTACCTCAAAATATGTCCCTAATCACGGTTTTTACGGTTTTATACAAAAAGTATTACAGCTAGAAAAAAAATGTCAAAGACAAAAATGATCTCTATAAAATTTGCTATAACATGGTGTATAAACTTTTTTAGTAGGCCTTATGGTTTGTGAGCAATATCTTCCCGAACTTCATAGACTGGTAGAAAATTCTAAATATTGACTTCCTTTACCGTGCTAACGGCATTTTGGGATCCATTTTGGCAACATGACTTTTCCGATGTAAAAAAGCCTGCTGAATTCGGTTCTGAATGTTGCCAAGCCGAATTTTGCCCCCCTCCCCCCTTTTCCCCCCTTTTTGACCTCAAATATGTCCCTAATCACGATTTTTACGGTTTTATACAAAAAGTTTTACAGCTAGAAAAAAATCGTCAAAGACAAAAATGATCTCTATAAAATTTCCTATAACATGGTGTATAATTTTTTTTAGCAGGCCTTATGGTTTGTAAGCAATATTTTCCCGAACTTCATTATTTTTAAAAAAATTGATAAACTTGGTCGAGGCAGTGAAATGCACTTATTTTAGGATAATTGGTATCGCACAGGATCCAGCCGCTCTGCAGCGCTTGACGCTGACATCCAGTTGGCATGCTGCTTATTATCTGTCAAGACTCACGAGACTTTCAGTCATAAGCAGTCGTCAGATTTACACGCAGAACCGTACCCAAGTCGGGCTAAAAGGGCCGTAGAAAATAAAAATGCTTTGTTTCTGAACATGAAATCCTTCGAAATGCTCAGTTCTACGCCAGATTCTCCAGAAATGTGCCTTAGAAATGCAGTTACTCGGGATCTTGCAACAGAAAAAAATAAAGTGTCAATTCACACTGCTAAGCAGCTTGGCTCACTCTAAGTAACGAAGTTTGTTTCCGAAAGGCTCACCAACAGCAGCCCGTCTAGCACAACTATGCTTTGCGACTCTTGTCGCGCGACATAGCGCTACCCGTCACCCTCTTACATTACTGCACAGAAAGAGACAGGCAATTATCTCGCGCCAGAAATGGCCGTTTGCGACAGTTGTGCTAGGGGTGCAGGTCTACAAGCTACAACGCAAAGTTCAAAATGAACTAAGGTCCGACCTTCAAGACCTGTACAAGGCAGGTGGTCGTTCAAAATCTACCATATTTGCGTCTGATGTGGGGGGCAAACGCTCAGGCGTTGGAGTGGTGCCAAACAAAGCATAGCCTGCATCGTCACATACTCGACTTGTACAGCAGGGACAGGAACTTCTCAGCCTTTCGCTCATGGGGTGTATATCTATCTCATTGAGAAAGTTCACAGTGCTTTCGATAACGGAAAACGGAATACTTTTAATCAAAGGAGTGAATGTTTTAGAAACGCAAATGATCAATTTAATTATTTTGTTACCTGCAATAAAGCCGTTCGAATCGCCAGTGCCTAAAACGCCAGAATAGTCTAACGTTCTAAAGCAGTCCCTTAATTTTGTCATGATGATGAATCATAAGCAACAACAACACTAATAACCAGTCTTCTGAGTGGGTTATGCACAGTGTGGAGCACATGTCGAGTGTCGGTTTCCTCATGAATAGCAACGTATGTTGAGGTATCGACCTCAGTTGGTGACGCTTGAACCTTAGTCTCGTCTGCAAATCCTCGCACTACGACGACATTAGTCCCGCTCGCGCGTTCGCGGGATAAAAACTGCGAGCCCAACCTAGTTTGAAGGTATTGAGTAATTTTTAAGGAGCTGCTTGGCAGTGAGAAGTGCCACTTTAATGTTTTCTGCTGCAAGATCCTGGGTAACTGCATTTCTAAGGCCCGTTTCTGGAGAATCTGGCGTATAACTGAGCATTTTGAATGACGTCATGGTCAGAAGTAAAGCATTTTTATTTTCTACGTCGCTTTTAGCCCTACTTGGATACAGTTCTGCGTGTAAATCTGACGGCTGCTTATGACTGAAAGCCTCGTAAGTCTTGACATATAAAAAGCAGCATGCCAACTGGATGTCAGCTTCAAGAGCTGCAGAGCGGCTGGATCCTGTGCGATACCAATTATCCCAAAATAAGTGTATTTCACTGCCTCGACCAAGGTCATCAATTTTTTTTTAAATAATGAAGTTCGGGAAGATATTGCTCACAAACCATAAGTCCTACTAAAAAAAATATACACAATGTTATAGGAAATTTTATAGAGATCATTCTTGTCTTTGACCATTTTTTTCTAGCTGTAAAACTTTTTGTATAAAACCGTAAAAATCGTGATTAGGGACATATTTTGAGGTCAAAAAGGGGGGAAAT
This sequence comes from Apotomis capreana, assembly GCA_947623375.1. Lineage (NCBI taxonomy): Eukaryota > Metazoa > Arthropoda > Insecta > Lepidoptera > Tortricidae > Apotomis > Apotomis capreana. Next base: position 10,475,854 of record OX392503.1, on the reverse strand, counting down.
GGGGGGAGGGGGGCAAAATTCGGCTTGGCAACATTCAGAACCGAATTCAGCAGGCTTTTTTACATCGGAAAAGTCATGTTGCCAAAATGGATCCCAAAATGCCGTTAGCACGGTAAAGGAAGCCGATATTTAGAATTTTCTACCAGTCTATGAAGTTCGGGAAGATATTGCTCACAGACCATAAGGCCTACTAAAAAAGTTTATACACCATGTTATAGCAAATTTTATAGAGATCATTCTTGTCTGTGACATTTTTTTTCTAGCTGTAATACTTTTTGTATAAAACCGTAAAAACCGTGATTAGGGACATATTTTGAGGTAAAAAGGGGGGAAATGGGGGGAGGGAGGCAAAATTCGGCTTGGCAACATCCAGAATCGAATTCAGCAGGCTTTTTTACATCAGAAAAGTCATGTTGCCAAAATGGCTCACAAAATGCCGTTAGACTTGAAAATTTTGATTTGAACTACCAGTCTATTTTTCTATTCATCTATTGATCATCTTCGGTGTTTTATTTTACTAACATTTTCAGGAAACTAGTTTGCGGTTGAAAATACCAGTAGTGTGTAATATTAATTGGCACTGCATGTACCAGTGTACCTATGCAGTTTTCCTGCTAAACCTTTCACAATACAAACAGCAACGGGTCTGTTATGTACAGAATCATGTCACAGTTTAATTGAGCTTGTAGAATATTAAAAGCAACGAGAATGGTTAGGTCAACGAGTTTGTCGTGTCCGTTATATCCCGGTCGAATATGTCAACTTTATTTGGAATGTTAAACTTAAATAACACTAAACTCTTGATTGGTAAGCTTGTTTGTATAGGGAACGTACACGATCCCCTGTTAACATATAATTATAACGAAACAGAACTGAATGGCTTAACAGACGATCGAACGGTCCAGCGGACCGATAGAGACGCTGCTATCTGTTAGAATGAGAGATATATATTACTATCTCTTTCTAAAAGATAGCTGCGTCCCTATCGGTCCGCTGGACCGTTCGATCGTCTGTTAATACTTTAATCGGGTAAAAAAGTGGGGGTAGTTCGAAATATTCGCGCGACAAGATGCCGCCTCTTCAGTCCCCTGGAGACCATGGACGTAACATCACTTCCGAAACGTCAAAGTAATTGTATGAACACTTTTTTAACGCGATTAAGTTCCGTTTTGCTATAAGATTAAATCAATAGGTACTTAACGTCACTGTCAAGGTAAAAGATTGGGATTGGCGGCAACAAATGGCAGCACCTTCTTTGTGCACGTTTCCAATCAGCTAAAAACTAAACGTAGATTGACCTACATAGTTCACAAAGTATTAATTTTGAATTTCGAAATTCATTTTTCAAATGCCTTTGTCAATTTACGTAGCTTTTCAACTCGCTTAGAATCGCTCGTTCCTTGGTAACCTTACCTGGTACCTATAAGCGATTACTGAAGTTTAGGGCGAGTTTCGAGAGTTCCATGATTCAGCAAAAGCCGACGAAGGTTAAGTGTACTCAATCAATTAGCCGTCAGTAAATAGTTACAGATTAAGTTATTATTTCTTAGTAATTCAATAATCACGCGCACTATTTGCTGAAGTATGACAGGTAATTATTCTGGCGCTTATTAAGATCACTGTTGTGTCTGGCAAAGGCGAAGAGTCATTCAACAACATTGTATCTATTCAATCAATCAATTTGCTTCAAAACTATGCACTTGTGGAATATTGATTTTATGATATCTCATGTCACGAGCAAGTCAGAGAATTTGTGTTTTTTTTTGCCATCTTCAATAAAATTTTAATCATATTATTAAATTAACCGAAAAAAAATATTTTGGACTTGTTAGTGCCTTACATCAGCCCACATCCGCTTACAAAGAAATAAAATCACTAAATATTAAGGGACATGGACAAATTGGACCTAGTCCCAAACTAAGCTATGTTAGACTATGCTCACGATCACGAGCTCGTCACTAGAGCCCGTTGTGAAAACGTACTATGAGCTACATAATTGTTTGTCCAATTTATTAATTAATTCATTCATAAGTTCAACATGAAATCATGTAGCCATAGTAAAACTTATACATAAGGCATACTATACACAACTCACTTACTTGAGCCGTCCCATGAAGGCCTCCTAAATATCATGGTGTCTCACAATCCTTACTAAAACACTTATTACGTACCGATGTATATACAACCCAAACGTTAGGAACAGATCTTGCGAACGTGCCATTTCCGAGAATTTCCGGAAACTTTCCTCATTTTTTTGGGAAATGCCCTTGAGAACGTTCTCTATCGGAAATCGTCCTCAAGAATGGGACATAAGTCAAAAGTCAACTCACCTGTTCCTTGAACCGCCCCGCGAAGGCCTCCTGTATGTCGTCCATAGTGTAGGTGCATATTGCCGAGCCCACTAGTCCGTCACTTGCACCCGTCGTGAACACGGCATGGAAACGATGCACCTCGCCCGGCATCTGGTATACACTTTCTGTACACAACAGTATTTTGTTACTTTCGCAAAAATATACATGTGTTGATTTAATTACACAAGAATGGGAAGGTTTTTTTTTAAACGGCTCGGTGACGCACGAGCAATCAAGATGTTCATGAGTTCTTTTTAGTGTTCCGTATAGTCAAGAAACCCCAGGAAAGAGTTTTTTTTTTTCACATTTTGATTTCATGGTGTTCGCGTAACAGAACCCTTCGATAAACTCTGTAGTAGACTAGTCCTGGAATCCCTAACGAATTTAAAGTCTAGGAACAGGCATTGCACTCGCTCAATATGAGATAAACCACTCACCTGGCAATCCTGGGCTGAACCGGCTTCGAAGCAGCTCTGTCCGTAACTCTTCTGGCTGGCCAGCACTTAAACACCTTAAAACAGTCTGTCGCACACCGGAAAGCACAAATCAAGTCCGTTGGAAGCGCTAATTTGTTAACCTTAACAATGGACGCACACCGAACGCGTCAGCCGCCCGTACCGAGCCGAAAGGTAATGTGTCAAAATGAAGCCTACGCGGGAATACATTTCTACCCGCGTATTTTGACCGCCGTTGGGTTTTGCAGTCTACCTACATATTAAGAGATTACAATGCCTGAACATCCCCCCGCCTAACCAAGCCCGCCTTGGTTCCTAATCTCCTAAAGGTAGCCTACACAATTTAGAAATGGGTCTCAACAGGACGCCATTTTGAGTTTTAACTTCTGCAACGCGTACCACTCCGTCCTTACCGGGTAAAAGTTTAATAATCCGTCCGCGTTTCCAACGCAATGAAGCCAAATTGTCCTCCTTAATTAAAACTAAATCGTCTAATTGCGGAGATTCTGTATGAGAGGTCCATTTATAACGTTGCTGAAGTGTATGAAGATATTCATTTTTCCACCGGTTCCAGAAATGTTGGGTCATTTTTTGTATTCGTTGAAACCGAGATAAACGAGATTCCTTGACGTCTGTAAATGAGTACTCAGGGAGTGCCACTAAAGGCTTGCCGATTAAAAAATGACCCGGGGTTAAAACGTTGAGATCCGTCGGATCCGAACTTAGAGGGCACAACGGACGCGAATTCATCACGGCTTCCACCTTCGTGAAAAACGTTGTAAGTTCCTCGAACGTAAGCCTAGCGTCACCGAGTACACGCCTAGCATGAGTCTTTGCCGATTTAATAGCGGCCTCAAAGAGGCCTCCGTGGTTGGGGCTCGAAGGTGCGTTGAACAGCCACCTTATTTCGCGCTTAATACATTCCCGATCAATGTCCGATTGATTGTTCCGAATAAATGAGTATAACTCCTTTAAATACTTGCTCGTGCCCGTATAATTCGTTCCACAATCCGACCGCAATAGGTGCGGAAGTCCACGCCGAGATACGAAACGCGTAAACGTCGCAACAAAAGCTTCAACCGACAACTGAGAGACAATTTCCAAATGTACCGCTTTAGTACTTAAACAAACAAAAATACAGAGAAAACATTTCTCAATTTTTGAATTTCGAAGATTGCTCGATTTTATATAGAAAGGGCCTCCAAAATCAGTCGCCGTACCGACAAACGCTCTCTCGCTTATAACACGATCCGAAGGTAAGTCCGCCATGTATGGTTGAACTAGTCTAGGCTTCGCCATGTAACACCGTACACATTTGAACGTCACGTGACGTGTTATCCGCCGAGCCGAAACTATCCAATAAGTCCAGGATAAAATAGATTCAAGGGTATTTGCGCCGACGTGGCAATATACCTTGTGATAGTGTGTTACTAAAAGTTCCGTAAACCGATCCTTGCCAGGTAGTAATATAGGATGCCTAGCATTGTAAGGTAACTCGGACGCATCAATTCGACCGCCGACCCGAAGTAAATTATTTGTATCCAAAAACAAATTTAACCGCCGTAATGAATTTTTAATAGGTTTATTTTCCTTAATTAATGCGATTTCCGCTTCATAATGCCGAGTTTGAACCAACCGAATTAAACATGTAGTAGCGTCTCTACGCTCCGAAACCGAGATGTGGTTAGGATTACGTCCATCCGTAACTCTACAATACCGTAAGAACCGTAATAAATAAGCAGTTACATTAACTAATTTCTCGAAAGAACTGAACCGATCAATCAAATCGAAGTCCTCATCTACAATTCCAATGTTAACCGTGACAGCCCGCAATCCGGGTAACATGTCTGCCGGGAAGTCCGAGCACTCGCCGGGCCATCGCGCTGGCGCGCTCTGCAGCCAGCGTGGCTCCCACCACAGAGGGTGCCGCAACAACTCGCACGCCGTCGTGCCACGCGACGCCACATCCGCACAATTTAATTCACTAGGTACATGCCGCCATGTAATATTTACCCGAGAAGATATTATTTGTGAGACTCGATTTCCTTCATAAACTTGTAATCTATGAGGTGGAGTCCTTAACCATGCTAAAACGATAGTGCTGTCGCACCAAGCCACTATCTCATTTAACCTAATGTCGCGTTCGAACGAGGAAGCGACATGGTTAATAAGAGTGGTTAATAAGGCCGCACCGTTTAATTCCATCTTGGGAATGGTGTGTTTTGTCTTTAATGGTGCTAAGCGGCTTTTCCCCATAATTAACCGCACAAGAACCGTACCATCCGCACTAACCGACCGCAAATAAACAACAGCCGAATAACCGAGTGATGAACCATCACAAAAACCGTGTATCGCATATTCAATATTTTTATCTAATTTCAAACATCTAGGTATTGATACCTGACACAGATGAGGTAAGTCCGACAATATTTCACGCCACCTTTGTACTATTTCTATTGGTGCCGGAGCGTCCCATTCAACTTTTCGTGAATTGTTAACACTACCGAGAAGATTTTGTAATAACAATTTAATTTTAAACACCACGGCGCAGACCCATCCCAAAGGATCATGTAAACGCGCCACCAAGGATAAAATACTTCGCCGAGTAATAATACCGTCCTCCGGTAGGTTTAGCCGATAAGTAAAACAATCATTTTTCGGATCCCATTGGATACCTAAAACCTTTATGAACCCAGAACCATCCGAATCGGGTTCAAAAGAACGGGGCGTCTCGAGATGATCTAAAGGCAACCCGTTTAAAATTCTTGGGTCATTCGAGGCCCATTTCCGTAATTCGTACCCAGCCGTATTCATGAGCGATATCAACTCGTCCCTCAAGGCTATCGCGCCGTCCAGATCGTCGGCTCCGCCGTTAAGATCATCGACGTAACTATTATGACGTAACAGCTCCGCCGCGCGAGGATAACTAATTTCCTCGTCATTAGCTAACTGATGCAAACACCGAATAGCAACAAAAGGGCTCGGTTTTAAACCGTAGGTATTTGTAGTTAACTCATAAATAAGTAACGGTTCGTTCGGTGACGATCGCCAGTATATAAGTTGATATTTTCGATCGTCCGGATGTATCCATGTTTGCCTAAACATCATTTTTACGTCAGTAGTAAAAATATACCGTGGTAACCGAAAATTGATAATTATCTGAGTAATATCGTTTTGTAGCCGAGGTCCCGAAAATAAACAATCATTAAGTGACACAGCTGTACTTGTTTGAACACTTCCATCAAACACTATTCGTATTTTCTGTGTGTCTCCCGATTTTTTGAAAACACCATGATGAGGCAAAAAATAGTGTTCTTCTCCCGACCCAACATCAAAGTTAGAAACCGCCATATGACCGAGTTTCAAATATTCCGACATAAATTGTACATATTTATCGCGATAATCCGGTTGCCGTTTCATACGCCGTTCTATAGCCAAAAAACGTCGCAAGGCAGTTTCGCTAGAATCACCCAACCGGGGATGATCTGGTGTGAGAGGTAAACGAACAATATATTTACCATCTGCACCACGTGATGTTGTTGCTGTGAACATGTTTTCACATTCAATATCCGCCGGGTTCTTGACAGCCGCCGACGGCGGTTCCTCCGACCGCCAAAACCGTTCAACTGCTTCGAGAAGCGTAAGGCCCACATTTTTATTATTTGCTTCCGAGTCATACGAATACACCGACCGAGACGGACCGAATATGGCGTAATCAAAAATGGTACTAATTGCACATAGGCCACCACCCAAATCAACCTTATCACCATTTAAAATTTGACCTAATATGTCGCATCCGAAAATAACGTCGACATGCCTCATATCATGAGCGCCGCCCGTAAGTTTAACCGTGCCGCCGGGTAATGTTAGCCTATGCGCCAAATATGAAGTAGGCTTCTTTAATACAACCGCCGTAACCGATAATAAACGTTTGTCCGATTTTTCCGATTTAAAGTGAAACTCAACAATATGAGTGCCGTCATTATTCCGTACTCCGCCGATACCTATTAAAGGCGTTTTATTGTAATGTCGCCTCAACCCTAAACACGCCACGAAATCGCTTCGTATTATGCTTGTCTGGCTACCAAGGTCCAGTAGGCCCAGACACTGTATGAAATTACCGTTCGCCGATTTTACGTCAATCAATACCGTAGGCAAAATAACATTATCCGCTAATTGTGGTACCGAGCCGACATTACAATACTGTAATTGCTATTGTTGAGAACGCGACTTACGCATACGATACGCATCCGGACTATGCGATTGCCGCGAATAAGTTGGCTCCCGAATTCCTAGTTCCGTCCGGCGGTGATTCTCGCGCTCCCGAACGTTGCGAGATAAATTATCGCCCTCATAATTGTTATGACTTAATTTCCGTGACCGAGAGTCTATACCGTCATCCGAGCTCGCATATTGTTTACGTGTTTGAACCGGTGAACGTCTGCCGCCGGTGCAGTCGTTATCGCGTTGTGAAGCAACCATTGCCTGCCGCGAACGCTGTTCATTTGCAGCGGGCGAAGCCGAACGAGAAATGGACATAGTACAAACTAATTTATTATGACCGATATTTCCGCACCGATTGCATGGTACCTGTCGGGTGCATGCGGCCGCAGAATGCCCTCCGAAGCATTTAAAACATAATCCGTTATTTTTTACATATTCCTTCCGATTATAATTAGACATATTCCCGAACTTATAACAATTATTTAAAGTGTGACCCGATAATTGACAATAAAGACAGCTAGCGGTTTTGCCGGAAATATACCTACGATTATGGTTAGACCATTCCGATTTATTGTAATTATTATTATTATTACGTTCCGTTACATGTGCTGTGCGCGCGGGTTTGCGCACCTGTTCCGCATAGGACAATATGGGCTCCGAGTTAGCCGTATCAATTAATCGACATTCATTTTGCAAGAACTCAGTTAATTGATCAAAAGTGGGCAATTGCAAGTTATTACCGCCGTAAGATTGTTCAAACCGTGTTTTAATGTCAAGAGGTAATTTTGTTAAACTTATATGTAACAAAATATAACTCCATTCGTCCGTTGGGAGACCGAGATTCTTCAAAGCCCGCGTTGATTCCAATAATGGATTTAAGATTTTTGTTCTAAGACCCGAACTCTTATTTAATACCGGTAAATGTAAAATCCGAGAAATGTATGAATCCGCTTGCAGCCGTTTATTTTCATATCTACCTCTCAGAATGTCCATAGCCGTGTCTAATGAACTATCCACCATAGGTAGGTGCCGGATCAAAGCCTGGGGTTCCTTTTCAACGTTTGAAAATAAGTAGTGGAATTTTTCCGTTTTAGAGATGTCCCTACGTGATAACACTAATGACGTAAACAGACTTATAAAACTCGTCCAGGAAAATACATCGCCGTCAAAGGAAGTCAGGTTTATCCGTGGCAAGCGTGATGATGCAACACTTTCCGTAGGTAAATGTGTGCCATCCAAGCTGGGACAACCGATGGCCACCGCATCGAGCTGGTTGTACACCTCCGTGGCCTCCCTATACTTCTCATCGTAGGTAGCAACCGTTTCCAAATCCAAAGTTAAAATCTCTTCATACGCTCCCGTCAACGCCTTAAAATATTCCTCTAACTTACGTAACCGAGCCGATACTACACTAGAAGCGTAACTTTTACTATTAATAATCTGCAAGGTGTTTTTGAACCAATCATACTTAATTTTAAATTTACTTTCCACTAACTTAGTAGCCATTATAACCGAAAACCGTTTATCAGAAAACCGAAATGTAAGAAATTACGAATTAACTTCGTACTAAGAACAAAGAATGTACCGTTACAAAATGGCTGCCCTAACTAAACTCGCTATCTTTTGGGAATCCAATCCGAGGTCGATGGACCAAATTTTATGTTCGCGTAACAGAACCCTTCGATAAACTCTGTAGTAGACTAGTCCTGGAATCCCTAACGAATTTAAAGTCTAGGAACAGGCATTGCACTCGCTCAATATGAGATAAACCACTCACCTGGCAATCCTGGGCTGAACCGGCTTCGAAGCAGCTCTGTCCGTAACTCTTCTGGCTGGCCAGCACTTAAACACCTTAAAACAGTCTGTCGCACACCGGAAAGCACAAATCAAGTCCGTTGGAAGCGCTAATTTGTTAACCTTAACAATGGACGCACACCGAACGCGTCAGCCGCCCGTACCGAGCCGAAAGGTAATGTGTCAAAATGAAGCCTACGCGGGAATACATTTCTACCCGCGTATTTTGACCGCCGTTGGGTTTTGCAGTCTACCTACATATTAAGAGATTACAATGCCTGAACACATGGGTTCATGAATAGACTAAAAAACTTTATCACGAAACAAAATTTTGATTTCCAAATATGTTTAAGTACATCCTGTGTAAACACTCCTATCAAGGCGCTCTTGACTATTATCACACATTTTTTCCGTTAATAACTTACTGAAAATAAATAGTTCTTTTTTTACATTAAATTTAATACTTACGTATTTCATCAAAATAGAATGGAAACTCTCCAGGTATGCTACAGTTGAGCCTGGCTTTTAAATAAGTGACCCAATTCTGGTTGAGTATGTGCTTGCCGCCGGTGTCTTGTTTGCACACCCTGGCGACCCTCGAGTACACGGCCTTGCCACAGTTCATGAACTCGACTGCCGTCTCCCTGAAGAAGAATAAAACGTATTCTCCAACATCGAACGATCCCACAAAGTTGGTTTCTGGAACAAGCAAAACGAGAATTAGAACAAGCTAACTAATATTTAGTTTGGAACATAAACAATTTAATCTGAATTTGCTTGTTGAAATCTGCTGAATTGAATAAGTTAAAGTGGATCAGGATCAACCGTTATGATGAATTCGTGTTTTATTAACTTAGAACTAGGAAACGATTGACCACAGCTTTAACTTGATCATACATGTTTCATTAATAAATGGACTTGTTAGGACCGAGTTTCTTTCTTAGGGGTTCCACATGTACAACATCTTCGTGAAATTATTTATTTATTAATTTATTTATTTATTCAGGATTACCAACAGATAATACATCTTACATGCTCTTATATCGAAGGTTAAATTAAATGGATTATCAAAACAAACATCGCACCACTCATCACTTTTGGATGTCAGTTATTTCCAAAAAAAGGTCATGACCCAAAAACTTGCAAAACTTAACAACGTCTTAAAATCGAGCAGATCGTTTCTAAATATGAAGGCATTTGCCTTCGTAAAATCCGCATTAGTCCCCGAATAGAATTCGGATAGCCCACCACGATTGCCACTAATTACCCACACTGCTGTACTGTTGTCTGCCGGGTTGTAAGGGCACTTCGCCTCTCCAAATATTGTCACCTACGCCATATAACTTCAGTTTCAAGAGTAAATAGGCTCTACTTTAACATCCCCTTAAAATTATACTTCTTCTGTCCTGTTCTGAAGTCAAACAGGTCGTTTCTGAATATGACGGGGTCCGCCTTGGTGAACTCCGCATTAGTGCCCGCGTAGAGCGCGGAGAGTCCACCAGGGTTACCGCTGTTAACCCATACGGCCGTGCTGTTGTCTGCCGGGTTGTAAGGGCACTTTGCCTCTCCAAATATTGTTACTTACGCCCTATAACTTAATTTTCACGAGTAAATAGGCTCTACTTACTATCCAACCATTTGGAGTCGTACTTCAATGTCCTCTTAAAATTATACTTCTTCTGTCCTGTTCTGAAGTCAAACAGGTCGTTTCTGAATATGACGGGGTCCGCCTTGGTGAACTCCGCATTAGTGCCCGCGTAGAGCGCGGAGAGTCCGCCAGGGTTGCCGCTGTTCACCCACACGGCCGTGCTGTTGTCTGCCGGGTCGTAGGGACACTTGGCCACGCCGAAGCCTACGCCCGGCACGTACTCGTGCCGAGGAAGGTGTGTTAAATTTAACTGGAACAATTGAAGGTGTTTAGTATGCGGATTATGATAGTGTTGGAAGCCGATCATGTTGGTAGAAATACATTGGGGTCGATTGTAGCAATTAGCATAATTTTTTATTAGGTAGGTACTATTTTATATATCACATACGACTAATTTCCAAAACTAGTAGATAATACCATCTACGGTATCTTCTAGTCAAACACAAGACGGAAAAGAGAGTTCAACCCCGCTTAAAGCGTATATTTTTAAATGTTTCGCTTCCATATAAACTTTTAGTTTACGCTCTCAGTCGTTATGTTTTAATAAAAAAATATTAAAATGTAACTTATTGAAAAATCATATCATCATCAAGAGATAAAGTTAAAGATGCGAACTTGTGTTCATTGATTTATCATTTTATATTGCAGTGATGGAACGAAGAGTATGCATTTTATCTCTGAAAAAAACTCGGTACCTACGTGAAGGAGAAACCATAATATCGTTATTTTGCTACTTGGACAAAGCCGAAAGAAATTTGTGGTTTATTAATTTAAGAAGGAGCCAAGGATTCTAATTTCGTACCTAAAAAGTCTAAAAATAAATGCCGGTCTCGTTTCGATCGTAATGACTTTCCTAGTTGTATAGTTCGGCTTAACACCACCCGGTCTTCTCATTAGTGTCATAAGACGCAAAGTTTGGCATTGTTCAACTTTACAGCCAAAACTGCTGAAAGTCGCACTGGAATTAATATTGCTGTTCTCATTGTTTTAAAAGTGGCAGTGGTTTTAATTTGCACACGAATCATAAAGGACAATTATAGTTATTGAAACTCGCGTTAAAAAACGGCACTTAAAATGGCCAATTATGTAGGTACTAAACCGTACGACCACGCCCTGAACTATGTGCTACGTCTGTAACAGTACGTCACAGACAACTTGGCTGAGTATGGATTATATAGTAGTGGAGCCGAGGAGGGGATTTCTTTCTGGATTAACTCGAGCGTGGCAGTTGATATAAAGAGACACCTTGCATCCTGAAGAGTATCTCAAGCAAATATGAGCCCTGGACATTAGTGGGTATTTAGGGTAGTAAAAACTGATATTTTGACACACTCTATAGTGCGTAAAATAAATATAGATTGATTTAATTACTAACTGAACAGTATATATACAGTATTTGAGACTGTGCGCATTAGTGCCGCACACACACAACCACTCTTCGTCTCTCAGCGGCTGCAGCACTCGCACGTGGTTGCGGCACTCAACTTCAGTATACTTCATCATGAAGTTTGGATACGAGAGGTGCACCTCAAGACTCTTAAACAAAACTACAATATACTCACATAGACTACCCAGTCTTTGGGACTGTGCGCGTTAGTGCCGCACACATACAACCGCTCGTCGTCTCCCAGCGGCTGCAGCACCCGCACGTGGTTGCGGCACTCGAAGGGCTCCGACTTGCCCTTGCTGACGCACCGCGCCACGTTGCTGGCTTCGAGCACCAACGCATCGCGCTGAAACAAGGATCCTTTGAGAACGGGCTGAATAATAAGTGTGAACTTAATTTTCGATTGGCCGCCGCCACGACTGATCGGCGCTCCTGAGGATGAATTGCGAACCAAGTTTAAACATACTCATATTCGACTTTTACGACGCGAGTAAACCCGTTTTCATATGAATTTTAATATGTCTGAGGCAAACGAGTTTTATCTATGTAAAAAGTCTGAACTTAAATCGGGAATAAGGCGATTTTATTTCTTGACGTTCTGGAAGATTGATTGAAATCGAAGTGAATTATGCGAGTTCGAACTACTCACAGGACAGGAGTCACATCAAGGGCGAGTAGTTAGAAAATATAGACACCCATTTTATGTCCTTCTAGATTAGGGAATTTTACTAATAAGACGTGCGTAACGTCTATGTGAAGCTTAATAACGCATGTTTTGTGACGGGAATTTAAAGAATGGAAATGTTGTTCTATCGGCGTTTATCGAGGTTGTAATTTTAATGAGTGTAGTTAATCGTACAATATTAAAACTTGGAATCGTCTAAGTATAAAAGTTTTAATCTTGCACTATTAACCATAAAAGTGTACATTTTATAGTGTATTTAATCATTCCTAAGTATTAATTTTAATGGTTACAGTATTTTTACTTTATCACGCGAGGCGAGTCAAAAACTAGACTTGCCATATTTTTACACCAGATATTAGTAAGTCTTAATACACCGTTTACCTATTACTGAGTTTTTAGCCGCCATTATAAGTTAGCCTTTTATAACGCACCCTTAATTACTCTCGCGTCTACAAAAAGCAATTAAGCGCTATAAACGCTCATTAACTAAGTAAAGCGCCATTTAATAAAGTGCTTCTTCAATATGTGAATACGTAACACGCTTTACAGCTAAAGTGTTAATGTAATTATAAAAAGAGAAGCGTTGTAAAGGCCTCCGCCTTTCATAAAGTGATGGCACTTGAGTGATGTGAATGTAGAAAATGTTGTATGAGCTTTAAATGCGCGCAAGTGCAGTAGAGAAGTGGCTGCTTTACATCGCAGTGACCGCTGGCAAACTACCCTTCAATTTTTTGACGACGCGGTTGGCGCAGTCTGTAGTGCACCTGACTACTGAGCCGACGGTCCCGGGTTCGAATACTGGCCAGGGCAAATATTTGTGTGATGAACTCAAAACTCAAGCCTTCTTGAGCTAAATTTGGGACTAAATCGATTTGTGTGAGTTTATCTGATACCATTTCTTTATTTATAATAATTATGATTCCCCAAATACCTAAAAAGTCGTAGGTTTGAATTCCAAATTCCAGATGTTCAGATATCCGGCCTCCTACAGCAGCTCTAGCACAACTGTGACACGTGACTCTTTCTCACGCAAGAAATATTACAAAGAGATGGGTAATCTTCCCTGTACTGTGAGAAGTACCGGGCGACAAGAGTCGCGAAGCGTAGTTAGTGCGAGACGGGCAGGTCGTATTTCTCAACTCTTTCTCGTGAAACGGTATGAAATGATTCGATAATTAAATAAATAAATAAATATTAAGGGACAATCTTACATAAATCGACCTAGTCCCAAACTAAGCATAACTTGTACTAGACAACGATTTACATAATATATAAATACATATATAGAGAACATCCATGACCCAAGAACAAATATTCGAGTTCATCACACAAACATTTGCCCCGGCCGGGATTCGAACCCGGGACCACCAGTAGGCAGGTGTCTACAAACTGCGCCAAGCGCGTCGTCGCTAATTATATACAATTTTGCTGTCGATTCAGTTTTTTTTTTTAATGGCGGAGTTATGCGTGTTGAAAACATAAAAAAATACATTATTTCAGCCATTTCAAAAAAACTTTGCGAGGACTACAGCTCACAGCATGGCGGATGCAACTTCTTAAAACTAATTTGACTATACTAAAAATATTCAAACAACTCACCTCACAATGCGATTGACTAATATCAGTCATATTTAATTTGAATACTCGATCCCTGAAACAAAAAATATATTTTACCTTTGAAAGATTTAAGTTGCTGAAAATAAAAATAAAATAAAACAGAGTAAGCTAGGAGCCACCGAGCGGAGCGAATAGTTTTTGTCGCAAGCATATGTGCAGAATGCGGCCATTTTATTTGTTTTACCCGCTTCATGGAATTGTTCAACGAGCCGCATAAATTACGCTGAATACCCCTGCATGCTCTTTTTGTCTGAGTAAGTCAGTATAATTGCATCCAAGTTTCATGCTTGTGGTTTGAGCTGTTTCGTGGTTGGTGCCTTGGGACATATTATTTTCGGAGTACTTTTTAATTAAGTATAGTAAGGGTTCCATGTAGTATTAACGTTTTCTGTAACGTTTTGAGTGAAATATAAGACGATTGTACTGGTTTATACATTTATTTTGAACAGTTGCAATCAATTAATTATTTATAAAATGTAGCATACCTATACTTTAAAAGTTATACGATTTCAGTTCTGTTGATCTTCTCAATTGACATAATATAATAGAGAATATGCTTTATTGCACATCTCAACAAGAAATATATAGAAAGAAATATAACACATAGCATTACAAAAGAGGTATATAACAGGCGATCTTATCGCAAAAGAGCAATTTCTTACAGACTACCTTTGTGTAGTAAATTTATAAATGGAGGTCTGAGATGAGTTGCTGATACAAACAGTAAAAGAATAAAACATAAAACAATATGGTAGTCCTCTAAATATAATACTTATATTGTAGTGGAATCGAAACAACCGCTACTGAATTTCTGGCTCAAAACAAATGAAATTGGACTGTTCTACAAAGCTCTCTTGTTCTTTGAAGTTGGATAATAAAGCAAAGTAGAGTCGTTATTTAATAAAATATTATTTTAAATTCATATAAAAGATCCTTTATTAAATGTTTCGTTGGAATTGAGTTGTTTTCTGTTGAGCTATACGAAACTAGTTATGTGCCAGCGATAGTAACATAAATTGTATTTTCATGTACTGACCGAAGTTAGAGGGTTTATGGCTGTTCAGCGTACAAGGAATTTTATTGACGTTTTCGTATTATCTAGTGATACCAGCTTACTGCATAAATAAAAGTATACAATAATAATATAAAGAGCAATAATAATATGGACTAGAACTATTATTATATCGGTTTTAGGTAATAAATGTGTTTATGAACAATGTAACTTCAGTTATACCTTTTTTTAGCGAATCGATTTTATTAAATAATAATAATAAATAAATAAATATTAAGGGACAATCATACACAAATCGACCTAGTCCCAAACTAAGCAAAGCTTGTACTATGGGTACTAGACGACGATATACATAATATATAAATATTATTATTACCATTGTTAGGTATTAGATTTATATTTACATAGCAACATTCATGCCTACTTTTAAATGTTGATGATATAAATGATGACTTGTCTTAAAGGTCTAGTTACCAGGCCATACGTTTCCCATTAAATGTTAATGAATGATAAAAATTGATTTCCTACACGTATTTGAAAACCCAACCAGTACCTATCCTATAGGGAAAGTGCACAACGAATAGTGCCGTCAATCCGTTTTTTTACGTGATATTGGCGTGTATCAGTGCTATTATCTATAAGACAAACAGTTCCAGCACGTTCTCCTGCACAAAGACAGTGCTGCCAACTGGCGCCGCCAATCTGCATTTTTCATTATTTTTTACTAAAGCAGTAACGTCTGCTAACGTAAACCAAATGTTTACAATGAATGGCTCTGACATCTAGTTCGGTGGTCCAGTTGGTAGGACGCTCGTGTTGGCCCGGAAAGCCGTTGGAGGCGCAGGTTCGAATCCTGTCTGAACCATTATTTTTTTAAATTTTTCGCTGCTTTGTAAACATTTGGTTTACGATAGCAGACGTTACTGCTTCAATAAAAAATAATTAATTCGGGTGTAGCACATCGTTACTTTCTCAACAAATTTGAGACGATGGTGCCGACTATGAAGTTTGAATCTTTAAGGTAGATGGCGCTACGATGCCACCCTAAGGCATGTTGAAGCAACTGGTTGAAAGATTCAATGGCTCTAAAATCTGAATTTTTCACCTTATCAATGCTTGAAATCGACATTTACAGTGCTGCCACTAGGGCTTGCAATTTTGGAATTGGTTAGTATGGGCAGTATCGAAAATTTCCGTATTTTCAATACTGGCCATACAAGCCAATTCCGGAATTGCAAACCCTAGCTGCCACCTATAATAGTTCGTGCACTTCGCAAAAACTAGACAAGTGCGAATCGGACCCGTCCACCGAGGGTTCCGTACAAATGTATACCGTAGCTTAGCTTCGATTTGATTACTTACTTTAAATAAAGACTACATTTTGTCACTATACTAAAGGTTCGTGAAGTAGGCTCAACTACTTAATTACTTACATTTCTATTATAATTATTTATGAATCAAAAGTAAATAGAAACAGTCATGATCGGTACAATATTACCTATAAACCATTTTAGTTTTCGTCACAATAATCATCATCATTGCCTACAAGAACTTTGTTCAGTAAACTTTGCGGTCATCTAAACTATCCAACAATAACAGTAAACGTTGACAGAAGTTGACGGAAATAACGGGTAATTCGCTTTTCATGTCCCGGCTCCATTTCCTCGCAGCTCATTATATTGTGGGCTGAGTTCAGAACTGACTACTAATAACTAACGATTTCCATTTGTATGGGTACCCATAGAAAGTATTTGTGTAAGCTCAGTTATTGACTGAACCAAGTTTAAAACTGGCTAAGTGCGAGTTGGAGTCACGCACGGAGGATTCCACCCATTGTTTTTTTACTGCTTTTTGTATTTGTTGTCATAGCCACTTTAACAACAACTTAAAATATAAATGGTATCTTCTCTATGGTACCGAACCCTTGGTGCGCGAGTCCGACTCACACTTAGCCGGTTTTTTTAAACCATTTAAGGAAACACTCTCAGGTCAAATTAAGTTAATTTCTCAAGGACATTATAGCATCTTATTATTCCATACTTTGTTGAAGATATTCAATAAAAATTAAGATTTATGAAGATTTTAATATAAGATATAGATAAGTCTATAAAAATAAACATTAAATAACTAAACATGACTGTTTTCTGCACTTTTACTTACGCTGTAAGATGCATTAAATTCGATTAAGAATAAAACGTCATTTTCCTGGCGACTCGGAAAGGACTAAAACAATGTCGCTGGGAACGCTTTTTCTCCGTTTTTCTCGTGAATAGTTTTCTTTTGTAAACTTTAGTTAACTTTTTTAGAAGCGGTGGCCTGTGTTTTACGAACCATTAAGTATTTTAATTAAATTAAAATTTCATTAGGATATACTCACATAGCACCTACGTAAAGCGTATTTCTCTCTTCATTCATATACAGGGTGCGGTAGAAGAGGTTGCCGCACGAAAACTCTCGTATGTGGTCTGTGAACAATAGAGAATGCATATTAATTTTAACGTCATTTCAATTAAATGTGGGTTTAATTTAGTCTCACGTCACACTGTCATAGTTGTATATCGAAGCGGCTAACTTGGCGTGTTTTAGGGTTCCGTATGCCTCTTATTAGGATCACTATGTTGTTCGCCGGTCTGTCTGTCTGTCCTTATGTAGACTCCCTTTTCTCGGGGACGCATGACGGTATCAAGCTAAAATTAATATCAAATACTTATGTAGGTTTGTCCCTTGGAACTGTAGAAAATGAAACTACGAATTCATCGCAATCAAAAATTCGAGCGTTTATGATGCATTTGCTGAACAAAGAAATCAAAACCTACAGTCTGATTCCCGTTGACGTATAGAATCATGAAATTACGCAAAAAGAGTCAAGCAAGTAAATAAAAAGGTTCAAAAATCTGAAATTTGTTGTTGCATTACAAACTTTTTGTTCTTTTGTGATTACAAACTTTTTTGCAGTTGGTAAACTAGTTGTCGGGACAGTTTTACAACGGCAAAGTTTAGTGTGACGCGCAGTGCAGGTTTATCTATTCATTAGAGCCATGTGCAGGGCTTTCATAGTTAGTACGGAACCCTCGGTGTGCTACTCCGTCTCGCACATGGCCGCCTTTTTTATAGGTATTTGCGTTGACATATATTTCGTGTCTCTGTACACTCTGCATAGGAATTAGTAACAAACGGAAATCGACAATAATAATAACAGGGAAGGTATGGTTTGTAATTTGTATTTTTGCGAGGGTGCCAGTGCCACCACGTTCAAGGTATGCGGTAACGGCTTGATAATAATTTGCGTGACATTGTGGGCCTGCATCGAGTCAGGGTGAGGCGGGGCTAATTACAACAGTGTACAAAAGCGTGATTATTGGCAGGTGGTCCGCGCCGGCGCACACGCAACCTCTCGTGACGACAAACGGAACATTCTTCAATCTTAGAAGTATTTTTCTAAATCAAATGCAAATTTTGTCGTTTTTTATACCTAGACTTAATCTTAGAAACTTTGGTAAGTACCTACTTCCTCTTAACCTTGGAATTGGTAGGTACCTACATAATGTAGTTTAATAAGTACATATACTAACTACATATGTTCTTGATGGATGTTGTTTTATGTAAATAACTAATAGTTATATATTATTATAGGTTTTTTCCGCGGTTTCGCTCGACTAATGAACGTACTTAGAGTAGCTGTCAGAAACTGTGTTAAAAAATACAAAGAAACCAAATCGATCTGTTGCTTATTTGAATAAGGAAACTGATAAATCAACAAATACCATAGAATCCGCGTAATACGATCACGATTAATAAGACTTCCTGCGTAATACACCATTTTCGCAGGTTCCTGCAAGTATCATATACTTAGTAGTAGTTTCAGAGGCCTGTTTCGTTTTAAATAGCTGATAGTTTTAGACATTTTTCTCTATGATCAAACATGTTTCTTAACAAATTATTGATCTTACTACTAGAACAGGGCTATTGGGATTTATTGATATACTATATTTGAAGCCTACAGTTTGAATTTTTCATTGATAATTTTTGTTTTAAAAACTTCTCGAAATTGTCAAAATTCACGCGGAAAATTTGTTTTTTCAACTTATTTTCGACTGCACGCAATGAAACCATAAAATAGCTATGTTACTACCTAGAACACGGGGAAAAGTATTATTCACTTCAAAATGTTGGTTGAAATTATCAATATATTCGTCATAATATGAAAAAAAAATTTAAAAGGAATAAAGGCATTTTAGAGCTTTGCAACTATCGTACAAAATACACTTTTTCCACTTAAGACGCAGGCTGAAAAACAGCGCCATGCTATTGACCCAGCTTATTGTTGTTCCATGCTGAAATATATGTACGAGTATGTACCTAACTATGTACCTATAGGAAAACCCTATAGTGTATGTTCTGCTGTACTTATTCTTGTTTTTGTCGCATTTTTTTTGTTTACTTCCCGCATAAAACCTTCACGCTTTAAGATGCGTTTATTGCCCTTCAAAAACGTTTAAAGCGAGTTTTACCTACATAGTAAGTAGTAAGTAGTTCACATCATCGTACAAATGGAAAGTCAACCCCACAACCCTCGGAACGCGCTCACGGCGAGAGAAGTAGTTTAACGTAACCTATCTGGTTGGTGGTAATCGGAGTCGACCAACTTTGATGGAAACTCCTAACTTGGGCGAGCCGCTTTAACACTCCTAAGCTGAGTTTGCCGTTGGAATGAGCTCACATTTGATGTTTAAATTGTAACAAAACTCTCATCGATATGATAAAACTTCTAATCTATGTATCCTGTCAAGTTGCGGTTTAACCCTGAGGTTTACGTGCTAAAACAGCTTTCATATGACAATAACGTGCAATACGTACATACGGTGCAGCGATATGTCAACATACACTTCCAAAACACGATGCATCGGAATACTACCCAATCCTTTTATTGAATCGTCTTCAACCACCAATTCCAAGTCCACTACTAATTTTGCTCAAACAACCGTTTTAAGTACAATTCTCGCGCGATGGTCGCGAAAAACGAAAACCAGAGCTCTGTGTCATAAACAATTGTTTATTTCTGTGACATAAACAAAACCAACTTTTATTGAAAATTAGTTCCTTAAGCATTGCAAGTTATATCCGTTCAATGTTAAATAGGGATGAGAGATCATATAAATAAGTAGGTATACGTATATAATATGGTATTTCCACCAGGCAGTCAAGTCATTATCGTCACGACAACGAGGCCTGCACCGGTAATCCCCACAAATCAAAATACAGTAGCAACTGCCCTAATACAATTACCTACTTGAAATTACGCAAATGGAAAAAAACATATCTTAGGGTTCTAATTCGTTAACCCATTATAAACTAGCGGTACCGTATGGGACCATTTAATTGCGCGTGATTGACCAAATTGCGGCGCGTAAGTTGGGCTCTCATTGGTTAAAGTTGATCTAAGAGACTGTCGCCACCATATTATTGTTTACCTAAAACAGTTCTTATTGATATCAGTTGCGTGTGATTGAAGGTCAAAGTTGGTGCATCGCAAATTTTGCGGAAAAATGTTTCCGCCGTTCAAATAAGTTATGATATTTTGTTGGCTAACAAATAAATAACCAATTTTATTGCAAAAACGTTTAATTTAGTAATGTGGCTTTATACGGGCGGTAGGTATCTAGACACGCGGCAGCGTGTCCAGCCAAGTTCACCCCAAGAACTGGCGAGCAGCAGCCGTGTGTTATATTACACGAACCGTTTGGAGCCACTTTTGACCCCTCAATAACTCCAAATCTATTTAACATAAAAACATGAAATTTGGCTTATGTATTAAGATCCTTTAGAACAACTAGAACCCCAAATTTCATAAATATAGGTGAAATAGGTATTGAGATATTAAAGTCAAAAAAACGGTATTTTTATCACTGACTGACTGACTGACTGACTGACTGACTGACTGACTAGTAATCAAAAACCTAACCCACTTCCAGGTGACCTAGAAAGGTGAAATTTGGCATTCAGCTTGGTAATTGTGTGTGTACACATAAAAAAATCGAAAACAGTGATTTTTTTACTTTTTTAATTATTATTATTATTTATGCTTCTTGCCTCAGAACTCCGTCATTTATTAACCGATTTGGAAAATTCTTTCTTTGTTTTAAAGATGTATTAGCATAGCTCACACTCTTTCTCTCTCTCTCTCTTACACACACACACACACACACAAGAATCCAACACGTACTAACCGATTTGGAAAATTCTTTGTTTGTTTAAAAGATGTACTAGAATAGCACACACACAAGTAATTAACAATTAATTATTAAATAATTTACACATCATAATAATTTCTGTACAAAAAGTAATGAGATCCCATCAAAAACATAAATGTTAAATTAGAGCCAAGTTCTCGCATGCAACGTTGTCGACTTCGCCGACAAAAGAATTGAGATCTATATGGGCGCCAAGTTCTTTGCCCTAAATTTTTTAAATACATGGACATGCGACATACTCAATGCATTTATTTTACTTGGGGTGTAATTCAATATCAAGATTTGACTTGGCTAGTTTTCACAAACTGACTTAATTTTATCAAAGTAACATAGTATTATTATCAAGCTAACAGTATAAGTAACAGGGACGTACACTAACTTGCGTACATACCTTTACGAAAATAGGTTAATGATTAGACAAATATAATATAAATTTATATGTAAAAACTAGCCAAGTCCAGTCTTGATATTGAATTACACCCCAAGTAAAATAAATGCATTGAGTATGTCGCATGTCCATGTATTTAAAAAATTTAGGGCAAAGAACTTGGCGCCCATATAGATCTCAATTCTTTTGTCGGCGAAGTCGACAACGTTGCATGCGAGAACTTGGCTCTAATTTAACATTTATGTTTTTGATGGGATAAATATTACAGCTACCCTGCGTTAAAGTTGCTGGTACCGTACGGGGTCGATAGGCGGGTCCCGTGCGGTTTTTTAGGGTTCCGTACCCAAGGGGTAAAAACGGGACCCTATTACTGAGACTTCGCTGTCCGTCCGTCCCTCCGTCCGTCCGTCCGTCCGTCCGTCTGTCACCAGGCTGTATCTCAAGAACGGTGATAGCTAGACAGTTGAAATTTTCACAGATGATGTATTTCTATTGCCGCTATAACAACAAATACTAAAAATAAAATAAAATAAATATTTAAGGGGGGCTCCCATACAACAAACTTGTTATACATATATATATATATAGGTATGGAACCCTTCATGCGCGAGTCGGACTCGCACTTGCCCAATTTTAAATAAAGTTTATGTTAAGTAATATTTTTTTAAGTAATATGCAAAAGTGATTTAACATAATATCGAAAGATTATAACGAAATATTATTTAAAAATATTATTTTATCGTCTTAATGAAGTTTTGGAGCATTTTAGATGTAGTGTACACGAGACATTGGCAATTTTATTGTCCTCTATAATTGCCAATGCCTTCGTGTACACTGCATCTTCTCAATCACTCATGAGGACCTTGAACCTGAAAAATATGATATTCGCAAAAATGATGCTGGTGCTTTAATAAGTAAATAATCTAAGTAGCAAATAATTCAACTCCCCTTGAGAAGTTGTATTAGGTACGTGAATCCTAACGACTGCCTCGGTCATGCCGCAATAAAAATACCGAATCTAGCCAAGATACTTTGTAGATACCGCTACTTGTAATGCTTGGGTCTTATTAAGAAATTTAGGCAATTGGTCTTCCGCCGGCACATAGCACAAACGTATCAAAAACTACCTCTTACTGGAGCACGTCCGCAATACTCGAAATATTCCCGAACTGACAGACGTGTAAGAGACTCCATAAGGTATGATAGTCCACCACACCATCTTCTCAAAACCACCTTCTCATCCTTTCTCAAAGCGACGAAGATGTGCGTACGAGAACTGCCAGGCTCGGTCAAGATTGGAATGCTGGAAATGTGATGGGGGATTATGTGCTGCATGCAATGCAACTACCAATTTCATGTAAAGTAAATAAAAAAAAATGTTGCTACAATCCGGAGGCTCATTTTATTAAATTAATTTAGTCAAACAAATGTTCTATATATATTATGTTGCAACTGGAGGCTGATTTATTAAATAAATAATACTACCCATATTTGTAGCACGTTTTTTTTTTTTTTTTTCACGTTTTTCACATTTCATAGTATTTCCAAATCTTAACCTCAGTACGAGGCTAGCGGTCCCATATGGTACCAGCGTTTTTTTCAAAAACCAAAGATTACAAAAAGTTTTCATTGCTCAAATTTCGTTACATAAAATATACTCTAATAAACAACATATAAAAAAATTATAAAAATTGGACACCTCAAAAAAACTCAGTCTATAATGGGTTAACATTGGCATATAGCCATTTGAGCGATGTACTCGTAGGTTATGTCACGAACACATCTATACTATCCATACTAATATTATAAATGCGAAAGTGTGTCTGTCTGTCTGTCTGTCTGTCTGTCTGTCTGTGTGTTACCTCTTCACGCTTAAACCACTGAATCGATTTTCATGAAATTTGGCATGGAGATAGTTTAAGACCCGAGGAAGGACATAGGATAGTTTTCATCCTGGAAATAATCCCTAAAAAGATTGAAAAGTAAGTAAGTAATTCATGATGACATTGATGACCCTGTCGGAAATGTAATGGTTAGACCAAAAGCACAATTGCTCTTACATTTGCTTAGGCACTTTAAATAATCCCTTTTATTAACTAAGGTGATTAGGTGGATATCTATCGTGTTGTACGAGGTTGCTTCCATACTTCCAAGTTCCACGCGGACGTAGTCGCGGGCAAAAGCTAGTTTATAATAAGTATTCCTAAAATTGCAATGAATCAGTAGTAGTAGTAGTCAGTTTCTATAGAGTCTTTATTAAGGAAAAATCATAACAGCGCGATGCAGGATTTGTAATGGCGCGCGGTGTAAAGCGACATCTGTTGGTAAAACCTTCTTTGGCTGTTCATTACTCCGAAACGGCTGGACGGATTTTAAGCAATGTAGGTAGAGAAATAGCTGGTCATCCAAATACCTATGTTTAAGTATAGGATACTTTTTATCAGGCTAAAGTAAAGAAAAAAGTTTTACGCGGACGAAAGTGCGGGCAAACTGCCGTTTCACTGACATATGGCCATCATATGACCGATATAGGTTTTGATTGACGATATAGGTACTATATAGCAACATTAAGTGTCATTGCCAAGTTCCCATCTAGAGCCAGATTGAATAAGACGAATATGAATAAAAAACACATAATCACTACATAATATAAAACAAAGTTGCTTCCTGCTGTCTGTCCATATGCATTCTCAGATCTTTAAAACTACGCAACGGATTTTGATACGGTTTTTTTTAATAGATAGAGTGATTCAACAGGAAGGTTTATATGTATAATACATGCATAATATAGCATTGCATCCGTGCGAAGCCGGGGCGGGTCGCTAGTAGAATAATATAAGTAGATGTATCTGCAGTTACGCAGAGCACATCACAATAGTGGTAATATTCCGGGCAAATATCACTAGAAACGTTGAATCCCAACCCTACAGGAATTACCCCACAAATCAAAATGCAACTACCCCAATACAATTAAGTGAAAATTACGCAAATGTAAAAATTCCAAGCTCCCACACACGCAGGGCCCTGGTAGTACTGATACTGTGCGCCGGTTCGCCCGCAATCGGTGGCATACCGCAGCGATTACAGCTAATGAACTCATTGTTTGGATATCTAACGAACTGTGTACGATTTGTCCTACAACTTGTTCAACGCGCATAATTTTAATTAATAAAGCATTAAGCTTATTTAAATAACTATAATTTGCGTATATTCCTCCTCGGATAATCAATTTCATCAATAATGCCACATAGCGCAGTAAATTTACTTAAAATAGGCAATTCATAAATACGAGTAGGATACTCATACATAAATTTTCATTTAAGCTATTATACCTATATGAACTGTCGTTGACTAGTTTCTGTTTAAAGGCCAAAGTGGCGATATTCTGAACAGAAATCATTAGAAATGACGATTTTGGCCTACAGGGGCGATCCCCACAAATCAAAATGCAACTACCCCAATACAATTAAGTGAAAATTACGCAAATGAAAAAAAAAAACAAGCTCCCACGCACGCAGGGTCATTGGCGTATCTAACATTATTTTTCAGGGGGGGGCCTGCGGGTAGGCCTGGCCATGGCCTATGAGATGAAACCATTAATTTCTATCGGTAACCCAAAATCCTGGGGTGGGCACTAGACCATACTGGGGTGGCCACCCCCTGATGTAGGTATAGTGCGCCGGTTCGCCCGCAATCGGCGGCATACCTACATAATTTTAAATCTAAAAATATATTGTTCATTTTTAATCTAATCTATTTTGTCTTCGTGTACAACTTTTTGAAATACCTAGTAATAATGTTCATTATTCGTTTTCGTAAATGGGATAACATACCTGATTATGAACAATCTTCTATTATTTTTATACCGCAGCGATTACAGATGATGCATCAATTGTTTTGAAGCCTAACGAACCGTTCAACGATTTGACCTACAATTGTTCAACCCGCTTATCTCTAATTAATAAGGGTTTTATGCATATTTAAATACATCATTAGTTCATCAGCGATGCCAAATAGCGCAGCAAATTTATACTAAATAGGCAATATGGGTAAGTGTGGTTAAAATGTAAATCCATAATAACGAGGTGAAGTACAGGCGAGGACCGCATTATGCAGATGCCATCGCCCGCAACAAGTAAACTGCCGAAGCTCAATGCTGGCAAAAACGTGCTTGCGTTCCAATTTTAAATTGTCGACATTTCCAATTTTGAAATACCTACAGGTAATATTGTACTTAATTTTAAATTTCAATTAATTTCATTAGTTTATTGCCACGGAACCCAAAAGCCATTTTTATTTTCATTCATATTCAGTAAATGTGAGATAAGATTAGCGTTACCCGAAAATGGTTACCAGAGATGAGATCAGCAGTGCCATTGGCATAGTTAACCCGCCCAAAAATATATATCTTACTGTACGATTTTGTGATCTATGACATATATTACTTGTCACCTACACTCTTTTAGAAGAACTTTTGAATTAAATATTTAAACCAGAATTTTTGAAAAATTTAATGATGTGATGTGTACTTAATGATATTTAATATTTTACCCTTGGGCTATAATTATCATCGTAAATAGGCAAATCGTTCGCACTTGTAACGCCATTTAAATTGTTATTCTCGTAATTAACCAGGGGGGTAATTCGACCAATTTTAGAGATGATGGAGATCTCTCCATTTCATCGCTATCCGTCACTTTTGACGTGTCCCTGTCCCTACTTGACAAGTGGCGATATCGATAACTTCGTCAATCCGGTCGCGCTTAATTTGCGTTTTCTTTGTATATGACGGCATAAATAACAGGCGCATACTTTAACCTGACTGTGTAGTGCGTGAAATTAGTCAACGTTTCGTTCAAAACAAAAATTCATATGCATGAATAGCATTTTTGACAATCATTATCGCCTTCGTATTTCCAAAATTGAGATGAGATATGTCACTTGAAGCTCATCGTATTTTAATGACAGTTCAAAGGCGATATCACTGTTATCTAATAGAGTTTTTATGTTTTGCGATCTCTCAAACGGCATTCTCGAATTAGGTACGTTCCTTTTATACTTTTTCTTCATCCCCATAAATTTTTCTGTATCAGTAAAATAAAGTAAGAGGTCCACTGCCCGTCAACCAAATAAATATTAGACGGAGTAGGAAACCAAAAAGGCACCGGTTGCGTGGCAATAAAAAGAAAGAAACAGCCCGGTAAAACAGCTGCCGTCTCTGCACACACCCAGTAAAACGTCGGCCGCTTGTCTCTTTGGAATGTTCGGCTATTCCGATGCAACTGACAGGCTCGCTTTACTACCATTGTTAACCAGGCAATTCAAGTGATTCAAGATCCTTAACGACAATGGGAATTATGGGTTTTGGCTACTTATTTTTACTCACGCTGAGAGAAACAATGAGTGTGTGTTACGCAGTACATAGATGTAAGCTCCATGGGTTTTCTTTCTTTTTTATGCAGAGCCTTATTATGCGAGGCCATTGTATCCGTAACTCTCTGTTCCGTAATCTATTTCAAGTTTTTAACGAAAAAATACTATTCGCTCTTAAAAGTTCTTTGTTTTTCGTTAGTGGGTCTGGGAGCTGTATACCTCACGATAATTGAAATGGCTGTCATATAAGTTTTTTCCGGTTTCAACCTTCATATGAATTATCACCGCCATTTTGAAAAATTTCGAATATCTGTCTCGACCAAATTTATTTATTTAACCTGTTTCACTATTTTACGAGAATCCGTTGAGAAATGCAGCTTGTAGACGAGAATAGCCCGAAATCCAGACATCCGGACACGCTAAAGTTTTTTTTACCAAGCCGAAACGCAGGCGCTTCGCTTAGTCGATCATCTAGTTAGCTGAAATGCAAGCGTCTTGTATTTATTTTATCAGGTGCAAAAAGACACGTAAAATTCCAGAGAAACATTTATTCTGTTAGGAATCCGTAGCAAGCGTTTGCGGCGAAACTCTTTTCCCGTAATTCGGTTTCCTTTAATCTAGCCTAAATGAAAGGGCACGCTAATGGAACTCGCGTCGTGTTCTACTTATCTACGCTTTGTAGAATTAAAACTTTAAACGTGAGATTGTTGTTTACGGATTTAAACATAGGTTTTAATTTTAAGTAACGTAATTTCGTGTTTGTAAGCGTAGAAAGTTTGTGAAACAACATTGAAATGCTGTCACTAAAAGGAAAGCAAACAAATACAATTTTGGTCCCTAAGTGTGTAACAAACCATGACTAAAAATTTATATTCTAAAAATATAAACAAGTATTATAAACAATAACCTAACTTAAGCTAATCTAACCTAAAGGATCCCGCCCTGTACCCCCCTTATACCTTTAGTGTTAAGTTAACTATGTATTAGGTTTTATATTTTTTTTATGTTTGATACTGTAATTGAAATAAAAGCCAAATTAATAAAATAAAAATGTTATAAAAGCTATATTTATTAATCTTCCTTAAGTTTAGATTAAACTAAAAAAAAAAACATAATTACGCAATATTTTAAAATAATACTTTACGAAATAAAACAACTTATGGATTACTCTCTCACTCTCTGTTCACTGTTAACAATAAACTACAAATTACAGCAACCATACAAATTATACAATACAACATTCATTATTATGTTTATAACTACCATGGCATAGCAAGGGCACTTTTCTGTGAAGGTAATTAACTCATTTCCTGATGACACCTGCTACATTAACAGTTTTCCGTGAAGGTAACTAACTGATTTCCTTAACCAGTTACATTAACAATCCACAAAACTTCGTAAAAACCTGTGCGCAAACTTTATTAATGACATATTTAAATGTTCCCGACGAACGTATATAAAAAGGCAAAACAAGTACACGCTGCTAATTAATGTGAAACACAAAGCTCAAAGTTAAATGTATTTTTCCTGAAAGAGCCTTTATGTAAGTTAGTTAATCCACTCTAGCGTTTATTATTTGTACACTGTCCTTAAAAAATAAAGCCCGCGATGTTAGGACTGTTTAAATATCTCCTATCTGTATATTTACAGAGAGCTCACTTAGCTCGAGACATCGGCGACTTGGCCTACTTGTTTTGGACTCAAAAATACCGACTTTTTATTCGGTAAACGTGTTACTAACCGTCCCTAACATTGTTCAAACTTGGAACACGCGAGCTTCAAATATTTACAAAGTTATAAAGGTCCTGTTACATATTTTTACAGGCAACAAATTATAAACCTTTGTAACGTCTGTGAACCTTGAAAAAAATGGTTACTTTCATACCTTCATGATTATGATAGATATCATGCTTTAATATTTAAAACTGTATACAGTATGAAGTGATAAATTAATCAGAAGTTCCTAAGAGATGCTTGCTTTGATGCTTATAGTATTACGTATATTGTACTCATGTATTATAATCTAGGTTAGAACAAAATAATACTCAAGTTCACCGTACAAACGTTTTCTCTTGCCAGGATTTGAACCCTTGTTTCTAGTTCACCTGATGTACCCCACCGGACCTAACCGCGGCAACAAAATAAAATAGTCTTGTTGAACTAAATTCAAAATAAACACCCTAATCAATGTTCGAACATCTCATCCACTCCATTCAGTTGTCCCAGCTATCTTCATCTGCGTGAAGCAATAAGGAATCAGCGGTCAGTGATGTAAATCAACTGCTTACTTACCCAACCTCTCACTAACTCTTTCAAGTCGTTTCAAAGTCTAACTTTTCTCCTCAGCACAAGGTTTCTTTCACACTAACATAATCTAACAAGATATCAGTTTGGGAAAGTCAGCATGGGAAATCCTTATTCTATTTCCTAGTGGAGTAGAGATAGGATGGTGCACACGCGTAAATCTGTCCGCAGGTCCACGGGCCCGATATCGGCCAACGAAATCGTTGCTCGAATACACTTGCTTTCTTTTTAACCACTCGACTTTAGACATTGATATATCGGTAGGTAAGTGTATCTTGAATTTTCTTGTTTTAGAGAATTTTGTGCAGCGCTCTTCGGTGCATTTACGCACTCAGCGATATATATAAGAGCTAATAAGATGTCTAGACGGCAGCTGATACAACTGCTTTATTCTCGTTTCTAAGAACAAAATAATGTGGCGAAGCGAAACAAATGATATTAATAACTACTTTGCGAATACAGAATAAATATACATCTTATATCGGTTAATATAGTCTGCTAGAGAGCGCGGACATGCTGTTCCACCTAGAGGAATACTCCGCCGCTAACACGTTGGTGGAGCGGTGCATCGCCTACATGCAGTTCGTCGCGCATCCCTCATTCCAGCTTGCCGATCCCCGAACACGCCTCCCATACACCTACATGGAGAATCGGACATTCCACGTGGCAGTGCTTAAATACATCCATCTGCTTACGAACCGAGCTTGCCACCGCACCGCCTTGGAACTGGCGAAGATGCTCATGAACCTGGACCCAAAGGACCCACTGGCAGTTATACTGGTGATCGACACGCTCGCCCTGCGCGCGCGCGAACACCAGTGGCTTATTGACGCCGTCGACCACTGGGGCAAGGAGAGGGACGCCAAGTTCCTTTTCAGCATACAGTACTCGTACGCCATGGCGCACTACCACGTCGCTACTAAGAACGCCGACGAGCACCTACAGCAGGCGATACTGCGGTTCCCGGCGGTCGTGCTGCGGATCCTGGAGTGCGCCAACGTGCCGCTGTGGCCCCGCCTGCAGACCTGCTCGCTCTTCAAAATCATTGCCGAGACCCAAATCACTAAAAACCTGAAGGATTTGATCTTCCTGTATGCAAAGCTGACTTGTTCTAAGTGGCGCGAACCGGGCGTCTTCGATTGGCTGGAGCGCAACGTGTTTGAGCTCATCGAGAAATACTACGAAGACGTCGAGACCCAGGAGCGCTCGAAGAAGATGATAGGCGAGCAGCTGAGCCTGTTCCGGCGTTGGCCGGACGAGGTGGTCCGCCATCTTTGCGTCATCAAGCCGATGTCCAACCTGCTCGTTGATGGGGCGGTACCTCACGTGACCAATCTCGTGTCCTCGGACCCGTCGCCGCCTCGCTGCGGCGTCAACCGGTACGGCTACACGTTCGGCCCGCCGCAGGAGACCTCCGCGCACTCGGACCTGCGCCTGCTGTTCACCGCGCTCCTGCCCGCTTACACCGACTTCGCACCGCCGTACCCCGAGTGAGGACACTCGCCTTGCCTACGATATAACCACAGACAACCCTCACTAGACGGAGCATGTAAGGCGACCCGCCCGCACCAACGATGTGGTACGGCGGAGCATTCAAGTGTCAACACGGCGGCCACCGTTTAGTTGCGTCCATGTTTATGATCCATGCGTACGTCAACGAAAAAAGGAATTAAATAAATAACATGGTAAATTGTAGTGTTAAGTGGTGTAGAGACCTCATAAACATGGACGCAACTAAACGGTGGCCGCCGTGTTGATGCTTTAATGTTCTGCCGTACCATATCGTTGGTGCGCGCGGGTCGCCTTACATGTGCCTTACATGCTCCGTCTAGTGGGGGTGGTCTGTGGATATAACACTAGGGGAGCACTTTAGTGTCCGCGGACTCAGCGCCCTGAGTAACAATATTTGCCAACGGGTGCATCACCCGTGATGTAGAAGGAGAAGCAAGGTCTCGGCCATTTACGCCAACCCGGCAGTACGCCTAGAATTAGGAGACGCAATCTGTGACCTCTTTCATTAATAGTTTATATTATAAATAATGAGTCCGAAGAAAACAGGTCATTATTTGGAAATTATAATTTAATTTTATTACACGTTTCATACTGCAAAAAGTAAGCGGTGGTAGCCTAGTGGTTAGGGCATGCGACTTTCAATCCGGAGGTCGCGGGTTCGAACCCGGCCCGAACCAATGAGTTTTTCGGAACTTATGTACGGAATGTCATTTGATATTTACTAGCACTCGCTTTTCGGTGAAGGAAAACATCGTGAGGAAACCACCTAAGCCCAATAAGGCCTAGTTTCCCCTCTGGGTTGGAAGGTCAGATGGCAGTCGCTTGCGTAAAAACTAGTGCCTACGCCACATCTTGGGATTTAGGTAGCCGACCCCGATTGAGAATTCATTCTCAAAAAATGGGACAAAGGCTAGGAGGATGATATCGGTTAATATAGTCCAATTTGTGACAATGTCTAGAGCTAATAACAATAATCAAACCCTGGAATCTACCACAAATCCCAATATTGTGGGCGGCCAACTCTAGTGGTGTCCGATTACAAATACATACCTTGATTCGGCCACGAAATGCGCTATATAGTTGTAACCAATGTCAGATTCAAGTGTTATAGATAGACTACCTAGATCACAAATGCACCCATGTGTTGTTCATAATTGGAATCGAATCTCGTATCTCTAGCTTACACATTTACAAGAAGTACTTAGTCCAGCATACATTTTTTATATCGCACGCAGCGTAAATTTACGTTTTGCGAAACCTACAAAGTCATGACAATACACCCGTTTAGAAGAGTAAGTCTCGCAGGAAGAAATAATTATCCCACCTTAGAGGCTACAGGATATAATGAAGGCAGTGTGCGCGTACGACTCGCCGTCGAGTCCCCGGGCGTTCATTACCCGGGCCGGCGGTGATATTACGAGCTTTTCGCGGCGTCGGCGACTCCTAATACAATTACTTACATTACTACGTACATGTGTAAATTACCATTTAGCCATGTCTGGAATCGTCCGGCTACTTAGCCAGAATTGCCTTTGTTAGACAATACGAGCATACTTAATCTACATGCCCTGGCCTGGATGCACGCATTAAGGATGCCTCCGTAGCAAAAATCAAGACACGAGCGAGTGCTATGCGAGGCAACTAGCGACGCGCACTTTATCTATTAAGAAGATGTCTGTGCCTTTCAACTAATAGAATTTTTAATCAAGTTGCTTGCGGTGGCGCCGCCACGGCACGAGTGCGCCAGATTAATGTAATTGGACGACGCAGTCACAAAGGCAAATTGTAATCCCCCTCTTTCATTATATGTAGATATGTCCGTAACATGGCACTCAGACGTACCGTATTTTCTACTTTAACCATTGCTGCGACATTCTATTTATGCTGGCGAAATTGTTTTCGGTAACAAACGCCTGACAAAGCCGGTATTTGCATAACGTCATCTCCACTGCGGTAGATGTTCGACGCGCCGCGAGCAGCGGTAGTGCGCAAAGAGTGTCTGTCGGGTAGGTTCCGAACGCCCCTTTAATCGGCCGATTGCGGCACAGTCGTTAGGAGGCTCCAAGTGTCGGGACAATTAAGTTGAAGCGGCGATTGTGAGCGGTGCCAAAGCGGATGTAGGTCAGTGGAGTGGACCTGGTGCGGTGCCGGGTTCGGTGCCCATTGTGCCGCGGCCTCTGCCCTCCTGCCGACTTGGCACCGCCCGTCACCACACGAGCCATTCCTAATCATTGTAATTCCATTCTTCTATACTATTGTTACATTTTTAATATGAAAAACCTATATATTAAAGACATTGTGCGTTCATCACGCCTAAACAGCTGGACCGATTTAAACTATTTTTTTAGTTAGGAACAGCCGAACATTACAGGGAAGCAGAACGGCGATATAATAAATTTTCTTCCGCGCGGACGAAGCTCGCGGATACTTTATAGTAGGTACTGATTATTATTAAACGGATTGTGATGTCCTGGGTTTCCGTGCGGGAGTAGATTCAATAAAACACTTAAATGGGTTTTCTGTCCACCACGACTGCCCGTTCCCGTTGACGTCTGTCATAGCAAACTTTATTATTATAAAGGTGTCTATACACCACACCATCCTCTTTTGATAAATTCGAAATAGTTATTTATTGACACCTTATTTATATAATTATTACTAGTTATTAACATTTCATATCACCATTGCATTACATGTACATTTAATATATTTCTGGAATCTAGATTGCTTCATATTATTAATCATTACAAATATTCTGCGGATTCGCTCACTGCTCCGTCTGAGTGAATTGAACTAAATTCGAGGCTTACCATCTAGATGCCCTACACCAGCCAGCTACGCCAAACACCAAGGCACGAAGCATTTGCTCAGACTCAGGGTTCAGCTGAGCACGGTTATCGTGGCGGTGTAGTGCATCCAGCACGTTCGCTGTGACAGCAAGGATGAGAGTTTCGCAATTAATATGGGTTGCTTGTGCGTCGGCGCAGTGAGCAAAACAGACAACATAGTTCAAAGTAACTGGTATGCACAACATACCTATTAGTAATATCTCGGTCACTAGACTGCAGTAGTGTCTTTATTCTTTGACTGTAGTTGGAAATGTAATATTTTCTAATTTAACCCTTAATCATGAATTTGAATGTACATTGAAATGTAACACGAGTTTAATCTTATCAACAACTGTATTGTAAATTTGTAATAAATAAATGTGTCATAAAGAAATGTTTTTGCTTTGTTACTATTCGCGTAGGTATTCGGTATTTATTCTCCTTTTGAGACAAGGCTTTTCACCTTTATAGTCCCTCTGGCACCTTGTTATTTTGTGCCCATTGGCATTTTTTGTATGCACGTTAGCATTTTGTATATTATGTATACCGTGGTACATTTTGTACACTATGGTAAATTTTGTACACCATGGTACATTTTGTACACTATGGTACATTTTGTACACCAAGGTACATTTTGTACACCATAGTACATTTTGTACACTATGGTACATTTTGTAGACTATAGTACATTTTGTACGCCATGGTACATTTTGTACACCATGGTACATTTTGTACACCAAGGTACATTTTGTACACCATAGTACATTTTGTACACTATGGTACATTTTGTAAACTGGTACATTTTGGTCCCTTCGGCAATTTTTTGTTTCCAAATTAGCAGTTTGCATTTTTTTTTTGTTTGCTCTTTGTGCCCCTTCGGCATTTTCGTACTTTGTGCCCCTTCGGCATTTTTGTTTGGACTTTGTGCTCCTGCGGCATTTTTTGTAGTTTGTGCCCCTTCGGCATTTTTTGTTTGGACTTTGTGCTCCTTCGGCATTTTTTTTAATACTTTGTGCTCCTTCGGCAGTTTTTATACACCATTATACCTTTATTATTGTAAACCCGATGTAATGATCATTCAGTCTACCTAGTCGTAGCGCGAACAACCGAGTACACTGCTAGTAAGGATATAACGGAATAACATAAATTCCTTAATCAAAATACCTTTTAATTGTACCCAATCAAATAACATAATATTGAGAGGATTTTTTTATTTGTTTATTGTAAGAATGTAGGTACTACAATATGATTAATTGATTACGATTTTTTTGTACGTACGTACCTACCCCAAGAAATAAGCAAATACGTAGGTAACTGCGCTGTTATAGTGATTGATAATTTCTAACTGAAGATGTACTTTAAACGCCACAAACGACAATTTACTTTAAGATTTCTTTACCATAATACCTGTGTTAGGATTTACTTGTACTTGTAATCGTTTATTTATAAATTTATAATGCACGGATACTTTAAATGTCGTTACTACTAGTATGTATTCTTTTGTTATATACCTTATTCTATAGTGAACTCAAATTCAAGTCAAATCGTTTCACTTCTAGAACACGGTTTATTTAAGTAATAGGGTATAATACTAGTTGTCGAGTTTAAGTGTAGTTAAATAAATACCGCGTTTATTATATATGCAATCACTTTCGCGATTAGCCCTCTACGACGGAATTACTGTAATATTTTTCATTTGTATCCCTATTACGGCCATCTATACGACTTATATTTTAGAAGACTACTTTTTTTCTTCTTTCATTGCCAACGCGTGACAGCTTCTTTTGTAGTTCATCTACTTTTTAAGGGACATTTCAAGTGAACATGAGAAATGGTATTTTGCTACGGTGTATAATGTAAATATATTTTTTCGAACATATACAGGCATGGTTTACTATTGTTTATAAAGTTAATATTACTAAACTGATATTGGCCAAAGCCACGAGCTGCCGTTCCTGTACTAATATATAATATACCTTTTTAAGGCTGATCCGTAGATCATTTTATTTTTCGCCTGTCATTTCCAATCAATGACAGCTTGTGTTATAGTTGTTTCGTGCTGAAACAGCTCAACTGATTTTATTTTGATACCCTAAATAGGGTTGTTTTCCGCGAATCCTGTTGGTTTTGTTTTAATCTCATAGTCTTGTTTTAACTATGGTCAATCCTATAATTTTATTTAAAAGTGTTTCTAGTTCCTTTATTTATTGGCTACTAGACAAAGAGATACCCAAATATTTAGGTAGTTTATTAAGCAAATTGTATTACGAATATTTGAACTTCCGATGCTTTGCAGCATCTGCATGACTAGCTCATTATCTTGTCGCGCGACTCAGCATCGCCAGTCCAGTTCGCACGATATTGGAATGAAAGTGACAGGTAGTTTATGTCGCGCAGTAAAGAGTTGTGTGTCACCATTATGATAGACACCCTGACGGGCTAGTTAAATATTGTTTTATTTAGATGCGAATTTCCAACTTTACCTGTGCTTTTTGTAATAAGTAGTTGTATTTTTTAACTGCTTTTGTGTACATTAATGTGTTTGCTTACTTGTTTGTATACAACGTGTTTCAACCGAATAATGTACTCAATACTCACTCATTTATTGCAATATCACAAAAGTAGGTACAGATGTTTACTTAAAGTTACAGATCATTGTGAACCCTGTTGGGCACTGCAATGTTAGGGAGAGGAGGACTTACTAAGTGTTTATAATTTATCTTATAAGTATTCATTTAGCGTGTAATAGGCTTTAGTTAGTAGTAGTTGCTTTAGTTTAATTATATACTTTTTATCGTCTTCTTATTCTTTTAAAGAATCAGGTAAATTATTATAAGTCTTAATTGACATTCCGTAAAAACTTACAGGTCTCAAAGATGTATATACTAGGAAGAGTTAGTAGTTCATATTAATATGTACTTTGATAAGTAGGTTATTTTACTTAGTCATCAAGTGACTCTTATATTGTTATTCTTGTTTTATTTAGGTACTTGCACATAGTCTACTCCCGATGTCACAACTAATTCACGCATATATTGGCGATTAGTAACGTCAAATTTCTTACTGCCGAACATCAGTCGACATTTCGGTTTGGTTGATAAAAGGTATACATAGGTACTTGTATGGGGGACAAAATGAACAGTATCTGGATTAGGCCTTTCCACCTTTTGTTTGGTACCAGGGGTATTCATTACTCTTGGCTCTTTTATTTACAAAGAACCTCGAGGACTTTTCACTCCTTGAATCTTGACTGCTACATAACATATAGTGCAAATAATTGACACATTATTTTCAGTCCCAAGACATGAGAAACTCGGTGAGCTTACGCTCTTTTGTGTTTGTTATGTTATATTTACTAGCACTTAGCTCGCACTTAGAAACATAATACCTAATACTAAGGATTGCCTCGACAATTATAAATACGATTAGGTACATTCAGTCTATGTAGAACTCATGCAGCTTTTACTCCTTCATATATATGTTTGCATAGACGGGCAGTATGTAAGTAGGTGTGAATTGCATAAACTGATGTTATTTAGTTTCCGGTTTATGAGGAACTCGGGGGCTTCACTTCCCCATAACTTATTTTAATTCACTAATATTTGCAGGCACTCTTTGTTATTGTTGTTGTGTCGGTAATCCGTAAAACATGATATTAACACACTAACCTATTTACATCGAAAGTATGTAGGTGTATATTTTAGTCCAGCTGATGCTAGCTAACCTGATCACGTTACGATGTAAATAGGTACAGGTAGGTGTGGGTTTTCAATATTAATTACTCACTTACCTAGTAAGAATCGTATTGAATGGTAATATTGTTCAAGTTAGTATCATAAACTGAACACAGATCCAAATAATATCATAAGAACTTATTGCGCTACAGCCAAATATTTTAATTGTACGTATATCTATGTCGAATTTAACAATTTGTTACCATAACACAACAACGGGAATGCATTTAGGTAAATATTAGCGTGCACATTCTGTTCAAGACTAATTACGCCGACGGTTATCAGTTTGTTTTCACTTTCTCTGTTTTATTTTTTTGACATAACTGCACAAAGTACTGATCACAATGTTATGTGACTTTTGTTGTAGGTACTTCACTATTCTAAGCCACCATACCCACTTTTTCTTTTTCTTTTCGTTTTCCGGAAATATTTAAAAGGATATCATTTCTTGTTTGGGTTTTTTTAATCCTCGTCGCCAGTGTGATGTCCTGGGTTTCCGTGCGGGAGTAGATTCAATAAAACACTTAAATGGGTTTTCTGTCCACCACGACTGCCCGTTCCCGTTGACGTCTGTCATAGCAATGGCGGCAGCGAGCAGGTGGCGGGCACACTTTATTATCATAAAGGTGTCTATACACCACACGGATTAATGTAATTAAATCTTCCAGTGACATTACATATATTACATACTTCTGTAAAATTAAACTATGTACTTACACTAAGTAAGTAAGTTTTAAAATCGATGATCATTAACGTCATTTGAGCAACAATCAAACTTCGTTAAAGTTACTTGAATCACTTCACAGAGTTCAATACAGAGCAATAAAATTTATATAGTAGGCAGCTAAGATCGATATGCGTTTAAAGATGGAGAAACTTTAGTGACAGCTGTAGGGGAACCTGAGGAGACTAGATCCCTTGGGAGACTTGTTAAAGTTAATTTAAAATTCAACCAAACGCGATATATGTTTTCTTACGCTAGCAACACTCATTCATTTATGCCTAACTTCACGTTCTTTCGTGGCACGTTGTGACTCACGTCAGTATTTTGCACATGGTGGCCGTTGAAATATTTGTGTCGCGTCGAACTTAATTTTCGGTAAGTTTTAACTTGATTTATTTAATGAAAAGTGAAATAAATGCTATTGTTTGTTTGTTGTTTTAGTCGTTTATTCAAGTGTAGATTGTCATTGAATACGTTCAAATACGTGATAAATAGTTTTGAGTAGCGCATGTTTTATAACAACACTATGTATGGGGAGACTTGAGATTTTTGATATGGGGGTGACATGATGACGGAATCATGAGACCCCGTGAGGGATCAAGTCTTATCTATGCTAGGATTCATACAGCTGTCGATGATATATTATTTTTCGCCCGACTACGACAAAGTTAAAAAGTTAAAAAGTCTCCCAATTAGGGGTAAACAAATCTCCCTTACATGGGGGATACATGGTAAAAGTCTACAATATTGTATTTCATTTAATATTGAGTTAAATTGTAGCATAATCTTGTTTTCATTCAAACTATCAATGAATAAATAAATTTTGAATATTTTGGCTTGAAAAGATTTCCAATACTGTAAAAAATAAAAAAAATAGAGTCCTAAATCAAAATGGGGATCAACTATCCCCAGGTTCCCCTATCACTGGCCTAACTGACTACGTGCCCTATGAGATTGTCTAGGAAAGTTTAGCCCTTTCAGTAACTGCTGGTGGACGATTCATTTGTTTCGGCTGGAGACAGAGTGGCAGTTTTGCGAAGATAAAAATCGCCGTCTGCAGGCGTTATGCAGTGACACGGTGGTGCTAATGAATAGCCTAACAAGTGTCGGTCCGGCCCAGAGTTAGTTACAAACAGCTTTCATGTGGCAATAATGAGCATAAGTCATATAATGCATTATTAAATGTCAGTAGCGATTTGTCAAGGATTTGTCTTAACCAAATTCAAAACATTGTTTACTGGAATGCTGCTCA
The DNA here is from genome assembly GCA_947623375.1 of Apotomis capreana. Lineage (NCBI taxonomy): Eukaryota > Metazoa > Arthropoda > Insecta > Lepidoptera > Tortricidae > Apotomis > Apotomis capreana. The sequence continues at coordinate 10,436,315 of OX392503.1, read as the reverse complement.
ATCCTTCGTTTTTCTTGCGAAATAAATTTCTGAATCCTATTGAAAAAAAAAACTTGACTTTCATCTCTGTAAATAGTTTTGGCTTTATTATGTAAAAATTACTTGAAATTTACGGAATATTTAGTCCTGTTTCCTGTTTTTTTACATCAGTCACATTCACCTACTTTCAACGTCAGTTACCATATATTTGTCATTACCAGTAAAATAAATGAGTACCAAAATATCCGCAATATGGCGCTGGCTGAAAAACACCCTGATGTACCGTTCAGTTCAGTGAGAATGTTAAAATTTGCCAAATTTATTAACGTTTTTTAATTTCCATCATAATTCCACATTTGTTTTCGTTGTGATATGTCTGAGATATTATCTAGAACACGAGTGAAATAATGCTTAGTTAGACACTGATCGCAATACCTAATCTAATTCGGCCCCAGACTTACCAATTGCATAAACTTTATTATAATAAACTTTCTCCATCTCATACAACTGACGTCTTTCCATCCAAATATTGCAGCAGCCCCTCCTCATTATTGACCCACCCAGTATTATTTAGAACATAAAATCTTATCAGCAAACTCCTTAAAGATGCATTCTCCGGAAGATGTCGCCATCTATCTTAAGGAATAGGGTAGATAAGGCGGTTTAGTGCACTCTATAGGTTGGTGCACGATTTTCAAAGCTTAAATCCGCCGTTATGTCTGAAGGCACTCCTGTACGGAGTGTTTACCCATATTTGGTGTAAGTGGCTACAACGACCGAGCGCGTTTGCAATCTGCTTTTATTCAAGTCACGTTTAACTGCGAGGATAGTGGATAGATAATTTCAATTTTGCATAGAAAATGATGGTAACTTATAGTGATTTTTGCCATCAGCCCTCGTCTTTTTGTCTTTTTATGTTTATCTTCTCAATCGTCACTGTATTTTATATGTAGAAAGCCCGAACCCTTAAGATTAAAGCATAGAGCCATTAGTGACGTGTGCCTGTTTGACGTAGTTTTGTCCTTAAAGTCTCTGATAAATTATAACTATTACGAACCAAAAATAACACAATAATTCTACTTCTCATTTGAAGACGTCATATCATGTACGTTGAAAATGTTGAAATATAAATATTAGTTTTACCCTACGCTTTCCTGCATATTTTCTCGCATTACGAACTACAAACAACGAAGTTAAACATATTTTAAGAAATATGTATTAAATTATGCTCTGTTGCTTTAAAATAGCGAGTAAACCAGTGCCTAAGCATATTTCAGGCGATACAAAACGGGAGCGACTGGCGTGAAATGAGCATGAGGCTTCCTGTCAGCGTGTAGCGATGCATTCTTCAAGATTTTCTGAGAATATATTATCCATTATGAGAAGTATATTACGATGAGAGCATGTTTTGTATAATTCCATAAAGAGTGTTATTTTTAAGGATTGTTTTATATACTCTTTCTTTGTTTATGTTCTCTTTTTGGCGTCTATCTGTGTATCGTATGTTGACTATCGTAGTTAACGTGTCTGTTTCAATTTAGACTAGGAATAGAGAGTATTTATGAAATAAAAAGTAAACTTTGAATAACAATTTCTTACAATAATTTAGGAGGCCACTATATTAGGCGAGAAAACTGCATGCGATGCGAATATACACGACTTGAATACATAATATATAGAATAGATATAGATATTGACTGAACAGAAAAAGTAAATAATAAATAGATATTAAAATAAAAGTACATTAGGTAACCGAGACTCCAGCATTAATAAATTTACCCCGGTTATGAGTGTTTCATTCACACAGTCCACTTTTAATTTCGTCGCAAGTTATATACGTGACTTTCATATTCTAAAGCGAGACGTGGTGGCTGGTGTGCACAGAGGCGCGCAGCGAACCGTGGCGCTGATAGCTTTGGAGCGGTGTCTCCGCCGTGCCACGCCGCGTACACTAATGTATGTACCTACCCACGAGCCCTTCTAGCACAACTATGCTTCGTGACTCTTGTCGCGCGAGATAGCGCTACCCGTCTATCTCTCACAATACTGCACAGAAAGAGCCGGGTAATTATCTCGCGCGAGAATTAGTCTCATATGACAGTTATGCTAGAGGTGCAGAACCACCGTCACACCCGCAACTGCACCTCTGGAACATAATAATATGCAATAATAACCTACACCTCTCGGCTCTATAACAGCCTGGAGTTTAGAGACCACATTGGACGGCCAAAGAGATGTCATCGAATTGAAATCAAGATTTTAACAAACCTCGACAACCTTATTGAAAAGATACAGCCCTACGACAGACGAAAAGATAGCGGAGGCTTATAAATAGGGTCCCGTTAGCAGTTAGGGTACGGGACCCTAAAATCTATTGAATTATACTACGAAAAAAAAACTTCGACATCGTTCAGCAGCATAAAACTGATTTTCTAAGCATAATGTAGCTATATTTATTTGTAAATTACTATCGGGCAAGCACGCCCGGCAAACCCCAGAGGCACAATTTATTTTAAAGCCCTTCCTGTCTATATGTAAAGACGGCAAACTGAAAAATTCTCCCGAGGATCCGCTTAATAATTTACGACGTCGCAAAAACCTTCGAATTTTCGTTTCATTTTATTAAATCGGGTCATTATGTTTCTGGAGATTAAGAGTGAAGCTTAATTTTGTTTTTAATTATTTACAAGTATTTTAAATACTTATCGAACAATGTGTTTGCCGTTTTTTTATAAACGCAAACGTTTCAAAGTGTTATTTTATAACAGCCTATTTGTTTGTCTAGTGTTTATCGAGTCAAATGGATACATATTACACAATATTTTAAGCTTTAATTGACTCGGCACAGTACGCTTCACACGCCAGCAAGACATCAAAAATGTATAAAGAAAAACAAAGGAAAGAAGAGGACCGGAAAGGCCATGAACTAGTTTTTTAGATCAAAGTTTTTTTTTATATTCTTGTATTACAAAATATTAAAAGAAAACAATTGTTTGCTAAATAAAGCTGTATCTCAACGTACTTAACTAACTTTATTAAGAAACGGTAAGACGGAGGAGATCAAAGCCCATCAAATTAGATATTTATAATACAACGTTTTCGACTTATTTTAATTAGACTCGTATCACATTTCTATGACATGGGGGGCCAAATACGTTTTACCCCCGATGTCCCAATTTGTCCAGTCGCCTGTGCCATTCAATCATAACAAGATTCGTAATTTAAATGACAATAAAATTCAAACATCAACAATACGTCCAACAAAAACTTTGGGAAGAAAAATAACAAAAACTTATTTAAAACGTGAAGGTAACGCGATACGAGGGTACGGGGCATTATTCAAGTGGCGCTGTTATTGCCGGTAGCTTTTAGCGGATGCGTCCGGCAGGTAATTAATGCGCTGGCGCATTGCTGCAAAAATGTACGGGATTAACGGACATTACTGCCACCCAGTAAGCTATGGGCGTATGTTCACATACATTTGAATGGCGCTTACGACTTTCTAGACAAGGTATCTTTGGCGCTTAAAACGGGAGTACATCAGAGATTTATAGTATCTATACATTTTATTCAACACAGATACAGAGGTTTAAAAAAATGGTATAAATTACAACTAAAAGTAGCGGTATAAGGTAGGTTAAATAATAAGATCTATACTAAACATTTTATCCAGGTAAATCCCACTACAGTTATGAAGATGTAATTTTTGTGTGTCTTGGTGTGTATGTTTGTTACTTCTTCAAGCCGAAACGGCAAAACGGATTTGCATGAAATTTTAAGAGGAGATAGTTTATAAATATCCTAACTTAACACATAGGCTACCTACTTTACTCCCTCTATGCCGAAAAAAACACAGTTCCCGTAGGACAGTGTACGTACCTATATGTTTTATCGCAAACGAAGCCGTGGGCAAAAGCTAGTTTATTTATAATTGCTGTTTTTATATTATATCACTCGTTTTTGCCCAGTTAACAAAAGGAAGACACCGAGACTGGAGTAACGAGCGACGCAATTCAAAAATAAAATTTAACTAGAAGAACCGTCCCTAATCTCGTTCAAGTTAGTCATGACGCTTAAATGAGGCTGTTCATTGACAACGTTACGCGCCGCTAAACAATATTTGAGAGGAAGCGGCCCTCTGGAGGGCAGTTGGCCTCTTCCAGAAAAGGAAAGTCACGAACTCATCGCGGGGCCATTGCCGAGTCCCAACAAAATAAATATATTTTGCTGATTCGAGACGAAATTTGCAAGTCTGCCAAGAATATTCGTACAAAATCGTTTTCCTATAATTGGAGTACATGTGAATTTGTATTCAGAAGCGCATCCAGGCGGCGGATGGTATTTCGCCGTTTCGCGGAACATCGTACTCCATCATGCGTCTTTATGGAGGTAATTTGTGCGAATCTGCGTCTATGGAGCTGACTACGTAATTTATCAATGGCTTTTCAATTGGCGCTCCCCACAATAATGATTCCTAATTGGGTGTCAATCATCATAATCAATCTTCGTTTACTTTCCAAATGAATTTAAATACAAATAAAATAAAATTACTAATAAATAAATATCAAGAAAGAATCTTACACAAATCGACCTTGTCCCAAACTAAGCAATGCGTGCACTACGATTTATGTGTACATCAAAATACAATTATAGATCCATGACCCAGAGACAAATATTTGAGTTCATTACACAAATGAAGACCTTGTAAAGTTGTATATCTAGATAGATAAGCAAGACACGACTGAATTGCAAATAAAACTTGCAAGCACCCGAAACTGCGGCACCTAATTACGAAAAATAATGTTCGTTTTGTACGACGCGTCAGGCAAAGTTGGCCACGATATGTACTTACAATGGATGTCACGTGCATGAGACACGTACGACGAACCAACACTCAAACAAGTTGTAATTTTAATTAAAACGTCACAACTTTTGAATCCATAATACGATATGAGTTTGCTGAAGTTTCTGTTACTCGTAATAATTAAAAATGTTTCTAATTGTAAGTAGCGGGTTCTGCCTCATTTGGTGGGTTGCGACGAAGTTTAAGACACGACATGTGTTAAGAGATTTTAATAAATGCTACTAGATCAGCTTAAAGATTGTTTGCTAGAGCGTAAACAATCTAATCGACAGCAAAATAAAAACTGGCCCTGATAATTTCAAATAGAACAATGCTGATTTATTTTAAAATGGCCACCGGGGCGAAACGACAAAGAAAAGTCAGTGTATTTATGTAATAGTATTACAGCCATCCCGCCAAGCTAAGCATGCTTAATACCTATAGAAATAAGAGTACCTACTAATAGTGTAGTGTGTATTAGTGGCGTAGGAGTAAGAAGGGTAGGTCGGAGGCGAAGGCTGCAAAAGGTACTGGACGGAACAAACAACTGTGTGGCGCTAGACGAACCACAAGCTTGGGGAAATACTGGGACATGAGGAAATGCTATTGCTCATTTTTCCATACAAATCGAGGTCTTCCTCTCCCAATCGTTACGAAATTTTAGGAACTGAATGGAAAGAAAATGTTTTGTGTTGGACCGTTTCGATTTTGTGCTTATTATTATATGTGTACACAGGTGCTTATATTTAGTATTATATGTGTAGGCGTCTGTTTTCAAAACTCTGTCATAAACGGACGCCTAGTACATTAATTATTTAATTACTTGCTCAAAAACCGAAACAATCCGATACAGAATAGACTATTCCTATTCAGTTCCCAAAATTTTGTTACGATTTCTTAAGTTTTGGAGGAGGAATCAGTCGAGAATGAAGCCGTAACTTAACTCAGTTACGTTATAAGTTTGGACGGTTACAGTTTGGAGTTAACAGATAACATGGGAATTTGGAAAATAAGCAGTGGACAGTGGTCTGTCCTCTTAACGTGTTGTGTAGAGTGCATCTGTGTATAGAAGCGTAGGAGTAAGAAGGTCGGAGGCGAGAAAGGCTGCAAAGGGCACTGGGCGGGACAAACGTCGGTGTGGCACTACACGAGCTACGCTCGAAGGAATACTGCGATATTTCCACCAGAATGAGCATTACGACAAGCAACTTTTTTTATTTCAGTGTAAAATTGATAATCTGGCGGTTTATCAAATTGTTAATGTGAAAAACTGTGAGATAGGCATTTGACGGTTGATTTAGTATTGTTTATGAATTAATGTTCTCAAATTGACGCAACTTTAATTCGTCTAAGTAATTAATAATGTATTCAGTTTTTTAATCGAATTAATAGCGAGGTCTTTTAATTTAGTTGATTTTAATTGCTGGCTTCCATAACTTATTATACCCCTTTGCACTAGACCTACCAAATTTTAGACTTATATGTGGCATGTACAGTATAAGTCACATACTCGTATAGCCTAAGAGCAAAGGCACCTAATTTATACGTGACTTTTCGCTAGACTTTTCACAGAATTATCCTAGTAAGTAATAGCAACGTTGCCAAAGATGCCATCTCATTCATTTCAGTAGTTACCTACCGTAGCTGGTTCGTAGCTGGCCACGAAGCGTAAATCTTTGCTTACCGCACTAGAGTAGAAAAGGGAAGTAAAATAAACGCGTGGCAACCCTGGCGTGAAGTCACAGGCTCACGAGACCCACGGTGCATCGCCTGGTTTTTAATTAGCCCGCCGTGCACTGAGCTTTTCCTTTTCCAAGACTTACCTACTATTCACTAGCTAGCTCAACTAATTTTCCTTCGTATTAACAAGTATTACTTATTATTAGGGTATGTTTAGTATTAACCTTTATACTGATTCATTTATAAATGGCGGGGACACTGGCCGCTTTGCTGCTCTCTGTATAAAAATGTAACTAGACTTCAGTGTCAAAATAGTGTCTGCGAAAACAACAAGAATTACAGCTAAACATTATTTATTTAAACCGTGTGATCAAAAAGGAAGCTGACGGAGGCCTCCGAAACAGAACGGGCACATCAGCAACGGTAAGTCCTTGATATTTATTCTTGGATCAGTATAGAGTATTTTTCCTGACTCCACACCAGGATCCTCCCTTCGTTACCTACAGTCCGCTAACGGCTTTACGCCACATTTTCTGGTCTTCGAACCGCATTTTAAAAATTTTGAACCTACCTATTTTTGTTTAATTCCCCAAATTAAAATCTATATAATATAACCGTTGCTTCCGTCGCGAATCGTATTCGCTATAAAGCTATTCCCTGTTCTCACAGATTTCCAAAAATATAATTCAACCAATTCGTCATATTTTTGTCCGTGACAAAAATGGCGCAAGGCGAGGTGCAATCTTTATTGCAAATTAGCACTTTGACAATTAAAAAAGAATATTTGTTCAATAAATTACAAAAGGCGTATGATGTATCCAAAACTGTTAAATTGGATAGTCTAGACTCGGTACAGAATTACATGGTACAGTTTTCAGAACTTGATGACGCTCGTAGCGATTTCGAAAAAATTGTCATGGAAATTATCATGCTTGAAATGCAGTCAAACCCCAAGGCTAAACCTTCAACAAGCGCGTTAGAAAGCTTCGACGAATTATATTATGTTTGCAAAAAGGTAGCTTTGAACTGCACGCGTATAGTCCAGGAGCCAACCGAAAAATATTCAACTGTAACCAAGGATGATTGTCTAGCTAGGCCGGTCTTACCGAAGCTAACGTTATTTGAATTTGACGGGCAGGTAGAGAACTGGGCTACATTCCATGATACCTTCGTGTCTTTGGTTCACAATCGCAAGTTCGAGAACATAGATAAATTTCATTATCTCCTATCTTGCGTCAAAGGTCCAGCACTGAGCATTGTCAGAAGTCTTCCGATCACGTCATTCAATTACCCACTTGTTTGGCAAAGCTTACTTGATAAATACCAAGACGTTAGGGCGTTGACCGGCAGATATCTGGACAAAATGCTGAACTTTTCGCCTTTGACAAAAGACAGCGTAGCGAATTTAACCTCGTTCGTGGAGACTTTTGATCATTCGTTGAAAGCGATTCACGCCTTGCAGATTGAGAATTTGGACGACTATCTATTTTGTCATTTGGCATTACGTGGGTTAGACAGTCATACTCGGAAAATATTTGAAGAAAGCCGCGATCAAAATAAATTACCGATTTTCGCGGATTTAATAAATTTCGTCAACAAACAAATTAAAGTTTTGGAACATACATTTCCTAGTGCCGGCTCCCGGACTATAAACAATCAACAAGTCAAAGTGAAGTCATCTGTCAACTTCGCACAACCGAGTCATAAACCGGCCAATTTCAAATATTCGAACGCAACTTCGTCTTCACAAAAGGTTGGATTAGCTGTTTCGCGCTTTGATACTCAAAATAATTCGAACCAAAACAAACTGACTTGCGTGCATTGCAACTCAAATCATCTGATTTATCGTTGCGAACAGTTTCGTAAACTGTTAGTTCAAGACAGGATTGACCGTGTCAATGCCTTGAAACTATGCACCAACTGTTTAAAAAGTGGTCATGAAACGTCAAGTTGTAAGAGCAACATGACTTGTGGAGTTTGCTCTCGGCCTCACCACTATTTACTACATCGGGATGCAAGTGTTCTGCAGGCAACGGCCGTGCCGACGCCGCAGACGCCCCGTGCTGCCGTGCATGCAGCGGGGCCTTCACTACCGCGCTCCGTGAGTGTGGCTGTGACACCCGATCCAACCGTTACTGAGAATCTTCATTCCGTGACTGAAAATTCCAGTTCTTACGGTATAGTACTGGGGACTACGAGGACTCTAGTCGTTGACATCACTGGTCAATATCAGAACTGCCGTGCCGTTCTTGATTCTGGAGCTCAAAGCTCATTCATTACTTTGAACTGTGCTCAACGTTTGGGTCTACCTCGCAACAAATGCCCTTACACGGTATCAGGGCTAGGAGGTGAACTAGTTAAAAACTTTGGCATGGTGACATGCGACTTAAAGCCGTGTAAATCGGACGTTCCGAGTTTCCGGCTAGAACTGGTCGTAGTAGAGAAAGTTTCATCCGAAATGCCAAATGTTTCGTTTCCACCGGAAGTCGTGGAAGAATACAAGAATTTCGATTTGGCTGACCCATTGTTCTACGAAAAGTCGTCGGTAGATATTCTGTTGGACAACGGTGTCGTGTCTGATTTGATGTTGGACAAGCCGACTAATGTCAAGCCGAACATACCCAAGGTGATTGAGACGGTTTTCGGTTATGTCGTAAGTGGAAGATTATACAACGAAAGCAATCAACTGTCATTAAATTTACATCTGTCGATTTCTGAAGAGAAGACTTTGGACAAAACGCTGCGTGACTTCTGGGAAGTAGAGGAATTGCCGTGCAAACCTGTACTCAGCCCTCAAGATCAGCTGGCTGAAGATATATTCGTGCGTGATCACTCCCGTGATGAGGGGGGGAGATACATCGTGCCGCTGCCTTTTGTGACTGATACGCCGACACTTGGAGACTCTCGAGGTGCCGCCGAAAGACGATTGCTGGCAACAGAGCGCAAACTTGCGCGTTCACCAGTGCTGCAGCAAGCATACAACGACTTCATGCTCGAGTATGAGAAACTTGACCACATGGAATTGTACACTGGTAGCGAGTCAAGCAAGTATCTGATTCCACATCACAGCATTTTAAGGCCGAGCAGTACGTCAACACCCTTGCGCGTCGTATTCGATGCTAGTGCGAAAACGTCTACAAACATCTCTCTCAACGATACTCAGTTGACAGGACCAAACCTGTACCGTGATATAGGTTCCATTATAACTAATTTTCGATTATTCGAATACTGTTTCGCAAGTGATATTTGCAAAATGTATCGTGCAATCCTTGTGCGTGAATGTGATAGAAAATATCAACACATATTATATCGGTCGTCCGTAGACGAGCCGATTAAAGTCTATGAATTAAAAACGATTACATACGGCGTAAGTTCGAGTCCATTTCTGGCCATTCGTACTTTGCTACAATTAGCCAATGATGAAGGTGAACGTTTCCCTTCAGCTGCTAATGTCGTGCAACAAGGTATCTATATGGATGACATTCTATGGTCATGCGCAACCTTCTCCCAAGCCTGTGCATTGCAGGACGAGTTAATTAATATGCTACAGTGCGGAGGACTTGTGCTAAAGAAGTGGTCTAGCAACTGTGAAGAATTATTCGAGCGCGTTCCAGTTGAACATCGTGAAACTACTGTCACTTTTCAAAAGGATCGGGATGACGTTTCGATTAAGCTTCTAGGCTTGAAATGGTCTCCGGTGTTTGACGCTTTCAGCTTCTCTTTGAACAAGCAAGATACCGTCAATACCAAGAGATCTGTACTAAAGACTCTAGCATCTATTTATGATCCCGTTGGATATATTTCTCCTTGCACATTTGTTGCAAAGTGCATCCTTCAGGATCTTTGGAAGGTGGGTCTCGGTTGGGATGATCCTCTGCCTCAAGAAGTGTGTGAGCAGTGGTTGACATTCATCACCGAACTACCTCGCCTATCTGAGTTGCAAATCCAACGGCACATATTGCTTCCAGATGTAACAGAATGCGAGCTGGTTGGATTTAGTGATGCATCATCTCGTGGGTACGCTGCCTGCATTTACGTCATATCACAAAGTCAGTCGGATGTGAAGTGCAGATTGCTAATGGCGAAATCGAAGGTCGCACCTGTCAAGGCTCAGACGATCCCTAGAATGGAACTTATGGCCGCGGCTCTTCTTGGAAAACTTATGAAGTACGCATGCGAATGCATAACTCGAGTTGATGTGACTAGAATCACAGCGTTAACAGATTCGTCTATAGTTTTGGCGTGGCTGCAAACTGACGCCTATAAATTAAAGACATTTGTGTGTAACCGTGTTACACAAATAATAGAGTCAATACCACCCCATGCGTGGCGTCATGTTAAAAGCGAGTACAATATGGCAGACGTAGCTTCCCGAGGTGTATCTCCGTCGCAATTCATGCTTGATAGCTCTCAGTGGTTTGAGGGTCCTACCTGAATGTACGAGGATCGTGAAACTTGGCCTGTATCAACGTACACAAATAAAAGTGAAACTCAAATTCTTGAGATGAAATCAAACTCGAATACGTTCAGTTTGATAGCTCGAAAGACTGAAGAAGAAGATAAACTAGAGTTTGTTGAGCGAGTCTGTAAACGGTTCTCTTCTTTTTCAAGAATGCAAAGAAGCATCGCCTGGATTTTACGTTTACTTCGACGATCCCGCGATGACGTTTCAATTCGCCACCAAGTCTTAACGACTGAAGACTTGAACGCAGCCCACGATAGTCTTATAAAGCTAGTGCAAGCTGCATATTTTAAAGAGCAAATTGAAACACTGAAGAGGGGCGAGACGTACATTCCTTCGTTAAGGAAACTTGCACCCTTTCTTGATGCTCGTGGCTTCCTCAGGGTGGGGGGTCGTATCCCGCACTCTGATTTGCCATACAATGCAAAGCATCCCTTATTGTTGCCGAAGCAGAGTAGGTTTACAAAGCTCTTGGTTGAATATTTTCATAAAAAATATTTGCACACAGGTCCGCAAACCTTGCAAAATATTATCAACCAAAGATATTGGATCTTGTCGGCTCGTAGCCTCATTCGATCAATTCACGGGAAATGTAAGAACTGCTTCAAATGTAAACCGACGCTGCTTCAGCCTAAAATGGGTGATCTTCCCTCAACTCGGCTGTTGCCTAATAAAGTGTTCGAGAATGTAGGTGTAGACCTAGCCGGACCTTTCTACATAAAGGAAAGTTTACGGCGTAATGCAAAGATAGAGAAGGCTTATTTAGCGGTCTTCGTGTGTTTTTCCACAAAAGCCGTGCATTTGGAAACACTTTCTTCTCTATCTGCGGATTGCTTTCTGGCTACCCTTGATAGATTCGTATCCCGTCGTGGTCTCTCGGCATGTTTTTATTCGGACTGCGGAACGAATTTCATAGCAGCCAGTAAACATCTTGCTGATGTTCAGAAATTCATGTCTGACAACAGCACCCGGCAGAATATTTTGAATGGCTGCGCACAGCGCTTAATTAACTGGCAGTTCAACCCTCCTAGTGCTCCTCATATGGGCGGTTTATGGGAGAGCTGCGTTCGAATTGCGAAATATCATCTTGTGCGTACTGTCGGTGACAAAGCTTTGACTTTTGAGGAATTGTCAACAGTTTTCTGTAAAATAGAAGCCATAATGAATTCAAGGCCATTATGCGCTCTACCGGCTAGTGATAATCCTCATGAGTTTAATGTGTTAACACCAGGACACTTCTTAGTAGGCAAGAGTCTGACAACTGTACCAGAGTATGATTTACAGTCTGTACCCGTAAACCATTTAACAAGTTGGCAATATTTACAAAATTGCTCCCAACTGTTTTGGAAGAAATGGAGCCAAGATTATTTAAACACCTTACAGCAAAGGTCAAAATGGTTCACCTCGCCTCCCAATATCAAAGTAGGAGACTTAGTATTGGTGAAGGATGATCGGGTTTCTCCATGCAGTTGGCCACTTGCAATTGTCGAACAGACACATCCCGGTTTGGACGGCAATGTGCGCAAGGTTACCCTGCGTACAAGAGCTAATAATTCTTTATCAAGACCAGTTAACAAACTGTGTCCTCTTCCTTACACTTACTAAATTCCCTTCCTCTTTCTTCAATTATGAAGATTTTATTTTCTAGCGCCTCAGTGAGCGCATTTTTCGTTTTATTATTTTTCCCTATATTTTATGAAAGCCACATAGTGCTTTCGGTGGGGGGTGTTTAGTATTAACCTTTATACTGATTCATTTATAAATGGCGGGGACACTGGCCGCTTTGCTGCTCTCTGTATAAAAATGTAACTAGACTTCAGTGTCAAAATAGTGTCTGCGAAAACAACAAGAATTACAGCTAAACATTATTTATTTAAACCGTGTGATCAAAAAGGAAGCTGACGGAGGCCTCCGAAACAGAACGGGCACATCAGCAACGGTAAGTCCTTGATATTTATTCTTGGATCAGTATAGAGTATTTTTCCTGACTCCACACCAGGATCCTCCCTTCGTTACCTACAGTCCGCTAACGGCTTTACGCCACAGGGTATCACTATTACTACATAGTATAAAACAAAGTCGCTTCCTGCTGTCTGTCTGTCTGTCCCTGTATGCTTAGATCTTTAAAACTACGCAACGGATTTTGGTGTGGTTTTTTTTAACGATAGGTAGAGTGATTCAAGAGGAAGGTTCATATATTATGTATATTACATGCATATTTTATCAAAATTGCACCCGTGCGAAGTAGGGACGGATCGCTAGTTTCTTATAAGAGCATTTCAATAACTTTTGACGAAATATATCTAAAAAATAGTTTGAAATGTCATTAAGATCTCCAGTACGGTTAGCATGAGTATAAAATTATCGATTTTGTATAGTCTCCATACAAATTGACTTCATAGTCACTGCGAGTGTGGTCACTTTATTCCGATGGTAGTGCTACAGAAATTCACGAAAGTAACACGGAACAAACGCTGGAATGTTGTATGTACCCCATAATGTAACTACCTACCACAACATTTCTATAATCAATTTTTATTTACACAGACATAAAAGGTAACTTTACGCTTGTTACTTGTACATAAAAACATGATTGATGATTGGATAGTTGCGATACGATGGATAAATGAAAGTGTCTCACGATGCGAGACAGCGGGTTTAAATACTTTAAAACGTGTATCAATTATTATTGAAGTAGAGATACGGATTGCTTATTATTTCGAATAAAGATTCAACTATAAACCACTTTTGAAACACAGACAAGTTTTTTTTTTTTTCAATTGACTTTTATCGAGATCTCTCCACTGTAATTTACTTTATCTCTCCACTATACGATATGCTCGACATTTATCGTACGAGTATTAAAACTGCATATCTCATTGACATAAAATATACTGGCAACATAATTCAATGCACCGCTACTAACAAAATTTTATATAAAGTAGCCTGAATTTTCATCTCGTTTATTTTGCATCAGATTAGAATTTGAGACACAATGGTTGTCCCGGGCAGGGATTGTATCCGGTTAATCTTATTTTTGAAATATCTCCTTAAATTCATCATACGGTTTCTACGGAATAAAAGACTAAACGCACAAAAATGTTAATATCAAGTAAACCGTAAATTCTAACTGGTTAATTAGTATGAATAAAGGTTAGCGGTTACAAGCCCTGGTCCCAGGGCGGCGTTGACACCCGCGGCACGTAGCTCTTGGCACGCGCACATCTGCCATCACACAACTTCCAACTTTTAATTACACCTTTATACATTTCCTTAACTGTTATTTCCGCACTCAAAATCTTCAAGTGTTCTTCGAATTGCTTCCAGATTTTTAATACGACGCTAAGTACAACCGCAAATTTAGTCAGTAGGGAGACCCCGCTTAGCGTGCGTTTCGGTCGTCTTTATTGTTCTGTACCCTTGTACATTTTATGTGCAAACAAGCATCAATTCCTTGGGCAAACCAGTTTTCCGCAGTCGGTGGCACCAAGAAACAAGAGCAAAACTGACAAAACAAATAAAGCCGAGCCGAGGTCCAACTGGAGCAATTCCTACGGCGATAAAACGAGAAAGGAGCGGTATTTAAATTGAATACGCTATAAATAAATGCTAAATGAGACAAAGGACTGTTAGAGAATTTTCAATCTAAACAAGAATAAAAGGAGTAATGTATCCTTAATGAAAGCGGCCAAGGGACTAGCCGGCGGCCGCCACACGTCATCTGAACACAAAAGTTGCGCAACTCGAGCAAACGCGGATAACATTGTTGAACCTGTGATTTTCTAATATTGTGTGGTCATTTTAGAAGCATGTTATCTTCACAATATAAACATACACACCCGGAGCTTCACACAGGTTTACTTTAGTCTGCATTTGAGAGATAATGTCCATAATTATGGTCCAGGTTATGCTTATGCGGGTAGACGGTAGGGGGCCGTAGGATAGAGCTGTTCACAGGTAAACTGCCTGTCGCCGCCTCTAATGTTGCTATGGCTACGGGCTGTGATGTTATCCGCTTTTCCTTATGAAACCATAATAATTGAGACGTCAGACGACAACAGGCATTTTATAGTAAGCACCCTACCAAGAAAACATTACTATATTAAAACGCACGCTTCATAATCTCTCTCTCAAGTAATAAAGGATCATCATTCTCTTGCAGGCAAAAGATCATTAATTAATTATGGTTTCAATTAACTCCAATTACACGATAAATAAGGAGCCCATTTCAGAAAGGATTAATCACTTGTGCATGTAGGTACGCAATTTGCCGAAACCCCAGATTAATACAGAAATAAAGTATATATGTATGTTGTTTTTCGATGAGAACGTGATGTAATTAAGAATTTCAAAATGATTTTATCGTGTAAAATATGCAAGGGTACCTCCTTATATAAATGATATTTTAGCTTGCGTAATCTTCAATAAAAGAAGTAACTAAAATCTCACAGTAAATAGGTACCGCAGTAATAAAGAAAGAAATTAATAAGTGAAAATGTAAAACTAATTGGCACACCCGACAAGGGTCCTTGTAACTACAAGGACCTATAAAAACTTTTGTGAGACTTATTTAATTATTTTACTAAGCGGTTCACACTCAAGTAAATCCTTGACAGTCCTTGGTCATCTGTCGATGACCAAGGACTGCTAATACCGGTCCAGCGGCGCGATAACTTCGTCACTCACAGTGACAATTTCAGGTGATTGTAAACTGCTTAAAACAATAATTACAAGGACAATTTTTTAAAACTATATTGCACAAAATACACAAGTTACAAATGGCGGACTTAATGACTTAAGGCATTCTCTATCTGTCAACCATAGGACGAAATAGAAACATCAGTATATAATATAAACTAAAGCTGTTCAAGCGGCTTAAAGTAACATTTCACGTTGGTAATCTGCATGTTATGTTTTATATGTTGCTCGGGCATGTTAAGTTTGCACCTCATATCTATGGTATCGTAAATAAGGTACAAAGTTAACGCGGCCGGATTGGCGAAGTGGCGATATACTATACTTCGGAGCTCTCAGATAGATATAATATATATTTATGGAATCAGCGCCCCGATTACATTAGAGAAGCGGTTTCATTATATCGTGTTTCAGATTAATCTGTAATCGTAACGGAACCCCTACGTATTGATTCCGGGCGTGTTGATTCTTACAATCGAGTTGTTTGCCGCCGGATGTCGGATCGGAATAGAACGAGATATCGTATCGGATTACAATGAATAATAAACGATCGCTCTTGTCTCGGTCCGACGGAAAGTAACCTGGGTTCCAATTCGACAAGGAATTGTTTTTTTTTCGACAATATGTCGGCATATCGCGGTCATAGAATCATAGGTCGATTTTTAGGGTTCCGTACCCAAGGGTAAAAACGGGACCCTACTGAGACTTCGCTGTCCGTCCGTCCGTCCGTCCGTCTGTCACCAGGCTGTATCTCAAGAACGTTGATAGCTACAGTTTAAATTTTCACAGATGATGTATTTCTATTGCCGCTATAACAACAAATACTAAAAATAAAACAAAATAAATATTTAAGGGGGGCTCCCATACAACAAATTTGTTATAGATTATGGTACGGAACCCCTCATGCGCGAGTCGGACTCGCTCTTGCCCAATTGTTTTTGCTATTCGAACTGCGTGAAGTGGTAATAGTGATTGACCATTTGTTACTAACAATAAGATACGTCTTAACATATCTAAATTAAATTGTCATTTGCATTTTAGCGATATACCTACTAGCATGATGATTATCCATCTCAATAAGGAAGATAATAATATATCATAATCGTAATCCGTTACGATTATGATATATTATTATCTTTCTTGCTTTGAGTAAAACACACCGAAGTATAATGGCGAGATCTCGTACACATGTCGTTTGAAACGTCGAATTTCGTCCCTGGAGTAAGCTCGATTTATGGGAAGTATACCATAAACATACAGTTCATATAATGTAATGCAGTGTATTGCCGTGTCCACTAACGCTAGTCATAAGGTTGGTACACACAATGTTAGTGGTATTTTTATGAGATTAGAATAATTTGTATTGAAATCGAAACGGATTCTTTGAATAGCGAATTTTGACTTATATTAAATTATATATTTACACGAAAAGTGTTTGTTACCTCGACGTTTCGAACCTGATATTACGTTCATGGTCTCGAAGGGACTGAAGAGGGCATCAACGTCTTCTTGTCGTGCGAGTATTCTAACGTAAAAATTAAATAACTGTTTATTATAATGATACCCTAAATTGTTTGCTCAATATAAATAATTTGGCTATAGACCAATAGCCGTGAAGTAGTCTATCTAAACAATGTTTTTTTTAAGGATTTTATTGCTTCAAATAAATATGCATGTTGGTACAAAAATAAAATAGAAACCCTTTGTGAAATAATAATGAAATAATGAACTTTATTCTGCAAGTAGGCCACAAGGGCACTTTTACATGTCTGAGTCTACCGGCATTTCACAAGAGGAGACCACTGTTGAGAAGAAACGCCGAAAGAAACTCAACAGTCAGTCATTTTTTTCATAAAGGATAAGTACTTAACTATTACAGTAATATGAACTTAACTATACGTAGTTCTCGAAGAAAACATATTAAAAGTGTATTCTAAGATATAAATAAGCAAACGTTTAAGAATGAAATATAGAAACTACAAGAAAGTATGACGGTTTATCACAATTTATGTACGTTTGATATGCTTTCTTATTAGAACTGTGTCCCTTAAACTAGTCAGGTACAATCTAAGAAGGAGTCGGTTACTCGGTTTCTGGTTCAGGCCATGCATTTTTGTCTGTCAGATAGTCCTCTACTGTATAATATGCTTTTGACATTAGAGATTTTTTTAAATAATTTTTGAGAGATGGAAAGGCTAATTTTAAAACATGATCAGGTAACTTGTTATAAAAATGAACACATTGGCCTAAAAATGATTTATATACTTTACGAACACGAAACTTTCTAATAGCAATTTTATTTTTATTTCTAGTGTTAAAATTGTGGACATCGGAATTTTTTGTAAATGAATCTAGGTTTTTAATAACATACATAATACTCTCATAAATATATTGGGACGCTACAGTTAAGATGTTTATATCTTTGAAAATGTCTCTTAAGGAGTCACGAGAATTCAGGTTATATATAGAACGAATCGCTCTTTTTTGTAGCACAAATATAGTCTGAATGTCAGCTGCTTTGCCCCAAACCAGAATACCATATGACATGACACTATGAAAATAACTATGATAAACTAAGCGAGCTGTATCTACATCACTCAATTGTCTAATTTTCCTAACAGCGTACGCCGCTGAACTTAATTTACCTGCAAGCACTGCTATATGTGGACTCCATTGCAAATGACTGTCCAATGTTATACCTAAGAATAATGCCTTATTCACCATTTCTAAACATTCACCATTTAGTAATATAGTAGAATCTACCGCCGTAACATTCGGTAAAGCAAATCTAACACATTTCGTTTTCTTGGCATTTAATAGAAGATTATTAGTAGTAAACCAGTTAAGCACTTTATCTAGTGTGCAATTAATTTCCGCATAGTCGGTTGATTTCCGGTTAACCTTGAAAATTAATGATGTATCGTCAGCAAATAGTACTATATTACAAAGATTATCTACTACAGATGGTAAGTCATTTATATAAACCAAAAATAGAAATGGACCTAAAATAGAGCCCTGTGGCACTCCTAGCTTAACTATAACTAATAACATCTACTGTATTTACTTGACTAAATTGAAACTCAACATCACATTTCTTACAATTAGCACAAAGTAAGTTATGGGCTTCGGATGCAGATGATTGTAAACATTTTGTGGTATTAACTGCAATGTTGGAAAAATAATCCTCGAATGCCGAGGCAACATCAGGATTTGACATAGTCTGCCCGTTTTCTCTGACAATGTTGACTTGACAATTGCGAGTTTTGGATTTACCAGTTTCTCTGTTAATAACATTCCAAATAGTTTTCACTTTGTTGTCCGACATTTTGACTTTAGAACTAATATAATTTGCTTTGGCAGCTATGCACACTTGCTTAAACAATTTTGAATAGTTCTTAACATAGTTTAAAAAAACTGCGTCCTTGTTCACTTCCTTCTCTCCATACAGTTCATAAAGCCTGGTTCTGCTTCTATGAATACCTACAGTAGCCCATTCACTAAACTTTGTTTTTGTAGTCGACCCAGAAATAGTTTTCTTTTTGAAATGTGTATTGAACTGATCCATTATTATGCCAAATAAATCTTTGTAAGTACTATTTAAGTCGTTACATGAAAGAGGTAACATGCAAAGATCATTATGAATTTCATTTTTGAATGATTCCAAACGATAACTAGTAATGGGGCTGCATGTTATAGTTTGTGGTGTTTCCTTTAAAGTGTTAGGAAAATAAGCTTTCTGTCCTCTATGATCTGAATTAAAACACTTAAATATTTCCTTTGTATCATTAAACCCTAACTGCGCGGATCCCTAAAGCATACGAAACGCTTTTAAAAGTCGATTCCACCGCCGTTCTCTGTGAATAAACTCGAATGGTAGACATTTGTGTGTTTGCTTTGCATTAGGTACCTTGTATTTCTGTTTGTTTGAGCACGTTTAGCCGCAGAGCTGTGAACAACAGTTTATGTTACCTTTTACGTATTTTAAGCGGGGTAATGAGGGCTGGACCGAAAGTAAGTATACAAAGTAGACACTCTATTTAGTTTCGGGCTCGTGACTGGCTAATTATTTCAGGAAGCCACAGGGAAACAGATAATACAGGTACAACTTTGTGTTGAAACTAGTGTGTTGCATTTTTATTGCAGTTTTACGTTTACATAATAGGAACGTAATTTCACTTAGATACATTATTACAACCTCAAAAACCAACAGTTTATTTCTATATATATTTGATAAGCAGATATAATTCAACTCAACTGAAACTCAACTGAAAGAACACTATCTATCCTTTTCATAATTCGTATTTTATTCAAATGGTCCTATTATCTGTTGGCTGAATGTATGTATGTATTTATTTATTTATTGTTTATTATATTTATGTATTTATTTATTTTTTATGTATATCCGCTTTTTGCACCGCCTAATAACAAAATCTTATTTTTTCAAGTTCTCCACTACCCAAAGATTGTCTGGAAGAGATCGCTCTTTAGCGATAAGACCACCTGTTGCTTGCCTCTAATTATAATGTTTTGCATTGTATTTCTCCTGTATATTTTATGAGGTGTGCAATAAAGAGTGCTTGTATTGTATTGTATTGTATTGTATTGTATTGTATTGTATTGTATTGTATTGTATTGTATTGTATTGTATTGTTTGTATTGTATAATTATAAATAAATTTATATCATTATCCAAACTATTGCTTTCGATGATTTTACTTGCCGTGGGTATAGAATTGTTACTATAAAAAATCACTTATCGTAAGGGATGTGCAGTTATAATGCCGTAACAAATGCTTTTTTCTTGAGTGACGTGAGTCGTACCATACGCCATCATATGAAGAAGAAGATTTTTTTTTTAATTTTTTTTTGATAGAATTTTTAACCACGCCTTAGCTAGGTACGTTAGAGGAGGCAGATAGAAGAGGTATTGAGACACAGGTACTGTCTTTCATAATTGAAAATTCTATTACTAAGCACAAACTCCAACCTCGGACTCGGACATAAAATTAGATATTTACCAGAGTGTTCTACATACAGATCGCTCTCATCAGCAGCTGTCCTCGGGCGCAGATTACAATCCACTCTCATTTTTCACCTCTCAAACAGATCGAAGTCAGCTTATCGCTACCTGACGTTTTGATGGGTATTCAATTAAATTTTATGGAAGTGTAATCTATTTCTTTGATTTCCAATTCGAGAAAGCACATTTTAATACCGAGTTACAATATCAGATCAGACAGTATTAAATATTACGGCATCTGCTTTGGGCGAGTCATCAATCAAAGTGCGGTATACAACTATTCGGGGCACATTCGTCTGTAAGACAGTGCCCAAAGTGGTTGCTATTAGGGCACAGGATACGTATTTACGAGTACGGCATGCCGGGTGTTGGTAAATTTATAGCCTGTCTCACCATGACACTGGCCGGCGCCTGAGCGAGGAATCCCGACGATCCGCAGCGGAACTCCTCTCCACTCTGGATTTGTTGGAAACTTTTGACAAGCTTCCAAGCCCGTCATTGTTTAGACTACCTACGACTAACTTCCGAACACCGAGTTTTCTGCTGGAAATAACAACTCATTGACATGTTTATATTTTGCTGCTTTAGAATTTAGGTTAGATATATGCGGTTCAATATTCGTAGTTATCCATATTCTTTCAATATCGTAAGAGAGTTTATTGTTAGACCACGTATTTTCATGCAGTTTTGTCTCACCAGTTGGTAACTTACCAGATGAATTGCTTATCAACAATCTAACCATACTAAACATGTATGTACGGTTAGGAAGAAAAGGAATTGAATAAAACACTAACGTTTCTATTATTTATACATTGCACATATTTGTCACCCACGAAATGAATCCTATGAGACATTTCTCAGCTACTACACAATTCTGTGAAAAACTACAAAAAACGTAAACATGTAGACAGATGAAACTGCTATCCGTCCATAAAACTAGCGGTTGTTTGTATTCCGCGGTAATCCCGACATACAAACATTATTTCAACACACAAAAGGTGAAGCAAAATGCAGTCGGAGTTTAGAAGGCTTTCAGTGGAGCTGGCCGTTTAGCAAAGTTTAAGTACCAACCACTGGCAGCTCGCTGTACTTGCATTATCCTCGCTTCATGTTTAATCCCTCCAAATAAATAAACACTAGCCAGCCGACTCGCATATCATTGCAAATCCTAAAAGGAAAATACACTCACCTAACATATTTTCGAGCGAGAATTTTTACAAGCGGCTGTTTTTGATGCATGCACGAATTGACAAAAAGCAACTAAGTATCAATATTGTTTCTAGAAAAAGCAATTGAGCCTTCTCGAAAACATTTGTGTCTAGAATCAAATTTATTCGCCAATTGCACATTCCTGCCAATTAGTGACATAACATGCTGATTGTTACGATGTCGACCTAAATAAGTATTCATTTGCTTAGGTACATTTTACTTGAAAAACTTCTTTGTAAACATGAGCTTTAATTTAAGAAATGATCCGGCGACTTCTAAAATAACAGTAGAAACCCAACTCCATCGCAATCACAGACGATTCCAAAGAAACAGAGTCCGTAGCTCGACCATGTTTGGATTCCGTAACCTATTGAACACAGGTATTGATTGCGAGGTAATAAACAAACCTCTTGCATTTCAATGAAGACCCCGAGACGCACGTTTTAGAGGAGCCGGTGTCACGTAAATAATCATCGTGCCCTCTCGGCATCCACAAAGAATTCGTCTGTAAATACTTGATTTGAGAACTTTCGGTTGAGCGCCCTTTTCAATGTAATAAAATGTTTATTTCTACAAGTAGAATAAATATTATTTAAAATTTGCTTTATTTGCTAACATGGTTTCTCTAAATATTTACAAACGGGGCAATCAAATATATCTTGATAAAATTAAATTTAAAGCCAGTTTGATTAAATAAAAGGCACTTCAATTAGTGTATTTTATAGTGGTTGGAGCTAGATATCATTTATTTATTTTGCGGATCGCGCAGCGGTTGCCAGCTGCCTACCGAGCCCAGCGAGTTATGGAAAGGAATAGCTCTTCCCATAACTCGCTCGGGATCTATCTACAAGATCAAATAAAAAATGAGGATTGGTAGACGAATCAAGGTCACTTACATATCAAATCGGGTGAGCAAGCTCAAATGGCAATGAGCAGGGCACATAGCTCAAAGAACTGATGGCCGTTGGGGCAAAGAGGTTGACGACCTGGTTAGAGTTGCGGGGACTCGCTGGATGCGGGTCGCTTCTATCCTGTCCACGTGGAAGTCTACTGAGGAGGCCTGTGTACTAGGTATGTGAGTGGCGGTCCTGGGTTCGAATCGCGGCAGATGTGATGAACTCCAATATTTCTCCATGGATGCTTTCCTAATATTTAAGCAAGTATGTAGTTGTAGGTATATTTGTACCTATCTCTATCTAACTCAAGATAGTTTATCGTTTACCCATAGCAAAGGCACTGCTTAGTTTGAGGTTAGAGCCAATCAGATAATAAAAAAAAAAATATATATAATATTAAATACTAATAATAAATAGGAATAAGTTAATACTAAAATAACTAATAAAATAAATAATAACCTGAGATACTAAATATGGGATTTGGTCGAGTTGTGTAGGGTCGTTCTCAAAATATTTGCACCGCCACCTGTCAACAGGTTTGTCTTAGAAGAAGTTTTTTACACCGCATTATTTTAAATATTCAATTATCATCACATATCTAAAGACACTTTTTACATAGAGGCCAAATGCTTTCAATTAAAAGTAAAGTATATTAATAGACAAAAAAACGATTTAAAACTAGGTTTTGTCGGTCACTTGCCGTGTCCCAACGCGAGGTACTCATGTTTCGTTGTAATAAAAACATATACATTACCGACTTAGCTTAAGTTCAGTACTCCAGTTTATTTTCATATATGATGAAGATTGAATACTACCATATCGAATAATAATACTATGCTTATTTTGCGAATTATTTTCAATTTAAGTTTGTCCACGCCATTTTTTGTCGTTCACTTGTCATGAGACAAACATTACAATTGTGTGACTACTATTTCGTTTCCCCTGCCTCACCCTGCATAAATCGAGACCTTCAGTTGCCACCTAACACTGTTCCGAGTGACACGTCGTCAGTGTGCTGCACTAAAAAAATATGATACTTACACTTACGCGAGCGGGAGTTTGTAATGGGTATGTAGTCTATATTCTGCCTTCCATATTTTGGTTGACGTGTGTACTATTGCATTGATTTTAATTTATAACGCGTAAAGTATGGTCTACTTTTATGTGTATAAATATGCAGTTCATCAACGAAATACTTTATTTGTTTTGATGACATAACTGTCATTTTGTCCATCACCTGTATGTCGTTCACTTGTCTATATAAAAACAGGTGAACGACACATACGGCAGGTGAACGACAATTATTTAAACACTTATACAAAATTATTTAAAAACCAGGTTTTATCGGTCACTCGCCGTGTCTCAACTCATGTTTCGTTGTTATAAAAACATATATTTTACCGAAGTAGCTTAGTTTGAGTATTCCACTTTACTTTGAAGCTGTCTTAAGAATCATTAGCAGGCGGCGCCCGCACCAGATTTTTAAAGCATCAATCCTCTGCCTGTCAGCGGCTTTGAGCGTCCAGGTATCTGCCCTATAAAGAGATATGGAGAAGACAAGTGCACAGACGAGGTGCATGTTAGTTCAGTTAGGGATGTGTCTATCTTTCCATATTTTGCCGCGTTGGGTCATCGCTGTTTTGGCCATTCCGATTCGCCTGCGCATCTCTGGTTTCCATGTGCCTCAATTTGTGACAATGGAGCCAAGGTACTGGAACTGATCAACAGTTTCGAACTCTTGAAGCAGGTTAGTACTTAGTCGACTAGTAATGGTCGACTATCATCAGCTCGGTCTTATATTTATTAATATCGAGACCCATTTTGAGGCTGGTTGTTTTGAGTCATTCCAAATGTCGGGCCACCCGAAGCAGACTTCGGGTGATGCAAAATAGGCGATGTCTACCTTCAAGGGCTCCATATCTGTTAAATAGTATTGGGGATATTATGCATCCATGTCGTAGGCCTTTCCGGAACTTAAAGTTCTTGTATGTGACATCTCCTACTGACACCATTCTGTATCCAGACTCGTAAAGGCTTTATAAAGTGTTACCAGATGTGCTGGCAGCTTCAGACAATACCTCCCATAGCTTATCCCACCTAACGCAGCCGAAGGCTTTCTGGTTATCAGATGTGAAGGAATTCCTTGAAGATGACGAAAACAGCAGTAGGTTACTCAGCGGGTAGGAAAGAATATGTCAAAAGAGGCAGTATTAGGATGCAGAAACGTTATTTAAATGATTCGCTGTTGAACCTTCATAAGAAATTTGTAAAATTACGCGGGTATGCTTGAGTTTTGCATCTTTTTGCCGGTTATGACCTTTCAGGATTGTACAGGCTTTAAAAAACCTCCTGAGAAATGTCCTATGATATGAGAATTAAATGCTTGTTTTTTTATGCAAATTACTAACATAAGGAAAAAAGAAAAACAAAAACAATCAAAAAAGCACTATTTGACAGTTCAACGTAGGTTTTATTTAAAATGTCACTTACCTGCAACCGTCGTCGTTAACCTGCTAACAAATTCAGTGAAGTTGGAACATGTTTGTCGCAAACCTGCACCCATTGTCGATAACTTGGTAACAAATGTCGTTTACCTGACATCGATGTCTTTCACCTGTCGACCTAAAATTTCAAACACCTATATCTTCTAAGATATCCAATTGAACTACTTCCCTCGACGTGATATCAATTGTCTGAATATATTTCTAGCGATCCTATGAAAAATAAAAGAAGAAATCACAACTTAAAAAAATAATGCACAATTAACGCAGCGGTGCAAATTTTTTGAGAACGACCCTGTAAGACTGTCCCCTAATATTCATTAATTTTATACAATAGATCAACGCCACTATGTATAGATTAACGCCCAACCCAACATAGTATACAGCGTGTCATTAATTCATCATCATCAAACCGACGTGTAAAAGAGTCCGTAGTTATCGCCCACGTGCTGAATACATCAATCTATCTCGCGTTACCTGTGAAGATATTTTCATCACATCACAAAAATAAAACGGTTTTTAATGCAATAAAAACGTATAACATGACTATCACGTTACGTTATATTAAAGGAACAGTTGCCTACCTAATGTTTAACCGCCTTCAAAAAAGGAGAGGGTTCTTAATTCGACTGTATGTATTTTTTATATTATTGTGTAGTATTCGACATGTTTACTATTATAAATATTTAAGCGCAAAGTATTTGGTAACACGATGTGCATCAATGCTGCGTGTACCTATTAGTTTTTTCTTAGTTCCCTATCCTTATTGTATGTATAGGTAGTTTTTTAATTGCAAGAAATGTAAAAACAATGTTAATTGCATTATCAAGCAATTATATAAGCTAAATTAAGTTATGGTGGCCAGATGATATTTATTTATTTATTCAAATTAGTTACACAGCATTACAGTAATTAAACTAAGTAAGTCACTGTGAACTACAAAATCTGACAAATCAAAATCATACATAAAATAAAATAAAAACTTAAATCTAGTTAGAATAAACTGTCATCAAATAATGTCGCCTAAAAATTCTCATATCAAAGTAAATAAGTACGCCGAAAATGAACATAAAGTATTCAGAACTTGTAAAACGATGCTTTCAGAAAATAAGAGAAAACAAATAAATCTTAGTGTTAAAAAGTTTTAATGAACTAATGTATTTGTAATAAAGATTGCGGCCGCCGGGCGGCGCCCGCGGCGTCGTTTAATTCCATGAAATTTACATTACTCTTGGGCATATTGTATACAGCGTGTTTTTAGACACAGTGCACAAATCAAAATATTGTGCACTTATAAAAACAAACGAGCTATTTCATTTTAAACGTTCTGTTAATTAATGCTTGTAAATAAACTGCTGTAAACTTGCTTATATTGTTAACCCGCAAATATTTGTGATGTTAAGTTTATTCTTATTCCCCACGATCAATATTATTATTTTTTTAGAATTTTTGGAATCGAATTGGCAGGCTCTAAAATAGAAAAGCCGACCTTATTGTAACTTTCAGTCCGCGATCAGTATGGAAAGAATACCGCTATAATTTCAGTTGGCCTTAAATAGTCACGTTTATCGCACTAAAGATAAATAGTAAGCATTCAAAGGATGATTACCTATAACTGTATCATAAGCCTAATATTTAAGGAGTAACTGCTAGTTCTATTCCTGTTCTAATCCCGAGGTAAAAAATATAGTTTTAGCAACCACATTGACACAAAATAATTGACCGAGAAGTTTTGTTTCATTTATGTTTTCGGCAAAAATATAAATAAGAAAACAAACAGGTCCAGCTAGTGACAGACACTTCGCAAGCCTAGCTGCATCGGTAATATCTCTGTCATCATTCCAGGAATTGTACTATAATTCCATTCGTTGATTAAATATAGAAGTCTATCCAGCTTCGACTAAACTGACATCATTTTATGATTCTTGCAACACACCTTAAATCCATGTCAACACTAATGAAATAGTGATGTCTCTTTGTAGATTCATATTTAACGGCTGTTATTATGTTGTGGAATATCTTGCGTATTTCAGTATAAAGCTTATGAGAGATGACAGAAGTTAAAGTAGAACACCAAAATAATATGTATTAATAGTTAAATATGATTTAACTCATATCATGCTTTTCAACTATTACCTAACACAAAACTGAAAAATAATCATTGCTTCATTGATTTATGATAATGCTATGGATGATCATAATAGCGCACGGTATTAAAAGTTCCGAGAAATTTATGTTAATTTGTATAAACATATTAAAAATGTGTTAGCTCGCGGCTCTCTTCGTAATAATGATTAGTGGCAACATAATAATAGTATGTGCATACAGCTACATAATAAAATCTTACGTTAACATTAATGGGTTTATTTATAACCCTTAACCACTAAACAAGAGAGAGTTGAGAGCATCTAAGTAAGCGAGGTCCTCCCACACTTTAATGGCGTTAAAAGTCTATTTCAGGCAGCTAAAAGTCAGCAAATTGAAGTTAAGTTAGGTTACACATCTAAGAGGAGCGTGTAATTGTTATAACATTTATTTATAACATAGGTAAGAATTAAACTAATTAGGTGCATTATCTTCATATCTATATTATTTTCCTTCAACTTCAGACTTATTATGGCAAAGCATTCAGAATAATAATTCACTGTGCATTTTATACATATCTTTTCCTACTTACGCAAGTACATTTAAGTGAATCTACTAATAAAACATCTACCCATTAAAATATACAAGTCTAAATCTGAAGTAGGTACGCTGAAAAGGGAAACTTTTCAATTTGACCCCTCGTATCTCATTGAGATTCTTAAAAATACTCTCTTGTTGAGTGCTTAGCGGGTCGTATTTACCTACAGAATCTCGGCCATGGATT
This sequence comes from Apotomis capreana, assembly GCA_947623375.1. Classification (NCBI taxonomy): domain Eukaryota; kingdom Metazoa; phylum Arthropoda; class Insecta; order Lepidoptera; family Tortricidae; genus Apotomis; species Apotomis capreana. The sequence goes on along the minus strand of OX392503.1, from coordinate 10,408,162 downwards.
CCCCCCGTGCCTAATGAAATCTTGATTGACAGATAGGGTGACTACCAAATTACCAACTAGTGTTTTTCAAACCCAAATAGCGTTTTTGTAAGCAATTTTTGCGGTACATAGTAGTCAGCAAGCACTCAAACCTGTGATGATCACGTTTATCACGTGATTAATAAAAACATATTTTAGGCCGAAAATATCAAGATATAATAATAATTAGGATATACTATTTTTTTTACGACTTACCTATTTTAATTTAGAAACCATTTCTATGAATAGGACTCGTATACCGAAAAACTATTTTTTAGATTGTGACAATGTGACCAGACAATGACAAATAATTCTTACCCATGTTATAAAGAAATATCAGTAGCGTAACATGTGAAGACTTATTCATATTTAATTTTCACTTGTCCTTACCATTTTGCAGCACAATTCAAGTCAATAGTGACGTCACTACTAAATGACGTATCTAATTGGCAAACGGATGAAATTATTATCTTACATAAGCCTATATAATAAAATCGCTTAGATTGTAGTAGATCGCATTCAATTTTCTTTCTTAAATTTACCTTTGTGTCATTACGTTTTTTCATTTTCAATTTCAATTTTTCATTACTTTTAAAAATTAAAAATGTGGTATCTCCACTTAAAAAAATAGAATCGATAAAAAGATTTTATAAAAACATTTAAAACAGCGCCATCTCTCTCGAAGTCGTCACACTTGCTGTAAAGTAATGGGGACAGGGGATCGTGCGTGTAAAGCGCACATCCTAGGGTATGACTAATGCGCATAAGCATTTCAAACACATATGACGCAGCGGGCGCTCCAGTAGCGTAAGAATTATGGAATGAAAGATTTGGTGTGATTGACGTAGCGATCTAATAGCTCAGTTGGGAGAGCAATACGCCGGAAACGTAGAGGTCCTAGGTTCATATTCTTCTTAGATTGTAGTATATCGCATTCATTTTTCTTACTCAATTTACCTTTGTGTCATTATTTATAAAAATAAAAAATGTGGTATTTCCACAAAAAAAAAATGAATCGATAAAATGATTCAATGAAAATATTAAGCCTATATATTTACGATTGTAATAAAAATGGCATCTTTATTTTTTAGGTATATCCTAATCTTAATAGAAATAATATACGTAATCTAAAACTTCCAAAATACGTTTTCTTTAATCCTGATTTCCCAAGTAGCACACATGGTGTAGAAGAGCTTCTGCAGCCCTTACACAGCTGGAATGAGTCGTATAAGGGATGTATAGGTAAGCTTTTAAGCAGCCTGTGTGGGCTTACACTGGTTGAAGGTACGTCTCCGTCGGTGTTCATATTTTCAACGGCTCGTTGTCATATTTCTTGAAAACTGACGCGCTAATGCATCCGTGAAGGATCGATTACGGAATAAAGGTTGGGTTACTTTAAATGGTGTTGGGTTTGACACCGGAAGGATCAGCATACTCGTAGTTTAAACCAGAGTACTCAATCGGCCAGCTAAAATAGAGAAAAAGAAAGGTAAATAATAGGCGTAGGCGCGAATAACGTTCTAAGAAAGCATAACGATCTTTGATCAGATTTTAAAATTCAATGTAGGCATAATCCGTTTGAGATTCATAAATATTTTTGACGCGTAACTAAATTGGATAATTTTTTCGTTAAATTCAATAAGAAACAACACCCTAATAGTAGGTAGATCTCTGCTAGAAATCAGGTCAAGTTTTGAAGCTACGAAATCGTCTAAAAATTATTATAACTACGTGCAACACTGTTTCTTACTTATGACCTACCCAAACTTTATTCCTATTATTTTATTGACAATTTACTACTCATAACTATGTAGAGAAATTCATGTTCTCATCCAAATATTTGAGATTAGTTTTGGGACATTCAGTATCTTGCTACAGTTATGAACGCAAATAGGATTATGTAATTCTAACGAAACGCGCCTTTAGAGGCTCTATCAAAGGTTTCGGCAGCAAACAGCCGTTGAACTTTTCCAAGTGAATAAGCTTCTTCAATATGATGAATATAAATAATAACACGATCCGACATCCGACCTCTTTACATACCGATGTCGAGTATATGGCCCTTCGGTGGGCTAAGAGGGCCATTTGATTCAAAGCTGGTGGGTTTAAAAATGGCCCTAAGTAAACAACCGTTTCACATGAGCAGTACCACGTATCCAGAGAGAATTTCTATAGATAGCGATGTACTTGCAAAAGCAGTAGTTATTTCAGGGTATAACATGCATGTTTTAAAACAGGTCTCTTTTCTTAAGTGCATGTACTACTAATAATACGATATTATTTAATTATACATCACTACCTGCGCCGCGCGGTGTTACCGGCTCATCCTGACACTACATTTTCTGGGATAAAAAGTACCCTATGTGTTAACCCAGGGTGTCAGCTACCTGCATACCAAATTTTTTAAAATTGGTCAAGCCGTTTGAGCATGAAGAAGTTAACAAACATACAAACTTTCGCCTTTATAATATTAGTCGCCTCTAGTGCTGCTCTGATTGGGTTCCGTATTAGTTTGTAAGAAAGGTCACTGACGGAAAATCAGCGCTGCGCTGCGCTCTTCGGAGCATTATGCGTCAATACCTAATTCATACCACGACACAGGATTCTCGATATAGGTATCGCTTATTACAAAAACAAAATATACTTAGTCAAGTTTATTTTCATTCGTGTTCTGTTTTTTTTTAACAAGTTAACTATCAAAATTGTTTAACATGTTAAATACATTATACATTGAATGTTACTGTTATTGCTGTATTGTGGATGAATAAAGTTTTTAAGTATCTATCTATCTATTACACGATACAAAAAGAAAAAAAAACCTATTTCATGAAAAAGATACAGAAAAGTGAAATCAAGCGCCCAATTATTGCTCTAATGAATGATCTGCGGATAAAAATGTGAGAATCGAGATGGGCCCTGGATGGTGCGTATGGGCACGAAGGGTTGCATACACTTTATTATTATTTTTGATATTATTTTTATTTTTAGTATTTGTAGTCATTATCCATTATGTCTACAAATACAGAAAATAAAATAGTAAGTAATAGTCATATTCATACATATATTATTTAATTTATTAAAATCTCAAGTGCCTACGTATTACTTCCATACAACCATTAGAAAGCAAAACGTAGATAGGTAACCCGAAAAAACTTTATTTTTTTATGGGGATCCCTTTTAGTCTTTATTTTTTTTTTTTATTAAAGAGTAACGTCTGCTAACGTAAACCAAATGTTTACAATGAAGCGAAAAATTGAAAAATTTAATGGTTTACACAGGATTCGAACCTGCGTTTCCAATGGCTTTCCGGGCCAACACGGGCGTCCTACCAACTGGACCACAAAACAGATGTCAGAGCCATTGAATCTTTCAACCAGTTGCTTCAACATGCCTTAAGGCGTGCCATAAGGCTTAATTTTTCGCTTCATTGTAAACATTCACTTTTTTTTATTTTTAAACATTATACAATCATTTCAAGTGCCCTGCGACAGACGAACAGACAGACAACGGAGGCTTAGAAATACGATTCGGGTAGCACTCTTTGATTACGGTACCCTAAACATAAACAGATAAACACGTTTCCTGATAGCCCGCACTCGTCGTTCTTTCTAAGTAAGTATTTATTGGGACGAAAGTTCCGAAACAAAATCGCATCACAATGTAAGAATCGATGATCAGGGGGGGGTATTCGACCAATTTTAAAGAGATGATGGAGATCTCTCCATTTCATCGCCATCCGTCACTTTTGACGTGTGCCTACTTGACAAGTGGCGATATCCCTAAAACATCGCAACTTCGTCAATTCGGACGCGCTAAATTTTCGTTTCCTTTGTATGGTGACGGCATAAATAACAGGCGCATACTTTAAATTGACCGCGTAGTGCGTGAAATTAGTCCGTTACGTTTCGTTCAAAACAGAAATTCATATGCATGAATAACATTTTTGACAATCATTATCGCCTTCGTATTTCCAAAATTGAGATAAGATATGTCACTTTTAAGGTCATCTCATTTTAATGACAGTTCAATGGCGATATGACTGTTATCTAATAGAGATTTGACGTTTGGCGATCACTCAAACGGCATTCTCGAATTAGGTCCCAGTTTGAAAGCAAATGCCGATAATATTGGTACCGGTTAATCGCACTGAAAAGCAATTTCCTTTCATATTGTTCTGGGATTGCTTCGCCTGTCGTGTCGCACTCCTCGGCCCTATCGGACATTGAATTCATTGTTAAACATAGAAAAACTAAATGTATCCTAACCGACTTTTTATTGGTTTGTATTTGGTGGAAATATTGGCATTTGGGACCAATTCTATTATTATGATAATCCACTACAAGTCCTAAGAGACGAAGTTCAGAAAAATATTACTTATTTAAATCAGTGCAAAAGTTTTCTAAATTAACAACTTCAAACTTGTTTGCTTAAAGAACTCTAGTAAGTACTTGTTTTATTAAGAGCTGCGGCTTTATCTTGACTGCAATATAAAAAATTGGTATACAAAATTTAATTAATTAGTTTGTGCGGCATTAAGTCCTCAAATCAATTCGTGACAGTGCATAAATTGGACAATATTAACACTTAACTGAATATTAAATACTTCAAATGTACGAGGTTATTCATCGGTGCAGTAGGTAAACACGGGCTGATTAAAAATTAATTATTGGAGAGTGCCCGATGTTGAATTGTTGCCATAAAGTGTCGAGCCGATATTCCGATAAATTGATACAAATGTCATTCAAGCGGGGATTTATTGTTCATTAGCGGTATCTTATCGAGGCTCCGAATATATCAGATATAAACGATACGTTCTCATGAACTCGCGAAAACTTTGCTTTCCAGATTAGGTAGGTACTGTTTAAAAATAGGCACGTCTAGAACCGAGCTAAACACGTCCCGGCGAGAGCCATCGGTACCTGTGTTCGTCAGTTGAATGAAAATAAATTTCCACGGATCAATTTCGCCGAGAGCGAGTGCGGCCGGATGACAGCCTCTAGACCGACCCATGAATACAAGTTGCCGCATCGCACGAGCCCAGATATTCGACGGGATATAGCACGTCCGTTCGTTTCGCTTTGCCACCGCCCGCCTTAAGCCTAATTTAATTTTGTGCTGTGATCAGCGAACCGTGAGCCTACGATAATAATTCTAAGATCGGCCTCGCCTCCGCATCCTCGGGCAACGAATAATGCCTCTATTAATCATAGATACGTTACGGGCTGCTGCAAATATTACAATCGGACCACTTCCTAAGCTACGTATCATTGACAGACATTAATCGTTGCCGCATCGTGCGATATTTATGTGAGTTAATAAGCGGCATTCCGGTTTGGTATTTATTTACGTACACCACTGAATTATACCTATCTTTTAAGATTATTTAACTATCTTACAAAATCAGCGGATCCCCAACAACCATTACCTCTAAATAAGACACAATTTTAACTGAAAACTATGTACGAGTAGGTAAGTTATATGACTGTAATAAAATGAGCAAAATATTAATTAATTTTAATTACTTATTCCGTAGTTTACGTGAATAAATTGTTAATGTTTGTTGAAGGCATGGATTTATTTTGTATTACGAATTATTATTTTCCTATTATTTTGTAAGAGAAAATAATAGGAAAAAATGCTTTAGGTATGTAAAAATACCGCCTTTTATGGAATCGGGAAAAATCAGTGACCATCGAGACTTTATAAAGAACAAGCATTTGCCTTGGACCGGTTATGAAAAAGCGATCGCCGGCGCCAAGTGCAGGCTCCAAATTAATGTGTTACGAATTGTGTTGCACTGTACGAGTATTCATGTGGTGATGCAATAGGAACTGCTGTTTAGCGGCAGAAATTACGAATTGTATGATACACAACATATACTCCTGTGGGTTTGTCGAGACATATTGTACCGAGTAAATTTGTGCAGCATATTTTAGTAAGGAACTTTTGGGTTGGGGATTTAAATAATATTTTAATAAAATATAAACTTTAAATGAAAAAGCAGGCAATAGGCGTGTCACCCGGAACGGCTAATAAAAAAGAGATCACTGGCGCTAAATTAAATGTGTTCCTAAATAAACCGCGCTGTCTTGATGTGGCAGAACAATAGGTACTGCTATTTTGCGAAATGGAATGGGATGATATACAACGTGCATTGCACACTCAGGCGGAGTCGTCCAAGACCAAGCAAATTATTGCAGAATGTGTGAGTAAAAAATTTAAAATATAATTTAAATATGACGAAGGCCCTACAGGCGGGTCACGCGGGACGGGTTATGAAAAAGCGATCGCTGGCGCTAAGTGCTCCAAATTAATGTCTCACGAACCGTAAAGCGCTGTATTGATGTGACAATGCACAAGATACTGCTATTTAGCGGTAGAAATTAGGTAATGGATCATACATAACATAGACACCCAGACTGGTTCGTTCAGAGACATTGCACAGTATATTTCCTTGCAGCATATTTTAGTAACGAATTTTAAAATGGAATTTATATGAAGAAGCCCCAACGGGCGGGTCGCCCCGAACGGGTTATGAAAAAGCGATCGCTGGCGCCAAGTGCCGGCTCCAAATTAATGTGTCACAAACTGTATCGCGCTGTATTGATGTTGAAAAATGACGCGCCCAGTTTGATTGCAATCGTAAATCTCGACGAGGTGCGGAAGCCGCCTAAAATGGCGAGTTTTACGAAGTGTTTTTAAGCTTGTTTCGCTTGTTTTTCAAGTTAATTATTTGATAAATTTTCTTTAAACACTGAATATTTTAAAAAATATTTTCTGAAGAGATTTACAGAATTGTCAACGTTCTTAGGTACCTTTTTCCATTGAAAATTGAAGCATAAGACCTACTTTACGACTTGCATTTTAGGTATATATTACTTTTTGAAGCTAACCTTAGCAATATCTAATATAGCTCCTTAGTTTCTTTGTACTCGTGGACATGTTACCCGGACCACGAGTCAGTAATAAAAAACAACATAACATCCCGTCATTATTTGCCAAACGCCAATCTGCACAACCGTAATGACTGCCATCCCACAACACGCGCAAGGAAATATGCTATAATCCCCAAAAATGATTAACGATATGTCCTAATCATTTGTCTTTGTTTGTTTTATCAAAAACAATCTAAAATAAACTGTGTGTTCCGGCGGTCGCGCGCTGGCCGCCGCGACGGAAACGATCGCCGTGATTAACGAGCAAGCCTCACCGACTTGAAAATGAACCCTATTACTTAACCGACTCAACACCCGCCCACAACTAAGAAAAAAATCTCCAATTCCAACTTGCCGAGTTAAAAGCGCGATGCGATCTTTCAGGCAGCCCTTTCGGACGTGTCAACGGGCGTACAAGTTTTTAAGTGTTGTTTATTCCTACTTTTAAGCGAGATTCTTTTACAAACACTAATTAGGCTCATTTAGATTTAATTTTAACAGGAATTTAACAGCTAAATCAACCAGAAATAAAATGTCCCTTAATGAAACTAACATTGAATTGTCGCTATCTTTGAAACCGGGCGTTGTTATGCTTTTGTTCGTCGCGCGAAACGGTCACGGTTTCAAGGAATTATATTAATAGTGGCACGCAGTGGACGGTCCCACATGTGGAATAAGGAACGGGCCGCAGAGGCGCAGATGGGCATCGAAGAGGCCGCACGTTTCATTATGCAACCCACCAAGCTGCTATTTCCCGACATCATAATATAATGTCTTTATTTCGATATATGAATGCGCACGAATGGCTGAGCTTTGCCCACAATGCCTTTATTGCACAAGATAAATCTTTGTTACAATCGGATTTGTATAATGTGAATATCGAATGAACAAGGTTGGGTGATTCAGCTCATATTCATTGTAGTCAGCAATTTGATGAGATTCCGGCGCATGATTACACGGTACTATATTGTTTGTAACAATGAGGTTACGAGGCTTAATGCTGCTTCAAGATTTGGGCGGGTTATCATTCACCGACTCAAATATTCGAATACATTGTGTCACGATCAGCTGACACGTCGTATCTCAAATATTAGCACGTATTACGGTTCATTAAGCAAAACGTATATTTACTTTACTGCCAATGTAGCATATTCATCCTTCATTCGAAATCGTAACAAGAAGTACCGTCAAATGTAACTGTAAAATCAATCAACCTTTTGGCTGGCGTGTGCAGTTCGCATCGTGTGGTTTTGCTTATCAATCCAAAACGAAATGCCACAGCTTTTTTTAACTGATATTGTCATTCTTTTCATCGTCGGTGTGTGATTGTCGTGAATAAGTCGTTTGATTTACACAATAACCCCTAGCGCACCGCAGTTGGCTCCTCACCAAAATGTATCAAAGCTAGATTTATGTGCCGACGAAGGCTGCGATGGTATCGCCGCCGTTGTTGTGTCGCGGGAATTGGATTTCGCTCCACCCTGTCACACTATGACGGCGAAGTCGCGGAAAATTTAATAATAGTAAATGTGCTAGTGCTTGACCCTGTCACAATAGATGGCACCGTAAACTTCAATCCATGATAACAAAGGTGACAAACAGAGTGTCACTGTCAACTATTCGATTTATATATTGGTAAATGTCCTAATGCTCGGCACATTTCTACGATGGGTAACTTCAACATCATTTTAACGAAGTAAATAGTGGTGACAATCCTACAATAATAATCGTATACTATATCTTTGGAACCGTTAACAAAACTATATTTCGCCAAACGATAGCAAATAATAAGCGAAACGATATTAAAGTAGGTGATTTTCTGCTTTTATTACGGTTGGATTTAATCATAATGATTATATGACATGAAATAACTTGAAAAGCATGTAAAATAAGAATTCTCTTCTTGAAGTATTGTCAATGTGCATTTTTTATTAGTGTGTATAAATAAGAAATAATACAAAATTTATTTCTTAATTTTAAAAGTGTTGGTGTGCAATATTTAATAAGAAAATTTTATTGTACTGTTATGTTGTGTTGTGTTGTGTTGTTTTGTATTGCATTGTATTGTACTACATACTTACGGCGATACATTTTTCAACGACGGTTTGATTACAAAATATTGCTTAGTGCGACTCCCCGACTTAATAATCGCGTTAATTATCGTAACCGTAAAGATTAGCTTTCGCTCTCGGAGCTTATGACTTTGAATATTCTTTTTTTTTCCACCTGTGTATAAACTTTAAATTAAAATGCCCATCAAATTGTAAACATTGTAAGCAAGAGCAAGCTAGTCGCATGTTTGATTTAATTGAGCAATCAATATAAAACTTGAAACAATCAAGCCATCAAAAGATTTATTACACTAAGTGCACCGCACTAAGCGAGAAACGTTCAGTATGTAAACGCCGACCTTTTACATGAACTCATAAATTTCTACAACGAATGTCTTCACGCTCTTATGGCCGACGAAATAAATGGATGCACAATTTTTCGTGTTCTGCTGAAGCGTTAAATTATCCGTTTATCATTTAGGGATGTTTACAGAGAGAGTCCCGCGGGATAAAATTGAAACGACTGGAGCGTTGCCAGCTAGACGCAACACGCAGCTCCGCCTACAAAATCCCTGCAAAAACACACTGTAGGTAAGTACTCATACACCCTCATACATGTACATTGTACAACGCTACACCAATTTCAGGATAATCTAACCGCATATGTGGTTCCCGTTAGTACTTGCATAGATTACGCGTATCGCCACTTATCTAAAGTGATAATACAGCCCGTATGGTTAGAGTTGACCTGAATCCGCCAATACCAAACATTGATTAAGTACCCGCGTGGCATGTGAAACAATCCGAGTCACTCAAAACGTGTGACAGCATTTACAGAAGCAATACCTCTTCACAATAACTGGGCATTGAAGCGATAAGGCATTTATTTTAACAGCTATTTGACCTTTAGGCGGGAAAACCATCGCATTCCTCGGCGTTCTTATCACTTCCGTTAGATTACCGATCACGCCTGTGAAGGAATGAGCCAGCTGTAGGTAGGTATAAACAACAACCCAAACAGAATGGATTATTGACCAAGAATTTCTCGGAAGATAAGAGTGGTCCCACCCAGAAGTCATTTACGATAAGCATCCGCGGACTCGAGGGGAATCCGAAATTTGTATCGGGATTATTTGTTTTTAAGTTACTGCAGGCATTTTATGGTATCTTAGTAATTATTACTTTCTATAGGAAAATACTGATTTAAATGAAAACAAACCGTCTTGTGGCGATTGCAAGAGTAAATAATGTTAGCTATTAATTCTGACATCCACAAGATTCCAGTTTGGCCAAGCCACACCGGATGCATTTTATTTGAATGCTTGATTGCTGAAAAATTGATGATCAAATCGATGGAATTGGAGATCTGAGTTAACAGCATAAATAAAATCATACAAATCGACTTGAGACCCTCTTTTTTAAAGTCGGTTAAGAAAACAAAGCATATATTTTTTCAGCAAAGGAATATACAAGAAATAATTACGTTCTCTATTATTTTATTTGAGCAGTAGCTATTTCGTATTTAAAGTTAAAATAGTCGGAAAAAAGATAAACAAATTATATTTAAATAATGTTTCAAAAGGAAAGTGCAGAACAATCTTAGTAACTGGGATATACCTACTTTAAAAAGATGGCCGCAATTTTTTATTATAATTGTAAAATATAGGCGAATTAAGATAATAATCTCACCCGTTTGCCAAATAGATACGTTTATTTGTTTTGTCCTTAGTAAGTATTTTGTGATGACGTTACTATTTACTTTTCAAGTGAAAATCGAAAAAGTAGTTAATTATGAATAACTTGAATAACTTTTCACAGTGTCATATTGTCACGATCTAATTTCTCATTACGGTATAAGAGCTCTATTCCCAGAAATGGTAATCTTAACATAGGTAGTAATAAATTAGTATTGGTAAGGTTTCAGAGAAAAATGCTTTCAACGAAATGATACTTCGGCTAGACGTATTCGTGGAAAAGGCAGATAACCTACAGTAATCAAGACAGTAGGCGCATAGAGCTCATAAAACGGTTGATTTCCCTGTATACGACACTGCATTGGGAGTCAGCTAGGTTCACTTATTTGACTTTATTTGTGTCGTTTGTTTCTCGCGCCGCGCGCCCGTTGGATATCGTCCAACAGTTTTACACAATCATTCCACTCAACTAAGCGTTGCCATAAACACAACCCGGCGGGTATGAATTGCACAAAAATTGGAAAACAATTGCCAATTTATATTTCAACGAGATTTTTTGCGTATATCGGGCTTAATAAGCCGAGTTTAGAATTTGTTACATATACGTTTTTTTTTTTTTTCAGTTTATAGATTTCATTTCAACCTTTGTTCACTCACCATTTCATATTCAGCAGCAGCGCCTTTCCAGTAGCTTTCTTTAATATAGGTAGTTTGTTTCACACCATGTAAACTCGGGTTTACTACCTAATTAACTACTCTTGACGCTAAAATTTTCCCGCTCTTAGAAACTAACGCATGCATCTTCATGTCTGCCCATAAAACAACCCGTATTTCACCACTTTTACAACCTGTCAACGTCGAAGTAAGACAGTGACGCAGCAAGTCGTAACGTAGAGAAACCTCAAGTTTACCTGAAAATTACGAGCTGTTTACGAGTTCACGCACTTGTGGCCGGGACCTTCCTACGTAGTACGATGAGCAGAAACTTGAATTCAAAATTTCTAATTTAGAAATTTTAAAAGCTGGAATGGTATACCGCTGCCTACTACTTTTTATGATACAAGCAACCGGATCGCGACCCAACATCACATCACACCCGACGGGTGCGCCCTTGAGCCCTGACTGAAAAAGTGACAGCTGACTTGACCTGGTAGCTCCAGAGACAGTATGGTTACGCGGACTTGAGGCAACCCGTCCAAAACGCAACCATCTTGCAATGCAATGCAGCAAAAGCAGGCCAGGGTTGTCTGTCACCTCGCGTTGATCCGTATGCCATCGGTCACCTGGCGACCGTCGTCTAGACCTTCGGAAGCGGATTGCCATTTTTAGAAAACTTTCAAATTTCCAGCACATTTGATAAAGTATGATTCTAACGGACGCTCGAAGATTTCCCGCGAGAATACTACAGGTGTTGTATTAACAACATTACACCGGAATTCTCTCCCAACCGCTAAAATGAAAACATCTGCATTAATAGCATGAGCAAAAAAAGATATTTAGATTGCACAAAAAAAGTAAATTTACGAACGTGCTGCATCATACGCGTGCAATGATTTTTGACAGAACCATTCACGCCGCAGTTTCCAATCAACTGCCGTCCAAATACGTAGAGGCAGTTCAAATTACAGCTCCATGTACGCGGTATTTACCCGATAGATAAAGTGGTTCGACCCAGTCAGCGTCAATCGTAGGTGCAAGACTGTCAGTTCGATTTGCCAGGCTCACTCGAGTCGCAGCGACGTACACGGCCAATAAAGCTCGTTTAACACCGTACAGGAAATCTCTACAAGACACCACGCAATATTGCCGTGTCTTTGGAAACTTAACAGATATACGATACGGAAACAAGAGACATTCGACGATCTCTAATGGAGTTTATACGGAAGATGATAACTTTCTACGATAACCTCCGTGATTGATTTATTTTGAATTGAGTATTTTACTTAGCATATCTTTTGTCTCGGTATCCATTGATTTGTGAGCCACAGTGATTTTGTTGAGAGATTTATCATTATCACGTAACAATGCACCATACGAGATCCTATGGTGCTTCATTTATTAAACGAATAAATTGTAATAAAAAAATATATTTCTTTATAACTCGTACTCCACAGTTAATTTTACTTAAATATTCTGAACTAGTTTATTACTAATGTTAAAAGCATTATTATATGAACCAACTTGTACTGTTCTTCAAACCAAACAGAATGAGGCCCGTATAGACGAGTCAATGTGAACACCCACGGTTAGCGGTATCCGATGCCGAATCGAGCTAGTTCACAGTTAATAGGTTTATATTAAACAGCGATAAGATCGCGGCACTGTATGAATGGTCCTCAGCCTCTCGGCGGACCACACGCCAGGTTTAAAATTCAAAATGCCGAGGTTGCCGAGTCATATATCGCTAAAGTGGAAATGACCAATTTTATCGATGAAGCTCGCATGAAATTTTATGTATATCGCCAAATCGTAGATCTCTCCGAGATATCAGAGATATACATGGAATTAAGACCCTGGTCTATGAGAACACTCGCCGCCGTTAGCACGTGCACTGATACAGTAAAAAAGGTAAAATGTGAACATTGCATGTGCAATAAAAATATGAATGGCCGCGTCATCACTTCGTCAGTAGTATGCAATTCTGTTAAGAGTTTGCCTAAATGCTTTTTAAAACCTTTTAGCTTTTTTCTAACTCCTCAAAGGTTTCCCTTTTATTCTGAGTTTACGCTACCCTGTTACATTTTATGTAAATGCCTAAACGATTATACCTACTCCAACTTATTGAAGTAATACTCACCCAGTCCTAAATCTCAAAATTAAAAGTTAATTCAACCTATTCTAAATCTAAAATGACAATGGTCGAGACCGATCACAAAATGTTAGAAGATACCTCATCAGATTCATTTCAGGATTAACGTTGCTAAAGCAATTTACTGGACTGAAAACGTCATTAAATTATAACAATGAAGCGAATTCAGCATACGAGTAAATACGTTAAAACGTTGACTCAATCCGACGCTACGAAGATTCGTAATACGTCACAAAATTGAACATTATTTTCTCAATGACTCCCCAATCCCATAAAACGGAATGATAAAATAAAAGCACAATCTGAGATGATGGAGATCGCATTTTCTCCATTAGGTACTCGCATTTCTACAAACAACTGAATTTTCTCTTTATAAATTTTATAGGTATATGTATGGATGTTATGTAACCCAAGTACATACAGGTAGGTATTGTTTATTTTTAGGCAATTAGACAAATCTTGACTCGGGTTTATCAAATGCGACAACTGTGATACCTATTTGATGTTTAATTAATATTATACACGTTTGGCCGTGTAAAGGTAAATAGAGAACATCGCTACGGTAGACATAACGTAGTGATGTTTCGAAGAAATATTATTAGAAACGGTGACTTTAGCCCATGGTCGAATTTAGTTTAACTTTCATTGTTTATATTTTTGATACTTTTTTATAGAACCATTGATACAAGATCAAAGTATGAAGAAAAATTAAATGCATTACCTGGCGGAAGTGAAGAGGCCGGGAATCGAACCCGGTACCTCTCTAGTCCACCGTGTCAACCACTCCACCACCCGAACGCCAAAATTACTTTGGATTTTTTTCACTGTTTGACAAGTGGCGAAAATATAAATATGAGTAAGTATAAACCGCCCGTGGGAGCTAATATTATATTCCATAAGACGCCGTTATTAACAAAACGTCTCTCGGGTGCCGATTTGGAAACGTTTATTGAATAAAACTGATTACATTTTATAAGGTCGCCTTGGGGATTGGTAAAAACGCACTTTCCGAAATGAAATACAATTTATACATTTCAGGCGTATTTATTTACGCGACTGTACAGAGCATTTGAGGATAATTTTGTTTGTCAGAGTAATCATTTATCGATTTACGTTCCTTATGCGTTCTTAGTTTTTGCGATTAAGTACCGTACTCGGAAACATCAATGAAATAGGTAAAAATAACCTACCTAAGCCTATGTAGTTAAATAAAACTGGTGCAAAATAACGAACACTTGATTTATTAAGGTTTATCATTTTCGAGGCTGCTACTGCAGGCAAAGAATGCGTTAATATTTTTCCGCATGCACTCCACTAACAACCGTCTGTTTACGTGTCTCAAAAATGGGACTATAATCAGCTCATGCGCCTCGTAATCGCGACCCTTTGTCACACGATAAATGTCATCAGATCTGTCTCTTTCTATTTCCATACAGTGCGAAGGAGACAGTGACGATATTATATCGAGCGAAAACTGGTTTGTTCGCTTGGCTGGATTTAACAATCACATGTTATCTCTTTTAACAAAAATAGCATCGTCGTGTAGCTTAAAAGATAGACACATAAGAAAGCTAGAGAAATCTCAGTGCTCGTATGATGTATGCCCGTAATGAACACAACATTATTGTCCAGTGTCGTTCATCCCATGCGAAGATTAATGTTCTATTGTTGACTACCCGCAGAAGCTTTTAAATTGAACCAGACTTATTTTGATGATAAATTACAGTGCCTGGCGTTTAAAAATGGCAAGGAATAAGTTATTGAACAGGTCTATCTACCTCAATTACTTAGGTTTAGTTATGCAACATTTTTGTTGTTATACTTACTTATATATAAAATAATATGATTAGAATACCGTTTTATAAATAATATTAGATTAACTTATAAATGTAATTAAATCGGAATAGCTTCTACTATGTCTAGGGATAAAAATTCTAGACGTTTATAAATTTGGTTAATTATAAATTTCTCTCACTTAAATAATAAATGCATTTCTTTTTTATCCTTTCACGAAACTACAGTTTAAGATAAAATACAGGCCTGCCAACGGCTAATACGCAAGCTGACATGACGCAGGTGTAGTGAAAATGTTCTAAGATATCTGAGTGGTGATTACAACAATGGGGTATGTAAGTACCTATGTCCTTCAATCCAGTTTATATTTACGTTAGAGAGCAATATTAAGTCATCCCATAGTTTGTACGGAACCCTTGATGCACAAGTAAGTACGAACTGCCCTTCACAGGCTTTTTTCAAGATTCAACACTGCACATGGTCGATTCTACACGCACAACGTAATTATATGTATTGCTACGATTTTGAAGAAAATTAATGACGCGAAATCGACTACCTATCTATTATAACATTTTAATTATAAAGGGTGCGTATATAAAGCGCTCTTACCATTCAAAGGTACCATTCAACCTGTTAGGTATGTTAATTGCTTTCAACCAACTTCTTAATCTGACGTCATCATGCAATTCTCGCTATCAGCCATTAGCATATCAGAAACGTAATTACAAGATTCAAAGAAACAGTTAAATGTGAGACTTACGACCATTTAGTTTTGCCTATTAGTTTGGTTTATAACTCAATTTAGCCAAGTCCGCAGACGGAGTCAATTACCTGCTCTGCGTGAGCGCACGGCGATCCGGTTTGACCCCCGTCCCCCGCGCCCCGGCACCCTGTATGCTGTATCCTCGTATTTTTTGCTCCACTCCTTGCACGCGAACCTCTAACGATTCCTTGTTATAAAGTAACGACATAGGCAATTTAAACTGGCCGAGACGGCCCCAAATTCCAATTAAGAGATGAAATGAAAAGATGTGATATCACGCTGGTTCGCCGTCGACGTTAATCGTTGTTGACTTTGATGGGAAGTAAATAACGTCGGTATGATCATGAAATGACTATACTTACATAATTATAAGGCCAGATTCTGAAAGATGTTTTATAATTATAATTTCAGAAAAACTAACATATCCTTGGCATACTATAAATTGACGTAGTCATTTAATATAATGTAACGTTTGATATAACGGTTTATTGTTATAATTTGTTATACTCGTACACTAATTATTAATTGCAGGTATTATGTTCTAATGTTAAGTAACGGGATAAAGTCGACGAATACCCGCTTCGCAGGGCTTCTATTTCCACTCCGAAAGACGTAAGGTAGGTAGGTAACTCACGAACCTAACCTAAGAAACAAGTAGGGATTTGAAGGGCTTTTAGCTCTTTAGTTTAGAACCTAACTTACTTCTTGTTACATTATATCATTTGGAAATTATCTACGACATTATATCATTCGTTATACCTATTAATACACAAAGCAATGGTATATCAAAGCAAAATAGATTAAGTGAAATTTTATAAAACGTCGTGCACCCGTAAGAGATACAGTTAGTTCCGAAAAATAATTTTAAACTTTGTTTATGAAGCTAATAACTTTTTTCTACATAGGCAAAGTCGCAAAACCTTATTTAGGAATGTATTCAAAGCGCGCCGCGATATTAAAGTTAACAAGCAATGTACGACAAAACTTATGAGCATCATGACCAAGCATTTAATATAGCGCATTTTTTATTACTTGGCGCCACTGAGGAATGCTTATTGCTTGCTAATGACGGCGACTTTGTCCGTGTCGCGCCTATAGACGTCCCGAAAGAATTCTTCCATTCACTTGTCCCAAAAATTAAATATCTATCTCGCTCGAGACGAAAAGGCATTTAGTGTTGGCGAAACACTTTAAATTAGGCATATACTAATATAACCTGTTAAGTGACTTAAAAATTAACGATGGAACTATTAATACTCAACTAATTAGAAGAGGCTTTTAACTTGATTTTTGTTTTAATTCGATAGCCATTTAAACTAAACCGCAGTTATAAATTCAGAGAGCAGATACAGACACGAGGTATTCAACTTACTAAAACTCTGACAAATACACTGACTAACAATGAACTACTGAAATTGGGGATCTACCAATAGAAGCTAGGTACTTGGTTTGAATTTGAAATCGAATTTGAACTTTGGCTTAATATTGAATCTAAAGCGATACCTATCTGCTGCCAAAAAACTTGGTGTCCTATTTAGAGTGAAGCCATGTCAGCTCTGAGCAGCTTCACACTTTATCAAGCGCAGGTTTGTTTGTGCAAGAGTACCGCAGCCACATATTGATCAGCACTAACCAAACGTCAGTCAGCCAATTTTACTGCCTCAGACTGCAGATTTAGCGATATGATGCAAAGGTAAATTTTGAATCTGATATCTATTGCGCTATACTATAATTATTTCAATGCTGCACAAGAATTACCCTATTAAATTTTACCAACTTTATCCAACAACTGCAACAACAGACATCAGGAGAGACATCATCATAATTTTCGAAGCATGTCACTTAATTTTGTTAATGATAGAAATTAGCTTTGGTATGTTTGAATTTCTCGTAGCATATAGTAAATGTGTATTAAATGTGTTTATGCAACTGTTACAAATAATTAGAGATCTTACAACACGAGTGCGGCTGGAATGATAAGTATACATGATAATGTCAAAGATTTTCTTTTATGTTTCGTATTTTTGAGGCATTTTTAGAGTTATTACCAACATAAACTTTGTAAGTTTCAGAATAAAAAGTTGTGCTAACGGAATAATGTTTAAAAAGTAAATTAAGTTATCAATAGTCAACAATTTTCATTCGTCTTTTCACACCTAAAAAATTCTGTATGTCGTCGTGTGTAAACGTCTTAATGTTATTCTCACCCAGTGTTTATTTTGTTTTATAGTTCCGTTGGCTGCGAGACGCAGACATCTGTTGGCGTGCAATTTGCCGCTGCAAGTACATGCGTGGATGTCATTTATAGCCCGGTCAGTTAAGAAATGCGAAAATATTTAAAGTACTGGATTTTATACAATTGACCTTTTCTTATGTGTCCACAAATTACAGAAACATATTTTTTAAATGTTAATGTACCGAGAGCATTCCGTTTTACAAGATTTTTCTAAATTAACATAAGTACAGTCAGCTGCAAACATATACTTACGTATAAGATAAGTTTACGTATATGATAGTATACGATAAGTTTGTTAAAAAAAAAACATACTTATATATCTCAACTCTCTTCCCGGTAAGAAAGTAGAAACTAGCAATGACTTTGTTTGAACGGATTAATCTTGTTGTAGGTGACATATCTTTTTGCTCATGACTGGTGCAGGCTGGTGCTGACTGCTTCATAAAGGTAAGATAAAATAAAAAAGGGAAATGAAAGGCGATTTTGCTTAAATTAAAATAGGGTATTAATGAAAAAACACTTGAAGTGGAAGTGGGCAGGCCATGTGGCGAGATTCACTGATGGAAGGTGGACACAAGCGGCTACTGACTGGTCCGGACCGAGTGGCAAGAGAGCCAGAGCACGCCCTAGAGAACGCTGGGTTGATGAAATTAAAAAAATTGCCGGAGAGGACTGGACTACGACAGCGAACTCAAGAGAGTCATGGAAATTGTTGGAGGAGGCCTATACCCGCCAGGGGCCTTAACTATAAATAAGTGTAAACATAATCAATTATATAATGTTTTTAGATATGTTAAGGATACAAATAGAAGGCTTTATTATTATCTCCTTTATTCATATTTTTTCTTAGGCTAGGTTTTTAACAATAAATTTATATAAAAAGTAAAATACAATAAAGTAATTACAAAATATAAATGCATTATAAAAAACCTAACCTAGGGTTAAATTATTATTATTATTATTATTATTAATGAAAAAATACGTCATTGTCTAACATTGAACTTCTGTGCAATTTTTGTATAATTTACCAACATGTAGAAAAAAAGTCGTAAAGTGGTGCGCCGTAAGCGAATCGATACAATTTGAAAATATGTGAATAACACGTTTCGCATTAAAATATTGAAACGCTCAACGTATTTCCTAAAAAAGTAAATAAAAAAATACAATTCATTTCTTATCGTGTATTCATTGACACGGTCCCGCCGTAATAAACCAGATATATGGTTTAAGTTTTTTATTTATTTTACCTATGTACATATTTATAGGCAAATTCCTGTTGTGATTCTAACGCTAAATTATGTTTCAGACTCAGACCACTCGACTGAAAATTACAAATAGGTACAAATAAAATATAAGCGTAGATACCTATAAACCGTGCCGCTAAAAAGTAACGCCAAGCTATAACAGTTTAGTAGTGATATTGCAATATAAAATTAAATCTGTGCACCACACCACAACTCTGCAGTGGGCAGGCAATATTTAAGAGCAATTGCGTCCGCCTACCGACAGTCCGACATACCTATTGCGTGTTTCCGATTAGTCACAACTCGAGAGCAAAGGTAGACCCAGTTATCTGCATACACTTACTTATCTATCGGTCAGTGAACCCTATTTAAATGTCTGGCCATCCTTAAATCAACTTTTGACGTAGGTGAGTACCCTTGATGGTTCATCGTAGCCATCGTAGGTAGCGTATATATTGAATATTTATGTGAAGAGAAATGTTTTGATTTTACAAAACTGTTTTAATTATCGTTTAAACTATCAACGACTGTATGATACAGATTTCAATCAAGGAATTGTTTGAAGACGAATTTCGTCTATTAATGAATGAAAACTTAAATTGTTGTTTATGATATGACAGGAGAAGAAAAGCTCTGCATTTGTTGTATTCTCTATTTTCACTTAACGGCGGAAGGCATACCTTTCCCAATCATGACAGGTTAATTCACTAAACGAGACTCATATCAAGGCAAATCATACATTCTCATGGATTCCACACATCGCTGCACATTCACACGTGAAGCAGGGATGACTCACCTCGATGATGCCGGACTCGGTGGTGCGACACCGGCCGGCAGCACGGCTGCTCCTGGTACGCCGTCCAGGAGTCCGCCAGCGCCGCCGCCAGCACCACCCACAGAACTCCGCAGGTCCACTGTCCACCCATCCTGCCGTCTGTCCAACACATCCGACACAACACTTCCAGTACACCGCTAACCTAACCAAACTACCTACATCGCTAACAATCCTTCAAACAATGCACCCAGAACTATTGTTAGTAAAGTCAACAACTTATTCCGGAAAACTTCAACTGTTTACATTACGCGTAAATCGAAACGCAACGAGATTGCGGTTGGTTTCGAATCGTTCGGCGATTAATCACCACCATGCAGCGCTTGTTATCTCATATCAAGTTATAATCTGTTCGTGAGCGCTTACTTTGTTGGGTTCGCTTGATTTATTAGTTGGGGAAGTATCGTCGCGATCGTGACGGCGTGGAGTCGGCGGGCGGCCGCGCAGCGTGTGCCTCCAACATCGCAGCGGCGGCAACTGACTGACTCGCCGCCGTCGAACCGGTAAACTCGCCACATGAGACAACGGATCTAACCGAAACGCGTCTCTGCCTCTGGCCTGCACCTTCGCCTAGTTAGAGAAAAGGACGGCACGAACCTGAAACAGCTCGAACTTTGAAAGCTCCAAACGAATGAGGAAGCTCGCTCCGCTCCACTCGTAAGGACAAGACTTAACGAAAAGTTGTAAGTTAAAAAGTTTTGATAATTTCGCCGATCCGGAGCAGCTCGGAATCGTGGGGGAGATCTGACTGCGCGTTGACCCTCGGTCGTTACGAACATATTGTAACGAAGGGGATGGATGCTCTCTATAAAACGTAGTAAATTTACCTAATTTATGTTTTCGTTAGGATACGCACGAAAAAGTTTTATGTTCGTAAGCACGCGAAAGGAAGTTAGTAGTTTATTTTTCTTTTGTATTATGTTTATTATCGAGCTAGTGCGTATGAGTCACGGTAGACACGTGGTCGTAAATTACGGAGGAATTTAAACAAGTCGTCGCTTCGTCGCCGCAAATACAGACGAGTCACACTAACTAACTCTCCTATCGGCCTACTTTAAATTTAAATATATGGTGCAGTAAATAAACATAAATTGGTTCATTTTCGTCTTACTGGATAGTTACGACTGTGCATGACTGAGATTCGTATTCTCGATTCGTAATTCTTCACATGTTGTTTTCTACGCTTCTCTAGAAAACTTCTCTCTGACGTTTCCCCGTTATGGTAGACCGATGATCTAGTCATGGAATGGAGTATATTACCTACATGAGTACCTGACGTTTTTGACAGTTACCAGGTTGCGTGGTCGCAATAAAAGTGAAAAATGTGCCATATCAAAGTAAAATTAACGCAAATTGCCAACTTAAAATCTAACTTATACATTTAATTAAGATGGATACAGCAACTGGACCAACATATTTTGTAAGGAAAGAGAGTTTTAAGTAAAGGCACATGTCTTGCCTGAAATTATATTTAATTATAATCTACGAGCTAAAAATATGTTTTTATACTTAAGTAGTTGTACCCGTTTTAGAAAACTAAGAAAATTTATATTTTTGCTCCATTCGAAATAAAAATTCTCTGGTCTCGTATTTTTCTCGGCCCTTGATAAAGGGATGAAGATAAGGATCTCATACACGTACCTGAGACAAATCATCGTTTCTTTTGAAACTAGTGTGTTTTATTGATTTTGATGGTCTAGGTAATTGACAACATTTCGTATTTGTAACAGGTGTAAATTAATATAGAGATCAAGAGCTTTGCGTCGTGTACACAAAAAAAAAATGAATTTATTTTACTGTATGTAAAGAAATATAAGAAAATACATACATAAAATAAGAATGACCAAAATCTACGACAGCTATACTCGTACCTGCATAGAGTTGCAGTATTCGATCTATCCGTGAGAAAAAAATAAGCTGTCAATAATATCAAGCTTAACATCATTCGTGTCTTTTTTAATTGGACACCAAACTAAAGTAAGATCGGCCATCTTTGTTCATGTTCATTTCATCTCATGTTTTATTTTTTGATAAGTTTTATTTACATTTAACACGGAAGTCATGCATTGGTTATAAACCAAAAAAACTGATACTGGCACAAGCTTCGAGCCGCCATAAACGGATTAATAATAATAACTAAAGTAACCTTGACATTATATCATAGTTTTGGAGTTAGTACATTTTAGAATGAGTAAATTTTAATAAAATAATTAGTAACCTAAGGAAAAATATAAAAACAGTGATTACGTCCTTTTTCTAAGCGGAATACAGACAAGTAATAAAATTGCAGTCTTAAAAATATGAAATCTTGTCAATTGCTGCGACATCTTCTTTGAATTTAGACAAGCAAAGACGAGCCCTTAAGTGCTGAAGACGTACAAAGCCAGCTATTGACGACTTTAGTCCGGTAACCCTGGTAACAACCCTCTATAAGCGCTAACTTTAGTTAATACAATTTCTGAATTTTCTGCAAAAGGCATTAATAGTAAAAAGATACTCAGAAGGTAACTTTACTAACACCTCACGATTGACGATTTACTTCCAAGTCATCTTTTACACTGGCGAAAAAAAACCAATAAGTACATTTGTAATGGAAGCGAACTCTAGATCAACATCAGATCATTACCAAATTAAATAAACAACTTCTACAAGTGTACCCAAATACTTTCAAGTGTCTCTTATTTGTTCTAACTTGAAGTGGGTAAGCGTCTCTCCGTGTGAGAAGGCAGTAATAATTAATCTAATTATTAAGTTGTCTGCGAACTTGTCGATAAGTCCCGCTTTGAGCTGACCCTGATTAAGGGTAGTAGGGTTAGCTTTATCAATTACTTAACCTCCCTGCGGCTGCCCTCCGTCCAAGAGTGCCGAGAGCCCGCCACTCGCTTTTAATCTTAAATAACTTAATTATAACAACAACACCCTTTCGACATAATTTCATGTAAACTTAGTAGCATTACCTACGCGCTGTGAGACGCAGTATACCAACTGCAGTTTACTTTACACGTATTTGTCGAAATTGAAACCAGATTATGCTATAAATTAACAAAGTCTGATGATACTGTTGGTAAATGTAACGCGATATAAACCAAACCCGCCTGAGTCCTTAATAACAAACTCGCTATAAGTGAAGCTGAGTATCACATTTTAAGAGTAGGTAGATCTCGGTAAATATTTCATAAGGGGCGCGGAGAGATCTTTAACGTCGCGGCCCCATTTTCATCAGTTCTTCAAGTTTTTCAATAAAAACTTTCGACGGCGTCCCATTTACATACGGTATGGATTCATTTATTTTCCAAAAGATTTTTCGCGTAAAAGCGGGGAAGGTCTCGGTATCCATTAAAGGAGAAAGGTCGTGGCACTTCAGCTCGCGACCCGTCGCCGCCACGGCAGCCATCTGCCACTCCAATCACAATATCTTAATAGTCAATACGATTTCGCGATTATGATCATAATCAACAACACATAAAACCCGCCAGATGTAAATTAATTTGTCTTTTCATTAACTAAAGTTTACAAACACCAATAACAAAACTTGTAAAAAGAGAACGTTAAAGAATTTTCTAAAGAAAACAAGGAATTTACAGCATGAAAATAAGTCCACCATAAAACAAAAGAACACGCACGTAGTATCGTAAAGTGTGCAGTATAAACTCGGTAGCTATAAAGTTGTTCTTAATACATTCAATTTGTTTCCAGCGGGTTGCAGCCAATCCGACCATAATTGTAACTCGTAAACTATGCACCAATGATCATGCCTGGAACTAAAAGCATAAGTATTCTATCGCTAATTCCGCGGATAGTTTGCATAAAGAAGTGCAATTTTAAGTATGTATTATAAAAACTGACAACCGCGCCGTATAATATGAACTAGTTATTTTAAAATTGCGAATTTTCAATTGCCAATAACTTGAAAAGTATTGGATTTTTTGAAAAACTTTATAGATGATTTTTTGCTTAAAATTAGGCCTTCTATCGATATCCGAGGTTATTTTGAAAAAAAAAATTCACCCCCGAGAAGGGGTGGCAACCAGCCCCAGGATGGTTGCGGAGTTCAAATCATTTTCACTTTTGAAGTTAAGGGTAAGATGAGCCTATTCCAAAATTTCATGCAAATCGGTTCACCGTAAAAAAAATCGGAGGTAAGACCGTATTTTTCGCTTCAATGACTGCACTACGAGCTCTTTCTAAAATGAGAGGGCACAAAAAAAACATCTCCGTACGATAACGTTGCTTTTTGAAATTTTCACACATGGTTCGTTACACATGGTCGTATAGCGGAGCTCCCGCGAAATTGCTTTGTTCTTTATAAAGGCGAGCCAGTAAGCAGGCGCCGGTGCCCTGCAAATTATCCAAATAAAGTAGAAGCTCGCGTTCCGTTACAGTTACCTACTGGTCGGGAATAATTTGTACGGTGTATATCAAGTTTGTATACAGAACAATATTTTTTACAAATATAGTACACCCTTACACAAAACGACCTAAATACTCCCAAATTAAGTTCTTATAGTCTTGTGTCAAAGAAACTCCAAGCAAAACTCCCTTTCCATTACACATTGCGTGACTCTAAGGCGCCTTATGAGTTCCATTGTGAATTACCATGTCTCAGTTCCGTAAGCCATCACTGGCAACACGCACTCTTCGAAGATTTTCGTCTTCAGGCACTGGGGAATTTTCAAAGAGAAGATATGATATGACACAGCTTTCCGAACGCTGCTGTGCCCAGAGTTGCCAGTGTTGCTTGGAGTTTTTTTGCGTGAATGAGTTAAAAATGAGGATATCCGTAGAAGCACTTGTAGGTAACTGACATAGCTCGTAGGATTACACGGTTAAAGTAGTAATGGAATAAATGGTCGTTGGAGCTGCAAATTCCTGATAGAGTGGCGACCACGTATAGGAAAGCACAGCGTGGGGAGCCCCAGGCTAGATGGACGGATGACCTCGTGAGGGTGGCGGGGACTCGATGGATGCGGTCCGCAGGGGATCGCACTTTGTTCAGCAGTATGGCTGATAGATAAATAGACTTTTGTCACTTGTGATATGGGTACTAGAGCATGATATACCTACACTACATTGATAAATTCGCAGATATAAGAGCAACAGGGGCTCGCACACGCGTCGGCCGTCACATCACACCAGTGTCGCCACGAGGCTACCCGATTGCGTCGCATATATCTTACACAAATAATCAATAATATGCAATTCTTATTCGGCTTTTGTGGAAATCAAGACTTCTGCGATTAGAGTAAATTAATTAACTGAACTGGTCTCCTCTGTTTTTATTCGTAAATATTAACAACGTTGTCGTCCCTCCTATGCAATATTAATATGAAATGCTAATTGCTGGGTTCACATATACAAATGGGCGACATGAATATATATATATATAAAGTACACATTTATTATCATTAGAATGGAAAGATGAGTCGACCAATTTTATTCCACTCTTAACTCAATTATGTGTAACCAAATAATATGAGGTCGTGCCTCACTCCTGTGGCTGTGCCACACACATACATGATTCGGTTTTACCTGGTGCCTTTCCATATCTAAATTGCCTCTGTGTGGTTGCTAACCCACTTACACTGCAGAGGAACTCTCATGATAATCAATGGCTATGCACCTCCAGTTGGGCAACGGTCGACTTGCTCCGGTCTAGTCAGGGTACAATCCTGGTGACTCCAATCATACTTTGCTCACTAGTCACTTAGCCGGACGGGGAGGCTTTGCCTCCCCGGAGACCTCCACCTTCCCCATAGTCTCGCCTCGGTTGCTCCAACTCAGTCGACCGTGCCAGTGTGTTCCCGGACACACCTCACATGCATGGGAGCTCCGGGCTTCCCTGTCCAATGTCCTTGACTACCAAGTGTGCTGTGCACTGCAAGATTGGACTAAAACTAACAGAAAGAACGATATGCTTTAACCGTCTCCTCATCTTTCCACCTTATGATGCACTTTTAGGTCGACATAATAATATGGCAAAGTAAACACTCACCTGGTGTTCTCTATGGGACATAGGCCTCCTAGAAGCTCGTAGCTTCTAACTCGTCTTACGACCACGATTCCTGCTCCACTCTTTCTCGTGTTCACGGCAGCTACTCTCCCGCCATCTTTCGATTGTTACATGGCGAATCGCGCTGCGCGCGACACTCCCACAGGCAAAAGGAGTCTTATTGCAGTAGTGTGAGCAGGTGACGCGTCCACTCCAGTATTTTCTCTCTGGCTCGAATTGCAGCGTCCCTCTTAGTCGTAGTTTCCGGTTGCATATTGTCAGAGTTGGGAGTAACTCTTTCGGATCTTGATGCCTCAGTACTCATCATAGATTCCTGCGTAGCCGTTACTTCCTCAGTGGCAACTACCACGTCATTATCCTCAGGTATCGGATCGGTTTGTGGAGGTTGTATGCTATCGCTTCCACTTTGCGCAGCATCCAGATCTAAGTACTCAATAGGTGAGTCCAGAGGTGGTGCAGTTTGTTCCTCATCAGTCGCTCCTGATCGTGGAGAGTCCTCTGGTTCTGTCTCTAGAGGGTAGAGATGACCTACAGACCGTGTCATTATGGTGTCTCCAACTTTAACTTTAGCGACCCTATGTTTTCCATCTGCACTTCTTAGAAGCTCGGCTATCTTTCCCACTTTCCACAGCTCGCGGTTCTTTAAATCTGATTTTATTTGAACAATGTCTCCTATTTTTGGTTCACCATCAGAAACAATTCTTGGCTGTTTAGGAGAGCTTTGGTATCTCTCTCTCAGACTCGTCAGGTATTGTGCCATGAATATTTTCTTAAACTCCTCCAGGATTATCAAGCCTTTTTTCCAGCTCTCTATCAGATTGACTTGCAGTTTGGAACCGTCCACTGTACAAACACTGTTCGTTGCTGGGGTCAAGGTTAAGCATTTTCCCAGACTTAGAAAATCGGCTGGTCTTAATATATGGATCACTTCGGTTCCAACTTTTGTAAGCGGTCTTGAGTTGACAACAGCTTCTACCTCTTTTAGAACAGTTAACAGTTTGCTGTCTCCAAGAAGGTGCTTTTCGAGAGTTCGCTTTAGAGAATGCTTTACTACTCCTATCAGTCGTTCGTAGAATCCACCATGCCACGGAGCCAGCTGAGGAATAAATCTCCATTCAATTCCTCTTTCAATGCAATACGGCTTACTAACGACTTCAGATGTTAATTTGAAGCAAGTGGCATTGTCTGAATACAGACGTTGTGGCGTATTTCTAGTGGCAGCAAATCTTCTAAGTGCCAGGAGACATTCTTCTGCAGTCAAGTCGTTAACAATCTCTAGATGAATGGCTCGAACAGCTAGACAAGTGAACAGGGCAACCCATCTCTTTTGTTTGCCAGTTGGCTTGATCACATACAGCGGCCCGAAATAATCTACGCCACAGTATGTAAAGGGTGTGCTATAGTTCACTCTTTCAGCTGGTAGATCTGGCGCAGTTGGCAAACGGTATGGGCCACCGCCGTGTTTAATGCACCGCTGACATCTCGAGATCACTTTTTCCACCTGACGTTTACCCTGTGGTATCCAGTACTTCTCTCTAATGAGGCTAAGAGTATGTGTAGTGCCAACATGATTATTATTTTCATGACTTTCCTTGATGATCCTAGTTGTAAATTCGCAATCTCTAGGAAGTAAAATAGGATGTTTCATGTCATAATTTCATGTGGTGTTTACCATCCGTCCCTGGCATCTCAGTACACCGTCCACATCTAGAAACAGTCCAAGATTTCTAGTCAGATGTGTTATCTTTCCTGCAATTTCGTTGGCAAAATGAAGTTTTTGCAGTTTTTTAATCTCAGTTATATTATCTGCCGAGTTCAATGACGATGGCGTGTCCTGTACTGAGTCAATTTCGGTTATGTCATTACTTGAATAATTTATTTCTGACTGGTCGATTTGGTCGTCAATTTCCATCTGTTGGTCATCATTTGCTTCAACAGCTCGGAGTTCATTTCCTGGACCATCATCAGCTTCTGGTCTGCTACTGTGATTGCTCTGGTACAGGCCCTCCCCAACAGAAAGGACTGTCATATGGTTCATGTAGTACCTATCCGTAGGCCACATCGTTTCGTCCTCACTTAAGAATGTGGGGCCATTGAACCAAAGTTCTTTGGATTGACTCCACCTGTCAGGTCTCGTGGCAACATCAGCTGGGTTCATCTTAGTGTTGATGTAGTATAACTCTGCTTGCATTTAGTTTTTTCTGATCTCTTCTACCCTGTTCGATACAAAGGGTGGTAATAATTTGTTCGAACGCATCCATCCATGTACGACCAAACTATCGGTCCACAACATTTCTTTGCTTATTGGAAGAGATAGATTTTCCCTCACATATTTTAAGAGTCTACTTGCTATGAGCAAACCCATGAGCTCTAGTTTTGGGATATGAAGTTCACTTGCATCTTCATTTTTGGCTATTCTTGATTTTCCCATTAAGAATGAGACTGATGTGCCTTGGTGACTTCTTGCTGTTAAATATATGACAGCAGCATATCCGGCCTTTGAAGCGTCAGAAAAGCAATTCAACTGGTATGTTGTCTCTAGTTCCGGGTTATCATTTATCACAGATCTTGGCAATTCCAGCTTTACAGCCGTCTTTATTACATTACATATTTCCTGCATAGACTGTATCAGGTCATCTGGTAGGTTGGTGTCCCATTTATACTTTTGTTCGCAGATGCTCCGAAACAAGATCTTCAAAGGTAGGGTCAATGGACAAATGTAGCCACATGGGTCGTAGATTCGAGCTAAGGTACGAAGCACTTTTCTTTTAGTGTTGGCTGGTGCTTCTTTGTCAAAGTGTTGATCAGTAATTTTCAATTTCAGGGTATCTTTTGTCACATTCCACGACAGTCCAAGAATTTTTACTGTTTCTCCCTGTTTTGCTTGCTGTTCTGTAGGTATAAGGTCAAGAAATTCCTTACTATTTGACATCCAATCCCTTATGTTCATAGATATTTGCCCAAAGGTATCTCTAGTCCTTTCAAATATCTCCTGCGCTTCTTTCACAGACTTTGCTCCAGTTACAAGATTGTCTACATAGCATTTATTAGCAATATCTTTTAATAAGCTTGCGTCTGTTTGTGACATGTGATATCTAATAGTCGCTGTCAGGAGAAATGGGCTTGAAATTATTCCAAACGGGACTCTGCAAAACCGAAGATATAACAGGTTTTCTTCCGTTAAATCCTTTGTGATGTCTTTTACCCATAGGAATCGTGTTACATCACGGTCCTTATCTTGAAGTCCTACTTGCAAGAATGCCTTTTCTACATCGGCGACAATTGCTATCTTTTTCGTCCTAAACTTCAGGAGAAGGGCCGTGAGGTCCTCGAGCATGGAGGGGCCACTGTATAGACATTCGTTTAGGCTTTTCTTGTCCATACTTCTCATTGAAGCATCATATACAATCCTTCCACGCTTCCCTTCATTTTTTACAATATGATGAGCAAGATAGTGCACAGGGTGTTCGGTGTCATTCCTATGTGGTTCGACTTTTTCAATGACATTTCCGTTTAGTTGTTCCTTGAGAATATCATCATATTCCTGTAATGTTGCCGAATCCAGTCTATTAATCAAACTCTTCAGTCTTCCTAATGCCATGCCAAAATTGACAGGAAGCTGAGGTGGGTATTCAATCCATGGCCAAGTCACTTCATAACGACCATTGTTGTATTGTATGGTATCATTGAAATGTTTGACTGCTTCATCTTGTCTAGTGGCTTTAGGTGAGTCATTTATGCCAATACACTCAAGTGACCATAGAAATTTGATGTCAATGTTTCTGAGGGGTAAGTCCGGTTCGGTAAAATAAGGGCAGCTTGAACTATGACAGTGACAGTAAGTAGTTACAGTTAGTATATTCTCGTGGGCGATAGTACGGTTTTCATCTCCAGAGTACAGCCAACCAAAGTCAGTATCTATTAAATACAAATTATTCTCAAGTTGTATCTTCGCTTGACGTCTGAAGCCTTCATAATAGTCGTTCCCTATTAAAAGGTCCACATTTTCACCAGTAGAACTGTCATCAGCTGATAGATCAACCATGGAGTGATCAAATTTAGCTACTGGTAACTTCTCTGTAATATGTGGAACGATATTTACTCTTACTTGTTTTTTGGTGCCACGTTTGGTTTCAATTACAATGTCCACTGAAGGGCTCGGCATTTCCTTTGGATCCGTTTCGCCAAACGTGAACACTAAGAGTCGGTCTTCATTATCCGGTAATAGCTGTAGTTTGGAAGCAGCCCGTGCAGTAATGTAACTCCTCTGCGAGCCACAGTCCAATACAAGTCTGCACTTATGTTTGTTTATTTTGTTGTTGTTGGGGTTGATGATTTCTGCCACCGCTGTCTGTAAAAAATTGTACTTGGTCATATTTGCCATATAACACTTGACCATCCTATGATTACTGACAGGAGAATCATTCTCACCCTTCGGCTTCGGACACAGAAGTTGCAGATGTTCATCACCACATCGGTAGCATTTTATCTTTCTATGGCACTGGTTAGCATTATGGTTCCGCTTGAGGCACTTGAGACACCTGCCGGATAACTGTTTTTTCCTGGACTCAATGTCACTGTATTTCCTGCAGTCGACACTATTGTGATTATGAAGCTTACAGAAGATGCAAGGTAACCGGTTCTTCTTTTTTGGAATGTTATTGTTAGCAGGACTGTCAGCTTTACGTTTTAAATTTCGCCTTTGTTTGTAGGTGGCACCACTTCGCACTGGATATTCTGCCATTGTTTGGAGTACCTCCGTAGTGATAACATCTTGCTTCATTTCTAGACCCTTTGGTGTTGGATGAGCCTGAGCCTTCTCCATTGCCACCACAATATCCAATAAGATTCGTCTTACTGTTGCTGTCGAATTCTCTCTGGATGGTTGTGGCATTAGGTGATACTGATGTAGCACTTGTTCAGGAAATTTGGCAAGTATAGTGGCACGCAAATGGTTTCCAGAAGTGTTTTCTCCCAACTTTTCCAGTACCCGCAGGTGCCGTTCAATTTCATCAAGCGTATGTCTGCAACTGGATGCTGTGTAATCTGCTCGTCCCATGTTAGATAGTGCTGTATAGTGGACATCTATAAGCGCCTCATTGGAACCATATCTGGACTTCAAGGCTTCCACCGCGATGGTATAGTTGTGATTCGTGATACTTATACCAGCTACAGCTTCTAGAGCTTTGCCTTCCAAACTGCTTAATAAATAAGTCAGTTTGTCTGCTTCAGCCATTGGTTGGTTGTCAATATTCGACTCAAACCTGTCCCAAAATTCCAACCATCGTAATTGATCACCATTAAATTTGGGCAGTTGCAACTTTGGCAATTTAATATTTATTTCACGAGTTGACTGATGCCGTTCCGTTGTTGTCTCTTGAGGGTTAGCAGCAACAGAAATGGCTGACTCAATATCTATCACCAATTCTTCAGCCTGTAATTGTAGTTCCATTGCATTTGTGACCACCATCAATTGAGGGTTTGACGAGGCCGTTGTGTAGTGACGCACCTCATTTTGCAGTTTGTTAGTCAGGTCTTTTAAGTGGCTTATCGTACTGGATACATTTTCGACAATACGATTGCCAGCTCCGTCAGATTTGATGTTCGCAATAAACTGTTGAAGTTTATTTTGTCGCATTTGGACAATGCCCGCCAGAATATCTTCCATCGTGTATGCTGAAACACGCGAAAGAACAAGTTGACTACAGTTGATCGAATTTCAAAACTTTGTACGTCAAGTATACAATTGTGAAAACTCACCAGTGTTTCACTATTTCTCACTTATGGATTCGCCAAATCGCCACACCTAACCCCGGACACTGCGTTTTATCCTGTATGAGCTGAAATTAACAAACAACAAAGAATTTTACATCTCAATCCCGCCGAAATATTTCACCGTGTCGTTAGTATGTACGTGAATCGTGATGCGTATTTACCTGTGTTTTTTTGTAGATCGGTGTCCTTTTTCAACACTCCATTACTGTCACACCAAAACACACTCGCTAAAACACTGATTTGCGAATATAAATGGCTATTTCTCATTAAAAACTTGTTAGAAAAATTCGACACACAACAAGCAGAAAATTTTTCACAACCACAAACAAACAAACCGAAAGGCGGGAAGTCGAAACGAAAACGGTTCGAGACGTAGTGTTGCACGCCGAATTAACATAGAATCGATTTCATGTCTATTCGTACAAATAGTAAAATCAAAGTTTCTATGTTGCGAGTATTTATCGGTTCCGTAAAAAATACTATATTTTACAAACTACCACAAGATTACTAATAAATAATAATCTTTGTACTAAATTAACTTAATAATATTTTCAGTCACATATGGTTCATTTAATTGAATCGATTAAAATCGATTACTTGAAAACGCACTAAAACCATAGACACTCGAACGAGTGAACGAATGAATCACAGACGAATGAACCTTAATAAATAATGTCATTTAAGTGTTGTAAGAGTACTTGCTTACTCTGACATTTACTTGATAAATATCTTGATAATAGTTTGGAACACGAAAGACGATTTCTTGAGATAAATTTGATTTATTTAACTTGATAGGTGTGCACACTTATAGAATAGCGAACAAGAATTATGACCGTGAATGAATAAGCATTTTATTGACTAATTACAAAACTTTATACAAACTAAATGCTGATGGTGCAAATGAACATTATGACGCATGTGCAATTTACTTGTACAAGTGTAATCTACACGATCGTCTTGCATAAAATAATAATCGTAACTTAAGCTTTACACACAACTTACGCTACAAAATATCATAATGTCTTCTTGGAGTTTGCCCGAATTTTCTTGCACCAAACCCCAAATTAATTTTGCTGTAGAACTGTGTGCCTTTCAGTTCTTCCCTTTTAGAGAGACTGACAATCACTCCGTATACTAAAATAACTTATGATTTGTAATTTTACCCACAATTAAGTTACATTACTTACTTACGTTAAATATCTGCAACAGTAAATCATGAACAAAATAGATTTTCACGATCTCTGCTTCGACAAAGAACTGGCAAAGTTCTCTGTTTCAATTTTTATTAGAGTGAATTTTGATAAAAATGAGCCACGCTTATCTGGTTCATTAATAACAATATCACAGCACGCTCCACCAAAATGTCGTCCCTCCTATGCAATATTAATATGAAATGCTAATTGCTGGGTTCACATATACAAATGGGCGACATGAATATATATATATATAAAGTACACATTTATTATCATTAGAATGGAAAGATGAGTCGACCAATTTTATTCCACTCTTAACTCAATTATGTGTAACCAAATAATATGAGGTCGTGCCTCACTCCTGTGGCTGTGCCACACACATACATGATTCGGTTTTACCTGGTGCCTTTCCATATCTAAATTGCCTCTGTGTGGTTGCTAACCCACTTACACTGCAGAGGAACTCTCATGATAATCAATGGCTATGCACCTCCAGTTGGGCAACGGTCGACTTGCTCCGGTCTAGTCAGGGTACAATCCTGGTGACTCCAATCATACTTTGCTCACTAGTCACTTAGCCGGACGGGGAGGCTTTGCCTCCCCGGAGACCTCCACCTTCCCCATAGTCTCGCCTCGGTTGCTCCAACTCAGTCGACCGTGCCAGTGTGTTCCCGGACACACCTCACATGCATGGGAGCTCCGGGCTTCCCTGTCCAATGTCCTTGACTACCAAGTGTGCTGTGCACTGCAAGATTGGACTAAAACTAACAGAAAGAACGATATGCTTTAACCGTCTCCTCATCTTTCCACCTTATGATGCACTTTTAGGTCGACATAATAATATGGCAAAGTAAACACTCACCTGGTGTTCTCTATGGGACATAGGCCTCCTAGAAGCTCGTAGCTTCTAACTCGTCTTACGACCACGATTCCTGCTCCACTCTTTCTCGTGTTCACGGCAGCTACTCTCCCGCCATCTTTCGATTGTTACATGGCGAATCGCGCTGCGCGCGACAAACGTTTCATGTGAAACAATTTCTGATTCATTAGTGTAAAAAAAATAACGTTTTTCTCACTTCGTAAAAACGTAAAACATAAATTGAACTTAATTGTCTACTGCATTAAAATAATAATATTATTGCTTTGGACAATATGGATTTCCGCAAAGTAACGTCGGTTCCATTAATTACTTATTGTTAGCTGCAGTTTACGTTAAAATTTAAATGAAATATTTTATCTTATTAGAATTGTTGTGAATCAATAAAAATACACAATCGTTACCTAATTAAATTGTTGACTATCTCACTGTATATTCTCACTAGATATTTTATTTGATCTGTGGTCGTATTTTCTATCCAACCTTTTTTATTCAGTACTTCACGCGCAAACGACTAATTGTACTAATTTCACATCATACGGAAAACCATCTCAGTATTGTTCCCTTAATATCAACGTAAGTAAATCAATAAAAACACACTGTATGTAGGTTTGAGATCAATCATTAGAGGAACAAAACGCTTCATCTAGAAGCAGATGTTAGGAGGCGTGTCGCGCCCTGGAAGAGTCAGCAGCCAGCGGCGATAATTGATGAAGCGAACCCCCGCCCGGGCACCTTCGACAACACTAACTTTATCTCGTCCAAGAGGTCACCTTTTAATTTTTTCTCGAATTAAGAACAAAGTTTTAACTCTCATTAGGACCATTTTATAGAGCATTCTCGCCGAAACTGTTCTCGAGGGGCGTGCCGATTCAACTTTCTGGAACAATTTTTGTGAATAATTCGCTGTTAACTTATTCATATAAATTTACGTCCTGTAAGTATAACTGGCGTAAGTTTCTCAGCAAAAAATATACCTACTAATTAGAATTATTCCAATTTTGCCCAGCAGTGCTGTTAAGTCATTATTATATATATTTCTGTTTAGAACTGGCTTCAAGTGGAGTCTCTAAGGTTTCGATAGGTAAAAAAATGTATATTCGTGGGATAATTTAGAAGCTCATTAGGTAGTATTGCGCCGAACGGCCGCCATTCAGCGCACATTCACAGCGACGATCCGCGCAGTCATTAAACTTCTATTGTGGCATTCAACACTAACAATGAAATATATTTTTTACCATGTCACGCCAATTAAAAGTCCTTACAAATAGAAGAATAATCATTAAACTCAAAGAATGTCCTAATTGTGTTTGAATGAAAATACAAATGGATGAGCGGCGCACATAAACAGTTTCGACGTGCGGCGAGCGCACGTTTATCAATATTTACATGACTAATGGGCCTCAATTTTACATAAAAGTGCAAAAGCGAGTGAGCTTAGGCTCACCAGCGAAGTGGTCCAATTTGCATGTTTTATGCAGGCCGGTGATGCGCGGCGCGCGGACAGTGCACGCGCAGGGTCTTTGAAATTTTTATACGCTATTCCCACAAATCGGACGCCCGCGTTTTATGAGGAATTGTGCCGTCTACCGCGGCGCGGTTTAGGTCACGTCGTAGCGGATGTTTAGCTCCTCATTGCACGATCTACTACGTTTTTTCATCAGCTTCTACAATGAGACTTTAACACTTAGTCGATTACTTTATTTAACAACCACCCTATTCGTTATCCACTATTGTTTGATCGATAGCTCGCACTTATTTCGTAGAATAAATTTCACACACACTGAATGCAAAAAGCGATATGCATAAAACACTCCGACCGGCCAAAAAAGAGTGTGGAACATGTGTTTTCCGCGCAGTTTTTTGTTTTGCGATACATTCGGTTATAACGGCACCTGACCCTAATATGTTGCGGTGTTGTGATTCCGTTAGCCAGTTTTATATCTCGCAGTGGTAATCGACGGGCCGTGCGGGTGAAACAACCAACTTTTACAGAGAAGCCATCGCGTGAATGCAGCACTAGCTAAATTGCATTGTTCGTTTTATTGCGAGTGCGGATGCCGGAGCTCTCGCCAGAATTATTTACTATGTAACAGCACATGCACTTTATTCTGTCCGCCAATTTTAATATTGAAACCTTTCGCTTTATTCATTGTTCTGTACTTTTACTCTTATGGGGCAACTTACACTTACAAGGCAATATTGAAATATTCATGGCGGGATAACGAGCTGCTTGAAGCGGTTTGGTCTGCCTTGCTATACTTCCTGAATTTTATAAATGAGCTAAAGTTATTAAGTAAATCGTAAAAAGGACTTCGAAACCCCTTCAATTAACAAAAAATAAATAATGATCGTATCTGTATAGTTTTAGAGGAAGAACCTATATAGGTATTTACACACTGTTTTAGAATATGCAATGATAAGTTAGAACTGTTCTTTCACGCCATTCAAATAAATGAATGAAAAATTAAAGCTTATTTAGAGACATTATTTCCAGATACATGTAGTTAATAAATATTTTTTCTACTCCAGTACATTTTTCTGTCATTTATATAGTTACTAACTCTTATATAAAGACATAAATTATGAAAGTCTGTAAAAGTCTATACTCTATTTCCCAAAAAAACACTGCTAAACGATGTTATACGAGTAATGTCGCCAAAAAGCATCACTTAGTACCACAGACCACAGATTACAAGATACAAAGTTCACACAATTTGCAATTTAAAAAAAACTTATTGTACTAAAGCATTACTGCCAACTTAAAAAAAAGTTTTATCTTCAGTGCATGGATGTTTAGTATAGTGAACGCATACCTTTATGTATAAGTTAATATTTTTTTTGACAGATCTAGACGTCAATAAAAAAAAAGTTTATCAGAGACTATTATTATTTTTTTATTTTGTTGATTCCGAGCGGGAACATGTAATTATTTTCTTTGTTGTTTATTTACATTTTATTTATGAAATGTCGACTCGTAGAAAAGTATTGTATGCAACGTTGTATAAGAAGGTAAAAAAACGCTCGTGGCATCTTTCTTACGCCCATACATTTCCCATGCCACTCGCGTTTTTTGCCCCCCTCTTATTCACGGTTGCATAAAATACTATTTAAACTGTTTTATTACTGTCTTTTATACCTATGCAATGCGTGGTCAAGATTTAGCTTCCTTACTGTAAGTTGTAAATAACAGTTAAGTACCTATACAAACCCATAACAATGCCTGACTACCTCAGAAGCTGAAGTCTTAGTCCGCAAAAGCTGAACACAATACAAGCGCAAGAATTCGCGGTGTACTGCATTTTATAAAACGTGTTACATTGTTCTGGCCGTGATGTTCCTCACGTCGCATTGTATCGATTCAATGATTCAGGGATGGCGTAATGGCTCAAAATAAACCAAGAACGCTCCAATCGCTGCACCATTGTCTCCTCCACTAAATACGATACAAAAGATATTCGATTTTATTGAAAAGCTCCATTGAAGTCATAATGCTGCGGCGAGAACTCATTACCGACGCTAAAACTACGTGGAATAATTTTACATTAAAATTAAACAGTATTTTTTTTATACAAATTATAATAAACTTACATTGAGAATTAATCAGCTTATATTTTCACGGGTGTAGCTTTTAAGTTTCAGTCGTTATTTTCATAACTAGTTAACTTAATAAGTTAACATAGAAACTGAACAGTTTCACCATCTTGTGATTCTCCAAACATATTGTGGTAAAACTAGTAGTCACTCCCGCCACCCTCTTGGGCAAAGATCGCTCCTGAGATGTAGCCGTCACATCACATCGCAAAGAAGCAATTTCCCCTGTGTCACCTACCACCGCTCGCCTATCGATGCGCCTTACACCGGCCAAAACTCTATGATACAAGGTGTATTCCGTAATTGTATTCTCTATTTAATAATAGGCTCTATTGTAATACTAGTAGTCGCTCCTGTCAGCCGCTTGCAACAAAACCGCTCCAGAGATGCAGGCGTCACATCGCAAAGACGCAATTACCTCTGTGTCACCCACCACCGCGCGACGACGTGCAATCAAGCAGCCACAATACTGTCGATGCACCTTACACCGGCCATAACTCTTTGACGCGAGCTTCATTAAGTCAATTTATTCTATATTTTACAATAGACTCTGTTGTAGTACTAGTGGTCCTACCCGACGGCCTCTTGCGCTAAGATCGCTCCTGAGATGCAGGCGTCACATCGCAAAGAAGCAATTTGCTCTGTGTCACCTGCCACCGCTCGCCATCAACGCGCACTCGGGTTCCAGAACACTGTCGATGCACCTTACACCGGCCATAAAACTGTTTGATGCGAGCTTCATTACATTCTACGTAGGTGGCACCTGACAAAATCTTTTATGCGCTCTCTGTCTTATATACTCGATAAAATAGGTAAAATTAAAATCTAGATTATGCAAATAAACTCAATCAGAGCACACTTTATCACAATTGATATTTAACACAAAACTAATCAACATAGATCTTAGATGCCTATATACAAACAACTGATAACATATACGTAAAAAAATATACTCTAAAATGTATTATTACTATGAAACATAAAAAAAGTAAATTCAAATAAAGAATACTTAGTATTTTAATTGCTAGTAGGTAAACATGTTGTATCCACGGTGTATCATTTATAAACCATATCTTAGTTTTTATTTATACGTACTTACATTATGACGTACTTACATCAATGCATCGGATGCCAAGGTCCTATTTCAGTCTCGAAACCAGCAAATAAAAGAAAAGTCCGGAAGTAAAGGTTTTGTTTATAAACCAAATTTAACACCAGCAGACCGCAACCTTTTAGTTTAACCTGACAGCAAGAATGATTTAAAATTAACAAAACTGAAATCTGCTCTCCTTTTACCTGCATATTTTTAGAATATCGTTGGAATCTATCTACATTTTAAAAGGCACACTAAGAGACACGAGGAAAATGTAAATTTGCTGTCAAGTTTTTAGCTATTCAAATTGGCAACAAATGGAGCCCTGCGGGTTGAAGCGTCTTATAAATAACTACGCTATGCATCCGCACTGATCGCGATTTTCGATACCTTTCCTTCATTATTATGAAAACTAAGTTGTAAACCTTATTCAATATAATCTAAGGCTGTAAACAACAAAGGTGAAGAAGGAATCAAAATCTGTGTTAAGATAATACGATACGACCAAACGTTGTAATTTGTATCATTAGTAGTAGTCTTACATTGCATTGTTAGGTATTAACGCCCTTGAAATTGTTGTTCAATTTGTATTTAGTTTCAAACCTCTGATTGAACCGTTTGAGTCCATTTCGTCCGGTTGTTTATCCAGTAACAATGAGCCTTAAACGCCGCTGATGAATCGGCAAGATCCATCAGCAGTCCGCTTTGAATGGGCATTCCGATCCCAGTTTACGGAAACATGAGCGCCGCCAGCTAAATTTGCCATCGCTGTCGAGACAACGTTTACCAACAACAGTATCAGCGAATTTCCTGTAAACTATCAACTTACACCCGCTTTCAATATCCTACGCGTTCGGGCACACGTATAGGTAACTAGTTAACATTTTCCTTCCGAGCTCGAAAGCTTTAGCCGCGTAGCCGGTTTAATGTAAACTATACTCGGTTTAAGCTCGCTAGTCGAATTTGTCCTACTTCCAGTTGTCCGACAAACTTGGCACACCTACGCAAGCACGTTGACGTGGCAAAATTATACACTGTACAGATAGCGAAAAAGCTGTTTGATTTGAAATCAGCGTGATCACTGATCATAGAATTGTTTTTTCTTCTTAAATCGCATTTTTTTTGTGGCGGAAAATTGGCATGCGGTATTTAACGATTATGTAGATTACAATTTATTAATTTAGGCTAGTTATTTTAATGGGTCAGATATATCAAGGAGAGAGACAATTAAGGCAGATTTGGCAAGAATCGAATCCAAAATAAACCTTTTTCACCAGCTATGATTTTTTATTAGCGAATCGATTTAATATCGATTTTTCAATCAATTTCTAAAGCCCTAAAACTATCTACCATGCTGTCAAATATTTTGGTTATTGATAATGATTTATCCAACCGCTTCGTTTCGTCCACTCGCTTTTTAGACTCGTCATCAAAAAATTTGCTGTTATCCTTCAACTTGTTCCACATTTGATCTGAAACAGAAATAATAAGTTTCTGTCAAAAATGACATTTTAGTGGCAAGCTTTTATAGCCGACTGTACTTTTCTTTGGATATCCATCAAATACTCACTGAGACGATTCTAAAGAGCCCAAGCTCGGTAGGATTGCTTTTTTTATTAAAGAGTTCCTATGGCCACCTTCCGGCTCCATCATCAGATCAGCCCCATGGTAACATATTATTGTATTGTCATCAAAGTCAAGTAAGTATGCAAAATTGCAGCTCAATCGGTTGACGATATCTGCTTCAAAATTGAGTTGCAAGATTTCACCCGAACAAACATACTTAGATACATACATACATACATACCATGCAAGTTAAATAAAAGCTTTTAAAAACAATACCGTATGCATAACATACAGCCAAGGAAATTGGAACACACGCCTTTTTCGTGCATAACACAACGACCACATGGGTTAAAAACGGCCCTTTGAAACCCATCGATGTGCTGATTAGACGTCAGAAGGAATGAGCTATAATTATGTTTGTGGGGTACTCAAATGCCCGTCGTGCGCGGGGGGTCTTTAAAAATAAGATAGGCTAGGTACGTCAGCCACAAGAGAACACACGAACGCCAGCAACGGAGTTGAAGCAGTCGCCGTGACCGAATACAGTCTGGAGAATATACAGTTTATCTACTGTAACACTGTGACAGCAATACTAACATACTCCTACTCTGTTCCATCGCCGTCGGCATTGTGATTGCGACTATTGTGGAAATTATGTCAGTCGGACGGATCCGTTTCAGAGTTATGCGGCCGTCATATAAAGCGACCGGGCTGATATATTATCTTATTGATCTTTTAAGGGCTACGGCCAGTATTGCCGTTTTCTTTTTACATAGAGATACAGTTATTAACATTTAATATTAACTAAAAAAATCTAGTCAAACAAGGTAACTCAAGAGTCAGGACAAGTGCGCCAGCGGAGCGGAAATATCGAAAAGTACAAATGTTATATTTATATTATAGTTACTTCTAACGCCATCTATGGTTAGTTGATAAAAGCTAGCAGTTTTAGACCAGTTGCATCCACCCCACCCGTTTGTAATCGTGCCCAGCCTACATTCAATTCTGTAGTACTTATTGCAAATGTTAATTTAATGTTTTTCTTTTAAATGGCAGACCTCAGAGCCATTTTTGACGTTAATCGGACTTAAAATTTCCGTTTCAACTCTCCGTTATCGTACCTGCCTAACTTTATTTTCGTAGTACATTTGATGAGCTCTTTACATTAGGGGTGCCGGTGGCGATACGGTGACTTATAAGTACGATATCGATTCTCCCTTTATTTGCCAAGTAGATGGTCAGGATCAGGGTTTCTTCTATGACATATGAAAACTTACATTTCATTTCAGCACCATTCAATTCATCCACCTCCTTCGTGAAGTCAATTCTGTTGATGTACTTGTCCAGTGTATTGGACCCAACCGTATGGACCTGCAGCTTGTGTAGGAACTCCTGCTTCATGAACGGTTTCACCATAGCCAGCAGACGATCGATGAAGCTCGGTGCGCTGATTATATGGAATTCTTTTAGCCGAACAAACATTGCTTCCTGAAACAAAGGTGAAACAACGGCAAATAAAAGTATAGTAAGGAAAGGAAACTGATAGCTGGTATCTATATATATATTACGCGAGGCCGATTTTTGTACATCCCATCAGATCTACAGTTATGGTCCGATTTTGATAAATGATATGTCATTAGATTCGTCCCATGCTGGAGATGTGCATAAAACTCTTGGATTTTGAATTTTTTCCCGAAAAAGTACTGAAAAATGGATTTGAAAAAACTACTGTGCGCTAACCACGTGACATTGACCACGTGACCTGTGATCCCTATTTTGACTTAAGATGACCAAATAATAATAAGCATGATTTGCTCACAAACCTGTAGTAAGTTGTTCAGTATGATGAAATATTATTTTTGAGTCGGCAACATAATATCCGCAACACTTAAAACATGTACGAATATGCAAAAATAATTTTACAGTTTGTTGACAATGAATGACAGTAATCATATTCTGACAACTTTTAATGTATTTTTTATTGGGGGCTATAATGTCAATGATCTAAATTGCCAGGTTGTTTTTCTTTTTAAAATGTTGATATGGAAACTTTTTTCGCATGTTAAAAATGTGGAGGAAAAAGCCGGTTAAGTGCGAGTTGGACTGGTGCTCGCAAGACCAGAAAAACTGACCGTCATTCAAGAATAGATTATTTTTATAAGCGAGTTTTACAATAAATCAAAGCAGAAAAAATGTAGTAAGTACAACTAAACGTCATTCAAATAAGTAAATTTATGATAGATTATTTTAAATATGATTATATAAGTCCATCAAAAAAGAAACCAAAGCAAATAGCATGAGTTATGGTAAATTAAATAGTATTTTACTAGAAAAAACTAAGTCCTTCCGCTTGAATGTCGACGGGATGGGAAATGTGGTCGAGTTGAGAATATGGACGAGTTGACAATGTAGCTAAGTTGGGAATTTATCTACATTGGTAATATGGATGAGTTGGTAAAATGGACGAGTTGGAAATGAGGTCGAGTTGAGAATATGGACGACTTGACAAAGTAGCTTAGTTGGGAATGTATCTACATTGGCAATATGGATGAGTTGGTAAAATGGACGAGTTGGAAATGTGGTCGAGTTGAGAATATGGACGAGTTGGCAATGAAGACGACTTGGTAATACGGACAAGTTGGTGATATGGAAGATTTGGCAATAAAGACGAGCTGATAATAAGGACAAGTTGGTATTGTAGACGAGTTGGGTGTATCGTCGAGTTGGGAATATGGACGAGTTGGAAAT
This sequence comes from Apotomis capreana, assembly GCA_947623375.1. Lineage (NCBI taxonomy): Eukaryota > Metazoa > Arthropoda > Insecta > Lepidoptera > Tortricidae > Apotomis > Apotomis capreana. The sequence continues at coordinate 10,364,930 of OX392503.1, read as the reverse complement.
GTGGATGAGTTGGCAATGTGGATGAGTTGGTAAAATTGACAAGTTGGGAACATGGAAAAGTGGGCAGTTTTTTTTTATGTCATAGGGTGAAAACGAGCAAACGAATCGCCTGATGGAAACCGATTACCGTCGCCCATAGACACCTGCACACCTGTGGACGAGTTCGCATTATGGACGAGTTGGCAATGAAGACGAGTTGGTAATACGGACAAGTTGGTAATATGGACGAGTTGTCAATGTGAATGAGTTGGGAATATGGAAGAGTTGGGAATGTGGATGAGTTGGCAAAATGAACAAGTTGGGAACACGGACGAGTGGGCAATGAAGACGACTTGGTAATACGGACGAGTTGAGAATATGGACGAGTTGGGAATGTGGATGAGTTGGCAAAATGAACAAGTTGGGAATATGGACGAGTTGGCAATAAAGACGGGCTGATAATAAGGACGAGTTTCTATAGACGAGTTGGGTGTATCGTCGAGTTGGGAATATGGACGAGTTGGAAATGTGGACGACTTGGAATTGTGGACGAGTTGGGCCTATGGACAAGTTGGAAATGTGGACCAGTTGTATTTGTGGACGAGTTAGCAATATGGACGAGTTGGCATTGTTGATGAGTTGGAAATGAATGCGAGTTGGCAATGTAGATGAGTTGGGTGTATGGACGAGTTGGTAATGTGGACGACTTGGCATTGTGGACGAGGTGGGAATACGGATGAGTTGGAAATGTGGACGAGTTGGCATTGTGGACGAGCTATTATAAATGAATACATAAACAGTTACGCACTACATGATTTCCTTTTTAAAACCTGCGTAGTGAGTGCCCAAATCTGTCGTTTCGATTCATGTGCTTTTTCTGGAAATTGATAGAAATCGATCAAATCGATAAATTCTTCTTTCCTGAAGAAAGAACAACAAATTAAAATTCTACCAATCTTCGGTCCTATGAAAATATGTCAATATTTTTTTCAAGATATGGGATTATTTTTATGAATTAAATTTTTCCATAAAAAATAATATACATTTTATTTGTGGAACAGATCAGCAGATCACATGTCATTAATGCACAAGTTATTTTTACAAAAGAGTTGAAAAAGTTGTCACGATGAAACTGGCAGTTGGCTATCAGGCCTAGCTCTAGCCTGGCATGTTTCAACGTTTTTAAAACATTATTTTAACGTGTTTTTTTACAGTATTTATTCTTCGTTCGCCAAAAACTTCTTTTCGATAAAGTAGTTATTTTCTGTAACACTACCGGATTTCCATATTCTAGCGGCGGTTCGACGCCGCAACGGGCCTCTAGTATATATATACTATGGTAAATTAATATCAATATCCTATAACGATTAAAAATATTATATTCACACACATCACATCACACATTTTCCGGTAAGGAAATAAATGCAAGACGGACGAATGCTTTAAACACAACACAACCCATAGGTGCAGTACGTACTGATGTTCACCTTCAGGAATCTGGTATTGCAAGGAAGGCTTTGTGACTTCGAGTGTAGGTAAATATAAATTGGTACAAATCGTGTTATATAACTAGTCATAACTAATAAGGAAAGGCTAAAAGGAATATTTACCTGAAGAAAGTAGAAAAACTGCTGAGCCACGGTGAGATCTATCTGATATAAATGGCCGAGCAACACCTGGTCCATATTGAGGATCACGACGACTCCTGGCACGGTGCCCTCCTCCACTTGCCAGAGGTCCGTTATCATTACAAATGCTCTGAAGTTGACAAAATTGGCAAACTTTGTGAAACTGGCCAGTACCCTAGTATTCACTACTAGGTTTCATTTGGTTATAAGGTTTTATTTTTGAACTATAAAGGAATCGAAGTTTTCCTGTTAGATTATAATAAGATACTTTAAGTATAGCACTTTCAGATATAAACAAGTATCTTACCTGACTACATCCCTGTACACAAATTTGTTTGGATCCACGTTTAATATTTGACAATAAATAGCGTGATGTCCTTTTAAAGTCAAGGTTTTCAACGGAGTTATCAACCTTTAAGAAAATTGGTATTTTTATAGTACTAGGTAGGTGGTGATATGTCAAAGTAAAAATAAATTACTTAATGAATTCATTATAAACGAACATCATACGTACGTTTCTTTCTTACTTACCAAGTTTTCAACGCATTTTCTAGAGACTGATTTACTTTTCTATCTTGATAAAACGTAAACAGAGTTCGCAATGAGAAGTTAAGGTCAATAACTTTCTTCGTTTTTTCTATATTTTGTTCGCTTCTGTGGTATGCTAATATTATATCAAGATCTAGAAAAAATAAGTGTTCCATTAAAATATTAGAAGCTAATCGGCAACTCTTCTTGTTATAATAACAAATTCCCATTAACTTTTCGGGTCCTAATAAAACTGCAAAATACGTCCTCCGTAAAGAGCTCACCTCAGTAGCAAGCAAAGTCATATATTTTTAGCCTGAGAGTCTTTTTCAGACTAAGTAGGTACATATATATGAAAAAGAACTCAACTACATGACTATGACTCATAATATAATAATTTTCTACTTACCAGTTATGTGTTCATATGGTAAATGTGGCTGAGTCGCCATCCACTCTCTTATGTTTTTGACATCCTCAGATTTTATCTCAGGATTTTTTTCATATTCCTTTTGTGCAGAAACCTCAATCACAGCGGGCATTCTATTCACTTTATACCTATTTGTATTGTATTATTATTGGCAGACTATGATCGCGGATTCAGAAGTAATTGGACGGAGACATGCGTGTCTGGGAGGCTAGCAGACGGCTCTGACCGCCGGTGAATAGCATTGTTGGTGCAAGGTCAGGCGAGAACGAGACTATTTGCTCTCAACTCAAATAAAACTTCAGACACGTCGGTCTAGTCTAACTCAATTATTCTCTTGGCTGTCAAAACAATAACATGTTAAGGCACGGTTCGTTGATTGTTATTTTAATAATCTTCTTTTAACTGGGATGTAGGTATAAAGAACTATATGTATAATTCCGCTCTAGGACATGTTTGAAGAAATACAAAGTAATCGGACAATACATAAACTTACAAATCATTTTTTTATATTGTACCAGTGATACAAATTATACAAAGATCAAAGCACAAGGCCAATCAAAGCCAAATAAATATTTGGCATTAGGGTGGTGGGTGAAAATATTAACACGTTGGACCGGTAATCCAGACGTACCGGGTTTGATTCCCGGAGTACCCACTTTCATCTTCGTACTTACACGTCAAATCAAATCAACTATACCGTTTTGAAAATGTTTTGATGCAGAGGTAACTAACATAGGGTAGTCCATTGATTTGCCTGCAGTTCTGAAATCCATGCCATTTGAAACAGTTCACAGTACATATAACAGAACCCTCCCTCGACTGAATTTGTAGTTTTTTTATGTAAGCGATGCCTGTTCGGCCCCGCGGCGCTGCGGCCGTGGCCAGTGAACAGGACAGAGCGCAGTCGATACCACAGGCCAGTGAGCCCACTCAAAGCGAAGTCACAGCGAGGCCGCTACATAGGTTACTTTAGTGAACCAAATATTGCTATATTTATACAGTCTGTTGATTTCACTAGGGCTAAGATGATCTCATCGCGCGATAGACAAACCAAGCATCCACCACTTTCCGATTTCCGAGACATATAGTCTATCGTGTGGCCCAGGGATAGTGGCGCTACAAACAGCTTATATGCTTCTGAGACATGGTGTCTCTATAGACGGGACATCAAGAAATTAGATACCTTCCATATGAATTGTCTCCGCAACATCCTGAGGATAAAATGGGAGGATTGTGTGACGAACACGAACATCCTGAGACATTTACATATGTAGGGCATGGATGCAATGCTGATGAAGAACCAACTGAGATGGTGTGGCCATATCGTCCGTATGGAGGATAACCGTCTGCCGAAAGCAATCTTCTACTCTCATTTTTCAGAAGGTACGCGTAAAGGTGGGGGACAGCATCTCCGTTACAAGGATGTACTTAAGAGACACCTTACCGCCAGCAGTATATCTCCTGATGGATGGGAAGCCATGAGCCGTTAACGGGATGTTTGGCGGTCCACTGTACGGTCCACAGTTCGCTGTCATTAGACCCGATGAAGAGGACATCATCGTCATCATATGCTTAATATGGCAATAATGAGCAGACGTATAATAATAATGAGCATTATTAAACGTCAGTAGCGATTTGTCAAGGATTTGTCGTTTACCAAATTCAAAACATTGTTTACCGTTCCTCTTGCGAAATAAATAATGAATATTATTGAAAAAAAAACTTTACTTTCATCACTGAATAGTTTTGGCTTTATTACGCAAAAATTACTTGAAATTTGCGAAATATTTAGTTTTGTCTCCTTTTTGTGTAAATAAACGTGCAGTGACATACACGGACTTTCAACGTCAGTTACCAAAGATTTGTCGTTTCGTTACCAGCAAAATAAATTAGTACCAGTAAAAATCCGCAATATGGCATGGGCTAAAAAACACCCTGTTGGGCTAGTATGTAAGAGCGACAGTGAATATATGCCTTTATGAACCACGCAACTAAGTTTGTTGTATAACATCTGTATGGCGTTAGTAGTATACTAATTATAACATCTATACTATTCGATATTGCACTTATCCCGTGTCGCGCTTGTCCCTAATGTCCTTAATTGGCATGCCAGTTCAAATAATGTAAACCTATTTGAGTTTCCAGAACATCAATACCAGTAACGTATGGGCCGACGAGCCTCACGCTTCACCAAGCGCCTTCAAAGCCATGCCATCAGGACCGATCAACCATATGTTATACATGTGTTAAAACGCCTATCATGCGGTCTTATTTTTGCGCATCAATATCTTCGAACTATATTGCACACGTGTAAAAACACCAACGCCTGTTCATAAAAAAATTGTCTTGATTCACCGCCTCCCCAAAACACGAGTCATCGAGTCATCATCACTTCAGTCGATAGACGTCCACCGCTGGAGAAAGGCCTCCCCAAAGTTCTCCACGATGATCTGTCGTGCGCCACCCTCATCCAATTGCATCCCGCGAGATGATCTAATCAGATCGTTTGTCCACTTTGTTGAGGGCCTTCCCACGTTGCGTCTTTCGGTACGCGGTCACCACTTCCTGCCCCAACAGCCATTGGTTCTACGAGCTTTATACAGTCCCTTTTAAAAAAAAACATAATATAGTAGGTATCATCCGTTTAGGAGCCGCAAGCCACAGACAGACTCATAATAACCCCTGTTTTAGTCGGGTGTTAAAACATTTTCAATAAATATTATCAATTACTCTGTAGGGAAGGGATATCTACGCATATAAATCACTTAAAACATCATCAGGTGCCTGTATCCGAAACGTCTGCTGTTTGTGTACATGATGATAGTCATGATCTACTTATATAAGAAATTTTGCGTCTATCCTACACACGCAAATTAAAGGGGCAATCAAATGTATACAAAAGAAGAATACGAGTAGATGTTTTCAGCTCTATCTATATGTCAAACCCAATACGCTGACAATTATTTAAAAAGTACTTAGATAACATAACTCTCATTTCGACCAGAGGGGTCTGAAAAATGGCTAGGTATCTATTGCGTTAAGAGGTAATATCTAGGGCTTGTACCGCTCTATCAATGTCGTCGAAAGGTATTGAAAAGGGTGCTTGGCATTAAAATTTGACAGGGGTTAGGTGACCTAGGACTAGTTTAATTTATTAGTTAGTTGCCAACTTCTTTCACGCTGGGAAAATGTATGCTAACACCGACTAGGAAAATAAATCTATCCTCTCGTGAAAATCTAAATAGGAGTTTCTGAGATATATGCGCAAAAAAGAACGTTCAAACTATGTACGTTCTGGTTTATGTATGGCGTAAATTAAATCCTCTTTTACTGTACTATTTCTTACTTATAACGAGGAAGTGTATCAGGAGTCAAATTAGTCGTTAAACGGTTTTCAATAACTAACAGAGTATGGTAATATTTATACGACCGACGTGATTTTCAAAATTATATTCTTGACCGGAGATTAATATTATTCATTTTGTGGATTTCGGAATAGGTAAATCACGGTTCCCGAAGTATAAGCAAGACACGTCTGCTACTCCGGCGAAACCGCGTAAACAGGCCAGGCTACTTTCCTCTATTAATAAATATATATATAGTCAATCTATCTTCTTCTCCTACTCACTCAACTGTTCAATGGTTTATTGGGAGAGATCCCTTATAGGGATAAGTTAACTGTTATTATGTACAATGAAGCGTTTACATATATAATATCAAAACATTGTAAACTGAGCAAATATCGTTATATGACACTAAATGGAACGCCGATCGCTTATGAAAACAAGATCCGGTATTCCTAGATACAATTGGACGCGCTATCCAAATGGTTCAGATCGTTTTAGAGCACAAATTGTTCAACAAATTGGTATGTATTTAGGCCAGCTGTGGTAACACACTTAATTACGCTGAGGAAATAATGATAAATGTCTGCAACACATGGTAAGCGTTACAAGGGTAGAATAGGAGGGGGTTATTAGAGTTTAGACACCACGCAGGTAACCGATTTATGTCGGTAGAAGCGATATGAATATTGTACTTACCGTTTTTTTTTTCATTGTTAAATGCTACGATATAAGTTAAAAAAATGCGTAGCGAATACAGAACAAGACATGGAAGGTTTTGATCCTTCGATCTTATAATAATACTCAATACGTGTTGTCTATACTCGTACATATATCTTCGAAAAATACGCCGGCGCGAGTTCTGCTTAGTTGGTCTGGTTATAGTGGCTACGTGCGTACCAATTTTGACCGTACAAAGGCAGAAGGATAGGCCTGGTACTTGGGTAGGCACTGGAGTAAAAGGCTAAATCATAATCATAACAAAGTCCTTACCGCGGCTTCAACCACATTGGCAAAAATCTCGCTCTCGCTTATATTTGGGAACTGCAATTTCCCGAAATAAATCGCTCTCCTCACGTTCTATGCACAAAATCCCATCGATCCGTTGTTTAGTTGCTACGCCGAAGCAGGGCAAACCAACAACCAACTAACCAATGCAATGAACACATTCATATTTATACATATAACGGTAAATGTTATTGTAAAGGATTTACGTTATCCAGGTGGATTCCAGATATAAATCTTGCTCTCGTAAATATTTCCTACATAAGCTTTCATTTCTAAATCCATTTTATTATACATTACGTCGATTAGTCCTACATTTGGCTCATGATTCATGAACATAGCTCGGACTAATCAACGCAAAACAATAATTGAGCAGAGATATTGATGCGAAATGTTAATGGAAATTCTCACAAACTTTTGACCAATTTTGAGTTGCGGTTATAAAATTATAACAAAAAGTATTCTCTTTCCATTTTGCAAGTTGCGGTGATTAGTCCGAGCTTTGCTCATGAAGTCATGAACAACAAACTTATTCAGAACAACAAATTTCAAAATCCAATACAAAAATTTAATGACGGTTTAACTCCCTCCTGCACTTAAAATCAAGATGGCTCTCAGTCTTAAAATATTTTTAGGGTTCTAAAGTCTAAATGTTAAATCTGCCAAAGCAGAGCTCCCGCTCATCAAATGCTGTACATACACGGTGCTCCTGAACAATCCAAAGTGTGACACTTGGACTGTAGTTGCATAAAATTTTGGCTTCTTATTTATCCTTTGTATCTATAATACAAAATAAAACATGTGGTATTCCCACAAAAATAGTTCTGTGATTCTGTTCAATAAATGTATTTATAGATATTTTTATGGTAGGTGTGCTTATTCCGTGTAGGTAGCGCTTGTCCTGACTGACCTTAATGTGTAAACACCGCAAAACCTAGTGAATAATTAACTACATTTTTCATTTAATTCTATGTGAGTTCAATATTTATCACAAGGTCTGTTTATAAGCAGGAAACTAGGATCAAAAATAAACGTGAAACGAAAGATTGGCCCCATGGTAATTAAATCAGTAAGCTCCTTAGGGACAATTACTTTGTCGTTGCTTTATCCCTTAAGCCTTGTCAAATTTAATTTGATGTACAGGTGATGTACAGCCTTCATGTTTTTTACGTAATTTTCAGCGTAAATTATTATTTTCATAATAAGTTAATGTCAAAAACTGGGCCCTATTTCATATACGTGACAATGACAGGTGACAGGTGACAATTCGACATTTTGACAATTTTTCGTTTCATAAACATTACCTATGACAAATAAGTCGTGGTGGAAAAATTACAATTATGTCAAATTGTCGCGACATTTTGACATATTTCTGTTTCATAAAAATTTTCTCTTGACAGGCGACAGGTGACAATTTGTCGCGAAAAACTTGACATATTTGTTTTATGAAACACAAAATTGTAATTACAAGTTGACAAATTTGTAGACTTGTCGAAGATTTCTGACAGGCGACCTCACCCAATGTCAGCGGCTACTAAGTAATTATAATTACTTTACCTGTGAAATGGTGCTAACTGTAGAACTGTTACACATTAAGACAACTGACGTCAACGCAGCTTTTCGTGCGTCAAAATAATTGATTTTACTATGACAGGGTTCTACAACAGTATAAGGAAGAAAAATGCAACTTTTGGGTTGATATTATTTTATGTAGGAATACCGCACACTTGGTTATAATAATAACAAGAGGTACGTACAATAAATAGTCCTTTTCCTTGTATCACGCAAATACTTCCAATCTTTGCTAAATATACCCAATCCCTTTAATTGCTCTGCGATTTCCTTCCATTAATTATTTATTTTTCGTGCGTTAAACGTTCACCAAATTTGCCAAACATTATTTCCCGGTTGTCGTGCATAAGGCTCAAAATTATTATTTTCGTGTTAATTTTACTTGTTGCAAGTACTAATACCGAACAAATCCTAGAATGCTAGTCAAAATTATAATGTAAGACAAACATTTTTATTGCTACTCTCATACTGCTACATCATTTTAACAAAAATGTATGCTGTGACATATTTGTCGCAATTTACGACAATTATGTTGATTACCATGACAAAATAATCTTGACAATTTTCTTAAATACTGACATTTTAAAACTGACAATTGTAGATCTTTATGAAACGCGATTGACACTGACAATTTTGTCAACTATTTACCTGTCGCAATCGGACATATTTGTCACGTTTATGAAACAGAATTTATAGCTACAATTCGTCAATTTTGTCAAAAACTGACAAATTGTCAACTTGTCACGTATATGAAACAGGGCCCAGCTCATTGTGCGTATTGTCATAGAAATTACGAAAGAATAGTATTAATAGAAGACTTTTGTCAACAGTATTGTACGTTTATTCTCTCGTTATTGGGGTTATGTACTTTTGTGGCGTTACGATCATTATGTATTTCTTTGAGTTACGCTATCAGCTATGATACGGGCTGTACCAGCAGCGGAACATAACACTGTTATAAAACAAACTTAAAATTTACACTCAAGGATCTGGCCAAAAAAAATATTGTACAGATATGTAGGCAACGAGCTATTTTCAAAGGCCACTAAAAATATATCGTGTCGATGAATGATAAAATGTTTTATTTAATAAACGATTCGATATCGACAATATCGACATGTCGCAAATGTCAGACGTGGTTTCATATCAGAAGACGGCCGACGATGGAACATGAATGTTCCATATATAGGTCCAACTGCAATTATCCTGTCTACCGTCAATCGAAATACTCGATTCTTATGGACTTCAATTCCTGTAGCTATCACCTAACGACAGTGATATCGCATACATTAACATTATAGCGATGCTACACATAACTGAAATCGATATCAAATTATGTTGGAAGTTTACATGGTTGGTGTTATTTAGTAAGGTAAAATAAAAAATAAATGAAAGGAATGTAAAAAACAATAAAAATTAACCATATGTATACTTTAGAATTCGTAGCAAATAATTTAATAGAAGCATTTTTTTTTATTTACAGTGCCATCCATCAGAATGACTGAAAAAAAAAATTCTCAAATTAATAATTAGGTAGGTGTTGCGCACAATAACAATGGATTCGTTTCACTTTTCATTCCGTTTATTTGTGTTAGCATAAGAAGAACGAAACACAAGATATGAAATAGAGTACGGATAGTTAAACAAACAATTAAAGCTACTTTAATGCAAATGTTAATATAAAGTTTTTTTTTTTTAATAAAGGTTTATAATGAATTAAATGAGTTACCGTACAAATTATTTTTACTTCGAACTTAGACACACTGCCTACGGTTCTTATCTGACATACGAATATTTCGCTGCGCACGTACAGAAGGGCCACTCTGAAGATCGGGATTCGAAGTTCGGAGTACGCACATCGGAGTAACCCTCTAGGTTTAGTATTACGAATCGGCGTCTATGTAGTCGCAATAGCGTAGTTCAGTTTCCGGAGAAGGGAAACTAGACACCTCAAAGTGTCTCCTGTGGCGCACAGTGGCGCACACCAAATCCCCTGGTAAAACTAGTAAATAATCCTGTACAGTGACCATTACTTGCTTCAAGGCCGTTTGGCCACATGCGTAAGCCTCTTGAGGCGATTCAGCCAGCGCCGACGCTGCACGTCGTTGCACGGAAGGGGTGGTTCTGACTCACTAGGGAATTGCGTCGGAAAAACGTCCCTGAAAAACGAAAAGTCAAAGTGTTATCTATAAGATCGCGGCATAATCTTGGCTCACTACCTCGGTAGGTATTTTGTTATAGAAACGTACACAGTTCCCCACGAACGAAGAGCTAACTTTACGGAGACGATGAGCAGGCATAACAAGCTTATTCTTCCTTCTTGTATTATACTGGTGAATGTCACTGTTGAGCTTGAATGCATGTAGATTTTTCCGGACATACATTATATTCTCAAGGATATATTGAGACGCTACGGTGAGAATGTTGGCTTCCTTGAATTTTTCTCTTAGCGATGCACGGGCTCCTAGTTCATAAATAGATCGTACGGCTCGTTTTTGTAGCACGAAGATGGTTTGAATGTCCGCTGCTTTCCCCCACAACAGAATTCCATATGACATTACACTATGAAAATAACTGAAATACACAAGCCTTGCCGTCTCGACGTTTGTTAACTGTCTGATTCGCCTCACTGCATAGGCTGCGGAGCTAAGCTTACCTGCAAGAGTGGCTATATGCGCATTCCATTGCAGTTTTGAGTCCAAAGTAACACCCAGAAATACTGTTTTGTCTTCAAATTCTAGTACATCACCTTTCAATGTCACCTTGGCACAATCTACTTGTTTCACATTCGGTAATGTGAATTTAATGCACTTGGTTTTCTTGGCATTTAAAAGTAGGTTATTTGCAGTAAACCAATCCACTATAGTAGACAGCGCGTCGTTAATAATAACGAGGTTATTTTCTTGTCTTTTTACTTTGAAAAGGAGAGAAGTGTCGTCTGCAAATAAGACAATCTCATGTTTATCTTGGACAAGGTTTGGTAGATCATTAATATACACTAGAAATAGAAAGGGGCCTAGAATTGAGCCCTGAGGTACACCCATAGCAACAGCTGATCCAGTTGATTGCATTCCGTTGATGACTACGCGTTGCGTTCTGCCTGAAAGATATGATGTGACAAGGTCAAGTGCATCGTTCCTTACTCCGTAGTGTTTCAATTTACGTATTAAATTATTATGATCAACGCAATCAAATGCCTTAGATAGGTCGCAAAAAATGCCAACAACATCTTGAGCCTTTTCCCAGGCATCAAAGATGTGTTTAACCAACACCACCCCTGCATCAGTAGTGGAGCGACCTTTAGTGAATCCAAATTGACTGCTATGTAATAGGTTATGTCGATTAAAATGAGAAGTAAGTTGATTAAGAATGAGTTTCTCAAAGACTTTACTTAATGCGGGTAGTATTGATATTGGTCTAAAATTTGTGGGGTCTGATTTAGTTCCCGATTTTAATAAAGGTATGATCTTGCTGTGCTTCATCAAATCAGGAAATACACCTTTATCAATACATTTGTTGAAAATATCGGCCAAATATGGTGCAATCGCCTCTACAATTGAATGTAACACTTTCACAGAAAGGCCCCACAAATCTTCGGTCTTCTTCAAATTTAAAGACCTGAAGGTTTTAATAACAGTGTTAGGGGTAACATGAGTAAATTTGAAGATGTCTGTACATTCTGTTACATTCGTTTTTAATATTGATTCAGCAACATCAGGCGATGAATTTAATGACTGCGTCGTCTCTACAGGTATATTAGAAAAGAACCGCTCAAAGTGATGCGCAACTTCACGATCAGAAGTTACTAATGTATCGTTAATTTGTAGGTTATAATGACGATCTTTGACTTTAGTTTTCCCAGTTTCGTCATTGATCATCTTCCAAACAGTTTTCACTTTATCACTAGAATTAATGATCTTCTTGGACAGGTAATCAGATTTAGCGGCTGCACACATTTGCTTGAAAGATTTAGAAAAATTCTTAACGTATTCCAGAAATTCCGGTCTCTTATCGATTGATCTTTGATCATAAAGATCGTAGAGACGAAGTCTTTTTTCGTGGATTTCTGGAGTAGCCCAGTCGCTAAATATAGTTTTAACTTTGCTTTGTACTTTTTTCAGACTGAGACAGGAATCAAATTCTTTTTTTATGCAATCAAACAAGACCTTACACATGTCGTCCGCATCCTCTTGAGGAAACGAAAGATAACACATTTTTTCCTGAATATTTCGATTGAACAAATCTAAGCGATGCTCAGTAATAGGTCTGCACATAGTGTTTTGTGGATCAGTTTCAATTTTTCTACTGAAACTGAATGATGCTTGTTGTCCACAGTGGTCAGAGCTTAGTTTGTTTATGATAAATTTATCCAACGCATCCGTATTACTAAATATGTTATCAATACATGTAGAACTGGTGGCTGTGACACGGGTAGGCTCACAAAACAAATTCTTTAGGCCAGAAGATTTGAAAGTGCTCAGAAAACTCACACTCGTTGATGAAACTTCAAGTAAATTTACATTAAAATCACCACACACAATAATGCACTTGTTACTTGAGAAAACACTATTGAACACTTCATCCATAGTTGACTCAAATGTACTATAGTTCGCAGATGGGGGTCTGTATACACATATAATTATAAATTGGTCTAATTCTATACATGACAGTTCTATTTGACGTTCAACGGACATGTTGACAATATCCTTCCGCTCTTTACACTTAAGATCATTCCTTACCATAATTAAAGATCCACCGCGGATGTAAAACTCTCTAGTGAAAGAACTCACTATACTATGATTATTAAAATTGAACATGAGTTCATGTTCTTTAAGCCAGTGTTCAGTTATACACAGGACATGGATATTTGAATGATCTATGAACAAACCAATTTGAAGTTCCTTACTACTAAAACCCTGTATATTTTGGTGAACTACATTCATCGAATTATTATTAGAACTGCTACCAGTGTTACAGTTGTCAGGAGGCTTAGAGCCGGCGGGTGCACACGTTGTCGAAGAAATTAGTTTAAATCACCCAGCGGCTCCGGGCTCGCGGATCCTACGTCACTGTCACTACAACGTAACGTAGGATTCGCTCCTGCACTGTCACACGTCATGCGAGTCATGACGGGGTCTACTATACTGTATGCTAACAGATTAGCACAATCACGTAAGTATCTTCTCGGAAGATACGTACGACTGCGAGTCAGGACGAAATTTTTAATAAATTTATTCGTATCAAAATACGAAATCGTAGAGTTATACATGGCCAGTCTATACAGTAGGGAATTATAAAAATCGATTTTTTTATACATACTTTCTGATGTTTTTATCGGGAATGGTAACGCACACACAATAACTTTCGCTACGCCTCGGTCGACGATACCGGTGAGGGTCTCGCAGAAGTCGACAACGTCTCGTTTGGAATAATCCAAACTGTCTCCCAGCACGATCACGACGGTGGTGTGGCGGTCGAACGCGTCGGCAGAAATACACGAGGCGATGCGGCCGAGAGGAGCGCCCGGCAGACAGTTGTTGGTGACCGGCTGCTGCAGGCGCCCGGCCAGCAGCGCGCCTTTCCAATTGGATATTTTTTTTAAATGCTTATTCCAATATATTAGGAATGCATTGATGTACTTCAAGCATTTATCTTATACGTACTTCACATGAGCCAGAAATTTGCCAGTGCAACCCACAATGACGTTGACATCACATGTAGGTGGCCATTTGTATGGAGCGTTTTTAGCGCTCCGTAGGAATGTTGAACTTTGGCGGTCATTTCTGATGTTTAGAGCAGTCTAAGTGTAGTTAGTCCCATATAAACATTCGATCCCAATAAAAAAAATCTACACGCCTATTGTATGAGACTTTTTTTACAAAAATTATAGTGCGTATGGCATAAATACCATAATTGCAGACAGAAAGATGTGTGCAATGTGTATAAACTTGTTTAGACTTCTGTCTATATCTTACTCTTTATCAAATCATTCCGAAGTCAAAACCCCAGGCTATGTATATATAATTGGAACTCAGCTCATTTAATTTAGATACAATTAATACATTTTACTTACTCGATCGCTGACCATAAAGGTAGTACCATGTCCGGATACAACTTGCGATGAGCGCACGACAGTCCGCTCTTCTTCGTGCTACTGACGCTTCTCGCACTGCTGCTCACCGAACTCCTAAAGATTAATCATCAGATACATTAAATTTAATACGAGTATAACTAAACATTTACCTTAACTTATTTTGGACGTTAGAGAGCTATGAAGCCGATATTAACATTAAAATGTAATTCCTACTCATCGCTATCATCAAATGACTAAAATTATAAATAACTAGCGACCCGCCCTGCTTCGCTCAGGTGCAATGCTGTTAAATTATGTATGTATTATACATTAAACCATCCTCTTGAATCACTCTATGTATTAAATAGCACCGCATCAAAATCTGTTGCTTAGTTTTAAAGATCTTAACATAAATAGGGACAGACAGACAGACAATAGGGAGCGACTTTGTTCTATACTATGTAGTGAAGTAAACTTTGTATAATATATTCCAAACTCGTAGATTGGATATTCGGTCAATATAGACCCGAATGTCTTCCAGAAAATATGGAAAAACACGCAACTATTTACGTTTTTTATCACACTTTGAATGTTCTTCTAACTTTGACTTGACTATAAAATTGACATCCTAGGACAAAACCGGAACTTGTTAGGCTATCCCCTTAGTCCAACTTTAAGTTTAAGCTTACATAGACTTTTTCGATCTTGATTCTCCTGTCTCGCGCGTAGGCACGGGTTTGAGCATGGTGTCAAACGCAGCCCGAGGCATCCCTACGATACCGAGCGTAATCCCCATTTCGGAGTATTTCTCCTCCCGACCTGCGACTATATTTTGTAGATACTTGATACGAAATGAAGTCCTAAAAACGTAATAATCAGGAATTATAGCAGCTAGGCAAGGAATATCTGATTAAATAATAGGTAAAATTAAAAATTCGCATAGTCCCTGGCAGAGATGGGCAAATGTAATCGATTAACGATTAAAAATCACGATTAATTAATCTTAATTGTACAAGTTCTGGTTACATTAATCCCGATTAAATTAATCGTAGCCAGCGATTACATTTTTGATCAATAAATTAATTTGATTAATATTAGGAACAAATGAGATATTTTTCTGTAAGTCAGTCTCGAGTTAGTACGTTGACATTTTTAGTCAAATAATTAATTCGATAAATTTTATCTCAATGAATACTTGGAAGAAATAAAATATTTTTTTGTAAGTTCAAGTCTCACCCTTACTTAGAGTAGAGCACTATAAAAAAACCACCTTGTATTACTGTAACAAGTTTATTTCACACAGCACACTAGAATGATTTTGCAAGTGCACATACAAGACAAATTGCATTTTTGTAACGTGCAAAAATTTACGTGTTACTTTTAATCAGGTATTAACCATGAAATTTTATCGATTAAAATGAAGATTAGATAATTATCGTTAATCGAATAGCCTGTCGATTAAATTAATCGCGATTACTCTTGTGACAATTAAATGTTTAATCTAATAAGTAATTGATAAAAAAAGTTATCGATTAATGCCCTTCTCTGACCTCTGGTAAGCTTTACCATGGCATAGTAGGGTGTAGCATTCAATATAACTGATTCTTTATTATAACTATCTTTAATAAAATTATCAAAGAAGCTCTTATTAGTTTTCAATATGGTGATTGAGAAACAGAAAGAGCTTATTTAATGAAAGGGAAGAGCAGATCAAAGATTTCTGTGGAGATCTAGGGGTATGCTTAGTACTGCAGTACCTAGATATCTTGGCTGATGACAAGCGGATGACAAGGTGTGTTCTATCGCGAATTCTATCAGACTAGGTTATTTTCTAGTTTTGTATTGTAAAATAATGATACTTTGGCAACGAGTGTCTTACCCCGGCAATTTGATAACACCGATTCCCATCATACGGTAATCAATATTTCTGTGACAGGTTATTTCGTTCATGAGCGGTGACCGGGTGGTGAGTTTCTTGTCGGTCCTCACGCAATGCCCCAAAAGAACATTTCGTTCCTCCTTCATCATCTTTTCTATATAATGAGTCTTCAATGTGTGCTCCACTGCGTTGAAAATTTCCGACTTGAATAACCGATTTACCTCCAGTTCTGTGAAGAGATTAATGAAGTATGAAATTAATCGTATAAGTAATAATGAGGAATTTAACGCTTATACCCGTATGTTATAATGAATTCTCGCCAATATTGTTGCTCATTCAAATAAACCGTTTAAATGATTTCATCTAATGTTCGACGTGATTTAATTTGGTTTTAGCTCGTTTTTCAAGCCCAAGAAAATATATTTCTGACAAATAGTTGCTACCCAATACATTATTCATACTACATATTTATACGTATTATATACTTCACATAAACGGATATTGGACCAAATAAGTATATATCTATAGAAGTTTTAGAAATTTAAAATTAATTTGCTGCCTATAAGAAAAGAAGAAATGTCATTGGATACTTGATGTTCCAGAAAATGATTTATGAACCGGCTCAGGACGACTTCGTCCGCAATCTTATTTGGTCACGTTTTTAGTCCTCATTGTGATTTGGTCCATTGTTCGGATTCGAAACTACATAGGTATAAAATAACTGTAGGTATATCGTTTGTTGGCAAGCAAAACTTAATAAGTAACAAATACCTGCTTAAAACAAAGCTCGTATCTCAGTATCAATCTACAAACTAGATACGACGTTTTGAAGAGTAGTGACAGAAATTTTTGTGAATTTGGCTGTCACCAGGCGATATCAGAAAGCATTATTACCTAGGTTAAAGCCTTAGCGACCTAAATGCTAGACTATCTACACATAATACTTGCGCACCAGAGTCAACGAAACCACTTCTTTGCCGGGCAATGTGGTTCAATTTCTTACGTTTGGCCAATAGAATGCACTATCTGAAAAGAGCCCGATCATCATTCATCTGCATACGTCCCAGCTTAGCTACCCATCCTCACACATCTTTGATAGACACATGGTATAAAAAAATAAGGTATGGCCCTCCGTCTAGTGCGACTTTCTATGGTAACAAAATAATTATAAGGAAAAAATGTTTGTCGCCAGTCGTACAAAAAATAATTATTAAGTCATGTTCTTTGACTAGGTAAGTTTTATTTTGTCGTAATCATTGATTTAAAACAGTCAAGATTTTATGAGATTCATACCGGTAACAAGGGAAACGGGGAGTATTATAATACACCACTGGCAATACAGAAACGGACTGACAGAACCAACCAACCAATCATAGCGTGATGACCTAAAAAGTCTCGCCTGTCATTCCGGAATGCCATACCTTATTTTCTTATACCACGGGTGGACACGCTCACGCATCTCTGCTACCTCGAAGAACTCTGGCGGATACCCAACGTAAGTGGGGATTATTTTTTACCTATTTTGTTAAAGGCCTTGCGTCCTAGAGCCAGCCAGACGATCTGCGCACACATGTGCAAGAGCGTCTCGAAAAGGATTTGTTAATGATTCGTCGTATTCCTGTTTCGCCGGAATCTCGTTTTATCGGCCCATGCAGTGCACTACTTGAAATGAGCCCGCTTATTCTTACACCACTTATCTTCATACTTTGCAGGTTAGCTATGCATCCTCATACCGCTGGCTTCGCACGTCTATAGTGGAAACGCTCATACGGTCTCGCAGTTTCGCTACCTCGAAGTATTCTGACGGATTAGGCCGAATAAGCGTAGATTTTTTACCTATTTGGTTAAACGCCTTGCGTCCTAAAGCCAGCCAGACGACCTGCACGCACATGCGCAGGAGAGTCTCAAAGAGGCGCGCGTCTTTGTCAGACAGCGACCTCCGCTTCTTGTTCGGGCCCATGTGGTGGAACTTCTTTGTGTCTGCTCCACCTATGGTGTAGAAAGAACCTTTGCAGAAACTGTAGAATTTTGCTATATTTCGTGATATTGCGTGCACAGATGTTACGTTTAAAGACCAAAGTCACTCGTTGACAGAAAAACTACTGAGACATTCGTGTTATAAGCATAACCTCGTAAATAATGTTCACAGTCCTTATCCTTAATGACGCATCCACAACAGAGATGAGCAAACTGTAATCGATTAACGATTAAGATTAACCTACTTATACTAGAATGATTTTCAAGTGTCACATGTCACATGACGAGACAAATTGCATTTTTGTATCGTGCATAAATGAACGTGTTTCAACGTTTAATCAAGAACTAATCATGACATTCAATCGATTAAAATGTCATTAAACGAATACTCTGTCGATTAATTTAATTGCGACGATTAATTGTTTAATCGATTAATTTATTGATTAATAAAATTTAATCGATTGCTAAATGCTAAAGCTTTAAGGTCTGCATTAGTAACTACAGCATAGCGAGGGGGCGAGCTCCTGGATCTGACGGTAAAACCGAACCGACGGTATTATCCCCAATATACTTTTTAAAATATATCCAATAAAATAAAAACATTTTATGTACCTAAAAGCATTATAGAATATTCCTTAGCAACTAATACACGTAGATCATTCAAATTATTGCTGAAGTCATGCTCGACGACGTCACAGTACGGAGTGCGCACTCTGGTCTCCAAGTCTAGCATACGCTGCGCCATCTCGTCCGATATCTGGGGTAACAAGAACAATGTCACAAATAATATCGTTTTAAACTACTAATTACTAGTAAGTGCCCGCGAAATTCGTCCGCGTGTAAGAAAGAGGCACAACCCTCTTTTTTGGTTCTCCGTAGTCAGGTACAAATTCCTAGAACCATCTGGGGATGCGCTGCTAACCATATCAAAAATGTTTGAAATCGCAGAATACAGAATTTCAAAGAAGCGTACATTCGATTTTTCAGCCTTATAGTTATGAATTCCGTGCGCAGAAACGTTCCATTTTTCTTTATTTTAGTTATAAAAAGTACGAATTTATCCCGTGATTAAAAATTAAATACTTATTCAATTAACTCCTGGACCACTGAGTCTATTTTAGTTTTTATATTTTAATACTTACCTGTAAGTAATATTGTGTGCATAAAATTAATGCCTTTATAAATCTTTCAGTGGTGGGGAGATGCAGCATATTTATTAGTGCGGGACTCAATATCGATATTGGTGCTGTGTATAACGCAATGTCCTTGCAATCCTGTGCAAGTAAGAGTTAAAATTAATATCGTACGATATTATAAAAACAAACACGGCACATTAACAGTGCACTAGTTAATTTGGTAAAAAAAATCGTCGTTCTTATAAATAAAATTATAAAAAATATATTTATAAAGGAATATAACTTCTGTTGTTACAAGTTAGATGAATTATATTTTTTATTGCTTAATTAATATTGACATACCTAGAAGCTATTTGTATATCAAATCAAACATGAAGTTGTAAATATCTTTTTACTTTTTTACTCAGCCGCGCAACGAAAGACCAGGTTGTGGGTCGATTGCAAAAGGTACATAGTTAAGGTCTTTAATTAAAACAATGTTAATTGTATCGCTGAGGACCGGGTATGGTGGCGCGAACTGGGGAAGGCCTATGTCCAGCAGTGGACGACTCCGGGCTGATGATGATGATGATGATGATGAATTGATTCCTTTGTGTGACGAAAGTTACCCATACATTTTGTATGACTAACTTTCGTCACACAAAGGAAGCGATCGTATTTTATGTTAACTAAGCTTTTAACTATGTACATTTTTTTTTGCAATCGACTGTTATGTTTTGGTGTATTAACGTGACAAAAAACTCATCGATCGAAATGATTTTTGCGTAACCATGCAAAAACTTGGTCAAAGCATTCGAATTAAGATCAAACCATGATACTTACTTGCACGGTAACCACATCAGGCTGATCAGGTTTCAGTTTCCGTTGATAACGTCTCCGATATCTCAACTGCAATATTAAATGTCACTTGCTTAGGCTTTCTCTGTTCATATATCGATAACCTAGTTCACACTCGTGCAAATTACATTTATTTTGCCAATTAAATTTAAAACACATAGAGTTGTGCACTAACGTCCTAATTGCAACTACTTTTTTCCGAAAGTGTTTGTGCTCTAAGGTATCGATATCTACATATACATCTTCAGTTGCGGACGCTACCTGCTCTATTAAATCCACATCGTCTCTAAACTCAATGGCTCCGGTTGGTGCTTTAGTCGGGATTTGAATGGCTTCGACTGCTTCTACTGGACGGTCGCTGAACAAAAATCGAAAAAGAGGATTTGTAAGATTATTACTAAATTTTTTAGATGAAAAAACATTTGAGAACAGTAAATGTGGAATGTATGGAAACGGTTAAAGGGTGAATACGTTCACAGACGCTGAGAATGAAAGTATAAGGCAGAACATTTAAAGATATCCTCTTGTGAGCGCAATCAGATTTTTCATAGCGCTTTGATATCTTGTTTTTATTTTAATATCACTAGGTATAGGGTTTACAAGAAAGTCAGACATTTAGGTACCTAGTTTATGTGGACTAGTTACCAAATATTATAATTTCATACCACAGCCATTTCTTAGCTTATCCTGCGATATAATGATACTTGCTGGTGTTTTTAAAAAGTTATCTCACTATGCCGACAGAAATGAGATTATATTTTTATGCGAGCAAGGTTTCCATAGTAGGAAGCTTGCTATCCCCGCTGTCGTACCAATATTTGTACAAACTACACTACACTAACTATACGTGTTATTACAATTGAAAACATATCCTTAAGTTACGCACCGGTAAGTATTTTGCCAACATTGCCCATTATAATTTATGGTCAGGTCAGGCCTTAGGAAAATACATTACTTACCTTATAAAATTAAGTTGGTGGTTAACATCATCCCAAATCCAGTGTCCCTCTTCATACAATCCCTCCCCGCCCTCATCGTCATCGTCAGCCATTGCTATCTTTTACTAAGAACTAAATAAAATCTCGAAATCTGTATATAAATCATTTACAAATCCGTAAGAAACGTCAATAAGACTGATGTAAATGACACATTATTTGTTTTTAATTTTGTAGCGTTGGTATATTTGTTTTTAATTTTATATTTAAGGTTAGTAACATAAAAAAAACTTTTTTTTTATTTTTTTATCTATTAATTAAGGAGCTTTGATCATTTTTATGAACATGCTAGCTCCAGCAGTAGAAATAGGCTTATTCCTCAGGGGGCCTACTGATGGTTGCACGTGATACGTGATAAGTGATAAATAAGTGACAAAAGCATCTTTCACTCTCACTCGCGTTTTGTCAAAATGTGACGGATGCTTTGTTGCTTATTTATTTATCACGCGATAAAAGCAACCATCAGAGGCCCGCAGATGTGTTTCCGGAACTCTATATATAATATGGGGTTCTTCTAGCCAGTAAACAGGGTATAGGTACAGTGCGCATCAAAAGAAGCTGACAATTTTAGTATGCAATTTGACATATCGTGGGGGATAGTGCAATACCGCATAAGTAACAAGAGTAGATACGAATCAGTATTCAAACAAATGCTAAGTATTCTATTGAAATTAGAACTTTATCTACAGCTGTTATTTACGCGGTGTTGCACTATCCCCGACGATATGCCAGGAGTCAAATTATCAACTACTTTTGATGCTGACCGTATCTAGTAATGGGTTCGCAACGTATTGCGGATGGTTCCTCTTGTTGCACATATCCATGGGCGAACGATGCGTTTTTTTTTCCATTAGGTGGATTGTTTGTCAGTTAGATAAAATAACAATGACATTATTTAATAATATATAAAATAATGTCATTGTTATATAAAATATCAATGAATTAAGCACTTGTTCACTTTACAAGACAATAATGGTTATATATTTGTTAATATCAATCGTATAAGTACAACAGAATAAATTATAACAATAAATTAAATTAAACAATAAAACTAATAACTAAACCTAAATATTGTCTAATAAGAATAAGACAATAATTATATAAATAGCAAAGTGGTACGGACGGGTCGATGTTTTTGGTGCACTCGCCACGCGACTTGTAAACCAAGTTATTAAATACAACTGCAACGAAAGTTACTGCAAGTAAGTAAAGGACCTAATGCAGCAGTATAATTTTATGCTTTTTAAGGGTCCCCTGTCTAAAAGATATGAAGACTGTTTTGATTGTTTTCAAGATAAATATTATTGCATCTCGTTTAATTAATAATTAACCTTCGAAGCCTGTTATTTTGCAAATTATTCTGTTATATTGTTCTCAAAGTGCAGTTTTGATTGTTTTCAAAATAAATATTATATTCAAACAGCATTATGTTATGTATGACGAAAGGGCCTCTACGCGTTGGCTTCGGCTCCGTGCACGCCTCCCAAAGGTCCGTGACACTATTGTCCCGTGAGTGGGTGCGACATACAGGAATAATAATAATAAATAAATATCAGACAACCTCACACAACACAAATCGATCTAGTCCCAAATTATTATTACTTTTTAAAGTAGCGAAGTTCTAAGTGTGAAGTTCTAAAAGGTACTCTCCGATATACGAAGATACGGACACAAATATAAATTTACTCGATTTTTATTCATAATAGCAGTTCATGATAGCTATAACTTACGAATCTGAGTTTGCATCCTGCGTGTTTGTAAGTTCAGTAAAATTTACGACGTCAGCAGTGAGTTGGTACCTAGTCCGACGCCACTGAATACAAAGTTATGCTAATACTACCAACTTCAAACCTTAAAACTTATAAAATGAAACGCTGCAAGTTATTCCATGCATGTTGCATGGAAACCGCGGATGCGATTGCTCGAATACAAATCTATCTCCCTAAGCTTAAATAATATTGTGTATGCCGCAACTTTGCTTTCACACGAGAAATAGTTCAGTCGGTCTAAAAGTAAATTCTGCTTTAGAACTGGAGCAATTTGATCAAGCATTTCATATTGAGATGTGCCCTGGTTCCAGCTCAGTATGAAGCGTTCATTATGTATTTATCACTAAACCGGTACATGAAAGGAAATTACGAAACTAGCTGGACTTACCTAAACGAAAATAGTGAGCTTCAATCTGCGGATAAGAGTGGTAGGTACGCGATAGTTTTTCTAGTAAGATAGTTCCTTATGTATTTGTCTCTAAAATAATTACAAAAACGAAATACCTACTCACACAGTCCTACTCACAAATCGTCGGCAGCATCAAGGGACTGCTAGATTTTCTTGTAGAGTTGGGTTGGCACGAGTAGTGCCGTGCCATCAACCCTTCACGCAAAATAGGCGCATTGTAAGACGTCGAGTTGCGGACCAGCCCGCGATAAACTAGAACATAACCTACCTACCTACGTACTATAAGCGCTCACCTCAAACCAAGAAAAAAAGTTTTTTTTTTCTTGGTCTGAGGCGCTCACCAACATTATTTCTAAAAGCCGGACAACTGCGAGTCGGACTCACGCACTGAGGTTTCCGTACAAACTATGATACCAAGCACTACTTCATATTGCCCTAACGAACAGACAATCGTACTAAGCGACAAACTTTGCCGTTGGAACTGTTGTCCTCATACATTGACAAATACGTCACGATTAGTTTAATAACTGCAAATAAGTTTGTAATCACAAAACAAACAGATATATTAATTGTAATATAATTACAAATTTACGGTTCTCGGACCTTTTTATTTACTTCTGTTACATGATGTTGCTTTGCTTCTTGCCAAATTTCATGATTCTAGGGCAGCGGGAAGTACCCCATAGGTTTTGATTCCCATGAAACCGACAACAAATGCAGCGTAAACGCTCGTGTCTTTTGATTGCCTTGACTTAGAATTTCGATTTTTTCACGACTCCAAGTGGTAGCAGATCTGAGTATTTACTTGCTTAAATTAATTTCAGCTACGTCCTCGCGTTCCTGAAAATGTTTTGATAGATAGATAGACAAACAAACGGAAAACAAAATGATCATAATAAGGATTCCGTTTTTGCCAATTGATGTACGGAACCAACCAATAGAAACGTTTACAGATTATGCCTATAAGAAAATGTAAGGAGTTTAGATATGATGTGAACGATTATGATCACAGCCTGTGAACTAGAAAGCAATTTGAACAAGTGTGTCATGTGTTAATTCATTGAATTCGAACACACAGACGATCGCACAGAAGGGGGACGCTCACAGCTTTGATCCTGTGCGCTCTGCCATGTGATCAGATGAGCCTGCAGGTAGGGTTGGACTAGTCACATTTGTTTACAAAGAACCGCTTGAGAAACTAAATGTTATATATGATACACAGGGGACGTTTGAGATGCGCATGGTACTACAGGTAAAATACGCACAAAAGGCAAAGAGAACACTCGCGAGTCAACCTTTTTAATTTGCTACAAGCATCTCTAAGTAGATATTACTTATCTACAAAGGCGAAGTCATACACTTTACTTTCTGGAATTTTAATTGCATGCTACTTAGTTTTTTTGATGTCGGAAATGTTTCATACGTGTCTATGTAGAGATATAGTAAATATAAAGGCTTCTCAGACACCCTTTTCTAGAAGAGCAAAAACTAGAGGGGCCTATAAACGTACTTATAGTTGAAAGCGAAGGGTTACTAAACGACACTGACTTATCAGGGCGAACACTTTCATTAGTCCAACACTAGAAGGTCAGCGTAAAGGATCGAGGTCAGAAATAATCCCAGAAGGTTGCTCAAGTTCGTATTAAGTAAACTCATCACAAGGCATTTATAATTAAAGCAAGAGCACGTAATGAAGAACGCCCTCCACAGGGTCACTAGTAGGTATAGCTTTATGATTACGGCCCATACGCGTAATAAATAATAAGTGGATTGGATAATGTAGAACGCAATTATGTTACGGTACCTAGACACTATATCCGAATATGAATATTAGTGAATCAATAGAAAGGCAATTAATATGTACTACATTAATTATATTGCATTATAGAAAGGTTCTTGAATGGCAACCACATATCAGAAGACGCAGCGTGCGAAGACCACCAAAAAGGTGGACCGACGACCTAGTTCGGATCGCGGGAAGCAGTTGAATAAGGACGGCGCACAAACTGTTGTTGTACAGAACTTCGGAGGAGGCCTTTGTCCGGCAGAGGATATATTTCGATTGATTAATTTTACAATTTTAGAGCATTGAAACAACAGACTATAACTTCTTTGACAGATGACTGCCCCGACTAGATGGACGGATGACCTCGTGAGGGTAGTGGGGAATCAATGATTGCGGTCTGCACGGGATCGCACTTTGTGGCGAGTCATGGGGGAAGCCTATGTTCAGCAGTGGACGTATGTGGCTGATAGATGACTGTCTGAAAAACATACTTACTTTTAGAGACAGGCATGCGTCTCTGGAACTACAGACGCTGCACTCGCTAAAAATTTTCATCTGATAATATACTTACTTAGTCAGCTGCCAGTCGATGAGGCAAATATTCTAGAGGTAAGTATATAAGTACCTTGCCCGCGTATCTTGCCGACTATACAAAATGCAGCATCCCTTGATGAGGTACTAAAACAACCTTTACAATTTCACATGTTAACCTTACCTCTAAAAGAAAGATATAAAATACTTTTTTTATTGTAACAAAAAAACTCTTTCTGAGTGCCGAAGCGTGTACCTGTAACAGTAAAGACACGAACACAGTACTTTATGGAAGACGGTACAAATTTTTGTAGGTGCGTGCTCGCTTACAACTGTAAAATGGTGAACAAAACAATAAACGGTCCTTTGCTCTCTGATGAAAGTGCTTACATTGAAATGGATTATTTGAAAACATTCAACAACGTGGAACTTAAAATACATAAACGGGTTAACTCATGTCGTATATAAGTCGAATAACGCTCGACATGTTTCTATGTAAACCATGGTACTTATTGTCAGTAAATTTGAGAAACATGTCTCATTATTTTTGATGTGGATACACCACATTTTTTTATATTCAACTATTTAAGTATACAAAGATCTTGGTGGAAGAGAAACTCCGTTTGTAGTGTGATTTTAGATAATTTATTTACAAAAATGTGGTTTATTTTATATACAATATTTACAATAGAATTAGAGTAGGTAGCACCCAGCATGATGCTACTTGGTGGGGATACAAAATGGCGCTTCGATGGAGAGAGTGTATACATGTCGTAAACTGTTGCGGTTACGTAACACTCTGAGCTTGTGTGCGCGCGATCGCGCGCCTATAAATTAATGCGAGCAATAGCGCGCCACCTCTTTCGTCGCCGGCGCTCATCGTGTTCACTCGTCCCAGCGTGTCTCCTGTGCTTCAGCTCGAAGACTCGAAACTTGAAGATCGAAGATAGAAGATGATGCTGACTGAAGATATATTTATACAACTGTCTTTTTCAAGACAAATCAACCTGCTCTTTTCAGAGCAAACGCTCAGGCGTCAATCTCGCTGTTTCTATGGAAACAACGTCAATCAATCACCTACACTAGGTTACACATTAAATTTCTTATTTATGCTTTGATCTTTGTATCAATGGTTCAAATACTATCAGTAAGAATTTTGGGTTTTTTAATTCAAAATTAAACGTTTACGACACTGCTTTGGAAGCCACAACGAATAAAACTAAATTTACTATAGAAACCGCACATGAATTACAGCGATCATCCATCTACTTGCATCTATGATAACGCACACAAAAGAACAATTGAAGCGGTCAATAACAAATTGCCTGTAATAGAATTAGCAGGGCGCGGGCAGAATTCAGAAACGAAACAACCTCCACGGCACGTAGGGAGCTGATATAATCCTGCCGAGGGCGGTGTTCAATCTACTCCTCAGTCATAAACCGGTGTTCCGTGGACGTAAACTGAGATACGTGTCCGTGCGGCACGGTATGCGCTGATGGATGAGGCCCGCTCACCCTGTTAAACAGTTCATGCATTTTGGCGACTTTTACTGTTCAAAGGGGCATAACGATGACGAGTAGGCCAATAAACAAATGACGATAATGAAAAATATGTACCTATATAAAGTATAAAGTGGAAAAAAACTTATGAGCCCTAAATAACAACAACCTTAAATCCTTAGGACAGCTCATTTTACTGAAATGAAACATTCTTTTAATTTTCTCAAGATCGATACTGAACTGGTGAATAGCTTATCTGAACCGGGAATCAAATTGGCTTAAAGTAAAAAACATCCAACACATTTTTTACACAACCACATAAAGCTTCCGTTACCGGCATTAAAACCCAGGAATAAATTCCTTAAGTTTAAAAGGCAGCTTCACTGCCTCTGTCATTTTAGTAGCAGTGAAATGCATAAGTTAGTCGTTTCACCATTTTCGTGCATAATCATGAAGAATTCAACTGCACTAATTCATAAATATTTTATGTAATGATATCATTAATTTATAAAACTAACTGCCATTTGCACGTAACAAACGACAGCAATAGTTATTTGTGCAACAAGAGAGCAAAGTTGTTTTTTGTTACGAGTGCTGATTTTGAGTCCTGAGCAAGCGAAGGATTCTACGTTTGAATCACGAGCGTAGCGAGTGATTCTATGTTAGAATCCTGATTGTAGCGGGGGACTCAACAGCACGAGATGCAAAAAACTTTGCTCTCGTGTAGCACACACAACTTTTCACCTCATCAGCGAGAACATTATTTTCGACATTTTGTGCTTTTTCTTCCAACTTATGTCTTTGTTGCTGATTTCAATAATATTATTAATCAGAAAATAGATAAGTCCTGCTTAAAAAGGAATAACAATATGCATAATTTAATTGAAATTATAATCAACCAACCAACACGGTTATTGTTATTATTTGATCAAATTGGAAGATGTATCAGATACATGAAGTGTTTATTTATAAATACATATTATATTACGAGATGTTATTTATAAATTGATTAATATTTTTACTCCTAAAACACCAAACAAAATAAATGCAAAAGAAAATAACAATTACAATATGAACTCGATATTTTTAAGTTACGTTTCGAATATGCATCTATGATAAATGGTGAAATTATAAATTATTATTTTATTTAAAATAAGTAATAAATTGAACAATCTTATTTTATTTGAGCAATGATCTATTGTTTTATATAAAAGGCACAATATTTTAAATATTCGGTCGTTAAATAAAAATATAATAAAGAAAAAAAAATACGTTACAACTTTTTCGGGTGTTTTTAATGAATTTTTTGGTATAGCGCGTATCCGAACTGTTCTAAATCGAGGTCGGATTCGAAAATCGAATTTCAAATTGATAACTTTCTATCCCTCTCGTTTATATACATATGAAAGAAACAGAGTGCATCGAGATTCAAATGATTAGAATTTTATAATTAACCTTTGGCTGAATAACGACAAATTCGTGGTCAAATAGTTAAAAAATTAAAAAGCTACTTTCTACTCACGCTCGAAATAAAATCGCAATTTGTTCAGACTGTTACCTGACAGCAAAATTGCCATGTTTGAGCTGGTGAGGTGAAAAATAATTTAATGCTGCATGTCCACTATTAGCCAGCGCAGTCGGTAGTGACTTAGTGCATGTGTGTGTGTATGTGTGCAACATGTTTTATAGGCAACTAACATTGAGCTTGTGGCGAGGATATAATAATGTACGGAATATCTACTAACACAGAACTACTCTATCTCGTAGATAATACGGAAACAATGTTTCGCTTAAGACAAAGGGTATTTTCATTCATGTTTGTAGAGATACGTCCCTCTTGTTAGTTTTGATAAATAAGATTTGTTACCACTGTATAGTAACAAATCTTGTATAGTAACCAGTCTATAAATCCAGCCAACCTGTATACAAAAAATTGTATAAAACAATAAAGTATCGTTTATAAATATTATTATTTAAATTGAAAAGGTGATACACCGTATTTGATTTTCTCTTTCCTTTTGTATAGCAAGCAGCGCAGAAATAAATTAGATTTTCATAAAACCTAGACAGAAATATATTTTCAACTAGACGTTGCATTGAAGCTCAGCGAATTATCGCAATGCCGCCTTCATCGCTGCAAACTCACGCATGAGGAGAAAACCGTAGCTTTTCGCTCTCGGGCATTTCGACGTGCACAGCACCACACCGATGAAATGCCTTTGTGACCGAGCGTTTCACGCCCCGATTCCCAACCCATTTTTAAAACTCCATATACATCCCGCTTCTGACACCACTTTCTTAGAACATAATCTCAATCACAATGTCTTCACAAAAACTCGTGAACGCAGCCTACAATAAACGGGCCTAGTTAATGAAATGCTGAATCACGAATCCGAATGAGCAGCTTCTTCCACTCCATTTCACTTTTATTTTCAAACTTCCAATCCGGTGAGTCGAACGATTGAACCTATTACGAATAACTTTACCTACTGGTGTGTGAACGGGAAAATATTCAGGTTTATCGCGACGATTAAATGTTAAAACATTTTAGGACATGAATGCTCAGGTATCGTGGAAACGACGGGTTTTTAGGATCGCCTCACAGTAAAAATAAAAAGGTAAAGGTCATGTCGTTGGTCTCGTCAAGTATTGAATTTTAAAATGATTAGAGTTGTTTCAGGTAGTGTATGTGTAGGTACCTAAGCACTACATAATATAATAATATACACCCTCACACTTTTTATCTTTATGAATTAAAACTAGGTAAGTAATACCTACGATACTAGAACCTAGATAAAATATGCTTAGTACTTTCCATACGTGTAAAAATCAGTCGCTAAATAAATAGATATATTATTACCTAAAATGTAGAACTACACATTTTATGACACTTTATACTCTCGCGGTTTGTACTCATAATTAACACAAATTATAACGGGTCTAACGCGATACACATACACACATTTTAATAGAAATATGTAGGTAAGTAATTAATAGGTGCTAATTTCATAAAACAACGGCCTACGAAGGGGTAGTTCTGGGTTCGAATCCCGGCAATATTTGCCGTATTGAATACGAATATTTGTTTCTGGGTTTCAGACGTTTAGGTACTAGGTATTAAAGTAATAAGTATTATTCTAGTAGGTAACTATCACAATACATCGTCAATTAGCATAGCACAGAATTCAGCAACAAAAGTAGCTGCCTATTATTTTAGTATGCAATTTTTCATAAGCCCGTAGTAACATTTTCGATCGCTGATCGTACAAGTTTTGCTTTAGTTTAGGACTGGGTCGAATTGTCCTAGATATAGCGAGCTTAGTTGCAGAGATAATTGCGCCTCTGCCTCTCAATTCGAATGAAGTCGCAACATGAATTGGCGCCGCTGCTCTTTGAGCCTTGCAATCACCCAATTGACATTAATAGTGTATCAATTGGTTGATTACAGCTGTGTTACACGCATGGACGGATTGCACGAACAAACATTTGTGGAATATGGATTTGGGGAAGTTACGACAAGATTCGGGATAAAAGAGACATAGATAGAAAGGAACATGCGTGCATAGCCAAATTAAATTCGCTATTAATCAATCATAAGCAGCAAAATGCTGCCATATATTGACAACAGGCATGAAGATAAAAAAAAAAAACAGAAAACATTAAACATACTCTGATTTCCCTCTTTTTTTTTAACTTATAATAATTTTAGCGTATATATCAGTGGCGTGGCGTCCTTAGAACTCGATTGCCACTGGCTTGCCCATTGTAGCATATTTTGCGTATTTTTTTTTCAGAAAAAAAACGGTCCCGTTCCCACCCCTTTATTGAATAAAGGAGTGGGGAACGGGACCGTTTTTTTCCGGTGCTGTACTTATGAGAAAGGGGCCCTTTCTCATAAGTACAGCACCTAGGTATCGAAAGAAAAGAGACAGAAAATATTCCACAGTCGCGTGACACATGAACCTATAGACACGCCTCGACTTCGGCGGCGAGCGGCGGTCATACGAGCGAGTGAGAAACCGCACTCGGACCTTCTACTCCCACCTATGACCGCCGCTTGCCGCCGAAGTCGTGGCTGGGGCGTTGGACACGCAACTTTTTGTCACGCACGCGACAAATTGTGTCTGCCCCTTTCCTTTCAAAACAATATTTCAATGCATGACACAACTTCTGCTATCCTGCTGGCTAACTTTTCGCTTAAATAGCGGTAAGCTGTCGATGCTTTATCACTTAGTTATCGCGCGATTAACGCGACCATCAGCCCAATACAGTCAGCAAGCTCGTACTCCGCCACGTCCCTAGGAAAATCTGCGCGTAATCATCCCTCCTTCGGCTCCACTGTTGAATATTCATGCCGCGATCGGTGCCTTGCCTTTATTCAGTGTAAACACGTATACGTGTCCCTTCAAGCCTTTCTTGTCTTACCCGGCAGATATAACTAAGTACATCTTTTATAGAAATAAACAAACGCGGGGAATGGAAATGGGAATTGTTTATAGTTAACCCCGGCGAAAAAAGAGGGGTGTTATAAGTTTAACATGTGTATCTGTGTGTCTGGATGCCTGTCTGTGGCATCGTAGCTCCCAAACGGATGGACCAATTTGAGTATTTTAGATGGTTTTTAGGTAAGTTTGGTGGAAATAGGACCAGTTTCCAAGATATTAAGCTTTATAATTGGAAGAAGTGACAACATCTCAACTAATTTTGAAGCTAAGAATACCAAATTTTGTAAATACCTAT
The DNA here is from genome assembly GCA_947623375.1 of Apotomis capreana. NCBI lineage: Eukaryota > Metazoa > Arthropoda > Insecta > Lepidoptera > Tortricidae > Apotomis > Apotomis capreana. Next base: position 10,332,813 of record OX392503.1, on the reverse strand, counting down.
GTACCTATCAGTTTTAGTAGCATTTTCTATATAACACTCATTGACTGAGGGTCTCATGTTGACACGCTAATTGTGTCGGTAGTGTTTTAAATGTTTAATTAAGGTTAAGTATATTTCGTTTGCGTTCAGTACTTTTAACACAAAATCCGAGTGGGGTAGTTGATTGATACAGGTTCTGTCGAATTAAGTAAAATGCCAAAAGGGTTTCAACATTGGTTATTCCGACAAAAACAATTCACTTAAGTACCTATACTGTAGGTCTGTAGGTATCTATTAGGTAGGTACGTGGATGGTGGATGATATAAATAACAGAAGAAAAAATAATAAAATCACATTTATTTCCATACTTTTACGCCTAAGTAATACGTTCATATATTAGATACGTATTTATCATTGGCATAGCGTACATAGAACCAGTTCTCACCGGTTTTTCTCTTTTAAAGGATGTCCGGTTATTTCACTGTTCTTCAAGAAAACACAAGTCAATTCTGTTCCGGCTTTACTAAGAATATGTATGACGCCATGCCTCTGATAGTGATACTTATTTACGGTATATACATTCAATCTTTAGCAACAATAAAATGTCAACCTATCTACAACAGTCGTATTAAAATACTAAACGAATTTACTCACGTCGTAGTAGGGCTCGACATGTTTCGAATCGGCACGCGATTCATCATCAGGAGAGACGGTCAGTCGCGGCGGCGGCCAACCGAACACCGCGCGGCTGCTCATGTCGAGCGTTATTCGACTTCTACGACGTGAGTAAACCCGTTTAGTATTGTAATAGGTCTGAGACTCACGATAGTTTTATATGTAATACAACAGTCATCTCTACTATAGGTACTTAAGTAAGTGGCATTTGGAATGTAAAAGTACTAATAAAATAAAATGTAGATACATATTGGCTTAATGTCTCTTTGCCTTGCATCGTAAGTGTGATCGATTGGCGATATTATCTTTAATAGTCATAAAGGTCATAAAGTACAAAAGATCATACCCATATGTAGACATACCTACGCCTATACAGTAGGAAAATAACATTATGAAAGGAAACTCGTATGGGGATTCTGCAATTTACCACACCTTTTCAAAATTTCTGTCTTCCTGTAGTCGTGATTGAAGATCGTAACTACAGGGAGTTATTTTTTTAAGATCTGGAGCAAGTCTGCTTTCATTCGATTAAGTTGGCCGCACGCATGACAAAGGTATGGTGTGTAGGAAATCGTTTAGGAATTTCGAAAATCATGCTTATAAATAAATTATGATACGACGACTGGAGTCGATACCGCTGCAGTGACCAAGTGATCAAATACTTGTCTTAACTTCAGCGACCAGAATGGCGGGAGGAAGCTCAAGTTAGACGAAGACGGCGTTCTCTCGTGTCGGAGGCCAAGATCCACTTGGTCTTCCGAGTCGTTGAGTCAGCGCACTAAATAGGTATTTTACGCGTGTACATTGTGATCTCATAAAAAATATTCAAATATTAATTTGCGATTACAGGTGTACCAATGCAAAGCTATAATATAATCAGAAGAATTATTACTAGCTGAAAATTAGGGTAATAGAAACTAATTGGCACCCAGAAATTTGTCTTCGTGTTAATGTTGTGTATAGTGGAGTAGAACTAAAACGTGCAGGTAGGTACTTCAATTTCTTTGAAGTAGAAATGTTGTCAATTAATCGAACTCAGTGGGGGAGCGCATACCAACAAACGGGAATGTCATCTGAGGATACTTGGGGTGTGTTTACTCTGACGCGGAGTGAATATCTCGAGCTCTGTAGCCAAAGAAAAGACACGACAGTGGATAATCCTGGGAAGTAGAGGACCTATATAATGTAACTGAGAACATTAAGCTAGTGCTTATTTCAGTAAAAATCTTTGTACGAATTCTCGGTATTTCCAAGTTTGAAACACTTGACTGGTGAATTGATGATGGACAGATAAATATTCTCCAAATCACGACTACATTCAAACAACTTTCTTCGCTTAGTTTACCAACAAATCGTCTGTTGACAACCAAAACTAAGTAACAAATACCTATTTAAAAGAAAGCTCGTATCTTAGTGTCAATCTACTTACTAGATAAGAGGTTTTGAAGAGCAGTGACAGACATTTTAGTGAGTTTTGGTTGTAACCAGGCGAAATAAGAATTACAAAACGTGCATACATAAAACTTTTAAAACACTTTAAAATATCTACATATTTACAGTCTTGAAGATCAACGCACTACATTATCTACATTTGAGAACTACTTGACACAACCTAGTTGACTTTTTTAGCGTATTGCGTTAGATTCCCCGTTCCCAGCATGGGTACCCTGCTCACGTTGAAATAAAGGAAGTAATAATAATAAGAAACCCAGAAATATACCACCCCGATCGCGCAGTATACAGAAGTCATCATTAGAGGCAAAAACGGCAGGGTTTTATCCAAACCCCAGATCGTATGGAGAAGATTCTCGTAAACACAAAGAACCATTAACCCATAAACGTACAATGACTCAAACTGACCGAGCATTGGCAGGCGTAGGAAACCGCGTCGTGGTTTCTTCTTCGGTTTGGCTGGCTCATACAAAACTGGTATGTTGCCAAACGCAATTGCACTGTGAGTTAATAGAATAAATATTTTGATGGATAGAAGACTTTTTGGATACAGTAGAGGGAATAGAGAATAGTGGCCGATGGGTGACAGAATAAGAAATAGTCTTCCGTCGACATCCCCCAGCACGGACAGGAAACTGAAACAAAACAACAATATTTCATTTCTGTTTTCATAATACTATTAAAATGTATACTTACTCGCAAGATTCGAAAATCAATGACAATAACATCTTACCTTAATGGTATCAATATTAGAAGGATCGCTTTTTCGTGAACATGCCAACCGAACATAAACGATGTAGTCGCACACACAACCATACACCTGAAAATAATAAAAAAAATATATATAGCAAATCATATAATCCATATATTCGATTTCAGCATATATATAAAGTCAAAATCTGGAATGGTTAAAATGTCAAGTGTATACAAAATATTCTGTGAGCCTATTAATTATTCATTTAATGAAAATTAACTAGAACCGTATTATTAACTACCAACCTTACAAAGCTAACTGTCCTGTACTTTCTATCTGCTCCAAGATGCCATAGTTTTACCAGTGCTGGCAACATGAACGCCGCGGTCAGCACCATGGTCACAATGGGCTTTACGGAAGGCAGCACAACATGCTCAAATTCCTGAACTAGTCCTCCGGTCATCGAAGCCTCCACTTTTGGCACAACAAAGCCTGCTTTGGGTACTGAAATTTAATAAGAACTTTTAGAAAAAAATGGAATTATAGTCAAATTTTTAAGGATGTTGTTATTAATAATGCTGGATGTTTAATGCATCCAAGTCAATTATGTTCATGGAAGTTAGTAATAATTTTGTTGACAACACTAAGGGGCTAACCTTCCAAACCCCTTGTGAACCCTTTCTATTAAAATTATAACTTAGATTTCTCCAAATCAGGAGCATCAGGTATTTAGGCTAAGCAAGCATGCTTAATTTTAGGCTTCATCAACAAAATATCTAGTTTCATAGCTTGGCTATTTTTTACATTAAAAAACGCATACTGGTGAAGTTAAGATACTTACAAGTATGTTGCAGCACTTTGTCCGCAAAATTGTACAGTGCCCAGAAGTTTGGAGCCCAGTATGCGTGACACAAGCCTCTTTTAAATGGGAAAAGCCTGGATATTATCTAAAAACAAATAGGACTCCCTTAAAATACATTTACCTATTCTGTACAATAATATTTTTAAATCTTGTCATAACCAACTTTTTACTCTTAATTAAAGTGCAATATTAAAGTTTAAATTTAAACAAGGTGTCAAAACTGTGATAGAGTAGTGTACAAAACCAAAGATGATAAAATTTGGATTACTTTGTCTTAAATCTTAATAGGAGAAAGTGCTTAGGGTGTCTTAATTAAACAAGCAGGCTGATGAGGTGATAAGAACCATTTCTATAAATTGTGGTGTGCTGCCAATGTCCTTTCATAAATCAAATCTGCTTTGGTTTTATAAAAAAGAATAATTTTTACCTGTGGTATATGATCCAAGAATGGGGCAAATGACAAGGCAAATACTGCAATAACAGCAATCGCCAATTTAAACAAATTTGTGAAGGAAAAAGAGTACCATGGGGTATGTACACCGTCATTAGTTGATATTGTGAAGCAATATGCTCTAAGTAAGTGCACTGCATACACGGGTGCCACATACAGGTAGATGTGCTTCAAGTTTAGCAATATTGCAAACAATACTGCTGCACTCACATAGTTACCCTGAAAAAAATTACTTGATGTTATTGACTTACAGAATGAAGAATAGCACCCTTAAACCACTTGAAATTTTATACTAAAACTTACTTTAATCATATTTGACATGGAGTAAAGTAGGAAGCCATACAAAAATCCATTGTATTGAAAATGTATGTGATCAACCATCAGCAACCCAGGATTAGATACTAGCAGTATGAACACAAGCAGCTTACCATCACTAATAAGGTTTGAACAACTGAAAACAAACATTTTCTATGAATTAAGATCTACTCTGAGATACTGTTTTTTTTATTAAGCAGTATTATGTATATTATTATCATACTAGCATCACTTACCTCTTTGCACTAGCTATGTAGACCAAATCTAACACAATTACAGATAATCTTTGGAATATCACAGTCATGTCTGATGCATAATTCAAATTGCTTAAGTGCAACATTTGGGGATCAAATAACTTTGCCACAAATGATAAGGCATATTCCAACCAGGCAAAGAATGGCGGGTAATCCAGGGTCCATTCAGAAGTAGTGTCATAGTACCACTGACTGATCGAGAGGTTGTGTGTTATTGCCAACCAATTTCTATGAACTTCAAAATCCGTGGAATGGCTGAAAGAAATATTATTCAATAATTGCTATACGGCTATTCTACCAGAATTATTATTATCCAATAATAGGTGAAACTGAATTAAGAATTCACTGTAAATCGAAATCTTTTCCCAAAGCTCTTTATAAATAAAAAATACTCCAAAATGAGATGTGTACAATCACTTACTAAAGCGGTATAAATAAGCACTTGACCGTGCTTACTATAAGTACGATTTGCAATATCATTATTATTTTGACTAGATATTTCCAATCAACACCTCATAAATATTCAATAAAATAAAACTAACATTATTTTAAGGTTATATCGGCGAAAGATTGTTTGTAATTGTAAACGTCATTTACGCAAGTTGTCAAAAAATACCATAAATAGTTTTGTGATTGTTATCATTTCATTATGTTAATTCACACTAACCTAGGAAATAAGCTCATACAGCCATTGCTAGACTAAAACCCGCTCCAGACCTTCCGATCCGATCCGACTTATCGGAAGAAATTTCCTAACAATTGCACTAGAACATTCTTCTAGATTCTACACATTAGCCGATTTCTTCCGATAAATCGGACAAGTGTACTACACATTATCCGATTGCTTCCGATCGCTCGGATCGGATCGGAAGGTCTGGAGCGGGCTTAAAGAGTAAAGATAGGTTCGAGGAAACGAAACGTCCTTATCAAATAGATACCGCTTCTGGCAAAAATATCTTGAATCCGTGATAATCTACAATAAAAAAATACCACTTTTGTCTGTCGTTAACAAGCTGTCATTAGTGTCATTGTCTAATGTCTTGTTCCTTCTGTCAAGTCACAGCAAAGTTTACCAATTCAACGACTTGGCAAATTTATTTAATATCATATTTAATATTCTATTATTAGAAATACTTTCACAGTGTATTTATAGCGGCCAAAAATGGCTATACTTCACAGAGCTCTGTTTACGTGGTTTATATTTTTAGTGTTCTTGATATTACTGTGCCTGAGATTAGAGTCTAGAACACACTGGAATTGGTTTATCGTATTTATTCCAATGTGGGTTTATGATACCATACTGTTGATATACGTTTTGTTTCATATGGTATCGCACTGCCGAAATGGTATAGAGAGATTTAGAGGCACAATCAATAAGCATGTGTGGTACATAGCTGCAATAGGATTGAAAATGGCTGCACAAATCATAATTTGCATCAAGTTGGAATATACTAAAGGGAATCTGCCAATTTATGTCGTCATGACTCCGATTTGGATGCTGCTGCCGGTGTTGAGTGTAGAAGTCTTCATGCATCTAATAAAACATTCTAGTGGGAGTAGTAGATACTAACTACTGATATATATTGCATACTTGTACATTCCAGTTACAAATTTAAAGTATATTTGAAAAATGAAACTCAGAGTCAAAAGTGAATAAACTCTATGTGTTACCTTGAACACAAAGTCATGAACATGTGACTCCATGTATTGTAGATAATTTTAAACTTGGCACTCATTCAGTGTCACCATAGTTGTTTACACATGTCAAATATACTCAGTATGCCAGGAACTTTGATGATATAACAGTTCCGACAAAGGTGTTGAATAAGAATTTCCAAAATGGCTATTACGGATGATGCAGTTTTAAAGAGTTCAGTGGTAAAGGAGGTCCCAGCGGGGGGCACAGCAGTGTTGACTTGTGATAGTAACGATTTTAACCACAATTTTTGGTTCTGGCTGATCAACAATGACAAAGTGATCGGCCCTGACAATCAGTATGATGAAAGGAAATATAAATATGAAGTGTTGTCTGGAAAACTTCACATTAATGTAAGTACACTGAGTTTGAACTATAATTTAAATTTGAATATGGAACAATGAAATTGTTGCAACAGGTCAAGTAATTAAAGCCTTATTATATAGGAAATCTATTTGTAATTTTCTGTACTTTTATAAGAAAAGGATTATCTATAGGTATTTTAATTAGAATCTTTGGATTTCAGTCAATTTATTTTGGAACTTACATAAAATTTTATGGTATTAATATTAAGTTAGTCTTTATTTGTGACGTTTTTGAGCAAAAGGTACCACTTTGCCCCTTACCATAAGACCACATTGACAGGACAGGTTATTGGTATTAAGATGCAAAGACTTGCATCCTTATGGTAAGCAACAAATGGATCCTTTTGGTTCAACGCCATATTTAAAAAACCGGCCAAGTGCGAGTCGGACTCGCGCACCGAGGGTTCCGTACAAACACATTCCATCCCTAGGTGGTTAAGTTAAGTTTGCACCTGGTATGTACAGCGCCCCATATAAATTAGGTGCAAAGTTAGGTATTAATAGGTATTAAAAAAAAACTACTTACTAGATCTCGTTCAAAACAATTTTCGTTGGTAGTTTTTATAGTAATGTCATCATGTTTTTTTTAGATTTTTCATTTTCTTATTTTAGAAGTTAGAGGGGGGGGGACCAACTTTTTTCCACTTTGGAAGCGTCTGTCACGCAAACTATTCGGTTTAGAAAAAAAATATTTTAGAAACCTTGATATCATTTTTGAAGACCTATCCATAGATATCCCGCACGTATGTGTTTGATGAAAAAAAAATTTTTGAGTTTCAGTTCTAAGTATGGGGAGCCCCCAATATTTATTATTATTTTTTTATTTTTGCATCAAAATCTTAATGCGGTTCACAGAATACATCTACCTACCAAGTTTCAACAGTATAGCTCTTATAGTTTCGGAAAAAAATGGCTGTGACATACGGACGGACAGACATGACGAATCTATAAGGGTTCCGTTTTTTGCCATTTGGCTACGGAACCCTAAAAAATGATCATTGCTCTGTAATTATTATACTCTGTAACATTTTTTTTTTCAGAGCGTTACAGCTGCCGAGTCTGGTTACTACAAATGCATATCAAAACAGCTAGACAGCTCTCGGGTTGCAGTTGGGCAGGTTGAGATGATCGTCTCTGGTTCCACATTTTCAGCTATAGATGCGGTGAAACTGATTGCTATAGTTGTGTCTATCATAGTGTTGGCTGGCTGTGCTGTCTTGTACTGGAGACTACGGAAGGATTGGAACAAGTACGATGGGCGTGCAATTATACCAGGTAATTTATTTTTAATTATTTATATTGCAAATTTTTCTCAAGTGACTCAAAATGTATAGCAGAGGCTTGAAAATAAAGTAAAGAACTAATCACTGAAATTACTGACGGATTAGTACTTTGTTTAACATTGCCATGTTAGGTTCATTGGTATATGTTTGCCTAAGGTTATTTTTAAAGATAACAGTAGTGAGTAATAAATGTATGAAATTGAATGAAACTGACGAGTGTAATCTTCTAAAGGGTCACATTCCCGCATACATGTTATATCTTTAAATATTAGTTTTACTTTACATTTTTGGCTTTTATTAAATTTCCCTAATTAGATCATTGTTGAAGTTAGTATTCACAGCCTTACTTTATGGACAAAATGTTGATGAGTGTATATTAGTTTCATTAAACTCATAGCTATTCAGTAGAAATACCGAGCTTCCAAAAAGTTTTCAATATTTACTTTTCATTTCAGTGGATGATACAGAAGAAGATGATGGTGACGAAGTTTATAATCCAACAACAGTAACTTCTAAAGCTCAACCAGTAGCCGGGCCCAGTCGAAACCCCTCCTCCGAGCATCTCCTCTATGGCATAGACAACCAGGGCTTGGATACAGATTTCAACTCAGTGTTTGAAAACATACAAATAAAATCACCACATGCCAGTTTGATATAAATTATTCAATGCATTATATTTAAAATAAACTTAATTTTGTATATGCTTGACACTAACAAAGTAGTTATGCATATGCATGGCCATATTCTATGAGATTATAATTTCATCAAAACTGTAATATGCCATTGTTTTTTACTTGATTTTGATTGGCGAACATAATTATTTTTCATGTGTTATTGTAAATAGTTAAGTAATTTATATTGATAAGAATAATTAAAATGAATCAACAACTATTATGTATCATAGTTTTATTTCTTCTATGAAGTAATTATTGTACCTATTAGTAAGTCTTAGAATTATGTAAAGAATCAGAAAGGGGTAGTGCAAACAACATTATCAATTATCAAATCAGCCATATTAGAATGGCAGCAGACAGTATTAGAAAACGAGAGTTCTGAAAACAGCACTTGCAAAAATCTCAGACATGTGTGCACTTCATTATAATTATAGACCCCATTGGACAGACGTAAAGGAACTTCATTAACACGTTCATTGTCCGTGTCCTATATGTGGGGCCACGGCAAGCCTCTATTACTGAGACATAAGGTTCACCTGTCAAACTGGGACAGTGAATGTGTTAAACTTCGCCCTGGTCACGTGCCCCGAGTGCCCAGGAGGAAAGAGACGCTTGCTTTATGGGTTACAATCAAAGAGAGACTCAACTTTTGGAGCCATTTACCCATGAAATTTTAAAAACACAGCATTACGAATCAGTAGTAAGCGACTGCTGCGTCGAATCAAGGGTGTCGTCTTCTTCGTCATCACCATCAGCCTCCATTTCAAATACTCTCACTTTCCTGTGACTCTTCGACAGAACCACAGCGACTTTCCGACCGCCAGACACCGCTATCCTAAAACCGTCCATTTTATCCAGTACCGTGTATATGCCTTGGTCTAACAGAGATGTGATGTTTCTTTTAGACATTTTTTCATTGAATATACAGGATTTCGCTTTGACGTTAAACTCATTACCATTATCCAAAGCTATTTTGAGAGGTAACTGCAAAAATATAGTACTTTCTCTGTTATTTGGGTGTTGTATCAATACAGATAGGTATTCCGCGGAATAGAATTGAAGATCTAGTATTACAATATTTTCTTCATTTGATGACGATTGTTCTTTTTTGGGGTCCCGTATCAAATCAGATGTCATATAATATCTGATAGCACAAGCATTACAAGATTTTTCCTTGATAGCCATAGACATGAAACAAATTCCATCACTTCCATTGGCTTTGCTCATGAATGCCATCAAAAATCTTTGTTGAGCTGGATCAAATGTTTGAGACACCTTTAGATTATTCTGAACTGAAGGATTTGTTTTGTCTTCGTAACATCTGATGTTGTATAAAACTGAAAAGTGTTTCCCAGTGTCCTTGTCGCTGACATCAAACACTTTATTGATGGCCTTTTTCAAAAACATTTGCTGCTGAACTAGGGAAAACTTCCGAAACTCCGACATTGAGAATATGGTCTCACTATCCTTAAGTATGCACGAGTTTTCTGAGAGGAACTTGTGCCAGGGATTATCATCGTTATCCGCCAGTATAGTTAGATCTTGGTCCTGGAGGTATTGCCCTAACCTTTCCAAGTTGAACTTCACAGGTTTGTCGGGTACCGCGTCACTGCTGTCAACTTGAACATTATCAAAGTTGTATAAAAATTCGGCAATGTGTGTCAGTTCTTGTTGATTTATTTTAACGATGTCATTGGGTGTTTGTTCGTCAAGCAGCCGAACAATGACAACAAATAGCCACCTGAAGAAAGCCTTGTAGTTCCGCATGGATATGTCGATGACTTGCTGCAGTTCTAAACTCTTATTCAGGAATGCGCAACACGCGCGGATGCCTTCTGTGACGGTAGCTTCTTCGAGACCAAGTATCTGCAAGAGATTTAAAAGACGTTACCTACAGTTATAGACAACTAAACGGTAAGTATATAGTTATAAAAAAGGCATTTTAAATCCTTAATATTGTCTACATTAATATTCTAGCATTGTAACCATTCTAACTTTGGTGGTTAGGCTGCCAACTGTTTGTATTATACATCCCTGTCAGTTTGGGATAGTTTTGCTATTTGGTATAATTTGCCTCCTTCCACATGAGATCTAAAAGACATCCTAATTACCTAAAACCTCAGAAGATAGTAGGGAGTAGGTACAGGAGTAGATTCAGCCCTTTAAAATGGTTACCATACAAAAAAATCGGTTATGTGCGAGTCAGGCCGAGTACAGAGACCGTAAATATCAACCGATAATTGTGGGCATGCCCACATTACACAACGGTGGATCCGCGCTTGAGTAGGGATGCTTTACCTTATATCTGTCTGGTATTCTGGTTAAGCCTCTGAGCTCAGCCAGGTAGTATGTTAGACTTTGCCCAACAATATTCAGTTGCTTAAGAACCAATTTCTGGATTGTTGAGTAACTCAATTCTACTGAGCTGCCAAACTTTTTCAATCCTTTCGCTGTTAATTCTTTGAGAAGAAATAATTCCAGTTGGTCAGAAGGTACACCTGAAAATCCACAATAAAAAGAAATATTATATCAATATTAATTTAAACCATTCAATATTAATTGTTGTTATGAAAATATTCATAGCAATTTCATTTTCTAATATTTTATATAGCAACTTGTGTGTTATTTGTTTCTTACTTAATTATTACAATGAGATTCAAAAACATTTACCTAACATAAGGAGTTCCAGTAGATCAGCTGATACTCCACCTTCCGGGACCGATGCAGCATAGTACGCCATTTTATTGTCCATTTCCAACAATATATGTTCCCAAGCTTCAATTATTGATGTCATCGTCTGATCAAGATGGGACATCAATTGTGTCAGTTGACTATGCTTGTTTGCCACAATAAAGATCTCCTCTGCATAAGCTGATAACACACTTGTGTTTACGAGTGCTACAAATAAGTTATTTGTTGCTCGGTCTAAGTAAAATACTTGCATCATGCTGAAGTCATCGGACAAATTTATGTCTAGTACTTTAAACTCTCCAAATTCGTCTTTAGCAATCTGGGCTAGATGAATGGTGCCATATGGATATCGGCCAAAGACACTCAGGTAGATGTGACCAGTGCCGTAACCAACCAGCAGCATGTTCAGTTGGGTCTGCTCCTGCATCTCTTTGATGTCTTTTACATTATCATCAGAAGTTTGATTTTTATAGCTACTGCTAAGAGATGGTGTTTTTTGGAGAAATAATGATGCATCACCCTGAAAATATAGAGAGTTTTGTATGTAACAAAATACATGTAATTTTTTTTTGAGAAAAATAAAACAATATGCAAAAAATAAGTATTAAAATTATCTAAGTGCGAGAACTCTCTCTCAAAATTCTGTGGGACCAATAGCATGAATTGCGTTGAGAGTTGAATACTGGCTGGTTTCATACAAATACTGTCAATATGGGGTAAGCAATACATACATATAAATTGTACTCAGTTGCACCTTCCAGTGTAGTTGCTCTGACTGCCCAAGTGATGCAGGTAATCCCAAAGTGCTTGGAGTCCTCAAACTCTTCAGACGGCTCCTGCTCTAAATCATATTTGTCCAGGATTTCTTTGTCTTCTATGTCCACCACATGGACACTGCCAGAACTGTACCCAATGGCTAATGCCTGAGAAAACACTAATTATCAGATTTGATCTAGTGGCCCATATTTATTTATACATTACCCCAGTAGGTGAATGATCATGCCTGGGACACTTCACTTGATTTTTAAATAGTTCACCTTGCGATGGTATTGGTATGACAAATCAAAATTGTTGTAAGCCCAACATATTTTTTCATTTGAAAACTTTTTATTTTAATAGCCTATTAAGTTGCCCCACTGCTGGGCAAAGGCCTCCCTTTCTTTTCTCCATTCGATCCTATTGCCAGTGCAGTTCTGCCATTCTTTGCAGAATGCGTCCAGATCGTCCCGCCATCTCATTTTCGGCCTGCCTCTGTTCCGATATCTATCTTGTGGGATCCATTGGGTTGCTATTGTGGCCCACCTTTCCGGATGCATGATGCAAACTTTACATTGAAGCAATATTATTAGAAATTTATAACATCTTGTGAAGCATCCCAGAGATCAAACATTAGCACTTGCAAGAATGAAACATTAGCACTTGTAGATTTCATTTTGCTGCATCAAAATCCAGCAAGAGAATTGCTGAATTTTCAGTAAAAAAGTATTGTACTATTGTAATCAGTAAACTGATACCAAGAATATTTCTAAATATATATGCAAGGATTACAAAAAATTGCTATTAACATTTGGCATAAAATTCGCCATTTGGACATTTTTCCTTCTTGTTCATTGTTCCCCCACTAATAAGGATTGTGACCACATATTTGTTTCCACTCCATGCGGTTATATGCTGCATGGTTTATTGATGCAATAAAGATTAAATTAATAAATAAAATATACAGTGAGAAACAAATTTCACCAATACCTTTCCATCTGGTCTCCATGCTAGTGCCTGTACTCTTACATTTTCTTTAGGTGGAGACAATGTCCACACTTTTTGCCAATTAAGTCTATGAACCTGGACCTCTCCTGAAATTCAGTTTTATTAACATTTTAGTTAAAACTTAGTAAATTAAGAATATTGTGAAGTCCTTGGTACCCCAAGCAATAAAGACTGAAGTCAAATTCAGAGTTATGTAAACTGTGCATGTTAAGCAACATTAAGTTAATAGCTGGAGAATATACTAGGGAGAGAACTACCTTTAAAGTTACTTATCGCAAGTAAATCAAGCCTGTTGCTCCAAACCATAAGATCTACTTGATTCGCCACATGCCTCTCTTCCAATTGTCGCATTCCACAGTGGTACATGGTGCTGGCACAACGTTGATACGTTTACGGCAGCAGCAGACCAAATTTAATTAGGCTGTTCAATGCAATATTGATAATTTATGATATCACGGCAATAAATAAACAGAAATCCAAGCGGCAAAGTCGGTAAAGCACACAACAATTTTTTGTATTGACATTGACAGCTATGATACGTTCAGAAACGATAGTATTCGGGAGATTGAGTATGTAACGCACTACGGCATTAAGGCTCCGTCCACACTTGTATCATTTCGCCGATCCGATCCCCGTCGCGTATCCTCACCGCGTATCATGAACGGTAAGTGTGGACGTCGCGCCGTCGCGATCATGCAACGCTCGCGCGAAATCCATGTTGATACGCGTATCTTCAGTACCCCGCACACTCGCGATCAGGAAAGTGTTGCATGATCGCGACGGCGTGACGTCCACACTTCCGTTCATGATACGCGGTGAGGATACGGGGTGAGGATCGGCCGTGATCCATCTCCAGTAGGTTATTTTTTCCCGATCATCAAAGGCGCTATTTGAGTCATCGATCCACGCTGCGGTCATTGGTTTTTAATCCTTAATCTTTACGATAATTAAAAAATACCATAGCACTGATGGACTGTCTACCTACTTTGTTAGGCCTTTCCATGCGGCGTCTTCCGGCACGCGGTTTCCACTCGAGAACCTTTCTGCCGCATGCCATAAAACAAACACAGTCATACGAAGGCCATGTCTCCGTGAGCGGGTGCCTTAATCGAAGGCCTCTCCACGCGGCGCACATAGGGGTAAATTCACGATCTACGGGGCCAAAAGTCGATTTATCAAAACAATAAATACCTCTGCGGTAACAGCTACCTACAGTAGAGGACCCTTTAGCGGGTACATAACAATCCCCACTACCCTCGTATGCACGTTCTAACTCGTTTCACGTCAGTCGGAATTTGTACGTTTCACTTCGTGTACGTTGCTTGTTCTCGGCGCTCTTAGAAAAGCGAAACTTTGAAGGTGTGGTTTATTGTTTTTAAGTAACCAAGAGTGAAACAAATTATGGATTCTGAAACAACAGGTTAGTGATTTATAAGCAAAAATAAAAATATGCTTTATTCGTTTGTTTTTGTGGCTAGGTTAATGCTCTGAAAGAGAGATTGTTTTTGAGCGTCATTTTTCGCAAAAAAAAAAACTTCACTCGTTAATAAGTAATACAATAGGGTGAGATCGAGCAGAATTGTTAATGGCATATCGATACCTTTGGGTTCAATTGGGGTAAAGGACAAAACACTGGTTTTGAGGAGAAGCAAAAAACTGTTTTATTTTACAAAAAATGGCTATACTTTTTTTGTTTCTCGACCTATATTTTTGACATGTATATGAAATATATTTGAATTGTCCATATCTTTAACCTTTTATGACAGTTATTCCTGTAAACAATGAATTATGGAAGTTAGATGTCCTTTACAACTGGTAAAAATGCTATCAATGTCATTTACACCCGTGACTTTTTGGGGTATTTGGAAATGATGGGGTTGTAAATGACGGTCTCAGATGACTTTAGTCTAATTTCGGGGTGTAAAGTTAATAGCTATGTAATAAAAATGAACAGTTTTCAACTTAATTTACATTAAAGAGACTTGAACAATGTATTATAAAGATAATGAATTCAGCTAGGCATGTCCAGATTATATTTAAAATGAATATTTTTTGGAAAATGCAATAATAACTATGAAAGAACTATTTTGTAATCAGATTTGAAATAAAAAAATATTTATTGTTTATAAACTGACTAGATTGCGGGAACAAGGAGGGAAATAATGTCATACTAGTGTTCTACTCTCTTCCAATAGCACTAAATAATAGTAATGGAAGTGACAGAGTGGCTCATGATTATCGACATTAGGATGTCAAACATTATTAGGACGAATACGTAGTGAGTAAAATACTGTAAATGTAAACAATAAGTATAATAGTATGAAAAATAATGCAGTCTTGCGTACATAATGACAGTTACATTAAAAAATCTTACTACTAGGTCTTATTTTAATTAGTAATATTTGTACCTCATGAGAAAAGTCACGGTACAAGTATTATTTATTTAGTTTCACGTAACTTGTACCATTTTCCACTATACATTTCCATTAGGGTTTATTGCCCAAATTTAAAACAAAAAACATATAAAAACTTAACAAATCTTAATGGACGTATTATTTCTTTATAAATTCGTAGCAATATGTTTCAAACACTTTATAAACCTTACGCTGTTTTTTACCCTGCAATCCCTTCATTCTCGATTAACTACAATAAAATGTTAGAGACTAATCGAAATATTAAATTATAAATACTTATAATTATATCAGGGACTGGAACCGGTAACCGGAATTCATACAAATATAATTTATTTGTATGAATTCCCGGTATCGGATAAAAGCTTTGCTTTGTTTTTCGTTTATTATTTTGTATTTAATCGGACAATATAAACATACGTATTCGTCATTTAATACATGATTGAGTCCCGTATAAAGAACATAAAATATTGGGTTATTGCTGCAAATACCGGTTCCGGTCCCTGCTATATATAGGTACCTAATAGAAACAGTTTAAACTTATTATTGCTCTTCTACTCACTCTCGATCTCATCTTCTTCGTCAGTTTCTGGAAGTTTAAACTGTTTCTATTAGGTACCTATATATAGCAGGGAAGGGATTGCAGGGTAAAAAACAGCGTAAGGTTTATAAAGTGTTTGAAACATATTGCTACGAATTTATAAATAAATAATACGTCCATTAAGATCTGTTAAGTTTTTATATTTCTATATTCAACAATCGTTGAAACCATTAAGTTTTTTGTTTTAAATTTGGGCAATAAACCCTAATGGAAATGTATAGTGGAAAATGGTACAAGTTACGTGAAACTAAATAAATAATACTTGTACCGTGACTTTTCTCATGAGGTACAAATATTACTAATTAAATAAGACCTAGTAGTAAGATTTTTTAATGTTACTGTCACTGTGTACGCAAGACATTATTTTTCATACTATTATACTTATTGTTTACATTTACAGTATTTTACACACTACGTACTCGTCCTAATAATGTTTGACATCCTAGTGTCGATAATCATTAGCCACTCTGTCATTTCCATTACTATTATTTAGTGCTATTGGAAGAGAGTAGAACACTAGTATGACATTATTTCCCTCCTTGTTCCCGCAATCTAGTCAGTTTATAAACAATTACCTAATATTTTTTTTTATTTCAAATCTGATTACAAAATCGTTAGTTCTTTCATAGTTATTATTGCGTTTACCAAAAAATATTCATTTTAAATATAATCTGGACATGCCTAGCTGAATTCATTATCTTTATAATACATTTTTCAAGTCTCTTTAATGTAAATTAAGTTGAAAACTGTCCATTTTTATTACATAGCTATTAACTTTACGCCCCGAAATTAGACTAAAGTCATCTGAGACCGTCATTTACAACCCCATCATTTCCAAATACCCCAAAAAGTCACGGGTGTAAATGACAATGATAGCATTTTTACCAGGTGTAAAGGACATCTAACTTCCATAATTCATTGTTTACAGGAATAACTGTCATAAAAGGTTAAAGATATGGACAAATCAAATATATTTCATATACATGTCAAAAATATAGGTCGAGAAACAAAAAAAGTATAGCCATTTTTTGTAAAATAAAACAGTTTTTTGCTTCTCCTCAAAACCAGCGTTTTCTCCTTTACCCCAATTGAACCCAAAGGTATCGATTAGATTTAAGGCAGGTTTTAAAGGACAATTAAAAGACTACTTGCCCTTTACAGCCGTGTTCGGTTTATCAAATTACGGTATGTAAACAAGTATAATAATTCGAAGGTAGGTCGTAAGGGACATGTAAAGGAATACATGTCCTTTACAACCTACTTAATTCTATCAAAAAATGGTGTAATCATTTTTAAGGAGGTCGTAAAGGACAACTAAAATAATACATGCCCTTTACAACCTTATTCGGTTTATCAAATTCGAGTATCATAATTTGAATGCAGGTCGTAAAGGACAAGTAAAAGAAAACATGTCCTTAACGCCCATTTCGACTATGCGCTAATGGAAAGTAATCGTGAGAAATTAAGGGCTTAAAGGTTACCAAGAAAAAAATACGTCATCTACGACAGTATTAATATTTACCGGTTTACTTTACGATACACCTTTTAATTCGTAATTTATAACTGGACACTTACGTCCCTTAACCTGAGCTAGATTTGCGAACATGATGAATAAAAACTGGGTCGTAAAGGCATTTTTTTTAAAGCTATCGAAATTTTAACTACATAGAACGATAGAGCTTGAAATTCTGAACAAAACTATATATATAACTCATTTTCGCCAAAATGTCCTTTACGCCAATTGAACCCAAAGGTATCGATATTATTGTCTATTGTTTTGCTTATTAGAATTTAAAAAAAAAACCTTCCGCATACTTCCGCCAAATCATAATTGTTATACTTTGAAAATAATTCGCCATTTTACTCAGAAATATTTTTTCGCAAGGAAGTTTACGAGAGAAAGCTGCAACACGGATATTTTGAATCGCTTACTTTTGAGCTCCGACCCCTTACTGAGCTGCAGGAGAAAAGTAAAAAAAAGAAAGCACAGTACTTTCCTGCCAGAGACGATAGAATTGCTATTGCCTGCCGATCCGAACCCAGAGTGCGCTTCTGGAAGCGAAGAAGAAAATATAATAGCAGAGAGTGTAGCTTAATATGGCAACTGATTTTATTTCAGTAATAAATGATTATACACATTTTACTATTTTTTTATTTTTTGTGCAGATGTCGAAATTTTACATATTAATAGAATTTTGAAGAAAATACCCTATAAATAAATAAAAAATATCTTGAAACAGTTGTTTTAACTTCGTAATACGTTAAAAAATACAAAAAACCGCTAAAATAATATTGGCCCCCTAGATCGTGAATTTACCCCTATGTGCGGCGTCTTCCAGCACGCGGTTTCCACTCGAGAACCTTTCTGCCGCATTATGTATTATAAAACGAGCACAGTCATGTGCTAAATCTCCATGAGCAGATGACAAAAATGAAGGCCTTCCTCGCTGCGACTTCCGGTACACGGCCCCCACTCAAGAATATTTCTGTCCCAAG
Organism: Apotomis capreana; assembly: GCA_947623375.1. Lineage (NCBI taxonomy): Eukaryota > Metazoa > Arthropoda > Insecta > Lepidoptera > Tortricidae > Apotomis > Apotomis capreana. Next base: position 10,314,150 of record OX392503.1, on the reverse strand, counting down.
GTTCAGTGAGCGATCTCAGCGGGCGACATTTTTAAATGGGACGCAACTCCGCACAGAACAACGATCACAAACGAAATGAAATGTTCGGCGAAAACGAAATGCCAAAATGATCGGGGCGGTGATACGGTGCTACGATAGTACGATACGGATAGCGTCCAAACTACTGCACGCCGAAATGATCGGTGCGGCGATACGCGACGAGGATACGATACGGCAAGTGTGGACGCGTTTCTTCGCGCGACGGCGCAAATGATACGGAGTGCCCGCAGTGAGCGTCCAAACAGCACGATACGCGGTGGAGATACGCAACGGGGATCGGATCGGCGAAATGATACAAGTGTGGACGCACCTTAAGGTACAGTTTGAAAAAAAATTCCTGTCCCTTTCTAATCAATCAAAGAAAAAAGGACGACACTACAGTATTGCCACTTTTTAATTTCTACTCTTTTTGGCCAGACTGTAAGGTAAGGGCCTATAGACGGGAGGACTGCAACCCAACCGCAACTTACAGTCTGACAAATAAGAGTAGAAATTAAAGTAGCAATACTGCAGTGTCGTCCCTTTCTAATCAATTTAAGAAACGGGGACGGCACTACAGTATTGCCACTTTTCAATGTCTACTCTTTTTGTCAGACTGTGAATATGAGTAGGAAGTAAATAACAGAGATCGGGTAGAAGTAAGAAATGTATATTTAACTTAATTTCAAAGTTTTCAAACAAACAATTGTACATTTATATTATACTCATAAATCTCATAATAGAATGAGATTACAGACATATTTTACAAACTGTGATAAAGTAGATCCTTTCTCAAAATAGAATATATTAAGTGTGACTCTGACTATGAGCAGATATCTCAAATAGTAACAGATTCAATATATACATTTATATTAATACATATAACATTAATAATATTTTACTGTAACTAGCATATAATAGATACGGCTATTCTTTGTAGTTATTTATGCTATTATTCAATATTTGCGGTAGTTTTATAAACTGTCTAGTTTCTTAAGCAGTTTGTTCAGTTGAGAGTAAAAATTTCTAGGAAAGGAAAGTAGTTTTATTCAAACTTTAAAGCTCCTCCTCCTTCAGTCGATATCCTCAATGCTGAGGGTCGTGGCCTCTCTGAATAACTTTTTCGTGGACTATTTTGCACCAGCTTACTCTATCCTGGGCTGCATGGATGGCTTCGAATATTTACTTTAAAGCTATTCTTATGCAAATATTCACATACAATGTAAATAGTTTTTTGAATGAATAAATGAAATGAAATTAATCAATAACATGCATTGTTCCATATTGGGGAGTGTTGATATTTCAGGTGCTATGACTTGTCCAGGCATCGGCATTGTTTTTTTCTTTTTCAGGAAGTTCTTTGTCCACCTTGTCAAACCTCACTTAGACCAAACAAATCTTTAAAAATATCAGTTAGTCCATGCTCCTCCATATATTTTGACAACCCACTCATATCTGCATGCTTGGTGCGAACTGTTGATGTTGGAAAATGTACTTCTTCAAACTTGCGAAATTTTTGTTCCTTCACCTGATCACTAATATCAAACGTTTCAGTAGTCTTTATAACTATTTTCTTCCATGTCATACTTTTGATAACAGACCACCATTGCTTACAATCACTATCTGGACCTTCAACACATATTATACCAGGTTTACCAGGCAAGCAAAATCCTGTCAGTTTCAAGTCTTTTGCTCTTGATTCTATTTCACTTCTTTTTCTTTTGTTGTATATGTGGTGGGAATAAATCCACAATCTGACAAACTTGTCATCATCAGTTTTTCCTGATGCTGAAGCATTTTCAAGAGGCTCTTTGCTGACCATTGGCTTAGTGAACTTTGATATATTGTCTTGTAACCAGGACACTGCAGAATACACACAAACTTCTTCAATATAGTTGTTTTTTATAAAGTTTAATAATTCCAAGTTGAGACTTGTTTCTTGCTGACGATTTAACTGATTACACCTTACATACAAATCAGGTTCTTCAGTCGGATAGAAACTCGGCAAATTAACACTGATCTCTAATTTTAAACCATCTATATTAAGGTTCAAAATAAAGTCGAGATGATTTGGAGTATATTCAGTTTCCGTTTCACTTTCCACGAAATTATGAATGTCTTTCAGTACATTTGTATCGGTTATAATAATTTCATCATTGTTTGGATACATGGCTTTCAGTAATTCAAATTCGCTTAGTTGTTGTGATAGAGAATTTATCAGATTTTCTCTAAATGAATCTTCTGTGGCAGCCATCCTACAAGTTTTATTACTGCACTGTTTGGCTAGATCCCAACAAAAACGAATGTAGGTGGGGGCCGTTTACTTCTTAAATGCCTCATGTTTAAGTGGCGAAAACACGTAACAATGTTATTAATATTTAGGTAGCCACAATATAGCGGTGTAGCGAGGTTCATTTTCATTATGCACTGACTTGACTGACACTGACAGTTACCTTCTGATAACTCATATCACATAACACATTGTCGTTTATGCGGGACATAAGCGTTTTTATTTGTAGCTCAAATTAACTACAGAAGAACCCAACCCAAAACAAATAATTGTGAAGAAACTTTTCTAAATGTACTTTAAAACTACAAAAGCAAAATTTGCTTTTTCTACATTTATTTTATAACCATATCTTATTTGTAATGCCTCTTATTTATTAATGTAAGTCCATAACAGATAGGAATCTTGTTTCATACAAATGTATGCATATATTATCAATTATTCCAATAAAAAAACAAAATTCAGAAAACTGCCATTTTTCTTAATATTTTATACCTACTTGGAATTATTATAAAAATTCTATCTTTTATTAGCATGTAGTTTGTGGCAAGAGTACAGTCTGACACAAAAGAGTAGAAATTAAAAAGTGGCAATACTGTCGTGTCGTCTCTTTCTAATCAATCTAAGAAAACGGGGACGTCAATACAGTATTGCCACTTTTTAATTTGTACTCTTTTGTGTCAGACTGTACCTTATGTTTGTCGTTTCGTCCATTTTGGATCTACCCCTTGCGTTTTGCGTTTATTTTGACATTTTGACATGGAATGGACATGACATTTGTATTTGTACTTGATCTGAACGCAAGTCGCAAACTTGTTTTTTATTTGCTCTGAAGCTCGGCTTTTCATAGTTTGGAAGTTAAAGCAGACTATATTTAAGTAAAATATCGTGTAAGATTAATACTGCGACTGCTTAATTATACATAAATAGAACATGGCTTCGCCACTGGAACAATTTGTGAATAATGTCAGAGCCATGTCTGGATCAGGTTAGTGGAATTTACCGTCTTGGTTCATAGAGACCTGTTTCTATTATATATAAGTAATTTCTATGACTGTTAATACTGCGTACATACCTGTCTTTATCTTATCCCTCCATACTGTACTTAAAATATACGTTTAGTACTGGAACCATAAACATTGATCAACTTACCTTACTTACTCGTTTTCTAATTTCACAGGGAATTTTCGCGAACTGTGCGACATAATCGGAAAGTCAGATGAGGTTCTTCAGAGGAATAGTGCCCATCTCACCACTGTTTTGGAGACTCTAGACATACAACAGCATTCATTGGGTGTTTTAGCTGTGCTTGTTGCTAAGTTTTCTCTCCCACAGGTATTCTTTGTCAAATATGGGTTTCTATTATTTACTTACACATCACCAGGTATTTTGGCTGCCATGATGTTCATTGCAAGTTTTGACTAAATCTGTTTACATGTTTTAGTAACAAACAATACCAAACATTCTCACAATCTTTCACAAGGATTATTATTATTAAAATAACAATTGTCAAATAAAACACAAATTTTTATGTTGCACCCATCACCGGACTGCCCCCCCTTGGCCCTTTCAACAATGTAATGAAATATTAGGAGTACACCCATAGTCACTTCATTATAATTGTTCTTACAGGGTAACAATGATGTTGATAGATCCATGATGTTTCAACAAATCCATGATTTTATCAATAACTGTAATGGAGAACAAGTCCGATTCGCACCAGACCTATGTAAGTATTACACACTAAAAGTAAAACCTGAAAAAATAAATGGGTTCATATATTTCTGTAAGGGTGCATCCTCACCACAAGCATTCACCTGTAATATTGATAAGAAAGTGATATGACATAACAAGCATATCCACTCAATTGCTTTTGGTAACTACAGGCTACATGTCAACACTCTAATTTTATTATATAAATAGAGTCAAGAACTCAAATTTCGAAGCAAGTGAATAGGTATGCTAGTGGTGAGAACCCTGACTACAACGGACTATAACTCTGAAAAAAAAGTAAACACAAAAGTAAAATCAAAAGTCAAGTTATGTATTCTTGAACCAGAATCCTGGACATATTAGTCTTGCTCTAACTCTTAGATAGCCACTTTATCTATACTCTATCCGGATTCCGGATAGGTATTTAATGAAATGTAAACAAACCATAAATTAGGTGCTTTCTCACGCCAATATTGGTTAGTAAATTTTCTAGTTAGTTAGTTATTATTCTATTCTATTCTATTCTAAATTTTGTATTATAATAATATTACTTTAATAAAAAATATAATATCTATATATCAAGCTATAGAATAAACCATATGATACCCAATCAAGATTATGTAATTATTCCCTAAGTACATTAATTTAATAATAATTTAAATATGCCACCTAATATTTTACAATCTGTGCACAATAAAGTACCTAAAAACCTAGGAATCTGCATCTTTTTTTTTTCAAATAACATGACACTTGATACTTCTCGTGTATTACATACTATACTAGGTAGTCGGGATTTTCGCTTGCATTAGTTTCATTGTTAGTTTGTTTTGTTATTTCATTTCTTCTGTTCATTATTAGTGTTATCTATTAGTTGTTACTGTTGTGTTAGTTATTGTTTTTCTGCTGAAAAAAATCCATTTAATATATTGAATGTCTATGTATACACAATATCAAAAAAAATCAAAATCAAAATCAAAATAGTTTATTTAACAGTGGAAAGACTTATAGGTACATGGTTTTAACAAATTTAGTCGATATCACTGTAATGTAGGTAATTGAAAATATAAAGTTACCCATGTCACCTGCACTAGGCTACGCCTGTCTCGCAGGATGGCACTTTGTGATGATTACCCATCAATTTTATTGCTAGGCGCTAAAGAATTTTATTTATTTACAAGAATTTTACAAATAAGGAAAAAGATAAAAATGTGCTACTAGTGTTAAATATCATTAAAGAAAAAGCCTAAAAAATTACATTTTACATTATTAAAATTTAAACTTTTACAAAAATGAGGTATGCTGGGGTACTTAGTGTGAGAATGCATAATGAGTAAGTGTAAACTTGTGAGAGTGTGTGTGAGTCTATTGTAGTGATACTATTGCCTCTGTTTCAGTATAACTTAAGGTGCTCAGCCAGGTTTTCACTTTATATTTGGCCTCTCTAATTAAACATTTTTTGATGTCACAGCTGTTATTTACTTTTTTGTATACTGACAAGTGCCTATATAATCCGAACCTTTTAGCAAAGAAGGTCTTGAAGGATGGTAAAGGAAATAAGAATGTTCGCTTTTTAAGCAATATTTTATTATTTGGCATATTAATAATGTGCTTGTGGGCTATGATAGAGCTCCTAAGGATGAAGAGTTGTCGCACAGTCAGAACTTCACTCTCTTTATATAAACTGCGGGTATAGAACATTCTTGGTTTTGAGAGCATTACTTTCAGTAATGAGCGCTGGGATCTCTCAAGAAGAATCAGGTGGCTACTGGCAGCGCCCCCCCAGACTGAGATGCAGTAGGAAAGAACAGATTGTGCAAGGGCAATGTAGGTCGCTTTGAGAAGTGGTTTATCCATAACGTGGCGCAACTTTTTGAAAGTGTATATTAATTTCCTGACTCGATTAGCAGTGGTTCGTATGTGTTCAGTAAATGTAAGCCTCTCATCCAGAACAACACCCAAGTACTTGATTGTGGAAGCTCTTTCTATACCTTTACAGCCGCACGATACCAGGTTTCCAGCACATGAATGGATTTTTAACATAGCTAGGGAAGACGGAGCCGATGCAGCAGTTTTATGAAAGCATAAATACTTCGTTTTATCTGCGTTTAGGGTTAACAAATTGTTTTGAAGCCACTCTGTCACACGGGCTAAACCGCATTCGGCAGAAGCACTTACGGAATCCCAGGAGGCACCGTGAAAAAGGATTGCTGTGTCATCTGCATAACACACTATGTCTGCATTGGCTACATCCATGGAAGCCAAATCATTGATGTAGATTAGAAACAAGGTTGGCCCCAGTATACTGCCTTGTGGCACTCCAAAAGAAATATTCCTGAGGCCACTGACGTGTTCATTGACCCTAACACATTGTGTGCGAGCTGATAAGTAGCTAATCATCCACTTTAACGGAGTACCACGAATCCCAGACATCTCCAGTTTCCTAGCCAGTATAGGAATTGACACTGTGTCAAAGGCCTTTGCAAGGTCAAGAAACACTCCAACACAGGCCTTTCCTTGATCTAGATGTTCAGCTACCTTATCTGTCAGTTGAGTGATTGCGTCTTCGGTAGATTTCCCGTGTCTGAAGCCAGAGAATATGTTATTTTTTTAATATCTACACATATATTTATTACTTTTACGTATATTAATTATTTTTCCACTTTGCCGAACCTTGATCAGAGTCTGACTGAAAGTAAGAATTAAAATTTAACAATTGATAAAATGTTGAGTACACCTGAATATGTCAACTTTGACAGCCAAGGTTTGTTTACATTTAGTTAAATACCTATCCGGATAGAGTCTATCACCTTTTGTCTTTCAGATGCAGACCTGTGCCATCTTCTAACAGACCATCTTGTTGACCTAAAACAGCCAATCAGAGGCATAGAAATTCTAAAGAAAGCCATTAGAAAAATACAGCTGTTTGACTCCCAGCTGACCTCCATACATGCGGATTTGTGCCAACTGTGTCTTCTGTCCAAGTGCATGAAACCCGCTATAGAATTTCTGGATACTGACGTCACTGGAATTGGTTCGGAGGTGATGCAAGCATTTAATTGTAGAGCCTGAATCCTAGACTAAGTTACTAATTGGGTGATGATGTGAAATTAGTTATTGTTAAGACCATACCTATTTGCACATGCTCAATACTAAGGCATGATATTTGAGTATAATAAGTAGATGTATAAAATAAATATTGTGAAAAAACTATATATTATATATATATATATTGTAAATTTTTATTGTAGAAGTTTTTACGCATGACCTAAAAATATTAGACTATTTCCCTATATTTTCCCATTTAAAGAAAATAATAAATGTCCTTGGATCCTACATCCTACACACCATCACAACCTCACTAACTCTGTACATAATGATTATAGGCTGGAGAATATAGTAAATAGGTAGTTTTGATCCTAGAGGATTAATAATTTATGGAAAAATGTCTAAGGAAGTTTAATAATCGGATAAAAACTCCCAATTGACAACATTTAATTTTTTGACAACATGTTATTCTAGCGCTGCTTTCACCATTTTAGGGTTCCGTAGTCAACTAGGAACCCTTATAGTTTCGCCATGTCCGTCTGTCTGTCCGTCCCCGGCTTACGTCCGTGATCATTAGTACTCGAAAGCTGAAATTTGTGTATGTATCACGCCGACAAAACGGTAAAATAAAAACAAAAAAAAACTTTTTTTCGAGTACCTCTTGAACACCTAAAGTGGGGGTGATTTTTTTTTGTTTGTTTCAACACTAATGTGTGGGGTGTCGTTGAATAGGTCTTTTAAAAATAATTTTTTGGTAAAGTCAGCAGTTTTGTAAATATATTTGCTCTGGAAATCCAAAAGATAGCGCCCCCCCTTCTAACTTTTCAACCAAGCCAAAGGTCAAAAAATTATGGAAAATTCATGAAAAGGAGACCTTATAAGTACTTTCAATGAAAACTATATTGAATAAAATCGGTCGAGCCGTTTTTTAGCTATCGCAAAATTTCATAATTTTCTTTAAAATGACGTAAGTGCTGCGCGGTGTCCTTATACATCGAACGTTACACATATTCGTTTTGTGCCATAATGCATTAAAACAATCCGCTCAATCTGGCGCGTATAATCGATAACTTCCAGAAGGTTATAAGTAATTACAGTTACTTTGGCGTTTATAGAGCTTGAAATCTTTCTCGTAATTTAAACCTCGGGCTGAAAACCGCTGTTTTAAGCCCGTCTATTGTGAAGGAGGATGGGCAACTACGGAACCCTACACTGACTGAGGCCGGTGTTTTTTTCATATATTCAAAATTAGTCCTTGTAATCAAATAAAAATAAAAGTTTCGGTCTCTGTGAAAATGAAGTAATCAAATTAGCTTAAACTTAACACTATTTGAAATGTTGTCAATTCTATAATCATTTAATTTTGAATCATCCCATGGCATTCAATTCAAGAGCTGACAGAAGAAGCTCTGATAACTTTTTAGTCCTGCACCTCTACTAAGTAATATGATATTTTTAGATTATGTAAAACTTAATTTATACATTTCACATTCTAGCTGGGTGGCAACAATGATTCGAAGCACTTTCTCCTGTATTATTACTACGGTGGAATGATCTACTTGGCGATGAAGAACTATGAGCGAGCTCTCTACTACTTTGAAGTCGTCGTAACGGTGCCTGCAATGGTTGTTTCACATATTATGCTAGAGGCCTACAAGAAATATATTTTAGTTTCACTAATTCTGCATGGAAAGGTAAATATTTTGTACCTATAAGTTATCCAAAACTCTAAGAATACATTTTGTCAAATTTACATAAGAACCAGAGATAGGCTTTTTATCCCTTGTGTTTGTTTGAAATAATTTAACCTTTCATTTTGAACCAACTTATTTATTAACCCCGATGAAAATAGAGGTGTGTATCTGTGTGTCTGTCTATGGCAACGTAGCTGCCAAACGGATGGACTAATTTGAGTGTTTTTTTTTATCATAAGACTTGTTCATCCAGTAGCTCTAATTGGAAGAAGAGACAAGATCTCAGCCAATATTGAAGCTAAGAATTCCAATTTGTAGTTATGTTCAGTTTTAATAGCATTTTCTATATCACTAATTGAGTGAGGGTGTCCTGATGACCAGCTACTTGTTTCGGATGTTTTAAATGTTTAATTTAAGTTAGTTATTGTATTTTAAAAGCCTAGTATCTTTTGTCGAAAGCACATCTCCAATTTCTAACCCGATTTTCACTAAGTTTCTATTCATCCCAATGATCTTGAAGATAAACCTTAATTTGCTCTGGCTTCTCCGCATATACATTTGATGGCACGTCATTCCTCTTTTCTTCTGTGTCATATAATTATTTAAATGAATCTTGTCTATTTATTCGACTGACAAACAGCTGCGATTTTTATTTATCTGATTACCCTTGTGCTTATTTATCATAATATGGCATTATAAGTTGAACAATAATACAATAAATCGCCTTACATATAATTTGCAGATTCTGCCCATGCCCAAATACACATCGCAAGTGGTGAGCAGGTTCCTTAAGCCGCTGTCCATGGCCTACCACGAGCTGGCGACGTCGCAGCACGCCGCCATCAAGCACCGGGAGAGCTTCGTCAGGGATAAGAACATGGGAATAGTCAACCAAGTAAGTATTTCACCTGGGGAACGCTGTAACGATGGAAAGTTTGGGTGCGTAACGGTCGCTATAACAACTTATGATATAATATTATATTGGTCAATATAACGATCAAGTGGTATAATAAACGAATAATATAATAACATTAGTTATAATTTCATATGGCATAATATCATATAATATAATGATCATTTGATATAATTCGTTTAAAGGCTCAATACACACTCAAACTGCTCAAATATGAAAGTTAAATTGTAATAGAGTCACGGTTAGGTACGACGACGAGCGAAGCGAGGAGGAGTGTTAGGTTATCTTGCGAATATAAACGTTATATCAAATGTCTTTTATACTAATTGAAATTATACTCACTGAAATTATACCTAATGTTGTTTTATCAAATGAAACATTATACCAAATGTTGTTATATCCATTGAAATTATATAAAACGCTGTTATATCTATCATTACACACCCGGAAAGTTTCCGGAAATATTCTGTTTGGAAACTTTCAGCAACTTTCCCATCCGTATTTCGGCAGTTACCAAAAATTTATCATTGCCAGTGAAATAAATTAGTGCCACTAAAATCCGCGGCGTGGTTTAAAAACACCCTTTTGGGCTATAAATATAAATACGCGTATGAGTACTTTGTTATTTCAATTCTGTTACAATTTGCCTTGCTAAGACATTTAAAGCTAGAGCTCTAATGCCTTCTAAGACATTTAAAGCTTGAGCTCTAATGCCTTTAATGTGATGCCATGTAGTCATACAAAAATCGTAATTTAAAGAAACTACAGTTACTTTCTCATACTGCTAAACCTACACTTTACACGGTGGACTTGTAAAACTAAATCCATACTAATATTATAAATGCGAAAGTGTGTCTGTCTGTCTGTCTGTTACCTCTTCACGCTAAAACCGCTGAACCGATTTAGATGAAATTTGGTATATACATAGTTTCAGTCCCGGGGAAGGACATAGGATACTTTTCATCCCGAATAAATGTAGTGGTCCCGTGGGATGAGCGGGTAACACCGCGGGGCACAGCTAGTAATCATATTATAATATATCTGTACTTCCAGGTATTAAACTCAATGTACAAAAAGAACATCCAAAGGCTGACAAAGACATTCCTAACCCTCTCGCTGCCGGACGTGGCGGCGCGCGTGCAGCTCGCCGGCCCCGCGCAGGCAGAGACCTACATCCTCAATATGGTACTGTTCTATTTTAAAGGCTGGCAACGCACTTGTTTATTATAAGTTTATTTATTTTATTTTTATTTATTTATTTATTGGTATTCAGGATAACAACAGCTGTAAATATACATATGATATAAAGTTAGTTACATAACAGAGGGCCAATAACAGTTATCCATTGGTTACATAAAAAATAACATTTAAAACTAAGTAGAATCAGACACAGTCAACATGTCCGTTCCAAACAGATGTTCAACATTGGTAATACATTTGAAACAGGAGTCAGTCACAAGTATTTTCATATTAATACATTAACACATTAATACATTAACAGACCGCTGATATATTTTGCAGGGCCAGACACTAAAGAGACTGTCTACTCCTAAAACTCGAGTTACCCATATTATGCATGCATCCGTACACACACTATAAAAAAATGCGTACTAATGAAGCGATATGAGTATAGCATTAAACATCATAATTGTAATAAGAGTACTCAACAAAACAAAACTCTCACAATGTACTCGCAAATTCGATCGCATCCAATTCTCATATCTAGTACCATACCCTACCAGTGGCGTGGCGTCGCAAAAAGAAAGAAGTCAGGCGAAGCCGGGGTAGATTCTACATACAGGGCAAGCCGGTGGGAATCAGCGTCTATGGACGCCAAGCCACTGTCGCCCACCCATAAACAAGTTTAACATGTGTGTGTGTGTGTATCTGTGTGTCAAACAGATGGACCAATTTGAGTTCGGTTTTTTTAATCGAAAGACTTGTCCGTCGCGTCGAGATGGTTCTTAGCTATGTTTGGTGGAAATAGGACCTATAATTTCCAAGATATTCCGCTTTGATTGCAACCAGTGACAGGATCTCGGCCAATATTGAAGCTAAAAATGCAAATTGTGGTTATTTTCAGTTTTAGTAGCATTTTCTATATCCACTTTACAAATGGTCGTGACGTAACCAAGACTTCGGCGGCAAGTGGCAGCGGCGAGCAGCGGCCGTACGAGTGAGCTAGACACCGCGCTCTGACGTTGATCTGATTACATTCCGCTTCCGCCTATGGCTCGTTACTACACTGTTTTTCCGGTACGTCTCGCCTATCCATGTACAAATATTTCTCATTTCTATTTTCAGATTGAGGAAGGTGAAATATACGCCATGATAAACCAAAAGGACGGCATGGTGGTGTTCTTAGACAGCCCCGAGAAGTACGCGTCCCCGGAGACCCTGTGCGTGTTGGAACAGCAGATGGCTGCCTGTACTAAGTTGCACCAGTACATACAAGAAATGGACGAACAGATTCAAGTCAATCCTCAGGTTGGTAACAAATACGTATATCAGTGTGGCATCCATAGTACTCGATTGTCACCAGGTTAGCTATTACACGGTCTTGTACCTTATCAAATCTGATGTTCTGTAACCGACGTCAAAAAACGTCGGGGTATTCTGTTTTATGCATGTTCCCTGATTACTCGAAAATGGATGAACCGATTTGGAAAATTGATGTTTTGTTCGAAAAAGTGTACTTTCTTGCTGGGCCCATCCTCTTATACCATAACTTTGTTCCGTTGACTTTGGCTAGAGAAAGACTAGATTATGGGGAGCAAAATATGAACAGTCATTATTGTCCATAGTAGTAGCTGAATACTTAGGTATGTTTCATTTTTTATTTTACAGTATGTTAAGAAATCTGTCGGAAGCCATGATGAAGATATGCCAGGAACAAACACGAAGACGACCTACTCTATGTAATAATTTAATATTGCTTTGTACATACACAACTATCCCTTAATAAAATACTTTTTGAGACAAAATACCCTTTATTATCAACAAACAACAAGATGAACAAAAACCCACTATAACCTTACCTTGGTAAACAAAAAATGCACTGTTCAAATGAGTCGCTCAAGGTTTGGATAAAGCACGTAATTTCAAAAACTGAACTCTGTTACTTATATTACAGTAAACGCTTTCTTACAACAAATTAATTAAGACATAATTTTATAAACTATATTTCAATAAAATAATAAATGCGGCGCATATTCAGTGCGGTATAGGTGATATTCATATGGACCCTGTACAAGTATGGTTAATTTAATTGCTGCAGCGAATGTGTTAACAAGAAGCAAGTCAAGTACTGTACAGAACAGGATTTTAGAAAGGACGGGCGTTTTGCTACTGCCAGTAAAGTTCGCACATAATGTTGTACCAGATACAAACTACTTGGTAGTATTACCAAAATGTCTATTTATACAGCTTCATGAACAGCCTCAGTAAATGCAGTCATGCTCTCCAGCGGAGTCTGGGGAGTGATGCCATGGCCCAAGTTGGCAATGTATCTGTGCTTGCCGAACTTCTGCACCATGTCTATTGTCATTTTCCTGATTTCTACCTGCAAAGTAAGAGTTATTTTAGTAAATATCGCATTAAAACTGATGAACGTGAAGGATGTTAGGTTAATGTTTTTAGCAGCCAGGTCGTCATTTGAATGGCCTCGAATTTACCACATACGGAAGAACTAGCATCAAACCAAATGGTTATTTTTAAAATTTGCGGTGGTATATCCCAAGCCTGCAGTCCAACCATTTGGCTATCAATGAGGGGTTTATGATGAAAATGGGGTCCTTACTGGAGTTTTATATAAATCTTGAGGGTCCAGATTGCCCTGCAGTGTGATGTTCTCCCCAACAATCTTCCTCGCTTCAATAGGGTCCACAGTCCAGTCTAGCCCAAGTGTCTCATACCCTAGTTTGGCCTGTATATCTAGAGAATGTCCGCCACCCTTTGCAAATACAGTCTGCAAAAGAAAAACAAGGATAACAAATTGTGCCAGCTAAATATCAGGAACAACAAACCAACCCAGTTGGAAGTTCGAAAAGACTGAACTGTCAGCAGATAGGTACCATTAAACGTTATAAATTATAATACATATACATATTGTCGGCGGTTTCTCAAATAAAAGCTATTGGGTTATTTATACCATCATATACCTTAAGACTTTCTACATCGGCGATAAATAAAAAGGTAATTGTTTTAAAACGAATTATTCGAGGGCAATTTCCTGTAAATATCTACACTAAGTAGTGTTCACATTTTGTCCATTTACTCGAGATGTCTAAAAATTAGATGCCGGCTATTGCTTTAGGAGGGCGGCATAAAGTGTTAGTACTTTACCAGATTTATTATTAATAAAAAATTGGGCAAGTGCGAGTCCGACACGCGCATGAAGGGTTCCGTACCATAATCTATAACAAGTTTGTTGTATGGGAGCCCCCCTTAAATATTTATTTTATTTTATTTTTTGTATTTGTTGTTATAGCGGCAATAGAAATACATCATCTGTGAAAATTTCAACTGTCTAGCTATCACCGTTCTTGAGATACAGTCTGGTGACATACGGACGGACAGCGAAGTCTCAGTAATAGGGTCCCGTTTTTACCCTTTTGGTATGGAACCCTAAAAATAATGCTTATTCTGGAATAGTAATGTCAAAGTATTATGGGGTTTTGACATTAGGTTAAGCCAAGCGTTATTTTTGGAACATAAATAGGGTCTAATCCAGCCTTACACTACTATTGCTATGTACTTAACTGGACAATTCAATTCTTAGTTATTATAAAGAAAGAAGGTAACATCTTTTACCATCGGAACATTTTCCAAATTCTGTTCCTTAATTTTCTGAAGCACTTCACTTCTTATGTCTCTCAAGTATGGGGCTGAGAATTCAATGAACTGTTCCCTTGTGAGGTGATCAGCACTGGACTCGAACACTTGAAGAAGCTGAGCTCCACTGTCAACCTGGAAGTTTTAAAAATATATTAATTCGGATAGACACACTGCTTGTTTTAATAACCTTATGTTATTGAGGTAATGTAACAATTTCTAGCCTCTACGCGTTGGCTACGGCTCCGCGTACGCCTCGCCAAAGATCCGGGACACTTATAGTCCCGTGAGCGGGTGCGACATGCAGGAAAAATAATAAAACAAAAAAAATACTGTTTTCGATTTTTATATGTCACCAAGCTGAATGCTAAATTTCACCTTTCTAGGTCACCTGGAAGTGGGTTAGGTTTTTGATTACTAGTCAGTCAGTCAGTGATAAAAATACCGTTTTTTGGACTTTAATATCTCAATAACCATTTCACCTATATTAATGAAATTTGGGGTTCTAGTTGTTCTAAAGGATCTAAATACATAAGCCAAATTTTTTTTTTTTTATGTCAAATATATTTGGAGTTATTGAGGGGTCAAAAGTAGCTCCAAACAGTTTGTGTAATATAACACACGGCTGCTGCTCGTCAGTTTCTGGGGGGAACTTGACTGGACACGCTGCCGCGTGTCTAGATAGTCAGGAGTAGGGTTACCATACGTCCGGATTTGTCCGGACATGTCCGGACTTTTCGACTCTTGTCCGGCCCTTTAATTTGTCCGGCTTTTTTCAAATAAGTTGGAATAATGAGAAAACCCCGCACCTACCCCCTCGCAAATCTCGCAATGTGAGTGTCTACCTACTACCATGCCTACCTATTTTGGTGACTAAAAAGTCCGGTTTTTTCGATTCGTCCGGCTTTTTGCCAGGACTTTTCAAATTCCTAAATGGTAACCCTAGTCAGGAGGAAGAAGATCACGTGGTTGGTCACAGACTAAGTGGGCAGACCAGTTGAAGGAAAATAACACCAAAACTGGTGGAAACAAGGGGTCCTTTACAAGAATAAGACTTCCGATAATCACAATCTTCAGTCATTAAGAGTTTTGATGTTAAATATAGTTATAAAGAAATGTGTGAAATATTAGTTAACATTCTACTTTTAAAATAAAAGTGCCAGTTACCTGCATTATTAAATAGTCGATGATCACTCTTGTAAGCAAACTGAGCAATTTGTGAACATCTTTTGGGTACTTTTCTATCCACTCCTTGGTTTTGGACATAGTCTTACTGCCACCACCTTCGATCATGTAGCCCATTAATGTGAACTGAAATTAAATAACACGGAAAATGGAGTTACATATACTACTGAACTAAATAAAATAAAACAAATGGTTTTTATTAAAACAAATTTTATACAGGAAGAACCTAGGGCTGAGTGTCTGTTCTTGGTGCCAGATGAGTGTAGGCGATTTGGGAGGCAAAGTGGAGGTAATAATGGTGAAAAATCGGTGAAAGGGATCTTGCAAGAGCACTAAAACAGGTATAAACAAAATTACTTTTGAGTATCATATCATAAAATGCTAAAATTGTATTTTACGATCTTGGTCATATAGTTTTCCATAGGTATTGAATTTGGTATAATTGAATACCTACTTGTGAAATTCTAAAAGTGCCTATGACATGAAATTTTTATTAATACTGAAATTATGTTTAGAATTTTAACTCTTATGTAGTAGCGCATAAAAATTATATTCTTGTAATCATATAACTTGGTGTTAGTTCATATAAGTTGTCAGATCAGGCAGTAAGAATGATCCTGGTTATTTATGATATTAATACTGACCGGTGCACCTGTGAATCCAATTAAAGGCACTTTCCCTTCTATCTTGTGCCTCGTTAAAGTGATTGCTTTGCCCACATACAGCAATCTGGAAACAGCACCTTCTTCTTGTAACTGGTCAATTTCTGATGGGCCGCTAAGGGGTTTTGGAAAAACAGGGCCCTGGAATAATAAGGAATAATATGTGTTAATTTGTAAAACATGTTAAATAATTCATATATTTATTGGATAGAAAATACCAACCACTCCTGGATGCATTTCCACTGTCATACCCAGAGCTTGGGGTATAACAAGTATGTCACTGAAGATTATAGATGCATCTAGATGGTCGTATCTTCTCAGTGGCTGCAGGGTCACCTCACACGCGAGTTCGGGCGTCCGGCAAACGGTGAAGAAATCATGCTTCGCACGAACTTCTTGAAATTCCGGCAGATACCTGCCTGCCTGCCGCATAACCCATACAGGGACTTTGTCTACTTCTTTACCAAATGCAGCTTTCAGTAATCTGTCGTTCTTAAGTTTAGGAAATTCCTGGAATCCAGAACAGTAGAATGTAAATATTTAAAACTGAAAGTTATTACAAGTATGAAAACGTTTCATACCTTATTAGAGTACTCCATGGCCGTGGTTTGATTGAAAATAACAACGATAGTTTTAAATAAAATTATTATACTGTTCAATAGCATAAAATAATCAAGTTAATCGGCAAAAACTATCGAAGTTTTCGTCGATTTAAACAGTCATTGTCAAGTTGTCATTATGACACAACACAACACAGGAGTGACAGTGACAGTTAATTAAGTGTAGTTTGAGTAAACTTATAAAACGTTCATACATTATTCAGTTTTCAAATCTCATTATATTATTATGCTACAGATTATAATAAATAGTAAAACCATAAGTCCACCACAAACCAATATTTTAAAAGATTATAAAATAAAAAGTAAGATTGTAAAATCTATGTCTAAAACTAAATAAATATATGTTTATTTTTATGTCAATTCAGCCGCCCTTTTTGTGGCGGCATTTTTTAAAAAGTTTATACTAATTTTATTGTAGGTACAGCGTGGTACAACGGACACTGGCCTACCCTCTTCCGGTAATAAAAGTGCAGAAATGGCCAATGAACATTTAATTATTATTTGAATTAAAAATATTTCAGAATAGGTACGTCTAGTGAAATCGGATATTACTATCTTTTTATGGCTACTTTAAACTGTATACATCTGTATCTGTGGACAATGGACATCTTTTATTGTTCATATAATTTATGATCTAGCTATAAGCCTTATAATTATATACATATTTTGTTTTCGGTAATGGTATGCTATTTTACGAAAGCGCGAACAAAAAAAGTTTAGGCGTATAGGTGGTAGGTATGAGGTGTACCTAAATATTATAGTTTATATAGGTGAAACGCCTCGTCTCCAGTAATATTTTTATCGAGAAAGTACTGATTTGATGGCGGTTTTAACGTGTATGTATAAGTATTTTACTTACATCTTTCCCTTCAAGTTTGACCCATCACGTACATTTGGGATAAAACAACAGTTATCAATTGTATTAGTCGTGTATGAGTGTCTATCGTAGACTTATGAAGTTATGCACAGTTATGCACCTTATTATGAATATTCCCGATTATCGTTTTTAAGCTAACAAGTGTAAACTTGTGAACCAAAATAAATTATGTGGGTAAATTCCAGTGGTGCCGAACAACAGAAACCATAAGTAGAGTAGATATATTGTAGAAACTGTTGGCGTTCATCACTCAATATTCTATTCACCCAATGATTGATATAGTTAAGTATTTTACTTAAGTATATGGACAAATTCCTACGCTTCCTATAGTTAATGAAAAGAAAATAATATCTCAAAATAGAAATATATGCTAGGTGATAAAATATACAAAGATTGCGAGATGTGCGTCTACCTGCGTGAGGCTATCAGGCATAAAAAACACAAATGAGGGGTCCGCGATAGTTTTTGTCGAATGCCGCGACACAGCGACCTTTCACAATATAGGTTTTTTTGTGTCAAACCTTTATCCCACTTTCCTATAAAGTTTATTCGCGTGAACCCAAAAAGGATGCAACTCGATTTCGTTTTCAAAGTTACTTTTTATAAAATTTATTTACGAATTTCTCTTTAAAATTTTATGTAAGTACCTAATGTAAATTAATCCTGATAAACTTTATTAAACTTACGACCAGGTAGTTACTTCGTATTAAAGTGCTACCTTACCTTTTTATTATGATTCATATTCATGTCAAGAAGTCAATTCATTATACTTATCACTACATAGTATAAAACAAAGTCGCTTCCTGTCTATCTGTCCCTATGCTTAGATCTTTAAAACTACGCAACAGATTTTGATTCGGTTTTCTTAAATAGATAGAGTGATTCACGAGGAAGCATGCATAATTTATCAGCATTGCACCCGTGCGAAGCCATAAATTCAGCAAGTGTGCATCTTATTTCAGATTCAGTCTCAAAGGATTTCACTAAAATGTGCCTACCTCTGATAAAGTTGAGTTAAAGAAGACAATTCATTGTGCGTTAGTCACATATGCATTTCTATGGCGGCGTTAAACTTGGATCCAGAATGGAGTTACATCCATATTCATATCACGCTATGTTTTTGCAGGTAGGTAGTACTATAGATAGGCGCGGGACACAGGTGCCGCTATGACTTGTGCATTCTTCATAGTATTATAATATGCACTCCGTGGGAGCTTAGATCGAAGGTCGATTTAGTAACTTAAGTAGGTTAAGAAAATTGCCAATAGTAGCATAGACAACTCTAAGCATTTCATAATTGCTAAGTGGGCACTACAAGAAAAAAAAAACAAAATTAAGTCACTCACGTGTTAAGTAGATTACCGTCAAATGACTTATTAGGTTTATCAGAAGGCAAAATAGACTTATAACTGTTTCCAATATAATCAAAGCCATAAATCTTGTCAAATCTGGCTGAAGCTTCCTTCTGCAGGTCAGTGTGGGAAAGTTTTTTTCACGAAAGAACAAAAGAAATATACAAAAGATTACACGCAATAATTTAGACGGGTCCCGTTATATCGAAAAAAGTTAATTTTACAAAAACGTTAATGGTTCGCGTATCTGCAATTATTTTTTGTGGAGATTCGTTTTTTCTTGCAATTCGTTATCTGTCCAAGCTCGGTGGGCTCGGCCGGGGATTTGGGATTTTGATACGAATTCTAAGGTGTTAATTAAACTTGAAACATATAGGTTTCTGAAGGTTATTGTGTTAGATTGTACCTACGTACCAAAAATCAAAATTAAGCAGTTTCTTTTTCTACAACTGAAATTGAGTGTACCTATAAGTTGGCTGTACTCGAAGACATACATTGCCTACCTACGTAAAAACTTATAATTATAGGGCAGAAATGAGCTGAACTTACAGAGAACATAAAAATGCATATTGGATTGACTCATTGAGGCAGAATGACTCCGGGAATCGAATTCATTGTGACTTACCTTATGCTTCTAGAAAAGGTTTACTTTCCTTACCTTAATGCTGAGTTTACACGAATACCTACCTACTTTTAATACTTTTTTTTAATGGCAAGCAAAAGTTTTAATTACTTTAGCATATTAGCGATCAAAGTGTGGGATTAAGCGAAAAGTACTAAACTCGTATGTATACACCTTGCACAAATGATTCCAACATTGAGTCATAAAAGTATATAACTAGGTATAGTAGAAGTATATATGACCTGTTATCCTCCTTCGTACCAATGCAATGCATAAATCCATCTACATTACGAGTACGTACGTCACCAAGCATATTCGTTATTTAAATTTCATAGCATGAATGAACCTTATTAAGCCACATTCGGTACGATATTCAGAGTTAATCTCCAAATCTAGATCAGTACCCACGAACTTGCTTATATGTGGTGTGTGAAGCAATATTTCGTGTTGATACGAATTCGCCATGGAACAGAATGGACGTGCAATGGATTAATCCTCGACTCAATGACCTGTGAACCGATTCCGTTCGTGAGATACGGTCCAGGACCAGACCAATGTTATCGGAATCCAGCACGAACTGGTTTATTTTGACATTGGTTTTTTTTATCGCGTCGGGGTCAATCAATAGATACACTAGTACCTATCTTAGTTTTGCAGTCTCAATCTAAATCTTTTCTGTCAGTGTGAGCTTGTGTGTTTAAATAAAAACGGTCCATAACGATATGGTAGTCCCAATCAAAACACCAAAAGTAGTGGTATCTCAAAAATTACCTAAGTTTACAACTGCAAATACGAATGTATGCTATTATATTTAAATCTCAACTTGGGAGTTTTGTTAACAGTCCTGAATCCTTCTGCACTGAACATCATGTGCATCATTATTTCATACCTGAAAGTAGTTATATTTCACGTTCTTTATGCAAACGGAACGTGACGAAACTGAAAATATGAATATCTCGACGATGTCGAAGTAATTGGTATTGGTCGTCCGGCTGCATGCATCGTCGGCTTCGGCATAGCGAACAATTGCCACTAATGCAGGCTCAATTTATTTACGAGGCAGCTAGGGGCGCGCAAGTTATGGAACAGATACGCTCGTCTACCGTGGAGTAGTTGTTGTTCAACTGCTACCTTTCACGGAGAGTCGCGGAGTTTCCTTATGTGAACGAATAAGAACATTAGGAGATTCTTGGAGAACTAATACGGTCTTCAAAATAGCTCAGAGTGGCCAGACTTAAATGATAGTGACCTAGGCATATTACTCGCATAACCGATGGCACAGCGGTAAGGTAAGGCAGGAAGTACAGCGGTAGACACAGCGTGGGGAGTGTCCTGGTTTGTGACCGGTTTCACTCATCTTATATGTATACCCGTATAATCTCAATGTACCTACTCGTGAAATTTTAGGTTTTTGTTATTGCAAAACCTGATTATGTAGTGGAACCGCACACAAATATTTTGTTCATATTATGGTATAATAAATAAATACATATTAAGGGACTATCTGATACAATGTTGACTATATCAAACTATATGTACATTAATAAATAATGATACTCGCAGGTTTAATACTAGATGTATACAGTTGTACCTATCTAGTCGAAGAGTGGAATATTGTTGGTGAACATACTCGAAGACTTGCTTAACATGAGAGAGAGAATGAATTACGTTCGTTTCAGGACAATGTATCAACCCGTCAATAAGGAAGAAACCGGTACTACCTCGCTTAAGTGCCCGCAAGCATTACCGTCAAGGTGCGCAAGCACTTTTCTATGAATCCATGTGCCATTACTCAGCTAAGTGTGTTGCGTACAAATGGTTCTCGCAGGCCCTTCGTTGGTCAACAGCCTCTGTGCAAGGCGATCCGGAAGACTTCCTAAGGAGCGTCTCCAAGGTTTTCCTTGTCTCTGCGCAGGAGGACATTGACTCAAGCAGTGTAAACAGTTCCTTATCTCTTCGATGCGACTGCGTTGCCCGCCACGTCAACCTCGCAGCTTTTATCTAAAATGAAATTGTTTCTAGTGGCTGGTTGGTGGGTACTTGTTGTTATTAGGTAAGCGCTGGTATGTTGTATAAGTACTCGCGTATGTGCATAATTTCGCTTAGTTTATTACACGGAAACAAGTTGGCCGCTTGTTACATTATGGTTTTCAAAAAGTATGCACACTGCTATACAACTTAGTAGATAGGTACTTAATCTTTGCGTAACCAGCTAAGCACAACTACCTAACAGAACCGTCAACAATATAACTAGTGTATTATTTAACTGAACTTCCTGAAATATGAAAGATTCACGTTGGTTTCTATTGCTTCTGAAAAAAAAGCTTTGAAGAGTACTACTCGTATTAACTAGCTATTTCGACTGTACGTTATCATTAATTCAGCTAATCATGCGAATCTAATAGCGACAAAGCAGTTAAAACGAGCCCCGGCGTTCATAAGTCAGGTTAACGTAAATTTTATGCGTAAGAAGCCAGTGGCGTCCGATTATGATCTCCGCAAGACGGGTGTACGTTGGTCTACGGCTTGATAGCAGTAATTTTAGAAAGCAGTTTTTTGCCACGGGCAGCTGCCCACCAATCAAAATGTGCACTGTGCAGGGGTTGGAGTTAATTGACGGGTCATGACTATTCAGTTGTTTTGATCAAAAGGTGAGTGAGGGTTGAGCATTGAAAAGTTCGTAATTTTCGGAGTCATCATTTTAGCAGTTTTTTGAGAGTAGGAAAGAGTTAGCCCGCTTTTAACACTGTATTTCGATCCATCGATTCTCTCCGTTTCTATAATGATTCAAAATTGTTTGTCGTATGGAGGTTAGGGGGTGAAAGATATTATGCAAACTTACTAACGCGTTTTATATCTTTTTCCTCTTTAGTCGGTCCTTCATTCCTGAAAATCGTGATGTCTAGGTTTCATATACTTGATCAGTCTGATATCTTCATCAGTATCGGTCCAACGTTGTCTTCACCACCTGATGAAATTTGAGGAAATGGCTTCCATAACTTGGTCAATTCATCTAGTTGGCGAGATTATTTCCACAAGCATTCTTAATATTTTAAATATTTCCCAACCAAACAATTTAATTGAGGATAGCATACACATAGTTAAATAGATAACGTAATGGGAGAAGGCCCGCATCTTGCACTAATGAGGACTTATTGACGGCCGCACGTGCAACGTTGTGAATTATGACAATCGCAATGCAAACACAGAAATAGTAACACTCTGCAAATGGAGTAACATCACTTTGATTAGATATCGGTGTGATAAGTGTCTACTAGACTGTGTTTAATTACGGTTTAACATGTCGCGACTTACTGACCGCGCAATATGCTTTAAGGGCCAACACATAATAAAAAATACACTCGTAATTTCGCGTCGTACCTACCACGATGCGATATCAATTGCAGCTCAGATATACATAAAATAATGTAATGGGTTTATTAAAATCTCTGGCGTATTATGCTTTCTAGTCCTTCTACAGAAAACATAAGATTCTTCCTAACCAAATCAAACCTTAATTTACAAGGGGCCCGGATTTTTGGATTAAATTCTGGTAATTAGTTTAAACAAGATACTTGTAGATACCTAAAGGACTTAATTGCGAGTCAGGTAACTAAGTTATAAAATAAATTCTCTAGGTATATACTCGTAGGTAGCTGCTGTAATTTTTAAGTCATTACAATACTGGCATATCCTTTTTACACAGAATTAAAACGAACTATATCGCGTATATTAATTTATGTGAGCTCTCTGATGTTTCTGCAACTTTCCAGTTACCGTTTTCAATGGTTGACTTTTCGGTTGTTTTATTTAAATGAGTGATAATCGCGGAAATCGAAGAAAATAATTACAGAATTCGTTGTTTTGATTAGACCACAAATTGTTTATTTCGAATTGCGATATCGCAGTAACTGCATTTTTTACTCTTTTCCATAAACAAAGCGATTTCAATAAATACAAAAAATGTAATGGAGACAATCAAAATGCCGGTGTCGCTCGACGCGGCGGGATGCGCGGGTGCTGGTGCGCAGCAAACTATGTAATACAGAAGGTTCACTTTAATTTCAAAAGTGACTTAAAGTAGAAGAGACCCGCTAGCGTAGCTTTTATCTTATATACATAATACAGGTCTGTATAGTTCTTTGGGTGAGCACAGACCCAGAAATGGGTCATAATCGTCTTTTTGAGTTCGACAACTTCCAGTCGCTATACTGACTATTACGTGTTCGGCAACGCGGTCGTGATCGTGAGCAAGAGTCTGCGTCATGATTTTGGGGATGGCGATGGCGGCGCAGCTGTGGCCATCTTCTGCCACCAGCAATCCAGAGGTAACGAACTGGTATATCATACTGCATGCAGAGGTAAGTCGAACTGAATTTATTTTATTATTTATTTAAAAGGCAGTAGGTACACAAATATACCAACGGTATAACAAGCAATTAAACAAATCCCGTTTGCAAGCGACTCCGTACTCGCACTACCAATTTTGAAAATGGTTTTAAGTTGTATGGAGCGGTCCCTCTGTGCCACGTATGCTATGGCGCGGCTTCGCGTAGGCGCGTCCGCGCAGTGCAACGCGTTTGTTTTTACTTTTTTTGCTGTTCCACCCTTCTTCGCTCGCTTGCTTATATATCCTTTTTTTATTCTTGTTTTACTCTCTTGCAGCGCTTGCAGGTAAATAAGGCTCTAACCTAATTGTTCGTTTTTCGTTGTGGGAGGAATTTGTGTCCGCCTTTGTTGCAGCTTGGTGGACTTGACCTATAATTTTGTGTTGAAGTTATATTGTGTAGGTGTGTAACTTTATAAGGTTTTTTCTGTCAGTATAAACTGAGATGAGTATACCTATTGATTTACTAAATACTTATTTATTGCTGGTATTGAGCTCTACCTATTAATTACTTTGCTTTGAGATAGGTTACAAATTATGCTAAATCTAATTAGATTCTAGTAGGGATCTAGATGGACGATGTAAGTCTACTTTTAGAAAGTCTACTTCTAAAGTTTACTTTTTTCATGATTTGAATGTATTGTAATAAATCATTCAAATATAAATAAACCAAGAATAACGTTGATTACCCTAATTGTACCTATGAGTGAGCAGGTAGCTCTACATTCCTAAAAGAAAACGAAATTCGCTGCACGAGTTGCATCTCATTCTCAATATACAAACTAAAACGAGATTCTGTTAAAAAAAATATTTCGAACACAAAGCGTCGTTGAAAATTCTTTAGGTTAGATTCACAAACAAATCTCAGGCAGGAGCCGCCATCAAGCGAACTCACGACTCGCCTAAAAAACTTTACGTAGTCAAATATCCTTCGCCCGGCCGCGTAAACAGCACGCCTGACTACACTACGCGATTCCCGAAACTCCTGTCGGCTTCCTATAGGATTTTTTAAGTTGGCCTGCCGAAAGCGGTAGTGTGGTGAGGGCCTCGGAATTCGGGTTCGGGGTGAATACCCTCGATGACGGTAAAAACTATTTTCAAGGTTGGTTCGACGCAAAGAGGGGAGCGTCGCAGGCACGGAGTTAAGGCAGGGCGAATTCGGCGCGGTGCAGCGGAGGTGACAGAGGGGGTGAAGGGGAGGAACGGGGAGGGTGTATGGACGCGCCGAAATGCTGATAGTTCGCCCTCCGCTCACCTCCCGCTCCTTAGCTTTCCTTGCCGTGGCGTGGCAAAGATTTCGCCTGAAGTGGCACGTTTATCTTAAGGACACGAACTTGATGAATGGATATAGTGAGAAGGTTAGTATTTAAATGGATATTATCTTATCAAGACCGACGACTATTGGTAACAGAGAAAATAAAAATTTATCGTGTTTCAGCGCCTGTTCGGATATTTCTGTCATTGCTAGGAAGTTTGTAACCGCAGAACGTAGGTAACCCAAACTGTTGCATCCTCTCAATTCCAGTGAGCAACGTGTGTACGAATGAATTTAGCTTTATGTTATTGTTTTGAATTTTTTATATTTGCTTGTTCATTCAAATTCAATCCGATTTAGAAAAACAATGATCCAGACATAGGTGTTTAATTCCATTCAGTACAATTGGCGACAAGTTCTAGGATCGATTTGAACAGTTGTCTGGTATAAAACTAATCTCTTATAATCGAAATAAGTCTTAAGCAGGTTTTAAGCATACGGCATATTTGTATACAAACCTTTTTCAGTGCAATCCTATCGAACTATTTGCTAAAGCCTAAACTTGCACATCAAAGTTCCACACTCATTCGGGCAAGAGTTTGATACCGAAGAAGAAGAAACTTGAACTAATTATATGCAGCTAAATCAACAGTAGTGAATCGAACGTACCTAGGGGAATTTGCAGTTTTATGCCCCAGGCTTCAATCAAATTGCAAAAAAAGTCAAATAAAACGGGAGTGGCACCGAACCGATTAGATCATCGAAAATTTAAGTTATGTACACTGATGAGATGAGTCACTATTTTGCTAATTAAGATGACCGACGATTGTACCTACCATAGGGACACTATTTAGGAGGTCAGCATTGCTGTTGTAGTGGTTATAAGGTATACAAAAATTCCAATTAAATTTTGGAAAGGTAGGAAAGTAACATGTAAACAATGTCGCGGCCGGCGCGGTGGGGTTCGCGCTCCCCTTCGTGTAATTCGCCATTAGTCGCCGTTTGCACTCGGCTTTTTACCTTAATGAGCTTCCCCCATCGCCTCCTCGCTACGACGGTACGCACACGCAACCAATACGCATTTTTATGCAGCAAATGCGGGGAAAAGCTGAATGTGAAGAAATATTTTTACAACGTTCACAAATCTTAATAAGGCGCGCTGCCCGCTAACATTAATTTCAGGATAAACAAAACGCAATGTGTTTCAGAGCGGCGGGGTAAATGTACCCTTTTGGCTTGAAAGTTTTTTACTCCTGACGCTTTGCGCCGCAAAAAGAGGTGGTATTTTGAAACCGGAGTGTAATATTTCAGTTTGTCAGTCTTTAAAGGTCTGCAAAGCCATCTGATCTGTTTCTGTACCGAAATAATATTTTGTATAGAAACCTAGTTCTCAAAGTCCTTAACTATCAGATACCGAAAAAAAACTAATTCAATGCTAGAAACCTCTGACTATTAGTACCTACTGAATATCCCTTAGAACGTAGATATATTATATCTTTAAAACGTTTCAAAGCAATGCTTTTTAGATAAGTAGTCGATCTTTGCGATGCATAGATCTTTACTTTTGAGGAAGATTTTCGAATATTGGCGAGGAAGAAGAAATCCTTGCTCAAGTATATGTGAGAAGGAGGACGGGATGAAAGGGTTAGTGAGAGTTTCTGCTGAAACTTACCATGGAACTGGTTACTGGCCACCTATCGTCTTATGCTGCATAATTTTACTGCAACTGTTATATGCAGCACTTCCTCGATATATACTATTTCCCCCATTTCCAAAAGTTGCTTCGAAATTATCACTATTAAACTTAAACTGTTTAATAATATCTGTGGACTTTTTTTTACCTTCCTCAATTTTTGTCTAGTGTTGTTTCAGTCATATTTACAGCGATTCTTATGAAAGAATCACTGTAAATATGACTGCTGCTTCAGAGGAGCTTTACCTATATTTAATCCTAAATATAAACCCCTATTCTTTACTTTGTTAATCATTTTACAAATGATCCACAACGACATCGGCGACGTGTAACCGATGCTTCCGCAGTGTAGTGTTTCGATATCCGGTGTCGCGGTCCACCCCTGTTGCAGAAATGTGACCACAGCCCCACCTGCTTCGACAGTAATAACTTAGATGGTAAAATTAACTATTTACAAGCCCATAAAGTAAGCCCACGTATATTTTTTTTATTTCTATTGGTTGGAAATTGTTGCCGGCAGTTCGTTGTTTGCTTGCTTTCGAAACGATAACTGAATATTATATATTTTGATAATCATTATATAATATTCAGAGAGTTCAAAGTGTTGTGGGTTTAGCCGATGAAGTATATATAACCTCTATCTGATATCAAAATTCACCTTCTCAATATTTCTATACACAATATGAAGTCTACTACTTCTAATATACCTATATATCGCGGGGGCACAGTTTTGTAGATTTATTTTAGCTTAATTTAATTTATTTTAGATTTTCTTTAGATTTGATTTTTATTATTACTTCTTATTTGTTTTCGTCTAGCTTATCCTTGGTCTCCTCCTTCCATGTCTACCTTTAAACTTTATCTTTCATCTAATCTACTTGTAGGTTATTTCACTCTTCTAAACACTTTTTACTTTCATTAACTTTATCTTCGCCAATACGAGCACCGCTTTTCAATGATTATGACGCCGCCAATAATCATGAATCCAATATTATGTATTGGGATGTAAATGCTCAAATAATCTCGTGAAATCCTACCTCAAGTATGCGAGGGCGGGCCCTCATCAAAGGGGATCAAAGGGTTAGTGAGAGTTTTTGCTTACATTTACCGTGGAACAGGTTACTGGCCATCTGTCGTCTCATGCTGTCTTAAGTTAAAATATATTATACTTACTGTTTTTATATGCATAATATTTTTATGCCGGGGAATACAAAATATGTCGCGCAAGCGATAAAATATATTGGTATGGATTCAGTCTTGTAACTTTTAAATACGTAGTGTTTAGTTTCCAAAAGTAAATCTCCTGAAAATGATAGATAATACTATTGCCTATGTGCATAGTGCATGACCACAGCACAGCCTTAGCGTTCCTAAGTAGAGGGGACTGTTAAATAATGGAACTGTGAAATATTTTCAAACTAATTTAGACATATCTTTTACAATACCTACTTCTATCATGCACTTCGCACAAGAATGAAGAATGAAATGCATCTATCTTAAGTACAAAATAATTTAATTTAGTTCTTTAGATGTAACACCATAAAGGAGCCGCAATAGCTCAGGTATTGCCAATATCTGCAACGCGGTAATATTATCAAAACAATTGAAAAGCTAATCTCATTTAAGGGTCAAAACGTAATTGAGAGTTCGCGTCGAACAATTAAGTGGCCAGCCGAAGGATAGTGGTGCGTGCTGTTGGTGCGTGCGATAGCGATCGCCCTCCCTTGCCCCTCGTTCCTCACCAGCATTCTGTATTTGTGAGGGTTTTTTGCGCACCCCGAGGGTGGCGAGCAACTCGCGCACAAAAAAACACTATTAAATAACTCAACAGAACCGCGGGGCGGATTCGTGATCGAGCCGAATTATAATACGCTTTAATTAATGCTAGCGACAAAAGAATAACTTAAGTTGAGCTTGCTTGCTGTAATGTTGAAGAAAACGCGCACCGCGCGCTTACGTGGTAATCGCACGGATATATCAGCTACAGTCCGGTTAAATTTTCATTATGTGCTTATATTAGGCATGTCATAATTATACTACAATATAAATACCTGGTTATATCTTTAGTTCATCGTCAGAATAATACTAAGGGCTATTTCTCGAGATTTTAAGAGATTAATAAAGCTTTGTTACTGTTACTGTTATTTCTCGATAAACTAATCGTCCTACAGAGTTCGGCTCTGTATTATATCAACCTGCTTGCGCAGACGCTAAAAAAACGTCAAAAAAAGTGAGCATATTAGAATAGAGGGATTTATCCTACACGTATCCGATAAATAGTGTGCCCTATAAAGCTTAAGACCATTTAGTTTTTGTTGAAACTTGTTTAAACGCATTTAACTCGTTTGGCAAAAAATTCAAAAACCGAGCAAGTATTTCACTTCGTCGCCATTTCATAAAGAATGTCAGCTGATCCCTTAAGTTAAAAAAATACCCGTCTGGTATTGTTGCATGTTATTAGAAGTTTTATCGATACCACGTGGCACATATTAAACCCTTTCATAATGTGGAGATTAGAATGAGTATTCAGCATTAATGCAACTTTACGATGTTTGTACACCTTGCTTGCGACTGCTAAGAGTTATCGACTTATTGAAAATACTATAGTAGCTGCTGGAAAAGCAAAACATCTCCAAGGTAAGTATACAGGGTGGATTACCAAATTGTAAAATGGACTTTTATCGCTGCAAAGCATTATAATATGACATAATTAATTCTAAACTGTAGTCTAGCGCTCAGTTTTAGAGGAGATCTATATTAGATACTCAAAAACATGTAAGGGCCGCGTAATTTTTGATGCCGATTTTAAACTCCTTGAATACTGCATGACGATAAGGGAAAAATTATCAATTTGGGATTTTGAATTACGTACATTGTTAAACTCACTATTGTGATGTTCTCTGTCACTGTTATTTTGAAGATTGTAGCTATATGAAATGGCAAATTTGTAAAGTGTATACAACGTATCCCAAAATTCAACGATAAGCGGGCACCAGAAGACGGATCTGGTCATGATACCTCGAGAAAAAAAAAGAAAAAAAATATATCTCAATCCCTTTAGAAATTATTTAAAAAAAATTAAATTCTTAAAATATCGACACCCCTAATGGTATTTTTAACGCCCATGTCTTTAATTTTTGGAATATTTCAGATATTTTTTTTGTATCGGCAACCTAAGTAGCACTGCTATCCACCGCAGCCTTTAAAAATATCAGAATACATGTAGATTTAACACAAAAAATAATCAAGATTATTTTTACCTCAATTCTTTTTAATGTTTTTTTCTTTCAGTCCACTTTCAATCATCATGGTGCATAAAAAAGTATTGACACTACTATGGCAAGTGGTTTAAAAAGTTGACGCAACTAACCAAGATTCCAAAATGGTAGGATACTCTTGGAAAACTAGCCCCGAAAAAAAAAACAGCTATTTTTAAACAAGAACCGACATTTCTTAATGTTGATAGTAATCACTTTTACGTGCTACCACTACTAACCCGTCCCGAACTCAAACTTGAACTATGCTGCTGCAGAGACACGCTGAGGCACCCTCTGGGTGGAAAGGCTAGCCTCCAGGAGCGGGTCACCGGCCCTCTGCTTATCCGCATCCCATCATCGGCCACTTTCGAAGTGAACTAAATCAAAGACTAGCAAAGCAATCTAGCCTATGCCCACCCCAAGTGCTTCCCATAACTTGCAAAGTCTGATCTAGGCGAGATGGGTACCGAAGAGTGCACACCAAGACAATGACCGCATCTGCCCTGTCTTCGCGCTCCCGTACCGAGTCCTCTCGCTCCTCAGTATGACCACTACGACGCTGTCGAGCGAGATATCCCCCACTCCAAGGGCGCCCACCATAGTACGGCGTTCACCAACCCAGTGAATGCACTCCTTTAGGGTGCGCTGGGCGGTGTCATCCGGGTCGCCGCTCGCGGTACACCGGGCTGGTTTCCCTGCCGATTCGATGCAGGTAATGATCGATACACCCATGCCAATGCTCCCATGAACCCTCTCCAACCAGTGGTCGAACGATGGGAGGAGTGCCCCTATGGTGCGGGCTTCATAGGGGGAGTCCTCCAGGTCGTTCCTCCACCGGTCCCTCACCCAGCGCTGCACCTGTCGGCGCTCCTTACGCAGCTCTTCGGAAGCGGGGAACTCATTAAGGGCTCTGCTATCACCCGCTCCCTGTGCGCCGCGAGCCCCTGGGCATCCAGCTCCCAGGGCGTGGTGCCCGCCAAGGCGCCCGCTGCCACAGCACTTTGGGTGGGCATAGGTTAGCCTGCTTTGCTAGTCTTTGTTTTAGTCCACTTTTGTGGCCGATGATGGGATGCGGATAGGCAGAGGGCTGGTGAACGGCATTTGGAGGCTAGCCTTTCCACCCAAAGGGTGCCTCAGCGTGTCTCTGCACTAGCAGAGTTCAAGTCTGAGTTCGGGACGGGTTAGTGGTAGCACGTAAAAGTGATTACTATCAACATTAAGAAATGTCGGTTCTTGTTTAAAAATAGCTGTTTTTTTTTTCGGCGCTAGTTTTCCTAGAGTATCCTACCATTTTGGAATCTTGGTTAGTTGCGTCAACCTTTTAAAACACTTGCCATAGTAGTGTCAATACTTTTTTTATGTACCATGATGAGTCAAAGTGGACTAAAAGAAAAATTCATTCAAAATTTTTGGGGTAAAAATAATTTTGAATATTTTTTGTGTTAAAACTACGTGTATTCTGATATTTTTAAGGGCTGTGGTGGCTAGCAGTGCTACTTAGGTTGCCGATACAAAAAAAATATCTGAAATATTCCAAAAATTCTAGACATGGTCGTTAAAAATACCATTAGGGGTGTCGATATTTTAAGAATTTCATTTTTTTTTAATAATTTCTAAAGGGATTGAGATATATTTTTTTTCTTTTTTTTTCTCGAGGTATCATGACCAGATCCATCCTCTGGTGCCTGCTTATCGTTGAATTTTGGGACACGTTGTATAGTATTTTATGCAACCGTTGTATAAGAGGGGGCAAAAAACGCGAGTAGCATGGGTTACGATGTGAGCGTAGCGAACATCGTAAGAAAGATGCCACGAGCGTTTTTTGACCTACTTATACAACGTTGCATACAATACTTTTTCTACGACTCGACATTTCATAAATAAAATGCAAATAAACAACAAAGAAAATAATGACTCGGCTCGGAATCAACAAAATTAAAAAAAAAAATTGTCTCTGATAAACTTTTTTTTTATTGACGTCCACCTGTCAAAAAAATATGAACTTATACATAAAGGTACACGTTCACTATACTAAACATCTGTCATAAAAAATAAACTTATACATAAAGATATACGTTCACTATACTAAACATCCATGCACTGAAGACAAAACTTTTTTTTTAATTTTCTCTAGATATAGATTCAGTTAAGAAGAGCGAATATTAACATTTTTATTAAATATTTATAAATTTTATCTGTATACGCATCATCTTGAAGTGAAATTTAAATTGTGTTCACAGGCCCTCACGATACAGGCTTGACCTAGTGTGAGGACCACTATAAATTAAAAAAAAAAAAAAAAAGTTGGCAGCAATGCCTTAGTGCAATAAGTTTTTTTTTAAATTGCAAATTGTGTGAATGCAGCTGTTTATCTTGTATAATCTGTGGTACTAAGTGATGCTTTTTTGGCGACATTATTTATAACATCGTTTAGCAGTGTTTTTTTGGGCAGTAGAGTATAGACTTTTACAGACTTTCATAATTTATGTCTTTATATTAGAGTTAGTAACTATATAAATGACAGAAAAAAGTACTAGAGTAGAAAAAAAATTAAATCGCCCTTATATTTTCCTTTGAGCAGTATAGTACGTCTACATTTTATATTTATTACCATATTAAGCATTGCTTGTACTATTATCTATTCTGTGGCATTGCTAGAAAGACAGCATATTGTGTACATAAGTGTGTAGTTAGCTACGTTCTATTTCCGACCGGAGTGTTGTACCGAAGTGGTAACAAGTATGGTTCCGTCGTTATCGGTTTCACCTTCGGGTAGGTCCTGGTTCTCGAGTTTGATGATCCTTCGCTTCACATACAAATATCTGCGTTTACATTTAAGCTGGGGTGTTGTGTTTCCATTACACTTTTAGGAGTTACTGATCTGTACGTTAGACGGGTAGGTTAATTTAGTACTTTAAGAGCTAAGAAAATTAATAATCTAAATATTCACGCCATGTTACGTAATCTCATCTGTAATAACTGCTGTAAAGTCTTGTCACCATACCGATAAATATTATTTTCCATCATTTACGATATGTAAATACTTTATCGTACATAAAGACAATAAATAAAGCTTCAAAACATAAGATCGCCAAGGCCTTTGTAGGTACAAAGGCGAACTTATCTTTATAAGGTACTTCTTCCAGTTAACCTTTAAGTATTACGGCGATGAATAATTACTTGGCGACGATCATTTTTTATCTACGTTTTCGATGGATAATGAAAGTAGGTATAATTCGTGACGCTGAAAAAAAAACTTAGTAGGGTCAATTTCAACACGACGCATTTTTTGTATCATTTCGGTGTGATTCTTTATTTGTGATTATTTTTGAGATTTTTAAATGTGAAGAAATACTTTAGACAATATTATTAAACATATGTAAAAAGGACCCTGAAATCTGAAATAGTTTTCGAGATATTCGAGATCAAAATATGAAACACATAACAGAATGATAAATGTACACCAGGATGATAAAATAAGTGCACCGCAATGAGATTTCGTACACCGGAATGAAAGATTGGTCACAAAATATGAAGGTAATTTTTCGTTTTATATTCGTAATATATAGGTACTTACTATATTGGCATTACATAATTACGAGCCCTATATTCTAAAACTAATTTAACTCTTGCAATCACGAGTATACTTTACATGATATATATAAATTTCAAACCACGTAGTATAAAAATAAAGAAACTATAACAAACTCCGGAATGTAATTTATTGTCCCCGTGCCACCGCGATGATATACTCACGTTTTTATACAAGCCAACGTATTGCCACTACACACAACCGCTCTCGACGAGCGCTATAACTTGACTAATTCTCTGAAGTGCGCGGGAGACGAGGGGCGTACTTAATCAAATTTGGGAAATAAATCGGTTTTGTCGGCGGTAATGAGAGGGTTTCTCGAGACAAACGTATACGCACATATTCATATAAGGGTATACAATTATAAATTTTACAAACAAAACCGGCTTCCGGACAACCCACCTTGATAAGAAATTTGATCTAAATATATTTTTAAAAATTATTGTTTGTAGGTATTGTACAGAACCCCTCCCCTCTATAAAGATTTTTTATATCTTTTTAAATAATAATATGGTTCCTCTTTCTTTTAATGGCCAAGGCGTGATCTTCTAGTGGTTAGGACCCCTTATATACGTTATGCATAGTAACCCAGATTCTTTAAGTTGACTAAGAGATAGCTCAAGTCCATTTACATATAATGGGTAATGAAGTTAGAAAGATTAGGGTTTTGTGAACTAAATAATTAGCCTGAGATGAGTGATATCTTCCCGTCAACTACCAACCAATCGACTGTAATTAGTTATTAAATCCTACAACCTCCTTACTTATTCTATTACATAAACAGGTCCTTGGAGCAGTAGAGTGATTGATAGTGGGATTAGGAACTCCTAGCTAGCTTAAGATGTAGGGCTTCTAAAATTAAAGGAATAGGATTACAATGAAACAAATGATAGGT
Source organism: Apotomis capreana (assembly GCA_947623375.1). NCBI lineage: Eukaryota > Metazoa > Arthropoda > Insecta > Lepidoptera > Tortricidae > Apotomis > Apotomis capreana. The sequence goes on along the minus strand of OX392503.1, from coordinate 10,279,250 downwards.
TAATAAAGCATGTATATTGAATCTTTGTATGATTGTATTTTATTTTTGCCCGTCAGGCCTGATTTGTAATTTAATTATTTTGTGCCAGCAGGGCTTTTATTAGTTTATTTTATTTAACTTTACCAACGGTTCACTATAAGGCTTACTGTAATGGGAAGAACCGTCAAGAAACCCATCAGACTGCCTTAATACAAATTATATTTTGAACAATTAAGCAAGTGAATTATTACAAATATGAATAGCCATCATAGGCTCTGCCTATATCTATACGATTAGCTTAACTTATCTCCAACCATGAAATGCATTTCACGAAGAGTACTATAGTAACCTTTCAGTGTATTTTGTCATGTAGTCTTTCATTAATATCATAAAAATACTTCTTCCTAGCCCTATACATAATGACACGCCAATGCCTTAATATAGGCAGAGGAGGAAAGTTCACTTTTAAGAGACTCCATATAGCAGCAATAGACTCTAGACAGTTAAGTTATGGTCCAATTGAAGTCCTGTGGTATTTGGAATTAAGCTCCTAAAATCGAACTGCTTAAACAGATCAATTGCTGTGTCAAAGACGCTTTTCACATGTTATAGTTAGGGAATGCGCCTTAGCCCAATTCCAACGACCACAGGTCTAACTTTCATTTGGATGTACAAGTATTAAAAGCATAGAGTCCCCTAAGAGTTAATTTTAATAGTTTTATTTCACAGTAATTCCCTACGATTCTGCCAGACATCGAGAGACTCCATATAGCAACAATAGCTTTCAAGTTAAGTTATGGTCCAATTGAAGTCCTGTGGTATTTGGAATTAAGCTCCTAAAATCGAACTGCTTAAACAGATCAATTGCTGTGTCAAAGACGCTTTTCACATGTTATAGTTAGGGAATGCGCCTTAGCCCAATTCCAACGACCACAGGTCTAACTTTCATTTGGATGTACAAGTATTAAAAGCATAGAGTCCCCTAAGAGTTAATTTTAATAGTTTTATTTCACAGTAATTCCCTACGATTCTGCCAGACATCGAGAGACTCCCCTAAGTCCAAAAGACTGATTATATTTAGTTCAAAACTAGTTGAAGTGACCTGAAGTTAAATGAGATCAGAAGTTTGTGTTAACAGCGTTTTCGACGAAATAGGGTAGTTGTAGTTGCGCTGCGGATTCTGACCTCATCTACACAAACAGATGCCTTCTTTTGGTTATTTACGTATTTAATCAGATAGCGTAGAGTCTCCCTAATGAATTGATTTTATTAGTATTTTGTCGCTGCAAATCCCCAAGATCCCGCCAGGTTCCACTAGTTTAATAATTAGCAGAAACTCCACATGGTCCATCTGACCTAAGATATTTGGCTCTAATCCAGTTGTAGATACTTGGAATTAAATGCATCCAGGGGTTGTGTTAATAGCGCCTTTGACGAAGTAGTTGTGGAATTGCACTATGAAACCTGATTGCATTAATCCCGAGCTGAAATCTATCTCTGGCTGTTTTACTATTATTAAAAGCATGGAGTTTCTGACCTATCAGCAATTAAAAATCTACTCAATTAGCGCGCGTGGCTATTGGAGTGTCATTATTGCAGTAGTCCTACTGCTAAGGTCAGGTGAAAATTGAATTCCAAATAATCAAAGTTATCCCTTGGGTAGGGTTGAAATGGTCCTAAAAGGTTACTTCGATCACTTTGGATAAAAGTTATGTACCCATCAAAGTCCCAATTCTCAAACTTGATGGCATAACTATCAGTAGTCTACATTTAAACAATCTATGTACATAACTTTGCTCCGATATATGACTAAGTTACAATACGTTAACCGAATTAAGCACATGAGAGATATCAGTCCGTATCCAAATCCGTCCTCACAACTAAACATAGAATTTCAACAATAAATTTCGAAACAAATATTATCAATTAGTAGTCTGTTTTTAACTTAATCTTTGTGACGAACTCAGAATTAAACGCAGTCTGATATGAACACACATAAAACAGAATGAACATTTACAAAAGGCACAACACAATACAAAAGAAATAAATGCATTAGTAAACAGTTCGCAAAGCATGACAAGGCAATGGGATTTATAATTTCCCGACTTCTATTTAATTTTGGAAACTATGTCCAGACTAACATATTTCCTTATGCAAGAAATATGTTTGTCTTTTTGCAAGGATTCTAAGTCCAGACTGATAGACATCAACTGTGAGGTTTTAGTCTTTCAGTCGACAGAGATAAGTTGCCTTTTAGAAGATAGAATCGGTCTTTGTCACCAGTTGGGTTAAAGATTCTACCTTCTAAGCAAATACATAAGGATTAAAATCCAATAATGCTTTCGTTGGCACCTGTTTGGTATCAGGCATTATTAGAAAGTTTTCCAAGTTAATACATAAAGAATAAAGTCCAATAATGCTTTTGTTGACACCGTGAGGTTTCCAGCAATATTGGAAATATTCTAAGTAAACACACAAGGAATAAAACCCAATATTACTTTCGTTGACACCGTGAGGTTTCCAGTAATATTGGAAATATACTAAGTAAATAAAGCCCAACAATACTTTCGTTGTCACCTGTTTGGTATCAGGTATTGTTGGGAGAGTTCTTACCCGAGATCCTGGAGAGAGTTCCTGTACTGTTCACTGCTGATGACTGAATGATCTCCCATCCCAATGTATGGCCTTTTATACCCGATTCCTAACTTTTTAAAAATTGAATCTACGTGGCTATTTCCTGATTTTCGCGGGAATTCACTTCCACGTAAGCAAAACAGTCTCAAACCAATTTAAAACCGCCGACTTGATATATTCCAATTTGATTGACTAGAACTTTAAATTATAAATCTTATACCCATAAATGAAGCTTAAATCAGGGTATATTTTATGATTAATATTACATTCTAAATCTAATCTTTAATATTTTTCATTAAAATAAAATGTTTGAGATACCTTTTATATCACCGAAATTCTATATTCCATAGACTATCTTAGATATTGTTTATGTGTGCTAAACTCTGCTTTGCTCTATGATTATTGCCCAATGTTTTCCTTCAATATTTGCAGTCAATCCTCCATACTTTAAAAATATTTCTTATTCTCAACAACCACATTCATTTAATAAATACTAGCATTAATTGTACTCTCTATTAAAATTGTTTATCTAATTTAAATTTCACTTAATTCTGTCAGTACGACAATCATTTTGCTCAATATTTTGCTAAATCCTGGCTACCCCACATTGACCCACTGATTATAGAATATTAAAAAGATACGAATGTAAACAAAAGTTAAGAAATCTCTTGTGTTATTTTTAATAGGATTCCGATATATCTAACCTTGTTTGGATAATTGCAAATAAAACATTTGCCCGGTAAGTAAATACTAAAACCTTTTTCTATGCCTCAGCCTAAACATTTTCCGACAACTGTATTGCATAACCTAACTTCTGTACCTAAGCAAACTAATCATTGGTTCTCCTATATTTCCTACATCTCTGCTCTTACAAGTAATAACTAAATGCTATCTTGTTACGTATTTATAAGATTCTGTGATAAAATTAATGATGCCTTAATAGACAAGCTCTAATCCATATGTTGTTTACATTTCAGTATAAAACAATGAATATGAAGAACGCTTTTACAACATCATATAAAATGAGTCGCCGACAAAGGAATTTATCCAAGATCCATTCATAAGAATTACAATTCCTATGCTGCCGGCCAATAAAGTCAAGAAGGCTTCCTATATAATGTATGTTTAAATTTGGAAGATCCAAGAGTTGCAGCTAAATGAAAAATGAGATATTTATTACAAACATAACCTCAATCTGAACAAGAAATGGATTTTTGACCATAAACTTTAAAGTTTAATACAAAATGGAGTCTGTCTCAAGCTTTGAGTATTCCAATAAAGATATTGAATGAAGCAGCTTCTGGATAGTGTGTTGATGACGTGCTGGGTTTGGTACAGCTCTGCCCCCTGCGTATTGAAATTTTGCATAGGTCTATGCAAAATTACAAACGCAAACCTAGATCCCTTATGCAACTGTAAAACTCCTCACGAATATCTCCCTTCCATTCAACAGCACCATCTTCAATTAGTCCATTCCTCCTTTTTCTTCCCTCAACTTTCGTATTCTCTCTTAGTGCACTTGTTCTCCATCCCATGCTCTCCCGTCTCGTTCACTTGCCCAGGTTCACCTATAAGTACGTAGTATTAAGACATACCCAAAACTTTTTACAAGAACTACAATTTCAAATTATTTAACTGCTATGCATCAAATGAATAGAGTCCTGAACCAATATGAATATTCAACAATACAAAGGTTACCAAGAGTGATAAGGATTCGGGTCAGTTGACGCGTAGAGGGAACCCCGATGAACAGTATAAAATACATATATTGAGAAAGTGTTAGACTATAGAAGGAGTTAGCTAACTAAGGGATTAATATTCATTAACAGAAGCGTTAGTGCGCTAAGTACACTTCAGAAGATCCAAAGAAAGTGTGCCTCAGAAATGCACCAGTACCGGGTAATCCCTACTACTGATTCGTGAGTTCCGAAGTCCGTCCCTCTCCATACACGTGGAGGCGAGAACGATGCACATAAATTCCCTAGCTGATCGAAATCGAGAACACATATATCAATGAACCCCAATAAATCAAGAGATTTTTTTTTTTTTTAAACGACGTGATGTAAAAATGCATGAGCAGCGTACAGAGTCATCTATCGCGTGACTGGGTAAATATATACAACCAAGATATGGTTGTTTTTAACTCTAACAATAACTAGGCCATTATACACATCGTGAAACACATTGCAATTATTTTTTTTCTCTTATCAGAAACTTGATATAAGCATGTAAAGCTCGATACTAGTGCCATCTAGGACTGAGCGTATTAACTATGCAGAACTTACTAAAATGTTGCCTATAACAAAAATAAATTCAATTAGAGTAGAATTTACAAAAGAACCACTAATAAAGGGACCCAAAACCCTGTTCGTAACAAAACTACAATTATATTAACTATTAATCGCACCCCTTAATCTCAACTTTCAAATTTGAACCGAGCTGAAGCGTAATGTTATTACAAATATAATAGTACATGACCCTTAAATGCAATACCAGATTCAGAGTTTAATCAATTTTAAGTTTGATCTGGGCAGATTGTTCGTAAAATATCGATTAAGCAAAATATATTCAGATTAAAAATTAAATATTGATAATATTGATCAATAATCGGTAGAAATGACAAATACTATCTCTTTGCTACATTTAATAATTAAATAATGTGTGCAAAACCTGAATCCAACGACTATAATATATATCCTGAATGTTAACTGATACGTTCATCTAAGATAACTTCAATGACGACATAATTGCAAACCTGATTTGATAAGATTGAACCACCCAATATGTCAAATTCTATCCAATCTAGTCAGCTAGTAATGACAGTGAAACAATTTTTTTTTTTTTCGCGTATGGTCACACTGCTTTGGCTGTCAAACGAACAAAGTCAAATATTGTCAATGTCAAGCTAACAAGGTCTTGTTAAAATTGCTCCATTACGTTTATTATGAAGAATCGCCATAATGCCACCATGAACAACAGATTAAACTAAAAGAACAACTGGCAGTCCGGCACATTGTAATTGGATGCGCGATTCAGCCCTCCATGAACCCTCTGGTCAAGCAATAAACCAAACAACTTGCCGAAAAACAGTCCACTGATTAAACTACGCAAGAATCACGCTGGTAAGTAATTTCTATTTTATATTATTTACAACCTGTAAAATGCGAATGTTATGTAACCGACCTGACCCCTTTTTTCAAAATCGCCCTAGTTCTAACTGTATAGAAAAGACAAATAACAATAATCGAAAACATGACGAAGGCAAAATTTCGAATATAAATGTAATCCAAAGAAACTTCCTCCCTATAACCTTGTTCTAAGCTATGATTTTGTTTGTATAATTATACAATGAAGTACTTAAATTTCAACAATACATATACATTTTTCTTTTTCAGTATATACAAATGAGGTCTCAAAATAAAAATACCTGTGACCGCTGCAGAAAGTCCATGACAATAAGAAGATCCAAAGATACAAATTGCACTTACAAGCTGTGACTCCTCTGACAACACGTCGACAATACCTGAACATAAGGTGCTCGTTTGGCGCAGTCATCCATCAAGACATGCTCCGGTTCCAATGACTTCATGAGTAGAATAAATGAACATCAAACCCTTACCTTTATTGTAGTAAAACTTATCTGCTTTTCTCACAATATTGTTGCCATGATGGGTGCGGCCCCACTACCTGGTTGTTGTAGGTCTTGGCCGCTGTCTTATGAAAAATGTAAAAGGTTAATTAAAGGATTTGTAAATGGCGTTTTTTTATTGAAAACTATGTGTAAACATAAAAGAAGACAGTGTTAATAGTACAATATGAAATGTTGACCTGACATATTACTATATACTGTACCCAAAATCTGCCTTCCACAAGAGCTCATCATTTCAGCGTGAAGCGTTACTGCACATTGTTGGCCCTGTATAGGTTCGCGGCGCTTGATATACATCATCTGTTGACAACGATCTCCTCGTTCATCCTATTCTTGGCATTAATTTGATGAAGCCAAAGTTTGTATATTCCAGTGGTATACCAAAATAGCCTCTCTAAGTTGCTAGTCCCTCTGCCCCCCGTATATTAACCCCATCATTATTTTATATTAGGTATATAATTCTATTCTAATCAAAATCTTATCAAGAAAATCGCCCGCATAAGTGGCGCCATCTGCAGGAATATTTGATAACTACTGATAAGGTATGTTAGGGCTGCGCAAGTTTGAAAAGGTATTGTATCGATAGTTTTTTGAACCCAACGTTACTAGGCGTTTATTTTTCTTGGTCGTGCACTCTTGGCATTGGTCCTGGGTAGCCTTTTCTACTGCTTCTGTCATTTTATGTTCCCGTGTAGCGTTATGCGTTGATTATGCTGTAACTTGTCTCTGATTCGATGAAATCCATCACGTTGATGATCGCCCAATTGATCTTTTGTCCAATAACTGATGATGATTCTGAAGATCTTGACAATTAACATTTATTTCCGAGTAAATTTTCATTTCTTGTAAAGCACGTATTACACAGTTTAACACACACACACATTGTGGTCTTGAGATTGGATGTAAATGAACCCTGTGGCTGCCACTAATTTCACATCATAAACACATACACTCGACACGTTCTAGACACTATAACACTCGCGTTAAAGAAATGAAATAAATAATTGCTTCATACTAAGGTATGTGCAAAATCTTGAAACACCGCATGACATTGTTAATTGGTAATTTCCAGCAAATCTGATCTGATAATTGAAGCTAAATACCGATGAACAACCTAAACCCCAATGACAAAATTTATTATCTGTTCACAAATTCCGCCGTATATCGATATTTCTTACAAAACAGTATCGACCAGTACAACACTATTTTGACCCTGAGAACAGTGAGAACCTTGACAAATTCAATAATGGCGATATGTTATCTCTTTTAATATTGTACTATACTTTGAAATTTAAATGTCTACATTTAATTCATCCTATTAATCTACCGTTGACATTTTATTCATTTACATGAGTGTTTGTTTGTGCCGGCCGGTACTATCGTGTTGTGAAAACATTATACATAACAAATAACCATGTGGAGTTGTGTTTATAACGTGTTTTGAAGTTAAGACTATAAGTGGATAGTTAATCGTTAAACAATATGTGTTATATGTGGATATTATTTCTATCGTAAGGTGCATGGATGTTAGAACAAAGTTTATGATATCAAACTAACCTACAAATTGTTGCGAATTGGTGACCTTCCCATATTTATATTGACTAAACCCGGAGCCTACAATGTACAAGGTAAGCACTTTTCTCCTTTTATTTTGTTATAGACTAACATTCTGGTTAAAGACATTTATTTTATTCAACAGAAATATTACATTTCGCTTTATGAATATTTCATTATAAAAACAATTATAGTCGCTATTTGTGAGCATCTAAAACCTAATTGTTACTAATGTACCTAAATAATAAGCTTGACAACCTATAAGTAAACAGATTACAACTATGTATGAATAAATCACTAACAGACAATAAAGACATGTTGTTTTTACGTTGGAATACAAGGAGTACCCACTTGGTTTTATTTTTTAGATTTAGTTTTACTGTGAATTTATAATACTCACTTTGTACATAATATTATTTATTGCCCCAGGAGAAGTAATATCAATACATTATATAACATTGAAGGTGAACTACTGGCAAATTAGAATTTTATTGTCACCGCCGCCTACTAGTTCTAAAATGTTAAATGAAATATTGAAAAGTGATAATTTAACTGTAAAGTGTCTGTTGATACTTGATGTATAGAAAGAAAATGGACAAAAATAGTGTAAACAATATACTTGTTAACAACTAATTTGTCTTGGCTTTGGACATAACCCATATAAAATGATTATTTATTCACATTTCCCTTTTATTTTTCAGATTCGAATGGTGAGAGAAAATATAACAAACAACAATTACACATTCAATACATGTCAAGATTTTTCTCTCAAGAACTATTCATGGTAAGTCAAATTTAATTAGAACTACTAATAACAATGTTGATATATAAATAAGCTTATGTACACATATTGATATATAAATAAAGAGTTCCTGTCTGCCCCCTAACTTCATGACAAATGATAATTGCTAAACAAAATTTAATATTCTCCCTTCTGTTTACAGCGAGAACCGAGATGGAAGATAAGAACTTTAAAATTTGAAAAGGAGATTTCCAACAGGTAAATATTTTAACTAATTTAACCTATTTTCACCAATATCTTTGTGCCTGTCTTGTCTGTCTGTGATTAGATTTTACTCAAAAATAATATTCCTTTTGAACAATAGTTTTAAATTTTTGCATTAATACATTGAAAATATATAACAATTGATCTGATGAAGTTGTTTTTGTTTATCAATTGTTTTTTTTTTCTCAATAATTATTATAAGCTAAATTTTTAATCCCTAGAAATACATTTAATGAATTTGTTTGAATATAAATTATATAAGACTGCCCCCCAAATCTTAATCTTTTGCCCATATATGGAATTATATACAAGATCTGCCCCCCATGTGATCAACCCTTTGACCGCCAAGCTGATGAAAGGTGTCAATGTTGATACATTACAGCTAAACCTCTATGAACTTGAAAAGTTCTCCGTTAACTTTTCCTGTGAAATTTGTGTCATAGTGAACAACCCCACCATCCGGCGTTCAAAAGGCTGATCTGAAAGCAATGTGGAAATATAGTTTTCATAATTATAAAAGGTATCTATTATAATGGACCAGTACTTCAAAGTGCATAAAAAGTATTAACACAAAATTTACCCCTTGATTTTTATTTTTTCAGCGGAAGATAAATCCAGGGCCAAGCGGGGACTACACTGGAAGTTTGAAAATTAATCAAATCCCTGCGAAGCTATGAAGAGCCAGTCACTAGTCAACAAAATAGCTTTTAAACCTAAATTAAGTAATGCATGCAATAGTGGAAAAATTATAACACAATTTTACTTATATGGACTTAAGCTATTCTCTCAGAAAACCTCCATTTTCACGAACAGCAAACTGTGACCTAGAAAGGTCACTTAAAACCATATTGTTTCCCCCTGCCCTTGATAAATACCCCTAATTTATTCTGGTCACGGTACTCTTAAACTGTACAGAACCCCTCCCCTCTATAAAGATTTTTTATATCTTTTTAAATAATAATATGGTTCCTCTTTCTTTTAATGGCCAAGGCGTGATCTTCTAGTGGTTAGGACCCCTTATATACGTTATGCATAGTAACCCAGATTCTTTAAGTTGACTAAGAGATAGCTCAAGTCCATTTACATATAATGGGTAATGAAGTTAGAAAGATTAGGGTTTTGTGAACTAAATAATTAGCCTGAGATGAGTGATATCTTCCCGTCAACTACCAACCAATCGACTGTAATTAGTTATTAAATCCTACAACCTCCTTACTTATTCTATTACATAAACAGGTCCTTGGAGCAGTAGAGTGATTGATAGTGGGATTAGGAACTCCTAGCTAGCTTAAGATGTAGGGCTTCTAAAATTAAAGGAATAGGATTACAATGAAACAAATGATAGGTTAATAAAGCATGTATATTGAATCTTTGTATGATTGTATTTTATTTTTGCCCGTCAGGCCTGATTTGTAATTTAATTATTTTGTGCCAGCAGGGCTTTTATTAGTTTATTTTATTTAACTTTACCAACGGTTCACTATAAGGCTTACTGTAATGGGAAGAACCGTCAAGAAACCCATCAGACTGCCTTAATACAAATTATATTTTGAACAATTAAGCAAGTGAATTATTACAAATATGAATAGCCATCATAGGCTCTGCCTATATCTATACGATTAGCTTAACTTATCTCCAACCATGAAATGCATTTCACGAAGAGTACTATAGTAACCTTTCAGTGTATTTTGTCATGTAGTCTTTCATTAATATCATAAAAATACTTCTTCCTAGCCCTATACATAATGACACGCCAATGCCTTAATATAGGCAGAGGAGGAAAGTTCACTTTTAAGAGACTCCATATAGCAGCAATAGACTCTAGACAGTTAAGTTATGGTCCAATTGAAGTCCTGTGGTATTTGGAATTAAGCTCCTAAAATCGAACTGCTTAAACAGATCAATTGCTGTGTCAAAGACGCTTTTCACATGTTATAGTTAGGGAATGCGCCTTAGCCCAATTCCAACGACCACAGGTCTAACTTTCATTTGGATGTACAAGTATTAAAAGCATAGAGTCCCCTAAGAGTTAATTTTAATAGTTTTATTTCACAGTAATTCCCTACGATTCTGCCAGACATCGAGAGACTCCATATAGCAACAATAGCTTTCAAGTTAAGTTATGGTCCAATTGAAGTCCTGTGGTATTTGGAATTAAGCTCCTAAAATCGAACTGCTTAAACAGATCAATTGCTGTGTCAAAGACGCTTTTCACATGTTATAGTTAGGGAATGCGCCTTAGCCCAATTCCAACGACCACAGGTCTAACTTTCATTTGGATGTACAAGTATTAAAAGCATAGAGTCCCCTAAGAGTTAATTTTAATAGTTTTATTTCACAGTAATTCCCTACGATTCTGCCAGACATCGAGAGACTCCCCTAAGTCCAAAAGACTGATTATATTTAGTTCAAAACTAGTTGAAGTGACCTGAAGTTAAATGAGATCAGAAGTTTGTGTTAACAGCGTTTTCGACGAAATAGGGTAGTTGTAGTTGCGCTGCGGATTCTGACCTCATCTACACAAACAGATGCCTTCTTTTGGTTATTTACGTATTTAATCAGATAGCGTAGAGTCTCCCTAATGAATTGATTTTATTAGTATTTTGTCGCTGCAAATCCCCAAGATCCCGCCAGGTTCCACTAGTTTAATAATTAGCAGAAACTCCACATGGTCCATCTGACCTAAGATATTTGGCTCTAATCCAGTTGTAGATACTTGGAATTAAATGCATCCAGGGGTTGTGTTAATAGCGCCTTTGACGAAGTAGTTGTGGAATTGCACTATGAAACCTGATTGCATTAATCCCGAGCTGAAATCTATCTCTGGCTGTTTTACTATTATTAAAAGCATGGAGTTTCTGACCTATCAGCAATTAAAAATCTACTCAATTAGCGCGCGTGGCTATTGGAGTGTCATTATTGCAGTAGTCCTACTGCTAAGGTCAGGTGAAAATTGAATTCCAAATAATCAAAGTTATCCCTTGGGTAGGGTTGAAATGGTCCTAAAAGGTTACTTCGATCACTTTGGATAAAAGTTATGTACCCATCAAAGTCCCAATTCTCAAACTTGATGGCATAACTATCAGTAGTCTACATTTAAACAATCTATGTACATAACTTTGCTCCGATATATGACTAAGTTACAATACGTTAACCGAATTAAGCACATGAGAGATATCAGTCCGTATCCAAATCCGTCCTCACAACTAAACATAGAATTTCAACAATAAATTTCGAAACAAATATTATCAATTAGTAGTCTGTTTTTAACTTAATCTTTGTGACGAACTCAGAATTAAACGCAGTCTGATATGAACACACATAAAACAGAATGAACATTTACAAAAGGCACAACACAATACAAAAGAAATAAATGCATTAGTAAACAGTTCGCAAAGCATGACAAGGCAATGGGATTTATAATTTCCCGACTTCTATTTAATTTTGGAAACTATGTCCAGACTAACATATTTCCTTATGCAAGAAATATGTTTGTCTTTTTGCAAGGATTCTAAGTCCAGACTGATAGACATCAACTGTGAGGTTTTAGTCTTTCAGTCGACAGAGATAAGTTGCCTTTTAGAAGATAGAATCGGTCTTTGTCACCAGTTGGGTTAAAGATTCTACCTTCTAAGCAAATACATAAGGATTAAAATCCAATAATGCTTTCGTTGGCACCTGTTTGGTATCAGGCATTATTAGAAAGTTTTCCAAGTTAATACATAAAGAATAAAGTCCAATAATGCTTTTGTTGACACCGTGAGGTTTCCAGCAATATTGGAAATATTCTAAGTAAACACACAAGGAATAAAACCCAATATTACTTTCGTTGACACCGAGAGGTTTCCAGTAATATTGGAAATATACTAAGTAAATAAAGCCCAACAATACTTTCGTTGTCACCTGTTTGGTATCAGGTATTGTTGGGAGAGTTCTTACCCGAGATCCTGGAGAGAGTTCCTGTACTGTTCACTGCTGATGACTGAATGATCTCCCATCCCAATGTATGGCCTTTTATACCCGATTCCTAACTTTTTAAAAATTGAATCTACGTGGCTATTTCCTGATTTTCGCGGGAATTCACTTCCACGTAAGCAAAACAGTCTCAAACCAATTTAAAACCGCCGACTTGATATATTCCAATTTGATTGACTAGAACTTTAAATTATAAATCTTATACCCATAAATGAAGCTTAAATCAGGGTATATTTTATGATTAATATTACATTCTAAATCTAATCTTTAATATTTTTCATTAAAATAAAATGTTTGAGATACCTTTTATATCACCGAAATTCTATATTCCATAGACTATCTTAGATATTGTTTATGTGTGCTAAACTCTGCTTTGCTCTATGATTATTGCCCAATGTTTTCCTTCAATATTTGCAGTCAATCCTCCATACTTTAAAAATATTTCTTATTCTCAACAACCACATTCATTTAATAAATACTAGCATTAATTGTACTCTCTATTAAAATTGTTTATCTAATTTAAATTTCACTTAATTCTGTCAGTACGACAATCATTTTGCTCAATATTTTGCTAAATCCTGGCTACCCCACATTGACCCACTGATTATAGAATATTAAAAAGATACGAATGTAAACAAAAGTTAAGAAATCTCTTGTGTTATTTTTAATAGGATTCCGATATATCTAACCTTGTTTGGATAATTGCAAATAAAACATTTGCCCGGTAAGTAAATACTAAAACCTTTTTCTATGCCTCAGCCTAAACATTTTCCGACAACTGTATTGCATAACCTAACTTCTGTACCTAAGCAAACTAATCATTGGTTCTCCTATATTTCCTACATCTCTGCTCTTACAAGTAATAACTAAATGCTATCTTGTTACGTATTTATAAGATTCTGTGATAAAATTAATGATGCCTTAATAGACAAGCTCTAATCCATATGTTGTTTACATTTCAGTATAAAACAATGAATATGAAGAACGCTTTTACAACATCATATAAAATGAGTCGCCGACAAAGGAATTTATCCAAGATCCATTCATAAGAATTACAATTCCTATGCTGCCGGCCAATAAAGTCAAGAAGGCTTCCTATATAATGTATGTTTAAATTTGGAAGATCCAAGAGTTGCAGCTAAATGAAAAATGAGATATTTATTACAAACATAACCTCAATCTGAACAAGAAATGGATTTTTGACCATAAACTTTAAAGTTTAATACAAAATGGAGTCTGTCTCAAGCTTTGAGTATTCCAATAAAGATATTGAATGAAGCAGCTTCTGGATAGTGTGTTGATGACGTGCTGGGTTTGGTACAGTATTAATATTTTAATTTTAGCTGTTGCCCGAGGTAGACAATGGCTGTTTCCGAAAAAAAATTGTACTTTATTATTCAAACTTTCCGCACCAGCGTTTTCAGTCTTGCCATTCAAAAATACTGCTTGGGAAATTGACCCAGTATTCATTTGATTTTTAAACAGTTTTTTCTGTGTCACAAATTATACTTTCATGTAAAACAGTTTAAAAAACAAATGAATACTAGGTTTCGAAATGTAATGGAAACAAATATTATACGATGACTAAAGTTCTGCTCACAATATTTGTTAATCATAAAGTAGATTTTGTTTATAACTGTGGTTTCGGAAGGCAATTGTTTATTGAGATCTATACTTGAAACATTACTTTTTATAATGCATTGAGTTTATTTATTTACGATATATTTTATGGCAGGTACTTCTTTGTCTATTTAAATTATTTATCCAAATTATAACTTTTCTGTCGGCGCATCTTTTGCCTGAAGTAGATAAGTAGAGTCAGGGTTTTGCAATTATAAAATTATCGTCTTTCGGAAACTAATACGACAAGTAATAATAATTAAGCTTGTTTGCCACGCCAACTGACTCTACCAACCTATTTACCGCCATTGTCAGCCAAGCTAAGTGCAAAATTTACTAGGTATTTGGTAAAAAAATAACTTCACATTCTTAGATGCCTGTAGCATAGGGAACCAGAATCGGTAAACCTATGTCCAAATAAAAAAAAGAACTTACTATCATTAGTTTCCTTACCTTAGGTAGACACCACATGCGCGCGATTGCGTTTCTTTCGCCACTTCTGCAACAAGCCGTGTCAGGCGCGTAATGGTTGGAAGTTCATAAATCACTCAATTTAGTTGGAGACACAAAAAATATCGCAAATCCCGCTTAAGTGAGAATCAGCCATTAATCATCGATTAAATGTTATGGCAGACGAGCCTGAGTTCATTTATCTCGTGAGTATGGCACCTACGTACTCATTAGTCCATACTAGCGAGCCAATTATGCGTATGGATGCGTTTTGTTTATGATGTTTACGCGATTGACTAGTACCGATAGGATTACTGGTAGAGAATACCTTATGGTATTAAGTCCGCCATTGGTACACTTTTTGTTTTGTGCAATAAAGTTTAAGTAAATAAATGAATAGACAAACAATTTTATTGAGCATTCATTACTTTTCTTGGAATATGCAAGTGACGGATGCTTTATACTTTACTAGAGACCCGCCCCGGCTTCGCACGGGTGCAATGCTGATAAATTATGCATGTATTATACATATAAACCTTCCTCTTGAATCACTCTATCTAATAAAAAAAAACTGCATCAAAATCAGTTGCGTGGTTTTAAAGATTTAAGCATACAAAGGGACATAGGGACAGAGAGAGCGACTTTGTTTTATACTATGTAGTGATTGCAAAGATTATTTATGGAGCAAATACCTACGTACTTACTAAGAAATTATGTGCTATAGGAAAAAGTATTAATAGTATTATTGCTGGGCCCATAACATATTATAAGGTTAAAACAAACCCCTTTTTTATATATAAAATATATTAAATATTTTTTAGATGTTCTATAAAACAAGTACAAATATATCTGACATGAGTTAGTTGGAGTCACCAGTAAAACTTCTAACACGGTCATCCTTCTAGTGGACGTGTTCTCGATCACAACATAAAAGTGTATGATATAAGGCTGATGATCGGAAGTTCCCTTTCAGTAGGATGAACTTTCAAACAAATTAAGAACAGTTTTAAGAAGAGATCCATCTTGATTTTCAGTGCAGTGTTCATAATTTTTTGTTTTAAGATTTATTTTACTGAATCCTATCATGTGGGGTATCTATTGAAAGAGCTTCATAGACTGATTTCAAATATCTTTTGCATTATCACAAATCTTCTTTCGAAATATACTTATCTAGCTTATTTGGAGAAAAATTTGAAAAATATTATCGAGACAAAAAGTTTGTAAGTATCTCTTGCAGTTGCAGGTAGAAGACGGTTGAAATATTATTTTGTAATTTTATTCTCTTATCTAATACCAAGAACGTAATTATGAAAGTATTTTTGATTCTCAGTGGACAAACAGACGTTTCGTGAAAACAAAAAATATTTCGGAGTTGTGATAAGATAGGATGTTGGTATCCATTATGGATCATAGAAAATACAAAAACGCCCGTATTCATTATATTATCAATCACAACGATGCAAATTACTAGCCCAATAGGAACGCTACCAACAAAACGTTTACGACCCATCATTAGTGCGCTGAAATGATTGATTTGGGAGCATCCTTTTTCGAGCTAGTTGGAAATGGATGGCATTTGTCACCACGCTGGCGCCGTTGTCAATTATCGGACATACGAGTATTACAATTTGTTGTACAGAGCCGTATTTGTATATTCAACATTTTAGTTTAAGCCACAGACCAGTAAACCTATGTTTACTGGTCTGTGGTTTAAGCCCAGTAGCTCAAAGCGAAGCCATTCCAATTTAACAATATTTAGTTGTTAACGATTGATGCAATGCGACGATTCGGCTGACATGTTTAGCCATTAATGTTTAAGTATAGCATAACAAACAAAACACATATACATAAATCTAACTAGTATGGAAAACAGTAACAAACATCCTATGATGGTCGCGGTAATTGTAAATGATAAAGAATTTATCACTTTCTGAGAGAGGTCTCGTAATCGGAAGTCCAAGACCCAACAAGTTAAATTTATATTGAACTAGCTGTGCCCCGCGGTGTTACCCGCTCATCCCACGGGAACACTAAATTTATTCGG
Organism: Apotomis capreana; assembly: GCA_947623375.1. Classification (NCBI taxonomy): domain Eukaryota; kingdom Metazoa; phylum Arthropoda; class Insecta; order Lepidoptera; family Tortricidae; genus Apotomis; species Apotomis capreana. The sequence continues at coordinate 10,262,339 of OX392503.1, read as the reverse complement.
GATGAAAAGTATCCTATGTCCTTCCCCGGGACTGAAACTATCTATATACCAAATTTCATCTGAATCGGTTCAGCGGTTTAAGCGTGAAGAGGTAACAGACAGACAGACAGACAGACACACTTTCGCATTTATAATATTAGTATGGATTGAATAAAACTGGCAGATTGTACTTAGAGAGATTGTTTATAGAGCTGACAGATCCGGCCCCGTTACAATATATGACCCGTAGACGTCTATCAACTGTTTGAATGAAAGCATACCCGAAGATCCCACTTCTGACGTCATTTTCTTCAACCTTGGTAATCTGTTCGACCAATTTTTTGCCTGTGATCTCGGACACGTACGATTTCGCGAACGAATCGATCAAGGACGACTTAGTTAGTTCAACACTGATTTTCAGAATGACTGAGCCTAAATACGCCTCTGGATCATCGAATGTGCATGTGCATGCAATGTGCAGCGAACTGCACGCTACGCGACGTCCATTGCATTCATAATTTAGCAAACATCAATGTCATCGCGTAGACAACGTAGACAAGTAGGGTAAGGTTGCGATCATTGGACCGGCTCTTTCATTGGACCGCGTTGGTTTCTCGGAAACAAACAAATTTCTTTCGAAAAAATCTTTCGAAATGGCGTAGGGAACCCCAAATAGGTAGCGTTTAGACGCCATCGTGGATTTTTAAATTTGTTCGTTTCCGAGAAACCAACGCGGTCCAATGAAAGAGCCGGTCCAATGATTGCAACCTTACCCTAAAACGTTTTGCATTATGGCTAATTCCTGAATAGTTATAACGATTAGGCTACATTCGACCAATTTTTTATACCAATAATGAACCTACTCTCGGATAATAATGTCAAGCTAAAATGGGGTTTTGACATTACTAATGGAGAGTAGAACGGTGAACGAGGACTATTCTAAAAACAATGGAGAACCGAAGAGGAAAAAATATTGGACACCTGCTGCGGCACGATAAATATTGAAGGAAAGATTGAAGGGAGGAGAATGAGAAGAAGACCAAGGAGAGCTTACATGGACCAAAAGAAGGAGAACGTGAACGTCTTGTCGTACCAGGCTGTCAAGGAGAAGGAGTAAGAACGAGATGCATGGAAATTGCCCCAGCGACAAGAGCGTACAGTCCGACCAAAAAGAGTAGAAATTAAAAAGTGGCAATACTGTAGTGTCCTCCCTTTCTAATCAATATAAGGAAACGGGGACGACACTACAGTATTGCCACTTTTTAATTTCTACGTTTTTTGGTCGCACTGTAGCTCTTATATTTAAGTACGCGTTATTCTTGGAATAAAAGTTTGAATAAATCCAGCTTTAGGTAACCTACTTAATTATAGGTACCTATACATATACGGGAACTGAACCTTGTGATAAGTACCTTACCGTTATGATGTTGAATATTTTAAGATCATTTAAGGTGAGTTGGGACAAGTAGTACGTCAGCGGGACAAGGCGCACTTTTAGTAGTTTGAATTTTACTGTTATTTTGATATCCGCGATATTGTTCGATCGTTTCTTTCGCGGAATAGCACAAACTATAAATTGATGAATTCCGCAACATAACTATTGAATCAATCAATTATTTTAAATATTAGCTAGTAATTTAGTGGTTTTCATATAGGTATCAATAATGTAAGTATGGTTGTATTATCAAACTAACAAAATTAACTTAGTTAACCCTTTACCGCATATAGAAAAAAAATTGTTGTTTGAATTTGAACCTTGACCTGTGCCAATAAGGTCCAAGTTCGTATCTGCCATATATGGCTTCGTATGCGGTAAAGGTTTAAGGGAGAATTATATTATTATAAATGCTAATATTATATAATGCTACACAGACAACTGGTTTCATCTTTGTTTCGCTTTCACGTCTCCAATGCAACTGTTTGACCGGATTCCGCGAAATTTTGCATTTATTTTATTTTTGTACTTATACATATACAGTACCGTAAGTACCTACTATCTCTAGCGAAGGATAGTTGATCGTATTATAGAGGTCAATGACAAATACAATAATAAGCCTCCTTTTCGCTTCACCGTAGTCGAGTAAAAATATGAAGTCTATCCTGCAAATACGCTGCACTTTTATTTTATTTATTTATTTCAACTTTATTGCATTCTTATATTATATATTCTTTTATATATTCTTCAGTACAAATAGTAGACTTAAAATACTCTGCGATACAAATTAATTCAGTCCAAATGGTGGACTTAACATACTATGGTTGACCAACCATAAGTCCAAACAGATGCACTTACTTCAAGTTGTTATTTCACATTTTAAGCTAGTCCAGCCCGCACGTCTAAATCTACCAGCACTTAGGAAAATATCTGGTGAGAGGAAAGGCCGCAAGAAAGAAAAGGTAGAAAGGTTTACTTTTTTTTAATAATAGGTATAAAATTGCAATTTGCCCCTCAAACAATGTTCCTTAATCTTTCCAAACGAGTTAAACCGCTGGAAAAACGTGGAAAATTTCTTACCACATGAAATTAGGGCAAATTAAAAATCGATTCCGATAAGTCGCCACAGATATGTAGTGTTGTGTACGAAAAGCTAGCGCTATTTCGCAACGTGACCTTTCGTGCGGCGAATGGGCGAATCGCGCGAAAATATCGATTATTCTTATCTTATCGGTATCGCTAGCGTGTCGCACTCGCACAAAATGGGAATCAGAAGCACGCATCGTTGGCAACACTGGCGGTGGCTACTTGACGTTTTACTTATCGCTGGTTGTGTTGGTAAATAAAAATCATGGAACCCTGCAATGTAGAGCTAATATTACCCATTCGTATCGCGGGTAGATTTCAAATTAAGTCTCATTTTATTTCATTGATCAGTGTAACTACGTTAAAATTTGAGTTTTCTAATGAAAATGATATTATCTACAAGATAGATATCTTGTAGATAATATCATCTTCTGTGATGTGTACCTACTCTTTTTAACCTTAATTTCAACTTGCCTTTATCATTTAAAACAGGTCAAATCGCAAAAAATCACCCATACCAAAGAAACATTACATGAATTTTATGATATTGCTGATGCATTTCTAATTTTCATGTCATCCCAATAAGCAAGGACCCCACCTGTAAGGGCCACTTGAACTTTAAGCATGACAGAATCCAGTAGGTTTATTAAATAAAAATTGTCAAAACGGTCACTTCGAAGCGGAGTACTCCTGGCAAGATCTCCGATGGACAGACTTTCCACCCTGCATGCGTAATGAATTGCACCTTATTTCTGCGACGGCTCAGCAACTGACAAGACGCATGCGCGAATTAAGCCGTCGTATTGGATGTGGCGGACTCCGCCTCTTTAGAATTATTCGCAATTTGCATCGCTGCTCACTGCTATTTGCTGAGTGCACTTGGTATAAAACGAATGCACTAAGATTTATATTCAGAAGCCGAGGAATCTTACTAAATGGCTGACGATTAAAGTTGTTCGGTTCTAGAGGATTTTCCTTTTCATTGTATGATGTGTCAGTTCTTTGGGAGCACACTTGAGAACGGCTTCACTCTTAATAATGGTTAATGTTAGTGTGAACTTATACTTCAAGACTTTTAGTCACAATATTCCCCTAATACCTATCCTATTATATCACTGCAAATGACTCGTTTCGTCTAAGCGTCTAAACCTAGAAATTTATTTATTTATTTATTTGATCACAGTTTAAATAAGTGGCTTATTTGCATTCGGAATGCACATAAGCCACTTATTTAAACTGCGTTCCTACTAATGTGATTGTAACAGTCTGCCATGTTTATGACCTTATCTAGAAATCTCGTGGAGTTCTTATATTATGTATACTTATTAGTTAGTTTAACTTCTGTCAATGTGCATTAATTTGTTTCTTTCATAAGTGATGACTGATGTACGGCACAGTCAATAAAGTCTGGTATGGGAATACCGCAAGAACTAAAGTGACGTGTGTGAAATCCACTAATTATTTAATTGTTGTTTATTCAGCCTTTGACCCTATTAATTATTATAGTGCAGCGAATAATATTTGCTAGTTTTCCCTAACCTACTGGATTCCATTGGCTAAAAATGCTAAAATAGAAAAACCCAGATTGTTTACCGGTATATTGTTAAAAGAAGTAGAACCACGAGTCTTTGAATCGTTTATAACTTATACGGCCAATGGGAAGTAATACGGTTGATCGGCATCAAGAATGGCCATAATTGGCCACAAGTAATCTACATGCCTTAGGTATCCGCGGGCATGTGAAAGCAGTTATTTAAACTCGTTTGCCACAATCCACCTGTTATACCTATACCATAATCCGCGCTGTTTCGCAACTCTACTGGTAGGTATCTATGTCATTGCGTGGGACAGGGACAGGTGTAACATAGCCACTGCGCGGGAGTGAGAGGACGGTATGCCCGACCGGATTCTGCGAAAGGATGGAGGGGAGCGCTGTATATTCCGTTATCTGTTTGCGAATTGTTGCGCAACGTACCATGAGCAAAATAAGTTTCGACCCGTCTCAGCTAAACGACCAATTTCTCATAATCTTTTCTATGGAAACGTGACATTTTTTCTCCTAAAATTGTCTCATATTCAGACACTCGTCATTAATTGGTGAGGCCGGACAGCAAATTGCTTTTAAAGCCCGCTTAATGGACGTGACATTAATTATTAAATTGCGAATTGGGTACACTGTAAGCGGCGGGAGAAATTCTGTTAAAATTTTGTTATTTGAGGTGATAGTTGAAGTTTTATGTACGGTATCGCTATTCAGTAACACAAGACGTATGTGTCATGAAATTTTTGGGTGATATTACTACTCAATTTCCGTATTTCTAATGCCTACTCTTTTGCATACGATTTTAAATAGTAGGTATTTAAGTAGGTAGGTATGTTTGGCGGTTTTATCGTGTCTGTTTAGCTGTAGCGACGACTATACAAATCTAAGTAAGGCTTTATTTGGCAAAACTGTATTGACTCGATCTAATTATAGCCGTATTTTTATCAAATGAGTTTCAGTTTATATATGTATATATATGGTAAATTGAGGAGAATGGTAAATAGATCTCTAATTTGAAGAGTGTATGCTGCACGGTAAACGATCAAAATATATGTATTATCATCACAGAGTTTATTACCGCAGTATTCAAGTAATAATTCAGGATTTCAGAAGTGGGATAGAGCGCAAACAATCTTCTTCTTGCCTTTCTTCCATTGAATTTTAGATGTATGCTAGACGATAATCGTCTCTACAGATAGTTTTAATGATTGGTATGTTATTGTTGGAAAGCAAGAGATAAAAGCTAGGTTAGAGAGACATCTATCTCATATTCTTGTTCCCAGTTGTAAGGATTCCTGTTTAGTCTGTGGGGTAGTTCGACTTCGACAATGTTTGTTTATGGGAAGGATCGAGAGGTGCCCTCGCATTCCGCGCTGTCCGCGGTGCCCACGGCGACACGCGCTTGCGCCACAACGGGAGCCGCTGGATTCGCGCTCGCCCAACATGGCGGCCACACGTCCGAGTCAATGGCCTCCAACACTCTTGCGCAAGACCACGCGCGAATCTCAACAGCAAAACAAACTTCAACGCCTGTGTGCGTGAAACGTAACTGCCGTGTTACGACTAAAAGGCCGTATCTTTATATAGATTTCGTAGGAAGATGCGGCTTTTTATCGTAGCTCGGCAGAATTTATAGACACACTAACAAGCCAGAGTTGTTTAATTCCATTTCTGCGCTGGTTTTATCTAAGTGAAGGGCTCGGAGCGGTCGACCTGCGATTAATTGAATGTTAAATAGCTGTTATGAATTTTCCTCAATTAGTTTTGTGAAGGTTTTCTTGTGCGCAGTGCCCGATTTGTTACGAAAATAAACGAGTTGGGTGATGCTTAAAGGAAATTAACCAATTTAATTCAATGATATCTTATTTTACGAAATACTGAACAGTAATTATGTTATTTATATGGTGACCTAATTTATAAATATTAAACAAAATTACAAGTGTATCAATCAAACGAATTAATACAATAATTTGAGCATGAATGTGAAACGTATTTTTTTCTAGTGCTTTGCATACCTACAGCTATTTAATTGCTTCCTCCGCATATGAAGACTGAGAATAATCAACATAATACGTTTTTAAGTGTAGGAAACGTTCTCTACGATTCAAGATTTAGGATACCTGAGCTTCAGCCAAGTATTAGGTAGTAAATAACTATGTAGTACTTACCGACGATAATTTTACGTAAGTTCTGATCTGAACGAGCTACAATGAATAAGACGGCAACCGCATGTTTTTGTCTTATTCATAATAAACAAACATCGATGTCCTTATCTCGAGGCTTTTAAGGTCTACGAGAACGTGTAGCTTTTTTTATTATTTAGACTTATTATTGACTAGGTATATCGATTATGTTTCTAAAGTCTTTAGTGACATTTGTTTTTGCAAATGTGACTTATTCAATTGGCATCGATATACATGTTTTATTTATAAAACGATAATTAAGTGTACCTACAACTACATACCTGTTTTCAATTTTTTTGTTATTATTAAAATTGTTGATTATCATAACCGTTATAAGAACCGTAGAATCTTCTCGAAAATAGTTTTCAGGGCTCTTATCGCTGTTTATCTAACAGCTGTTAGGTTGGCGGCCACTGCGTATTGTGGCTGGAGTTGCTACTCCAGTCAATGAATTTTCGTATTGAGATCATGGTGTTACCACTACTTAGTTATCTATAATGTTGATTATGTTCATGTCGTAAGTGCGCACTGCGCTGCGGTGAGTGCTGCTGGTATAGTTGAAGAATTTGACTAATTATCTTTAATCCTTTAAGAACTTGCAATTCCTTTTTGTATTAGCAACTGGAGGAAATCGGGTGACGTGATCAATCTTCTGATTATGGGCGAGCTGAAAGCAGCATAAAATACGATAACTTAATCCGGGGTGAAGAATTGAGGTGGCGCCATCAGTCGGGGATCACTGGCATCGTCAGAGAGTCATAGGCTCTTGACTACGAGCCTGGCGTGTGCGCCTTTATTTTGAATTAAAATAATTTTAGAATGGACTGTACCCACCTATCTCGCTTGGGTGGCCCCGCAAGCAGAACTTGTAGCTTTGCAGCGGTTATGTGGCTGGTGTCCAGTCATATGGTGAATAATGACTGTTAACAGGCCACAGTACAACTCGATCTTAAAACAGCTGAAAATATAGAGCGCACAACGTGTGTCTACCATCTGTCTGCAGCGCATATATAATGCGTTATATTGGACACATCCCTCGCAGAGGTGCGAATAACATGAAACATCTGATGTTTACAGGAAAAGCAGAGGGAAAATTACCTAGAATCGCAAAACGCTAGTCTGTCCAGATTTTAGCGCACGCCAGTGGACCAAATAGCGCACTACATCAGGCAAGAAATAGTTGATACGAGTAAGCTGAAGCTGAGTTACGATCAAGGTCCTCAGCAATGAGGCAGCGATGGAGAAGAAATAATGATGTCTGATTTAGATATTAAATCTGGTGGCAGTGTGAAGTTTAGGAGCGATGGTATTTGTAGTGATCTTACATTTTGAAGGCAAGACTACCTTCAAAAGGTTGGATCACTGCAAATACCTGTATCAATGGTAATTCACAAGAAAAATTACATCAGTCATTTCAATTCTACGACGCACTAGATCGAAGTTTTGCAAGTTAATTGGATACATTTATTTACTAAACATTTTCTACTAGACTAGGTAGAGAGACAATCTCCGCTTATGACAAAAGATCGTTTGCTTTTTGCTACTAAGGCATGTATAATATTTTCATAATTTAGCGTTCACGGTGTTCCAACCTCGTTGATTAGACTACAGTAGTGGCTTCTAGCGGCGAATATAGGTCAGACGGAGTTTGCATTCGCGATTACGCACCCCACTACTAAGAAGTCAATTATTCAATTTCACTCGTTTCAGACCCTCGGCAGTCGCCTGTTTATGTCCATTTATGCTGCATTCATCTATTACTTACTTAGTTTTAAAACATTGGACACGCTAATATAGGTAATCGAAAAGTGATCTTTTAAACAGTAACGTATGACTAATTCGATGAATATAAAATATAATAGATTTTCTAACAAAACAAAGGACTGGTAAGTGAGATAGTATTTTACACGTTTTATCTCAGAAAACAAAGGCAAAGTTTAGTGTTATACTTATTAAAGTAAGTAAGCACATTTTACAAGATTAAGAAACTGAACTGTTGATTTATGTCTATACGGACAAAATGCATACTTATAAGGTTTCAATTAAGTTATCGACTTAGGATAAAATAAGCAAATGTCGTCCTTGCTTTGTTTGAGTGTGAACCGTTCCATTAAAGGTTTATTTCCGTATGGACGTCACCTTCGCCTTTCAAAATATTTCGAGTTGTTTGTTGTGCATGCGAATCGGAAGTGTTGGAAGAGGTCGCGGCGAGGCTGAGGCGCGACACGTGTAACGCTTGCGTAATGTAGCCTTGCGCGAATATACTGCGCCGGAGTCGAGTGTGGATACGCCCTAATAGTTACGTTTATTAATGTTTGGCGGGTGGGCGTTGTGGACAGTCTGGACTGGACGCAGCTCAGAGGAATAAGCACCGGTACTTTCTATACAAAGTATCCGCTATTCAATATCGGTATCACACTTGGACATTCATCTAGTCATTTTTGTATTTTACAAGTTACAAGGGAGAATTTAGATTGCACAGCTGAAGCTCTGGAGATATTCGTTTCATGGGTTTCAGTTTCAATGGGTGATTCAGACCTTTTCTTTTTCACAAAAACAAAATAGTAACTATAAGTACTATAATACTATTCGAATACAAAAATAGCTTAATTTGTCTATGTCACTCGTGTAATCAATGGGATAAACCTATGGAGGTTTATAAACGTTGAAATATTGGTGAAAAGCTAAAGTAGTAACTTACCTACTTAATAGTGTCATGTAGGTATTTAGGTACCCAGTTTTTACCTAAGTGGGTGCCTTGGGTAGGGATTAATTTTCTTGAGTCTTCAAAGGATATCACTATAAATTTGAGATACGATCGAGTATTTAAATACTAATGGGACCATTGCCCACTTCTAAAAATCTGTTATTCTTAAAAACGACGTTTTTAATAATATTATATTAATAACAACAACAACAACAACATCAAATCCACTTTATTGCACACCTCAAATACACAGGGATACAAAACATGAGAGATATACAGTAAAAAAAATTGACAGAATAATATTGTTTTCAAGGATATTATTTTTATAAAATGCATTTTTATGGGTGAACGTGCCGCTAATACGCTAATGTAACCTAGGTTTAATTTAAGCGCCAGTGTCAATAGCTAGATATCAAATTGTTATCTGTTAAAATAATAAACGTATTAGTTTAAATTGACTGGTCATTGCCATAGCATGGTAGCGAATCAAAGGGCCTCCACTCTAGGCCGGGGCCTTCTGCTAACCCACGAGGGCCACGAGTAGCATTGACTGCGGCCCTTATGATGCAAATCGTCTTCAAGTAGCTTCGTCTTAGTAAAACATAGCTAAATTTTCCTTATTCTGATAAAGAGAAGCTTCGAGATTCGAGACGTCATGGCTTGTGAACTAATTTATGTAAATTTGTAGTGCATTGGAAACAACTTAATATTTTTACCACCTAATCATTTTATTTTATGAATTGTATAAATACAGATGGCTTATTAGTATGGGCAGTATCAAATATTGCGAAGATTGCGATATAGGCCAATAAGCTATTTCCTAAATAGTAAGCCCTTATCAATATTCTAGGTGAGCATTTCTCGTAAAACCATTTATAATTTGGCTCAATTGTCAAATGTCATAGGGTACAAAGATTCTCGAGTGGCGACCGCGTACCGGAGAAGACGAAGCGTGAAAGCCCCCATATATGTAAATTGTAAACCTACAATCCGGTTAGGATCGCGGGAAGCCGTTGGATTGGGGTGGCCCACAACCGGAATTTGGCTCGGAGGTGCAAACAGCACCTACTTACCAGAGCCAAATTAAATGTCTGCACACAAAAACCTTAAACATGACGAAAAGCCTTCAAATTCTACGTTTATTTTATTTCAGCTGATTAAATAAACATTATGACAAAGTAACGATTTACTCGCTAACCAACATAGGTGTCATTTATTTAAATATTTAGGTACCTACGTGATGGGAAATACGTAGTTAATGTTTGTGACGTTAAAGCAAAATCATGTTCTGCTCTTCTGTTAGAATATTTTTCATTTGAAAACACCTAGATCTTACAATTCGTATCATGGAAGTCAGGTCACTAAAGTTACAGCCTCAAGTCTGAACATCCTTCCGTTGTGCGTGTTTTCACTCTGACACCTACAAACCACAAGTAACTCACTTCAGCAAAGTCTGTAATTTGCAAAACCACGGTACGTGCATGTAGCTCGAACTGTATTAGTTTGGTTAACTACAATTCGATATCCGGACGCCACCAGCGCCTCGCAAGTTCATTAGGCATAGAATTTCTGTACAATGATTCTTCGTTGTTCAGCTCAGTTTTGGCGCGAAGGCAGTTTTGCAAAAATAGCTCTACCAGTGCATCTTCTAGCACACAATTCGACCCTTTAGCACACTAATCTACTAGCTTACCAATCAGTAAAACAGGGGACGCTAATGTCCCGCGACATGTAAAGTTGCGGGTTTAGTGTTTGCTCGGCATAAAGGAAGAAATACTCCAAGATTAAAAAGTTTTAATAAGTTTTTTTGACTTTTGTTTGGTTGATTTCCTATCAGTGGAGACATAAGTGTGTCTATCGTTAACTATCAATACTTAGGCCCAATTTCTCCAAGCTCTTTGAGTCATTAGCGGCTGATTGCAACTGCCAAGATTGATAATCAGTCAGTTCATAAAAGTAAATTAGGCATTAAGATGGGATTAAAACCTTTCCGTACAGCCACTTTAATCCCAACTATGTTTGCCAATATTGTGGGAATACGTGTCAAAGTCGCGGCGTCCCTTTCGAGGGCTCTGTAAATAGATGGCCCAGATACCAGCGCGCGCGCAGCCGGGTCCTACCGACCTCGGCAATTTGCCGATGACGCTATCGAGAACGATTTAACAATGCGAGCGGCATTGCGAAACATGCCTCTATTTGACTGAAACACACATGCCGGTAGTTTTGGACTGAATAATTATGTAATTTATGGAGTTATAACAAGGTGTCCTACGTAGACGTAGTAACATTGAAGATGTGGCATAGGTACTTGTTTGCCAATTAGGTAAACAGGGTCCACCGACCCACCGTATCATCTATCAATTGTAATAACCGTCCGTACTGGCTCATTTTATAATTTTGAGTACATATACTTATACAAAATTAGTAGATAAATGCTTTTACACAGATGTAAACATTAATAGATTAAAATTCTGGAAGGTGATTGAAAAATTAAGACAGGATTTTTGGAAACTGTGGTCGAAAGACTACCTGACACAGCTTCAAAACCGCCCCAAATGGCAAAATGTTCAGCCAAACCTGAAAGAGGGTGATTTAAGTTATAGTAAGGGCAGATAACACTGCTCCTTTAGAATGGCCTATGGCCAGGATTGTGAAGGTCATACCTGGGCCTGATGAAAGGGTAAGAGTGGCAGAGATAAAAATGGCTGGCTCTGATAAAATATTCCTCCGCTCTTACAGAAAATTATGTCCGTTGCCCATTAACGATAACTAAATTTGAAATTGTAAATTTAGGTTTTTAGTTATTTTTTGTTTTGTCATAATATCATAGTCATAGTATATGTTGGCCGCCCCAACTATGTTCATGAACAGAAAGTTTTATTTTTATTTTTCTTTCTTATATGGCCATATTGTAAACTGGCAACATTTTTTTCTTCTTGTCTCAACTACGGCCATAGCGTGTTGTACATAGGTCGCTGGTTCATATCCGGCTCGAAGGAGCACACAGCATGTTGGAGAAATTAAACACGCTGTTAACTTTAGGATGTATATTGACACCAAAATATTAATTATTGCAACCAGTACAACACGCTATGGCCGTAGTTGAGACAAGAAGAAAAAAATGTTGCCAGTTTACAATATGGCCATATAAGAAAGAAAAATAAACACCATGGTTGAGTTCCTGTAGATAAATGCTGTTTCTAGCTCATCTGTACCGTACCTTTGTTCTATCATGTTATCTTTTGTAAAATATGGTACATAGAAAAATGTTTCGCAGAGCCCTGTAATTCAAAGCTGGCAACATAACCTTCATCATACTCGTATTCATCAGCCGACTGATGTCCACTGCTAGACAAAGGCCTCCTCACGATCGCGCGCCGCTCTCATCCTGCCCAGCTCTCAACTGCTTCCCGCGGTCCTAAACAGCCGTCTCGCCTTGTTGTTTGTTCCGGTACATGGTTGCCATTGCCAATAATCAAATGTTCTTCTTATGAGAAATGGCATCATATACTGGGGTAATTCCACCAACAGAGAAGTAGTCTTCAAGGCTCAGAAAAGGTGTATACGAGCTAACAGAGGACTCGGACAAACCGATAGCTGTGTCCCTCACTTTAAAGATTTAAAAATATTGACCTTGCCCTGCCTCTACATTTTTGAAACAGCGGTGTTTGTCAAAATGAATCCAATTTTATTTAGAACCGTATTAGAGGTTTTTCCCAGGAGTACCAGATACGGCCAGAATATCTATACTGAACCTGCAAATACCGCAATGATGGGCAAAAGTATACTCTGCGTAGCAAGTAAAATTTATAATACTTAAGTTACCCACAAATTTGAAGGAACTGTCGATACATATGAATTTAAAAAGAAGTTATTAAAGTTGTTGTTGAGTAAATGCTTCTATATACTATCGGACTATTTGACATGTGAATTTTAATTTTCAATTTATAATTACTGATTTCTTTTATTTATTTTTTTAATTTTCCTATAGGTACAATAATGTTGACATTACATTTTTTCTTTTTTTTTTGTATACAATTCTTTAATCCTAATAATGTTTCTTAATTTAAATTGTTTTTCTTTTAGTTTGTATCGATAATATAATTTGTTATTAATTGCATGGTATAGTTAGCTGCTAAATGGATGTTTTTGTACGCCAACTGGCAAAACATAGTGTTACTGTTACGTTATATTTTTATTCCGCCTATAACCTATGTTTTACAAAATAAAACACTTTGACTTTGACTTTGAAAAAAAAAACAATGTTCAGGCAATCCTCGTCATTTTTGAGGTATTACCGACCCTTTTGAATCTTTTGACTTCTGATTAAAGACATCAACAGCGCAAATTTATCTTTCAAGAAAAACTCTTAATCCGTTAAAGTAAATAATTATTTAACCATATTCTAGAATTCATATTTACGTATTTCACTATCTAAAACATTGCCAAATTGCTAACCAAGCATCTTGAAACTAGATTTAAGCGTTTTGTAATCCCTGGCCCTGTGCTTCTTTTAAATTATCACAAATCAGTGGAAAATTAAGATCAAATCAGTTTAGCAAAGAAAGCTGCCGACATTGATGAGGCGGTTAGTTCAAGGCGAGCCCTGCGATGCGAGGTTCGCGAAGGGCCGCGCCGGCGTCACGCGCCGCCATTGACCTACTTACATATACCTATAACCAACTATCTCAAATACACACGCGAACAAACGCAACACTCAACTATGAAACTTATCTCAACATCCATATGAACGCGGCGCGACCGCTACACCAGCAAACAGAAGTTGGTTGGTTGGTACGCGGCAGCGGCGTGCGCGCAGTATGCTCGCTGCTAAAAGCCCTTCGCGACACCACTCGGTCACGTTCCACAATACACATGTAAAATACCTTGATTTGAACTTGATAACGGACGACATCTAGATGTTTCTCAATTTGTAAGTAGGTAACTGGCCTTGCGACATAGGTTGCGGTTCATCTCGTTTATATCATGCTGAAGATTGTTTACTTAATTGGGATGCCTCATCTTGTTCACTTTGAGCTAAAATTAGTGAAAAGTGTTTGCTTATCAGGAATCAGGTACTTACAATACTTACAAGACAGGAACTGAGCATTGGGCCATTTGAATCTATGATAAATAATTAATCCAGAAATCATCAATCGTTTATATGGGGGTGAGGGGGAGCCCGAGAAGACATCACGTCCCAAGTAGCACACATGCTATGTGAGCTTATTGCTTATACAGCCGTTACATAGCTGAAATTAATGAAAATATGATAAACACAAACAACATATTAAAATTAATGGATGAAATAGTTACCTACCAAATAATTCGTGAAGTTTATGACGTTAGTGTACTTATTTTAACATAAAACTAAAATAATCACAGAACTTAGTAATACTAGTGGTCCTACCGAGTTGGGGCTCTTTAGAATCGTATCAGTGAGCAATTGATGGATGTTCAAAGAAAAGTATAGTCGGCTATAAAAGCTTATCACAAAAATTAAACTTTTGACAGAAACCTATTTAGTTAATATATATTAAATATATAAAGTGAGTAAATATTTATTAGTAAACGAAACACAAGTAAAAATTAACAGTACACAACTTAACCTAAATAAAATTAACTAACAAAACCGATGTCCCCCAGATCATGGCCCTGCGGCAGGGTACCCATGATGCCGGCTACATTCCCCCGTTGAATAGCCAAGCTAATCCTTTGGCCGAGGAATGAGCCGGCTCTGTGGTCCGAAGAACATTCGGAAAGTTTTTTTTTGATTAAAGAGTAAAGTTTGTGGGCGTCCGGACTCCACGGTCCGAGTGTCTCCACTGCGAACGCCGCAAATATGAAGTTATTAGAGAGCCCTACATATTTGCGGCGCTTTGCAGCCTCAGCGCAAACCGCTGCTCCGCCAGCTCTCAGCGACGTACTGGACAAATGGGACGGAGCCAGGGTGTCTACGCAAGTAGCGTCCCAGATGAGAGGCCGTCCCATTTGCCATGGAATGAGGGTCATTCCGTCGGGTCTCTTGCCATCGTCACGTGCGAGGCCAGGTGGTTCTAGTACAGCTGGCACGTTAACGCTGGCAAGGGCCCGACGGATTACATCGTTGAGACAAGCGTGGCGGGAAAAGCGGCCTGCGCTCTTCCTGCAGGAAAGGCCGTGGTGTCCAAAACAATCGACTGTGCTGCCGCAGGGACACCGGTGGGGGACAACAATTTTGGCGCCTAAACGGAGACCGACGGCCAGCCTCAGCGAATTGTTGTCTAATAAAGTTGCGCAATGAGCAGAAGGATACGCGTTAAGCCAGTAGCCTGATTCCCTTTGGGAGGACGCTAAAAGTTGGGCCTTTTCGGAGTTGCATATAGATGAGCTCAGGAGCCAATCGCGGGCCTGGCAGCAGATTGGTTCGTCCCAGACCCTCTGAATATGCCTATTTGATGGGAGGTCTTTTCCGGGGCAGGCTAATCGCCAGGCTTCTTCGGCCTCCAACAAGTACGCAATCTCAGGGTCAGGTAATGCTGGTGAGAGAATTCCTCCTGTCAGGGGTAGTGTACTGTACACAGATGAAAGGAATGCAGGAAGAACGAGACTGGAGATCTGCCTTACACCGACACCACCGAACCGAATTGGGAGGGTAGCTTGCACGAACTGCCTGTCGTCAAAGCGGATGTTTAAAATGTGTTCCAATTGAAGACGGATGGAGTTGTCTACTTTTTCGCATAAGTTTGGAAATTTCCACAATGGACTGCATCTTATTGCGTATGTCAACTTTGGGGCGAAAAGGCAGAAACGAATGATGAAAAAGGCCATATGGGCACAAATTTTGAGCAACCGGTCCGAATGTTGTGAAATGCTATGTAATTGTTTTTCGATGAAGTCTGGGTTGGACTCCTCGAAAATAGGGGCGCCTAGGAGGTGAAGCGATTTCTCAGTTAAGATCTTTATGCCCGGACATACAATTTCAAAGTTTTGAGCAATTTGAGATCTATTGCCATTGTCTGGACTTATGTATAGTTCGCATTTACTCATGTTTAAATCTAGGTCAATTGCTTTAAATTTTGAAATTAAGGATGACAGATCCGAAAGGACCGTATTCGCATCACCTCCGAGGGTTCCGTCATCGAGGTACCAGATATTGAATTTTGATTTTAGAGTCGAGATTATAGGATGAATTGCTAGGCTAAAAATGGCCGGGCCGAGAGGGTCGCCTTGCTGACAGCCGACTGACGAGAGAATGCTGTGGTCTCTATACATAAGGTGTGAAGGCGAGCTGTAGCACTGCCAGAGGTAAGGATACACACAGGGGATATTTTTTTGGATTTCTGAAAGTAAGGCGCCGCGATTTACGGAGTTAAATGCATTTTTAACATCCACTTTAACTAGTACCTGTTCCTTGGAGGAACAGAGAAAGGTTCGACAGGCATGTACGGAATATTAAATTAAATATTGATCCATACTAATATTATAAATGCGAAAGTGTGTATGTCTGTTTGTCTGTCTGTTACCTCTTCATGCTTAAACCGCTGAATCGATTTTGATGAAATTTGGCATGGAGTTAGTTTTAGATCCGAGGAAGGACATAGGATAGTTTTCATCCTGGATATTATCCCTAAAAAGATTGAAAAGTGAGTAAGTAATTCATGATGACATTGATGATCCTGTAGGAAATGTAATGATTAGACCAAAAGCACAATTGCTCTTACATTTGCTTAGGCGCTTTTAATAATCCCTTTTATTAATTAAGGTGATTAGGTGAATATCTATCGTGTTGTACGAGGTTGAAGCTTGTAAGTGTATAAAACAAAGTCGCTTTCTCTGTCCCTATCCCTATGTCCCTTTGTATGCTTAAATCTTTAAAACTACGCAACGGATTTTGATGCGTTTTTTTTTAATAGATAGAGTGATTCAAGAGGAAGGTTTATATGTATAATACATGCATAATTTATCAGCATTGCACTCGTGCGAAGCCGGGGCGGGTCGCTAGTATTATAAATGCGAAACTGTGTCTGTCTGTCTGTTACCTCTTCACGCTTAAACCGCTGAACCGATTTAGATGATATTTGGTATATAGATAGTTTCAGTCCCGGGGAAGGACATAGGATACTTTTCATCCCGAGTAAATTTAGCGTTCCCGTGGGATGAGCGGGCACACACACCGCGGGGCACAGCTAGTATTTAAATATCTGGTTCATAAATAGTTACCTACGTACATGTTCAATTTAAAATGTTCTTAAGGATTTTTTGTCACTAGCAATTGCCTTTATTTTCCATGATTGCTAACCTACTTTGTACTCTACTACTCCATTATACAAATAAATACTGAAATACGTGACAATACATAAATACTGTAGTATAATTGAACCAGTTATGAAATAGTTAATAGCTTGTAGGTAATAAGTAAATAATGTATTTTCGAGCGCGATTGTCTTTGATACGTTTCAGTGGGCCTCGATCGCTGAAGTTGTTTGCGCCGACGCATCTCAAGGCGAAGATAACGCGGCCCTCGGCCCTACAGCGCCAATAATTCTGCTATTGTGAAACACCGCCTTATCATCCGGAGCCTTGGTTAGATCACACGAATTACGGTCAAGTTAACATTTGTGTTATATTTTCTCTGATGATAAAGTTCCGCATCCGCTATGTCGAGTTGTACGGTTTTGGCAGCATAATGTTTCTAATATTTTATTTTATTTTAATAAAGCAGTTTTAAAATAGATTATAATCATGCATATTATTTATTTTACTTGCTCATTTTTTGGAAACTTTTTAGCTTCCATTATCATCGATATAATAAAAAAAACATAATTGTTCACTGTCATAAGTATGTTTGCAAACTAAATTTATTTAAATTAAAATGCAAGACAATCGCGAAAACCGAGGGGAATGAATTATTATATTTTTTTTTGTTTTTGATGCCAATATAAGGTAAGTACTTACATGTACATATATGTAACGCACGGAAAGACAGAAACAAAAAATGGGACGGATCATTTATATTATTATATTGCTGAAATTAGTTCTATTTCGCGTTGAGTACATGCTGGCACATGCTGGTAACATTTGTGACGGCCATTCTTAACTGATAGTCTATTTATTAGCCAATATTGAGTTGCTTAATATGGTATAAAAATGATCTTTGAAAAATCAATCAATAGTAAGTATTTAAAGTTTTGGTTCAGCAAAAAGATGCAGTACGAGATCATATTATTGTTGACCACGATTGAGTATAGAAAAGATGGCAACAAGACGAGAATAAATCAAATGTACAATTGTACATTCAACCGCCTATCACATATCAAACTTAGTGTATTTGACCTCACGCGACATTAATGTAGTTCAAATCTGTCAGACACGAAAACAGATGCGTTATTCATCAGTCGAGGGCATGTTCTATGCATTTAACGTATCTTCGAGGAGACATGCCAGTGATAAGTGAGGAGGCGACGTCAATGCACTCGGCTGCATGCCCCTAGGTCAGTTCCCTGTGAGTCAGCCACTAATGCACCGTTACGTATATAGCGCATCGTGATAGTCATCTTCATGTATATACCAGTCACTTTCAAAACCAACGGTATCATTTCAAATCCATTGACGTCTAAAAACCTACACTTTTTCCCGACCTCAAACACAGAACGCAATGTATGCTGCTTACTGGGCGAGAATCGGATACGAGTGCATATCACGGTATACAGTCTCAAATGCATTGACGAGGCTGTTGCCGCCTCAGCAGAACAATCGTCGTTACCCGGTGCTCCAGTGACTTTACAATAATATGTACTTACTGCTTTCTATAAAGCTTTCGGTTTCGATTTTTGTTATGCAAGTTAGATCTGGTGAAGTTCCAATCAGATAATAGTTGAGATTATTATGAATGAACTTGGTCTAATAAGATTTAAAGTGGTCAATGTACTTTATATTTGAACTTGACACTATTATATCTTACAACGCAAGGATGTCCCTAGAAACCTTTATTACGTATTAAACTGTATGAAATGACTACGCAGTCAAACAAATACTTCTCGTGTTACGTTTGCACTCTTAACATATTCAGGGTCGTTGCGCCGAGAATCGATGCAGTCCCATTTAAATACGATGACTGTTGATCATGTAACTGAAACCGCTGCCATCTGCCTATTTACCTCTGTTCCTCCGAGAACTGAGGGCTAGCCACAACCCTTCCACTTTCGACCACCGGCCGGTGGACTTCCTCATTTTTTACCATGCAAACAAGCTTCAATGAGAAATATCGGTTACGAACATTTAAAAAAGTCAAATATTTACAGTCGTTTATAATTCGGTTTCCTTAAAACCGCAGCTAAAATTTCGATGACCCTCTAATATTTAACATGCGTTATCTAAAAATGGGGTCGAAAGGCAAAATAGCCGGGTGAGAGCCAGATGTAAGCTAAGTATAAAATAGGCATGATATCGAGCATGATCTGCAACTGCATAATCGAATGCAGCTTGGGCACTCTGGCCAATGGCGGCTCGCCGTGCGTACGTCGAATTAATTCACTGCCAAGACGGTTAGGGAATGCACATTGGACTATCTTTATGTAGATAATGGGAGTATATTTATTATTTTCGTTCAAAATGGAATATTTACATGGCGCACCTTTCGCGTCGTATGAGCCGTTTGCAGGATATTCGTATTTGCATTACAAAGTCTTATAGGAAAATAATAAGATTACTCGTAAAGTAACTATCAATAGACTGACATTATAAGTATTAAGTATTCTAACATACTACTTGAGATTATTGTAATATGAACTAACAATGCATTTAATTAACTTCTGCTGTGTTTTTATTCCTCAATTCGTTTCGTTAGTCTAAACTGTTTAAAGTAAGTAATTTGAAAGGTGAAGTAATTTTCTACCAACAAGGACCGAGCGGAAATGTTTTGTAGGGTTGCGATTTATTGCGGGTAGCCCTTCGACAGCCGGTGACCCTTTTGCTTTTAATTGTCTACAAAACATCCAGATAACGATGACTTTTTGTAGTTTCAGTTTGGCTCTGGTTTAATTTTTTTAACGCCAAAAAACTAAACTTTATGCACTTGATTCTGATCAGTCTTATTTATGAAGTTACTAGGTACTACTTATAAACCGCAATACGATTGGGTTGATCATTGAAACTACGACGGGTTTAAGGTCAGAAAAGGTATCAGGTTTACATAGGTGGCATTCATTAATTTCAATTGCAGCCTAATGCACAAATCTGGCTACTTTTCCAAGTTCGGAAATGTTTTGTAGGTAAATTTTGAACACTTTTAACACTAAACTACTGTTTTTTTTATCTAACTACGGTGAAGACCAAAAGGGTGTTAGGACTTTGTTCTTCTTCGCATACGAAGTTGCCCATTTAGAGTAAAATTATTGATGAATTATTATTTTTTATCGCATCCATCAAGCACTTTTGAAGTTGATTCAATGTTTTTTTTTTGCTATTTATATGGTATATTCGTGTTCATTAATATTAATTAAGTCTGATCTTCATACTGTTCTGCGTAATAGTCCACCATGTTCACATTGAGTAAGGTAAGGCGGTTCATTCATTACCCGTAAGTACAAACTCTTTGCACTAATGCCTTCCACGATTTACTTCCATTTTACGACTCGAAGACTCGAGGTAAGCACTTAATGTGCCTATTCCACTTAAACGGACAATTACATAACACGACACCACCTACCAGTGTCATCAAACTTTTTATTCGATCAAAATAGCATTAATGCATCAAAGTAAATTTCAAGATGAGAGGCAAAAAGTTGGAGAGGATTGCATTATATCCACAATAAATCTAATGACACGACAGCATCTATAAATACGATTGGAACAGGTAGATTCGGGACTAATGAACCTTGTTCCACAACGACATAAAAGCCTGTAGTTTTGATACGGAAATAAGAGTCAATATCTCCAGAAAACATGGTTCAAATTTAGTAATTGTGTGGGACTGGTTTTGTATGCAGTTTTGAGAGGGTGGGAGGGGCGCGGGAGTCGCTGAAAGGGTTGTGTGGGAACGGAGGGCACCTGCGTGTGCACATGGTGCTCGCCCAGTGGGTTTTTTATGCGTTTGCGCAGACAGATCAGTCTAATGCAGTTTTTTACTCATCTCTGGAGCTAGCGCGGTGTATTGTTTGGCATTCGAATATGTGTTCCTAAAAAAATTCATATAAGTATGAGGATCGTTAGCTAAATATAGAAAATATAGATAAATAAAGGAGTCTAGCAAGAATCCTGATTCACTTAGGTATTGAATATCAGTTTAGTTCCGTTGTGTTAAGTAAGACCTGCACTGTTAATACCGACGAGTAGGTACTTAGTTATTAATAGTTTAATACTTTTCACAGACCATCATTGTCATGCAAATATCCGCATCAAAAGTCAACAACAACCTGCAATAAATCCATATTTGATGAAGGTAATTCAAGAAAGGGGCGGTTGCGAACTGTCGATCGTAAATACCATGCATTATCGTGTCCGCGAACAAGTTCATCAACTATGCTGTGTTTCGCGTCGATAGCGACCAGCCACACGAGGTCTCATTACCCATGCGATGCTAGCGGGTTGATGGCAAGCTAGGGTTAGAAACAGGCAGGTCCGGCTGCATTATTGAGTCCCGCGGTGGTTAGCTGACGAACTGCCCTCATTTCTCGCCGCTATTTATTCATTTTGCAACACATCGCCTGTCAGGCTGGCCACCCCTGCCGGCTCACGCTTTCTCGTCGATGAATTCGTAATGAGCTGGCTTCGTTAAAGGCCGCGAATTCACGTAGGCCCCTTGTTGTAAACGCGTTAACCGCAACTTGGACACGCGACCGGGTACCTTCATGCTTTTCCTTAGAAACAATAAAAATAGTCTATGTTCGAATAACATATAACTACTACAACTGTTATAATCAGTTTTCTTGTCGTGATCGTGTCCATGAATCGAATTATGCACCCACATAATATTGGGTATATAGCTTCTGTAGTCATTACTTATGACGACTACGTTACAATTATACAGAAACATTATTTCATGGAGTGAAACAACTAAACGAGAGACTACCTACTACTTTATTTATGTGAAATATAATACATATGTAATGCGATGGAGTAATAATATATTTGAGTGTAGGCATAATAAATTCTAAACGCCCAAAAATAAAATAAACTAGTAGTATCTAGTACTTACTACTTGTACTAATAGTAGGTAATTACTACTAGTCAAACATTAATTGGAAATGTAAACCGAGTAAGTAAGTGTTAAATACTTACTTTCTAACTAAAAATAAAGGAGTAAGTGAAGTACAAGAGGTCCAAGAATTTTGTGACTGAAATTCTTGATATTACAGCGATGTATTTTTACACTATTTAACAGTTTCGAAATTTCGGAACTAGCTGACCACTGAGTGAAATATTTACGATAGATATATGAATACTTGTAGGAAGAGGTAGAATAGAGATTTGCAATGAAAACAATGAAAGTTAATAGTTAACAATTTTAAAAACATTGAACTGAACTGATTCAATTTAAAATTGTTATCTCTATTTAACAATTGTGTTCTCTATTTAACAATTTCAGCCACTTAAAAGTTATCTAAAAGAGATCGCTCTTTAGCGTTAAGACTGCCTGTTGTTTACCTCTAATATGTTGTGTTCTATAATTTACCGATATAATTATGAATGTCGGTAGTCGATAAATGAGAAGTTCCTATGACAGCTCAAAAATGCTACGAGAATTGCGACCTCTGATTATTAGTTAATTAACACTTTTGAATTGATAGCTTATTTAAAAAAAAAACATTTTTAGTAAACTTAGGTATAACGTATGTAAAGAATTCAAAAGGACATTATAATTATTGTGATTATGCAAATACACACGCGTTTAGGATGAGCACGATGCTGGGACTTCGTTAGCATATAAGTAAACTGGTAACTCGTGTTGAGTGTTAATCGGATAGTGTTTTTTGCATAAGCGGATAACCCTTTAAGCTACCTGCGTCTACGCAACAATGGCGCATTGTGCTGCGCCTGCGCGTTCTGTCATGCTAAGGTAAAAAGTCGTATCTGTATATGCATTTCATAGTAACATACGACTTTTTCCGTAGTATGGCAGCGTTGCGCAAGTGGGGTGCGCATCCAGTGTGGTGTGTCGGGATAAACATTTTGTTTGTTTGTATTGAAAGGAAACTTGTTGCGTGATTTTGATCGCATATATTGAGGGTACAGATTGCTATAGAGATTAATGTGATTTGTTGTTTGGTGTGGTATGGTTAGGAATTTATCATTATTCATCGTAGAATAATTTACAAAATTATGAATAATAACGTGAGATAACTGTTTACGTGCTGATTTAACTTCTATTTCAACGACCAAGTCACTTGACTTGGTATAACGTTACAACGTTATAGTTTCAAAGATAAGTTTCGGGACTGATAGCAGGAGGACTCACAAGGTTTCCGAACAGTGACTTAAGCAGAGACGCAGAGACAGCCTACATCCTGCCAGAAGAACTGATGGGAATAATCAAAATGATCGGAAGAAATCAAAGAATTTAATATTGGAGGAAACTTACACTTATTACTCGGTAGTGGTTCAATATAGGTAAGAAGAGGAGGAGGTGTAGTGTAGATCCTAAGGTTTGTCAATCAAACACATATGAGTTCAAATCTATCTTATTATACCTACATATGCAACAAATAAAAGTGATTATGTTTCGTGTGTCTTGCAAGTATCCTAGTTTTGAGATAAATTTGAGACACTCTACTGAATATCCATTGCAATCTGTATGATCTGCGTCGAGATTGGGAATAATGCTAAAAAAACGCAAAGAAAACATTTTTTACGCTTTAGCAATATAGGTCAGGTGCGCGCAACCCTTTCGTAGCGTGGGAGTGTAATTTTTTTGGTCAGGTGATGTTTTGTGCAAGGGTTTTTTGCGTGACATTAAAGTGTTTGCGATAATTTGTTCCCACATTCTAAATGCGCACAGGGAAGTGATGACAGTTATATGGATTATTCGATCGATTTACAACGGTTTTTGTCAGAAAAAGGTCCAGGAAAATATTATTTGTTATCAGGCAAACGGGTTTCATCACTTTCATTAGGCATTGCGTCATAGATCATCAGAAAACGTTACAGAAAAAAACCGGCCAAGTGCGAGTCGGACTCGCGCACCGAGGGTTCCGTACAAACACTTTCCATCCCTAAGTGGTTAAGTTAAGTTTGCACCTGGTATGTATAGCGCCCCATATACATTAGGTGCAAAGTTAGGTATTAATAGGTATTTAAAAAAAACTACTAACTAGATCTCGTTCAAAACAATTTTCGTTGGTAGTTTTTATAGTAATGTACATCATATGTTTTTTTTAGATTTTTCATCTTCTTATTTTAGAAGTTAGAGGGGGGGGGACCAACTTTTTTCCACTTTGGAAGCGTCTGTCACGCAAACTATTCGGTTTAGAAAAAAAATGTTTTAGAAACCTCGATATCATTTTTGAAGACCTATCCATAGATAACCCACACGTATGTGTTTGATGAAAAAAAAATTTTTGAGTTTCAGTTCTAAGTATGGGGAGCCCCCAATATTTATTATTATTTTTTTAATTTTGCATCAAAATCTTAATGCGGTTCACAGAATACATCTACCTACCAAGTTTCAACAGTATAGCTCTTATAGTTTCGGAAAAAAATGGCTGTGGCATACGGACGGACAGACGGACAGACGGACAGACAGACAGACATGACGAATCTATAAGGGTTCCGTTTTTTGCCATTTGGCTACGGAACCCTAAAAATCGATAGTAAAATAAAAAAAACGGCCAAGTGCGAGTCGGACTCGCGCACCGAGGGTTCCGTACAAACACTTTCCATCCCTAAGTGGTTAAGTTAAGTTTGCACCTGGTATGTATAGCGCCCCATATACATTAGGTGCAAAGTTAGGTATTAATAGGTATTTAAAAAAAACTACTAACTAGATCTCGTTCAAAACAATTTTCGTTGGTAGTTTTTATAGTAATGTACATCATATGTTTTTTTTAGATTTTTCATCTTCTTATTTTAGAAGTTAGAGGGGGGGGGACCAACTTTTTTCCACTTTGGAAGCGTCTGTCACGCAAACTATTCGGTTTAGAAAAAAAATGTTTTAGAAACCTCGATATCATTTTTGAAGACCTATCCATAGATAACCCACACGTATGTGTTTGATGAAAAAAAAAATTTTGAGTTTCAGTTCTAAGTATGGGGAGCCCCCAATATTTATTATTATTTTTTTAATTTTGCATCAAAATCTTAATGCGGTTCACAGAATACATCTACCTACCAAGTTTCAACAGTATAGCTCTTATAGTTTCGGAAAAAAATGGCTGTGACATACGGACGGACAGACGGACAGACGGACAGACAGACAGACATGACGAATCTATAAGGGTTCCGTTTTTTGCCATTTGGCTACGGAACCCTAAAAAAACAGTCGGTGTCCTAATTAAAATGCAACTAGGAATTTGCGCTACGTAAACATGTGTTATTTAGTTTTAAAACTCAATAACTTCAGCAACTTCAGTAAGGTGCGGAACAAAGGTTACTGATATTGTTAACTTGGACAAGATGTGTAATCACGATTCCATGAAGGTATAGTCCTCGTCAGATTATGAATCGGCAAGGTTAATTGACATGCCGCTTATCTGTGTTTATTTGTATTATCGCAGCATTCGCAGCAGAAGTTATAAGGTGATTTGTTGCATACTTACTGTGCTGATCTAGTTATTGTATACAAGGTGATCAATCCAAATGGATCAGTAGGGAGAAGTCGGAAACTATGAGAGATGATTCCTAAGAACAGATTTCGCTATCTCTCATAGTTTCTGACTTCTCCATGCTGATCCATTTGGATTGATCATCATCATCTGTATAAGCTTCACGAATTGTCACCTATTCGTTAACGAATATGTATTTAATTGAATCTAAAGCGTGTGATTTAATAGACATTTTTATACCAACACACTTGTGTAAAGTTATTTGCTGAAGTTTTTAGATACTAAAATATCACTATCCCTACTAGTAATGATTATATTACATATTTAGATAGAGCTATGAATTATGATGTGTATTTTCGGATCCATGTTTGTGAGTTTGTTGCAGATGTGAAGGTTAAAAAAGTATAAGATATCTGAAATATTTCTGATAACATTAGGTTTAAAAAGACTGTAAAACTCCATGAATTAGGATTGTAACTCATTTAAGATTTAAGACATTACTTATTCCGTCTGCTGCTTAACATTCGGCAGTAGGTACAGGTAGTTACAGCATGTGGCGATGCCTCAACCTTTAATGATTGATAATGATTCAATCATTATATTAATGACGGTGCCCAGGATCATTTGAGACGTCCGCGTCCGCTCGCTGATCGAAAGAGGTAATGGCCTTAGTCAAAACATATTTGCTGAAAGAATAATGAGAGTTCACAGCGGGGGCGGGCCGGAAATAACATTCGCAGTGAAACGCGACTTCCGGTACCGTCATAATGCATGCCTGACATTTTAATATCTACCCCTAATGTGCACAAAAAGTGCATAAAGGATTGTGTAATCTAACTCAATCAAACACTCATATGTTATGCGGTGGTGGCAGGTAAATTCATTATCATTGCCGGCGAGGGTGGATGTCATTTGCGCAATGTTTTGTTGAAGTTGATTACAAATAGTGTCTTCACGTAATAAATATTCCAAATAATGAACGTTATTACATTTTTCGCCACTAGCCTTTCGGCAAAGATATTCATTTTTCTTTTCGTTTGAGAAACGTTAATTTTTCGATTGATAAAATGTTACGCATCTCCGCTCCGGCCGGTCATTTGAAATTTGCGTAATACTTAGTACTGTTTCCTTTTTGTTTACATCATCAGTGACATTCACCGACTTTCAACGTTCAAGTTCCCAAAAATGTGTCGTTGCTAGTGAAATAAATTAGTATTTACCTACCACTAAAAATCCGCAATATGGCGTGGGTTGAAAAACACTCTGTTGGGCTATCTAATATGAAAATAACGATGTAATTTTTTTTTTAAATATCTGAAAACTAATATCTGATAAGATTGGAAACAAGAAGAACGGTTTTGCTGGAAGCTATTGCACACTTTGGAAATGAATTTATTTTGCGCAGACTTTCGGTCTCAGCCTGTTCGAATTGTTTAAAATTTAGTATAAAAAGTGTTGTTTTTTCAAAGCGTGTCAGAGATCAGGGCTGGCGTGAGAACGCTGAAACTCGCGGGGGAGTTTTTGTTCAGTACCCTTACCATGAGTAGGCAGTGAGTGTATCTCGCTAGCGATTGCGTAAACGTTTGTATGGGGAATCGTAGTTCTACAAAGTAACCACTAGGCGCGCTGTACCTATTCTCCATAGAAATCGTTTACGATGTCGCTAACGAGTGCGGTCACGTTAACTCGTGGTAAGGGCACAGGTTCAACGACACGCGAATGCTTGCAGCCTGCCCCGACGCGTAACTTATTTTAAGAAACATTTTGAAAACCGAAGCCGGTGTTAATTAGTAAAATGTATCAATTTGCCAATAAGTGACGCGGTTTTTCAAATATTTCAAATGTAGGTTGAATTTTGGAGAGCCAATACCAAAGTTTAAAATTTTTGATTTTGATTATTAGCAATAAATCTCGTCAAATTCTTCTGTAGGTACTTAAATTACTGAAGAAAATTCTAAGAATAAAATATTTTACCTTACCTACACAGTCATCGCGACAGCTAATTTTCATAAACATTTCAGGAACTGAAAATGTTGGTGACAAAATTACTGCAATTTCAGAGCCTGCGCATGATTTTGCAACGGTTTTTAGTTTATAGGCTTGAAGTTAAAGATATAACATGCAAATTGTGAATTCTGAAAACCAAATTAGTACAAACATTAATTTTGCCTCTTAAATTCTTAACGTTAGGATGAAGTTAAGAATCTAACTGCAGTAAAAAATATATAAATAAAAGTCAGTGGAAACGTAAGCCGATTTTGATTCTCTATTTCAAAATAAACTTATCACGTTGCGAGCGACTCTGGAAGAAGCTTAGTGTTTTTATAGGTAAGCGGTTTTTGCACAGAATTCCCTGTCTCCATTGAACGAACTCTGTGATCCGATTGTTTACTTGGTGAGACAGCATATTTTGGACGAAGATAAACACGTTTGACTTAAAAATATATATTTATCAAGTTTTATTGGCAATCGATAGCCTCCCATCATACGTAGGCAATTTTGAAATTGTAACATAAATAAAACAAATGCCTTTTCGAACAGTTTACCATGCAAGAGGGGCCTTAGCTAAGTATTTCATCCTATTGTTGTAATTTGTGATTTGTTTCCCAAGTTGTGAAATAAGGTAAGGCCATACCAACTTTTTTTCAGAGTAATTCAGACATAGCAGACAAAGCAAAGAACCTGAATTTGCATAACCGAGAGAGCATACTTAGTACAAAAATTATATTTCTGAATAACGTTCAATTAGAACACGTTTTCGTTTCATAATTTACATTTTTCTTGCAAACAAAGCAACCTAATGTTTAGTTTCATAAACTTCACATTCTCTAACAAAAGCCAGCTTATTAGTTTCCGCGGAGCAGATTGTCAGATGCCGGGTGTCTCGCGGAGTACAGTTATCCCACGTTCCGTCCCACGCTTTTGCACAATTCTTTCTACCAAAAAAACACAAATTTATAGAAACTTCTTCTACCTGCTCGTGTGGCTTGCAGAATTTTGATACCTTTTGTGTTGTTTTTTGCTTTAATTTGTGACAATAATTATACCGGTATATGACTTTTTACCTGCGCGATTTTTTGTTCCTGAATCCGATTTCGGCCGTATCTGACGTTTTGCACGACCGTTTGTTTTGGCTGAGATATCGATGGGTTTACTGTTAGCTTAAAAAAATTATGTTGACGAAGTGAATTCTTTTTATCTTGGAATCTTTTTAGAATTTTTGGCTTATCAGTTTCTAATAGAAGGAATACTTCTCATTTCCGTTACTTCTAAATTATACCTATTGTATACGTAAGATCTAGATTATTATTGAACTTGGATATTTGTTTTTAAACGGTAGGCAACTTTAGCCCATGATGTTAAATTATATATTAAATTATTTTACACTCCAAAATTATGTTTATTAGGCATTATACTTACATTTTTAACGTTGCCTTACCATTTGGTGTCATATTGTGAGCCCTAATCAATTTCATTTAGAATACAACCACATATAACACTCATTTCTAACCACCAAATCGATACTACAAGAGGAGAATTGTTCTAAAACGTATAATTTGTTTAAGTGATTAATTTACTGATTTATTTATTAAAAAAAACATAACTTTCTATTCTACAAAGCGTATAAAATAACTATGCATAGTCAAGTTAATCGATTAGGATAGCCTATTAAGAGAATAGCTCCAGTCTCCTCCAGTTCTCTCAGGTATACTGATGATATTGCGTTTTATCAAATAGGTTGATGCAGATAAAAAATGTTCTCTGCATGTGCCATTTAAAAAGAAAACCCACAAAAAATGGTAGGCAAAGAATCCCGCTTCGGTCACGAAAAGGGTTGAGGGTTGAAGGTACCTACGTATGCGAGAGCGGGCAAAAACTATGATAAAATGCTATTTTTTACTGTAATACACTTATAAAGAATTGGCTCATTAGTGACTTGATGTGAAGAAATTATTTTTAACGAATACTTAAAAGCGTCCGATCGGAGTGTGGGCAGATAGATGCTAAAATACCACGGATATTATACGCTTCAGAGGTCAGAGGAAGAGTCAGTAGAAACCGTGAACCAATCCAAAACGGAGTGACTATACTGTCTTAAGGGTACAAATTGCAGCTAACAATCAAACTTTTTTTGTGTGTGAAAACAAAGCGATTTATAAAAGGGGGCTATTTTTTGCGTCGCTTTCACAACATGTGCAATGCACAATCGTATGTCTGACCTACTTACCTACACATTTCCTCTGCGGTAAAGGGTTATGTTTCCCAAGCGCTGCCTACATCCAAGTGTTAACAGCTAGTCGGATTGTGTTTCAGCTTCCTCTGCAGACACGCCCTGATTTATTTGCATTTGTGTGTATTACTGGTGGATAACGGGTCTACAAGTAGGTATACGGATAATGAATATATAAGTAGGTACTACAGTGAAATAAAACGCAAAACAAAACAAGGGTCACTTGTTTTTGTATTTTATTAACTTGAATTTTACACATCTACAAAGACCGTTTCATACCTATACATGCAGTTTTTTAAATAATATAATAACATAATTAGAAATCCCAAATTTTCTTTTTTAAAGGTCATAGTATATTTAATATTTACGTGGATCTTATATTTTATTTAAACAGTATATAATAAACTCAAATGCATTTTCATGACAAAGTATGTTGACGAAGTAAAACAGTTTAGTTCACAAGAGTTGTAGTTCACCAATAAGACTACCTACTTAATTCTAACTTCACATAGTATATACCTTTGTAATGTAAGTTTTAGTGATGAAGTTTCAGATAAAATAATCGTAATTATTTTCCGTGACTTTTCTAATCGACTTTAGAAAAGAGTAGGTTCTTAATTCGTTCGGATGTTTTTTTTAAGATATCTAGGTCAGTGCTATTCATGATATATATATATAATATTATATTATACAGGTCAGACCAGACTTATGGATCCGGTTAGAACTTAGAACTAGAATTGTTAAAACCGTTCATTGATTTTTTTCAAAAAGCTGTATTTCAGTTAAGAGCCATTAAAGCTGCTATTTTTACCACATGATTAACTCGTCGGTGCTTTAGCGCCTAGAGGGTTAAAAAATACCAGAAGGGTTGACAAAGTGACAGCTAATTGAAATACGCCCATGTGCAGTGTTTTTGCTGGCTTTACTTGTACGGCTAATCTCGATACTCCCCTACGACAAGCTTTTTTAAAAACCCATAAGGTTAGAAAGGGGTTGTTTTGGATATATTTCTTAAATGCCTTGCCAAATATAGATTACAATTGGCTTTCAAGAATTCGTTGGAGGATTTTGTTCTAAGTTACGTGATTTGATCAGCGCCGATATACAGAATTAAATGTGCATTTTTATAAAAGTTTCTACAGCATAAAGACGTCAATTAAAGTTCAATAAATATTTTCGTATTTTATTACCAATTTTCTTTGTGATTTCCAATAAGTACAATGATTTCAGATTATTTATTATCAATAAAGTATAAGTGTTTATACACTTCACCCTAATTATCAAACATAACTATGTATAACATTGATATACATATATATAATTATTAAAATAATTGCAAACTAAATAATAAAAATTTGTTTTAACTTTAATTGAAGCCTTAATTTTGTACAATCTTTTTTAGAATTGCAAAGATGTTAGCAGTAAGTAGGTAAAGAAATCAAAATAATTTAGCAGTTTGCTATTACAAAATCTTATTATAGGAGTTTTCATGTCTGGCAACAGAAGTAGATCTATGAATGTTTTGATCATGATACTGGTGTCATTTGTTTTAGATGTGTTTCTAACAGTTATAGTGTACAATAAAATACAATAAAGCAAGAGTGTATCGCGATAGCGTGAACAGTTAAATATCAAGCTTCATGCATTGGCGTAAGGATCATTCTTCAGGTTAGTGGGCAAAATATGCAATATGAAGTGACAGCCTTTAAATAATAGAATGACTATAACTAGAGTTCTCTTCAAACTTCTGTTCTTCAGATTTATTCCTCAAATACCCGGAAAGCTCGCCGTTAAGCACGCTTAGTTAACAAGGAAGCCATTTTGCTATTTATAAGCACCGTCTTAATGAACTGCAGTAGCAAGCAGTGTATCACGTCGTGACCTCCTCCAGGGATCACTGTTGAGACTAACACGTGTTCGGGACGATCAAAAGTAGATATTTTACACAGAAGGGTTACCTTGCATACGTCCCTTGCTAAACATCGCAACCCTCACTAATTGAAGTCTCGTTGGAAATAATCCCAGTTTAACAACCATTCTTAATAGAATCCACCCCTTGTTAACTCTTTTTACATTTCCTGTGTATTGAGATGCTTGACGTTTCGACAACAAAACTATTGTTCTAATAGAACTAGTTAACGTGCGTTTTAAAACACAGGAAGAACTTTGCATGCGCGTCGAAGTACTAAGACCGCAGAGAGACGAGGAGATATATCTTTAAACGTTGCGTCATTATAGTTGATATAAACGTTTATTATATACTTTGTTGTCATAATATATAACAAAAACTTGTTGATAGGTATTTTACATATTCCTCCAATGAGCTCGCTTAAAATGATGTACATAATATAATATTTTTTACATATCTACAATGTTCACGGTCATACGGTTTGCTATATGCCTAACACAGACAAGAGTCGCGGTATATACTCGCGACTCACGCACACTACGATAGTAGCCTGAGCTTACAGTCTAGACGTTTTCTGATTGGCCACCGCCGCGGGAGGGCGATCCTCCGGCCTCTCGTATGATGCGATTCGCGAACTGAGTTCGCACTCCTATGGCGAATCACATCCTGCGTGTCTGCCTATGAGTAGCATACATTCATACATTATTCATAAGCATAAAGATTTCGTATGCGTGTTGATTTATGTATGCTAACTTTATATGTAAAAGACAATGACTAGGGAAACAGAGATAGGTATTTTTGATTGAAGTGGTGGCTCTCTCATATTTGTCTGATAAGATAACGTATAACACAATATAGTACGAATAAATACTTTGGTTAGACTAGAGATTGAATTTGCAAATTTAATATTTATTTATTTTTGTTTGCTTTGAAATCAAAATATCAAAATTGATACTAAGGAAATATGAACATAAAAAAGGACATAATTTTTATTTTAAAAGACATAATATTGAATCAACCTTTGCACAAAGACTATTTCACTCGTCAACCACCGATAATTCATTAATCATAAAGCTAACCGAATAACGGTCAAGGGCGTAGTTCTATATCTGTGAGAAAAAACTGTTACCTATAACCAGTGCAAAACTGCCCACTGGGCTAATGATCACCTCAACAAAGGCGCTCCAACCGGCCGCCGAACAAAGAAGTGGCCAAAGAACAACAAAGAAGTGACCAAAGAACAAAATGAACGTTTTTGCACAATGCCGACTATATTAATTACCCTCGAGAATGATTGTACTCAAAGGGTTTAATAAGCTTAGAGTAAATAAAAGAGTTAAAGGGACTGACCGCTGTCCGGCGGGTTGTTCAGCTGTGAAAATGATTGTGACGTAAATGGGAACCGAATTAATGCCTTTCTTACATTTGTTAAGTATTTTTAAATAATTTATGATAATATTCTAGATAAGGTTCCGATATATTTAGGTAGGAAACGTATAATGTTGTAGGTGGTAGGTAAATTGCGGAGTAATGGGTTTTGATTTTTAGGGTTCCGTAGCCAAATGGCAAAAAACGGAACCCTTATAGATTCGTCATGTCTGTCTGTCTGTCTGTCTGTCTGTCTGTCCGTCTGTCCGTCTGTCCGTCCGTATGTCACAGCCATTTTATTCCGAAACTATAAGAGCTATACTGTTGAAACTTGGTAGGTAGATGTATTCTGTGAACCGCAATAAGATTTTGATGCAAAAATAAAAAAATAATAATAAATATTGGGGGCTCCATACTTAGAACTGAAACTCAAAATTTTTTTTTTCATCAAACACATACGTGTGGGGTATCTATGGATAGGTCTTCAAAAATGATATCGAGGTTTCTAAAATATTTTTTTTCTCAACCGAATAGTTTGCGTGACAGACGCTTCCAAAGTGGAAAAAAGTTGGCCCCCCCCCCTCTAACTTCTAAAATAAGAAAATGAAAAATCTAAAAAAAACATATGATGTACAGTACTATTAAAACTACCAACGAAAATTGTTTTGAACGAGATCTAGTTAGTAGTTTTTTTTTATAATTTAATACCTAACTTTGCACCTAATTTATATGGGGCGCTATACATACCAGGTGCAAACTTAACTTAACCACTTAGGGATGGAAAGTGTTTGTACGGAACCCTCGGTGCGCGAGTCCGACTCGCACTTGGCCGGTTTTTATTGCGAGGGAATCACTTTACTGATGCGGTTGGCGGTTCAGGATATCTTCATTCTTCGTCGTGTATCTCCAACACCATATCTCCAAAGCATATATTATTCTGCCTCCCTCAGGCCAGTACAGTCTATGCCTCAACTCGACTCAACTCTAGGTACTGAAGACAAACATAATCCTATGCAATCCAGTCCTACGTTGATACTCGTAAATGACACACGTTCGTTCGACCCTATTTTCCATTTCTGCAATATTTGGTTCAGGCGAATCTTCAGTCATTTCAAAAACAATATGACTGAAGATCATACAAAAACCGTTGTAGAACTTCAGAACTAGAACACAAACCTAAGTTTATTTTTAATATATGTAACTATATAATATGTGAGTGTGACTCATTTAGAAATAATGCAAACCTCTCGCACTTAAGTCTTTAAAGGAGCATCATCGAGAGAAACACAATAATAAAGATAATTTCTAAAGATGAAAGAATTCTCACAATATTGCCTAATTCAATATCAAGGCTAAGTGTGTGAACTTGCCAAAGTCCTTTATTGGCCGAAGGACCGCTGGTCGGACGTGGGTCAGAGGTGACAAACGGACGGACATACCCGGTTTATCGTAGTTTTTTAGCGCTCCTTGAGCTTTTATTAGTGGACATTGGTTTTTTATGCAGTCCCCTATCGGCTTGATATATGTATGCATATTTTAAATTTAGGACTATTAGTGTTGTCGACTGGTTAACTATAAAATGATTGAATCGTAAGTTGTTAGATAAATATTTCTACAACAACTTATTGTATTATTCAGCAACGTGATGTAAGTATATTTTCCTTAGGAATATGCATTTGCGGATGATAAATTTAAACTTATACTAATAGCTGTTCTAGTAGCCATATAAATATAGGTATATGCTAGTCATAGATACGGTCACTCACAAAGTACGTGAACCTTTTATTTACGCCCACAACATTGTTATCGATGCAAAATCATAACTACTCATAAGCCATTCAACACAACGCAATGCCCGGAGCTTTTGTCTTTCACAAAACAATTGCGGGTTGAATCAGCTTAAGAGATATGCATTTTTGCACTAGGCAGGTATTGTGCGTAAACAATGGGGTTTTTGCAGGTTGGGTAGGGTTAGTCACTTGTTTCGCACTGTCCGGCGTTTCGCTAGCCGTTGGTCACCCCTGACCCGAGTGACCGCTGACCCCCTGGGACTGAGAACTTGAATTATAATTTAATCCTTGTGACATTGAACTTCGCGATTTTTATTAATAGGAAAAAAAATGATACCTACCAATCCCATGAAGCGTATTCTATCGCAAGAACCATTTATCCCACAAATGTACATGTGGTAACGAAGTTTTCACAATCTTTACCCTTGTTTTGCTGACAGAATTTAATTTCATCGCAATAAAATACATGTCGAACTATTAACTTTTCGTGATTGTTATAAAACTAACCTTACCTACCTAAACTTATCGTATCCTTTTTAAAACTCGTGAATAACGTGATGAAAATTCTATGGAATTAGACATTTCAACGAAATATTTGCAGGTGAAATAGAAAGAGCCTTAAAATTTACTGAATCTGAATAGATTCAAATTATTCAGAACCTGAACGGTGTTAGTGGTAGAGTGTCCTAAAAAACTCAATTTTGTCGATAGAATCATAATTAGAATCTTCTCTTTCATTTTAGCGCTAAAATAAAATAGGTCGGAGCCTCGAAAGCCTGCCTGCGGTGGTTCGAAAGGAAATATTTCACAGGAGTTTTACAAAACGACAAATATTACCGCAATATTTATTCTATGTACATTATGTATGTGACCTTTGTAGAGAGTTTCGTAGCTGCACTTTGCACTAGAGTAGGTATTTCCTTGTCATTCGATATTTAAATCAAATGAAATAATTATACGTAACAGTACATGGATGAAAATAGTTAGGTATGCAAATGGGTGTTCGTTGACATTTGAACTTCATTAATTCGTCGATTTCGCGGCGATACGTCGACTTCGAAATAGTTTAATGCAAATCAGTTTTAACATTTAACTTAACGTGGATCTAAGGTTTTTTATCACATACAGTCTGGTTTATTTTGTAGTCAGGAGTCTTCTTCTAGGAATAAACTGATATGTAGGAAGAAGTTACAAAGCTAGAAGTTATACGCATAAAAACGATAAAAATACATAGTTATATTATATATATGTAATAAAATAAGTATTTTAATAAATAAAGATATTGAATTACATTTTATAGAAATTATTTTTAATAATAAACAGTCGGATAGTTAAATAGGCATTAAAACATTATCAATAAATATTTTAGTAGTAATAGATAGTGTTGTGATAATCAAAGACGGTTGAATGACAACTGGTTTTATTACTTTTCACAAGTACCCACAACATCTTTCCCTTTAAAAAAGAGTATTTTAAAAATTTTAAACAACCACCACCGAGTGACATGTCGACATGACGAGTCACATGACTTATATACTAAGTACCTAATAATTATAATAAGTTCATTGTTGACAGGGATAAGGACACATCTCCTTCCTGGAAACCTTTTTTTTTTGTATTGAGTATTTAGTAAACAGTGAATAGCTACTGAGATTCCAATAAAAATAAAAATCTTATTTTTTCCTGAGTGTAATCATCGGAGAGTGCGATTCTACAATTGTATCCTCCCATGTTTCAACTGAAGAATCGTCACTATTGTCATCAAGTGAAATAATCGTATCGGGATCACAGTCACACTCACCATCAACCTCACATTTATCTGCATTTGTAGGGGGCTCATTCGGGGCGGATGATGAACATTCTGGTTCACATTTAATTAAATGCCTCCTATTACGACGATAGATCCCCATTCTATTTTTAACCAGATATGATCTGGGAGAGTCACACTCTGATACAATTTGCCCTCTGGTTCTACGATTCCTATCCAGTACAATAACATTATCGCCTTTATTCAGTTTAGGCAATTCTTTACATCGCTGATCATAGTACTGCTTACTCTTTTGCTGATTACTAATAATTATTTTATGTTGATCAGCTGGTACAGGCTTGGGCTGCAACAGATCGGGATGCACGGGCAGTCTGCACCTCAGCATGCGGCCCATTAACATTTGCGCGGGCGAGCTCAGATTGTCGCGAGGAGTGTTGTTATAACTAAGCAGGTTTAAATAGAAATCCGAATTACTTTCTATTGATTTTTTTAAAATATTTTTAATAATTTGCACTGCTCGCTCACTCTTACCATTCGCTTGGGCGTAATTTGGCGAAGAGGTGATGTGCTCAAAACCCCAATCTTTTGCAAACCGATTAAATTCCCGACTCGAGTACTGTGTACCATTGTCACTTACGACCTTTTGCGGAATACCATGCCTAGCAAAATTTTGTTTTAGTGACTGAATAACCGATGAGCTTGTAATATTATTTAATTTGGTAACTTCAATAAAGCTTGAGTAGTAATCAACCAAGATTAAGTAATACTTTTTCGAATATTCAAAAATATCTGTTCCAACTTGGCACCACGGCAAATTAGGCACCTCGAGCGATATTAAAGGCTCCCTACTTGGCGCGTTCATGTTATCCTGGCATACTGAACAACGTCTTACATAAACTTCAATATCTTTATTGATTCCCGGCCAAAACAACACTTGCCTGGCGCGTCTTTTACACCGGTCAATGCCAAGATGGCCGTCGTGGATGATCTGTAGCATTTCAAATCTCATAGAACTCGGAATTAGGACTAATTTATTTTTAAAGATCACATTATCCACCACAAACAGCTCATCTTTTATTGACCAGTAACATTTAACATTTTCGGGAATATCGTACTTATTTTTTGGCCAGCCCTTTTTTATGTAGTCTAACAATTGTACTAACACTTTATCTTGTAAAGTTTTTTCCTTAACTAAATTCAATTTACCTTTTGACATATTGATACTGTTCAATAACAAATTCACCTGATATCTGATCCCGTTACTAATAGTGTCTTTGTCATCATATTTGTCAGGCAGAGACGCACGCGACAAAGTATCTGCTAAGTACATATATTTGCCTGGCTTATATATAACTGACAAATCTAACCCTTGTAGACGCAATAACATCCGTTGCAAGCGTACTGGGACCGATTCTAACGGTTTTTTAAACAAACTTTCCAAGGGTTTGTGATCGCTTTCAACGACTACATTTTTTTTTCCATAAATGTACTGGCGAAACTTTTCACAGGCGAACACGATCGCCAGCATTTCTTTTTCCACCTGAGCGTACCTCGTCTGCGTGTCCGTGAGCATGCGCGACGCGTACTCCACAGGGCGGCCGCCCTGGAGAATCGTCGCGCCCAGTGCGACGCTGCTGGCGTCAACCGACAGCACAACTGGCTGCTGAACGTCGTAAAGGGCTAAAACCGGACTCTCACATAGCAGTTTTTTCAGCTTATCTAACGCATTTTGGTGTACTGCATCCCAAACCCAGCTGGAATCTTTCTTTAACAAATTCGTCAATGGATTTGTATGTTCCGAATAATTCGGTATGAATTTAGACAAGTAATTAGTAGCGCCCAAAAAACGCTCCAGAGCCTTTTTATCCCCGGGGGGTGGCATTTCCAAAATCGCTTTAACTTTTGTGTAGTCCGGTTTCATTCCTTTTTTATTAAAAACATGACCTAAGTACGTCACTTCTTCCACACATATTTTACATTTAGATTGATTAAATTTTATATTTATACTTCTTGCTCTTTCTAATAATGCAATTAACCTTTTATCATGTTCCTGTTTTGTTCGCCCCCAACAAATAATGTCATCAATAAAAGAATCAACCCCGTCTAAATCTTCTAGTAACTGTTTTATTTTTGCATGAAAAATTTCAGGTGCACAATTTATTCCGTACGGTAACCTGGTAAACTGAAATCTCCCAAACGGTGTACTAAACGTACACAAGTCGGCACTGGCCTCATCTAGCTTCACTGCCCAAAATCCCGAATTCGCGTCTAATACGGAAAAATAACACGCACCGTGTAATTTTGAAGCTAACTCTGAAATCGTCGGCAATTGAAAATGTGCGCGGCGAATAGCACAATTTAATGGCCGTGGATCTAGGCAAATCCTAATGTCATTATTTTTTTTAGCCGCCAAAACAATTGAGTTTACCCACGGAGTAGGGTGTGTTACTTTTCTTATCACGCCTAACTCCGTCATCCTATTCAACTCATCGCGCAACTTGTCGCGCAGCGCAAGCGGCACCTTACGCGTTGCATTCACAACCGGCGGTACGCTCGGGTCGACTACAATGCTGTACTCGCCCGGTAAACAACCTAAGCCCTCGAATAGATCGCTGTAATCGTTCAAATTGACACTGTGAATCCGATGTACTAATCCCAATTGTGCACATGCCTGACGACCCAGTACGCTTTCACAATTCATGTTTGCTATGGCAAATTTAAGTAGATATTGACAGTTTTTATGACACCAATTTATATAACATATTCCTTTTATTGGTATGACATCACCACTATAAGACTGCAACTTCATAGTATGTTTTTCTTGTATTATCGAATCATCATAACCTAATTGACGAAACCGCTCGTAAGACAGTACGTTAATGTCAGCCCCAGTATCCAATTTAAAGCGTTCCGAACCACCATTGCAAATCAAAGTCTCGTACCACTCGTCATTAACGGACCGCCCCGCGAGCGAAATGTTTTCGACCATAGAAACATAAAATAACTCACAATCGTCCTCATAGTCGTCCGTGCTGTTATTATGCACTTCAATGTCGTACATTTTTTTTACATTTTGTGGCATGTTACACATTCGCGCATAATGACCGTAGTTGAAACACACATAACACTTCACATTGATAGCGGGACACGTTCCCGGTAAGCACTGCATTCCACAACCGTGACACTGCATTCCCGAGCGACTCCCGGCGGCGGCGGGTGCGCGCGGCGCGCGCGGCGCCTGGCCCGGGCCCCGGCCCCGGCCGCGCCGGCCTCCGCGCTGCCCGTGCGCGCCGCGCACACGCACGGCGTCCACTCGTGCGGGCCCCGTCCCGCGGGACTCCAGGCACCGACTGCCATCCGCCGATACTTCGTCGGCCTCGCAAATCTTGATAGCTTTGTCCAAACTTAGCTCGTCCATCCGCAACATTCTATCACGCACCACCGCACTGTTTATGCCGCAAACTATACGATCGCGGATAAGAGATTCCTCTAATGAACCGAACTCGCATTTTTTGCTAAGTAACTTCAAAGCGACGACGTATTGGCCGATCGTTTCACCTTGTTCCTGATCGCGAGTGAAGAAATTATACCTAGCCAACGTTATATTCGACTTCACCCCGAAGTACTCATCGAACTTTTTAAGTAATGCCTTGACGTCATCACGTTCACTATCATTATCGAACTTGAAGGTTTGATAAACGTCGAACCCGTCTGGCCCGATCAAATTGATAAGCAAACTAGACTGTATAGCCGAATCTTCTTTATGCACCCCCGATGCTTTTAGAAATAGATCGAACTGTGTCCTCCATTTTCTCCATGCGTCGGCCCGGCCGACGGGGCTGCCATCCAAGCTGAGTTCCGTCGGAGGTCTTGCGTGTTCCATGTTTGATTATTACTTCGCCGTATGAAACACTCACAAATAACCTACTTTTACCACAAAGCGTATGCTTTTTACGTAAAAACTCCAATTTAAAACAGCACCGCTGCCACCATGTTGTGATAATCAAAGACGGTTGAATGACAACTGGTTTTATTACTTTTCACAAGTACCCACAACAGATAGGTACCTTCCTACATACATTTATGTTTCCCGGAACGAAACTATTACAGTTTAACAAGCAAATGAAGTATGGATATGATGAATTATAAAAATCATCATTGAAACAGAGTAGTTTTGTCATGTAGTAAAAATAAATTTTAATTAGCAATGGAAAATAAATGTACTTGCTTACTTAGTCGATTTTTAATCATAAATAGAATTAACAAACACATTCTGTTATCCTAAGTCATACATGAGTGAGATTATATTCCAAAATAGTGTGTAAAAAAATCTCCTATTCTATGATATTCGTTGCTAGGTCAGAGGTGACCAACGGGCTGCCCACTGTCCACTGCACCCTTTCGCGAGTTGCATTCAAGACATCTGCCCGGTGGATTAACGCATGACCACCGGACATAAAGTGGCGAGGAGTTTGTTATAGTCTTTACTATTTATATGTAGGGAGTATTTACTTGCCCTAGTAATATAATTTCGATTAATAGCTAAGTATGCTACTTTTAGGCAAAACAAAATGGGTGCACCGATGCATTAAAGAAAACGTTTTTTTTTAAATCCTGTAGACACCGTGTTGTCGAGAAAGGGAGCCCTTTGACTCCTACAAACTTATCTCGTCGAGTGTTTCATTTCGCCGAAAAATCATTTCGCAGAATTTTTATTCTTCTGTAGTCATTGTTTTTCCTAATTGTTAATGTCATCCTATTGATTGGGTTAGGTTAGGTTTGTTTTATAACAATCTCAGATAATTTACGGTTGCATA
This sequence comes from Apotomis capreana, assembly GCA_947623375.1. Lineage (NCBI taxonomy): Eukaryota > Metazoa > Arthropoda > Insecta > Lepidoptera > Tortricidae > Apotomis > Apotomis capreana. The sequence continues at coordinate 10,220,784 of OX392503.1, read as the reverse complement.
GAAGAATGCTTTTTACGAAAAGATTTTTCGGCCAAAACACTAAATTGAATGTAATTACTGCGGTTAAATTTTCATTAGAATTTGACATTGATTTACCCACAACATCTTAACAGTAACAACCCTGTTTTTCAAAGTTTTCCATGATATATAGTGATATTCACGCCTGTTAGAAGATTATTTTCCTTTAACATTTATATATGTTTTGGAGTAGTAGGGCCTCGTGCAGGGTCCGTCCGGATTGTTACTACCGTCTTGCCTGCTAACCCACCGCCAAACAGCAATGTTCGCATTGTTGTGTTCCGGTGTGGGGGTAAGATAGCCGGTGAAATTACTAGCATAGAGGCATTCTATCTTCGTCCTCCGGGTAGGCAAGCACTTGTGACTCCTCTGGTGTTGCAGGTGTTTATGGGCGACGGTAATCGCTTTCCATCAGGCGATACGTTTGCTCGTTTGCCCCCTATGACATAAAAAAAAAAAAAAAAAAAAAAAAAAAAAAAAATTTTTTGGTAACTATACTATAAGTAATATATTTCGAAAATATTAAGATTAAAAGATATTAGGGTTTAAATACTGAGAAGGCGATGGACGAAACCTATCTTAGCAGTTACGTATTCGTAATATAGACTTCTTTTATTCCCGTAACTGGATTCATACACCGAATCTCAAGTTGAGGCTCATCATTATATCAACATGTTATTTTTATCCCGATGTCCAGCCGTTGGCCACCTCTGACCGCTGACCGCGACCCCATGGGACTTGACGGGGATATTTGCTTGCAATTCGACATTGAAATTTTATTCGCAAACATGTGTAGGGTTGCAATACACACCTGTTTTTTCAGCAATGTTTTTTTTATATAAAGTTTTGTTCCATATTTTTGAAATAAGCAGTAGTTACTAGCATATTAGTTCTAGAGTGTAATGGAGAGGTACGTAAAAATTCCACAGGGAGGAAAATAAACAGAAGAACCTAAGTTACAAATATAGTACGATGACGTACGAAAGATAAAACATTATAATGTAGATTTATTGAAGTTCCAATGTCAATTAATCTACAGTACAAGTTGTAAAGATTTTTTTTAAACGATCTAAACATTTTGCCTCGACGAAATTGCATAATGAATTCAATAATATAGATATACTACCTTTTTAATTATTTTGCTGAAACTTGTATTTTTCACACCACTATTATAAAATAGATGGCAATGGAATCTCGACAAACGAGTTAAATTTATAGTCTTTGATGCATTTCATAAGACGCATTAAGTAATCCCCCGTCGATTATACAGTACAGATGCATTGTATGGAATCGCGAAAGGGTGCACCGACCACTGGGCACTGGGCAGTGGGCAGCCTGACCGTTGCTCACCTCTGACCCAGTAACGACCATCCTGTATATTGGCGTGTTCTTAATTTATTATATCGTCGGGGATAGTGCAATACCGCGTAAGTAACAAGTGTAGATACGAATCAATATTTAAACAAATGCTAAGCATTTTTTTGAAATGAGAACTTTATCGACATCTGTTATTTACGCAGAATTGCACTATCCCCGACGATATGGGAAGGTGGAGAGTAAAAGATGTAGAGAGAGGGATAGTCACATAGAACTAGAAGACCTCTGACCTAAGCCGGTAACGACTATCGTGGGCATTGACGTTTTCTTGCTTGAAAAGGGAGGAACTAGGTATACTAGGAATGTTCACTGAAAACTTGTGACTGAAAACGGATATGACTTGGCAAATACTTATACATTGTAGCCATCTTGAGTTTTAGCTCTTTATGAATATTAAAATGACCACCGCCTGCGATAACACTTTAACGGACAGTAGGTACGTCGAGAGACATAAATTAGGACCCTCGTGATATGGCATCACGTCAGGAGACGGCGACCTTTATCATAAAACTACCGCTCCGCCTACAGTGGAACATTTCTCAATTTTTTTAAATAATGGTAAATGCTTTGTGCCAATGTTTGACTAGAATTTGTATGAGATTTGTATGTACTGCAGCATGCATTTTTCACAATGGCCCTGTGCCCGTGAACGTGTTAATATTGTCCATTTGATTCTGACTATTCCTACAATTTGATTGAACTTTGAATTTGATACGTAAAACCTTACCGTGTTGGTCAGTGACTGAGTAAACAATTTGGTATGCCAAAGTACAAAATACAAGAATTATAATACAGTTCAGAAGTCACCGGATTAGCATACAAACCTCGCGATTTCTACTTGTTTCGCAAAACAAGACAATAGGGTTCAACGTATGCTTGATCATGCACGGCGCGTATACATGCGTAATCATATGTGGATTGATTCGCTTGATGAATAAATTAAATAACGTCAATACCCAGACGACATATTCATACCTAGTAGATTTTATTACTTCTTCCAATTGCAAACAGTACCTACTCGTACCTACCTAAGATATTGAGCACAGCGCATCATAAAAAGGTATACATACATAGTATAAAATTCGAATCTTGGACTATTAATTCGGTGAATAGAGACTAAAGTATTATGTGGGACCTTACAAACGGTCCGGTAGTTTTGAATTTTTTATATGTTGTCTAGAATGGTTTAGTCAGTGTTTAAAATGCAAAATGCACAATTCCCCCCCCTCCGCGCCCGGCGCCATATTGAAAAAACCGGCATGTTCTTCATATTTTTGCTCATATCTTCCTTTAGGAGCATTTTAGGTAGAAGAAAGCTGTGACAATGTTATAACTAGAAAGTTAAATTTACTACATTCTCCATTTTATATTATGCTTTTAGGACAGATAGTTACGGAGATATGCACATTTAAAAAAACGTAAAAAATCGCAATTTCCAACTGAAAACAAACTTCTGGATTATATCTTCGTTTAGGAGCATTTTAGCTAGAACATTGCTTGGGCAATGTTGTAGAGAATTCAATTTACTATAATTTACATTGCAAATTTTGTTTCAAGGACAGTTAGTTACGGAGGTTTTAAGTTGGAAATTGCGATTTTTTACGTTTTTTAAAATGTGCATATCTCCGTAACTATCTGTCCTAAAAGCATAATATAAAATGGAGAATGTAGTAAATTTAACTTTCTAGTTATAACATTGTCACAGCTTTCTTCTACCTAAAATGCTCCTAAAGGAAGATATGAGCAAAAATATGAAGAACGTGCCGGTTTTTTCAATATGGCGGCGGGCGCGGGGAGGGGGGGGGGGGAATTGTGCATTTTGCATTTTAAACATTGACTAACCATCCTAGACAACATATAAAAAATTCAAAACTACCGGACCGTTTGTAAGGTCAAACTCCTTTATTTACTGAATTATAATATAGTTTGGTAACGTAATGCATTTTAAAGTTTATCGAGAAATATGTTTAAAATTATATGATTAATTTAGTCATATGTTAATTTATGTATATTATGGGATTTGTTAGTTAATTTTATTTAGGTTAAGTTGTGTACTGTTAATTTCTACTTGTGTTTCGTTTACTAATAAATAAATACAAAATTTGTATATTTTTATGTATGTTTATAATGTATCAATATATATTATTATAGGTTTTAGTAGATTTTATTAATTTTTCAGTAGTTTTCTTGATTACTTTTTGCATCGCCTACTCATCTCATTTCATTTATATAAATCCACTACCCAAAGGTTGTCTGGAAGAGATCGCTTTTTAGCGATAAGATCGCCTATTGTTTGCCTCTATTGTAATGTTAAGTGTCATCTGTATTAGTATTTCTTTCTTCTTGAGGTGTGCAATAAAGAGTATTCTATTCTATTAAAGTATAAGTAGTATGTATGCATGTATGTAAACTCTTTATTGTACATTAAAATATACATATACAAAGCAAGGACATTAAACTAATGATATGTACAAAGGCGAACTTATCCCTGTAAGGGATTTCTTCCAGTTAACCTTTGAGCAAATGAGAGAGAACAGAGAAGATCCAAGAAGATAGGCAAAACTATAAAAATGCACAGAGACACTAAATGCTTACGCAAAAAAAAAGACAAAATCTTAAATATACCTACATAAACTTACACATTATGAATATAAATATTATAATATAAAACAAACTAATATATATATATATATATATATATATAATAATAATAATAATAAGTATTCAATTTTAACAATAAATACAGCACTCGACGAAATTAGGGGTCTAGAAGCCATAACCCCTTTAACTTTTCCTTAAATGATGCCACGGATTGCGATTGCCTGACGGGCACCGGTAATGAGTTCCACAATTTTACAGAGTGAACTGTAAAAGATTTACTATAAGAGCGTGACTTATTGGACGGGAAGGCGAGAGCGAGATTGGCGCTCGAACGCAAGCGGTGACCACTGCCAGCCGCCATATAGGAGAATCTTTTGGAGAGATACAGAGGTGAGGAAGGATTGAACAAAACATTGTAGAGCAGTGACAAGACATGCACATCCCTACGACGGCGTATCGGAAGCCAACCGAGTTGCGTACGGTGTTGCGAGATATGATCATATTTTTCAAGACCGAAAATGTACCTAATGCAAACGTTCTGCAGGCGCTCAAGCTTGTCAAGCAAGTCTTCCTTAAGGTCCAGGAATACAATGTCACCATAATCAAGTAGAGGAAGTAAAAGAGAACTAGCGAGAGCCATTTTTGTATGAATGGGAAGAAAATTCTGCATACGCCTCAAAGAATGAAGTGATGCAAATAGTTTCCTGCTGACCTCAGCTATGTGCGCTGACCATGAGAGTGTTTGGTCCATGGTGATGCCTAGATTTTTTACAGTAAGAGGGGAATTATAGTACCATCAAAAATGATATCTCGCAACACCGTACGCAACTCGGTTGGCTTCCGATACGCCGTCGTAGGGATGTGCATGTCTTGTCACTGCTCTACAATGTTTTGTTCAATCCTTCCTCACCTCTGTATCTCTCCAAAAGATTCTCCTATATGGCGGCTGGCAGTGGTCACCGCTTGCGTTCGAGCGCCAATCTCGCTCTCGCCTTCCCGTCCAATAAGTCACGCTCTTATAGTAAATCTTTTACAGTTCACTCTGTAAAATTGTGGAACTCATTACCGGTGCCCGTCAGGCAATCGCAATCCGTGGCATCATTTAAGGAAAAGTTAAAGGGGTTATGGCTTCTAGACCCCTAATTTCGTCGAGTGCTGTATTTATTGTTAAAATTGAATACTTATTATTATTATATATATATATATATATTAGTTTGTTTTATATTATAATATTTATATTCATAATGTGTAAGTTTATGTAGGTATATTTAAGATTTTGTCTTTTTTTTTGCGTAAGCATTTAGTGTCTCTGTGCATTTTTATAGTTTTGCCTATCTTCTTGGATCTTCTCTGTTCTCTCTCATTTGCTCAAAGGTTAACTGGAAGAAATCCCTTACAGGGATAAGTTCGCCTTTGTACATATCATTAGTTTAATGTCCTTGCTTTGTATATGTATATTTTAATGTACAATAAAGAGTTTACATACATGCATACATACTACTTATACTTTAATAGAATAGAATACTCTTTATTGCACACCTCAAGAAGAAAGAAATACTAATACAGATGACACTTAACATTACAATAGAGGCAAACAATAGGCGATCTTATCGCTAAAAAGCGATCTCTTCCAGACAACCTTTGGGTAGTGGATTAATATAAATGAAATGAGATGAGTAGGCGATGCAAAAAGTAATCAAGAAAACTACTGAAAAATTATTAAAATCTACTAAAACCTATAATAATATATATTGATACATTATAAACATACATAAAAATATACAAATTTTGTATTTATTTATTAGTAAACGAAACACAAGTAGAAATTAACAGTACACAACTTAACCTAAATAAAATTAACTAACAAATCCCATAATATACATAAATTAACATATGACTAAATTAATCATATAATTTTAAACATATTTCTCGATAAACTTTAAAATGCATTACGTTACCAAACTATATTATAATTCAGTAAATAAAGGAGTTTGACCTTACAAACGGTCCGGTAGTTTTGAATTTTTTATATGTTGTCTAGGATGGTTAGTCAATGTTTAAAATGCAAAATGCACAATTCCCCCCCCCCCCTCCCCGCGCCCGCCGCCATATTGAAAAAACCGGCACGTTCTTCATATTTTTGCTCATATCTTCCTTTAGGAGCATTTTAGGTAGAAGAAAGCTGTGACAATGTTATAACTAGAAAGTTAAATTTACTACATTCTCCATTTTATATTATGCTTTTAGGACAGATAGTTACGGAGATATGCACATTTAAAAAAACGTAAAAAATCGCAATTTCCAACTTAAAACCTCCGTAACTAACTGTCCTTGAAACAAAATTTGAAATGTAAATTATAGTAAATTGAATTCTCTACAACATTGCCCAAGCAATGTTCTAGCTAAAATGCTCCTAAACGAAGATATAATCCAGAAGTTTGTTTTAAGTTGGAAATTGCGATTTTTTACGTTGTGCGCTGACCATGAGAGTGTTTGGTCCATGGTGATGCCTAGATTTTTTACAGTAAGAGGGGAATTATAGTACCATCAAAAATGATATCTGGCACCACCAGGTCTGCCAATTTGGTAATAAAATGAGGACTTCCAATGACTATTGCTTGCGATTTCTTAGCATTAATCTTTAACCCAAATTTAGAGGCCCAAAGTTGGATGGAATCTAAGTCTCTATTGATTTTATTAACTAGCAAAGGAAAATCCTCCAGGCTGGCCTCAGCATAAATTTGTAAATCATCTGCATATAGATGGTAGCTAGACTTTAACGACCTAGTTATGCCGTCAATAAAAATGGAGAACAGAAGTGGCGAGAGAATACCTCCCTGTGGGACACCAGAGGTAAGTTCGCTCCACTGGGAAACCTTGTCGTCCACTCTGACCCGCTGGCGACTTCCAAAAAGGTACTCTCTGAACCACGCTAAAGCAGTGCCAGAGATGTTTAGAGTGCGGAGTATCCCTAAGAGGATGTCATGTAGTGACTTGTAAGTTCTAGTCTTATGGTATTCCTTGTAAGGACCTAGACTCACTTCACAAATATATGAACTAGCATATTAATCTAAATCAATCTCAAGAGCCGGCAATGCCGTCAGTAAAAACTGTGTATGTTTTCATTTCTATTTATAATAACTTGATTCATTAATGTAATAAAATACGCGACCAATCAAACCGGGTGAGGGGGCCTGAAATAGACGAGGTGTCGCAGGTTGAGTCCTGCGTACGGATGTCTATTCCTCTTTTTATCATTTGATAATGCACAAGATCAAGTAGAAATAAGAATCATCCAGAAGAGCCATAAATAAAATAAAACATTTCACTGATATGGGAGTGAGCTTTCGTTTAAAACCAATTCACAAATATTTTTTTTATTCGCTTAACTTTTTATTGTATGTAGTTATTGACATTTTAAAATAATCTGGTCCCTAAAAGTAAGTGAATCTGAACTGACAAGATAGGTACAGCTCACATTGTGAAGTGAAGCCAAAAGATTGATTTGGTTACGTTTTACACGCTGTAATTTTAATGAGTCATCAAATTTTGAGAGAGATAGAGTTTAATATTTAACATAGGGATACATTAGTTATATTTAAATATTTGAAATAACTTACTTAGTTAAAATTTCAAATTGTACTCCAGTAAACTTAAGTGTTTAATTCAGAATCAAACCAATTTTAACCGTTCATGTTAATTTGTGCTATTGCTGAATAATTGTATTAATTTGTGCTATAGACTTTAGATTAAAATAAATGAGAATTTTAGAAAATGTGCATGACGTTAATTCTATGTGCTAGAAATTCACAAAAGTTATCACTTCTTGTACCTATCTCGTGTTTAAGTATAGGTAGTGTGTTTGTTATTTAACTTAATTAAAGCTAACATTTGTATATAAAGTATTTTGAGAAATAATTTTATGACGTCTTTAAGTAGGTACTTAATACATTTTCTCTACAAATAGGTATCACAAACTTGACGTGTCATCATCAGCCGTTTTGCGATTATTAAAAAGAGGTAAAAAAGGCAGGGAGATTTGCGATTATGTATAAGATGTAGAGCTTGGAATTCCAGACCTGATTAGTCGGCACGGTATCCGAACACCCAGAATTATTTATAATCAAAATCTTAGAACATCTGCCTGCATAGCTCTATGCACCTCACCGTAATATTTTGATAATGTCGCACCGTAACAAGCCGCATCATAGGCATCACAACACATGCCGCACATTCGTGGGAAGTCGGAAGCTGCGACCTTTTTATTGGAGGCTCAATTAGGAAACCTCTGTATAATTACAGGGGTGATTGCTAAATATAATTTAATACTTTTTCTTTTTGATCGTGTCGCCTTTCATCCGTTTTCCGCGCGGGGGAGTCCAAATATAAGTTCAGAATGGCTGCTAAAGTATATTAGGTGCTTGTTTAAAGCTGTTATGAACTTATTAAATTTACGTTTGCATGTAATAAAAAAAACCGGCCAAGTGCGAGTCGGACTCGCGCACCGAGGGTTCCGTACAAACACTTTCCATCCCTAGGTGGTTAAGTTAAGTTTGCACCTGGTATGTATAGCGCCCCATATAAATTAGGTGCAAAGTTAGGTATTAATAGGTATTAAAAAAAACTACTAACTAGATCTCGTTCAAAACAATTTTCGTTGGTAGTTTTTATAGTAATGTACATCATATGTTTTTTTTAGATTTTTCATTTTCTTATTTTAGAAGTTAGAGGGGGGGGACCAACTTTTTTCCACTTTGGAAGCGTCTGTCACGCAAACTATTCGGTTTGGAAAAAAAATGTTTTAGAAACCTCGATATAATTTTTGAAGACCTATCCATAGATACCCCACACGTATGGGTTTGATGAAAAAAAAAAATTTTCAGTTTCAGTTCTAAGTATGGGGAGCCCCCAATATTTATTATTTTTTTTTTATTTTTGCATCAAAATCTTAATGCGGTTTACAGAATACATCTACCTACCAAGTTTCAACAGTATAGCTCTTAATGGTTTCGGAATAAAATGGCTGTGACATACGGACGGACAGACAGACGGACAGACGGACAGACAGACATGACGAATCTATAAGGGTTCCGTTTTTTGCCATTTGGCTACGGAACCATAAAAATCAAGTTAGGCTAAAATAATGAATACTTATGTTTAGTTGTTATAGTATAGGTACTCTACTTGATTATTTATTATGGAATTAATGGAGAAGAAAAATATTTAAATTGTACTTACTCTGTACGAGTATTAACCTTCTGCGTACCTACTGTTATAATATTTATAATGCTTGTATAAATGTTAAAAACTGTAGGTACTTATTTAAAGTAAAATAAATACTGTTAAGTATGTATTTTTTTTTGTAATATTAAGTCTGGTAAACAGGACTACAAAAATGTTAGCATTTGCAATGCAATAAATATATAATTATTAATTATTATTAATCACTTTATCAGTTTGCTTGGCATTTTGGCATAATACCTAAACACAAAAAACCCCATCTTTTTATTAATTTAAAATCATAAAATACAGGCTAAGCTCAGATAATATTTTCATCAATTCGTCAATTAGATACATTTCATTTTTTTTCTCCTCAGTTAGTATTTTGTGATGACGTAACTATTGACTTGTACTTACAGCAAAACAGCAAGGGCGAGGGCGTGACAGTTGAAAAATTTAATGTGTATAACTTATTTTCACAGGTTTTATATTGTTATAATCTCAGTAACTGTTTATTGCGGTATTAGACCCCATATCCTAGAAATAAATGGGTGTATTCCAATTATTCTGCACAGGAGCACTCACAGCTACACTGAAAAAAAAAATAGTTCAACCAGTTTAACTATTGGAGAAATAGCCAAATTGTGCTTAGTAGTACTCAACCAAAATTATGCTAAATAAAATTAGCATAATTTTGGTTGAGTACTACTAAGCACAATTTGGCTATTTTTCCAATAGTTAAACTGGTTGAACTATTACTGTTTATGTAACTACCAGCTTACATTTGGATTAACAAATCTTTTTTTTTTCCAGTGTATAAACTTAATTTCTAGAAAAAATGTGACTAAACTAGATATATTGGGTTAGCTAAACATTTAAACTATCCTTTCAACTTTATTACGGTTATAATGCTGACATTGTGAATGCTTATCGCATTATTTGTTGGACTGTCCTGGAATGAACTCGACATGCTTGGAATCACAACGTCACATGTGCTAGTAAATGAATAGACATTTATGACATTCTTTTACAGAAGAAATTGTATTATGTTCAATTAGCGATTTGGCCATTTAAAGGGCAATTTGCATAGGCAGATAGTGCTATCAGTGTTCCATTCCACAAACATAATTTATTGTATGTTGTCGTAGGTCTGAGTGATTAGGGCAAAATAAATAGTAATACGCAGTTCTTCTTATTTTATATTTTGTAAATAGTACTGGCTGGTATTTCCAACTGTGTGACCTATATGCTATTGAGCTACTTTCAGCCTTCAGTGTTGTTTGCAGTCAGTCTAGTTTAGCCATGTAAATAAACTCTTTGGAGTGCTTTGGACCTACACTGGACATAATGAAGCATAATTAATTACTAAACTTTGAAATAGTGTTCAGTTTAAACAAATAATTTCATTAATGTATTATCACAGAACCCAAAACTAAGTATTATTTTTATTTGATTACACCAACAAGGTTTTTAAAATATTAAAATAACTGTGAAAGCAGCGGCAGCGTCATCTTAGAATGGGCCCTCTAGTCCTCTACATGATGTGACCAACTGGTCGCCTACGCACTTTTAGAATGAATTACTTTCCAAATGCATTTTTCAATCACAAATTTGGATATTTCGAAAATGTGAAATTTGGTATTATTTAATTTTTTATCCTTTATTAAAATTAAAGGTTGTCATTTCAACATTTCCGTAACATATCTCACTATATTTGTCTATTTTCATCTGACTTCAAAAAGCAGGAGGTTCTTAATTCAGCTGTAATTTCTTAATGTTTTTACGTTTTTTACCTCAAAACTCAATCATTTATGAACCGATCTTAAAAATCATTGTTTTGTTCGAGAGTATTATTAGGCATCTCCAAGTTGGTACCTTAAAATGTTGGTGATGATTTTGATGATGAGATCTATGAGGAATCGATAGAATAGAATAGTATTTATTTGCTTAGAATAAGTAGGTACAAATGTGTCATAGTATGGTATGTGACAATAGGTAGCTTATTCTGCTATCTGCGATGCTGTGCTGCGATGGTGGAGTTCCATGAACATCTATGACGTTACAGGAACATCTATGACGATTTCGGTGTTTTTTAGTTTAACTCATGCGGTTGTTCTCGGCAATACCATTTCTTCTCGTTGAAGTCGGTTAGTTTTTGTGGAAAAGTGATTATTGCTTTACTTATTCGATGTTACAGCTTTTTTTTATGTTTTTTACTTTTCTTTCTCAAAGAAGTTCATCTGATTGTGTATTTTTTGTTTAACTGTACTATTATCTATTCTGTGGTTTAACAGAATTATAACGAGGTTAATAGCCATTAGAGGTTCCCGCAAGCGAATAAATTTTGCAATAAGCAATGCAAATTTTTATGTAAGAGAAAGTTATGCATACGCCTATTATAAAAAGTTTTATTGAGATGATATTTTATCAACAATACCGCTCTACACTCTACAGTTACCTAAGTAGATATGTGCAGTTCCTGAAGGCGGACTCTTATTTAAATTTGGAATCATAATCATAATCATTTCATATCGTAGATTCTATAACTAGATTGATATATTACAGTAATAGTACATTGATGTAGAGACTGAAAGTAAGCAATAGATGAACGTGTAAATTTCGAAGACCAACCCGCAGGCGAGGCCTTCGACATTCGACAATACGAGTTCATCTATTGCATTTTCAGCCGAAACTAAACTTAGTGCTTAGTCAAAACGAATGCGAAGAAATAGATTATGATACGAGTGTGGTATATTAGTCATTATCATTATACATGACGCCTTTTTGCAGCCTCATTGTTGTAAAAATGAGGGCTATTATTTATATTGAAGTGCTTTTCATCTCCACATATAAAACTACCATGAGGTTCACGTATTTTCAACGTAGTCGGGTAAAAAGTATCCTGTAACTATAATTGGATGTTAAAAACCGTCTAGCCTTTTCGGCGTGATGGGAAGACAAATATTTTTTTACCAACCGCACCGCCCGTCCATTCGAAATCTGCATTGCGCTGTTAAGTTTTTCCTGAAATAATGAATCTTTTTCAATACAATTACATTAGTATGTTACTATTATAAGCACATACAAGATTTACATGACGATGAATGCTCGTATGCGTGTGAGGCACTGAGTAAACCAGCACCTAGCGAATATTGTAAAACAAAATGCCGCTGGTGAATGCGCCTTACCAAGTTTAATGTTTATTACATCGTGGTGTAGGATGCGCCGGGGCAGGAAGCGACTGGCGTGACGTCGACTGCGCGCCGAACACGCTGAATGTTGAGGCAGGCGCGCCCAGACCACACCGCCGAGCACCGATAGCAGAGAAAACTTTACTATAGGTAAGTACATTTACACTGTTATTAAAATAAAGATGAAACGTAGAATAAATTTGACAAAGACTATCGTCGTTGCGCTTACCAAATCTGATATTGTGTTCTTTCTTTTAATTGGAATCGTACACATACCTATCCGTTTTGGAAAGCGCAAGGACAAATAAATAATGAATAAATAAATAATGTGAAATAGGTTATTTGAAGGTTCGGTTAGGTTAGTCTCTTACTTAAATAGGTATGTTTGTTATGTTCTTTTGTACGTCATTGCGGCGTCATCACGACTAAACAATAGGATAGATTACAATTTTTTTTGGTACACAAGATAGCTGCTTTTTACCGGACTAGGGTAAAATGAAAAAAAAGGGCTTAATTATTTCTCTCGCGATTTTGCAGGCGCGGAATATGAGAGTACTGAATGTACATTCAAGTATGCTGGGTGTTAGACTGTATTTGTTTGAAAGTCGAATGTGTTCAATTTTTTCTGTTACTTAGGTAAGTTAGCTTCAAAGCCTTAGGTTTGCTCTTAGGCTTTCCTCTGTCATTTTATTGATATGGTAATTCATGTGAGCATTTAGTAAACAATTCGCAATGTAATTATTTGTAGAGCGGATGGGTATATAAACTATACTACATATTCATATACATATAGTGTTAAGGTTCTGTAAGTTTTGCAGATTTACACCCTGGTACTTTATCTGAAGACATGCGTACATTAAGATAAGACTTAGCTAGGTTGTTGACACATGTAGACGATACGGTCGTTCACCCGCAATGAATTGTGGATGAACGTTTGCGTCGATCCATAAGGAAACCATGAATTTGATGAATAATATCAAAACAAATGTAATGTATTGTGGTTAAAGCAGACGCAACAAATTTAAATAACTTACATGTCGAACCATTGAGCTTTGCTATTGCATAAGGAATTCTTTAAAATCAAAGAATTACAGAATAAACACAAGTAGGTACAGTCTATGCCAAGTCTTAAAAGTGGTAGAAAAAAAATACGCGCTGCAAACAGCGTGCAGGTGCATCTCAAAAGGTGCACCTCTTTTTTGAAGTCTGTTGATAAATACACTACTTATATCTTACCCTTTATTCAACACCAAATCGTAATATACGTACATTACGTACTATGTATAATCGGATATAAAAAACCTTCATTAAATTAGTATGATTGGCGGTCTATCAGTTTTAGACATTTTAGATATCGGACACGTACAGAAAACAAATGTAACCTACATTATCTACCCACATAAGTCCTCATAGCATTTCCTTATTGCGCATAGTAAAGAGGTAACAATTTTATTGATAATGCCAGGTCGTTTCTGCCGACGCTACCGTTCAAGTGAAGCCAGTACATAGCCCTATGTACATACAGCACATAGCAAGTAACGGGAAGCGGCTCGCTGCACCGCGTGACGCCCGTGCCGCTGATTCTATCGACTGTCGTTGCTATCCTTCCATTCAATGGTAAGCAGGCTTTTATGACGTTACTTCATTAATTAAGATGTTTTATTAGCTGGTTATATGGGCATTGCAAGTCACGGGCAAGTGCCTAATTATGAATCCAGATCATGTTTTCGGTCCCTTTTTATCATTTGGAAGTTCAGAGAAGGAGCAATATTAATTACCAAAGACTTCAGTAGGGTAAAGTAAACATGCAACGCCTTATCTTTTAGACTAACTATTGTAAGCAATTTTAAAAAGTCCCCCGTATACAGAACACAAAATAAACGAATGCACCGGGTGGCTAAATAGTTAAATCCGGTCGTAGAAGCAACATAGTGAAGCGAGTTTCGGCAAGGCCAGTGGGGGGAAGTAAGGACCCAGGGCCGGGGGAGGGGAGAAGTGCAATGTCCTCGCCAACATCGGAGATGCCTGCTCTGTGCGCCCTCTAGAAACGTCTATCCGCCTTCAAACATTCTAATGCCGAACGTGTTTGAGCCGATGCGACGTGGTGTGACCCGTGTGACCAATAATTTGATACTGCATTTGGAATTACGTAGGTATATAACGTATCAATGTGAGAACTAACGGCATGCATTATATCCTGGTGACATGTACCTAGGTACCGAATTGTATCGCATATCGCATGTAACCCCAAAAAACTTTTTTTTAATACTTATATCACAGATTAAGCAAAAAAATTCTTCGGCATTTCACTGCTTTAATAAAATCTGATTGAAATTAATAATAATAATAATTTAACGATAATTTACGTAATTGTTAGTAACTTTTGCTAACACGATGTTTACACGATGCAACTTGTCGACTCCTTAAAAACATTTCGGTGTCGATGAACAAACCTGAGGGAAGCTGAAACCCTAAAAATGCCGTGGGGCGAGCATGTTATTGTTTTACGCATAGATATACCTACCTACAATAACTGAGGGGTTTTTAAATATCTACTATTATTACGTCATCACGTGTTATAAATATGTTTCACCAACATAGAGTCGCATAAACATTAAACAAAATGTGAAATTGACCCATTTTATCAAACATTGCATGAGCATGCAAGTATTTTAGGTAATAGAATACCACGGATCTGCTTGGGCTTCCTTATAGTCGCAATTATTTACTCACTTTACTTAGAAATATATGCAACAGATGATTACGATTCAGAGACTTTATCATAGATTTCATAATCAGGTTGATAGCTATTCCTGCCTAGAAAAATTTCATCATCATTTTGTCTAACCGAACACGCAAATTGACACGTAATTCTATTTTCTGATAGAACAGTGTGGCAAAGTCAGTTCCACCCGTAGGCATGATTGTGGTGAATTGATGATTCTGAGTCCTTATCGCAAATTTCGTGAGCCTAACGATTGCTACGCATGTCGCGGTTTTATCTCGCGTTTAATGGAGTATTCGCAATTAAGAATCGATTAAACAGTCAGAAGTCACGTTTGCCAACATTAGACTCGATAGATAACGCGATCGAATAATGAAAGGACTTTATTTGTTTATCGAGATCAAACGTCTAAGAGCAATGTCGAGTGGAATATTTTCTAAATAGCTGCATATCTTTAACTGATACAAAGGTGCCAAGTGGTTGAAATCAGACGTCCCTAAGCGGTAAAATACGGAACTGACGCAACTCCTACACATTGTGTAAAGAGTACGAAGCATCTAGGGCTATGGGACATCGCAGAGCATTCGGGGCTTGACCTTGGGGAAGGATCGCGGCGGGGCTCGCGGTCCCTGACCTGACTATTTCGAGTGGCAAGTGGCTCGCTGGGCCGCGCTGCGCAGCGCTGCAATGTGCATACCGAAATAGTAACCACCCGCCCCCCCGCTGTCCCCGCAGGATGTACTTATTACCATGCACCAGGCATCGCAATCGCACCGAAAGGGGAAGACTGCCGCACAAAGCCGGCCGTACACAAACATCCCCTTGTGGCCGGCTTGATAGAAAACATCCGTCGCTGACTGACTAAAAAGAGAGTTTAATAAGTGGCAGCGATAAATGTCCGCTTAGTTTAATGCACGGTTGGATGTATGTAAGCGAGCGGGAGCCGGGTGATGGACGAGGGAAAGGGTCTGTTCAAGGCTGCAGTCGATGCACTTTCTCGAGAAGTGGCACACCACTAATAGATGCATCCATTATATGCGCCGACGTCGGCCGGCCGCTTCTCCTGTCAAAACGCCCACGTAACACACAATTTCTCCAGATATTGGGCACGAGATGGAATTATTATAATAATCATTTGAAAGAGTTTTGGTATGCACTCCGCGGTGTAATTAGGTAAACGTTTATTCATTTATAATGGCACGTGGTCACTATTTGATGTGAAAATTAAATTTACATCGATTGTGTACCGTGTGCGGAACTAGTTCTTACTGGTTATGCATAAGATCTGGAATTGCTATTGCAATTTTATTGTGGTAATGTTGTTTTGATGAACCTCTTTGTAGCGACTGTTACGTGGTCCATTAAAAATTGCCTTCATCTTAAGATTTTATAGCCGTAAATGCAGTAGAACAGTAATAACGTCTGCTTCGTTACAATCTGTGTCTAAACGATTGGATTAAAATGTATTGTTAAAATACCATAGGCAACTCATTACGTAAGGTAAGGTTATGGAATTATACCTACTATCAATCGGTTATCTAAGTTTGATTGCCATTTCGAGTAAATAAATATTATTTACGTGTAACATTTGAAACAGGGTATGCAGACAGCTCAGGAAATAGTACTTAAACTAATACGAGTATTCAACTTATATGATTGAGTAACTTACATAACTATTAATGAAATGTTAGAGATACATATTTGACTACGCTTCTTAATTGAATATTACTTATACGAGTACTTCTACCACGATAGTTTTAACTCTGCGTGAATTCACTTAATGTAACAGAACATACAGGATAATCTACTCGCATATCATCGCTAGATGCTACAATCAGCCCTCCCAAACGCACACATAGCTATGACATGGGGTACTAGTTTGAGTGTGTGGGTGAGTAATCTGCTGCGCCTGCGCTGCCCAAGGTCACTGGCCAGCGGAGCGTTGCAGCCGACAGACGAATTCACTCCTGAACAATCTGGAAGAATACTTGAGAATCTCGCTCCTCTCAAGTAGTTACAGAGTTCGAATAGCGACTGGTTGTCAAAGCGTCTCTCTTACGCATAAGTATTAAAATCATAATTTTATTCAATTTGCAAAATGAAATTTGGGATCGGGATGCTATCCAATGACAACAACTCCAATCGTAGAAGTTTGAGATTTTATAGCACCACTAACCACCATGAATTTCAGTTTCAGGATTCGGATAAGTTGTTGCTTCGTTCATTTGAACGGGAATATCTTTCCTGGAAACTTGGAACAAATCTTGTGTGTGAGGCGGTTAAATCGTGAGGGCCGGGGCGGGGGTGGTTCGGGTTCTGCCGAATGACTTAACGTCCGGGAGCGCGGCCAACGACCTGCCCAATCTCCTCGGCATTAGCATAGCGAGCAATATTCGTGTCTAGTTACACTAGTGTGCGTGCGATGCATTTGTGAGCTGCGCTCGCGCCGCGAAGCAGTTTCACACATGATGCCAGTGTAAAGGTCACACACACCGTCGCAACACCATATAAACGTATCCATATGCAGATAGATTAACTTTTCGTGTGCGTTGTATCTTGTATCTTTCCAACTCGATTATGTAAGTGCAGTCTTGTAATTTCTTTCTAACACTCGATATGACTAATGGACGCGATTAATTTTTGGATTTTGGGACACTTGGATTATTACGTTATGTAAACCATGTATAGGCCATCTGAATATACTTACTTAGGAACTTAGTAAAATATGTAATTTGTTTTAACACTAGATTCAGTCTGAGCGCGCGTTCGAGTCTAATATTTTGCATTTGTAGAGACTTAGAGAGTAGCAATCTATGCCATTAAAGGTGTAGGTATATATTTAGACAGCTCTGTCCATTAGGTATTCCTCTCTAATAGTTTATCCTGTATCCGTAAGCGTGTGTGTGTATAATTGTAACACGTTTACCGCCCTAGTGTGGGTAGATGGGAGCGCGGAATGCGACGCCGATATTATTTTTGAGTCGAAGCCACATTTGATAAAAAGATCAAGTTCAAAGGGGCAACTATCTAACTAGATATCAGTTTAAGAAAAAATAATAAAAAACTTGTTTAGTTAAAGCGGGAGTGTTGCAGCAGTTATTAATTGCTTCATGCAACTTTAATTATATCAACTGCCGAACGCCGACCTAGGCGTAAATTACGATATGTGAATATGTCCGAGTTATAACTTATAGCTAATAAAATAAAATTTATCGTTCTCCTATAGCTGAACACTTGCAAAAGGGTCACTTACTAGAATCGATAATTTGTTTACAACACACATAATCGAATTCAGTAGCTGTAGGCCGTACACAAAGCACTCATTGAAAGACCGCTCGTAAAAAGATTTGCATTTATTTGCATACAGTGTCATTATAGTGGTGAATGGCACTTGTATTCGCGTTACTTTTTGTCGGAGCGTCGGTCCCTACACTACAATGGACCCTTTTCGTACCTGCGAAGTCGGTTTTTTTGGTCGGTCTATTGACGCGCTCATAAAATTGGACGTTGCGTAATTTTTCCGCATTTGTGTAAACCCTTTCCGTTTGTTTTTATTATACTCCTTTATTTGGCGCCGTTTATACTCGTCGGCGTCTTTGCGGAGTTGTGCAATATTTGAGGTGTGTTGTAAAATAATAAAAATTGCGCTATTCATCTGCAGAAAACGTGCGTTGTGCAGTAAAGGGTTTAAACGTTGGTTTCTCTTTTATTTGCCCCACTATTTAGATGATTCTAAAAGGACCGTAACGGTACTTACCTATTTCTATTGGAAAGTAATTTCTCCCTTGTGTGAGGCTAATGGACGACGCGGCGTAGGTACCGTATTAGACAGATAAGTGTTATCTAGATAACTCTTAATTCTTCACGCGGCTACTCACAAACTACTAAAAGGACTCGTCATTTCAACTAACCGTTAATCAGGACCTAGTCACGTTTATACCTACTTTGTTGAATGGCTTCAAAGCATCTTATGATTGTTAAGTAAGAAGTTACAATTTAATGGTAAAAATAGGTGTGGAATAATACCTATTCTTACATGAAAATGTTAAAACAGGATCAAGTTTTTGAAACCTGAAATTATAATCTATTTCCCTCATTTGGTTGTATCTTCCACGTAATCATTAAAAATAGAGCATAATTAATTTAGCGTGGCGTGAGTTCTAATAAAGTACCTAAGTTAAGTAATGCTTTTTTAACGGCGAGCCTGGTTTAGGTGCTTTTTAGGGTTCCATAGCCAAAGCGTAAAAACGGTACCCGTCCGTACGTCTGTCTGTCTGTTTGTCGCCGTGCTGTATCTCAAAAACGTGAGTTCTTTGCAGTTTTTTTCGTTCCTGAACCCTTAGTGCGCGAGTCCGACTCACACTTGGTCGGTTATTTTTTATTTTTGGTCCCGATCCTGAGATATTATCTGAAAATTGGTGACGTCTTCAATCTGAATTAGGTATAAATATCTAATTATACCTTACTTTTTTCTCTGGGCATGTAGATATATAAATGTACGAGACTCCAATATAATATCATATTTTTATTAAGTACCTAATCTTACTAGAGTAATGAATAGACAAGTCAGTAGAATTTGGGTCTTATGGACAGCTGGCTTAATAGATAAGTTAGCTTGTACTTACTTTGATTCTTCATGTTTTCAAAACGAGATTAAAAATGAATTTTCTGCGAAACGATATGTGTTCTACTTTAGACCTGACTTACACCTTGTCTGACTTATCGTCACGTGAAAATAGGGTCAAACGCAAACCCATTGTTCGATAAAACTTTTTACATATAGTTTACAAAAATACTTAGTTACCCTTTTGCACAAATTTGTATTGAATGACCACGAAAACGGCAAAGGTCAACCTCATCGATGTAGGTAGATGATCGTTACCAAAATCTAGACCTTCAAAGTAGGTAAATCTTCCCTGCGTGGTTTTTAGCATAATGGGAAAGCCTATTGTTCCATTACGACAGGAAGGGTTTGCTTACTCATTGTTCTTTAAAGATCATAGCGGCTTTCACCCATTGCCCAATTCCGAAATACAAAAACCCTAACTGTTTCTGCGAAATAAAAGTTTTTTAGCATTGGAAACAGTTTTATCTGCAATTGTGGCGCTTTGCGCTCAAAGGAGCCGACATTTTATATCAGCGCGAGCAAAGAGGCCGCTTTTATGGTCTGAGCCTCTCTTAACCTTTCTCCGACCACCCACCCGATCCGCAAAACCTTGCGCATTCCTTATCACTAACATTTACGTAACGGTGTATAGTAAAAAAAAACATTATCTTCCCACGCAACAAAGCTAGAAAAGTCAAACAATAGCCTAACAAAAGCATCAAATGTAGGAACACGAAATGAATCCCAATATTTGCTGACCGCTCATTAGCCTTATCTGCCCATCACCACCAAATTCGTAATCGTTCATAAAATTTACCGTCGCTCAAATGATAATCGATTCGTGTAGTAAATGGGTCCCAGGGACAGACAGTTTTCATCCATCACCGGGCCAATCGGCCACCGAATATACAAAATATAGCTATGACGAATATATAAATCGCCTTAGTCCATTACGATTCCATCCACAATAATTTGAGGAGAGGGCATAGAAAAACATTTCAGTGTTTGACATGGCCGAGGCAAATGACAAAAGTCAATCTACACATCAATCGCCAAACATTGGAAATTCGGGAGGCAACACGCGACTGTTCAATAATGCACGAATATCGATGTGGGGCATCGCGGCGTGCGTGGCCCCGCGAGGATGAGCGGCCGGCCAGCACTTACCACCACATTATTCTTATTCAAGACTCTGGCTATGTCACCTCTAAGCAGTTATCTACGCATAAGTAAATTGTCTTCTGCTGTTTTCTGATGGACGGCTCGTCTTGAAAAGCGCCCAGCCTCAAGCGGCGTAAGTCACGCTCACGCCTCGTACCTACGATAAAATGGCAATGTTATCTTTCGATGGTCGATGGAAATGTTATGTATTTATCTTTCAACGAATTTTTCAGAAATTACCTTGATTAATAATGTAGCTTTTTAACACTTTCATGGACTCGGTTGAGCGACGTAATTTAGAACCCTCTTGACAAGGCACCACGTCTGTGGATGGCGATCGGACGGTTATCTTGGCAAAACTACCTACTACTCCGTCTACAGCCGAAAATGTTTCTCATATTTTGTGTCCGTCAACGTTGATAAATGTGTATCTGCGTTAAGCTTGATGACTTTTACTTATAGCTATAGGTACCTATACTGTTTCAGCATTTCCCTCATTATCATTATAAAACGTACATCGAAGGTCTACCTACACACACGCTTATGAAAACTACGTGAACTTTTGGTGACACGAAGTGGGCGATAGGCAATGGGCGGAGGGGGTTGCCAAATGACATGTATCAATTATTCACACAAATTTCCCTGCCACATTTGCGTGTAGAAGACAAATAGATGCCTTTCGGACGAGCCGAGCCGAGGCCGAAACACCTCTCTATAATTACGAGCAGTACTCCCGTTCCAATCAATTTAAAACACACCACCATTGTTTAAAGTGTCATTATTGATTTCCCTGTAATGAGCGACTTTGAAAGCAAATTCTAATCAAACCTCTATAATATAGCAAATGAAAAAGTAACCTAATTTTCGATAGATTATCATATGATAAAGTTGAAGAAAGGACGTCAAAGTCAATTTCATCACTGCCATTTATTATTCGTCTACTTAGCGATTGTTTTCCAAGTTAAAAAGCGTTTGCGTTATAATGAACCGATAAAAAAGTCCGTCGGGGTGGTGGTGGCGCGGGCTTCAATTATTCACCGCGCGTATTTTGGTCACGAGGACGCTGCCCACAGAGCCTACCAATAGCCCACCTCCAAGGGGTTGCTTTACGAATTAATGAACTGTCAATTTTACCTAAAACGTTGCGTAGAGCCTCCACGTGCAAGACGAGGCTAATAATTCGGCGGACCCGACAGAATAACAACCTTCGAAGGGCGTGTGTACCTAACTCTGCCCATTTTAACTTCCGTTTCAATATATATTTATTCAAATGATTGAATTTTTGAGACATGATTTAATTAGTTGGAACGTTTCAAAGGCTAACTATATACATAAGTGCCTACGGTTATGGTTATGATGAAAATTTCAGCAAGCATAATATTGAACTCTTAAGTATCATCCTATTATCTCCCAATGTCACGATACCAGTTTGTCTACTTTTCAACGTATTTGTATCTATTTCACATAAAAATAACTATTAGCAGGGAAACCTTGGCCTCAAAATCTCCGTGTAACCTCGGCGACTCACGCGTTCAACAATCTGTTTGGGCTACAAATATCGCGACTGAATAGATTACGCGTTTATTTGTCTTGTCTATTGTGCTACGGCAGACTCTGTCTTCTGAAACTATGCACATATTGAATGAAACATGATATCTAGGTAGAGTAGCTTACATACATGCAATGCAAGTAAAGCGGCGTCTATATTAGGTAGTTAGCTGATTTTTGTTTCTCATCTCATCTGTAACGTTTCGCCAAATTTTCATTTGTCCGAAAACCATTTCTTTCCGAAACTGTTACTTTTTCAGAATAATTACAAACCCAACCTAACCGAATGGGTTCATTAAAACGATGTTTACAAAATCCTGAAAATATCAGGCTTCAGGAAAAAACAATCCTATGGACAAATTAAAATTTGGCGAAACGTTACCAATGGGAAACAATGTTTCGGAGTTGAGACAGCATACCCTATTTAATGCACCCAGCGCCACCGGTTTGCTGAACCTAACATTTTACGACAATAAAAGTCACTTATGTGAAGCGCCTACCAACCGAGATATCTAGAAGTTTTATCACAGTTAAATAAACGACTGTGATAATGATAACAACACGGATAATAATATATCGACCTTAACAGTCATACAGTGCGCGTTAAGTCTGAAATGCCAGGCGTAGCGGTTTAGGTATACCGAGTACTAGGGCGCCAGCGTTATCTCGGCATGTCCATGTGTGCGGCGTATCTCGCGAATTGGGCACCGCCCACTCGCGGACCGCTTGCCAAAATGACTCATATCACTATGTACTCAGTTCGCGCGCGAACTTTATCACTATATCCTTGGCTTCCATTGGCCAGTTGTTATATACAACGCTTATGTACTATTCTCAATCGGTTCGTTCACCTTTTGACTGAATACACATTGAGATATGCAGATAGTCTAAAAGAATACCTCCTACAAATTTCTGTTGTCCTAAGATAAGTTCGCAAAAGTTCGCGGAATTAGTCAATCAAACTCACGGGATATTTTGACGTCAATTTAGTTCTAAGCCTATCAAATTGTCTCTATGTGTACGAGTCATTTACTCGTAGTAGATATTTACTTACTTAAAAATAGAACATAATGTTAAAAAAAGTATTCAAGCTTAAAGTACAAAGGAACAAATTAAGAAAACGCGAGTCCTTGTTAATGAAATTGCATTACAAACTAATTTGTACATCAACATAATGCACATTTCAGATTAGGTGTTTGTCGCAATAAAACGGAATAATTGAATATTTTGTCACGATTTCAACTACCAAAATTGTAACACGTTAACATCACCACGGATTACCTAACATTACTCCGTAAACACTATGTAGTCATAATAGAGTCAGGAAACAACCTTCAAACTTTATGAATGAGTAAAACGAGTGACCATTTTTTGCCATAACACAAACACCTCTTATAATCTCATTTGGTCCTGGTACGAGGGGCAAACCGAAATGATCGGGAATTTAAAAAACTATGTGCACAATATACATAAATTATATTTTATTGTTTTTCGAAGTATTCTCCGTTACATTCAATGCACTTTTGCATTCTTTTAAACCAGTCATTAAAACAATAATTCCAGTTTGAAGTAGGCATTGCCAAAATGGCCGATTTATAGGCTTCCACAGCGGCTTCTGGGTTCTCAAACCGCTGACCACGCAATAAATCTTTAATTCTAGGGAACGTAAAAAAATCATTTGGACTCAGGTCAGGGCTGTATGGAGGATGGGACATCAACTCAACGTTTTCGTCGTTCAAAAATTTAGTTGTTTTGTGGGCGGTGTGGGAGCTCGCATTGTCGTGGTGTAAGATGACGCGGCGTCTCGGGTTCCCTTGGCGAAGTTCGGCCAGCACCTCCGGCAAACAAACTGTGATATACCAATCAGCGGTAACGGTTCTTTGTTCTTCTAGAGGAATTGTGGCAACATGCCCCTTTTTTGAGACGAACGAAGCCACCATCTTCTTCGACACGCTTCGAGAACGCACAACTTTCGTTGGTTTGACCTCGTCATCGAAGACCCATACTGCCGACTGGTGCTTTCTTTCAGGCTCATAAGAATAAATCCAGGATTCGTCACCCGAGACCATATTATAAACGGCTTTTGACTTTCCTCCATTGTAGCATTTCAGAATAGATCGGCACCAATCAACACGAGCCGCCTTTTGCTCTTCAGACAAATTATGGGGTACCCATCGGGAAATCAATTTTCTGACACCCAATTCACCATGCAAAATAGTGTGAATTGCAGTCATTCCAATGCCTATGGTTGCCCGAATCTGCTCGTATGTCACATGTCTATCTTCTTTTAGTAGTTTTTCCACAGCCGCGATGTTTTCAGGCGAAACCGCCGTTTTCGGCCGACCTGATGAAGGTACGGTGCCAAGAGAGGCACGACCCCGTCGAAACTCAGCATACCACCGATATATTGTCGTCTGACTAGGTGCTTCAATGTCGTATATAGTAACAAGCTCATTGCGACATTCATCTGGAGATAAGCCACGACGAAAGTTATGGTAAATAATTGCACGAAAATTTTCACGCGTCAGCTCCATTTTGTTCATCGAGTTGTCAATTTAAAAATGGAATTAAAAAAATATATCGTTCTTTTTTTAAATTGTAAAAACGGCATCGTGATTGTAAGTCGCCAGTATGCATGTGACAAAAAAGGATTTAATGTAACTCAGTTTAAAGTACTCTATTCCCGATCATTTCGGTGTGCCCCTCGTACATTTGTGCGAAATTGACGAATCTTCCTCGCCCGCCCACAACAAAAACACTTTTTTGCGCACACCCGCTGGCAAACGTTATTGTAATGTCATCATTACGCTGGTTGCACTACAAAGCGGTGCATTTATGCAGTGTTGCACTTGTTTGTAGGTCGGGGATACCCCTAGTCTATAAGATCATTGACATCGGAGTGCGAACGTGTGCGAATTTGAGGCCAACCACATTGCTGATCTTTGTTTATGTTGATAGGTAGCGACTGCCTACGTAAGACATACATAGATGTTTTGTTGTCTAGTGTTATGGTTTATTGTGACGCGGTATAAGTTATTTTTACTATAAACAAAATAATATATGTAAACTGTATTAATTACAACTCGGATTTTTGCACATAAACTTTAGGTACTTATATAGAATTTTTAGAGAAAAAACGCTACCTTTGGCCTGCTAGGCGACGCAAACTGTTTCATTTTATTTTGCCTCAAATAAAATGTTGTTCCTGACAATAAAGTTACACTATGAAAGTTCAATAGGTACTCAATGCATAACCGGGATATAAAAATTACGAGAGGCATCAATTTTAGACAAGGTCAAATTGGTGTTTTTCGTATCAGAGTAGCTAAACTCTACTTTTTAGGGTTCCGTAGCCAAATGGCAAAAAACGGAACCCTTATAGATTCGTCATGTCAGTCTGTCCGTCTGTCCGTCTGTCTGTCCGTCTGTCCGTCCGTATGTCACAGCCATTTTTTTCCGAAACTATAAGAGCTATATACTGTTGAAACTTGGTAGGTAGATGTATTCTGTGAACCGCATTAAGATTTTGATGCAAAAATAAAAAAATAATAATAAATATTGGGGGGTGTACCCTTGTTTTGTCGACAAACTTTTCATCGAATATTATTTCATCGACAACGATTCATCGAAACTTCATAACTAGTAATATTGTTTGGCGTTATTTTATTTCAACTATTATTTATTTAAATTTATCTTACTACGTAGAAATACTATTCAACGAATATTACTTAATCGCTGATTTGTTTCAAATTATCTTAATTGGCACAACTACAAAACATTGCAATTCATTTCTTCGACGTATTACTTTAATACAATTTTATATGTCCTACTGCACATTTATACATTTACAAAAAAAACGGCCGAGTCGGATCTGCTCTGAAAGGTGAATCATTTAAAGTTTGAGAATAGGTTGAGGTGAATCAATCACCTTTCAGAGCAGATCCGACTCGGCCGGGTTAGGTTAGGTTAGTTTTTTTTTTTATATCCCTAAAAAATATTTTTCATTTTAGTTGTAGCGAGCTGGACCCGTACATGCAAGTGAAATGATATTACGTGAAGTAAGTTTTATGTAATTTAAAAAGATTTTAAACGATAAATTATGAAACGTACTTCTATGAAATAATACATCTGGGTAATGAATCATCCGCCATATGAAAATCCGTGATATAAAAATACTCGTAATGAAATTTCGATGAAGTGAGTTGTCGATGAAATGAAAATACTTGAAACGTTATCTTTGAAGTAAAATTCGACGTAAAGAGTGTCGGCGATTCAAGGGTAAACCATATTGGGGGCTCCCCATACTTAGAACTGAAACTCAAAAATTTTTTTTTCATCAAACACATACGTGTGGGGTATCTATGGATATAGGTCTTCAAAAATGATATCGAGGTTTCTAAAATATTTTTTTTCTAAACCGAATAGTTCGCGTGACAGACGCTTCCAAAGTGGAAAAAAGTTGGGCCCCCCCTCTAACTTCTAAAATAAGAAAATGAAAAATCTAAAAAAAACATGATGTACATTACTATAAAAACTACCAACGAAAATGGTTTTGAACGAGATCTAGTAAGTAGTTTTTTTTCATACCTAACTTTGCACCTAATTTATATAGGGCGCTATACATACCAGGTGCAAACTTAACTTAACCACTTAGGGATGGAAAGTGTTTGTACGGAACCCTCGGTGCGCGAGTCCGACTCGCACTTGGCCGGTTTTTATTTGTAATATAAGCCAACCTCGATAGAAAAATAACGTTAGCTACCCATGACGTTGATATTATTACGTTTTTTAGTTAAAACTTAAGGGAAAGAAAAAAGTTAAATCATATTTGCGAAAATGTACATTATAGACAAATTGAAGTTCTAACCCAACTGCACGGTTTTTGGAATAAGTAAATGCTGCATAAGCCCAGCATCACGTATCATATTTCACACAGCGAATTGCGTACTATTATCGGCTTATCGCAAATGCGTGGTTATTGGACGAACGCATTATCTGCGCAATGCGTGCCATTTCTCAGTCTCATCATCATTACTACAGCCGAGAAAGGGCACTGTCGGACAAACGCTTTCGTCGAGAATCTCTCCTAAGCCCGCGGCTATGCGCTACCGTCGTACTCATAGTCAAGGATCTGCAAAACAAATGAGAACAGCGCACAACCGTTTTATCATAGTATTTTGACAAAATGATGACTTATTATTCGACGACGAGGTTGGCTCGGTTTGTAGAGACCTGCCTACTGAGCCGGCGGTCCTGGGTTCGAATCCCAGCCAGGGCAAATATTTGTGTGATGAACTCGAATATTTGTGCTTGGGTCATGGTTGTTCTATGTATTTAAGTATATATTTATCTATATTAGTATGTATGTCGTCGTCTAGTACCCATAACACGAGCCTGCTAGATCGATTTGTGTGAGGTTGTCTGATCTTTATTTATTTATTTATTATAAACTCAGCTTCCCGTGTATTTCACAGCGAATTGTGCACCCGATTCGCTATTGCGCATGTGCGCGGTTATCGGACGAACACATTATCTGCGCAATGCGTGCGTTGCGTTTTGCGCGATACGCACTCCGGCGCTTCACACGTTCTCGACGCGTTGCACAAAACACGGCGACGCTGTTGTGCTGATAGTGTTCTGTACCGACTTATTTGTTTGTGTGACACATATTTTATAGTATGTTATATATCATTGTTTTGTTATGACGTCTGGCAAAACAGTGGCATAAGTATTCGATTGACATTGAAAATATGTTATTTAAAGATAACTAGAGCACAAGCACATCGCTTAAGTAGACATTCACAACATATATCACAGTAAAAACGTAGAATTTTGCCTTAGCGTTTAAAGGCGTTTTCAATAGTTTTAATTGTTATAATTTGTATAATGTTTATATTTTATTTTTAAGCCGTTTTTAGTCGAATATGCCTTTTGTTTCCTAAATATGACTGTAACTTAGATTATCTAAATAACACTACTTCACTAACCTTGAAATATTTATCAAAAGAAATTCATAAATTTATAACAGTAGCTACTATTTTAAAATACAAAATACCTAAATACTAACGGGGATCTCTAAAGTTTAGAGTCTAAACCACAGATAATTTCGCAAACGAATTACAATACATATAAATTTTGTGTTCCATTTCCCAATACGTGAGATTTATTGGGAAACCAAACTTCATGTGCGTTACGCACATGTTTCACAAGATGAAACGTTCCTCGAAGTCTAGACATTCGTCCGCAACATTCCTTACGTATTGCTAATCCATTACACGTTGCATTATAATGTATGCAAAACAATGCATTACCTGCTACGAGTGCTACGCTGCAAAACATACCTACTCGAATGAGAACAAAAGATCGCGAAAAAACAAGCATGGTGGTTTTTTAAATAGAAAGTATCCCCTCTGACCCAAAACCATTAGGTCGATTTAGAGGTCAAGAGAAAGATAACTAAAGAAATTTTGTTGCTATATGCGGCAACGCAGAGTGCACTACAGCGAATTCTTGTTATAGATAACCTTATCGCTTCCATGGAACTAAACCAACGCGATAATGGTCGACCAAATAGTAATTTGCAATATCCAATCACCCGCGGGCCGCAAGCGATACCAAATGCCACGAACTGCTATTTACTAGCCTCGAGTTTCATGAGTAACGCGACATTGCAGTTTAAAGCTCTGTCCGAGCTATATTTTACTTTCTGAATATGTGTACCGTGCAGGTATTACGTGTTTGATTAGATATCTCATTAAGTTTTAACATTTATAACTTAGATGAAAACCCGCTTTTTTCAATGGCTGCTCTACCTACTCCCTGTTTTCGATGGAAATGGTAACAAACCATCAGCATGAGTAGGTACACACATTACACATACACAAATATCATCTCATCTAAGTCCAAATATATTATCGCCTTCGTCCATTCGTCCTTCGTTCCGTAGTCATGGGTAAAAAGTATTCCAAATATCGAATATGTATCAATATTGCCTTAATAAACGATGGCTCCTTTACGATTTCGCTTTAAAATTGACATTTCTTTGTCATGAAGAGGTTTAATTAAGTAGGCAGAGTCTTTGTTATTATATCGATAATAAAATTAGAGCTTATTATTTTACGCTAAATAATCATTAGTTATTAAATACCTTAATACTAACAAAATACAGTTTCATTCTTCTTTTATCAATATTAACGCAATATCGTCGTACTCATCATCATCAATTTATCACACACTGCTTTTAGCCTTTTGTTACCAATTATACCTACCTACTCTTAGAAACTTTGTTTAACATTACCTATTTGCTATTATATGTACGTCGAAATAAATTATAATGATATATTACTCAATTTTCACACACAATAAAGGAAAAGGGTTGCGTAAAATACCGAGTAAACTAAAAGAGGTATTCACAGGACATTTGGGATCAACGCAATTGGCAACAAAATAGTCATGGGCTATCTTTTTGAGGTATAAAAATGAGAAAGGGTTTACTGTAAGCCTTTTGAGGCGGGTCGAATCGGAAATGGACAGCGGGACATTTGCTTTTTTTTAGAGATCCCGAGGGAGTCTGCAATGTAAAAAACGTATTTTGCGGTTATTGTTTTCTGAATTGGAGACGTTTGTGTTATTAATCAATCGTAATCCTCCCAAATATATATTATAAAAACTTAAAAAATGATACATACCTATTTAGAAAATTAAACAGTTTTTTGCAACGCTCGAGACAATTATAGAATTGGAAAAAAGATATTAGAATAAATTTGCACCTACCTCTTCTTCTTCTCCAGTAGGTACCTACACTCTTTACAGAGTGGTCGTATCGTGGCCATTATGTACCTATGTATTTGTAGAATTCTGGGTGACCCGTTTGACGACACGTCCTCGTCTCGTAGAGCCGCTTTCCGTAAGCATTCATTGACGGTAGCCGACATACTCGCTTTGATCTGGTCGGTCTATCTCATCGGCTATCTTCCTCCAGCTCTCACACCTTCCACTCTCCCTTGAATAACGAGGCGTTCTACTGACGTTCTGTCTCACCCAGACACGAGTCTAAAGAAATTGAGGATGCGGGATTTGACAACAGAGACCTGCACCTCTGGCACAACTGTCACAAGCGGCTCTTTCTCGTGCGAAATATATTAGCTATCTCTTATTCTGTACAATACTGTGAGAAAGTAACGGGTGACGGTAAGTCGCGCGACAAGAGTCGCAAAACATAGTTGTGCTAGACGGGCTGTACATCTACATTACACGTATAGAGTTCCTACCTAAGTAGAATCGAAGTATTTTTTATTTCGTGCTCATTCACGCGAATCTAATCCATAACACTGTTCATCCAACACGCAAGGTAGACACTAGTAAATTTGTTTATGATTATATGCATGTTTTTTGCATTGATTGGAAAATTTTTTGCTAGTAGGTAAGTTATTTTGTTTTTGTATCTCCCAAAAGTTTTCGAATTTGTAGAAATATTTATCGCGCGGAACCCAAATCATGAAAATGGTGGGCAAAACCTTTCGTTTTCGCTTATCATGTTTCTAATAAACTTGTCAATATTTGTCTTATACGTGAGTGATATTTATTGCCTATTTGTTTCTTTTTGAATAAAACCAATATACATAAATTTTAGCATGGGCAGTTGGGGTGCTAAAATATTTAGGTAAAAGTTGTTGGAAATATTTTAAGCACAACAAAACAAACTTTACTGTGGTTCTGTAAGTACGTTACACAGCTATTAGTTAAAAGCACAAACGTAATTTCATATAGTTAAACTTTGGTGTCTGTTGCTTTAATTTTTTGGTGTCAGTTGCAAATTGAAAACCTGAAATTGAATAACTAAACAAGAATGAAATCGAAACCTGTGTCAGATTTCTAGTCCAAATCCGACTATGATAATGAAACGTTAACATAATAAAATTCATTGTCCCGTACCAAAACTAATTACATGATACCTACCCCCGGCTAGTTGTGGCAAAACAACCCTATAATGTTTACCCTTGCGGACCGGCTCTCTATAAAAAACGGAGCAATTATAATAAAAATACAATTTTGGCCACAACCCCTACTGAAGGGTCGTTGCAAATAAAACGACCGTAAAACTCTAATCATCTAGGGTTTGTATCGACATATGCTGACCGACCTTCAACACCATGATTCATAGATGTCCACGTCAATATTTGTTCAGTCATGGGTAATGTGAGTAGGAAAGTGGTCAAATGAAATCCGTTTTTGTACTATTTTGGAGGGAAACTGTGTCAATTAAATGCTTCCTGCATTCATTGTTCATAGATGCAATAAGTTTAATGTTTAGTGTCGATCTACCCCAGGACTAAATTGGACTTAAACATGTAAATACGCGATATTCAAATTTAATCTGTGTTATATTGCCCATTTTCGTTCTTTGTCCGTTCCTTTCGATTTATTTTATGAAAACAGTTTACTATGGTTTCAATTGTTGACTGCCGGTAACAATTAAAATGTATGTAAGTTTTAAAAGAACTGACATAGATACTTAACCAAGGCAACCTTAACATCAATTAAGTACTTAAAGCTGAGATTCATAGATGTTTGCGCACATCTATTCAACTTGTAAAAGTTGCAAGTCAGTATTAACTCTTGCCATGAAATTCTAGTATAGCATTTACATTGTAGGTAATTGGGATTACAACTTAAAATAGATTATAAAAAAAATATATACTTTGTGACTTAAAAGGCCTAAGTTTTGATATACCTACAAGCATCATTAGGCAAACTGCGGCAATTTATGTCAGTTTCAGACTCGCCACGCAATCACCGCACCGTTTGTGAAAATGACGTACATTTTATAGAGATCCTATGACGTTACGTCGTTTTAAAGGCCAGCACGGCTGACCAGGTGTCTTGGCTACATTGTCCGGCTTTGAGCGATACCTATAATTACGGCTCAATGGACGATATCGTGGCCATCTACCGCCGCTACTATACACGCGCCGGATACAACGTACCGACTGTTTTATTATTGATTTTGCTAAAATCGTCTAGCTTTTAATGTGTATCATACCGACTTATGGTGTTTCTAGTTTATACTCGCATAAAATGTGTGTTATGGTTATGTTAAAAATTTCTTCGACTTGGGCTGTAAAAATGGTTGACAGAGTCAAAACACTTTATGTAATTTGCCTTTATAGTTTGACCTGTCTATCTGTCGCGCGGTAAATATAGCCTCTCTTTCTCTTCAAAACAATACGAGTCTGACAAGCGATGCTGAATGGCAAAACTAGCGAAGTCTTGGCTAGTTAGGCTAACCCTGTAAAACTGCAGAACGCCTTTTCCATATTACCTGTATTATAAATGCGCGGCAAACAATGTTGTGATATTTTTGAGAGACAAGTTTTGTTAGCCCGGCTGAAGAGGGCAGGGCACTCGCTCCTCGACAACCTCATACCAATCCCTCAACACCACGTGGCTGTTGCTTAATTGATTAGGTACCTATTTATAAGGGGAAAATCGTGAATAAGTTAATAATTTCGGATATTTCGTTAAACACGTTTATTTTAATTTACCATACAACAAACCAAAATTAAATATTTGCAGAGTTAGAATCGAAAATACCTAACATTAATGGATAGATTTTATTTTTGTATTAATATTTTCTACTAGATACTCACGCTTCTACTTTAATCAAGTAGACAACCAGTCATTTACATTCTGCATTTAATATTTACCTCTGTGCAAATGGCAAACAAGCATAGGTACCTACCGATCACCCGACTAAAAGAAAAATCTGCAGCCATATTTCTTTTAATACTTAGGAAATATTGCAAGCGTTAAATTTTATCACGTCAAGTTCGAGGTTCGTTATTAATGCTTAAATAATATAAATCATAGGGTACCTTATTAGTGTGTCAATAATAGTCACATTGCACTGTCTCTTTTATACTTCCAATGAAAACACAACTATGCAATAAATTGCCGTTTTGTGGTCAGGTAAGTAGAAATAATTAAGTACCTAAGTAAAAAGTTTCGGAATAGATTTCTACTTTTTTTTTGCGAAACCGTACCTACTAAGTTTTAAGAAATCACGTAAGTTAAACGAAGCACTTAACATTACGCGGTAAATAAAGATAGCTCGTAAATTAAACGCAAAGCATTAGTAATGGGTGTGACTTAAAAACTATACTTATTTTCGTAACTTCTACTCAAAGCAGATTGCTTCAATATTTCAACACAATCCTTCTGAAAAGTCTTGTTTATAGCTAACATTTATAATATGCTAATATAGTCCATTAAACGTTAATAGTATCAAAAATTTATTAAACTAGCCATCGAATACATTTTCTAACTTTCCAATGCATTTTAAAAGTATCGCGTCGGTGCAACGACCATCATGCTGCGATGCGCGATGGGACGATCTCTCGCGGGTAGCAGATCGAGTCCGCTCAAGGACGTCCACTCCCGCGCAGCCTCCAATGCCACAACATAGCCTCAATCAACACATCTCACGGTTCAATTTCGATCAACAACGAAACGCTCTCCCTTGGCTGGTAAGAAAAATTATCCTGTATAAAAAAAGTAAAAAAGTAGAGAGCTCGCGGTTGTTTTATTTTCTAGAGTTTCGGGCGAAGGCAACATGGCCGCGAGTGAAGAAGCAAATTATCTAAAGAGACTTTAAAATAATCCAAACCAATCAAATTATCAGATTTTTAGTTCATGAATCTGTTTGCAGAAACAGTTAGTTACATAATACGTGTCTAAGAAAGTTTTATTGTAGGTTTTTGTTTAGATAAGCGATTTAATCATGTCATGATCAACTCTGACATAATTTTTGTTGACAATACGCTATTACGTGCTAGATGAGACGGCAGTTTGTAAATGTTGACATTAGCAGAAGTTCATTACGGCCGCCGGCCTGTCTGGGCAGGTGCCGACCGATATTTTGACAACGATACTTAGCAGAACCGCCCATTTCTAAAATTTATTACATTTTTTTCTTCACCCTCTTGACCCATTTCATAGTAGCCGATGGTATCTCTCCAAAATTTTGACGGTTGTATTATTTTGGGCTGAATTATTGCTGTTTTTTGTATGGACATGTTCGTTAACATAATTAAGTTCTGTTGAGCGTTTAGCTTTGCCTACATCTAATCGGATTAATAACTCGTACCTACTTACTTGCGTAAGTTTATTGGTGATATTTTTAAAGCACGTGTACGTTATTCTATTAGTTCTCTATTAGGATTTAGGACCGGTGTTACCATGTCTTGATTCGAAAATAAAGTAAACATAGGTAGGTAGGTACAATATTAAATTTATTAACGATTTATTTTATTAGTCACATTCTAAATTAATTTTAACCGAGACCACAAAAACCATTAGCTCATGCCGGTTCATTGATGGACCACCCTTCTTCTCATCTTCTTTGGATTTAGTTTAGCTCTAGCTTAGACTGCGGCAAATTTGCAAAGAGAAACTGCCTCTTTCAACACTAAGTCCGCCGCCGAGTTTCTTTCGGCGTTTCTTCACAACCGTGGTCTCCTCTAGTGAAATTCCGGTAGGCTCCGATATGTAAAACTGATCTTGTGGCACATTACTACAACTGGGGTCCAGAGATCCCGCAAACTTAGCTTTGCTAGCCGTGACAAACTTATCATAAGATAAGACTAAGTTTTTTTTTTTGCGGGAAATGGTTACCCGATATCATATCAGTGATGTCTATACTGGCGTCAAATCTCGCAATATACAATCTATGATGTCGCTATACTGTCCTCCGGGGCGGCTAGACAATAGGAGGAAAGTGTATAGGCATTGTTTCCCGGCCGGGGAGTTTCGCTACAATGCGCGCCTTCCGGGCCGCTACGGGGCGTGGACGGCGATGTGAATAATTATTATTAAATACTGGGTTTTAGGGTGCTTTCTTATGTGGTTGGAACTAGATTAGATCTCAGTGGCGTGGCGTCTAAAACTCGGACCAAGCTGGGACCGATATTGTTTACTACATCTCTATAAAAATTTTAAATGCTGAAAATAGACAATCCACTGCTAGATGTACAAGATAATGCACGCAAACGTAATGTGAAATTCCTGAACAGATGATAACGGTCCGATTAACCAGAGCATGCTATAAAAAGTTAGTCGTGAATCATAGTCAAACAGATAAAGTTATCTCAATCGGCAAAAACGAATCACTTATAGGATCACTATGCTGTCTGTCGACATGTTAACCTCATTTTCCCAAGAACGCGTGGAGGTATCAAGCTGAAATTAATATCAAATACTCACGTCCACAACTCCTCGGAGCCGTGAAAAAATCAAACTTCTAAGTCAACGCAATCAAAGGATACAAGCGTGTAGGTATGCAGAATTTGTTGATGCTGGCAAGGGAATCAAAACCTATAGAGTATCTACCATCCCGTTGACATTTGACAGAATCGTAACATTTGGCAAGTAAATAAATATGTCCGAAATCGTAACTCGTAGTTACATTACAATACCAAATGTATATTTTTGTGATTACATCCGTCCCCGCCCGACTTGCACTTGAACGACTTGTTTTTTTGCTTAAACCGTAATGGTCTTTTATTAATTGTGTTTAAATTATTTTAATTATCCTTCTCTTTTTGACAATTGGTAAAAACCAAAAATATTATTAACCCTATACATTTTCATAAATCAACTAATTTAAAGCAAGTTAATAATTGCTGTCCACATCTCATTTGAATGAGTTCATTTGTTTACTCGCTAGTAAATCATGATGAAATATCTCATACTTAACATCATTATACTATGCGGGGACAAAATCTCACTTCCTAGACACGGTGAGACGTACCTAAACCTTTAGACAAACCACGAACGGTAATTCGTAAAGCCCCAGATTACATATTTATGGCCCTCACCTTCGGTTCGAGCCACAAACACCAGCGATCTGCCGCCGTAGGTATGTAATTTACTAATATAGGTATTATCAGGCGCTGATACGAAACGAAATAGAATGGAATGAAATGTCGAAAATGAAAATACAGATAATTTTTCACAAGTATATTTTTTTCATCTCATTGTTTCGTCACGAACATTATTCCTTGTAACAGTTTTTAAATCATCACAGGTTAATATTATAATGATTAAAATGTGTACCCAAATGACATCCACCAGATGAAAAAGCTATCAAAAGCCGCATTGGCCGCTCCTTTTTCGCAAAATACTTGTAATTAATTTTATGTTATAAGTACCTACTCCTAATTGCAGCGAAATCAATTTTCTTTCTTTCTTCTTTGTTTCGTTAGTGCAAATTTAGTACCTATATTATTTAACTGTGTCGCAGTTAATATTAAATAAGAGGGCAGGGGTCCTAAACATAATAATATATTCGAAGACCTACATAGTAAATATTTCACGATAACTACATCACTCACTAATATGGCTTTTTCTATTGCTACAAAGCAACAAGGGCAAATGAACGTCAAAAATTAAAATGCTTTTTTCCACGATTCGCGTTTTTAGTAGTTTTCTTAGGGAGTTAAGACCGTTCCATTCATCGAATGGTTTTTAAATCTACGATATCTTATAAAACATAATCCATTACAGCCACCACAAAAAAGGCTATCAAAAGTCGCAAAGTACGTCTATTATTTAATTGTGTCGCAGTTAATATTATAGATAAGAGGGTAAGGGTCCTGAATAAAATAATAAATCCGTGGAGCGCGTGCGGATGCTGGTGACAAATGACACCCCGCCCGTGAAATTACAATTATCTCTTTATACAACCCTTCGCTCATTATGCAAAATGCATTGTGATATTTGCCATTAATATGTATGTTTAATTACCATTTCACCTAAAAACAAACTTAACGGGACCAGTATTTTACATAAGGCGTAGGGAGTTGGTGTTGTAAGGTGGTTAGAAATTTTGATGATGATACTCGTTTCATTTACTTGTTTAATTTAATTTAATTATACAATTCTTTGAATAAT
The DNA here is from genome assembly GCA_947623375.1 of Apotomis capreana. NCBI lineage: Eukaryota > Metazoa > Arthropoda > Insecta > Lepidoptera > Tortricidae > Apotomis > Apotomis capreana. The sequence continues at coordinate 10,183,388 of OX392503.1, read as the reverse complement.
GAAGCTCGTGTTTATTAAAATAGAGAGGTAATATTTATTTGTTGTTGCAGCGACAACAATAAATTAATGACATTTGACTCGCAATTGTTTACTAGCTGGAAATAACTAAATCACTAAGTAATAAAATAAAGGAGAAAGTTTGTGAGCGTGTTTGTATGTAAGTTTGTTACTTCTTCACCCTCAAACGGCTGGACCAATATTGATAAAATTTGAGCTGCTTGAAGCTGACAACTGGGATTAAGACAGGCTCGGAAATGTAAGTGTTCCCGGGGGGCTGATGTATGTTTATAATCGCAAAAAAGTCATCATCATTATTCATTTCATTTGTCTACCATCATTGTATTGTGTAAATGCGCATACTCGTATGTATTTACTACGTAAATGACTCAAGAAGGATGTTACGCTAATAAGAACTTGAAGCTGAAAAAGTGTTTCAAAAAAACGCTTTTATATTTCTAAAGTCGCTCCTGAATGCACTCAAATGCAAAGCATTGTACGCTCTCAACTATCCTTCGTGCAATAACGTTTATCGATAGTCGTTATATCCCTTATTTCGGTTCATCAGTCGCGTCAATTTCAGCTCAACGAGCCACCATGCGGGATCGCATTATTGCTTTTTTATTAGTTTTCTTTAACCCCTCGGTTGCAGTTTTTGCGCCGTGGGATAGGTCGCGACACGAATATGCTGGTATTAGCATAATGCTCTTTTATTCCTCACTTACGATCATTGTTCATTAATTGTCACTAACATCCTCGTGATAGATAGTCACCGAGGTTGTGCTGCGTGCAATTTTTTTTTATACGCTTTTATTCGGTTCAGTTGTTCAAATCTTAGGAGTACATTTTATAACCTGGACTGATCTGTATAGCGGTCATGTAGCTCAATTGGAAGAGCACATAGGTCGTGTAGACTTGGCACTTGGACTGCGGTGGATCGCATTAAATTTTGGCTTCTTATTTATCCTGTATAAATTGTAACCTACTACTTCTTATAATCATATTAAAATCAAACTTTGTATGTAAATATATACATATGTTGTTTGACTTGACAATACAATAATTTGGTATCATAGAGCTGATCTTATTAGGTATGTAGATGGAAGGGGGCCGTAAGGAACTCCTAAACGGCACAAGATAAATCCGTGATTGTGCTCATTTGATTGGTCTTGATGAGCAACTAACGTTTGTGTGAAGTGCATTCAGCAATAAAAGCGTGTCTCAAAATATGCACTATTTTGACGAAAACTTATTATGAATCAAAGGTAGTCTGATAGATATCGCAGACAAATGGAGAAAGAAAACGACAAAATTATTTTATTCCTCCCTTATTGTCAACTAATCATCATCATCCCTTAGAGGATAAGCCTCTTGATAAGCATATCGTGCGAAATTTTGTATTTTTTAGGTTAGTTTAATCAAAGGTCTTGGTAGATCAGACAAAAAGCTATTTGCATGTCTAAATTACCATTCATTAACGGTTGTGTGGTTGACCGCTACATCGTCACCGGCGGCACGATGTTCTGAACTAAATCGTCGTGTGACTTACAATTGCAAATTAATTGCAAGAAATGTCATCAGAACGACATATTAATAAAGTGACGCAATTTTGGTAGTTTATTGTGTAAATACCTAACAGCTAACCGGCACTAACTAGATTTTTGTCGTGACACCTATCGCCTGCGGTATTTCGCATATCAATAACAAACCTAAACATTTTCCGGAATAACGAAAACGTTCATAAAAATTATAAGCAGTTGGGTCAGCATTGAAATAGGCTGAACCTTGACAAAACAACCAACCAACAATAGCATTTAACCGATTTCAAAAAAGGAGGCGGTTCTCAATGCGACCGGGTGTTTTCGTTCATGAGTAAGGATACTAGCAACTAAATCGTGAATAAATGTAGAAAACTGATATTCACTTCAACTGTTTATTTCCCAAAAAAATAAAACGATTTACTAAATTTAGCTCTACACACACAGAATGCGCAGTATAGTGTATTTCATTTAAACTCTCACTTGTTAGCAAAATTCCCACATAACTGCATTTGAATAAAGTGCTGCCATTGTGATAAACAAATATATTAGTCGTCATCGATATGCAAATCCCCGACCCACTACAGCACAGTGAAGAGCTCTCCAGTCCAACTCGTTGAGGTGACGAGAGCCGACATTTGCAGCCATTGTTTTCCATCCAAACTACTCGAAACAATACAAGTAGACTTTCGTGAGAACGTTTTTGAAATGCATACCAAACATATTTTAATGAATTACCTAATGCGAAAAATGCCAGTTTAGATTATTTATTTAATTAATTTGCAGAGTGAGATGTAACGAAACTTTATGAAAGTAGTCAATAGAAACAAAATGGCATACTCGTAGCAAAACGAACGTCTTTTCAAATCTGTCTCTCAAATTAAAATATTTCCCGTGTTTAGTCATTTTATGTATTTGTTAATGCGGTAGTCTATTTTCGATCAGTCGAGATGCGATCAATTGATAATGTACGATTACCCCTTTATTCCATCAATTCAATGACAAACCGCGTGTCCCGTATGCCGACTATAATAGTCATTGTAATAATGAAGATTGACGTCTTCCAAGTTGATATTGAGAAAATGTACAATTAAGTCACGATCAGACTCCATTCAGTGATCGATTAGAAGTAGGAGATGACACTATTCATTTAATTTTGTCAACACTAAAAGTAAGGCAGGCGTTTACTTTACTGGTGTTCGTCACTTTTAGTTTAGGTAATGTGTTACGAATATTCAACTGTATTAAATTCGCCGCCCCAGCCTTATTTTACCTAGGTATTGCACATTTGTATCTATATTAATTCCCATTCATTCATTTATTCTGGTATGCGACGATGATCGCGACGATCAAATGGCTAATGAGTCTTAAACTTAATATACTTATTAGCTGTATTCGACGTAAAATCCCTACTATACGATTATATAAATAAATGTTCTAATTTGCTATATGTAAGTATATAGTCTCATGGGTGGATATAAGAAATTGAGAGTCTACAACGTAAGTTAAATAAAGTCCCATAGGTGCGTCTGCGTGGATAATAGAAACCAAATTCGTGGCATTCGACGGAAGCCCCGGGTTACAAAAAATATTGCACACACGGTATTCTATTTCTGAGTGCATTTCGCGCTATTTTGGCGTTCCCTCCGTAGGCATGTGTCAATGACCCCGTTTGGCGGCGTTGTTCACGCACTTTTGGGGATTTTGGGGCGATCTATGCAGCGTAATAACGTGCCGCCCGTATTTACGGATACGGACGCACACTGAGTCCGCGTTCAGTCCCGATTTTACGAACATTGAATGTATAACTACAGCGCAGTCTTTTTACAGTTTTCCTTAATAGACATCATTAGGTTTATTTATTAATATGTTTGTTGTTATGTCCTATAACTTTAATGACTCTAAATTGCATTAGTCTTCGTTAGATTAAAGTTCCCTTTGATCTAATATAAAACGCATCATGGCATACTAATTCGATTTTTATGATAATTAACGAAACTAACTGAATTCCCTCCGATGCAAAGCTCAGCGTTAGCATACAAAGGCTAGGCGAGGCAACGATTTTTATCGGCATATTCTATCGTCTCGACGGCGCGCACACACTCCGACTACGCGCGGACGCACTCACGCGCACATCGACGCGAGCCCTCCTCAGCGCGCTGCAATTCGTCGGTCGCGCCGCGCCGCCCCGCGCCTCTCCGCACGCAATTGCACTGCACTAGGGCTCCGTGCGTAAAAAGCGCACGGAGGACCGCGGGGGCCGGGGCGGAGGCCCGCGGCCGCGCGCCTGCACTAGACCCACCAGTCTCTATACGACGCTCGCGAGAGCACACCGCCCCCACACAGGGCGTCTCGCGAACAACCCCCGAGTGACAAACTTTTACGAGTGCCGGTGTTTCTCATGAGTTTGACATCGATTGTAATTGCAATTGGCCCGTAATATTGGATTATTAAAGACGGTGAGTTTTTTTTGTATTTTCAGTCGTAGCGGTGCTACGAATTCGTAGACTTTGTAAATTGGTGAAGTCGGCTGAAATTCTCCAAGGTAAGTTTATAAGGGTATGATTTTTTTAGCCAACTTTAAACAAATTTAAGCTCTGATTTTGTATACACAAGAGTGTTATTGTTTGGCGAATTGGTGAATCAGGAGGGTGCTACGCCGGCTTTCAGCGGTCCCCTAAGTTACCTGTTATGAAAGGTAAAAAGTCAATTTGGCATAGGAAGGGCTTCGGACGTATGTAAATAGGGAAGGGCGGTGCAGTTGGGACCGGGCCGCTGGCCACACGTCATTCTGTGCTGGGCTCGCGGCCGGACTGCATACTCGGTTGCGGTCGTCGCTCGTATACGCGACGCATGTTGTCTAGTGTTAGTTTATTAGCAGCCCGCAGCAACGCAGCGAAAATGTATCCCGGCTCTACCTTTGACGGATTTTTGCCAGGTTAGTGGTGTTATGGTGTAATTGTACTGGAAGTTTAGTTAGGTTTCGATTTTAAGTGTTTTGGACAATGGTGAATGTTTTTATTTTGTTTGTTTACGTGCCTATTGAAGGTTTATTTTCATATTTTCTGGATTTCCAATAATTATCATAAAATCTGATATTCGCACTTCATTTATTTTTTAAATGTTTCCTTTTAAATTCTAATTTGGCTATTACCTACCTATTATGAAAAAAACTTGATAAGTAGATAGTTTGTAGAGAGTAGATACTTACCTATTAGGTAAAAATTGACATTCCCTACGTATGTTTCAAATATTTTTCGTTTTGCCAACAGAATCGCAATTCCGCAAGATGGGTAGCAGCGAAGGGCAGCAGACTTTTTGTCTGAAATGGAACCACCACAAAACCAATCTCGTGGAAATCCTAGAAGCCTTGATCAAAGTAGAAACCTACGTCGACTGCACGCTGGTCGTCGACGACCAGGTGACGTTTAAAGCGCATCGGGTCGTGCTCGCGGCCAATTCGCCTTACTTTCAATCGATCCTGGCTGATGTGCCGATGGATCATTGCAGCATCCTATTCCCGGGTGTGAAAGACTTCGAAATGCGCGCGCTTCTGGAGTATATGTACACCGGCGAGGTGAATGTGACGCAGGCGCACATCCCACGCATCATGAAAGTCGCGGAGCAGCTCGAGGTTAAAGGTCTGTTCGACATGACGGAGTTGCGGCGCAGGCCGGGTGAGCGCACCCCCGCCGCGTCGCCGCCGCGCGTGGTGCCCGCCGCGCCCTCCAGCGTGTCCCCGCCGGCGCCCGCGCCGCCCACGCGCTGGCCGCCACCACCTACGCCACCCGTCCTCTCCGCCGCGTACGACTCCGCCGACATGAACCCGCTCAAACGCAAGAAGCTCTCCAGCATGCTAGCCACCCGCGACACCCCAATCCTTAGAAACGTACTAGCTCAGACCACGCCGCCCGATTCCTCGCAACCCGTATCTCTCGTCTGCCATCCGGTAAACCAACATGCGCCTCCTCGCCTCCATTCCAACGGGTCTGCGCATGATTCGGAACGAGCCCCTAGTCCCCAACGACCCTTTGACTACCGCCCCCGCCGACTTTCATCCCGCGCCTCATCTCCGCATTACACTAGGTCAGACCGTTCAGAAGACGCTCACTCTCCTTACACCGAACGTTCCTTTGAAGAAGAACATCCCCGCTCCTTCCACCCCTCTCCCCCTCCACCGAATTTCCAACAAGACGTCCGGTCCGGTTTAGCGCCATATGTTCCCCCGCAACAGAAACCCGAATGGAAAAGATACAAGCAATATACTAGATCCGACATAATGTCCGCTATCGAATGTGTCAGAAATGGAATGAGTGCTCTACAGGCGTCACGAAAATACGGCGTGCCTTCACGTACGTTGTACGATAAAGTGAAAAAACTCGGCATAACAACGAGTAGACCTATGAGCCGTGGCGTCAAGCGAGAATCGAATGGCGCCGCTTTTCCTTATGGTTTAAGTGGCACCGGAGGCGGTGACGATGGATCCCCTGCCACACCATTGATCGACCCTTCGTTCCTGCAACAAGCGTTAGAAGGAGCGACAAGAGACGGTGGTCGCGAGGCATTGCATGCCATGGCCCTAGCAGCCGCCGCCCACGCCGCCTTGGCTCCCCGTACGCCCCCCAAGTCTGAGCCGCTTTCACCACGATCGCCGCTCCCCGACGACGACCACGTGGAGGACCTCTCAGTGTCTCGCCGGCGCGACCCCGACCCGCCGTCGGGCGTCATCGTCCCACCTCGAAACTTTGCGTTAGATTGCAGCAGTGAACGAGATTGAGAGTCATATGGGACGCGAAAACTTGGAGAAAAGACTGACTTAGGCGTACAAGATAGAAATTAAGACACATATGGTAGGCTACTGGTAGGACGCGCCGCGCGCGCACGCCACGCTGACCGGGAGCTCCGGCCGGGCGATTGCAATGGGCCCCGCGGCCAATTTCATTCTACCTCTCTTCTTCTCTATTTATTTCCTTTGCCACATCCCGATAGCGAAATAAAATTTCCGTTGGTCGGTAGGCGTATCTTTTTGTGATTTTTTGTTTATTTCTTCTTTCGTTTTTTTATGTTTTATAACGTTTACGTCTCTGTTAATCGAATAGCGAACTAGGTTAGCTTTAAATATAAATTAGGAATGGTTGTTCTTAGTTGGATTGGTAACCGTGTAGGGCCGAAGGGCAGGGAGGGTGCCGCCTGTCGCTGCGCTTCGGGCGGGTCCGCCTAGACGAGTTATTGTGCAATTTTGTTGTCCGCGACTGTGATGTTTATAGACTGAAACGCCACCACTACCTCACGCTCGCTACACTCAGCTGTATCTAGTCCACCGCGCCGGTTCCGCGAGCGCGCCTCGCCGACCCACCTACCAGGAGAACATATCCGCGAGGAGCTCGCGTCTCGCGCGGCGCGGTGTGTGACGCTTGTCACTGCGAAAAGCGACGTACATAATCTATTTACTATTAAATACATAAAGTCCTATGTTACGGGTAGATTAATAATAATTATATTGTTTGTCAATTTGCCATAAATGTTCATTGTTGATACCTAGAGGTGTGTGCTCACTGAATCATTAGTAATAATTATCTGCACTAACACGGTCGTTCTTCTAGTTCTAAGAAGTCGATTTACTTATAAGAATGCTCAATGTCGTATTTTTTAATGAAATCACTAAAAACTAACATTATTGCTATACTTAATCTGACTTAATTATACTACAGTATAATTAAGTCAGATATTTGAAATTCTGTAGGTAGCGTAGCGTTCCGTTTCATAAAAAATCTTATCAGAGTAATCCTTTATAGACCTTAACAATTACGTTATTTCTATAAAATAAAATATAAATATTATATGTTAATTTGTCATATAATTAAGTTAATTATTACACTTTACTTATTTTAATTGGAAGACTGATTTGTTAATTTAGTCTAGTTTGAAAATGCCATAGATTTGTACTACCTTATCTACCTTAGTATTGCATACGTACATATTATAAGTTGAATCACGTAGTGTAGAGCCTCCTTCAGGTCTCGGTGTTGTGCCTTTGTTTGTTGTATCTGTAGGTATGTTAGGACATTCCAGTAGGCGCACTTTGTGCTCTATTAAGTTTCGTGGTTGAGCACTCGGACAGTTACGGAACACTCTGGGAGTTTAAAACTCTATGGAGCTTCATATACTTAGTCATGGAGTTTTGCGTTCATTCGTTGCCGCTCTTGACGCAGTTTACTCAAATTATTTGAATAGTTTTTATTCTCTGATGACTTGGCTGCAATAGAGTCAGACTGCGCAAAGGGTTAGCGTCAGCGGGATATCAAACCACAGATATGCCTGTCATACTCAATTTACCTCATAGTTTTGTTTGTTCGAATCCGATGTTATCCTAATACCAATTATAGTATAAAAACCAACTTTTGTGCCTATACTATCCTTATTATTATAATGTTTAGTTACAATGTTATGTAGAAATAGGTACATTTTTAGTTGTGAATGCAAAAATTATCTTATAGGTGTACCTTACATGTAGTTGAATATGTATCTACATTATGTATATTAGATCGAGTTTGTTTATCTCGTACCTTCATATTTAAGTAAGAACTCTATATTTACAAATAATATAATGTTATGAATATAAAATAAACGTTTAATATGTCATTCATTTTTTTATTTCACGACAAAAATCCTTACAGTTCACGAATTATAGTGTTAATTATGTACTAAGGTTCAATTAGGGGTTTCACGCCCCTATCTTCACTAAATACTTAGGTACATAAAACCGATAATATCTCAAAATAAAGTACTTTACTAAGTACCTACTTGAACATGAAAAATCTAAATACAATTCGTACCGACACCATACATAATGAACTGTCTAACATCATCATCAGCTCAACGACTAGGTACCTACACTGTAAAAATGGCTTAAATGGCTTTCCATGTTGAAGTCACCATACCAGTAGGTACTGTAGAGTTTCTGAGTTTTTGTACTCTTCCGAATCGAACCGAGGAATGAATACACTAGGAATGTTATGTGCGTGTTTAAAAAAATTGGTAATACTGCCTAGTGGCACAAACCTATTGCCAAAATCAGAATATAAATAATATAGGTAGGTACTGGTAGGTACAAACAACAAAAATTAAACCCGCGCGCCTTAACTCCTGGCGCCCTCTAGGAGCAATATTTGAAACTGTAGCTCTACAACAGTACAAATAGATGTCACTACTAAAGACCAACTGAATAATATTCAGTATATTTATACGTGAACAATAACCATTTTTCTAAAATATTATAAAATAATTTATATAATCAATAATAGTTTATAAAAAAATGTTACTATAATGTGCGTTAATTGGTGTTACAAAAGGGATCGTTTTTATTAATGGCTTGAATTACCCCATGACGTAACATCGCGCGATTTCTGTCCTGGCTTGTGATTGGTTGAACAAAATCAGGAGATGTCAAGAACGTAAACATACGATCCCAAATATAATTTTGGGAATTTTAAATAAGTATTTTTTTATTATGGTGTATTCTAAATAATTATAAAATGGAACAAGACGAACCCTTTATGAACTCAGATGTCTTTAATGTTCACGATATCGCAGAGATAGAAGGTAGGGTAACTAAATAAGTTGTGGTTGCTGTTATAAGTGTTCTGTTCTGAATCATCAACACTAACAAGTTTATTAATTTCAGACTTTCTGAGTAACTGCGATGAAGTTTTTATGAAAAAATTAGAAGAAGAATTAGCTCTCGGTGACAACGATACCGGATTGCTAAGTATTGATACGAAAGTGAAAACAGATAATGCGCCGCAACCTCAAGTTTCACCATATTTCAACTACAGCGGAAATCCTTTAGTTTCCCAGAATGCTCATAAAGTGAAGTCACAACAGGCTCCACAAGTGGTTCCAGCACAAGGGTCTCCTCAGTTAAAAACCAGTCCTGTACGGGGAGTGTATGGAAGAGATGAGAGTTATAAATTGCGTCAGCCAGAAAATTTGCCTCCGCCCGACGTCACACAGCACACACAGCCGCAACCGCGGCCCGTGCAACAGCCTATGATCGTCCAGCAAGTCGTCCAAAGCCCAGTTTATCTCAACCTAGCTCCTGGAAGCTTACAAGCACTTCCAGATGGAAGAGGCTCTCTTTTACAGCTTGATGGAGTCACTCAAGTTAACCCGCCTAACAAAACCAAACCGCCTACTCAGCCACTGCTGATACAGAACAGTGGCAAAGGAATGACACCAGTTATTATAAAAAGTTCAGATGCTAACTTTTCACCTGTTATTTTTCAATCGAATATTATTAATCCTGAAACACAAACTTTGATGTACACAAGTGCTCCAATACAAGGTATGAGTTTATAAACTCAGATGCTTTCATGTTTTTTTACAGGACTGTTGATGGCTATTAATTGAGTATGATGGAAGAACTCCAGTTACACAATGCAAAAAGTCATCCTACCATTATTTCCATAAAATTATATAATACAATAAAATACAACAATACCAAAAAAAGTTTACAAAAGGAAACAAGACAAATACAATGTATAAATAACGGTAGACAACAGGCGGTCTTATTGCTAAAAAGCGATCTCTCAATTATATTGTTTTATTCCTTTTTTTTTTTCAGTACAATCAAAGCCTTTATTACTTTCATTTTCTTCAGAGGTAATAATAAATAACAACCTCTTTTTTCAGGAACAACTCAAAATATAATAAATGCTAAAGCAAGCCCAGAAAACAGACCAATTCAAACATTTTTCACAACAAGCAACACTCCTACCCTCCTAACGACTGGTATACCTGTGGTTCTGGAGGGAGACAAGATAGCTCTCAGTCAGGTGCCACACTCCGGGCCCCCAAAAGTGAAGGAAGTAAAGAGGAGCGCCCACAATGCTATTGAGAGGCGATATCGGACCAGCATCAATGACAGAATTGTGGAACTAAAGAATATGCTGGTTGGGGAAGATGCTAAGGTAACAATTAAAAATTTAGCATGGCTACATGTTGTTGTTCACATAGTAACAATCGGAATTATCGCAAACTTGGAAATTTAGCCTAAAACCATAAAGAATTAGTTCCAAAGTCAAATTAAAAAAAAAAACTGATTTGTAATTTTAGTAAGGGAATAACAATGTATAAAGACTTGCAAAATTATGAAAAAAAAAACAAACGGGAATATTAACTGTGCTATGGTGTCTTTATTTCACTTCAGTTAGTTAGTATTAAGTACTCTACAATGTGAATATCTGTTATTTATCTTACAGTTGAACAAATCTGCTATATTAAGAAAAACCATAGACTACATAAAGTACCTGCAGAACCAGAACAACAGGTTAAAACAAGAGAACATGGCACTGAAGCTGGCCTGCCATAGATCTGGTGTCAAAGACCCAATACCGGAGGGTGCTTACACTCCTCCGCACAGCGACATTTCCTCACCTTACCATTCACCACACGGAACTGACAGTGATTCTCCATCCTCACCAGAATACAAGGTAAATTGCTTTTTGAAGTGAATAATACTAATCCCTTCGTTCTAGATAGAAACATAGCGATTTCATGCTTTCATTGTGGGCAGTCGAAAATAAGTTGAGAAAAAAACAGTTTTCTGCATCAATTTCGAGTAGTTTTTGAAACAAAAATTATCAATGAAAAATTCAAACAGGTTTCAAATATATACCAATAAATCTCAATAGCTAAGTAGTACATTGATAATATGATAACAAACATGTTTGATCATAAAGAAAAATGTAGAACAATCAGCATTTTTGAATGGATAAGCAGCCATAAAAATGTCCTTATTATTAGTATATATTTGTCTATATAAGTACTTATATCATTGTTTAGTATCTGTAAGTTAACACAAGTCTACTAGAGCTTAAGCTTGGAAATTTGGGACTAACATAGTGCTGCTTAACTTGTTGAAGTCCACTTCCCCTCACTTTTGATGTTTATATAATAAATAAAATAAAAATTAAGCTTTTTATTTCTAGCTAATCTTAAATTTAAAGATTGTGTGAATTAAATTATTAACAATTTAAGTGCACATATAGAGCATTTCTCAAAAAGTTTGTTCGACATTTTGTTTTAACAGAGCAGGGAGAAAGTGCTCACATTGGACTGACGCGCGTATAAAACATAATTTAAATATCTGTATCTCTGGAGTCAATAGCAAATTAATCTCCACAAAAGAACTCAATAATAGGTTTTAAAAATCAAATATTTAAATAGGGAGATTTGCATAGCTTGTTCAGTTCAGAGTTGCTTGTTTATGTAGACAAATTTGCTGCTCAATGTACAAATGAAATCTATAAAAAAAAAAGTTTTTTATTGAAATGATTTTGAATGTTCCACAGGTTGAAGAAAAGTACTCCAAAATCGTTATAGGCATGGGAGACCACTCTCGCTTGGCGCTCTGTGCGTTCATGGTGGGGATAATAGCGTTCAATCCCTTCAGTACTTTCTTTGGGGGCTTCACGTCGGAGTCTGCTACTACCACCGACTTCTCGGCGAGGATTGATCAAAGAAGAATATTGTCTGATGACGATTTTAGTTAGTAACAACAATTTATCAATTCTTATTAGATTCTAACAAGATATCATTTAATCTCATTCAAAATAACACAAGTTAATTGACTAGAAATCCTTTCTTGGCTTACTACAATACCAGATTTCTTTTAATAATTACGAATTCTCGTTCTTTGAAAGAGAAGTAGATTTTTTGAGAAGTTGCCATAATGTAATCAAAATAGAAATAATATAAAATTTTACTTTTTCCTTAGGTTACAGTGGTGTATCTTGGGGAGCGTGGATTTTAAACACCTTCTTTATATACTTCATAAACATCATAATACTTGGAGGGTGTCTCGTCAAGCTTCTCGTTTACGGGGACTCTGTGCCGAAATCACAATCAAAAGAGGCTGGACTGTTTTATCAACACAAACGACAAGCGGACAATTTTATTATGAAGGTACCTCACTCTCTCTAATAGATCGAACCAAGGTCACCGTCGTAGCAAACTGAGGTGGCAATAAACAGGACACATAGCTTGATGAACCGATGGCCGTTGGGGCAGAAAGGTTCCGGAGTGGAGACCAAGTACCGGCAACGGCAAGAGCAGCGTAGGCCGCCCACCAGCAAGACGACAGATGCCGGATGTGGGTCGCTCAATCTCTCCGGCCCATGTAAAGGTCTATTGAGGAGGCCCGTGTCCAGCAATGGACGTCCATGGCTGAATATGATGATGGTGTACATACCCAAATGCTTTAAATATACATAAATAAAATCAGATTTTTATAGGTACGCGAGCTCACTCGACTTGGAATCTCACTTACCAACACTTTCCAAATTTTTCAGAATGACGTTTCAAACGCAAGATTGGAGTTACACCGAGCCTTAGCAGTATGTGGTAAAAGTGTGCAAGCCGGGGGGCAGGGGCACGCCAGATATTCAGCACTGGCGGCCGCCGTTCTTCGGCAGATGCTTCAGCGGCTTCCTTTTGGAGCGTTCTTGGCGCGCCGTGGGGGAGACCTGTGGAGTGACAGGTAATACATTTATATAACGATTAATATAGCTACGCCATGCACTTACAGTATGTGGTTTGCAACATGGTGGGCATCAAAGCCAATCCAGATATTCTGCGTTCGTGCCATGTAAGGCTGGATGCTTCAACGGCTACCTCTTGCCACGCGACACTTATGGAATGATATAAAAAGGATTTGGCACACTGACGACGGTCTGTGGTCAGCGGGCAGATCAAACTGAACCAAAATACTTGTTTAAGTTCAGGCTGACCGCAGACCGTCGTCAGTGTAGCAAATCCTTAAGACTAAGTTCATATTATCTATATTAGAGGTAGGCCATGCGTTGACAGTGTGCCGTAAAACTTATGCAAACATACAGTTTTTTCTAGCCTATGCAGTAAGTGCTGATGATAGAACCGGCTTGAACGAAACCTTCACATCATTTTGTTCATAATTTCAGCCCCGCTAGAAGAGCCACACAGCAATGGGCCGGTGAAGTCTCAACGGTGTCCCATCGCCTGGCTCAGCTGGAACTCCTGTCCAACCACAGCGGCCGCAGCGAGCGTGTTCTCCTAGCGCTACAAGCTGTGAACTTGGCCGAGGTCGCCGGGAACAGGCAACTGCTGGCAGAGACCTATGTGACGGCCGCCCTAGTGTTCAAGGATTACATGCCAAGGATTGGAAACTCGTTATGCGGGTAAGATCTGACCCAGTGGGAAGTCCTGTTATGTCACGGAGGTGCATTGAATCTCCCATTGTTTTGTCAAACTAGCTTTTGTAACCCCATCCTCCTGGCAAACAGTCAACAGTTTGTGGATATAATCTGGGATATTTTTGTTTTTACAGTTACTACCTCCGCCTATGCAAATGGGTGTGCACGGACTCGTGTGCGACGGTGCCGGTCCGTCTGCGCTGGGTGGCCACGGCGCGAGGACAGCGCTTCCTCCGCACCCGGCGCTGGAGCTACGAGCCGCAGCACTGCTGCCTGTTCAGCCGCGCGCTCGCCCGCGCCGACCCGCTCGCTCCTGCCATGCGGGTCAGTACACTACAGTACAGTACTCACGGTGCCGGTCCGTCTGCGCTGGGTGGCCACGGCGCGAGGACAGCGCTTCCTCCGCACCCGGCGCTGGAGCTACGAGCCGCAGCACTGCTGCCTGTTCAGCCGCGCGCTCGCCCGCGCCGACCCGCTCGCTCCTGCCATGCGGGTCAGTACACTACAGTACAGTACTCACGGTGCCGGTCCGTCTGCGCTGGGTGGCCACGGCGCGAGGACAGCGCTTCCTCCGCACCCGGCGCTGGAGCTACGAGCCGCAGCACTGCTGCCTGTTCAGCCGCGCGCTCGCCCGCGCCGACCCGCTCGCTCCTGCCATGCGGGTCAGTACACTACAGTACAGTACTCACGGTGCCGGTCCGTCTGCGCTGGGTGGCCACGGCGCGAGGACAGCGCTTCCTCCGCACCCGGCGCTGGAGCTACGAGCCGCAGCACTGCTGCCTGTTCAGCCGCGCGCTCGCCCGCGCCGACCCGCTCGCTCCTGCCATGCGGGTCAGTACACTACAGTACAGTACTCACGGTGCCGGTCCGTCTGCGCTGGGTGGCCACGGCGCGAGGACAGCGCTTCCTCCGCACCCGGCGCTGGAGCTACGAGCCGCAGCACTGCTGCCTGTTCAGCCGCGCGCTCGCCCGCGCCGACCCGCTCGCTCCTGCCATGCGGGTCAGTACACTACAGTACAGTACTCACGGTGCCGGTCCGTCTGCGCTGGGTGGCCACGGCGCGAGGACAGCGCTTCCTCCGCACCCGGCGCTGGAGCTACGAGCCGCAGCACTGCTGCCTGTTCAGCCGCGCGCTCGCCCGCGCCGACCCGCTCGCTCCTGCCATGCGGGTCAGTACACTACAGTACAGTACTCACGGTGCCGGTCCGTCTGCGCTGGGTGGCCACGGCGCGAGGACAGCGCTTCCTCCGCACCCGGCGCTGGAGCTACGAGCCGCAGCACTGCTGCCTGTTCAGCCGCGCGCTCGCCCGCGCCGACCCGCTCGCTCCTGCCATGCGGGTCAGTACACTACAGTACAGTACTCACGGTGCCGGTCCGTCTGCGCTGGGTGGCCACGGCGCGAGGACAGCGCTTCCTCCGCACCCGGCGCTGGAGCTACGAGCCGCAGCACTGCTGCCTGTTCAGCCACGCGCTCGCCCGCGCCGACCCGCTCGCTCCTGCCATGCGGGTCAGTACACTACAGTACAGTACTCACGGTGCCGGTCCGTCTGCGCTGGGTGGCCACGGCGCGAGGACAGCGCTTCCTCCGCACCCGGCGCTGGAGCTACGAGCCGCAGCACTGCTGCCTGTTCAGCCGCGCGCTCGCCCGCGCCGACCCGCTCGCTCCTGCCATGCGGGTCAGTACACTACAGTACAGTACTCACGGTGCCGGTCCGTCTGCGCTGGGTGGCCACGGCGCGAGGACAGCGCTTCCTCCGCACCCGGCGCTGGAGCTACGAGCCGCAGCACTGCTGCCTGTTCAGCCGCGCGCTCGCCCGCGCCGACCCGCTCGCTCCTGCCATGCGGGTCAGTACACTACAGTACAGTACTCACGGTGCCGGTCCGTCTGCGCTGGGTGGCCACGGCGCGAGGACAGCGCTTCCTCCGCACCCGGCGCTGGAGCTACGAGCCGCAGCACTGCTGCCTGTTCAGCCGCGCGCTCGCCCGCGCCGACCCGCTCGCTCCTGCCATGCGGGTCAGTACACTACAGTACAGTACTCACGGTGCCGGTCCGTCTGCGCTGGGTGGCCACGGCGCGAGGACAGCGCTTCCTCCGCACCCGGCGCTGGAGCTACGAGCCGCAGCACTGCTGCCTGTTCAGCCGCGCGCTCGCCCGCGCCGACCCGCTCGCTCCTGCCATGCGGGTCAGTACACTACAGTACAGTACTCACGGTGCCGGTCCGTCTGCGCTGGGTGGCCACGGCGCGAGGACAGCGCTTCCTCCGCACCCGGCGCTGGAGCTACGAGCCGCAGCACTGCTGCCTGTTCAGCCGCGCGCTCGCCCGCGCCGACCCGCTCGCTCCTGCCATGCGGGTCAGTACACTACAGTACAGTACTCACGGTGCCGGTCCGTCTGCGCTGGGTGGCCACGGCGCGAGGACAGCGCTTCCTCCGCACCCGGCGCTGGAGCTACGAGCCGCAGCACTGCTGCCTGTTCAGCCGCGCGCTCGCCCGCGCCGACCCGCTCGCTCCTGCCATGCGGGTCAGTACACTACAGTACAGTACTCACGGTGCCGGTCCGTCTGCGCTGGGTGGCCACGGCGCGAGGACAGCGCTTCCTCCGCACCCGGCGCTGGAGCTACGAGCCGCAGCACTGCTGCCTGTTCAGCCGCGCGCTCGCCCGCGCCGACCCGCTCGCTCCTGCCATGCGGGTCAGTACACTACAGTACAGTACTCACGGTGCCGGTCCGTCTGCGCTGGGTGGCCACGGCGCGAGGACAGCGCTTCCTCCGCACCCGGCGCTGGAGCTACGAGCCGCAGCACTGCTGCCTGTTCAGCCGCGCGCTCGCCCTCGCCGACCCGCTCGCTCCTGCCATGCGGGTCAGTACACTACAGTACAGTACTCACGGTGCCGGTCCGTCTGCGCTGGGTGGCCACGGCGCGAGGACAGCGCTTCCTCCGCACCCGGCGCTGGAGCTACGAGCCGCAGCACTGCTGCCTGTTCAGCCGCGCGCTCGCCCGCGCCGACCCGCTCGCTCCTGCCATGCGGGTCAGTACACTACAGTACAGTACTCACGGTGCCGGTCCGTCTGCGCTGGGTGGCCACGGCGCGAGGACAGCGCTTCCTCCGCACCCGGCGCTGGAGCTACGAGCCGCAGCACTGCTGCCTGTTCAGCCGCGCGCTCGCCCGCGCCGACCCGCTCGCTCCTGCCATGCGGGTCAGTACACTACAGTACAGTACTCACGGTGCCGGTCCGTCTGCGCTGGGTGGCCACGGCGCGAGGACAGCGCTTCCTCCGCACCCGGCGCTGGAGCTACGAGCCGCAGCACTGCTGCCTGTTCAGCCGCGCGCTCGCCCGCGCCGACCCGCTCGCTCCTGCCATGCGGGTCAGTACACTACAGTACAGTACTCACGGTGCCGGTCCGTCTGCGCTGGGTGGCCACGGCGCGAGGACAGCGCTTCCTCCGCACCCGGCGCTGGAGCTACGAGCCGCAGCACTGCTGCCTGTTCAGCCGCGCGCTCGCCCGCGCCGACCCGCTCGCTCCTGCCATGCGGGTCAGTACACTACAGTACAGTACTCACGGTGCCGGTCCGTCTGCGCTGGGTGGCCACGGCGCGAGGACAGCGCTTCCTCCGCACCCGGCGCTGGAGCTACGAGCCGCAGCACTGCTGCCTGTTCAGCCGCGCGCTCGCCCGCGCCGACCCGCTCGCTCCTGCCATGCGGGTCAGTACACTACAGTACAGTACTCACGGTGCCGGTCCGTCTGCGCTGGGTGGCCACGGCGCGAGGACAGCGCTTCCTCCGCACCCGGCGCTGGAGCTACGAGCCGCAGCACTGCTGCCTGTTCAGCCGCGCGCTCGCCCGCGCCGACCCGCTCGCTCCTGCCATGCGGGTCAGTACACTACAGTACAGTACTCACGGTGCCGGTCCGTCTGCGCTGGGTGGCCACGGCGCGAGGACAGCGCTTCCTCCGCACCCGGCGCTGGAGCTACGAGCCGCAGCACTGCTGCCTGTTCAGCCGCGCGCTCGCCCGCGCCGACCCGCTCGCTCCTGCCATGCGGGTCAGTACACTACAGTACAGTACTCACGGTGCCGGTCCGTCTGCGCTGGGTGGCCACGGCGCGAGGACAGCGCTTCCTCCGCACCCGGCGCTGGAGCTACGAGCCGCAGCACTGCTGCCTGTTCAGCCGCGCGCTCGCCCGCGCCGACCGGCTCGCTCCTGCCATGCGGGTCAGTACACTACAGTACAGTACTCACGGTGCCGGTCCGTCTGCGCTGGGTGGCCACGGCGCGAGGACAGCGCTTCCTCCGCACCCGGCGCTGGAGCTACGAGCCGCAGCACTGCTGCCTGTTCAGCCGCGCGCTCGCCCGCGCCGACCCGCTCGCTCCTGCCATGCGGGTCAGTACACTACAGTACAGTACTCACGGTGCCGGTCCGTCTGCGCTGGGTGGCCACGGCGCGAGGACAGCGCTTCCTCCGCACCCGGCGCTGGAGCTACGAGCCGCAGCACTGCTGCCTGTTCAGCCGCGCGCTCGCCCGCGCCGACCCGCTCGCTCCTGCCATGCGGGTCAGTACACTACAGTACAGTACTCACGGTGCCGGTCCGTCTGCGCTGGGTGGCCACGGCGCGAGGACAGCGCTTCCTCCGCACCCGGCGCTGGAGCTACGAGCCGCAGCACTGCTGCCTGTTCAGCCGCGCGCTCGCCCGCGCCGACCCGCTCGCTCCTGCCATGCGGGTCAGTACACTACAGTACAGTACTCACGGTGCCGGTCCGTCTGCGCTGGGTGGCCACGGCGCGAGGACAGCGCTTCCTCCGCACCCGGCGCTGGAGCTACGAGCCGCAGCACTGCTGCCTGTTCAGCCGCGCGCTCGCCCGCGCCGACCCGCTCGCTCCTGCCATGCGGGTCAGTACACTACAGTACAGTACTCACGGTGCCGGTCCGTCTGCGCTGGGTGGCCACGGCGCGAGGACAGCGCTTCCTCCGCACCCGGCGCTGGAGCTACGAGCCGCAGCACTGCTGCCTGTTCAGCCGCGCGCTCGCCCGCGCCGACCCGCTCGCTCCTGCCATGCGGGTCAGTACACTACAGTACAGTACTCACGGTGCCGGTCCGTCTGCGCTGGGTGGCCACGGCGCGAGGACAGCGCTTCCTCCGCACCCGGCGCTGGAGCTACGAGCCGCAGCACTGCTGCCTGTTCAGCCGCGCGCTCGCCCGCGCCGACCCGCTCGCTCCTGCCATGCGGGTCAGTACACTACAGTACAGTACTCACGGTGCCGGTCCGTCTGCGCTGGGTGGCCACGGCGCGAGGACAGCGCTTCCTCCGCACCCGGCGCTGGAGCTACGAGCCGCAGCACTGCTGCCTGTTCAGCCGCGCGCTCGCCCGCGCCGACCCGCTCGCTCCTGCCATGCGGGTCAGTACACTACAGTACAGTACTCACGGTGCCGGTCCGTCTGCGCTGGGTGGCCACGGCGCGAGGACAGCGCTTCCTCCGCACCCGGCGCTGGAGCTACGAGCCGCAGCACTGCTGCCTGTTCAGCCGCGCGCTCGCCCGCGCCGACCCGCTCGCTCCTGCCATGCGGGTCAGTACACTACAGTACAGTACTCACGGTGCCGGTCCGTCTGCGCTGGGTGGCCACGGCGCGAGGACAGCGCTTCCTCCGCACCCGGCGCTGGAGCTACGAGCCGCAGCACTGCTGCCTGTTCAGCCGCGCGCTCGCCCGCGCCGACCCGCTCGCTCCTGCCATGCGGGTCAGTACACTACAGTACAGTACTCACGGTGCCGGTCCGTCTGCGCTGGGTGGCCACGGCGCGAGGACAGCGCTTCCTCCGCACCCGGCGCTGGAGCTACGAGCCGCAGCACTGCTGCCTGTTCAGCCGCGCGCTCGCCCGCGCCGACCCGCTCGCTCCTGCCATGCGGGTCAGTACACTACAGTACAGTACTCACGGTGCCGGTCCGTCTGCGCTGGGTGGCCACGGCGCGAGGACAGCGCTTCCTCCGCACCCGGCGCTGGAGCTACGAGCCGCAGCACTGCTGCCTGTTCAGCCGCGCGCTCGCCCGCGCCGACCCGCTCGCTCCTGCCATGCGGGTCAGTACACTACAGTACAGTACTCACGGTGCCGGTCCGTCTGCGCTGGGTGGCCACGGCGCGAGGACAGCGCTTCCTCCGCACCCGGCGCTGGAGCTACGAGCCGCAGCACTGCTGCCTGTTCAGCCGCGCGCTCGCCCGCGCCGACCCGCTCGCTCCTGCCATGCGGGTCAGTACACTACAGTACAGTACTCACGGTGCCGGTCCGTCTGCGCTGGGTGGCCACGGCGCGAGGACAGCGCTTCCTCCGCACCCGGCGCTGGAGCTACGAGCCGCAGCACTGCTGCCTGTTCAGCCGCGCGCTCGCCCGCGCCGACCCGCTCGCTCCTGCCATGCGGGTCAGTACACTACAGTACAGTACTCACGGTGCCGGTCCGTCTGCGCTGGGTGGCCACGGCGCGAGGACAGCGCTTCCTCCGCACCCGGCGCTGGAGCTACGAGCCGCAGCACTGCTGCCTGTTCAGCCGCGCGCTCGCCCGCGCCGACCCGCTCGCTCCTGCCATGCGGGTCAGTACACTACAGTACAGTACTCACGGTGCCGGTCCGTCTGCGCTGGGTGGCCACGGCGCGAGGACAGCGCTTCCTCCGCACCCGGCGCTGGAGCTACGAGCCGCAGCACTGCTGCCTGTTCAGCCGCGCGCTCGCCCGCGCCGACCCGCTCGCTCCTGCCATGCGGGTCAGTACACTACAGTACAGTACTCACGGTGCCGGTCCGTCTGCGCTGGGTGGCCACGGCGCGAGGACAGCGCTTCCTCCGCACCCGGCGCTGGAGCTACGAGCCGCAGCACTGCTGCCTGTTCAGCCGCGCGCTCGCCCGCGCCGACCCGCTCGCTCCTGCCATGCGGGTCAGTACACTACAGTACAGTACTCACGGTGCCGGTCCGTCTGCGCTGGGTGGCCACGGCGCGAGGACAGCGCTTCCTCCGCACCCGGCGCTGGAGCTACGAGCCGCAGCACTGCTGCCTGTTCAGCCGCGCGCTCGCCCGCGCCGACCCGCTCGCTCCTGCCATGCGGGTCAGTACACTACAGTACAGTACTCACGGTGCCGGTCCGTCTGCGCTGGGTGGCCACGGCGCGAGGACAGCGCTTCCTCCGCACCCGGCGCTGGAGCTACGAGCCGCAGCACTGCTGCCTGTTCAGCCGCGCGCTCGCCCGCGCCGACCCGCTCGCTCCTGCCATGCGGGTCAGTACACTACAGTACAGTACTCACGGTGCCGGTCCGTCTGCGCTGGGTGGCCACGGCGCGAGGACAGCGCTTCCTCCGCACCCGGCGCTGGAGCTACGAGCCGCAGCACTGCTGCCTGTTCAGCCGCGCGCTCGCCCGCGCCGACCCGCTCGCTCCTGCCATGCGGGTCAGTACACTACAGTACAGTACTCACGGTGCCGGTCCGTCTGCGCTGGGTGGCCACGGCGCGAGGACAGCGCTTCCTCCGCACCCGGCGCTGGAGCTACGAGCCGCAGCACTGCTGCCTGTTCAGCCGCGCGCTCGCCCGCGCCGACCCGCTCGCTCCTGCCATGCGGGTCAGTACACTACAGTACAGTACTCACGGTGCCGGTCCGTCTGCGCTGGGTGGCCACGGCGCGAGGACAGCGCTTCCTCCGCACCCGGCGCTGGAGCTACGAGCCGCAGCACTGCTGCCTGTTCAGCCGCGCGCTCGCCCGCGCCGACCCGCTCGCTCCTGCCATGCGGGTCAGTACATCCATTTCCGTTTAGAAGATCCCGTGCTTAACACGTTAACTGCCTGCAAGAAAAGTATGTTTTTCCATTGGAGCCATGGGGACAGTGTTGAGCGACACTGAATCTATCCGTTTGAGCCATGACGAACAACGTTGACCGCGCGGCAGGCCTGTGTTCAAAGCTATCTGTTGAGACGATGGTCAACGTTAAGTGAATAATATGCTTACAAGCTACCCCGCACGGCCCTTTACTTTATCCAAACAAGCCTGGTTCTTTCAATAGGGTAATTTTACCCTGACCATTTGTAATACTAAAAGTTTATTGGTTTATTTCTTTTAATCCACGTAACGGATTTCAAACTTGTTTTCTTAGTCACTCAGATATATTTTTTTACCTACGATTTTGTAGTCGCAACAATAGGGTGGGGGGTGTGCGAAAACCTAGACCGCGTGGCGCCCCAAAACGGATTTTTGGTTTTTCGTTTGCTGGGGCCGTGGGGGTCAATGGGTCAATGATGTGTGACGCTCAGTTCAGCTCGTGTGAATGTGTTAAGAATCAATGCTCATTAATAAAACACCTTACTTTTGTATATAACCTAGCTAAATATAAAAAATACATCGATTAAATTTGGAAAGCCTAGCAATCAATCAATCAATCAAACAAATCATTTATTTGCTAGAATACAGGTAGTTACAAATGAGGTCTTTTAATCTAAGCAATACAGTTCCATGTATCCAGCCTGCATGCAGGCATGCAAATATTAAAAACGCACGCACGTTACGATATAATTTCAATATTCTTAAATAATAAATTAATTTAATTTGTCCATTACCTATACATACTACTTACTAATTTCAGTTTTATGGCACCAAGTCAAAAAGTAAGAAATAAATAAGCAAACAATCCGAGTCCAGAAATTAAAAAGTAAACAAAAAGAAAAGCAAAGAGAAGAGTAAACCATAAGAAACCAATTTACAATTGTTGTAAAGTGGAGTCTAAGTAGCTTTTTACGCTATAAAAGCACTTGTCCAGAAGCCAAGTGGACAACCTGTGTTTAAAACTGTTACCCTCTAGGAGCTTTATGTCATCAGGTAAGTTGTTAAACAGTTTTATACACATGTTGAACACGTTTCTGCTGTATATCGCCTTGCGAGCCCGAGGTTTATACAACTGGCTCATGACTTGCGGTCTGGTTTGCCTGTGTATTATTTCCAGACAAACATACACACATCTTGAATATACATATAAGCAAGGCAATGGCAGTATGTTTAATTTTTTAAATAAGAACCCGGGTATACAGCTATCGTCAAGCCAAGCATTGCAGACGGCCCTGACACACTTCTTTTGAATTTTGAAAGCTCTATCCACATCCACAGATTTACCCCACAGTATTAACCCGTAAGAGAGAACGGATGACACATACCCATGATAGGCCGTGATGGCACCTCTAATGACACGGTGTTTCTTAGCCTACGGAGAGCAAACACAAACCGGTTGAGTTTATTGCAAACTGATCTATGTGCTCTTTCCAGTTCAGGATGCTTATCAATTATGACACCAAGGAATTTGTAAGATACGATAGTTAAATGTCGGGCAACATTGACCGCGTTGGCGTTCAACGAGTTAACGTAAAAAAAGGTTATGAGTGTCCATTTCTAGATTTTTATCTTCTGTATCCCAGGCATACCACCTTGAACTGCTACAGAAGAGTCTCCAGATGCTGCTGATCGCTGATGAGCGTAACAACACGCGAGATGTCCTGGAACTGGTCAAACTGATCACTGATGATGTATCGACTGATGCACCGCAGCATACAGGTAACTTCATGAATATTCTTGCTTATATTATCAAGTTACTGGGATTTTATTTTATTGCGCCATTTCGCCGCTGGCCGAAAGAGTTCAACATTGCAACAATTTTCTTTGTTCACAATGAATGCATCGATTTAACGTAAAAAAATAAAGAAATAATGGCACGGCTCTAGTGTGTCGACGCATATCGAAGGAAATAAACGTTTGTTTAACATTCGATTCGAATTTTGTACCTATCTCGCTCGCTCTTGCGCGATCCAGATAAGATCCCCCTCCGTTTTCACCCAAACCCGAATCGCAGTTTGAGAGCTCACGGAGTGTAGTTGATTTGTATCGTATAGATCCCAAGTATTACTTGCAGAGTAATAGATACTTGGGATCCAAAGTTTTATCACTTGCAGAGTAATATTTCTTTCTGGGGTATCCTACTGGATATAATTCTGTCCACTAAATCATCCAGAGTATTGTGCTGGAAGTGGCGTCCAATAGGATCAGCTGGGTGATCTCGTAAGACATATTCGTCCAATACGATAACCAGGGTCGGGTCAAGTGGTCTTAGTGGAGCCCGCAATCGTCGCCTAGTACCCATAGTACAAGCGTTGCTTAGTTTGGGACTAGGTCGTCGATTTGAGCAAGATTGTCCCTTAATATTTCGATACTTCAGAGCACAATCATAAAAAGTAGTTGCAATTAGGACGTTAGTTTACAACTCTATGTGGTTAAAATTTCACTGGCAAAACAAATTCAAAGTAATTAGTACGAGTGTGAACTAAGGCTGCGTTTCCACCAGAGATGTGCGACGATACGTAGCGAGGGATGTGTTTTTATTAACAAATGGAATAACTGCATTTACTTATCCTCGCTCAGCGCAACTGATTCTATTGGTTAACAAAAACACATCTCTCGCTCTCGCTACGCATCCTCGCACTGGTGGAAATGCAGCCTAAGGTATCGATTTATTATATTTAATTGTGTGTCAGGCTGTTGGGACCCGGTGATGGAGTGGTGGGCGAACCTCGTGGGCGTGGCGGCGACGTGGCTGCTGGCGGACACGGGCCGCGCGGCCGACGGCGGCGCGCGCCTCGAGCTGCTGCCCGAGCCGCTCAAGCGCTGCGAGGACCCGCTGCCGGGGTGAGTCTCTCTGTCCCACAACACGGGCCGCGCGCCTGGAGCTGCTGCCCGAGCCGCTCAAGCGCTGCGAGGACCCGCTGCCGGGGTGAGTCTCTCTGTCCCACAACACGGGCCGCGCGCCTGGAGCTGCTGCCCGAGCCGCTCAAGCGCTGCGAGGACCCGCTGCCGGGGTGAGTCTCTCTGTCCCACAACACGGGCCGCGCGCCTGGAGCTGCTGCCCGAGCCGCTCAAGCGCTGCGAGGACCCGCTGCCGGGGTGAGTCTCTCTGTCCCACAACACGGGCCGCGCGCCTGGAGCTGCTGCCCGAGCCGCTCAAGCGCTGCGAGGACCCGCTGCCGGGGTGAGTCTCTCTGTCCCACAACACGGGCCGCGCGCCTGGAGCTGCTGCCCGAGCCGCTCAAGCGCTGCGAGGACCCGCTGCCGGGGTGAGTCTCTCTGTCCCACAACACGGGCCGCGCGCCTGGAGCTGCTGCCCGAGCCGCTCAAGCGCTGCGAGGACCCGCTGCCGGGGTGAGTCTCTCTGTCCCACAACACGGGCCGCGCGCCTGGAGCTGCTGCCCGAGCCGCTCAAGCGCTGCGAGGACCCGCTGCCGGGGTGAGTCTCTCTGTCCCACAACACGGGCCGCGCGCCTGGAGCTGCTGCCCGAGCCGCTCAAGCGCTGCGAGGACCCGCTGCCGGGGTGAGTCTCTCTGTCCCACAACACGGGCCGCGCGCCTGGAGCTGCTGCCCGAGCCGCTTAAGCGCTGCGAGGACCCGCTGCCGGGGTGAGTCTCTCTGTCCCACAACACGGGCCGCGCGCCTCGAGCTGCTGCCCGAGCCGCTCAAGCGCTGCGAGGACCCGCTGCCGGGGTGAGTCTCTCTGTCCCACAACACGGGCCGCGCGCCTGGAGCTGCTGCCCGAGCCGCTCAAGCGCTGCGAGGACCCGCTGCCGGGGTGAGTCTCTCTGTCCCACAACACGGGCCGCGCGCCTGGAGCTGCTGCCCGAGCCGCTCAAGCGCTGCGAGGACCCGCTGCCGGGGTGAGTCTCTCTGTCCCACAACACGGGCCGCGCGCCTGGATCTGCTGCCCGAGCCGCTCAAGCGCTGCGAGGACCCGCTGCCGGGGTGAGTCTCTCTGTCCCACAACACGGGCCGCGCGCCTGGAGCTGCTGCCCGAGCCGCTCAAGCGCTGCGAGGACCCGCTGCCGGGGTGAGTCTCTCTGTCCCACAACACGGGCCGCGCGCCTGGAGCTGCTGCCCGAGCCGCTCAAGCGCTGCGAGGACCCGCTGCCGGGGTGAGTCTCTCTGTCCCACAACACGGGCCGCGCGCCTGGAGCTGCTGCCCGAGCCGCTCAAGCGCTGCGAGGACCCGCTGCCGGGGTGAGTCTCTCTGTCCCACAACACGGGCCGCGCGCCTGGAGCTGCTGCCCGAGCCGCTCAAGCGCTGCGAGGACCCGCTGCCGGGGTGAGTCTCTCTGTCCCACAACACGGGCCGCGCGCCTGGAGCTGCTGCCCGAGCCGCTCAAGCGCTGCGAGGACCCGCTGCCGGGGTGAGTCTCTCTGTCCCACAACACGGGCCGCGCGCCTGGAGCTGCTGCCCGAGCCGCTCAAGCGCTGCGAGGACCCGCTGCCGGGGTGAGTCTCTCTGTCCCACAACACGGGCCGCGCGCCTGGAGCTGCTGCCCGAGCCGCTCAAGCGCTGCGAGGACCCGCTGCCGGGGTGAGTCTCTCTGTCCCACAACACGGGCCGCGCGCCTGGAGCTGCTGCCCGAGCCGCTCAAGCGCTGCGAGGACCCGCTGCCGGGGTGAGTCTCTCTGTCCCACAACACGGGCCGCGCGCCTGGAGCTGCTGCCCGAGCCGCTCAAGCGCTGCGAGGACCCGCTGCCGGGGTGAGTCTCTCTGTCCCACAACACGGGCCGCGCGCCTGGAGCTGCTGCCCGAGCCGCTCAAGCGCTGCGAGGACCCGCTGCCGGGGTGAGTCTCTCTGTCCCACAACACGGGGCGATCGATTGACAACATTACATATTTTTGAGACTGCAAAATTATTACTTTTCCGTATTCCGCTTAGAAAGATGTAGTCCCTGTTTATATTTTTTTTGCTGAAAATTGTTTTATAATTCATTCATTAAAATGTATAAGTCTATCCGGAATTCTAAGATATTTATGTCAAACTGGCACAAGTGAAATATGATGAATTTACGTATACGGTTGTTTGTACCTTGTGCCAAAGTGACTTCATTTGATCTTAGAGATCGGACAGACTATACACATCTAAAATGTAGTAACTTCAAAATTATGACATAATGGAAATAATACTTTAGTCTGATGTCTATTCAAAAAAACCAATGCCGTTGACTTTGACATTATTGACAGCTTATTTTTTTAGGGTGTAGGTATACGACGCTGATATGAAATGTTGACAATTGACAGAACACATCGTTAGAAAAAATGACGCACAACCAAAATAAAATCCATATCAATTTATCTAAATTAACTTTGTAACTAAAAATCTGCAACCCCCCCCCCACCTGCTGTATCAGCACGTCTAACATAACTTTGAAACGCGACTCTACGTCGCGCGACAAACGCTACCTGTCACTTTTCTTTTAATACCCTGCGATCAAGGCAGGTGACGCTGAGTTGCGCGACAAGGGAAGCCCTGACAAGATTATGCTGGCCCAGGTGTAAAATTGTTTGGCTACAGATCTCTTACCCTCGTTCATAAAAACGAGATGTTGTGTATACGTAGGTGTGCCTAAGGCCGATTCTCACCATGCTCTGTTAGTTCTTTAGAGCCGATTACGCCTATCAAATAGCCTGTCATTAACATGTGTAGTCAGCCGTCAGTCTTTATCTTTATTGACCAGCGAGCGAAGCGTTTTCGTTTCAGCTTGGTCAAAATATCTTTCGTATGTTCTCGCCTAGAGGTCGCATTTCTCAACCGTTTGTCATTAAATTTTGTGATTAGGTTCTATGAGTATTTATGATTTTGTTTCGATTCAGTTTTTAACTTTTTTCTGAATGGCGTAAAGATGAGTATTGAATACTTACGTAAACAAAATTTACAAATTTCAAAAATTTCGAAACTGTCGCGTGGTTGTAGACCTAGATCCACTAGACAACTGACAAAATTGGGCCTATATAATGTAAAAAAATCTACGTAACCATTTTAAACGTTAAATGTTTTACCACTCACCAGTCTAATACCAACGCTGCCCACTCGTCTTCTGCTCCAGTCACCTCCACAATCTACTGATTCACCACTGACACGCACAATAGATTTAGACGACCCGTGTTTACCAAACAACTCTCCGTTTATAGTTGTAGTATTAATAACAGCCGTGTATGTAAACATCGTAATGTCCATTGTCCAGAGCCCTGCACATGGCGTACAAAAGCCGCCGCGGCCTACTGAGTCTTGTGCATTGCCGTGATGCGGCGTCTATTGAGAGGACTTCTGAAACCATACTCAAGGTAAGACATTTTTTTATACAAGACAGAAGAGAGACGATTTCACTTTGGTAAGTGATCCTGAAAATGGAGCCGTTACCTATCGTAAGTCCGAATTTTTGTTTCCAGCCTGTAACGTTTCGCCAAACTTTCATTTGTCTGAAAGCCATTTTATTCCAAAACTGTTTGAAATGAAATGAAATATTTTATTCAGTAAGTAGGTCACAAGGGGTCTTTTACAAGTCTGATTGTGAATCTACCGGCATTTCCCAAGAGGAGACCGTTGTTAAGAAGAAAGCCGAAAGAAACTCAACTGTAAGTAAGTTTTTCGTAAATAATACAAAATAATCAATTACATTTATGTTATAGTTAATTACATTGGTACACGTAAAGGAAATATGTACTCGTATAGTTCATGTTTTGTGTTAATTTTTTTATTTTACTAGCCTATATTTGTGTCCCACTGCTGGGCAAAGGCCTCCCCTTTCTTGCGCCACTCGTCTCTATTGGCTGCATGCTCCCTCCACTCGTTATTAAATGCATCCAGGTCATCCCGCCATCTTCCTCTGCCTCGCCGGTCTGCCTCTGCTCCGGTAACCCTGCGGTATCCAGTCGGTGATTATTCTTCATATTTCAGAATAATTATAAAATAAACCTAACCTAACCTAATGGGTTCTTTGAAACGATGTTTATAAAACCCTGAAAATATTATGGGTTTCAGGAAAAAATTGCTTTCGGACAAATGAAAATTTGGCGAAACATTACAGATGGGAAACAATGTTTGGGAGTTGTGATAGAATGCCCAGTGGAACATGCTTGCTGAGCGCTGAGATAATTCCTATTCACTCTCGTGTTAAAGAGTTCTGAGGAAAGGTTTGCCAAAAGTTTGTAAGATATGCTATGCCTATGACTATGACTACGCATAGTTAAAAAAAAACCGTTATATTATTACCAAAAATATGTTTAAAAAATATATAAATTGACTCTAGTGCACGATCATAAATTATTAAATTTTAAATCTGGTCGATTGTATATGGACTCTCAACGAAAGTACTTTTAAGAAATTAATGGTTTTTCTGAGTTTGTAAAATTTATAGCAGTAATAAGATAACTCTCTGTTCAGGTGTGTGACATCGCTGGAGCCCGATTAGCTGATTCGCTGGCGTATTACTGCTGCCGGAAACCAACACAACTTATGATGGTAAGTATAATCAAGTATAATATGCCTTTTTGATGTATTAATTTAATTGTTATTAAACCCTATTGTCTACCATTTATAAATTAAGGTTTCAATTGTAAAAAAAATCTTGTTGGTGTGCAATAAAGAATTGTTGTATTGTATTGTATTGTTATTCTGCTTTTTTTTATTGCAAGATTGGCGCATTCTTGTATTTGCATGCGATTTTTTTGAGGAATATTGGCTGCATGGAGATATACTTGAGAACGTTTATAGTCGCTACCAAACAAGATCCTATTAGACGAGGAGAATGAAGTGATGTCTACATACTTACTTACGTCGTCATTGAAACGATATGATAGATTGATTGGTGTATAAACACCTGAGATTTTAATTATTAAAACGATTTAAACTCACGAAAAAATTGTCAGGAACGACCCGACATGTTTCGAACTCATATCGAACTCTTCATCAAGCTATCCGTGATGCTACGGGATTCGCGGCTTACAGCCGTACTTCCCGAACCGTTTTTATAATTATTAAAGATGTCTCACTATAGTTTTAATGATATACTTGAGATTTTGTTTTAAAATGTTGTATATCACCACTCATGAGCGGCAACACTGACTTCAGCGGGAGTGCATTGTAGTTGCATTGCACTTGTCCCATCATTTGTGCAATATAACTACAAGGCAATTCTCGTGGAAGTTACACTCGTCGTTGTCAAGATTTTAATGGATTTTTTGTTACTTATTATTTTTATTTGTATTTTTGCAGCTGATCGTTTTATTTTGCAGAATGCATGCTGTTATTTTATCAGTTTGTAAAATATTTTGTAACTCAATTTTTATTTATTTGTATAGAATCTTTTTTATCATATTTTTTATGTGGTAATACCACATTTATTTCACTTTTTATTTTTTCATTGTGTCTTTTATAGTTCATTGTTGTAAAGGCTGGAAAGTAAGCAATAGATGGATGAGTGAGGGCCGAGACGTAGTTCGATAATGTTATTTATTATACGTATTTGTTGGTTTTTTTATAGTTGGTTAATACTATTGTAACATTACACAAAGCACTCAATTATTACTTACGCTTAACACATTCTGTACTCAACTACATGCAAAACTAGCACTAGTTAAGTTTTATACCTTTATTGCACTAGCTTTTTGGTGTCTGGGTCACAGTTTTCCACCACAAGATCGGTTCAAAAAGCTTAAGAGGCCTTATTCCTTTTAAAAATTGCTTTTTTCATATTATGACAAATATAGTGATAATTTCAACCAACTTTTTGAAGTGAATAATACTTTTCCCCGAGTTCTAGGTAGTAACGTAGCTATTTCATGCTTTTTTTAATGCGTACAGTCGAAAATAAGTTGAAAAAACGAATATTCCGCGTGAATTTTGTCTATTTCGAGTAGTTTTTGAAACAAAAATTATCAATGAAAAGTTCAAACTGTAGCTTTCAAATATATATCAATAAATCCCAATAGCCCTGTTCTAGGTAGTAACATCAATAATATGTTAAGAAAAATATTTGATCACAGAGAAAAATGTCTAAACAATCAGCATTTTAAAAGGAATAAGCCCTCTTAACACATTCTGTACACAACTACATGCAAAACTAGCACTAGTTAAGTTTTATACCTTTATTGCACTAGCTTTTCGTGTCCGGGTCACAGTTTTCCACCACAAGATTGGCTCAAAAAGCTTAATCTGTCGTGTTGCAGTTGATGCAGGTCCTGTGCTGCGACTGGGTGCTGGAAGTCCGCGCGGGCGTGTGGGAGGCCGGCTGCGGCACGGAAGCCGCTCCGGCGCCGTCGGCACAACTACGCTCCTTCCAGCGGGACCTGCACTCGCTAAGGCGCCTCGAGCGCGACCTGCCCGTGAGTACCTAACCTACATTAAAAATGCCAACTATAACTTAACTAATTTTGCCGGTGAAATTACTAGCATAGAGGCATTCTATCTTCGTCCTCCGGGTAGGCAAGCACTTGTGACTCCTCTGGTGTTGCAGGTGTTTATGGGCGACGGTAATCGCTTTCCATCAGGCGATACGTTTGCTCGGTTGCCCCCTATGACATAAAAAAAAAAAAAAAAATCTAAAAAAGTTTGTACACAATTAAGACAGAAAATTAAAGTCAAATATAATTTTCCTATTTTGTTACCATTTTTTATTGTGATTTCCAATACATTGATATCAGATTATGTATAATTAAAAAAGTATAAGCATAACAGAACCTTAATTACCGAACATAACCATAACATTGATATAAAATTACTAAAATAATTGGTAACGAAATAGGAAAATTATATTGGACTTTAATTTTCTGTCTTAATTGTGTACAAACTTTTTGAGAAATGCTCATATATGCAAAACGGAGTAAATTTAATATTAAATTAGACTAAAAAAATCGGACCCCTTTGTCATGGTCCCGAAGACGCTGGCAGCATTTCCTCGCTCCATAGCAACGCTAATACGTTGAGCGAGGAAGCTACCAGCTTAAAAATTTAAATCATCCCCGACACACGTATCTTGTCATCATGAGACCCCATTCAATAAGTGTAGAAAATGCTACTAAAACTAAACATACAACATTTGGTATTCTTAGCTTCAATATTGGCTGGGATTTTGTCACTTATTCCAATTAAAGCTGAATATCTAGGAAACAACTGGTCCTATTTCCACCAAACATAACTAATAACCAACTCGACGGACAGTATTTCAATAAAAAATAAAAAAAACACAAATTGGTCCATCCGCTTGGGAGCAACGATCACAGACACACAGATACACATGTTACTTATAACACCCCTCTTTTTTTCGTCGGCGATTAAAAATACAGCTCGAAGAGCGATTAAACCTTTTCAACACATAAAATGGCGCTGGCAAGTTAAGCCGTTCGTTTCAAACTGTCTGTAGTCGTAAGTTACATTCGTCTAACACTGCGGGACGGCGTCTTTGTAAAAGTGACGGCATTCCACAAATTTTATGAATTTGATGACTAGAGGAATCGGGCTATTAAAACGCTCAATGTGGTCCACGCCACTGGCCCGAAGTCTGATGCCGCGTCCACATGCTTGGCAAACAACGGCAAACTTACAGGACGTAGTTATACGTTAGAGTGAGACGGAACTACGTCGTGCTCACTCTAACGGTAGGTTTGCCGTTGTATAGAAATAATTCTTTTGGTTGAGCGAATCCACTTAGCTTTGTACGTTGTATAAGGTTTACTCTTAAACAAAGAGAACAGAGATGTTGGTCACTTCATTGTCATTATAAGCATCAAAACGAGCTTCACTGCTCTTTCACTTACGAAGTGACCAACATCTGTGTTCTCTTTGTTTAAGAGTAAACCTTATTTCGTTTGACTTAAAGACTAATTTAGTGTAAAAGTAATTTGCACTTATAACGCCTTACATTTTGAAGTGGCAGTTGTGGCCGCAGCTAACAATACAGATAATGGTATTGTTCATCGGGTACAAAGCTAATGGGATTCGCTTAACAAATGTGATTCGAACTTATATGCCAAGCATGTGGAGCCGGCAAGATGTGTTCGAAGTGTCACGTCACGTTATGTTCGTAGTGGGTGTCGTCGCGCGTGTTCCTGCAGTCGGCCGTGTGCCGCATGATGGCGGGCGCAGCGCCGCGCCGCACGCAGCAACTGCTCGACGGCAGCTTACGGCCGAGGCTCAACCGTTCGTCTATCATCTGCGGGAAAGGTAACTCGGCGTTAGAACCCCGCCTGAACCATTTTTTTTAATGTTTCGCTTTATTGTTAACATAAGGTACAGTCTGACAAAAAAAGTAGAAATTAAAAAGTGGCAATACTGTAGTGTTGTCCCTTTCTAATCAATCTAAGAAAACGGGGATGATACTATAGTATTTCCTCTTTGATTTCTACTCTTTTTTGTCAGACTGTAATAGGCTAGTTGGTTCATGTTAAATTGTATTCAAGGAATGTTTATTTCGTATAGTATTTAACATAGGAAACCTATATATATATATATTATTCAGTTCCTAAAAGTAGAAGATGGCTGAACAAATTGAAAATATAATTTTTATTCTGTATTTTGAAATGCTTAAAACGCTGTCCGCCATCTTCATTCTTGATAGTGACGTCACCAATCCAGTAAAAAAAAACTAAAAACGTCATTCGCATAAGAGTGTAGTCTGGTCTTTATTTACGGGATCGCCTACGTCACGTCAGACTAGATAAAAACAAACATGGCGGACGGCGTTTTTGTCTAATCATAATGTTTTTATTTTCAATTAATAAAATGTAGCTTTCTATATCAATAAAAAATACAATAATTTACATTCATCATTGTGTATAATTAGTTTGGGCTTTACTATGCACAATGACTTGAAAATCGTGGGATATTAAGTCTTGTTTCTTCTTTGTTTACATCAGTGACATTCACTGACTTTCAACGTCAGTTACCAAAATTTTGTCGTCCAGTAATAGTATATTACTGCCGAGGCCGGGAAAAGTCAGTTCGTGGATGAGTATGATTTTATTCAATAATACGAATCTGCGAACTGACATTCCCGCCGAGGCTCGTATAGTGCTTTTCTCCAAATATGCTTGGAAATAATCACCAACCAATCTACATTTTAATTTAATATATCAGTACCATGAAGTTAATTTGGTACTTATTTTTTTTAGGAATAGGAATAACATTTCGGGTCCGAATCATATGTTTGATTTAAAACAAAATATATGAATAAGAATTAAATATATATGAAAACACAATAACAAAAAATATGCACATAGGTAATTATAAATTTTAGTTAAATTAACAACTTCTAAACACACTGTTTTTTTTAAGAAACCATACCATATTTATCATTCGGAGAAGATCATAAGTTCAAAATAACTTTTATATTGATTTGGACACAATCATTTCTGTTTTATTTTTTATTTGTTTACGTTTGGTACACTCATTAATTTTCAACTCACTCATTAAATATCATCATATTATTAAAATTAAAACTTTCGTGAGAAATCTCTAATAAATAACTAAGAATCATGAAAATAAATTAACCGCATATAAGATTATTATTTAAATTGTTTGTCCGTTATTCGAAATTTGTCGACATTTCAAATACATTGACAGTAGCATAGCAAAAAAATGTTCAGTGCAAGAACTAAACGCAGAGAACAATTAAAAAGTTTATAATAGTTTTTATTTTTTAAATTTAGTGGACAATTGGCTGTATGTTGAATTATCAAAGTCTTTGAAAAAATTAAAAGTAAAAATGCAGTAACCGGCCAAATTAAGATTACCCTCATTTGTATGAGACGTTATAAACGGAAGGTGTGTTTTTTACTTAATCGTCTTATTTAAATAATATTGATTTCCCGGCTAAGGCCAATAATATATAATATTTTTTTTTTAATTTTCATTAACGCCTTCTAAATATAACGAACGATTTCGCGGTCCAGTTTTACTACATTAATGGGAACATTTCCAAGCAAGTTGGAGAAAAATAAGTATCCGTAATATGGAGTGGACTTGACGGGCTATAATTTTATTTTAACATCTTGTTTAAGTCCTTTGTCTATGGACTCTGGTGGTTTTTTTCTTGTAGCATAAGCTCTACAGCCGAGCAGCTATATTTGATCATATCTTTTTCTTCGCCAGAACGCGCTCTAGAAGCCAGCGGCGGTTCAGGCGAGCGTGCCGTTGCCCTGTACATGGCATGCAAGCACCTGCCGGCCGCCGTATTAAGCGCGCCGGGCGAGCGCGCCGGCATGCTCGCGCAGGCCGCCGCTACGCTGCAGAAGATAGGCCATCGCAGCCGTCTGCCGCACTGCTATCATCTCATGAAGACCGTCGGCACGCTGCCGGCGCCTTGACAAATTTCGTC
The DNA here is from genome assembly GCA_947623375.1 of Apotomis capreana. NCBI lineage: Eukaryota > Metazoa > Arthropoda > Insecta > Lepidoptera > Tortricidae > Apotomis > Apotomis capreana. The sequence continues at coordinate 10,148,450 of OX392503.1, read as the reverse complement.
TGTGTACTGTGTTGTGTTGTGTATTTAGGTTAAGGCGTCTTGTTAATAAAGTTGTACGCTTTATGACAGTTTGTTTTTTAATTTTTAGGTTTCTACATAGTAACTTTACCCTTAATTATAATGAGATTATTTATCTCAATCTCAAACTTCAACGGACACACCTCAAATAATAGTCTAAGATCCCGATATAGAACGACCTTCACCGAGATGTTTATTTGATGAAATGTATTTTATATTTAATTTAATATGTCAATAAATATATTGCATATGGGTTGCCTAACAAATTTTAGTCCAGGGTATGTTTAATTAATAATAAAAAAAAATTTAAACATTTCACCAGTTTGATTAATATTAGATAAATTCTATACCAATCGAAAGTATGAAGCCCATAGAATATGCAAACGTTAAGGTTGCCTATTCTTTTCCCGTCACAACTCTCGGATAGTCAGGTATAAACAGGTAAATCTATACCTACTAGCATTTTGCAACGGTCTGATTATTGAATTGAAGTTTAATAAAATTAAGATTATTTTATTATGAATTTATCTAATAAAATAAACAAACCGGTGAAATGCTTAAATTTTTTTTTTTAATTTTTAACAAAACATACCCTGGACTAAAATTTGTTAGGCAACCCATATGCAATATATTTATTGACATATTAAATTAAATATAAAATACATTTCATCAAATAAACATCTCGGTGAAGGTCGTTCTATATCGGGATCCTCTACTATAACGAAATAGATAGAGCTCACTCTTCGTATCAGAAATGACGGCCGACCTGATCAGATTGGCCGAAATTACAAAAAAAAACCTAACTGTCTTTGGTTTACTCCAAGCTATTTAAGATACAAATACAACTAACGTTGTAGTACACATTTTATTAAGCGGTTTTAACTATACGCAGAAAAACAGTACACTACACTACACTAAATCAATTTTTAATTATTGACAGTTGATATCCGTTGTATATATTTATTTATGCAAGGATTGAATTATTTTTAATTCCCAACTCAAAGAGATTTTAAAACACCTATAAGTATTCATTTTAAACTATAATCAAAATCTTCATGGTACAAACAATGGTAAGCATTATATGAATAACATTTAATAAATAAAATCGTTTTCTTGAGCTCCCTAATATCTATTCCTGTTATTTAACGCCTTTGATTTATAATATAATAAGAGAACTCAACTCGATTCTCTTAATGCTTAGATAAAAACTGATGATTCGTTCAGTATATAATTAATGTTTTACAATAAAGTTTCATTGTTTTAAATATTGATTTCAGACAACTGCCGTGACAACCACACAAAAAAAGGTCGGCACTAGTAATGCACCACCCGGAGGCATGCGGAAGAAATCGGGACCGAAATTCGAACTCACAGAAGAACAAAGGAGGGACATCAAAGAAGCTTTTGATTTGTTTGACACTGAAAATACTGGAAAGATTGATACAAAAGAATTAAAGGTGGCTATCAGAGCCCTTGGATTTGAGCCTAGAAAGGAGGAAATTAAAAAGATGATTGCAGAAATTGACAAATCAGATGGTAAAGTGACATTTGAAGATTTCCTCGACCTAATGACTGTTAAAATGGCAGAGAAAGATACAAAGGAAGAAATCATGAAAGCCTTTAAGTTGTTTGATGATGATGAAACTGGTAGGTACAACTATTTACCAAAGTCAATAATAGTCTACCAATTTTTTTTTCTTTTGAATGTCCACTAATGCCGACGACAATGATCTAGTGGCAACAAAATGTCCATGCTAAAAATCATTGCTGCTCTTACAAGTGTTTTTCAATCCTTGTCTTATTTTTGCTGTGGCATCAGGGGCAGGGTAAATCGCATTGCTGCTTGGCGTTTAAATGACTCCAAGGTATTATTAACCAGTATGCTCCTAATGCCACGAATAAAATAAAGAAGTGCTCCATAAAAATTAATAAAATAAAAATTGATTTCAACCAACTGTGTGTCAGGGATGTGCACCGCTTTCTCATGATTGTGGTAGGGATTGCAAAATACTTGTTTGAATTATAAAATTCTTGATCATTGGTTGTGGCTGAAGTTGGTGTCAGTGGAGCAACTCTCCATTCGTGGCATTCAAAAGGTTAAGTACACCTCAACTTTAAGAGTTTTGCCATTTTTACTGAAGTGGCCAATTAAAGGTCTCCAAGCCAGAAAATACACGTTTTGTATATTTTTATTTGCATGTGTCTTGACCAACTGAGTTTTGATAGTTTTTGGCAGAGGGATAGTTGGACATCTGGTTATGTAAATTAAAAAATCACTTGACTATTTCCTTTTTGTGAATGAAGCTGCAGCCATTCTATAGTGATTACTGATTAACATACCTTCACATTAGTAACATTTATTTAGACTTTATTGCACAAAACAAGTCAGTACAAATGGCAAACTTAATGTCAAATGGCATTCCCTACCAGTCAACCATATAGGGGAAACAGAGATGCTTCAAGTGGGTAAAAAATTTATTAACATTCAAATTTTTTTTTTTAATTGCTCCAGTAAGAAACAGCTGTAGAATGTTTCAAAAGCATGACTACAACTATAGGGTATAATTATAATTTGTCATTTAAACTTCCAGGTAAAATCTCTTTCAAAAACTTGAAGAGAGTGGCAAGAGAACTTGGTGAAAACCTTACTGATGAAGAGCTGCATGAAATGATTGATGAAGCAGACAGGGATGGAGACGGGGAAATCAACCAAGATGAGTTCCTACGTATCATGAAGAAGACTAGTCTGTATTAGGTCTGATAAATTATGTTTTTTTTTGTACTGTATCTTCGAAAGCACAAATTATATCCTTGAAAGGGATAGTCAAATTGTAGCAGTTACTGAAAAGGCAGGCCTATCTTATAGCAGCATGTTATTGGAATAGTTATATTTTTATATAAGTGTTGGAAAGGAATGATATGATTTTAAGCATAGCCAGGCTAGCACAACTGACGGCAGCTTATCACTTGACACTTAACATGTATATATCACACTGTACTGAATAGAACAAGATAAGTGATGTATTACGTCAGGCCATAAATGGATGATGCCATAGGTGTTTCAGCTGTTTTAAGTATTAAAGAAATGGGTCATAAAGCTTTAAATTCAATCAATTATGACAAGAACTACAAAAGTCTACTCTTTGGTGTAGCTCATTTTTTCAATATTTATAATTATGACTAAGGACTAATGGCAGTTAAATAGAAGTAGGGTGCGGTTGCCCTAGCTCCTGGGAATATAGTGATAAAATAAATATTGTGTAACACACAGGCTAAGGAAACCCTATCAACTTTACACTTTTTAAAGCATTTTTATTACTTACAGATTTTAAATTACCAAAGACTAAAGATAACTAAGTTTTATAATATCAGTCTCAATCGAATTATTCAAATAAGGTCACACTTTTTCATTTTAAGAATAAATTTATTTAAGTTTTAACAATATCATTTTCCATAAATATACAATAAAAGATCTATTTTCACTTTATGATATAATAGGCTGTAGATGTATAACTTAAATCATTTATCAGATAACTTAAATCATTCCATGTTAGAGTAGCGATTCTTTGATGTTACTATTTAAGTTCATTATCTATTCGTGAATGTGACATTGTAGGTGTAATTGCAGATCTGAAAACTTTACTAGCAGTATTCCCACCTTTATTTTGTAAATGCAGTATTGTGTTTTGTACATCTAAAGCCAATAATTTTAATTAATATATTCAAACTTTTACAGGTTTGTGTACATTAATGTGATAAAAGTATTAATAATTGACTTTAGATGCTCACAACTAGGTAGTTACATAAAAAAAATTGAATAAATTGTATGGCACCTTATGAGCATTTTTTCTATTAAATTCATTAGAACATGTAAGAAATATCAGTGCACGTCATTGGAATGTAAGGTAAACCAATTTCTCTTACAAGTGGTACACAATAAGGCCCTATCATATGAAAAAACTTAAAACATTAAAATACAAAATTGCTGCTGGTTTAAATTAAACAAAAAAGTAGATGACATGGTACAGTTGAATTCTTAAACATCAGAGCAAAAAATTGATCAAAAATATGAGAATACAATACACCTGTGTAGAGGTAAGTTCAGATATGTTTGATTACATATTTGCTCAGTAGTTTAACAACTAGATGGTACCCTCAGAGAGCTTTCAAAATGTATGGTCAGTGACAGCAAATAGATGATCATCACTAAGTGATGGCCATATTGCAGATAGGAGCCAGCATCTATCTAAGGAGTGGCTCATACCTAAACACCTACTTTGCACTTTTGACTAGTCATTCTCAAGATAATGAAAACCTCTATTTAAATATTGTCTAAAATTAAGAAAGGACAAGCAGCTAACAATTTCAGTAACAAATTTTGGGAGCACTATGTTCATAGCTAATAACATTATTGTACAGGAAATTTGATTTGCATAGTTGATATTTCTTATAAATTCTTTAAAAAATATAGAAACCATTGATTTTATCTTATCCTAATTACATTTTGTACTGCAAATTCTTTTAGATATGACATATTTTGCTGATTATCTATTAATTAAACACATTTGTCACCAACTGATCTCATCAAACTTACAATATGCCTCCCAAATTGAATGAGTGCCACAAATAAGTGTCACTGGCATAGTACATATTCTGTAGACACTGTCATAGGACTTAAAAATTAAGGATGTATATGGTGTGTGACTGGCATAGGAGTAATAACCTTTAAACATATCTGTTATCACTGGAGACAAACATGTTAAAATTATGATTTATAAAAAGGCATTTCATGCAGCAGATCTCTCAATAACATTTCCCTCAGGCTGCCCAAAGTAGGCTTTCTTACACATCTTTACAAATAAACCAGTTTCCACAACTCCTGGTATCATCTTGATGGTTTTGTTTACATGGTCCCAGTCCAAGTCTTGATTAGTAAATATCCAGTCTAAAATGAAGTTTCCATTATCAGTCACTACAGGTCCCGCTTTAGCAATTGCACTCCGCAATTTGACCTCCCCTCCAAATAAACTTACAATCTTATTTTTAATTGGAACATAAGCCATGGGAACAACTTCTACAGGAATACCCTTCTTGTATCTATCTCCTAGCTTGGAAGCATCTTTTGTATAATCAGCGATGACAATCATTTTATCAGAACAGGAGGCAACAATTTTCTCTTGCAATAAACAACCTCCACCTCCTTTTATCAAGGTCATGTTTGCATCCACCTCATCTGCTCCATCAATAGTGACATCAATATGGGGGTTAGTATCCAGTTCTCCGAGAATAAGGTTATGTTTGACAATGAGTTGCTTGGCTTGGAATGATGTGGGGATACAGGTCACCTTCAACTTTTCTGTCTCGACTCGTTCTGCTAGTCGTTGCACGGCGTATACCACAGTCGACCCACTGCCGACGCCGAAAACAGAATTATTCGTCACAAACTCATCCACTGCTCTATACGCGGCCACTTGTTTCGCTTGTTCTAAGGACATTTTTACTTCAGTACTGAATCGAACACTTGGGATGGTGCACTGGAACTTTACCAACGTAATGACGATGTCCTTTAGTAACATATACTGTATTTTTTGAATGTGTTGTGTTGGAATGTTTCTATATATATCACCGAAAACAAAAAATATCACTTGTAACCGCGTGGTACTATGCAGACTGAATTTGTACTGTATATGCAAGGTGCATAAGGTTGCGTCGATAGAGCCGAACGGAACGGAACGAATCCGGCTTCAGCTTGATTTGACAATGACATGACATACCTGCGATTCTGCGTTTGGTTACTTTGGTTTGCTCGCGAAGTTGGCCGAGGCGAAGTTATAGTCTGGCCATCGAAACGTGATACTGAAAATTACCGCCAAATTTAAAAATTCTAGCACATATTTCATCGCCAATGAGCAATAACTGATACCAATGCAATGGTGCAGATATATTAGTCATTGGCGATGAAAAATATAATGTCAAAAGTACCAAAACTGTTTAGCCCTAGTTTGTACAGCGATACTAGAGCTAGAATTTTAAAATTTCGTGGTCTGTTTCAGTATCACGTTTCGATAGCCAGACTAGAACTATTGTAGTTGTATTGGCGGCTCCATGCATCTACACTACTCGCGAAGTTGAGTGACAGTGAATATGATAATGTGGAGAGGCATTTCGCTGCGGAAACCCATATTTCGGCCAACTTCGCCTCGGCCTATTTCGGCCAAGTTCGCGAGTAGGCTGGAGCAGCAATATATGTATGTAAACACTTTATTGTACATAAAAACAAGAAAAACTGATATAATTTAATTAATTTAATGTTCTATCTAAAAATGTATATAAAAATAATAACATAAATTGAAGCATGATGACTTGCCGTGCAATTTTAAAAGCAAGCTTGTACAGTGTACCTACCCGGAAACACGGAACCCTAATGAAGATTACTTAGCTGTTCGGAATGTATACAAACTTTAGAAATTAGACGGAAATAATAATTTTGTTATGGGCAATATTGGCTCTTATATAAAGTAATTTACATTATTGGTATACCGATGTCACACGGTAGCCAAACCGCAGTAGATAACCTTGTTATCATAACATTATCGCACATAAACATACATACCTACTAAAATTCGGTTAACTACCTACGTTGCAATTTGTTTAAATTGTGTGCTGAATTTTCTTCTTCTAATGTTTATAGCTCGATTCACGTAAAAAAGAGCGTTTTGTCAATATTGTTGCGCAGTACAAAACATTTTTTTTTACATACGAATAAAATGGATAGCAAAAAAAGAATTCCAACTAATATTGTAATTTAATTTATCCGTTGGCTGAATGTATGTATGTATTTATTTTTTATTATATCTATGTATTTATTTGTTTATTTATTTGTTTTTTATGTATATATTATTATTATCCGATTTTTGCACCGCCTAATAAATAAATCTTATTTTTTTCAAGTTTTCCACTACCCAAAGGTTGTTTGGAAGAGATCGCTCTTTAGCGATAAGACCGCCTGTTGTTTACCTCTAATTGTAATGTCTTGCATTGTATTTCTCCTGTATATTTTATGAGGTGTGCAATAAAGAGTACTTACTTGTATCTTTTATCTTGTAATTTACTTACCCATACCTACTAATCACGATAAACCACTATGATTCAAAATTACTATTCTGGTTTATGCACTTCTTGATAAAGTTTTCTTAACTCTTCGAGAATTTGGTCTTGGTCTGAGATAAGATTTCTGACGGTTTCCAAATGAGAAGTGAAATATAGCTGCTTGTTATTCTCTAGTTCATGTATGTATTCGATAGTTTTCAGTGGAATATCGCCATCAGTAATGTCAAATATATCGTTTCGCATTCGTTTATCAAGAAACATTTCACTAACACTCGGACTTGTTAGGGTTTTCACTATTCCTATGTTCCTATGCTTCATTTCACACCTTACCCGAAGTCGCATATTTTGAACTCTAAGATTTCGTAATTCTTCTGTAGTAGCTAATAAGTTGTTTTCCATAATGTTTAGTTTGTTATTCAAGAATCTATTCCGCTGTTCAAGCTGTGCGCATCTATCTCGCTCGTTGCAATAATCAGCATAGTATTGCTCACAAGCAAGTAGTATTGTTTGGAGTTCTTTTATAAGTGAAATATCTTTAGGCGTTTCATTTCGCATTTCTTGCAGTTTATTATAACCGAAATGTATGGAGTTACTAATAAGTTGTACTTCATTGTCCATGTTATATTTTTCCATTCGCAACTGTTTTATGAAACTCAAATTTTGGGCCTCGTTTTTCGCTAAGTCTAACGACTCGCCTATAGTTGCGTTCAGTTGATGAGTGAGCTGTTCCATTTCTCTATTTTTGGCAGAAATTATGATCTTCGCTACATCTGAAAAAGAAACGTGTCAGGCATTAGACCTGTCACATGAAGTAGGTATAAAAGATATCGATCGTTGAAAATTATTAGAAATGTTGAGTAATGTAGAACTGTTAAGATAAAATTAAAAATTAAGAAACCCCAGACATGACAACCTATAAGAAGATAATAAAGATAAAATCTATGTGCCTTTACAATGAACAGTAGAAAACGAATCTAAGCTTCGTTGAGTTGGGGGACCGCTAAGTAAATTAAATTAATAGACCTCCTTGTTTACTACGGAACCCTAAAAAGCTGTTACTCATTTAGGCAAGAGTATTTTTTGTTAAAGGTAAAGCTTAGGGGGAGTAGGGGTACATTGATACGCGGGGCACATAGATACGGTAGTCATAAAACCTAAACGAATGGTTGTGTACAATTCATTCACGCACACATAGACGTCACTTACAAGGCGAATGAGGCGCCGGAGTTTCACCGCGGCTCAGTCGCTCAAACGCATTTGACAAGTACGGACACGTTTTTTAAGACCGCGAGTAAAAAATCGATCATTTTAGGAAGTGACTTATTAGGCAGTATTATAACGTTATCGGAGAGGAATCTACGACATGCAGTAATTAAATACGTTGAATTATTCTATACAATAGCCATTTTATCCTAGATACTTCTAGAATTTTTTCTATCTTAATTTGTATTTAAAAAATTACCTCGGGGCACATAGATACAAACGTCTGTGGGGTAGATTGATACTGTATCAATGTATGTCAATACATAAATAATGTTTATATGTTACTGTTAGTGTTTCAAAACAACTGATTGTTAGCATGTGATCTTAAGTTTATAAGGAAAATAGGTGTAGGATATATATATTGACTATTTACCTATATATATCAAAGATAAATATAAGTACAAATTAAAGTTACTGATAAAACCTAGTTGATTTGCCATAAACATTCATGAGACTGATTATGCCATAAATAAATGATAATATAAATCAATATAATGCATTTTCTTTCATTTTTAAATAAGATTATATATATTACATAGGATTATATGTGGGAGTATCAAAGTACCCCAGGTGTGTATCAAACCGCCCCGTATACGGGGTAGTTTGATACAAATCCCATTTTTCAGAAAAAAATACATAAAAAAATCAATATGTTGTTTTGCGGATAAATGTACACTTACGTTTAAACTAAGTTAAACACTCGAGCTATCAAAATATTGTTTGTTGAAATTACTCTTTCCCTGCCGTTTTTATCGTCTATGCAAAAAAATCGTATCAAGGTACCCCATCTCCCCCTACGTGGCCTTTAGTCGCTTTAAAAGCTTGCAGGGTGTTGCTATAACGCTAACTACTCGTAAATGTAATCTGTTTGTTATAATGTTGAATGTAATTGGTTTGCAAAATAAACGCATCTTCTTCTTCTATTGACTGACCTTAGTGACCTCAATCAAAGGAAACTGTTCAATAGTCCTAATGACAATTCAGCTTTAGCAGAATTGCAAAAACGTAGAAACAGTAAGTCAGAACTGTGACAAAAATTATAATATGTGAGATTTTTTTCTGAGACTCGCTTTTATTACCGTCTGTACTTTCTTACACAAACGTTAATTGCTCACCAAGACCAATCAGAAGAGCCCAAACACCATAGATTTATCTTGTGCTGTTTAAAAGTTCCTACGGCCATCTTCAGCTCCAAGATACCAAATGATTGTACTGTCAAAATATTATTAAATTGTTGGTTACAAACTAAGGCTGGTCATCATGGGACCCTCAGTTAGTGAGTGATATAGAAGTTGATAATAAAACATTTAACCAACATTTGGAATTCTTGGCTGAGATCCATTCACAACAAGATGGTTGTCATCAGATCTTCATTTAGTGAGTGATATCGAAAATAAAACTTAACATTTAAACAGAATTTGCAATTCTTGGCTTTAATATTGGCTGAGATCTATTCACAACTAGCTGGTCATCATGAGACCCTCATTTAGTGAATGATATAGAAAATGCTAATAAAACTTAACCCTTAAATGCATGATGATGTACCTATATACATATACCTATCCAAAATTTTGAACTTTTGTTTTTAATATCGCCTGAGATCCATTCACAACTAGCTGGTCATCATGAGACCCTCATTTAGTGAGTGATATAGAAAATGCTAATAAAGCTTAACATTTAGGCAATATTTGGAATTATTGGCTGAGATTTTGTCACTTGTTCCAATTAAAGCTGAATATCTTGGAAACTTCTAGTCCTATTTCCACCAAACATAGCAAATAACCATCTCGACGGAAAAATCTTTCGATTAAAAAAAACCGCACTCAAATTGATCCATCCGTTTGGGAGCTACGATGCCACAGACAACATACAGATACACATATTAAACTTATAACACTCCTCTTTTTTCGTCGGGGGTTAAAAATACAATATACAAAGATGCAACTATCTTATAAGATAAGTATACATCTTCTGAGGGTTTGTAGTGTGTGTTGTAAAAATCAATGGCTCTCGAATCAGGATCAGTGGTTCTATTGGAGATATACCTATTGGTAGGACTCTCGTGTTTGCCCGGAAAGCGGTTAAGGTGGATACCCATTATACCGTATCATGCTATGACCGTAATATGAACGTGTCAGGCACGGAATGTAACGCGACACGGACCGCTATGCCCACTACAACGTGCCCACATCATTTCATATCCGTGCATAACGAGCTTAGTGACCGTAGTGTCCGCGTATCATCCCCGTAGCATAAGCGAGTTTAGTGACCGTAGTGTCCGCGTATCATCCCCGTAGCATAAGCGGATTTAGTGACCGTAGTGTCCGCGTATCATCCCCGTAGCATAAGCGTTCATACCCGGCGTTACAGTTCTATGTAGTTTCATCTATCTGGAAGAGCAATCGAATACTTTTGACAAGAAAATTAATCCTATACTTACCTACCTATACTTTTACAATGCCTATTAGAAAATTTACCATGAGGGAATTAGTAATGATAGCCATTATCTTAGACTTGGAAGATCAAGAAAACAACAGAATTCATATTTCCGGTGTCCCCTTGTTTCGCAGACAGAAATCTCACAGAATTTCGTTTCGCAGAAAATGTTTTAATGAATATGTGGATCATATATTTTGAGTTAAAATATTATTGTTTTAAAGACTACTTACTTGAAAGAAACATATTTCACATTCACAGAAACATAAATCAATGAATTTTATTATCTCTTTTTTTTTATTAACAGACTCATAGGTATATTATATTAGTTGAATATAAATATTTTTATGTATTCTTAATTCGCTGATAGATTTTTTTTATAGAATATTGTTTCACAGTTTTCTATAATGTTTAGTCCCAGTATTTTTCTTTAGAATATTTTTTTTTAAGCACCGCTTTACTACAAATTATTTCGAAAACCTAAATCAAATAAAAAGGAGGCGTTAGTAGGTTAGGTTAAAGACCGTAAACTGTAGGTTAGGTTAGGTTTGTTTTATGACTATGGATAGCGGAACGTCAGAATGCTTGCTTGCATGGAAGTATATTAAAATTTAGCAGTTAGTAGGTAATAAAATCTATAAAACTGTAGTATATGAAACAAAGTACAAGGAGGAGGAACCCAATTTTCGAACAGCCTCAACAAATAAATTTTTCGTCATCCATTATAATTATCCATTATAATATATAAGTATTGCAAATAACGAGCGTCTTCTAAACTGACGGTATCAGACTGGTAAGAGTGGGTAGAAATATGACAACGCGTTTATAACGTGCTTAGAACGGTCACCATACGCGGTTTTAACCCGTTTGGCCGCCTGCACGCACCGTTCTAGCACTGTTGCGTGCCATTCACGGAGCGTTTCGACACCGGCAAAATATCCTCGCCGACAATATTTGACGGTCCGTGCATGGCACGCGACGGGTATGGTTGGTGACGGAACGGGCTAGTATGCATAGTCTTATACTTTGTAATACAAAGAATATTTTTTTGCCTGACACGTTCATAGCACGGTCATAGCATGATACGGTATAATGGGTATCCACCTTTAGAGACGCGGGTTCGAAACACGCCTGAACCATTTCAATTTTTAATTTTTTCGCTTCATTGTAAACATTCAATACTTATTTTAAATCAAATATTTCGTCTTTGACTTCCTCTTCTTAAGAAAAACTCTATGTAAGACAAAATTAAGGCAGTTTAACACGCATTTTCAGTACGGATTTAAATCTTACTTACTGCATGCTATCTTGAGGTCTTTCTTTAGTTTTTTCAGCTTTCTATTTTTCGTAATAATTTTCGCAGTGCATTTGTTCATCTTTTCCAATATGTCGACATGGTCTTTGTTCCTGCTCAGATTCTCTTCTTCTATCTCGAACTCGAATCTAAACCTACAATATAAATTGTGGGTTAGTAACAACAAAATTTGGAATTCTATATTGGCTGAGATCTCGTCACTAGTTCCAATGAAAGCTGCTGAATATCTGGGAGACTAATATTTCCACAAAACATAAATAAGAACCCAAGGCTTTCGATTAAAAAAGATACACTGATACACGTGTTAAACTTTTAACACTAGGCTAGGCATCTCTCCCAAGGTTTTGGACTAGACTCTGATGTGACAACTCATTAATAATAATAATAGTCACCTATAGTATAAAAGTAAGAACTCTGCCGTCATATCGAAATAGGGCGCTTCTACATAAACTTGAAAACGGAGAAAAAAAATATTTAGTAAATTTGAAATTAAAAAATTCGCTGCGTGAAAGAATATAAAAAATGTGATAGGTACTTCTTGCAAAAACGTGTAGAAGCATTTGGGCTATAGGAATTGATATGCAAAATCTAATTCGGATAATATTTAATAATAAATAAATGATATTTTATCGTTTCTCTTAGTAAAAAGAATACAAATAAATACTTTTATACTACAGTAAAAAGACGTGTCTGGCTAGAAACGTCTTTTCAGCGTAGTTTTTTATTAAAACTTCTTTTTTGCTTAGTAATAATACGCATAGCGCATTTTAGTGAACGAAATAAAAAGGACGCATATAGCCATTAAATGCTTTTTAACGTAGGTTGTAAGTAAAACATCGACCTACTTAAAAAGAAAGACGCAGATACGTCTGTAACGCATTTTGATTTTTGACCAGCCCTAATAATTGGTACATTATTGTTGAGGTGAAGGAAGTAGGCAATTGCTTTTTTTTTTAATTACGTTACCTACAAATAAGTTTTAGTTTTACCGCTTTATAAATGTCAAAACGGAATTCTTGCATTGACGACTTTTTATTTGTTTTAATAAAAAGTACAAGTGTATTTTTTTTTCCGAAAACGTCATAAGCTATTTGAAGCAACTGATTTTAGCTTATGTATGCCTTTTCTATATGGCCGTTTTTTTTTTAATGATTGTACCTGTCTCCTTTGAAGTAAATGTATATTTTAATACGACAACCCTTTAAATTTAAAGAAAAGCAAACTAATATATTTATGTATATTTATTACAGTAGACTCAAAATATACACCAGACATCAAACCAAGAATAGGTTTAGCAAACGTGGCTGTTAAAAATAAAAATAATTTAATGACCGCAAATATATCCCAGAAAATAAAAAATAACAAACGATTTCTTTTTATGGGGTGCATAGTTTTCTATGGGTGTGAAAATCGATTATAACGCAAAGGTAAGGGAAGGTACGGAAAACCTTCGAAGTGTGGTGTTGGTGAAGCATATAACAGTAAATGGTTGAACACCATAAGTCCGGTCCGGTCCAGGGATAGTGGCGCTACAAACAGCTTTCATATGGCAATAATGTGCATACGTTATATTATTAAACGTGAGTAGCGATTTATCACAGACCAAACTGAATTTTTTTTACCGGAATGCTGCTCAATCCTTCGTTCTTCTTGCGAAATAATTACTGAATTCTATTGAAAAAACTTGACTTTTATCACTGTGAACAGTTTTGGCTTTATTATGAAAAAAAAAACTAAAATGGAATATCTAAAAAGTCCTGTTTCCTCTTTGTTTACTTACATCAGTGACATTCACTGACTTTCAACGTTAGTTACCAAAAATGTGTCGTTGTCAGTAAAGTAGTACCTCTAAAGAACCGCATTATGGCGTGGGTTGAAAAACACCCTGTTAGAGTATACATATAGTATATATTATACTATATCAGCCACACCGACAGGAGTTTGAGTCTTAAATTTATGATGATAATTTAAAGAAAACCTAAAAATTTCCTTCAACTGCCTGGACGCATCTGATTGAATTGATATCCAACCGCGAGCCCCCTTTACCCCGCACGCTTAACTTTACTACGTAGAAAAGACGGTACTGACACTTGCGCCTGACTTATTGTGACTTAAATGGTGATTTCACTCAGATGAAAAGGCGCAACTACGCAGAACCGTCTTTTCTTCATATTATCGTGTAGAAGCGCCATTTATTTTTATGAAAATGTCCATATTTTTCTAAAATAATAAAACGCTTTCGCTTACATGGGTCTTTTTATTTTAGCATACATCAGTAATGCCTTTTCTCATTCGTTGTATACGCGGTATCCCGCAGATACGTCCTTTTTGATTGTAGGTTTCACAGGGTTCTGTTCATTTTTAGTCAAATTTAAAAATACTGGTAGATCCGTCTTTTTTTGCTGATTCCGAATATGTATAGAACTCATTTTTGACAAAAATGTTAGATGCGCCCTTTTTCGATATGACGGCAGAACCGGTCGTGGGACAAAGATGAAATTTATTGTTCACATTGGGGCATTAGTCTAGAGGAGTTATAAATATCATTATAGACCTTACCTCTGAATCTCACTAGCTATCTTGCACAGTGCATTTCGCCAAATATCTCCGTTAGCACCCTCGCCGCCGATGTTTCCTGTTAAACTAAGTTCTAAATTATTACTCATTTTCGCACCTTCTGAAGCGTTTATGTGATAGTATTATTACTTAAATATAAATTTTATAAAAATATAAATATCGAATAAATTGTTTACTTATAAAATTGACGTACAATTTTGACAGTTAAAATATCTTATTTCAGTTCTTGTCATAAGTCATTCATAGCAAAGAGAATATAACACTATGATTCATAGTGTTTCTTTATCGTATGTACGACTATACAAGGTGTTATTATGTACGGTAGTATATTATATTGTTCTATTCATCGACGAGATGACGGTTTGCGACTGACCAGCACCAATTTTATACTCTTTTATAACGTTATTTTATGACTACTTGAAGAAAATGTAATAGGTTAAGCAGTTGGCTTGGATTAGGAGTATTACTGCCCAAATCGATTGTAACGTACCCTTTTTAAAATGGTTGGTACTGTACGTATACAAATGCATAGTCCATTCGCTTTACTTAGCTGTATAAACAAAGAAAGCTCGTATAGTTTGCAGGCAGACGTACGGCGTGTCAGCCAATTTTCCGGCAAACGCCGCCGCCGCCCCGTAGAGCCATTTCGTTTGTTCGCGAGACAAGCTCGCGTGGTAACCATTTCACGGTCGATTTCGCCCCACCACTAAAAATAGGACGTATCTTCTGGACAATCTGTTGTAATGGAAAAGGGAACTCCGGCAAAGGATAGTGCTTTGTAACATCGGCCTGCAAAATAAGTTCGGAACGTAATTACGGGTCAGGTCGATACAGGGCGATTAAATTGTATCGATTACATGTATTGTGACAATACAACTACACTAAAATATGCCTTAGGTACCTATAAAATGTTCTACTGATATTATAAATGCGAAAATGTGTGTTTGAATGTTTCCTAACAAACAAAAAATCCTCTTGTAGTGGCTTATATAGCCAAAAATATTATTCTTGTAAAGGCCATATTATCGCTAATAAGGGTGGATTTGGGCACAAATTATAAATACAATAACCTTATACTCAACTTATAGTTGCTTTATTATTTGATTTATTTATCTTGTAAGTGCTCTATTGTGACAAGCAACAAGGTAGTCAAACTTATAATGGCATGGAAAATGCACTAAAAAGGTTAATATACTTATAAGAACTATATTTAAAGCGTTTATAAGGGTGATCGTCCTTATACGCGTTTTGTTATGGTCCGATTTAAGGGCGTAAAATTCATAACGGCAAAACAAATGCCCCTAATAAGGTATTTGGCTCTTATAACTGTATGTTTATGACTGTGCAATAAGTTTATTTTCTTTTTTGTAATAGGTAGTTTGACGAAAAATAATTAGTCAACATCTTCATGATTAATAGTAAACGGTACCTAAGTTATTTTTTTATTCTATGTTAGAGTACCCGAATCTATAGTGAAAACTGTGTGGGAATTTAAATTTGTGATAGATTATGGTATAAAACATGATGTGTTATCAACGCGCCTTTGTATTATTGCGGTTTTGTACTGAAAATGTGGTTAATTATTTATTAGTCATGTTTTATAAAAGGCCATTATAAGAGCGATAGAAATTTGCACATCATCTACAAATACACTATGAGATTAAAAATCTATCATTAGCAATAGGTGTTGCTTATGATTCGCCATTTTATATGTCGTTAGGGTTCCTTTCTCACAAGTGAAGGCCCTTATCTACTAAGTAACTAAGTAAGAAATGTTTTAACTGTAGATATCCGACTCATCCAAATTTACCATCACACTTTGTCATACGTCGTGAATATATAGGTTTTGCAACAATTCACTTTCATTTTCTGTCAAAATTGTAAAGCGTATTTGATATACGACCATTTTATTGCAGATGAATGCGAATATTGTCATCCGTAATTTAAATAGTAACAATATTTCTAAATAAACATTGACACTTATTATTAATCGGACGAGTAAGTATAAATTTAATATTTAAAAAAGTTTGATAAATTAGTCAAATACCGATTATTATTACATATAAAAGTACAATAAAACCAAATACTTCATTAATTCATTCATTTAACACGTCATTAATTACATAAGATATAAAATTTGATTGATAAACGAACTTAAAATCGTTATTTATTAAATTCATTTGGCTGAATGTACACGCGCTTGTGCCATTTAGACATAAGACGAATATTAAAAAAATGCTTTTGCACATGCGCAGTAGTAGATGTCAAGCGCGGTTTACAAATAACCCCGCCATTTTTTATTAATTACTAGTTTATTTCGAAATTTTTTCAATTCCTCATTTGACGATATGTCTGTATCACTGTCACTGCCGCTACAAATGTATTCCTCAGTGCTTTCCTGCTCACTCTCATGTTCCATAAAATAATCTTCTACGGAACCACCGGCTGCTACCTCGGTACCAGATTGGTCATTTTGTAGATTTACAGAAGTATTAGGCGTAACCATATAAAACCTTTTAATATAACACTATAGAGAACATAGCCCTTATTAGTATTATATAAGTGAATATGGATTGCTTTAATTCTTATTAAGACTATATAAAATGCTATAATTCATTCGTTGGGTAAACATCTTATAAAAAGCTCCTATAAGCCGAAAAGCTTTATAGGTACCTTGTGCATTACTTTTATAAGAATGATTGGCCATATAAAACGCCTTTACAAGGCTTTCAATATTATACAGCTAAAACGCAATGTAGCTAGCTTCTATAAGAATATAAAAAAAATTAACCCTTATTGTAGCCATATTAATTGGTTTTATTAACGTTAACATAACCAAATTATAAGAATAAAGGCAATTTTAGCCAAATTGTCTTATAAAAAGCCGTTAAAAGGTACATTGTTTGTAATGAATGCCATTTTAAAACAACTATGAGACTGTAGTCCTTATAGATTTAATTTTATAAGGTTATTTTGTTTGTTGGGTTGTTACTCAATAACGTGCAAACATTTGAACGTATTTAGTTAAATTAAACTTTAAACATCGACAAATCTGGCCATGGATGTAAATTAGAACGCAGAATTTTTAAATCCCGGTAACCCAAGCTAAGTCGCTGATGAAGTCAGCTTGTCTATAAAAACATGAAAATCCTATATTTTACATCAGAACCGTATATCAGAGCTGGTACCTACCTACCTATTATGCAGTTTTCGCTATAGCTACGCGGCACAATAGAGTGATGAATGAAAATGATTCACCAATATACTTATTCTAAAAGGATCCCGATCTTACTTAGCCGTTATCCGCACGGTCGGTTTATTTCAATTTCCTTCATAAAGACGGTATTCTCGGATTTGAAGTAGATTTATCATGCTCGGATAAAGCGGGCACTTTTTGTGCTTTTCTTATGCCTGGATCTGACCCGAGATCTGTCCACTTAATGTGAATAATGGTGTACGATGGAAAACGAATGCGAACCGAACACAAAAGACAACAATGCGAAGCGATTCCAGGACTTGATACAAGAATTTTGGCAAAGTAATGTACACGAGTATAGTATACCTATGTATTTACGACGTGTTGTCTTGTGGTGCACTCGCGCTCTTGTCATATAAGTCCAGGCGCCAGTCTTTAGTTGGCTCTAGTTATAGTTGATGTACATATAATATGTGTAGGTATGTTTTCTGGCCCAAATCCCTGTATTACTTATTATACAGCAGTTTTATGCATGCAATACATTAACTGGTGAATGTACAATCCAGGTAAAATTAATACCTAATAGTTAATTTTCTCCCTTTTGGACTTCCATATATAAAGGGGAGGCCTATATTCAGCAGTGGACGTCCTATGGCTGAGATGATGAGGTAATTTTCTGTTCTTACTTTAATAGAGTAAGGTAAAAAAACTGAACTTTACAAGGTAAAACATAAAAGTTTAGAGATGTACATGTAATGTAGTTCATGTGATGTGATGTTATGTGATGTC
The DNA here is from genome assembly GCA_947623375.1 of Apotomis capreana. Lineage (NCBI taxonomy): Eukaryota > Metazoa > Arthropoda > Insecta > Lepidoptera > Tortricidae > Apotomis > Apotomis capreana. The sequence continues at coordinate 10,129,746 of OX392503.1, read as the reverse complement.
ATGTGACATAATGTAATGTTAAAGGACGATGGGCAAATTTGTATGGGGGGTGTCCCCACCCACCAACAGAGATGAGACCGGTGCAGATAGTTTTATAATGACCCAAAAAAGGTGGTTAGATAATTATTAACTTAAAAATCAATGGGGTTCTCCCGTAATTAGAGTTTAAAGTTCGGTAATTATCTGCATGTGGCGGACGTTGGTACTAATTAACTCATATATTTTTAGAGCTTTTACATAGATGGTAGCGCCGGTATATTAATAAACAGCTTGACAACTTTAGAAATGGTCGGAAATGAATGATATAATTATATTATTAAATAAATATGCTTAAGTTGCAGTCATAAAATGTTTATATTGCAATAAAATGCAATTTTATTGAAACTACACTGACCATCTAGTGTGGAATAGGAGAACTGACACTGACATTATTCTTGACAGTAATTACTAAACGTGTTGAGTAGCCGAACTAATGATGTACGTCAATAATGCTAGATCCATATAATCGTTTATAAACGCCGCGCGCCAAAGACAGTAAGCAATACATAAAAGTATGTATAGGTACGGAACGAAAATAAGAGCAGAAACGTACATTATCTATCTTACTCATGCTATATGGATTAGAGCGGGACGATAATACAATAATCTCGTTGCGATATCTATCTACATTCCTGCAACTTGATATACGTCTTGATTATTTATTACTACTACTAGTTTTTAAGATATTTCAAGCATTCCGTCAGTATTTAGCCCGTCTCACATACAGGTCGTAAGCTTTAAGATTGGAATACGGCTTTGGATGAAATGGAAGAAGTTCTTAAATAGGTATCTCGAACACATATGTGCGAGTGAGATTAGGTATTAAACTAGAATCATATCGTCAGCTCACGCACTGTACAAGATTAGCTGGTACCGAAAGTATACCTGGCCTAGAAGTTACCTAACATACATTTACTACAGCAGGTAGTGAGTGTCCAGAGTTTCAGAGATACTATTTAGCCCTAAACGTGAAAGAATGATTATTGTCACCTTGACAGTATATCCTCTTTTTTCTCATTTAGAATGTGAAAAAGAGACAAAAAATGTACTGTCACAGTGGTAAAAAATCACCAGTGCGCGCCTAGCCTTATATACTTGTCGTTTCCAGGATACTTTCGCTTGCGCACTTTCACTGAAATATGCAAGTTATCCCTATCTTCCTCGACTTCAAAAAATGTGGCACTCTGGGACTGTTCTACCCACAGTTCTACCCAATGTCTACCAGGCCGCTTCGTATTATTATGGAAAGAATAACACGTTCACTATCCGTGTCTCAGAGCCTCTATATTACAGAGACATAACATGTCAAAATGGGACAGTGAACGTGTTAAGTATATACCATGTCTGGTTGTGATGGGTATAAAAACTCCTCAGAATTAAACACAAACGCCTTACCTGTGTCAATATTTCCGTACCTACTTTTTGAGAGCGCTTATCAAAAAAATGTAGAAAAAAAGTAAAAATTGTAGAAATGAGAAGTTGGATGTTACGATTGAGACCTGCATCCATCACCTTAATATACTCGTAAAGTATCATTTCATATATACCATGTGGCTAGACTTGACAGAAAATTAATCATCATCATACCCCCCGATTCAGTCTATCCGTACCACCACTTCCCCCATCGAAGAAAAATGTGGATTATTCCCTAATGTTTTTTTTGTTCTTCACTTTGATTTTGACGTTTTCACAAGCTTAATTACTTGTATACCATTTCAGTATGTAATCCTCAGTATCGTGAGATTTTCGATGTGGAGTAGTTTCCGATTTAGGACCTATTTGGAACTATCCAGAAACTTTAAAAAAAATTGCAAAAAAAGAACCGACTTCAATAAAACTAAAAAGCCAAAAATAACCCGTTCAAGTACAGATTACATTTGACTCACCCTTTGAAGTAGGTTTATATATTACTAGCTTTTGCCCGCGACTACGTACGCGTGGAACTTGATAAAAGGGATTATTAAAAGCGCCTAAGTAAATGTATAATGTATCAACATATCGTTTGAATTATCTCCTAACTCCTAACCGTTAAGGAGTTGTACCTTCCATCATCAGATCAGCATTAGAAAATGATGACTACCATATGCAAATACTTAAATAGTTTTAGAAAATATATGAAAAATATTATGTGCCTATAAAATTTCATGAATTCCTTCGATTCCTCATGGATCTCGTCATTCGATCTTCACCAAAATTTTATGGGACCAACCTTGATATGTCTATTCATGAACCTAAAAAGAATTTTCCAAATCGACTGACAAATAACGGAGTTCCGAGGTAACAAACATAAAAAAAACATACAACCGAATTGAGAGCCCCCTCCTTTTTTAAAGTCGGTTAAAAAAATTATATAATAAGAAAGAATGTGTTTCAGCCATTCTGATGTCAAGTTGGCAATTATGCGTCCATATAAGTACTAAAACTTGGTATCACTCACCTGGAGTGGTATCCGACTATCATATAGCCCTTGGGATCTCTCTCACCATTTCTCCCAAGTATTTTCCCTCTATCAGCGAGATACTTTTTACTTAATGAATGGCACTACACAGTGCCATATATACCTTACTATCTATCGCGTGTCTGTCTGTCTGTCTGTCTGTCACCAGGCTGTATCTCATGAATCACGATAGTTAGATACTTTCCACAGATGATGTATTTCTGTTGCCGCTATAACAACAAATACTAAAGACAGAATAAAATAAAAAAACATTGAGGGGGCTCCCATACAAAATAAGTGATCAGGTTGCGATAACTTTGCACGTCATTTGTATCCGGCGCCATACATACCAGGTGCAAACTTAATCCGGCCAGTTAACACGTTCACAGTCCAGTGCCCTATACATAGGTCATGACGAACTATCTCCACAAGTCCGTGCCCCATACATGGGTCACGATAGCCGACCAGGTACGCACTCAAATCACTGTAATAATATTTTTGTTTAGATTGTTCTATTTTATTATATTCTGATGATCATGATGCGAATTATTGTGTACTGATCATTGCACATAAAGTGTTGTCAAACACATTTTTTATGAACCATTTTCGTTACATATTTTTAACTGTGGAAACACCGCTATTACCCCTGACACCGACGAGCCCCGGGTTCTATTCCCGGGGTGTTCCGTTACTCCTAAAGGCTAAATTTTTCTTTGTTTAATATTTTAGTTAGATATGAAATAGCATTCTATATGGTAACAATCTGAGTGCATACCTGGTCGTTTCATAGTAACCCAAACGTGGAGCACGGACGTGTGATGGAAGTGATTTGCTTGGACATCCAAGAAAATGGAAACATTTTGTATGGGGACTGCGAACGTGTTAAGATGGGACAAGCACGAAACCCTCGGTGCGTGAGTTAAACTGGCACTTGGCCGGTTTATCTCTTTTAAACAAGGTTCAATTTTATTCATTTCAATTCATAATTTATTTAAGACTAAAAATCCATATTATTTGTCAGTAACAATAACTTAATACATAGTGTTAGCATTATTGGACAAAATAAATTAAAACGAATCACACAGTGTGGACTGGATCCATTTCCGCAGGAGTGGAGAGTTCCACCGCACCGGTCTGAGAACTGTGAAGGTTCTCCTTCACTGTTGGTGCTATATGGCCACCGACATAAAAGTAAACTTGTATATTGTATGTTTATATTTAGAATAAGACGCGTGACATCCGTCAGTAAAATAAAATGTAGTAGTTAGTCTTAGACTAGCCTTCGGGCAATAAACGTCTTCACGAAGTACCTCTGCTCTATTAATTATTCCACCTCTGAAGTTATTCCCCCCGGCTGTCGCCACACTTGGTGGAGGCAGCAAACCCTATATTTAGACTCACGCGAGTATTGAAAGTTTCCCCGCTCCCAACTAATTTTGTCCACAGATTCTCGGACCGCTGTAACAATTACGTACTGAAAGCTTACGGTTGGCATAGGAGCCAGACAGGAGTGAAGCGCACCGTCTATATGCGCACGAAGCAAAACGAAGAATAAGTGCACATTTGGCAAGTGCGAATTGCCATCATTGTGGTATTGTATGTTATAACGGAGCGAGTTCGACAGACGGGTGAAGTTGACGAATCATTGAATCACCCATTATCATTTTTCATCCCAAGCGATTATAATTTGTTTGTGCATTGTTTCGGACTCCACATAAGAATGGAGACGAGTACTTTTAATGGCTTTTCCGACGTTGGAGATTTTTAATTAATGGCCCAAGTGAGAAAATACGAATAAAATAATCACAAATGGCGGTTGCGGTTTAATTGTTCGGGACCCGCATTACAGAATAGTATTAGACATCGTTTTAGGATGTTATTTTAAAGTTAAACAACGAATTCCCGTCGAGCCAAGAAATCATGTACAAGGATGTTATCATCGACGGCAAAAGTCGCAAGAATCATCATTAATTCGTTTCTTTACGCTTGAAGCACACGTTGTTGACATCAGACAAGCGATTGTCAGTGAAAATATGGAATTTTACCAGTGAGAAACATTCAGTTTCAGTGTTGTCAAATGATGTAACAAATGTTCTTAAAGAGTGGAAGCCTTCAAGTTCAGCCATTATCACTAATTATATAATATGTTGCTAGTAAAATTTTATTTGATTAATATGTGCTGTGCCGGACCGAGTGCTTATCAAGAAAGTGCAACATCAGGAACAGCGTGCCTGAGCGAGGAGGGCCGCTCAAGAACTGAAGAGCGACGCTGGACACCGTGGACGCCGATCGGAACGCTGCGCTTCTAACAGGCAATAATGATCCATAATATATAATTTGTAGTATATATGTTTATTAGGATGTAAATAATTGTCCCATAATAATTATGCTAGGTGTATGATAGTTCTAGATGTTACTAAGGTCCTACAAATAATCATTTTTCTGCTTGAATTATTACCATATAAGATAATACACCGATTGTCTCCATTGAATTATGTGGTGCAAAAACTCACTCCCAGTGGTCGTGCCAAGAATATAATAATTCATATTAACAGATTAAAGAAATTCTTTAATCGTTAATCCCAATTAATATAAACAGTTCTATATATTTCTAGGGTGTAAATAATAAAACTATTATTTTTCAGAAATTTTTAATTCAGGCTGACTGTACAAGGATGCAATTGTATTGCATTTCTAAGTTATTACTATAGGAAGTTTAATTTATAATTTCCTGCACTATAAATTACTGCACTTTGAATTTATTGCATTTTCAGTACCTTTTACTTGAAATAATTTTAACTTATTGTTTCCTCAGACCTCCAATATTTATTTATAATACTTTATTTCCAGCATTTTAATTTGTGTATGCTAATACATTTTTTTCTTTTCCATGTAATTCGACACTGCAAGGGCCGTTGCTGTCCCAGTTCCTTGGGATTTCAGCTGCTGGTGTGATTGAATGCCTCGCGCATTCGTCATCCAGGGGCGGCAGAGGTTCTGGCACGGGGTGCCAAGAACTTCATGCGGCCTGCATCGGGCCGATGCAGTCTGAAGATTTTGTATTGTTGTTTCTTTTGTCCTTATAATAAATAAATAATTTATTTAATTTTAACTAGGAGATAGGTAGGAATCTAAATAAAGGAATTTTTCGTATTTTTCGTTGATAACTAATTTTACGAATTGACGTTGACATTGCATTTGACGTGTCAATATGACGTGTCATGACATCGTCTTTGGTCGTGAAATTAGTTATGAGGTAATTTTTTTATCGGTAAAGGTTTATTTTTTTTGGTACAAATACTTGGAATAAATTAAAAATATTTATTCCAGGTATTTATTTAGAACAAGGTACGGAATCTTGAAGCATAATTCATATGCTTCAGGATTCTAATATGAAAATAATTAAGGTACAGATTTCTGGGGCATATTTAATATATATGCGCCAGGATTCTAATATAAAGCTAGTGGTAGACGGGTATCACTATTTGTTAGTCCTGTATGGATGTTTGAAGCAAGTGTCATAGACAATGTTTTCAAGCATCTAATACAAGGGCAGTGATATACCGTGGTACAACTGTTTGGGGCATGCGACGTGTGTCATATGTCATACTCCAGGCAGTTAAGGTTAGAACATTCGTGATAATTAAGTCGAGTGTTGTGCCGGTGTTACACCAGGCGATTGAATTACTAAAGCCTGTCATTTTAAATTTTGTATCGAATGGTCTATGCTTTAATATATTAAGTCAGATGACTTTTGGGGACTAGTGAAGTTGGTGCCTTGCCTTTTTTAGCAGGTTTTTGTCAAGGCGAAGCCAGTGTCAGTCAACATGTCAGATTACGTAACATGCCATAGGCTAGTGTCTGCTCATGTCCTGACCCTGGTTATCTCTTAGCAAGAGACCATCTGGGTATGAATGTATGGGTATCCCTGCATAGGTAGGGACCTCTTATATGTTAGGCAGGAGTAGTTTTGTTTAGTGTCTGTATAGTAAAACGAATGTCCCTCGTTTACCCCGAGACGGCGGGAAATGTGAAGGTTCTCCTTCACTGTTGGTGCTATATGGCCACCGACATAAAAGTAAACTTGTATATTGTATGTTTATATTTAGAATAAGACGCGTGACATCCGTCAGTAAAATAAAATGTAGTAGTTAGTCTTAGACTAGCCTTCGGGCAATAAACGTCTTCACGAAGTACCTCTGCTCTATTAATTATTCCACCTCTGAAGCTATTCCCCCGGCTGTCGCCACACACGACTGTTGGACCTCTCGCGTAAGCGCTTTAATGCAGATGCACACCGCTTCCTCATGATGGCCGGGAAACCGTCTGTATGGGCATCCGTCGCGCTACACCGCCACGCACCCTGATTTCGTTATTGTACTGGACATGTACATCGCTATATGGCCGCTGCGAATATGAGACCCATAGACAGCACGTGTACATAGACTGACAATATGCTTTAAATAGCGTTAATTTACCTTGTGTAGTACAGAGTGCAAATCTAGCCAGCATATTACAACGGACAGCCAGCGACCTACGTTCCTTATCCATGTCAAGGTCCTTCCAAGATCCTTCAGGTAACCCAGTGGCCCAAATTAGTTACCTTAATATGCATGTTTTCTTTCTTATATTTTATTTATAAAGGTTTTAAATATTATATACATACAATACACGACAATGCTGATATTTGAATTTACTGAATTTACTCTCTTTCAGCAGCAAATACCTTAAACAAATCTCTCTCTACCTTATGACCTAGTAGCATACCGTTTGCATCATTCTCTTAAGATCCATTCTACATTCAGCATCAGCGATTATTGTCCACCCAGATCCATTGTTCTGAAGTAAGAATCTAGTAAGAGATTTTGTGACTTGATATTTATAATCACGCCTTTTTCCCAACGGCGTAGCCATAGCTAAGTTCATACTCTTGCTACGGTCCTGGCGTGCACGTTGCACTTCAACACTAATTTATCTCGCCTGCATGCTCGTTGGTTTAGTTCTTTTGACCTGCCCTTTTATAGAACGTGTAATCGAGAAAAGTTTGTCTATGTCTTCTTCTTCCAACATATCCATTTACCTTGTAGATTTGTCTGCTCAATCTACTTCCATTCATCCTCTCTAACATACCCAAACTATCTTAGCATCCATTTCTCAATTCGAATTACTACATCTTTTTTCACACCTTAAAGTTTACAAACCGCATTTATTTTAATCTACATTTGATACATCTAACTTTCCGTACACAAAAATGTTGGAACCAATATGCACATCCAGAAACGCCTTATCTTAGAGATTTCATGGCTGGGCAGCTTGGCAAACGGGTCGACCGTCTCTTGTGAACATCCTAATTCACGTGTTCTAATATCTCACCATCATTCGCAACCATACACACACAATTTTTATACTATTTTCTTTATCAAATACCATGGTTTTCGCCTTTTTGGCATTCAATTTAATTCCATTCGTTTACGAAACTTTATTACGATTTTCACAATCTCCTGCAAAATTCAATCTGTCGACGAAAGCGATACTTGACTGAACTGAGAGCATCGTAAAAGAAGAATTGAACACGTAATTACTCCATCATCAATCCACAATCATTCTCTTTAAATTCTGTCAGAGAGTTAGTTAATTCATAAATAAATAATTGAACAGCTATCGTTACACGTATATCCATGTCTATTACCGTTGGATATTGAACCGACACTCATTACAACCGTGCACCAGTCTCCTGTCTTTCCTCCAACGCAAATTCAAAACGCAGTATGACTTACTCTCCACTACGCTCTGGCCTCGGGTTTTCGGCGGGTACCCACCGTAATGTTTAAAACGTCTTTTACGCTTTCTCAAAATCCTTCCCATTCCTTCTTATGCAGTCGCACCAGACAGCTACGCTTCGCTCCCGGTGGTAACTTCACTTAATACATTATTGTATCCACTTTTAAGAAATCTATGTAGAACTTATTTTTCAGTAAATAGATCGCACATGGAGTTAGTTCAAGTGGGGAGCGAAGCAAATATAGTTGAGGAAAATACAAAGATAGCGAACATTTTCAATACTAATTAGACAATTTAACTTACGGACTAAACCTTCGAACGTTATGTTGCTAAGTAAAAAAAGTTTATTTGATAAAAAACAAAAATATTAATATTTACAAATATAACAAAAAACTGTACAAAATAGACTACCTAATCAAATAACTCGCCCCTTATCTATACAGGCGCAAAGGCCCCTACTCGTATATCACGTTGAATCACGATGGACAGGACAGCCTTTGCCCCATTATTGACCCAGAACGGTGTCATGAGTCCTCTCGCGTAGCCGATGCACAATTCCCAAAAAAACCCCTTCACCTCCCTTTTTGCCTCTGAGGCCCAAAAACCGGTCGTTTTCAGCGCCAGTTACATTTCGTATGCCAACTCTAAGAACATTTTCATTTACTCGTCTCACTCGATTGTCAGTCCACGCTGAGTTGTTACTCGTATCTCTTGTTTTATTCTGAAACAAAGTTTAGCAATTATTATTACAAGCTTTTATTTTACTTGCTATCTATGTATGTATGTTTTGGTCAAATCATGCAAGCAGGATTTGAGGCACTTTCAGGTTCGAAGAAAAAAAACGAAGGATATATCGTTCACATGTGTTGATACATACATATGGTGACCGTACCAAGCGTAGCGAAACCGTATATGTCAGGATATACCGTATATATTAGGACAAGAGCCTTTTGACGACATGAACTAGACAAATAAAAGGGAAATTAAATGCACAGTATTGGACAAGATTTTGAAAGGGTTGAAAAGTATGAAATCAGGTAACGCTGCGGTATATGACAGAGTATCGGTCGAAGATACAATGGCAAGACGTAGCGGTGGACACGCGTCGGTAGCTCGTGTCACCACGTCCCAAGAAGCGTTCGCCTTGAATTTTACACAAAAAATCAATAAAATACAGTTCATCGTAATTTTGACTCCGAGATGTCCATTGTTAAATACATGTCTCCCCATAGACTTCCATAACAAAACGGTTCGTTTTTGGTACGGTTCAGTTTGGTTTCATTTCGGTTGCCTGTACATTCTATATATATATTATAATTTTAGTGGACAATACAAATACAGTCCAACAGTTCTCTAAAGAAATGAGGTCGAAGGAACTGAAATATTATCACCTAGGTATCTCATGAACGCAACCGCTTGGTAGCCGGAATCGAACCCAGGTAGATTAATAAAAAAGATTTCTAATCATCATACTTTGCAGCGAGCTAATAACATCGTCATGTTTACAAGGCTCTGCTCTGATACTAAAAATAAGGTTTAAGTGGAATAATAATAATAACGTTAATGTGTAATACAGAAACGTTATTAAACGTTAAATAGACAAACAAACATGAAAAATAGATAGACATAGAGATTACAATTCATTTATGCAGGGGTAAAGCAGTTCTTTTTTGTAGGCCTTTTATGGTCCAAAATTCAAACTGCTTTATGAACAAGAATGTTTATTGTGATGCCACAGACAGACTCACCATACATAGACACACATACAATACATACGTTAAAATTAAGACATCCCTATGCTGCTTGGAATTTTGTCCCGGTAACGTTTAGGCTATGGAATGACCGTGCTGATGCTGTCCCTGCCGAGGTTATCCCGAGACTACATACAAAAAAACCAGCCAAGAGCATGTCGGCCTTGCTCAGTGTAGGGTTCCGTAGTTGCCCATCCTTGAAGAAAATAAGAAATATCGCGTTATACCCGTTATAATTAGTGTTAATTATGTGTACAAGAGTATTAAAGTGTCATATTTCACAATAAACATTTGTTGTTTCTTAAATAAAATAAAAAAATAGTTTTTATTTTACCGTTTTGTCGGCGTAATACATACACATACTCATACAAAATTTTAGCTTTCTAGTACTAATGATCACGGACAGACGGACAGACGGACAGACGGACAGACGGACAGACGGACAGATAGACAGACCGACAGACCGACAGACGGACAGACGGACATGGCAAAATTGTAAGGGTTCCTAGTTGACTACGGAACCCTAAAAATGACCATTTCAAGAAAAAGAGTGTACTGGGTCGGCAAAACGTATGCGAATCCACTGGAGATGCAAGCGTCCATAGGCTTTAGTAACCGCTTACCGTCAGGCGGGACAAACGTTTGTTTGCCACCTCCGTAATATGTATATAACAATAACTTAAATTATGCAGGATTTGAAAAGTAAGTACCTTAAATACTTACCTGATTTGTTTGTTTTATTTTCATAGGTATTTTATAATATGACTCTCTGAAAAGAAAACATTCTGTTAACATGAAAAAGAAAACGACTTTTTAAACTGAGCTATCTTAAAGTATGAAAAAAGTTAGATTTATTGCAGAGTCAAGCTTTTACTGCTGACTTTTCGCGGTATAGAAAGAACCTGATCCTTTCCACACAGCTGTGCAGATTTTTTTGGTACAGAACTCGATGCTCTAGACTCTCCAGATAAAAACACAATTCGATGTTTAATAAATATCAAAGCATCTGTTCAGGAGCTACGACGCACAGACAGACTTAGTAATACATACAGTCATACATACTTAGGTACATACTTAAAAATGATGACACATAATCGAGGTTAAAAATAATGAAAAATACTATTAGGTAACATTCTTCCCTCAACAACTGAACGCCAGATTCGTGTGAATATGTCCATGTTATATGGACCGAATTTTAGATAAGAACAATAAAATAGGCTACGATTTGAGCATCATCATTACTATTTCTCTCTTCGACGGGTACAATCAAAACAATCACCTTAAAATCCGATTTTAAGTGTATTTGTTTTATTTGGCGAGATAAACATTTCAATTGAGTGTTAGGTATCTTGTAGCACGCTGTTCTCAGAATCACATAGGTGTGGCGTAAGTAACAATAACCTAAATACAAAATTCTAATTCTTAACTTTATCATTGGCCGAGATCCTATGCCTTGACCCAAACTTATAATAAGTGAATATCTTGGAAACGACTGCGGTTATTTTCAACAAACAAATCTAAGTATCATCTCGACAGCCAAGGCATTCGATAAAAAAACCGCATTCGAATCGGTCCATCTGCTTGAGAGCTACGATGCCACAGACAGACACACAGCTAAACAGATACATACAATACAATACACGTACACATATTATACTTATCAGTTATAACACCCCTCTTTTTTTGTCGGGGGTTTCAAAACGTTAGTTGCACAGGAAGCTGAGACGATGGTGTCCGTACCGAGATGGGCTCAGTGCGCAACCCAGGATCCCTAGCTTGATAAAAAAAATACTTCAAATCACCATACTTGCAGTGAGCTGACAATAAAAATAAGGTTTAAGTGGAATATATCGTTCGTGTGTATTACAGAAACGTTATTAAACGTTAGACAGACATACAAACATGAAAATAGACAGACAGACAGACAGACAGAAAGACTTAAATCCATTTATGCAGGGGTAAAGCAGTTCTTTTCTGTATACCTTTTATGCTCCAAAATCCAAACTGCTGTACCTAAAGAATGTTTATTGTGACGCCACAGATACAGTCAGATACGCATACAATACATACTTTAATATTATGACATCCTTGAGTGAGCGAATGGCTACTGGGGCAGAAAAGTCCAGGTGTAGCGACTACGTAGTTATAGAAAAACTCAGCGTAGGAAGGATTCCACCTAGGTGGACAGATGACCTCGTGTAGGCCGCGGGGAGGCAGTGGATGCACTACAAGCAGGCTCTTTTTCTGTAGCGAGCTCCCCTATAGCTCCTGCCTGTGTTTAACAATGGACGTCCGTGGCTCATAAATACATAGGCAGAAGCTTGAGAATAGGAGAAGCTTAACAGTTGTCTCGCCAGCTAGACTAGCAAATCAGACTTGTATCCTCCTTCACCGCGCCGTTCTTGTCCACGGCAGGGCATTCGTCCTCACCTTGGAGCCTAAATGGTCGCATAATGGTACGGTTCAAAAAAAAATCTCTCGAGATCGTTTAGTATGGAGTGGACTGCAGTAACCGCTTACCGTCAGGCGGGCCATACCCATGTTTGCCACCTCCGTGTAATGTAAAAATAACATTATGCAGGATTTTAATAATACCTTAAATATCATCCTGATTTGTCATATTTTCATATTTTATAATATGACTGTGCTGAAAAAAAAACATTCTGTTAACAAGAAAAAAAATACTTTATAAGTACCTAGCTACCTTAAAGTATGAAATAAGTTAGGTTTAACGCAAAAACGCTAAGCTTAAGTATTAGTTCCGTGATACATCTAAATCGGTTCAGCAGTTTAAATGGGAACAGGGATTTATTTCGCATCTATATTATTAGGGATTATCATTTTAATGAGTACTGAAACATCTGACCAACTTATAGGTACTATCAGTTGTAGTTAACTCGTCCAGTACGAACTCTAAATTCATCTTGCTGGTATCTATGTAAGGCGGCTGTTCTTTAAGTCTTTCACCGGTATACGATAAACATCTCCCGAAAACAACCTGATGATCTCGAGACAGCTATACAGATTTTCTTGATTCATAACTGGATGTTCTCGATATCAGATCTTCTTTAGTAAATAGCTATAACCTAAATTCAAAATTTTAAAACTCCCGTCACAAGATGCTGGTTGCTTCCCTCATTTTAATGAGTGGTAAAAAATGTTGCCTCTGACTTGTTTCAAAGTTGAGTATCTAGGAAATGGCTGCGGTTATTTTCAACAAACAAATCTAAAAACCATCTGGAGTGACAAGGCATTCGGTTTAAAAACTGCATTCAAATGGGTCCACCCGTTTGAGAGCTACGATGCCACAGACAAACACACAGATATGTAGATAAACAGCTACACACATATACATTATTCACTTTGTACGCATAAAATTTTGCACATTTTTTATAATGGACAAAATTCAATTCAGACTTAATTATTTTTTAACGAAAAGATATTCGGTCATAATTACTTTTCGGCCGAAATGTAGTTTGGTCAAAATTCCATATGGTCAATTCAAGTGGACGATTTTCCATTTGTACTTAATGACAGTAAATCATATTCAACTTATAATACCCCTTTTTTTCGTCGAGAGTTCAAAACGTTAGTTGAACAGGAAACTGAGACGATGGTGGGCTTACTGCGCACCGCAAACCGCGCTATTAGCCTGCGCGTACACTTGGATGTTCGGCTCCGTTCATAGCGTCGATTACTTGTATCACTTGTATGGCGACGTAATATGAATAATCGCCTTGCATTTTCTACAAACAACTAATAAAATGCAGTTCATCATCATTTCAACCCCAAGACGTTCACTGTTGTATACATATATAAGTATATCTCCCTGGCGATTTGTACAACAAGCGGTTCTGTTTGGTTTTGGGTCCGGTATACTTTCTCCGAGAATAGAAATACGCTTGAAATGGAAATCTTACAAGGCCCATAGGCAAATACATAAATCGTTGATGCCTTATAAAAAAATGTTATTTGAAATATCTACGTACCTGTATTATGGTAATCATTATAATTTTTTCACCATTTTCTCGATGAGAATTCAATTTCGCAACTTTTTGAAGACTTGACATATTTTTAAAGTGACAGGTGACTTTTGTTTGTTATAATTTCTTTATAATTTTTAGCCCATAGACAATGCTTTTAAATATTTTTAATGCTAAAGCTAGACTGATGTTTAAAAAAAACTACTCACCACCAGAGGTCGGTAGTCTAGATCTAGTTGTTAGCACTAGAGAACTCTAGTGAGCAGTAGAAGAAATTCAATTTTGCTAAATCAAAAGTGTAAAATGGCTAAAACTATACTGATAGACACATATATACAATTACAAGTACGTAATTAGAAACAGTAACTACCATAATACATTTGTGTTCCATGCAATACAACTTAAATACTAAGCATATGCAAGTTTACAGAAATAAAAAATCTGCACATGAATCAAGTTTTAAGTAATACAATAGTGTAATAATAAGATAACACTAGTTACTACAACATTTAAAATGAAAACTATCACGGGACGTTAATAGGCCAACCTCCAATACAGAGTGCTCATTAGTAAATAGACAAAATATATATACAAACACAAAATACGATTTTCCAAGACAACACCATGCTTAAGCCGAATGCTGTCTTAGTGAAAAAACATCATGTTGTTAAGGCCTATAAATAGAGATATGTTTCATTTCTGTTGGTTATCGGGAACATTGGCCCCCACCGTTAAATAAAAAGTGTAAATTAATATTGGCGCCACCGGCTATGCAAAAGTAGTCGTTTTGTATGAGTTAAATAGTACCAATTTTGTCCACATTCCTCTTAACAAAACTCGATTTTCCAGGAAAACCCCATATTTCCGGGGATTGTTCCCATACTAAAAAATAATCACATTGTTGAGATCTACAAGATGAGATATGTCCCATCTCTGTTGGTGGGTGGGGACGTTTTGCCCATCCTCCTGGGAATATTCGGTTTCCCAGACGAGTGCAAATTATATTAAATTCATCCCGATAAAAATGTTACTTTATAACGTTATATTGATACCTTAGTTCACACTCGTACTAATTACAATTACTTTTCCAATAAAATTTAACCACATAGAGTTGTGCACTAACGTCCTAATTGCAACTACCTACGTTTTCCGAAAAGTTAGTAGGGTAGGTATGTAGGTATCGATATTGTGTCGCAGAATTGACTTCACTTTAGGTGAAAAATTAGAATTGGACCATCCTAGAGTCTGGCCATCGAAACTTGATACTGAAAATGACAACGAAATTTTAAAATTCTAGTTCTAGTATCGCTGTACAAACTAGGGCTAAACAGTTTTATTACTTTTGACATTATATTTTTCATCGCCAATGACTAATATTAACATATCTGCACCATTGCATTAGTATCAGTCATTGCTCATTGGCGATGAAATATGTGCTAGAATTTTTAAATTTGGCGGTAATTTTCAGTATCACGTTTCGATGGCCAGACTCTAGCAACATACTTACATTATCTGCAAGAAAGCTACAGAATTTATACATCTAGTTGGTATCGGGCCTGCACGGTGAATGCAACGAGAAATGCAAAGCTATAGCACGTTTCCCAGAAAATGTCCTGGCTTGAGTAGCGCGCCGTCCAGGCTAGGCGATCAGATCAAGTCGCTCGAGTGTGAGGGGAATCAATAGCGAATTGAGAGCCAAGGAATGTTCGACAGGATAATCGATCCACGGACATACGCAATTCAGGGGATGTAACGTATTAAATAAATAAATGTCGGACAACGTCACACAAATCAATAAGTAGGCTGTCGTAGGCTTGTGTTATGGGCAGTAAACGACGATAAACATGCTTACCTATATAATTAAATACATACTTAAATACAAATTACATCCATGACCGTGACCCAGGCACAAATATTCGAGTTCTACACACAAATATTTGCCCTTGCTGGGATTCGAACCCAGGACCGTTGGCTCAGTAGGCAGTAGCTTAACCACTGCGCCAATCGCGTCGTCAATTATTGTACCTATGCAAAATGTGTAATTTATAACTGAAAAATGGGTATTCTGCTCAATTCTTAGAACAAGTACGCCTATAGAAACCCAGTTAGCACTTGAAAGTGAAACCAGCTTTGGTTAGCCACGGGCTAAGTTTCGTCCGTGTGTGCATGTGTCACAATCACAACGTTAGTATCACAAGCAAAACGTCTATAACGTATATGATTGGTTCGTAGACACGCACACATAAAACGAAAAGTGGCTTCATCTTTCGCAAATCTGTTGTAAGAAGACTCTCGTTCTAGGCGTAGTTTATTTTCAAGCTAAATGAAAAAGTCGGTATGTATAAAAAACAGATGTCATTGTGGACACTTTTTTGCGAAAATGTTTATTCGTTAAAATAACAAAAAATATTTTTAAAATACACATCTGATGAACACAAATCAACAAACATATAAACTTAGTTAAAAGTGACCTTGCCTGACGTGACGTGACCACATTTGACTGGATACAAAGTTTCGATTGTCAACAGTACATTATTCATGTCAAAGGCAAAGGGCCCGAGGGCCCGAGCACTGAAAGGTAAGATTACAAGTTGTTGGAATGAGAGACCGCATAAATAGTTAAATCTACTACTCTAATACAATTTGTAGTAAACCATGATCCCGACGCTAAGGTCGCATTATCGGATTGGAAAAAACTGTTACAAAACAATGTAGGGTTTATGAAAATGCGGTTTACACAGGCGGGATAGAGTTGGGATTTGCTGGCTGCCAGGGTCGTAAGTACTAGGGCGAGTTTTACAATGTTCATGTGACGGCAGGACCTTTTTGTTGGACCTTTTGTGAGGAGAATCCGCGATGCCCTGGGGCCCGTGGGGCACGATTTCCATTACACAAGAGAGTTTTACGAAGAGACATTTGCTTTCCTAAAATTTTACACCACATTCAATTACATGTTTTAGAACTAATGGCATTTACAGGATTTCCTTACAGTAGTGATTAAACAATGATATCCCCTTTCTAGCTCATTTGTATTTATTTTCATTTTACGGTAGGCTACAAATCGCAGGAATAAACCTACTGAAATGATTGTATATTTTTTTTCAGTTTTAGAGAATCTGGGTAGAGCAAACATCGCGATTATGACAGTTCGCGATAAACCTGAGATATACTTGAGACATTATTTATTCGGTGATACCTATCTCGAAAAACATTCGACTAGTACTTACCTGATTTTTTAGTTTAAAATAGTTTTTTGGTTTCAGAAAAAAATACTTTTTAACCAACTTAATCTTGAATATAAATTTACAAGTTCCTGTTGTTTTATTTACTCATGGAACGGCACGCAATAATACCACCACAGTCATGTGGAGTATAGAAATCAAAGATCCAATAAAAAAAACCCCTTAAAACTAGCACCAAAATCACGGCTAAAATAAACTAAAATAAACGAAACAACACGAGCCCCTAATTGAATCCAGATTTGAACTTGTAAATTACTATCGACAAAAGTTACGCAAAGTTGAAGATTTGCAGCGCGGTTGCGGCTGGAGAATGCACCGCAAACACTCGACTTCCAAATTGGAAAACGCGCTGTTCCTTTCACTCGACGTTTCTACGATTGGGGAGTGAAGGGGATGAAGTACAGGTCGTTTCGATTGTGAAGTCATGGAGTAGGTTTGTGCAGAAGGCACGCGCGGAGCGGATGCTCCGGACGACGTGAGCACGTCCGGAATTCATCGACACCTTCGTAATTTTAACCTGCCCTGATCCGCATTGCATTGATATCCTCACGTCGAGGATTGTGAAAAAGTCATAAATGTTTTAAGTAGATCTTACTATTTTTTTTATGAATTATAAAATTTATTTCATAATAATTACATTATTAACGTCAACATAATTTAACTAACCTAATTACAATAGTCAAACCCGCTCGTTATCGTGAATTATCTTAAAATAAATATATGAACATAAATCCGTTGCCTAAGGTTAAATGTACAGAACGCCCAATGTGCACTAGTAAATGTATTAATAGATCCCGACTCCCTTCGGCTTGCTTTACTTTAACGGTATTTTTTGATTTTTAGATCAGTCTGACTGTAGTTAGTCAATAAAGAATAAGATTAATTTGTATCCTGAAAAAAATGACATCATGGCTATTCCCCATTACCACACCATCACCTACTTAGGAGCTTTTCAATGTCATGTAAAAATACAACAAAAAAATGAACATTAATCAATGATAGGTTAAGGATCACCTAAGTATGAAATTAACTTGCGAAAGTGAGACAAATTCTAAACAAATGTGTTAAAGTGAAATAAACTGATTTAGTGGATGTGGAATTGTGGATTAGATATGACTTAATCTCGGGATTATAGTATGAGTAACTTTCGTAACACAAAAAACGCGATCGTAATTTTGTTTTTATTATAAGCCTTTAACTATGTACATGTATTTTGAAAATGACTCTACGTGTATCCGTCATTTACCTACCTATAAAGTCACCGACTCTAATAAAGA
Source organism: Apotomis capreana (assembly GCA_947623375.1). Taxonomy (NCBI): domain Eukaryota; kingdom Metazoa; phylum Arthropoda; class Insecta; order Lepidoptera; family Tortricidae; genus Apotomis; species Apotomis capreana. The sequence continues at coordinate 10,111,236 of OX392503.1, read as the reverse complement.
TATACTTTACAAAAACCTTGTAAAAGTAGTACTACTCGACGAAAATGTCTAATAAAATGGATGGGTAGGAAAATAAATGTTCGACTACCACCCATTTATTTATTTACTAATTATTGTCACCGGTCCGACACACAACACTCACAACATCCGCGCACAGATTCGAAGATATATCCCGCGGTTTAAACTTTTTAATCACTGGTCCCCAAGTTTGCGATAAATTAAAACCATCTTCCCGGTTGAAATTCTTTGGGTGTTTCTTGATTTCAATTGCTTCCCTTACCATCCGTGGATAATAGTGCTTTTCTGTGGAAAGAATTTTCGGTTTGTGCAACTCGATCCAGTGATTCGTTCCAGATGTTAACAAATGTTCAGCTATTGCAGATTTTTGTATTTGGCGATTTTTGACTGCTGCTATGTGTTCTTTCACCCTTTCCTGAACACTCCGCTTAGTTTGGCCAATATACGAACTTCCACAGCTACATTCTATTTTGTACACACCGGGGATTTGGAAAGGTATAACATCCTTTGGGCTGCGCAAGAAATTTGCTACTTTGGATAACGGCGTGTATACAGTCTTAATGGAGTATTTCTTTAGTACTGCTCCGACTTTATCCGTTATCCCTTTCACGTATGGTAAAAATGCAGGCTGTCTGCTGACCTTCGGATGCTTATTCCTTTTCTTCGGGTTCTGTTCCATGTTCCTCTTATACCCGTTTCTCTGTAGCACATTGTTAACGTGGGCTAGCTCCTCGTCTACGTGTTCAAGGTCACATAAGTCCCGTGCCCTATTTACTAGCGACGTGACTACAGATTGCAGGTGCCTCGGGTGGTGATGTGAAGAGGCTTGCAAGTACCTGTCTGTGTGTGTAGGCTTCCTGTACACCGTGTGCGCCAACGTGCCGTCCGCTCTGGCCATTACTTTCACATCTAAGAAGGGTAGTGTTCTGTCACATTCCACTTCATAGGTGAAATTTACCTTTTGGTGGATAGAGTTCAGGTGTTCGACAAACTGCCTAACAGTGGCCTCATCTCCCTTCACGACACTGAAGACGTCATCCACATACCTTTTCCACAGCCTTATTACGGAAGGACCGGAATTTAATGCCATTTCTTCAAAGTATTCCATCCAGATATTGGCAATTACTGGTGCCACTGGGCTACCCATCGCCACTCCGTCGATCTGAAGAAAATACTGGCCGTGGTAAAGAAAGTAGTTGCCATCTAGGCAGTGCTCTAGAAGCGTGACATACTTCTCAGACATCAGATTGTCCTGTAGCTTTTCCCTGATGATATTGAGGCATTCTCTCAATGGAACATTGGTAAATAGCGACTCCACATCGAAACTTACCATAATCTCATCCGGTTCCAACTTTATGCCTTCAATGATCTCAACGAAATGGCGAGAATCTCTCACGTACGATGAAGTCTTACCAACCATCGTCTGCAGCACCCCTGCTACATGTTTTGCCAAATCATACGAAGGTGAACCGATCTGACTAACAATCGGTCGCAACGGTACATTTGATTTATGCACTTTTCGCAAACCATATAGTTTGGGTGAATGAACAGTCTTAGGTCTATGAAGACTGACGAAATCCTCGTTTGTAAACAAATCCTCGTGATCTCTGATAAGGTTTCTTAAGCGGCGGGTAACTCTGGCGGTCGGATTGTAGTTCACCGGCTTGTACACGTTTGTGTCGGCTAACAACGCTTTAATCTTCGTATCATAATCAGTGATATCCATGACTACAGTGGCATTACCCTTGTCGGCTTGCAATACCAACAGGTTTTCATTATCCCGAAGGGAGTTCAGCGCTTGACGCTCTTCTGTAGAAATGTTGCTTGAGGGTAGTTTCACTTTTCGTAACATAACGGCTATATCTTGTCGCACAGTTTCCGCGTCGTTCACCGGCACTTTGTTACGAATTAAAGCCTCCTCTACACTGCATATGATGTTCTCGTAAGGGATTCGTTTGGGAGTTAAAGCGAAATTCATACCTTTCGACAATACGCTTACCGTAGGGCCATCCAAGGTCTCGTTCGACAAATTGATCACCGTCTCTCTCATACATGGTATTGAGTCTGAGGAGCATTGCTGCTTACCATGTTTACAGTTTTGTCTCGAGATTAATTTGTCCAACTTACGCTCATGTGTAGCCGTGCATAGTTGAGATTTCTTTTCTGCTTGCAAGTGTGTTATACGGTCGCATACATCGAAATCCTCACGTGATAGGTGCCTAGTACAATCTGGCCGACAGCTCCAGTAACAACTCGCTGTTTCACCAGTACATCTGAGACCACGGCGTGTGCAACCCCGCCGAAACGTTAGATTATGAAGGTAAATAAGAAATATCGCGTTAGACCCGTTATAATTTGTGTTAATTATGAGTACAAACCGCGAGAGTATAAAGTGTCATCTTGTAAAAGTAGTCTATTGCCTAAAAACGCACTGCTAAACGATGTTATATAATACCAAAAAGGGGTTTTCCGGGAATCCGCGAGGCATACCATAGTAAGTATAACATTTAATGGTCATTCACCCCATATTGCACACCCAATCTGAACACTGGTTATGATGGTTTAATCCTAATTTTTGTTCCTTCCCAATTCCCTTGTTTTCACTACAGGAAAATAGAAAAAAACAAATGCAGGATTACACGAGTCACTTGTGCCAAAAGTCACGCAGAACATCTGCTAACCAGCTCCTAAACTTTTGTGTAAGAACAAAGTACAATGTGTGTCCTTAGGGCTTCGCGACGCTGAAACTTTCAATATAAAAGTTCACTCAATATATACGAGTACGCGACTTATGTGAAACCATGGAATATTAAAATTCAAGGAGACTGCTAATGCTTATATTGTGGCTTATATAAAGTCGCGTCACCGGCTTCCACTATCAAGCGATCATTATTGAAATTTAACTGTTAATAAATACTCTTGCGACCTTTGGCGCGCGATATGTATATATTGTATTAGTCCTATTTGTTATGAAAAAAAGCTGCACTTTGTGATGGAAGCAAGCCGTTTCGCACAGTGATAATATAGACCAAAAGAAACGATTTCACTCGAGGCGAAATTAGTTTCACCCCTTAGGAACAGAGATGGCGCCACTTATTCAAAAAAAGTTTAAAAAAATTCTAAATCCTGAACGGATACTCCGATTTTGACGAAGGAGGTGCCAATCGGCAGGTAATTTAATTACCCAATTTAACATGAAAAAAATTTAAAACAGGTAGAATATAATTTTGGATACCTAAAAATAATATTTTCTGAAAAAAGTATTTGAAATTTGAGATTTTTTGTAATTTTACTCGTAAAAATGTATGTACATGGTACTTTTTTTATTTATTTATATTAATACACAACTAATTTAACATTTACGAAAAAAAACCGCATATCATTAGCTTGTATAGTTCCAAAGTTATTGAAGAGTACAGACATGGCGCCGCTGGGTCAAAAAATCTTACAAAAAATCTAAAACCTCAACGGATTTTCCGATTTTGATAATTAAGGTGCTATTCGACAGATAATTACTTAAATTAGTTTATAAAAATAAAATAAAAATTCAAATAGGCAAAAAGTAATAATAAATACAAAAAAACATACATTTTGAAAAAAAAAAAACATTTTTTTCAGGCTTTTATGTAATTTCATGTAAAAAAAATTATGAATATGGCTTTATTTTACTTATGTTATTTTAACACTATTAATTGATCGTTTAATAAAAAACCGCATATCAAGAACTTGTACAGTTCCAAAGTTATTGAAGATTTTACTATAGGGTGCCGGTGCGATATTGCCGCCGCACGTGCAAATTATGTACATGTATTTAGAAAAGTATTCTCCCGTTTCGAAGGTACTGATTTACCCTGAAAATATAACCACAATTGAAAGTACAAATAATAATCATCCCAAGTAGCACACAACACACTTATATCCCTTATACAGCTTAAATTAGACTTTTAACGGGTGAAAAGGCTCTTATACAACCAGTTTGCTAATATCACAAGTATATTAGAGGCTAAATAGCATTTCTCAATCAATATTTTACTTACTTTACGTTTTATTTTCACTTTGGTCTTTGCAGGCTTTGCATTGTAACGTGCAAGTTAGGCCGTCGCATCAGCAACAACAACGCATTGTGCCATAGCCCAATTTGTATCCATAATGTTCAAGGAGTTTTCAAATTGAACTAACCTACCTACCTACCTACCTACCTTTGATGCCGTTTCATTCCCAAAAAGAAGGACTTGGGACTCGATATTTCCAAATTAAAACGTGAACCCACACTTGGTTTGCATGAAACGGTATTCGATGGCAGCTGGAATAGATTGACTCTCAAGCTTGTTTAGTTTAGTGTTTTTTAGTTTAAACAGATCTTTTCGAATCGCATTAACAGTAATAATATATGCTCTGTTGGAGCATCCTATAGCCTGCATGTGGATCTGGGACCAACAACTTCACGATTAATTGAGAGCCAATGAATTACATTAATATAGTGATTGAATCTTACACGATTTTCAGACATTATAATTATTAAAATAATAAAATGGGACTTAATTGCGGTAAATAAACATTTTTGAACTCGGTTAAATCCCGTTTTGTTATAATAATGAATGACATTAATTAAGTAAACACACCCTAAAAAAGAAAAAAAAATGGCCCTAAGTAACCGTTACACATGAGCCATTACGTATCCAGAGAGAACTTCTATAGATAGCGATGTACTTGCAAAAGCAGTAGTTATTTCAGGGTATAACAGGCATGTTTTAAAACAGGTCTCTTTTCTTATTGTATTAAAATTAGACGTCTTGTCATACTCTGTGAAAGACTTGAAGTGCAGTCATCATTTCATTAGTTAAAGTAATAACTGTTTTGTAGACTGCTACTAGTACGACCGTCGCACTGACGACTGCAATTTGAATGCTTCAATGCTTTCACAGAGCTGGCGACAAGCCTTTTGCCGACTACTTCAGCTGCCATTGAACAACATGTTCTGGGTGTAGCGTTCAAGCTAGCCAAATGTGAAACAAATATCCTGTCCTAAGTCCTTTCCTACTGAGTCGGCGGTCCTGGGTTCGAATCCCGGCCGGGGCAAATATTTGTGCAAAATATTTGTTCTTGGGTCATGGATGTTATCTATATATGTATTTATATATTATGTATATCGTCGTCTAGTACCCATAGTACAAGCTTTGCTTAGTTTGGGACTAGGTCGATTTGTGTAAGATTGTCCCTTAATATTTATTTATTTATTTTATTTATTTATTTATTTCTTTTTGGGAGTGGAATGGCGTTGGAAGCAGGTTGCAGGTGCGATCCACAATAGAACAGTCATTATGGGTGCAAATCGGGCTGTGGCAATATGCGTTGTTGCAGCCGATGCAACGGCCTAACTTGCACGTTACAATGCAAAGTTTAGTGAAAATAAAACGTAAAGTAAGTAAAATATACTTGTGATATTAGCATTAGCAAACAGGTTGTTTAAAAGCCTATTCACCCGTTAAAACTCTAATTTGAGCTGTATAAGGGATATGTGTGTTGATTATTATTTGTACTTTCAATTGTGGTTATATTTTCAGGGTAAATCAGTACCTTCGAAACGGGAGAATACTTTTCTAAATACATGTACATAAGTTGCACGTGCGGCGGCTACATCGCACCGGCACCCTATAGTAAAATCTTCAATAACATTGGAACTGTACAAGTTCTTGATATGCGGTTTTTTTTAAACGATCAATTAATAGTGTTATAATATACATAAGTAAAATAAAGCCATATTTATATTATTTTTTAATGAAATTACATAAAAGCCCCAAAAAAATGTTTTTTTTTTCAAAATGTTTATTTTTTTTTGTATTTATTATTACTTTTTGCCTATTTGAATTTTTATTTTATTTTTTTAAACTAATTTAAGTAATTATCTGTCGAATAGCACCTTAATTATCAAAATCGGAATATCCGTTGAGGCTTTAGATTTTTTGTAAGATTTTTTGACCCAGCGGCGCCATGTCTGTACTCTTCAATAACTTTGGAACTATACAAGCTAATGATATGCGGGTTTTTTTCGTAAATGTTAAATTAGTTGTGTATTAATATAAATACATAAAAAAAGTACCATGTACATACATTTTTACGAGTAAAATTACAAAAAATCTCAAATATCAAATACTTTTTTCAGAAAATATTATTTTTATGTATCCAAAATTATATTCTACCTGTTTTTAATTTTTTTCATGTTAAATTGGGTAATTACCTGCCGATTGGCACCTCCTTCGTCAAAATCGGAGTATCCGTTCAGGATTTAGAATTTTTTAAACTTTTTTTTTAATAAGTGGCGCCATCTCTGTTCCTAAGGGGTGAAATCGTTTATTTTGGTCTATATTATCACTGTGCAAAACGGCTTGCTTCCATCACAAAGTGCAGCTTCCGGGCGAAAACAGTCCATAACAAGTAAGACTATATTATGTTCTTTTCTTTTCAATACAGTTCGAACACAGACAGATGGGTGATAATAATAACTCGTACGACACACGAAGTCGTAGTTAGTTGCGGCAGCATTACTGTTGTAGTTAGATCTGTGTCCCATACATTTCGTTTGGTGTTTAGTTAAGATAATATAGTGCCATTTATCATTCTTATGTAGAAACTTTCTCTATATAAAGGTACTAGCGACCCGCCTCGGCTTCGCACGGGTGCAATGCTGATAAATTATGCATGTATTATACATATAAACCTTCCTCTTGAATCACTCTATCTATTAAAAAAATCCGTTGCGTAGTTTTAAAGATTTAAGCATACAAAGGGACATAGGGACAGAGAAAGCGACTTTGTTTTTAACCGACTTCAAAAAAGGAGGAGGTTCTCAATTCGAACTTTTTTTTTTTTTATACTATGTATAGTGATAAGCGCCAGACGAAATGTGTGTAACAGTGACGAAGGTGATACGCTACTTCGTTTAGGAATTGGCAGTCTTCTCGAATCATTGCTCCATGGTGAAACATACCTTTTGCTTATGGTTTATTCGTAGACTCCAACTTAAAGGTCAAGAGATTTATGTAGCTTGTTTCAAAGTTGTCTCCGGAATTGTAGTTTGCTGCCATTATAGTACCGTCTAATATGGCACCCAATTTTTCTTTCAGTAATGCAAATACGAGTTGTATAAGTTTGACGGAATTTCTTAGGTGATATATACATATTTTCAAAAACTCGTTCTTATTGCTACTGAACATGAGAACTCACTTTCGATCTTCTAAAATCCACCTGAGAACAGGCTATATTTTATTTTGGTTTGTGTAAAATACGCCTCAGTCGCGTGGTTACTCCACTGATAGAGCTCGCTAGAAACATGGGCCGACTTTTTACGATCTCGAACAATGTTGGAAGGTGAAGCCGAGGTATCCACTGGTACGTAAGCTACTACCGGTTCGGGGCGCGTAAGTGAGCCCTTAACTTAATATTGATAAGTAAGTAGATAAGTTTACGTCTAGGTACATAAGGTATACTACATTTCGTAGGTCTTGTTACTTCTCAAGCCGATTATATGAATAAAATATCAAGTAAAAGTCTAAGCATTAAGCAGAAAAAGTAAGAGCTCGAGGCGTTGCGCCTTGTTAAGATTCGTGTTGTTGAGTAGACGTAACGTATTCGCCTACATTACGTGTAACGCATTCCATGGGCCTTGTTACTAATCAAGCCGATTGTATGAATAAAGTGAAATTATATAATAAATATCAAGTAAAATTCTAAGCACTAACAGACAAAGTAACAGCTCTACCTACTGCTGAACTGTTGCGCCTTGTTGGTTTGTATTGCTTAGTTAAGTTTAGTAGACGTAACGTATTCGCCGTAGCGTATTGCTAAGTTGACTAAGCGTAGTAAAGTATGTAGGAATTTTTGCAAGCCAACACTGGCACTGGGTCTCTTCTAAAAGATGGCGGATTGTGCCCCAGTAAATTTTTTGTAATGCGTGATTATTTTCTGAAAATATAATTATTAAAGTGATAATTTCCTAGTTTCACTCCGAAGCCCCAGTCTCACACGTATAAATAATAAATAAATAAATATCAGACAACCTCACCCAAATCAACCTAGTCCCAAATTAAGCTGGTAGTAGGTCTCGATATTCATACTTATATAGATAAATACTTAGGTACCTAAGAGCTATATACATAGAACATCCATGACGCAGGTACAAGAAATATTCGCGTTCATCACAAAAATATTTGCCCTTACCGGGATTCGAACCCAGGACAGCCGGCTCAGTAGGCAGCTGCTTTACCACTGCGCCAACCGCGTCGTCATTTGTTTACATAAGGTGTGTTACATTCTGTAGGTTTTGTTACTGCTCAAGCCGATTGTATGAATTCTCAAGGAAAAAGTCTTAGCATTAAGAGGCCTTATTCCTTTTAAAATTGATTTTTTTCATGTTACGACAAATATATAATACAAATATATTGATAATTTCAACCAACTTTTTGAAGTTAATAATACTTTTCCCCGAGTTCTAGGTATAGAAGTAATTCTTTTGGTTGAGCGAATCCACTTAGCTTTGTAACCGATGAACAATACTCTTTGTCTGTATTGTTAGCTGTGGCCACAACTGCCACTTCAAAATGTAAGGCGTTATAAGTGCAAATTACTTTTACACTAAATTAGTCTTTAAGTAAAACGAAATAAGGTTTACTCTTAAACAAAGAGAACAGAGATGTTGGTTACTTCATTGTCATTATAAGCATCGACCAGAGCTTCACTGCTCTTTCACTTACGAAGTGACCAACATCTGTGTTCTCTTTGTTTAAGAGTAAACCTTATTTTGTTTGATTTAAAGACTAATTTAGTGTAAAAGTAATTTGCACTTATAACGCCTTACATTTTGAAGTGGCAGCTGTGGCCACCGTTAACAATACAGATAATAAGTATTGTTCATCGGGTACAAAGCTAATGGGATTCGCTTAGCAAATGGGATTCGAACTATAGTAACGTAGCTATTTCATGCTTTTATAACTAATACGGTGAATGGAGACTAAAGTACTATGTGTGACCTTACAAACGGTCCGGTAGTTTTGAATTTTTGATATGTTATCTAGGATGGTTAGTCAGTGTTTAAAATTCAAAATGCACAATTCCCCCCCCCTCCGCGCCCGCCGCCATATTGAAAAAACCGGCCCTCTCTTCATATTTTTGCTCATATCTTCCTTTAGAAGCGTTTTAGCTAGAAAAAAGCTTCGACAATGTTATAGAGAGTTAAATTTACTACATTTTCCATTTTATATTTTTTTCCTAGGACAGATAGTTACGGAGATATCCACATTTAAAAAAACGTAAAAAATCGCAATTTCCAACTTAAAACAAACTTCTGGATTATATCTTCGTTTAGGAGCATTTTAGCTAGAACATTGCTTGGGCAATGTTGTAGAGAATTAAATTTACTATAATTTACACTTAAAATTTTGTTTCAAGGACGGTTAGTTACGGAGATATGCACATTTAAAAAACTGGAAAAGTCGCATTTCCCGAAAATTTCTCAAAATTCTTGGTTTAGAACGCTGTCATTCAGTTACGGACTAGTCTAGGACAAATTAAAACATGTAGGAAATATAATTGCTTATAAAACTCATGTCCATTTTTACATACATTTTCGGAAAATGTGACTTTATTTTTTACATATCTCCGTAATTATCTGTCCTAGAAACAAAATTTGAAATGTAAATTATAGTAAATTTAATTCTCTACAAAATCTCCCAAGCACTCTTCTAGCTAAAATGCTCCTAAACGAAGATATAATCCAGAAGTTTGTTTTTGAGTTGGAAATTGCAATTTCTTAAGTTTTTTTAAATGTGCATATCTCCGTAACTATTTATCCTAGAAACAAAATATTAAATGGAAAATGTAGTAAATTTAACCTTCTATAACATTGTCGAAGCTTTCTTTTAGCTAAAATGCTCCTAAAGGAAGATATGAGCAAAAATATGAAGAGAGGGCCGGTTTTTTCAATATGGCGGCGGGCGCGGAGGGGGGGGAATTGTGCATTTTGCATTTTAAACACTGACTAACCATCCTAGACAACATATCAAAAATTCAAAACTACCGGACCGTTTGTAAGGTCAAAATCCTTTATTCACTGAATTAAACGTGCAGTCGAAAGTAAGTTTAAATAGTTATTTGTTATGCAAGGCTGCAAAGTTGTTATTTGGCGCGAGTGTTGAAATTGAAAGCTGAACGAGCGAAGGGATCTAAGATTGAACCATGAGCGAAGCGAATGGTTCAAAGATAGATTCCTGAGCGTAGCGAAGATTTCAAGACACGAGAAGCTAAATAATTTTGCAGCCATGCGGAACACACAACTTTTCACCTCACTACAGCGAGGAAAATGGAAGTTTAAGAAAAACAATTAAAACATAAAAATAATCATATTTAATTTTGCCTTCTATTTAACACATCAAATTTAAAACATTAACACACTCAAATCCAAACCAAATAAATACGAGAGAAGCACACATATTAAAAATATGGCCGTAATTTGTATTATCGTCGTGTATATTTTATCGTTGAGTTTTTCTTAAGCACTGTTATATTATATTTGTATTTGAAACTACTTGACACAATGTTGTGAATGTGGGAGAATGGCATCCTGGGAAGGATTAGTTGGCCACTCGGAAGTATATTCCATAACACTTGCTTTGGAAGTTATTGGACGATGGGATCCGCACAAGATTATTTCGGCTTTATCTTCTTTAAAAACGCCAATAGTTTCGGTAAATTATTTATCGTCTCCAAATATTTATAACAAATCCTTTTTCGTTTTAATGCAGGCTTTTAGCATTGAATAAATACTCCAAATTGGGCTTAACTTTATAGTTTTCCATATTTCTATAAAGTAAGACAACAGTATGTATTCTCCACAGAACCAAGTTACGTTGTTTACGTGAATTGTGAAAACTTACAACTTTTTAATTATTATTTTTTCTCGGGTGCGTTCAGAAATTACACTCTTATGTTCCAACCTTTATAAAAAATAAATATTAACATTTGTGATGTATTTAATATATTTACTAGTCAAAATATGTAAATGAAACTGAAATACTTACCTACTATTAATATATATAAACATATTCAACATAAAATCAAGTGTAGAAAAAATAAAAACTTAAAAATCTGTAACTACAAACCAGGTTTCTGGACTCGATATTGTAGGTGTATTTTTTTTTAAAGAAGTTATCAAACGTACATATGATTTTAACCGGCCAGACCAGATCGCCCTTTATTAGCGTGGGTTGATTGGTTATTCTAAGATTTACCGACTGATGAAATTAGTCACGCGTTGAATCACTATGTAGGGGCAAGTGCTGTACCTGTGGACGGTTTTACCTGTGGACACTACTCATACCAAGAAAACGAATAACCATACACCAATAGCAATCACTTATTTGAAAAGCATTTTTTTCATATGGCAACACTAGCTAGTCGCCATCTTTAAGGATGGCAGAAACTGAGTGTTTTGTATCTGCCGAAAGTTTTTGTGACAAAAAGTAAGTTTATTTCCTTCTTTTTAAGTAAGTATGTTTATGCAAAATCTGCAAATGTTACGGGTCTCTTTGCAGTTGCATATTAATATATGTGGTGTAAACGTTATTTCTACAAGATTTCGTTAGTCGTAGGTAGCATTAATAGTGACCGGTATGAATTCAAAATAAAAACCGCCGAAATTGTACCTGTGGACACCTCCGTAAATGTACCTGTGGACTGTCCATAGGTACAATTATACTGAATGTTCCTGTGGACAGTAAAAATAATATTTTTGTTTTATTTAGTGCCTCGTAGTAAAACTGAGAAAAAAGAGACAAGATATGCCTGAAAATTCTGACTTCAGCTAGGAAAGCCATAGAGACGTTTAAAATCTCAAATTTGATAATCTTTATATACAAAAAAATAAATTATTGTCGAAATATTGGTGAAGAAGGCTTAGAACTCCTCAAAGATGATATCAGGAGGATCTTTAGCAATACTGACGAGCAACAGCTGTATGATTACTTAAAATTATGTTGTAATAGATTGTTGATTATTTTTCATAAAGAAAATAAGGTTTTCCTTAAGAATGTAAAGTGTCAAACGGTGATTATGAGACTTCTGCTGACTATGAAGGCTTTTTAAAGTCCCATAATTATACGAGATTATGCTAAGAATATTAAATTTCAAGAAGAAAAAAAAGTAATTATGATATGCAGAACAACTTATAATTACATGTTGATTAATTGTATGTTATTAATTACGTTATTTTAGAAGTTTATTTTGTTTCAAAGAATGTTGTTGGTTACTGTCCATAGGTACGTTACCGTCCACAGGTACGTTGTTAGTGTCCATAGGTACAAACAGTAGATGTACCTATGGACAAAATGAGTATTTTTTTTTAATCCTTTTATCCGCCATCTCTGGATAGCTAGCGTAGAAAACATATGTGGACTTTAAAGATTGTTTAACTGTGAATAAAACAAAATAAATAATTAATTGGTAATATTACGCTTAGTTTTTGTCTAACAACTGTTTAAAGGTCAAATTCTGGAAAGTGTCCACAGGTACAGCACTTGCCCCTATACCATAGCTATAAGTAGATTAAGTATTATGTAAGCCAAAAACAGTTGCATTTTAATTACTATTTTTGTCTCAACAATGAGGGGAGAGATGCGGTGTGTGTGGTCCCAGCTGATCCACACATGTGATGCAACAAACAATAGAACAAAAGAAAATCCCTTTAGCCTTGAATTGTATAACGACACGTGTAACCTCTTTGGAATGTAGAAACCATATATGGAAATGACCTTAAGGAAAATCAGTATAAAAGCATTGGAAATTATTAAATAAATGTTCATTCTAACACCGAGCTTCGTCGTATCATTATCCCTGTGCTACCACACTTCAGAGTCTTAAATATAAAAAAGTTACATGCACCACAGAGAATCAAAATCGTCGTGTTCGAAATCGTCGGATCGGAAGGTCTGGAACGGGTTTTAACTCTTTATTTTATTTCGTTTTGTTAGTATTCTAAGACCAAGGCAAATATACCAACAGCCAAAGTACACAATAAAACTTCTTGAAATAAACTTGCAACTTTTATGTGCTATCATTTATTACTTTTTAAACTATTACTTTAAATATTTCTCATTGCTATTAGAGCAATGAGAAATATTTAAACTTTAAATTTTAATTAAATTTGTTTTTAAGTAGGTATACATGATATGTGTATATATGTTATTTACATGATACAGTTTCATTTCCTCGCAATCGAAGTGAAAAGTAGAGTGTGCAACTCGTCCATAAAACGCATTTTACACTCGACTTTATATTCATCCTCGCTCGCAAGCTCGCTCGGATGGATAAACGTCTCGTGTAAAATGATGCGTTTTATGCACTTGTCGTACAATCTACTATTGCACGCAGATTTCGCCCTATAAACGGAGGTTTTCCGAGCGAGTGAGGTGAAAAAACGATTTTTCAGCGTGAATTTTGTCATTTTTGAAACGAAAATTATCAATAAAAAATTAAAACTGTAGGTTTCAAATATATACCAATAAATCCCAATAGCTGTGTTCTTGGTAGTAACATCAATAGTATTTTAAGAAACATGTTTGATCATAGATAAAATGCCTAAAACAATCAGCATTTTAAAAGGATTAAGGCCTCTTAAGCAGACAAAGTAGTGGCCGAATCGTTGCGTGCTGCTAAGATCCCTCTAATAAAGACGGATGGCGATAGCGGCTAAGCCGCACCGCAACTTGTCCGCGCCTTTATAATTTATTTTTATTTCGCCTCTTAAATCTACCAAACCTCGTTTCAGGGATCCGTGGCAATAGTAATAATGTTACATTAACGTCGGGGAACTAGGTTCTAAATAATTGAGAGCTGTAAATGTCACGGCTACATACCGAAGGCAAAATTCGACGATTATACACATCTGCCCTAGATATCGTCACAATTTGTTTACTTTTGTGATATCCTCTTTTCGAAAAGACAATAATGATATTTTCTTACTCTTTTATATAAAAATTATTTTGAAAAGCAGACATTTAGATGTGGCGAATCATAACACTAAAGCACATAATTGGCCTTATCTGCTGTAACTTTTCTAAAAAACTTGAATAGGTACTTAGTAGTATTTTGTAAAAAAAAAATTGTCTTGAGACACGTTGTTATTCCCGACTATACTTTCTTACACAAACATTAATTGCTCATGAAGACTAAACAAATGAAACCAAACACGATAGGTTTATCTTGCGATGTTTATCTCCATCATCAGAGCAGCGCCAAGATACCAAATTATTGTATTGTCACGTGAGTTACATATACATGCAAAGTTTCATTTTGATACGGCATTTAAAAGTAGTAGAGTAGAAAACTCCCGTAAGTTTCAGACATATTAAAATAAATACGAAGCGGTGGTAGCCTAGTGGTTAGGGTATGCGACTTTCAATCCGGAGGTCGCGGGTTCGAACCCGGCCCGTACCAATGAGTTTTTCGGAACTTCTGTACGGAATGTCATTTGATATTTACCACTCGCTTTTCGGTGAAGGAAAAAATCGTGAGGAAACCACCTAAACCCAATAAGGCCTAGTTTCCCCTCTGGGTTGGAAGGTCAGATGGCAGTCGCTTGCGTAAAAACTAGTGCCTACGCCACATCTTGGGATTTAGGTAGCCGACCCCGATTGAGAATTCATTCTCAGAAAATGGGACAAAGGCTAGGAGGATGATGATGAAACGGGTTTTCTCACGTCGTAGAAGTCGAATATTGCTCGACATGTTTCGAATCGGTATGTGATTAATTATCAGAAGCTACGATTTTTTAAAAGTGGATTTTAATGTGTTTTAAAAAAATATTTTTCCCTATAAAGGGAAATATAAATTGATTGTCTACCAGCGGGACAAACCAATAAACAAACGCTCGCATTTAAGTATATAAAGGTCGTATTTGTACAACTTAATACTGAACTAGATCTAAGAAAGGATAGCCCGACTGGCGCACAGTCCTGGCCTATTTTTAGTTGGACGGAAATATCTAAAATCTAAGGAAACTAGTGCGCAGCTTTTGGAGAGCTCGCGTAAATCATGAGATTACATTCAGTTTTTCGTTACTGACTCAAAGGTCTTATCCAATTTTTAACCTACTTAATAAAGAAGTAGTGGAAATTGACGGCATGCTTTTTAAGTTTTGGCAACAAATATTTTGACCACCAAAAATAAATTTTGGGCCCCCAAACCAGGATTACCTAAAAATCATGTTAAACACCAAAAAAAAAATATTACATGCACCAAAATGAGATAAGCCTAAAATTACAATCCTTTTACCTATTTTAGTAATGATTACACTTTTATTTGTATTCGAACACCAAATTTAGTGAATGTGAACCAAATTTTGACGACCAAATTATTGCGATATTTGTCCCTAAATTATATCACTATGATTGATTTAAAATGAAGACATACTACCAAATATAGTATATTAACGTTAAATTAGGGAGGGGCTCACTAAGTTTGGCATCATTACACTTTATTTGGTAATATGCATACATTTGACACTTTATACTCTCGCGGTTTGTACTCATAATTAACATCTGAGACCACGGCGTGTGCAACCCCGCCGAAACGTTAGATTATGAAGGTAAATAAGAAATATCGCGTTAGACCCGTTATAATTTGTGTTAATTATGCATACATTTTATGACAATCGTAGTGGTTTATTTAGGTAAAAATAGCACATTAATTTGCTCGCTAAGCTTTGGTGATCATTTAATCAATATTTTGGGTGTTTAAATTTTTAGGGTTCCGTACCCAAAGGGTAAACACGGGACCCTATTACTGAGACTTCGCTGTCCGTCCGTCCGTCCGTCCGTCCGTCCGTCCGTCTGTCACCAGGCTGTATCTCAAGAACGGTGATAGCTAGACAGTTGAAATTTTCACAGATGATGTATTTCTATTGCCGCTATAACAAACAACAAATACTAAAAATAAAATAAAATAAATATTTAAGGAGGGCTCCCATACAACAAACGGGTTGGTTGCGTTAACTTTGCACCTCATTTGTATGGGGTGCTATACATACCAGGTGCAAACTTAACTTAACCACTTAAGGATGAAACGTGTTTGTACGGAACCCTCGGTGCGCGAGTCCGACTCGCACTTGCCCAATTTTTTTTTTTAGGGTACAAGATGATATATATTTGAATGTAATTTCATTATAAAATGGTGAACAATATTTGGAGAACGTTTACTTATTTTAGGTAAAAAAATAATTAATGTGGGGTTATTAACTTTAAATAGGATAACAAGTTTCAATATTTTTGGTTAAAATTTTACTTAAAATTGGTGCGCTTAAATTTGGTGAACATTCACTATTTTTGGGTGCAAAAAGTGATTTTTTTGCCAATCAAATTTACTCTGTCTGGTGATCAGTAATACAACTTTTGGTTATCATTTTTAAATTCATTTGTGGTTAGATTTTGGTGCTCATTTACTATTTTTGATAGTAAAAAGTGTTTTTTTTTTGCCGTTACATTTTTCTAAATCTGGTGCACCATTAACATAAGCCTTAAGTTTTCTCAACTAATTAAGGACCGGCGCGGCGGCGTTTCGATCAAACTTGAAGAAGGAAACGCTGGAAAGGATAAATTAACATTTTCGCCGTGAATAGCCTGGATTTAATTCGGTTATTCTTATTTTAATAACTTACTTACGTTGCATACATACACTAAGGTTTACGAACTGTGCAGGTACACTTGGGCGGGTAGACCGGTGCATGAAGACCTACGTGCAGGTTTTTGAAGATACCAACTTTTAGTTGACCTGCACAGGTGACCTCCGGTGGACAATAGCGTACCCATATAGCAAGTTTTACATAGGGATAACTAAAATAAAATAATATGTATGTAGGAAATTAAATACATACTTGACTAACTTGACTGGACTAGACGAATGAGTGATAATTTGAGCGTCTTAACCTTATTTTAATTGTTCTGTGGCTTTTTGGTTTTCTGTTGAAGTCGAGGTTTTTTGCGCAGGTTTATTTATCAAAATGATGCTGTTTGAGTTTAGGCATTGTGCATTGACTAATTTTACGGGCAGACGAATCAGACGGTTAAAACGCTCGAATAATTATTATACGAATAACTCGGCCAGTGTACCTGTATCCAAATTAAATTCCGATCGGCTCATTGAGCGGTGACATTATGTGAATGTTCGGCAGGCAATCGTAATTACAAAAGTTATTACAGTAAGTACGTAGCTTGAACAAATGGGCCATTTGTTGGAAATATTTTCGCTACGGTAATGTCAGGTGATTCCGCCGACGAGGGCTGCCAACAATGCAGCAAAAACGGCCAACGTAATTACGATCATTTCACTTCCCATTTCATTAACATTGGACCCAGATCAGCGTTCTTCATTGTAATGGATTAATCGAACTTCCGGATACACTTTGATAGCGCTTTTTCTCATGTTTCATGATTATTGAATAGGTACTTACAGTGTTGTTACAACTTTACGTTAGGTGACTACGGAATCCATTATTTACTTAGTTACATAATATTAAAGTGGAATTATACATTATTTATATAGGGTAAAGAGAAGCGTTTCCTTAGTTGGTGTGTTTAATAAATACCTAGGTTGTCTAACATAAATCATAGGCCCCGCATGTGTTGGAAGACATCCGTTGTAAGAACAAGTTTTACTTTACTGTTTCATATACATCCGTGTGTTTTAATACCACTGAGGACCTACGATGAAAAGCGATCCTTTTTGATGAAAAGTATCCCACGAGAAACGCAGCCAACACAGCAGACCCTCTTATCAAATTGACAACCCTAAATCATAATTTTAGGTACTATCTCTCTAGCTAAACGCTCATTTGTCGCGAATTTCTAACTGCTTCAAAGGTGCATTTCCCGAAATTGTCTGTGTATTTCGTCACTATGTACTAACTGAGTGACAATGCGCGAATTTCTAATAAGTGACTCGCTGCGCAATTTCGCTTATTCACGTTGTATATAACCGTTTTGCATTTAACCTAGATAGTGGTCTCGATATGTGTCGATGTTGGTTTAAAACACTTTTGACTAAGTTTTATTTAGCTTGCAATGTTTGTATGTGTGTAGGCATGCTCGGGTCAAATCTTGCAAGGAAGATTTGAATCACTTTCCGCGCAACGATTGAGCTGAAATTTAGTAAACCTATGTAACTTCGTGGACAATATAATAATATGACACTCGCTGGTCTAATGTTGGAATCAGTTGGTGGTGGCCATAGAAACTCTGCAATAAAATAACGAAAACCTACCGAGTTTGCGCTCCTTAGAATCTTTTTGGTGCGTAGTGTATGGATGTTCATAAAGTACACTTTTTGATTTTCTAGATTATTATAGCGCTAGTGATCCCAGTTTTATTTTTGAAATATTAGCATTACATACCTACCTACTTTGAATTTACATACCTACTAATGTGACATCTGGTAGTCGCTTAGGTATATATTTTTTCAGTAAACAATCATACGAATTATTGCTCTATTACCTGTCGCTGTGCTGACTAGTATGACGTGTTTGTAGTGAAGAAGTTACCTAATTTTTAAAGTCCCTAAATAAATTTTGTAGACTTGAAGCATAAGCAAACTAACTATACCGGTATATAATTAAATTAGTGAACGGGTTAGACCAGGGTGCAGGCATCCACGTGCGGAACGAGGGTAGGAGTGAATTTTCTGCACCGCCGCGCCGCGAGATGAAGAGGCCTGCGGGAAACTAACGCGCGCTCCAAATAAAATAATGTCCACATTTAACTGGAATGTACCTACCGCCAAATCAATTTAACACTCGTTTGTGGCTTGCTTTACGGGATAATATAAACTACAACTACACTATTATAATATTCTAAGTTTGTATTGAAAACCATTTTTCTATGGAGAGGCGTCATGAAATCAGGAATAATCTTAATAACGTGATGCTGGATCGTCATATGTTTTGTATGGGGGCGCGGTGCCATGCCAACCTGGCGCCATCTGTTGGTCATAATTTCCATTGTCCTCGCATCACGCAGAAGCGACGGGACAAATTTTAATCAATTTCGGTACATGGATAGCTCCAAAGGTTATAGGATACTTTTGACCCGAATACGGTATAAAAAAATTACGCGTAAAATAAAATTGCACCTTCTAGTTTTTTATATAATATATATATCTTAAGGCTACTTTTATTCACGCTTGTTACGATTAACCCTAATAGCACACTTGCGATTGTCGCTTACAGCGTTTCCACTTTCAGCCTTTTATATGGATAGTATGCGTACCTATTCCTGTCTTATTGATGTTGGTTTTTGGTTTCATACTAATTAGTGTTTTACGTGGTAGGAATTAATTTTAACACCGCCGCACCGCCAGATAAAGAGGCTTGCGGGAAACTAAACGCACGCTCCAAATAAAATAATGTCCACGTTTAACCGAAACGTACCGGGAGAGCAGCAAGAAGTGAAAGCGAAAAGAAAAAAAAGAAGACCGCTTTCCCGGCGAGGCGCCTGAAATGTTGGTTGAAATATCATTACGTGCTAGCTTCGTGGCGTTGACGTAAGATTTCCAAGCAAGATATTTATATCAACACAATGCCAATATTTCCTGGCACATTTGAGAAAATTATATTACATAAGTTGTTCCATTATTACATTCTAGTATAGGATTCAAGCCAATCTTCTTTCACTATAGTTTCGGTAGGTATACTAAAGTGTGTGCTTATCTTTATCTCTATACCATCTAATAACAAAATATATCCTAAATATTACAACCGAGATCTATCTATAATATTATTCATACACCGTCATGCAAATTGGCTAATTTATGGAGATTGATGTAAAATCAATTAACAACCATTAGGTTACCTATTTAATCCTGGAACATGCAGATGAGCCAACAATTACAAATAGCATACATACCTAACAACTAGGTATTTGCGTACGTTTCAAATTCCTCCCGCGTTCGGACGCAAAACATTTCACCTGCCGTAGTTTATTACCTATTCAGCGGACTCGCACAAATAAAATTGTATAATGCATAAGCGAACGGCGAGTTTGATTTACGAGGCGGGCCGGCGCAGCCGCACGGCGTCGCGCGCTGAATAACTAACATAGGGCTATTCAAATGCTCTGGTGCTAAACTGAAATACATATGGGTGTCCACTTTTATGCGTCAATGCAAAAATAGATAATTGATAAACACTTATTGGTTATTGAGTTACTTGTTAATATGATTATGGATTAATAAATCACCTGTCAAGACGTATGAGGCCTTATGATTATGGTGATCATGATGGTGATAAAAGATTATGAATAGGATAGATAGGCATATGTAAAATAAATTGAATTTGTTAAATAATTAACGATAGCGAAAAAAATAATTTAAAATTATTATGTTTCTACTTTAGTTCTTTTTTCTGTCATTTATATAATCAGTTACCAACTGTAAAATAAAGACGTACATTTCTTCAGAAGCCAGGAAGGGACTATGGTTTATTGCCCAAAACGGCACTGCTAAACGATGTCGTAATGTCATCAACACAAACTTGGTACCATGCATTACAATCACAAACTAGTATTTCATACTAAATTGTACATATATATATATTGCCACTTGCGCTGATACGCTGGCGGCGTCCTACCTTTCGGCGACCAGCAAAAGAGCTGGTGCGGCGGCGGACGCCCGTGAGCACTCGAAGGTGGCCAAATATAGTTGTCTCGGCGCCCAGTACGAGTTTGTGGCGTTTGGCGTCGAGACACTCGGCTCGTGGGGCCAGGGGGCACGCCGCCTGGTCAAATGTGTCAGCAAACGCTTGCGGGAGGCGACAGGCGATCCACGCGCGGGCAGCTTTCTCGCGCAAAGGTTAGCCATTGCTATCCAGCACGGGAATGCTGCCTGCGTTTTGGGTACCCTACAACGGGGTCCCGATCTTTTTTAGGGTTCCGTACCCAAAGGGTAAAAACGGGACCCTATTACTGAGACTTCGCTGTCCGTCCGTCCGTCCGTCCGTCCGTCCGTCCGTCCGTCTGTCACCAGGCTGTTTCTCAAGAACGGTGATAGCTAGACAGTTGAAATTTTCACAGATGATGTATTTCTATTGCCGCTATAACAACAAATACTACAAATAAAATAAAATAAATATTTAAGGGGGGCTCCCATACAACAAACTTGTTATAGATTATGTATATATATATATAGGTACGGAACCCTTCATGCGCGAGTCGGACTCGCACTTGCCCAATTTTTTTAATGTTATTTAGTTATAGTTCCTATTTTAATGTTTTTATATCTTTCTTTATAATGAAATAAATATTTTTATATATTAATGTTTAATTATATTTTATTTAAATCAGCGAGTCGTAGAAATGTTTTTCTTATGTTCGCCGCGCTCAATCGTAACCCATGCCTCTCGGATATTTTGGCACCACTTAAATAACTGTTTGCATAGAATATCTTAATTGAGACAGCACGGAAGACGATGAACGCTTTTAATTAACTTCATAATTTAATATTAACTTTTGCGAAAAGACCTAGTAATCGGTTACTTATATATAAAAATGGACTTTAATATCAATTTAGCCAATTTGCAAACTGCATGAAATACCTTTAGTTGAAAAACGGTCCCTTTTATCTCGTTGAATTGAAAACAAAAATATAAAGAAATGGAGGCTTATGTCAATTAGCGTACAACTTACTAAGCTTTACTCCCCAAATGCTATAAATAACTCGACGTCTACCTTTGCATAAAAATTGATTTTGTTGTTCGACGTGGTTAGACGCTCGGACCATCTACTCGGGGATCACTTCATCGTGTCACATTAAGTTCGAAATAATGCTTGTCTATGGTCAAACCTTTCAGTTGACCCTTAGAGTGCGGTTACACTAAATCCCTGAAGGATCACGCAACACGGTTTCGCTTTCACGAGTACATTATTAGAAAACTTCAGTTTGGGACTTAACACGGCAAAGTTGTCTTACTAAGTATGGCGAGGACGTATAAATCCTCAACTTTTAGAACAAGACATATGGTCCCGAAAAAAAGTATCTAAGTGAGCGTTATGTTTGAGAAGTTGACAAGATGTAAACATGGTCACTGAATAAAGACGGTATGTAGAATTTAATACAATTCTACAATAAAGCAGCAGTGCAATTGGTATATACAATTTTTACGACCTCTATGTTAACATTCATATAAAAAATTTTCACTTTCACATGTTCTTGTCGTTTTGCAGTACAAGTCAAGTCAATTAAATTGGCCTAAATATTACGATTTTAATAAAAACGTGGGGTCTCTAAATTCTAGGTATATTTCAATTCCCCCGCTCGATGTATGAGCAGTTTTGAAGTGTATTTCTCGGCTATCCTCGCTCCATCCCTGTGAATATTAAGTACCCTACGATCTATAATGGAATAACGGTTGCATGCTATGATACTCAGATGAGTCGATATAGAGGGAATCTAATCAGCTAATGGAGTCAGGTGAGGTGCCAGCCGTCTATGGAGATCACAATCTAACTGCACGCGAGCGGGGTACGGCGGATTATCTTACTCCTTATTCTTACTATCGCCGTAATTGCACTAAATATATTCGGTTTATGGTGATACTGTTGTATTAGTATTAATAATAATTCGTTTATTTCAGGCATCAAATGCCCATAGATAAGTACCTTACAAACGAACATACATATTAAACATTAAAATACTAAACAACTATACGTCACGATGTGTTGCGTAAGTCCGTGGTGTTATAACTTAGGTATATTCTGTGTTGTTACTTATGTGTAAGTAAGTTGCAACGCCTAAAATTTTTCTGCGTTGCCCTAAGGTAGACTTGTGGAGAAATGCCTCATGGCATTAAGTCCGCCTTTTGTACGATATTTTTTCTTTTTACTAATCAAGTACTTAAATGAGATGTGCGCTTACATATTTTTTTATTGCAGGTATAACACGTAAACTAGTAACAGTCTTCAGTGGGTACGTATTACAATGCCGAAGTTCAAAATACCGAATTTCATAAGACCTATAGATGGAAGGCCGAAAATTAAAATGTCGAATCTTTATTTGACCGAAAGTTTAAAATCCCGAAAGAACGTTTGACCGAAAGGATGAAATCCCGAAGACTGTAATCCCGAAGACTGTAATCCCGAAGACTGTAATCCCGAAGATTGCAATCCCGAAAACTGTAATGCCGACGGCTAGAATTCCTACAGTTCAAATGCCGAACGATTAAAATAGTACAACAAAAGGAGCTTTTTTTAGGGATATAAAAAAAAAACTAACCTAACCTAACCCGGCCGAGTCGGATCTGCTCTGAAAGGTGATTGATTCACCTCAACCTATTCTCAAACTTTAAATGATTCACCTTTCAGAGCAGATCCGACTCGGCCGGGTTAGGTTAGGTTAGTTTTTTTTTATATCCCTAAAAAACGCTCCTTTTGTTGTAGTTATGATCATATTCTTAAAAGAAAAAAAAATATTTTTTCATTTCATTGCCATTTTACTGACAATGGTTGACTTTCGGGATTATAAAATTTCGAGATTGAAAACTTTCGGGATTATAAAATTTCGAGATTTTAAACTTTCGGTATTATAAAATTCGAGATTTTGAACTTTCGATCTTTTCAAAATAGGTCTTTTGAGCATCGGTATATCGAATATCGGCTTTTCGTACTTTCGGTATTTTGATTTTCGGTATTTTGACCATCGGTATTTCAAGTGTAGGTATTATGAACTTTCGGGATTGTAATACGTACCCGTCTTCAGTCGTTCGGGCTGTGAGTAGTGAGAAAATAATACCTAATTCAACTAAATAATTATGTATTTACTAAATGTTTTTGTGAATAAATACAATAAATTTGGAGACCGTGTTTGTTGTTTTGTTTGTCTATATAAAACATATTTACGGATTGGTGTGATTTATTGTATAGCGACTATTCAGACAATTTATAGGCCGGATAGTGACAGACTAGTTATTCGTTTCCACAAAATATTGCTAAAACTTTTATTAAGTAAATACTTATGGGGTGTGTATTTACGCCCAACTATTTTTCGTGATTTTGAAGTCAAACACTCTTCATAATTCTTTAAAATTTCATTTTATTGATTTGTTTAGGTCAGCCTTTGTTTTATAATAATTTCAAATAGTTTACGGTTTCAAACGAAAATGCTTCCTACGAAATGACGCTTCGGCGAAATGAACGATAAAGTCGATAAACATTTCAGCGAAAAGGCTGAGAAATATATACAGGACTTTGTAAACGCATTACTATTAGTTCACCTTGTTATCCCAAGCGGCCGTAGGTCATTGCACTTACATTGTCACTTTCCCTGTCGTTCCAGCCACCTTTTCCATTTAAATATAGATTACTACAAGGCAATGAATGTGCTTTGTGATTGCGTTATTACTGCTTCCCCGGGCATCGTTCGGGCTCTAAGTACGCATAAAAACGTAAGCAATCAACGAACCAGATGTTTTCCCGGGCTCATAAACAGGCAGGGCGTAAACTGTCAATTAAGCTCGAATTTCGATACCTTCATGGCGTGTGCTATAAAGTTTACTCGTGCACCCTTAGGCATCTAAGGTGTGTGTAGGTATTGTATTATACAGTCAATTGCAAAACAGCCTCACAAAAATATCATCGCTAGACTTTACTACCCGTCAATACAGTTGAGAGAAGATATCTTAGATAATCTTTTTGCTTCTTTATAGATGCAGTAGGGGATTTCTAGATACGAAGAATTATGAAGTATTAATTTTAACACATTATTTACTGTTAACATACCAACATAAGTAGGTATATTTGCTCATATAGGTGATTGACGTTTGTTCCACGACGGTGATTGATTGGCGTTAGAAAGTTGTTCGGAAAAGAACAGTTTGTTGTCCCGAAATAGGACAGTTATTATCTTCGTTCCACCATCTTCATCATAACATAATTCGAAATTACAAGTAAGGTATACTTAATCAAGCTAATGGGTCACTGTTGTGTGTTTTATTCAAAGGTGCAGCCCCTAAACTGCTGATTTGCAGTAGCTACGATAAGTATTTTACTTGTAAATTTATTGTTCTTGTTAATTTATTAATTTAATGACTAACAGAGAATGACATGTAGATATTAAAAATCCACTATTAGCCGACGCATTTCTAAAGATTAGCATAGCGATTAAAAAAAGACCCTCCAAAGACAATAGACTGCATTTTAAATCAGAATCGTAGTTGTGGAGCTGGCATAGATGAGGTTCGATGGTGACCGCTATATACATACTTTATCAAGTGATGTACTTACATCGACAAAATAAAATTTGCCTTTGCCTTACAATGATTTCAAACGGAGATCTCCCAAAAATACCCAAACTTTTCTCCGCAGTTGAGTGAACGCATGGAGACAACACGGTGCAATATTTATTGAACCCCTGTTATTTGTATTAGTAAATAAATAAATAAATATTCGGCGCTCAATAGTTTTATTAGCTGCCATGGAGATGAAAGCTCAGATAGCCGCGACATCCATCTCGTATATTTCGTCCTGTGCTATTTCCATTGGTTCGTTTAAAATGATTCCCTATTTATTTTCTTTGACACCAGATATTTCACGATGTTTGTCATTTTATGAGCTTGTGAACATTGCGTAATCGCTTTTTGATAGCGGCTATTTATTTTGGGCCTCTAAAGTAGCGATAAACTGTAATGACGCTACGAACGAACGTAAGTGCTTTTGTTTGCGGCGTCTTCTTGTGTTTTTGCTGACCAGTGCCACAAAACGGATAATAATTATCTCCCTAGTGTAATTACGTTTGTTCACGGTTTGTGTGGGAAGAAAAGGCAACTTTTACGTGTGGGTTGTTGGACGATCGAATGCCAAATTGCTTTTTAGTTTCTGAAGTACCCACATAAAACATGAATAATTATTTTTAAATTAAAACAGTTCGTTCGACTAATTTAGAAAAGCAATATAGAAATTCGGTATCAAAATCTTAGGTACTACATTTAAAAACGTTAAAATACTTTTTTTTTATATAAACAAGTTCAGAACTGTGCGTATTTTCATATTCATCAAGTAACGAAAATTGCGCGGGAACTCGGGGAAATAACCCAGTTTTTTAGGCTACCTAAATTGCATGAACAAGTTTCAAGTATGTAATTAATACTTGTGGAGGCCAATTACGCAATAAACTTGCTTACTTGAGAAACGATTTGACATAAATTAAATTCTGATTCTAAATTTATCAGACAGTTGTCTGTAGGCAGCAAAAGTCTATGTACGCAACAAATATAACCTAACCCGAACCCTAAAAATGATAACTCAACTGGGCGAATGTTTAAGTTAAGTTCGCTCAGGTAGTAAGTTAAGCTTAAGCGAGCCCTAACCGTGGACGAGTTGGTGGCATTTGGAAGCACTGGAACCGAGATGTGAGTTATTAACACCAAGTGATCATCCAAGGGAATTAATCCTACTATGTAAAAGTTAGGTGAGGTAATTTTTTCTGATAGGTGTGATTGAAAAGTAAAGGGCCAAATTACCGCGGCGAGGAAAAGTGGTTGGATATTAGCCCCGGCCATCGCGACTTTTTAAAAGCAGAAAGTTAATATAACTTATTGAGCTGAGCTAAGAAAAGGTTGGTTAAGTGTGGTTGCAGAGTATGACAGAAATTATGTCACACAACGTTATATACATATAAATACTAGTGCCATCATGGGCATATTAAGTTATGAAAATCACAATACTATGTCCCTGCTGAGCTAACATAACAGAATATTATGTTAGGTTAGGTTTGCCATTAAGTTACTAGCCCAAATAAATTAATATAATAAAACTGATAGAGGCCTTGAAAGTATCAATTTGAAGTTACACGTTATTATTAATTACGGAGGGGCAAATCGGTGATTAACTGGATCTGCTCCGAGACAATCGGAGCCCGCATAACCGCCCGCGGCTGTTATTCCGGCTGTTTACTTTTCAACTAATATCCGATAATATTATACAAATTTGAGATACACTGAATTAAATAAACTGTAGTGTATCAAGCCAAGTTTGGAAATTAATTTGGCGATAGCGCTTACAGCACTGCATAGCAACATGAAATTTATTTGAAAATTATGTAACATATTTGAAGAGCGTTTGTTTTTAAATTGGCTTATCTTTAGAAACATAAGTGAGGGTAAGCTTTGGTTCTAAATTAAGGAACAACTTGACGGCACTTTTCGAGAACACAGGCCTTATATCCTGTAATAAAAAAAACTCCTAGAGGTTTTAGCTTAGTATATCATTCCAAGGTTAGGTACTATTATTTACGGAGGGGTGCAAAAAACTACATTGCTTTATAATTTAAGCGTACACCTATAATTTATGTAAATTACATCTGCACATTGCAATCCTGTATTTTAAAAGCTTTTATTTAGCTTGCATTGTATGTTTAAAGTATGTTTGTTCGGGTGAAATCTTGCAACTCAATTTTGAAGCAGATATCGTCAACCGATTGAGCTGAAATTTTGCATACTTACTAAACTTTGATGACAATACAATAATATGGTACCATGGGGCTGATCTGATGATGGAGCCGGAAGGTGGCCATAGGAACTCTATAATAGAACAATCCTACCGAGCTTGGGCTCTTTAGAATCGTCTCAATGAGCATTTGATGGATATCCAAAGAAAAGTACAGTCGGCTATAAAAGCTTGCCACTAAAATGTAATTTTTGACAGAAACTTATTCATATACGCAATAAATCAACCATTCGTAATCCTCTTTCGTTATGCTACTTTCAGATCAGCAATACTTGGTGCAGGTGCGCTCAGTTAGCACTTCTGCTCGGGACTTGGGAGCAGATGCCTCGAACCGAGGAAAAAAGAATTGTGCTAACGATACTCCGCGGAAGATACAAACACTAAGAAATATTTATGGAGGTTTTTGCTTACCGAATCCCTCAGGATGCCGACGCGACGGCGAGGCCCCTGAAAATAGGGGAAAACACGTTCCAAATCCCCCGCCACGCATAACTCTTAATACGGGGATTATACAACGGCTTCCAAAAATCTTGGGTGCCAAAATAAAGATAACAAGCAATTACGATACGCGACCTAAAACATCGCGGGCCTATTAGCGAGTGCGTAAATAAAATTATGATCGAATTCCAGATAGCTACAGTAAATGTTTTTCTGAAATTTTCACACGCCCCTCTGAGATTAACTTTCTATTCTACCTGAACATCTTTTCCTTTCGTTTTCCCAAAACTTATATATTAAAATCAGCCCCGATGAGGTGCTTACCTTCGTTTTTTGCGTTCACCTGGGCCTCGTAAATATTACTCACGACCATAAAATGCATTAGTAAAGTCTGCTTTGAATAATGCCGAGACCGTGTTCTTTTCTGCGACTAGGTAATTTAAGCGTTCTCCGACTACATTATCCTTAGGAAACCTTCTTTTAAAGAAAACTCTGTAAATGAATGCTATAAATATGTCTAATATATATTAATTTAGCTACAATTTAAAGTAATACAAGACTTACGTTAGTATCAAAAATGCTAAGAATATTAGCTAAAAAGCTACCTTCTAATGCATCCAGGTGAAGTTGCCGAAGTTTCGAAATGTTCTTGTGGAAAGGTCACAGACATTTGAATTTAATATTCGATAAGAAAATGTTTAGAGCTCACTCTAAGCAGGACAACAATGAATTACAATACCTACAAACAATGGATATGATAGTGCATAAAGTGCAAAAAACGATCGATAAAGTTATGAAACCATTTAGTTTGTTCAGATTCAGTGTGGCACGCCACATTGGGGTACGCCACGATTAACTTTTTGAAATTCAGCCAGTATACAAATTTTTTGGTTGTTTTGACTAGCACGATAGTCTAAACGGCATTATACTGACTCCTGACCTTTTGCTCGCAAATGGAATGAAAGGTGTTGTCATGGAGATTAGAATCAGTCTCGTACTGGCGAGGAAAGCCAGGGCCCTAATTCGACGAGGATTGCGATATCCCCTGTATAGTAACCTCATTATATTACCGTAATAATTATCGCCATATAACAGTCATATTTATAACGATTTTTGCTGTTCAAGCTGCATTTAGTGACTGATGTGAGTGATATATAAATTGATATTTTGGAGGAAATATAGTTCAGTATAACGAAATAGGATAGGTATATATATTGCTCCCTGAAATGAAAAGGGCAATGTTATCTTTAAAAATAGAGTTATATTCATCTCAATAATAAATCAAATGTTATAATGGTTGCTCCGAATCGCCAAACTACAAATGTAGTGACTAAGGATTTGCCATCGTATGTTCTCGTATATTGTCGGATAAACTCGTATTTATATTTCTATCACAATCTTCCACACTGCAGCTGATTGAGAGAGCAACTTATTGCGAAATTATCGAACAGTACGCTAAATATTGTTCACTGGACCTGTAGTTAGTGGCTAGATCTTGGACCCATATCATTATAAAAGTCGAATTTAGTCCTGGTCCGAGCCAGGAGTAATGCTAATTAAGTAATGGATCCTCGGGGACGCCGCGAAGGGCCTTAATTAATTAACGACGTATCCCTTCCGATAACTTTGATATGATGAGTTTTAAGTCCGTACTAACCAATGTTTGTTTCAAATGCAAAGATAGACTGATAGCTGTGGGTTCATTTAGTGAAGAGTTACTCTTCAATGCGGATATAATCCTAATTGGGTTATACTTACGACCTACAGTACCGGTCAAAAGTTTAGTTCTCCATATGATATTGGTATAAATCAGTAAGATTACACGATGTATTTAATGGTAAATCCAACCTTCGTACTTCCAAGTCTAATGCAGTTTTGTACCTTTTGTTTTATTTACATAATTAATTTTTTTAGAAAAAATACGATAATTTCTTAGAAGTCGTTGTGCGGAGCTGTCATACTCTATGCTCTCGGGCGGCGATAAGTTCTTCACAAAATTCGGGAGTAATTTGACATCTGTCTCCATTTTTAAATTAAATTTTTGACATGTTGAAATGGATATTTGTATAGAATCTTTTTTATTGATTCATTTTTTTTTTGTGGTAATACCACATTTTTATTTTTATAAATAATGACACAAAGGTAAATTAAGAAAATGCTAATGCTAAAGGTAAATTAACAAATTGGCTAATGCGCATAAGCATTTCAAAAACATATATGACGCAGAGGGCGCTCCAGTAGCGTAAATAATTAAGGGATGAAAGATTTGGTGTGATTGACGTAGCGATCGGATAGCTCAGTTGGAAGAGCAATGCGCCGGAAACGCAGAGGTCGCGGGTTATAACGCCGCTTCGATTGTAGTAGATCGCATTCAATTTTTCTTTCTTAATTTACCTTTGTGTCATTATTTATAAAAATGTTGAAATGGAATTAACAGTATTTATTAACCTAGACATGTGCGCCGGTCGCAGAATGCTCGGCGGCGGCGTCTGTCAAAAAATCGGCGGCGGCGGCGTGAAATCGGCGTGAAATCGGCGTCAGGGTTAGGTGAATGAAAAAACATATTGATGGGTATGTTTTATTGGATTTGAGAGAAAATCAGTTAAATACGTGGTATAAAAACATTTTAAAAATCAAATCAAAGTCAGAATAATAATGTTGTATGTAAGATCAATAACTTCTAAGTAACAAAATTAAATATTCCCTTAAATATCAACGTTCTAAATATTAAATTACACGTGAAACATCACATCAAAATATATAACATTTTTTTTTCTAAAATAGTGTCAGACCACGCTAACTCAAACCATACAAAGTGAGTCAGTTTGTATGGTTTGACAGTTCATTTGCTGTGCAGAGTTAGCGTGGTCTGACTATAATCAAATCACAGTTTACGTTATATCAACAATTTGTATATAATCAACAATTAGTTTAAATCGAAGTATTTTTGGTAAAATCGTAAAGTTATTATAATAATAAATACCATAAAATGGGACGATTTTATGCAAGAGGGTTCACTTTGTTGATAAGGACGCACTGTCAGGATTTTTTTTATTATTATTTGTATAAAGATGGACTCTAGTAATAAATGACAAAGTGGACGTTATTCTTTTGGTTGAAAACGTCAGAAATAAGTTTTTGTTTTGCTTAACTTCTGAAAAACTTTATTAAATTGCGTCTTTCTGCTAAAATGAGATTGTCCAATGAGTTATTATTTAACCAAGCGTGGTAATAAATGCAGTAATGATTTCATAGTTAATACCATGTTAGTGTTATAATTTCTTACTAAACTGAGTTAGTTGCACATAGACCTATTAATTCTAATACTATGTGTAATAAACAGAGTTTTAATACAGGTAAAATAAATAGGTACCACATGGTAATCTACTTTTGTACTTTACTTACCGTCCAAAATAGCTGTCCGGGTCTTCTTTTTGTGCATTTGCCAAACAGGGTATGCAAAACACCTGCTTAGGAGACACACTCCGTCTCTTCCCATCTTGTTCTACCATAAGATTCCCGAAATGCTTCCAGCAGTAGCTTGGTTTGGCTTTACAATGCAAATGGTTTATTTTTAAACATTTTACTTTTAATTTATGAATGTCTGATGATCCGTCTTCACTTTGTTCCTCGCTCATAATGAATTTAAAATAAACGTCACATACACCAGAAACTAAAACTGTAATCTACCGCGCACACGCAACACAAACTGACTAATGAGTTACCCCGCTTAATAATATTTTTTTTAGTGTTTAAGGGATTACACCTGACCTGAGTGAGCGGTGGGGGTAAGGATGAGGGCATGCAGCACAACAGTGCCACAATAAAAATAACCCTTATTGTTTTCCGACTTTTACAGATAACAAGTATTAAAAAAAACATGAACACCACGATTTTGAGGGGCAATGCAACTCCATTTTACAATTACCTACCGAGATTTTTAATCGTACATACACAAAAACCCGTAACATCGGACATTTGGCGTAAATCGCTTTTTTTTCTTAAATTATTAAAAAAAAACACGCTTTATTTTCTATTCACATAAAAAGTGTCCCGAACACTTATTGAAAACCCCCCCGGACGTCCTCCAGATGGCCTTCAAACTAGGACTATTCTGGGAAAAACCGGCAGCCCTACTCGTACAGAAAATAAATATCATATCATCTATTTATAAAGTACAGGACAGGTTACATTATTTAAATCCGCATAAATACAAATTACTGAAGGTCACGCCGATTTCACGCCGATCATTCATCGGCGGCGGCGGCGTGTCAAAAACGGCGGCGGCGGCGCCGCGCCGCGGCGGCGCACATGTCTATATTAACCTATAAGTGCAGTTTGATAATTTTTAAATTTTAGACAATGTTTCATGTTGTGTAAACGTTCTAGGTCAGAGTTTCGATAACAGCGCTAGCTGCTACAGTGAGGTCTTTCATCGTTTTTTTGGATGGTTCCCAACTATAAGTGACTATAGAGAGACTCTAATGTTTACATAGTAAACATTGTTGTATTTGATTAAATTCGCGCATAACAAGTAGGTATACATTTTATCACAGGGGTATTAGTAGTCAAAAAACGGGTAATCCTCAGGAATTTAAAATTAACAATAAATTATTCACAAATTATTAAATTAACAATTATTTATT
This sequence comes from Apotomis capreana, assembly GCA_947623375.1. Lineage (NCBI taxonomy): Eukaryota > Metazoa > Arthropoda > Insecta > Lepidoptera > Tortricidae > Apotomis > Apotomis capreana. Next base: position 10,078,607 of record OX392503.1, on the reverse strand, counting down.
AAATTTGAATAGGAGTCCAATTTTCAAACACCAAACTTCGGACACTCCGTTTGCGGCACAAGTGTGCGTGTAATTTTTGCCATAAACAGGCACCTAGTACACAAATTTTACAATAATAAGCACAAAAACCGAAACGGTCGGGAAAAGATTGGTTAGGTTTTGTAGGAGGAACCACGGGAACGAAACTTCGATTTGTATAAAAATTTGCAGTTGTTGCAGCAATTTGTTGTATTTCCTCTTAATATGCGTTTGAGGCAGTGAAAGAGTTAGCCGCGCACTGTATAGATATGAAGTAAGCAGACGGGTGACGCGGTCTGCGGTGCGTAGCCCCGTGGCAAGAAAACGGCTTTCTTTACGACCTATTTCGCCGAGCCAATATTTCTCCGCGACAGAGCGCGCCATCATAAAATAAAACGAAAAATTCCGACACACTGCCAAAGCCGCCATGAAAATCATAAGGGGCCAGATTTTTATTGACATCGGTGAGGGCTCCATCCCAGAAATTGCCTAATTAATACGAGAACAGGTAAGTCGCGCCTCTACAAAGTTCCGAAGGAATGTGACATTAAAGAAACTGAAGCCTTATCGAGCTGCTTAGCAGCACAATAGTGTGTTATTATTCTCAAAAACGAAATGGTATTTAAAATAAAAAAAACAGGCTGACAACCTTCTCTATGTCTTAGTTGGTTGAAAATAAAAATCTACCAAATTTTACACCGTTATATGTAGATTCTGAAAAGTTTTAATTACCTATTTTGTCTCATCAACATGTTGAAGATATTTTCGAGTCTGGAATGGAAGCAAGTAGCTAACCCATGTTTACATAACATTTCACGACAAGGATCAATATGGAATCAGAGAAGATGGATGCCTGTTATGCTATTCATCCGAGCCATTAACAAGCCACTAGCACGAGCAAAACCATTTTAGTGGGTCTCTGAATATTAATGTCGGGACGAACAGCACAAAACAGTCCCTACCACTAGCGGTCAGACCTGTCTATATACAAGGTCATAATATATAACTAAGGTAATCTTCATAGCCATGCCACGGCAGTTGATACGGGAGGGCCCGTCACAGGGCCGATATTAAATGTCTGCTCTTCTTTTCTTATCTTCTGTAACTAACAAATTAACTTAATTTAAATTCAATTAATTCATTTTGAATCAATGATCCGTAGGTTGTTAGTAAAATACAGTGAAAAAATTAAATTAGGGTTCGTAACATACATTGCAAATAAGAATAAGAATAGAATTAAAAACAAATCAATCGGCAAGTTAAAAATCATATTACATTTATAGGTATTCTAGATTCAGCATTTCTCAACATCTGTCGCAGCCACATGTAGGCTATTCCAGTGTTTGAACTGCAGCTAACTTACCTGCCTGTTAGGTTCGCAAATTTCAGCAGACAAATTAAACAATCGATGAAATGTATTCAGTTACCATTACCCGTAATGTTAGTCTGACAAGAGCATTGTACGACAAGGCGCAACAAAACCCTATTTATTTTCCAAAACGTTCAGTTTTCCTCTCAAAAACACGTAAAGTGGCTCGTACGGAGTGCACTTGTTATTTATATTGTGCGCTTCAGGCTCGTACGACAAATGCTTGACAAAATACTCTGCCAATTGTGTCGGAGTGCCGCCCTCAATTGTTCGAGATGAAAAATGGCCTATTCGGATTGTTCGCGAACAAATGCGTGCCGTGCGGGTCATTACGCTTTGTTTTAGGAGTAAGTACGACAAAAAATTCACTGTGAAAAGCTAAAATTTTCGCTTCCGCCCTCTTGAGTTGCGAGGAGCCGTGTTTAAACTACGGCCAATTGTTTTTGCTCTGAATATTTTGTTTTCAGCATGGAGTGTTGTTCAGTCAGGTTTTTAATGAAAACTTTACTTTGAAACGTGGCTTAGTTAAGTCAACACTGGGGGCGAACATGTAGTATAATAATACGATGTAATATTATTAGATTTCTTTGTTCCCGGACTTTGTGAAAGCTTTCACACGTCAATTTGATACGCCCACACTTCGTCGTCTTCATCTGAGCAATAACACAATCTTGCAATTTATATTACGCCGCCTTACAGGGTCTGGAGTTTTATATCAAAGGGAGGAAAGAAATCCGTGAAAATAGTCAATAATAAGAAAAATGAAAATCGTCGATGGAAATCATAACAGAAGAGATTTTACTGCCCGACATCCGATGGGAGCGGGGCAAAGATTGTTTCAGGCCTCTTGCAGGGTAGAGACGAGGCGATAATAACAATGTCGTCACTTCCTCAATCTTAAACTTCTTCAATATTTCCTGAACCGATCCGTAATAAAATTTCATTGAACTGGGATATTTTTATGCGACACGATTCAAATCAGCTTTGCAATATTTTTTGGAGTTTACTCCTTAAGAATCGATTTTCATATATAAGCCCGGGGTATGAAAAATATGGGGTGTAAAATCGAACGAATCTGCCGTGCTAATTTAAAAAGTCGTATCTCAGTATACGATCGGGGTAAAAATACGACTTCGTAATTTAGCAGGTTATGCGTTACGCGTTATAGACTAAGATCCCGATATAAAATAACCTTCACCGAGATGTTTATTTGATGAAATGTATTTTATAATTAATTTAATATGTCAATAATTATATTGCATATGTGTTGCCTAACAAATTTTAGTCCAGGGTATGTTTAATTAATAATAAAAAAAAATTGTTTTAAACATTTCACCGGTTTGGTTAATATTAGATAAATTCTATATCAATCTATTATGAATTTATCTAATAATCAAATCGGTGAAATGTAAAAAAAAAAAAAAAAATTTTAAACTAAACATACCCCGGACTAAAATTTGTTATGCAACCCATATGCAATATATTTATTGACATTTTAAACTAAATATAAAATACATTTCATCAAATAAACATCTCTGTGAAGGTCATTTTATATCGGGAGCTTAGTCTATAACGCTTAACGCATAACCTGCTAAATTAAGAAGTCGTATTTTTACCCCGATCGTATACTGAGATACGACTTTTTAAATTAGCACGGCAGATACGTTCCAAAAATATAAATATTGCGAGGATTGACGTTTGGTTGTCAAAGGCGACGGTTGAAAATTTTATCAAATTTTATTTTATTTATAAGTTAATTCAGTTTTAGAGTCCTTTTCGCTGTTTTTGCGATGAGTGAGTCAAGTCGAGGTGTCGTGAGTGATACGTCACTTTTAGAATGTGGGCAGCGGGCAGCTCCGTCGTGGCTATCTGAAGTGGAGTTTGATAATAAGGCAGGGCCGAGTCAATCGGATATTGTATCGGACGCTGAGTCCATGTCGGATGTGCGGCATATAGCGGTGAAGCGTGCTTGTGGTCTGAGCGACGAAAGCTGTGGTTGTAGTGATAGTTTTATCACAATAGGCAGGAAACCTAAGCGCTTGCGGGTTTTAGCAACCGCCAAAACGCAGCTGGAGCCGGACGGTGTGCCTGACAAGCTATTTGAAGTTTATATAGTGTCAAAAGAAGATTTACCGAAACAGATTGGTTTGGCAAAGTTGCTGCAATTTAAGGGTATAAAAGGAATTTTATCCGTCAAGTTTATGGGTCCACGTAAAGTTCGCATACAGTTTAACTCTAAGGATGATGCGGAGAAGCTTCTGGCTTCTCAGGAGTTTAACAATGAGACGAGACGTTCTTATTGGTCTAATATGGCATGCTGCACTTATGGAATTATAAGGCAGGTTGAGTTGGAGGTTGAGGAAGACGAATTTTTAAAGAATATTGAAGGGTCTGAAGACATTTTGTCAATATGTAGACTGAACCGTTGGGATCATGATGGGCGTTGGGTTAAGGCTGAAACTATTCGTCTGTGTTTTAAGGGAACTTCTTTACCGCCATATGTTTATGCCTACGGTTGCCGATTTAAGGTAAATCAGTACACTTTCCCGGTTACCCAATGTTCAATATGTTGGAAGTTCGGTCATCTGAGCAGGTTTTGTCCTACTACTAAAGTTACTTGTCCGAAATGCGGCGGGGAGCATGCCAATTGCGAAACGACTATTTTTAGATGCATTAATTGTAAAGGCAGCCATATGGCCTTAGATAAGTCGTGCCCGGTTTTTGTGAAGGAGTAAGAAATTCGCAGGATTATGTCTGCTGAGGGATGTATATATAAACGGGCTTTTTGGTTGTATATGCAAAATAAGGAAAAAAGGATACGGATGTTTGTAGTCAGGATGCGCCATCTGTTTTTGAGAATGACTTAAGTTTTGGAAAGTCATATAGAGATGCTGTTTTGTCGAAGCCGTTACAATCTAAAGAGTCTGAAGATTCTGTCTGTCAGGCTGAGGGCCAGCGATCAGTAAGTCAGTACAGATTAGAGAGCGAGCCACAACAAGAGGTTCGTAAGCCGCGGAAGTCAAAAAGAGTAACAGACGTGAAGAGGTCCGAGTGTCTATTGGTCAATCAGCCTACTATTGAGCGGGCTGATATGGAAGATCAAAGACAAAATAAAGACAAGAAGAAGAGACGTATTCCTTTTGAAAAGCTGGTTGAGAAGACGAAGGATATTTTGTTTTCTACCGAAAGTTGGGAGGAGAAGTTCAAAACGCTGTTTGGAGTTGTTGTTAAGGAGATTTTGGATGTATTTAAGGATTTTTTTAAGGAAGGTGATTTTGTACGTTTGTTTTTGTCTAATGTAAATGGCTAGGTCTAATACCAGATCTTTCTTGAATGTAATGTTCAATTCAATATTGGCGGAACCCTTATCGGAATCGGCTAAATTTGTATACAGTTTTTTTTAATGTAAATAGTGTATACAAATTTAGTTGTTTTCGTGTACATGTTATTTTTAAGTTTATACGGTTTATGTTTTTATTTATCTATGTCTTTTAGATGAATGATGTTGTGTATTAGGCCTGCTGGAGCTGGCATGTTCATAAAAATGATCAAAGCTCCTTAATCAATAGATAAAAAAAAAAGTATTGCGTTACTACGGTAGAAAGGTCGTATCTTTGTATGGATTTCATAGTAAGATACGGTTTTTTTTCGTAGCACTGCAGACTGTAGTAACTAAACTAGCCGCTCGAGGGCGCTTTACATCACGCTTCCTTATTTAGTTACTACTCATGATCTCTCCAATTTGTTAAAAATGAATCGGAAGTAAATTTTCCTTGTAAAATATTGTAATTTTGCTGTATATTATACTCGTATATTAATATTATGTAAGTGCCTACCTTCTCGTTCTTGTTTGCAGCACCCAACAGGGTACATAATGTGATACTTAAACTATTTACTAATCATTATGTGCAATAAACGTATTGAGTATTGAGTATATATTTTATAATCGTTCTTAAGGCCAGGCGCGCACCACGATTTTAGTCGCGCGATAATTTTGTCGCATAAATGCAAGATATGGGTTTATATGAGAGTGCGCGCACCACGATTTTCATAAACCCAGAAGTACGCTTATTTCTGCGACAAAATTATCGCGCGACTAAAAAAAATCGTGGTGCGCCTGGCCTGAAGAGTAAACTCCAGTCGTGCGTCGGAGCTGACACACACACTTTTTTACTTTGTGTCTTAAAAAAATTTAACTGACTGTATTTGGGTCAATCAACTATTTTCTGCCACTCGTTGCCATGGTGATGTCCACTGGGTCGCTTTTTGAAACTACGATCTTCCGTGGTTATATTTAGAAAAAGCTTTGTAATTTAAGGAGTTGTAAGCCCTTTCTTATGTAGACTATCACCAATACAGACAATACGAGTAATATAAATAATCACACACTTTTCTTGGAAGAACACTTTTCTTAGAAGTTTAATCACTATTGTCCCCTGGGTCACGGGACAGAATGACAGCAAGAAAAAGTTGATCCACTCATTAACCACACCTGATATAAATAAGTATATATCACAAGACTTAAGTATGCCTTTTTACATATAGGAAAGCATTTCCTAATTCTAATTTAACGACGGTTGCACACAAGGTACCTACGGCACATTTTCCACACAACAAACAGAAACTGGCGGCGACTCCGTCGGCCGATGCCGTCACCGCTGTTTGCAGTCGCCTTTACGGCTCAGTAATTACCCCCATCCCCATCTTAGTAACACAATCGCCGCGCTTTACAACGCCTTAAGTTTATTCGTGTTCTTTTTAATTACAGCAAATCTTTGTAAATTAAATGTCGAATCACAATACTATGTGTAACTTGCCTTTAACTAAAAAATAAAAACAAAACTGTATCCTACAATCAAACCTTTATGTCACCCTAGGCTGTAAGTGAGATTTTCTGCCCGCTACACGGGGATAAAATTTCATTTCCTGGCCAAGGCAAGACGTAAAACTTTAGGTAAACAACGGGTGGCAATTCGTAAAGCCCCAGATCGTATATTTATGACCCTCATCACCTTCACGTCGCGCCAGAAACATCTGCAATCTGGGACATTCACGAATTCACCGTCCTTGGTACCTATGTAATGTACTATTACGTGGCTAGCTCAGCTCATATAACATTTTCAGGATAGTTAAAGTTTTCAGTAATGACTATGTGCATTATACGGGATAAACTTTTCCATACTGCCTTACTTCTACTGAGCCGGCGGTCACGGGTTCGAATCCCGGCCAGGGCGAATATTTGTGTGATGAACTCGAATATTTGTGCTTGGGTCATGGTTGTTCTATGTATTTAGGTATATATTTATCTATATAAGTACGTATATCGTCGTCTAGTACCCATTACACAAGCCTTCTTGAGCTTAATTTGGGACTAGATCGATTTGTGTAAGGTTGTCCGATATTTATTTATTTATTTATAGGTACTGTGATTGAGTTAGTGTTTGACCATGTAATAATGACACATTAACTCAGCCATTTTTTATCATAATATGTATCCTCTATTATCAAACCAGTTGTACATAACTATTCAGCTACCTTTATAGTTGAAATCGGTCTAGCAGTTTAGAGAGAGTCCGGGAATATTAGATACGTCGCGTCGACGCTGCGCGGGCGCTGCCAGGACGCCGACGCTCTAAAGACAAGTATGGGGCTTCTCTTAGGCGTCATGAACGCGTAAAGACATGCATACAAACATACAAAAAATATTTATCTATAGCCTATTTCACTTAGTATTTGAAAAATAGCTGCAGACATTAAATGTTTACAATTAAATTTTTTAAATTATTTAAGAACCTTCATATTACTACTGTACCTATAACCAGTCTTTTCATAATCTTCCAAATATGCTGTAAGTCAGCTACTAAAACGCTATCTGATCAAATGCATTAGCATCTATTGACACGACCAATCAGAGAGCACACGCGCGAGGCGTCAGAGAGACGTGAGGAGCGCCCCTCGGGGAAATGCAACATGATTGTTGAATTTTCGCAAATGGTCGTCGCGTCGGGCTGACAGTCGTCCGTCTAAGTCACGATTAGAAGATGATTTGTTTTATTTGTTTAAAGAATCGTGAATTTCATACATTAAATTTCATAAAAATATAACATAGTCCCTTGTGATTTATATTTCTATGAAATAAACCCTGGCTGTTGTCCAAAGATATGGAACGGAAAACGATTTATTGTTAAACTAAATACTTCTTTTTCACAAATTTCCTCTACGTTCGTTCACTCCACAGCATTTGCGAACCATGGTCATGCACGATCTATTATAAAATATTGAAACTTACCTAGTTTGGGGCAGACTCAAACTGAGAGCTCTATTCATTTGCATCCATTGGCACCATCGATCAGAGAGCACATCGCGCGAGGCGTCAAAACGTCAAAACGCAGCTGGAGCCGGACGGTGTGCCTGACAAGCTATTTGAAGTTTATATAGTGTCAAAAGAAGATTTACCGAAACAGATTGGTTTGGCAAAGTTGCTGCAATTTAAGGGTATAAAAGGAATTTTATCCGTCAAGTTTATGGGTCCACGTAAAGTTCGCATACAGTTTAACTCTAAGGATGATGCGGAGAAGCTTCTGGCTTCTCAGGAGTTTAACAATGAGACGAGACGTTCTTATTGGTCTAATATGGCATGCTGCACTTATGGAATTATAAGGCAGGTTGAGTTGGAGGTTGAGGAAGACGAATTTTTAAAGAATATTGAAGGGTCTGAAGACATTTTGTCAATATGTAGACTGAACCGTTGGGATCATGATGGGCGTTGGGTTAAGGCTGAAACTATTCGTCTGTGTTTTAAGGGAACTTCTTTACCGCCATATGTTTATGCCTACGGTTGCCGATTTAAGGTAAATCAGTACACTTTCCCGGTTACCCAATGTTCAATATGTTGGAAGTTCGGTCATCTGAGCAGGTTTTGTCCTACTACTAAAGTTACTTGTCCGAAATGCGGCGGGGAGCATGCCAATTGCGAAACGACTATTTTTAGATGCATTAATTGTAAAGGCAGCCATATGGCCTTAGATAAGTCGTGCCCGGTTTTTGTGAAGGAGTAAGAAATTCGCAGGATTATGTCTGCTGAGGGATGTATATATAAACGGGCTTTTTGGTTGTATATGCAAAATAAGGAAAAAAGGATACGGATGTTTGTAGTCAGGATGCGCCATCTGTTTTTGAGAATGACTTAAGTTTTGGAAAGTCATATAGAGATGCTGTTTTGTCGAAGCCGTTACAATCTAAAGAGTCTGAAGATTCTGTCTGTCAGGCTGAGGGCCAGCGATCAGTAAGTCAGTACAGATTAGAGAGCGAGCCACAACAAGAGGTTCGTAAGCCGCGGAAGTCAAAAAGAGTAACAGACGTGAAGAGGTCCGAGTGTCTATTGGTCAATCAGCCTACTATTGAGCGGGCTGATATGGAAGATCAAAGACAAAATAAAGACAAGAAGAAGAGACGTATTCCTTTTGAAAAGCTGGTTGAGAAGACGAAGGATATTTTGTTTTCTACCGAAAGTTGGGAGGAGAAGTTCAAAACGCTGTTTGGAGTTGTTGTTAAGGAGATTTTGGATGTATTTAAGGATTTTTTTAAGGAAGGTGATTTTGTACGTTTGTTTTTGTCTAATGTAAATGGCTAGGTCTAATACCAGATCTTTCTTGAATGTAATGTTCAATTCAATATTGGCGGAACCCTTATCGGAATCGGCTAAATTTGTATACAGTTTTTTTTAATGTAAATAGTGTATACAAATTTAGTTGTTTTCGTGTACATGTTATTTTTAAGTTTATACGGTTTATGTTTTTATTTATCTATGTCTTTTAGATGAATGATGTTGTGTATTAGGCCTGCTGGAGCTGGCATGTTCATAAAAATGATCAAAGCTCCTTAATCAATAGATAAAAAAAAAAGTATTGCGTTACTACGGTAGAAAGGTCGTATCTTTGTATGGATTTCATAGTAAGATACGGTTTTTTTTCGTAGCACTGCAGACTGTAGTAACTAAACTAGCCGCTCGAGGGCGCTTTACATCACGCTTCCTTATTTAGTTACTACTCATGATCTCTCCAATTTGTTAAAAATGAATCGGAAGTAAATTTTCCTTGTAAAATATTGTAATTTTGCTGTATATTATACTCGTATATTAATATTATGTAAGTGCCTACCTTCTCGTTCTTGTTTGCAGCACCCAACAGGGTACATAATGTGATACTTAAACTATTTACTAATCATTATGTGCAATAAACGTATTGAGTATTGAGTATATATTTTATAATCGTTCTTAAGGCCAGGCGCGCACCACGATTTTAGTCGCGCGATAATTTTGTCGCATAAATGCAAGATATGGGTTTATATGAGAGTGCGCGCACCACGATTTTCATAAACCCAGAAGTACGCTTATTTCTGCGACAAAATTATCGCGCGACTAAAAAAAATCGTGGTGCGCCTGGCCTGAAGAGTAAACTCCAGTCGTGCGTCGGAGCTGACACACACACTTTTTTACTTTGTGTCTTAAAAAAATTTAACTGACTGTATTTGGGTCAATCAACTATTTTCTGCCACTCGTTGCCATGGTGATGTCCACTGGGTCGCTTTTTGAAACTACGATCTTCCGTGGTTATATTTAGAAAAAGCTTTGTAATTTAAGGAGTTGTAAGCCCTTTCTTATGTAGACTATCACCAATACAGACAATACGAGTAATATAAATAATCACACACTTTTCTTGGAAGAACACTTTTCTTAGAAGTTTAATCACTATTGTCCCCTGGGTCACGGGACAGAATGACAGCAAGAAAAAGTTGATCCACTCATTAACCACACCTGATATAAATAAGTATATATCACAAGACTTAAGTATGCCTTTTTACATATAGGAAAGCATTTCCTAATTCTAATTTAACGACGGTTGCACACAAGGTACCTACGGCACATTTTCCACACAACAAACAGAAACTGGCGGCGACTCCGTCGGCCGATGCCGTCACCGCTGTTTGCAGTCGCCTTTACGGCTCAGTAATTACCCCCATCCCCATCTTAGTAACACAATCGCCGCGCTTTACAACGCCTTAAGTTTATTCGTGTTCTTTTTAATTACAGCAAATCTTTGTAAATTAAATGTCGAATCACAATACTATGTGTAACTTGCCTTTAACTAAAAAATAAAAACAAAACTGTATCCTACAATCAAACCTTTATGTCACCCTAGGCTGTAAGTGAGATTTTCTGCCCGCTACACGGGGATAAAATTTCATTTCCTGGCCAAGGCAAGACGTAAAACTTTAGGTAAACAACGGGTGGCAATTCGTAAAGCCCCAGATCGTATATTTATGACCCTCATCACCTTCACGTCGCGCCAGAAACATCTGCAATCTGGGACATTCACGAATTCACCGTCCTTGGTACCTATGTAATGTACTATTACGTGGCTAGCTCAGCTCATATAACATTTTCAGGATAGTTAAAGTTTTCAGTAATGACTATGTGCATTATACGGGATAAACTTTTCCATACTGCCTTACTTCTACTGAGCCGGCGGTCACGGGTTCGAATCCCGGCCAGGGCGAATATTTGTGTGATGAACTCGAATATTTGTGCTTGGGTCATGGTTGTTCTATGTATTTAGGTATATATTTATCTATATAAGTACGTATATCGTCGTCTAGTACCCATTACACAAGCCTTCTTGAGCTTAATTTGGGACTAGATCGATTTGTGTAAGGTTGTCCGATATTTATTTATTTATTTATAGGTACTGTGATTGAGTTAGTGTTTGACCATGTAATAATGACACATTAACTCAGCCATTTTTTATCATAATATGTATCCTCTATTATCAAACCAGTTGTACATAACTATTCAGCTACCTTTATAGTTGAAATCGGTCTAGCAGTTTAGAGAGAGTCCGGGAATATTAGATACGTCGCGTCGACGCTGCGCGGGCGCTGCCAGGACGCCGACGCTCTAAAGACAAGTATGGGGCTTCTCTTAGGCGTCATGAACGCGTAAAGACATGCATACAAACATACAAAAAATATTTATCTATAGCCTATTTCACTTAGTATTTGAAAAATAGCTGCAGACATTAAATGTTTACAATTAAATTTTTTAAATTATTTAAGAACCTTCATATTACTACTGTACCTATAACCAGTCTTTTCATAATCTTCCAAATATGCTGTAAGTCAGCTACTAAAACGCTATCTGATCAAATGCATTAGCATCTATTGACACGACCAATCAGAGAGCACACGCGCGAGGCGTCAGAGAGACGTGAGGAGCGCCCCTCGGGGAAATGCAACATGATTGTTGAATTTTCGCAAATGGTCGTCGCGTCGGGCTGACAGTCGTCCGTCTAAGTCACGATTAGAAGATGATTTGTTTTATTTGTTTAAAGAATCGTGAATTTCATACATTAAATTTCATAAAAATATAACATAGTCCCTTGTGATTTATATTTCTATGAAATAAACCCTGGCTGTTGTCCAAAGATATGGAACGGAAAACGATTTATTGTTAAACTAAATACTTCTTTTTCACAAATTTCCTCTACGTTCGTTCACTCCACAGCATTTGCGAACCATGGTCATGCACGATCTATTATAAAATATTGAAACTTACCTAGTTTGGGGCAGACTCAAACTGAGAGCTCTATTCATTTGCATCCATTGGCACCATCGATCAGAGAGCACATCGCGCGAGGCGTCAAAACGTGAGGAGCGCCCCTCGGGGAAATGCAACGTGATTGTTGAATTTTCGCAAATGGTCGTCGCGTCGGGCTGACAGCCAGGGAACTGGGAATATACGTTCATAAGGGTCTAATTCAGTAAAAAAAATCCAATTTCAAAGTTTCAAATTTGACGACGCGGTTGGTGCAGTTTGTAGTGCACCTGTCTACTGAGCGGGCGGACCTGGGTTCGAAACCCGGCCGGGGTAAATATTTATGTGATGAATTCGAATATTTTTTGTTCCTGGATCATGGATGTTATCTAAAGTTATACATGTATTTGTATATTATTATGTATTTGTATATCGTACCCATAGTACCAACCCTTCCTTAGTTTGGGACTAGGTCGATTTGTATAAGATTGTCCCTTAATATTATTTATCTATAAAGTATGAAATTGATTTACTTACGAGAAAACAGTAGGTTTAGGCAACAAAATGTCCATATTGAGGATTGATTACTATGATATTTTACGTATTTACCCTGCAAATAGACTTGACCAGAATGGCCACTCACTAATAGATATATATATATTTCTTTTTTTTCATATTTATTGATTAGGTAAGCTCGTAATTTCAGCATACGTTCTAAAAAAGCGGTCAAGTGTGTGTCGGATAACACACACTGAAGGGTTACATATATTTTATAATTTCTGATATACCTATATTTAATTTCCAAGTTAAAAAACGAAAGTCATAGAACGCGCACTAAACTGTAATCCAAAAGGGAACATATTCGTTTCGGGCAGGGTGAGGCGCAGATTGCACGCCTCGGGCCGGTTCCGAACCTTTTCCTCACACATCATTATTCAAGTTAAGTGGACAGGCCGGTCAGGTTAGCGGATGAGTAACAAAAATTCAAGGGCCATACAATATATGTAACGAGCGGTATGATTTGTTAAGTGCGCTGTCAAAGATTTGATTTTTGTTAAGTGCGCTGTCAAAGATTTGAGGTGTAGATACCTAAGTTTGAGTATAATAACTATTTATTAATCGACTAGATGGTGCCCGAAAACTTCGTCCGCGTAATAGTAGTTTATGCAACTGATACATAGTTAGTTAGTTGCGCTGGGCATTTTCCGCAAGTCGACATCCAACGTGCCTATTTTGCGTGAAAAGGGGGTAGCGCTACTCCAACCACCCCAACTCCTCCACGAACCTAAGCAAAGCCTTGATGTTGCTTATGGCTTCGTGTACGGTACTTGGAGATCCGAGGTATTTCATTCTGTATCCTTCTACCTGTTTGCAATCTAGTAGAATATGATTGGTGATTTCTTCTGCCTCCATGCATGCTCTGCATACTGGGCTGTCTGTTATACCTAAATTGAAGAGGTGTTTGTTCAGAGTATTATGTCCCGTTATTAATCCTACTATCTTGCGTAGTTGGTTCCTGTGGATTCTCAGTATGGTGGTGAGTTTGTGGTTCCTATTCGGAAGTATTTCTTTTGTTTGTCTACACGTTCCCATGTCTTCCCAGTATTTTTGGTGTTGGTATAATGTATGTTGGTTCATTATGTTGTATATGTAAGATTGTGGTAGGGGTATTATCGGCTCTGGCCCGCATGGCGGTGTCTCTGATCCCTTACGGGCCAATTCATCCGCTGCGTCATTGCCTCTCGAGCCGCTGTGTCCCTTTATCCATTGTAATGTTGTGTTACCGTATTTTTGTCATCGCACACGTCTGTGATGCTGCGATGATATTCGTATATTAAAGCAGAGGTACACATTTCACTGTTTAGTGCTTGTAGTACGGATTTGCTGTCTGAAAGTATTCGTATGTTTGTGTTCTGAACCTGGCGTCTTTTTATAGCGTTGCAGGCTTCTATTATTCCTACGCATTCAGCTTGGAATACCGTGTTGTGTACACCTAGGGGTTTAGAGATGTGCATACTCAAATCCTCCGAGAATACACCACATCTCGTTCCTTTCTCAGTTTTTGACCCGTCCGTAAAGATTCTCAGGTCCTCTAGGTTGAGCCCCTCATTCGGGTCTTCTGTTAGGAGTATGACGTATTCCTTCTTGCAGGTTAATGTCTTAGGTATCTTGTCAATTGGTGCTTCCATTGTAGGGAATTTTGTGATCATTTCACTGTAGATCTTTGTGTGTTGGGTATTACTATTCGTCCATAGGTTTAGGCTTTTTAGTCGTATCGCCGTAGCGGCTGCTTCTCTTTGTATGTGTATGTGCAGTGGCGTAAGACCTAGGATCATCCCTAGTGCTGCGGTGGGAGTGGTCCTCATGCAGCCTGTTGCGGCTGTGCATGCTAGTCTTTGTGTTCTCTGCAGGCCGGCAATCGCACACGCTAGTTGCGTTCGGGGCCACCATACCACTGCTCCGTAGCTGATCATAGGTACGATTACCGTTTTGTATAGCCACAGAGTGATGTGCGGGGCGAGTCCCCACCTTTTGCCTATCATTCTTCGACATTGCCAGAAGGCGACTGTGGCTTTGTTTAATCTGTTCTCAAGATGCTTGTTCCAGATCAGTTTGTCATCTAGGGTTATCCCTAAATATTTTACTTGTTTAGAGAGTGTAAGCTTTGTACCGAAGAGGCTTGGCATTTCGTATGACCCCAGTTTGCGTTTGTGTGTGAAGAGAATTGTGTCAGTTTTCTTGGGGTTTACCGATAGGTCATTCTCCTTGCACCATTTCTCTAGTATTTTGAGTGCTGTTTGTGTGAGTTCACACAGTGTGCTTGTTACCAGTCCACTGATGAGTATGACAAGGTCGTCCGCGTATCCTATGGTCGTGAAATGACTCTCGTTTAGTTTTGTTATCAGATCATTTACCACTAGGTTCCATAAAAGGGGTGAGAACTTGGGTTTGTGGGATCTTCGCTTGATTCAAAACAGTTTTAGCACTCAAAAACTTTATTGAAACTATGCATGTACAGTTTAGACAAGAATCACAAGTTCAATGACCATAGACCGTGTAGATACACAGTGCTGCCATCTACAAAGGAAGTTAAATTTTTCTTATACTCTAACATGAGAGGACACCTCCTTGCGGGCATCCTCTCACGACTAGCGCTTGCTGATCTTTGTTTTCTGCTAGTCTTATGATTCTTTGTTCTAGCATGTTCATTATCCATTCTATTAGCAATGGTTCTGTGTCATGTCTTTCTAGAGCTTGTTTGATGCTGCTAAAATTTGTTTTATCGAAAGCGCCTTCTATGTCAATGAAGGTTCCCAGGCATGAGCTTTTCCTTGTTAGTGCGATTTCGATATTGCTTACCACTGCGTGGAGTGCTGAGTCTGTTGATTTGCCTTGACTGTAAGCATGTTGGTTTGGGTGGATTTTTATGTTTTTGAGTGCAGTATCCTTTAGTTCTCTGTCACATAGTCTCTCTAGTATTTTCAGCATAAAAGAAGTTAGGCTGATCGGTCTAAATGACTTCGGGTCAGTGTAGTCGCTTTTTCCGGGTTTTATAATAATAATAATAATAAATTCTTTATTTCGGACAATTTACATCCATAGTTTGTTAGTAAGGCTTACCCGCTACGTTAGTAAACTTAACACTAGATTCAAGTAATTTTTTTTTTTTTTTTTATAGGTATATCACTTAAAGAACATATTGTGCTACACTATTAGTCTGCACTATCCAAAATTTAAATGAATGGCAGTCATTCCTCTCCTCTAACGCTTTGAGGATGCCGTTGGTGCTTTGCCTGATGCGGGCCATCAGCGAGGTGATTTTTTTGCGGATTACAGCCTGAAAACAGTCAACGCGGGCCTCCGCAAACATACTCGACGCGCTGCACCATCTCGGCATCCCCAGCAGCATCCTCAAAGCGTTATTATACTGCACTCGTAGGGCGCTATAAGCTCTTTTCGTATAATTAACCCACAGGCTGCTCGAGTAGAAGGATTGCGTGTATGCTTTAAATAAAGTGAGCTTTACTTCAGTTGAGCATCGAGCAAACCTGCGGGCCAGCATATTACTCCGAACTGATAGCGCCCTACGCTCCCTTTCTATGTCACAGTCATCCTTCATAGTGCTAGTCAAAATGTGACCTAGATATTTCACTCTATCGACTACATTTTGGTATGAATATTACCTTAACTTCTCTCCATTGCTTAGGTATATATCGGAGGGCAATACAGCTGCAGAGAAGTTTGGATATTAGTACGATAAGAGTTGGTCCTCCCCACTTTAATAAGGCTGGGTAGATTCCATCTAGTCCTGGTGATTTGAAATTGTCAAAACTGTTTGTTGCCCAGGTGGTTTTATTTAGTTCTGTTATGTTTTCCGCTATCTTCCATTCACTCACGGTGGGTTGATAATTCGTCCTTTGCTGTTCCAGTTTGTGCTTATCAATTACCTTGCATCCCGGGAAGTGAGTTTCCACCAGTAGACTTTCTGTCTCAGCAGGCGAACTGGTGTAGCTATCGTCCTGCCTCCTTAGGGTGCCTAGTAACTGATTTGGTTCTTTGGCAAGTATTTTCCTTGTTCTGTTCGCTTGTGTGCTGGTGGTTATGTTGTCACAGAAATTCCGCCATGAGGTAGATTTCCTGTATCGTAACCTTTTCTTGTATTCTGCTTTGACTGCTTTATACTCGTCCCAGTCTTCTGCAGATTTTGTATTCATCGCTCTATTCAGAAGTCTCCTCATCTTCGTTCTGAGGCGTTCCATCTCCGGTCCCCACCAGCTACCGTGTGTTTCGTTGCCACGAGCTGGTGTTGACGGTGGACATGTTTCTTCGTAGCTTTGTATTTTAAGTGTGGTGAGTGAGTTTACCTGATCCTCTAGCTCATCCACGTCTTGTGGCCTGTGTGTTAGTGTATAGTTCTTTAGTTTACCTACCAGAAGTTCCTTGTACGCCTTTATATCTGTGCGCCTCGGATTTCTTATGGGTTCTGGTGTCTGCACGTCTGCAGTAAGATCGTAGCGGATCCACCTGTGGTCGGAGCAGGACAACTCGTCCGACACGTGCCAGTTGGATATGTGCTGAACTGCTAACCCTGTGCTTAGAGTTATGTCGATTATGGTCTTACATCTACTAGTAACAAAAGTAGGTTTAGATCCTTTGTTCAGGATATCCAGGTCAGTGGTTAGTAAGTATTCAACAATATCGTTACCTCTTTTGTTGTTGTTTTCCATTCCCCATAGGTTGTGGTGGCCGTTGCAGTCCGTTGATATGACCAGCTCGAGCCTCTCACGTTCGCAGTAGCGTATGAGGTTGTTCATCTCCGCTGGAGGTGGTTCGTCTTCAGCCGCCATGTAGGCGGAGGCAAGAACTATCTCCGGTAGACTCGAGTTTTGTGTTCTGAGGAGTTTTATGGCACACACGTCTCTGGAACAGAATTCAGTTAGTGATTGTGCTATTATGTTTTGAGATATGTAAATACATGTTCTAGGTTTGTTTTCGTTATTGTATATTAAGTTACCTCTGATGTTATTGAGGCCGTTTATACGTGTGTTTCTGATCCACGGCTCCTGGATCAGGGCTACTGATGTTGGGTTAGCCTCCAGCCATACGCGAAGTTGAGCCGTTGCAGTTTCGCTATGCTGGAGGTTCGCCTGGAGCACCTTACATAGGGAAGGAGCCATCGGGCGATATCCCTTCCGCTCCCTTCTCCACTAGATCCAGGCGGCTGATACCCTTCGTGCATCCCTCTTCATCGTCGGAGTCCAGCAGGATGCGTTCTTCGATATCCGATGAGGGATCGTTGGGTGCATTTTCGGTATCCATAGTCAGAGTCTTGCGCGCGCAGCGATCGAGAGCGGGTGCGTCCTTAACGGTTATTTGAATTGCCGATACGGAGTGTCGTCATAATGTCGAATATAGTGAAATGTAACCATTGTAACCTTGTGTGTGATGAGTTACTTGCGTTTATTCAAAATAAATTATCTCTAATAGACGATGACACCTTAGTGCGCCTCTGTACTAGTACGTTTTCGAGTGACGAAATTAAAAAATCGAAATCGTTATTATTCGAATCAGTGTCGACGGATCAACGACAAATCTTACGAAAAAAGTGTGGGAAGGAAGCTCGGGATCTTGAAGATATTGTATCATTATTAAAATCGATCGATGCCGAGAAAGTGCCAGTGTTCGTTGCACGGAATTTAGAAAAACTACCACCTTTATCAATTGATCATTTGGATTGTACAAAACTTCTAAAGGACCTCGTCAAAGTTCAAAATCAGCTTGAAACATTCAAAGCCACGTATGCTACGTGTACGCAGCTTGAAGAACTCCGAATGGACATCCACAATTTGAGGTATGCGTCATTGCCACAATCACCCTTTGTCAACGTAAATCCAAAAAGGGGAGCCTGGATGAACGATAGTGGCCCAATGGGCCTTTTTAACTGCAACCAGAATACCTTGGAAGATGGAAGTATCTCTCCTGATACGCAAAAACAACCAAATTCGCAGTTAAATTTAACGATCGTATTTATACGATCGTTTCATCAAATAAGTCGTTACAAGAAACGTCATTTAAAATTAACCGTGGCGGTGACAGAACTGCGATCGATGCGCAATTATTTGCTAGAAAGCAAGCTACTTTGCATTCGGAAACTCAGCTACATACAAAGTCATTATCCCAATCAATCCCATGTAACATGGACAGTAGTTATAATAAGGAGAATGATAAATCAACTTCTTCCGTGGCGAGAGATAAGGCTGTGATGTCACCGTCAGTGCCGCGCGAACACCCGACCGGTCAGGCAGGCGATCAGCTGTTGGCCACTCATGTACCTAGTTGCTCGCTAAGGGACGACAATAACATCAAAGATACACCATTATCGAGAGAAAAATCATTCGTAGATGTTCTAAAAACTGAAGGCGAATGGAAAACCGTCGAACGAAAATCAAAATCGAAACAAAAAACACGATATCGCTTTTTGGGTAAAACTGGTTGCGCAAACGTATGTGATGGGAGTTTTAAAGCTGCTGACTCGAAAGTACAAATGTTTATCACTAAAGTACATCAGGATACAACCGAGCAAAACATAATAGATTATATATATAATAAGACCCAGGAATGTATTACGCTAGAAAAACTCTCAATCAAGAAAGATAAACAGCATAACGCGTTCAAGTTTTTGGTGTCTAAAAGTAAATTAGATTTGTTTTTAAACGAATCTTTATGGCCTCAAGGCGTAATTTTTCGCAAGTTTGTGCATTTCAAACATAAGAAAACGAACGGGGCCACTATGTCCCCAAGCGGTGTAAATACGAGACAATTAAATGGATAAAAACATATCACAGTCTACATATAGATTAGTAAGTTTCAATTGTAAAAGCTTGAAACGCTCGATTAACAGTGTAAGGCAATTGTGCAAGTCGGCGGATATTATTGCCTTGCAAGAAACTTGGTTGGCGCCGTGGGATATTGATGTCCTTGGCAGCATCGACAGTAACTTCGGGTACACGGGAACATCGGCAGTGGATGCAGCGGCAGGCATGTTACAAGGGCGTCCACATGGTGGAACTTGCTTGCTTTGGGATAAGTCGGTTTTTCAAAATGTGTCCGTTGTGCAAAGTGGAAATCCGCGAGTGTGTGGTATCGACATAAATATAGGTCAAAGGTGCCTTTTAGTGTTGTGCGTTTATATGCTTACGGACAAAGCGGATAACTTGGCCGATTTTACGGATTGTCTCGCACTGGTAAGTGCTATTGTTAATAATAGTACCGCGGAAACTGTCTACATACTCGGTGACTTTAACGCGCACCCGGGTGAACAATTCTATAACGAACTGACTTGTTTTTGTAACGACCAGGAGTGGATATGTGCGGACGTGGACAGATTAGGCATCCAGTCAGAAACTTATACTTTCATAAGTGATGCGCATGGCTCGAAAAGGTGGCTTGACCACTGTGTGGCTACAAAATCAGCAGTGAACTCAATTATTAATGTTTACGTTAAGCATGACGTCATGTGGTCAGATCACTTCCCTTTATTTGTAGAATGAGATTTTGATGTTATTAAGTGTAAGCAAAAATGTAACGAACATCAGTTACCAAACAAAATTGTATGGGGCGAAAGAAATTCGGAACAATTAGCGTTGTATACAACTGAATGTAATAAAAGATTAAAAGAAATTGATTTTCCGGAAACATTACGTGACTGTTGTGGCATATTGTGTAGTAACTCAAATCATGAATTATTAATCGATCAATTGTATACAGACATCGTAAATGCCTTAAGCGACGCTGCAACTATTAGCTTTGAAAGTAAGTCGCTTAAAAAGAAAAAACCTGTAATAGGCTGGAATAAGTATGTTAGCGAAGCTCACGGGGAGGCTAGGTGTAAATTTAAGTTATAGTTGTGGCACGGTGGACCTAAATCGGGGAAAATTTACGACGAAATGTGTGAAAGTCGGAAGATTTTCAAGTCTCGTTTAAAATGGTGTCAGAAACATGAGGAGCAAATAAAAATGGATATCATTGCGGACCACCATTCTAAGCGTGACTTTCGTAATTTTTGGAAAGCTACGAACAGACTTAAGAGTAAGCCGAGCCTACCTGTAAGTGTAAATGGGGTGAGCGAGAGTGGTTCTGTAGCGGAGCTGTTTAAAGAGCATTTTGCTGTCAAATCACCATTGGGACCATCCCGGACAACAAGAATGGTCGACGCTGGGGCACCTGGTCAGAAGACGAGGACTCAGTTTACAGCGAAGGAGGTTAAAATTGCCTTAAATTCAATTTCGAGAGGAAAGTCTCCTGGTCATGATAGCCTCAGCGTAGAACATCTACAACATGCCGGGGCACACCTGTCTAGGGTACTGGCGATGTTCTACTCTCTCTGTATATCACACACTTATCTACCCGCCGACATGATGAAGACTGTGGTGGTCCCAATAGTGAAAAATAAAACCGGAGATGTTAGTGACAAGTGCAACTACAGGCCTATTTCGCTCGCGACCATAGTCGCTAAGGTATTTGATGGTCTGCTTAACGCTCAATTGGATAAATGTATGAAACTTCATGACAACCAATTTGGTTTTAGACCAGGTTTATCTACAGAAAGCGCTATCTTGGCTTTAAAGCAGACCATTAGATACTATACAGACCGCGGTACAGCTATTTATGCTTGTTTCCTAGACCTGTCCAAGGCGTTCGACCTGGTTCACTATGATGTATTGTGGCAGAAACTTGAAAGTATAAATATGCCCGTAGAAGTCAGGGGTATCTTCAAGTTCTGGTACCATAACCAGGTCAACGTCGTGAGATGGTCAGAATCATATTCCCAACCATATGGGCTTGAATGCGGTGTAAGACAGGGTGGTTTAACTTCGCCAAAGTTATTCAACCTGTATGTAAATGCGCTCATAGAGGAGCTCAGCAACACCCGCATCGGATGCCACATTGATGGAGTATGTGTAAATAACATCAGCTACGCAGATGACATGGTGTTACTGAGCGCCTCAGCGTGTGGTCTTTCCAGGCTCATATCCATATGTGAGAAATATGCCGCTAGTCACGGTTTGATATATAATATCAACAAAAGTGAATGCGTCGTTTTTAAGGTCAAGGGCAAGAAGACACCTATGTTTCCATTCGTTAAGCTGAACGGTCATCCACTTCGGATAGTAGACCAATTTAAGTATTTGGGGCATATGGTGACAGCCGATCTCAAAGATGACGCCGATATTGAGCGCGAGCGCAGGGCGCTTTCCGTTAGAGCTAATATGATAGCCCGCAGGTTTGCTCATTGTTCTGTCGAAGCAAAAATTACTCTCTTCAGAGCCTACTGCACCACTTTTTATACAAGCAGCCTATGGGCTGATTATACTCATAGACGATACAGCGCTCTGCGCGTTCAATATAATAACGCTTTCAGAGTGTTGATGGGGCTGCCTAGATTTTGTAGTGCGTCGGGGATGTTCGCGGAGGCGCGTGTGGATTGCTTCTATACCACTATGCGCAAGCGATCTACGTCCCTAGTGCGCAGAGTGAGGAACAGCCCCAACAGCATTCTGAAAATGATTGCGGACAGGCTAGATTTCCTGTATATAAATAAATGTTGCATGATTCATGTAATTAGAAATAGATAAATAGGTAATAATTACTAACACTAGTTTTTGTAAGTTTTTATTGTTACTAACAAAATGATCCATGTTGGTCGAAATAAAGCATATTATTATTATTATTATTATTATTATAGCCGAGGTGGAGTCCGTGTTCTCCGCAGTGGCGGGTTCTTCCTCAGGCTTGGTTTCCTCTGTACTCATCTTCGCGGGTGGGGAGTCCTTGAAACGCCCGCCACTGTGCTGGAAACGAATGTAAACTGTCCCACATAGGTAGTTCAGTTTCCTGGACTTTTCCAGCACAGTAGGGACTACGTCCTCCGGAATTCCCACCAGCAGGAGTGTACATTCCCTCTTTTTCAGCGGGATAGCTTGCTGCAGCGTCCATCTCCTCACTTCGGCCCACGGGTTCTGGAAGTTGAGGACCCTGCCGACCTTGGTGAGGTTGTCCTCTAGCGAGGGTATTAGGATGCCGCACTTGGTTTTCCTGACCATCTCGTCCTCCCTCTTGCCTACGAGACGGTCTACGTTTTCTAGGGTGGCTGACCCGATCCAACCCATCAGCCACTCCTTGGTCTTCGCATCCTGGCACCAAAGCTTCAGGTAGCCGTTCACGAAACTCGGCTTGCCTGAGAACGCCGGGGCCTCTGCGACTGTGTCCAGATCGGTTTCCAACGCTGCCTGGAAGATAGCATCTCCGATCTTCTTCTCCACCTCCGCAGCGTCCTGCTTCGAGAGCCTGCCCGTGCGATCGTTGGTGATTGCCACCGTCAGGTCCATCGTCGCTGCCGCCGCATAGGTTGGTGGTTTTTGTTTGTTCATCTCCAGGGCGTCCGTTCTCGGTTTTTTGCGTTCGCCTCTGGGAGAGATGGTGTCGTCCAGGCGTCCCCTCTTCGTCGTTGTAGGTTGTGCCTGGGTCATTGTTCCTGAGGCAGATTTTGCCGCTTCTGATCCACTCGGGGCATCATCTACCTTTCTGTTGTTCGAAGCGTGGCTTTCCTCCCTCTCTTTCCTCTTTTGAAGCCGCCGCTTCTGCCCCTGCGAAAGCTTCTTCTTCGGGGGCTCGTTCGTGTTGGTCTGGGGGTTAGGTATCCCTCTTGGTTTGAACCTTATCTCCCAGCCAGGGTCCACGGCCTGCTTTGAGGGTTCAACCTTAGTCGTCCCGCTCTCCGCCGCCTTGTTTTCTTGTGATAGGCCATCTTTAGGAGGTTCCGTCGTCCCTGGTTTAGTCACCTTAGCTGGGGTTCCTTTCGGTACCTCGGCCACCAGTGACTTCCCCAGCTTCAACGGCTCCTCCACAGCTGGCCCACACGATTAGTGTGACACCTCCCTGGACGGTTCAACTTTCGTCGTCCCAGTCACAGGGGGCGTAGAATTTGAAATGATTTTTAATTTGCTTTCTTGCAAGTTAGGCTTCTCCATTTTGTTCCTACGAGTAGCTAGGGAATTGTGGTCCATCTACGCATTGCCCCGCTTGCGTAGATAAAGCTATAATACGACGGGTTTCGCCCAGTTCCCGAAGTTCCACCGTTAGCGACTGAGCACCCTCTCAGCCACGCATCCCTCAGCACGGTAGGTCACACCTTGGATTAGGTCCTCTCATTGTCCGGGTCCATCGAGATGGAAGAAGGGCTATCCGCAACCTGCCCACCCGCTCGGTCGCTCTGAGAGGAGAGCGTGTCGTCAGGGTAGAAGTCTCAGGCTGGCATCAAAGGATTGTTCCATTGGAACCGCCCAACGTCACACAGCCTGGTCCTTCCACCGAGACACCCGAGTATAACTGATACATAATGAGAGGCCTTAAAACACGAGTGTGGTTTTATGAAACGAGCGTCAGCGAGTTTCATTATAGGATCACACGAGTGTTTTAAGGCCTAATTATGTACAGTTGTCTACACTACTTTATCTACACACATATCATAAGTACTCTAAGATGGGTTCAGAAGCCATAAGGATGACCGGCACCACTAGTGCTACCTGTAAAATATCTAAAAACGACATATACTAATGCAATAAGAAATAAATCTGAACAAATACATAAACAGATTATTTATTGTATTGTAATTTACATTTACATTGAAACAATATTTTCAACTAAAATGTGAATTACAATAAACTTATCACAATTATACTTTCGTAACAGCAAAAAACCAACAAACAAATGACAACAATAATGGCGGCAATTCGAACCTCCGTCAAGACGAATGTTTTTTTTTCTAAATCATATACAAACGAATGTATCCATATTCTCATGTCACTCGATATCAAATTTCGTGCGGTTTTTATGAAAAAACATACTGAATTGACGTTTCGTATCGATAACAATATTAATATCTATGGATACTGGAATAGAGACCTACTTTAGTTTTGACAGCTGTTCCAAATTTAAACTCATAACCTTACAAAAATTGATACTGTTATAACATTACAGTACAGATTTTACCTACTGCCACAGATAAGAAAGTTCTCATAGTAAAATTGGTTGTAGTAATGCTGGTCATTTCCTACGGTTTCTGAACGCATTTTAGAGCACTAATGATATGTGCGTAGATAAAGTTTTTTATTCACCGTACTCGGGTAAATAATATTCTAAATATATAACCAACATTTGAGTGTCCAGCTGCATCGTGCTGTTTTTTTTCTAAAATAATGACGGAGGTCGTTATCTCCATAGAAAACTGATACTAAATAAAATTTTATAATTATATATGTACCTAGGTACATACATATGGTATAGATATATTGGTTTCGCGATTGGTTCCAGATGTTTCCTTATACTTGCAGTATAAGACGGTTGCCAAATTACATATATCCAGGTCAACGGAAAATACCCTATAAATTTTGATTCCCTCGAGGGTGTCGAAATGTAAGATTTTGCCGCATAAACGGTCATATATTTTTTTTTACATTAACTTAGAAGTTTGTTTTTTCACAGCTTCGCTGTAATTTCAACTCGATACCTCCACGCGTTCTCGAGATAAAGGGTCTTGACAGACAGACGGACGGACGGTCGGGCGGATGGACAGCAAAGTGATCCTATAAGAGTTCCGTTTTTTCCCTTTGAGATACGGAACCCTAATAACGTTTGAGTGCACTCGGTATATGCCCACATGTGGTTGGTTTTTACTGATTTGTGAATCGCCAAAAGCATAATTGAATACGTTCGTGACTGTGTCGCTATACGAGTGTTTTTGGGTGATGATGCGGCGTGGCGTCCTTAAAACGCGATTGCTACCAGCTTGCCTATTTTACATCAGCGTTTGAGCATCCTTCACTCTTCTTTCAGAAGAAGTATGTCAATTATGCTGCGGCTTGCGTAGGAATTTCTTTGACGTCACGCCACTGGTATGTATATACCTAATGGTTCGGCATAATAACGATCATCATCAGTCAAAACACGTCCACTGTTGGTCATAGGCCTTCCCCAAAGAAATCCACTGCAGTCGGTCTTGCGCCGTTCCCATCTAACGGACTCCAGAAACCATCTAGGCCGCGTGGGTAGACAGACAGTTTCTGCTTCCAGTGGTTACATGGTCAGCATGAAATCGTTAATAGCAACCCGATTAGCCAAATAGGTATATCGAAACAGCCCGTCTAGCACAACTATGCTTTGCGACTTTTGTCGCGCGACTTAGTATCACACGTCACTCTCTTTACCGTACTGTACAGAAAGAGATAGGTAGGTAGTATATCTCGCTGCAGGTTTTTATTGGCATGCCGGCCATATATGCCTGTATTTAATTAAAATAATTCCAGGATTATTTAAATTTCAGGTCGTTCACTGTCTGTTAAATAATAATTCATAAATACGGAGCCATTTCATAAAAGTGCAATTACCTGGAAACCGGAAAGTTAACAATACATGTTATACAGTAGCCGGCAAACAACTTGAGCGTGACCTTGACTGCGCAGTAGCCGATTTACGTACAAATTTACATGCGCAGATCCGCCATTTTGGTTCAAGTTGTTTGCCGGCTACTGTACGAGAGGTCATAACGTTAAGCCAACTCCACAAAATACCAATAACACATCACGAACGTGGTATTTTAACCCAACAATACTGCAAATACTCATTAGAACACCTAACAACGAATGGCTCACGAAATAAAATACCAGCACCTATTTCTCAGTTGGCCTGAAGCGTACCTATTACAGCAAACATAGAAACATTGTCTGTCGACCATTAAGCTAATGTTTCAACTGACCTGAGAAATGACCCCCGTGCCGACAGAGACTCGGTCTCATAATTAACACCTAATGATTATATATTACTCGGCTTATAACCTACTGGGATAGGTGTGTTAGCAAATATAACTGCGCATATTGTACATTATGAGCTTGATTCTACGGGCAAGAAAAATGAATCAGACATCCGAATTTTGAATCACTCTAAATATTCCAACGTTTACTTTTTTAAGACTAATATAGACAATAACGCTTGAATGCGAGTTAGTGTTCTAAAATAAAGTAATGGCATAGCAATGATTGTTATACAATGACATAATGTAGAATCAGACATGTGGCCTACTTGCAGAATAAAGATTTGAATTTGTTCCACGGAACATTTTCATTACGAGTACAGTTACGATCAGAGATGTAATTAAACCGCTCGTAACTAAGGTAAAGCGAAAGTACGTAAACCAATATAATTACGGCATGCACGTTAGTGGCCACTACAAATATTAACCCACATTTACATGAGTATTCGTGTTCCATTTTCTCCGCACTTACCTGCCTATTTAAACAACTTGCTCGCGTTTTTCCATTTGAGTAAACGCACGAATTTCATCTGGACCTAATTTTTATGCACGATGTTTGTTTAAAGGTATTTAACATTTATATGGCGGGCCTATATTGGTTGTGTTTGGTTCATTTCATACACAGATTAAGAGGTACCTGACTTGTGTTTCGGACGATTTATATATACATAATGATGAAATAGGTAATAATTGAGCGGTTCTCGCATTTTAAACAATAATTTTATTATTGACCTTTCGTGACAAAGCATCATCCGTCGCGTTTTGACAAGTATTATGTGAGAGTGATAGATGCTTATATCATTTATTTATTACGTTTTACTTAAACATAAAGCTAGCTAAAGCTCCGCAGGATTGGACGAGTAGGTATCCAAATTTCCCGATTATTAATGCATTTTATTTGTACGATGGGTTGAACTTATATTGTCTATTATTAGATAGCTTTCAGTTTATTTTCTCATATTGGAATTGAAAATACAGTGCTTACCTCGGATAAAAGACACCATTCAAAAATCATCTGTATACAGCGTGTATATTTGATATAACTGCAAACTTTACGGGGTCTTAGTATAGGCACTTATTAATATATTATTTTTTATATATTTTTTTCATATAAAATAATTCAGCACGCAATGTATTTGTTTGTTGACACTTAACATAGTGATGTCACAACTGTCACTTAGTAATAACTACGCCATACTTTGCTGCTCAAAAATTAATTACGCCATGGCGATTAACGCTAAAGTAAAAATTTTTATAAATATCTGATTATAGCACTAAAATCTCCGTCTGGCTTCAATTTGAGGTTATGTCAAATATACACGTCGTATGGTCTTTCATATTTGTGTTAACAATCAACAAACCAATGTATTTGCACAATTATAAAAATATGTATACTGATTAAAACTGCAGCAAAATAATACCGTAGTAGATACATAATTACAAGCTATGAATTGTATAAAAGTGTTCCGTTGCTAACTCTGATTACTTTTCCAACCAGCTCAGTTCTGCAGTTCCATTAAATAGTAATAGTGGATTTATAGTTAGAATTGATACCGTTGGATTTAGTTGACAGGGAAGGTTTATTCGTTTACGTAAACTTTGAGATTGGCTCTAACAAGGCTGAGAGAGGCGGGGAGCGCGCCGGTGATTTCTACTCTTAAAATCCAATTTAAATGCATTCCTCTGTGCCACAGGAGGCCACGTCGATACGCTCTAGGGTCCAATTAACTTATTCATCCTTAACATTTCATTGCTCAACTTGGCTACTTCTTTTAAGCTTTTCCACGTCTGACCCTCCAGTTTTGTAATGAGATTTTAGTCTCACCGTCTGTGCGGTCAGTTTGTTTAGAAGCGCTTGACAACTAGTGGTTCGCGTTTGTTAATATAAGTCGTATGGGTAAAGTGTACATGTAATTTAGAGGCTCATTTAATAACATTAATTATAAATAATGACACAAAGATAATGTTATTAATGTTATTATGTGACTAAGATGAGGCAGTTGCTACGGTCTCCTAAAGATAGAGATCCATTTGGAACCCCTGGGGTGTATGAAATACCGTGTGAGTGTGGCAAGGCATACATAGGAGAGACGGGACGTAATGTTTCTGCAAGATTGTCTGAACATATACGCAGTGTCAGAAAAATGGATACGAGAGACTCCGCTGTTGCGGAGCATGTTGTCGAGGCCGGTGCGTCCCATTTCGTACGTTTCGATAAGGCACGGTTGTTGGTTCGTGAGAAACGCTGTGTACAACGGAAGATACGTGAAGCTATCGAAATTGGACGGCGCCCAAATTTCAACCGAGACGGTGGTTGGGCTCTACCTCCAGCATGGAAACCTGTGATTCCGGCGTTAAAAAACATCTCGCGTTCAGACAATGTCGTTGATACAATAAGTCAAGTGTGCGTGGTATCAGTGGGTAATAGTGAAAATGCAGTGACAGACAGTCCAGTGGTGACAGCGCAAGAGCCCTGCCCTCCCCGCGCCGCGCTATCTGCGCGTGCGCAGAGGGCGGCAAGAAGAGCGATTAAAAGTGCAGTGGGTCGCGAGTCGCGTAGCAGCACGGATAGCTACCCCTGATGAAGAGCTCCAAATGAGTTCGAAACATGTCGGGCCGTTCCTGACAATTTTTACGTGAGTTTATACCGTTTTTATAATTAGTAGACACAAAGATAAATTAAGAAAGAAAAATTGAATGCGATCTACTACAATGTAAGCATCATTGCTCTTCCAACTGAGCTATTAGATCGCTACGTCAATCACACCAAATCTTTCATCCCTTAATTCTTTACGCTACTGGAGCACAGATTAATGTAACTGGAGCGCCCTCTGAGTCATATATGTTTTTGAAATGCTTATGCGCATTAGCCATACCCTAGGATGTGAACATTAATTAGTTAAATTCTTCCATTTAGAGGTTTTCGTGCTACGTGTACAATGAGCTACAGAATTGCATGGCCCATTTATGATTTCTGCAGCCTATAGTACATCTAACAAGACAAATTCTGGGTTCTAATAAAAAAAAACTGCCAAGTCAATTCTTTTGTAATAATTGTAGTATTTGTTTTGTATCTTAATGGGTCAGAAAATTTACACAAATAAGAAGAGGACGTTGCAATGGGCAGCGGGGGTGACGAAACTTGATAAAGTATGGAATGATAACAAACTTTTAAAATCGCCCCTGTTGTTGATAAAATGCATGAAAGTCGTATGCGACGGTTAAGGCAAAAAGGGGCAGAGGGAGACCATAATACACGTGGTAGAAAATCGTTGCTAAGGACACGGAACGGGCAGAATTCGAAGAAAAGGCTACCCGAATTAGAGTATCCTTAGCGTCTTAAAACGAGGAGAACCGACCTTTATAAATATGGATAAGACGCGGAAAAAGAAGAAAAATAATGGATCATAACTTCGCATGTTAATATTTTAACTACTACGAGCACACTCCCGTCCCTTCTATGCCTATCTAATTTGTGAAAGTAATTTTTATAAACCTATAATTTACTTCGTTCTTTTACTTCGTTACATGATGATAAGCGGCGCCCATGTACGTGAAAAGAAAGTTGTTCCTACCTTTTCGAAGTTTCGAGAAAGTCATTTAAAATGCAATTTAAGCGCCCTAATAGAAACGTTCGCACTAAGAATTGTTGCCAAGTGTAATGGGTTCAGGTGAAATTAACGCAGAAAAATAGGAAAAGTTAGAACGAGTTTCCCGCCAAGGTTTTTTGCCCGACGAAGTAGCGCTGTGATTGTAAACTGGTGAATTTATAATGCCATTTTCGAACTCGGTTCATCGAGAAGTTTTAAACCAGTTGGTAATTTCACTCGCGGGTAATACGTTCAGCACTCATTGAAGGTAAATTCCCGAATCCCGTCGCAAAGTTGCTGAAACGATTACCGTTATGTTTTTTAATTGATTCCAAGTGAGCTGGGCTCCGATTCGACAAAGACTTGCGATATTCCATCAGCAATATCTCGGCATTCTCACCGAGGAACGGGGAGTGGATGAAATTTTTAAAAATCTTGATTTTTCGTTTACCTATAGTTAGATATAACTTCCGTCATTCCTAGAAAAATGTTACATGATTTAAATGTTTTTTTCCCGCTTTGTACGGGCGGGCGTCGTAACAGCCGGCGCGCGGCGCTCTAAGATAATATACTCGTAAATTGCAAGTACACTAAGCTATCAACTTTTACTGTTCATATAATTTACCTAAATGCTACTCGAGTTGTCTCCAGCTGCAGCTGCACTGAGTGACACTGACATGATAACATTTTTGATAAGGAGAATTAGAACTAATTGCATCGCTGCGTGGTCAAAACAACTTTTATAGTACACAAAATGTCATATTATGTATGTTAAAGGTCTCCTAAAGCATGTTTTCTTCAAATACAATTTTATAACGACAGCAAAAATTTAATTCATGCCATATTTATGAATATGATTTTTAATTACCTTGCTTTGGGGTAACTAACTACTTGTGGTCACTCCGAGACTAAAACTGGAATATTACCGACCCAAGATAAGTGTTGTCCCTATTTTGTTGCGACCATGAGCTAAAATCATGTAAGTTCAATTCAATATAAATACACTTCTAATCGCATCCGACCCCTTTGAGCGTGGAATTATAAAGTATTTGTCCAAATCCCCACAAAAATCTTTCTTGACCCTATTTACTCGAAAGGATGCGATGACTCAAGCAGATTTGGAAGATGTCTGTACGCCTTCTGCGGATTACTTTGCAAGTCTTTTATACGGTGGCCAGTATCATCACTACTTAGGGATATTAAAAATCCCTTCTATTTGTGTAAGAAGCTTGTTTTTTCGCTGACTGGGGAGCGTTTATCGAATGCCTAATCCAGATAAAGGAGAGTGAATAGCTGTGTTTCTATTATTTACAGCTGCTGGTTATTTATTTGTTTAAATACCATAATAGAGGATGGAATATAATAAGAAGCTAGTAAGGGCAACCACCAGCTACAGACAGCTCCAGGCTTCTTTGTCAAAAATTATCTTGAGGACATTACAGATAAAAAAAAAGTGCCGTCATTTTGTAAATTTAAGGGTTCCGTTATCGGCAATACCGAAAACCTTACAGGGTAACTTTGTTGTTCGTCTGTCTGTTTAGGAATCCTTGTTCCTCAGGAAGGCGTGGAGATATCAAGCTGAAATTAATATCAAAAAATCAAGTTTGCAAGCTCTTGGAACAATCAATGCAATTAATATAGCAGCGCTTATGCTGTATTCGTTGACGCTGGCAAGGGAATTAAAGACAAAAGCCTAACTTTACGTTGACCTAGAATCAAGAAGCAAGATCATATCGATGTATGAGGACAATAGTTTTCCACAAGTTAAGTTTGTCGCTAATTAAAGTTTATCTTATCATTAAAGAAATATGCAGTGCTTTCATTTTAGTGAGTAGGGAACCCTTGGTGCGCAAGTCCGACTCGCACTTTACTGGCTTTTTATTTATATAAACCGATTCTATTGCTCTCAAAAGATTAGGTCATCTTCAGAACAACTAAGCAAAGGTTCTAGGTAAGGCATACCTAGACATTAACTAAATCATTATGTTCCCATCGCAATAAGACTTGTGAAATTATGAATAAATTGATGTATTTCATGGAATCGTATTGTTTTCTATACTCAATTTGATATTTATTCTAAGTTTATCAAGTGACCTTATTACTGGATCACTAAAGTTATGTCGATTATAAAGATGTGCCCCAGTTCTGATAACTCAGGCGCCGGACTCAGTGCAAATATTCGTGTCAGACCACGCGGACAGTGTACAGTGGTGCACCTGGATCTTGGTGAGTGTCCAATATTCTTTTGCTTACCCAAGTATGTGCGGTTCAAAGTAGACTTATGCTCTATTTAATCCTTAATCCTTGTCTTGAGCGGGAATTCACAGTTATATTTAATTAAATATAAAAAAGGAACTAAATCCAACGATGTAACGACCAAAAACAAGGATATTAAAATAGTTTAAAAACTACATGTGAATATTGTTGAGGACGCGATTGGCGCAGTGGTAACGCACTTGCCTACTGAGCCGGCGGTCCTCCCAGGACGGGAAAGTATTTGTCTGATGAACCAGAAATTTTCAGCATGGGCCATGGATGTTCTATGTATTAAAGTATTCATGTATCTATGTAAGTATGTATTGCGTCGCCTAGTACCCATAACACAAGCCTTCTTGAGCTTATTTTTGGACTAGGTTGATTTGTGTAAGCTTGTCTGATATTTGATTGTGTAATAAATCGGGATCATTCGCGACCCCATCGTACTTGTAACTTGTAGCATCCAAGACACAAAGCAAGATTTCGACTCTTTGACTAGTATAAATAGATGACCGAATGGACATAAAATTAACTTTCGAGGGCCTACCCAAGTCGCACACCTGCTGTATAAGAGCTTATACAGTCCTTACACAGCTGAAATAAAACCTGTGTGCTATATGTGTGGTGTGGGTGTGTGGTTCGACGTGTCTTTCTAAACACGAAAAGTATGGTAGTCACTTCGTCGGGATATGGAGGGGAACATATCACTACTTCGTGTATCAAAGACGAACACTAAAAATATACTCCTGCGCATATTACCTTACTAAAGAGTATGTAAAGGTATGCCGGTTACCGGTCAGTGTGTTTTCCTATAATTATTTTCTAACGAAAGTCGAACATAAAATTTCAGTCTTGTCGTTCTATGTTTCAGCGAGATTGTGATACAAGAATAAGATAAATCATGAATAAGGCTATCCTAATATTATTAGCCGTTATGGCGGTCCTGGCCATCGCGGACGCGAGAGCAACATGCAAGTAAGTTTGGTTTTATATAAATAAATTTGTATGTGCTTATGTATCTGTAAATTTGCGTAACTTGAAAACAAAAAACGGCGGTGGTAAAGCAAATCAGGCTTATGGGTATGAGCGATTCCGATAACCTTTATAAACCAGATTTTACCTACTTTCATATCTATCAAAGAATCCAAATATTTTTCGGCTAAAATAGTGTTTTATTTCAGGAACGGTCACCATTCTCGTTGCAACGATGATGATGACAAGCACCAGGTAACAAGAATAAAGTTCATGAAACAGGCCAAGTGCGAAAATAATATGACACAGTCCATGTCTGAATAGTTATTCAGCATATTACCTGTGTTGTGTTGGTAATATGCTGAATACTTATTCAGCATAATATTATCGACCGACATAATTATGGGAAACTAGGGCAATTTCCGAATTTTTCTTGTCTTCTAAATCAGATAAATTTTCAGTTAATGTAAAATAAGAAAACACCTTTAATATTCATTAAATCTTTGTCGTTCTGTAATTGTTCCCAAAAACTTGCTTAAAACAAAAATGGCCCTTTCGTTTTTACATGACGCCACACATATCATATATACATACTCGTAAAGACGTAGAAATATAATTTACAACATTTACCTTATCTATGTATATAAGTAAACTTGATGTGTTATTAATACGTTAGTGATATCGGCAAAGTTTAAAGGTTGTACTTGTACATTAACTTTTTATGCATGTAAATTGTCAACAGTGTTAACTGATAAGAAATGTAGATCGGAGCAGGGGTGAAGGAGCAAAACAAGGATGAATAACAAATGTTAGCTTTGTTATCTGATTTCTATTATCAGGAGCTTAGTACATATGTCAGTTATCAATTAGGTATTGACAATCATTATAAGCAGCATTCCCTAACAGTTAGAGTTCTTTATATATATAGAAGTATGGAGTCATCAATTTTCATGAAACAACTAGCGCTATCATGCACCTGGCTTTATGTATCTGTTTATTTCATTTATTCAAAGAATTCAAATATTTATTTCACGTATCCAAAGCCCTTACAATCGAACATCTATAAGTACTATTATAAAATTCTAAATTTTTATTGAAAATCAGTTTTCTTCGGGGGGCTGTCATTATTTCAGGAAAAATAATAACAGGTGGCCAGCTGTACGATACCATCTGTTGGAAACAAAATATTTGTCCTCTCATTACGCCGAAACGGCTGGATGGATTTTAACCAAGTTTAGTAAAGGGATAGCTGGATGTCCAAAGATGGTTATAGAATACTTTTTACCCGACTATGGTAAAAAAAAAACAATACTCGGACGAAATTGCCCTTCTTACCTACATTATTAAATATAACACTAAAATAAACTTAACAACTAGGTCACATTATTCTGCGATGTGTTTACGCTGTTCGTGGTTGACACCACAGAAGCGCCCGACACGACAACTTTCAGCAAAACTCTTCTTTGGTGAAGTTTCAGTAACTTTTCAGTTTGAACTCTCACCACATATGAATTAAAATTGACGTTGTGGCGAGATTTCATGACCCTGTGGATGAGCCCAATCTTTACCCGTACATATTGCTAATGATTTACCTATGTACCTACTTATTTCATTTATGTAGATTGATTTATGTACCTAATTTTTTAATTTAATTTATTTATTTCAAAAAAGCATGGTACACATTTTATAACAAATTTCGCCAAACACGAAGTTTATTGGCGAGTATTGCACTCACTTTTTTAACATTAGTACCATTAAAATCTTAACTAGGACGCCTTTTAACGAAAACCCTTATGTATCTGTTATAGAAAAATAAATGCGACGATTCGTCTTCTTCATCCTCGTCCTCTTCATCTTCGTCGTCGTCTTCATCTGAAGAAAATGACAACAAATGCAAAAGCGTAAGAGATTTTTTATTGAAATTTAGGATTTGGACTCACAAAATTACAAGTGTGTAGATTTTAAGGTATTGGAGGTTCAATGGTGGACCGAAACGGGTCCGTGTCGTGTAATTACCCACGGCCGGTGTCCCTTTTTGATTCGCGAACTTGGCGGACACACTGCCGTTTGTCTAGATTGAAGAGAGGCAAAGGGTACCAAGGTTAGGTTCTTAACCCTCGCCTAAGTCGTCCTTGTTGGTGGGTGGGTCAACGGCTCGGGGGTCAAACAATACCTTTGTCCTGCCTCCTGCACATCCAGTAAGCATTAGATAAACAGTAGTGCTAAATAGTTTAGGCATTACGCTTAGAGGATTGTACAGATAGTATGAATTTTATCCAGAAATAAGTTCTACCTCTGATAGACACATTATTTTATACGTAGGTATTATTTAATTTTGAACAAATTAAACAGCTGTAATAACGATTAACTGCAACTCATTATGAACAAGCTAAGTAGAGCCACTGTGAATATTGAACTAAATAAAATATTTAGTTCCTTTAAGCTACTAGATATCGGTTTATTAAACAGTAATATAATTGTTTTACACATAAGGTAGCACAAAAATACTATTTGGTTGTTAATATTTAAGGGCTATAGTGCACGCAGAACACTCCAATTTGTTTGGAGAATGTTCCGTGCCGGATTTCTTCAAGCGAGCCTCAATTGCGGCTCTAATGAGCAATAATGATGGAACTGTTCTTCAACTTTTGCAGCGTTATTCGTATTTTTTACCCCACTTTGTTTTAAGAAAACGATTTTTTAATGTGGTTTGCAATATCGAAAAGTAAGAAACGACTTTTCTTTTTGTTTCTCTTCAATTGTTCGTAAGTGTTTATGCTAGTTTTTACCGCTAAACTTACTAAGGTTACGATTTGGTGCCACGGTTTAAAATTTTGCTTGACATGGCATCAAAGGATGGATTTTTATCATAGCAATGCTCGTCTGTAGCTCATTTGCAACAGCCCTATTGAAGGCTATCTGTGGCCTGAAGCTTAGAAATATTAATAATATTCAAATAATGATATTCGGATTTATTTATCATAATAACAAAAAAATATGTAGGAATAGCGTTTTGGTGCGGTATCATCCGTGATTCGATTCGATGTGTTATTTATAGGTAGATGTGAATCTAACAAAGCATAAGAGTACGCATTTGTGTTTTAGGGTCACAGCAAGAAAGATGACTCGTCTTCATCGTCATCGTCGTCTTCGTCCTCTTCCTCATCTGAGGAAGACGACAAAAACAATGAAGTGGACTGCGATGATTCCAACGAAAAGTCACATCACGTTAGTTCTTTTGAATATTTGCTACATAATCCTTCCAACAGAAGTCGTGCACTTCACCTCCACACCTGATTTATATATTTACATTTACCATCTTTTGAAATGTCTACTCTTAATCCGGTGAATAAAGGATTTTGACCTTACAAACGGTCCGGTAGTTTTGAATTTTGGATATGTTGTCTAAGATGGTTATTCAGTATTTAAAATGCAAATTGTGCATTTAGCATTTTAAACACTGACTAACCATCCTAGACAACATAATATGTTGTACATCCTAGACAACATTGTATGTTGATATTATCAAAAATTCAAAACTACCGGACCGTTTGTAAGGTCACCCAAAGTGCTTTAGTCTCTATTCACCGAATTATCTTTGATGAATGAATTACAATGAATTGCAAAACTGAGTATAGCTTTCAAAGACATAATTGAAAATATTGCAAGATTTCGTAAGAAAAAAAGAGGGTTATGATTTTTAGATTAATTAGTCTAAAGACATATACATAATATTTTATTATTTGTGTGACTAAGAATTTTCTTTTTCAGCACAAGAAATCAAGGCACATGAAGCGATGCAAAAACTGAATTAAAATGAGTGATGTGTTATTTTTTATCAGCCGTTACTGTAGCCCAGCAGTGGACTGCAATAGGCTGAAATGATGATGTTACTGTAAATATTTTTGAATAAACATGTGAGTAGCTGACTAGAAACTTTAGATTTTATTTCAACCTTCATTTCCACTAATTCTGTATATTTCTATATATAAAAATATATCTAAAAATATTATAGTTTACATGAATGTTATTATTTAGTTTGTGTATGACTTGTAAACGGTGAGAATTTGTTAATGATCGTACTCACTCAATTGCTCAAAGATTAGCACGAGATCGAGTAAATGAACCGAGTGGGTACACTACTCCGTTTGTAATAAAATAAACATTTAAATATGTATATTAGTTTGTAAAGTCCAAGTACAGGTTACAGCATTTAGAGACAAAGTTAACTTAGTTTACAATTTAATAAATGACTCAACATAAGTGTCCAATGCTTGAGGCTTACTAAAAATATTGAAAAGTACTTAATATACGTATATGCAACAATCAGCATAACGTAGGGAAATGAGTTAATTAATCCATAAATCGTCAATGCTCGTATTGATAAATGGCTCAGTTCATTTTAAATTCTGTAATTAAATCAGTTCGGTTCAGCCGTGTACACGATAGGTATAATACAAATTATACAACACAATACAACAATACTTTATTGCACATCAATGAAAGTTTACAAAAGGAAACAAAACAAATTCCATTTTTAAATACAATGTTTAAATGATGTACTCAGGTATATCTAGTTAGTTACTATCCAAGACATACATACATATAATAAAACTGATATATAGCTAGGTAGATTCAGTGAAATAATAGTGAAATATTTGGAAGTAAAAAATACAATATGTGACTTGAAAAATTCGGTAAACCAATCTTTGCTAAGAATTTATGCTACAAGTGTGTATGGTTAGGTGATTTCAGACGAGTGTAATTTTTATTCAAGAGTTTGAATTAATTTTAATGTATTGAATGTTTTTGTTTAAGACTAAATTACCTAGTTAAGTTTTAATCCCTTTAATTTCCTTAACAGCTAACATACGCGACGTTATGATAATAACGTAGTTACTGCACTTGGCTGAAAATTGACAAATTCTATTTCTAAATTTGCAAGGGATTGGGACAAATTTTATTCCAAATCACAGTAGTTTTTAATAATACCAGAAACATTACTTTTCACAAAAATTGCATCTCATTTACGAATAAAAACATCGTGTCATATTTATTCAAAACTTCAGTCCTGCATCATGATAGTGATTAAAATGTTTTCATGAAAGGTTGGTATTTTAATCACAAAATGCCTTTCTGGTTCTGGCATTTTTTGCTCATCGACGTTCGTACGTTCAAAGGATGTTTGGCAGAAATTTAAAATCCCTGTATTCTGAAGTAGATAATAGCAAGTGGCAATTGTAATAATTATGAATGCAAGTTCACTTACATGTCCTATTTGACACCATTAGAGTTGGAATTCCGAGAAACATCTTTAACCACATATAATTATATCGGTATTTTTTTCTTCAGCTGTAAACAAATTTTCACCATTAACGCGTTATAGAACTTGCTAAATATAAATATTGTTGTGGATTACCTACATTTCACTTGTAGTTTTAATCCCTCCATTTATTACTTGTCAATTGTGGGTGAGGCACAGTAGGAAAGCGTACAGCGCCATCAGAGTGTAGTATAATAATATATTCAGGATTCTGATGGGGCTCCGAGGTACTGCAGTGCCTCAACCATGTTTGCCGAGGCCGCGGGGTCCCTAATTTCTTCGCCATCATGCGCACCCGCATCGTATCCTCTTGGGCCCTCCCAAAGGGTGCGTAGTCCCTACTACGCCGCTCCAAGAACAACATTCTGAGCCGTGTACAACGATTTGGAAAGTCCTATTTTTAGGTACTGGCTATATGTAGGTACACCAGCCCGTCTAGCACAACTATGGTTCGCGACTCATGTCGCGCAGCATAGAAATACCCGTCGCTCTCTCACAGTGCTGTACAGAAAGAGATAGGTAGTATATCTCGCGCCGCGCGAGAAATAGTCGCGTGTCACAGTTGTGCTAGAGAACGGGATTCGAACCCGGTACCTCTGGATTTCCGGTCCAGCGTGTTAACCACTTCGCTACCCTTACTCCAAGCAACCTGTCTAATTTTTCCTTATGCTTTGTGTGTCGATCTTTGCATTGTTTATTTGAAAGGCTTTTTAGACTAGCGACCTCTATGTGAATACGTTAATCTCCACATCTTACCGCACCACTTTACAGCAGTGAACGAGCAAGCGAGAAAGGGCGCTGTTATTTCATATATTTGTGAAACATGTTTTATTTTGTTTTTATTCTACATTTTACTTTTGCTTTTAATTTGTATATGGGTGACGACTTGCCCGAAATAAACATGTATCATTATTATTATTTTCTTTATTTATTACCGATCTTAGGCTAGGTTTTTACAATATTTATTTATTTATTTATTTATTTATTTATTTATTTATTTATTTATTTATTTATTTATTTATTTATTTATTTATTTATTTATTTATTTATTTATTTATTGAAAAACAGGTTACATAACATTACAGTTTACACCAATGCGTCATGAACCGAACAATGTTTATTTTGACGGCGAAACGGCGTGGCCCCGTTGTTCCGACATCTCGGGTGTTGGATTTGGTAGGTTGCCCCGGAACCGACGAAACACGACACCCTTCGGCCAGAAATCAGCACACGCGATGGTGTCCTGGAGCGGCTGCGGCACGCGCACGACAAACGAGCTGAAGTGCACGTAGTGGCGCGAATGCAACTGGAACACCCTCAGGTCCCTCAGCGAGTAGCCGGTTTTCTGGCGAACATACTGCGTCACTTCTTCAGCGGTGGCAGTGTGATGCAGGCGCGACACGTATAGCGCCTTGCTCGGTGTGGAGACCCGCAGACCACAACCAACCGGTTCTGCAGTACCACACTGACTCTTGCGTGTCTTACGCTTTCTTGACACCGTTGTGAAACCCTCCTTGTCCACACTGGTGCGAGGGGTTTCCTCTTTTAATATGTATATATGTATGTATACACAAAGTAAAATACAATAAAAAATACAAAATATATAAAGCCATTATAAAAAACCTAACCTAGGGTGACGCCGGCAGCGGGGCAGGGCCCAGGCTACCGGTGGTTAGGGCTGCAGAGAGAGGAACCTCCTGACGATGCGTGCCGTGTCCAGGAGTACCACCTTCTGTATCTGATACAGCCATCTAGCGAGAGTCTCTTAAGATTTATTGAACCGGGTCCCGGATATATT
Source organism: Apotomis capreana (assembly GCA_947623375.1). Taxonomy (NCBI): domain Eukaryota; kingdom Metazoa; phylum Arthropoda; class Insecta; order Lepidoptera; family Tortricidae; genus Apotomis; species Apotomis capreana. The sequence continues at coordinate 10,038,322 of OX392503.1, read as the reverse complement.
ATTATTACGGGGTATTCATAGACCCGGTTCAATAAGTTTTAATTATGTATTCAAACCGCGAGAGTATAAAGTGTTATAGTCTCTTAAGATGTTTATTATTATTATTACGATCATTTTCCAAGATAGACGGACGTGTGGTACGACGGTCACGTTTGGTAAAGGCCACACAAACAATTAATATTCTTTTGTTTGCTCTAAATTTACAACACCTACCCTAAAATGATTTACTTACCACAATAAACAACATTTTAAATTTCCAAATAGTGTCAGTTTATTATCTCTGTGGAATTAAATAAATTAAGTAATTGTATTTTATTGCATGTTATGACGCCTACAGACTTTATACATCTATGGGTGTATTTAATATTTTGAAGGGATTGATTTTCTTTTAATGTAGGTACCTACCTAACATTGATTTGGAGAATCTATACATCTCCTTTATGTGTAGGTACCCATGTAATAAGTTATAACACAAATGTAATGTCTTAAGGTATTTTTTACAAAAAAATGACTTACAGTTGAGTTTCTTTCGGCTTTTTTCTCAACAGCGGTCTCCTCTTGGGAAATGCCGGTACATTCACAATCTGACTTGTCAAAGTCCCATTGTGGCCTACTTACTGAATAAATTATAACATTTCATTACCACAGAACCCAAAACTATTATTTTAGTCAATTATTTTGACTTTTGAAAATAAAAAAAATGTGAATGCAGCGTCAGTTAAGAATCGACCAAATTTGACAGACACAACACAAAATGATCAGTGGTACAATTTCCATACTAAATCAGCCTTAGTATATTATTACTTGGTACTAACTTAGTATATTATTATTATTAATCAGCCTTGGTATTTTATTACTTCACAATAGTGACCGACTGTATGATTTTCTGCGCTGTGACCAATTTACTGGTCGCCTCCGTTCTTTTAGAATGGGGTACTTTTCAAATGAATTTTTCACAACAAATTGAGATATTTTTGAAAAAGTAAAAACGTGGTAATGTTTTTTTATCCTTTATTTGATAATATCGGAAAAAGCCCAGAAAAACGAAATGTTGTCAATTATATAGAACGAACAAGGTTTGTGAAGGGAAGATTTCCGAAACGAAAACATATCGTGAATTATCTCAAGGTTTCATTAAAAGAATTCCATAATTATTATGGAAAGCATGATCAGGCAAGTAAATCTTAGCGACGTATAAAGTAGGATACAGCGTGGCATTGTAATAATGAATGATAAAGCCTGAGTGGTTCGTTACTGCCCCGCAATACAGCCTCGCCTGAGCGACTCTGAGCCAGGAGGATCCTTCACGGTACCACTGACCGAATGAAAAAAACTCATAAATAATAGCATAATCTCTAAATGTAGGTATCGAGCCAAAAACTGCATCATCTATATCTGCGGTATTGAAAGTAACACCGTTTAACTAGTACGAATATTTATATTTCGCTTAATGGCCAAATGACTTAAATTTTAAAAATGGCATTGCAACGGTAAAAATGAGAGAGCAACAGAAATAAATTAAACATTTTTAGACAGATCATTTTTTATTCTTTACTTTGATCATACATATTTTGGCCGAGAAGTGTGAAGTTTTTGAGATTACTAACCTTTTAGCAGAAAAAAAAGATCAATAATTAAAAACGTTAGTATTTGATAACAGATTGCGCTGATTCTATAAGTGATATCGCTTTAGTATGTATTAAAGATTTATAGTAAATTTATTCAGGATTATTTTGTTCCTATACACTTTGTATGTATCGTACACGGTTTTCTTTTAGAGTGGAAATTACCGCGCTCCGGGACACATTCGAGGGCGCATCTCTATAACCTACATCATCCTGATAGATAAAAGTTGTCCTTTAGTTTTGCCAAATTTTCAGCTAATTTTATTGAACTAATATTCTATTCTATTCTATTTTTTAAAAAATGGCAACCGGTCACAGTTAAGCGAACATTACTGCCAATGTCTCGTTGCCAATCGCACTCGGCGACTAGATAGAGGATTGATACCACGTTGTACGGTGAGTTGATAAAATCGTGCTTTTTGTAAAGTGATAGCGATTTACAAAAAACCACACGGACTATCGGGCCTTGACCCAGGAAGGGCTAAGTACGCTTCAAGTTGGATTCTTCATTAGCTATTCACACATTCGTTTGATCACTGCACAATACGCTATCAATACTACACATTGAACGACAAAAATGAATAAATAACGAACAACAAAACCTAAACGCATGCGGCCATCTTAAGTCACGGACCGGAAGTCCCTGAACTAATATTAAAATAACGTGCAAACGTGTTTAATATGGAAGAACGATAGAAAACCCGTAGAATGAATATTGAAATAAATATAATGTGCTCTAATGGTTTACCCTCGTTTTATGAGAAACGTTTCATCGAGTTTTCATTTCATCGAAAGCGTTCTTTTCTGAAACCATAAAATATTTTGGAATGTCATAACATAAACCTAACCAACCTAATTTAATCTATAGGTTGACATTTTCAAGATTTCAGAAAAAATTATGACTTTCGAGGAAAAATTGTCTATGAATTGAAAATTCTATGAACTTAAGCATTCGGTGGAGTGTTTTTCTATAAAAGTGGACACCGTGCTCTAATAGAATGATTGCCAGTAAATTTTCTTTAGGCGTTTAGGCTCCCAATATAGATCCCGGGGCTACCAACTTGTCTCCTGGGCTACAAAGACCTATCTTGCAGCTACCAAGACTAATCCTGGGGTACCAGCCTGGGGCTAGTCTGCTCTACCCGGATTCAACCCTGATGCCTAACCTAGCTGAAAGCTAGTCTAATCTTCAATCCGCTGCGCATGTTCGAGTTGCCGCGCTCTGGTATGGCTGCTGCTACGAAGACGACGTGTCCTAAGTTAGGACTCCTAACGAAGACTTATTTCGTCTAAGATTGCTCAGCTCGGTTTTAAAACTAAATTACCCATCATCTAGCCGGACCTATTCTTATTAATCTTTGATTAAATTTTCCATACATTTTTAATCTATCCCTACAAACTACGTAACCTACCTACCTACCTACCTACCTACCTATAGCTAGCGTAAAATTCCTTAAGTTGAATAGAATGTTTGCCAGTAAATTGTCATTAGGCGTTTTGTAAAATTTTGCTAATTCAAAAGCACACAGTCTTGGGCTGAAGTTAGTGTGCTATCTTTATTGCATAAAAGGAAACTGTAATCATCGTAGATAAAATATTTGACGCATTTTGCTGATTCATTTACATTGTTACAATATTTATAATACGAATAATAACTTCTATATACCAATCAATAAAGATAATGCTGTATAACATTTGTAATCGCTAGCATGACATAACTCTTACTACCCATGATTCACCAGGTACCCAAGAAATATAAAGTTACAAAGAAAGACATAATATTCAATCAGCGCGTCAGTAAATTCCATGAATGGGATGGCGGACATCAATCGAGGATGGAAGTAATAGGAGTCAATTGATGCAATAAAGTCAACTATACTATGTTTTTGATAGACTACGTGTATGTGTTACCTGTACCAAAATAAATATTTGGAAAGTTGGAAAATACTTAAACAAATCGATCTAGTTCCCGACTAACCAAAGCTTATATAAATATATAGATATTTATTTAATATAATTACTTTAAATACTTATCACATTTACATAGGAAATATCCAAGAACCAGAAACTAAATTTTCATGTTCATCACACAACATCGGGATTCAAATTCACAGCAAGTCAAGCATGTGTTTAGAATATGTACATAACTCTTAAATATAATGAAGTACGCGATAAGTAGGTACGATATTTTTTAGTACCTAATTAAGCATGTGTTCTCGCAGTGACCGCAATCAGTTCTATCAGGTCACTCTGTTTACATTTTCAACAACTTAATTTTGATCTTTATGTATATGCCACAGAATTTATATTCTTATGGAATTATTGGAATACATGACTTTAGATAGGTGCGAAGGCCACGATCAATGAGGAAAAATACGTCTGATTGAGTTCGACGAGTGGCCAGACGAAAAAACGGTTTGCAATTACCGAGTAACCGCGATTCGGTTGAATAAGATGTTGTCATAACCCAATCTACAAGAAAAAATGAAGTCACGTGTTTTAAAAACATGTTTAAGAAGCACAATTTATACCACAAAGAAAGTCAGATGGCTTACAAAATGGACACAGGAAATCCGATAATCCGTTTCCTATGAAATAACTTTGTCATGAAACATAAATTCCTTATTCTACATCGGGTGCTGATAACATTCTTGGCCATATAAATAACATGACAGTTGTATGTCCGTGCAGCAGACGCCGTTGGTTGATAAAAAATAACGTAGCGATAGTGAGCTCGCCTAGCGTTGTAGAATGACGCCTCCACTCACGCAAATAGTAGCGTTCGGTTTTGTTATTTATTTGTTACTTCCAGTCAATAGTGCTCCTATTTCAACGAAAGATTTCTTGGCCGTCTTCGAAAACCCTGTAACCAATTTCATGAATGCGATTTCGCCCCGGAAAAACGGGAAAAACTTTGAATCCGAAGGTGAAGATAAACCAAAACCTAAAATGATCGATGTACCGATAAACACTGATCGCTGCCAGGACGGCACCGTGAAGGACGTGAATGGCATTTGTCGAGAGCCCTGGTGATTAGTCTCCGCTGCACGACACTACCAAGTGGCCAGTGATTAAATTAGATTGCTTTAAAATGGACGTAAAAACTGTGTTATTGACATTCGTAATAGTGAATTTGGTTTCCGGTGTTAGTTTTGATTTTAATGAAAAGCTTCGCAATGTATCTCTATCATTAGCGACTAGTACTACAAAAATAACAACAGGTCAAGTGATACGGGTTCCACTTTTGAACTGTCCTGAAGGATACGGAAGGGATCAATTAGGACGTTGTCGGGAAAAGTTTTAAAGGTACAATACAAAGTTGTTTTTTATAAATTTCATACGCGTGTCTATAAGTGTTTTAAACACGCACATTATTGTACACTTTTTGCACAAAATAATATTTTTTACAATCAATTATTGAAGTCCGTGCATTCGTTAAGGCTCATTGTAATAAGAATTATATTGATGATGAGCTCTAGCTAATAGTTCAGTGAAACAATAGAGGTGCGTCGTGCGCTGAGATCAGAGTTTAATTATTACTTTTTTCCTCTGCAGACGCCATTATAAGGAGGTGCGACGAAGACTAAGACAGCTGAATAATAAACTAAGAATATTAAAGTTAATACTTCAAACGTTACTATCAGTATGAGGATAACATGGCAAGACGGCGCAGATAAGTCACAAGAGGTCAAGGTGTTATCTATTTAAGTCAGCGCTCACTGTGAATGTTACAGTTCAGTTATTAACTTACACGACGTTACAACTATAATCACTTTTCACAATGAAGTTAATAATATTTGCTGTGTGCTGTTTCATATTAACCACGGACTATACAGTGCAAGGCGGATTGGTCAAAGACTTTTTCGGGAAAGTTAAGGAAACGGCTGAAGTGGTGCATAAAGATGTTCAACAAATTTGGAGACCTGAAAGTGACAAAAACAGTCCAGAGCAAGGTGACAAAACTGGAACTACTAGTACAGTAGCACCTAGTGCCGCGGACGGTCAAACGGAAAAGAAAGAAGACTCTAAAGTAACAGAAAAATCTCCGATAGAAAATGAGAAGAAAACAGACGATTCCGCAACACCTAATTTGACTACGGCGGCAATAGACGATAAAAATATTAAACAGGAAGAAACAACGACAGTTTCATCCTCGACGACTACCCAAAAAGAAGGACGGGAGAATTTCTCTGGAGGTTGCCAGAGTGGCTACAAACGCACCGCCGACGGCAGATGTATGGCTACATTTTGACAATCACAGGGTTGAAATAAAACATTTTTAGTTGAAATAAACTTGATACTTAAAATAAATATGACATTTTAATACATTTATACCAAATATACTTGTAGAGAAAGAAATAATGAATATAAGCTAATTATTTTATAATATTTTACTTATAATTGATTAGGGTTAGATAGTGACATATCATATAGTTTTCGTTTGATAAGGCTTAAATCATCTTGCATATTTTTAACATTCTAAAACAATTAAAACCGATTTTTCGTACACCAATAATTAGCCTATGCAGTTAACCAGAAAATCTATTGTTTATTTCCCTATAAAATGTAACATGCATTGAAATTTATTAAATCGGTATGTATAGCTATTTATTTTGTTTTATTGCATTTCTCACGCGTTTGATCTCCATTTTTTAGTTAGATCAGGACAGCCCTTTAAAAACCTAGTTACTGCGCTGCTACAGTGGTAGTAAATTAAATCAATATACCAACCAAATAAATCTATATCTATTTATTTTCTGGTGTAACAGCAATTGCTTGAAATATTGGTATAGTATTTTGTAAAGGTTGCTTAGTAGTAACTGAACTATTTTCATTATTAACTAAAGCTACACCTTTGCTTTCACTCTTGACGGGGTTTACAGTTTTCTTATTAGTTTCTGTAATATCGGAGTACCCATCACCTATATTATTGTGAGCATTCTCCATTTGGTTCTTAGTATTTTCTTGGTTTTCATTTAGATCTCCTCTTTGGTCTTGTGGCATTTTGTTATCAGACGGCTCTCTGTCGAATGAGGGTCTCCCATTAGTACCGGAGTCCTTGGGAGTTGATAGTGGTCTGTTGTTTGGCGGTCTTCTATTATCTAACTGTCCTCTGTTGTCTGGTGGTCCTCTGTCATTAGGTGGCCCTCTGTGGTCAGGTGGTCCCCTGTGGTCAGGTGGTCCCCTGTGGTCAGGCGGTCCCCTGTTGTCAGGTGGTCCTCTGTGGTCTGGTGGTCCCCTGTGGTCTGGCGGTCCTCTGTGGTCTGGTGGCCCCCTCTGTTCCGGTGGTCCTCTACGATCCGGCGATCCTCTATGATCTGGAGGGCCACCACGGTGAGAAAAATCTCGTGGATCTCTTTCGTTTGGGAGCATTTCGGGTCCTGGTGGCATATTGTCTTGAGGAGATCTTCTTTTAATATTATTAAAACGATACACAGGAAGACCACGCAGCGGCAGATCTTCTGTAAACAATAGACAGTATACATTTTTGGGAACCGTGTCGTTTGTCTGGACAAAAAGTAGCATCAGTTAATACAAAGGTATATTTATGCATAAGACAACATAGATGAATTCGATTTTCACTTTTCTCTATAACATTAATACCTAAAGTATTTAAATACAACGCTTTCTATAAGTAATTATCAATTAAACACATTTTTCCAGATTCAATTATTTTATTGATAAGCGAATATGCGAGTTACACAGTACAAATTAAAACTCATAATCATTTTAAATAAAATCAACTTTCTGGAGTCACAGGAACTACTTGGAAGAGATTTGGGGGAGGTGGAAGTGTTACCGACCCATTAAAGTTTACATCTAGACTAAGAGGTTCACCACCTTTATGTTTCGGCTTCTCTGTATTGTTTTCTGATCCCGAATTATCGTTACTAGAGTCATATTCGTTCCCATTATTTAATAAAGATTTGTTAAAATCTTGACCAAATATAAGTTTTAGGTTTTTGATGAGCTGTTCGTTCCCTGAATTTTGAGTATTATCTTGATTAGGAGTAGTAAATTCATTGGGATTAAAGTTTTGATTGCCAGGTTGCTGCCAGCTGGATGATGTTTCGCGGTTGTCAGAGAGTGGTCCCTGGTTGACAGGAGGTGGTCCACGGTTGTCAAGATGTATTCCATGGTCATTAGGAGGTCCGCGACCATCAGGTGGTGGTTCACGGTTGTCAGATGCAGCAGCTGGTGATTGCCTGTCAGGAGGTGGCCCATGATCATAAGGTGGAGGCCCATGGGGTGGAGGTCCGTGATCTCGAGGAGGAGATCCATGGTGTGGTGGCCCATGGTCTGGAGGCGGTGGCCTGTGTTGAGGTGGAGGTGGTCCGTGATACGGGGGAGGTGGTCCATGATGCGGGGGAGGTGGTCCATGATGCGGAGGAGGTGGTGGTCCATGATGCGGAGGAGGTGGTGGCCCTGATCTATAATAATCGTAATCAGGTGGAGGCGGGGGAGGTCCACGATGAGGTGGACCAAATTCATCAGGGCGTCGAGGATATCTTCCATCATGCGGAGGAGGTGGTCCATGATGCGGAGAAGGTGGTGGCCCTGATCTATAATAGTCGTAATGAGGCGGAGGCGGGGGAGGTCCATGATGAGGTAGACCAAATTCATCAGGACGTCGAGGATATCTTCCTTCATGCGGAGGTGGTGGAGGAGGAGGTGGCGGCGGAGGCCTATGATAACCATAATAATAATCCCAATGATGAGGAGGGGGAGGCGGCGGAGGACGGTAACTATAATAATTATATTGCGGAGTGCTATCATAATTATAAGTAGCTTTTTCACTCGGATTATTGTCGTGCAATTGATTATTTGGATTCTCTGGTTGATTCATATCGCTGGTTACGGTGGCTGCCGCAGTAGAGTCCCAGTCACGTTTTGCTCTGACTTTATGATCGGTCTTTTGTCTTTGAGTTAATGAGTGATTTTCTGGAAAAAAAGAGAATTATTTGTTATAAAATAAAGTAATGAGACTGATTAATTTAATTAATTAATTAATGTTCAACGGAAACCTGCCTCAGCTATATGCTTATATTTAGACCTAAGACCATACGGTTACTGCAATTAAATAGTGCGAGTGGTTCGAGTAACATGATTCCAGTACACTTTATACTTCTTGTATAAAGCAAGTAAGTTTCAGTCAAATTATATCATTTGTAACACGAGGCGGTAAATATGTTACCTACCAAAAGTTCTTGCTCTTGATTTTTTGTTTGTGCAATCACAACATAATTGTTATACAGTTATGACATCATTGATTGATACGACTAGGCAGTTTTGAGAAATTTGCTTGTTTGAACTATGGCGCCGATATCATATATATTATTATCTACTACTTATGTGATCAATATGGATAGATAAGTGATCAATTGTCATGACATCATAATATGAAAAGTGGAAGTCTTTTATGTTTTATCTAAATTATTGAACAATACGAGAAGTGTGCAGTCCTAATAGATATAAGTATGTAGCAGATGTGGGTTCAAATATGTTTACAGGGTGTCTTCAAATTGGTAATACAAAACACTTTATTGTGGCTCAGTTAACGATAAATAACATATTACATTAAGTCAATTCTCAACTTTAGCTATCTTTAACCATCGTTATTTTTCTAACAAAACACATAATTAAAGTCCCAATGTTTGATTACCTAATGGTTACCGCAAAACTAGTAGCTAACTGTTATATTATGTCACTCGTCGTTATTTACGTTAGTTACGTCAATTAGTAGAGTTGCTAAGCCGCGAAATTGTGCGCATCGGGTTACAAGTATGAAATTTCTACCACACATAGAACGTTCCACGGTGATTATTTTCAGATGTGGAGGGAAGTCAGATTCGTCCCCTGTGTGGTGGGAGAGCGGGGTTAAGAGGACCAAGTACTGCTCTTTTTCTTTTTTTTTATTACTGATCAGTTAAGGCTATTAGGGCTTGTGCGACATCGTTTTCGTGTAAAATAGATATCAGCTATTAATTTTTCATGTTATTTAGGAATAGTTTCATGTAAAAATTTGGGTTTATTGCCGAAAAGGTAAAAATCACAACAAGTTTTTTTTATTCAGATCGATAAATTAGTTATCTATTCTGAATATTTACAATTTAAAAAAATATAACTAAACAGCAAATTTAATGTTGTTTTTAAAAAATGTATACATATTGGGCACATTCTGATACAAAAAGTACCTTGAAAAAAATGTTGATGTTAAGCCTAGCCTGCGTGTTCTAGTACATTTTGCTGTTGCGAAATTGTGTACATCGGGATACAACCACGAAATTTCTACCACAGATACGAGTAGAGTATTCTGCGGTGATTATTTTCAGATGTAAAAGGAAGTCAGATTCATCCCCTGTGCGGCGGGAAAGCGTAAGCGGGGAGAATAGGACAAAGGAGTCCTCTTTTTCTTTTTATATTACTGATCAGGTAACGCTAGTAGGACTTGTGTCGTGTCGTTTTCGTGTAAAACAGATATCAAGAATTTATTTTTCATGTTATTTATTCATAGTACCATATAAAAATATGGTTGTATTTCCGAAATTGTAAAAATCACAACAAGTTTTTTTTATTCAGGGAGATAAATTTGTTATATTTCCTGAATATTTACAACTAAAAAAAATATTGCAAAATAGAAAATTTAATCTAGTTTCTAAAAATATATAAATATTGGGCACTCTTCATACAAACAGTAACTTAAATAAATTGTTGATGTTGAGATTAGCCCGTGTGCTCGTGATACATTAGCAAATAAAAAAATTGTTTAAATTACATTAATTTGTTTTTCTAGGACGTATATAGTAAATATTATATGTAAAAGCATGTTAATAATCATTATTTAATGTATTTAATGCAGCGAAACAGGATGCGTTCGGAGATTTACGTTGGTTACACCGACGTAAAGATATATTTTAAGCTACTGTTTGTATGAGAAGTGCCCAAAATTAATATATTTTTAGAAACCAGATTAAATGAACTTTTTGAAATAATAATAATAATTTGAAAATGTTCACGAAATTGAACTAATTTACCTCACTGAATAAAAAAACTTGTTGTGATTTTTACCTTTTCGGCCATTACACCCATATTTTTATATAGAACTATACAAAAATAATATAAAAAATGAATTTCTGATATTTGTTTTACGCGGAAACGATACCAAACACGTCCTGGTAGACTTAACTGACCAGCAATAAAGAAAGAAAAGAGGGATACTTGGGCGTATTCACTCCGCTCTCCCGCCTCATAGGGGACGAATCTGACTTACCTCCACATCTGAAAATAATCACCGTGGAACACTCTATCTGTGGTAGAAATTTCATGCTTGTAACCCGATGCGCACAATTATGTTAGAAAACAGCGGACTAACAACTCTACTACAATCGAAGTTTACGAGATATTAACTGAAATAATTCCTGAGTACCTAAGCACTGTACTTCGCGATGTAAAATAAAAAATTACATTATCCATTGTTTCAATGTTGATGTAGGGGGACTAGGCCTTTATTTAAAAATCGAAATCTAACAAAAAATATCATTTTCATTGACAATTGGTAATCAAAAAACATTTTCTTCATAAATGCTATGTCCGATGAGAACCAAAGAGGAAACTGTTTATTTGAAGTACTTAAAAGCTCTTCGTTTTAAATCATAGTGGTAGGGTAACCGCATCAAACCAAAAACATTTAATGATTAAAAACTTAAAAAATAAGATACCTACTCTTGGTTATTTTAGAAACATGAGACTAAGTGCAGGGCTTTACTTACATTAGGGATGATGTGGGCAAAACACAAATTTTGTATCACCAATTTGAAGTCCTCTGTATATACTTAAAGGTCACTAAAGTATTTAATGAAATATGACACATAATTAAATAAACAGATGACTTACATGCTTAACGATGAGATGAGTTGGCGCCGCATCCAATCATGCAATTTTAAGATATCTTGACTAAAACACTTAACAAAAATTGGTGACAAGTTAAACATGTCTGTTTATGCAAGCCTAACTACACAAAAGCGGATGTATTATTATGTTATACAGTATTTGAAAGACAGGTTACTGAGAAATATCAACCACTCAGTGCCTGATTTGCAGTAATTCTAAAATACACCTGCTTTTTTCCTATATTCGGTGGTCCCATGATTGTTTGGTTTGGTTCTTATCACAAAATGAGTAGGTAGGTAAAGGTATGTCTGTAAGTACATGCGGTCAGGTCGGTAGCAGCTTAATGACGTCTACCTGATTAATTAATTACCTAAAAAAATGGTTCAATAATCATGCCATCTCTAGCTAAAATTTACCTATAGTAAGCGAGACAGGAAAATTTTATCTCAGTGTTCTTCAGAATTCGATCTTTCCACAATTAAAAAATGTTTATTAACTGATTACGGTTCTTCACCGAGCAACATCACGTATGTTTCTCGGAACAAAACATACCTAACATTATGTCATATCATAATATATGTAAGTAACATTGTTTAGTAAAAGGTCACATTGATTGTTCGGGTTTCCATTAGGAGGCGTTGACAGGTTATTGGTATAAAGATGCAAACTAATTTTGTCTTTATGGAAGCCCGAACAATGCCACCTTTTTCGAAACACTGTCACATAATATGGTATTAATAAAAACATTTATAAAAAAGAATAAAAAAAATGCCCTAATGTCAGACAACCTCACACAAATCGGTCTAGTCCCAAATTAAGCTATGTCCGATGAGAACTAGACGACGATATACATACTTATATAGATAAATATATACATAGAACAACCATGACCCAAGCACAAATATTCGAGTTCATCACACAAATCATTTTACTATTTTAAAATATTATAAGCTTTGATCTTTCAATAATACGCGAAGATACCATAACAATCATGATTACCGCTTGACCTTGTTTGTGGTTACCGAACTTAGGTTAGGTTAGAAACAAAATTGATATAGACACGATACATGCAAGGAATAAGTCTATACGGTGACGAAAGTAATTCAATTATTATGTAAATATTTACCTTCAAAGTCATAGAAGGGAGCGCCTGATACAAGCGCCACTGCACAAAACGCAAGCATCGTCCATTGGAGCATTGTTCACTTATTTATTAAGAGGTCAATCGGTGCGAATCTTCCGTGAGATGTTGGATCACTGGCCACAGAATCATGTACCAGTTAAAATAAACCGGTTTTTGTTTTTAGCACTGGCAGTGAAGAGCGTCTAAGAACTGTGTGGTCTGCAGTGTTTACTTAACAGTTGTACGGCTCCATTGTACTTTGGAGTAAGGCCATATTTTTGTAAAAAAAAATATAAACAACAATAGGTGTGAGTCGGTTTGTTTTTAATTGAGAAGTATTTTTGCTCTTCGATCATCAGTATGCTTGTGTACGTGATATTTGAGATGATGGGCGTTTTCCAGATAAATTGGACACATTGCTGCATGTAGTTGGTGTTCAAGGTTAATTATAATGGACAATAAGTAATTGATGATTTAACGCCGCATTTGGACGATATGGCTGTATTAACGACGTATTTTGCGTTTAATGCCCTATTTCACAACGTGATGTATATTCGTTATTTTTTGCCTTAGATAATAATTAACTAGTAATAACCAACACAGCGTGGTAAGATTGGACATAACGTTTAATTTTATAACTATGATTAAATATTATGTCAAATTTTGAAAGAATTATATTTTAAGAACTAGGTATTCCTCTGTGACCAAAATAATTATAAAAACAAACCACGGTATCAGAAATCACATAAGATCGATTCAACTATAATTTGTTTAGCAACCGAAGATCATAGCTCGATACTATTTATTTATTTCAACTTTATTTAGCAAATCAAAAGCACAAACGGCACCTTAAATGCCAAATACCAGCCAACCATAGGCCAAAAAGAGAAACCGCACTTGGTGCTGTAAGAAAAAGTTACGTGCTTAGGGCTAAACTACCCAATTCATCGATATTAGGAATAATTTTAATATGCCTAGTGACATCTAGCTTAGAGTTTATCTCAACATCAAAATGAATAAGTATTAGCATAAGATAGGTATATTCAGCTAGTTTTCATACATACAAATGTGAATGCTAATTTGTATTATCATTAGGTAGTCAGATGCCTGGAAAATGTTTACTTTACGTCTGACCTCTCGCTTGCCGCTTACTATAGATTTGGATGATGGTACTTATAGGTACCTACTTGCGAAACCAGTGTTGTTGAATAAACGTACTGATAAGACTTAACTTATCGATTTGGCGACGAGTAAACAAGAGGACATAAGTTGATACGAGGCATCATCTCTTTATGTGTATTTCATTTTATTTTCAGTGTCCGTCTATTTCTAAGACACACGCTTCATAGAGTACTACCTCATTTTGGAGATTTTTCTTCCCTTGTTGCTCTATATTTCTTATGAATCGTGTAGGGTAAGTAAAATGTGCGTCATTTAAACTTTGCGAGAGGGACTTGTTTATGTTTTAGCCCCCAGCTTAAATGTCAACCATATACTTAATATTTTTTATGAATATTAAACTCGTTGCGGCCAGCTACATAGGATACGGATAATTGAAATAAAACCAAACCAACCTGATCAGACCGGTCAAAATTTCTGATCGTCTGGCAGCCCTTCATATAAAAATAGACACTCGCTTAAGAAAACGTAGGGCGCTATTAGCCGACTAACGTATTACTGACCATACAGTTGTCCTTAAAATTGTTAAAATCTTAGTTTAAAAATCAGACAATTTTTATTGCGGTCACCATTGAATTTAAAAAAAAAAATTGTCTTCTACTCGGAATGAAATGTAGAGTGTTTAGCACGTGGTTTAAAGCTATTATGACACTCAAATATATTCCTTGCATTGTCCTCGCTCACTGCGTGCGCTCTTCCAAATAATAATGCCTAGATAATTTACACAAACCATGTAGCTGGTGCGCAAGGTTTTGTTTAGTCAATGTTGCATTGCCCATATATGAATAAATTAATCCATAAAAAATGGACCATGCATTTCTGCAGCCCATAGTACATATTTTGACGTATCGTAACGTTAGTGAGAGTAGATGTGAAACAGCCATGTAGAATGTGAACACGCGCGAACATTATTGAGCATATTTTTAAACAAAAAACGATTCTCTGTGGAAAGCCCCAAACGTCACTAATAATATAATTATTAAGACCAACCGTGCGTGAGTATGTATGAATTTGGCACGGAATAGTTCACATAAGAACATGACAGCATCACTGACCACGGGCTGATTGAAATCAGCATAAAACCTCACCACAAAAAATTATAGACTCGTTTGGACTTACGCAGTCTAAACAGGTACATCATTAAATATTTATAAAATCTAACTAAACTTAAGTTTCACGGATACTTAGTGTGAACAGTTATGTTTGTTTAGTCCATATTTGTCTGTTTACAAACCCTCAATAGCAATGTTAACCTCGTCTAATTTGTCCCATCCAATGAGCAGTCTCGGCGCGTGACAGCGGGCTTTGCGGGTCTTGTCTCGGCTGTGGCGGGACAGGTGTCGCGCGACAAATACCCTGTAATTTGATAATTATTTAGTTTGTTTATGTTTGATATCACTCCATAAGTGATGCTAAATAGAATCTAACCACGCTAACTACTTATTCCAAGCAAATTAACTGTCAAACCAACCATACAAAGTGAGTCAGTTTCAATCAATCAATTTTTGTTGGTTATGGCTCCATCGATATCGTCGATGATTCCGCCAATGTCAAAGTTAAAGAAGACACGTGTTAACTATTAAGAATTTGGCCGGTTGATTCAGATGACACGTTCACTTTGATGAGAATCTACAGGAAAAGACAAAACAAACATTTATTGTTAAATTATCTACTACAGAAACAAGTTGATAATTTTAATAAAATGGCTAAGAACACACACAAAAGATGAATTGACTAGAGTTAATAAATATTTGTATGATTTGACAGTTCATTTGCTGGGAAGATTTAGCGTGGTTTGACACTACACATCCGATTTAGGAACATTGTTCAATTTTAATTTCGAATGGGACCCATCCCTGAAGATTATGTGTACCTAAATGAAACGAAACTTCTCGATATTCAATTAAAATGGTGATGATAAATCAAGAACGATCGCATTATTAGTCAAGCTAGTTTAGCCCATGTATGTTAGAGAGCATTAGGAAGCAATAGACCACTATACGAGTAGTCTCGGCGGGTGACTTAGATTAGAGGGTCTCGCGCTGCGACGGGACAGGTGTCGGCCGCGGCCCTTCTACAAACAGCCGTGAGCCGGCGGAGAATTGGTAATTATTTTGTTTGTTTATGTTTTGTTTGTTGGCATAAGCATATCATCCAGGCATACGGACATATTGTATATTACGCTGACATATGCGGCTACTAAACCACGCATACAGAAACGGCTTACTGTAATAAAATTCTAAGTATATATATTATATACGAGTTTGTAATTATAGAATCCTAGCAAAATTATAGGTTTCGTTATTGACTGGTTGAGTAAATTAACCAAATGAAAGTTTACTGGCACGGATTTTATTTACCAGTAATTAAAAGTTGTAAAAAACAAGGTACCTAGATAAACTGAAACTCACTTTAAGCATGTATTCAAATCAAAGTAAGTGCCTACAAATAAATATCTGCAAACTTTTCTCAAGTTTTACGTTGCCTTATTTAACCGTCGTATCGAACCGAATGAAATAAAATCTGTTTTAAACGAGCAATATCTGAAGCACGTGATTCTGATTTCAGCAATGTTATGTCGTAGTGTAGCTATAAGTTATTACTCTAAGCATAGTTTTATAACAATTCAGCTCAATTTCTGAGACAAACAGTTCACTTAGACATTTAATTTAGAGCCTGTGCCAGATCAGCTCGCTTTGGCTGTTAATTTGCAACAATCCGAAATCAGCCGGAAAACTAGCGAAGTTCCGGCTAAATGAACAAGAAGTTTCTGTTCTGACAGCATCTACTACAGCAGCGGCGATCACGTCTTGCTTTACTAGTTCCCGTTAGTTGGACTTAGAGTCAAATACAAGATATTGCTCTTTATAAGTTGTGACATTTAACATTGAACTCAGCTTTCAGCTTATTAACCACACTACAGGACTCTTCCTTGCAAGGAAGTGTAAGAGTGTTTAGGAGTAGTAAGTAAAACTTTGCAATAACATGCCTAATAATATTTGAATTTATCTTAGTAGAAGATAAGAAATATTTTTTATCATCGGTGACGCATCGCTGTCGTAAGTTGCTACGCTCCAAAATACGTAGATTTTCACTTCAGAATGACGTTACAGAAGAAAAAGCACGCGTCTATTAAAATAGTAAGACAATTTCCCATTTGAATTACCGTAAACATAATGAACTGCAATTTAACATTCCTAATACTTAACAACAAAATACATCCAGGCGCTTTGTTTCTTAGAAGTTTCTCGTTTCATTTCTTACTTACCTTTAGGGATTCTCGCGAACCTATTACCTCTGTATGAAAACTGGGAGATATTCTCAGCCCGCCATGTGTTATCCGGGTCGTTTGTTAAGCTCTCGAATTATGTGGCGCCCTGGGGAGCGCCCGGTGAGCAACACCAAGCAACCCGTTCCATTTTTTCGTGCACAGTTCTTTGCAGTATTTTTTTACCCAATTTTCAGTGGACCTATAATTTTTCTACATAACTGAGATTCTTAGGTATATATATCTGCATTGTATATCATCATCATCATCATCATCTCAGCCATAGGACGTCCACTGCTGAACATAGGCCTCCCCTTTGGACTTCCATAATATACCGGTTGGAAGCGACCTGCATCCAGCGCCTTCCGGCGACCTTTATAAGGTCATCTGTCCATCTTGTAGGTGGACGTCCTACGCTGCGCTTGCTGGTCCAAGGTCTCCACTCGAGCGCTTTTCGGCCCCATCGGCTATCTACTCTGCGTGCTATGTGGCCTGCCCATTGCCACTGCATTGCATTGTATATACAGATATTTAAATAATTTTATTCGTTTTACAGGTTCCTAGTAAGATGCGACGTCTACAATTTTGTTTCTTTGCTCTAAGCAATTCGGGCTCACTAGAAGCCTTACGCACTTGCGCTCTGTTCGCTGATTTGTTTCGCCTTCCACCTTTGTTCGTTCAAAATCGGTGCGCGTTCCTACCCAGTCGTAATAATACTTGTAATGCGTCACATCTGAGTTACCTATGTCATCACACCACAAGATCAATTACGTTTTAAACACCCAATACAGTTCTTAGTCGACTTTTGGGAAAAATAAAATAGAGAACTCTCTGAGGTCTTTTATTTTATTTCTTAAGTGAGGTCAACTGGTATAACACCTAATGTCACTAAATCCGCCTTTTGTACGATAGTTTTTTATACAAAAAATATTTGAAACTTAGAAATATACTTCATAGTCGGTTCCACAAAACAATTATTATTTTGATAGGGCTGACTTCTTTAAGTTTTATTTCAAATTATTTGGTTCCGGCACAGAATACTAAATAGTCATCCATAGTTCCGTAACCCGAATATTTTTAATACCTACACGGACAGTCAGTTGGACGTAAGGCGACATTGTGCATCTGTCATAGCGCAACACAAATGGCTCAAATAAAACAAAGCCGACACGATCCGAGCCGGACATCAATATCTCGGCTTCATAACGGACATATTATATATATGTATACTAGGTCGATGCAGAGTCAGCCACCGGCTAAGCTTGCACCATAGATTGGAGCGGTTTTTTTTCTTTTTCGAAATTTTCTCTTCGTAAGCGAAATTTAATTTTTGCATTTGAAAACAAAAATTTCTAAAATCGGTTGAGAACTCGCTGAGATCTGCGCATTGTCACAAGGTCCATTCGAGTCGATCCATGGGAGCTTCGCTCGCTTCGCTCGCTCCGCTCCAATAATATGATGTATATCGTCGTCTAGTACACATAGTAGGTACAAGCATTGCTTAGTTTCGGACTAGGTTGATTTGTGTAAAATTGCCCCTTAATATTTATTAATTTATAGTGCCGAAATCTCGAATAAATATGTTAATAAAAAAGTTAGCTCGATACCTTTGGGCGTGGCCACATGTCCACGACACGGGGTCGTAAACGTAAAACGACACGGTGTCGCGTCGGAGCGCGACACATTATCCACCGTGCGAATATACGTTGCTGCGTCGTGAAAATACACGACACGGCGTCGTAAACGTAAAACGACGCTGTGTCGCGTCGGAGCGCGACACATTATCCACCGTGTGAATATACGTTGCTGCGTCGTGAAAACACATGCTGCACCGGGCACCGCAGGTCGCGCCGCGCGCCGGGCATATTAACTTTGCTGTGTTGAGTAGATGCACGGTGCGGTGCCACGTTCGATTACGACGCCGCAGCTTCTCGTACATGTTCAAAATATTTTGCGATCAGTTTTCAATTCGACATGGATCCTATCACACGTACCAATTCTGCTCTTGTTGCTTTTAAGAAGAAGCATGAAGAAAAAGCAGAAGAAACGAAAATGTTGGATAAATCCATATCTTTCTATTGTGAACCACCATATTGTTAACATGGCCCATAATATTGCATTGTCATTCTAGCGTTTCAAATTAAACGTGTATATATACATAATTTTAGCTCAATCGGTTGAAGATATCTGCTTTAAGGGGCTCCCTACAGAAATCGGCCAATTTGATGATTTTTACATCGTATCTAGTTTGTGGATTATAGAGTTATAATGTCTTATTTAATATATATTGTAGTATGGTCTATGCTTAACACTTTGTAGTGACCCGAATTTTGATTTAACGACTGTGTATTTTATAAAAAAATATTCGGTGAAGGACCAAAAATACACTAATCTCGTTTCTACTTTTATCCCCGGTGTATATGTAGAAAATATCTTACATTTTATTGTTCTAAACCATATTCCACAAAATTTGTTGTGAAGATTTTTCTATTTTTCTCAATACTTTTCGAGAAAAACGCAAAAAACCGTTTCCACAACTTTTTCCCCGAAAAAATCGTAAACTTTGACGGCCTGTATCTCAAAGTCAGTGACATGTGAAAGGTACTTGATACGGTATTTTGTTGTGGAAAAACTATGTTATTATGGTTAGCTATTTATAATATGGGAAAATCTATCGCAACAGATCGAAGGTCATTGAGAGCGGGGAGCCCCTTAAAATAAGTTGCAAGACTCTACCCAAACCAACATAGATACAAGTGATACAAGATACGAGTACCTACAATGTACATACCTACCTACTCGTACTTACATATTGCAAGTTAAATAAAAATGCAAAAACGAGCGACTACATAGTTTTAATATTGATTTAATCGTGAAATTTAGTCGACTGAAACTAAAACTAATTCAATTGTTAGTCGAAGATTCTCACAATTAATTCAATCGCAACTAAATTAATCGCGATTGAAAAATGACCATTGATATTTTCAATCGATTGATTAGTTGACTAAAAAATTAATCGATTAATGCCCATCTCTGGTTTTCACGACGCGGCAACGTATATTCGCACGGTGGATAATGTGTCGCGCTCCGACGCGACACAGCGTCGTTTTACGTTTACGACGCCGTGTTGTGTGTTTTCACGACGCGGCAACGTATATTCGCACGGTGGATAATGTGTCGCGCTCCGACGCGACACAGCGTCGTTTTACGTTTACGAGGCCGTGTTGTGTGTTTTCACGATGCGGCAACGTATATTCGCACGGTGGATAATGTGTCGCGCTCCGACGCGACACCGTGTCGTTTTACGTTTACGACGCCGTGTCGTGGACATGTGGCCACGCCCTTTGTGCTGGTTCCATAAAACAGCGCCATTGGCAGGTTAAAACTTTTTGAAACACAACATTCTACGGTTCCGGTAACACGAACGTTTGATACGCGGACAGTAAGGGCGTGGCCACATGTCCACGACACGGCGTCGTAAACGTAAAACGACACGGTGTCGCGTCGGAGCGGGACACATTATCCACCGTGCGAATATACGTTGCCGCATCGTGAAAACACACAACACGGCCTCGTAAACGTAAAACGACGCTGTGTCGCGTCGGAGCGCGACACATTATCCACCGTGCGAATATACGTTGCCGCGTCGTGAAAACACACAACACGGCGTCGTAAACGTAAAACGACGCTGTGTCGCGTCGGAGCGCGACACATTATCCACCGTGCGAATATACGTTGCCGCGTCGTGAAAACCAGAGATGGGCATTAATCGATTAATTTTTTAGTCAACTAATCAATCGATTGAAAATATCAATGGTCATTTTTCAATCGCGATTAATTTAGTTGCGATTGAATTAATTGTGAGAATCTTCGACTAACAATTGAATTAGTTTTAGTTTCAGTCGACTAAATTTCACGATTAAATCAATATTAAAACTATGTAGTCGCTCGTTTTTGCATTTTTATTTAACTTGCAATATGTAAGTACGAGTAGGTAGGTATGTACATTGTAGGTACTCGTATCTTGTATCACTTGTATCTATGTTGGTTTGGGTAGAGTCTTGCAACTTATTTTAAGGGGCTCCCCGCTCTCAATGACCTTCGATCTGTTGCGATAGATTTTCCCATATTATAAATAGCTAACCATAATAACATAGTTTTTCCACAACAAAATACCGTATCAAGTACCTTTCACATGTCACTGACTTTGAGATACAGGCCGTCAAAGTTTACGATTTTTTCGGGGAAAAAGTTGTGGAAACGGTTTTTTGCGTTTTTCTCGAAAAGTATTGAGAAAAATAGAAAAATCTTCACAACAAATTTTGTGGAATATGGTTTAGAACAATAAAATGTAAGATATTTTCTACATATACACCGGGGATAAAAGTAGAAACGAGATTAGTGTATTTTTGGTCCTTCACCGAATATTTTTTTATAAAATACACAGTCGTTAAATCAAAATTCGGGTCACTACAAAGTGTTAAGCATAGACCATACTACAATATATATTAAATAGGACATTATAACTCTATAATCCACAAACTAGATACGATGTAAAAATCATCAAATTGGCCGATTTCTGTAGGGAGCCCCTTAAAGCAGATATCTTCAACCGATTGAGCTAAAATTATGTATATATACACGTTTAATTTGAAACGCTAGAATGACAATGCAATATTATGGGCCATGTTAACAATATGGTGGTTCACAATAGAAAGATATGGATTTATCCAACATTTTCGTTTCTTCTGCTTTTTCTTCATGCTTCTTCTTAAAAGCAACAAGAGCAGAATTGGTACGTGTGATAGGATCCATGTCGAATTGAAAACTGATCGCAAAATATTTTGAACATGTACGAGAAGCTGCGGCGTCGTAATCGAACGTGGCACCGCACCGTGCATCTACTCAACACAGCAAAGTTAATATGCCCGGCGCGCGGCGCGACCTGCGGTGCCCGGTGCAGCATGTGTTTTCACGACGCAGCAACGTATATTCACACGGTGGATAATGTGTCGCGCTCCGACGCGACACAGCGTCGTTTTACGTTTACGACGCCGTGTCGTGTGTTTTCACGACGCAGCAACGTATATTCGCACGGTGGATAATGTGTCGCGCTCCGACGCGACACCGTGTCGTTTTACGTTTACGACGCCGTGTCGTGGACATGTGGCCACGCCCTTAGTTGGACGCTAAGCGACATTGTGCATCTGTCAGAGCGCAACACAAATGGCTCAATTAAACGAAGCCGACGCGATCCGAACCGGACATCGCAGCAACAACAAATGGAGGACTCCGCCCGGACGGTGCGATGTCACGTTCTAAATTGGTTGTCGACCATCTATCCAGTATTGGTATAGTTAAAAATATCCGATACCATCAATTTGTCTGTATCCGAATGGAACGCAACTGTCGACTAGGGTGATATTATAGCGAAAACAAATTACTGGTGCACCGGCAATCAAAGCTGGATGTAAAAAATATGTTTTCCATTTCGATGGAAAGGCTTTGTGTTATGTGCTGTCCAATCAATTTTATATTTTTGTAAAATACTTTATTTGTTAAATCGTAGCAAATAAAAAACGAATGAAATGTTTTCTTAATTTGTTTCACCATTTTATCTGGAGCGACTGCACAATAAGCGGTTATACCCTGTACCCTATAAGACAGGTTTTCCTAGTTTAGGGCACAGGATCGCATTCTCAGGCCTATTGTTAGCAACCAACTAGACACGTAAAAGCGTGTTACTCTGTAAATTTAATTTAACTAGGCTAACACTTTTGATACCCAATAAATAATTTTCATTTTTTCATTTTCAATGGAAACACTTTTATATAGATATCGTTTTATAATAATATTTTGTGGTTAGATTGGCTATGGTTATACGAGTCTTCCCAACTTCCCAATTATATTTTTAAAGCCTTTTAATGTAATTCGAGCATTTAAATCACATCTGCCGTATGACGTCTTGTACTGGGCAAAGTTTTCTCTCAACGATCTCCATATTGGACAGTTCTTCGATACCCGCATCCAATTTAACAGCTTCCTGCGACCTTCTTAAGATCGTCATTCAACTGTATGGTTTTAATTGACACCAATCAAGGCGCTTATTCGAGTGTACTTTGAAATATCGACACATAAGCTTTCTCAAGTATATCGCCTTTAACTGTCAGCACGATGTTTGCTATTCGAGCTGCAATAAGTGACATTCCGCGTTACCCGGTCAAGTTAAGTTTCAATATAATTATCGATGGCGTCGCCTATAAATGAGGCGCAAACTAATCACAACCGGGTTAGCGAAATGGCGCCATACAAGGTATATCGCCACTTCGAAAGTCTTTCCGAGACATCAGAGAGACATATGTGGAATAGGGCCCAGGCTCTTGGGTGAGTTGGATAAAATAATAGGTACTATCAATAAAGATATTGTAATCACAACCTTTTGATTTTCGATAATCGCTACCTCTGAAGTATTGCGATGTTATTAGTTGAGGCTTTGATTTTATTAATCAAAAGGCAATAGCTGCGTTCTACCCGCGAAATAAGCATGGCCCTCGAGAAACTTCTCCAGGCAATACTTACTATAGCCGCTGCTTAATTGGCTAGAGTTTTAGAGCTGAATATTTACAAGTTTTAAGCAAATGCAGTTGAACTTTGTTCGAGAGCTCGCAATATTAGCATGAAGCACGTTATATTTTGTTACTTATAACAAGATTAAAATATTACGTGTTATGATGTATATACGTCCGTTTGTTTCATATATACATATTACGAACATGGTTGTTAGGTGAGTACACGCAGATGGAAAACTATTTATTTATTCTGGTAATTTAGCAGCAGCAGCGGCAGCAGTTTTTCCAAGGCACTAAAATCTTTAAACTGCCTATTGTATCATATGAAGAGGCTGATGAGATACCTCAATAAAACTATGGATACAGAGTATTTGAAACGAGAGTCTCGGTTATCGTAACATTTGAATAGTACAACATACATTATACGATGTAGGGATTTTGCCTTTAATCTAACATTCCTGATCGGAAATTAATTTGCGAGCAGCAGCCGGCAGAATCAAAGGCGTGACGTGAGGCGCTATCCTTAAATAATGTTTCTTGTAATGACACAAGCACGCCATGTCATTCGCCAGGGAGTAAACCCCTGTGAGATATCAAAGTCACCTACGTTTTATGTTAAATAATTTAATCTCAGCGCGCCTTGTACCGTAACATGTCTCAACATAATTTAATCAATATTGTTTAGCGGGAATGAAATTAAGAGCAAATTCAAATTTATGAACCCCAACGTTAGCAGAGTATATTCAGTATTTGGTATTCTCAGCAGAAAAACGAAATGTTGTAACAAAGAGACACCTAAACGCTACGAAAGCTCCCGATCACTCATAGAATTTTCAGTAGGGGCAATAAAAAAACATTTTACCCTTCAAGGGGCTTGGGAATGGTAGGGTATATGCGAAAAACAATAATGTGTTCGATGTCTCAGTCTATCAGAGCGGAGTCAATGGAGAGTTCTGCAAAAGAGTCACGTAATATGTAAATCGTTCAGGTCACGATGTGTCCCGACTGTCAAAGGCATCCGGCGGCGAGCCGGATCTCGGGACGATTTTCTCTATGATCACTTCACTTTCGAACGAAACAAGGGTAAGAGTCTTCTTATAAACAGATTCCCTTTTGCTTTGTTTTGAATTGTTTTTCGGACGATTGTTGGATTTATTGACATTTACATAAAATTTTATAACGGAGTTTAGTATGAGTAGTTTCACCTACGACCTAAGCAATGGCGACATGTGTTTTTTTAGCTTTAGCACGTTTCTTGTGTATGGTCTGGTTATTACTTGCTTTTATAACTCTCTCAAATTTTACTTACCGTTTATTAACATTTCGGTGTTTGCAAGGCATGTATTAAAACAAATAATAAACACTGAGCTAAATATTTCCAAAATTTTGAATTATTAAAAAAAATATCTCTTGGTGTCTTAGTGTCCGAGCATCCACGTCCCGCGTCGGTTCCTCAAAAGGAAAAAAAACGAAACCCTTATAGGATAAATTTGTTGTCCGTCCGTCCGTCCGTCTGTAGGTATGTCAAGAAAATTGACATTAAATTGAAGCTGTGAAAAATCAAACTTCTAAGTTAACGTAAAAAAAGATACGGCCGTTTATGCCACAAGCAACGTAGGTAGGTATATTTCATAATTTTCAACACTCTCACGGGAATCAAAATTTATAGAGTATTTTCCGTTGACCTACAACAATGAAAGTTGGCGAGGAATACCATACAACAAGTTTAGGGAAAATCTGAAACTATACATTTGTAATAAAATAATAAAAAATATAGTCTTTATTTAAAGTACGTAAAACAGTTTTAACGGTAAAGTTGTTTGTCGCTACAGATACAATTACAATACAGTTTATCTTATCGAGCAATGTGCAGTGCTTTCATAGTTCGTACGGAGCTCTCAATGCGCGAGTCCAACTCACACTTGATCGGCTTTTTATATTCAGATTAAACTATAAAACCAGAACCTTTCGCTTCAGACTCAAATGCAATAGTTCCGTCAGCGCAATATAATGACGTCGCTCAAAATGCACGGGATTTAAAGATAAATAAGGGAGAGGACGCTTAAAATGTCTTGCATCGAGAGCCGGTAGCACTTTTCCCGGAGTGTCGCTTAATGGTGCAACAATTTTGTGCGAATTCCGCAGCTTTGTTTAAATATGCATCATGTCACCGTTGACGTACTCAAAATAGTACAACACCGGTTTGCGTGAAGAGCATCGCTGCAAGCACGCATTAAGTCTGCCTAACGAGCGGTCGGGAATCAAATGTGTTCTTGTTTTGTGCGTCCGGTCTTGTATAGGCCGGTTTTTAAATCAATTCATACTCGTAAGTATTTTAGTTCCTGACTCCTATTTGCTTCTATTTACAGGGTGAATAGGCGTTAATTCTTTAGTTATTACAAAAAAATAGACCAATATCGAAAGTAAGTAGGTAACTATTGAGTAAAATCATACCAAAACCAATAAAAAAGCCTAAAAATATCCAAAGTTTTAAGATAAAACGCTTCCATACATTTAGTTAGTTTAGAGGCTTTTATTTAACTACAAGTAGCCACAAATCAACAATGAACTTGATAATTTACTTAAATAAATTAGTTTAATTTTATTTATCATTATTCGATTTTCATATGTTTTTTGTTTTATATTGTTTTTATTGTAATATTATATTTGTTTTTATGTAAAGGATTCAAGGTACACACAGCACAGCATGAGATACATTAAAATAAGAGACAACAGGCGGTCTTAACACGGTAGCGCTGTTTAGATTTTTTCGAAAATAATGACGTCATGCTCCCTGGCAACCCCACTGTCTGTTTTGTGATTTATTAAGACGTAATAATGATGTACACAATATGTACTGAATTAGTACTTACTTAAAAAAAATTGTACCTCAATAGATCGAGAGTACAATTAATTGAATTCGGGGTTGCTGTAGAGCATCTCCCCAGCAAACCCAAAAATTTTTTTAAGCAAATTCGCGTAAATTTTCAATTTTTCTGCAAATAAGAAGCCCAAAAAAATTGTACTACTGTTTTTACCGTTGAATGAGTTATCTATAGCTAGTTAATTACCTAATTGTCGCTAGGACGCGAGCGCCTCCAGGTCTCAAAGCGAGAGGTCTCAAACGTAGGAAACTTGGTATTTATAGGGTTCCGTAGCCAAAGGGTAAAAAACGGGACCCTATTACTAAGACTCTGCTGTCCGTCTGTCTGTCTGTCTGTCCATCTGTTACCAGGCTGTATCTCATGAACCGAGATAGCTAGAGTTGAAATTTTCACAGATGATATATTTTTGTTGCCGCTATAACAACAAATACTAAAAACAGAATTAAATAAACATTTAAGTGAGGCTCCCATACAACTAGCGTTATCGCGCGGTAACGTTAAGTTTGACCCTTATTTGTACGGGGCGCCGTACATACACATACCAGGTGCAAACTTCACTTAACCGGACCAGTTAGGATGGGAAATGTTTGTATGGAACCTTCGGTGTTTCATATACAATGGGACTACATTCGTTTTAGTTATCCTATAAAATTGTTTTCTGGTACAATGCTTTCTTGTCAACCAGCTACTCATGGTGTCCATATAGATAGGTGACATTTTTGAAGTATGTAGCTTTGCGCAAGCAGCTCAAGAAGCGTTGCTTACAAGTACCTACCTACTTATATTATTTTAGCATTTATTTACTCTTTTATTTCACTTTCTTACAATGAATTGGCTTCAAGTGTTTGTATACGGCTAACAATATTTTTGTTGCTCGATGAAAAAATACTTATGTTTTTTATTGTGGCAATGCTCGGCTAGGCGGTGAGAAGGACTACTCCGATGTTCGTAAATTTCGTAATTCAACTGTCGAATAAAGCCATCCCTCTCGATCTCCCGTCAAAGTATATTAGAGGAAGTGAAATGGCACTATACGACGGTCAAATTTCGAACATCGGAGTAGCCCTTCAGATGGCAGCAAAGAATATAATGCTCACAAGGAGAAGAACGGTAACTACGTACAAACAAAGTTGCCTATCTTTTTTTTTTAATACTACTAGCGCCAACGTAATTGAGCTTTGAACTAAGTGACAGCGGGCTTTTTAGCGGCGTTTTTTTAACATGCCGTATTGTTAGTTTTCTCACAAACTTTTTTATTTTACTTGCATATTGTATGCTCAGTTTAAATTTTGCGAATCATTTGTCAACCACGACTAAAATAGAAAGTCACAAGTTTAAAGTAGCAACACCTATTACGTGATTTTAACTTGGTCGGTTTGACATTCGCTTGTAAAAAACAAACTTTCAATATGAAAACCCCGCCAAAAAAGCCCGCTGTCACTTAGTTCACAGGTCTACTACGTTGGCGCTAGTAGTATTAAAACAAACAACGTGCCCGAAACAAGAGTATAGCGGCAACAAAAATATATCATCTGTGAAAATTTCAACTCTAGCTATCTCGGTTCATGAGATACAGCCTGGTAACAGATGGACAGACAGACAGACAGACGGACAGCAGAGTCTTAGTAATAGGGTCCCGTTTTTTACCCTTTGGCTACGGAACCCTATAAATACCAAGTTTCCTACGTTTGAGACCTCTCGCTTTGAGACCTGGAGGCGCTCGCGTCCTAGCGACAATTAGGTAATTAACTAGCTATAGATAACTCATTCAACGGTAAAAACAGTAGTACAATTTTTTTGGGCTTCTTATTTGCAGAAAAATTGAAAATTTACGCGAATTTGCTTAAAAAAAATTTTGGGTTTGCTGGGGAGATGCTCTACAGCAACCCCGAATTCAATTAATTGTACTCTCGATCTATTGAGGTACAATTTTTTTTAAGTAAGTACTAATTCAGTACATATTGTGTACATCATTATTACGTCTTAATAAATCACAAAACAGACAGTGGGGTTGCCAGGGAGCATGACGTAAATAATGACAACTCTCCACAGAAAGGTGAATTTTAATGTTTTTTTATTTATAATTTTTATTTAAAAACGTATCAGGAGAGCTGCCAAAACGATATATACTTATCTATTTATGGTATGGATTTGATCTTACATACACCCTTAGCAATGAGGAACACGACACAAGGGTCCTACATAGATATGTGCACGTGTGTAAGCTCTAACACAACAGATAAAAGCATGCCGTGTCGAACTAAAATGTCGAACATCTGTAAAAGTTTTGTCCTCCCAACAGGGCTCTCAGATTCAGCTACAAGTTTCACACAAAATTTAAATATCTGAAACAATGTGAAAAGCAACATCTTTACTTGCATTATACTGAACCCACGAGTTCATTATGGAAGTTTTCATGATATATTTTGTTCAGCGTTAAATTAGTTTGTAAGAAAATAAATTTACGCTAGTTTAAGTATGGATAGGAGATATAACTTAAATAAAAGTACACGTTGTTTATATAATAATCTTCTATAGACAGTGCCTTAATTAAAAAAAATATTAAAAAGCGATGCACGATTTTTTCTCTCATAACTATCGTAGCTATGCTTATAGTGTAACATCCATCCTCAATAAATCAGCTAGTTTGTTAGTAAACATCCCGTCGGTATGGACACGGCGCGGGCCAGTATTTTCTCATCGCGCACAAGATTGAGCAGCAGTAAGGCGATCATAACTCACGGTTACTCGGCGGGCGTAATCTCCAGTGTGGACGGTGCAATAATCCCAGGCTCCTGTGTGGTGCGCCATTTTCACACGCTCACCCTTGATAAATGTTTATTAAATATTTTATTCATAGATTTTGGTATTTAGGTTTACAACTTTTACACTTTACACGCAAACAAAAAAGTCTGTTATCACACAATAAGGTTTGCGCATTGTGTGATTACGTTTCCCTTCTACACTATTCACGGTTAATTCGGTGCTGCTGGAATATTTAAATATACACGCATGAAATAACTTATTAGATCACGAAATACATTGTTGGATCGCCTTCTGTAACTGTCATAACTTGTGCCTATAAAAAAAATATATCCCAGTATTGTAGTTTAATGTACTACATACCTACTACCGTCAAACAAGTATGCTGTAGCATGAAAAAAAGTGTGGGTACCTACAGGAAGGGTCACCTGGGACTATTGCGTCTCTATAGAGTCTATAGTATAGACGAGAAATATAATCTCAAAAGTCGCATTTGTCTCTATAGACGTCATAGTCCCAGGTGACCTTATGTATGATCCATCATTGAGCAGCAGTAAGGCGATCATAACTCACGATTACGTGGCGGGCGTAATATCCAGCGTGGACGATGCAATAATCCCAGCGGCTGCTTTTGTACGCTCACCTTCACTTAATAGATATTAGTTACATGTTTCGCCTAATAAAACTGCAAGCTTGTTCGGAACAGACTAACGTTTATTGGTTCAAAAGTGACACTACACTTTAAGTATATTACTCAAGAGATGGCGCCACCAGTAGCATAGACAATTACTATTGGTGGTCTTAAAATGTTGTGCACCTATGATATCATTAAAAGTCGCATTTGCCTTTATAAACGTAATAGTCCCAGGTGATATTACAGTAAGATCCA
This sequence comes from Apotomis capreana, assembly GCA_947623375.1. Classification (NCBI taxonomy): domain Eukaryota; kingdom Metazoa; phylum Arthropoda; class Insecta; order Lepidoptera; family Tortricidae; genus Apotomis; species Apotomis capreana. Next base: position 10,008,130 of record OX392503.1, on the reverse strand, counting down.
TGATTGAGCAGCAGTAAGGCGATCATAACTCACGATTACGCGGCGGGCGTAATCTCCAGCGTGGATGGTGCAATAATGCCAGCGGCTGCTTTTGTACGCTCACCTTCAATAATAGATATTAGTTACATGTTTCGCCTAATAAAACTGCAAGATTGTTCGGAACAGACTAACGTTTATTCGTTCAAAAGTGACGCTACACTACACTTTAAGTATATTACTCAAGAGATGGCGCCACCAGTAGCATAGACAATCACTATTGGTGGTCTTAAAATGTTGTGCACCTACGATATCATTCAGTCGCATTTGGCTCTATACATAGACGTAATAGTCCCAGGTGATATTACAGTAAGATCCATCATTGAGCAGTAGTAAGGCGTAAGTAAGGATCATAAACTCACGATTACGCGGCGGGCGTAATCTCCAGCGTGGATGGTGCAACAATCTCAGCGGCTGCCGCTAAAATTTTTCCTGGTACAATTTTTGGATGTTACAATAGTGTTGTATATGTACGGTACAAGTGTGAATTACTAAGGTATTTTTCAGCAATTCATATTTATTGAAAAATGCTACTCTGAACGAAATAAACATATCTCAACTCCGAAACAGTGTTTCCCACCTGTAAAGTTTCGCTAAATTTTAATTTGCCCCAAAATATTTTTTTCCTAAAACCCATTAGGTTAGTTAGGTTTGTTGTATAAAATAACAGTTTTGGAAAAATGGCTTTCGGACATATGAAAATTTTACAAAATACGTGTTTCAGATAGAGATAGGTAACCATTTAAACGGATTATATATAATTATATATATGTATATCGCGTTTAATCAACCCTTTGACAACGGCAACTGAAAAGTTGTTGAATAAAAGAATACATATAGTGAACCATAGAACATCCTCCTTTTTAAAAGCGGTTAATGACGCAATATAATCCGTTTAAAGTGCTTTATTGAAATATGTGACAGTCGCGGAGACCGAAGTAAATATTATATCTAAACAGATTACTAGTTTCGAAATAATATGATTGAAAGCATTTACCGAAACATCAATTCCTTTAATAGATTTTATTAAAAAAACGAGGACATCAAAAGGCAAAGCTCAATATCACGATTCACGATTCGTTTACTGAGTGGGCATAAACAAGAAACGTCTTTTGTAAACGTTTATTATTTTCGGCTTGATTCAGAACAAAAAGGTGTCATTCAAGCGCAGGATAATTACTTACGATTCATTATTTCATATTTTCAACAGTCTTGCATACAAAGAAAGCAGAATTTATATTAAATATCATATCGTACGTATTTCAATAATATTGAGCACATTTGCTTCGGAAAAAACGTGGGATTATTATCTACTCTACATTTTTAATGGCGTGTTTGTGTTTGCTTGTACAGTCAGCCAAGAAAGTGGTCCTACCACTTTTGAACTGTAAAATAAAGTCAGAAATGGTCAAGGTACTCATTTTTTTCTGACTGTAGGTACTTTGGTTTAGTTAAGGGGCTTTTATTGTATTGTGTACCTGCCTGTTTATTTGGATTATGATGTGATAAATAAACGAATATAATTTGTAAATAAATACACGACTTGTGATAATATTCATAATAATAAACGTAAGCTTGAATACGTGCCAATTTGGTAGAAAATCGATGACCTTCTGTATCATTCGTTTAAATAAACAATGTTTTAATCGATAACGATATATTGGATATGGAAGCGTTAATAATGAAGTTAATTAGACGAGGCAGCGATAAATTGGCCCGGCATCGACAAACAACCTTGTGCTCGGGGCTGCTCAATCAATGGCCGAGCCAAGAACTTTCTGTGAAAAAGTTACGCTCACACAGGGAAAGAAAATTTACATGTTATTGAATTTTTATGCCTTCGTTAAACATATTCGAAATACAGGTGCTCATGTAGGCGCTCAGCGTGATAACATTTTGTTACATGATTCCATCACGTTAGAATAACTGCGAATTTGCACGTCTAATTCTAACCAATGAAGCAATTTCTATTCAACTCAGAGGACCGCGCAGACGTAAATCAGGGCTAAAACGAAAGAGTTTTCTTTTTGCAACCCTGGGAAGGTAAGTGGGGATGGCACGAGACGGGTGTGTTGTGGTTTAATCCACGCAACTAACTGCACATTCAATTTAGAATCGTGCATAATGCATGCTGGCGGGCGGGCATGGGTTCTGGGGGCATTTGCAGTATCTAATTACGTATTATGCTTTGCCATGTAGACGGCACGTCTGCCTACGATGAATATTAGATCATGGTCCAGCTCACAGTGCCCGCCCCGATAATTGCAACTGATACACGATTCCTAATTGCTTTGACTTCAATGGAATATTGCTTCAATTCGATCCTCTTGAGTTTACATAATTTGTCGAATTACAATAGGTTATGCCAAATTTCACCACGCTTTATTAGCTGTTAATAGCTTTCAAGTAAACATATCAGTCATTAATAAGTATTAGAGCGTAATGAAATTGGGAATAAATCTAATAATATTTATTCGTGAATGTTCCAGATCGCAGTTTGTTTAAAGTTTTACGTTTTGCCTTGGCCATGAAGTAAGATTTTCTTTCAGAAAATGTAACTTACAGCCTAGGGTGACGTAAAACAAATCAGAGTATATTTCTTGCGGTTGAGACTTACAATGCAGCTAAAATAAAAGGTTAATTTGAAGAACTTATAAGTCGTGGTTACGTTTAGTTCGGGCAGGCGACCCTCGACCATCTGCGAGTTGAACATGTCGTATTTCCTCATAAGGGTGGGGAAAATGCCGTCATAACTCATGGTTAGTCGGTTCCCCAGCGTGTTGTAAAGATGCCCTTAACACTAGTCTTCGTTTTCTTGTGGGAGCACTGTGTTTGTCTTTACATTTTTAACCGATGTCAAAAAAGAGGATGTTGGGATGTTTGGTTTTTATGCATGTTCCTCGATTACTCGAAGAAAGCGGAACTGATTAGAAAAATACCTTTTTAGGGTTCCGTAGCCAAATGGCAAAAAACGGAACCCTTATAGATTCGTCATGTCTGTCTGTCCGTCTGTCCGTCCGTATGTCACAGCCATTTTTTTCCGAAACTATAAGAGCTATAGTACTGTTGAAACTTGGTAGGTAGATGTATTCTGTGAACCGCATTAAGATTTTGATGCAAAAATAAAAAAATAATAATAAATATTGGGGGCTCCCCATACTTAGAACTGAAACTCAAAATTTTTTTTTATCAAACAAATACGTCTGGGGTATCTATGGATAGGTATTCAAAAATGATATCGAGGTTTTTAAAATATTTTTTTTCTAAACCGAATAGTTTGCGTGACAGACGCTTCCAAAGTGGAAAAAAGTTGGTCCCCCCCCCCCCCCTCTAACTTATAAAAACTACCAACGAAAATTGTTTTGAACGAGATCTAGTAAGTAGTTTTTTTTAATACCCAACTTTGCACCTAATTTATATGGGGCGCTATACATACATACCAGGTGCAAACTTAACTTAACCACTTAGGGATGGAAAGTGTTTGTACGGAACCCTCGGTGCGCGAGTCCGACTCGCACTTGGCCGGTTTTTATTGCTTGAAAGAGTAGTATAACCTACTTTTGAGTTGGTCTCATTGTCATTAAGTCACAGTATCTGATGATGGGATGCTGCAGAAATCGAGAGAGCTCCAAATTATTATTAGACATATCTATCGCGATTTGTTTTTATTGTTTGTTCAGTTGCAATTGTTCATATTTTTAAGACTATCATTTTATTACTTTTCTGAATTCTGCTTAAAAAGATGAAGTAATCTCTGTTTTTATTTATTTTCTGAGATGATTATTTATTTTATTATTAATTTATAAAAACATACTCATTTTAAAATGTGGCAACACCAAAACCAGAACTTAATGGAACAGTTACTTTAGTCGGTTTTCTTATTAAAAAAAAACTTAATAAAACTCGGTATGCATCTGTCATCTGTCATCTGTCAACGTCAAATAAAAAATATATATTTTTTTTTCGCTCTTTGGTTTATACAACAACCCTATTCAGCCCGTATTGTCTTAGATTGCAGTTATTTGATGTATTTTCTTATATTTCTTTAAATACAGAAGAATAAATTCAAAGATTTTTTTAAGGTACACGACATAAAGCCCACCAAAACCAGAACTTAATGTAACAGTTACTTTAGTCGGTTTTCTTATTAAAAAAAACTTAATAAAACTCGGTATGCATCGGTCATCTGTCAACGTCAAATAAAAAATATATATTTTTTTTCGCTCTTTGGTTTAGACAACAACCCTATTCAGCCCGTATTGTCTTAGATTGCAGTTATTAGATGTATTTTCTTATATTTCTTTAAATACAGAAGAATAAATTCAAAGATTTTTTTTAAGGTACACGACATAAAGCCCTGTCGATCTCTATATTAATTTCCATCTGTTATAAATATGAAATGTTGTCAATTGGTATGATTTAATTTAGTTGAAGTTTGTTATCTTTACGCGACTTCAAAAAAAAGGCCTCCGAATTGATTTAATTTTTTAGAAGTCTTGAAGTTCTATGTTTTACTGTATTTTTATTTGTTTTGTTAAAATGATACTATAAATTGTTCGCCACCCACAGGACGACGACATAGCTTGTCGGAGTTGTAGGTGTAATAAAATGTTTATTATATTCGTCTGTGTGAGTGTGTAATTAGTAAATGCGTGGTCGGACTTTAATGTTATCTATTGTGATTTTCTAGAAATTCTCGACGGAGCTACATTTAAACACTAAAGAATTAATTTATAGATACCTACACAGTTCTGATGCTTTAGCGATAAATCTAAGAAACAAGGGTTTTGTTATTTATTGTACATTAATTACTAGTACCTAATTAAATGCGACATAAAAGAAGTTTATTATAAGTAATTAATTAGGAGTCTAGAATTAAATCTGCTTAATATTGGTAAAAATTTTGTATATCTTTAGCAAAATGGTTTACTTACGATATAATAAACACAAATAAATATAGTCCTACAGTTAGCTCTAGTAGGCTTGTGTCATGGACAGTAGACGACGATACACATACTTATATAGATAGGTAAATACATGCGTACGTTACGCGTATTTGCCCTTACTGGGATTCGAACCCGGGACCGTTGGCTCAGTAGGCAGCTACTTTACCACTGCGCCAACCGCGTCGTCAATAACAATCTTTAGTAATGGATATATAATGGGAGATTCAAGAAATATATTTCGTCAGTACGTCTAGCATAACTGTGTCACACTCTTTGTCGCGCGACAAATACTATCTGTCACATTCCTTTCAATACCGTGCGAGCAAGACGTATGACGCTGAGTCGCGCGTAGCGCAAGGATGCCCACAGTTCCACTCATGTTAATAGCAAACATTAAGTGTAATTAACGTCATACATGTGCTGTAATGCTAATGCTATTTCGAATTATAATTGACATGTACTTTTTCTTACGTATAAAGATGATATGACATTTCATATCATAATATTTTATGATAAGGCGGATTCGACAAAAAATATTCCAAGAATAGCGCTTACTCTAGAATTAGTAGGTACAGTATGATTATTTTCACTTTGACACTCGGGATATCTCGGTTTAAATTGTAAAGGTTAGAGTATATAAAATCCTAGAATTTACTCGCATACAATATTTTAATCCATGCAACATTTATTTTGTTACTTGTAGTTTGTAATAATTATATCAAGCCACATCTATTTTATTCATAGGTCTACTCTAAAAAAGTACATTTTGGCAGCTGATTTACATTACTGTTTTAGACTGTAATATCCTAGTAGAATGTTATGAATATGACATTACTATCCGAAAGTAAGCGTTATTCTTGGGTCAAAAGTTTGGTCAACTCCAGCCTTAATGATAATCGTATGATCCGAACTTCATTAAGATACTGTACCTACGTCGAAATAGGCTTTGCAAATGGATGTTACTGTAACTCAACATCACATTAACACTAAACTGGAAGACCACGAAGAAGCTTAAGTGAAGCTTCATGAAAAAACGCAAAGGAAAACACTAAGTAGCGAGCAAGCATCTGAAATGGCGGAAATTCTTACATCGGCTGCGGGTTCTAATAGCCTTCACTATTGCAGGTGCCAGGGTTCCCACGACCCCCAAAAGGTTATGGGGTCTCTTTCACGCTTTTTATTGCCTAAACGCAGTTTGAACTCAATTATTTTTATGGTCGAGCAAATTGCTATTTTGTTGCTTTATCACGATTATTAAGGCGAAATTAGTTCAACGATTGATAGACTTTTTTTATTCGTTCTTTTATTGGTTGTCTAGGTTTGTGCCAGCAAATTGTCTAGTTAATGAGATTGTTTGCTGTATAATTTTTTTACCATTCTGACTTTTAAACAAGTTTAATTTATACTTAGTCATTATTACCTTATATTGTATTATACACGAAAGTACCTACTACATACCTGTAGTCTACAATTAATAATAATAATAAGGGATATTGCTACTGAAGATAAAGTAAGCGAAATCTACCTCGGCTTGCCTTAAGATTTTCGTTTGACACCACGCGACTGGTACAGTCCGTGATCTCTCAGATTGCGATTTGGGTTTGGGTGAAAACAGAAGTTCTTATCTGGATCGCGTAAGAGCGAGCGAGACAGGCATAAAACGCGAATCGCATTCTGACAACTGATGCACTCTAAGTACCTACTATGGTAGGTTATATAGGATTTTGTCAACTTACTTGATACAGTAGGTATAAGAGTAACTTTCTACGCAAGTACCGCATGTCGCAATAACTACTGACGATGGCAACATAGAGAATTGCTGCGCCTTTTGCTTTTAAAAGAATAATTCGGCACGTTAAATACGCAATTTCACTTACATACACATATAGAAATTCGGCCCCCTGCCAACAATACCGACATATTTTACACTAACAATTACTAATAAAATATGTACAATGGAGGCAAATTTCTTAAGCGTCTAAGAAACTTAATCTTATTAAAACTTTCGTGATAAATTTCTAATAATTAATACAAATGGTTTAAAACAAACGGCCTGACATGTTTCGAACTGGTATGGAGCTCTTTATCAGGGACAGCTAACCGTACAGTCTCAAATTTTTCGTGAGTTTTAAACCGTCTATAATAATGACTAGAAAAAACATTCTATAGTAGTTTGTTCTATGTCTGTGCGTAAATTCCTAACGTTTTGAACATCAAGAGCCGCCGCTTTGACACGGGCAAGTGCGACGACAATCATACGCTTTGTTCACTTTGTTCAGGCACTTTGTCCGCTCTGCCGTGCTAAAGGGACTCAAATGCAGATGTATTACTGTTGTTTATTTGTTTAAGCTTTATTACACAAAACGAAAGTCAGTGCAAATGGTTAACTTTATGCCAAATAATGGCATTCTCTACCAGTCCACCATAGGCTCAAACAGAATAGCTTCTTCTTAGAGAGTAGAATCGTTCTGAGAGCTTCTAAGATACATGTGAATATACATCATATAATTTAACTACCATAGATACAATGATACATATACTTACATACTGTATTATATACCATAAGATATAATGAGATTAAATGACTACTGCGAAGGATGATTGATGTCTGTTACTGTTACACCACGCATGAGACTATGTCGAGGAGGTGTTAACAGTATCATAGTACAAAACAGTGTAGTAGGAGCTAATAGGAATACGAAGTGAGTACCGCGGAGTGTGCAGACAAATATTATGATTGCGAAAGTGTATGTGTCGTTAATTGGCCATTTGATTGCGTCATCATTGTCATCAAGTTCCGGAAATACATATTAGGTTATTTTTATATTTACACTATTAAAGAAACTCCAATTTGTGTTTCAAGTCAATTTTCTTTAGATATTATTTTAGGAACATTTTTAACAGTGCCATACAGGATTTGTATGGCGCGACGGGGCGCGCGGCGCCCCAGCCGTTCAGTGGCATCTGCTTGTAAACATGTCTTAGTCTTCTCATCACGCAGAAATAGCTGGACAATTTTTTATTAATTTTGGCAGGGATAGCTGGACACTTAATAATAGTAAGTAGTAGAATACTTTTTAGCCGACTATAGCAAAGAAAAGTTTTACACGACTGAAGTTGCTAGTGTTCCACATAAATATATTCGTTTTGTAAGAAGTGTCCTAATACAAAGTCTAGTTAAATCAAAATCATTCAATGTCAAGATATTTTATTTATGAATCGTTAGGTATACATAATAATATTGTGAATTCCCGGCGTTTGGAATACGTGGCATCGATTTGTTGACGGTCACGCTTTGTTCATGTTCAGGCACTTTGTCCGCGCGCCGTTTGTGAAACTTGAGGTGTTAAAACTAATCAAATGCAGCTCCGGCAGTGGAGGTATTTATAAAACCGTATAGTAGCCAATGCCAATTAAAAGATGCACTTTCGTATTTTTTTGAACAAAGGCGTATGTTGATTCTGTTTCTTTTTTCTAGGTACCAAGTTTTATTTTTGACCATTGAAGCAGTTTAGTATCAAGACAAAATTGTATATAAATATTTTTTTTTTCGAAAATATCGTGAATGCAGTGGGTCTGTTGGTTTTGTCGTTCATCTTTTGTGATTTTACATCAAATTATAGAAGCATGTCTGAGGCATTATTATGGATATTATAGGTAGGTATAATGTTAATGAATATTTATTATTTTAAACTCTCCATAGCCCTATAAAGTTAAGTTAACACCAGTTTTGAAGCTAAATGGCAGCTATAATATAGTGTTTTCCCGGTGATTGGAATGTGTGGGATCGCTTTGTTGACGGTAGCACGCTTTGTTTATGTTCAGGCACTTTGTGCGCGCGCCGTTTGTGACGCTCGGAATGTTAAAAATAGTCAAATGCAGCCAAGCGAGTGACATAGTACCTACTGTAGATGTAGCTCATATCAATTACTGAACGGTGTCAACCTTTATATTTTCAAAAAATATCTTGAACGAAAATGCATAAGCATAGACATAGGTACTTATACTTAATTTAAATATATGATATTATTAATTTCGAACAGGGAACCCTTAAAATCAGTGTAATATTAGGTTTAAATTAAAACTAAGTCACAGACATAATAATTATAGCGAATTCCCGGGATTATTTAGGAATATCTGGTTTGGCATCGCTTTGATGAAATTCATATGCTTTGGGCATGTTCAGGCACTGTCCGCGCGGGCCGTTTGTGAACCTTCACATGCTACAACTTCTTAAATGCAGCTACGTACCTATAACACTTTGCTTACACCGCTTCACAACTATTAATAGACACTGCATCGATTATAGGAATAACCCGCGTTCATTCTAAAGGATAGAAGGGAGAGAAGGAGCGCGTGGCGAATGTTTTGGAAATCGTTAAGGTGGACGCATTACGGCTGATATTGTGAAATGATGTCTTTATCACAGTACAGTTTAAACCAGACTTCCCTGATACCTAATAGAATAGAATAGAGAAAAAGTTTTATTCAAGATAACACATCATTACAATTCACAGCTATTAGATAAGTGTTAAAGACAGTGTACATAAGAGATGTGCATCCGAAATGGTCTCCACTCAGCAATGCTGTTGGCTTTGCTAGGTATAGCAATGCCCACGGCGCTGGTTTTCTGTGGAGCCAGAGGGACGGTTTCGCGGGACAGCTAATATTATACTTACTTATAGATAAATACGGCAGTTAGTTTAATTATGTTTCTCGCAACCATAGAACAACGTATGGACGTAATGTTTCGAGTAGAGTCTAGTACTTTCTATCCGGAATGTATGGAGCCAGAGGATATGGAAATTTGGGAGAACGCAACGCCGTACAAAATCTTTATTAAATTTAAATGCGTTCGTTATAGGAATTAACTTAGCGGTACTCCAAACTTATTAAAAAGGAAAGGTGTCTTCTAAATATTGGATTCGTCCCAATTATAACAAGGCAATTCATAAATGTAAAAACTAACAATATTTTATGCACACTTGGCCCGTATTACTATTGGAAATATCTGCTCAATGAGTTCAGTATACGTCACCAAACGTATTTTCACGGACGGCGCGAATTGAATTGCTAGAGACTGGGAGAAAAAAACGAAACAGTTTTATTTAAACGACTGATTTGAGAGCAAACACCTAGCGCCCGGGAAGCAGCCCGCATCTTAATATACCTGCCTAGAGGAGGAAATCGAAAAGAATCAAGTTGTCGTAACAATATTATTTTGCGAAAGGTTTTTAAGATTTCATAGCGGCGGCGTGAATCGTTTTTGAACGTTTATTTTGTTATTCTTATTTTTCGATTGCTTAACAAATTATTAAACGGAGCAGGTAGATAAACTTAAGTAAAGTTTGTAATACGCATACTGGTAGGTATAGGTACTTGACGGTTCAACCAAAACCGGTCGACCGTCAACATCAAAAGTACCTACTACTGGCTTATGTCAAATTCCATACTAAAATTGACAGCTACTTTTGATACTGACTGTATACTTTTAACCAAACGAGGAATTGTGTGAAACAACATCTGAACCTCAAGTGTAGATTTTTAAATCCACGATCAAGAACAGAACAAATAAAGTTGTTCATAATTCACATGATTCCATATTTAGTGCGTAGTATTTCATAGGTTTTATGGTATGTTGTTACACGCATATGAATCAATTATGATTCGCTAGGCTTTTGTCAAGAAATAATCTAAACAAAATTTGAACGCGAAGGCGACGAAGTTGCGAACGAACATAAACAAAACATGAATGTGTCATTAGGTATAGCTGGTGGCAATCTCCATCGGCGAAGGAAAATGCTGTAATTTAGTAAGAACACGAGTCACCTGGCTGACGACCGCACTTGCCGACAGCCGGTGCACTGATGGCTGTAATCAAAGAAAACACACTAATTAAGTTTGTGCCCGAAATATTTCTTGCTGCCAACGGGCCTTGCGACAAGGTTTTTGGTGTAATTTGCGTAATAAAACGAAATTTTGTTTTGAATTTTTCGCCCATAAAACTGGAGTGTTTTCATATCTGCGAGTAAGAAAATGTATTTAATAACTAACTAAAGAATTAGAAATATAGTGAGATCTCGGATAAAATGTCAATGACAACAACGAATTGAAGGCTTGCTGGTTTGTTTTATATTATTCTGTTTCTAATCCTCCGAAAATTGTAAAGTTGGCTCATGCTCGTCACTGCTTGTAAGGCGATGGACGACGTCAAAAAATTAATCAAGTGTCTCAACTTTCAACATAATTAAGCTGATTCTAATTACGTTCGTTTTTATGCCATAATAAAGCTAATTTCTAGATAATATTTGAACAACAAATTTGCATTACCTTTCGAAGTCTGTTCAAAAAGAAAGTCAATAACATATTACTTATAACGAATTGTTATTGACATTTTAGTTTTTTCGGCTGTTTTTAGTGGATTTTATTTGATATACAATTTATTTAAAAACATAATGAATGACTGTACGAATATCATCAACTGAAAAAAGAGTAGTTAATTGGCTTCAGAGGCTGGTCCGGGTCCGGAGACTCGTGGGCGGTTTCAAGGTAAATATTTGTTTAATTTAATATAAAAAAAACTTAAATCGCTTCGGATCCAGAAATAAATAAGGAAGCCCATTCTCATTGCTATTTATAAAGTCCAAGCGTTTTCCACCAAATAAAACAATGGCTACGTACAAACAAATCGCTACTGCCACTCAAAGTGATCATTTCATTTCCTAAGACATTAAGTACATAGTTTTTATCAATACGAGTATACTTAATATTTCATAGCTGCCGAAGTATCGTGCTGTTAATAAACTCAGGGTTAAATAATGATTTTCATCTCCTCTTGTCGGCAAAACAAATTACTCCATTTTTGGCTCTAGAGGCATTAACAGTGAAATTTATCACCTGCGTATGGGGTGCCTGTTGTTGTCATTTTAAGCACCTTACTTTATGTCTTTTCAGCTTAGAGGAAGTGTTAAAATATTTTATTTTTAACGTAAAATAATTTAGGAACTCTAAAAAAGTTGTAAAAATTATATTTTTGTAATTTTCAATACCAAAATATGAAACGGTCATGGATATTCGATCAAGTTAAAACTTCAAGAAGGTTGAGGTCTTGAATTATTGATAAGCAACTCGTACTGTTCGGATATTTGAACTTCGTGCGGGCGCTACACAGCGTTTCGCTAGTCTATATCAGTGCCAATACATTGAACGTTTTATCGGGCCACAATAATATCGGAAGTTATTTATCGGTGTCGATAATGTCGATTCATGGGATCGCATCGGATATCCAATTGGTCGGCGCGTCCCCGAGGCGGCTTCAGTGCGCTCCCGTTGCGTCCACGTGACAAATGCCCCCGCTCCTCTGGGCAGATAATTAACACGTTTCTTTTGCGCCGGTTCCGTAACAAAACTTTATTAATACCGGCGAGGGCTTAGGCTTTGAGAGTAACAAACTTTTCTAATGAAGTCGCCACGCGGAATAACTCGCGGGCCACTTTTAATTTGTTTATTTTGCTGAAACGGAATTAATGCCGATGCTACAATTTTGCTTAAGGAACAAAGTAAAGGTTTAAATGAGATTTTGACCGTCTTTTCTTTGTTTAGGAATAAGTAATTTGTTGACCGGACAGCACTCCTACTGCCCGACCCGGCTCCAGAGCGTTCTATAATTTTAAAATGAATGTGACATAGCTAAGTAATGAATGGTTTTACGTTAAGTTTCACATCGAGCGCAGCGTTTCACGAGCACGTACTTAATTTGCTGGATGGATGAGTGTTTCCTGTCAGGCATTTCAAGTGCTAGTGGGGGTGTCAAAATCTGAGCAAATGTGTTTATGTAAATTAGCAAGTCCATTAACATTGCCTTCTCCTGTGAGACTGACGTGCACGACTGCGCCGTGTTTATTGCATAAATATCTTATGATAGGTACCGTCTTAGAGTAGTGCAGAACATTACATTAATATTACATCGTTCCGCGGAACTTTTGTCTACTGTAGTGCTGTTATGGTCTTTTGTTATGTGTCCGTATTATTTCTTACAAGCTACATTTGTATGAAAACGTAGGGAGAATAATAACGATGAATAATTTAAAATAGCAATGTTGTGCAATCCGTTAAGGATGACATAGTTAACTAGGATAGTTTCAGGGGAAATATTGTGAGTAAGACAGGGGTCTGGGAACATTTGCTGCGGTAGTAAATCTCAGAAATGTCAAGCATTGCTCGGAGCCGGCCGGCGGGCCGCAAGATCCGCACCGCAAGTATGCCTGCTATGTAAATTTGATGCCCGAAGTGACGCGTCGCGGTTGCCGCCCGTCAATCTCAGCTATGCCGCGCATCTCTGAGATATTGTAGTATTTCTTGTCTTATTAACCTAACCAGGTATTAAAACTATAAGTGTAACAATGTACAGAGTCAACTGATAGATATGCACATACTAGAGTATGATTATAAAAAATGTTTTAACTTACGTAAAACTTGTCAAGAATGGCCTGACATGTTTCGAACTCATATGGAGCTCTTCAACATTTTCAATTTTAATAATATTATTAGAGAATGGTCCATTTGGTGTTGTGCTACTCCGAAGGAACTTAAAAGCCCCTAAAGTAAAAAAAAACGAAGTTTTTCTCGCAACTAGTGATATCTAAGTATATACAAATTCAACTTATTTTACTTCTTTCTTATTTTTTATTTGCACGAGTCACTCTGAAAAATGCCCCCTGCCTCTTTATAATAGTTTTAGCCACCCTTTAGTATAAGTTTATTTGTTTTTTTAATGATTTCTTGTAAATACATTTTTCACCCCCTCCATCTATCCCTACAATCCTATTTGCCGCAACCAATCAGCTAGGAATGTTCTCTACAAACGGGACTAGGTAATTTTAATGTCACCCTGCCATCTTTGTCTTGGTCTACCTATAAAATTATCCAAACATTACAATAAAATATACCACTGATGCTCTGTAGAAATACACTGAGGTTTTACAATTTCAAACGAAGTTATTACTGCAATGTGTACACAAAACTCCCCGGACGCAACGGGCGATTTCTATATTGCAGTATGTTTTGCTTGTAAGTTGCGGTGCCTGTTTGGCGAACAAATGGCATGAGTTGGGCAGTTCTCCCACATTACCGGGTTTTATGTCCTCGGCTCCACCAAATTGAGTACGTGACTTCAATGTATCAATTACTTTGACCCGATGATGATGGTACTGAAGATGAATCACACCTTTGCGAAGACGTGAGTAAAAAGGGCGAGAGAAGTGCTCGTTGTAGTAATAACACTATGAAAGAAACAAATGAATGTCTGTTATTTTACTGGGAACATGACTCGTACTTTAATTTAGTGAGCTAAAAATCAAACGAGGTACGGGTTACTCGTAACATTGTAACTAAGAGTAACAATGTAACAAATATACAAACCACGCAAGTATAGTTATTTGATAAAAGTAAGATGTATCGCCATCTTAGCTTATAACATCTGTATTTTTAGATATTTCGATATAGTGATAGGTGCCCCGCATTTTCCTAACTAACCTTGTTGTGCACGTTACGTCATTTCAATAATTGAGATCTTCTCTGTAACTCTATTGCAATGAGTTGCTATTAAGGTATCAGGACACAATGTCGACTACTTATTGGATTTTATGATGGAAGCCTTTCAAGTTATATAAAGTAAATCCACTGTTGAGTAACAGAAATTAATAATAAACACAGGCATACTTATTTATATACTTCTATGCGTATACTGAAATATTTTTGTAAATTTGATGAAGTAAACTAGTAATAAGGTTTATTTTGAATAAAGAACAAAGGTAAATAAATTGTGAATGTGAATTGATTAACTGCAATGCTGGGTTGAAATTTGCTGTACATCAGTTGTAGACTAAAATGTTTATGTTGATGCGATAAAAAACCAAAATGCATGTTTCGGGCAAGGTTCGAACCCGCATCAAATTATTATATCATACCTGTAGCCAAAAATAGAAAAATACTGTTACCTTGACACCCTCAAATTCGCTGTTCATTCTTTTCAGTATCCTTGACTGTGAGATGTCTAATGCAGATCCTTATTTAAAGTGAAAACTTAATCTGTTGGTTCTATTCGTGGTGGGCCCTGGAGACGAAGGTGAGCTGAACAGGTCTGGCCACAAGACCGTTACCGAGCTACGTGACACGTTTGCCAAGTTGATTTGAGACCTGTGGATCCATTTCACATGATCATCTGTGGAATTGTTTTTAACCGATGTGAAAAGGGAAAAAAATTTAGCGTGTTTAAGATTCCATACCTGACTTGGTAATGTAACCCTTGTTAGATTGCTTTGATGTCTGTCTGTGGCACATATGTAGAAGTCAGTTTCTCGGGAAGCATCAACCGCTTATAATGCGTACATTTTTTTAACCGACTTCAAAAAAGGAGGGGGTTCTCAGTTCGGTTGTATTTTTTTTTTTTTTTTTTTTAATGTTTGTTACCTCAGAACTCCGTCATTTATGAGTCGATTTGGAAAATTCTTTTTAGGTTCATGAATAGACATCTCAAGGTTGGTCCCATAAAATTTTGGTGAAGATCGGATGACGAGATCCATGAGGAATCGAAGGAATTCCTGAAATTTTATAGGCACTTATAATATTTTTCACATATTTTATAAAACTATTTAAGTATTTGCATATGGTAGTCATCATCTTCCAATGCTGAGCTGATGATGGAAGGTACAACTCCTCAACGGTTAGGAGTTAGGAGATAATTCAAACGAGATGCATGCCTTCAAGACCTCCCTGATGACCCTGCCATAAGTGTTTTTAACAATCACTAAAAAGAAAAAAAAAAAAATTTAACAAAAAATAGAACCGACTTCAGTAAAACTAAAAAGCCAAAAATAACCCGTTCAAGTACAGATTACCTTTGACTCACCCTTTGAAGTCGGGGCCAAACCTCACGTAAACTATAAAATATAAATATAATAACTGAGTGGTTTGGGATCGACTTCAAAGGGTGAGTGAAAGGTAATCTGTACTTGAACGGGTTATTTTTGGCTTTTTAGTTTTACTGAAGTCGGTTCTATTTTTTGTTAAAAATTTTTTTTAGCCACAGAATAAAATAGTAGGTACAAAAAGTTATCTTTTTGATTTTCATAAAAGCCACCATATAACTGTTTTTTATTGGTTGTATGTGTAAATGCGACGGAATTAGGCGTGGGACACGGCGGACCGACCCGTGTTAGCCGCTACGACTGGCTTCATACGCCCTCCGATTTTGTTCGAACAAAGGCGTAAGGCGCAGCTGTGCACCCAGGTAAGCATATGCTACTGTAGTGAGTCCGTCTTGTATTGGCACAGATTGCAGCCTCAAACTTAGAACGCCTGATGGAGGCAACAGCACCCCTAGCACAACTTGAACACACGACTCTTTCTCGCGCGAGATATATACCTATCTCTTTCTGTACAGTCTTGTGAGAGAGTAACGGGTGACGCTATGTCGGGCGACAAGAGTCGCGAAGCCCACGCCCACGCGGGGGCTGTTTTCTCACGCAAAGGCTTTCCAAATTCATACAGCGTGGGAATGCTGCCTGCTTCATGGCACCCTACCGAGGTGTCTCAGTTTTAGTAATACCTATTTTTAAATCTTAGTTTAGTTTTAGCGTTTTATAACCCATGCTTTGTTATTTTTTATGTTTTAAGTTTGGCCTACAATAAATAACTTTTAGTTATTAAACGTAAAAATTGCATTTGTACGACAACAAGATTCACCACTCCACAAACGGTACGGTACACGGCTACGTAATGCCGCCAAAGAGAATGTAACACAAGGTGCAAGTTGCATCGGCTGAGTGCAATTCGCAAAGCCAGAACGATTGTGAGGATTTATCAATATGGCTGGGGAGATTTGCTTCTGGTAGGGAATACGGTAGCAGCAACCCGGATTTACTGGCGGCGTTTCTCGTTCGCCAAACTGTTACCTACAATGATAAAGAAATTATCGTACAAATGTATTCATAATGTTGTAATTGTGACCCCGTCGTGTGGTGCAATAACAATTGATGGTGTGTTTTGCAAAATATTAGGTATAAGCAATATGCAATGTACAGTATTTACCGAAAAACAACTAACTAATCGCTTCGCTAACTTTATAACCCATGTTTTGCAGTCATAACTATTACTCTCTCTCTCTATCTCTCTCAAACGACCCAGAAAATTTCGGGCCTACCTATAATTATATTATACAATATTTGTACAATAAAGAGTCCAGCAGAATAAGCATCAACAAGAAAGACACATTTTTACAACGTTCGTGGTTGAGATTTTCCAGTCTTGTGGGGAAACAAGAGCTTTCTTGATATCACAATTCTTTATTTTTAAATATCTAAAGCCTACTGGGGGACAAGAAACGACCCAGAAAATTTCGGGCCTCCCTTATTATAATTCTATTATACACTATTTGTACAATAAAGAGTCCAGGAGAATAAGCATCAACAAGAAAGACACATTTTTACAACGTTCGTGGTTGAGATTTTCCAGTCTTGTGGGGAAACAAGAGCTTTCTTGATATCACAATTCTTTATTTTTAAATATCTATAGAAAAATAGTGAATAGTGAATGTACGTAATCTTAATCTTATTTTCGTTTAAGATTTCCTTAAATCGAAAAGGCGCTTATATACTATGAGTCTGGCTTTACGTATTCAAAACCGAACATTCCGGAGGCCATAAAACTGCGTATGTTTATATAAGACCAGCAAAGGGCTAACATATGCGGGGTTTACCGTACCTACTGTCTCGGCCGGGATTTTAGCGAAACGCTGAATTTACAATCGCCTACGAAGGCACTGTCTTGAGCAATCCCTTTGTTTGTTCTATTCAAATCCAATGCTAATACGTTCACAGAATCAAAGCGGATGTTCTTTGCGTTCTACGAAGAATTTGAAGTTGAAAAGGTCATACAACAATTTTATACAAAGTTATCGGAAAAAAAACTTACCTATATTAACTATACTCAACAGTTATGTTTTAGACTAAGTAGTTACCAATAGTAGGTAGTTAGTTTCCAATCTTACGTAAACCTATTGACAAACACCTTGTAAATTTGCGGAACTGCATGAAGAGTCAATATCGGGCATTATGTTCCCAATCTTGTGACAAATACCAGGCGAACATGTGGGGCGACCGCATTACTGCCCTCTAATGGCCGGCCCCGAAAGTTGGTAACTTGCGGAATGTATGGAATAGGTTTTCGGCTTACTAGACAATTAAAGCGCAAGCACTTCATTCTATTTTATTATTTAAATTTCGTTTTATTTACACGATAGATTAGGTTATTAAAAAAATATTGAAAATGAAAAAAAGAGTGAAAGTTAAAAACACATTCTTAATCATCTATTAACCTAACCCAATGGTTATCTTATTGATGTTAAAAATTATAAACTTCATGAAAAGTCAATATCGAGA
Organism: Apotomis capreana; assembly: GCA_947623375.1. NCBI lineage: Eukaryota > Metazoa > Arthropoda > Insecta > Lepidoptera > Tortricidae > Apotomis > Apotomis capreana. Next base: position 9,989,709 of record OX392503.1, on the reverse strand, counting down.
ATAATGTTTTCAATCTTGTGACAAATACCTTTCAGGCGAACATGTGGGGCGACCGCATTACTGCCCTCTAATGACGAGTCCCAAAAGTTGGTAACTTGCGGAATCTATCGCACTTCTTTACGACCGCCCATTATGATCGCTTCCGCATTTTCGATAGAACGTGCGCCCCCACTTTTTAACAGCTGCTTTCGGAAAGTTTAAATGTTCTATAAAATCTATTAGGATTCAATTTTCGTTTCGATAAGTTGAACTAACTTCATAAAATATAAAGGTGGTTATCGAGTTAATCCTGTGTTTATATGGAGTTATATAACTAGAAAATTAGCCTGCTTCTCGTAGGCGGTAGTTTCAACTACATTGTGGATTTATCCTAAAATATTTTTTGTGAATAAGATATAATTTCGGGACTATTCAATTTAAACTAAAAATTCCGTTATTAAGTGTAAGTAGGGTAGGGCGGGGCTTAAAGGTCCGCGGGTAAAAAGGTCCATTTGTACATATTTAAAAAACAAGTAAGGTATAGTAATTTTTAATGGTACTGATGCAAGAAGCGGACGCTGCAGAATGTGTAAAGCGACATCGTCAACAGTCGGAGACGTCACACCTTTTTGAAAAAAAATATGGACCTTTTAACCCGCGGACCTTTAAGCCCCGCCCTACCCTACTTCTTTATTAAGTAGGTATATCTAAATTTTTTACCTTTCCACTTTTTACTAGTAAGTTCTATAAATTTTCGTAGCAGATGACTATAGAGATACTTTTAGGCTGGACAAAAGTCATAAATGAAAAAAAAAAATAAAAAAAAACCAACGGCGGTAATAATAAATTTAGATACTGGTAAGTGCTTATTCAATTATTAGGGCATCAACAAAGTGAAGTGCTAACACGAATATTGCACCACTAAACTGATACTAAATAAAAAGCTACACCTAACTTCTCACTTTAACTCCACCGCAGCGATGGCTGCCTGTTCATAAAAATCCATTTCTTTTTTCTTTTGCTGGAGAAAACGCTTTGGATGCAAGCTTCAAAACACCATTTTACACGTAAGTTTAAGTGTGGTGAGTCTTCGTTCGTCTTCTGTATTTTATTTGCAAATTTAAGTTCGAAGAGTGACAAGTTCTTAAAAAGTATCACTGCTCCTTTTCCCATACTATCAATTTAAGTTAAGTTTGCACCTGGTTACTATGGCGTCCAAAACTTAACCAATCTTTACGAATAGGAACTGAATACAAAGGAAATGTTCTGTGTTGGACCGTTTCCATTTTTGCGTAAATACGGTATTTGACTATGGTTGGTTGTTGGTTGTTGCTGTCCTATGGAACCCCAGTGGTACCTACAGAGGGCCTTCGTGAGACGTCGCCATCGTCTCCTCTCCTGTGCCTCGCGCTCCGCGTCACTCACTCTTCACTATTTGACTATAGTGAAAATAAATTGTATCATTGAACCCACTAAACACACATTCAAAAATACACGGAACCAAATGTACTGCCACAAACTTATGGGCATTATTCTATTTTTAATTGGACAAGAACTAATCAGAAGATGTGGTTTGACTACTAATTTTTGTGACGTCATAAGCCAGTATCTTCATAGAAACTTCATACTAACAGACCGTTTTTGACATTTCATAAAGAGTAGCGATTTGAGCTGTCATCAAATACCGTATTATACGAGTCGAGAACGAATCCTCGATTTGTATGGAAGAATGAGGCGTGATATTTCCTCTTTAGGACAAATACAATATTCATATTCAATAACACCAGTAAAGCAAAGTCCACCAATTCTTAAGAATAGGGATTGGTCCTTATCCATTATCAAACGACTGCGTGGCAACGGCCTGTCATCAAACATACATACTTTGGATGAGCAAATTTTATATACTCCTCAGTAAGTATTTCATCATAAACATATATATATTTTTTTAATTCGGTGGACCCCTTACTAAAATTACATTTCGTAGACAAGTGTTTGTACATTTTCAATATGTTCACTTATTTGTAGGTACACACTTTTGCAAAATGCATTGAAGCTAAAATGCATAACTTTACAATATTATAAATGTTTGAAAATTCTTGAAGCTGTCAGTTTAGTTTATCGAATAAAAAATAGAGCACTGTAGGGATATATGGTCTCTCCAAAAGTCAAAATAATAAATCGAATATTGCTATTCTTATCTTTACCTATATAACTATAGGTAATTAATGTGTGCACACTTTTTGAAAATTGCTCATTTTGTCAAATTTACAACATGCAATTTCCCATTTGCCTGACTTTGAATTCAATAGGTCTGGCGATGCCTTCGACAAAGCTATATCGATACGACAATGCACACGGAATTTATAGAGATAGGTAAATGGTTTGGAGACAGACAGCGGCACACAAAGAGGCTCCATATGTCACTGCGTCAGGTGTGCCCAACAGATTCACGTGATAGGCTGTGCTCATTGTCTACCATGTAAGCGCATAATTGAATCTCCTTCTGCAAGCCACGAACATAGCCGATAAGGGACAAATTTTGCGGTAAGATAATACTGGAATAAGATCCATGCTTATGATCTTTAATTTGGTGATTATGTTTGAGATAATTCGCCTGTTCGTAGTCAGAGTAGATTTCAGAATTATTTTGAAATGATGTATAAGTTTTGTATGTATAACATTACATAATACGTACGGTCTTATTAGGCCAGCTTTATCCATACTAATATTATAAATGCGAAAGTGTGTCTGTCTGTCTGTCTGCCTGTCTGTTACCTCTTCACGCTTAAACCGCTGAATCGATTTTGATGAAATTTGGCATGGAGATAGTTTAAGATCCGAGGAAAGACATAGGATAGTTTTCATCCTGGAAATTATCCCTAAAAATATTGAAAAGTGAGTAAGTAATTCATGATGACATTGATGACCCTGTAGAAAATGTAATGATAAACCCAAAAGCACAATTGCTCTTACATTTGCTTAGGCGCTCTTTTTTTAATTAAGGTGATTAGGTGGATATTATCTATCGTGTTGTACGAGGTTGCTTCCATACTTCTAAGTTCCACGCGGACGTAGTCGCGGGAAAAGCTAGTTTATAATGAAAGTCGATTGAAATTATATTTCAAAATGTAAATAATATACTTAGTATTATAAAAATAAGTAAGTATATAATTATTATATTACATTTGTGTAAGTCTATGCATATAAATTATATCCTTTGAATGAATGAATGATTTGAATGAATGAATGATTTATTGCGTGTATGGTAATTCAGGTTTACAATAAGCAGATGTTATTACATAAAACAGTTTCACCGAACCCTACCTTTGCAGGTGTGCACGCTTAAAATTATACAGTATAAAACCATAATAATATTTATAAGATTACAAAATGATTAGTTACCTATTACAGAATGACCTTCATATATTGGAATAACATGTCAAATATAAATAAAATACAATATCAATGTCAATATATTCATACAAATTATAAGTTATAATGTAAGCTCCATATATTCTTTTAAGTTATAAAAGCATTTGTCCGCGATCCAGCACTTAACTACTTGCTTAAATCTATTGCCATTAATTTGTTTGAAACTGTCTGGTAATCTATATCCCATCAAAAACATAAATGTTAAATTAGAGCCAAGTTCTCGCATGCAACGTTGTCGACTTCGCCGACAAAAGAATTGAGATCTATATGGGCGCCAAGTTCTTTGCCCTAAATTTTTTAGATACAAGGACATGCGACATACTCAATGCATTTATTTTACTTGGGGTGTAATTCAATATCAAGACTGGACTTGGCTAGTTTTTACATATAAATGTATATTACATTTGTCTAATCATTAACCTATTTTCGTAAAGGTATGTACGCAAGTTAGTGTACGTCCTGTTACTTATACTGTTAGCTTGATAATAATACTATGTTACTTTGATAAAATTAAGTCAGTTTGTGAAAACTAGCCAAGTCAAATCTTGATATTGAATTACACCCCAAGTAAAATAAATGCATTGAGTATGTCGCATGTCCTTGTATCTAAAAAATTTAGGGCAAAGAACTTGGCGCCCATATAGATCTCAATTCTTTTGTCGGCGAAGTCGACAACGTTGCATGCGAGAACTTGGCTCTAATTTAACATTTATGTTTTTGATGGGATATCATTACTTTTTGTACAGAAATTTGAATTGACGCCCCACCTGTCTTGACTAGAGTGACGCGGGGTAGAGGGAGGGGCCGGACCGCTCCTCGCCACGCCGCGCTCCCGCGCTTCGCTATCCGTCCCCGCGCCACGGCAATTTATTAACCTTCTCTGTCTGTGTTGTGTGTGTGTGTGTGTGTGTGTGTGTGTGTGTGTGTGTGTGTGTGGTGTGTGTGTGAGAGAGAGAGTGCCATCTTACAAACAAAGAAAGAATTTTCCAAATCGGTTAGTAAATGACGGAGTTCTGAGGCAACAAGCATAAATAATAATAATAATAAAACTAAAAAATATCACTGTTTTTGATTTTTATATGTGTACACACACAATTACCAAGCTGAATGCCAAATTTCATCTTTCTAGGTCACCTGGAAGTGGGTTAGGTTTTTGATTACTAGTGAGTCAGTCAGTCAGTGATAAAAATGCCGTTTTTTGGACGTCAATATCTCAATAACTATTTCATCTACATTTATGAAATTTGTGGTTCTAGTTGTTCTCAGGGACCTAAATACATAAGCCAAATTTCATTTTTTTCTGTTGAATAGATTTGGAGTTATTGAGGGGTCAAAAGTGGCTCCAAACGGTTCGTGTAATATAACACACGGCTGCTGCTCGCCAGTTCCTGCGGTGAACTTGGCTGGACACGCTGCCGCGTGTCTAGATATATATTACGCGAGGCCGATTTTTGTACATCCCATCAGATCTACAGTTATGGTCCGATTTGTATAAATGATATGTCATTAGATTCGTCTCATGCTGGAGAGGTGCATAAAACTCTTGGATTTTTATTTTTTTCCTGAAAAAGTACTGAAAAATGGATTTGAAAAAACTACTGTGCGCTAACCACGTGACATTGACCACGTGACCTGTGATCCCTATTTTGACATAAGATGACCAAATAATAATAAGCATGATTTGCTCACAAACCTGTAGTAAGTTGTTCAGCATGATGAAATATTATTTTTGAGTCGGCAACATAATATCCGCAGCACTTAAAACATGTACGAATATGCAAAAATAATTTTACAGTTTGTTGACAATGAATGACAATAACCATACCTATTCTGTCAACTTATAATATATTTTTTATTGGGGGCTATTAAGTCAGTGATCTAAATTGCCAGGTTGTTTTTCTTTTTAAAATGTTGATATGGAAACTTTTTTTGCATACCTGTTAAAAATTTCGAGGAAAAAGCCGGTTAAGTGCGAGTTGGACTGGTGCTCGCAAGACTAGAAAAACTGACCGTCATTCAAGATTATTTTTATAGGCGAGTTTTACAATAAATCAAAGCAGAAAATATGTAGTAAAACTAATGTAATCGTCATTCGAATAAGTAAATTTATGATAGATTATTATAAATATGATTATATAAGTCAAAAATGGCAAAAATGGCATGAGTTATAGTAAATTAAATGGTATTTTACAAGAAAAAACTTAGTCCTTCCGCTTGCATGTCGACGGGATGGGAAATGTGGTCGAGTTTGAATATGGACGACTTGACAATGTAGCTAAGTTGGGAATGTATCTACATTGGTGATATGGATGAGTTGGTAAAATGGACGAGTTGGAAATGTGGTCGAGTTGAGAATATGGACAACTTGACAATGTAGCTAAGTTGGGAATGTATCTACATTGGTAATATGGATGAGTTGGTAAAATGGACGAGTTGGAAATGTGGACGAGTTGAGAATATGGACGAGTTGGTAATGAAGACGACTTGGTAATACGGACGAGTTGGTGATATGGAAGATTTGGCAATAAAGACGAACTGATAATAAGGACAAGTTGGTATTGTAGACGAGTTGGGTGTATTGTCGAGTTGGGAATATGGACGAGTTGGAAATGTGGATGAGTTGGCAATGTGGATGAGTTGGTAAAATTGACAAGTTGGGAACATGGACAAGTGGGCAATGTGGACGAGTTCGCATTATGGACGAGTTGGCAATGAAGACGAGTTGGTAATACGGACAAGTTGGCAATGAAGACGAGTTGGTAATACGGACAAGTTGGCAATGAAGACGACTTGGTAATACGGACGAGTTGGTGATATGGAAGATTTGGCAATAAAGACGAGCTGATAATAAGGACAAGTTGGTATTGTAGACGAGTTGGGTGTATCGTCGAGTTGGGAATATGGACGAGTTGGAAATGTGGATGAGTTGGCAATGTGAATGAGTTGGTAAAATTTACAAGTTGGGAATATGGACGAGTTGGCAATAAAGACGGGCTGATAATAAGGACGAGTTTGTATAGACGAGTTGGGTGTATCGTCGAGTTGGGAATATGGACGAGTTGGCAATAAAGACGGGCTGATAATAAGGACGAGTTTGTATAGACGAGTTGGGTGTATCGTCGAGTTGGGAATATGGACGAGTTGGAAATGTGGACGACTTGGAATTGTGGACGAGTTGGGCCTATGGACAAGTTGGAAATGTGGACGAGTTAGCAATATGGACGAGTTGGCATTGTTGATGAGTTGGAAATGAAGACGAGTTGGCAATGTAGATAAGTTGGGTGTATGGACGAGTTGGTAATGTGGACGACTTGACATTGTGGACGAGGTGGGAATATGGACGAGTTGGAAATGTGGCCGAGTTGGCATTGTGGACGAGCAAGTAATATGGACGCGTTGGCATTGTGGATGAGTTGAGAATATAAACGAGTTGGCAATGAAGACGAGTTGGTAATACGGACGAGTTATATGGACGAGATTCGCAATAAAGACGAGTTGGTATTGTAGCGAGTTGGGTGTATGGACGAGTAGGAAATGTGGACGAGTTAGCAATATGGATGAGTTGGCATTGTGGACGAGTTGGGAATATGGATGAGTTGGCATTGTAGATGAGTTGGGTTTCTGGACGAGTGGGCAATGTCGACAATTTGGCATTGTGTACGAGTTGGCAATGTGGACGATTTGGCATTGTGTACGAGTTGGGAATGTGGACGATTTGGAAATATGGACGAGTTGGAAATGTAGACGAGTTGTATTTGTGAACGTGTTGGCATTGTGGACGAGTAAGCAATATGGACGCGTTGGAATTGTGGACGAGTTGGGTACATGGACGAATTAGCAATATGGTCGAGTTGGCATTGTGGACAAATTGGGAATATGGACGAGTTGCCAATTGAGACGAATTGGTAATATAGACGAGTTGGCAATGCAGATGAGTTGGGCGTATGAACGAGTTGGCAATGTGGACGTGTTGGGTGTGTGGACAAGTTGGGATTGTGACCCAGATGGGAATATAGACGAGCTGACATTGTGGACGAGTTGGCAATGTGGAATAATTAACATGTTACCCTAACATGCGAAACTTGATGGTAGAAATGACCTACATATGATGCAAATTTAAAAAAATCGACGCTCTCAAGAATAAATCATATTTGAAATAATGACGTCTGGCTGATCATTCTTATTCTCATTCAAAATAAAATTTGACAAATTCTGCTGCCAACAAAACGAATTGATTTTATAAGGCTTCCGTTTTTACCGACTATGGTAAGGAACCCTAAAAGTAGGTTTATATCATAGACTTCAGAGTATAGATATCATCTCCCTCACTCTTCTGTCAGACACTATTTCAATGAGAGGAAAGACGAAAGTTTGAATTTGGAATTCGGGTATTAGGCATTCAGCTCTAAATTTATTGAAAAAAATATGTCTTAATATTCTTTTTTTAAACATTTTTAGCTGTTTTATATATTGGATTTTATTTATTACACATATTTGACACATTCTTTTTTTTTTATGGTGGAGTATTGTTGGTCAGTTATTTATTTAGATTAGTAAATAGGGTTTGATTAAGTATACCTAGCGTAAGAATTTCAAACACAATGTGTAATTGTTACTGAATAAATGATTGATGATGATGACATGGCAGCACCCATATTAAGAAAATTTGCACGATCTATTGAATTTCATTAAAAATATAAGCATTGATAATAGTGACATTTCGTGTATCTATAAACGTTTTATACTCTCTATTTCATACAATTGAGTTTATGTAACATTTCTTATTATCACTATTTTTAAGTATTTACGATTATAAATGAATACAGAAACAGTTACGCACTACATGATTTCCTTTTTAAAACCTGCGTAGTGAGTGCCTAAATCTGTCCTTTCGATTCATGTGCTATTTCTGGAAATTGATAGAAATCGATCAAATCGATAAATTTATGTCCTGAAGAAAGAACAACAAATTAAATTTCTACCAATCTTATGTCCGGTCCTATGAAAATATGTCAATTATATTTTTAAGATATGGGATTATTTTTATGAACAATTTTTTTCCATAAATCGAATAATATGCATTTTATTTGTGAAACAGATCAGCAGATCACATGGCATTAATGCAGAAGTTATTTTTACAAAAGAGTTGATTTTTTTTCCATAAATCGAATAATATGCATTTTATTTGTGAAACAGATCAGCAGATCACATGGCATTAATGCAGAAGTTATTTTTACAAAAGAGTTGAAAAAGTTGCCACGATGAAGCTGGCAGTTGGCTATCAGGCCTGGCTCTAGCCTTTCATGTTTTAACGTTTTTAAAACATCATTTTAACGTGTTTTTTTACAGTATTTATTCTTCGTTCGCCAAAAACTTCTTATCGATAAAGTAGTTATTTTCTATAACACTACCGGATTTCCATGTTCTAGCGGCGGTTCGACGCCGCAACGGGCCTCTAGTTTATTATAAATGTCGATACACATTACGTAACAGTTTTTCGAGGTAAGTTTTAGTCTGGTACGAGGCTTGTAAAGTTTATGTGCATATTGTTGCCGTACTGTTCTGGAGGACATAGCCTGAACATCTTCAAACAAATGTTTGTGTTTATGTACAAATAAACAAACCTCCAGAATGTATATACTGTATATAGTTAGAATGCGATGTTTAAGAAAGTATGGTCGGCACGATTCATCTCTTTTAAGTCCAAATATTGCTCTTATGCATCGCTTCTGAATTAAAAACAAATCTGTGATATCTGTGGAATTTCCCCATATCACAACACCATATCGCAATGCCGAATCAATGTATCCGTTATAAGCTGTAATAGCGGCTTGCAAGGACACGACCTGCCGGACCTTTCTTAGAGCATACACAAACTTGTTTATTTTGGAGCACAAGTCATTAATATGTGTCTTCCAATTACAATGACAATCTATTGTTATACCTAAAAATGTTGTGTGTGACACTTCTTCGATGGTATCATCACCATATTTAACAATTAATGACTGCGTTTTGCTTTGAGAGGAACATAACTGCATAAATTTAGTTTTAGTTATATTTACTTTTAGATTATTTGATGTCAGCCATTTTATGGTTTGAGCTAATGTCGTGTTTATGTTATCATTATAAGTAGACAAGTCTTGCCCTCCTACGATAATGGTAGTATCGTCTGCAAACAAAACACAATCATCAGAAAGCACACTTGGGAGGTCATTTATGTAAACTAAAAACAGCAGAGGTCCAAGAATACTTCCCTGCGGTACACCATAAGTGTTTTCAATGAAAGATGACTTGCATGTCACAATAGTTTTTGTTTGCGAACAGTATTTTAATGTTTCTACACATTGTGTTCTGTTTGATAGATAAGTCTTAATCCAATCATATGCTGGGCCACGTATACCATATTTATTTAATTTTAAAAGAAGCCTTTTGTGACAGACAAAGTCAAAGGCTTTGCTCATGTCCATAAAAAGTATAGTGACAGGTATCCTATCGTCTATATATTCCATTATGCGCTTTATCTGTTTTGATAATATATGTCCATTATATAAAAAGGCCCTGCACTATACAGAATGTTTCTGCTAGAGAATGCCTTAGGCCCACTTGCACCAAAACTTCGAGTTAAATATATAACTCAGGGTTAACTAACTCAGGGTTAATATGTTAAATTTTTAACTCATAGTTTTCGTTGCACCAATAGAAATTAAGTCCGAGTTAACTAACCCGAGGTTAATGTAACATTCATTCGCTTTATTCATATCCGACCAAATGTGATAGAATAAATGATGAATGATTTAAGTGTTGTGCTCTCTGTCGCTCTACAGTACTTTGCATAAGTCAATTCCACTACTTATGTCAGATTTGGAATGATATTTCGTTTTTTAGCGTATTATATATCTGTATTAAATGTCAGTCAGGCGTCATTATTGTTTTTGCGCGAGTTGTGTTGTCTGCTTTCTATATTTTATTATTTTGTTTTAAACTGCTAAAAATGGAAAACAAATCTCGTTTACGTGCCCCAAATTTTACAAATAGCGACAGATTACTGATTTGTGATTTAGTAGCGAAGTTTAAGCATACACTTGAAAACAAAAAACAAGTCGAAAAAGCATTGTCTCTTTGCGAGTAAAAATGATCCTTTTCTGCAATTTTTCTATTGTAAAAGTCCGAACTAATGTAAGTATTTGATGATCTCTTCATCATCATCAGACAACAACTATTCAATTATCATTATCCTGGACAAAACAACAACATAACATAACCTAAGCTATACGTCAAGTCGATTTTGATACTTGTTTGACACTACTAACCCAGGGTTAATAATGACTTTAACCCTCACACATCGGCGGGTTAAAAAAGTAAATTTTTAACTCAAGGTTTACTTCTAACTCTCGGTGGTACAAGACGTACTAATTACTTAACCCTAGAGTAGCATTTAACTCCGAGTTAATTTTGCTAACCCATCGTGGTGCAAGCGGGCCTTAAGGTATTAAGTCCACCATTTGTATCCTTACTTTTGTATTTTATACAATTAAGTTTTTATAAATAAACAAATTTGGCGTTTGGACCCTTCTTTTAATAAAATTACTCTTTCTTTAATTTACAAACTACTTGTTTACAAAATTTTCGATATTATTGTTTCTAATTTCTGTCATTTTACCTACACTGCACTACGGTTAGATTAGGGCCAAACCTATGTAAGAATTGTCCAAAGATTTTGTGGTAAAATAACTGGAATAAACCTTATTCCATATCCATCGTATTTCGTATCTACTCTCGTACCGAAATAATTATGTATAATACACTCCTGCGAACCATTTACAAAAACGTTGCTTACGCTAATAAATTGGCGCAGGTCCCTTGAAAATATTATCACGGGTGTAAACTGCCGCAAATAAGAAGAATTTGAAGATAATAAACCCCTGAGCCGATGTCAACAGCCTGTTATTTGGAGTGGACCCCTGGCTCCCGCCACGCCGCGCGGGACCCACTAATATATCTATACTGTCATAGAATCACAATTGTATAAAAATACTAGATAATGCCACAAACATGATTAAAGACCCGTGTGCCAATGTCAACTGCCTGTCATCAGGAGATTTTTGACTTTTATTTGTCCACCCATGTTCTTTCGTAATATAAACAAGAATTTCCTACTTAAATATCGAATGATCTAATCATAAACATGAAATATTGGCTAGGTTAAAAAAAAGCATACCCAAATTACATTCAATCACAAGCCGTTGCCACGCGCTCACATGCAAAATGAAGGAGGATTTTTTTTTATGTGATTGACTATCGTATGATAATCTCAAAGGAGCTGGGACGACTTAATGTGTAAATTGACCGTAGATTCCATCCTAAGCCAGTGCTCTACGGAAGACCGAGCCAGGCTTTTGGCAGTAGGCACCAAAGAGGCCGGATACTGGCTCCATGCGCACCCTTCCGTGAGTACTGGAACTTTTCTAGAACCCAATTCCCTCCGACTTACAGTTTGTCTCCGTCTCGGGGTCCCGGTCTGCGCCACGCCTCTCCTGCCAGAGCAGTGCGGGCCGCTTCTCAAGACATGCTGCTCTGAACGACATCATCCGCCGGTCTCTTGCGTCAATCAATGTGCCGGCCCTTTTAGAGCCGACCGGCATCTCAAGAGACGATGGCGAGAGACCGGACGGAATGTCTTTAATTCCGTGGAGTAAGGGACGGGTGCTAGTGTGGGATGCAACCTGTGTAGACACACTGGCCCCGTCACATCTCCACCGCTCCTCAATTAGGGCCGGAGCAGCGGCAGAAGCGGCCGAAGGTATAAAACGAAATAAGTATAGTGGTCTCGGCGCTGAGTACAATTTCATACCTTTTGGCGTCGAGACCCTGGGTCCGTGGGGCCCCAGCGCTTTAAGCCTCTTCAAAGATATCTCGAAGAGGCTTATTAATGTTACTGGGGACCGGAGAGCTGGCGGTTTCCTCGCTCAAAGAATCTGTTTGGCGATTCAGCGAGGAAATGCCGCCAGCATCTTCGGCACTATGCCGCAGGGGCCATTTTTAGATTTAGTTTAATTTTAGTGTGTTCTTGTTTAGTTTAATTTTTAGGTTTAGTTTTATTGTACTTTAATCTACCTATTTTTATATTTAATTTAATATGTCAATAAATACTTATTCAGAACTAAAACTTATTAAACAAGGGATTTGCTATCGTCATAAAAATAAAAGTACACAAATCATCAAATTGTAAATACCCCTTTCGAACGAAGACTCACAAAACTTAAAGTTAGGTGTTAAAAGGTATTTTGAAACTCGCATCCAAAGCGTTTTCTCCAGCAAAAGCAAAAAAGCAAGAGTTTTAAGAACAGGAAGCCAACGCTTCGGAGGAGTTAAGTGAGAAGTTAGGTGTAGTTTTTTATTTATTAACAGTTTAGTGGTGCAATATTCACTTTAGCTCTCCACTTTGTTGTTGCTCTTATAATCGAATAAGCGCTTCAAATATATTTTTACTGGGGTTGTATTTTTATAACTTTTCATTCACTCCTTTTGTTTGAACAATCAAAAGTATCTGAAGTTGTCTGTTGTGAGCATTTTGTCTTGTACAACTCACTATTACAAAGTGGTTATTTAAAAATAATAACCTCTACTACCTCTTCTTGTACGTAGAATAAAATTAAAATTTATTGAAGAATAAAGACTTATTAAATTCAGTCCCGCATTCAAGCTTAATTTTTTAAATATCTACACTTCCGTATTGGAATATTTATAGACACGTAAAGGCTTTAATCAAAATGAACGACGGAAAATATATAAAGATTTTCATGGATTACCTTAACGTTCGTTGATTGCCTCGCTGGGATTTACTCGCCGATGAGACGCGTAACAGATGAGAGAACAAATCCTTACCTAATTACCCATTCGTGTGTAATCTTTTAATTAACTAAGTGTAAACTTATTCGCGCCACTGACAGCGGATCCTTTATGCTTAGCTTGCAACATCGTTAATGCTGTATTGTGGCAGTGTTATCATTAAAATACTAACGGGGATTTGATGAATGTCTTGCTTATTTAAGAAATATTTTTCAGTCCACTATGCGCAATGGAAGTTCATAAGACGTGCGGATCTGATGAGTGAAGGAAAATGTGAATCAAAGGACTATTCTAAATCGAAAGTCTATTAATTTGACAATGAATACGCGATTGAGTGTAATGACAAAAATTGTGAAAAACGCGAAAATCGTTTTGGAGTTATTTTGCCTTTCCCGCACGCCTGGATATGTACTATTGTTGAAACATGCTGGAAAATATTTTAACAGATAAAAAAAGATCATTGAAAATCTTCATTTTTTGAATAGACAGTTATCTCCTAAAAATGTTGACTATAATTATTCGTATCTTGTTATTGAAATTAACTACAAAAAATATGCATATAGTCAATAAATAAATATCAGACTAATAAATTTGGAATATAACACAAACATGAAAAAAAATAGAGTCCTTTCACTGGCTTCATTTGTAGAGGTATATTTTGTTATCCTAAGTACAATGTACAAGGAAAAAAAAAGTAAGCATTATAAGTAAAATTTTAATTCAGCTCACGTGAGGAAAACGCGTGTGCTTCGTAACGATAGTACTACTTTAGTTTTCCTGCCTACCTGTACATTATATTAAAATGATAAGGCTACGCGTACAAATAACGCAGTCATCTCGCGCGGTCAGCGCGCAGCCGTTGCGGTGAGCCACGGGATCTCAGACATGACGTGTGTGTTAAACTGTCATGACAGCACCAGGTATTATGAAGCCATGCCTAATTTGCTATGCTAACTAAGTAGTAGTGTATCTAAGTAGATACATATGTAGTCTAATCGCTTTGTGTTATTTTCAGTAAAATATCTGTAATTTATATTATGTTTGCCACTCTATATTACTATTATTTCGTAAAAAGTACCTACTGATGAGGAAAGTGAATCTAATACCTAACTGCTTCGCTTGCGTATCGGATTAACACAGGAAATTGTTCCAAAATAATTTGATGTTGATAGCGCAATGGCCTCGACTTTGGAAGAAATTAGACTTCATAAAAAACCGGCCAAGAGCATGTCGGGCCACGCTCAGTGTAGGGTTCCGTAGTTGCTCATCCTTCACAATAAACTGCTGTTTTGAGCCCGAGGTTTAAGTTAGATTTTAAGCTCTATAAAAAGGTCGTAAACGCCCTAGAAACTTTAATCACTTATTACCTTCTGGAAGTCAACTTACGTCATTTTAATGAAAAAATATGAAATTTGGCGATAACTCAAAAACGGCTCGACCGATTTTGTTCAATATAGTTTTTATTGAAAGTACTAATAAGGTCTCATTTACATGAATTTTTCCGAATTTTTTTGACCCGTGGTTGAAAAGTTAGAGGGGGGGGGGACACTATTTTTTTGTTTTCGGAGCGAATATTTACAAAACTGCTGACTTTATCAAAAAATAATGTTACGAGACCCCTATTATTTTTACAAGACCTATTCAACGACACCCCACACACCAGTGTTGAAAAGAAAAAAAAATTTCACCCCCACTTTAGGTGTTCGAGAGGTACCCGAAAATAATAAAAATTTTGAATTATTATTATACAGTTCTGTCGGCGTTATACATACACATACTTATACCAAATTTCAGCTTTCTAGTACTAATGATCACGGAGCTAAGCCGCGGACGGACGGACGGACGGACGGACAGACGGACAGACGGACATGGCGAAACTATAAGGGTTCCTAGTTGACTACGGAACCCTAAAAAAGATGGACGGACATCAGCACTTAAGTAGACGGGAGACCTATTTCAATGAAAATTCAATGAGAGAATATAAATGGTTCCATTTTCTGATTTATTTTGTTTCACGGTAGAAACACAAATGACTAGGAAGCTCAAGTAACATCGTTATTTACCGAGTGCTCCAATACTGGCAATAAATATAATACAGGGTTAAACAACTACAAGAATCGAGGGGTATAGTAAACGGGCGATTGGATTTGAAACAAAGCTAACGAACCGTTGAATCATGTAAACAGGGGCAAGACGACCGTCTTGTTTACCTAAAGAGCCTTTGCTTCATTAGGATCCAATTTACTGTCAACAAATTTATCCTTTCGGCGCTATTGTATTGAAACAACTTCTAGTATTTGACGGTGATTCGTCGCTGGAAAATGAATCACTTAAATCCGTTTAATACAGGACTTTACTGAATTTTCCGCTTTTGTTACTTACTTCAGTTTTAACAATTAAAATGTACCTATGGACAAGTAGGAACCTACTTCGTTATAATGGCATACAATAAGAATACGTTATTGGTAGTTTATACTTCAAGCTCCAACGAACTTTACCCATTGAAATCAGCTTATTGACATAAACACAACGAGAAAGATTTTATCGGTCTTCAATACCGGACCTAATAATGGAAATCGCTGAATGAACCGGCTCCAGAAAGCAAACGGCTAAACGGAACACAATACATCAAAACCGAGAACTTTTGTATTGTGAGGTTTAAATTAATTGCTTTCCTGGCAAAGTAAATAGAACTTCAACCGTACGGTATAAGAAATGATAACGTAAGTCGAGCTAAGTGCAAGTTTCCATTAAACAACTAAAGAATGCAAGTAAATCGTTGTGAAGGACATTAACGAAATAATATAGGTACAATGCTTTCTTACATGGCTGCTGACGATGAGCACAATACTTAGTTGAAGCAATCAAATTGCTAGTCGAAATACGCAAATTAATTTAAAATACGTGAGCCTCGAATGGCACAGACTTGTTTGTAGTACCTGCAATAAATTGCAATTAGGCAAGCTGTTCTGTGTCTTGTTATCGAGTTAGCAGCCTTCAGACCTCTCTCGTTGCAGGCACACTCCAACGGAGGCGCCGAGTGGCGAATTATTAACACCGGAGTTAGTTCCGTCAATACGGAGGAACAGATGTAATCCTTTGAGTTTACACAGTGGCTAAAAAAAGATACCTATGTGTTACAGCTGTTTATATTGTAAAATGAAGAATACTTTAGTTCGTCTCTTTACGAACTTAATCAGCTGTTTTAATGTAAATTGACAAAATATGATTACGAATATTTTTTTACGCTTCTCCCTGTTTTGTTATTTCAGCTTGGCGCACGGGCTAAAGTGATCATTACGAGTAAGTCACTAGGGGTTTACTTGGAAAGGGTTAGGTAGGGTTTAAGTATAATATTAATAATTTATATGAGAATAGAAAAGTCAAAAACAAACCAACCTAATCAGATCGGCAAAAACTTTGGATCGCCTGGTATATAAAAATGCCTATGAAAATGTTGGCCGCAATTAGAGGTTTCTTTCCTTATATATAACGTGCTTAGGTGTTATGTCATAGTTATTATAAAATCAGTGAGCTTTTGCGTATATGGTGACTTGATAATTTTAATTTGCAAATTGTTTTTTTTATTTTCGCGTAGTTGAAGTGAAAAGATTAACACGTGGCTTAATAACAAGTGATTATTTGGACGAGCGAACAAATTAAGCGAGGAAAAATGAATTGCCTATTTAAGCCCCTTATGTTTGATTTATCATTTTAATTATTGAGGATGTTTGTTAAGTACCTTAGTAATCTAAACGGAGTAGGTAATTGTTTATATGTGGTATTGATATATTGTCTGAGTATTTATTCAACTTTGGTTAAGATGGTCTCTCTCCCTTACTAAGTTTCGCGCAATGTAGAAGAACCCTTGAGACACTAATATTGTCGTTGGTGAATAAATCTCTGATTTGGAACTTCGTACAAACTGCCACGAAACTTTGCTTGACCGTTTTTACATCCCGCGGTCTCAAATTTCCCTCAAGAGGTCGACTGAACGAATATAAATGAATCTTATATTTATGATACTTTTTCGTTGCCTTTGTTCTTTGTAGCGTTTTATTGCTCGTGAAAGGGTACGAATTGTTTTGCTGACAGATTTACGAGCTAACATTCGGCGTTTATTTATCTCAAGCAGTTCTTCCTTCAGATTAAAAAAGCAACTGAAAATCGTAAAATATGTTTGAAAATATATCCATGTAAATTCTTAGACGCCAGAAACAGTGAAAAGAGTGTATGTTATTATATTTTAGAAATATAAGTAATATAGCTACTCGAAATATAGGTATCTAGATTATTAATATATTTATCCATCTAAACTAAATAAATCGCGCATAAGTGCCATGATTTTATAGGTGTACTGCCTTTTCGCCGAATTATGTTTCGTCAAATTTCATTTGGCAACCAACTTTTCGCCGAAGTTTTATTACGCAAACCAATCCTTGGCATAATTTTACTTCGTAATTTTTTTATTTCGCTACATTTTTATATTCCAAAATTTTATTATGTAAAATTTTATGTGGTAAATAATTGTATAGGAAATGATTTGCTAAGGCAAATAACATATCGTCAAATTTTGTGGTAAATAATTGTGTAGCAAATGATTTGCTTACTCAAATAACGATTCATCAAAAGCCATTTGGGCAAATTACCTACAACCATTGCTTACAGTATGATGATAGTGCAAAATAAAACACAAATATAAACCGAAAAATATATTTTTTTATCAAAATCAATTTGTTGTACTTGTGATACGTATGTATGTGAGCAGATCTGACTCGGCCGGGTTAGGTTAGGTTAGTTTTTTTTTTATATCCTTAAAAAACGCTCCTTTTGTTGTACTTGTGATACGTATGTATGTGAGCAGATCCGACTCGGCCGGGTTAGGTTAGGTTAGTTTTTTTTTTATATCCCTAAAAAACGCTCGTTTTGTTGTACTTGTGATACGTATGTATGTGAACTGTAGGAATTCTAGCCGTCGGGATTACAGTCTTCGGGATTACAGTCTTCGGGACGAAACTGCTCCCAGAGATAGGTAGGTTAGGGTTATTTTTTTTTATGCACACACGCACATTAACTATCAGCGATGATAACTCAAGAATGAAATGCTATTTTGAGCCACAAAGTATGTAAACAAAAGTACCCTCTAAATTTAGGTGCATGGTGCATCACCCTACCCGCTTAATGCAATAAAATTATACTGCGATTTGCATAATGCCATTCAATATGTTGCTAAATCAAGGTATGCCAATCAATACATTTGACGAAAACATAATTGACATCTTATAAAAATCGCAGATAATAATTGGTCTAACAATAGTTTATCAAATCATTAATTGGGAAAAGATACCAGTGCGAAACGTTGAGTTGGGAAATGAAAATTTGACCAAATAAAAATATGGGATACGTAGTTCGGCGAGTTAAGAATTTGCTAAATAATTTTCGGCGAAACATTAGTAAACCGATTTTATATATAAGAATCTAAGAATTAAGTATCGAAATAAGTCACTACTTTATACCTATGACTATGTTGCAATCAAAAATAAGCCGTGAGTAGGTACAGTATAAAAAACGTAAAAAAAATGTTTGAAAGGAAACTATTTAGATTTAAATGCAAATCACAAATATCATTACATATACCGAATATAACAACATTCTAAAATAGAAAAAAAGACATCTTAACGTATAGTAAACATTGTATAGGTATGTAAATAAAGTACCTACAGGTACATATACCTAAATGAAAAGCAATTACACCGCGCAGTTGATGTGTTGATGTTGTAGTATTTTAAATTATTGAAATGTTTGCGTTAGAACGAACTGCCAAAGGCATTTTTGTCTTTTAAATAAAACGTTTATCAAAAGCCAATGAGGAACTTTTAAATTAAATTTGAACAAAACCCCAAACCCTTTTTGGAGCCAGTCAATTGAATGTTTCCGGTCGGCACAAATCGTGATTATTTTTCGGGCTTACGGAACAATAAAAAAAGTTTTACTTAAAATATTTTCTTATAGGTATTATTTTTTCTTAATAAGAAAGAAAAAGTTTTTTAAATATTCGACTCCTGTCGTATTTATTACAATTATAATACTTAGTTAAATAAATAATAAATAAATATTATGGGACAATCATACACAAATCAACCCAGTCCCAAACTAAGCAAAGCTTGTACTATGGGTACTAGACGACGATATACATAATATACATTATATAGATAACATCCATGACCCAAGAACAAATATTCGAGTTCATCACACAAATATTTGCCCCGGCCGGGATTCGAACCCGGGACCGCCGGCTCAGTAGGCAGGTGTCTGCAAACTGCGCCAACCGCGTCGTCAACTGACTTACTACTAAGTAATTATTATTTTGTTTGTTACTATTAATTAAGGTTTTTTTTTTTTACTAATTTGTTTTAATATTTATCCGACACGAGCCGTATTTATATAACTAATAGTTACTATTATGTACTAGGAATAGAAAACAATTTTCAACTATTTTGCTGTCGAAATCTGGCTTTATTAATAAAATACTTTTCAAGAAATTTTTCTTTGCCCTTTAAGATTTTTTTATTAGAATTGCCTGTGAATGTGTCATGCATGACCCTTGATGCCAGATGTTATTTTGTGTTTAACAAAAAAATAACCGACTGAAAGAAATATTCATAGGTTCGGTTCTATTTTACGTGATTACATTTTTTTTATCAAACCTTTTCCATAAAACATATATAAACAAAACATAATAATCAAAACCTTAAGTACACGTAAAAAAAATGCGGTTCATTGACTCACAGCTTACCAAAAAAAAGAAAATTGTGTGGTAATTGTCAGCTAAATAATTAAACAGTTCATTCGCAGCTGTGACGCCACGGTCGTGACGCGCGTACATACGAGTACGCACATAATAACTGGCGGTAATTAACAGAAATTTGATTGCTCTGCACAAATTAGACTTCTATTGATGCTGCCAGCTGCTCTAATAGGCATCGCTTGTGACATAAGCGCATTTGCATACAAATCAGAATACCTCTAAATTACGCGTGATTTCTGAATACCTACGAGGTGTTTACATTAAAGTGTCGTATGTGTGTCTAGTAAATATGATACGGGGAATACGTTTATCTATCAATTATTGAGGATTTTCTAGTTACTAATTATATAGGATTAGTAAATGAATGAAAATATCTCTTATATAAATTGAATGAATACAAATAAAATAGAGTGAAGATATTTCGTTTATTTTAGCTGTAAATTGTGTATATTTTCAGGAAGTTATCACATGTTTACCAAGCAATACTCTTTTACCCGAAAAATTACGAATAAGCATGACAAAAAGTACTTAAAAAAGTAGAGTAATCTCACTGAAAATCTATAAAAGTACAATAAGGTTAAGTTATGGCTTTTAGATCCCTGATCTCGTCGAAGTTAATTGATTAGAGTGATTACTTCATATATATGATATTTATTTATATTATGATGTAATTATATCTATATGTATTATATTTTGGAATTACACATATTTTATTATATTAAGACATTAGTCCTTAGTTTATCTGTGCATACTAACTTGTTCGTTTGTCTATCTTCTTGGATATCCCATTATTTTCTCATTTGCTCAAAGGTTAACTGGAAGAGATCCCTTATAGGGATAAGTTCGCCTTTGTACATGTTTTATTTTTATTTTTTTGAAGTTTTGTGAATTGTTTTTGTGTACAATAAAGTGATTACATACATACATATACATACATAAGGTTGTATTATCCTGACATAGACACTGAAATCCTCAATGTTGACCTAATAAAGTGTACTGTGAAGGTTGGACTTCACTTTCAGTGGAGTTGGCCACTGACATAAAAATAAATATAAAATACGTTTTAAAAATTATAAAGAATAGACGAGTGACATACGTCATAAATATAAAATATTGATTTAGTCTTAAACTAGCTTTCAAGGAATAAATAACTAATCGTACCTCTCGTATATTTTTGGCTCTCTGAGCATAATCCCACAATTGGTGGAGGTGCGCGATACTTTTATCAATTACGCGAATCTAGTTATAAGTTTCGCACCTCCGCCAATGTGAAGGTTGGACTTCACTTTCAGTGGAGTTGGCCACTGACATAAAAATAAATATAAAATACGTTTTAATAATTAGAAAGAATGGACGAGTGACATCCGTCATAAATATAAAATATTGATTTAGTCTTAAACTAGCTTTCAAGGAATAAATAACTAATCGTACCTCTCGTATATTTTTGGCTCTCTGAGGATACTCCCACAGTACACTATTATGCTCATAGCCTTAATTTAGTATTGGATATATACAGTACATTAATCGAATTATTTCCTTTCAACTTGCTTATAAAGTTTTGATGATTAGAATGTTCTTTGTTTTATTTATATATTACAGTGTTGATTCGGTTTATTTTCATCCAGGGCCGAGCTGTTCGACTTTCCAACTCTGCCAGCAACACAGGCGTTTTGCGAGCAGCGTGTTTGCCTCGAACGCTCTAACGTAAACGATGACTACAACTTGCGTTTTACTTGTTTGCTCTCTTATTTCGCTTTGTAAATTTGCTATAACAAAGCTCACGAAAACTTTCGAACCAGGCTGATGTTACGAAAGAACGTTTAAGTAAATAACTCAGATTGTTAATTGGGTTGATATAACTTAATAATAAAGCTGTGTTCATAAATTTTAATAGCTATTATAAGATTCATGATCATAGTGAGAACGTCAAATCCTTAAAAGTTATAGCGTAGCCCGGCTTACAAATGTTGGTTTTAAAACCATGTCCCCGTCAAAACTTTCCTCATGAATAATTTACAAAATTTCTCCAGAGATATGGTCTTGCCGCAAAAGATAAGAATTAAATTACGTGAAATTAATTTTTATTATAACATCTAAGTAAAATATAGGGGAAAGTCATTTGAATAATTATATATTAACTAACTTTTTACAATTCAGCTGGTTTTGCGGTTTTCATTTTATAGGTCATTACATCTACGTATTTTTCTTCTAAGTAATCTATTGTTGACTATAAATTAGACTACGTATTAAAGGTTGGATGATTTTATTTTTATATAAGAACATGCAGATAATAATTTGAGTTCAAACCTTTGCAAGTGGCGGTTGAAGAGGATAAGACCGGCTCCCCGTAATTTTCTGGAGTAGCCCTCCTATTGAGTGATGGCACTTATGCCAGAATTTATAATATTACTGCTCTAGCCGGCGCTCTAAGTGATGCGGAATAACGATTTATTGTCCGGCCAAGCCTTTATAATTGCCCATTATTTTATATTGCTATCCTATTTTGAAATGTCATTAATTATTTAAAGCTGATATTCTATAAGTTTCTATTAGATACTATTTTACATTTTATATTACTTTAATATACCGTGTGATGTTAAAATGTACAAAAGGTTTCGCCCGCGGTTATATCCCTGCTAGAAGTATTCGGCATTCAACATATAATATTGTCATAATCATAAACATTAACGTTTATATTAAATAGAAATATGTATGTATTTTGATTCAAGATTCATTCAAGGATTTGATAGTTATTTATGGTACCTACAAGTATGCAAGGTAGATGATTTCAGATGAGTGTATTTTTTATTCATAATTCGACACGAATCGAATTTTACAATGAATCGTGCGAGGGAAATAAAGAATACTTACTTAAATCCTCACAATGACTTTTTGCAATAGAACGATTTCGTATTTCTTTTCATTTAGCCGGAAAGTGGCTGCTGTTCACATTGTGTGCTTCTTGAATCATATTTTTCAGGCTTGAATTAAATGATTTGTCACTTAAGCTCATTTGCACTTGGTTTATTTGTATATGCGCTCTACTACTGCGCATGAGCATTTCTCAAAAAGTTTGTAGATTTACTTTGCGTCTTTGTCCGGGCCGGTTCGAAGCTTGTAATAAATTAAGAGACGATATCTAATATAATCCGACCTTGAAAACTTAAAAATAAGTTTAGTATCTCCAAGATAATATTATTGTCTGAAATCATAATGCATAATATAATTTTATAAAAATATTTTAAAATATTGGGTACTGGGTAGGTCTCATTTGTATGGCAATGCAAATGTCCCCTTAACAAAATTGTAGTTAAATTATCGATTTTCTGTAACAAAACTTAGTGTTTCGGGTTGAGTGTTGTGTTTCATTACAAAAGAGATATCTCAGAATTCATAAAAAATAAGTATTATTGTCGTTATTTAACGTATATATCCGTGCCTGGCGTTAAGAACTTGATAACTCGACTTATACGTTTTTTTTTATTATTGGCGTAATGGCTTTCTACGGCCAAGGTTTTGTAGGAAAAAAATTGACAACTCGATATCTATGATACTTTTGAAGATATGGCCTGTGACATCATATTGATATCTCGATATTTAGCGGTTTTTATTTAACAAAACGAGATATCAGCGCGATGAGGCACAAAAAATATTGCATATCAACTTATCAACGTATTCTCAAAAAAAAAAGCGTTCGTAACTTGACAAATCAAGATGAGAATGAAAACAAGCACAATTTAACGATAACAAATGAATATATCGTTTTATCTCATTATACACAACTACCGTAAATTCATATGTCGATTTATCATTTTCAGGTTGATGGACACAGCAAATAATAAGTTGACATAATTAATTATTCATAATTTATCGAAATGTATATTTCGATTTGTCAAGTTATTCTCACATCTGAGGTGTACTCTGGTACAAAGGAAAACACTGATAACTGTAAATTTGTGAAAATAATAAAAACCTTAGTACAACGTGTTAAGGTCCATGGGGTATATTTATTCATTTATTCATTTATTCATTGATTTAACAGTGTCTTCGTATGTATCATTCACATTACCGGTACCTTGTCAACCATCGACCAGTTTTATTTATTGGATCAGAAAAACAAAGATGTTGCCAGTTAAAAATAAGATAAATTCATCTAGTTTTTCTGTAGAATAAGTGCTTTTGCATTACTGAATTAAAGACGATTCATTTACTACAATTTATTCAATGTTTTTATAACTTTTAATTTTATTTTCTTCGGGTTTCGTGACTAAAATAAAACAATTCAAACGGATTGTATCATATTTATTCATTGTTTGTGCCTTTCTGACGTATTTGGCACCGTTGTAATAGTTGCCGAAACGTCAGGAGACTCAAACAACGAACACACGCGATATAATCCATTTAAATCGCCTTACATAAACAAAACAGTTGTATAGAAACGATAGAATTGTTTAATTGATACCCTATATTCTATGGTGAATATGTTGATAAGTCTAATATCAGAATCAGAATCAGAATCAGAAATTTCTTTATTGCCACAACTTATACTAACAATTACATGCACATAATTTATATTTACAAAAATGGAAAAAACAGAAAGAATGGTATACCTATCATAATAACAGTAAATATAAAAAACGATTTCTTAGAAGTATGAGGCAATGGGTCTCAGTCTCAGCGTGTGCTGGGCAAAATGTCCAGCGCTGGTTTTCAGACTGAGCCCTTTGATGGTGTCGGTTGCAATATAACGAAAAATATAAATACTAAAAACATCAAGTTCAACTAAAACTAACAATAAACGATAAAAAAAAAATAACAAAATTTTGATTTTGGGACAAGACTACATGAAAAAATAGAATAAAAAAAATGAACATAGTTAATGTAAATCAACAATGCTGCAAAAGTGCCACTATGTGTGTGTGCGTGTGTGTGTGTGTGTGTGTGTGTGTGTGTGTGTGTGTGTGTGTGTGTGTGTGTGTCTGTGTGGGTGTGTGTGTATGCGAAAGAAAAGGGAGGTTGTTAGGGGGGAGTGGATAACCTGCTTTGCACGTCTATTAAATGGCCTTGGACTAACCGCTTGTACTTAGATATATATATCTCACAAAATACAATGATTCTACCAAAATAAGTAAGATAATTGAAAAGTTTGCATAAAATTACCCTTATATCAATTTAGACATTTCAATTATACAGAAAAACTGATTTTTAGGGTTTAAATTAAAAAACATTTTCACCAATTTGGGCACTAATGTATGGGGAATAACTTGATAAGTCGATGGTGAACTTGATAAGTCGATGGTGAATATGTTGATAAGTCTAATATCTCACAACATACAATGTTTCTACCAAAATAAGTAAAATAATTGAAAAGTTTGCATAAAATTACCTATAAATCAATTTAGTCGTTTCAGTTACTATGAAAAACTGATTTTTAGGAATTAAATTAAAAAACATTTTCACCAATTTGGGCACTAATGTATGGGGAATAACTTGATAAGTCGTTGGTACCTATGTTGATAAGTCTTATATCACAGAAAATAAGAGGATTTTACTAGAATGCGTAAGTTAAATGAAAAGATCGCGGAAAATTATCCATAAATCAAGCTTTAAACACGAGTTAAAGATGAAAATGGATTTTGGAGGAAATGTCAAACTTTAAAATCGACGCCCTGAACAATTGCCATTTTGGACTTATCAAGTTCTTCACGCCATGCACGGATATATTTATAATAAAAGATAATAATTTGTCCTAGAAAACGTTCCAATTTTGTTTCCGGTGTTTGTTACGCTATTTTCATAGAATTCTGGGGTTTTGTTAATTCAATTGTAGTTTTATAGGAAAGTGGTAACACTAGGGATATTTTTAAGAGTGGCCATCTTGGCATGTTGACAGTCTATCAAACGCAGCGGTAGAAACACGCTCGCCGTTAGTGGCAACCGAAAATTTGAACTCCTTGTTTGTTACGGGATAACTTGGTAAGTTTCACTTTTTCTTCAGTTTTGTTTCAACTCATCACTTAATCATATTATTACGACTAAGATACAGTACATACAATATTCGAGTTATTCATTAAATTCGGTTAAAATATTTTTTTAAACGTCCGAGCATCACTTCGTTACTTTCTTTTTTGTTACTTTTGAATCGTTTCGTATGACTAGGAAGTGAAGGTAACAAAAAAGAAAGTCTAAGGAGTAGTATAGACTATAGAGAATGACGTAATACAATATATATATATTTCTCTTAAAAAAACAAAAAATATATATTTTCAATTTTAATAAAAACATATATTATAAAGCAAAAGTTTTCTGATTTTGGGTTAAATAATATTATTGATTTCTTTTCTAGCTGAAGAAAAAAATGAGGCTTTTTTTACGTTTTATTTTATTTTTATACTGTACAAACGATATGTTTATTATCATTGGTAATTGTAAATATTAATTGTTAAATAAAACCACTTACGTCACCCTTGACCGTAAAGCGGGATTTACGCCCGCTTCGCGGAACGAAAATCCCACATCCCGGCCAAGGCAAGACGTAAAACTTTAGACAAACCACGGGCGGTAATTCGTAAAGCCCCAGATTGCATCTTTATTAGGGTGGGTAATTTTTTTTTTCTTTTTTCATTTCTAACGGGCACAGTTGAAAAAAGGTGCCATTTAGTGACATTAATGGATACAATATTGTTATTTATTTTTATATTTCCGTTTTATTGCCTCCAGATTACTCCAGAAAAAAGTTCCTAATGTATGGAGCACTAGCTTGTATGTTTTTTTTGTTGTATTTTGTTTTGTGATGCCCTACTTATTATACTCAGAATAAAAATACATTTAAATTTAAAATAATAAAACCAGACTTCATAACGCTCATTTAATATGGGCATTTCTATACTAACTTAAAAAGATTGCCGTGTAGGTACTGTAATACTCTGATTTTACTGTACTTTTTGATGTTTAATTTTATTATTATTTGGATTCTTAATTGTGATCTGATCACGTCTACAAGTAGTCAAAACTGCATTTTGTGATTTATTGTTTTGTTCCTATAAACAATACTCTTGAATAATAACAGAAGATCTCATGTCAATTCTGCTTGAATTGGCACATTATTTAAGCACTAATTAATCTGTATGATTATTTTTTGTGATACAAAACTAATAATTATATAGTAAGAAATGAAATTACTATTAAAGTTATTTGTTAAGCATTGTAACGGAATTATGCTCTTGGCCGGTGCTTTGTGGCGTGGGGCGCCATCTGTTGGTTTATTGGGAGTCTATTGTAAATGATCGGCGGCTGCGCTGCCTTACCTTACAACGCCATCTCGTAATTCATTGATGAATTAAGTATTGTATTTAAATCTTTCACACTAGAGGGCGTTGTGATGAACAGGGATAAAACACATGTACACAGATAGTTCCGCTAGCCGACGCAGTGGCGCTTATTGGAAGAGATTGAAGGATTTTTATCGAGAAAGTTCGGGATGGGTAGCTCTGGAGAAAAACGATGGATATAGGGGGACGAACGGAAGGCCTGGGGGTATTCGGGCTTTATCGAGGGTGTAAAGAGAAAACTCTGACGGATAAGTATCGGAAATCTGCTGTTAGACCACGCATTGGCTCAAATAGGGTTTGCGAGGAACTGTTGGAGTAAATGAGCTGTTCTGGGTTTCGGAAGAGTGAGTTTATGGTCATGTGAGGTGTGGTGTGAAGGGTTATTATGTCGGATTGGTTGCTTGCAATAATCCTTATTGCAAGAGAGGTAAGCGCTATTGTTTATTTCCACATTTAGGAACTTTAGAGAAATGTCTATTCCGGCCAGGCTCCTTTAACACTATGTGCATTTCCATGACTCATTTTACTGTTCAATGGAGCCCTCATGACGAGAGTGTCAAGATACATGCTAAGTGGTTGAGAGTTATCCGCACTGTGTTTCAGCTTGTAGTTCAAACAAGTACCAAACCTGTATATTTTATGTAATTGTGGATAAATAAATTATCCCCAGAAATAGCTGTGTTACTAATTACATTCCTATACACTATACTGGCTGTATACGCCTTACACATATATTTTACTCTTGGTATTGGTATTGGTACACAGATTTGTCTCTGTTTAAAAATAGCTACAGAGGCAGGCCTGTCTTGGAGGTATAAGGTATGTGGTAAACTCTCTCCTTCGAAGCAATGTCAATGAACAGAATGATTCGACTTGGTGGAATATACTATTTTGGTAGTCGTTTGGTTGTCTGTTCCAGATTGACATTAGAGGCTCAGCTGATATGGCGACTGGTTTGCAAAGACCTCTGCGTCATACATAGTACCAGGATCGAAGTGTATTGCTGGTCAAAGGAGTCCTCTATAGAGCAATTCCGGAGATTGGCTATAAGCTTTTATCTTAGGTAGGCTCGGGCTGTGCACTGTTGTGTCTAATACCATCTACTAAAGACTTGGATTTTCCTCTGACGAGGGAGATGGTTGGCGACTATCGACTTTGCAGAGACCCTTTGTCAATCGACTATAAGTCTTAATTTGGGACGACGACTAAACCCATATTTGATCCAGGTTGAATATGATCTCTAATAATTAGAAGAGTGCTGATGGGAAGAGTTTTGGTATGGGTAAAGGTTTTACAAGGTAAAATATCCTACCTTTCCCTCTGACTCTCCTGACACAACTTCATATTTTATCATAAGAAACGGCTGGTTTCATTGTTATCTCAAATTATTACCATCACCCAACGATGTTGTGTTAATCCATTGCTATAGTCTGGTATTACTTAAATGTCATTTCTCAGTTGTGATTCTCTTATGAGATGGATGATCTGTCTATATACCTAATAATAGCTGAAACAGACACTACCAGTATTTTCATACTGCATTTACAAGCGGCCATTATAGCAGAATATATTGATTTGGTTTATTAGCCATTTATATTGACATAACTTGGTGGCGAGTATTAACATGAGGAAAAGGCTGAGTCCATATCCTATTTTACTTATTCAACTCAGCTGTCAGGTTGTGTAATTCACTGCTTTGGTCTTGTGCTACTTTTAGTGTCATGTATCAGTTGCATGTCTCCTGGGACAGATTATCTATCTATATATTTAATAACTGAAAGAGACACTAGCAATATTTTATATTGCATGAACCTATGACCATTTAGCAGAATATATTTATGTTGGTTTATTAACCATTTATATTGACATAACTTGGTGGTGAGAAATCTCTATCAATAACTTATAATGGAATTAGCTGTTTATTATAGCGTTCCAAATATGTGTCTTCCCTTTAATCCTGTCAAGGACGGATTTTTTGTTGGTCGAATCCGACTACCTAAACAGCGGGGAAGGGGCTGTTTATTCCTGAACAAACAAACCCTTTAGTTATATATTTATGTATTATATCAAACGCTAAACAGTTATACACTATCCACATTCTACTGGGTCATTTGGAGCATTGTGAGAACAGAGGCATTGCATCATACAAATAAATATTTCAACCTTTTATTTATTATTTGTTTATTAATTAAATAATTAACACTACATTTAGAATCATTAACCTTCATTATTGCTTCTGCGAATAATTATTAAATAATATTGACTTGTCCTAAGAAGTTGCTAATGTCGTCTAATTTGTATCCTTACCGCAGAGAATCTGGTTATTATAACACACAACTGAATCTTATAAACCACTAGACATGATCACAATCTATTATTAATTAAGGCCAAAACATATAATTAATTACTATACCGAATACTGAATTCTGGTATTGAGTTCGGTTAGGTGACTGATCCTTGCTCCATTCGCTTCTTCCAGTTGAAGTCTTTACAATTGGTGCCGTGACCAGGATCTATATACCTATTTAATGCCAAATTGGCACAATTGGTTCTGTGAATGGAACTGCGGTTTCAAAAAGGTTACATTTCAGACGATTGAGATTTTATTATATTATAGGACATTAATTATTTAAAATAAGCCTTGAACACATTTATTCCACATATTACACTTGCACACACACATAACAATAAACAAATACAACTCTATATTTGACTTTCAAAATCCATGCTTGTATATTATTGTCAGAAATAAAATATTCTATATCACGATTGTCTTTCACTCCCATCCAATGTGGCAAAATAGGGCTTGCAGGTACCTAAAAAGAAGAAATGAGAGGTCAATATAGCCAGAAACCAGTTAAAGAAGAAAGAAGAAACACAATTGGAAAAAGCAACCATGCTACCTCAACCAATTTCGCCGAGCATGAAGATGCATTGTGTATTACTGCGTCCTGCGGCAGCCTTGTGGTCTTAAGGTGGCGGTGGAGTTACTTGAGTCTGCGGGGCGTAGGCATGTTGTCCGCGGCCGCGGCGGTGAGAACTGAGGAGCCTCCAAATAGTCATCGGACGAAAAAAAGAATAAAACGCTCCGATTGCTGCTGTTTTCAATAATAGACGTGTTTTACTGAGTTATTGTTCTTCAATTCTGTAATTATGGTTTACTGGGCCGGAATTGACATTTTCTTATTATTTTTCATAATTTTGTTCAAATAAATTTCACGTTTAGGTAAATATTTAAGGTTATATTATATTGGCATCTGTCAAATGGTAGACGTGGGTGATTTTTGGGGTTGCCACAGAAATAGTTATAGAATCCAACAAGTTTAGATTTATTTTTAGGTCCGTTAAAAACTATTTACTGTAGTTACTAAAGAGCTATCTTATCAGTATGAAATAAAATAAGTATGGTTGGAAGATAGATACAGTGAATGATGATCATTGTGCATGTAGTTTAAGCCCCGCAATATCCTACGTTGATTTTAATGTTTACTTGGATAATTTTTCTGATCTATAAAATCCTTGCAAATATAGTTATCTATCGTAATCACATGGTAGTTATGGTAGTTAGGTTACTGTACATAAGGAATATATATCGACGCTGGAACGACTAATTGACTAACGTGCATTTATGAAACTTTACAGTAGAACAAAAACAAAGTATTTTTTTCGGAAAAAAAATCATAACTTTTTTTCTTTTTGTTAGGTATACGATAAAATGATGTATTGACGAGTAGAAGATAATTGCGATGAAAATTTAACTATGATTGCTATTTTTCGAAATAACGTGTATTTTAGAAATAAATTGCACGTTAGCCAAACGGCCTCTAATTGCGAAGCAGGAAAAAGGCTTAACTGCCATTTTTAGCATTGCTTTCAGTACGGGTAGTTAACTAACGTGAGTGTTAACTTCAAACATTAAACCATAAAAATGCATAACTAGGCTAGTATTACAAAACTGTAACCGAATAAAAGGCATTACTGAACATTTGCTCCATTAAGCAAGTCATGTATAATATCTTAAGAAACACTTGCACTAAAGTAAATCCTTTCTTTAGTTTTTGTGCCATAATGCAAATTAGAATTAATTGTTAAATTTCCGATATGGAGTCTTGAATTGAGTTTAATTTCTGCAAATCTTCCATTTAAGATTAAAATCGCTTAATAATAGAACATGGCTTCAATATAGACGTGTAGGATTATTTTAAAGGGCTTAAACTCATATAAAAAAATAATTTACTATGATCCCGTATGGATATCTCCTTGCTAGTTCGAAATATATATGTCGGGCCGTTCTTGACAAAGTTTATGTTAAAAGAAAATCTTACTCGTATAATAACATTACTTAACCAGAATGGCTATAATTATGTAACAGAATAATATGGAGCATAGAGAAATGGAGCCAATTTAAAAAAAACTTGGCTGCACCAGTTTTATGTTCTTCTGAGGTGCACATTGAAATTTTCGTGCACAAGTTCATCTCCTATCAAAGTATTAAGCATGATCTTGATAATTTTATTTCGGTTAGTACGAAAGACAGGCATTTTTTTGCTATGTCCAGACATTGCCAATAAATTATCTTGACACTAAAAAATAATAATTAGTCCATCAGGTGGCAGGGATGGCCCTCCTTTTTTATGTCATAGGGAGCAAACGTGCAAACGGATCGCCTGATGGAAAGCTATAAAACGGTCGTCCATCGCCCATCGCCCACCTGCAACACCAGAGGAGTTACAAGTGCGCTGCCAGCACTTTCAAGTGGGAGTAGGTACGCTCTTTTCTTGAAGGTCATATCGCCCGGAAATACCGCAAACGACATTTCATTTCACAATGCAGTCGTGCGAGTCAAGAAATTTCTAGTAAAACGCACAGTTGTGGACTGCTAACTATCTAAGTGGTGAGAGTTATATATGGAAGTGATAAAAGATGCAGAGAGAGGCTACATCTCTACGCAGCGCCAAGGAGTCAAGGCGATCTGAAATTCACTGTTAGCCGTCGATACGAGTCACTCTCCGTTGAATGGGGTCTAGAGGGAGAAGCTGGTACCATATGTACTTGATCGCCCTAGCCAACAGATAAGAACAGTATTCCTAGTCTGCAGGATTTGATAAGGATTGAGAGAGGTATTTTCCAAGTTGACAAATTAAGTCCTCAGTGGTTCTGTCTAGCCCTGATTCAGCTCATCACTCTGCTCAAGGATTCAGGACTAGGTTAACCCCCTCTTAAAAGCCGGGAATACCCGGCTTTTAAGAGGGAGTGAGGTCATTTCTCATCTGCTGTAAATGGACGACCTCAAGCTGTAACTATGCACCAAAACACCACAATATGGTGGAACTACTGGAAGTAACTGAAACCTTCAGTCGCGCCCTCAAACGGAACGGAACGGCGCCATCGGAACGGATCGGAACAGACCTATCTCCGAAGCTGGAACCTACAAATACCTTGGTATGACACAGTCATTGGGTATTGCGGGCGGAAACATTAAGCAGGCGTTAAAGGACCGTTTTTTTGGTCGCTTGACAAAAGTATTTAACAGTATTTTGTCCGGTGGCGATCACGCGTGCACCTGTGATACCCCTCCTCACTTACTCCTTTGGCGTACTAAGGTGGACTCAGACCGAACGAGACGCTCTGAATCCGAGGGTCCATCAGATGCTCACTACACATCGCATGGGGCAGCCACGCTCACCAGTTGATGAGACTGTACATCTTACGTAAATGTGGATGCCGTGGCTTTTTAAACGCCAAGGATAACTGCCAGGTGTACAGTCTTAGGAAGTATTTCCTAAACAACGAGTGTGCAATTTATCGCGATGTAGTAGCAGTTGACAAACGCCTCACCGCTCTCTCCTTGACAAACGAAAACTGGCGCAGATCAAAGGTGCTTCACATCGATGACCGCAGGTATGTATGGAAGAGCAGGGAGCTACACGGATGGTTCTACAAGGCCCGGGGCCCGGTGTAGATCCGCTCGCGTCAATGAACTGGCTACGCTTGGTTCGGCTGATTTCTACGGGGAAACCGAAGGTTTTGTCTGTGCAATTGCGGACGAAGTAATGATGATGAACAACTACCGGAGATATATCCTGAAGGACGGTACGGTCGACATTTGTCGGGCATCCCGCCGTCACATCTTGCTAACGGCGAGTGCTTGCACAGACACAACCAAGTAGCCAGGATCATTTACCAGCAATTTGCTCTTCGATACGGTCTTGTGGAGTCTGAGGTGCCATACTACAAGTATGCACCGATGGCAGTTCTCGAGACAGGTCGTGCCACGCTCTAGTGGGATCGATCTATCACCACAGACATGACTATATTGTAGCCAATAAGCCTGATACCGTGTTGGTAGATCGATCCAAGCACCAGACAGTACTCGTCGACATCACCATCCCCCATGACGAGAACCACTTGGGCTTTGCCCCGCTGCTAGCGGCAGGTTGATATAAAGTATATATGTCATTTATTTTGTATATTTTACTTTGGTATATAAATATATAAAAGTAAAATAACTTTTTATATTTAATATACCATTTGTACAATTGTTGTATGAAAAACCTGTCCAAAGAAATGTGAAATGAGTGAATAAGTGGCAAAACTTTATTAATTACATCCCTACATTTGCACAAGTAAGACGGTAGGGACTTACACCCCCGCAACATGCACGCGCAGAAATAACGACCATCGGACCCGTTAATAAAACTCAATACTGCCTACTCACATGTGCTTGTGCACGGTTCGTTTGTTAAAAATAATATTTACAAAAAGGCGGCTTGCCAATTATTTACCTATTTTGTGAATAAATATCATAATAAACATGTATTTAAACTTAAGTGTGTCTTCGTTAATTCAAGTAGTCAAAACAGTTTAATGTAAATAACACTATTTAAAACTAACCCGATATTCACGAAAAGTAAAATGGACTCTCGATCAGCAAAATTTGGCACGAAAGTCGACACATCCTTCCTCGAGTAGCTTTGACCGACGACTAACGAGCCGGACCTCTCCTAAGTTCTTGAAAATTTTTACGCTTACCCGCAGTATTTTGTTTTTATGGAGCCCAGAATGAAACGGTTAAACTTCGGATGTAACATTATAATTTTCTAGACTATTAGCGTAAATACCATAAACTTGTGCTTCACCAGTTGGGATAAACAGCTAACGTGCAATACCCATGTATCACGATTTTAGAAAAAGGTCTAACCTCCACTAAAAGCATTTTTTTGACCCCAGCAAAATGGCTATTTAGCCAACGGGAATGAAATTTCCGAAAACAAAAACCGCTAAAGGTAAAAAAATATTTTACGTTTTAACTAACGGGCATTTTTTTTAAATCTCGACAAAATGCTGGCTCTTTAGGCAAAAGTTTTTTAGTAAATCTACTTTTTCTGAATTGCTAACAAGCCAAAAAAGTCCTCCGATCGAGCTCAAACCCGGCTCACTAGACGCAGAAAAATTCGCTGATTTCAACGGTGTATATAACTCCATTTGCCCAAAAATGGCTCGTTAGTCAATTAGTCATTCCAGCGTCGATATATAGTGTATATTATATAACGTGCATTAAAAATTATCGACATTAATTACGGATCACTAATTAGTCCACACTTATTTCCATGATACTTATTTTATTTATCTCGCTACTTGCCGTATTTTATGCTTCTATCTATGTAAATTATTATTTTATTAATTTAAAATTTTAATTAATTTACTTGATATTTTAATATTTTACTTGATAATTTGCTGGATTTTATGCCAGCCTGGCAACTCTAGGACAAAGTCGCGTTCGAATACCAGTTTCACCGTAATAGTTGGAAATGTTTTAGTTTCTGTATAATCTATTTTTGTAAACTGTATTTGTGATTGTATACTGGTTGTTTTCCATTACGATAAATAAATGAGGTGCGTTGCGCTGTAAGCAGAGTGTCAATCAGGCAATAAAATAATGAATGTCAGACAGGGATAATGCTGAAGGATGAAAGTGTGTGCGGGGCGTATCGGATTACTTAGTGAAAGGGTTATGAATTTCTGGACGAAAATGTCAAGTGAGTGTCAAATGATAATATGGAATGCAGGTTATTTTGTTTGAATACAAGTCGGACTTCCGGTTCGTGTCCCAAGATGGCCGCATGCGTTTAAGTTTAGTTGTTCATTATTTATTCATTTTAGTTGTTCAATGTGTAGTATTGATAGCGTATTGTGCAGTGATCCAACGTATGAGTGAATAGCTAATGAAGATTTCAACTTGAAGCGTTCATAGCCCTTCCTGGGTCAAGGCCCGATAGTCCGCGTGGTTTTTTGTAAATCGCTATCACTTTACAAAAAGCACGATTTCTTCAACTCACCGTACAACGTGGTACCAATCCTCTATCTAGTCGCCTAGTGCGATTGGCAACGAGACATTGGCAGTAATGGTCGCTTAACTGTGACCGGTTGCCATTTTTAAAAAAATAGAATAGAATAGAATACAAGTCGGTATTCATGTAAATACGGCTATTAAATTGTGTTTACGTTACGTGAAATAAATAAGTGTAGTGTTCTGTGGTGCATTATGTACTATGAGAGTTATATATCACGTGAACTGTGTATTTTAGGTGGTTTTGTACCAAGTTCGGGTAAGTTGTGTTCTGAGGCGAACTACTTACTTTTAAAGTTGTGAATATTAGACGTCGAGAAATGTGATTTAACCCAGCTATGCCAAATATAGTACATATCTTATATCTGATATTTATTATTGCTAAGCGTGCTCTGCCTAAATTCTGTTTACGCCTTTGAGTTCTTATGAAAAATGAAGTTCTGTTTTAGGCATTATAAAATTCGTAAAATTTATTTTAGTTGTAAAGAACCTTGTCCTCTTTTAACTTTAGGTCTTATTAAGTAATTGTTATACGTATAGATTAGGTACTAATTCTATGTGCATATATTTCCATGAAAAGATATTTTAGTTATTTTTTTTTATAATCATGATTATCATATATCAGAGGGTAGGACATATTAACTATTGTTAAGTCTTACTAGTCTTGGTAAATAAAGGTTTTGGGTAGTTTCTGGTTGAAATTATGTCTAATATTGGATATATCATCTGCCAGTTAGCGGTTGTAAATGATGGAGAATATATACATTGAAAATAATTAGGAATAACCATGAAATCAATAATTATTTTAATAGTAGGCTGTGGAGGTTGTCTGGTTGTGTTTATTTATGTATTCTATTTTAATTTATATAAAATAGATTGGTATCTTATTTTTATTTTACCTTTCGGGCATATTTATTATTATAAGCCTTTCTGAATAGCCATTAACTTTGCTGCTTTTCAGCATAGGCCTTCCCAAGGTTTTCCAAGTCACCTTGTTGTTTTGTTGTACCTAGGGCATAATTCCATCACATCTTTAGCTCATTTTCCCTATTAGTTCTTTAAGATGTCTTGTCCAGTCCTATTTTAGGTGGATACATTTTATTATGTTGGTTACTTCTATTCTTATCTCATAATTTTGTGTGAGAGAAAGCTTGTCTTGTAACTTAATAGTTAGAATACTTCTCTTCATGCTGTGTTGATACGTTGTAGAGCTTTAGTATTTGTAAATCATATTCGGTAGAATGTTAGTATCAGATTCTTTCTTTTAGAATTCCATTCCTAGTGATAATCATCCTAACATTCATTTCCTTGTTGGTGATATTATTTGTCCAAGATATGTATATTCCTCCACTAAACTGTTGTTCGGGGTTACCGGGTTTTATATGGTCTGTCAGTACTTTTGTTTTCCTTTATTTTTAGTAAGCCGACCTTTTGCTTCTAAAAACTAGTTGGTTGATCATTTCCTATAATTTAATTTTGTTATTTATTTAATTATGTTTAATTTACTCTAGCTTGCATTTACAAGTAGGGACATAGCAGTGCTTCTTTTGTAGACCGGGATGTAACCTTCGTGTCTCTGTGTTGTGTGTTGATAATGATAACTAGTGATTTTAATGAATTTTGGTTAAAGTGGATGTGTGGTGAAGTGATTCAGATGTTTTAGTGAATTGAAGTGTCAGTTATGGTTGTATTTTACATAAATAATACAATATTCAGTGAAAAAAAAATTATGATATTAGTGTTTAGTTAAGTGAATCAAGGAATTGTTTTGTTAAGTGATTCAAGAAGAAATGAAGCATATGATGTAATGCAGGAAAGTCTTATATAGACAAGTCCGTGGGGCGGCACTACTAAGGAACAGAACTAGTCGCCATTCATCAAGCATGTTAGTTAAGCGGAAACATTAAAATTCACATAAATAATATATACCAATTTAATTTTATTTCCATGTGTTTCGTTATATTTGTAGATTTATATAATAGTTGTAGAATGCTTTTGGTTGGTAGGGAAATGCGTGAGTGGGGTCGCGAACACCTCCCAGTATTATATATATTTTGATTTTGTTAATACAAAGTATGTATGTATATGAACATTTGTTCATGCACGAAAGCAATTTATAAATGCAGTGAGTTAAAGTTAATAGAATATGACTTCCCTTGTAAAAGTTCCTTGATCGATCTATTTTTTTTTTTTTTCATATATTTAAGACGCCTCTTGGCAGGAAGACTTGGTTTTTCTTTTTCTTCTTTTGTTTGGTTTACTCATTTTTCTTCTGCTCTTAGTTATACTATAATATTTTGGTTATCTTATTTTCTCCTTCTCTGTTAGCTTTGGGTTTTCTTTCTTTTCTAGAACTTAATTCTGGTAAACGCCATTAAGTTCTGCGGGGCGGATGTAACGGAATTATGCTCTTGGCCGGTGCTTTGTGGCGTGGGGCGCCATCTGTTGGTTTATTGGGAGTCTATTGTAAATGATCGGCGGCTGCGCTGCCTTACCTTACAACGCCATCTCGTAATTCATTGGTGAATTAAGTATTGTATTTAAATCTTTCACACTAGAGGGCGTTGTGATGAACAGGGATAAAACACATGTACACAGATAGTTCCGCTAGCCGACGCAGTGGCGCTTATTGGAAGAAATTGAAGGATTTTTATCGAGAAAGTTCGGGATGGGTAGCTCTGGAAAAAAACGATGGATATAGGGGGACGAACGGAAGGCCTGGGGGTATTCGGGCTTTATCGAGGGTGTAAAGAGAAAACTCTGACGGATAAGTATCGGAAATCTGCTGTTAGACCACGCATTGGCTCAAATAGGGTTTGCGAGGAACTGTTGGAGTAAATGAGCTGTTCTGGGTTTCGGAAGAGTGAGTTTATGGTCATGTGAGGTGTGGTGTGAAGGGTTATTATGTCGGATTGGTTGCTTGCAATAATCCTTATTGCAAGAGAGGTAAGCGCTATTGTTTATTTCCACATTAAGGAACTTTAGAGAAATGTCTATTCCGGCCAGGTTCCTTTAACACTATGTGCATTTCCATGACTCATTTTACTGTTCAATGGAGCCCTCATGACGAGAGTGTCAAGATACATGCTAAGTGGTTGAGAGTTATCCGCACTGTGTTTCAGCTTGTAGTTCAAACAAGTACCAAACCTGTATATTTTATGTAATTGTGGATAAATAAATTATCCCCAGAAATAGCTGTGTTACTAATTACATTCCTATACACTATACTGGCTGTATACGCCTTACACATATATTTTACTCTTGGTATTGGTATTGGTACACAGATTTGTCTCTGTTTAAAAATAGCTACAGAGGCAGGCCTGTCTTGGAGGTATAAGGTATGTGGTAAACTCTCTCCTTCGAAGCAATGTCAATGAACAGAATGATTCGACTTGGTGGAATATACTATTTTGGTAGTCGTTTGGTTGTCTGTTCCAGATTGACATTAGAGGCTCAGCTGATATGGCGACTGGTTTGCAAAGACCTCTGTGTCATACATAGTACCAGGATCGAAGTGTATTGGGGTTAGTATCATTTCGTCTAAAACGCAACTAGTACTGGTGGTAATAGGTCTAAAACGCTGCTAGTCTAAAACGCATCTCGTCTAAACTGCAACTGGTCTAAGTAGCTACTAGTCTACGTCGCTACTGGTCTAAGTAGCATCTAGCCTAGCAGACAATACGCAACTGGTCTATAACGCATTTCGCCTAAAACACAACTGGTCTAATATGCACCTAATCTATATCGCAACTGGTCTAATAAGACATCTAGCCTAAGACGCGACTCGCTTAAAGCTAAAAAAGTCTAAAAAATTTGATCGTCGGTAAGTTGGTTCAGCCTTTTATTTCCTGTAAGGACCCTGCAGCAAACTTAGGGAAAAGGTGGTTTCAGTCAAGTCGCACTAAATTTTAGTATGATGTAGATTCAACTCCTGATTGGAAATCCACGCTGCGTAGTGGTCCCACAGAGGAAACCGAACGGTGACAACACAATCTGTGTGGGGTGAGCACGTTGAAGAGTGTTCCCGAGCATCTCTCCTGAGGTGTACGTCCTCATCTCTGCCCTTCGTGAGTAGGTTGCGTAGTGTAGTGTGACAAGGACACGGCGAGGACCGCTCAAGACGTCAATCCAGACTACGACTTTGACTGTTAGGATTCTGTTTCCATCGTTTTTATCCCCATGGATCCCGCAACCCTTCTCCGCGAAGCGGCCCGTTCCGAGGACCCCGAGGAAGCCATCGAATCGGTTGCTGGCTTGGTTTTACGCTTTTTCAAGTTCTTCACAGCAGGCGACTTCAATTCTAAGCACACCGCGTGGAAGTGCGTAGCATCTAACCCAAACGGCGTTCAGCTTTTCAACATCTTAGCCAGAGAAATAACCGAATTCTCAATTATTCCCCCTAGGGAATCGACTCATATTCCAACTATTGTCGAACACCGACCCGACATATTAGATGTGGCCCTTGTGCAGAACGTAACCTTACAGTTGCGTTCTGTAGAAGTGGTTACCGCGTTCGATTCCGACCATTTGCCGGTCATTTATAAATTCGGACCAAACCCCGGTAACCCTCCACCTAGGACCAAGACGATCGTGGATTGGGCCAAGGTGGAAACAGATCTCTTAAAGACAACGACCCCCCACTTAGATTCAATCTCTTTTCCTAACGTAATAACTACGACCGACGAGACAGACACAGCTATTGCCGCTTTTACAAAGCACCTTATCACCATTCAAGGTGAGGCCTCGAGGGAGGTTGAGGCGGCCGATATCGACCGCCGACCCCTCCCTCTGGACCTAGTTAATTTGTTAAAGCGGGAAAATAGAGCCCTGAAGGACAAAATAGTGAAAACAAGTCCTTGCTGTGGTCTTTGCAAAGCGAATTCCGCAGGAAGGCTACCGAGTTTCGGGCGAACTCATTCTGTGATAATTTGGAAGAGATAATGCCTAGTCATCTTGCTTACTGGAAACTGGCTAGATCTCTTAAATATGACACAGTCTATTCTATTCCCCCTTTGGATCGTCCGGGTCACCCAACCCCCACGGTTCAAAACTATGAAAAAGATGAATGCCTTGCGGGCAGTTTAGAGTCACAATGTACCCCGAGTCTACTTCACGCCGATGACACTCATGTCGCATGGATTGATTCGGAAGTTGAGTGGAAGTCTCAAGCCCCCCCGTTAGTCCCCCCCCCCTTAGAACCCGTAACAGTACGTCAGAAAATTCCCGGGATCGGATGGCATCTCCAACCGTATCCTCAAGCTTCTTCCCGAAGCTTTGCTCCTCTTTCTTGTCAGCATCTTCAATGCTGCCCTCACCAATGCTGATCCGGTGATCGGGATTCACAAGCCGGGAAAACCCCGCACCTCTTCCACTAGTTATAGGCCGATCAGCTTGCTTAGCTCCCTTGGGAAGCTATACGAGCGGATCATTCTTAGGCGAATACTCAACTTTTCGTATGAGAATTCGATCCTCATAGACGAGCAGTTCG
Source organism: Apotomis capreana (assembly GCA_947623375.1). Classification (NCBI taxonomy): domain Eukaryota; kingdom Metazoa; phylum Arthropoda; class Insecta; order Lepidoptera; family Tortricidae; genus Apotomis; species Apotomis capreana. The sequence continues at coordinate 9,948,472 of OX392503.1, read as the reverse complement.
GCTTTAGGTCCGGACACTCGTGCGTCCATCAGGTGCACCGTATCGCAGAGCATGTGTTGGACATGATTTTATTTTATTTTATTTTATTTATTAATTAATTTACACGTAAATTCACAGTATACACCAAAACATTTACATGAAAAACTACAAACAATCACTTCACAACTAGCAGTAGGTACACAATTACACATTTAAAACATATCAATATGTACATGAAGTTAGGAAGGCCAGAACCTTCCGATAAAAGATCCCTGGACTATCGGCGAATACGTCAATATCCCCAGCGTCCACTGTGATGCGGTTTAAGACCGCGATTGCTCGGGATGTGGGAGCGTTCGCGCCACGCCGGGTGCGCGGGCGGGGGCGGGAGGCGGGCGCCGCGAACAGACGCCGGCGCCGCCGCGCCGCCACTGCGCCGCCGTCGGCGTCCTCCGCCGGGAGCCGAGCCGGCACGAGCAGCCCCATACGCTCCAGCACCGATGGGTTGTCGACTTTATTATTTAAAAGGTCGTAGTAGTGCACTATATGCAGCAGTTCACGCCTAGCTTCGAGAGTGTACAACCTTACCATGCCCGACACGAAAAGTGATGGGTACAAAAACGGATAATATCCATACAATCGTTTGTACATATACCGGGCGAACTTTTTCTGCACTCTCTCTAGCATGATGGTATACTTATTCTCGTGGGGGTCCCATACGGCGGCACCGAATTCGAGCCTACTACGGATATACGCAACGTACAGCATAACTGCCACCCGTACAGTAGAGAACTGTGATGCGATCCTCATGATGAACCCCAGAGTTTTGGACACCTGCTTACATGTCGTTGTTACGTGTTGGCGAAAGTCCAGTTGTTTGTCTAGAGTCAGTCCTAGGTCACGTACTTCATCAGTTCGCTGCAGTGTGACACCTCTAAGGGTGTAGGTGGTGGTAATTGGCGAGCGCAGCCTGGAGAAGGTAACAGAAACGCATTTGGATACGTTAAAGTACAGTCGGTTATCCTCACTCCACTCAGCTATGGCGTCGATGTCACTCTGTAGTTTTAGTCTGTCGTTGTCGTCCCCTATTCTATGGTATAGTTTAATGTCATCTGCGAACATTAAACACCCAGCCGTATTGACGACATCTGGCAAGTCATTTATCATTATCAAAAATTGAGTAGGCCTTAAGGTACTCCCTTGACTGACGCCGGAACGAGTATAGAAAGGGCGCGACTCAAATCCTGCAAATTTAACATATTGCATTCGATTTTGCAGATAACTAGCAAAGAAATGCAAGAGCTTGGGTGTAAAACCCAAGTCCGCGAATTAACGCAGTAGTATATCATTATCCACAAGATCGAATGCTTTTTTAAAATCAAAATATGCCGCGTCCACTTGCATACGGGCATCCATGGCCTCGGTTATATAATCGACCAGAACTATATGGTTTGTTGTAGTCGACCGGCCTGCACGAAAACCATGCTGAGCGTCGCTAAATTGTACCGTGACCTGTCGAGTAATGGAGTAGTCTATAACCGACTCAAACAACTTACCAAATACCGACAACACGGCAATAGGCCTAAATTCTGACACGTCAGACCCTTTGCCGCTCTTAGGCACCGGCGTTACCCGGGATAATTTCCAGCACGAAGGGTATACGGCACATTGTAAGGAAAGGTTGTATATGTGTAACAGTGGTAACTCTAGTGCAGATATACAATCCTTTACCAGAAACGAAGGTATCCCGTCAGGCCCAGGCGAAGAGCGGGCTTTGAGGCGCTTGGCGGCCCGGCGCAGGTCACCGGTGCCGACGGCGTCGACGGCGACCCGTGTCGCGTCGCGCGCGCCCCGCGCTCGCGCCGCGCTCTCTCGCGCCGCCTCCTCGGGATCTAGCCTAGGTAAATCGTTGTGGAACACAGAGCCAAAGTACTCCGCAAACGCTTCTACAGCATCCTGGCCAGTCACAGTCCTGTCTTTATAGGTAAAGGTGTCATGTCGTTTCCTGTCTTTACGCTTGCTTTTAGCATACTGCCAAAATTTCGCGGGATCGTCCGTTATGTCGCGTTCAATATCCGCCAAATGTTTTTTGTAGGCGTTGGCGATGAGAGACTTGACATGCCCTCTGTAGTATTTAAATAGTTCCCTATTGAATTCCGCACCCGTTTCTTTATGATCTGGTTTGATTGAAGTAGTTTGATTAGTGTTCCTACTTCTCTCTAGTGCACTCCAAATATTGCCGAATTTAAGTATCTCTAGGTTTAGCTATTTAACTAAAAAGTGTCGGGGTTTCAACGACAGGTCGCATATTACTTATGTCCAATACATATAAGTTACTACTTAGGTTAGTCGAGTTTAAGTCTACTTCCATCTTTAGAAAACAGCAAATGTTTTACTTAAACCAACTGCATTTTATACGAGACACTACTTAGGTCAGTTGTGGCTTAGACCCCTTACTACTTAGACCAGCTAAGGCTTAGACCACGTACTCTTAGGCCAGCTGTGTTTTAGACCACTCACTAGTTAGACCAGTAGCGACGTAGACTGGTAGCTACTTAGACCAGTTACAGTTTAGACGAGATGCGTTTTAGACTAGCAGCGTTTTAGACCTATTACCACCAGTACTAGTTGCGTTTTAGATGAAATGATACTAACCCGGGCTGTGCACTGTTGTGTCTAATACCATCTACTAAAGACTTGGAGTTTCCTCTGACGAGGGAGATGGTTGGCGACTATCGACTTTGCAGAGACCCTTTGTCAATCGACTATAAGTCTTAATTTGGGACGACGACTAAACCCATATTTGATCCAGGTTGAATTTGATCTCTAATAATTAGAAGAGTGCTGATGGGAAGAGTTTTGGTATGGGTAAAGGTTTTACAAGGTAAAATATCCTACCCTTCCCTCTGACTCTCCTGACACAACTTCATATTTTATCATAAGAAACGGCTGGTTTCATTGTTATCTCAAATTATTACCATCACCCAACCATGTTGTGTTAATCCATTGCTATAGTCTGGTATTACTTAAATGTCATTTCTCAGTTGTGATTCTCTTATGAGGTGGATGATCTGTCTATATACCTAATAATAGCTGAAACAAACACTACCAGTATTTTCATACTGCATTTACAAGCGGCCATTATAGCAGAATATATTGATTTGGTTTATTAGCCATTTATATTGACATAACTTGGTGGCGAGTATTAACATGAGGAAAAGGCTGAGTCCATATCCTATTTTACTTATTCAACTCAGCTGTCAGGTTGTGTAATTCACTGCTTTGGTCTTGTGCTACTTTTAGTGTCATGTATCAGTTGCATGTCTCCTGGGACAGATTATCTATCTATATATTTAATAACTGAAAGAGACACTAGCAATATTTTATATTGCATCAACCTATGACCATTTAGCAGAATATATTTATGTTGGTTTATTAACCATTTACATTGACATAACTTGGTGGTGAGAAATCTCTATCAATAACTTATAATGGAATTAGCTGTTTATTATAGCGTTCCAAATATGTGTCTTCCCTTTAATCCTGTCAAGGACGGATTTTATTGTTGGTCGAATCCGACTACCTAAACAGCGGGGAAGGGGCTGTTTATTCCTGAACAAACAAACCCTTTAGTTATATATTTATGTATTATATCAAACACTAAACAGTTATACACTATCCACATTCTACTGGGTCATTTGGAGCATTGTGAGAACAGAGGCATTGCATCATACAAATAAATATTTCAACCTTTTATTTATTATTTGTTTATTAATTAAATAATTAACACTACATTTAGAATCATTAACCTTCATTATTGCTTCTGCGAATAATTATTAAATAATATTGACTTGTCCTAAGAAGTTGCTAATGTCGTCTAATTTGTATCCTTACCGCAGAGAATCTGGTTATTATAACACACAACTGAATCTTATAAACCACTAGACATGATCACAATCTATTATTAATTAAGGCCAAAACATATAATCAATTACTATACCGAATACTGAATTCTGGTATTGAGTTCGGTAAGGTGACTGATCCTTGCTCCATTCGCTTCTTCCAGTTGAAGTCTTTACAGCATCTAATCAATATTGTAAGTGTACTAATTGTACACTATGCTTAATAGTTCCGATTTTGTTACCAAGGTTCCTATTATTGTTACTGTCCCTTGAAAATATTAGAGGTTTTTGTTGTTTTTTGTTAATTATTTGTTTAATAACATACATTTAATACATGTTTAAAATATAATTTAGATGGTCTAATAAATTGCTCAAGAATTATAGACCCATCTCGCTTCTGAGCCATGTCTACAAGCTCTTTTCTAGGGTCATCACGAATCGTCTCTCAAGCAGGTTCGATGAATTCCAGCCTCCCGAACAAGCCGGGTTTCGAAAAGGCTTCAGTACCATAGACCACATACACACGCTGCGGCAAGTTATACAGAAAACCGAAGAGTATAATCTGCCACTCTGCTTAGCGTTTGTGGACTATGAGAAGGCCTTTGATTCCGTCGAGACATGGGCAGTACTACAGTCCCTCCAGCGATGCCGAATTGACCATCGGTATGTCGAGGTGCTCAGGAGTGTGTACAACAACGCCACTATGTCAGTCCAAGTACAAGACCAGTGTACGGAGGCGATTCCATTGCAGAGAGGTGTTAGACAAGGAGATGTAATATCTCCGAAGCTCTTCACCAACACAATGGAAGACGCCTTCAAGCTCTTGGAATGGCAAGGACTTGGCATCAACATAAATGGCGAGTACATCACGCACCTTCGGTTTGCTGACGATATCGTGGTCATGGCGGAGACGCTGGAGGATCTCGGTATAATGCTGGATGATCTCAACCGAGTATCCCAACAGGTAGGCCTTAAGATGAACATGGACAAGACGAAGATCATGTCGAATGTCCATGTAGCACCCACCCCAGTATTGGTTGGGAACTCGGTCCTCGAAGTTGTCGACGAATACGTCTATCTAGGTCAGACGATCCAATTAGGCAGGTCCAACTTCGAGAAAGAGATCAATCGACGGATTCAACTCGGATCGCAGCGTTCGGGAAACTGCGAAGTGTTTTCTCGTCCAAGATACCTCAGTGCTTGAAGACAAAAGTCTTCAACCAGTGCGTATTACCGGTGATGACCTACGGAGCCGAGACGTGGTCTCTAACTATGGGCCTCTTAAGGAAGCTCAGAGTCACTCAGCGAGCTATGGAAAGGGCTATGCTCGGGATCTCTCTACGTGATCGAATCAGAAATGATGAGATTCGTAGACGAACTAATGTCACCGACATAGCAAACAGGGTTAGCAAACTGAAGTGGCAATGGGCAGGGCACATAGCTCGAAGAACCGATGGCCGTTGGGGCAGAAAGGTTCTCGAGTGGAGACCACGTACCGGCAAGCGCAGCGTAGGACGGCCACCCGCAAGGTGGTCGGACGACCTGGTCAGGGTTGCGGGGACTCGCTGGATGCGGGTCGCTTCTATCCGGCCCATGTGGAAGTCAATTGAGGAGGCCTGTGTCCAGCAGTGGACGTCCTATGGCTGAAATGATGATGAATGATGAATAAATTGGTCTTCAAAGATATTTTAAATAACTCAATTTGATACGCGTGATATTGTAATTTCAAACCTGGGGGGGTATTCGACCAATTTTAGAGATATAATGGAGATCTCTCATTTTCATCGCCATCCGTCACTTTTGACGTGTGCCTACTTGACAAGTGGCGATATCGCAACTTCGTCAATTCGGACGCGCAAAATTTCCATTTCTTTGTATGTGACGGCATAAATAACAAGCGCATACTTTAAATTGACCGCGTAGTACGTGAAATTAGTCCGTTACGTTTCGTTCAAAACAGAAATTTATATACATGAATAACATTTTTGACAATCATTATCGCCTTCGTATTTCCAAAATTGAGATGCTGAGTTTTGACTAAATGGTAACGTACAAGAGTAGTTACCATTATATCTTTAACTTATCGGAAAATAGTAAGCAATTTTTATGAAAAAATATACGCGTATTGGTTATTACTATGTTAACTAATAAATAAATTCAATGTAATTCGTATGTGTTTATTTTATTTCCCGTTTGAATTAAGGTAACAAAACCGGAAATTTTGATTGCCTCGGCTCAATGAAATAAACTTTACAGTTAAAATTACACATCTAATCTCTGTCAAAAATTAATAAACTGAATCCTTACATAACAGTTAAATAATAAGCAACAACAAAATCATTAAAATGTGATATTTTTTCTTTGTTACGACTATCCGAGAAATGTACAAACTTTTTGAGAAATGCTCGCATATCCAAATATATTTCTTTACAAGTTTGTCGTATCGCAAAAATGCTAGAGTGCATTAAGCCAACCACCTATTTTTAATGAATAGGTATTTAAAGTGAGTTTAAATAAAATTTTAGAAATGAATTAATAACGTGTTTAATTCAGTATCAGCTTTATTGTAGGTGCCTTTTAAATGAATGTAAATCGGTATTTTACTGATTTATAACCACCAACGCCAAATTCGCCAACGCGTTCATATAAAAAGCCGTTTTAATTAACTTATTGCTTGAATCAGAGCCACATTGTCTAATAAAGACAAAGGTGTACTAATGAGAGAGCACGGAATAAGACCGGAATGTTGATTAGCTACTTAAAATACTTGTCGCAGGATTGGACAAACGCGGGCGCGGGCGGCTTCGTTAGTATTTATTGTTTATTCCCAACTACTACAACTTTATTTTGTCAAGCGAGAATCCCATTTCACGTGAATGTGTGAGATCAATCACTCTTTGTTCGTCTAAATTTGCCTTTGACTCGTTTTCAGGCTGTTTGTGAAGCTGTTTTGCGCGAAATTTTTAAGAGGCATTTTTTAAATAATAAGGAAATAATTACAATGGGTTATTTCAAAAAATATTTCTTACTCGAGAGAATGTTACCTAATTATATTAAATAACCAATATACCTAATGAATGTAAAATAAATATCCAGGACAATTATATATTTATACAATCCAAAACGCAGGTGCAAAAAGTTTTGCTCATCACATATATAATATACTTACTTTATATTGGGATTCGAGCTTTTAACCATCCCTCTTATTTTAGTTAAGCTACATCTTTCACATATCCATGTAAACAATTATTCATTGACTAAGATAAGCTTAACATTTAATTATTCTATGCTATAAATTCAAAAACATGCACTTTAGTAACTAACTTTCATAATTTCCTCTCAATATCATAAATGATGATATTATCCGTATTATGAAAATCAATAAAGCTGAAAACCGTATAAGTCAGGGGGCGCGAGGCTGCCAAAATTGCTAATGACCGCGAGCGGTCGCGGTGTGGAGCCAAAAACCAATTTGCCGCACTAATAACAACACTGCTTGCTTATTATACATGGCGATAACCACAATAATGATCTTTAAATATAATGCGCTACAATCAAGTTTATCTAGAAAAAGTTTGATTTAAAATTTTAATACCTCTATTTCGAAACGGATATTAGTAATAATAACAAAAACCGGCCAAGTGCCAGTCGGACTCGCGCACCGAGGTTCCGTACAAACACTTTCCATCTTGACTGGAAGGGTTAAGTTAAGTTTTCACCTGGTATGTATAGCGCCGCATACAAATGAGGTGCACAATTAACGCAACCGATCACGTTTGTTGTATGAGAGTCCCACTTAAATATTTATTTCATTCTGTTTTTAGAATTTGTTGTTGTAGCGGCAACAGAAATACATCATCGAAAATTTCAACTGTCTAGCTATCACGGTTGATGAGATACAGCCTGGTGACAGACGGATAGACAGACAGACGGAGGTACAGCGGAGTCTTAGTAATAGGGTCACGTTCTTTACCGTTTGGGTACGTAATCCTATAAATAAGCCCGGGCCTTATCCCGCTGCCGGCGGCACCCTAGGTTAGGTTTTTTATAATCTTTTTACATTTTGTTATTACTTTATTGTATCTTCCTAATAATAATATTATAAACGTGAAAGTTTGGATGGATAGATGGATGGATGTACGTTCCACTTAATCTCAAAAACTACTGGATGAATTTTTATGGAATTTACCAGTTATGTACATTATATTATCAGAATAGGATATAGGCTATCATTTATAACAAATTTTATCCCTTTTAGGGACGAAAACGGGATTAAACTTTGTATGGAGAGCAAATAATTGTTGTTGCAACAGATCCCTATCTACCTACATGTGATTGTTTTGACGTTAACTTATTATCAATATAAAATTAATTATTTCGTCTGGGCCTACGGCAGACCTTTACGAAATGCATACCAAACTATTATTTGTAAAAAAAAACAATAAATTCTGACATGGGAACACGTATCCGCAAAATTCGATTAATCGCGTAATCTCAAGAATTAAATACATAAAATTTTACAAATTTGAACAATGACATTTGATTTGATAGATACGCACATCATCTGAAAATAGTAAATATATATTAGACTAAACGCATTGCTCCCAACTTAACACTTTGCACGCCGATCACGAGAACCACTCGGTACGCATTTTTTCTCTAATTCGCCGGCCATTTTAATAACTGCCATGTCTAGCTCGCCGATGACGAGTACCACTCGTGGCACTTTTTTTCTTAGAGTCGCGGATAACGAATAGTACTCGTGATCAGATTTCATACTGTCTGTATTAAAATATCGAACACAGTTCGTGATCCGCTTAATAGCAACGTGTAGAAGAACGTTTAAGCTACCCGCACACATACAATTTATTAACGTGAGGGGTGGGGGAACGGCATGACGATGCGTCGCCCGCGCTGCCTCGTCAGTGCGCTGCGCGGGCTACCTAACAAATCCATGTTAGAGTTTTATTTTTTCATAAAACGAGTTCTTTTCAGCGACAGTTTTAATATAAAATAAGTATTATAAACACATTGTTTTATTTTTATCATTATAAAATACTGAAACACCTCTTAAATAAAAAAGAAATTATTTCTGTATCTACGCTAATTATTATTTTATAAATCTTACAATATCACCGAAAATCGCCGGCGAACCATAGGTGGCGCCTTAAAAAATGCGCGGCGTTCTTGGGAAAAAGAGCATCACGAGTGGTGCTCGTGATCAGCTCTTGGAGCGCGGTACCGATTATAACTGACGGCGTGCAAAGTGTTAAACAATCCAATTATCTGTATGTAGGTATGTTTAGTATAGTCAACGTATACCTTTAGGTTTCTTTTATTGGCAGATAGACGTCAATTAAATAAAAGTTTATTATATAGATTTTTTATTTATGTTTATTGTTTCGAGCGGGAACATGTTTTCTTTGTAGTTTATGTATATTTATACAACAATATTTTCTTTGTAGTTTATTTGCATTTTATTCAAAAATACCAAGTCGTAGAAAAAGTATTGAGTGCAACGTTCTATAAGTAAGTCAAAAAATGCGCGTGGCGTCTTCTCTGACGGGTAACAGCCATTTATAGACTTATTTCAATGATTTCTGGGAAATTCCAGCAAACCCGATTTTTACCTCTTTTCGGTTATTTTTCTAATATCACCGATCGATAATCCGATTGTGATTTAACCGGTTATTGCATTCACTGTTGACAGACTAATGAACGAAATGAGTCATTTGAATATGTATAAATATATTTTTTTTGTGAAAAAGCGACTTCAACGAGAAACCTCTTTTAGTGATTTTGGTTAGCAAATCTCATTCTCACATTAAAAATACCCAAATCCCGATAGCACATGTAGTATTTGAAGAATTCCCTCGATTCCTCTAGGATGCTATCTTCAGATCCTAACTATGTCGGAATGTTTTTTTTAAGTCGGTTCACAAAATAATGTCGTAGTATTGAAGTCTCAAACATAAAAAATACAGAGGAAATGAGAACTACCCCTTTTTGGAAGTTGGTTGCAAATTAAAGTCAGCCGACGAGTTAAGCTACTTTAACCATACTTACTTTCAACCACCTTCTTAAACGGGCATCTTGATTTGGAATATTTCAACGATTTGTAAACGGCTAACAGTACACAGTTTCTCAAGAGAGACATTCTACGCCATCGAAGTTGCGGGCACAGCTATATATAATTAAGGCGAAAGTTAGTATTTCTTCACGCTCAAACAACTGAAACTTATTTCTGGTCTGAGGTACCTGACACCCTGGACTAACATATAGGCTACGTTTTATCCTGAAATAATGTAGTGATCCCGTGGGATGAGCGGGTAACACCGCGGGGATCAGCTGGTACTTTATATATTTTATTGTAAAAATCCTTTCCTAAGATTCCAAATAAATAGGTACGTGAATAATAATGTGATAGTATGCTACTAGAACACCGCCTACATTAATTCCTATATAAATAACTCAGCTAAAAACATTTCTTATTTTTTTTAGGACTCACGTTCCAACGATATTTTATTAATTTAAGATTTTACTTTGCCCGTGAACAAATAATTTTCATCCATCGTTAAAATTCCGAAGTCAGTAATACCTTCGCATCATAAATCGAAAAAGAAATCCTAATTTGCGGCGGAATAAGGTAAGAGTTTCATAAGGTTTCCCTTTTAGAGGCAGAATTTTCAATTGACACTAATTAAATCGTTTTTCCGAACGGGCCGAACAAAAACTTTCCCCACTCTCGAAAACAGCGATAGAAATACACCTGGACTTTTGAACGCATATAAAAGTTTTCCAATTTACAGGGCTGATTGGAAAATTTTCGCCAGTTTGGGTGTTAATCGGACCTTGACTTTCTTGGTTTTTCAAACGGCCCCGTTTATTTGGAGATCATAAACTTCAATGGTAGATTTTTATGACCCATGCCTTGATACTTTACTAAACCCTGTTTGTTTTGGTAGTTAACTAATGGCAAGCAAAAAATCAACGTTACCCGGTTCATTCTGCCAGTGGTATCATTAATAGAACATCATCAAAATATTATTACAGGGTAGGCCTAGTAACAAGAGCGAAACATTGAAAAATACATCCTTTAACTAATCAGTAATTACGTCCAAATGGGATCAATTAATTAAAATAAAAAAAAAATTAACTGTAATTATCTAAACAAAATTAATGGAGCCAACAATGTACAAGTCGAGATATTTTTGGTTACATATAATATATGCGAATAGTGGTGTAAGTACAGAGATTATGCTTTATGTCATCAGTTGGTAGGATCATTTTGGTGTCGTTTTGATTTTTTTATATTCTGGCAGTTCCCGTTGATGTAAACTGGGATTGTGGCTCGGAAAAAATGAATAGAAACTATAGTTGCACAGCTCAAGTTATTTATAAACTAGTAAGATACAAAGTAACTACGAGTACACATAAACATTTGCTACCAACTTGAATAAATACGCCTAGAAACCTAGTCATCGCTTGAAAGTGAAGCCAGTTTTGGTTAGCCACGGGCTAAGTTTCATCCGTGTGCGCATCTGTCACACCGTCAATGTCACAAGCAACACGTCTCTATGATTGGTTCGTTGACCCGCACACATAAAACCACAAGTGGCTTCGTCGATTGCAAATCTGTTGTATGAAGGCTCTCGTTTTTATTCTATGTCTATAAATAAACCTATTGTCTAAATGAAGGTTAGCCTTAAAAAATAGCTGACAGTGCACACACATTATTGTCTAACTTAAACATTAAGCGATATACGGCATAAGCAACAAATCTCTTGTTTAAAAGTATAAAAAGTTCCCTCATGAATATTTCTGAGTTATGAGCCAGAAACGGAAGATAATAAAATTGAGCCTGATTTAATTTTTACTGCAGTCCACGATGAACAAAAGGGGGCTTAATTCTGAATAATAATTAGGTTCGTCCGAAATACCGCTCACTGCAAGTGCAATCAAAATAATTGTTAAGTATTTTATAAATACGAAAGAATGTACGAGATATCTCTCATTTGTAGATGAGTGGATTATCATTTATTTGAAGAATGTTATACATCGATAATTTTGCACAATAAACTCATATTGAATTATGTATTCCCTTCAGCAATATACACTTATTTCTGAAAAAAATATTAACTGTTTCAGGATATTTTTTTACCAAGCTACGACTGTTTTACCGTTGACGGAATCGCGGAAAAGTACTAACTTAATTAACAAATAATACAGTAATTTTAGCAACCCAGTGAACTTGTAAACAGTTCGTTAAAATTATCCTAATTGCGGATAAAACAGGGCGATTCGATTACGTAGACGATCGGCGCCGCCGGTCCTGTTTGTGCGTCATTCGCAATATCGGTTTCGAAGACTTCATTTCAGTTAATTAACACATTAACCGCCCCCGCCATACTTCACCTAAATTGTTCCCCCACTATCTATACGAAATTAGTGATCCCACTGATGTGATGTTCTCAAAAACCCTAAAGCAATACTCTGAAAAATGGGCTTTTGATTCCACCGGTGATGCTCATAGCAGTCAACGTCTTAACAGTGCAAAATAGGCAACATATTTTAGACCAGGAGGGTTACCTTTATGTTCAAAATTCGAACTTTGCATCGTGCCGAGGCCGTCCCGCTCATTCATATATTATTTGACGCGAGATCGAGAGGTGAACGGTGCAAACTTCGAATTTCGATCTTTGGAGCACTTAATCCTCCTGGCACTTATTTGTAAATTTTAATAATTATGTTCAAAATTATTACATTTTATTTACTTTAGCAGTGCGTGCGCTTAACATAAATATTCTCAAGAAATGAATTCATAAGATCACTGAATTAGATACCACTTTTTCTTTTGGGATGATACCACTTTGTTTACTTTATCGATGTTTAATGTTAAAGTCGACGCTACCTTATGCGGCTGAAATACCAATAGTACATTACATCAGAGGCCGGGAAAATGAGGATTTCCGGCCAAGTAGGTATATACGGCCGAGCGAGCGTGCGAGCGAGGCCGGATAGTGATACGAGGCTGGGAATCCGTTTTCACGACGAGGCATGTATAGTGCTTTTCTCAAACATACAATGAAATTGAAATAAAAAAATATACCTACTTCAAAGAATAACACTTAATATTGTTTGTCCGATATTTTCCGAATTTGACCGAATTTTAAAAATCCGATTTCAGATTCTGACTCAGGAGCCCCAAAAACCCCCGTATACCGAATTTCAGCCTCCTAAGACCAATTTGAAAATTTCTCCATACAAATCGTTTTTTTTTTCGATATTTTCCGAATTTGACAGAATTTTCGGACAAAATTTCAGATTCATATTTTTGAGCCCCGAGAGCCCCCCGATACCGAGTTTCAGCCGCCTAGCACCAATTTGAAATTTTGAATCGTTTTTTTTTTCGATATTTTCCGAATTTGACCGAATTTTCGGACAAGATTTCAGATTCATATTTTTGAGCCCCGAGAGCCCCCCGATACCAATTTGAATTTTGAAAAAAAAAAGTCGCCATCTTGAATTTTTTTGGAGTTTACTCCTTAAGAATCGATTTTCATATACAACGTGGGCCCTGTAACATAAGCAAAAAATTTAAACATAGATTTTACTCGTTAAACTGAACCACATTTGTTAAGCAACTTAAAAAAAAAGTCAATTTTCAAAATTTTATTATTTCAAACAAATTAAATAGTATTTTCAATGTATGTCGTCCAACGTTGACATTCCCTGAGCATTGACATAGCTGTCACTCTACTAATGTCGGACATTTCGCAATACATTGCTTCTTTGTCTAAACTTTATTTTACAAAATGTCATTTAATACACGTTATTTTCAGAAGTTGCTTAACAAATGTTGTTTAGTTTCAAGGGACGAATCTATGTTTTAATTTTTTGCTCCTGTTACAGGGCCCACCCTTTATAAGCCCGGGGTATGAAAAGTATGGGGTATAAAATCGTATCCCAGTATACGATCGGGGTAAAAATACGACTTCTTAATTTAGCAGGTTATGCGTTAAGCGTTATAGACTAAGATCCCGATATAAAATGACCTTCACCGAGATGTTTATTTGATGAAATGAATTTTATAATCAATTTAATATGTCAATAAATATATTGCATATGGGTTGCCTAACAAATTTTAGTCCAGGATATGTTTAATTAATAATAAAAAAAAATGTTTTAAACATTTCACCGGTTTGATTAATATTAGATAAATTCTATACCAATCGAAAGTATGAAGCCCATAGAATATGCAAACGTTAGGTTGCCTATTCTTTTCCCGTCACAACTATCGGGTAGCCAGGTATAAACAGGTAAATCTATACCTACTAGCATTTTGCAACAGTCTGATTATTGAATTGAAACTGAATAAAATTAAAGATTATTTAATTATGAATTTATCTAATAATCAAATCGGTGAAATGTTCAAAAAAAAAATATTTTTATTTTTTACTAAACATACCCTGGACTAAAAATTGTTAGGCAACCCATATGCAATATATTTATTGACATATTAAACTAAATATAAAATACATTCATCAAATAAACATCTCGGTGAAGGTCGTTTTATATCGGGATCTTAGTCTATAACGCTTAACGCATAACCTGCTAAATTAAGAAGTCATATTTTTACCCCGATCGTATACTGAGATACGACTTTTTAAACTACCATTATGTTCACATAAACAAACTATAAAATTGTCAATGTCAATTCATGTCGAGTGTCAACAAAATTTTATAAATAAAATAAAAGTTAATAAAATCTACGCTTAACGGGTAAAATGTGCTGCTTTTGAAACAATAGCGCCCGTCACACAATCGGCTAAAAGATACGTGTTCGTTTCAGCTCCCAAACAAACCTAACGAATTTTTGTGATATCCAAGATTACAACTTTTATAACGTGCAATGCAAAGACCGTGTTTTCTTGGTGTTTAAGCCGTGCTTGTATGGTGCTAAGATCGAAGAAGACGTCTTGCTGTAGAGAGAGAGACCGCTTTAATTGTGACTCAGCTTTAAGCTTAGAAATAGAGAAGGCGTGAATACTTTTCCATCACCACTGCTCTCATTTTCCTGCATTCAGCCGCAGAATGGTTTTAATTTCGTGAAACTTTCCAGGATAAATACATACATAAATCAAGGATCCAACACAACCGAGCCATTCATTTTCTAGACGGGAGTCTTGCCGACCGACAAGAAGCTATGAAGTTTAAATCGAAATTGTTATGTTTTTGATGTTGGCTTTTAAATTGTATCTTTTTTTATTATAATTGCTTGTATTTTTTACTTGTATTTGTAAGTGTTAGTTATAAATATGAGTGATCCTTCTTCATCCTTGCGCTGTCCCCATTGTCCCAACTCAACTCGAACTTTTACCCCTCATGGACTTAAAGTGCATATAGGGCACATGCATAAACATTTTCCCCAAGTCATCCCCTCCAACCCTAGACTGTCGGTTTCACAGCAAGCTCATGGTAACAACCCCATTCATCTAGATTTTGGTGATCTAGCTACGTTAAAGCAGCTAGTACGTGTGTTACGGCATATCCCCAAAGGGGCGCGAAACTTGGCAGCGGCCAAATTGAGCGACCTCATTGATAAGTGTATCGACTCCAATGGCACTCTCGAATGGTTTAGTTTACTGTCTTTTGCCTATTCCGCACTCAAATCGCCTGAAGCGTCGGCCACGGGCAATTTAACCACGAAAGTTAAGAGATTTATTAACTCTGCTTCTTTTGATATCAGTGGGAACATCGGTGCAGAGACCACGCCTTTGAGATCACACTCCATACTGAAGACAATTGAGCGTAAAGTACATGAAGGGGATCTCTCAGGTGCAGTGCGAGTGCTTATGTCGGATGAAGGCGTGGCGCCGTCGAGCCCTGAGACTTTAGCTACGCTGCAGTCGAAGCATCCAGCCCCATCCCGGCCGCTGGTACTTCCACCGGAACCTGACATATCTATTTCTGCCTTAACTGTTAAGCCGGAGGAAGTGGTGCAGGCACTCAGCTCTTTCAACAATAGTTCGGCCGCCGGTTTGGATGGTATCCACCCTGTTCATCTTAAGGAGCTTACGTCTGCATCTGCGGGAGACGCCGGTTTTCGGCTCCTGGAACATCTGGCCAAGCTTTGTAATTTTTTGCTCAGTGGTCAATTAAACCCTGAAGTTTGCCTCTATATTTATGGTGCTTCCTTATGTGCGCTGTCAAAAAAAGACGGTGGTATAAGACCCATTGCCATAGGCAGCGCTTTCCGCCGCTTAACGGCAAAGGTAGGATGCCGTGCAGTGAGAGAAGAAATGGCAGCTTATCTGCAACCTTGCCAATTAGGGTTTGGCACAAGATTGGGCTGCGAGGCTTCAATTCACGCTACGCGGGCTTTTTCGGTAGATAACAAAAACTCAGAATTAGTTTTAATTAAAATTGATTTAAAAAAACGCATTTAACTCAGTGGAGCGTGATGTTTTACTGTCCGAAGTGAAGGATAAAGTGCCATCACTCTACCCCTTCCTTTTCCAAGTATATTCTTCCGCTTCTAATCTTTTCTACAATGGTCCTCTTGTTCTTTCCCAAGTTGGTGCACAGCAGGGGGATCCGCTAGGCCCTTTAGTTTCTGTCTGGCCATACAAAAGGTAATTTCAGAGGTTAAATCCCCATTGAATATCTGGTACCTAGATGACGGTACCCTAGGTGGTAAACCTGAAGAAGTGGAACAAGACTTGCTCATGCTCCTGCCTCGTTTAAAAGCTCTGGGTTTAGATATTAATTTCAGCAAATGCGAATTTTTCCCCTGCAGTACCAACTCACACGATTCTTTCCCCTTATTCAGTGCTCTGCTCCCCGGACTGAAAGTGTTGTCGGCGAGATCTTTCAACCTCTTGGGGTCCCCAATATTCCCAGAAGCCATTCCTGAAGCCTTCGAGGAGAGAAAGCTTCTGCTGATGGCTGCGCAGAGGTTGAATGAACTTTCGGCTCACGTAGCCCTCGTTATGTTGCGAGTTTGCTTTGCCGTGCCTAAGCTGACATATTTCTTGCGCACCGTGCCAGCCTGGCTGCACCCTGTCCAGACAGACTCCTTTGATTTCGTGTTGAAGGAGAGTTTGGAAAAGGTGCTGAACGTCTCCCTTAACCAAGGTCAATGGGACCAGGCTTCTCTGCCGATTCGAACTGG
The DNA here is from genome assembly GCA_947623375.1 of Apotomis capreana. Lineage (NCBI taxonomy): Eukaryota > Metazoa > Arthropoda > Insecta > Lepidoptera > Tortricidae > Apotomis > Apotomis capreana. Next base: position 9,931,417 of record OX392503.1, on the reverse strand, counting down.
TGGTTTGGGCGTGCGTCGCGCGAAAGATGTGAGCCTGCCGGCCTTCCTGGCTTCGGCGTGTGGGGTGGTGGACCTTGTCACTCAAATTTTATCTTTTGATGGTGACAAGGCTATCATTCCTTACGCCTCCGATGCTTTGACGGCCTGGACGGCTCTTAATCCCGGCGTAGCCATACCCGTAGAATTGTTCCGTCAGCGTCTATGGGTTTATTTATATGAGAGTGCGCGCACCACGATTTTCATAAACCCATAAGTACGCTTATTTATGCGACAAAATTATCGCGCGACTAAAAAAAATCGTGGTGCGCGCCTGGCCTGAAGAGTAAACTCCAGTCGTGCGTCGGAGCTGACACACACACTTTTTTTTATTTTTTTCCACAAGTGTCTAACAACCAACCTTTAAAAACAAAACCTGCTTTTTGTCAAACCAGCCAGCTGTGTGAATGACCTTGTTGTTGAAACCAAAAAAAAGTTACTTTGCAGGCCTAGGCCTGAAAAGCAGTATGAAATCCCTTTACAGTCCTCTCGAGTTGTTGCGCCCAAAAAGCGATACTTCCGAGCCTATTTTAAGGAACGTAAAGACAATATTTCATTGGATGTTTGAGAAAAAATTATATTATTAGCACCTGGCCATATGTCCTTGATAATACCGACACATCGCTCAAAGGTATAGTTGCCGGCAAACTTTTTGAACAAAAATGGCGGATCTGCGCATGTAGGTACATTCGTACGTAAATCGGCTACCGCGCAGTCAAGGTTATGCTCATGAAGTTTGCCGGCAACTGTGTGACTGAATAATAATTTAGGAATTTTCAAAAATAAAGGGGGTGTATGGAGGATCGGCGAAGTAAGTATTATTTGGATAAAAGAACAATTACCGAAATCATAAAAAAACTTATGATGATTAAAATTAACTCTAATAAAATAGATCGTTGTGGAGAACTTTGGGGGAGGACTTTGTCCAGCAGTGGACGTAGGTATATCGGCTGATATGAAGATGATGATGAATAAAATAGAGTAAAATTAATTTCAATATCAGCTGAAAAGTACGGATGTATATTTTTGTCAACTAACGAAAGGTATAGTTGCGTCGATAGTTGTAAGATGGTGTTAGTTAATATCAAAACAACTGATGGTGTTAGTTAATACTTTGGTTTTTAGGGTTCCGTACCCAAAGGGTAAAAACGGGACCCTATTACTGAGACTTCGCTGTCCGTCCGTGCGTCCGTCCGTCCGTCTGTCACCAGGCTGTATCTCAAGAACGGTGATAGCTAGACAGTTGAAATTTTCACAGATGATGTATTAATTTCTATTGCCGCTATAACAACAAATACTAAAAATAAAATAAAATAAATATTTAAGGGGCTCCCATACAACGAACGGGATTGGTTGCGTTAACTTTGCACCTCATTTGTATGGAGCGCTATACATACCAGGTGCAAACTTAACCACTTAAGGATGGAAAGTGTTTGTACGGAACCCTCGGTGCGCGAGTCCGACTCGCACTTGACCGGTTTTTTGGATATGGTAAGTGCACTGTCCTGCTAGCGCACTTTTCCCGTCTTGCCTTATTTTAGACAAAAACGTTATATTCGCCACGATTATAAAATCGAATATAGTGGAGCAAGAATCTAGCCAAGTACTAGGAGTATGTAACCCCTTCACTCTAAGGTATGTACATGTTCGTTTTGCAACCTCTTATAAACGAATCATTGAGCCCGTCTATAATCATGCCACATACAAAGACATTTACTTGTACCCTAGACGCTCTCTGTACAATTAAATTTCTGCATTGCACCAACTTCTAGTATCTTTGTTCGGCACTATCATTGACTGGTAGAGAATGCCATTTGGCATGAGGTCCGCCACTTGTATTGACATTTGTTTTGTGCAATATAATATACTAAACGGGGCAACGGACAACGTAAATTTAATTAAGTGCCTAATGTGTCTAGACTCAAAGACATTATCACATTATTTCCAAACAATATAATGAATTTTCTCTGTAGCTCAGCTGGCCTTAATGGTCCCATTAATACCTAAAGTAAGGTAACGGAATCTTTGTAATTTTTAACTAGGCTGGATTTATGTTGGCGACACCTGGCGGATCCAGCCAGTGATTGAGAGAGGCCCGTACGCGAAATTATTAAAGCGTAATAATTTATGCTCGCAATTTGTACGTAACTTGAATTCGCTCCTTGTGTCATTCATCACTGCTGCCAGAATAACGATTAATTTTGGTAATCGCAGTAAAAACGTTGGAACGAACGTGTTGCTCCCGACGACCGCAGACATCAATTGGATCCTGTTTTCCACATGTGGTAACAAATGTTTGAAAATAATGCTACTTATTTAGAGAGTCATCACACTGCTACTCGGAATGAATTATGCTGACGCATCTTAAACTTTGTAACGTTTTTAAACTTCATCGCCGAAACTTGACACTGCGTATACACAGATCAACCGCAGTCGACAGTAAGTGGATGATTTCCCCATGTCTTCACATTTAATAATTTAATGTGTAGGTACGTATAGTGAAATTTCAAATAATTACACAAAATATAATCGAATTTCCGTGAAACCGTAACAAACGTTTGTATTATCTGACCACCATTGTCAGTCCTCATTGCCCGCACATCTTGGCGATTATTTGTGTTTAAACGTAGTAGGCACTCTGGTTTGGATCCAGATTTCTCGAATATATTCATTAGTAAGTAGAAGTATTTCAAGGTATGTTAATACGGATAGTGATACGAAGCCGGTAAGCTCTTTTCACGGCTAGGCGTGTATAGTACTCAAACAATTTGCAATAAAATAAAAAAATGCACAACTAAAAAAAATACATTTTGAAAATTTAGCTTTTAGCCTGTTCATAAACACAGACGCCATGTTTGAAAAAATACTTCCTGTCTTAGGCCTTCAATTTTTAATGAAATTCCTTTACAGTTCTCTCGAGTTGTTCCGCCCGAAACGTGATAGTACTTCGATATTATAAAGCACGTTATGACGAAATTTTGTTGCATGTTTGATAAAAACAACGTAAACGGGTTTTACTGTGGAGTGGACCACGACCTGCCCGCTCCCGTTGACGTCTGTCATAGTAATAATAATAATAATAATAATTCGTTTATTTCAGGCATCAAAGGCCCATAGATAAATACCTTACAATCTAACATACATATTAAATATTAAAATACTAAACACTAGGTCACGATGTCTTTCGTAAGTCCGTGGTGTTGGGTAGCCGACCGCGGAAACGCCGGAATAAAACACCTTTCGGCCAAAATTCTTCCTTCATGAAGGTCGCTAGCTGGACAGTCGGAACCCCCAACACGTAAGAATTAAAATTCACTTTGTGGTGAGACTCCAACTTCACGACCCTCAGGATAATTCCGGTCTTCACACGTACATACTCTACGATCTCCTCGGCCTTCGTAGAGTAATGTAGACGGGACACATACAATTGCGTCGTTGGCAGGGCGGGACGCAGCAGGTGTTTGGGCCCAGTCGGTGCGGTACCGCACTGATTTCGGCAAGCCGGCTTCTTCCTCCTTTCCACCTTGATGAAGCCATCCTTGTCACATTTTGACTCACGAGGAGCCGGTTTAGGCAGATCCTTGTGAACGGGTTCACACCGGTTCTGCACCCCTTTTGATGACCGCTGCTTAGATCTTGAAACAGCGGGACTTTTTGCGGCGATTTCAGCATAAGCACGTTGAGGGGTCATAGTGCTTACACGTGACGTACCCGCCTTCACTTCTATAGCAGGCGGGTGATCGGCGGGGCGCGGGGTGAGCGGCGCCGGGTCGACAGCCGGCGGTGCGTCGTAATTCGCTACATCAGCAGCAGCGATGTCGCTGACGGATGCATTCCGCGCGCCGTGACGTGCGACTGTGTTCGAGGCGTCGTGTGACCTACATTCTGAAATAGCGTTACGTAGTAATACTACCTCAGAACGCAGATCAGTTATGGTATTATTGGATACCTCTAACTTAGTCTGGACTTCGGTCAGGCTCTTCTTCAGGAACATAATATCCTTCAGCAGCCTGGTGACATCGACGTGGTCGAACGTAACGGGGGGCAGCCGGTGCAGCAGCTTCGCCACGAACGAAGGCACGTCGCTCGTACGGGTCGCCTGGAATAGCGAGATGATGTCCTTGAGACTCTTCACGCCTCCATCCCTTCGGCGGGGTGGCATCTCGGCGGTCTTGCCGAGCGTCTCGTAGAGCAGCGCCTTGCCACTGCAAATGTCCTCCTCTTGGAAACTCGATTTGCAGATCTGCGCGATGCTGTCCGCGTCCATGGTGTTGACGGCATTTTGTATAAATGCTAATAATTCGTTAACTATGACCTGCGACTCTCGCGAGGAGGCCATAGTGACAATGCGGGCAGCGATTTAAACTGCACGATTCGCGAATTGAGCAATTCGTACTGTGCACTGCAGCACGACCGTATTTGATCGCGCATAGCACTGCACTGAAATGTAATGGCGGCAGCGGGCAGGTGGCGGGAACACTTTATATATAAATATATATATACACTACAGGGGGCTCTCGTAGTTCTCGCGAAATGCCACAAGATTCCATCTTGGGAAAGGAAATTATGGTAAAAGTTTATAAACATTTATTAGACAGTAAATACAGATAAAGTGGGTGCCAGGGCCGGCGTCCGCTTCCCGGCGCCTTCCGGCGGAACGGGCCCTCGTTAATTTTATTTTAACTTTACTAACGCCTCACTTAATCGGATACTGATTTGAGGAGCGTGCAAATAAAATAGCGGCGGTCGCGAATCTAATAGGAAATGGGGTGGCGGGGATTTGGCGATCTTCGGCTCGCTTCGTTGTTGTTAAGGTTCTCTCGTAGTCTCCGAAAAAAACGGTATTAAAATGCATCCACAATGATGCAATGCATGCATCTGATCGATGCATTATATGCTTATATTTAGTTTCATCTATCCCAGTGACTGTCTGTATGTACCATGTACCTATATTTACCAGCCAGCCTGCAATCAAATCTTGCTAGTTAAATTTGCACCAGTATAAGGACAATAATTATGATGATTGAGTCGAAAAGTGGTCACGAGAACTCTCTAATAAATCGTTTCAACGGCTCATACGACCTATTCACGTTTGTGCAGTGTAGTGTTGAAGTAGACTGATAACTTTAGGACAATAGTTCTCAGTAACCAAAGTTTCAGAGATGCAAGGATCGTAGTGGTACATTAAAGACACTCACTACTTATTTAATTAATTAATGAATTTTAATTCTCTCATAAAGTTCAATAATTGATCTTCAGTAAGTGTGTTCAAACATACAATATTAAGTAAATTATTCAAAACAAATTTAATCATTTGCCGGTTCTATTCATCTTCACAACGCAACAACTCTTTTATTACTTAAAATAATAGCAGTCTCACAATATTTCAATGAGTAATATTCTCAAATCAATACTGTCCAATCTGAAGCGCCCCAAATCGAAAATAAAGAAAATTTTAATTTAGTGGAAAAAGCAACGAACCGTTTCCTTTTTTATAGCTGGCCAATTGAAACGTTTCCAGCTCTCTGAATAATTCATCTTTCGTTTGAACAAAGACGAAGTGGGCCGCGCGGCGATTCTTTGATCTTTTGTAATTGGAATCGATGCTCATATTAAAAAGAGAAATTCTTTAGAGCAACCGATGAAATGCACCGAAGCCATTTCTTCAAGACGATTAAAGGCACCAACACTGATTCCCAGCCGGCCGGAGAAACACATCGCCGGCGACTCTGATTTATTCCGATATTTTAATATCAACCCTTTTAAATTTCCCCAAAATTCTTAGGAAGTTGTTAGTTATACAGGGTAATATTACGAAGTGGATATTGCTTAAGATTATCTCTGGAGTATGGACGACGTGTAAGTATGTTTAACAAGCGATTTATGCGATAATGCGAGGGTATGGAAGCGAGCGGCTCGAGTTTTGCTAGCCGTACTCAAATTTTATGATACATAGTAATATTTAGGGGATGATGTTATGAAATACAATTACATCATTTCGAGTATGTAAATGGCCTAGCAAGCTTATGGCAAACGATTACTGATTACTAGGCAAAAATATGATTACGCGGTTGGCGCAGGTTTGTAAGCACCTGCCTACTGTGCCGGCGGTCCCGGGTTCGAATCCCAGCCAGGGCAAATATTTGTGTGATGGACTCGAATATTTGTGCTTCGGTCATGGTTGTTCTATGTATTTAATTATATATTTATCTATATAAGTATGTATATCGTCGTCTAGTAACCCTAACACAAGCCTTTTCTTAAACTTAATTTGGGACTAGATCGATGTGTGTGAGGTTATCTGATTTTTATTTATTTATTTATAAAGTCTCTAAAATCACCAGTCTGAACTCTAGTTTATTCTATCTAGGAGTCTAGGACAGGTTACTAGTCAAGAAGTGAAACTTTACAGGTCACCTCTATGTTTCTCGATTATAATTGCGATAGTGGCAGATTATTAAGCCGAAAGTAAACTATCAAGAAAGTTGTTAATACCTGCGTCCGGCAATATCGCGGTCGATGTCTGTCGCAATAAGTTCGGCAACTGTATCAATAAAGTTGCGAACTTAGGCAATAACACGGTGATTTCATACAAATAGATAAAGAGGGGAAGATTAGGACGAAATTCGATACTTCCTAGATTAAATAAAAACGTCTTATATGATTCCGATGATTCGCGTAATGGTAACACGTCACACATTCGCAGAAAAAGACGGATAGCAAGAGCAGTTTTAAAATGGCAAAGATTACAGGGTTGGAAACTTAAAAAAAAAACAGCTATTTTGATGTCAGCTATGTCTACAGCTAAGAGACACTACGCACTAGTTTAGTTTGAACAAAGTGATATCAAAAGCTCAAAACAGCTTATTACTATTATTATTGTTTTCTGAAGGCATAAAATATTTTGGACTCTTATAAGTAAAACAAACCTAACTTAATCATAGGATTCCTTTTTAAGATTTATAAAACGGCTTTGGGGGAGAAACTTAAAATTAAAATAATTGAAATGTTTCGTTTCAATTATTTTAATTTTTAAATAGATAAAGAGGGGAAGATTAGGACGAAATTCGATACTTCCTAGATTAAATAAAAACGTCTTATATGATTCCGATGATTCGCGTAATGGTAACACGTCACACATTCGCAGAAAAAGACGGATAGCAAGAGCAGTTTTAAAATGGCAAAGATTACAGGGTTGGAAACTTAAAAAAAAAACAGCTATTTTGATGTCAGCTATGTCTACAGCTAAGAGACACTACGCACTAGTTTAGTTTGAACAAAGTGATATCAAAAGCTCAAAACAGCTTATTACTATTATTATTGTTTTCTGAAGGCATAAAATATTTTGGACTCTTATAAGTAAAACAAACCTAACTTAATCATAGGATTCCTTTTTAAGATTTATAAAACGGCTTTGGGGGAGAAACTTAAAATTAAAATAATTGAAACGAAACATCCAAGGAAACATTTTGTCTATTTATGAAGGAGCTATCATAATACCATACTAGCTACAATTTAATCCTCGGAAGCAACGCCTAGTGCGAATTGCTGCAAAGTTGTCTCCGAGCAGGATTAGCGGCGCGTGTTCGACGAGTTCTCCTCTGACTTTAGAGATAGATTTACTCCAAATTCTTCCCAAAGAGACTTTACCCCCTTTTAGCTATTGTATTTTAATATTTCTGTAGTGTTAAAGTAAATGTTTATGCCGAATCCGAATCCGTTTGATAGTGACATATTAATATTATAATCCCTTGTATCGGAATAAAATTATCGGCGATATCAAGGATATAAAATGGCACTGACAAGTTGTCGTTTAAATTTAATGTCTCGGACAAAATATCATTAGGAATATCGAATTTAGATAGATGATTACAGTACGACTTAAAAAAGTAGAAATTAAAAAGTGGCAATACTGTTGTGTCGTCCCTTTCTAATCAATTCGAGAAAAACGAGATGACAATAGCATTAGTATTGCACAATAGCATAGTAGCGTAGTATTGCCACATTTTAAATTCTACACTTTCTTGTCAGACTATAAGTAGCCTTTGCCCGCGTTTGAACATAATATATGCACTATATCCTACTGAAGCCATGTTTATTACGCGATAATGATAATACCTCTGTTCTAAATTTCATGCATATTCGTCCAGCCGTTTTGGCGCAAAGAGGTAACAATCGAACACACACACACACACATTCTTTCACTTTTATAATATTAGTGGGACGAAGCTATCTATTTCTCTGATACGAGTGTCTTCAGCAGTAACTACACGATACGAGTACTAGCACGATATCAGAGAGCACTTGTGCTTTGCAAGCAGCACTGATACATTATCGGCTCTCATGCGGGCAGACAAACACTGCATTTCAATATAGCAAATATAGTACAAGGTGCTTACGTGTTTGCTTAATTGTCTTCATGTTAGCTCAGTAATGTAAACACACGTTCGGCAATTGTAGATCGATGTATTTATTTATATTATTATAAAATCTTCTATGGAAAAGTCATTATTCCATAAAAAGTCCCGAACAGCGCAGAGGAGTAGCGCTAAACGTACAGTGCCATCTGTTGGTAGTAATTTATTTGTATTCTCATCACATAGAAACGGTTGGACAGATTTTATCCAATTTTAGTGGGATAGCTGATGGACCTGCAAAGATTGTTATAGGATACTTAATACCTGACTAAGGTTAAGAAACCTATACATAGGGACAGACAGACAACAAGAAGCGACTTTGTTTTATACAATGTAGTGCTAAAAATATGATTAAATACTGAAAATACACTTATTGTTGTGAATAATGAAACTTGAAGAAGAATCACTGAAGGTATAAACGCAACCTCGTCGTGAAACCCCCAAGGCCTCCCATAGCAGACAGTCGACACTGTTAATAGCGTTAAAGCACTATCTACAGGTATTGAACAGAAGATTTCATTACGCGTAGTGGCCGGTATCGTCTTTATGGTGTCATAAAGGGGAAATAACATTAAAGGGGAGTGTAAAAACGGCGACCTGTAGCACTGCATTCTCGGCGACGGCGGGCGAAATGACACCTAAATGCGGAATTCATACGTTTAAGCGTATTGAACGCTGCAAAATTGAAAGCTGTGAGTCACATCGAATTGTATCGAACACATATTCCCAGGTAGGCACACACAGGTATACACAGGCTGCATAACACTGCACACTTATACAGCTTAAATTAGAGTTATAATGGTTGTATAAGCTCTTATATACCGCCTGTTTGCTACCGGGGACCTAATTAGAGAATGCCGTTTGAGAGATCGCAAAACGTCAAAACTCTATTAGATAACAGTGATATCGCCTTTGAACTGTCATTAAAATGCGATAAGCTTCAAGTGACATATCTCATCTCAATTTTGGAAATACGAAGGTGATAAAGACTGTCAAAAATGCTATTCATGCATGTGAATTTCTATTTTGAGCGAAACGTAACTGACTAATTTCACGCACTACACGGTCAATTTAAAGTATGCGCCTGTCATTTATGCCGTCACATACAAAGGAAACGCAAATTAAGCCCGACCGGATTTACGAAGTTGCGATGTTCTAGGGATATCACCACTTGTCAAGTAGGGACACGTCAAAAGTGACGGATGGCGATGAAATGGAGAGATCTCCATCATCTCTCTAAAATTGGTCGAATTACCCCCCGTGGTTGAAAATAGCAGTCCTGTGTTTTTGTTTACTATTTATGAACTTTCACAAACGACTATGACACAGTAAAGACAGATAACCTACTTGGTATACTATCACAACTCCGAGAAATCGCTTCCCAACGGTAACGTTTCCCCAATTTTCATTTGTCCGAAAGCAATTTTTTCCTGAAACCCATAATATTTTCAGGGTTTTATAGACATCGTTTTAAAGAATCCATTAGGTTAGGTTTGTGTTATAATTATTTTAAAATATTAGCAGTTATGGAATAAAATGGCTTTCGGACAAATGAAAATTTGGCGAAACAAAAATTAATGTTTCAGATAGGAACCAACGTACTACATGGTTTTCACATTATTTCTTTTACAATCCTCTCTGTTTGATTATATTAAGAGCTATTTTATCTTCTCAATCGTTGTCTATGTTACACGACACAGAAAGTGGTTAAATTTCATTCGTTTAAATGTACATATCGCGTAATTTTACGGTTGTGGCTCTCGGCGCCAATGTTACAAAATAACTTGCTTCGGATTATTTGGTCCTAAAACGTTAGAAACTTATATACTTCACATAATATACATGTATGTAGGTAATAATAAACATAAAATGACACAACGGATCGTAGTCGTACGAATTGCAAATAAATTATTACCGATTCAACAAATAATTATAATAAAACCGGCCAAGTGTGAGTTTGACTCGCGCTCCGAGGGTTCCGTACAAATACCTATTCCATCTTAACTGGCCGGGTTAAGTAAAGTTTGAACCTGGTATATATGGCGCCGGATACAAATGAGGTGCAAAGTTAACGCAACCGATCACGTTTGTTGTATGGGAGCCCCCTTAAATATTTATTTTATTCTGTTGTTTAGTATTTTTATTTTGTTGTTATAGCGGCAACAGAAATACATCATTTGTGAAAATTTCAATTGTCTAGCTATCACGGTTCATGAAGTACAGTCTGGTAATAGACGGACAGACAGACAGACGGACCTGGAACCCTGAAATTCACCCAAATTGCGTCAATCCATACACGTAGGTACTGAAGTAAACATAATACTACTTATAAATACTAATATGTGTGTGTATACCTAAAATGAATAGCCAATAAAGTCAACAAAGAAGTTAAAACACCAATAGTTATGGTGTACGCCGAGCCCGGCAGGACGCATTAAAATGATCATGCATGTTAATTGATGTAAACAACACCGGCTAATGGAAGTAAGGTATCACTCCGTTTAATTGCCATACATGTGCTGAGGTTACCGTTAATTGGAACTAATAACGTTACTAGAGGCCAAATTGTATTGCCTACAAATTAATTTGATAGATTGTGCTGCCAAATAGGGGTGGAAGAAGATAAACACGTGGCGTGGCGTAAATAAAACCCGATTTGGCCATTTTAGAATATGTTGCCTATTGTTTTCGGAAAAATCAGCTAAATCGGACTAAAGTTGCCCTGATCTTAAGTGTCTTCTCTCTGTGTCACTGTCGGTATAACTACCTATATTGCACTGTGACGCAACTAGAAGAGTCCTCAGTTTCATTTACTTGGAAAAGTGTCAAATAATTGAACCAATGTATTTTATTTCTTACCGCAACTCGAAACGATTAATGTTGGTAATAAGTTGCAGACATTTACGGTAGATGATGCTACAACGCATATTAAAATAAAGTGACAGACAAAAAAAACAATTTATTTATTTAGTAGCCTAGTCGGTAAAGTGCTTGTTTTGGTAAGCGATATTGGAAACGAGAGTTCTAATATTATCTCCACGAAAACATTTTTTTGTGTGTGCTGTAGTAAAAACATGTATTCATTACAATATAAATTTAGTTTATTATTATTTTTATTGTATGTATCATTTACAGAATTTTATATAAGTTTTAACGATATCGAAGAAGGCGTGACGCATCGTGGGAGTAATTATTTTAATTACCTATTAGGCAATGTTAATAATGTTCACTACAAATTCGATATTATATCTCTACATTTTCAATAAAGGAATAACTTAAATATCAACTTATAACTTATAAAATATGCTGATAAAATATTTTTTCCTGTTAATTACATTTATTTTCAGTAAAGCGGCCATAGAATACAAATTATGCGAAAATTTCGAGGTCTACCTAAATATTACGGTTGGAAAGATACTGTTCTGTGACAGACAGACGAAACAGAGAGGGGAGGCTTATTAATTGGGTTCCATGGCCTTTGGGGTACGGAACCCTAGAGAAACAACAACAGATTCAGTTTTCCAACTAATTAGTACCTACTCTTCAATAACAACGTCTGCGACGTTACATCGTTAAAACTCCAAATTAAGAGTTTCAACAAAATACTAATCAGCACAAATTTTCAGCTGCCTAGTTAGTGTCTAGAGAGTTGTTATTACAGCATTACTCGTACCAGCCAGACAGTTAAGGTGCTACACCACCGGGCTCACCGGTGAAAAGGCTATTGTACTTCGTCCGCGGAGGCGGGACGAAAATAGAAATTGCAAGCCCATAGCCGAAAATTATCATAGGTAGCTATTGCTCTCTTTCCGTCACTTTGCCGGTAGAAAATCACCTTGCACACTGTTTGCATCTGTAGCACGCATCATACTACACACGATACTCGTACACTCTAAAAAATTAAGACCAACTAAGAGTAGTTTTCTCTTAGTTGACGCTAAGTTTATTATAATAATTACGACTCTATACCTTTAAATCAAACAAAGCTGATCATTTAAAACAATAAGTGTATCTGTGATTGAACTAATAAAGTGGGTATGTTATTAATCCTATCAATTTTATACGTTGCATCTACTATTAATTTGTTGGCATAATTATGTAACGTGGGTTGATTCAATCCTTTACATATCTTGGTTGATCTTGCTAGGATCAATTAGTTAGCATAATTATTTTTCATGTAAATATTGAACAAGATCTTAATTGGTTTAGTTACATAGCAATATTATAGTAAGAGCAATCAGTATTGCCTTATTTGATGTGTCCAAGTCCAAGTCCTTGTTAGGCTCGTATGGAATCATGATGCTTGATTGCTACTATCGAGATATTGTTGGGACCGACTAAATTTTAGAGTCTACGTGTACAAATACGTCACACAATTGGTGTGTCATCTCTTACGAAGATTCATACTGAACAACATGTACGTCGACGAACACGAGCTGCACATGACTCCAGTGTGGTTTGGCCTTAAGAGTGGGCGAGTTACTTAGTGGAACAAAGTGCCTCGTTTGCACCAAGACCAATACTCGGCCAGTGCATTAGTTAGATGGATACGCTCCGACTAACTTACTTCACAATCCCAACTAAGAATACGAGTGTTTGGGTTTCCATTGCAAACAATGTCTTCTGTCTCTGATTTGCAGAGATGTCAGCGTCAAAGCTTGAACTAAATCACGAATCAGAGCATTGTTGCTTTGTGTAAGTGTCGTCAAATATATGAATTGCGCGACCTTGCATCATTTTAATCAATATTATTAGATTGGGGAATACAGAAGCAAAGCGAGGAATAAAGCGACAATGCTAAATGTAAAATTCAAAACGCTTCAACTAAAGTACCTATATCTAGTGTTGTGAGATGCAGGGACATGCTTGTTTTTATTGCTCTCTGAACAGCACTCCAGGCATATTAATCTGCGATGCAAGCTCTCTGGGTTCTAGCAAAAACATTAGAATTTACATTTTATGCAGCTAAATAAAGTAAAATAACCAAAATTAACGTTTAACTTAAAATCAAAAAACTCAACAAAAGCTGATTTCTTATTTATCGCTCACACATTTGTATTGTTTATTAATTAACTATGATTAATAATACTTGCAGAGTTATGGCCCTCCTGGGTATTTTAAAGTTAGTATTTTAACTATTCAGTAGTTTGGAAATGATGATAAAATTCTAATAAGAAGAGGTAATCAGGCAGTCATTCAACTAGACCTGGTGTAATATAAAAAAACCCGGACACGTGCGAGTCGGACTCGCCCTCCGTACTCGTTCCGTATAAATTTTGATTCCCTTGCATAAACGTTTTTGGCGGTATAAATGGCCGTATCTTTTTTTTAAGTTAACTTAGAAGTTTGGTATTTCCACAACTTCAGGGAACTGTAGACCTGAACATATAGTTTTAATTTCAACTCGATACCTCCACGTCTTCCCGAGATAAAGAACCTTGACAGACAGACGGACGGACGGACGTACGAACAACAAAGTGATCCTATATGGGTTCCTTGTTTTTCCTTTTGAGGCACGAAACCCTAAAAAGTAACTAACGCTAAAAACGGAATGATTTTTCCTCCGCCAGACGGTTATTGGCAAAGGTCGCGCGTTGTCAACCGTACATATTTGTTCACACAAGTCAACGCATGCATGAAATCCTATTTTACGGCTCGTGTCCTTCCGTTTAGAGTCTTTTGAATAGGCCGTGTCTGGGCCCGCTGAATATCTTTGCCAAGCTTTTAAGCGATGCAGTACGTTTAAAGAAATCACTAGATTTACACTTCACTGGGAAATAGTTCTCATAAGTTTTGATGCGGACGAGACATTTTTATTTGGAATACCTGGGTTGGATTGCAATAATTTAAGTAGACGAATAGTATGCTTTCATTTTAAAATCATATAAGGTTCATTAAAAATTATTATTCAAAACAAATTATTGTTTTTTTTTTACTAGGTGCAGTCAAAGAAATTGAATCATGACAAACAAACAAACAAAACGCACCTCTCTCGCTATTGTCACAATGACAATAAGGACAAAAAAATTACGCATTTCCTTTACTGTACTTTGTGATATTTTTGCTACATATTTATATCCAGTTTTAAGGCCCATAGTGATTTTTCTATAAGTTTTACATCATTTTCCAAGCAGATCAACGTACACTGTGCCTAGCTACTTAAATATGAACGTAAACGATTTAAATCTGTTCTACGTGAACCACCCAATTGACCTGTTAACCGATGCTTTTACCGTCTATATAGCATAAATATATTAATGCATGGACAGAAGCATCATGGTTTTATAACGCTTGGTATTCGTTAATATGCAAAAGTTCAGCACACACAGGTTCGGGCCGCTCTCATTCACACAAAATGTACGCTATTTACCTTGATTTTTAAAACCTGGATATTTTTCCTGGCAAAATACATAAAATTTAAAAGGTAACATTTTATGGAAGAACTAAAGTGTAGCTTTTAATTTCCATCTACTTTTTAGGAGAATTTAGGCTACTTTTTGTGATTTAGCTTGTACATATATTTATATTTAGATTATAATAATTTATATTGATTTCAGTAAGAATAAGAATTTAAAAAACAAAAGTATGATTCAGATTTATTTAATACCTAATTAAATATTTAAGAGAATCTGCTCCTCACAAACTATTAATATTTGGATCTATTTATTATTTACTGCTTACCGCTGGACAGTTTCTAATATATTTTCCTATGAAACACATCGCTCCTTCTTTTTACCTTTCATAAAACGAAGAGTAAATTACAGTAACACATTGTAAATATACCAGTGCTTCTAAAGCTTACGATTTATTCTAAATACTTATGCGACTTAGTGTCGTGCTGTCCTGTGTTTCAGCAACTCAGCCCAAAATTAATGTAATTATTTACCCAATGAAATCTTGTTTACGATGCCAATCGCCGTGCTGTCGTAACCTGGCCGGTCCTTCATCGGTATTCATGTCGGACACGAGGCTTCATTAAAATGCGTGGAACAATAAATGCGCCCGCGAGACCTATTGTGGCCGAGCGGGTTTTAACCGCGTTTCAATCTGTTGTGCGTTATTATTGCGCCCATTGTTAACTGTTACATTAAATTGAAACACAGATTGTGGGCGATACTTGCAAAGCTATTACAGAAAGGGATGGGAACGGGTTTTGCGTTTTTATTGTTTAAATTTTTAAACGATAATGTAGATGTTCGTGTGTTGTAGCTTACAGTGTTAATTAAGCAACATAGCAATCTAGAAATTCTTGGCTTATGCTTTTGTATCTCAGCAACGAATTGATATATTTTGCAGAAAGATAGAATAATATGTGCCTGAGAGTTCATGTCCCAAATTAAGTGTCATTTGAGCTACATACTTATCAGACCGGAAAAATGCTTTCTAATGTTTCCGAAATTTATTAAAATATCTTTGACATGTAGGAAAAGCAGTGAGGAAAAACATGTTGTAAATATTAGTACTGATTGGTACTACTTACAACGGTATTCATGTCGGACACGAGGCTTCATTAAAATGCGTGGAACAATAAATGCACCCGCGAGACCTATTGTGGCCGAGCGGGTTTTAAACGCGTTTCAATCTGTTGTGCGTTATTATGGCGCCCATTGTTAACTGTTACATTAAATTGAAGCACAGAATGTGGGCGATACTTGCTAAGCTATTACGGAACACAATTGGAATGTATTTATTGAGAGTCTCAATTTCTCAAAATTAGAAAGGACTTAACTTCCTCTTTAGTGGAACTGTAAGTTTGTAGGCGATGCTTAGGTACAAAGCTATTGTTTCGATTAAGTACTAAAGCAGTTAAAATTTCTTGGACGCTGCACTGGAGCGTAAGTTTATGAATGAAAGTTTTTTGTATGTAGCACCGTTGATATAGGCAAAGTTAAAGATATCGGCTTAATTTGACAAGCCCATTTGCATAAACGGCAGCCCCTAAAGAGAGGATCTATAATCCTATGTGACGAAACCGTAACTTACTTACATACAAGCTGTTAACATGGAGGAGGGACGACTTTTACCCTTTGCTTCATTCCATTTTCCTTCTGTTCATAAAGTATTTCAAATACAATTTCAAGCACTATTTCTTCAGCGTCAAAAATAATGTAAGTACACCATGATAAACGGCTTCCTCTCGGCGTAATTTTACAAAATGATGTTTAACACTACATCATTTCCTTTAAGTGTAATTTAACATCTCTTACGCGAATAACGCCGGCCGACAATGAAAAATAATTAAAAGTAATAAATCTCTCAGCAGGTAACAAAAAAGGTGAAGAGCTTAATAACCGTCGCATGTCGACGGGCCCGAGCGTGGGAACCTCCATGTGGCCTCTGAACAGTGGCAGTACAACCGGCAATCACGTCTCGCCATCCCTCTCCATCCCATGTAATCCCTCAATACCCGACTGCGAAAGCATTACCAGGTAAACCACAACGAGAGTATCATTGAAATCATTCCACATTTCTGCAACACGGATTAGAATGGACACCTGAAACCATTGTCTGGCTTAATTTTATTTTAATTACACTTGTAAATGAATCCTGATCTTTTATCTTCGTTATTTTATTCCACAGGCGGTCTTTTATCTCGCATAAAATTTATTTCAATAATTTGCTGATCTAAATAGATGCTATTAAGCAATATTGCGGTGTCTTACCCTCGTGCCATTACTCAGGCACCTTATCCTAGTAAGCCGCAGTTTCGTGAAACTCGTGTCGTGGTCGCTCCACACGGCTTCTTACAGCGATATTGGGGTTAGGTGTGGTATTTATGACCGAGACTGGATAAAATTATGAACCGCTGAGCTAATATTGCCAAGAAAACGCAGCATGTGGTGCTTTCCCACGCTCTGCGTTTCGTAGCAGCGCCGTAGCAGCGAAATCGTAGCGGTAGTTCCACGTAGCGCATGCAATGTTTCATTTCGTAGTCATGCTTTGTGTGATGCACTATTGTAATTTATACTACGGGTACGCTGTATTTTATGTAACCACATTGCGTTAAACTGACAAATTGTTGTTGTTGAAAAGCAGATTCCTAAATATTTTGTCCGTATTGTCTGGCTTTTAGATTGTAAATAATATGTGGGGTTGACATTTGATTAACGTAATACACTTGTTTGAAGTTAGTATTGATACGAGCATGTTCAAAACTCGCATGCAGACCGTGTTGACAGTTCTCAGTAAATCATACCAGAAACTACCTTTTAAGACAATAGTGCTGAGCAACAATCGGATACGACAAGTAGGCAAGTATTGTACCGAGAGGGCTTGAATAATTTACGATTGTACGAAGTTCAGCGCGGGCCTGTTGCCTGTAATACAATACCAACCCTTTTGAACCCTACGAGTATTCCCGTAAGGTTACAAATAATGATTTGTTCATGGAGGTTTCCGTGTATATATCAAACCGGTCCGAAAGTTGCAACTTCAATAAAACTTCAGTGAAACTTACTCAAACGCGTCGGCCGGTGAAAGCTGTTTTTAACTTCCATCCTCTAGGGATCACGCCTATAAATATAGAGTTAGTCGATGTATAAAAGTGGATAACATTTTAGGGATCGCGTGGTGCTGATTTTTTTTTTATCCTATAGATACTAAATTTTGCTTCAAAGTAAATATCGGTGAACGTATAATTATTATATTAATAACCATTTCAGAACAAAAACGTACAGAGTGCTTCTCCCGATTCTCAAAGTTCGTAAAATAATAATCGCTCAAGCATAGTTTAATGGTCTTAAATTTAAGTTTATTCAAATAGTCGTACTTAATAAACAGTGTTACTAGACAAGAAGTCATCGATCTTCAAAGTCCTATTTATACCGTCAATTACTCTCATGTTTCTAAATCAACGAATACCTTTAATGTAATTGAGCGAGGCTGGATAATATTCAGAAGATAGATCAACCCTTTATTCAGAATCTCTTCGAAGGAGGGTATCGACCCCACATTCAGGGTCGACACAGGAAACCTTCAAGGCATTTGATGCGCTACCCGAACTGCATTACAGCCCACTTTAGCTTAAATACTGCTTTAACTTAATTCACCTGCGAGTTTCGTAGGTGAATAAAATTTCAACGTCTATCAACTTCAAAGAGTACGAGTCTTTTACTACGGAACCTTGCGCTAAGTTAATTTCTCACTTGACTTGGTTTTTCGAGTTTCACTCTCGGTCGAACATAAGTATTTTTACCGAAAGTATTGTTCAAGTTTCTTGATATGTATCAATATGAAAAAAGTGAAATACGGCCGGGTTCGTTCCCACTGCCAATGGTGTTTGGATAACTTTTCCTGGAGTTCGCAGTTGGCAACTTTGTGAATATTTTTGTAACTGCTGCGAATAGCGCTGAATTTTGTATCGGAATCGTTTCTTTGCTTTGTGAATTGGGAAAATATATATCCTTGAGCAGTTCATTTGTTTGATACTTACATATACATACTTTGTAGTTTTGTACTGTACAGGCACACAAGCTAGTGGCAAGTAAACAAGTAATTGGGAAAATTAACAGAACAACCTTGTGATATAAGACGACCAATTTTCCGATGAGTATGGTTTTGCTCCAGGTGATGTAAGTACTGCATTTAGGTACTTACTTATAAGTCACAAATGAAATGGAATGAAATGAAATAAACGAAATGAAAAATTAAATGGAAAATGATTTAATTGAAATGAAAAGCGTTTAAGATTGTAATTATTATCTTTATGTACCATAAGTTCAACTTATTTTCAGAAGTAAAAACTGGAAATATATAAGTAGATAGTATACAAAAAATATTATTCTTCTACCTATCATATATCGGCTCTAGTCACGGTTCGCTTTCCTTCTTACTAAAATTGTAAAGAAAATATTGAATTTCCTCATGACTTAACGTCGGAGAGGAAACTATATTATCAAAAATCTTTGGTTATAATTACGAAATCATTCCCGAACATACAATTAAATGTGTGATAAATGATGATAGCGTAAACAGTTTTCTATTCCCTTACCCGTTCACTGATTCTAACAAACTTGACATTTCATCGCGTGGATGTTGTATCGTTAAAACTCCTGTATAAGTGCCATGCCATGCTGCTCGTTCCGGCCCGACACATGTACTAGTATTTACATAACAGGCCAATTGGCTTCGACTTGTGTGCAGCTATGAAACTTTTAACTATGTAGTCCTGCTCAAGTTATCCTGCTGGAGTATACTATCTGTTGTCGCGGGACTTGTCATCCCGTCTCTCTTGCACTATAGGGATAAAAAAAGATGGGTAAAATTTTTTCGCGTGATAAAGACTTGTGAGGCGCAGTTTTGTTATAACGATCCTATTTTTAATTACGTAATGGTTTCCAAATTCACAAATTTTAAGGTGGATAAAATGATAATTATGATCATAACATAAACCGTTTCCTATTCCGTTTCCCGTTGACTATTCCTTCGCTGACGATTTTATCGCGTTTTAATATCGCGGGGATATTGTATCGTTAAAACTACTGTAAGTGTCGCTCGTTCCGTTCTAACTTCTAATTCTAACACATACGATCATTCACATAGCAGGCCAATTGGCTTCGACGACTTGTACAGCTGTGCAACTTTTAACTAGTCCAGTTATAGTTGTACTGCACGTCTAGCATAACTGTGACACGCGACTTTTTGTTGCGTGACAAAACTACCTGTCACTTTTGTTTCAATACCGTGCGAGCAAGACAGATGGTAATGAGTCGCGCGACAAGCGAAGTCGCAGCAATATATGCTAGCCCTGCTGGGCAACAATTCGACGAGGCTTTGCCACGTCCCAAATTGAGCAATATTTCGGCATTATGTTGGACATCGACGTTTTACGCTGACGTATATCAGCAATCACACCACTACCTATATTTTGTCTTTAGTGATATTCGCTTTTCAACATTTAGTGTAGGTATCTAAACGAAATTTTCTTTTTTCGTATTTCGTTTCTCATATATGAGACGAGATACCAGGCGCGAAAAATAATGTCTAATTTTACAATACCTCTTTTATCAAATTGGGCACATCGCTCAATGCAGCTCGAATTGGGGTGTGGACTGATGTTGAATTATACAACATACAACTACGGTATGTTATCTATATGAATAAAATTAGCTCAGTATGTCATGAAACAAAGAAAAATGTTTCGTAAAATATCTGACTTTCCTACTTAAGTCAGATATTTTGAACGCAAACTTTATGTTTTTTTTTAATCCAATAGAAATGTTTAAATTGTTTTCAGAATCCTCATAACTTAACAAAACAATAATTGTATGACAACCATACCTAAACTTAAACGCAATTTTATACGCCTTAACAGCAGATTTGCAAAGCCGTGTAGCCATAGCGTGCTTCATAATTTGTATCATAACGAATGAAGCGATTTCCTGGACTATCTGCTGGTACAAACTTAGCACCGTTCGTGTAATCGTGCCACCTACTACATTGCTCGCTCCGTTCCCTAGGCTTAAAGTATTACCATAATGTGCATTGTTGTTTTACTGGCAAATGTGCATGTATCGCGCATAATAATGTTTAGTTGTATGAATCAGCAACTTGAGTAGGTACCTATATTTGATGACAGTATAACGCCGTTCATATTAAGTTCGTACCGTTTATTCCGTATTTCAACCGACTTCAAGAAAGCAGCGGTTCTTGTTACCTCATAATTCCACCATTTATGAAAAAATATGTTTTTTTTTTAGAGTTATAGGGAGATCTTGGTCCCAGAAAATGTTGATGTTGATATAATGACGAGATACATGAGAAATCAAAGGAAGTCTTCAAAATATTATATGATGGCATAATAATCTATGTCGATTACGGTCTTCTTTATAAATGGTAAGTCGTTCAGTTGTTTGTGAAAACAAGATTTCTTCTCACGATCATGTTTTGTGAAAAAGTGACTATATTTGCTTTGTTTAAGGCCAAAACTCGCAACACTACAATGTATCGTGACAGAAAATTATACTAAAATGTAAAAAGATTTTCAGAGGAGCAGGAGAAATATTTATTTTTACTAGCGACCCGCCCCTGCTTTGCACGGGTGTAATGCTGATAAATTATGCATGTATTATATACATATAAACCTTCCTCTTGAATCACTCTATGTATAATCAAAATCCGTTGCGTATTTTTAAAGATCTTCAGATGACAGGCACACAACAGGAAGCGACTTTGTTTTATAAGTACTATGTAGTGATACAATAAATAGAAAATCATTAATAAAAAGAGCGTCGTCTCATCGTGACACGGCATCGTGTCGTGTAATTGTGTTTTATCCTTTGTAATTTTGAATGATGGAATGCGAATGTATAAAATGTTTTACATTTCTCTTTATTTTAAACAGAAGTCTGTGAATTTACAACTTAGTCCACCGAATTTAAAAACGAAATTTCATTAAATTAAAAAAGCCTTTTTTGACTCATAAGATGGCAAGAAAATTTACCCTCACATAATCTCCATCGTCTGTTGAATACAAAGTAAATAAAGTACTCGTTGAAGCTCACACTCGGTCGGAGTGGGCACTTCAGTCTCGAGCAGAGCGCGTGTCAAACACTCCGCTTGATTCATAATCAAATCAATACTCGTATAATATTATTATATGCGTAATATGCGTATTGATTTTAAAGGGATATTTTCTTTATAACCAAAATATTTGTCTAAGATATCACTATTTTAAGTCTACTTCAGCTATGTGGTCTATTTGAAGTAACTCTCTTTAGAAAAAAGATATATTTTTTACCAAAGATAATACGAAATCTTACCTGCGCACATTCACACAATCTCCGTCGCTCGAATACAAAGTAAATACACTACTCGTCGTAGCTCACACTCGTCCGGAGTGGGCACTTCAGCAGCCGAGCAGAGCGCGTGTAAACACTCCGCTTGATTCATATTATACGCGAATTGATTTTACGCAAATATTTTTTTTAAAACAAAAATTCCACGCGACAGATATTAAAATTTTCTTTCACATTGTGAAAGTCGCATAATTCAATATAGCGCGCCATATCGCTTAAGTGGAAATGACCGGCGCGAACAATACCTATATTTATATCTGATTTTGCTAAATCTACTTTAAAACCATAACTTGTCAGTGTTGGTTGCTATATGAATCAGAGATATGTCCAATCTTATGTCAAATAATAATAAAAAAACATACTTATATTTTCCTTTATCTTTTTACCAAAGATAACACGTAAACTTACCTTCACACATTCACATAATATCCATCGGTCGAATACAATAGTTATTTGTGCAACAAGAAAGCAAATTTGTTTTTTGTTGAGAGTGCTGATTTTGAGTCCCGAGCAAGCGCAGGATTCTATGTTTGAATCACGAGCGTAGCGAGTGATTCTAATTTAGAAACCTGAGTGTAGCGAGGGACTCAACAGCACGAGATGCAAAAAACTTTGCTCTCGTGTAGCACACACAACTTTTCACCTCAACACAGCGAGAACATATTCGACTTTTTGTACTTTTTCTTCCAACCATTAAGGTGTAGTTAGGTTTATAGTCTTTGTTGCTGATTTCAATGATATTATTAATTGGAAAATAGATACCCGCTGCTTGATATGGAAAAAAATATAATTAAATTGAAATAATACGTTCCAACACTGTACTAGTCCCTCACAACCACCATGGTCGTCAAAATTTGATCAGATTGGAAGATTGAGCAGACACATTACTTAAGCATTAAATACAAAGATCAAAGCTTAAAGAAAAATTGAAAAAGGAGCTACCTGGGGGAAGAGACCGGGAATCGAACCCGGTACCTCTGGATTGCCGGTCCAGCGCGTTAACCATTTCGCCACCCTAGCTCCAGGAAGATCTGACGAATTTTTCCTTATGCTTTGTGTGTCGATCTTTGCATTGTTTATTTGAAAGGTTTTTTACACCTTAGCGACCTCTAATGTGAATACGTTAATATTCACATCTTACCGCACCACTTTACAGTGGTGACCGAGCAAGCGAGAGAGGGCGCTGTTAGTTTTATAAATTTATGAAACATATAATGTCTCATTTTTTATGTGGGTAGGTACACCACAATTTTTATTTAAGCATTAAATACAAAGATCAAAGCTTAAAGAAAAATTGAAAAAGGAGCTACCTGGGGGAAGAGACCGGGAATCGAACCCGGTACCTCTGGATTGCCGGTCCAGCGCGTTAACCATTTCGCCACCCTAGCTCCAGGAAGATCTGACGAATTTTTCCTTATGCTTTGTGTGTCGATCTTTGCATTGTTTATTTGAAAGGTTTTTTACACCTTATATGTTTCATAAATTTATAAAACTAACAGCGCCCTCTCTCGCTTGCTCGGTCACCACTGTAAAGTGGTGCGGTAAGATGTGAATATTAACGTATTCACATTAGAGGTCGCTAAGGTGTAAAAAACCTTTCAAATAAACAATGCAAAGATCGACACACAAAGCATAAGGAAAAATTCGTCAGATCTTCCTGGAGCTAGGGTGGCGAAATGGTTAACGCGCTGGACCGGCAATCCAGAGGTACCGGGTTCGATTCCCGGTCTCTTCCCCCAGGTAGCTCCTTTTTCAATTTTTCTTTAAGCTTTGATCTTTGTATTTAATGCTTAAATAAAAATTGTGGTGTACCTACCCACATAAAAATGAGACATTATATGTTTCATAAATTTATAAGACACATTACTTGTTTATTTATTATTTCGAGATTTTTTTTATTGTTCAATTAATAGTTTTACTCGTAAAGCAGCAAACAAAATAAATACAAAAGAAAATAACAATTTGAACACGATAATTTTTAAAGTACGTTTCAAAACTGCGCTTATGATAAATTGGTGAAGTCATAAATTATTGGTACAGGTTTTTACAGTATAAAATTGAAAAATCTTTCTTATTTTAAACAATTATCTATTTGATTTATATAAGAGACACAATTATTTAAACATTCAGTCATTAAAAACAATATGTTGAAATTAAAAATTCTTCGGGTATTTTTTTTTAATTTTATGGTATAACGCGTATCGGAACGTGTTCGAGGTCTGATTTTAAAATCGAATGTATATGTTTTTATCACTCTTTTTCATATAGATATGAAAGAGACATAGTGCATCGAAATTCGAATGATTAGATTTTTATAATTAACCTGTGGCTTAGAAATGGCAATTCTTAGTCAAAAAATTTCAAAACTTCAAAAGCTTCTTTCTACTCACGCTCGAAACAAAATCGCATTTTGTTCACTGTTATCTCGCAGCAAAATTGCCATGTTTGAGCTGGTGAGGTGAAAAGTAAACAATACTACTCGTCGAAGCTTAGACTAGTTCGGAGCGACACTTCAGCCTAGAGCAGAGCGCGTGTAAACCCTCCATTTGATACATATTATACGCGTATTGATTTGACAAAATATTTTCCAACCTTCTTGTACGTTTTTAAAAACATGAAGTGCACGTGACTAGGAGATCACCACTTTCATGAGTTCAACTCTAAGCGGTGTGCTCTATTTAAAGTTACCGTTTTGAAATTTTGTCATTTTCTTCGCCGTTGAAAATATAATACTTTATTTTGGTAGGTGGTATATACTTCAAGATTGCGACATATATCGCTAAAGTAGAAATGTGAAGAGCGAACAATACCTAATAATACCTATCTAATTTTGTGAGGAGGTTTTTGTCAATGTTATTAATATAAATAATGATAATATAATGATAAAGGCGTGATATAGTAAAATTTAACGTTAAACGCTTTCCTAAACTTTAGCCAAAGGAGCGGGTATGGTAAAACAAACCATTTTGATAGCGAACTGTCGCTAATATAAGAAATGAAACGAACGCTAAAGGGTTAAACAAGGAAATAACGACGCAAAGTACGGATGGGCTAGGGAAATCCCCATGTTTTTCCCAGCCTTTGTTGACAGTTCGTAACGAGACGAGCCCGATGCGAGGGTTATGTTTATTTTCTGTTGAGATGAACAGGGCAAAAATGAAATAAATGGCTTAGTTGATCCCGGCGCTTAACTGGGAGATTGGAATTTTCCTAATGTGTATACCGACGTGGAAAACTAAGTTATTGTACTATTCTAACATTGTATCTAAAAATAATATTTATTTTGTCAGTCGTATGGGATGCGATAGAATTCTGTTCATTGGGAAATGGATTTCCTTGATGGACGAAAAAAAACTTACTATCAGACTAAGATAAAAACATTGATAACACGATATTTTGAATGTGATATAGCTCAACTTATATCAAAATTAGGTATATTACTAATTTGTGCCCGTCATTTTCATTTTATACAAGATGATTATTATGATTAAAGACAACAATATATTATGTATTCATCTCTTCAAGAAAAAAATGGCATTGTCTTTATTTCGAATAGAGGAAATCGCTATAGTAGACGTAGAGTGGCGAGATGTCAGACAAATGTAATCTGGGGGGGTATTCGACCAATTTTAGAGATATAATGGAGAGATCTCCTTTTCATCGCCATCCGTCACTTTTGAGGTGTGCCTATGCCTACTTGACAAGTGGCGATATCCCTAGGACATCGCAACTTCGTCAATTCGGACGCGCAAAATTTTCGTTTCCTTTGTATGTGACGGCATAAATAACATTCGCATACTTTAAATTGACCGCGTAGTACGTGAAATTAGTCCGTTACGTTTCGTTCAAAACAGAAATTTATATACATCAATAACATTTTTGACAGTCATTATCGCCTTCGTATTTCCAAAATGGAGATGAGATATGTCACTTTTAAGCTCATCGCAT
Source organism: Apotomis capreana (assembly GCA_947623375.1). Lineage (NCBI taxonomy): Eukaryota > Metazoa > Arthropoda > Insecta > Lepidoptera > Tortricidae > Apotomis > Apotomis capreana. The sequence continues at coordinate 9,905,220 of OX392503.1, read as the reverse complement.
TTAAATGACAGTTCAATGGCGATATAACTGTTATCTAATGGAGATTTGACGTTTGGCGATATCTCCAACGGCATTCTCGAATTGGGCCCCAGAATCGTCGAATTTAGCACAAGATTCACAAATAAAAAAACAACAAATTCTGAGATATTTTGAGTCTTACCGTACAGGGATTTAATACTCGATTATATTAATTTTAATGAACTCAATTTGTGTGAGTCTACTAGCCCCGGAAACTTTTCCAATAAAGTCGGACTCGCGTTCCGGAGCGGAAAATCGAGCGATTTATTTTTTGATATCTTAATCGCAATCCTGCGTTTAAACTTGGATATTATATACGATAATATGAGATTTGCTTATGCACAGATGATTTTAATTTACTATCTACTCATCTCACGGGAACACTATTTTTTTTGGGATAAATAGTAGCCTATGTTTTAATCCAGCACGCCTATGATAATTGCTTTTATCACGCTATAAATAAGTAAGTGACAAAGCATCCGTTACGTTTTGAATACGATGCCACTGGAAAGTGACAGATGCTTTGCATTGCACTTATTTCTATCGTGATAAACGCAACTATTACAGGCCACCAGGGTTTCTAAATCCACACCAAATTTTATTAAAATTGGTCCAGCCAGCAGAATGAAAAGTATCACATCAAAAATATGAATTAACTTAGGTTGATTATTTTTTGACGTTTTGGCTGGGTTGTTGCGGAAATGGTCTTGAAATCACTCAATATGGAAATGTTATTTAAATTTTATTATTGTATGGGACAAGATTTTTAAACGCGTTAGCTTAAATCAATAAAAAACGGTGGAACGATTCACCAGGTATTTTGTTTCATTGAATTGTGTCAAAAACGTAAATTGTAACAAAATAGAAAACTATACAAGCAAATAATAGTAAATTAACTTTATACTTACCCTTTTGGATAGTCTACTACCTAGTACCTTCATAACTTGTGTGCGCTCTCGATGTCGTAGTGAACAATGTATGCGAAGTAAAGTACGTTGCCGCTTCAACTTCCTAACTTTGCGTACTGCAGTAATGTTAGCAACCTTAAGTAGTGCTTCTTTTAATTTCCTTATTCTGATTCGTAAAACTGGTAGAATAAAACAAGCTTGTCGATGATCATTTTAAGCGGTTAGTAGATTTACAATACAACACAATAATGCTTTATTGCACACCAAAAGTTTACAGAACAATACATAATACAATTATAATAACGGCGATTTTATTGCTAAAGAGCGATCTCTTCCGGCAGTTCCGACAGATAGCGTTTGGGTAGTAAAATTAATTAAAATTAATTATTATTAAATACAGAGTAGGTAGGTAACGCAAAAGGCGATGAGAACACAATAAATTCGAACAGAACTAGAAAAACAAAAAAAAAAAAAAAAAACGTTCAATGGTAGATAATATACACGTAAATAGATTTACATAAACCTACATACAAATAGGTTTAGATACTATTTAAGCTATTTTTAGTAGCTTTTGTCATAAGCATACACGATTTTCGGGTATCTAATCCATCACTTTACCGAAAATCGTTTCATCGATTATCGTTTCCCATAACACTATTCGCAGAATTTTATTACAACTTAGGAATCATTCATCGAACTTCGTTAGATCGCTTGTACATTTGCTCGAATTACCTTTTACACAAGAATCAACTCATCGAATTTCACTTCATTATTTTATTTGTTTATCGACGTAGTCGTTCATCGAATTGCTTTTACTGTAATTTTGATTTAACGTAAGTTTTAATTCCCATACTTATTATATCATAGAAAATCGTTTCACTAGTGTTACTATACTTAATAATACGCTTCTTCTTCTTCGTGGCAATTATGACCTGAAACCCGACTTGGTTGAGTTAGGTTTAGGTTATTTTTTTTATGACCTGAAACCCGACTTGGCTAGATCCGACTTGGTTGGGTTAGGTTTAGGTTATTTATTTTTTTATGACCTGAAACCCGACTTGGTTGGGGTAGGTTTAGGTTTTTTTTTTTTATGATCCGTAACGTTACTACGATGAAACATTTTTCGTGGCAGTAATAATAAATGGGACGTGCCATCTGTGAATCATGTTTCGATGAAAGGTAAATTCGATGAATAGTTAAGCTACGATTTGAGAAAAAGTCGAAACAATTTACGTTGAATAGTTGATCGATTATTCGAAAAGCAATGAATTGATGATTATGTGATTAGAAAAAAAAATGAAAAGACATTCGTGGAATAGTTTTCGATGACATGAAAATCGACGTGTAAGAAATTTCGATGAAATGATAGACACCCCGATTTTCGCATACGCAACAACATTTTGTCTGCGTGCGTTTTGTCGTGATAAAATTTATAAATTTTTGTATTAAATTAATTTTTATTGAATAAAACATACAGTTAATATAACCGAAATAATAAAAAAGTAAATAAAACTACACCTTAAAATAAACTTTAAAGCATAAATTATAAAAAAATATAATTTTATGAAACATGTAATGTCTCATTTTTTTTATGTGGGTACACCACAACTTCTATTTAAACCATGAATACAAAGATCAAAGCTTAAAGACAAATTGAAAAAGGAGCTACCTGGTGGAAGGGACCGGGAATCGAACCCGGTACCTCTGGATTACCGGTCCAGCGCCCACCACCAGGTAGCTCCTTTTTCAATTTTTCTTTAAGCTTTGATCTTTGTATTCATGGTTTATATAAAAAATTAATTAAATACAGACTACAAATAAATAATTTGCACGAATTGAAGAAATATAGTTAATTCACTTACCCATAACTAAGTTCACATTCTTTTGAAGAGACTCGTGCGTAGTCTGCTTTACTAAACTCGAGACATAATATATCTATGCCAATATACCTACCTATATTGCCATTGCACGTGTATGTAATCTTCTGTATAAAGATGACTCGTGTGTCGCGTATATCACGTAGTCATCCAATTCGAAGGTAAATGGACATTTTGTGATGGGACTCGATTAAATTAAGTTACTGCAGCGAAAAAGAGAGCAATTTCGATTCTCATAGAATTCAAATGAGCTTTTTATTCAAAGCCCAGGGTGGGGGAAACACTAAAACAGACGGTTCCACTCCATTGGCCCGAAACGTAAAGGGATATTTAAACTTGTGATCGCGGAGTTTTTGACTGCGGTGGAGAATTGTGAATGAAAATGTAATGGTTTCATTTGCTTTCGTCACCTTTCGTTGAAAAGTTTTCACGCAAGAGGAATCTGTAATAAATAACAAATATGTTTTTTTTTGTATTTTCTTTGAGACGTGATTCGTATAACACGAACTTTCGTGTTTTGTACAGTGTAAATTAGCTAAAACCTTTGTTAAGTTTCTAAAACGGTTAAACTAAGGAATTCTATTCTTTTACTTTATGTTGTCGACTCTACGTTTTTCGCTTTTCCTATTACTACTTACCTTAAGTTATAATTATAACTTAGCAAAATTAAGTTGGTGGAATTATTATCTATAGGTTTAGAAATAAATATCGGATTATTGTTTAGTAAAACAATTATAATCTTCACAAAATAAATTTAGAACAAAGCCAGTAGATATACATTTTAGTTGTACGATAGATTTAGAATGCTACTAGTACAGCTATCTATAATAATTATGCTATGCTATTCATTTATTAAAGCTATATGGCTTACAGCAATATAAAAATCAACGATAGATGTAAAACATTGGTTACATTGACCGAAAAAACAGGTTTATTGATATGTTTAATTACATAGAATACAAAGCAGATAATTTAAAACTATGATGATGAGTTTTATTCGGCTGAAATCAATTTTTGTACACTTTAAGTGAATACATATTTTTTTCTAAACATAAACTTTTATGGCAAAGTTACTAACGTCCTAACTAAATGATTTTAACTTAGATGTTTATTAATTATAAATAATAATAATGTATAAAAAGACTTTAGCATGACCTACAAAGAATTTGGTAATAAAAAGAAATAAAAAATCTGACTGTTCGTTTTAATAAACTGAAGCTCAATAGGAACACAAAATAAGTATAAACATGCTTTTACAATGCTAATTAATAACAATGGTTTTACTGGGCTACTTAACATTGTATGTATGGCCTACTTTTGTAAAGGATACAAAACCGTTTATATTAAATTGATATCCTAATATCTATGTATATCCACTACTTTGTAAGGTACGTAAATATAGCAACCCGATGTTGAGGGCAAATCTATCCGAAAGTACGAATTTACGTTTATATATAAGAGGCCGATTTCATAAATTATAATCTATCTAAAATTAACTACCAGAAACGATATGTTACATTTTTAATTTAATTGCGATCAATCTACTTAGGGACAATTAATTGTACGCGAATATTGATTATGTTAATTGATATGACATTATCTATAACTTTACAATAACGAATCTACATTACACAATTACATTAACTTAAGCGAGATAATAGGTAATATGATTTCATCGAGACTGTACAGGATTATATACAAAATTAAATAATAATTAGCTTAAAATAGTTTCTACGTAGCGTTATATCAAAAATGTCCAGTTAAAACTAAGAGTCTTCAGTATTGAGTCCAGCTTTTGGCTGAAAAAGAAACGCAATGGAACAAATTTAGTCAAAAAAATCATATATTAATTTAGTAGGTATGTAATACGAAAACACTACCAACTGATTTTATTTTCTGCACAAGGTATAGGCAGATTCAATACCATAATTAATATAGCGAATAGTGGTCTGAGGCACTTTCATATTATTTAACAAATGTCAATGCTTTCACATATTTTGTATGCCTGTAGGATAACACTAATTGTTTAATTTTAATACGACCAAAAAAACACAATCAAATAAATGTCGAATATGGAGGTAATTAATTGAATGTAAGAGACAGTACTAATGTATTTAGTAAAACATGTATTGTTTCAATAAGCCCCGCCCCACATTACTATTTCATTATTTAAATGAAAATTGAGAACTTTATGACAACTAAAAGCTTAATTTATCAGTAGAGATATTTAGAACTTTGTATGAACAAAGCTAGTTTATTTTATTGTGCAGTTGGTAGCTACTAAAAACTAATTTTGGATTTCATTTAAAGGTAATGTCGTCACTTATTAGTATAAATGATATTATGTGATCTTCTGATCTTACCTTTATACTGCATGTCTCGGTGCATGCTTGGGCAAGTTTTTCCAGGATACTAAAACAAAAAAAATATTATATTAATTATTATATTAATTAAGAAGTAGGCGTCAAAGGTATTCTTAAATATTAATCAGAAGTAGAAGTTTTATTGCACGGTGGCGCGCCGGCTTCAGCAGCCTAAATATTTTGCCAGTATATCTTCGAAAGCTCCAAAGAGCAAAATACATCAGTTCAGTTCAAAATATGTTAGAAATAAACTGAACTGAAATATTAAAAGCCAACTAAATAAACAAAATCTGAATACAAGGCTATACATATAAAAAAAAAAAAACGAATGCAATCCAAATAAGTTCGTGGCTATTCGCAAATTTCGGTAAACTGTTTAGAATTTGATGAGTACTCTGCACCTAGCAACAACAGTGACTCATTACTTACCGTAATAATAGATCGTTTAATTAACTAGGACCCTAGTGCACTATTCCGCTTTTCGCTGTTGTTCTGGTAATTCATCGCGTGACCGTAGGCATATATTTCAAATTATGTTTATTATTACCTTGCTCTTGTCGACGTTGGTGCAGAGTGCACGATGGTGCAACGGTTGCGGCGGCCTGAAGTTGTTGCCGAGCGGCGCCTTCCGATGACGCGCATCGTGCATCAGTGCAACTACAGACAGACATATATATAATTACCTTGGTTAAGTCAAAATCGATGTTGGTGCGAAGTGCACGGTGGTGCAACGGTTGCGGCGGCCTGAAGTTGTTGCCGAGCGGCGCTTTCGGATGGCGCGCATCGCCTTGCATCAGTCGCCGTAACCCGTGTAACTACAGATAGGCAGACAAAAATAATGTTATATATTAATACCATGAACGCAAGAAAAGATGGAACCTGAGATCGTTGATGCATGCACGTTGCACAATTGCACATTATTAGTGGTCTCACCCTCACTTCTCTACATCATCGTTCAATTGGTGCGCAGTTGTCACTCAAGAACCTAAAAATATTATTTATTGGCGGGGCAGTAAACCCTTATGGCCATCGGGTTTAGAAGCAATCGGAGTACAACGTTAATATTATGTGTAACGATACAATTTAGTTTTTCGCTGTCAAAACCATAATATTTCTCCAAATCAATAATAAGACCAACGTCCGTTATTGTAAGGACAGCATTATTCAATTGCAGTTTACATTAAAATCGCAAATATGGATTAAAGTTGCCTGGCGTCTCGGGGCGGCACCGCCTCGGGCACCACTCTACACGAGCTACAACTTGTAATTTACAATCCGACTTGTACAATGAATAACAACTAAGTACGTTTGTTATTTTAATATGGAATTAATATGGTGATAAATTAAATTGAAATCAAGTTATTGTATAAAGTTTTCCAAAGTTACTTCAAGCTGTCGGAAACGGGGGTTAATTTTAACATTTTAATGTTTCTAATGACATGCTCTATCACCACTATCGTCTACTTTAACGATTTGCTCTATTTAGTTTTAATACTTTTCGCAACGCACCAGTGGCATTGCATAAAAACATTATTAGTAAAGCCGGTGCAGATATGGATTACTTTTTCTTCAGGAACAGAAGCAAAGGCTATTCATCCAGAACCGAAGGAATTCCAGGCACTGCCATTGGTTCCATTCCGAGGAACAAGCCTTTGAGTAGATGCAACATAGGGTAGTTACAAAAAATATTTCACTAGGTCGAAGTGTATCCGTAAGGACCTTATTATAAGATAAGATAAGATGCTGTAAAATGACTACTCAGATGCTGTAAAATGGGCAAGCCGATGGAAATCGGGTTCTAAGGACAATTGGACGCCACGCCACTGCGACGCATACTCGTCCTAGCAAGTTCACTCGCTACATACGCATTTTTCTCTTGTTATTAGTAGCGCTACGTAATTTTTCGTTGCAAAAGTGTTAAAGCTGCATATTATAGTCAAAACATTGCCCAAAACCAATATCACTTGAATTGGGTCCCTGATCGTAAGAAGAGGTAAGCTTATTATCATAAAAAAAAATAAAGTCAGAAAGTTTCCTTTGAACATGCCCATAAACCCTCTACATCGATTCACCTCTTAATCGAATTACCTCAAATTCGGTGCACTTACTCGGAGACCTTTAGCATTATTGGATACGATAACAGAACGTTCCGCTTTCGTTATTACGTTGTAAACATGTACAAAGGCAGCGAGCGATTTCAGGTAAATTGAAATTTCTTCCTTCTATGTTAGTGTAGAGTGTGGCTCCATGGCAAAATTAACGGCTCGCACGCACGCGACCACTAGGGATCCGACAAGAAAGAAAGCATAAAAGAAACTAGTTTCAGTGTCGAAAATTATCTTAACGTCGTCCGTGGGTCTACGTGGCCCATGGGAAGCGAAACGAGACTCTTCGTGGGTAAGTTTGCGCTGCAGTTGAACAACAGTTCTACTATTTAATGATCATGGGTCAGTAATCTTATTAAAATTTTCTAGCATTTGGACCGTTCCTGGCAATTTCACGTGAGTGTAAACCGCTAAACACAATAGTTAGTCATAGGTCAGTATTCGTGATGAGGGTGTGATGTCAACGGTCTTTACGTAAATATTATACTTCAGTGATTGTACGTACTATTTGCATCAATATCAAGTGTGTGTGGTTACAAACTAACTCAATTGCCACAGTCAGGGCGAGCATTATGTTCCGTATCTGTTTTTTAGGTCATGTGCTACTGTACTGTACTGTACTTATAGCTATGCAAGAAGGTTCCTGTAACTTCGTTTGCGGAGGAGTTATAGCCATAACAATTCCTTTGCTTGATTTAGCATAGTTGGTCATATTTTTATTGATATCACGTAAGGCAACTGGATAAGATATTTTTTATTGGTTCGGATATATCTATTTGTTGTACACACCCATCCCGTACCCACCTACAATGTCTGTATTTGACCGTGTTGTTGACTGGCAGAGAATGCCTCATATTCATTAAGTACGGTATTTGTACTTATTTGCGATGTGAAATAAAGTTTAAATAAATATCTGGGATAGAACAAAAGGCAAGAACATTTAATTTACGTTAAAAAGTTTAAATAAAATACCTCGATTCCGGTAGTTTTGGATGCATGACCGGAGGAATGTTGCATGAAATTGAAATTAAATCACGCTCACGGATGTAGATTTTCTCTTAATGACCCCGTGCATTATAATGTTATTTTAAGAATTCAAAACAAAATTGAATTTGTGAATCCTCGCCTAAGCTGGAAAATGAATATGCTTAAGTAGCAATACACCGACGAGAAGTTGCCAAAGTTGCTAAATTCTAGTCGAAAGTTCTCTGAAATTTAAATTAAATATGAATAAAGACATGTTTATAGCTCACTGTATGCAGGCGTAGTTATTTGTTTAAGGTGATTGTCTATTCTAACACGCGATGAAAATAACTAAAGTGCATGTACGTATTCAAAATATTCCCATAGGTTTCCTTTCAAAACATCTCGTCAAAAATCTCCGGAAACTTCTAGAATGTTCTGCAATTTGTATATTACTCTACCTTAGCCTGAGATATTAATTTTGATTACATGGCAGACCAAAGAATGGGGTTACTAATGTGTTGCACAAAATTTATTGGCATATTTTCGTTTCGCATAGCAACCATTGGCACAATCATCATTTCGCACAATTGCTTTTTGCCTAAATTTCTTGGCATACTATCACTTCGCACACGTTTCTTTGGCAGAATAGTACATTGGCATAATGTCGATTAGAACAATACACCTATGGTCCAATAATTGTGTCGCCGAAATTTATATGGCATAATATTCCGTTTGCATCCTTGAGTGTAATTATGTTATAGTAATGATGTAGAAAGCATTAATGTCATCCTAAATAATCAAGCTGATTATACATACAATGGATTTTTGAAGGCTATAGGTGCTAATTTAAAATTAGCATAGTTATTTAAGGAAATCCTTTTTCTTTACTATCTTGCATGTCTTATACTTATATAAAATAAAAATGACAAGTTCTGTGTTTTTTAACCGTCCTACTCCTACTTTCCTCCTACGTCCTACTTTCGGTTTTGTGGGGGACGCAGTTTCAACCTAACCTAACCTAGTTTTCTGGCAGCGATTCGTTTCTGTGAGGCACGCAGTCAAGTTCGTAAGCCAAGTCGGACCTGCGCGGCTCGCTCGCTTCGCTCGCTCGTTAGGATCGCAATTCAACCTAACACTCCTCCTCGCTTCGCTCGTCGTCGTACCTAACCTAAGCCAAGTTGGATCTGCCTTAAGGTGAAATTGGTAATGTTAGGAATCGTAAGCCAAGTCGGACCTGCGCGGCTCGCTCGTTAGGGTCGCAGTTCAACCTAACACTCCTCCTCGCTTCGCTCGTCGTCGTACCTAACCTAAGCCAAGTCGGATCTGCCTTAAGGTGAAATTGGTAATGTTAGGAATCGTAAGCCAAGTCGGCCCTGCGCGGCTCGCTCGCTTTGCTCGCTCGTTAGGGTCGCAGTTCAACCTAACACACCTCCTCGCTTCGCTCGTCGTCGTACCTAACCCAAGCCAAGTCGGATCTGCCTTAAGGTGAAATTGGTAATGTTAGGAATCGTAAGCCAAGTCGGAACTGCGCGGCTCGCTCGCTTCGCTCGCTCGTTAGGATCGCAGTTCAACCTAACACTCCTCCTCGCTTCGCTCGTCGTCGTACCTAACCTAAGCCAAGTCGGACCTGCCTTACTTACCTGCCTTGCCTTCGTTTCTGTGAGGGACGCAGTTTCAACCTAACCTAACCTAATTTTCTGGCAGCGATTCGGTTCTGTGGGTATGCTATGGTACAATTATGCCGAAATAAATTCGGCGGAACTTATATTGTGCTACATAAAATTCTGCGAAATAAAAGTTGGCGATATTAGTATTCTGCTATTCAAAATTGTGCCAAATGAATACTATGCGACATAACAATTGTGGTAAGTATATAATTATGCGATAGTATCATTCGGCTAAAAATTATTGTGCGAAAACGGTTATGCGGAATGTATTTTGGACAATAGAGATTGTGCAAGATAAGGGGTACCCCAAAGAATGATTTTCAGATTCTGATAAGCATTTCAAAATGATACTTTTTCTTTGTTCAGATATTCTGATACCTGCCTAGGTCAAAATTTTCCTAGATGATCAAAAAATCTTCATTTAACTGCTATTATAATACGTTCACAAGAGTTATTATAACAAGCAATGAAGTACATACATATAACTTGATATAACGTAGTATAACAAGAGGTTAATGAAGTGGGTATAACTTTATTGGGATATCCAAGTGGCTCAGGAAGGCTTTGTGCTTAGTACGTAACGTTTGAACAATGCAAACTGTTGGTAAAGTCGGGAGTCTCGGGAGTCGGCTGCAGCAATCGATATGGTGCGGAGGCCCGATCAACTTAAATCTGCTGGTACTACACTTTGGTGGCCAAAGATCAGCTATTATTATGCGGTATAGGAACATAATTATCAGTTATTATTTTAGTGAAACAAATATTGCTGCTGTTCGCATTTATCTCTGTGTGATAAACTGATAAATGTAACATTTCTCAACTTTAATCTTTGCCGTTTTTCAGTCAATAACAGAAGCCCGTATGGTAGGTATTTTACGTACTTAGGGTATGCGGCCTTAAAACAATCGTGTGTTAAGACCTATAATTATGTAACAGTTGCATAAACTGATATTATGTAGCGAGCGAGGGCTGCTGATGTGCAATTAATGTGGTTACACATTTACTACGATTAAAGCTGTCTACGTCAGTCATCAGAAAGCGCCAGCGGCGCTCTCATAGAAATGCGGTAATCCATTAAGCTGCAGTTTTGATGAATTTGAAGCTTATATGAAACTGTTATGATGCCGCTTCATTCCGAGAAGAGGAGACAAGTGACGGCGCTGCCATATCCAGGCTTCGTAGTTTCTGTGTATTCAGCCGTGGCCGGGGCAGCGTAATAACATTTTCATTTGTGCTCACGCTACAATAAACAACTCACGTCCCTCGCCTTTAGACAAAGACTCCGTCGTGAATTATGTACGTGTTAAAAGTAAACTGAAAGTGCCGCGTTGTGTGGCTGTTAATATAAATCATTGCTTATGTTTTCCGTTTGCGTTGGGGGAATTAAGTGCTAGTAGAAACTGTTCGCAATCTTGCAGAACTTGAGTGAACGCTGTGCGGCTATTTCTTGAAGCGCAATCTAACAACATGCATGAACACGTCTGGAACAAATGCTGCGTGCAGTCTGCTGAAACCATTTGTACCCACTCATTCGTGTCATAACTGGAGACGGTTTACACGTTTTCAATTCTGTTTAAATAATTCATTATGTTGAAGATGTTGTTCCGTAATTAATCCAGCTGATATGCCCATCTCATGATATAAATAGATACATATAATATTTATATATTGCCTATACCGACATAATAATCAATTAGAGATGCAGTACGAGTACTTTCGATATTTAAATTCAAGTAAACTAAAAACACAAATATTCTGTATTGAACACCTCTAATATCAAGGAAAAGACAAAACAAGATGAGACACATTAAAACAAAAGTCAGATGTAAACAACAGGCGGTTTTATCGCTAAATAGCGTCCCTTTCACACAACCTTTAAGTAACGAAACTGCGTAATGTAACTCTAAACTACTAGCTTAGAAAAATACGTTATTTAAAGAAATACTACTTGAAAGAGGATTTAAATTTGATTTGGTACCTAGAATTGTCATTTCGGTTCTTCAACATTGATTCACGGGCCTTGGAACGCCGACAAAGGGTGAAGTAATTACGCGCTGTCGTGCGCACAGCCACCGACGTACTCGGTAGTGGACAAAGCATAGTTACATGTCAGGAAACTACAGTGATACGACCTACGTGTTCTCAAGATAATATCTTCACTCGTACCATGCCACAAAGGGTTTAGGGAGCTAAAATACAATGTCATTTAAATTTGTGCCACGCCAAACTAAATTTAAAGTGGAAGAACAGCAATTGCTGCAATTTTGTGTTTTAGATGTCATTTCGAAAGGACTTAGACCAGACGTGACCTTTAAGCCAACTGACGAGAAACAGCGAAATTTTGCGATAGTTAAGGGATTACTTTTTATTTCGGAGGCTATGTCTTGCTTTGACTCTCTGAGGCATCGAATGATTGTTGTTAACGAATGTGTACCAATCAATCGATTGTCGATCGCTAAAGTCGATCATACGTAAGATAGATTGGTCAACGTCGAGCGACGTTTTTTCTTGGAATGAGACTAATCGATCGATTGGTGTGCTATACAAGGTAAAATTCCTTACCTGTTGTTTCGTGATATAGATGGGTTTGTTAATGATGACCCACGTGACAGTCTCGAAGCAGGCGGGCGCCGTCGTGGAGCCATCGTATGTCATGTAGTAGTCGGTGTCGGGCAGCAGACCCCTCACCGACAGCTTGTTTATAGGCATCTCCGCTCCTGGTGAACATAACGAATCAGAATCTGTTCCACGTTTATGGTTGAAGCAAAACAATTGCAATCCTGTATGATCTGTTATAAAATTTGAATTCCAAGAGGGTTATTATTTTTTTCTTTTTTACTTTTAATACACGCTCTCAGCAGGCCTAGATGGCTGCGTGTAGGTAGGTATTACGTGATATATAAATGATAAAGCATACATCAGTCACACTCGCATTTGTCAAAATGTGATGGATGCTTCTTTACTTATTTATCGCATGTTAAAAGCAACCATCATAGGCCCGCAGATCAATTTACATAAGTTATTAAGCCATGGCCTATAAATGTCATAACATTAAGCCGATATACTCGTAGTTATAGCCATTTTGTTTGTTGATCATGTTAAAAATGTTATGCAATACTGAAATAATGGTTTATCTTCCAATGAACGTATTCTGATTTAAACTCACATGATATTCATGAATTATTATGAATAAAGGGGACCTGATCGCATATAAGCGATTAAAAATTGCATGAATAGCCGATAACAATGCTTTAACCAAACATTCTCTGAAATCGGAACGTAACCACTGGATTGAGCTTCATAATCCCAAGATCCTTCCCACGTATTCAATCACGTAAAAATGTATTCTATCGCTTGTTGACGATTTAAATGCTCTTTCGCTGTAAGTATATTTTCTGAAGAAGGACCAGGTTTGTAATGCGTGTAAAATCTAGCTGCATTTATATATGCCGAAAGATTTATTTTATGAAGCATCCGTAGCCGCAAGAAATAAATATGCAGTATGGCGGCAGTGGCCTGCGTAGAAAGACGGATATTCAAATGCATAAGCTACCATATCTGACTGAGGTTGATGTAATAATTTATTGGTGGTCTCTACTGAGTCGACGTAGACAGCCTTTGAAATAATAGCACGCGGAACGTCAGTGGGCTAATCTATCAGTTAAGCATTGGAGCTAAATGGCCACCCAGTAGCACACAAGCTGCATTAGGTAAGCGTTTGTACATCCTTTGTACATCTTAAATTAGCTATCTCTTCAATTTAAGAGCTGCGCTCTTGTCGGTGTAGCCATCGCCAGCCGTTTCTTTCTTGGGCTTTCTCCTTCACTTCTTGAAAAAAATGACTTTAACCTTTTCTATTATTTGTTTAATGTAATTTCGTCTTGGCCTTCCTCTACCTCGCTTTCCCTCGATTTTTCCTTCTATGATATTTTTGAGGAAAAAGTCATGTTTTAGAAGATTTCCTATCATTTTCCTCTTCTATTTTCTATTAGTGTTAGTAACGTCCTTATCCTTTTATCCTATTCAAGACCTCATTATTTGAGATTTCGTCCGTCCAGCTTATGCCTTCTATCCTAAATTAGCCATAAGGGCTAAATTAGCGCTTATGCAGCCGGTTTGCTACATGGGGGGGGGGACCCTCTGGTTGCATAACAACTATTGTCATAATATCAATTGTCATAACAGTTTACGCATAAAGTTACTACGCAAATTTTTTTTTTGGCATTAAATGTACGAGGTCGTAATTGTTCGCTGTCATGATTTCTGTAGGGACGTCATAATTGTTTCAGCCATAATGTCGTATGTCATAAATTTATTTAGTCATAATATTGATAATTATAATTATTTTTAGTAATAATTGCAAATGTCATACACTTTTCAAGCCATAATATTGATAATTAAAATTATTTTTAATCATAACAATCGTATTTCTTAAATTATGACAACGGACATGCGATAGTGAAGGTTGTTGAGAAAAAAAAATAATTAATAATTATTTTTATGCATAACAATCGTATTGCTTAAATAATACTGTATGTACTTGTACTATGGTACTTCCCCACTTTACTTAAGGTGGTTTAGGTTACTTTTTTTTAAGACCCGAAACCCGACTTGGCTAGATCCAACTTTGTTGGGTTAATTATTTTTTATTAAAGTAGTAACGTCTGCTAACGTAAGCCAAATGTTTACAATGAAGCGAAAAATTGAAAAATTTAATGGTTCAGGCAGGATTCGAACCTGCGTTTCCAATGGCTTTCCGGGCCAACACGGGCGTCCTACCAACTGGACCACCGAGCCAGATGTCAAAGCCATTGAATGGCTTTGACATCTGGTTCGGAGGTCCAGTTTTCAATTTTTCGCTTCATTGTAAACATTTGGTTGGGTTAGACTTAGGTTATTTTTTTATGACCTGAAATCCGACTTGGGCAGAACCGACTTGGTTGGGTTAGGTTTAGGTTTTTTTTATGACCCGAAACCCGACTTGGCTAGATCCGACTTGGTTGGGTTATTTTTTTGTATGACCTGAAATCCGACTTGGCCAGAACCGACTTGTTTGGGTTAGGTTTAGGTTTTTTTTTATGAACCGAAATCCTACACACCCTAAACTACTAAGAAAAACGTAGGCTTATGCCTTTTGCAATGTATGCGCTTATAAAGTATGGTTACATTGTTTTATGAGTAATCAATGTATGACCATAACAAAGTATGCTTAAATCATTTTATGCGCATCAACTGTTTGTCCATTACACAGTATGTTCTGAAACATTATGATTAAAAACGTTATGCGCGTAAATGTATGACTATTTACAGTTATGCGTAATGATGAGTATGACGAATACACGTATGCGTATTAAAAGTATGCCTTTAAGCTTTATGCAACCCGACCCCTACCCTGCTACATGGGTATGATCTGACTGTGAGTGCTATTCATCTTAAATAATGTCTTTCCACGAGCTTAGGACCTGGTCACTCGCAAATATTAGGTATCTAAATGTAACTTACCTCCGTATTTAATATTTTCTAATTCTTCAGTCAAAATCCTTAATTCAGGATTCGATAAATCTCCAAGCTGTAAAAATAACATATTGTTAATTATACTCCACTCATCAATTTAATAGTTTCGATTTTCTTTCTATACATTTAGGAAGAAAAAAGGTGAGTAAATGTATTCGTAATTACAAATAGATTAAATCCAAAAACTTTAACAAAGTGGTAAAGTAAAGCCATTAAACGGCCTGCCCAAGTGTAGCAATGTGACCCAAAAGTGACTGGCGCTATAGTTTTTACCGGCCGGGTAGTTCTTAATTTGAACTAATAGCTTTGCTGGCTAATCCAATGGTGCGCAGAAAATTCCAATTTCCTTAATTAATCCTGAAGTTTGGGTTGAACCTATGAAAAGGTGCGGCAGACACTCCACCGATATTTTCAATTACATTAAGAGCGTTCTCTGATTTAAAAAAGATGGCATTTTGTATCAATTTACCCTAGATAAGCGAGCTGAACCGTTACAAACAGCTCTACAGCCCGTCTACTCGGGAATTATTATTTGAGTACGCCACTTTTGCGTTTACAAGACATTTAATTGATTTTGTATTGTTTCTCTATCCATACTAATATTATAAATGCGAAAGTGTGTCTGTCTGTCTGTCTGTTACCTCGTCACGCTTAAACCGCGTTCCACAGGGGTCTACGTTGGGTCCAATCTTCTTCATCATCTTTACCAACGACCTAATTAATTTCATATATAACTCTCTTCTTGACACTCGTCTGGTACTTTTTGCAGACGACACGAATGCCATTATATCTGGAGATAATATCACTCAGTTGAATGGAAGAGTTAACGATGCTCTGATAGCTTTTAATACTTGGTTTGATTCAAATAAACTGAAATTGAACTGCAACAAAACTAAGGTCATGCTCTTCAAAACCACGGCCAACAACAAAGATTTTCTACAGATGAATACAGGGCATGAAACGATCCACCAGGTTGATTCAGTAAAATTTCTTGGAGTTATTATCGATTCTAGCTTGACCTGGAAAGAAGAACTGTCAGCTATCGTAAAATCTGTCAGTTCCGCCAGCTATGCAATTAGAAGCCTTAGGGATGAGGCTAAACTATCCCAATTAAACATAGTATATTTTGCCTTGGTAGAATCTAGAATTAGATATAGTATTAAATTCTGGGGTAATAGTTATCAATACAATGTCAAGGCGGCTTTTACAGCCCAGAAGAGGGCCATTAGGATTATGGCCAGAATACCTCAACAAACGTCATGCAGGGGATTCTTCTTAGATTTCCAAATACTCACTGTGCCCAGTCTATATATTCTTGTAGTTCTCAGTGACTTAATTAAGAATATATCAGACTTTGAATCGACTGAAGAGAGAAATCGGCGCTTGGAAACTAGAAGAAAGGATCTGCCACTACCCTTGCAAGGCTTAATGTAGTGAAACATTCGGCAGGCTACCAGGGAATTGCTCTCTTTAACAAATTGCCTGTTGAAATGAAGTTGATATCAAGCAGTAACATGTTTAAAAATAAGCTCAAAGCTTTTTTGCTGAAGGGGTGCTTTTATTCCATTGAAGAATTTGGTAATGCCATTAATTCAGGATTTTAATAATTATCGAGGGACATGATTGTTAATGTTATGACTTAGAATTAGATTGTTAATTAATTAATTGTTAGTAATTTGGACGTAGATATAAGTAAATAATTTTGTTGTTATTATGTCGATTTTAATTTAATATTGTATTGTCACATTCAAACACAATGTATATTGTTTTTTTGAATAAATAACTATGAACTATGAACTATGAACCGATTTAGATGAAATTTGGTATATAGATAGTTTCAGTCCCGGGGAAGGACATAGGATACTTTTCATCCCGAATAAATGTAGTGTTCCCGTGGGACGAGCGGGTAACACCGCGGGGCACAGCTAGTAAATTATAAAGAAAGATGAAAAAAGACTTCATATGTTTTGCCGCTGTCAGTTTTTGTGGCTACAAGACAAGTCATGAAGTTATCTAACAGCGTTCACTTTCATATTAAAGGATGATCGGACAAAATGGTCCAAGAAGCAATAGCGACGTGACATATATCATTAGAAAGGTGTTTCAATACACTACAAAAGTTACTATGGAAGCTCGTTTTAAATCACTGTGTGAAAAAATTTTATGGCGATATAAAAAAACTTATTTTCATAGACGATTTTAGGTAAGCAATAAAAATGAACTAAGTATTTCGTATTCCATGACGTTACAGTGCTAGTTAAAACCTGTTTGTGTGTTGTTTGGGGTGTGAGCGAGATCGCCTCCTAGTGTGGGTAGCTGGGGATAACTCTCGAGGACTTAAAAACCCGAAAGGGATAAAACCAGCTACCACGGAGCACCCTGGGCGACATTGCTAGTAATATGCTGGTTCTGACATCATTTTGCTAGCCATGTTGGCTAAGATCTGTTGAGAACCGTACGCAAGGATGAAGGAGTCCTGGGGGTTGAGTCGAGCTTAGCCGGGGTTTGATGCTATTGTGTGACAACACGTCCCCTTTGGTCCGGATTTCAGGCTAAACGGTGGCCCTGCAGCTAGCCACTGCAGGGAAACGGACACGTGTACCGTATGGATGAGGAGGATACGGTCCGCAGGCGAGACGCGGGGGTCCTCCGGGAGGATATTGGGGCTCGGCCATGCTGACGGAGCGAGGGCGTGTGGAGCACCTGGGGGAACTTGGATCGTTTTCGCCAGCCACACTGCCTACAGCTGCGGATGTCGCGCATGAGACCCAACCAACCGCGTCTATATCTGTAGTTCTGGTTCAAGGAACATCCCCAAAGGTGCGGGCTCCACGGCGGGTGGGAAGCTCGAGAGATGAAGACTAAGATCATGGATCCCAAACCCCAATGGTGCCGGAGGGGAAACCCGAAGGCGCCCCTACATCAGGTGCCGGTGCGGCCGATGCTGTGCCTCTGTGCGACACCTCTACTCAATCACAAAGGGCGGACGGTGCTGTTTCTGCAGTGCTGCCCACCACTACACGTGCCTTTAGGGACGCAAAAGCAGCCCAGACAGGCACCACAACACCACACGGCGGCGCTGGTAACACAGTTGCAAGAGAGTGGTAAGAGGGGAGGGGTGAAACCCGACTTGGCTTCATGCTGGGCTCGGTGTACATGAAGTTCCAGTGACCACGAGGTAGGTTTTCGCGTCTCTCAAGACGACAACGAGGCGACAGAATCCGCCCATGGACACTGCCGCGGAGACCGAGGCATCCGCTGACGTAGTCGCGGAGAAGCCCGGGTACCAAACCCCAGAGTAGACCGCCCTGGTCCCCGAGAAAGACGAAGAAGAACTTTTTTGGCCGTCATCAGCCCTTCAGGGCAATTTTTTTGATGTGACATTGTGTAAAATAAAACAATAAACTATATATTAACCATAACTTTAGAGAATGACCCTCACCCTGCACTCTGCACCCCCCAGAACTACTCACAAACACGTTTTAACTAGCACTGCAACGTCATGGAAAACGAAATGATTCATTTTTATTGCTTAAAATCAATGAAAATAAGTTTTTATACCGCCATAACTTTTTTCACACAGTGATTTGAAATGAGCTCCCATCGTAACTATTGAAGCACCTTTCTAATGATATATGTCACGTCGCTATTGGTTCTTGGACCAGCCTCCATACCCATTTGCCGGTCCTCCTTTGTTTTCGTGAATTTCATTGAAAGAAAGATATAATTAAATTAAACGTAGGATATTTCTTGATATGTAAAAAAAGTAATTTTGAACACTTACTCACCTATCCTAAATGTAACATAGCAAATACGTAGTTCTAGTCTGGTCGGAATTAACAATATTTTGGACATACATACTTTGAAACAATTTATAAAATAGGTACTATTTATAACTCCTTTAGTACCTACAGTAAGATGAGGCTATTTGGAACCCAATGGAATATATGATTTTAATTTTTTATTTATTTATTTACACGTAATGATACCTACCTATATTAAGCAAAAAATGCTAATGCAGTACATACATGTTTTCATGTAGGTATAAGACGTTTTTTACAAATATTGCGGTGGGAATGTATATTAAATAGCAAATTACCAATTTGCTACTTAAGTTCCAAATAGCCTCACCTTACGGTAAGTGAATAATTGCAACGTTTTAACTAACAGTCAAATGCTCAATTTACCTGCAAGAGGAGCGAGATCGAAACAATTCCTTGAGCCTTGTGCAAAGCCTCAGAGAAATTGGAATAAAGCTGCGAATTGAAACCAAATATTTGAATCTGCAACAAAGGGAAAGTTTGTGTCAATTATAAATCCTAAAATAGATTTAGGTAACATAAATACGACTGTGGCACGTTGGCAGTTTTATTATTGTCTTATACATTCAAATTACATACTTATTGAGTAATATCACTCAAAAATTTAATTAGAGTATTTATTGCCGAAAACATGTAAAATACGTATAAAATAGATCTTAACAATTATTTAACTTACGAGGCATAATTTTATTGAACTAAAATGATATACATATTTTATTCGAGGTTGGTAAATGTGGCTTATTCTTCTTGAAGGATGCGTCAATCAAAAAGGATAAGCTATATTTTCCAAGCGAACGAACCTACAAATACTAAAACTACTTTTTCGTAAATATTCTTCAAACGCAAGATATTTTGTTAAGTGAATATTCAACGCGTACGTTATTTATTTACCCCGCACAAGAGCCTCACAAAGTTACATTTCCGAATAAACACGTTACTCCGACAATAAATTTTATCAGAGATTCTTTCGAGAGGTCTCAAAAGAAGGCGTAACAGATGTTTTCACAGTCACACGCATCGGCCTCCCCGAGACGACGAAATCCCAAACGTAATCCCGGTGAACGACTGCGCTGCCGTGCTAGTAAACAGTCGTATCTTACTATGAAATCCATATAAAGATATGGCCTTTCACCATAGCACGGCAGTGCGGAGTGCGGACCAACTCGAGCGTGGCTCGTGTTTATTTATGTGACAAATTCTTACGCAGCCACTTTAAATCCCAAAATCATGTGCTTACTCTTGTGTGAATTCTTTTTACTCTTATTTTTGCATTTCCACTTTTAAAAGTTTGCATGCTTATTGACGAGCGAGATTTAAATTATTTATAAAGATTGTGGTTGACTGGTAGAGAATGCCTCATGGCATTAAATCCGCCATTTGTACTTTTACTTCTGTATTTTGTGCAATAAAGTTTACATAAATAAATAAAGATTGATATAATTAATTCCAAATGCATAAAACATGAAATACTTTATATCCGCTTAATTGAGAACACCGCTAGAGTAAAAAAACTAATTAATCAAATAAGATAAAACACGCACGATATTTCAGGCTGTATTAAACAGATAGTCTTCTATAATGTTGGTTAACCCTTCGTCTGTGAGATTAAAAAAAATCTTGCGTTCAAACCTCATTTGTGCTGCAATGAGTAAAAAAATATGTCCGTAAAAAAATGCAAAAAGACGGCCTTAATATGTGGTCAGGATCCTATACCAACACAGACGAAGGGTTAAAACTGCTTAATATGTGGATATAATGAATTCGTAGTATAATTTATTTTAATTTTTATTTTACAGTCATTATTATGAAAATTCTTTAAATCTATTTTTTGGTTTCTAATGGAGGCAGAACATCTTGATATAATCTAACTTACTATTTTATTTTTTGATTATGGACAATTGGAAATTTCTATCTCCTAAGTCCTAAGTTAAGTATCTAAATCGATCCATCGATTGATTGTAAGTGGAATTAATTGTATCAAGGTATTTTTTTAAGGTTG
This sequence comes from Apotomis capreana, assembly GCA_947623375.1. NCBI lineage: Eukaryota > Metazoa > Arthropoda > Insecta > Lepidoptera > Tortricidae > Apotomis > Apotomis capreana. The sequence goes on along the minus strand of OX392503.1, from coordinate 9,883,982 downwards.
TATAAGGCGCTCTGTATGATCATATTTACCGCTCAAAGTCGTGACCAATTTCTAGCAAGCTTCAGCCTGGCTTATTAGCTTCTCCACGTTTTAATAACGTTGTCAGGCGGCCGGTGGACGCTGACATTACGATAGCAATTTTAATCAAGTATCCTTTTGTTCCGTCACCCAAAACGTAAAAAATATTATAGTGTAATAATTCCGCAAAGGGGAACCATCCAAATTAAAGTATACATTTATAAAGGGCATCAAAATTATAAAAATATAAATAAATAAATATCAGACAACATCACTCAAATCGATCTTGCACAGTAAGCAATAAGCTAGGCTTATGTTATGGGCACGATACAATATACCTATATACTTAAATACATAGAAAGCATCCATGACCCAGGAACGAATATTAGAATTCATCACACAAATTAGGTACCTAATCAAATATTTATTTTAGATAAGATGGGAAAATGTATTTTATGGTTTGTTATTTTACGCAGTCTAAGGCATAATGTGTTCGCTCGGCAGAAATATACAAAACTCCACTAGAAACGCGGACGAAAGCGTAAACTATAATTTTGAGAAATTTTTACAATCGCATTTTTACTGCACACTGTACACAAAAAAATTGACATTTTGCTGGTTCAATGTTGCATTGAACCGCAAATCCTTCCTTACAGTCTAACTGCTGAAATAGTATTATTTACTATTTCATATGATAATACCATAATAATAATGGAATCCGACCGACAATGTGGTGCACAATAGAGAACTATTCAGTAATATCAAGGAGGTCCTAAATCAGCATCTTCTTACATTATCCTACTTAGTTTCCAACTCTCAAAAAAATATAAAATATATTTATCTGGCTTACCTCAGCAGGAAACGAATACCCGTTGATGGCGTGTTCTGAACCAAATTGATCATGAAGACCGTAATGTATATGTATCTCGTGAAACTGATACTTGTAGGAGAGCGGCCCTCCGGTGATGTTGATGTGATGTCGGGTCTCGTTCTCCACCGTGAATATCACGGAGTGACCCGTGTTGCTTATCAGTCCATTTATCTGCGGGCAATAAACGTGTACTTTGTGCCTTAGTGCAATAAATTGAGGCTAACAAATTGAATAATTACCTGAAATAAATGTTGAATTCGTAATGTGTATGAAATTTATTGGCTTGCTTTAAAATAAATTATGCGTTGTTCTTTAACGAGGCTTATTGTAGGTCGGTATAACAGAAAAGTTTTTCATAATTACACATTCGTATTTGAATTTTAGTTTGGTGATTTTTATTTGAGTTTGTTACAAGTCTCTGAAATATTAAGGATGAGATAGCTTTCAGGTTTTTTGCTGCTACCATTTTCCATTTGGACTTTTAGGCTATTGTTTATATATTAAGCCTATATCATATCATATACGGCGTAAAAATTTGGTGTTCGTACCAAATTTTTACGCCATACGAAATGAAAGTGAATTTAAAAATTAATTTTATAGCGATAGTCAATAGGATTTTTTTAACGAATATGGATTTAGGTATGTTGTTAAAACTGCACATTTCTGGTAACAAAGAATGTGGTATTGAATTTTTCCAAAGACTAATTAGATATACAAACTCTTTGATCATCTTTTTCAAATTATTTTTCGAAGGAGAATTTGTTAGCTCTACTAAACATTAACGAGACATGAACTAACGACCTTCGTTTTTTTATTGGCAATTTAAGGGTTAATGTTTAATAATACGGAGAATAAGCGATGTTGTGCAATGAAAAGGGTGAAAATAGAATATTTATTTGCGTGTCTGATGTTAGCAAGTACCAAAATATGTTTGCCAAATTATCACTTCCCAAAAAAAAATTCGAAGAATTTAATTCGCCAAATAATCGTTTGCCAAATTAAATTTTCGCAAACAATTGTTACGCAAACCTAATGTTTGGACAATGAGTTGTTTGCCAACTGGTACTTTGACCAAATTTCATTTAGTCAAATGTTTTAGTCGGCATAACATATTTTACGCAAAATATGTTATGCCAACTGGCAAATGACTTGTATCGTCAAACTTTTGTAAACGTTGGAGTGACTTTGTGGGCACAATGGTTTTTTTATGATGTTATCGTATAAAATACTCTCAAATAAGCGTGTTTGTATGGGCAACATTTTTTGGGCAAAACGGACTCCTTCGTAGCTCCGGCGCTGCGGGAAGAGCAACCCTCCAGTAAAATTCTAGTTTAGTTTTTTAGTTCTTCTATTGTATTGTTTCTATTGGTTCTATATTCTAGTGTTTTGTAGCTTCGTTCGCTCGGCTCGCGCACTGTTGTGGTCGCAGTTCTAACCTAACCTAACCCAGCCAGGTCGGTTTGACGCTTTGCCGGTTGCTGCCGCAGCACGCTAGCTTCGCTCGCTCGGCTTGCGCACTGTTGTGGTCGCAGTTCTAACCTAACCTAACCCAGCCAAGTCGGTTTTTGCGCTTTGCCAGCTACTGCCACGGCACGCTAGCTTCACTCACTCAGCTCGTGCGCTGTTGTGATCGCAGTTCTAATCTATCCTAACCCAGCCAGGTCGGCTTTGGCGCTTTGCCGGTTACTGCCACGGTACGCTTGCTTCGCTCGCTCGGCTCGCGCACTGTTGTGGTCGCAGTTTTATCCTAACCTAACCCAACCAGGTCGGTTTTTTCGCTTTGCCGGCTACTGCCGTGGCACGCTAGCTTCGCTCGCTCGACTCGCGTGCATTTGTGGTCGCAGTTCTAACCTAACCCAGCCAGGTCGGTTTTGGCGCTTTGCCAGCTACTGCCACGGCACGCTAGCTTCGCTCGCTCAGCTCGTGCACTGTTGTGGTCGCAGTTCTAATCTATCCTAACCCAGCCAGGTCGGCTTTGGCGCTTTGCCGGTTGCTGCCACGGTACGCTTGCTTCGCTCGCTCGGCTCGCGCACTGTTGTGGTCGCAGTTTTATCCTAACCTAACCCAGCCAGGTCGGTTTTGGCGCTTTGCCGGTTGCTGCCGCGGCACGCTAGCTTCGCTCGCTCGGCTTGCGCGCTGTTGTGGTCGCAGCTCTTATGCAGAGAGTAGTAGGGATTCGCCGATACTACGATACGGGGCGGACGGGCCTGATGGGCGGCATCCAGGGCGGATTTGGCGGACCACGAAACCTAAAAAAAAAAAAAAAAAAAAAAAAAAAAAAAAAAAAAAAAAAAAAAAAAACAAATAGCCCCCTACTTGGAGCGTTTGGAATAGGTCCCAGGACGCTCAGACAGCTCTGTCAGGACTTACAGAACGCCCTACGCTAACAATGCAACACCTTCCCCGACCCATCGACCCTTTTCTATTGTCTACCCGAGCTCGGGTTTTATTGCCCTCTCGGACGCCGAGCTCACTTTTATTACGGTCTACTATTGTTTCCCTCTTTTATATTTCTCTTTGGCTTCAACTGCCTACAACTTCCTTTCCAAACGGTATACATCTTTTAAGAACATTCTTTAGGTAAAGCTGGACAAATACCTAAACATCTCATACCTAAACTATCAGACTAGGTCCGCCACCTTGGTTCTTATTGGAATCGCTGTTTCAACCCAGCCTGTCTCACATCGTCTCTTTACTCCAAGGTTTCTTACTACGTGATGTGTGCTACGGTGTACGTATCACTAATCTAAGCTAACCTATGCTAGATCACAATTCTAACCTAACCTAACCTAAGCTACAGGACTACGCCCAGCTAACGCAGGATACGTTAACTGACTACTTAACTTCAGGTAGCCTTACTTCAAAGTATGTATTTTGTTACTCACTACATATGCTGCATTTCGAACGTTGTTCTATTTATATATTTTATCTTGTTCAACTTAACATTACTTCTAACTTATCACCTAACTTCGAAAACTTAATTTTGAAGAACTGCTTTATTTACTTACCTACTTAAAACTAGCTACGAGCACAGTACAGTTGTTTTGGTATTAAGAACGCTGTTCTAACCTAACCTAACCTTGCATAAATTTGAGTACGTACTCAATGTTACTTTCATCTCTTTTTTGTAATAACCGACTTCAAAAAGGAGGAAGTTCTATGTAAAAATATTGCCTGTAGCATAAGGATAATACGAATCTAATCTTACAATAGTAATGCGGTATTTTATACAGTAATAACTGCTTCAAAACTATACTAACTTATTTAAGCTGTAAGTTAAAAATACGAGTTCTAGTTTTGCATATTTATTTATTTCGTCAAATATTATGTTCTTGAATAGATGCTTAAGAAAATACCTGAATAAACTTTGTAACTTGTACTAACGTGTATTTGTAGTAGGCTGAACTAAACTCGTTGATTTTTTAATTTGTTTGTTGGGTCCATATTGTTTGTAAAGATTTATGACAGGTTTCTTCTCCGAATCATCAAAAGATTCGAAAGTCTATTATAAATTTTATTACTGTTTGTTGGTGGCTGTTGGGCGCGGTACAAACTAGTCGAAACGTGATTTTAACGGTAATCTATTGTCACATCCTTATAAAAGCCGATGGACAGTGACGATCTATAAGTATTCAGAACCGAGTCGTGCTTGTTACCAGAGCTCTCTCAGTGTACAGTGACATAGTGTTGAATCGTGCTACAGTGCTTATAAAAAATGGCAAATGTAAGTATGTACTATTTTTTATAAAATATGTATGTAGTATTTTTATGTACTATTTGTTTAACAGTGTTTTTTTTTTCTGTAACTTGTGTTCATCGTGTTACTTGTTAAGTGTGTTAATCGGATGTATAACTTATTGTTGAATATTGTTACAGTTCACGGAAAACACTTTCAAGAATTTTTATTACCCTGAACCTGAACATGATGATTCAGGGAGTGATGAAGAAGGCACACTCGGTTTTAAAGTGAAACAAGCCATAGCGAAGAAACGTCCTGCAAATAGTATCGAGAGTTTCTTTGAAAAACCGCAGAAAAAAGTGAAACCAGTGAAGAGATCTTCCAGTGTGTCGCAAAGTTCCCATACCGGTGTTGCTTACCTATCTTCGGGTAAAGACGATGCTGCGTATGCATCACACCTTATTAAGATAGAAATATACGATCTTGAAAAAGTTAGGAACATCGCACCAGAAGAGCACTGGAAGCACGCCGATGTGAGATTAAAATCTTACATCTCAACTGAGCAAGATCCACAGCTTGAGACTGTCCGTGATGTGATATACAACATAACGAAAGACATAGCTTCAAAGGACACTTGCGTGAAATATTTTATAAACAATACGAAAAAGTAAACTAAGTGTTTGTGTAGTTTTAATACTAGGTTAAAACTGTATTTATTATATAAGACATAAGATAATATTTTATAACATACCCTTGTGTACTACTAGTATTATATATTTCTTACTGCTTAAACAACAACTTTTTGTTATTCAAAATTGTTAAGACTCGTTTTATAACCACATGTTGTAATTTGTTTTGTAGCCTAATCATATTGATCTATTTCCCTTTGCAAATGTATAAAAGTCTCCACCCTTTAATATAAAATCACTAAGCTACGTTTGTTATTTTAAGGAAAAAATTTGTTGTAATGTAATCACTATTTTCTTAGACACATCTCACGATGGACTGTTTAAGCTGTGATGTTTACGATTCCGAGCTCGTCAGGCTATGCGAAGAAATTGAAAGTGATCAAGAAATGTATGAGATCGGGGAATTACTAAGCCAGCTGCATAGTCAAGGGTGAGTACTCTTGTTCCAACCTGTTATATTGTTTATTGATATTGTACTTGTATATTTAGACATGCAATTTAAACAGTTTATTCTTGTTCAAACTTGTACAAAACCATTGACCAGTGTCATTGAGTTGTTGCCTTTTTATGGCTCAGTTTCATTGTTCTCTGTTGGGTGGGGATCCTGGAAGGTTCTTTATAAGCGACGTCTCTGGTGTAGAAATCATTCATTATTCCAGTTACTGTGTTTGTGCTAGTACTGTGTCTGTGTATTGTACAAAATACTGTTTTAAAAATGGTGCTTGGATACTTTCATATGGGAACTAGTTTAACCCACGACAAAATTGCAGTTTTAAGCAAAGGATTCATTTTAAAAGTATTCCATAGAAACATAAGATTGTGGTATATTGACAATCAATTACCTCAGGCGCTTTTGGAAGATGAAGATATTATACCCTATTACACACCATGTGATGGGCATATCAATAAGTCGATGCATAACTTGTCATCAGATGTCATTGATGGTGTTTTAACAATGCAGGCATATTGCCAGCAATGTCGAAAAAACTTAATATAGTATAATGATAATAATTTAATCATTGTTTTGAAGTTTTAAATCTTGTATTAAATACTAACGTTTCACTTTTTCTATTACAGATCTAACCAAGTAGGACGGGGGAGAAAAAGGACAGCTACAAGTACGGGTGCAGAAGTACCAGTGAAGAGAAACTACCCTTCCAACAGTCGTGATATGTCTACATCCTCAAGCGAAGAACCATTATCCGATGTCAATGTAAGTACAAAAAATAATTCTGAAATTGAATGTTCGGTGTGTAAAAAGTTCGTGTCAAAAAGATATTTTGGTAACCATTTAAATAGTAATATTCACAAAAATAATGTGTTGAGATCCGATAGTGAATATGTTAATGTCCAATTAATTGAAAATGCATTCAAAAACAGAGTCGCTACTTACAGAATATTATTTAATGAAATGGATCACCAACCTCTTGATCCCGAAACTATTTTACAAAAACACAAGGATAAGATCTTTACATTATTAGATCGTTCACTTAACAAACATCACGCTTTAAAAGTAAATTTTATTCTTAATGCAAATTTTACACAAGATACCAAACAATTAAATAATACATTTGATTTCCAATTAAGTAATAGTATTGTTGATATCAGCACTGATAAAGCTGCTGTTTTTACGTCCCTAGTAAATGAAATTGTGATAAGGTTGTCAAACTTTGAAAGAAAAGATAGTGGGTGGAGTTTAGTAACATTTAATCATATCGATCTCAATATTAACAAATATAATCCATTACGCGGCTCTTCTTTTATCGAATTACCTCGTGATATAAAAAATAAAAAAGCGGTTATTAATGTAAAAAACAATGACCATGAGTGTTTTCGATGGGCTGTATTGTCTGGTTTATACGAACCCAAAAGTCATTCAAATATGGTCAGTTCATACATATTACATAAGAATAAATTGAACTTTGAAAATTTAACTTTTCCATTTAAATTGGGAGATATCCATAAATTTGAAAAAAATAATGATATTAGCATTAATGTATTTGGTCTCGAGTACAACTCTCAAAACAAGAAACACGATGTTATAGGCCCACTACATTTAACTAAATTAAAAAAGTCTAATCACTTAAACTTGTTGTACATAACTAAAGATAACCAAGGACATTATTGTTTTATCAAAAATTTATCGAGGTTAGTGTCTAAGCAATTGTCAAATGCACAACATGCTGTTCATATTTGCGATGGTTGCTTAATTAAATTTACATCACACGAGAGACTAAACCAACATCAAAAAAACGACTGCTTCCACGTATGCACAAACTTACCATCCGAAAAAGAAGACACAAGAAATTGGTTTAACGAATATGTTCCATCGAATCAAGTTACTTTTAATAATTATGAACGACAATTAAGAGTACCTTTTGTTGTATACGCTGATTTTGAGGCATTTTTAAATCCAATTCAATCCTGTTCTAACAACCCCAGTACATCTTCTACTACCAATATTCAAAAACATGAAGTTTATAGCTTCGGTTACTATATTAAGTGTTCTTATAATGACAAGTTATCTGTGTACAGAACATATACAGGTGAAGACTGTGCAAAAACATTTATGAAAGTCATAAAAGAAGATTTAGAAACTATTTGTAAAAGTAATGCGTTTGCTAAAACTTCTTTCCCTCTAACAGATGCTAATAAGGTAGACATTATGCAAAGCCATGCTTGTTATATTTGTGATAGAAATTTGAATGATGACTCAACCGTTTCTTATAATTATCATACTGGACTTTACGAAGGCGTTGCACATAAATTTTGTTCTGAAAAATACAAACCACCCAATTTTGTACCTGTATTTTTCCATAATTTGAGCAATTACGATAGTCATTTTATTGTACATGGACTTGGTCTTGAAGATGGTGACATAGAACTAATCCCACAAAATAAAGAAAAGTATATTTCGTTTTCTAAGTCTTTACAAGTGAATAATCGTGTTGTAAAATTGAGATTTGTCGATTCTCTTAAATTTATGTCGAGTAGCTTGGATAAATTAGCTAAAAACTTGACTACTGACCAATTTTACGAATTGAAATTGAACTTTCCTCGTGAAGAAGACTTTAAACGTCTAATACGGAAGGGTGTCTATCCATATGAGTACATGACTTCGTATGATTCACTGAAATTAACTTCGCTTCCTACACAGGATCAATTCTATAGTTCTCTTACTGACAGTCACATTTCCGAAAACGATTTCCTACATGCTCAAGATATTTGGTCTCATTTCCAATGCAAAAATATGGGGGATTATTCCAATCTTTATCTGAAAACAGATGTTTTATTACTAACTGACATATTTGAAAATTTTAGAAATGTGTGTCTTAAGACATATGGTTTAGATCCCGCCCATTATTATACCGCGCCTGGAATTTCCTTTGATTCGATGTTGAGGACTACCAAAATAAGTTTAGAACTTTTAACAGATGTCGACAAAATAGCTTTTATAGCGAAAAACATTCGAGGAGGGATTTCCCAATGTAGCAACAGACATGCAAAAGCAAATAATACATTTATGGAAGATTATGATCCAAATATTCCTTCATCTTTTCTCATGTACTTAGACGCAAATAATCTCTATGGGTGGGCTATGTCACAATGTCTTCCGTCTGGCAAATTTGAATGGGTAAATAAAGATACCGATTTCAATGTTTCAGACGATGCTGAATATGGGTTTATATTAGAAGTTGATCTAGAGTACCCCAAGGAATTACATGACTCTCATTCAGATTTGCCGTTCTGTCCAGAAAATGTATGTCTAGGTGATTCTAAAGAAAAAAAATTGATTCCCAATTTAAACAATAAATATAATTATGTATTACATTACAGAAATCTTAAACAATGTTTAAAAAATGGGTTGCGTTTAGTGAAAATCCATCGTGTGTTGAAGTTCAAACAATCTACTTGGTTAAAAAGTTACATAGATTTGAATACCCGAATGCGTTCGCTGGCGACATCTGATTTTGAAAAAGATTTCTTTAAACTTATGAATAATTCTGTTTTTGGTAAAACAATGGAAAATGTCACGAAACGTGTGAATGTTAAATTATTAAGTCACTGGGAAAATCGCGGAAAATCCCAAGGGGTACAGTCCTTAATATCTAAACCTGAATTTCATAGTTTATCAATATTTTCTGAGAATTTAGCTGCTGTGCAATTGAAAAAAACAAAAATCTTTTATAACAAACCAATTTACCTTGGATTCTGCATTTTAGATCTATCGAAAACTTTAATGTACGAATTCCACTACAATTATATGAAATACAAATATACGGAAAATCTCAAGCTCCTTTACACGGATACTGATAGCTTAATATATGAAATAAACACTGCTAACTTTTATGAGGACATTAAATCTGACCTGAACTTGTATTATGATACATCTGATTACCCACCCAACAATGCATATGGTTTACCATTACTAAATAAAAAGAGGTTAGGTTTTTTTAAAGACGAAAATAATGGCAAAATTTTGAAAGAGTTTGTTGGTCTTAGATCAAAAATGTATGCCTTAGATGTTCAAAATAGTGGTATTATATCCAAAGCTAAAGGAATAAACAAGTGTGTTACCAAAAAATTAACCCTTAACGACTATAAAAGTTGTTTATTTGATAGAAATATACAACATGCTCAAATGTTACGATTCCGATCAATAAAGCATGTTTTATTTACGCAAAATGTCAATAAAATATCATTATCTTACAACGACACAAAACGATATTTATTGAAAAACACTTCGGATACTCTTGCGTGGGGTCATTATAAAATACCTCATAATTCTTAAAAAAAAAAAAAAAAAAAAAAAAAATACACGGAACATTCAATTTTCATATTTATTTTTTGTACATAATATTGTATTTTAGGATGTTTTTTTTTTATTTTTTAAGTTTTGGCAATAAAATGATTGGCTTTTTATGTGATTTATCTAGAATAATATAAATATTAAAAAATAATTAGCAAAATTTTTGTTTTTTTTTTTTATTTGTTACCCCATTTTTTTTACCAAATTTATTTAAAAAGCTATGGTCTAGAAATTTTCTCATTTGAAGTCAATCCGTTAACATATGAACACACATATTTAAAAATTTATAATGATTCATTTTAACCACCCTTTCACTACAATAGTAGCGGGTCCAAGTGGGTGTGGTAAAACTCAGTTTGTTACCAATTTTTTAAACAATGCAAAAGAAGTATGTAATGTTGAATTTGATGAAATTATTTGGTGTTATGATGAAATGCAACCTTTGTACAATCTGGAAAATGTAAATTATAGCCAAGGAATACCAGATTTTTCTTTATTTGATGGAAAAAAGCCCAAGCTTCTCATAATTGATGACTTGATGAGAGAATCGGATGGACGAATCGTTGATATTTTTACAAAAGGAAGTCACCATAGAAACTTAAGTGTTTTTTATATTACTCAAAACATATTTCATCAAGGCAAAGGACAACGTGATATTTCATTGAATACCAGCTATATTGTATACTTCAAAAATCCGAGGGATAAAACACAAATTCGCTACTTGTCACGACAAGTTTATCCGGAGAACCCAAAATTTGTAGATGAAGCCTACAAAGATGCCACTAAAGATGCTCATGGTTACCTTATGATTGATCTGAAGCAAAATACCGATGACATATGCCGTTTTAAAACTAAAATATTTCCTTTTGATGGGCATTGTACCGTATATGTTCCCAAGAAAGGGTTTAAATACGACAAGAATCAACACGTTTTAATCAGTTCCAAATAATGCATCCAAGAGTACACACATATAAACATTTACTTGAAGCACTGCAGTTACTTAAACCAAAGTATCGCACAGCGTTGCTAAAATCTTGTGAAGATGAAGAAATTAATATTATTTGTGAGTGTATTTATAACGTTTTAAAAGGGAAAATACCACTGGAATCAAAAGATAAATCAAAACTAAACAAATATAAAGACACATTACGAAAACTAGTTTCGAAAGGGAAACACAAATTGAGGAAAACTGTTATTATTCAAAAAGGAGGTGCATTTCTACCTATTATATTAGGTGCAGTTTTAAGTGCCTTAGTAAGCTCCGTAACATAAAATAAAATGGAAAACACAAAAAAAATGTTGTTAGTTGAACCAGACTTTATTGAAAGACTCAAACGAAATGATAGCCAACCCGAAAATGTATCATCTCGCCTAGACGGAGAGATGCAAAAAATCCTGAAGAGTAAAATTAATGATCGTGAAAAGTGGGCATTATATTCTCAAGCACTACAACGATTTTTGCACTTTATTGAATCAGATCGAAAACCATTTAAAATACCAATAGTGATGGAGGGGTTTGATCAACTCAACGATGAAAGTAAGGATTTAAACTTAAAAGTAAACAAAAAGGAGGAGGATGAAAATTATGAATCAGTTGCAAATAAAACACTACCAGATGGTGATGTTTCTGCAGTTACTGCAGCTACACCGTCTGGTACAAAAAATCCAGAAACTGTACTATTCAGTCCATCTCGTATTATAGATAATTTACCAAAATCATATGAGAAAAAAACCAGAACATTATTGACTTGTATTGTGTCAAGCAGACCAAAAATATGGTGGAAAACAAATGGTGAAGTTGTAATAAACAATCGAACTATTCCAAACAGCAATATTCTCGATCTGGTAAGCGATACGGTTAGATCTCTTAAACGCCCTAAGCCAACAGGATGGGAAGAGTTTGCTTTATTTTTAAGAGATATAAAAGTTCCTACGTCTTGTATAGGTAATCCTACTAATCTAGAATTTATAAATAAACCTCAATCGAGTGAACCTCACGCATCATCTGCTCCATCAAGTGCTCGATCGTCATCGTCATTTAAAGACACAAGCGCCAGTACACCTCTTTCAAGTGTACTGCTCAAGGCAAACAAAAAGAAACTAGATTGGGAAAGATGGAGCCCTTATTAGACATTCATGCAATATACTACGATGTATCTAATCCAGCAGGCTACAGTAGTTTAAATAAATTAAGTAAACAAATGAAAGGACGAATGAACAAAGACGAAGTAAAGAACTGGTTACAATCTCAAGAAACGTACACACTGCATAAACCGGTTCAAAGGCGATTCACAAGAAATAGATACGTCTTATCTAACTTTAATGAACTCTGGCAAGCTGATCTGAGTGATATGGGTACTTACAGTCAATATAATGATGGATACAAATATATTCTGTGTGTTATTGATGTGTTCAGTAAATATGCTTTTGCGAGAGCTATGAAAAAGAAAGATGCCACAACCGTCATAAATTGTTTTGAAAGCATATTTACTGAAGCCAATTCTACTCCTCGTCACATCCAATCTGATAAAGGCACCGAATTTGTTTCAAAGGCAGCAAGGGATTACTTTAGGAGCAAAAACATTAACTACTATACTACTAACAATCCTGACATTAAAGCAAGTATAGTAGAAAGGTTTCAAAGAACTCTTAAAATGAAAATGTGGCGTTACTTTACTCATAAGAATACATACAAATATATAGATATTTTGCAAGAACTTCTTTATTCTTATAATCACAGTTATCATTCTAGTATTAAAATGCGCCCTATCGATGTAAATTTTGATAATATCATGACTGTTTGGTGTAATTTGTATAACAGAAAAAAGGATAGACAACTTACTTTGGAAATCACAAAACTAAATGTTGGTGATCATGTTAGAATTACTAAATATAAACATATATTTCAAAAGGGTTACGAAACTAATTGGAGTGACGAAATATTTAGAATTGATTCAATAATAAACCGCTTTCCACGAGTTGTGTATACGTTAAGAGATTTAGAAGGTGAGCCTATCGTTGGTACATTTTATTCTAAGGAATTACAAAAAGTGACTTATCTCCCCTCCATTGATTATAAAATTGATAAAATAATACGCTCACGTGGGGTTGGTGCCAGAAAAGAAGTACTAGTGAAGTGGCGAGGTTATCCTAACAAATTTAATTCTTGGATACTCGCTTCAAGCTTAAAAAAAATATGAGTGAAAACAGCTTTTATATTACATTGTTAAGTAACAGTTCCTCGGACTACTATACCGATAATACGACTGCACACTTCTTAACCAAATTACCCAGGAGTATAAAGTTGGAAGGAGAATGGGTAGTTGGCTTAGTAGAATTTCAATACCCTTGTTCAATGTACAATGTTCAAGATCATGAAAATATGATTTATTTAAAAAAGAAAGTAGTGTCACCCACTGACAAGATAGCCAAAATTGTAGATATAAAAACTCATATACCAGCAACTACATATGACAACGTTGACCATTTTATTCAAGCTTTTAATGACAACCCACAACTGAAAAATAATGTAAAGTTTAGATATGATAATCTAACCAAAATGGTTGGGGTAGCAACAATTAATAACGATATAACTTCTCTTATAACAACCCCAATACTAAGTCTACAGTTAGGTTTTAAACCGAAAACAAATTTACGGCAAGTTTCATTTGGTAAAAATCCTGTTAATTTGTATTTGGGCTTACCATCACAATTATTTGTTTATACAGACATCATACAACCACAGGTAGTTGGTGATGTTATAACTACGTTGCTTAGAATAATACCATTAGATCCAACAGAATTCCATTATGGAGCATATAAAACACACATTTTCTCACCCGCTCATTATGTACCTGTTTTACGTAGAGAATTTGATACTATGGAAATAGATATAAGAACAACTACCGGTGCAAGAGTGCCATTTCAATTCGGAATTTCCTGCGTGAAACTACACTTTCAACGGCTAAGATGAATTATAAAAGATCATCTCACTCTTGTCCCTACGATCATTATTATACCCATCAAGCTGGTTCTGGTATAGGAATTGTCTATAAAGGTGTTCCGTTTCAGCGAGGGCATGGGATTGGAAGTTTTTTGGGGGGACTGTTTAGGTCAGTAATTCCTTTGTTGTCTAGTGGTTTTAAAACTGTTGGAAAAGAAGCGTTAGATGCGGGGGTTGGTTTGTTATCTGATATGGTAAATTCACACCCTATAGATAGTTCAGTTAGGTCTCGATTTAAAGAAGCTAGTGCTAACTTAAAAAGAAAAGCTGATGAAAAGATCGATACTCTGATGTCGGGATCTGGGTATAAAATGTCAACTAAGAGACGGGAACCTCTCATTACCTTGAAAGCATCGCGCCGAAGAGGAGCTAAGAGAAATAAATATAGTGACGATATATTTTCAAAGTAAATCATGTCATTCCTACACAATCATTCGTGTGAATGTGCAAAATCTGAGTTAGATATATTTGCCCTGCCTTCGACACAGACAAGTATTGAGAGTGGACAGTGGGTTCATTATAAACCAATCTCATCTTTAAGTGATGATGGTCCTATTGAGTTTCAAGTCCCCGGTTCAGGTGATGACTACATTGACTTATCACATACATTATTACATATAAACGCCAAAATATTAAACCAGGATGGTACAAAGTTAAAGCCTGATACTCAAGTTGCCCCCGTTAATAATTGGTTGCACTCCCTTTTTAATCAACTTGACGTATATTTAAATCAAAAACTAATCTCGCCACCAAACAACACATATGCTTACCGTGCTTACATGGAAAATCTACTTAACTATGGACCAGCCGCTAAAAAAACTCACCTTACTTGTGGGTTATGGTATGAAGATACAGCACATTATATGGACACCGTTGACGCAAATAACAAAGGATTTCACAAAAGGATGGAATTTGTTACAGATAGTAAACAAGTTGAAATGATTGGACATTTACATGGTGATATGTTTAACCAAGAGAAGTTTCTAGTGAATGGTGTAGAAATGCGTGTTAAGTTAGTGCGATCAAAAGAATCGTTTAATCTTATTTGTCACCAAGATAAGAAATTTAAGGTACAAATAATGGACGCTAGTCTCATAATAAGAAGAGCTAGAATCAGTCCAAGTGTTTTGTTAGCTCATCAGAAAGTGCTAGCATCAACAACTGCAAAATACCCTATCACAAGAGCAGAAGTAAAGGTACTTACAATACCGTCAGGAATACAGGGTAAAACTTTAGATAACATATTTCTTGGACAGGTACCTAAAAGATGTATAATTGGTTTTGTATCAAATTCATCGTTTAATGGTAATTTTGCATTGAACCCTTTCAATTTTCAAAATTATAATATGAACTCTTTTAGTTTATTTGTAGATGGTCATGAAATTCCTTCTAGAACATTACAACCATCATTTAGTTCTGGTTTAATAGCATCAACATATCATACTCTATTTTCTGGGACTGGTATTCACTTCCACAATGAAGGTAATGCAATAAGCAGAACCGATTACGGGGAAGGTTACTGTTTGTTATGTTTCGATTTGACGCCTGACCTGTCAGCCAGTTCTACCTCACACTGGAACCTTGTAAGACACGGAAGTGTTCGGATAGAAGTTCGTTTTGATAATGCCTTGAGCACTACTATTAACTGTATTGTGTACGCTGAATTTGATAATGTTATTGAAATAAACAAAAATCGTGATGTATCTGTAGATTACAACAGTTAAAATAAATATAAATACAGTGAAATTAACAATTAATCTCATTTCTTCTTAATCTGTGTTTGTAACATCATCGATGAATGTATACATATTTTATTTATTATGGATACTAATGAAATTCAATATTGTATGAAAAAAATTAACCCTAGATTTAAATCAAATGTTTTTGCTGCTAACCGAATCCCTATTTGGGTTGCTCGTCCAGTTTTTATTGTAAGCAATTTGGACCCTGATTCGAAACCAGGTTCCCATTGGGTTGCAATGCATATTGATGCTAAAGGTGTAGGGGAATACTTTGACTCATTTGGTCGGAAACCTACTGGTTATCATAAGTTATTTTTGAATAGAAATGCAAAACGGTGGTTTTATAACCAAAGACCACTTCAAAATCATTTTACTTCAGTTTGTGGCGAATATTGTTTAGTTTATTTATATTTTAAGTATCAAGGAAAAACTATGAGCGATTTATTGAGTTTGTTTTCTGAGAATTCTCTTTGTAACGATTTAATTTTAAGAAATATGTTTAAGTCAATTTTTGTGAAATAAAACAATATATATATACTAAACTGATTTTTTTTATTTATAAATAATACCTTAATTATACCTTATTTACCTAAAAATAGTGTTTACATTACAACAAATTTTTTCCTTAAAATAACAAACGTAGCTTAGTGATTTTATATTAAAGGGTGGAGACTTTTATACATTTGCAAAGGGAAATAGATCAATATGATTAGGCTACAAAACAAATTACAACATGTGGTTATAAAACGAGTCTTAACAATTTTGAATAACAAAAAGTTGTTGTTTAAGCAGTAAGAAATATATAATACTAGTAGTACACAAGGGTATGTTATAAAATATTATCTTATGTCTTATATAATAAATACAGTTTTAACCTAGTATTAAAACTACACAAACACTTAGTTTACTTTTTCGTATTGTTTATAAAATATTTCACGCAAGTGTCCTTTGAAGCTATGTCTTTCGTTATGTTGTATATCACATCACGGACAGTCTCAAGCTGTGGATCTTGCTCAGTTGAGATGTAAGATTTTAATCTCACATCGGCGTGCTTCCAGTGCTCTTCTGGTGCGATGTTCCTAACTTTTTCAAGATCGTATATTTCTATCTTAATAAGGTGTGATGCATACGCAGCATCGTCTTTACCCGAAGATAGGTAAGCAACACCGGTATGGGAACTTTGCGACACACTGGAAGATCTCTTCACTGGTTTCACTTTTTTCTGCGGTTTTTCAAAGAAACTCTCGATACTATTTGCAGGACGTTTCTTCGCTATGGCTTGTTTCACTTTAAAACCGAGTGTGCCTTCTTCATCACTCCCTGAATCATCATGTTCAGGTTCAGGGTAATAAAAATTCTTGAAAGTGTTTTCCGTGAACTGTAACAATATTCAACAATAAGTTATACATCCGATTAACACACTTAACAAGTAACACGATGAACACAAGTTACAGAAAAAAAAAAACACTGTTAAACAAATAGTACATAAAAATACTACATACATATTTTATAAAAAATAGTACATACTTACATTTGCCATTTTTTATAAGCACTGTAGCACGATTCAACACTATGTCACTGTACACTGAGAGAGCTCTGGTAACAAGCACGACTCGGTTCTGAATACTTATAGATCGTCACTGTCCATCGGCTTTTATAAGGATGTGACAATAGATTACCGTTAAAATCACGTTTCGACTAGTTTGTACCGCGCCCAACAGCCACCAACAAACAGTAATAAAATTTATAATAGACTTTCGAATCTTTTGATGATTCGGAGAAGAAACCTGTCATAAATCTTTACAAACAATATGGACCCAACAAACAAATTAAAAAATCAACGAGTTTAGTTCAGCCTACTACAAATACACGTTAGTACAAGTTACAAAGTTTATTCAGGTATTTTCTTAAGCATCTATTCAAGAACATAATATTTGACGAAATAAATAAATATGCAAAACTAGAACTCGTATTTTTAACTTACAGCTTAAATAAGTTAGTATAGTTTTGAAGCAGTTATTACTGTATAAAATACCGCATTACTATTGTAAGATTAGATTCGTATTATCCTTATGCTACAGGCAATATTTTTACATAGAACTTCCTCCTTTTTGAAGTCGGTTATTACAAAAAAGAGATGAAAGTAACATTGAGTACGTACTCAAATTTATGCAAGGTTAGGTTAGGTTAGAACAGCGTTCTTAAGACCAAAACAACTGTACTGTGCTCGTAGCTAGTTTTAAGTAGGTAAGTAAATAAAGCAGTTCTTCAAAATTAAGTTTTCGAAGTTAGGTGATAAGTTAGAAGTAATGTTAAGTTGAACAAGATAAAATATATAAATAGAACAACGTTCGAAATGCAGCATATGTAGTGAGTAACAAAATACATACTTTGAAGTAAGGCTACCTGAAGTTAAGTAGTCAGTTAACGTATCCTGCGTTAGCTGGGCGTAGTCCTGTAGCTTAGGTTAGGTTAGGTTAGAATTGTGATCTAGCATAGGTTAGCTTAGATTAGTGATACGTACACCGTAGCACACATCACGTAGTAAGAAACCTTGGAGTAAAGAGACGATGTGAGACAGGCTGGGTTGAAACAGCGATTCCAATAAGAACCAAGGTGGCGGACCTAGTCTGATAGTTTAGGTATGAGATGTTTAGGTATTTGTCCAGCTTTACCTAAAGAATGTTCTTAAAAGATGTATACCGTTTGGAAAGGAAGTTGTAGGCAGTTGAAGCCAAAGAGAAATATAAAAGAGGGAAACAATAGTAGACCGTAATAAAAGTGAGCTCGGCGTCCGAGAGGGCAATAAAACCCGAGCTCGGGTAGACAATAGAAAAGGGTCGATGGGTCGGGGAAGGTGTTGCATTGTTAGCGTAGGGCGTTCTGTAAGTCCTGACAGAGCTGTCTGAGCGTCCTGGGACCTATTCCAAACGCTCCAAGTAGGGGGCTATTTGTTTTTTTTTTTTTTTTTTTTTTTTTTTTTTTTTAGGTTTCGTGGTCCGCCAAATCCGCCCTGGATGCCGCCCATCAGGCCCGTCCGCCCCGTATCGTAGTATCGGCGAATCCCTACTACTGCAGAGCCAAAAATATCACAGGGTAAGTGAAAAAAAAAACCTTTTGATTCATTGTTTTGTTTTACCTTAATAAAGCACTATTTTGCTAAATGAAAATTTGACTAAATGTTTATTATCTAATATTTTTTTGCCTTAATAAAGCATTTGCTAAAAGACCAAATGCCTAATAAATTACATTATTCGAAGTAATATTTTGCTGAACGAAAATTAGACCAAATGAAAATGTGCGTATTGAAATTATGCCAAAGATTGCATTGGCAATAAAAACATTTGCTAAAATTTGTTAGGGTAATGAAATTTGACGAAAATAATTTTGGCAAAACGGCAGGATCCCAATCTGATCTTAGGTTCCGGATAGAGCATACCTACGTATATTACCTTTTATAATTCCATCATAATATTTTAGTACTCTTTTGATATGTCTTATCAGACCTAACATGATGACTGTCATGTATCGCCGCTACAAAACATGAACGTGAAGGAACATCTTATAGCCCTAACAAAGTACTGCACGGGTTACATAAAATGGTTTTATGAATATAAACTTTTTAAAGAGGCAAGTATTGTGGAGGCACAATATGAATGTTTTGAGATTGAACTATCGATTTATCTCTACTCTTTATCAAAAAATATTCGTAATAATTATAAAAACGGTTTAAACTCTTGTAAAAATTTACAGAAACGGCTCGACATGTTTTGAACTCATATGGAGCTCTTCACCAGGGGCAACTGCAGCTGGGTGCAGTGGGCCGCGAGTCGCGTAGTAGTAAGGATAGCCGACAATTTTTACGTGATTTAAAACCGTTTTTACAATTATTAAAGATGTCTCATGATAGTTTTAATCATATTAAAAGTATACGTGTTCCCAATTCGCTAGGGTACGCTTCTTAGGTGGCGTTCAAGTGCATACGGCTAAAAAGGACAAGTGACATACTCACCCTATGCTTATCTATGTGTAAAAACCTCAGGTTGGGGTCGAACAGTAGTTTGTCTGGCTCCAGGTTGACGGGTGACTGCCGACGCCCTTTGTTGCACAGCGACCATTCCGGGTTGATCAGGCCCCAGAACGCTGGGCCTAGAGGAAAAAAAGATAATTAAATACAAGGTACCTCGGTCACGGGGAAAGGAACGAGACATAACCTTCTTTTTTGCTTTAGTCGGGAAATAATTATTTGATAACAACCTGTGTTTGTTGTGTTCTGGCGTGATGAAGCCGCAAAAGTCATAAATATATATATATACAAGTACAATATACCTATACAAGGAGAAAGTGGACGGCGTGTCGTATCAGGACATCAAAAAGAAAGTTGAAGATAGAGAAACATGGAAGTTGCTCCACCGACAAAAGCTAAGCTCTTAAATTTCGGATTTCTGATGACAATAATTATATACAATACAGGGAGCAACGAAACGACAGCTTTTTCTGAAAATATCATATCATTTGAATATTTGTTCCTAGGGTGTTACCCTTCTTTTATGGACGAACGTTTCATAGAATGTTTTCTGTCATAGACATTCAATTTCATCGAAATCCTGTTTCTCTGAAACCATAAAATATTTTGAATTGTTAAAAAACAAACCTAACCTAACCTAATCTGCAGGATGACATTCTCGAGGTTTATGAAAGATGTATGACTTCAGGGAAAAAAGTTGTCTATGAAATGAAAATTCGATAAAATGTTTGCTTATAAAAGAAGGGGGTTCCAGTCATGGATGTTTACTATGTTGTTAAGTATGTATTTATCTGCATAAGTATGTATACCATCGTCTAGTGCCCATAACACAAGCCTACTAGAGCTTACTTTGGGACCAGTTCGATTTGAGTGAGGTTATCCGATATCTATATTAATTAATATTGAACGATAGAACATACATAGAAGAATATTAGGATTTCTTTTGTAGAAGATTTGATATATATATTCTGATGATCCTATAACATAACACATAATTATTGCAGAGCTATTCTAATTTATATCTTTCCTGTCTTTAATGGTATAAAATATACTTACTACATTATAAAGGTAAAATGCATTCAGTGTTCATTTAATGGAAAAGGGTCATCCGGCACCCATCATTTTTGAAATATGGGGCCCGGAAAACCTTAGGGAGATTTTTGGTACGCAAATAGTGGAAAATTACTTTTATAGCGAAGTTTAAACATGTTATTCATTGTTATAGTTTATTTTGTATAATGTAGGTGAAAGTAAATTACAGAATGAGAAAAGATACTATAATAATACATTCAACGAATTTGCGAATTTGCTTCTTAAACCTAATAAAACTTTATCACGATCAATTATTAAAATCTCACAAAAAGCGGCATTATCGTCATTCGAATTAATGTACAAAAATTGCATATTTTTCACAAGGGTGGTTTTTAATGGAATTCGTGTTTAACTCACAGCAGAATTCATCGGTATCTTTTGTTCCTCGGTTACTCGATGACTATTACTGGACCAATTAGAAAAAATATATTTTTTTGTTTATACCCTATAAGTGCTTTCCAGTTGGTGTCACCTGATAATGACATCCTGGAGAAATCGACTGCTAAATTACCATGATTTATGTATTTTTTACCTCAGACAGTTGTTTTTGGACAGCATAAGTAATTTTATTTCACTTCATAGACATCGGTTATTTTTTGTTAAAAAGCGATTAAAATTCAATTGATTTGACGGTGATTGCTCGCCCTGAAACCGGACTGTGACTATTGAGGGCCCTGAAATAAATACAACTCTGTTTTGTTTGAAAAGGATTAAATCCATTAAAATTGCCTTTCCTCAATTCTACGACTATACTGCATAATATGTATGTAATTACATCTGTGAATAACGCATTAAAATGGAACAGTTAATGACATGATTGATTACATACATTATATTGGTGTAAAGTTCGTATAATCAGATGGAAATGGAACGCTTTGGTAACGATCACATGACAATGGCCGTATTGTAGAAGGCAATTGATATCCAATGTTTCCGAATAATTCTCTTTAATTCAGTGAACACATTATTCCTATTGAGTACGAGTATTGATTTCATTGGTTGGTCCGTAATATCAATCAATGGTGCTGCAGTATCATGAAATTTCCGAGAAATAGATGTTTTGTTAGATTGATTACATAATAGTACATACATTACTGCAGAGGCAGGGAAAAGTCAGTTCGTGGATGAGTATGATTTTGAAGGACGAGGCGTAGCAGAGTCCTTCAATAATACGAATCTGCGAACTGACATTCCCGCCGAGGCCTGTATAGTGCTTTTCTCCAAATATGCTTGGAAATAATCACCAATCTACATTTTGAATTTAATATATCTTACTTAATTATTTTTTTAGGAATATAAAAAAAATCGGTTCCGAATCATACTATGTTTGATTTAAAACAGAATATATTAATGAGAATTAAAATTGTATGAAAACACAAAAATAAAAAATATTGACGTAATTATTAATGTTGGTTATATCAAAAACTTCTAAACGCAAGACTTTTTTTTAGAAACCATACTATATTTATCATTCGGAGGATATCGTAATTTCCAAATAACTTTCATATTGATTTGGACACAATTATTTCTGTTTTAATTTTTATTTGTTTACGTTTGGTAAACTTATTAATTATCAATGTACTCATTAAATACCATCATAAAATCAGCGCAGGTCTTCGCACCCCAGTAGGGGGCTACTGGGGTGCTTCACCCCCCATTCCCCCAATTTCACCTTACGTAACTTGTAGGAAGTCTTTCTTTTATTATTTAAACTCTCATTAATACATCATAATAATAATAATAAAATACAGAAGGCGGTACTCCTGGACACGGCGCGCATCGTCAGGAGGTTCCTCTCTCTGCAGCCCTAACCACCGGTAGCCTGGGCCCTGCCCCGATGCACCCTAGGTTAGGTTTTTTATATGTTTATATATTTTGTAATTTCTTTATTGTATTTTACTTTTTAGGGTTCCGTACCCAAAGGGTGAAAACGGGACCCTATTACTGAGACTTCGCTGTCCGTCCGTCTGTCACCAGGCTGTATCTCAACAACGGTGATAGCTAGACAGTTGAAATTTTCACAGATGATGTATTTCTATTGCCGCTATAACAACAAATACTAAAAATAAAATAAAATAAATATTTAAAGGGGGCTCCCATACAACAAACTTGTTATAGATTATATATATGTATAGGTACGCACTTGCCCAATTTTTATATACAGATATTGTAAAAACCTAGCCTAAGAATTAAAATAAATAAAGGAGATAATAATAATAAGTCTCTTAACAAAAAGTCAAATTTCTAGTTAATACCTATACTTGTTTAACATCGGCATGCGTTCAGCAAACAGTAACGTTTATCAATAAATAAATATTAAGAAACAATCTTACAAAAATCCATTGAGAAATACACACGTATTGCTTATCTTGGCCACAGGTGTGATATACATAATTATGGAGATACAATCAATATTTTACAATATCCTGTAAATACAATACGTTGCACTTTTGTTGTTTAACGTTGCACTTCTGTTATTTAGCGTTCAAAATTTAACCCGAACTTTGTTACCCAAGCTATTCCTATAGGGCAACTACGAAAGTAGCCAAAGTGCTTTGGAACGGTTCACGCTTTTATTATTTACGACCTTGAAAATTGCATGAAAGCCGGCAGCGGTTGTGGTCACGCCCACTTTATGGCCACGCGTTCGCGAACTTTCCTTTAAATGCTTATTGCGTTTGGAACTACCTATATTTACTGATGATTTACTATGTGGAAAATTAATATGCCGTATTGCAGTACCTATTGTACGTACGTTCCTAACGCTCTGCGCTCAAGGTTTTGAAAAGTTTTCTGATGAATATTCAAGTGTTACATACTCTGGAGATCGCGTAGAATCTCACATAGATGAAAATAGTTATAGCTATAAAAGGCCTTATTCCTTTTAAAATGCTGATTGCTTAGGCATTTTTGTCTATGATCAAACATGTTTTTTAACATACTATTGATGTTACAACTGTTAGCCGTATTTCTGAACGTACTTGAGGGAGCTGGCAACCCAGCGCACTGACAGATAGATTACCACGTACTGGCTGCGTAGCGTCACGGATTCTTTATGAGATCAATGATTGTTCAATACTTAAATATATTGTTACCCAATATCTAGTGCTTTTATTGTTAAAAGTTCAGAAGTGGGATCAGCTTTTATTCATGCCTACAAAATATTTCGGTCTATTTAATCAATTCACGTATGAAATCTTAATTGACTCGTAAAACAAAATAATGAGCTTTGCATTCTTGTTTTATTTCATATTTTGGTAAAGGCATTACTTATTGGATAGTTTTATTAAATAACGAGTAAAGTAAAGTTGGATAACCAACATGTAACGAGTGCTTACATTATTTATTTGATAGTCTTTAATTAAGACGTGGTGTAAGTACTTAAGTGATGGCGATGACGCGGTAAGTCCTTCAAAATCGCAGGCAATCCGTAAGAAATTGGCCGGTGTATTGTACTACAACTACACCAATAGCATATTGGTAAGGTATTTTACAGTTCTTTGGATATTCTGGGTGCATCGCTACTATTCTAGATGAAAGGTACCCGATTCTATGATGAATAAGCTGTACATGTTTTGCATTTATGTGGCTTACTGAAATATCACTTTGTGTCTTTGAGTGTGACATTAAAATTAAAGCCATAGAACCTGGCGGTGTACTAATTGCATATTAAGTGTTCTATGATATGACATATTGATTTTATTATGACAGGTTTTGTTAATTACCTGTTTAATGTGGGCTTCACAGCAAGTTTTCATAATATGTATGCATTTTGTAGCATTATCTTGGTGTGGTGTGTGGTTTTGCTTCTAAGTTTCACAGGTGAATATAATTTTATATTTTATTTGAAACCTGGACAGGATGTTTGTCAATGAAAATCTGTAGTAAGTATCACAGATGTAAATAGTTGCATTGTATTGTAAATAAGCAAATGGTGGATAAATCCAGGTATGAGTATTCGTTTATTTAATATTGCTTATTCAAGTAACTAAATATTACTTTATATAAAAACCATTATTGTTAATATGGTATTGCGTACAAATGGGATTAAGTACATATAGTAAACCTGGTGGTATATTACTCGTATCAAGATATAATGTAAAATGACAACATTGATTGATTACACTAGGAGTAATGTACATGGATATCTAAACTGTACAGAGGAATTTGGAAACATATCACGATTGATGAAAAGTGGTTCTAAGTCGAAACAAGAGTTATATAAAAAATACCTATTTGACTAACAGTATTATAATATATTGCTTCTATTGTGTTGGTATGCTAAAGTTGTACAGATAAACAGGATGTCAGGTGATTATTATGATAAGTTGGATATCAACAAGAGTAAGGTGTGCTGTCAGCAATCAGAACACCCTCCGTTTAACTATGCAAGCAAGCATATTTTATGGAAATAAATAGTGATTTTAATCATATATTGTTAGGCATCTTTTAGGTTAAGAGTGCGGGTACGACGTTTGACAGTATGAGAAGGGTGGTGGAAGCGGTGGAAGGGCTCTCGTTCTTCTTTGGCTGTCAACCGTCGTACGAGGTAGACGTAGGATTGTGTGCTCCCGATATAGCTTAGCTTTGTTATTGATTTCTTGTTATATTTGTTAGTTTTCTTAGGATCTGTAATTATGTATGTTTGTTAAATTGAGTGCTTGTTATATTTCTTGAGAGTGATATTAAATTGATATTTTTAAATACCTAAATCGGCTTCTGATTGCTAAAATCAGTAGTTGGGATAAAGAAAACATTCCCACTTTTAACTGGAACATTTCTTAGTTACATATTTTGATCCTACTTGTGATAGTGTTTAAAAAGAAACATTAGCTTACCCTCTTTTGGTTGACATTTTCAAACTGTAATTTAATTGTCTTTTGTGACTATTATTTTTCGATAAATGGATAGGTCAAGTCGTTCACGTTCTCGTAATGGGCGAGTATCCGAATCTAACAATAGACGAGTACGTAACCGTCATTCTTCCGGTCGACGGTCTCGAGACAGACGTTATAATAGCCGTTCGCGTGATCGGTCGCCACACACCAGGCGCTCGCGCAGTAGTTCTCGTAGTCATTATACGCCGCCTTATCAGCGCTCGCGAAACCGACGCTCTCGTGATAGGCACTCCCGGGGCCGGTGCTCGCGTAGCCACTCGCGTACTCCATCACCGCCGTCTAAGCGTTCGCGTCGCCACCGGTCGAGTTCGGATAGCCGTCGATCTCGCAGTGTTCGTTCACCAACAAGGGTTCGTCGACATGCCAACCGCGAAGAGAAACGTCCGCGATCGCCTTCTATTTCACTCACACGATCGTTAAATAGCTTAGTATCACGCTTGGAGGCTTTAGCAAAGCGCTCGCAAGCAACTATAGTAGCCGAAACCTCCCCGCAGCCAGTTACAAATCAAATCGTAGAAGCAATACAATCTTTAAAGTCTGTGAGTACCAATCACTACTACGTGTCCAATTTTGATCCTAGCATTCACGATGTAGACTCGTGGTTTAGTGAAGTCGATAGGGCTAAACTGGTAAACAAATGGGATGATCGTGAATGTCTCTCGCGTATCGGCAATTGCTTGAAAGGTGACGCCAAATCGTGGCTCAATGAGTGGGTGTCTGTCGATCGTACGTGGACTAATTTTAAAACCGACTTTAACCCGTCAAGTGTCAGACCTTCCTAGGACAAAACACCGCGAAATGTCCCATACAAACAAGAAACGGCTGAATTTCCGCTAAAGATGGGAATTTTACCTACCCCGAGAATAATTATATGAGATGTGTTATATATCGTTAGAGAGCTAGATAAATTTGGAATTCGGCACACTATGTTATAATAGCCGCACTTACTTGTAGTGAGATGTAGATTTATTTATATTCCAAGATGTTCGCTTTCCGTCACATCCGTCACTAATCATTCACAATTTACACTCAATTTAAAACCACATATCACATTTTACATACAATAAAATGATCCTGCCTAGTTTATGCGTCAATTTTACGTAAATTCACTACTAAACACCTAATAATTACTTCACAACAAATATTTATTTACGAGAACGTGCGCGCACGCTACAAACTTGCGCCGCCCGAATCGCAACTGTCATGGCGGATTTGCCGCGAAATTGAGCACTGTTTGAACAAAATCATAAATCTATCAAAATTCCCAAGACCTTACACCAATCTAATATATGAAATGAAATCCTGAGAAAGTGTGTTATAAAACTATTATTTGTTCGTAAGGTTTTGAACAATTGAAAATTAGGAAACAAATTAATTACGACGGCCATCATTGCAAAATTATTGCGTCATTCAAACTTGAGGACTTTTTTCACTAGGAAACAATGTCGTGCTGCTAAATTTAACATTAAAAACGAAAACCTTATTTAATTGCCAGTAATTTGATATATAATACATAATATAAACACTTTCCGTTTAAAAGATTTGGACATATTTATTACACGACACGACACCTCAAATGCAAGCGATTTTCGAAATGGCGGATGAATTCCGCCAATGTAGAGAAAAAAAAATATTTACACGTCACTATTGAGGATTCTGATTGGTTAAAAATCAAATTTGTGTGCTCTGATAGCTGTTGTTGGATAGTAAAATATCTATCAAGCTGCCACCATAACGAATCGATGCAGAGAAATTGATCCAATGAGCGGTTTGGGCTGTAGACTAGCGTGTGTCTACTGGACGCTACCGGCACAAAATTGCTGTAGACTAACGTTAGTCTACTGGACGCTTGACGGGTTAAACCTCTATGTGTTAAAAAGATAGACTCTGCGGGTATTTTGTTTGAGGTTATGTCAACTAATTCAGATCAGTTTTGTACCTATGCTGATTATGCGCGTAAATCATTGCTACGGCTACGTGTAGTAAAGGGTCTTAGCGATGATTTGACTACGGAGATAGTTCTGCGAGGTATAACCGACCCCCATACAAAAGCGACTGCAACAAATGCAAACTTAAAACCCGTTGATTTGGTAAATTACTTGTCCACCTTTTTGAAACCCTCTAAACAAGCAAATATAAATAACCGAACAGGCCGTCCATTTCACGTTAGACGTGATGGGAATGACAAATCACAGGGTTTTAAGAAGGCATTACAAACGACCAAGTGTTATAGTTGTGGTGAACCTGGCCATAGGCAATCGTCGTGTCCTAAGAAACCAAAGCACTCTTCTACAAGATCAGAACAGCCTCCAGCTGAAACTAAGACTAGTTCAAATGCTGGGACTTGTAGTTATTGTAAGAAGCCAGGCCATGATATTAAATCGTGTTTTGCCAAACAACGTGTTGATCAGCAACGTAGCACTAATAAAAAAGTTAACTTTTGCTCTGCTCCTTCGCATAAGCGTAGTGACATTGTTGTAGGCGTTATTCAGGGCATCCCCGTAGACATATTAATTGACAGTGGCGCTATTGGAGTTTCGTTAATATCATCTTCCGTTGTAGATTATTTTTCGTGTGCTAGGAAGTCCACTAGTTGCCAAATAAAAGGGGTAGGTGAGTCGATAACTGAAGTTAATTCATACGTGACACTGACCATTGAATTAGAGGGTATTTCACTGCAGGTAGATCTATTAGTAGTGCCTAGCGAATGTATGAACGCCCCTTTAATTATTGGTACCGATGTGCTGAATAGGGATGGTGTTATCTTTATACGCACTAAAAATACTCAGCGCATCGTTCGCGACTCGAATCCGCTAACTGTGTCGACTGTGGAGTCGAATACGCAGCCAGTAATTAAAACTCCATTGACCGGTGACGAGTTAACTAAATTAAAAACTATTTTAGAAGAGTATTCAGAACACATGATTGCTGGGACTGCCACATCAACTGTTAGCACTGGTAGCATGCGTATTCAACTCAACAGCGACGTGCCCGTGTGTTATCGCCCCTATAAGATGTCACATAGCGAAAAACTAAAAGTCCGCGATATAATTCAAGACTTAATGACTAAAGGTATTGTCCGCGAGTCGGAATCACCTTATGCCAGCCCTGTTTTATTGGTCAAAAAGAAAGACGGGTCTGACCGTTTATGTGTAGATTTCCGTGCTCTTAATAAAATAACAGTCAAGGATAGGTACCCATTACCATTGATCGATGATCACATTGATCGACTAGGCAAATGTAGGTACTTTACGACGTTAGACATGGCCACGGGATTCCACCAAATCCGATTAGATGATAACTCTGTGCCACTCACCGGATTCGTGACGGCTGAAGGGCATTTTGAATATTTAAAAATGCCCTACGGCTTGGCCAATGCTCCTATAGTGTACCAGAGGATCATAAGTAACACGCTGCGCGAATTTATAGAGGCTGGAAAAGTTTTGGTGTATATAGACGACTGTCTAATCCTATCTGATACAATTGATGAGGGTCTCCATACCTTGAGAGAGGTACTTGGTACCTTGACCAAGGCAGGTTTCTCGATTAACCTAAAAAAATGCTCGTTTTTGTGCACCGAAATTGAGTACTTAGGACGTGTTATATCAAATGGGGAAGTACGACCTTCGCCTAGTAAGGTACAGGCATTAGTTAACTCTCACCCCCCAAAAGATGTAAAACAAGTGCGACAATTTCTTGGCTTAGCGGGTTATTTCCGTAAATACATTCAAAATTATTCAACTAGAACTGCATGTATAGCGCGTTTGACACGAAAGGACGTTCAGTTTAGTTGGGGAGATGATCAAGAGCGTGTTAGACAAGAAATTATTTCGTGTCTCACAAGCGCACCCGTCTTAAAAATATTTGATCCTAGTTTACCTACTGAAGTGCACACCGATGCTAGCAGCCTCGGTTATGGTGCAGTTTTGATACAAATCCATCAGAATGATGTCAAACGCGTGGTCGCTTATTACAGCCAGGTGACCAAAGGTGCCGAGCCTAAATATCACTCATACGAGCTCGAGACCCTGGCTGTGGTAAGAGCACTACGACACTTTAGGCATTACTTAATCGGTTTGCACTTCACTGTGGTTACGGATTGTAACGCATTAAAAGCCACTCAAAACAAACGGGACCTATTACCGCGTGTGGCAAGATGGTGGGTCTACTTGCAAGATTTCAATTTTATAATCTCTTATCGCAAAGGCGCCATGTTGCCACATGCGGACTATTTAAGTCGCAATCCTAGTAACCCGGTTAGTAATATTGAAAGACCACGTAATTGGGCCTAGATTGCTCAAGCTGGGGATGAGGAGACTCGGAATATGATTCAGGCTTTAGAACGCGGAGAGTTGGACTCCTCACGTTACTTTGTTCAAAACAACATTCTGTATTACCAGTACACTCATGTTGGAGAAGAGCCAAGGCTCCTATGCTACATTCCTAAGGGGCAGCGTTTAAGTCTTCTCCGGGTTTTTCATGATGAGCACAGTCACATTGGTGCCGATAAAACTTTAGAGCTCATACTGAGACATTTTTGGTTCCCTGGCCTTAGGGCATTTGTAAAAAAATACATACGCCATTGTATAACTTGCATTGCGCACAAACGAGTCCCTCGAGCACCCCTTCAGCCTATCAACTCCTGGCCTAAACCTGACGTCCCATTCGATACCTTGCATTTCGACGTTTTAGGCCCTTTGCCTGAGTCAAAAGGGTTCAAACATGTGATGATAGTCGTCGACGCTTTTACGAAGTACTGTCTACTTACACCTATCCGCCGACAAGATTGCGAGGAGCTGAAAAAGGTCTGTAAGACTGTTATTTCTCTGTTTGGTACACCTCGGTTAATAGTTTCCGATAGAGGCCGAATGTTTGAATCCTCTGGCTTCAAGTCCTGGATGCAAGTCCTGGGAATTGAGCTCCATTTCATTACTGCTGAGATGCATCATGCTAACGGCCAAGTTGAACGTTATGCTCGCACCGTTTTAAATATGCTCAGGGTTGAGGTGAATTACAAAAAACATGCCTGGGCTGATGAGTTATGGCAGCTTCAACTGATCCTCAACATAACTCAGCAGAAAACTACACAAACATCTGCTTTGAATCTGTTAGTGGGACACGAAAATACAACGCCAGCAATCCGGGTTCTAATAAGAGACGTCGCGTTGGGGCCTGCCTTAGCCAACCGAGAGTCAAGAAGGGAGATCGTCAGACAGAGGACGGCCGAATGTTTGTCTAGAAACCAGGCGGCGATGGACGCCCGCACTAACAGAGACAGATGCAGCCCTCGTGTGTTTCAGGAAGGAGACGTTGTTTTCGTGATCAAGTATGCTCAGTCCAAGGGCAAGCTGGATCATGGAATGCGCGGCCCTTACCGTGTGGCTAGAGTCCTGCCTCACGGCCGCTATGAATTGAAGCTGCTGGCTGGGTCATACGGGAAAACGACATATGCTGCTGCTCAGTATATGGTACCTTGGATGGGTGAATGGACCCCCGAAGCATGTTCCGCCTTTTTTGAGGGTGAGTGAGCCCCGAGATGATATACGCGGGAGTTTTGGATCCTTCTCCGTCGTTGTGGCCTACCGATGGGTGAGCCCACGACCTTTTTGTTAGTCGGTGTGGTGTCCAACTGTGGTGGTTCTACCGACCTCTCTGTCGTTGTGGTACTACCGACCTCTGTGTCGTTGTGGTACTACCGACCTCTCTGTCGTTGTGGTACCCTAATGGTGTACCTACACACGACCTCTCAAACTGGTTGGCTTTGCAAACCGACCAGTCAGCGTGTGAAGTGCGCACACGGTGTCCTTTATTATTATTGTTAAGCATGATATTTTTAATGATTTCATATTTATGCGAATGTACGGTGTTCTAGAGGACTGATGAACTTTATTGACAAGTTATTCAGCTTTATTTTGTAATACACTAACAACAAGTCAATAAGTAAAAAAACAAGTTAATACTGTAGATCACAAACATTCACATGAAGTCACTGTTTGGTAGTGGTATACTTAATTTTAACCTAACTCTAACCCAATATAACCAGCATGGGGCTAATGTTCATAGTGCATAGTAAAATGTTCTCATTGTGTTTTTGTTCCATCAGAAGATGACCATGAGGATGATGACCCAGAGCAGACTCAATCAGAGCTTCCTTCGCGGCCAATCCAGCCAGAGCTTATATTGGCTGATGAGCCAATACCAGGGCCTTCAACGAGACCAGACGACGTGGAATCAGAATCGCTACATAACAACGACGTATCATAAGTTGACGAACTAACCTGACGGGGACGTCAGGATGTCAGGAGAGGCCGTGTTAGGCATCTTTTAGGTTAAGAGTGCGGGTACGACGTTTGACAATATGAGAAGGGTGGTGGAAGCGGTGGAAGGGCTCTCGTTCTTCTTTGGCTGTCAACCGTCGTACGAGGTAGACGTAGGATTGTGTGCTCCCGATATAGCTTAGCTTTGTTATTGATTTCTTGTTATATTTGTTAGTTTTCTTAGGATCTGTAATTATGTATGTTTGTTAAATTGAGTGCTTGTTATATTTCTTGAGAGTGATATTAAATTGATATTTTTAAATACCTAAATCGGCTTCTGATTGCTAAAAATATTATGATTTCAGATGGTTACCTAATTTCTTAAATTGGTGTTAGAATACAGATATTCAATGTGAACAGATCCAGGAAATAAGATGATGAGAATTGTCACCGAAGGTGTCCAGACAAAAATTACAAAAATGTGGTTTGCTATTGGAGATATAGTGGCAATGGGATGATTAACAGTTTCTTCAACTGGTGTTCAGCTAAGGTTATAATAAATAATAAATAACAACTGGTAAGAACTAATATTATGTTGGGTAAATATTGTCAGTATGACATTGTGACCTAATGGGTGAGTTTTGTAACAGTTTACATTTATACCTATTGTAAGTGTGTGAGAATGTGATCAACATGCACTAATGATATAACAAATGAAATGTAGCTTGTGATGTATGTGTGTCTGTGTGTGAAATACTCAGTTTAATTTGGGACAAAGAAAAAGTCAACTATAAGACATTTGTTCACACATTATTTACAATATTGCAATTGGGCATTGGAATATTGGGTGCAAGTGATGAAACTTGTGTTTTGTATGTGAGTTTGTTAAATGCTTAGAATTTGTTTAGTACTTATTCCAAATAAGTACATACTTGAATAGTAAAGTGAACCATAAAGTATTTGGCAATTGAGTACTTAAATAATCTTCTTTGAGTGGTTGAAATTTGAAATTTATTTAATGGTTTAAGCGAGTTGAGCCTACTAAGTTTTGCCAAAGTTTTATTATGATTTCCATTAAGATTCTATGTTTCACATGGACTATTGATCATGATCAACATGATGTTTGAATAGTGAGCGCCTGATATAAAACCAATTATGGTATTGTGTTGATTTTACGGGCAATAGTGTGCCACTTGCAGTACATTTTGATATGGAAATGTCATGAAATGATTACCTGCTCAACGGATAAAATAATGAATGAAAATGGGTTAATATGGTAAAATATCACTTATGGCTGTTTACAAAAACTGAGTTGTCATGCAGTTGGAGTCATTTGATTATTTTTGCAAGCTATAGTTTGACCACTCATGGTAGACCTTAGTTATAATGTGTGGTTGTATAGTATGCAAGCTAAGTTAACTTGTTTTATTTGAATTTACTGTGAATTAGCAAGTTGTGTTTATTTTGGTTTAACTGATACCTACTTCAGTGAGTTATGAAAAAGTGAATATGCTCATTTTAGCATTTAAAGACCCTTTTGAATACCTATGCAAAATGTATGTAATGAAAGCAGAAAAGATTATTTTCATTTAGGTATGTTTTGTGAAAGTTGCTTGAGTTCTAGGGTAACTGTGACTACACACTGCGCAAGTGAATGCAGCGTAAAAGAGTTCTGTTTAGAGGTGGACCGAAGACCTTGTAAGGATATCAGTGGATGATATAGAACAATAGAAATACTATCAAGGAAGTTAAATGATATCTTACTGAGCAAGTTGTCTGGTTGTAATCCGAAGTGCTAAGGTAAGAAGTACCTATTTCAGAATAGTCTGTTTAGTAAAATTTTGGGGAAATGCAGTTAAAATTAAAACGTTAAAGCAGCTGTAAGAAAGCATTCCCATACTACTTTTTAGCTGTTTGATATGGTAAGCTAGTATGAAAGTAACTGGTTAAATGGTCATGTTTGGTTTGATTCTATTACCTGTAATTTACTGGCTTAGTGTGATATGCAGAATGATGATGAAATATTGCAAGTGGTTATAGATAATTTTATTATCTGACAATGATAACATCATTATTATACTTTTAAAAGTAAATCGTAGTGGTTGTCACGTCACTGTTCTGTGTTCAGTGAGTACCTGCTTTACTTGTATTGTAAAGTATAATTTTGGTGGCAAGTCAGACTCAAACCTAACTGTTAAGGCATAATTTGGACAAACTTGCTGCCACTAGTTATGGACACTGAGGTAACTGAATCATTATGTATTTCAAGTATGTGACCATATAATATTGAAATATGGTATCTGGGGGCACGGTAGTGCTCCGCCAAGACGATATTTTATTAATATCCAATAATGATGATACTGCATTGAACTCACTGGTGTTGGCATAAGCGCCTGGTACAGTATGTAACATGTTCACCAGTGGATGCGGTCGTAATGAGCATGCACTATCGCATTTATGAACAAGGCAAATATATTGACGAGCATCTAAGCGCTGTGTATTATGACATTAACGCCTTGACTACATGAAAAGAAAGGTTGTGTGTAAGAAATGCAGTTTAAGAGCGAAATGAGAACGAGTAAACTTTTATGTGAAAATAAGGCCATGTGCGAGAGCCTGTGATGAAGTATCAGAGACCAGACACTGCGGTACGCTCCATGGTGGTGTTATGACGACATTTGGATTGTATTTCTGCTTAAGCTCAGTTTGTTAATTTGTGTATTCATCAGTAGGTAATCTGATGGCGATGTGAGTTCATAGATGGCGTGGATATGGTCGCCGGTAATTATTGTCGTAGAGGAGCTGTAGCGGAGACATAACGTGTCCATTGAAGTTGTGGTACGATAACGCTTGTGTCGAAAGCAGTAGCTGTAAGCTTACCTAGTAAACTTGCCTAGTAAGGCACTACAAGGTTGGGTTTCTTTCCACCTTAAGAATACACAGATGATGTTATTGTGTCGGCAATGTCCAGCTGCACACAGAGTAAGTACTTGCACAGACTTGTTCATAGCGTTAACGTTAGAAATCACGTACGTCAGCATCTGAAGCTGATGGTGATGTTAGGAAATCACGTCGGCATTCTCTAGCCGCGTAGATGCCAAGAGATCACGGGCGTCGGCACTCGCATGCCAATGGTGATATTGGCAAATCACGTACGTCAGCATCTAAAGCTGTTGGTGATATTAGAAAATCACGTCGGCATGCTCATGCTGGCGTAGATGCCAAGGAATCACGGTCGTCGACACTCAGATGTCGATGGTGATATTGGGAAATCACGTGGGTCAGCACTACCATGCTGATAGTGATATTAGAAAATCACGTCGGCATCCTCATGCTGACGTAGATGCCAAGGAATCACGGTCGTCGACACTCAGATGTCGATGGTGATATTGGGAAATCACGTGGGTCAGCACTACCATGCTGATAGTGATATTAGAAAATCACGTCGGCATCCTCATGCTGACGTAGATGCCAAGGAATCACGGTCGTCGACACTCAGATGTCGATGGTGATATTGGGAAATCACGTGGGTCAGCACTACCATGCTGATAGTGATATTAGAAAATCACGTCGGCATCCTCATGCTGACGTAGATGCCAAGGAATCACGGTCGTCGACACTCAGATGTCGATGGTGATATTGGGAAATCACGTGGGTCAGCACTACCATGCTGATAGTGATATTAGGAAATCACGTCGGCATCCCCATGCTGGCGTAGATGCCAAGGAATCACGGTCGTCGACACTCAGAGGCCGATGGTGATATTGGGAAATCACGTGGGTCAGCACTACCATGCTGATAGTGATATTAGGAAATCACGTCGGCATCCTCATGCTGGCGTAGATGCCAAGGAATCACGGTCGTCGGCACTCAGATGTCGATGGTGATATTGGGAAATCACGTGGGTCAGCACTACCATGCTGATAGTGATATTAGAAAATCACGTCGGCATCCTCATGCTGGCGTAGATGCCAAGGAATCACGGTCGTCGGCACTCAGATGTCGATGGTGATATTGGGAAATCACGTGCGTCAGCACTACCATGCCGATGGTAATTAGGAAATCACGTTGGCATCCTCATGCCGCGTAGATGTTATGGAATCACGGTCTAATGGTGGTGATGTTAAGACATCACTGTTCTAGCACTTCGTGCTGGTGATATCTGATGAACTTAAGGGATCACAGTTATAGCGCTCACGCCTTGGTTTGATGTTAGGAAATCACGTTGGCATCCTCATGCCGCGTTGATGCTAAAGAATCACATTTCCGGCTCTCATATGCTGGTGGTAAAGTTAGGAGAACACTTCTAGCAATTACGTGCTGGTGTAGGGATCACGTCTCTAGCACTCGCGTGCTAATGATGATTTCAATATATCACGTTTCTAGCACCCGAATGCGGGTGGTAATGTTAGGAAACCACGTTAGCGTTCTCATGCTGCGTAGGTGTTAAGAAATCACGTCATCAGCAGTCGCGTGCTGTTGGTAATTGGTAACGTTAAAAGCTCACTGTCGACACAAACGACAAATGGCCTCGAGCACGACGGTGACGTTGAAGACATCATCACGGGCGGCAAACCTGCTGTGAGTCGCCGTCGGTGATGCTGTTGTTGCTCTCCATGATGATCAGGGCAACGACAAAAGGGTAAAGAAAACAACAGTGGTAATGTAACATATTAATTACTACCAGGACATAAAATTTACCCCTTTTAATTTAATTACCGATGTGTTTACGTGTTGCGACATTTCGTTTTGAAAACAAGATTGTAAGACGTTAAGTTACAGTAAGACAAGTGTTATAAGATAGACTTTATAATGCCAAGCTGTGCGACGCAATGCAATATAAATTCCAGTGAGAAGTAATACAAGTCATTGTGGTATTAGTAACGAGCAGTTGATGTATAATATAAACTTGATGTGTATATTAAATATTTGAATCAAGGTTGTCCAAGAATCACAGCCTTAAGATTGGGAAGCAAGAAGCGTCGGCGTCGTGAAGACTACCATGAGGAAGAGCCTTTAGTCTCAGCCTAACCGTCTGTTATAATGTTGAGTATGCAACAAAATGCCTTTTGTTCCATGAGCTGTATTGGAGAGCTGATATGTCTGCATACCTGTGTGAGACTGTGCGAGCGGTTCTTGCGCGTTAGAGAATCAAGCGGCTGATGATGCCCGCGGAATTCGAGTTTACTATTCCGGAATTAAACTGTGAGTTCGTTCCATGTCTTAAATAGGAATTCTCCATGTTAAATAAGGTACAGCGTTACTTAAGATGTGTCTTGTGTGCTTCAAGAGTTTTCGACAAATACTACTTCAAGTTCAATGATTTGATCGATGTTTATTAATCGCTGTGTTCATAAAAATCATAGGAGTTGTAATAGGATAAAGATAATTTATTCAACCTTAATTGCTGGTTAACCATTTCAATCAAATAGTAGGTAAATGATGGTGATGATGATGATGATGATCCATTATTTAGCCATGACATCAAACTGATGAGATGATTTCAAACTATGTTAAAGCTAGATCAGTACCTATACTTTTACATGTGATTACCTTGCACCTTGAGTTGAAATTGATAATTAAAAATAGCTTCTGCTCAGAATGAAGTAAATATATCTTAGTCTAAGTTGCAACACCTGCAACGTAACTTCAACTATTTCAAATGAGCAAGTGAACACCTCTAGAGGGTTGAGTAAGGGTTACTCCTAAATATGTGTTTGGTCTACTCGCAGAATCAGGTGATGGGCATAGAGACTGGCGCCAGCGAAGCTTACTGAGAGGAGCGTGCTGATGCTGTTGGTCAAGTTGGAGGTTTTCACGAAGATGATCTTCGTGGACGAAGCTTTGTCAGGATGGCCGAACTGTTAGCCGTATTTCTGAACGTACTTGAGGGAGCTGGCAACCCAGCGCACTGACAGATAGATTACCGCGTACTGGCTGCGTAGCGTCACGGATTCTTTATGAGATCAATGATTGTTCAATACTTAAATATATTGTTACCCAATATCTAGTGCTTTTATTGTTAAAACTACCTAGAACAGGGATATTGAGATTTATTGGTATATATTTGAAACCCACAGTTTGAATTTTTCATTGATAATTTTTGTTTCAAAAACTACTCGAAATTGACAAAATTCACGCGGAAAATTAGTTTTTTCAACTTATTTTCGACTGCACGCAATAAAAGCATGAAATAGCTACGTTACTACCTAGAACTCGGGGAAAAGTATTATACACTTCATAAATTTGGTTGAAATTATCAATATATTAGTCATAATATGAAAAAAATATTTTTTAAAAGGAATGAGGCCTCTTAATTCCAACACATTTCAATACATCATTATAATAGGTACGTATAGTCTAAGATCCCGATATAGAACGACCTTCACCGAGATGTTTATTTGATGAAATGTATTTTATATTTAATTTAATATGTCAATAAATATATTGCATATGGGTTGCCTAACAAATTTTAGTCCAGGGTATTTAATTAATAATTTAAGAAAAAAATTTTTTTTAACATTTCACCGGTTTGATTAATATTAGATAAATTTTAAATTGCTGCACATACTACTTAGCTCTATGGGTCCTAGTCACGTATAAAAAAATGTCCAATGACTCACATGCCATTTTTAACCGATTTCTAAAAAGGAGGAAGTTCTCAATTCGACTGTATGTTGTTTCTTTTGTGTGTATGCTACGCGATCTTTCCGCCAATTATAAAACGATTTTGAGATTTTTTTTTTGTGTGGTAAGTAAATCATACTTCAGAGTAAAGGATCATACCACATATAAATTTCGTCTAAATTGATTTAGCGTTTTTGAGAAAACAACAAAAAACAAAATATATACCCATTTCGCTCATTGAAGTCGGTTATATTTTTATTAAAAAGACAAATACATATTAAAATATTGAACACTGACGAGGCCGGGCAGGTTTCTCGGGTTGTTTAAGTTCATTTTTCAATAACAATAAAAGGAATTTGGATGAAAAAAAAAACACTTATAATCTTATTTTAAGACAATCAACGAACTTACATTCAGTTTTTCCATTCGGAATAGTTGGAGTGTTTGCCTGTTGAGCAGTTAGTCCATCAATTTGCTGCGCGCAAAGTTGGGTAAACTCCGCGGGCGGCCACCGCAGCGTTCGTCAATGTTCACGCGCGGTACTAATCACATTAGTACCTACCTAACTTGAGATGGTATCTGTGTGAGATTTCTTTGGGAGTTTTAATTGTTTCGCCGAGACTCTAAAGGCTCGATTCGATGATTTAATTATACCCGAAATCTTTAATTAATATTATTTATATTCGAGGTAATAATATTCAGTTTGTTGAACTTTTACTGGACGAACGGACTTATTTATTTATTTTATTTATTTATCATATGGCATTTTACAAAACACTGGATCAGTAAAAACAATCAAATTATTGTATAAGTGAAAGGGACAGGGTAAAAGTTGTTTCATTGTAATTTAACCACTGAGTCTTCACTTCATATTTATCTCTACAGGAAATCAGAACCGATGAAAAATGATAATATTTATTAGTACAGCAATTAATGTATTACGTGTTGTTACATCAGAATTAATATTCTATACTAAGAGATTAAACTGATGTAAGTACCTAATATAAAAAAAAAGTTCTAAAAAGTTCCTTTGTAACGCCCGCCATGACTTCGCTTTCACAGAGAATAATAATCAGGAACAGCGTGAAATATAAGTATGAGTATGACGCGATAACACACCTCACAATTTCGCCCGTAACGCGATATGAATGCGAGATAAATCGCCCGCATAAATTTCCCGTCACGTAACTGCTAAAAATGTTATCGGTACGAGAAATTGATACGGCCCGCAAACGTAATGTTTTACACCGCTTGTGGTAGGTCAATGGATTGAGATTTCACGAGAACCATTCGTAACGCCTTTGAACGATTTATCGGCATAATTATTTGCAAACTGTTAAAAATGTTACCGATACGAGAAATTGATACGGCCCGCAAAATATATTTTACACCGCTTGTGGTAGGTTATTGACTGCGATTTTACGAGAACCATTCGTAACGCCTTTAAACGATTTATCGGCATAACTATTTGCAAACTGAAAAAAAAAATATCGATACGAGAAATTAATACGGCCTGCAAACGAAATGTTTTGTACTGCTTGTAGTAGGTCAATGGATTGAGATTTTACGAGAACCATTTGTAACGCTTTTGAACGATTTATCGGCATAATTATTTGCGAACTGCTAAAAATGTTATCGATACAAGAAATTGATACTGCCCGCAAACGTAATGTTTTGCACCGCATAATTATTTGCAAACTGTTAAAAATGTTATCGATACGAAAAATTTATACGGCCCGCAAAAATGGTAATTACACCGCTTGTGGTAGGTTATTGATTATTTCAGAGGAGAACCATTCGTAACGCCTTTGAGTTATCGGTATAATTACTTATTCGCAAACTGCGAACAATTTTTATCGGTACGAGAAATTGATACGGCCCGCAAATGTAATGTTTTGTACTGTTTGTGGTAGGTCAATGCATTAAGATTTCACGAAAATCATTCGTGTCACTTTTTAACGATTTGTCGGCGTAATTATTCACAAACCGCTAAAAATATTATCGATACGAGAAATTGATACGGCCTGCAAAAAAAATGTTTTACACCGCTTAGTGGTAAGTTATTGGTTAAGATTTCAGAGGAGAACCATTCGTAACGCCTTTGAGTTATCGGTATAATTACTTATTCACAGACTGCTAAAAATGTTATCGGTACGAGAAATTGATACGGCCCGCAAACGTAATGTTTTGCGCCGCTTGCGGTAGGTCATTGGTTGAGATTACAGACGAGAACCATTCGTAACGCCTTTGAACGATTTGTCGGCATATTCGGCTAATAAAAAGGGATGCGGTGGTATTTAGATTGGTTTGTGGTTTCAATTAAAATTTAAACCTTCTGTTCAAGTGAAGCCGGCCGTTATTAATGTAATTTTAGTCATGCCTTATTCAGTCGCGTGTGTGAACCGTCAAGATTATTTTTGATATTTAAATACGTAATTAAGAATAGGTACTTGTAACATGATGAAATTAGCTCAGTTGGTTTTTCTGCGAGTTATTACTTAGAATCGAGTATTGAGCGCCTTTAAACTACTAATAGGCAAGGCAAACAAAAGGCTAACAAACAATTAATCGATGTGAAGTATCCATTTCAACTCTTGAGCGATTGATTTTTCGTTATTATTTACACAATACGACGGGATTGTAATTAAAAATAATAAAACAGAAAGGAAATATTTATTTAGTGAAATAGGTAAACTAAGGACACTAACGTATATTGTTACGGCAAGCTGATACTCCGATCTTCACTGTAGTACCAAACCAAAATATACTAAAAAGCCTAAACATAACATAAAATAAAAATGAAAGGTAATGAAAGGGTCAAATGTATAAAGTAGCAATGCAAACTCACCTGAGATGCCGTCGTAGGTCCACCATTCCTCCCAGCTGACGCCGCTCACGGCTGCAATCAAACCGACTCTAATTAAGTCTGCACAATTCTCATTATGAACACTCTCGACTAGCCAGCTCGAGTATGAAGCGGCGAGCGGGCACGTGCTCTCTGCTTATAAATTCTTCATACTTCATTTCGCAGCCTTGGAAGAAAAAGGACTAAAGTGAATGTGGAACTGGTAGTCGCAGGTGACTTTCTTCCAAGAGTGCGATTTGAAACCCGCGGGGCAACGCCGTACGTACAATGCTACAGTGGTAATCGAAAATGTCGTATGTATATTTGATTTTCAACTGACGTTATGATCTTTTTATTTAAAAGTAAACATGTTTGTAGCATTGCCGTAGCACAGCTAGTTCGTAACAAGTGTGTAGCGTTGTCGTAGTATGTCTGATGAAGGATCTTTCTGTATAACTGTGTTACGTATGCGACAAAGTCATATTGTATTGTTAACTTGTATAGGTACCTAAGTTTGATTGAATACCAATACCGCAAAGTAGGCATCACTGTTAAAGTAAATTAAGTTGAAATGTATATTTTAAAAGCTTTTATTTAACTTGCATTGTATGTTTAAAGTATGTTTGTTCGGGTGAAATCTTGCAACTCAATTTTGAAGCAGATATCGTCAACCGATTGAGCTGAAATTTTGCATACTTACTTAACTTTGATGACAATACAATAATATGGTACCATGGGGCTGATCTGATGATGGAGCCGGAAGGTGGCCATAGGAACTCTATAAT
The DNA here is from genome assembly GCA_947623375.1 of Apotomis capreana. Lineage (NCBI taxonomy): Eukaryota > Metazoa > Arthropoda > Insecta > Lepidoptera > Tortricidae > Apotomis > Apotomis capreana. The sequence goes on along the minus strand of OX392503.1, from coordinate 9,841,639 downwards.
AGAAAAAGCAATCCTACCGACATTGGGCTCTTTAGAATCGTCTCAGTGAGCATTTGATGGATATCCAAAGAAAAGTACAGTCGGCTATAAAAGCTTGCCACTAAAATGTCATTTTTGACAGAAACTTATTTAATTTAGGCGCACAATCGCATATACGTTGTACAGATTTCTATTCAACAGCATTCAACATGTAACACGACTAAATAAATAAATAAAAAACTATATAAATCATCAAGTGGGATCGATTCGCTGTAGTTTGTTTTTATTTAAATAATAAATAAATAGTCCCAAATTAAGCTCAAGAAAGCTCGTGTTATGGATAGGCGAGGACCTAGACGAGGATTTACATACTTAAATAGATACATTTATACTTAATCGCATTGGAACAATCATGACCCAAGCACAAATATTCGAGTTATTTACACAAATATTTAACCTGGCCGGGATTGGAACCCGGGACCGTCTGCTCAGTAGGCAGGTGCTCTACAAATTGCGCCATCAAATCCGCGTCGTCAAATTTATTTGTCCCATGAAACAGATCAAGAAGCGATATTTTTTTTGACAGCTTTTTGAATTTTAAAGCAAGGACTATACTATCAATCCATGTTATTGTATTGTTATCTATACTATTATACAATTGTAAAAATAAAATGTTTTGATAAAAATAGTAAACCAGGCGTAATCGTATTTTTTTTGACTCAGTTACCTCCATGTTATTCGAGTAGACACAAGTATTGCTAACTATACGCTTTTAATTCATACCATACCAAGTAACAATATGAGTAATAGGTAATATCCTCCTTGCAAGTAGAACGTGCTCGGAACTATAGACCGCGGAGACCATTTGCCTCAACGTGTATCTTTGAATGAAATAAAATTGAGAAGTAAGAAGTCTTGACAGCGCGCTTTACCATCAACTAATGTGCCGACTTGGTACCTACTATTTTATGTTATAAAAACCCTTAGCGCCTACCCGCAGTCTGCGTCTGGCTGTCACACATTTGGCTCACGATTAAGGACTGCGATTAAATAATCATACACTTTTAAAAAACGGATAAAAAAAATTGGGCAAGTGCGAGTCCGACTCGCGCATGAAGGGTTCCGTACCATAATCTATAACAAGTTTGTTGTATGGGAGCCCCCCTCAAATATTTATTTTATTTTATTTTTAGTATTTGTTGTTATAGCGGCAATAGAAATAAGTACATCATCTGTGAAAATTTCAACTGTCTAGTTCCACTGTCCAGTCACCGTTCCTGAGATACAGCTTGGTGACAGACGGACGGACGGACGGACAGCGAAGTCTCAGTAATAGGGTCCCGTTTTTACCCTTTGGGTACGGAACCCTAAAAGGTTTTTTTCACATGTCTGCAAGATGCGAAAAAAATGTCTTACCTATTAGAATAAGCGGAATATTATCGAAATTAAACATGCACCTAATAATAAACGAATAAGTAAAATCAATCTCCGAACAAAAATCTTGATACAAACCAACAATTTTAGATGTTTGTTGAAACGGGTTAGTTTGTCCGAACGACGTAAAATAGTCATTAGTAACTTATAAAAAAATATATGTGCCATGTTTATTTTTTATTAAAGGGGCATAAAAGGCCTAAAACACAATTCCGATCTCCTATTTCCTAATTCCTATCTCCCTTCCTAGCCATCATCCGACATGGTGGTGGGGTCAGCTTTTCTTATTCTACTTTTCCACTTCACGCTTTCCTCGACGCTGTCTTCGGAAACTTGACATACTCATATCATTCCGATCTTTAATGATATCCCTAAAAAGCTATAGGTACCGCAATTTCTGACTTTGGTTCTGATTTTGATTCTTGTTATTTCGTGTAGCAAAGTATGAATTTTATCTCCTGTAAATTTGGGTTAGCTCAACATTCCGTACGAGTATATTTCGGCAAAAGAAAATATTATAAGGGAACTTGCATGCTGGAATAAATTTCTTAAGCAAATAATATAGGGACCCCAGCAGGGACTAGATTCGGCATATAAATTAAATATAAGCCAGCAAATTACATAGGGAAGTTAACCCACATCCATTTAGGTATTAGATCGTAGAGAAATAAAATTATACTGTACTGAGTAATTAAATTTATTCCCATGCATACAAGAAGTAAAATTCTCGACCCTGTTGCAGTTTTATTAAAAAAGCCTACTACTTATATAAAAAACGCAAAATTTCTACGTTACAAACGCTCTTGCTTACGGAAGACGGATTTGCAGAAGATTAAAATTTCTAATTTCAGCTTCCTGAAGTTCTCTTAATTAAGATTATGAGATTATGATACTCATAATATTTAAAAGCAATTAATTCAAAAATACTTAGACGAGGTTCGTGTAATATAATTATCTGTGCACAGCATCTTTTCCTGAGATTATATTTTATTCCAGGTTTCAATATTTTAATAATAATAGTAAATTTCGGACCATCTCACATCATTCAACCTAGGTACTCCCAAAGGCTAGTAGGCTTGTGTTATGAGGACTAGAAGACGATAGACATATTTGTATAGATAAAATTGTATACTAAAATACATAGAAACCATTTATGACTCAGGAACAAATATAAGAGTTCATTGCACGCGTTATCCATCGTTATTACTAGGCATCGGATATTCGGATGCTTTTATACCTAAACTTTGGTGCCAGCGCTGAAGTTGCTGGGGTTGTATGGAGATGGATTCGAATTAATTTAATGAATCCCAGGATTTTTACATTAACTAATTAGGCTAACATTCAAACATACTATTAAGTAATAAAATGAAAAATTAAAATGAAAATGAAAATATTTTATTTCTCTAAAACAGACACAATAATAATGATGCTGGGATCTCGTAGTAAGTATAATGATACCTGTGTCAGGAAATCCCGTTCTTCTACTACTACAAGTCAATTTACAAGAAAATAAATAATATAATGCAACTACTCGTAAATTGGAACCACCGCGCTTAGTATTAAGTATAATGCGCCCGAGATAAGGAACGCGCGCTGCAACTGCTGCAAGTACGTATGCCGTCCAGCGTCCGTCCCGCGCGCCCGCGCAGCCCCCGGTCGGCTTTATAACCGCCCGGCGGACCTGCTGTTAGTTAGTTCGCCTTGCGCAGTTGACCGCTTCCAATGACTTGTAACGAAAACTGACCTGACGAGCGCACACGTCACGACCGCCCGGTACTGCTTTCGTAGCACGGAACTTACCGTTCAGCCGTGACGCGTCTTTAGATACTTAGTATTTTTGTTAGGACGTACACTTCATGTACTTAGGGTGCTGCTGCGCGATAAAGATACATCCGTGAACACGGGCTATCCGAAGCGCACTGCGTTTGCCTTCGCCGCTTTTATTATTGTACGTGTAGGTAGTTAGTGCATTTATTTAGGTATTGCTTGTTGTTATTTAGTTTCATAGTTTAAGCTTGCGCTTTAGTGTTTAAATATTAGGTTTGATCTCTCTGCTGTGTAAATATATTAGTTATGCTAGTTTGCTTTTAATATAACGCGTATACGCTTATTTTTTATAGTTAGACCCTTGTCGCTTTAAGCTTCTTACTCTTGTTTTGCTTAGTTTTTGTATAATAAGTTAACTTCGTTTGTTTTATACGCTTAAATGCAATGTTTGTTGTTTAGTTTACTTGGAACCTTGCCGCATTAAGTCTCCAACGCTTTAAATCTGATTGTTTTATGTGATTAGTTTGTTTTCTAGTAACGTGAGCACATTTTAATGTTAATGCTTTGCCTATTAGCCTAGACTTTAATGTTTTGCTTGCCTCATATTAATTAGTTTTAGTTGCCCGACTGTTTTGCTTTCGCTTGCCTTACTGTTTTTACCTTATTTACTGTGGTTTGTTTGGTTCTCATACCAATATACGTCTTAAACTTTTCCGTGGTGGTTTCAATTAAGTACCTGCATTATAACTTGGCGCCCAACGTGGGGCCAGACGGCATAACTTAAGACCTAGACCGGTTAAGGGATCTAGCACCACGAAGGTAATCAAAGTAGAGATGTCACAGAATAATCCCGGAACGTCTGGGACTGACCCTTCTCAGCAGTTGGGTATGACGGCGGGTCAACTTATAGACGTTCTACAAGCGGTTGGTATTGGAAGGAAGAATAGCTTAGTCAGCGCATGTCCTGTAAGTTTTCATGGCGCTAGGAACTCTGTAGCTGTGGAAGCCTTTCTATCTGGTGTTTCAACGTTTAAGCAAGTCGAAGGATTGGACGACAGAAGCATTTTAGACGGACTACCGTTGATTTTACGAGACGATGCTACGGTTTGGTGGAATGGAGTCAAGCATGAGTTAGGCACATGGGAGGAATTCCAGAATCGTCTACGCCACGCTTATGCACCCAAGAAACCAGCATATCAAATTTACCAGGAGATCATTGAAGTGAAGCAAGATGACGATACTCCTACGGAGATCTTTATTCAACGTAAACGAGCACTAATAGCACAACTACCTTTACCACGTCACAGAGAAGACCAAGAACTAGATATGGTGTTTGGTCAGATAAGATTTGAAATTAGAGACAGGATAGCAAGAGAATCGATCAAAGATTTTACGAAATTATCTGAAAAGGCTAGACACATTGAAAGAAGTTTAGGAGAAAGAGCAACGAAGAAGGACAGGAAAGAAACAGCTCACAACACGAAACCTAGATTGCGTTGTAATTACTGCAGAGCGCCTGGTCATACGGCTGATGTGTGTAGGAAACTGTCTAGAAGAAACGAGGCACCTGTTATGAAATCGGAAGTACCTATGATGGCCCCGGTCTCGGCACTAGACCCTACAAAGCCTAAGTTCAAGTGCTATGGTTGTGGAGAACCAGGTGTTGTTCGAAGTCGATGTCCTAAATGCAATACACAAAAAGTCAAGTTGGAAGAAATAGGTTTCTGCTCCGTTAACTCTACCAATGACAAACGTCTTCGGCCTACAATTCCAATCAGTATTGGACCTATACAGACGATTGGCTATGTTGACACATGCGCTAAGTCCAGTGTTGCTTCGTACCAATTATATAAAAGCCTTCTAGAGGCAGGACATGAGTTTAAGCAAGAAAGGCCGGATATACATAACCTTTGCAGACGGGATAGCGAAGCTACAGAATGTCCTCACTGTCACCGCACCTGTCCTTGTGTATGGCAAGTCCGTACCTACCTCATTTATAGTACTGCCAGAAGCCAAGAATAATAAAACCTTATTGGGAGTAGGTTTTATCCAGGATGCCCTGATGATTATTAATCTTCCTCAGCTCACATGTCGATTCATAGATGAGCCCTCTGCCGTTCATGACCTGAACCAGGAAGATATTGGTGAAACAATTATTGGCGAAGTAGTGTCTGATGTTGCGTTACCGGAACTACTTTCACCGTTGTTATCAACTCCAGAGAAATGCGCGACGCCGAAGCATTGTACCTCTGTAACCGAGATGAGCCTGACCCGTCCCTATGGACCTTCGTTTTCTGTTGGACTAACTGTGTCCCCTAAGATGGCCGTTAAGCAACAACTTGAGCCGCAGCTAGCTGATGAAGCCCCGACAACCTCTGTGCAATGCATGAGTTCTAGCTAGCTACCAACTGAACAGAAAACTAATTACGGACCCTTGATACCAGTCGATCTGCGTACTCCACCTAAACGTCAGCGCAATATGCATCTTAATGGATATTCCCCAATCATGGATGCCCTATACAGAGATGCTGTGTCAGCAATTGAGGACTCTGCTCTGTTCGATCCATCAAGCACAGATATTGCATCAATTGATATTGACGACCGTGTATTAAGTCATGAGGAGAACACGCAATTGAACGAATTCTTAGGACAGCACGAACATGTGTTTGTTTCGAATGGCAAGCCAACTACGCAGACAGAGCACATAATTGACACAGGAAACCATCGTCCTATCTCTGTCCCACCGTATCGCTTACCACCCGCAAAAACTGAGATCCTGAAACAGGAGATTAACAAGATGCTCGAAGAAGGGATGATAAAGCCATGCATGTCTCCATGGTCCGCACCTGTTGTAATGGTCCCTAAGAAGGACGGAGGAACAAGAGTCTGTGTTGATTACCGGCAGCTCAACTCCATTACAACACCTGATGTGTACCCCTTGCCTCGCATCGATGACCTGTTGCATAATGCCAAACGCACGCCGTTTATGTCCACTATAGACCTTCGAGCTGGATATTGGCAGATTAAGGTCCGTGAAGAGGACCAAGCCAAGACAGCCTTCGTTACGCCATTTGGAAGCTATTCCTTTAATCGTATGCCATTTGGGCTCAGGAACGCGCCATCGACATTTCAACGTCTTATGGATGGTTTCCGTATATCCTTGAGCCATATAAAGTTACTGACATATCTCGACGACCTCGTCATCATGTCCAGTTCATTTGAGGAGCATTTGAAAGACTTGGCGGATGTCTTTGCTCGAGTCAAATAGTATAACTTGACCGCAAACAAAGAGAAATGCAGATTTTGCTGTGCAAAGATCAAGTATCTTGGACGTTATATCACAGCTAATGGATTGGAACTCGATCCAGAGAAGATCAGTTCAATCGTCAACATGCCAGCTCCTTCAAATCTCAAGCACCTACTTTCATTTGTACAAATGTGCTCATGGTATCGCCGATTCGTGCCAAATTTTGCCTCAGTTGCTGAACCTCTCACGCGTCTCACCAAGAAAAATGCTGAATGGTCCTGGAAGAGCGAACAACAGAAAGCATTCGAGACCTTGCGTAATCTCCTAGTAACAGCTCCCGTATTGGCACAGGCTGACGATAGTAAGCCATACACTATAAAGTCTGACGCTAGTAGTTACGCAATCGGTGCAGTTCTAGTGCAGGAAGAGACAAAGAACACCCAGTCGAGTACGCAAGTAGACTCCTTAACCAGGCCGAACGCAACTATTCAACTTCAGAGCGGGAAGCCTTGGCCGTCGTGTGGGCAGTGAATAAATTTCGTGGCTACATCGAAGGGACACCAATAACGATCATGACTGATCACCAGGCTCTCAAATGGCTAATGAGTTTAAAATCTCCGACAGGGAGACTAGCAAGATGGGCCCTACAACTGCAGCCGTTCGACTTGACGATAAAATATATACCTGGCCGAACAAACGTTGTTGCTGACCTACTATCTCGTCCTAACTGCGACTTAGATACAAAAGAGAGTTGTGGAGTATGTAGTGTTGTAACAGATTCACCTACAAAGAGTCCGAAAGAGATAAGAGATAGACAAATGAAAGATGAAGAAATAGTAAAGATTGTTACGGCACTAGAAGGAAATTCAGAGGAAGACACAAGATATTGGACATTGAAAGGATATATTATGAATAACGGTCTGTTGTATAGATATAATCCAGACAGTGACGCTGAAAATAGTCAGCTCGTCGTTCCAAAGGAGGAACAAAATGATGTTATCTCTGTCTACCATGATCAGCCCACTGCAGGACATTATGGGGCAGAGAAAACCTTCAGTCGTATCAGCGTGAGGTACTACTGGAAAGGTATGAGGAAGGACATTGAAAATTACGTCCGTAACTGTTTGCCGTGCCAGCGATACAAACCTTCTAACATGAAGCCCGCTGGACTACTTCAAACTACAGCAATGAACAAGAGGTTCGAAGTCATTGCTTTTGACCTATTCGGACCGTTACCGACTTCCGCTGATGGAAAGTCATGGATCCTGATCATAGAGGATTTAGCTTCTCGTTGGGTTGAATTATTCCCCTTAGAAAACGCAACTGCTGAAAACTGTGCTATGGTACTGATCAACGAGATCTTCTTGAGATACGGCATGCCAAGACGGATGATCAGCGACAATGGGACACAGTTTGTTAGTGCTGTTATGCAACAAGTGACTTATGTACTGAAGATCAAGCATGCCTTCACTCCAGTGTATCACCCTGAAACCAACCCTGTTGAGCGAAAAAACAGAGACCTCAAATCGCAGCTGGCAATACTAGTTGGCGACAATCACCGCATCTGGTCTGAGCAGCTTCCTAGCATACGATTTGCAATGAACACAGTAGTAGGCTCAACTACAGGCTATACACCTGCCTATCTGACGTTTGGTCGCGAGTTGAGAACTCCTGATGACAATGAGCATGATCTACGTGAGATAATTTCATCAGAAAACTTCATTCCCGAGATCACACCCAAATTGTTGTTGCTAGCGGACACCTTAAAGAAAGTTAGAGAAGTACAAGAAATGAAAGAAGAAAAGAGAAAATAATATGTGGATAAGAATAGAAGAAGCTGTCCCAATTATAAACCTGGAGACAAAGTGATGGTAGAGACACATGCTGTCAGCAAAACTCATCAAGGTTTCAGTGCAAAACTTGCACCCCGACGCGATGGCCCTTATGTTATCCTCAGTAACCATGGACCGAGCTCCTTTCACATTGCAGACCCTAGTCAACCGGATCGTAGCATTGGATTGTATCACGCTTCCGCATTACGCCCGTATAAATGTGACAACGATACTCCGTTACCACCGCCTGCGATGCCAATCCGCAAAAGAGGTCGCCCACCCAAGAAGGTTACACCAGAACCGCCTCGTTCGTCGCGTCCACGCGGTCGTCCACCTCGTCAAGAGAGTAATCTGGCTTCCTCGCCGAGACGTCTTCGTAGCCAGAGGGGGAGATTATAATGCAACTAAATTGGAACCACCGCGCTTAGTATTAAGTAAAATGCGCCCAAGATAAGGAACGCGCGCTGCAACTGCTGCAAGTACGTATGCCGTCCAGCGTCCGTCCCGCGCGCCCGCGCAGCCCCCGGTCGGCTTTATAACCGCCCGGCGGACCTGCTGTTAGTTAGTTCGCCTTGCGCAGTTGACCGCTTCCAATGACTTGGAACGAAAACTGACCTGACGAGCGCACACGTCACGACCGCCCGGTACTGCTTTCGTAGCACGGAACTTACCGTTCAGCCGTGACGCGTCTTTAGATACTTAGTATTTTTGTTAGGACGTACACTTCATGTACTTAGGGTGCTGCTGCGCGATAAAGATACATCCGTGAACACGGGCTATCCGAAGCGCACTGCGTTCGCCTTCGCCGCTTTTATTATTGTACGTGTAGGTAGTTAGTGCATTTATTTAGGTATTGCTTGTTGTTATTTAGTTTCATAGTTTAAGCTTGCGCTTTAGTGTTTAAATATTAGGTTTGATCTCTCTGCTGTGTAAATATATTAGTTATGCTAGTTTGCTTTTAATATAACGCGTATACGCTTATTTTTTATAGTTAGACCCTTGTCGCTTTAAGCTTCTTACTCTTGTTTTGCTTAGTTTTTGTATAATAAGTTAACTTCGTTTGTTTTATACGCTTAAATGCAATGTTTGTTGTTTAGTTTACTTGGAACCTTGCCGCATTAAGTCTCCAACGCTTTAAATCTGATTGTTTTATGTGATTAGTTTGTTTTCTAGTAACGTGAGCACATTTTAATGTTAATGCTTTGCCTATTAGCCTAGACTTTAATGTTTTGCTTGCCTCATATTAATTAGTTTTAGTTGCCCGACTGTTTTGCTTTCGCTTGCCTTACTGTTTTTACCTTATTTACTGTGGTTTGTTTGGTTCTCATACCAATATACGTCTTAAACTTTTCCGTGGTGGTTTCAATTAAGTACCTGCATTATAATAATACATTTCTACCTAATAAGTCTAATAACAAATTAGAAATAAAGTATTAGCCTATGAAATATAAGCTACTACTATACTAAAGTGTATTTAATAATGAAAGTAAAAAAGGTAGGTTTTTGTTTTTAACATTACTTCACGTTTGCATACGTTTGTGCGAACGCGCATGGGATTGTGTGTGTGTGTGTGTGTGTGTGTGTATGTGCGTGTGTGTTCCGTGTATATAACTATGACATTTGATGTAATAAACTTTCAGTTGTCTCGTAATTCAGCTTTTTCAACCATTCTATTAACACTTTTTTACACTGATAAAGTTGTAGTGGATGGATATTAATTTCATAATTTAGCTTGTTATATACATAAGCTGACTGTGCTGTATACTGCCTTTTGGCAAACATAGTTTTGGTTGTTGGAAGAGGAACAACTTTGTTTTTTCGCCTACGGTTTAATAGTTTAGGAGTAACTAGGTACTTTAAAGGTACCGGATCTACTAAATGTTATTTAACTAACGTGCGTTACGAATTATTTTTATTAAATTGGGTCCGCCTCCATACAACTCAACATCGACACCGACGCCGAAGTGTAGGTATAATAGCATCTGAATATCCGATGCCTGGTTATTACAGTGCCTGATGAAGCTAGGTGAACTTATTTTGCAGAATGTTTTGTTTTGGTAGACGTGTAGCTACCTATCTTACTAAGATTTTAAGATGCATTTTTTAAGATCGAAACAAGTCAATGTCTGAAAGTAATGAACACACGTGATATAAATTTATAAGGTCAGCATGTATAAGTCTCGTCCTAACTTGATTCTATATATTTTTTTATTAACACCTCCACCTCCACGGACAGAGGATTTTCATCGACCACCGACCTCCATTTTGAAAATGAAATGCTGCGGCACAGACAAAACTTAAACAAATAGAGGCACAAAGCAATAAATGCCTTTAAATATATAAAAAAAATAATGGAAAACGGTCGATTGTAGGCGGAGTGGCAGTTTTGGGAAAATAAAAGTTGCCGCGTACCTACACATACGTGGCGCCGTATTACGAGGGTCTTTATTAACGCCTCTCGACGTACTGTCCGTGAAAGTGTTATGTGACTAATGTAGCCAAGTAAATGTAATTTGTATAAATTTATGATATTTTTCCTCTGTCAAACTTGCATTTATCAAACTTCTAATCCAATCCCACCTGATTCTCAACCGCGATAGTTCCGCGCATAACTTACAAAATAAACACAACAACCATGAAAATCCGTACTAAAGCGCATTCGGAACATACACCGATCCCGAAACTTGCTCGATACACGGTTGATTTATGATTTTAATTTAAATTTTTGCATTCGCCCGGGAACTTCGTGGACGCGCCGCTTGCATCGCAAATATATGTCGCGTTTGCGATCGTTCCCAGTTCCCATTCGATACAGCTTGAACGAACTGTCGACTTTTAATCTTTTAATGCTACTCAACAAACTCCGGCCTCCGGCTTCGGGAATACGTTTTCATTTATTTGAAATATTCCCCGCGTATTATTGATACGTACTTGGATTAATGCTCCATACCTGGGTTTAAGGATGCAAAGTTTTTCAATCGAACGCGTATTGAAGTCGAATACTTTTACCGGTGCAGTTTTCAATCAAAATGAAACAGCTCTGCTAATAAATTACGCTCTTGTGTCAATAAAACCGTTTATTTAACCAAATTAGCTAAATAGCACCTACATAGGTACATTTTGGTGAGTAAACACGTAATGGGGAAATGATGTTGCGTTTCAACAGGCTTTAATTAATGTTGGGGCTCTTACAATAGCAGCAATCGAAACTATTTAAATTGGTTATTATTCGGTCGCTTAGTTTTCAAAACTTTTATTGCATAAAAGTCAGTATCTATCGTATTACTCTTACTTTAGCGAAACCCGCTGATCGAAGTAACCGTTTTGCCGTGTCAAATTGACGTAACGTGATTGTTAACGTTGTACGACGTAGATTTCCACGTTACGGGTGATTACGGCATCAAAATATAAACGTCATCATAAAAGTATAATATCGGTGTACCTAAGTAATAAGGTGTAAGGTGTCAGTGTGTCTTGACTCCTATTCGCTAAATAAAAATTGAGAGTACTACGATTCCGCGGAGGATGCGGGCTTCTAGTAGATAAGTAAATTTAAATCAATAGACAGTTTTCCCGCGAGCAGCCAGCAGACTGCAGAGCTAAGACAGACGCTGACTGGCATTTCCCCGGCGAGCACTTTGCGTTCACGGAGCGATCGCGCGCAAAACGCAACAATGCATAAACATTGCAGTCTTATGCCGGTTCCATAAGTAGGTGCTTATCCTACCAGTACCTAAAATGTAGAATTGGCATAAAATTGTGTAATGAAATGCGTTGGTTTTGGATTGCTTTTCTTAAATAATTGTGTGGAATGTACACGGAAAAAATAAGATTTGTTAACAGTAGCCCAAGCTGCTAGTTAATAAATCCGAGGACTGACAAACTAAGGGCTACTATTAACTAAAATAAGTTGTGTAAAATTACCATAATTTTGGTTACTACTAATTGTAAGCACAGTATGGCTATTTCTCAAGTAGTAAAACTATTTGACTTATTTTTTTCAGTGTAGTTGCTTTTGCATTATATTTATACAAAATTGAAGGAAGAATTACCTAGTAAGTCCACCCAAATGAGGGTTACACCCAAAATAAATCACAGTTGTGTCGGAAAATGTGTTTTTTCGAAATAGTTTTCGGTCAAAAATAAATTACAGTCGCAGCATTTGATCGTTTTTTTTATAAAAGCTATCACCGTGAAATACGCCAACTTTGCCTTCACAGGGATCTTTGCCCAAAACGCTACTTAAAAAAAGAAAAGTTACCGTAGACAATTTCAATATGATTATGGCAACACTACTATTTTTAGTGGAAAATAGATTATATCTGTGGAAATCACATTTGTGCGAAACTTTATTCCGTAACGTGTTAGAACTAGTCGATTAAGGTGCGTGATTTGGAGGGCCAATTCTAGGTGAAGTTCTGGTGTATTTTATACAGAATGGGGAAGTCTCAGGTGAATGTATCTTAACTTGTTATAAAATAGTATATAATGAGTTACGATGGTGGGCAATGTTATCCAGTATCTTCCCAACCTATGAATTTTAACATTGCCCAGCCTAAAAAAAGGGTTAGGGTTGTCACCTTAGTTACACCGGTAGTTCAGCTTAACCGGCCTCTACGCACCGCACTACTTTGTTGCATTTCGCTTGTCATTACCAAGCGCGTTTATACGTAAGTCATCAACCGTTTTAGCATGCTACCCTCTCCTAATTAGAAATAAGTAAATTATTATTATTATTATTAGTAACAGGTCTGCGGTCTGCGAGCATGTCATGGACAAACCAAACCATTCAATTAAGTTTGACAACACTTCAATCCTTGCCAGGGAGAAACGACGGTTTCCCAGAATGTTGCGCGAGGCTATTGAAATCAAAAAATATCCCAATTTCAATAGAGAAGATGGTTTGTCATTACCACCGGCTTGGGACCCTGTTGTACATCTTATCAAGGATCAAGCAAGACACAAGACTGGAAACCTTGGGCCTCGAACGGTGTAAAACAAATTAGTGTTAAAAGTAGTATATATAGAGTTTTTGTTTAAAAGTATTTCATAGTAATAAATAAGGCAATCTGGGAGTTTTCTTTGGCGGTTCTTTCTCCTCAGTAAGCCTTTAGTGAACCGCTGGTAGATATTTTAAATAAAATAATAAATGCCCTTCTGGCACATGTGTAACTGTCTTTACACATTAGGCCCATCTGGCATGTATGAACACCTTTATTTTCAATTAATATTTACAAAAATGGGTAGTTTGCACAAATGTAACTTTGACAGAGAAAAATTGTGTTTTTCTCAGTCAACCTTTGACAACGGTATCTGATTCTGTAAAGGTACTGAAACGTCAGGGAGGCTCAAATAATTAATATACGCGATATAATCCGTTTAAATTGTTTTATTTAAAAGTAAATTATTGTTTTCTCAGTAAGTAAGATTTATGTAAATCTTTTGAGAAATAAATGTCTTAAACCATAATACCTTGGTGTAATTTTACCTGACTGCGTAAATAAAGAAGGGGTTATGTATTTAAGGTAAGGTAAATTGTATTTCTATTAAGCCGTTGTACTTTTAGCAGTAGCAGCATGTACAGTCCATAAAACACAAAAACATAGAATATTCAACTATGTCAAATGTTATTTAGATTATTCTAACGTGGAGTAAAAAAATAACCGCCTAACTATTAGTACCCAATATTAAGCATACATTTTTCATTTTGATAATTGTATTGGTAAAAATGGTTTACTCAATCAAAAGTGACAACCCTAACAATTTTAAACTGTTTGATTCGGCTTGTATGACAAAAAAACAAAATACCTATGTAACATTGCCCACCCATAATATTGCACACGTGTTTGTATAGTTAAGACCATGATGTTTTCGTGGAACGCCATTATTACCCCAGATTTTATACTTATCCTTATCTTAACGTTGTAGGGACTATAGTTACGACAATAATCGATTTTGGCAATGTTGGCAAAAGTTTAGATAACTTTGCCCGAGGTGAGGTGAAAATTGATAAAAAAAGTTGGTGAAATGTAGATTTAAAAATTGTTTCTCGTTATAAACGCATGCATATGAATACGATGGATGCGTTAGACAAAAAAAAACTTTATCCCGTCATGGAAAAAAAAGAAAAAATTTCTCTTCTAAATGCGAACTTTTCTTTTCCGATACGTGTTCAAACAAAGAACTCGCTATATCCAAATTCCGTCGTCTTTCTCCAAATATTAAAATCACAGAAAAAAACTCACTTCACCTCCTAGGGGCACCTGTATTGGACGAATCTTTTACCGACTATTTAGACAGCAAAATTCAAAAACTCAACGAAGTTTCGGACCGCATGTCCAAAATAAATGCTCATGTAGCATACACCATTATCCGATACTGTCTTTTCGTTTCCAAATTTACATACGTCATAAGGTGCAGCCATTTCTGGAAATTTCCCACTCTTTGAGAAAAAATCGACAAAATTATTCAAAATATTTTAGTCTCACTAATCAACATTAAATTAGATGATCGCTCATGGACCCAGGCCTCTTTGCCGATAAGGCATGGCGGCCTGGGTATCAGAAAAGTATCCAGAGTTTCGCTCCCCGCATTTCTGTCCTCAGCACATAGTTCTCTGGAGTTAACTTCAAAAATACTCAAGTCTTCAATTCATCAAATTACCATCCCTTTCATGTCAGAGGCCAAAAATGCGTGGAGCGATAACTGCCCAAGCGTTGACCTACCCGGTCACCCTAGTTCACAGCGTCTCTGGGACGAGCCGCTCTGTAGGCTGGTACGGCAAAAACTGTACCAAACGCCAACCAGCCTTCCGGAGCGCGCTCGCCTCCTTGCCGCTGTCGAATGGGAATCCGGGCAGTGGCTCCAAGCTCTGCCTTCCATATCAACGGGAACACTTCTGGATAACTCCACGTTCCGCCTGTCCGTCGCTCTCCGCCTGAGAGTGGCCTGTGTGGCCCAACATCGCTGTCGTTGTGGTGACCAAGTTGACCCGCTGGGTCATCATGGACTATCCTGCGGCAGAAGCGCAGGGCGCGCCCCCCGCCATGCCAGCCTGAATGACATCATTCGTCGGGCCTTAGCCAGCGCGGGAGCGCCGGCTGTTTTAGAACCGACTGGCCTCGCTCGCGATGACGGTAAGAGGCCCGACGGTATGACCCTCATGCCATGGAAGATGGGACAGCCGCTGGTCTGGGACGCGACCTGTGCTGATACTCTGGCGCTGTCCCATCTTCGTGGCACTGCTGTAAAGGCTGGCTCGGCTGCCAATTCGGCCGAACTCCTCAAGCGGCGCAAATATGCAAACATTAATAGTGGATGCATATTTGAGCCGTTTGGGGTCGAGACTCTGGGGCCCTGGGGTGAAAGCGCCCACAGGGTCTTTAAAGAGTGTAGCCGCAGGTTAGTCGAGTTGACGCGTGACCAGAGGGCTGGTTCATATCTCGCACAGCGTATCAGCATTGCCATTCAACGCGGCAATGCTGCCAGCCTTCTGGGCACGCTGCCAATAGACGGCGATTTGGGCCAAATCTTTTATCTATAGTTTATTTTTAAGTCTAGTTTTTAATTTTTATTTAAGGTTTTATGTTAATTTTTATTTACACAATAAACATCACTAAACAAAAAAAAAAGAAATTCGGGTTTTTACGAAAAGCGGGCAAAGTTGGCATGTATCACGGTAAATATAAAATATTGCAAAGTATTTCACTTCCCCCATATGTTTCCCTTACCTCATCTGATCTGACTTTATACTCGTACTTACGAGTATAAATATTGTGGCATAGGTAATTAAATGATTCTCAGCGAAAAAATAGTCTTATCACGGGACGTTCCATCTCTGTACTAGTAGAGTTGTTAGTCCGCTGTTTTCTAACATAATTGTGCGCATCGGGTTACAAGTATGAAATTTCTACCACAGATAGAGTGTTCCACGGTGATTATTTTCAGATGTGGAGGGAAGTCAGATTCGTCCCCTGTGAGGCGGGAGAGCGGAGTGAATACGGCCAAGTATCCCTCTTTTCTTTCTTTATTGCTGGTCAGTTAAGTCTACCAGGACGTGTTTGGTATCGTTTCCGTGTAAAACAAATATCAGAAATTCATTTTTTATGTTATTTTTGTATAGTTCTATATAAAAATATGGGTGTAATGGCCGAAAAGGCAAAAATCACAAGAAGTTTTTTTATTCAGTGAGGTAAATTAGTTTAATTTCGTAAACATTTTCCAATTATTATTATTATTTCAAAAAGTTCATTTAATCTGGTTTCTAAAAATATATTAATGTTGGGCACTTCTCATACAAACAGTAGCTGAAAATATATCTTTACGTCGGCGTAACCAACGTAAATCTCCGAACGCATCCTATTTCGCTTCATTAAATACATTAAATAATGATTATTAACATGCTTTTACATATAATATTTACTATATACGTCCTAGAAAAACAAATTAATGTAATTAAAACAATTTTTTTTTTTGCTAATGTATCACGAGCACGCGGGCTAATCTCAACATCAACAATTTATTTAAGTTGCAGTTTGTATGAAGAGTGCCCAATATTTATATATTTTTAGAAACAACATTAAATTTGCTATTTTGCAATATTTTTTTTAGTTGTAAATATTCAGGAAATATAACTAATTTATCTCCCTGAATAAAAAAAACTTGTTGTGATTTTTACAATTTCGGAAATACAACCATATTTTTATATGGTACTATGAATAAATAACATGAAAAATGAATTCTTGATATCTGTTTTACACGAAAACGATACGACGCAAGTCCTACTAGCGTTACCTGATCAGTAATATAAAAAGAAAAAGAGGACTCCTTTGTCCTATTCACCCCGCTTTTCCGCCGCACAGGGGACGAATCTGACTTCCTTCTACATCTAAAAATAATCACCGCAGAATACTCTATCTGTGGTAGAAATTTGGTGGTTGTATCCCGATGTACACAATTTCGCGACTTAGCAAAATGTACTAGAACACGCAGGCTAGGCTTAACATCAACATTTTTTTCAAGGTACTTTTTGTATCAGATGTGCCCAATATGTATACATTTTTAAAAACAACATTAAATTTGCTGTTTAGTTATATTTTTTTAAATTGTAAATATTCAGAATAGATAACTAATTTATCGTTCTGAATAAAAAAAACTTGTTGTGATTTTTACCTTTTCGGCAATAAACCCAAATTTTTATATGAAACTATTCTTAAATAACATGAAAAATTAATAGCTGATATCTATTTTACACGAAAACGATGTCGCACAAGCCCTAATAGCCTTAACTGATCAGTAATAAAAAAAAGAAAAAGCTCCTATTCACCCCGCTCTCCCACCACACAGGGGACGAATCTGACTTCCCTCCACATCTGAAAATAATCACCGTGGAACGTTCTATGTGTGGTAGAAATTTCATGTGGCTTAGCAACTCTACTATACTGTATATTTTCCACCAAAATCTACAGAAGACGTTTATATGTGTTTTTTCCAAAGTGTTGAGGCTATCATCAACTCCCTAAATGGGCGCGTTGTGATTGTGGGTGATCTGAATCTAAATCCTAAGTATACGTCTCTTAGTATTTTAAGTTACTTTTGTTATTTCACTACTGTTTGTTACCTGCAAGAGATGAAATAAATTGTGAATATGCACGGAGGAGTACTTGATACGGTGCTGGTACGAGAGGGTACTTGCGCAACTTGTGCTGAGGTGGCCGAGGAAGATGGACTGGTACCGCATTGTGACGCGTATCATCCTCCATTAGAAATTTCCATTCCTTTCTCTGGTGTCAATGATAATCTAGTGAATATTGAGCCTAGCAATATTGACACTAGTCGTGACTGGAATTTCGCTAAGGGTGATTACGAACTCCTTTATCAGTTGATCTCTGATGTGTCCTGGAAGGAAGTCCTTGACTGCCGCGATGTCAACGTTGCTGTAGACCTCTTTTATCGACAGATATACTCAATCTTCAATATGTGCATACCTAAAAAGATTCGACCCTTAAAACCTTCCAGACGTTACCCTGTCTGGTTTACTGTTGATCTGATTGCGGATATAAAACGCAAAGCTTTTTTTCATCGTGAGTGGAAGCGCTCTGGAAGTACCGAGGCGTATGCTCATTTCTCTAGACTTAGGGCCGACATTAAGCAGCGAATATCAAGCGCCTACAATTGCCACGTGAACCATATTCAGTCTAGACTTAGTAGCGACCCTAGAGCATTCTGGCAGCACATAAGTAGTCTGAAGTCTAAGGGTGGTTTTGAATCGCAGGTTTCGTATAATGGGACAACTTTTGAGGGCCAAAAGGCAGCACAAGCCTTCTCGGACTACTTTTCGAGTGTCTTTTTGCCCTCGGTTCCACGCCTAAACTGTAATGAGGTTCTCAGTGAAGACTTTACGAATACCGCTAATTACGTTCAATTCCATAGTGTTTCACCGGAAGACTTAATAACTGGCATTAAATACCTGAAGCCCAAGAGCTCTCCTGGTCCAGATAATCTCCCAGCTTTCTTCATAAAAGGATGTAAAGACGAATTAACATTGCCCTTGCTACACATTTTTAATTTGGCCTTGCAGTCAGGTAATTACCCTGATCAGTGGAAAATCACTCGCGTGCGCCCCATTCCCAAATCAAAAGACACGGGCAAGGTTGAAAATTACAGACCAATTGCAATTTTGTCAGCTTTTGCGAAGCTTTTTGAGTCCATCTTGATGAGTCACATATCTCCCCAAATAAAACCCTACCTTACCGACGCGCAGCATGGGTTCAGGCCTAATCGGTCGGTCGAAACGAATCTCCTGACTCTGGTTGACTCGATATCTGAACACTTAGATGAGGGAATGCAAGTTGATGTGTTGTATTTCGACTTTAAAAAAGCGTTTGATCGTGTGGATAATGACGTTCTCCTGAGGAAACTGACTCGTATAGGATTTTCTCCCAAGTTAGTGAAATTCTTCAGCGATTATCTACGCGACAGACGGCAGTACGTGCAACACGGATGCTTCATCTCCGAATCCTACACCCGTTCAGGAGTCAGCCAGGGTTCAATTCTGGGACCAATGCTGTTTGGTATAATGATTAATGACCTGGCTTTGGTCCCGAACAATGCCAGATGCCTGCTCTATGCCGATGACTTGAAGCTGGTGTATGGAGTGCATCAGCTTTCGGATTGCGTATCACTTCAGGAGGATATTGATCGTCTTTATAGGTGGAGCACTGACAATAAGCTTTTATTTAATATAGAAAAATGCTCAGTTATGACCTTTGGGCGTAGTCATAATCCCCTGCAGGTTGAATACACACTTGGGTCAGTACCCTTGACTCGCACGGATACTGTCAAGGACTTAGGAGTCACTTTTGATTCACGCCTCTCTTTTCATGACCATATAAAAGACCTGGCCAAAAACTGTTTCCGGAGGTTGGGGTTCGTGATCCGAAATACCCGTGACTTCTTTAGTCCGACAGTCATACAACTGGTGTTCACTGCCCTAGTTAGAAGCAAGCTGGAAACAGCTTCCATTGTCTGGAATCCGCATGAGGCTTCATATATTTTGTTATTGGAGAAAATCCAAAAAGCCTTCTTGCGTTTTCTTTACAAGAAGAGATTTGGATATTATCCATTTTTATATCCGACTAAATTTTTATTAGGAGTATTAGGTTTTAATTCGCTTGAAGTTAGGCGTAATAACATCTTACTAAAAAACGTTTGCAAGATCATGCGAGGACAGTCAGACTGCCCAGAATTGATTGGTCAAGTGGTGCGTCTGTTCGTTCCGTCTGTGCCGAGGATCACTCTTCGCCCGCGCAACCGGCTATTGTTTGCTGCTCCTGAAGCACGCACCGTTTCGCGGAAGCAGTCTCCTCTTGTTCGAGCTTTGCACAGGCTTAATGAGCTTCTCGCATCAGCACCAGATTTGGATGTTTTTGCAAGTGATTGGCGAACGGTGTGTCGTGAATGTCTACGGTATTGTGAGGCGATGGATAGTAGTAAGTCTAGTATTGTCTATTAGTTTGTACCTACCTTATTTAAAAATAGTATCTGTAATGCACAGTAATTTGGTATTAACTGTTATGCTGTGTTTTATGTGGAAATAAAATAAATAAATAAATAAAATACCTCCACGAACGTAGTTTCGGGCGTTTAGTCGTAGGCGGGAAGGGAGTAGACAAATTAATTTAAATCAATAGCCAGTTCCCCGCTCGACCTTACAGCGGCCAGTCTTCTATATAACGTACCTAGTACACTAAATTATTAATTTCTGATAATTGTTTGCTGCGATAATCGTTAAAAATTAAGGAGTGCCTTATGACTCATAAGTTGTGACTTTTACCTCCGCGCCGCGAGCTAAGATCTGTTGCGGGCGTCTAGTAAATAAATGAATTTAAATCAATAGCCGGTTTTGCCGCACGTGTTCACAGCAAGCAGACTGCAGACCTGAGACAGACGCCGACTGGCATGTCCCAGGCGAACACTTCGCGTTCACGAACCAACCGCCCGCAAAACGCAACAATGCATAAACACTCCCATCTTATGCTGGTTTCATAAGTAGATACTTATTTTACGCTAAAGCGTTTGATATTTGATAATTCGCAAAAAATGTTTTTGTACATATGTCTACGTGTACATACGTTATGATGCTTTTAAGATAACTTAGGGCGTAAGTTCTAGCCTGTCTTCGAAAGCTTAAGTCAACTTTGTCCGCGACGCCACCTGAGACGCCGAGAATGCAACGTGCAGCCTTACTAGTTGTGCAATGTAATAAATAGACGCATACATTTACATTTTACATTTACTTATATAACGCACGGTCGGTCTACTGGGCCAAAACATAATTACCCGTCAAGGCGAGTGGTAACGGGAAACTAGCGACACTTCCGATTTTTTCTTGTATATCTTACTTCTTAGTCTAGATACAGTCAGCATCAAAAGTAGTTGCTAATTTCAGTATGAAAGACGACTTGAGCCAGTAGTAAAATTTTGACAATTATTTTTGATGTTGACCGTAGTAGGAAAACACCTTTATAAATGCGTAAACCACCACCATTTACAACATATAAGAAAAAAACGATAGCACTATCGTTTTTTTCGTGGCGCTAGATTTGAAGTACCTCTACCACTCGCCTTAAGTAATCGCTCGAAAACAATGAACAATACAGCCACATACTTCCAGCGATTGATAATTGTCTGAAATGCCCTATAATGACATTAGTAACACAGCGACATTACTATCGACCAAGTGCTTTGTATTACATCACCTAAGGGCTTGTTCGGTAGGTAAGTGAGTTGAAGCGTGGCTCCGGCCGGTTCACGGTAACTTTGCCCCCTAAGGGGACCGTAACTTGTATCTTTACCTGTTAATACACTGTCGTTGGTGTTGCGGGTGCATGGCTTGAATACGACGGCGGTCTCAACTCAACGTTTAACACTGATATCAGACATCAAGGAATTTAAATAAATATTGCAAATAATAAATCATTGATAAAAAGATCAAAGCTCGAAGAAAAATTGAAATGCGTAACCTGGTGGAAGAAACCGGGAGTCGAACCCGGTACCTCTGGATTGCCGGTCCATTGCGTTAACCTTTCCGCCATCCTAACGCCCAAGCAACTTTTCGAATATTTCCTTATGCTTTGTGTGTCGATCTTTCAAATTCAAAGTTAAAGTCAAAGTGTTTTATTTCGTAAAACATAGGTGACTTTGTATTGTTTATTTGAAAGGCCTTACACCTTAGCATGGGTTATGCATTTAAAATTTTCTTTGAGCTTTGATCTTTGTACAATATAAAATAAAATATAAAAATAGTGGCGTGTACGCACATAAAAAAAATTAGACATTAAATGTTTCATAAATTTATAAAATGTATTAGTATTAACTTTTTTTCTTTATTATATTTAGTTTAGACATTTCAACAGCGGTGAGTTACATACTAAAAGCATCGTCAGCTGAATGGCATTGAGCCTTTGATATCTGTCGGCTGTTTCATTTGCGTCATAAAAGCTTCATCAGTAAAGCTTGTCCAATAATCAGTACAGGCTGACTGCGCACGATTACTTTGTTAATTATAATTCGTGTCATAGATTATGATACTCTTAAGGCTTGAGTATGAGACTTGATGGTGAGGGCTACGATATGCTAATAGGCTACGTCCCATAATTATGTGTGATTTTTTGCTTTTTGTGCTTTAAGTGATATTTAATAAGTAAAAGGTGGTGAAATGGTCTCGGCGCCGAATATACTTTTGTTCCGTTTGGTGTCGAGACCTTAGGTCCATGGGGCCCTGGCGCTCTGAGTCTTTTTGGGGATTTATCTAAAAGACTCAGAGAAGTTACGGGGGACCGGAAAGCTGGCAGTTACCTCGCTCAACGTATTAGTCTCGCAGTTCAGCGGGGTAACGCAGCCAGCATCTTAGGTACCATGCCACGAGGGCCTTTTTTAGATTTAGGTTAGTTAACATGTATGTATTTAGGTTAATGATAGTTTTAAGATGATTTGTATGTTTTGTTTTATTTTAAAATTGACTTATTTTGTAATTTGATGTTCACATTTTGTACGGTTTTTTAATAAGTTATAATAAAAGGTAGGTAAATAACAAAATATCTCGATAGACCCGTTATAAACTGAGGGAATTATTTTGGACGTAAATATGTAATTAAAACGTCGAATTCAAGCCTAGCTAGTCGTTCACTAACCCCTCAATCAGCAAACGCGTGTCGAACGTAATCGACCATAATTAGTCTATTAAACCAGATCAAAGTTAACACAGGTATCAATATAAATTCCGCAGGTATTGATGTCGCAATCAAATGTTGAAAACGTGAGCAATTCGCCGACGAACCCACAAAGAGCTTCAGCCATGCATCGGAAATGAATCAGTTTCCGTTTTGAATGAGCCAAATGATATATGGCATATATCTTTCCGTACGTCGGCAATCTAAATACGACTCTAACCTCAAACATGATAGTACAAAATGCGATGGAATGCTCTCGAACAAATTTTAACAGGATGCACTGCTTGCGGCACATTGTACTCTTTGTGAATTTTAAAAGCAAAGTTCGCGTATTTTTAAAGTAAAGATTAATTAACGAAATCATCTCTTTCGATGCCGAATATTTTTGAAACGAGCTTTTGTCGTTGACTGTAATTTTTGTGCAAAAGTAAATTGGTCACCAAGACGAGCCTAAACTCGATGGAGTTTGGCTTTCTATTACAAAGTTCCCATAATCAAATTGGTTCCATGACATAATAATGTTTAATTGTCTGATTTACATATGTTTGCCAAATTTCAGTTTGATCTCTGATTAACTTTATTTGGAAATGGGTCACATTTTAATTTGCAAGATTTGTTAACAGCCTGAGTGGCAGACATGCCAGACAGCCTCTGGGACAGAGGAAACTAAATAAAATTGTGTAATATAAAATGTTTAATTTATGTATAGTCCCAATAATGCCTCTGTCCCATAAGTGTCCCAAAATCTAAGTGCCATGAAATATATAGAATAGGGACCGTGGCACTGTCTTCAAGATATCGATGAAACACGACCACTACAGTTTTTGAGTTATTGTTCCATGGTTCAAATTAATATAACAGTACGTATCCGAATGCATTTGGTTTACGGCGGAGATTTTCCGATGCAATGAGCAGTGGCGGGCGAGCGAAACTGTTATCGGTGTATGACATAAATAAATAAATTTCACGTGGAAAATAGGCAATTTCACGGTGCATTGGAAGTTCTTTGCGTGGCATGTGCTTGCTGTTGTCGTCGACAAAAGCGGCGGTGGCGCGGGTAATTTTAATATCTATCTCGTTTCCCAGCCGGAATTGTACGAGCAATATACGTGTTTTCGTACATTTCTTAGTTAACTGACGAAGAATGAGGAAGTATTAATTAATAGATGCAGACGTTACTTTGTGTGCTTTAATATTAACATGTTTACAGACACAGTACCATTCTGCAGACAACACTCATACACAATATTTCTTACCAAAAACCGCACGAGACGTTTGCCTTTTTATTAAAACTATGAGAAATGTTCGTCTGTAGACGGAGTGAAATTTTGCGATAATAAAAGTCGCTGTCCACAGATTTAGTGCAGTATCACGGCGGCCATTATTTACGTCTCTCGACGTACTGTCGGTGAAAGTGTTAAGATATTTTGTTCTGCCGCGACAAAAAATTAAGTTTAGTTATTTCAATCCGTTACTTTTCGTAAACACAAAAAATTAATTAAGTTAGGGGAAGAGCATCTAGATATTACCTACCCATATGTGCATGTAGTTTAATATTGTTAACATAATAAAACATTGCACCAACTAAAGCGTGATGCTTTGAATGTATGTACCAAATGAAGCAAATAAGGATTTTCAAAAATACGCCTTTAAAATCTGATTCATACCATTTTCCAAGTTTCGTTTGTGCGATCTTTATTGATATTTTAAAACAATTTATTTTCAGCAAAGGTTATATTTTAAAACCTGTTTTTATTTTGGGGATATGGAATGTTTGCCTTTACAGAAAAAAACAACGGGTGAACTCACGGTTAAGTAATCGCTTTGAGTAGGTAAATACGTTAAATAAATATGTAATATATTAAAATATCGACATCGACAGATTAGTTAAATGATGCATACATATTTAAATTGCTACTAGAAAAAGGATTATTCATCAAATACCACCTCTTATAAGGGCGATAACTAATACCCTCTACTTAGACATGGATGGCTCTGTAAGAAGACTACGACTTTAAAATTTAGCTGAAGTCCACATGCCCACGAGAACTGGCAAAGTAGATTATATTGGATTATATCATCATCACTGCGTAACAATCGTAATTAATAGTATGAGCCAATCCTATTCATCATTGTTAAGTTTGTTAAATATGTATGTATAGTTGTAAGTTTTATTTATCATGGAATAGGTAAGTAATTTGAAATGAGTTGAAATATATCCCATATATACGACTTATTTCATGCAACTGATGTGAAGAATTTGGTGACATTATAACATCGTTAACCTGTTAACACATGTTTGTACCACAGACTGTAAAAGTTCATTATTTTTATTTATTAATGTTTTTTTAATGTGATTTATTTTTATGTACTTAATTAGTTTTATTTTTATTAATTATTATTTGTTGGTTTTTGAATTTATAATTTGTGTCTTTATTTTATTTTCTTTTGTGTTTTTAGTTTTTTGTTGTTCTTCTTTTTTTGTTTTATGTTTATTTTATTTATTTAGGTACTTATTTATAACATAACCAAAACTTTATATTTCCCTACGCTATCGTAACCCACTCGCATTTTTTTAACCCCTCTTATAGAACAGTTGCATAAAATACTATTAACAATCGCAGTCGGGACATGCATTCTTAGAAAAGTGTCAAATAGCCTTCAGTTATTCCACTAAGTACACAATTTTATTCCGCTCGCTTGTATCCTCTTAACGTTTTAAAATTTTTGTGTTTCATTTGTAAACTTAATTTCGTGTGAAAATAAATGTTCCCACATAATATTTTATCTGTTCTGATATTTACGAAGACGTTAATTGGATTCGACTTATTTGTTCTTTTTTGGGATACATTTGGGTATCTAGATGAGCATTGCGATTGCAATCTACAAATATAGGTTAAGACCGCTTTTACGTTTAGAAAAATAAGATGGCGCGAAAAAAACCGGTTCTCATCAGATGTCGATACGTGCCCTTCAGTCCTCATTAGAGCTATATACTGACAAGAATGTACAGCTTGAAAAAACATACAAAAGTATAAATACACGATTTGTAATGTGTCCTAAACTGACCGCTTACCGTCGGGATCGCTTCGAATCAATAGCCCGTTAGCAACTTGTTATTCATATTTCAATAACCCAAGTAGGTCCATTAGGACGATCGTCATAGATACTGGCTCACGAATGCAATAGCGGTATTTGCATAGGAGTCCGCGGCGCGATATGGCCTGAATACGTAACGTTGCATCAACGTGCTACCGCGAGAATACCGTTTCATAAGCCACAGCCATATTTCGTTGTCTGGGTTATCTCAGGCGAAACGGGGAAGGTAACTGAAACTATGTACTTGTTATTTTACCTTGTAATGACGCTTGGAGCACGTTTCAAAGCTTGTACGTCTACTTTTAGTATTTTTATTTGTAATTGTACATAGTTAAGGTACCTGTGAACTTTGTCCGTGTGTATAAATAAATAAAATAAAAGGCTTATACCAATATGATGGTAGTACACAGGTCGGGTAAACTAATTCGTTTCAATAAACTCAAGGACCTAGAATTTGTCAATCAGTCCATTTATCTTGGCTCACTTCTTAACAACGAGGGTGGCAGCGAAATGGAAATAATGAGGAGAATCCAAATGTCCAAAGCAGCGATGACTAAACTCACTAGGATATGGAAAGATCGAAATATATCCCGCAAAACCAAAATGAGATTAGTGCGAGCGCTGATTTTCTCAATTTTCTCCTACGGCGCCGAATCCTGGACAATAAGACAGAAAGAAAGAGCGAAGATTGACGCTCTTGAAATGTGGTGTTGGAGGCGTATGTAGCGAATCCTGTGCAATGCACGCTGAACCAACGTGTCCATTCTCAAGGAGCTCGGAATAACCAAAAGGCTGTCCGCTATGTCCGCTGGGCTAGGCTGAGAAATTGCTGAATATATGTCAGACATACATAATTTTTTGCTATTCGATAGGTATACATTCAGAGTGACATGGTGACAGTTTAAAGGAGATAGGTAGGTATAGAAAAATAAAATATGATCGAGCTTGTGCCACGTGGAATTGGGCCCATAATCTAGGATTATGGTTAAAATTAAAAAAAAACCCCAGAACTCGGGAAAATGGTGCTAAGGAATTATCGCTTTTTGTAATTAAATCGGGTTTTCAACCGAGTTCAATAAATAAGGAGATTCTCATTTTGTATATATGTATGTTTGTCCGCGATTATCTTGCGTTTGGCTGAACCGATTTTAGGAGAAGGTTTTAATATTTTAACCGACTTCAAAAAACACAGTTTGATCCGCATATAGGTATGTATGTTTGTCCGCGATTATGAAATTGGTCATGAACAACTCTATAATCTTGCACAACCTAATCTTGAACAACTTTTTAATTTGCGCCTGATATTCATCATCTTCCTATGCTGAGCTGATGATAAAAGGCCCTTAACGGTTAGGACTTAGGAGTTAGGGGATTTATTTAAACGAGATGCATGCAAATAAGACCTCCCGATCACCCCGTCATATTATGTACCTATTTTATTTGATTCATCAAAAAGCAAAAAAAAAAATATTTTTTAACAAAAAAAAAAACTACTTAAAAAAAACTGAAAAGCCAAAAAGAACCCGTGCATGTACAGATTACTTTTGAATCACCTTTTGAAGTCGGTGCCAAAACTCACGTAAACTATAATATATAAAAATATTGAACAAAAATACTCGTAAATACCAAATGGTAATACATAAACCTCCCGGGTTTTCAAAAGTGGCAATATAAAATTTAAAACTGTAAAAAAAACTGTTTATTTAAATAAATAAAAAAAAACATTAATGGCTTTACGCGCGACATCTTTTATTCACAGTTAATAATTTAGTTAAAGTCGGTTATTTTTTGTTATTTACTATTTAATGTTAGCTTTGCTTGTAATGATAGTGCAGGGCGATATCCTATGAAGCGAAGTTAAATTAAAGTCGTATGCGGATTTGGCGGTCCGGCGGGCTTAAGGCTCGGCCACCTGCTCCCAGCCAACGCTCTGAAAACACAATTTGTGGCGCCTTTTGTACTCGTGTTTACTTTTATTCAATTTGTTCTAATTTGTATGTCTGGTGCATTCTGAATATACGTATTGTTACAGCTTTGGATTTCGTGAAATTAAAAGGTTTTTTAATAGAAAAATCTATCTGTGTGAATTCGGAATCGAAGGTATGCGTGGGAAATAGTAATAAATTTGCGATGGTCTTTTGGATTAAAGTTCAAGAAACAGTAGAAGAAAATGAGTAGGTACGAAAATTGTTTATAACAAATGACGTTTACAATGGCTTATTCAATACAGAAATTAGATAGAAATCCATAGTCAGGGCGACTGGTATGTTTTTTCTTGAAGGTTTTCTATGTATTTTAGCGATATATTTAGATAAGGATGTGACTACCTAGTGGTGTCAGGTTAATGGGTAATTTTACTCCATACATTATAAACTGACGTTGTTCACAATCTTATGGTGACAAATATATACCTACTACATAAAACATAAGCCTAATGGAGCTCAATTTAGCACTTTAAATGAGGATATTGATATTGAAATGTAAGTACAACTTCTTGTTATCAATGTATAACAAAAGTGGAAGAGAACAACTATAAATGAATGTCATAGCCCGCATTAATTTAAGTGCTCAATCATACTTCGAGAAATGAGAAATAAATAGTTTCTACTGCAAATGAAACAAAGATTGTCTACCGGAACATCAATTACTGTCTACCATTTTAAGAGGTTACTGCTTTGCTCTCGTAGGTGGAAGAATACTAAAGTCTTAAGTTTCAAACTTCGTTTGGGTACTTTTGGAGATTGAAAAGCTGCATGCTACATTCAAACGTGGCACACTAAAATGGATTTCCATTGTGCATTTAGGACCTTGGCAAGCTGCGATATGCAAAATTCTTTTGTTTTCCTTGCTGATGCATTTCTATGGAAATGAATATTGCATTCTACATATTGATAAATAAACCCTCCATTTGAGATGCAATATAAAAATGCAGTAAAATACGTACGTGAAATGTACGACCCAAAATACTAGACAAAATAATTAAAAATTTATTTTTCTACTACAATTAACGTAGGCACCTGATCCCAAAATTGATGTATAAATTCTATTGATATATTATTAGATAATTAGCCATAACTATTTGAACGATATGTTGGACAAACGGAACCGTGCCATGCCATGAATTGGCCTGTGTGCGTGTAGATTTATGCATGCTATTTGAACTACTTTGTTGATATTGGCAAGTTAACTTTTCAATACTAAATATGCCCTTGTCGTCATAGTAGTTGTATTCAACTTATTATCTCATTAGAAATATGAAATTCAACCCTGATCTTTCGCACGAGTAAACAACCACTTAATCAATCGATAATCCAGCACGACACACCTTATTTGTGAAGAACATCACCAACACAGTACACGATAAACGCCTTTTGTCTTCGATTTAAAAGGTGTGTAAATAAAGAAGAGACGGAGAACAAACAAGGTCATAAAGCACGTCAAGGAACGCCTATATATAATCAGCTTATAGTGATAAATTGGCAAATAGCACGCGAGCGACGCAGCTGCTTCCGGACCACAACTGACGGCTGTCTTTGCTCCTCCAACTATTATTGTTGTAATAATAATTGAGGGCAAATTGAGAAAGTTCGCATTAAAGATACAATACCCAGGAGACGACAGACGATCAATTTGCATTTTTGCATAAACGTTTAAATTACTAATTGAACAAATTACTCGACAAGACGAATCAGACACAGTCAGGTTGCATTGTTTTATAACAAATTTTCCATGACCACAGTTTTGGTTTCATCATCAGATCAGCTTTAAGATGTAATTATATTGCACTGTCATCTGAGTTAAAGAAGATGTTAAAGATGCATGAAAAGTTTTAGTTGGATCGGTAACTTTGGTCCACCACGTCTTTTAACCGAAATGACTTAGTTGCACCCGTCGTTTGTAAATAAAGAGTGATATAGCGGCATGCTCTCGGATACATAGTTTATCTGGATAGGTGTTATAGAAAAAGCGAAGCTCGGTCCTCCAAGTGGTTCTAACTTTATATTATTATTTAATTGCTTTGGCATGTTATTGTAAACTTTTGAGCTTTTCGATACAATGTAATTCGATTTGTAATCTACTATTTAGCTAAATCACTTTACAGCAATATCCATTCAGTAATCACAAAATTAATTTGCATTAAACAGAGGTTAGCAGCATAAAAGTTCACTAAGCGAAGTGAGTTTTAACATCAAGGTAAAATATTGGCCCCACTACAATAACATTAAACCAGGCTACTTCCAGGAATGTTCTGTAAGCTAAAATTTTTATTTCCGTCTCATGAAGTCCTTTGCCTTTTATTTTATGGAGGAATATTTTACTTGGCTTAACCGCATGGCAGGTGGAGGGGACTAAGCCGCGATAAAAACGCTAATTACCGACATTTCTTTGTTTTGGTTTGCAAGTTTACGAATTTCCTTGTGTCTAATAATTTAAAGATGATTTTAAGTTGTAAGGTTTTTTTTTCATTCCTGTTAAAAAGCCGCGTTATTTTATTTTCTGTACAAAATTAGATACTTAAGTTATGTAAGTAGTGCCGTAAAACTGAAACAAACAACACACATCACAGTGTTCAAACGTCACAAGCCCGGAGAAAAAATAATAGTTAATAAACTTTAGTTTATAATAGTTTTGTTTAGAAATAACAGTGAATCTGTCAGTGACTCTGTGGACAGCGGGTAGTAACTGGAGGACGAGAGCTGAAAATCGAGCTCAGTGGCGTGCCATGGGAGAGGCCTATGTCCAGCAGTGGACTGAAATAGGCTGATGATGATGATGAGTGAATCTGTCATTATTTCGACTCGTAATATAAATGCGAGAATAACATTACAGATGCATTATCAATATATCATTAATTTATCGCGTAATATACCCCCATAGACTTCCTGAAGTACTAGACATGGATGTGCCTTAAAATAGGTAATCAAGTTGTTGGAAAGACGACGAAACTGCTACAAGTTTGCAGTAACGAAAACCACGGCGCTTCGTCGCCGGCGTAAGAATTATAAAATGCTCGAAATTATTCTTTGTACACTTCATAAACACAAAAGCATTTCGGGTGCACTATCCGTGCTTCTGGCCGCGTCGATTTAGGCCCTGCGCTGTTACCTCATTAAATATGTGGAAATTTTGGGTTCGCTTACATTTCGACATAATCCAGCTATTTAGCTTGATTATCTTCCACAAGACTATTTTATCATCAGCTTTAGGCAAACATTTTGTTTTCAATATAATAGCATGAACCGAAGGCTGGTATAAAAAACGGATACCGAAATATCTAATCAGACGCAGGGTAGATTAAATTAACGGATGTGCCAAGGCTGTGACTTAAGGGGCAGTACGTCCATCTAAACCAGTATCACACGGACATCGAAAACGGCATATGAACGCAACCAGACATTTCTTTTAAGAGTTAGAGAAAAAAAAGAAAATTTATTTTCATGATTGTTCTTAAATATCTGCTTATACGAAAAAAAAACAGTAAATCTGAGGATGTTAAGCATTGAGCACTGTACCCGTTCACCCTTCCTGCAAATACATCAAAAAATACCTGTAATTGACAACAGTAACTGCAACAACGTCGATGTCGCAGCCACGCCAACGAGACCGTACATGTCTATGGCATTGTTTCTTCCCGGACCAACATTGGAAACAGTCTATAATTCTATACTTTTATGAAACATGGCTGGTCGTCTCATTATTGTTGCTATCGATTTATCTTTACGTTGGGATATTCTTATGTTGGATTTCATTGTACACCTGAAACAAATGAAAGAGTTGTTAAGAATCTGAAGAAAAATAAACAAACATTTAAGTGCGGGTAGTTTTCTTCATTTGAAAGTAAATAATATATACAGGGTGACTTTTTACTCTTTTTACTTTTTACCTACTTGCCAGTAGGTGATGAGGAGGGTGAGGCTGGGCAACTTTACTTTCACATAGGACAACCACGAAATCTCGAAAAAAAAATCATCAATTAATTAACTCTTAATTAGGAGATTTTTTTACCATTCACGACTAAACAGTTACCCTGTATATGTTCTTAAAGGGTCGGCAATACTCTTGGTGTCGCAAGCGTTCATGGGCGGCGGTAAGTGGTTACCATCAGGCGGGCCGCATACTTGTTTGCCACCGTCGTTGTATAAAAAAAAAGTCAGACATCTATATTCGGAGCGGTGAAAACCTCGTAACGAATCGAGCACACTCGTATCACTCGTTTGATATTAAGTTTTTGATATTACTTATGTAATGTTAGGGTACAAATGAGATGGGTATAAAATCTGACATTATCACAAGGGTTACATACAATGGAATTGGGGATGGAATACCTCGCAGCGTTAGTTCTATTAGAAAAAAAAATGTGTCACTTGTGCCTTCGGCTATTTTTCGAAATCATATTATAGTTACTATAATATCCTGGTAGTCTTGGTCGCCTTTTATTTCAAAAGCAACCAACGCGATGTTGAAGAACTCGAATATTATGAAACCCAAAATATTCTATATGAATTCGAAAGTATTAGCCGCGGTCATTACTGAAATGTAAGTACCCAAATTAACCTCGAAGCTGATTTAGCATGGGGGTAATAAGCAAAGTTTTTCGCCCATGACTCATTTCACGGAAAAATTGAGGCATTATGGTAGGCAACCCACGATTTATAGGACTAAATCACATTTTTAAATTTCTTAAATAAACGTCCATCTGTATTACTTTATAATCATATAATTTTTAACCTCTGACGTAAAAAAAAGGATGTTCTGTTTAAGTTTGACCCCTATATCTGTGTGTCTGTGAATCTGTGTGTTTGTCTGCGGCATCATAGCTCTTAAACGGGTGGGATGCATTTATATGCGCATTTTCCTAAGGTGATTAGTTAAGAACCACCGTAAGAGCCATGATTAACAAAAACCTACAAGATATTCAAGTTTTGAATAAGTAGTTATTATTATCCGAATATAAGATTAAAGAAACGGTAGATTACCTATATACACGATGTGTTTAATTATGCGTAAATTTCACAATGAGTTTCATCAGATAACTCGCATCAGTAATAACAATCCAGCTTTATTTATAACAGATTAATGAAATTTTCGAACGCGCATTGTCCAGAACCAGATACTTACTATACTTACAATGGGCATTGATATGTCGCACCCTTACAATATTTGAATGCGGAGGGATTGTTTGAGTATAAATAAGCGTAAAGTAGTGCGGTATCACGCGAGGCAGTCGTTAGCCGAAGGAGGCAGAGGCCGTTGGTGACACTGCCGTCAAGTTCGTGAATCCATGGATAGAAATGTTGACAAATAACAAAACGTTGTCAACTCGGTGCACAAACGATCACTGCTACACAAAACCGGGGTAAATTAACACGGGACTATTTTGAACCTTGTATGCTACGGTACAAAAAAATCTCATACAGAAAAGCTCTAGTCAAACACAGCATAAGATATTTGCGATCTATGAGAAATGTTCGGCTATAGACGAAGTGGCAGTTTTTTTAGTGAGGCTATAACTAATATCAAAATCAGCTGCGCGAATTTCTGAAACTATCCGCCCGTAATCCTTGACTTGACTTTATACCTATTACACATGGAAAAAATACGATTCAAACTGCAGTTTCGTAAATCCTTCTAAATAGAGTCGAATTATTCCAACTCACGCAGTAGCGTCAAAGTGTAGGTGAAGACATGTGTAATTTTGCAAGTGGGGTCTAATAAAATTTTACTTGCAAGATTTGATTACAGACATATAGACACCGGAGCAGGTAAAATTAAAAACCTTGTAATAAGATTCATCCGCGCTGTACGGTACAACCGAAGACACATTTACCTATGCACCCATATAACTAACACGTTATATTAAGGTTTATTTTAGCTTACAAATGTAATTATCAGTGACTTTTTGTCCACAATGTACTGTTATCCTCAAAACGTTCGCAAAATTTTCACATAGAATAGGGATGACGACTGATGTTAAACTCTGCACCCATATAACTAACACGTTATATTAAGGTTTATTTTAGCTTACAAATGTAATTATCAGTGACTTTTTGTCCACAATGTACTGTTATCCTCAAAACGTTCGCAAAATTTTCACATAGAATAGGGATGACGACTGATGTTAAACTCTACAGCATATACATATACGACTGTACTTATATGAATAAAATTAGCTCTATATGTCCTGAACCAAAGAAAAAAAAACACAATATGTATACATATTGACTTTGAAGGCACGCTATGCTTTAATCCAAAAGATTGTGTTCAGAATCCTCATAATTTTACACAAACCAATAATTGTATGACATCCATGAACGAACGCACTTTTTAAGGTGAGAATGGCAAATTGCCTTTTGTCTCAATACAAATATTGATACCCATAATATATCACGATTATGTGCCATTTGTTTGGAGCGTTTTTAGCATTCCGTAGGAATGTTGAATTTCTGAATGACTTTTAGAGCAGTCTAAGTGTAGTTTGTCCCAAATAGACTTTTGAATAAAAAATAGAATCGATTGACATCCTCCAAAAAATTTCGTCATGCCTATTATTTATAATAAGAAAGAAATCAGGGTGTATTCTTAAAAGGAGCCGCGCCTCGTTCTTAAAATAGCCGCGTAACAATATAGCTGAAATCCGTAGACGGGCCGCAATACGCCTTGTTTCTGCTAGGTACACGTAATAGGCCTAATGCTCGTTATTAAACCCGGCTACACTGACGACCACGATAATATATACTTAGTACGAGATTTTGTCTAACATTGTTGCAAGATAGGTAGAGTCAAACTACGCTAACTCTTCGACGCAAGTGAACTGCCAAACCGTAGGTACAAACTGACTCACGTTGTATGGTTTGACAAGAGTTAGCTATGGTTAGACTACTGAGGTTCAGTGAAAAGAGAAACGATTTTTTTTACAATCTTACACAGTTCAAACTAGTCCCAAACTAAGCAAAGCTTGTGCTATGGGTACTAGTTGACGATATACATAATATATAAATACATACATAGATAACATCCATGACCCAGGAACAAATATTCGAGTTAATCACACAAATATTTGCCCTTGCCGGGATTCGAACCCTGGACCGCCGGCTCAGTAGGCAGCTGTATTACAAACTGAGCCAACCGCGTCGTCAATAATGATTTCATAAACTAAAGTGTTGCTACATCGTCCAAAGAGGAGAAAGGAGGGGGCCTGAATTTTATTTGCACACTGATCGAGATTTTATAGCTATTACAATTTTAGTATTGTACATCCGTAAATTAAGAACAAATAACGTCAAACGCCTTGTTTCTGCCAGGTGTACGATACCGTACAAGCAAATAGACATAAGAAGTATAGGTATGTATGTAGGTATGTGGGTAGATTGCTCATACTAAACGGTGTAAGTGCCAAAAGTTAGTCGTAAGCTAACCGTCACTTGCTACACATTAAAATTAAGGTACCAGTTTGTGGAAGTGGAAATATTAGTCTAAAATAATTTATGTTTGGTGTTTCCTTCAAGACCTGCGCCGAACACTAGGTAGACGTAATAATAGGCCTAATGCTCGTTGTTAAACCCGGCGTCACTGACGACCACGATATACTACGCGCACTTCAGCTCGTTTGTGGTGCGCGTACCGCAGCCGCTGCAGGGCACCATTGAAAGTGCAGACTTCTGGCCCAAGGGTGTTGTGTTTCGGCAGTTCCGGGGCAATCTGCCGAATCCTGCACCAGATCAGACGACGCAACGGAGCCACGCTGTTACGTCGCCTAAATCAAATTAGATTTAAGTTTTATTTTTGTAATGTAATTTTGTAGTTCACAGTGTCTTCGTTTATTTACTGTTATGCTGTGTAACTAATTTAAATAAATAAATAAAATACTTAGCACGAGATTTTGCCTAACTTTGTTGCAAGATAGCTACCGGGCTTCAGTGAAAAGAGAAACGATAAAGATTTCATAAACGAACGTGCTTGCTACTTCGTTTTCAAGGTCACCTTGTCGCACTCCTCGACGCAGGTCCATGTCCATATATGTTCTTCCTGCTGGTTGTGTATTTGCTAATTATTAAATCATCGTGGCAGCTGAATATAAGCATCTCCTCCAGTCGGCTTGACATCGCTGCAACGACTCCAGAACAGACCAAGTTTCGAATGATCGAAACTTGGTTATTTTCACAGCGTTATTTTAAATCTATAAATGCATGTTTTCTTAGTTTAGATTTAGATAGAATTATTTTCATTGGGTTATAGTTAATTTGTTGTGTTACTAATTTACTTAATCACATCCAGACAATAAATATCCAAAAGTACTTTATTACGGACTTGTTGACTTTGTCTCCAAAATTTTGATCATCACTTTGACAACTAATTATCACTCATTCAATCTAATTGAACCAGAACACAATATGTTCGCAGGGTATAAAGCTGCCTCGACACGCAAAACAGCTAATAGATCTGAATGCAACTGAGTGTGGCAGATCTTTTGTCTAAATTGCCTGATGTACTTTTGTTGTACCTTTAAATCTGGGGATTTATGTGAGCCAAAAACCTTTTTTTTAAACCTCCTCCTCGGGTATTATCATCAATTCCACTATCTGAACATTTTGTTTAACTACTTGTGCAAAATCTTGAAAAGACCCAACGTCTTCTTCATATTTAACATAGTGACCACTATCAGCCGTCCTCTTTACGATCGCACCAACAAGGAATAGATTTCAGCTCAACATGTCATGATTGAGGGTATTGGCTCATGGTACAGAATTTGGTTCTTACACATTTATGATCACATTTATGATCATTGACGTAATATAGAACGCCAGTATCTACGTCACATGTAACAACGAAATATATTTAATAATTCCCATCCAAATCCATTCATTTCCTTCCTCGAAAAAAAAATGGAAGGAACGGATGGAAATGAATTGGAGAGAAATGAACTATCAGCACTTAAATCCAAATTATTTCACTTTCTTTCGTGCTTCAAGGTCACCAAGGAAACTAAATGATGGTCCTTTCAAATGTTAATAAATAACGTGCTAGAGAAATAATTTGCATTAGAGAATTTCTAAATATACCAAGGATAGTAATTAAAGCTTACCCGTGACAAAATCAAAAACCAACGGAGAGAATTCAAATATTTCTCAAACCACGTGCGTGCGGTCTCCCTCGTTGAGATGCTTTGGTAGTCTGAGGTAGGGAGTACAAACGGCGATTACTGTCGTCGTGGATAAGGATGCGTATATAAACTTAAAATACATTTCAATTTTCACGGAGGGAAATGAAGTTATTCGTTTGACAAAGTGAAAAAGTGCGTTCTCGGCATGGTATATCTACTCTAGTTAAGTTTTCAATGCACTCACATAATATTAAATACGTATTTTACGCATAAACTTCAAAAACACGATGGGTTTCTATGAAAAAAAATGAGGTATTTTGGTTATAAAGTTAATGGAACGCATTTTGACACAGGAGTGGAATGAAATTTTGATAGGTTTTTCAAGAATATTTTTTAGATTTTCAGGTTTAGCCTAATTATTTAAATTATTCCCTATGCGTAAGTTGTTAACGAAACTTTATGAAGTAGCCATGTTCGGAAATTATTATTTCTTACACTCGATTCGGGCCCCGACACCAAATTGGGACGAAACGAGAGAACGACCCAGGTACGGAAAGGGATCACCTCTAGTGGAATAAAAATTCTTGTCATAAATTTGATTGTCATAACTCATTTCGCATAATGGCTTTCCCCATACATGTTATTTGTCATAATTTTTTATTTGCATAACTTTTATATGTCATAATTGTTGTTTGGCAGGCTTTTCATAAGCCTAATTTAGTATGGCACAAAATCTCAAGTAATATTATTGAATGTCATAATAATTGATAGTACGAAGAAGAGCAACGGATAAATTATGGTTTTCATAATTAATGGCAATATAAATTATATAGTATAAGTTATATCACATGTACCAATCATAATACTTTATAACATTTGAAATAATGATACAAAAGTTACATGAGCACAAAAACAAAAAGGGGGGACGGGGAAGCGAAGCCCCCCACAAGGGGGGCTCGGGGGGCAAAGCCCCCCCTCATTAAGAAATCCTTCTCCACACTGACCTCTTTTTTGTAGGTTAGGTTAGGTTAGAATTGTGAACCTACAAATACGAACATCGGCCAGAAAAGTAGGTTAGGTTAGGTTTGAAAGAACTGCGACCCCCTCAGAAATGAACTGCTGCCAGAAAACCAGGCTGATGTTGAAATAAAAAATTAGGAGCTTGATATTTATGTTCTTCAGTATTATGCGCCAATGCACGATATGCATAAGAACATTATGACGATTAATGATTATGATTCAGGTTGATATGCTCCAAAATTATATGACATTCCTTACTTATGCATAAAAACATTACGGTCATAAAATGTATGCGGATCAATTAATGACTATACACCTTATGCGCAAGGACTATTATGACAAAAGTGGTTATGCGCACCGACATTATGGCTTTAAAATTTATGCAACCCAATATGGAACCGCGCTACGATGCCACAGACAGGGGTCTACATCGGGTGGCATAAAATTGTTAGTCCTAATATTTTGTCGCATAACAAATTTAGTCCGAATAACGTATGGCATAAACTTTGTTGCGCCTAATATTTTTTCGCCGAAATTGTTGTTCCTAACGTCGTTTGTCCTAAATATAATTTGTCCTATTGTTTTTTGTGTCTAAGTATAAATTATCGAATGATCGATGTGCATAACTATTATGTTCCTAATATTAAATGTACTAAAAATCTTACATTTCATAATACCTAAATCTCGAAGATTTTTAAGCAAGCATTCTGACCGTTTTTTTTTGTGACCCAGGCGCGGTCAGACTATCCGCTAATCTAGTTCACAACAACTTAGGCTTAATTATTAGGTGAAGGCGAGTTATTTTAAGAACAAAGCGGTCTGTTTCACCACTGAAGTTCACAACGTGCTAGACTAGTGTTTTCCGAACTAAATAATTCTCAAGTTCGCATTACAAGTATCGTAGGTTTTTGTTAGTCATATTTATGATAAAGTTTGACCACGAGAAAAATAATTACGCGGCGTTTTGGTTTAACACCATGTTTATGTTATGATTGATGACTATGTTACAGACACAGGAAGTTAGTTGTTACAAGATTTGGAGTGCATCTTGCGAACGAATGGCCAGAAAACTCCCTGCCTGGGACCTATGTCCCATTAAACATTTTTAAGGTGCGCTCATTTCTTCGTCAGGTTCCTTAATAATGCTTACTATCAGGCATGATTGTAGTCAAAACATTTAACCTTTTGAACGCCACAGTCGGCTGTGGCCGTCAACAAAAAATCGTGCCCCTGACGCCACGTCGGCCACAGCCGTCCAAATTTCAATGATCAAAAACTTTGTAATTCTAACCGCTACAAGTATTTTTCAATCCCTGTTGATTTAGGCACATCTTTTTTTTTACTCTGGCGTCAGTGGCACGGTAAATTGCTAGACCGCTTGGCGGTCAATAGGTTAAGTTATGAAAGAATAGTAGTTTATCGACTGTTACATAACTTTAATCTTGGGCCTTAAAACATGAGTGTGGTTTCATAATACCTAAGATCACACTAATGTTTTAAGGCCGAGTTACATGTACAGTTACATACACTGCTTTATTTTCACAAGTAGTTATCAAAGTGGGCTCCGTGGAGCCCGGCGCCTCAATAAGCAGAGCAGAAGGAGAGGCCAAAATAATATCAACCTGACAGATCTTCTGTGTATCGATAACAGTGAAAAAAAGTGAGAAGTGACGGTATATAGGACATTTTGAGAATTTCTACTATATATAGGAAAGTTTAAGAACTGTTGCTCTATAGGACGCTTTGCGAACCGCTATTAGATGGGAAGGAAAGTGCAACCGCTCATCTACTAGCTTACACTCATAGTATATCCTTTATTATCATATATATTTTCATCTATGTATAAAGTGCTCAGTACCAGTGGTATCTAGGGCCGCGGAGGAATGAAGCAACGGTGGCGGAGCAATGAGGAGCAAAAGGAACGATCATCACCATCATATATACCCTAATGTTACGAAATAATAATAACTGATTCGATTTTATGCCTGGCCTTTTCCGCCACTGCTTCATAGGGTAGGTAACGTCTTTACTCGTACCAGACATATATTTTTGCTCGTTATAGGAACGTTACATTATAGGTTTGGATAAAATCCATTACAATGCACGTGTGTACATTCAAAATCATAAATGTTTCGTGCATGTTTTCGTAATATACTCGTAAACTAATTTGGACTTAGAGAAGGGTTACACTCTGGGTACACGGATAATCTTTGTAAGCCACTTATTACGCATGCAAGGCTATTAATAAATAATTGTCCAGATTACTAGACTTAAATTCTTAAGAAGTAAGAGTTTCAGAAAAAACTATTCAGCATTTACTATTTAATGCCGCATAAATTGCGTTGTTAAAAAAACCCAAGCACAAAAAGGTATAAACAGAGCGAGCGCGGAGTGGAATGTCATGGAAATATTTTTGAAAGGGTCCGCTATTTCAAAGCTTGCTCGTCGTCGTATTGAATGCGTTTTAATGAAAAAACATGCGCCGATTCGGTACAGCCAAGGGAATTAAAACCTCCGCGCACCGCCATTTCAAATGCATCGGTCGGAATTTTCATTTGTCCGAATATTATGCCGGGAGGGAATTCTGTAGTGTAACTTGTTCAAGTTTATGGTCGCGCTGTTATGTGCCCGGGAATAATAAATTACTGATTGGATTAGTTGGCATGCTGCTTTATTATTCAATTTTAAGTCTGTTACTGCGGCGTGCTCGCGAATGTTACGTGATTTTATTGGGCATTACATATTTTACATAATATACGATCTGGACTGTGTTTTCACGTTATTCATAATGTATTCTGGTATCAAATTTTTAAATGATGATTTGTGGACGCTGGAGGCACTCAAACAAATCTGTCGACAGAAAATATAATAGAGTGGTATATTTAATTCTGGTAAAAAATATGTGATATGTATTGTGAATTTAACGTTTCATTCGAAATAAATAATAGCTTTAATGGCAATAATTTCGATTTTAATTAAAGAACAGATTGTATTCCATCGTTGAAATACGAACAATGCTCACATGGAACTGACCAAGTTTTTTTATGAGTAGTAAAAAGACAAGTAAATAGCCAATTATTATAAGAAAACATACGAAACCTGCTATTAAAAACTACACCTCAAAAACCAAAATCACGTTGATTTTTTCCCCTTTCTTCATTATAACTCTGCACGAAAGAATGAATGATCAGCTGACGAACACATTTGTATGAAATACTTCAAGAAAATTTCATAAATTTTACTCTGTGTATCATAAGTAGGTAACTAAAAAACTATGTTCGTCTAGGTACGTTTAACCTGCGTTCATGCAGAATTACATCGCTAATAACAGTTCGCATTGAATTTATCTCCTACCTAAAGGGATTAGTATTGCAAGGCGATAATTTCGATGCAACTACTAAGCCGCACTAATAACCGAATAGGCGAGGAGCTTGTTTTGAGCTGCAATCCTAGGAATCCCAGGTTGCACTAGGTCCCATTCGTCAGCTTAGGGCTATATGATATAAATTGTGTTTATGATATATGATATCGTACTACCAGGTCTTATTATTTCTTGGAAA
Organism: Apotomis capreana; assembly: GCA_947623375.1. NCBI lineage: Eukaryota > Metazoa > Arthropoda > Insecta > Lepidoptera > Tortricidae > Apotomis > Apotomis capreana. The sequence continues at coordinate 9,799,868 of OX392503.1, read as the reverse complement.
ATTATATCGAGTGCGAGTATCTACCTCCTGAGACCCAGAGCTATTTTTGTGTTTTTGAAATTAGAACATTCTGTTATTCAATAAAAGTTCAAATCTAAATTTTAATTTGTACAAAATTATGTACGCGGGGTCTTAGGAGGTTAAACTAAATATTTTATTTTTATTAAAAAAAGTCTTGCCTAATTTTAGGATTTGTTTCATGTCAAGATTCTTTCTAAAGTGTTTGGTGTGTGTTCGCTATAATATAACGCGAACATTATTTTATATTATTAAACTTACGACTGTTTTTATAATGATTTTCTATATATTTTTTCGTATCTTTCTATATGCTTTGGCGGCGAATGACGGTAACAGTGGTAACAGTAAAAAAGGTAACAAAGTCAATCGATAAATTAACTGACGGCTATCGGCGGATGACAGCCATCGATGCTACTTTTAATTTAGGAAACAAACTTTTTTAATATCATTACGATGTCACAATGGAGCTGAAAAACTATGAAAAGAAAAAAAAGTGTCGAGAAAGGCAATCCATAAAATTAACTGGCGACAGTAATCGGCGGTAGACGGTCGGCGCGGGAGTAATGCGGCCGCAACGACCGAGGTGCTGATTTTGCGGTGAACGGTAATTAATTATCGTTTCGTATCAAAAAGGCACAAAAAAGGAACAATTACCGTGTCATTGAAGATTGTAAGAAAAGCTATAGTTTCATGTTAGGTGCTCTTCTTTAAAAACTCTATAATATTTCTATTGATTGTAATGAAAAAAAAATACTGAAATTATGGACTACGTTCTTTTTTTAAACTTGGAAGATTTTGACAGATGTTTGCGAGAAATTGTATTTAAATTCGATTAGATCGCTGTTATTTGTCATAATTTGCTAGCTCATTTTATTAGACACTAAAATATAATCAATGATAAAATAAGGGTTAGTTATTCTTAACACATAAAACCGCACTCGAGTTTGAAAGTTGTATACTTAATTAAAAAGAGCCGTTTCGAATTGCTGTCATATGGAAATTTGTTTATAAAATAATCAAGTTTACTTAATTAAAAAAAAGTGTTGCATTTTCTTTTAATAGGAAATTGACATGGCACTTAAAGGCCAAAAAAGTGAAATAAAACGTGCTTATAAAGTTTATGCTCTACCTACGAGTATGCTAACGTTGGGAAATAGGTACAGCCTATCATAAAAAAAACGATTGTACATTTGTTGATTTAATTAATAAAGATTGAAAAAAAAAATGTTTTTTTAACTGAAAATGAAAATGAAAAAGTTTATTTAGTTTTTCTTATTACGCTAATGACAATAAGGTTGGGACTTCCTAGTAAGTATTATCTACCTGTAGCAGGAAGTCCCGCTCGTCAATTACACTTTAGTATAACCTATTGCAGAAATAAACATATCAGTTATTTAGTTTATAAAACAAAACAACTTAACTGCACGCAATGAAAGCATGAAATAGCTATGGTACCTACTACCTAGAACTCGGGGAAAAGTATCAATATATTTGTCATAATATACAAAAAAAAAAGGAAAAAGGCCTCTTAACACATAAAATTGTGTTTATTATGATTGATTTATTTTAGTTTAAATATGTTTTATTTTCTGACACAACATTATATTTACCTTTATTTTATTAACATTGTATTTCTAATTATAATACTGACATCCAATGAATTTTGTATTGTGTTAGCTCATTAATATTCATTTAACATTACCTACTGGATTAATTTTACTTGTAAACATGACATAGAATTAATTTTTATTTTGATGTGTACCTACACACTTTTTTGGTAGGTATTAGAATTATATCGATATATTGATCGTAATTACACTATTGTGTACTTACATATTATTTATTATTCAGACATTCATTTATTTAATGTTTATTGTATTGATTTACGAATATCATTTTTGTTTAACGATCACATTCCGAAGAGTAATGTAAACTGACATGTACTTGTATTTATAAGAAATTTGTAATGGTGTGATAAATAAACTAAACTAAACTAAACTAAACATATAATTTCAATCGTTAAAAATAAGATTTACAGGGGACGTCACGTTGCTGTTTAATATTCTACATAATTTATTATTTTCAAATACCGTCCTTGTAAAACCATTATGAACAGGTAATTATACCTATAAGCAACAGTAAAAACATGGAGCTTCTTATAAATAATACATGAACTTTATTTGTAGACTCAATTTTCATGAAATAAATTATGAATACGTACTTGATATGGAATCAGGTGTCGTTTTTCAGTTTTCAATCACTTTAAAACAGTCAAACATTATATTTTTAATATTTAAACTACACAACATAAAATATAATAAATTTCAACCAGTCTTCAAAGGATTTGTGACAGCGTAAAAAGTTCGCAGTTTATCGTAATGTTCCCGCCATTTTGCGCAAAACCCGAGCTTTGGATTTGACCACACGCCAGCATGTGCGCGGCTCAACTGAAGGCTTGTTTCGCTCCGACCGACACATTCCCGCTTCCCTACCTTTCAAGTTTTCCACTCGATCCCCCAATACTAAACGACAAATCATAACGCTTTGCGCTGACGAACAACAAAGTCTATTTCAGTCAGATAAGAATCAAAATGAATCGCTACAGCTATATCTTAAGACACTTGCGTAAGACAGAGCTTACAAAGTGTACACGCTTAATTCCAAAATGCAATAATACGCGGCAATTTATTAAAAGGAATGCTCGACTCTGTTCACAAGACACATAGGTTTAATTTAGAAATGTGGGAGAGAAATGAAAACGATGCAGCGCGTTTGAAAACACTTGAAATTTTTCCACGCGAGACTGAGATAGATACAGTTTCGTGCGACAAAGGGACGGCCTACGCGGCCGGTGGAGGGGATAATCTTAAAATTTTCTCTGTGTGATCGAAAATAGTTCACTTAGTGCTAGAATCTTGACATTTGTGTGTGTCTTACAGAATATTTGGGTTGTTTGAATTTATCCCAAAAATCTCAAAATTATTGTTGCTTCTAATTGTTGTTTCGTAGTTCAATATGGTGTGTTGATCAGATCAGATAATTTTTACCGATTTTAAAGATGTTTTTTATGTCTGGTGTGGATCAAATTGAGAAAAATCTGTGTTATAGGCAAAAAGCTAGCATATGAATAGTGTAGTGCTTATATAAAATCAATACAAAACTATGGGTTGCTGAAACCCATCTTGTTTAATTGTTAAATAATCTTATGAATTTTCTTCTTGAAATTCAAATTAATTTATGATCCAGGCTACAGTGTTTATTATTGCAACGTATTACTTTTTTTATGTAACATTTCAGGATAAGGGCGGCACAATACCGATCGCTATGGAGAGCTTTAGGAGAGGCCTTTGTCCAGCAGTGGATGTATATCGGCTGATGTGATGATGATAAACATTTAAGTAAGAAAATTCATACACGTAAACTGGACTTATTTAATCATAATGTCAATCAGCTACTTTAATTACAGCGGTAAAATGTATAGTGGAATAATGGATTAAAACAAGTTAGTCTACATCAGCTCGCATATATATACAATAAAGACTTTTCAGCAGAATTTTCAACACTGCTAGAAAATGATTTAGCAGCCGGAAGAAAAGGTGAAATGTCATATCGTAGTTTTTCCAATGTTTACCAAATTAATTATTTTGTGACCTTTGACTAAAAAATCTCAAAATAAACTAACTGTTAAATTCGCTTAGCGTTTAAAAACAAATATATCTAAGAGCTTTAAAAAAAGTAGTACGGAGGGCGCTTTGGTGGCCAAATACGATTAGCGGAACGTTGCGGAAGCTCAGGGGTCAGAGCGCCACTCCGGACAAGTGGAGGTCGTGGGTTCGATCCCCGCTTGCGATATAGCGGACCACGTTATTTTATATCTACTTTTAACCTCTGTACAATTCGTAAAAACGATAACATATATTTTCAAAAAATAAGCCAAGTGCATAGAGCCTCATTCATAAACATCAGAACAGGGAGCAGCCTCTCAAAGGACCAAACTCGGAGCAAATGCTGTTTATTTTGTTAAAGAAGAAAGCCTGTACACAACGGAGCGCGCCACATGTCAGAACATGAATAAAAGAAGAGCGCAGCAAAAACTTTTAAAAGTTCAACTAGTATTTTTCAAAGCGATGGCTACATTCTTCATAGAGTTATAACTCTTGTAAAGTCACTTTATATCTGTTATTCAGAAATACAGCGAGTTTACTCTGCTATTCAAATTTATTTGGTAGTTGGACCACGTTTTTGTCACTATTATAACGTGACACATCGAATAAAAAAAGAACCTGCAAAAAAGTCTTACTAGTTAATTCTTTACTTACAATCACAACAATAAATACATCTTGTCTATTTTCTTAGAAATAACTTCATACCAGTAAAAAACTTATACTGCACATCAATATCATGAGACGTAAGTGCATAGAGCCTCATTCATAAACATCAGAACAGGGAGCAGCCTCTCAAAGGACTAAACTCGGAGCAAATGCTGTTTATTTTGTTAAAGAAGAAAGCCTGTACACAACGGAGCGCGCCACATGTCAGGACATGAATAAAAGAAGAGCGCAGCGAACACTTTTAAAAGTTCAACTAGTATTTTTCAAAGCGATGGCTACATTTCTCATGGAATTATAACTCTTGTAAAGTCACTTTATATACCAAAATTATTCAAAAACACAGCAGAAATCTATATAATTATATAAATGCAAGTGTCCTGACTGACTGACTGACTCATCAACGCAGAGCCGAAACTACAAATGCTAGAGAGTTGAAATTTGCACAGTAGGTTGCATTTATAAAGTGTACAAGAGATAAGAAGCGATTTTGAAAAATTCAACCACTAAGGACGCCTTAGAGAGAGATAAGCTCATGTCATTGACCGTGATCTGGGAAGTAAATATTGCGGTATACCTTCGCTTGCCAGAATTTCATTTAAATTAATTTCATTTGCGATAAAGTGAAATGCCAGAATTTTTGTGAATCATAATAATCCTTAACTAGAATGATCGATATTCATAATATCTTGTGCCATAAAATCAAATTCCATGTAGTGTACGTACTTTCCAGAATCATCTGATTCTATAATATTTAATGACATAATATTCATCATCATCATCATCATCATCAGCCTATTCTTGTCCACTGCTGGACATAGGCCTCTCCAACTGCACGCCATTGTAAGCGATCCTCGACTACTCTCATCCAGCTTTTGCCAGCCACCCTGCACAGATCATCGCTCCACCTAGTCTGAGGGCGTCCCCCACTACGCTTGCCGATCCGCGGTCTCCACTCAAGAACACGTTTACCCCACCGGTTATCGGTTCTTCGGCTAATATGGCCAGCCCACTGCCACTTCAAATTGCTAATACGGTGAGCTATGTCGGTAACTTTGGTTCTCTGACGGATCACTTTGTTCCGAATTTGATCTTTCAAAGAAATTCCGAGCGTTGCCCTTTCCAAAGCTCTCTGAGCGACTTTAAATTTGTGGACCAGCCCAACCGTGAGTGTCCACGTCTCGGCACCGTATGTCATTACGGGTAGGACGCACTGGTTGAAAACTTTCGTCTTCAGACATTGTGGAATTGGCGATGTGAAGACCCGACGAAGTTTGCCATATGCTACCCAGCCCAGCTGTATTCTTCTATTAGCCTCTCTCTCGAAGTTGTTTTTACCCAACTGCAATATTTGCCCAAGGACGACGAGGAGGTAGACGTACTCTTTAACAACGTCGAGAAAGCTGCCCTGTACCGCAATTGGTTCCGGACTAACATGTTCATTGAACATAACCTTGGTTTTGTCCAAGTTCATCCGGAGGCCAATGCGTTTTGAAGACTCAGCTAGGCCGTTCAGCATAAATTGCAAGTCTTGCAGCGTTTCCGCCAGGATGACAATGTTGTCTGCAAATCGCAAGTGTGAAAGGTACTCACCGTTTATGTTAATGCCTTGTCCTTTCCAGTCCAACGTCTTGAACATATCCTCCAATGAATGAATGAATGAATGAATGAATGAATGAATGAATGAATGAATGAATGAATGAATATTTATTGTGTGACAGATTTAGGTTAACATTTTTACATTTTGCGGTTACTGGTGCAAGCGTTGGATCAGCCAAATCTTACCTTTTCAGGTGTACACACATTACATAATTAGAATTTAAATTTATAACTTATATGTCAAACAGATAGATTACAAGATAAAAAAATAAAATAAATACACTAAGAGATCCGGACAATATTATTTGAATTTATACTTAATTAACATGTCAAAGTGTCAAACAAATATTATTACCATTATAAAAAATATATATTTATATACACTTAGTCCGAAAAATATTCATTTAGGGAGTAATAACATTTTCCCACTAGCCATTGTTTAACAGATTCTTTAAACTGATTAAGACAAATATTCTTGAACATATCGGGTAATTTGTTATAAATCTCTATGCACATCATATATGAATTTTTGGCTATGATTTGGAACTTTGCAGGTGGTTTATATGTGGCATTGCATTTGTGAACAATTTGGGGGATATAACATCCCCTTGTCTCACACCACGATGCATGGGGATAGGTTCAGACTGCCGGTTCTGTATTTGGACGGCCATGCTAGCGGCATTGTAAAGACCTTTCAATACTTGGATGTATCGCCAATCGACTTGGCATCGCTGCAGAGATTCCAAAACCGACCAGGTTTCGATGGAGTCAAAAGCCTCCTCGTAGTCCACGAACGCATAATATTCATGTAGCAGCAAAATAATGTCCAAGCGCTAGAATCGGACTGCTACCAGTAAAGTAGGTTAATGGGTTAGGGTAGGTTAGAACTGCGACTATAACAGCCCCAGAACTGGACTGCTACCAATAAAGTAGATTAATGGGTTGGTTAGGTTAGAACTGCGACCATAACAGCCCCAGAACTGGACTGCTACCAGTAAAGTAGATTAATGTGTTAGGTTAGGTTAGAACTGCGACCTTAACAGCCCCAGAACTGGACTGCTACCAGTAAAGTAGATTAATGGGCTAGGTTAGGTTAGAACTGCGACCATAACAGCCCCAGAACTGGACTGCTACCAGTAAAGTAGATTAATGGGTTAGGTTAGGTTAGAACTGCGACCATAACATCCCCAGAACTAGACTGCTACCAGTAAAGTAGATTAATGGGTTAGGTTAGGTTAGAACTGCAACCATAACAGCCCCAGAACTGGACTGCTACCAGTAAAGTAGATTAATGGGTTAGGTTAAGTTAGAACTGCGACCACAACATCCCCATAACTGTACAGCTACCAGTAAAGTAGATTAATGGGTTAGGTTAGGTTAGAACTGCGACCATAACAGCCCCAGAACAGGACTGCTACCAGTAAAGTAGATTAATGGGTTAGGTTAGGTTAGAACTGCGACCATAACAGCCCCAGAACAGGACTGCTACCAGTAAAGTAGTTTTTTTTATGTAGTGTACAGGTTTACCCGTTTGCTTTTATCCTCAGACATAATCCGAGACTTTGTTTGCTGTTGTTTAACGATTGACATTTTATATTATTGCTATAATTAAAACTATTTTCTGATTCCTACACTTAAAACTATTTTATGATTGCTATACTTAAAATTATTGTATGATTGCCATACTCAATTTTTTTTTTTTTTTTTACTTATCTTTGACCCAGGGGGCCGTACTGCCATTATTTTTGTACACTTTAAGGATTACTCGTTTACAATAGTTGGCAAACACCTTATGGGTTGATTTGCCAACCAGGAGGAAACTGAAATTCTGTTTTACTATCTTTTCTTTCAGTTTACATTCTGTATTGTACTATTCTATATCGAAACGTGGACACTCTGCAAGGATATGTTCTATAGTTTCTATTTTGTCTCGATCACAAGAGCAGGATGGACTGTTCTTAAGCTTAAATCGGTGTAAGTATTCGCTAGTTCCGCCATGTCCAGTCAGTATCTGTGTTATTAGGTTATCCGCTTTGTGGTGAGTTGCATACCTGTATGCCATCAGGGCATCAGGGAGGAATGCTGCTATGTGTTTTTATTGGTTTGGTTTGCGTATATTTCTGACCATATTTTAAGATTATCCTCCCTGATAGCCTGTTTGGCGTATGAGCGTGGGAAAAGATCGTACGCAGACTTTGTTTTCTTTTTTAACGCTGCGTATTTAGCTAGTTCGTCAGCTCGTTCATTCCCTGCTGTACCACAATGGGCTCTTAACCAGAATAGCCTTATATTTATTCCCTTTGCTAACAATTTACGAAGCAGAGTACGGATTTCAAAAACGAGTGGATGGAGAGAGCTATTATTAACAATTGCTTGCAATGATGACATGCTTTCGCTCAGAATATTTGCCTCTTTCATTTAGTTTAGTTTTTCTATTCACTTGCTTTTAAGATCGCTAGCAACTCCGCTTGGTAAACACTGCAATAATCTTCTAGTTTATAAGTGCCCTGCTTGATTTCCTGCCCATTTTTCCACGCTGAAACTGCTGCACCCACTTTCCCCTCTATCTTGCTGCCGTCTGTGAAAACACAAAGCCCTGTTATGTCATACTCGTTTATCGTTTCTTCGCTTAGATCTTCGACCTCAGCGAAAGTCAGTGGTGTCATTTGTGCGGGATGGGGCGTTTTCAAGTAAGATACACTCGCTTCATATTCTCTATCTGGAAGCTGAGGCAGTGGGTATCCTCGTTTGATTTCGTAAGGTCGTGCAGCTTCCGTGACTCGCAGGTCCAGTGGAAGTAAGCCTGCTTTAACTAAGGCTGGGGCTAGTGCCACAGTACGATATGCTCTACATATACGGCGCGCAAAACCTCTTTGCAATCCTCTTAGCTTATTCTGGATGCCGATTTTTTGTACTGCCGGTGCCCATACACTTGCCGCGTATAGAGTTATAGGTTCGATAACTGCCTGGTATATCAATTTTTGAATGCTGGTATTCAATCCCCATGTTACACTCACAGCTCTTTCTAATCTTTGGTAGAATATAATTAGTTTTTTGCACAGTATGGTCACATGTGTATTGAAGGTCAGCCCATCGTCCAATTGTATACCAAGCAATCTGAAATGCTTCACTATCGGCACATTGACTCCATTCATCTTAATTTGTATGAGTTCTCTATCAATATGTTTCCTAGTCAATATCATAGCATTTGTTTTGGCGGGTGAGAAGTTTAATTTGTTGCCCAGTCCCCAGTTATGGACCCAACTCAGCGCTTGTTCTGACAGTGCGATTATTTCCGCTAGGTCTTCTCCCGCGATAACGAGGACAATATCATCTGCAAAGGCCTGGCAGTGTATTCTTCCATCCTGAGAAAAGTGCGCAATAAGCGGGTCGAGAAGAATATTCCACAGAGCTGGTCCTGCAATTGAGCCCTGTACACATCCACGTGTCGGCATCTTCTCGACTTGTTCTCCGGCATATCTAATGGTGATTTTTGTCTTTCATTTAAATATGAATTTAAAACTCTTAATAAGTTTCCAGGACATCCACGCTCAGCCATCTCCAGTTTAATTTTAGGCCACCACGCATTGTTCCTTGGGGTCTACGTTTGGGTATTGCATAGTCACAGGTATCTATAATTGCTTTCGTATATGCATCTGCTGCCAGCTCTGCTTCCTCTGGCGTATTAATTTGTAGTGTGTGAGCATTATCAAAACCACATCCTCTGAGATTTTCTAACAAAGTTTCGTCAAATTTGTTCCACTCAGTCTTTGCAGTATTGTAGATACAGGTTGTGGTTGGTAGTGGTAGCAAAAAGGGAGCACTATTGGAAATGGTTATCATTATGGCGTTGTGGTCCGAAAAAGTCGTGTGAGGCATTACCCGCCAGTCCGTGACTCGTTGTGCTAGTGCGGTACTGCAGGCGGTTACGTCCACTCTGCTCTCGTATACTTGGCCCGCTCGACACACCTCGAACGTTGGGTCCTCACCTTCATTAAGTATGTAGAGGTCCAGCTCGTGGATCAGTGATATAAGCGCTTCACTTCTATCATCGTCTCTCGAGCTGCCCCACCATACGCTCCAGGCGTTAAAATCACCGGCTAGCAGCAGATGCGATGCTTCTTGCTTTAATGATACGACGACTCGTCTCAATTCTATCAGAAGAGGACCTATTTCTTTGTTTGGTTCAAAATAAGCAGAGACGACCGCAACCTTACCCCCGGTCAGCTCTATTACTGCTGTTTCGATATTTGATGATTGGTGGTCTGGATTTATTATAGTAGTGAGTTTGGAGTCAGTGACTACAACCGCTGCCTTATTTGGTGTCTGTCTTGTGGCTCCCATGGCTTGTACTACTCTAGCATTTGGCGGTGCTGCAAGTTCCCCGGTAGCGCCCACGTAAGGCTCTTGTATTAGCAGCAGCGAGATTTTATGCAATTTTACTTTCATAAAAAGCTCTGTGGTTGCTAGTCTTGCCCGCTGTAGGTTGGCTTGCATAACTTTCATAGGGACGCCTTTAGCAATACGCAACGCGAGATCTCGCTAAGACATCACAACGACGGCGGACTGGGCAATTTGCATCTAAAGCGGTGTGGACGCTCTCATTTGGAAGTTTCTTCTCGCGTAGGCAATTCACACATTTTGGCGGTTCACCTCTTGCTGCACGTTCACATTGCGCGCGCTGGTGTTCGCCGCCACAATATCCGCAAAGGGGTTTCTGTGAGTTGCATACGCGTTTTGTATGCCCATACTGTAGGCAACACGAACACTGTACTAGCGGCGAACGATCGTAGACGGGCCTGCGCTGCATGCCGATATATACGTGTCCTGTTTGGGTCAAGGCTCGCCTTCGACGAAACCTCCAGTACGACATGACATTCGAGCTCGTTACGTGCTTTACGGCGGAAGCGGACCCGCGCAGTCTCTTTAGCCATGTCTAGTTGGTTACTCAAAAATTTGTTTTGTTTTGTTTTGTGAGTGATTCGATAATTTCGTCGTCGGTGTGATATGCCATGACCCCAGTAATCTCCACAAGTGGATTGCGACTTGCTGGCTCCTCCACAGTCAGTTCGCCAGCTCGGAGGCGTTCTGCCAAACGCACCGCATCTTCTGGATTTGCGCATCCCAATACCACCTTGGCATTTCGAGTTTTACGGCAGCGATCAATGCACAGGCCTTCAGCGCGCGCGTCTACCACATTTTCTATCCTCTTAATCACTTGGTCTGCTGTGTGAGTCAGATCAATGCTAGAGACTAAGATGGTCTTGGCAGGCTGAGGTGGTTGATAGCGAGGTGTAGGCGATGCTCGCGCTGCGGCGGCATACGAAGTAAATTCACGACGAAGCTCTCCCATTTGGGTTGTTAGCTTATTTACTTCTTCAACAGACACTGTTGTCGGGGGCGCAGTCGTAGTCGTGACGCGCGGGGATTTCTTCAACTCACGAACTTCTTTCCTTAATTCTTCGATAATCACCTCTGCGCCAGCCGCACGAGCGCAGTGTTCGTTTGCAAGCTGCTGTTGCATTTCAGGGTTTTTTTTCTAAGTCCATATGTATTTTATTTAGATCGTGGGGTCTGAGCTTAGAAACTTCCTCCTGTAATAAAGAGAGACGCTTTCGTATCTCATTCGTCAATACTTGCTGTTCATGATTGTTTCCGGACATTGCTTCGGCGTTTCTATGCATCTCTCCTTCTTGGGAGATACAGCCGATCATAATGTCGTTTTCAAACAGCTCTGTGCATTTAAGAATTTCCTTAGCAGCGCTGATAATGTCATCTTTGTCTTCCCTCTTGACACTTTTGTGTACCTTCAGGGACCCAAAAATGCATTAAACTTGCCTGCGTATCTGCCTGCTAGCTAAGTATCTGCTTGTGGGGCTTTTAGAACTTGGGCTACAGAGAGTTTCCGGGCTCAACTTGGGCGTGTGTATTGTGCAGGAGCTTGGGATCTCGAAGGCTGCAAAGATTGGGAGCTGAGTTTTTTTCATGGGTTAGGTTAGGTTAGAACTGCGACCAAAACATCCCCAGAACTGGACTGCTACCAGTAAAGTAGATTAATGGGTTAGGTTAGGTTAGAATTGCGACTATAACAGCCCCAGAACTGGACTGCTACCAGTAAAGTAGATTAATGGGTTAGGTTAGAACTGCGACCATAACAGCCCCAGAACTGGACTGCTACCAGTAAAGTAGATTAATAGGTTAGGTTAGGTTAGAACTGCGACCACAACAACGCGCAAGCCAAGCGAGCGAAGCGAGAGTACCGCAGCAGTGGTCGGCGAAGCGCCCTAGGACTGGACTGCTACTAGTAAAGTAGATTAATGGGTTGGGTTAGGTTAGATTAGAATTGCGACCACAACAACACGCAAGCTGAGCTAACAAAGCGAAAAGAGAAACCCCCACCTTCTGGTAGTTTTAAAGATAGTAATTTATATGGCGTTTGTATTGTCCGGCTAATAAAATTACAGTAAACAAAAATATGGAAAATAAAGTTTCTAACATACATATCAATATGTCATGTAAAAATTCGGGGATATGTTATTATTTTAATAAGTTTTATGGAAAATGTAACGTTCGAGCGTGCAAAAATTCGGGCAAATGAAATCCTGACATACGAAATTATTTTAAATGAAATTCTGTCAAACATTAGACAACCAAATATTGCAGCTGTCACGTTAGTGTATGTGTATAACGTCTTTTTAAAACATCATTGCAACACATATGGTAAGAAGCTGATGATCTGCAAATGAGTAAATGGAATTCTAAGCTTACTACATTACAACGATGATATTTTCCTAGAAATCACTTTGTAAGGAATTTATTACTTACACTTTTCTAAGTGGAGACCATTTCGGATGCACATCTCTTATACATACGTGTAGTCTATAATACCTATAATATTGAAAATTTATGCGTTATCTTGAGTAATCTTGAGTAGATTTTTCTATCTATCGGGAAATTCGTATCGTTTTTATTATTGTGTTGTTGCTATTACAAAGGCGATCGAACAGTGGATTTAATTAGAAATGTCTGGAACAAAAATAAATTTTGTTTTAGTACAGATAAGGAACATAGAAGAATCTCTCATCTCAATTTTCAATACTTTTGTTTCATATGATACTAGTAGTTTTATTAGAAGAGTATGTCTTAGGTAAAAAAAAATGTGAATAATTATTAGTTACTCTAAAATCTGAAAGGCTATTTTAATGCAAATATTTCATCAAAGTTTAATTGTCCTGAAATCAGTTTTAAACCCTTCTTATATTTAAAACACTATAATTTAATGGACCTACCCAATTTACTTACTTACCTATCAATTAATTATAAGTATTATTTTGCTGATAAAGCCTGAAAGGGCAATATCAAAAGATTACGTTGTAAAATAACTCCGTCTAGTAATAAATTTGTGCAACAAAGTATAATTTACTTTATACAACCACACTAAATAAATTATAAATAGTTAAAGTTGTAGAAAATGGCCACCAAAAAAATATACTCTGGCAATTTATGTCCTTATGTTTGACCCTAAATTTGTGCTATAAATTATGGTTTACTTTGTCGTTTATGAGGCTGCAGACATAACCCCCACCATGTGTAACAGATTGCGGCAATAAGGGAAATTGTCTTTTTTATGAACGCCCGTGGCGGCCCAGTCGCCACGTGGCAGGTGAGTCGCGTACTTAAGATGCTAGAAAGGTTACGTATTGATAAAATAGGTATCCTTGCCTAAAATAAGGGTTTGTAAAAATTACAACTTGATTCGGTGCCGTGTGTGAAGTTGATTGAACATGAAGTAGATTAGAAGTCTTGAGTAAGTTTTAGTATTTATTTATTATCGTCTGGGATAGGCCGTTTATGAAATGGGAATACGAAACTATAAGCTGATGGCGTGATATTTTGTAAAATTTACATCAACTCTATATTCCTCATTAGGACACCAAACATACATGTGTTTAGGTATGCATGCTCCATCGTTTGCTTTCTTAGTCACCAATTGGTGAGTTTTGAAGCTTTCGTATCTTGCATTAAAATTATATATTGTTTTCGTATGTTCCCCCAAAATTATTAATTTGTCTACCGGACGGCCATATTGCCTGAATGGAAAGAAACAATTTGGAACAGCTCGGGTCACTCGCAAGGTTGATCAGAGGCTTCCAAGAAACGATCACCGCTGAGACACTCCATGAAGCCAATAAGAAATAAACACTGTCAGGCGCTTGATGACCCAGTAACGAGGAAATCATGACCCTCAATAATGAAGAAATTAACGCGGAGGATAAAAAACTTATCCTAAGACATACGATTTTTCGATGTACACCCCCCATCCTTCAACGCACTGTACATTTTTTTTTTATCTGCTTCAGTATTTATATCCATTTCTGTGAAAGGCTTCGCCGTCAGTTTGTTTCTCTACTAAAAAGTTTTCTATGTGTTGTGTAGATAATTAAAACATACTTTATTATTAATTGATTTAACCATTCTAAGACTTGTGCCCCGAACCACAAGATTTGTCGATCCATATCCAGCCCTCTACGCGCTGCATATATTTATGTCTGTTTCAGTATTTATTTCCATTCCTGTAAGTAGCTCCCAGCCAGCCATTTATTTCACCTGAAAGGTGTCCGGCGAATGCAGGAGTTAATTTCACGGGGTATTTCTCCCGCTGTAAGAAACCGTTTTCTTGTCTGGTGCACCGACACAGTATTAATATATTTTGCACTGCACGTGCACTTTAATTATTGATTGAACAGGCTACCTACTGACTAGGTATTATAACCAAATTATACGGCAAAAAATATAGGTGTTTATTTTATTAATGGACGGCAAACGGATGTTATTTGTCTTGATATGATAACTCAAGAAGTCAAGATGAATAATGAATATAATGTTCATTAATTTCAATAAAAAACAGAATATCATGTTACTTAATAGTTACTGAAATCGATTAAACTTGTTAAGATCGGCGGTAAACTCAAAAGGTTTATAAGAAAGTAGTAGAATATTCGTGGCCCTGTATAGCGCTTCCCTTAAAAACCGCAACAGGGGATAACCTGAGAGTGGTTTTAATGGGCAAGACCCCTCATGGCTATGTTTCGCTTACCCCCACTAAGGTTTAATTCTGTCTTCGTAAAAAGAGATGTAAAGAGATGTAAACCTCTTAGATGTGATAAAAGGGTATTCCATCGAAATGTAGGGCTTGGTCAGTTACACATCATCATTGTTAGTAGGTATGATTACATCTGACAAAAATAATTTACGCTGAATGTGGATTACATACAGCAATTAAGTTAAACAACTGTGGTCGTTTCAAATAGAAAGCCGTCAAATGTCGAATGGCCTGTAGTAATAAAATGCGAGCCCTATCATAAAAGAGCAGCATCTGTCACGGTAGGTAGCAAGCAATTCAACGTTCATCTCCAGACATTATCTCACCAAACAGTGGGATCGTACGAAAGTTGCGCGCCATTATTTTCTTGACATATTTCACAATGGCGGAGCCGGTTGGCATCGTTTTATTCCTCTGAAATTCACGATGCATCTGCGGAAAGACAGTTTCATGTGCTCTTTGCTTGTTAGGTAAAAGGTGAATAATTTGAAATGTCTATAATAAGTTGCCGAACTTAAATGCGCGCGCGATGCTTAGTTATTACACTTATATTAGAAAGGCTAAAGTATTACTTCACGCTAAAACGGCTGGACCAATTTTGATTAATTTTGGAATGAAGGTAGTTGACATCCCGGATTTAAACATGGCTACTTCTTATCCTGAAAAATGTAGTGTTCCCGGGTAACATCGCGTGGCGCAGCTAGTACTAAATACTATAAAGCATTGATTACACTATAAAACGGTTATACAGATATTTACCAATTTCAGCATAAAGATAGCTGGAAATTCAAAGATAGTTTTAGAACATTTTTTATCCCAAATCGGTGGAGGAAGAAGAATGACACGTGGACGAACCGACGAATAATGAAGTAGAAAGAGTAAAGCCAAGCGCGTAAGATTGGATTCCGTATGAAATATTTTGGAATTTCACATCTTCTCACTATGATAGAGATTGAAACCAATGCTGAACGTATCAATAGCCTAACTACTTCTAACATTTTAAATTTTTTTGAATTAGTTACGGCAATATTTTATTTTAAAACACTAGCTAGTCACAAGACATTATGAGGATTGCAAATGTTATTTGGTATGCTCCCCTGCGGTGCAATTTATACATTCATAAAATATCAGTCGTCGCACTTCAGGGCAAGCCGGACTTCTTTTGGCATATTTTTATTCTGGAGCACAAAATACAAGCTGCTTAAATACAAAAATTGTAAAATAAACAAATTGATAGGCAAGCCGAAGCAACGAAGCGTAGGAAGACCGCAAACAAGGTGGATGATCTAGTCCAGTTTGTTTAAACCTGTTAAATTGTGTTTTAATTAGAGTTATGACTTTGATATTATGTATACTATAGTAGGTATATCGTTTGTAAGGATTTCTATTTGTACATGCGGTAATTATATAACAATAATGTAACTCTTCTCTTCTCTTCGGTGATCTCAGACCAATTAGATTTCCACTCCCCAATTTATACTTAGCATAAAATTCTGTACTTCTTAATTTGTACTTTGACTTTTGTTTTGTGCAATAAGGTTTAAATTAAATGACTAAATCTATTATACAAATAGGATACAGCTTCTACGAGCATCGATGCCACATTATTCATGAAGATACATAATATTACATTACCGCGAACAAAAAAACGTGATCCAATTATCCCATTTTTTAAAATTCTAAGTTTTAAAATATCGCTAAATTTTATTCTTCGAATAAGTGGGGTCAGATGTTTTTCCACCGACAAATAAAAATACCCCAGTTAAATACAACTGTTAACATCGGAAGTTAATTCGACCAGCAAGCTAATCATCAATCATTAATTTCCGACTGCTCATCAAACACCTTGAAAATGTGTCATTTTGTATTGTTACGCATTAAATGATTGTGACAGCTTGAAATGAAATGTTAACGCGTCTCGCATGAATTTACAGAAGCGTCGTTTGATTGCATGCTTAAAATCAATTTTTATGAAACATGATACCCCTTAATTTGGCGTGTAGTGTATGGCAGGGTGAACAAATTCTTTGACCATCTTTTCCATTTTTTTTTCGAACCAGAATCTTTTGCTCTATTTTACCCGAGGCTTGAACTAGCGACCTTGTCTCCCGGAGCGGGAATTTGCCGCACGAAGGGATAATGATGATAATAACTACAAACTTAATTGAAGTATGATGATTGCTGGAGATAGGGTTCTTCATGAAAAGTCCATTGTTCAGGTTGGTTATGATATATTGTCTTATCAAAGATTGTTAAGTAAAGAACCTTAAAATTAGTGTTACATGGGTTTTTATTATTAAGATTTGCCCACTCAAGCAATATATGTTTATGCTGTTGTAAACAACTAAACTAAGTTACTGTAAAACTGTAACTGAGGCATACACTACACCTCCTTCCTAAGTATCCTTCACCCCCCCGGTAACAAAGAGGAAAGGAGAGAAAAAAGAAAATAAGAAATAATAACACATATTACTTGAGGGTTCACATTTTAAAAACAGTTAAGTTTTTAACATTTGAAAATATTACTATAATAAATTTATGTGTTAAATAATCTAGTATTATTCTTATGGGTTACATATTCTTTGTTATCTTTTAAAATCCTTACATTAGGTGAATTATCCTCTACAACTTCATATGGTCCTTTAAAAATATTGTCTAACTTATTTCCAACTTGATTTTTTAACAAGACTAAGTCTCCTGGTTTGTATTTAATTAGATTAACATATTTATCATAATAAAATTTCTGTCTATTTTTACATTCTAGCAAATTATTTCTAGCGTCATTAATCGCTTTTTGAAATCTATATTTTAATTCTAGAGGATAGCTTTCATGATTATATAATGGTTCCGTATTCTTATTCAAATTACTCGGTAAATTACATTGTTTCGCAAAAACTAATTCGTATGGACTATATTTTGTCTCAGTGTGTACTGTGTTATTGAATGAAAAACACCAAAATGGTAGCCAAGAACTCCAGTCGGTTTTGTTATTTTCACACTGAATACGGAGATAGGCTCCTAAGCTCTTATGCGTGTTTTCAATTCCTCCTAAAGTTTTATGATGATAGGCAGTTGAATTTAGCTTCTCGATACCTAATAAGGTGCATATTTCTGTCATAATTGATGACATGAATTCTTTACCTTGGTCAGTAATAATTTCTTTCGGAATGCCATAACGTAAAATAAAATTATTAACTAACAACCTAGCAACTAATTCGCTTTCCTTTTTATCGATAGGGTAAGCTTCTACGTACTTTGTTAAATTACACTGAATAGTTAAAATATACTTATTATTAAAGTTATCTACGTCTAAAGGGCCCATTATATCTAAGCTTATTCGTTCAAAAGAAGTACTTGGTGTTGTGGTTATAACCATTGGTTGACGAACATGTCTGTTTGCATGTTTCTGTATTTGACAACTTTTACACCTTTTAACATAATTATTGACGTCATTACTCATTCCTGGCCAGAAGTAGTACCTTTTGATATTGTTCAACATTCTGTTTACCCCCGCGTGACCACTGGTGGGTAACAAATGGAAGTCATTTAAAATAACTGTCTTTGTATCTTGATCAGTTACTCTAGTTACATCTTTGGTAACAAGAAACCGTGGAATTGTCCCAGATAATTTTTTAACTTCTTTTAATAATTTTTCTATAAACTGTTGGATATCCATTCTTTTAATAATTACGAGCTCGTTGATATCCAATTTGTGGCATAAACTTTGTAATTCTCTTGCTAACACACTTACGGTAGATAACGATCGAGACGTTACAACTACAGCACACTTGTCAGGTACAAATGTACACTGACCATTATAACTGGGAAACTTTTGTAATTTTTCTATATTTTTCAAGTAACTTTCCGTTGGGAATATTACTAATTCTATACAGTCTTTGGGTCGTTTGAGAATTTCCACCACTCTAGGTTGATCAGACCTGGAAGTTGTGGGAATGTTTCTCTGTGTCAAGTCCGTTATATTGTCATCTAATTGATTACGTAATCTTCGACTTTGAGCTCTGGTAATGACTGATACAACGTTTTCTCTCATTTCTTTCAAACTCTGTGACGTAACAGGTAAACGACTCAATGCGTCTGCAGCTGCATTGTTTCGTCCTGGTACATAATCAATTTCAAAATCGTATTCTTCTAAATATAGTCTAAATTTCGTAAGTCTACTCGAAGGATCAGTCATTCCAAACAGATATTTCAAAGGGCGGTGGTCACTCAATATTTTGAACTTTTTGCCATACAGATAGGGTCTAAAATGTCTTACAGCCCAAACAATTGATAACAATTCAAGTTCAATGACGGGGTATCGAGTTTCAGCGGGTTTTAAGTTACGACTAGCGTACGCTACTACTTTACCATTGCTGTTAGATAATGTTGCTCCTAATCCTGTTTTTGAAGCGTCTGTATGCAAAATAAATACGTTGTTTTCAGAGAAATCTGGATAATCTAATACAGGTGGGCTGATAAGAGTTTGTTTAAGTCGTTGAAATGCCGATTCGCACTCTGACGTCCAGGCAAAAGTTACGTTTTTCTTACATAGTGCATTTAATGGATAAGCTATCTCGGCGAACTTATTTATAAAACGTCTATAGTAATTGGCGAACGCGACGAATCTTTTGACTTCGTCGACATTGGTGGGCCTGGGGTAATTCTGTAAACTTTCTATTTTAGACGAGTCGGGAAATATTCCCTCTGATGTTATTTTGTGGCCTAGATATATGATTTCCTTCCGCAGAAATTCGCATTTGTTGGGGTTAAGTTTCAAATTCACTTCACGTAATCTTTGCATTATACTAACTAAGTTTTTGTTGTGGGTTTCTAAACAATTTCCTACAACTATGCAGTCATCAAGGTAAATAAAGCATTTTTGGTAATTTAATCCTGACATAGCAATCGTCATAAGTCTGCTAAATGAACTTGGAGACGTTTTTAAACCCATTGGACATCTCTTCATCTGATACATTTTATCAGTAGTGAAACTTGTATATTTCCTGGAGGATTTATCTAAACTCATTTGATAATATGATTGTGACAAGTCTAATTTTGAAAAATAAATATTTCCAGATAGCGAGTCTAAAATTTCTGAAATGTTGGGCAAAGGAAATTTATCGTCCTGTATTTTGTTATTTAATTGACGATAATCAATTACAAGTCTCCATTTCTTAGTTCCTGATTTGTCTGACTTTTTGGGTACTAGTAATACTGGGCTGGACCATTCGGAAGTACATTCTTCAATAATGTCGTTATCTAACATATCCTGAACTTGTTTTTGAACTTCCCCTTTTAATGAGTTTGGTATCCTTTAAGGTTTAACGTATACTGGGTTTATATCTTGTTTCAATTTAATGGAATGTTTCAACAAATTTGTTGTAGTTAGTTTGTCACTCGGCATGTGGAAAATATCTGCATATTTTGCACAAATATTTTCTATACTAATTTGTTCCTCTAGGTTTAGGTAAGAATGCAAATCAAGTAATTGAAAAAGTTTTTTGATTCTTTCGGGAGAAATTTTTTGTTCATCAAATGTACAAACTTCAAAATTTTTCAAACTTAATATCTCTAATTCAGAAAAATTTACGCTTATCGTAGTGTCTGTTGTATTTAATATTCTTACTGGTATCTGACCGTTTTTTGGTGTTGAAATAACACCTGCGACATAAACACCTTTTTTAATTTCACTTGCTGAAATTACGCAATCCTCATTATGTGCCGTTGGAATATTTTTGACGACTTCGCATCGTGGCTGAATGTCATACGAGTAATTGTTAGGTTCATTGACTCTAACTTGTATTCTCCGATTATTATTTTCTAGGGTAAGGGTTCCGTCGTTCCGTGTTTGTAATCAAGTATAGCACTATAACGTTTAAAAAAATTCTGACCGATAATACCTTCGGCAGCACAGCATAGGTTCTTAAAGACATAAAACTTCTCGTTAAATACTACATTATTAATCGTTAGATTTATGTAAATATACCCTTCCGATTCTAAATTACCGCTTATACCCTTAATCACTAATCTATCTTCGATTAACTGAGAAAGCAAATTTGGATTATTTTGTATATATTCGTATTTTATAACGCATATGCTAGCGCCACTGTCAATGAGTAAGTTTAGTTGTCTGTTTCCCTCGATAAAGCATTTTATTATGCAAAAATTGTTATAACTGAATATCGAGTTATTAATTACTTTAGGGACGAAAAAACTGGGTTTCCGTATCATTACTACGCATCCCTAATTCGCTTGTTGTTTGTTCAGTACTAGTGGCGTGCTGAATTTGCTGATTCGGCGCGTGCGGCGTGCGCCCTTGTGGTCCGGTCGATGACCGTGAATAGGTATTACGATTCTTTGAATACGCATTTTTGTGACCTGAATTTACAAAGGAAGTGCTTGGATTCCGATTGTAATTATTAGGAAATTGGTTTTGAAATGAACCATTATTTTTGTACTGTCTGGGAGAATTTCGTTTGTAATAATTATTTTGCCTATAAGAGGGTCTATAATGCATAACATGGTCACTGCTGGACATAGTATGCTCGTCGACTGCAGCTCTAATAGCTTCGGGCAGTGATGAGAATTGGCGTGATGCTATAATTGTGCTGAGACGCTGGTCCATCAATCCGTCAGCAAAGCGTTTGATCGCCGTTTTCTCGTTGAGAGGACGTAAAACTTCAAACTTTTGGCTATCGTTATCGGACTGTGCTATAGTCAAATTTACAAAAAGTTCCTCCAATTCGGTTCCAAAAGATTCTATGGATCTATGTCCCTGTTTAGCTCTAAACAATTGCGATTGAATTGCATCTGCCGATTTTTTCGGTAACAGATACTTCTGTATATCATTAACTAAGTCTTGAGCTGAGCTATAAGTGGATTTTAACCTTAATTTGGCATTGGCTGAAAGTCTCGTTTTCAGGACAAATTCGATTAACTGAGGCTTGGTATCATCAGATATCATAGAATTGTATAACACGATTCCGTCTATTAGCTGCTTAGTAACTTGTTCTTGCCCTGTCATGACAGGCAATAAGGCTATGGCGGTCCTAATATCAAAGGCGGCCATCTTTTTAGAATTATTATTTTCTAGACTGGTTTGGCAACTACTATCTACGTAAGTAACTAAGGCTTTAATTTTCTTAAATACGCACTCTAAATCCTTAATTATTTTTTGCAATGAATCTACCGTTTTACTATCTAATTTAAGTGTATCTATCTCATTATTCACTTGAGGCACAATATAGTCCAATTGCTTATATAACAAATTCGCTTTTTCTAATTTCTTAGATGCGATTTCCTTTTGACGCCTCTGAGGGCCAAGTTTAACTAAATATTCTCTTATATATTCCAACTTAGTATACAAATCTTGTAAATCAGTAGACATAATAAAATTAAATCGTGCGCGAATGTAAAATAATTATAACCGAAAACACAAGTTATACAATAAAATATTCACTTACTTAATTCAACGCTTACGTAGGAGTAATGCCTAACGATATTGAGGTCATCATCATCACGAGTCGTCACGTTGCGCGATGCATGGCGGGACGTTGATGCGCTGGCGGCTGGCAGGCACGTGGAGCACGATGCCGTTGCTGATGCGCGATGCGATGACGGGCCGGGCTAACCCTGGACACCCTCGAACATGGGCCAGGATTTCCCTGGACACCTCTTGAGATGGGCCGGGATAACCCTGGACACCTCTTGATTTGCGAGCCGGGATAACCCTGGACAACACTCTTCTTTTCTTGATACTTGTTTCTTCTTATGGGCTTCTTTCATAATTGTCTTCCTTTTTTTTTAAGTTAC
Source organism: Apotomis capreana (assembly GCA_947623375.1). NCBI lineage: Eukaryota > Metazoa > Arthropoda > Insecta > Lepidoptera > Tortricidae > Apotomis > Apotomis capreana. Next base: position 9,777,008 of record OX392503.1, on the reverse strand, counting down.
TTCATATCTTCATTCTTGATTTATATTTGATTTGTCTTGTTATGTATATAAATTTTATTCTTCTTTCTTGACAAAAAAAATTCAATCTTCTTTCTTGATCATCTTCATTATTATTCTTATCTTCTTTTCCGCTCTAGCTCCATAAATTCGTAGTTTTGGTATGCAGGTTCTTGAAAAGGCAGGGTCGCCATGAAGTATGATGATTGCTGGAGATAGGGTTCTTCATGAAAAGTCCATTGTTCAGGTTGGTTATGATATATTGTCTTATCAAAGATTGTTAAGTAAAGAACCTTAAAATTAGTGTTACATGGGTTTTTATTATTAAGATTTGCCCACTCAAGCAATATATGTTTATGCTGTTGTAAACAACTAAGTTACTGTAAAACTGTAACTGAGGCATACACTACATAATAAATAACAATAACAATTCTAGCGAAACTAGCGCAACTTCAAATTGTATTCCTTATAATAATATATCTTCATAATCAGAGAAATTCTACACTTCTCCTCCTGAGTCTAGGTAGAGTAGGATCTTTGATGTTTATTAAATCATTGTATACAATTTGTCTGCTGTAGTTCCCCCCCAAAAACTTGTAAACATTAAGCGGCCACTTTAGTTCTGGGCATGTTCTTAGAACAAAAAATTTTGTATAGTGATGTAATAAATATTGAAGGCGTTTTCCAGTTCTTAGACTCTGGCAATCACTGGAAATATTTTTGATTCTAAAAAAGTGGCGCTTGTTTCGCATATGTCACTCAATGCAGCTAGCATTGAATAGCAATAACTTATATAATTTCGTGATAATGCAAAGATATTGCTTAATTAAAAATATTATAAACAATCGTTAATTTACAAAGCGTTCTGCAAAGCCTTCTGTAAATAATGTATCATCGTGAGTGTCAACGACGTCAAACACGTTCAATTGTGAAATAAAAAACTGTAGGTAAACGTGTAAAAACAATATCTTTCACAAGGTGAAATCCTAATATCAGAAACGTCCACAGGTATGACAGTGGAGGCACAAGCGATGCCGTTACACTGAAAACAAATCACCGTGTATCTGCGCCCGAGACGTTTTTATTTTGTCTGGCACGTAATTGAATTTTGTGGTCCGCTCGATCATAGGACCGCTACGCCGATAGATTTGTTTACCAGCTTTGAAACGGATTTCAGGCTGTATGTTTTCAGTGACTTGGGAAAGGACATGAGAGATGAGCCGACCAGCCGTTATTTAGTTGGAAACGCCGACTATTCCCGACGCCGACTTATCAGCAAAATAGTAAGAGGGAGGCGTTATTTGACATCCGTGTTGTTGACACCAACGCTCCTTCTTACATCGACCCGTAATATGCGTCCTGAAATCGGCTGAAGACGAAAAGAAAAGAAAATACTCAAACGCTTGCGAAATGCGACATGCCACCTTCACCCCACTAGTAACGTCAGTTGATGGCGTCTTTGCCCCACAAATGTCTTTTTTAATGAAACACATGGCAGAAGCCATATCAGACCGCTGGCACCGAACTTTAAGCCTACCGTGCTGGGCTGGCTTAGAGCACGGGTAAGCGTCGCCATCATACGTGCAACTAGCATGTGCATTCGTGGCACACGGTATAGGTTCAAACCACTAGTGAAATGGCTGGGATTCGACGACGGTGCTGCCCTCCCACACATCGACTAAATGTTATTTTTACGACAATTTATTGTATTTGTATTGTACCCACTTTATTGAATATATTGTAAGTAGTAGTAGTACTTACTACTAAGTAAGTATTAGTAGTACCTAGTATAGCAATTTGAAAACCTAATAGTCCGCTAGTCGGCAAAATTGATAGACGGCCCATCTCTAGTTTATTTTAACACGTATATTTCATGAACTTGTTGTTTTTGCCTGCAGATCGTTACGTCATGTATTTCCTGACTCATGTATATTTTAGAGGTGTTCGTAAAAGCGCGATGTCACGTAGTGGAGTGTAACACGTCCTGAGCGACACGGAGCGGATCCAGGTCCCAACATCAACAGATTTCTATTGTATGCATTTCAGTATGTTGTAAAAGCTTTGGGGAATTATGTTGAGCAAGATTAATGCAATAGTGTAATTTTGTCGTCTGCTGTGCGTTTACAACTCTACATGTTTATAGATCTCTGTGTTCGTTTTTATTTCTGTGAATAATGTTCGTGCACTTAATGTGAATCTATTCTGAGTTTCGTCTACATGACAAACTTTTTTGCTGATTATAATAGGAACCTTGCATTTTCTGCTACCTACCTGTGAAAAGTGTATGTATCGTATACCCACTTTATTTATACTAAAATTGCACCTAATTTTAAAAGAACATCTTTTTATTTTTACAATCATTTCACAAATGAATTTCCTTATGTAAGTTTCCAACGACGTGTGGAATGGGCATGAGTTTATTTTAAACGAGAATTATGTCATGAACTTGTTGTTTTTGCTAGCAGCTTGTTACATAATGTATCTCCTGGCTCATGTTTATTTAGACGTGTTTGTACTGTAATTGAAATGCGAACGGTCAAAGCGCGATTCCACGTTGTGTAGTGTAACATGTCCAGAGCGACACGGAACGGATCCATGTCCCAACATCAACAGAACTCTATTGAATGTATTCCGCTATATTGTAGAAGCTTTGGAGAATTATGTTGAGCAAGATTACTGCAATAGTGTAATTTTGTCGTCTGCTTTGTATCTAAATTAGTCCTCTTTTTAGGGTTCCGTAGTCAACTAGGAACCCTTATAGTTTCGCCATGTCCGTCTGTCCGTCCGTCCGTCCGTCCGTCCGCGGCTTAGCTCCGTGATAATTAGTACTAGAAAGCTGAAATTTGGTATGAGTATGTGTATGTATAACGCCGACAGAACGGTAAAATAAAATTAAAAAAAAAAAAAAAATTCGGGTACCTCTCGAACACCTAAAGTGGGGGTGATTTTTTTTTTTCTTTTGAACACTGATGTGTGGGGTATCGTTGAATAGGTCTTGTAAAAATAATAGGGGTCTTCTAACTTTATTTTTTGATAAAGTCAGCAGTTTTGTAAATATTCGCTCCTAAAACAAAAAAAAATGTGTCCCCCCCTCTAACTTTTCAACCACAGGTCAAAAAAATTCGGAAAAATGCATGTTAATGAAGCCTTATAAGCACTTTCAATGAAAACTATATTGAACAAAATGGGTCAAGCCGTTTTTGAGTTATCGTCAAATTTCATATTTTTTCTTTAAAAGGTCATAAGTTGACTTCCGGAAGGTAATAAGTGATTACAGTTTCTAGGGCATTTACGACCTTTTTATAGAGCTTAAAATCTTTCTTAACGTAAACCTTGGGCTTAAAAAAGCAGTTTATTGAGAAGGATGAGCAACTACGGAACCCTACACTGAGCGTGGCCCGACATGCTCTTGGCCGGTTTTTTATTCGTCCTTTTTGTATACTAAACGTAGATTTCACGGTATATCGGCCTCATGGCAAACTTTTTTCTACATATTCCTCGAGAACCTTGGATATTCTGGTACTTATATAATATGTAAATGTATCATACTCTACAGCTATTAACATATATATTTTCAAAAAATCTCTATCTGAGGCTTCGTTGCTCATTTGGTGACAAATAATTTTACATAAAGGTTTGATAATTTATTTTTGTATGATAATTTTGCAAATTCATATTATTACACTAGCAAAGTCCGTTCCATTCTATGTATCTATTTAAGTACCTACCCAGTTATTCTATTAACGGTTAAAATATTCATAACCCATTGATTTTTCTCATTAATTAAACTGAGACCCAGCCTCATGCGAGGAGTGAGCGTCAGTCCCCCAAAGATAGAAAAAATATGAATCGACACCTGCCTTCATTCACACGTTTTTGCTGGATTGCTTTCGCATTCGAGAAAGTAATGGATTTTTACGCTAAACTGGCTGCAATATTAATTGTTTTAAATGGTTTTTTTTTTAATCTTCTAAGCTTCACAAAAGGATTGATTAATGAGTTCGGATATGAGAATGAATTAAAAACAAAAAACCTTTTCTTTTCATAGATATTCATGTTGCTGAAACGTATTTTCATAACGACAGATAATAAATTAACCTGTCAATACTTCTTGAGCATCATTGAATCGAAGAATTTTCTGGTATTTTGAACAACGCCATAACTTTTGCGGTTTGAGGAATGATACATTTTCAAAGTACAAAGAACAGAAGTTCGCACAAAAGGGGCTATCACTCACAAGTCGTAAGAATGCAGTCAATAGGCGTCAAAACGGTCCTCAGATTCTATTCAGCTGTATGGGTATAAATAATTCAGTATTGGCTGTAGTGATGTTCCGTCTTTCTGCACAGAGGGGTAGCCGGTAGTAGGGGTGAGATTCATGGAATAAACATAATTATTATAGATTAGAGGTGTTTGAATAGTGAAAGGATGACAACATCGACCGCAACTAGCCATTATTTTAGACGGAACACAAAAGACAGAATAATTAATAGAATTGAAAATTTTAATTTAAAAAACAAGGTTTTTATGTTATTTAACTTGTAAGTTTGTTCTATATTTTCATGGGACGATTCCTACGTACTCGTACGTCTGTATCCCTTAAAATAAACACATAACTTGTTTCGACTTGTACATCCTACCTTGAGTAGGTATTTCAGGGTATGCATAGTCTGCTGTTTGTTTTGCTTTTAATGGAACAGTTCTACATGAATAGAAAGATTGAGTAAAATAAGCCTACCTAGAAAAAAATACTTTTAACAAAAATAAATGGCGGTACTAAAGCACTTCATATTTAAACCAAAACAAGAGCAGTCTCGTTTATCTTACGTGCGACTTCAAGAGGGTTCCGTGAAGGGCTTTATTATCATGAGAGGCGAACTTTCACCCGCCAACTCTAGACCTTTTTAAGAAGCACACTCCTCAGTAAGTGGACAACTCAGCGATATTTTGGTTAGTACGTTTTAATGAGGGCTACCTTACCTCATTTAAATTTAAGTGTTTTGGGGACATTTTTTCTTCTCGCTTTTTTGCATCAAAACGTAATCTTATAAGAATATTTATATAGTTTGTAGTGCCAAACAAGGAAGCACTCGGTTTGTAGCAAAATGTAAACGGTCGCCGTATAGGTACAAGCACTCTTATGCAAAAGCTGGTAACATTCATTTGATTAAATTGGCTTGGTTAATCAATTCAAACATGAAAGCTCAAACGTTTAGTTTAAGATTTGTTCATGTCAACATCAAAATTAATTGCTGTAAATTGTCGCCGAGACCACCGTTTTTGCAGAGAATGATTAAAAATGTAATTCAAATATTGTGACACTCAAACAATCTTCCTAAGCCTAGCTCGAGAGCAGAACAATTTTTTCAATAATCCAGACATGGCGCATTCCGCAACACAAACGGCTATTCTTCGGGCAAGATTTACAATGGCGAAAAAAAAGCGTCCCGGCATAAAAGAATCTGCTTTTCTTGGAGCGTTGCCATTGTGCAAATGGCGAGAAATTCACACCATATAATAACGATCCATTAAATCTAAATAGATATAACATGGAATCTAATTAAAGTCGTTGGGTTTGTGCACTGAATATATTTTTTAAAGTGAAAAGATTTTGTAGTTTTATTAGTATTGCAGAATAGTTATTTTCTTAGGACTGTTACATTCCTGAAATACTCCCCTCGCAGCTTCAATTTCCTCGCTAATTCAGTAAACTGTAACAATATCTGAAATAAATAACTGTACGTATGAAAAAAATACAAAGTTATGTTCTGTTTTATAAACCTTCTCAGATCCTTCTATTCTTCTTCACGCTGGAACTTGTTATCTCTGAGCAGTATGGCTCAAACCTGATTGCGAGGCTGATGGTAATTCTCAGCTAAAATAAAAGGAAACCGAGCAATCGCCAAAAAGTCCCTATTTCGGTATGTGTGTGTGAGTCGTGTGCGTGCAGGCGTAAGATAGTGTACCCGACTTCAGCGCGAGACGTTAGTATATATTATATATTCTTTGGCGCGAGCTAAGCCGCAGGCAAGAGCTATTACTAATTATATGAAAATTAAACAACATCCGTGTTTAGTGGCGACTAACTAAGTACCAGAAAACCAAGAGTAATAGGAGACCCTAAAAAGGAACACTAATGATCTACAAAAAAATGTAGAATGAAAGCAGCACATGGCGAATAATTGTGTCCTTGGTTTTACACAATAACAGAAGGTTTTTCCAACAGCGGACATCTATCAGCTGATATGAAAACAAACCCCCAATCCGTTAACTCAAAAGCCACTTCAAACTCGTAACAATATGCTTTTTATTAACTTTTGAATCGCACTTTTCTTAGCATAATCACAAATCCAACACTTAACTCGCTGTTCAACGGAACGTATTGCGTAGTTTTGCTCAAACTTTTGAGAACCAGTAAATGTTATTCAAAGTAAATATTCGCCTGTCGTCTGTGCAGCGGAAGTCGCTGACGCCCCCGAGGGGCTCGGGGCTTCGTCCTCGTGTTTATATCAGTTTAAAACTTGACTTCACCGATCGGATACTTCCTTTACAAATTTAAAATACTTTTGTGGAAATAACGTTCGAATTTGAGTATACAGGGCGCGGTATGTTTTTTTACTGAACAATAACTTGGGAATGTAGGTATGATACCATACAATACAAATCCATACAATACCTAAATATGTTAATGATATTGATGATAAAATTTATGAATAAACTACAGATTTTTCAATAGTTCTTTAGACAGATATCGACACTCATACAATAAAAAAGAAAAATATAAATCTTACAAGTATTTTAAAGATATATTTAACATCTGTTTAATAATGTTTGCATTGCAAGCCCGCGAATGGGGTCGTAACTATGAGTATTATATTAAGTACCTAGTTTTTGATAATGACTACTATATGTAGCACTGTACATAGTATAGAACTGTAACGAAGGGATTAACAATATCAAAATTCAATTTTACGTGGTGAGTTCAAAATTAAAAGACAAATCGCACAGTTACATACATACATACAAATAAAAATCACAACTCCCCTATAGGTTACTTAACCAAAAAAACCAAACCACGCGGATGACTTCCATAAGTATGACATGTTGTTTGATAGTTTGGTATTACAACATGCTGATCTGCTCCAACAGGGTTTAAATATAAAAATAATATATCGTTAGGGCGCGGACAACCTGCTACTACCTCTGATGGCTTCTTGATGCCTTTATGATGTCGTGTCCACGACAAAGGATGCGAATATTCCGTAACACGAGATTTTTTCTACGTCCTTTAATCCCTTTATGTTTGCCTTCCCCTTGTATAAGTTCTGTATGTTACTTGGATTTATCGAGTTAAAGTATGTATTTCATTCAAAAAAAGATAAACCAATAGACAATTTTAGTTGTCACAAGTCGAACGGGTAAAACTTACTATCTAGATGAAGACAACAGAAGACGTAGCACACCTTATCAAAGCGAACCGATAATCTTGTCAAGATGAAAGAAAGCTGCTGAGGGTTACGCACGACGGCACGATTAGTCAAAATTCAGCGAATATAATCTAAGCCCCTAAAATGGCTGGTACGGCAGGTATGGTCAGCAGCAGAGATATTTTTATATTCGATGAAATATAATCTTTTAGATTCTGATTTTTAAGCAGGATTTGGACCTGAGATCCTACGTTTTCCGTCTTAGTACTCTCCCAACTGAGAACTATCACATCGTTACGAGAATCACACCAAATCTTTGATTCCACAATAATAATATATGCTACTAGAGCGCTTTCTGCGTCATATGTTTCTTAAAATGCTTGAGCGTATTAGCCGTACTGTAGATAAACGTAAAACTTTTTGTGTTACCTTATTTCATCATAATGAAAATAAATTTATTGAAGACTGCAGTATGTCAGAATAGTAGTTAATCGCAAACGTTCTTGATAATGAAGGAAACGTACACAAATATATTTTCATAACATCACAAAGTGTAGTGTGGACAGTAAGAAGTATTAGTGAGATTTATAATTGTTATCTAGCAGCGAACTAGGCGAGGCAGACTTATTGCCGAGTCGCGTGCTCGCACCTAATATATTACGGTGCCTCAGCCAAAACGTCTTTGTTTCCCACTCGCCCACTGTTTACCAACAAATACCGCCTTTTAAGGTCCTGGTCTTACTTTAAATAAATTAAACGATACAACCCGTGAAACTCACTGAAATTAAGGCTTTGGGCTTATCAATTAGCTGTGCTTAAAGTTGTCGTCGTGGCGTTGAATTTTATTTTAGTTTTACACGGACATTATGCTATTTAATTTTTAAATTAAATAAGATAATCTACAAATGGACATGTGACCGAAAAATATATCAAGCGCATTTTTTGCTTATATTTGGTACGGTTCATTAAATAATTCTGTACCAAATGTACAGGTACAGAATTATTTAATGAACCGCACTCCCTCCGTATATGTTTGCTTTGGTGCCTAATATTCGTATTTCCATTCGCAGAAGAACTAAAGTAACCGATATAGCTTTCAGGATTGCACGGTTGAAAGGGCAATGAGCGGGCCATATAGCCCGGTGAACAGATGACCGTTGGGGTCGCAAAGTCCTGGAGTGGCGACCACATATAGGGAAGCGCAGCCTGGGACGGCCCCCGATTAGCTGGACAGATGACCTCGTTAGGGTCGCAGGGAGTCGGTGGATGCGGACACACACAAGCACTGCACAAGATCTCACCTTGCCACCATATAAAGCATTATAAAAGGAGTTCTTTAAAGTTAACCAAATTTCGTTAGCCACACAAACAAAGTTGTCAAAAATTTCATATGGATAAAAAAGTCATTAACTTGAAATATTCAGGGTCTAAGGTACCCAACATATGCCCTGTAACCTTCGTTACATTCATGCTCGTACGAGATAAATTTCTGTGTCATATAATATGCGATAATTTATTCAAGCTCCGGATATATACTCGACCTGTCAAGGTGATACATGCAAGTCGACCCATGTCAAATATAACAGGGTCGGTGCAATATTACCAACAATTTTTATTTATTCCCGCGCTCTTGTTTCTTGTAAATAATGTTGCCAGAGGACAATTTAGGCACCTAAATTGGTGCTTTTTGGACTATTTTACTTAAATAATATACAAGAACACTGTTTAAGAATGATATATAACTATGAGAAAACATTTCCATGGCGTTACTATCCTTCACGCAGCTCGAATAGCGAAAAATAAAAATAAGGCCGAGATATTGCTAAATTGGAGATATCGCAACGCAATGCCTTGTCGATTTAGGGCCTGGGTGAAAGTATTAGAAGCATTACCTACACTACACATTAACCCACGGTCTTACATATTACAAATTTTAAGTAGTTTACTCGAAATACATTGAGTACTGGTATTATGATTTCCATATTTTTTTCATGATACTTCCATAGCTTGACTTGACATATCAGGATTTTTTAAATTTAAAACATAATTTTAGTAATGTGTACCGTAATACCGTTACCTATATACTATTTGTCTAACAGTAGTTTGTTTTGTGTAGAGGTCTCATTTATATGAAATAAATATGTATGTGACTATTGTGACTGTATATCTGGTACAATTTGTATGAAAACCGAACAAAAACGTTTCCCATTTTCTACTAGATTAGGCATTAGACAAAGTTCTCGAAATGTATAAACTTATAATACATTGCTGGTATTGAATAGTTAATCACACTGAAAAACCAAACTTCAGAAGTAGCCTAAACGTCTCCTCAGAAGAAATACGAGTAAAGCTAATGACGTTATTTCCGCGCTTGAACCGCACTGCAGTTACAAACACACAATCCGAGTATAATTTCCAAAGGTGTTCGATACAGTCATAAATTTTAGCTGCGGAATCTGGCCGAGTTTGTCTTGAACCCCGGATACAATTTATGTATGTTGCTGGTAGGAAAGAAAACTGTATGTGTTCTTGGTTCTGGTCAGGTTTATAATGGGTAATCAAAACTACCTTGTGGTATTACTTTGTGTTTCGTTGTCGCTTGATAATAGGAATGCGTTCTTAAATTTGCGATAAAATAAAATCCACCCGTTTAAGGCCTGTTTATCACTTGACAGCTGTTAGCAATGAATTCAAGTTACACCGTATTTTAAGATAAATAAATAAAATATCGGACATCCTCACACAAATCGATCTAGTCCAACAGTAAGTTCCCCATAGGGCATTAGACGGCGATATGGATACTTATAAAGAACAAACACATAGGTAAGAAACATTGATCCTCGGTCATGAATGTCACAAACAAATATTCGAGTTCATCACGCAAATATTTGTCCTTGCCGGAAGTTGAACCCAGGACTTCCGGCTCAGTTGGTAGCTGCACTACCATTGATACTCTCCACGTGTTTTTCCCATTTAGTCAATGAAAAGCTCTTCAAAACTGGCAGCTGCTTATATTTCCAACCTCAAAGCTTTTTAACAAATATAACAATGATGTGTTAATTTTGTTAGGTACATGATTCTTCTTGTAACAAACACGAGCATTAGAGTAAATTAGTTTCCGTAAAAGCGTTTTCTAGCAGTCCTATAACACAATCAAATTAATAATCAGTTCAATGACTTCATTTAAGTAAAATAAGTTTGCGTTGGGAATGTTAAGATGGTAAAGACACTGAAAAGTGATCAGAAGGTCAAAAAATATACTTCTTTAATATCAGAAAAGTATTTTTTTTGGAATTCGACATAAATGGTTTTCATTATCGTCTGTGTCTACGTAATGTAATTAATTGTAAGTATTTTTGAAAACTAAATAAGGACGCTACAGATTTACTTGCGTATGTTTGAAACTAAGCCCAAAAAGGTATTAATAAAAAACTTCTTCGTCCCACTCATAATACCAATTTGGCAGTGACGCCAGTGTCTCCTAGTCGTAAGAATGTCTGTGTCAAACTCTAAGATTCCTAGTTTCAGTTGACGGAAAACAAGGAAATATAATTTTGGTATCATATATATCTCTTCATTTGTTTCTGGCGACGACCACATAATTATGATCATCCTTTTGCATTTTTTACGGATACATTTTTTTTTAATTTATTACGGCGAAACGTAAATTTATAAACACTTAAAGAAAGTACCCTTGGTCTTTGCTGACACAAAGTACGGTTCATGAACCCTACCGTGGCCATGTTAGCGAGCGTCCGACGGCCGGCGCGCCGTTCATTCTGCAGTGTATTTGTTTGCCGTGTAAAACACCACTTACCATCCAGAGCGCTGCGTATTAGCTGGGGGTTAACTGTCGCGTAATGCCTTTTTCGCTAACTAATGTTAATGGCGGGCAAAGATGCCTGCGAAATAGAATTGTGTTAACGAGCACTTGGGCGGGAAAGGGTTATTTCTGTACAATTATTAGATATGCGTGAATTAAGAAATATCTATCCAGTTGAGTACGATTCTCGTGCTTTAGTTATGTTTGGTTTGCATGCCAACGAGTTAACTCGTAAAAAATTTAAATCACCTTCATTTTTCGTTTGTAGACTGAACTTGAAAAGGAGCACACATAAAGTAAAAAAAGATTTAAAATGAGCTGTATACGACATACATTTTATTTTATTAATTTAAATGGATTAATAGCCTCGTTCTGTCGATACTTTTATAATCTGTCCCAAAACAATCGTTTATTATCTCGAGCATCCGAAGAAAAATTAAAATTTCAGCACAAAATTTCCAAAGGTCAGGGCAGTTTGCGCACGTCCTATCTATTCCAGTTTTCGCATTGGGAGAAAAATGGACGGTGCAATAAATTTAATCACCCAGGGACTGACCCGTCTACGCTTTAATTAACTTTTCAACCTAGAATTTTCAAACGAAAAAAGAACGCAAAAATATCCGCAAGTTTATCAAGCACGTAGAAAGTTACAGCTAACCGGATTGGAATCGTAAGGAGTTCAGAAATCAGCTTTACGTGGAACTTAGAAAACTCTCGATCCGTCAGCAGATCCACAAAACGAGCTATAATATTCTTTACCTTCTTATCTGCGAAGTTTTAACTAGTTAAACACACTTGCATTTACACCAGTAGTTCTAATAGTAGTGTGGACTTTTATTTATTTCAGTAAGTAGTTATATTTATTCTGTTCATTAAGAGGTAATAAATGCATTGTTTCTGTTAAATTGTTGTAGTGGGTAAATTTTATCAGCTTTGAATTTTTCTTAATTGACATTCACATTTCCACTCAGAATATATTTTAATATTAACGGTAAGAACAAATTAAGACCATGTTAAAACAATGTGATTTACCATAAAAGTCTACCTTCTATTGTCACAATTATGTACCTAGTTTGTTAATATTTTAGTTACAGCTACGCTTAAAGCATAAAGTGAAGATTTTCGTACATTAGTAGCATTATGTAGATTACTAATCTATATTATTAATATAATATATATAGCTTACTAATATAATATATATAGCATTGTCCAATAATTTAGATAATATTTTGATACCTTCCTTTCTAAACTTCCGATTCTCCCTTAGGTGGGTTTATCGTAAATTAATGTTTTTAGTCCCATCGGTTTACACTGGCCGTTGACGACGAATTTTTCGCTATTATATTTTTATCTCCATACCAGAAATTGTAGTCCCATTTCATTTTCTTATCTCATTCTGGCTTTGTCTAGGAGCCACAAAGCGTGCAACGGACAGACTTCGGGGAGCGATTCCGAAACACGAAACGAAATACGAAATGCAACTAACGCCTTCCTATGCTAAGCTTGTAAAGGGTAGATCAGGGAATTTTAATATTTTACAGCCAGATATTATTTAACTACTTAAATGGCGATTTGGTCCGTCCTTTATATGCACGATACTAGCGCGCCGCATTGGGAGCTATACATGTACAATGAGCTGCAGAATTGTGCAGCTCATAGTATATAATATAATACATGGCGTCTTTAATAGCAGAAATCTACCGATGAAGATATGTAGATAATATATACTGCTAATCGTCACGTCAAAAACACATAATATGATCAAATATACCTACATGGTATGGATTAACGATGTATATGACAGAGGACTATTTGGAAGAGTTTGAACCCTAGATTTTTCTCAATAGGCGCCATCGGTTAGGACAGATGTATTTGTTCGCCCATCACGCCGAACAGCTGGATGGGCTAGATTTTAACCAATGTTGGTACAGAAATACTTGAACATTCAACGACGATTTTAAGTTACTTTTACCCTACTACGCGGACAAAGTTACGGGTACCTTCTAGTAAATATATAAGCATAAACCATGTTACTAGTTTACGTCATTTAGTTACTTAGGTGTTTAGTAAACTAAGTAGGAACTCAAAACATTAACAGTTTGGCTGCCAGGAATTCGTAGCGCTACGCGCGTAGCCGATAACATGGGAAGATCCGTAAGTAGCGAAAACTTGCTACGAGCAGAGACCCTACGGAGCGGGCAGAAAAACTTCAAATTAAATTTTAAAATAATAGATTTAAATATGCACATAATACGCAACGGATACACTCACCCGACATTATCATAAAACATTTATATCGACAATTGGAAACTCGTAGTCGAATATAAAGTGAAGCCTAAAGGAATTCTCCCGCCGGAGCGGCGTACGTCTTCCGAAGTTCCGGCGACGAGATAAACCGCTTCCTCTTCCTGGCCCTTGCCTCGTCGTGTAGCGGACGCGGCAAAAGACAAAATATACCTGAATGCCTACACGATACCTTCTAAGTAGCACACAAGCTGCAGAGATACATATATGTATAGCCATTATAACTCTAGGTTGAGCGACATAAAACTTGTGTTGTACAATCCCACTGTAATTCCACGAATAAAATCGACCTCATGTCGTATCACACATATGTATATGTATATATAAAGCGTTTCACATATCCTAACGGGGATTTTTGTCAACAGTTAGTCAGTATCAGTACTCAATTCATTGAATATCCAAATAAAAATCCACTAACTAGCTGAAGAACTATTGAGCTGTGACGGAATTTAAATCCTGCAAATTACAAAGCTATATACACGGCATCAATGCACTGGACAAATCGAAACACACAAACTCCCCAATTTGCGATCGGTTTACAGATCTGTTTGACGTCCGGCAAACGAATGTAGGAAAAAATAAAATGTTTTTAGACAGGCCGCCGGCACCGCGTTCACGCGCCCGCACGTAATTTAATCTTGTATCACTTTGACGAAGCTTTGTGTAACATTGATCCCGGCTGAGCTCTTTGGCCGATCCGACGTAGGTACGCCGCTTTCATTCCTGCCGAACCCCGTTTAAAACATCTACGAATAGCGAACTATGCGCTAGTTCCCGAGCTCGCGGATACTACAAAACCGAGCTTAATTACTGCGCCCGCCTCTACCCTCTTCATTATCAGACCAATGAGTTAAAGCGTCGAACTCGGGGCAATAACTAAAACTAAACACGTTTGTAACAAGTTGTTTGTTGTGTTATCAGCGTCGAGCCAAACGTTCCCACCCCACACTCGCCGCAAACTTATGCCCGCTCCTAATGAAAACTTTGTCTACCGAATTTTATACAAATATGATTGGCTTCAATTTGAGACAATGCCAATGTAGGTACTCCTGTTTTTGTTTGTCCTAATAAATATGTACACGGGATCGATAAATTTGTGGAAATGTGTGCGAATGCGGGAAGTAAATCAGTTGAAACAAATGTGGAGCATCAGTCAGCGGCGGGGCGCCGGCCGTCGTTAGCGGTCGAGCCTGCGCGATAAATCTTCAGCGCCTTGAGAACACCTATAAAACACTCCACTGATTTTCTATAAATGATTTCACAACAACGTTTGCGTGCTTAATAGTCAGCACCCCTTAATTTATTGCTTCGATGACGTTGGAAGTTTTGAACCATCGATTTGAGTATAATTTAACGAGCGACTCGACTTTAATGACTTCATCGTAAATAAAGACGAAGTCTACAATAGGCGTTCAATTTCGATACAATATACGTAGACAGATTGATCGATTCATGATGTCTTATAACTATGCAGCTAATTAATATTTGTTATTACGCTTGTGCATCCTACTTGGAAATAAGTTAAAAATAGCTCAGCGAGCGCACTTGAAAAGCCTTTACAGGTTTTGATCTGGCACAAAACAGGCGGTATCATACTGGGAAATTACAGTGTAACCGTTAGCTGTATTCATTTGTAGTTGTGTGGCATACATTAATCATAACGAACAGGAGGTGGCGTCAGTGTAGCGAGTGCATGTGCATTCAGGTTGGTCTCACCGCAACGGCCCGCCGCAAACAACTGCGCTGGACTTTTAATCTCGACCGAGCATCGAACTGGCAGACTTGTGGCTACCACATAACCATGCTTGTTATTTTAAGAGAGGAAGAGCAAATTAATGCACGGACATTTTCATTGTCCATGTGCATATTTGAAAAGGCGCTTTTCAAATATTAAAAAGAAAATGTTCTATGAAACGAAAGTGCGTTTCATTAAATAAGAGGCTGTGATTGAATTTTCATTTAAAAATACCATTACTATCAATAGCATACACCTATATTTTACAAATAGCATCATACATAACATCACCAATACCACGAAAGTACGACTAGTCAGATCCTTGGTATTTCCCGTGCTTTTATATGCCACATAACAGAGACTTAGACTGAGAGATCGAGAAACGCAAGATAGATCGACGCGTTTGAAATGTGGAACTGGAGGAGAATGCTTATCTCAATAGGAATTTCATGGACAGAATTTCGCACCAACCAGTCCATTCTTCAAGAGCTGAAAATAGAACAGGACTTTTCCTCCATAGCGTAGTCTCGAGTCCTGACCTTTTTCGGACACGTGTCAAGACGTGGAGCTTTGTCCATTGAGCGCCTGGTACAGGGCAAGGTAGACGCGGTTGGTTTTCCATTAGGTGGACTGACCAAATCAAATCGGCCACAAACTGCCCTCTGCACGAGAGCACCAGACGCGTGGCTGTGAGGGAATAATGACGCCGTGTGATTAGGCTTGCCCCGCAAGGAATGATAGCCACGACCACTCTGCCAAGAGTGTAACGACAAAGAAGAACTCCAAGGTCAGAAGCAGTACACGAGTGTGCGTATGATCCATTATTTCGATGTTGCATGAAAACCACCAAACTATCAAATTCCCGTTCGTATTTTCGCTGATACTTACAATTATAAACACGGCTGCATGAACAAACTAATTCCCGCTCTATATACACAGTTTCGACAGGAGTGAACTATATTGTAGCATTATAGTGAATGCTTAAATGTATTTCATATTAAAATGGATCCGTATTGCCGGCGGCGGGAGGCAGTAAACCTCGGCTATGGGACATATGGCACTCACTAATCATACTTTGCTTTCTGTTTTATTTCGCATTTCCATTACCGTATTTCAAAAGGTATTGACATATGAGGCACTTTTACGAGTTTTACGCTGCGCTTATTTTGCCGTAAATTTAATGCTACTTTGTTCTACGCCTTAGTTTGAATTTTGTTTAAGAATAAAATTTGGAAATGCGGTTGTTTTACTTGCAGTGGGTAAGCGTGTCTTATCTGCCTTTTGCGGGCAGGCCGCTGATCCAATTTCAGTATAATATTGGTAATTAGGTTAAGACGAATATTCTTTTGATATCGTGGAGAAGATCATTACGAGTAGCAATTTTCTCGATAGGCAACATTATTATCAAAGAGGATCATACAGGAAAACAAAGGCTGTTCCTCTGGACACTTTGGCATATAGGTACCTACGTAATGTATAACTGGAATTTCATTAATAAGTTACAGCGAGGAAACAAATATGGCAATGCAAGTAGAACTTGCACTTATTTGCACGTCTTGGACGGTCTTAACCTTGCCAACTGCTGCTGCCTAAGCACTAAACAATGGTGACAACTACACAGAAGTTACATCATCATAGCACAAAATAATTTGCCAAACTCGTTGCGTACGGAACCATAACAACATTATAATTCCCTGAAACACCACCGAACGCCCGGGAAATGTTACTTTAATCACTTTATGCGACGTTCTAGTTTGTATTGGTCCCGTTATTGCCTTAAAACGCACGATATGTCTGATTTACGGCGCTTGCCTTCCTATCTGTTACCAGATTTACGATTTGAGTAAAATTGCGTTAGCATTAATTATAATAGTATAATTCGTTAAGTACTTGATGAATCTATTGTTTCGTCTATCAAAACCGTTTTATAATAGTGGTGAATAACTGAATATCAAAATGATGCATAGTGGCCTATTGGGTTTCCAGCAAGTGGACTAGCGACATTAGGTCGAAGGTGTTACGGCTCAGGGGGGGTATTCGACCAATTTTAAAGAGATAATGGAGATCTCTCCATTTCATCGCCATCCGTCACTTTTGACGTGTGCCTACTTGACAAGTGGCGATATCCCTAAAACATCGCAACTTCGTCAATTCGGACGCGCTAAATTTTCGTTTCCTTTGTATGTGACGGCATAAATAACAGGCGCATACTTTTAATTGACCGCGTAGTGCGTGAAATTAGTCCGTTACGTTTCGTTCAAAACAGAAATTTATATGCATGAATAACATTTTTGACAATCATTATCGCCTTCGTATTTCCAAAATTGAGATAAGATATGTCACTTTTAAGGTCATCTCATTTTAATGACAGTTCAATGGCGATATGACTGTTATCTAATAGAGATTTGACGTTTGGCGATCACTCAAACGGCATTCTCGAATTAGGTCCCTGATTTACTCATCGGACTATAAATCATTAGCAGCTTATGTAAATGTAGCCATGTCCTGTATTGTTAATATACCTTTTGCTTATAGCACCCTTTATTCGTTTGCCTGTTTCCGTCTGAGAAATCCTTTTCTCCACATGCCGCATTTTACGTGCCACCTTCGCATTGAATAATGTTATTTTAAATGTTACGATAATGCTGCAAACGACAATGTAGCAAGAGGATAACTAGTTTAAATTTGTTACTATGAAAATTTAGTGTCGTATATAGATTAATCCAATTCTGTCATAGCTTGCATTGTTGCTCATAACGCTAGCCGATTAAAGCGGTGCAGATTGTTTGAAACGCTGCGGAGTTAACGCTAAACACATCAATACATAAACAGTGGATGGTGATTAATTTGTACGTATTAGCCGCGGTACGACGGTTAGTTTGCTCAACGGCTACCAACGTAAACAACGTACAACTAATGTAATAAATAATGTATGGGCCCAAACATGGAAGTTAACCTAGCGTAGGTATACCGAGGGTTCAGAGGAACATTTTCATGATCTTGCGGTTTGTGATATACCTGTTAATATTAGTCCATCAACCCTCCACCGCACGGTATTCAAAATTTACGAATACCCTGCTTGCTTATGGCGTTCTAAATTGATAAGGTTAATTATGCAATCAAAATAAATTTAGGCAAAATGTGCTAGCAAAATTACAAACTCAGCACAATCTATAAAAGAGTGATGTGAAAGGATTGAGGGTAAGAGGAAGAAAGAAGTTTTCATCTGTACATTGTATTAATAAAATTATAAAAACCACGTCGGGAATAAAATAATCCTGCAAAAAGGATATGAGTATGAATGAAAAAAATATATATATATTTGTGCGCCATTCACCAAATGCCGTTGGTTTGGCTAAATACGGAAAAAGATAGTTTGATACTTCTATATTATATACATAAATACGAAACACTAAGACTAGAAGACAAGCAAAATGTCATTTCGAACTTTAATTAATCTTCTTAGCTTAGACTAGCAGCTTGCTTAATCAAAACCTGCAGTTTCAACGATATCCCGAAAAATATAACACACATAAATAAGACTTTAAAGCATTTTAATTAAAAAACGACGGTAATCTTCCAGAATATATGGAGTCACAAAACAACAGCGAAAGGTACGAGTATTTTTGTTCATTTCGTGTTCACGTTAGCATGTGAATTTGTGCTCAGACTGCTCAGAGCAATAATCATCGGGACCGCACCGCAGCCGGCCCGATGCGATATTGTGTCCCACGAAACAATATTGAAAACAGGAACTAGAATGTTTATTCAAGAAAGAAAATATCGGTCCATGTTATGAAAAGGAATGTAAAGTTTGTTGGAACTTCGTACCTATAAATCTAATGACTCCTACACGATAGGGCCGATTTACATATCTTAATAATAATATTAAATATCTTACGAGGGGCGTTCAATAAAAAGTGAGAATGAGATGCAAACTCTTTCAATATTAGTGTAGAGGACAACCGCGTCCGTCGGCTATCTTCTACATGGACACTCCGAAACTCAGCGATGAGTAAGGAGCGAGCGGACTGTGATGAGATAGGGAAACTAAAACGGACGAGTACGAAAACGCAAACTAAATCAGACGATATATATTTACACAAATTAACAAATAAACAAAACAACAAGGATCGGAATAACACTTAAATTTACACTTAATTAATTATAGTCTCTGTCTATGAATTTACACACTAAATCGCGGACCGATGGTACTACGCTATACTAACAAACTAACTCGCGGACCGATGGTACTACGCTATACTGTTACAAGATGGTTAATGCAAGAGAACAAGAACTGGAAGTGAACTAAGGCGGATCGATGATCAACGCACTACGTAGACTTAGGAATGACTGTGTTTATACATAAAAATGGCCGTCCTTTTATACAAAACGGTTCAAACTCAGGGGGACGCCCACCCTGTCTTTATATATTAAATTACTGAAGTTATACATGATTTATCTTAGAAATAACTTATGCTACGGATTGACGTCTATATGATGCACAAAATGTGAGCGTGTTTACGCTGTGGGAGCTCCCGTCCGACTGTGAGGCGTGAAAATACCTAACTATTCTTTGTTCCCGGCAAGAGGCCGTCTCGCTCGCACCGTCCGAGATATACACTCGCGCGGTCACTCTTAACGCGCTGCGCGCTGCGAGTCCCGTTTAGTCGGTGATTTGTCGTGCTCTCGGACGGTTGCGGTCGGGACAATGTTTTACAAAATTACTCTATTTATCGGAATCTATAGTCTTACAAAGTCTTAAATTAATCTATGATTTTTCCTCAATTTTTACGTCGAACGTAAACAAAGATGACTCATCTGTTTTCGACCAAGAAGGGAAAGTTTCCGATGAGTCACCTTTGTCTTTACGTGGTCCTTTTACTAAGATATGACGGGAGCTCTACATGAATAAATGATTATACACAAGGGAAATAAATCCTTTTAGCCACTTTTACGGGCAACAATCTTACATCTAGTTTATAAGTAATATTTATTTATTAATTTCCCTAAAAACTAAATGCTTCGCAAAGCTGTCCGCAACAGACTCCCCCCGTCGAGCTGCCGCGTAGACTCGGGTTGCATGGGGAGGACAGCTTCCGTACGGGCGCCGAAATACGCCGCCCTTGGTGTGCTCGTTCGTGCTCTGCACCTCGCCGTCGGGACCAGGATGCGTTGACTCGTCCCTCAGGTTGAAAGGGACGTGCGTGAGTGGCCGGGCGTTGACGTCGCCTCGGCGTTGGCGAGCAGCGTCGACGGCTCCTCCTCTTCTTAGCGCCTCGGTTGGGTGCGCCGTCCCGGCGCGTGATGTTGTCTGGGCGCGCGCTGTGGCAGCGTGCCGCGACGTTGGCGTCAAGTGGCGCGCTCCGTTTGCGAGTAGCGGCGGCAGTGGCGGCGGGCGACACGGGTGGCGTCGCGGCCGGAGTAGCGGTGGCAGTGGCGGCTGGCGACGCGGGTGGCGTCGTGGCCGGAGGAGCGGCAGGCGAAGCGAGTGGCGTCGCATCGGGTGTGGCGGCAGGCAACGCTGGTGGCGTCGTGGCCGGAGGAGCAGCGGGCGCCGCGGCGGGAGTGGCGGCAGGCGACGCGGGTGGCGTCGCGGCCGGAGCAGCGGCGAGCGCCGCGGCGTGAGTGGCGGCAGGCGACGAGGGTGGCGTCGCGACGCCTATGTCCAGGCGACGCGTGCTGTCTGCCCTCGTAGCGTCGTTGGCAGGATTTTTCCTTGTAGGCACCCATCTCCATTGCTCCTGGTCGTAGTCGTGTTCGGGGTGACGCCGTCGGCGTAGTCTGCTTGGCCGCTTCCTCTTCTTTGCGCGTTGACGTGGTGTCTGCGCGCGTGGCGTCGTCGTGCGCGTTACGACGCCTTCCTCCCCCCGTCGACTAGTAGCGTCGGAACGGGGGCAACCCCGTCGGCGTTGTTTGCGTGGCGTCGCGGCAGGCGACGCCACTGATGAAGCACGTGGTTGGGGTGACGCCGCTGGCGTCTCTTGCAGGCTTCTTTGTGGGTTCGCTGAGTGCGAGGTTACACCGCGTCGGTGTATGGCGTGGCCGTCGTCTCGGCGTAGGCGGCGAGCGTCGTCGTCTCCCCCCGTCGGCACGTACTGTACTCGGGGCGACGCCGCCGCAGTGGGTTGAGTGCAGGGATCGCCGTCCTCTGCTGTGGGCTGCCATCGCTCGTCTTCGGTCGGCGCGTTCCGCAGCGACATAAGTGACGCCGTCACGGGCTGGGGCTCACGTAGTGGCGTCGGGTCGTCTACGGCGTGGCAGTGCAGCACTGCATGTGGTCTGCTCGGGTGCTGCTGTGGCGCCGTCCCGAAGATTACCCAACCCAAGGGAGATAGTTGGGCCGCGGGCTCGTTCTGTTTGCCCACGCGGAGTGCGTAAGGCAGCATCAGGTGCCAGTGGTCGGCACCGATGAGGATGCGTGGGCGGGCTTGGCTGTAGCAGGCTGCGCCCATGTCAGCGAGATGCGGGAACTGCGTGACGTATCTTCTATCGGCTCGTTGTGCGCGGAGGCTCAGATCATCCACGGTACGCAGCATTATAGGGTGTGCTGGACCGCCTGTCTGGCTGCGCACGTGAGCGTGTACTCGACGGCTCTTCTGCTCGGTAGCCATCGATCCCACGCCTTGTATGTGTAGGCGTGTGGTGGCGCCGTCGGTGCCGATCTCGTTCGCGAGGCTCTCTTCAACGAGCGAGATTGTGGAGCCCTGGTCCATCAGAGCGTAGGCTTGTGTTTCGCCGCGTGGTCCGCCAATGATGATTGGGATGATTTTCAGGAGCACTGAAGTGGTGCGTCCGAACTCCGCAGTGTTGGAGGTAAACTCGGAAATGCACGCCGTCGTCTCGGGTGCATCGTCAGTTGTGCGCATAGCAGGGCGCCGTCGCGGCGCTGCAGTGTGTTGCGCGGTGATTGGTTGTGGCAGAGTGGCTGGTGTAGCACTCGGCGTCGCGACGACTTGCTCAGTCGCGAAGGGGGCCGGCGCGTACGGATAGGGCACGTACGGGGCGGCTTGTTGCATCGGTGTATACGGCGCTGGGGCGTTCAACGTATACTGCGGTGCGTTCGGTGTCGCGGCGAATTGCTCAGCCGCGTGGGGTGCCGGCACGTACTGGCGGTAGGCGAACGGCTCGGTGGTACACGGCGCTGTGGCGATCATCGTGTCCGGCGCGTTCGGCGTCCAAGTGCGTGGCGGTGCTGGTTGCGCCCTGTCTGGCGCGTTGCTCGGCGTTGGGCTTGCATCGGCATGTAGCAAGCGGTGATGCGGGTAAGTGCACCCGGGGACATCACAGCCGCGGGCGCGGCACTGGTCGCGGCGATGCCGGCGGTCCAGGCACGTGACGCAGAGCTTGTTGTTGCGAACCCAATCCCATCGGGCTCCGATTGTGATCTCGCGTAGCTTGCGGCAGTTTGTAGTGGAGTGAGTGTCGCCGCAGTACAAGCAGCCGTCGGCGTGCTTTGTGGCGTATATGTGCGCACGATCTTCGTGAGGGCGTCGTACGTCTCCTCTCTCGGCGCCGCCGCTTGTTGCTCGGTTGTCTGGGACGCGCTGCGATCCCCGTAGCTCGGCAGCGGGCGTCGGTCTTCGTGGCGGCGCCTTGGCGTGGGAAAATTCCATTTCCGCATCGCTCTCCTCCAGCAGGAATTCCGCCATGAGCATGAGTTCGCTCTCGGCGGAATGTAGGCGCTCCTTGGCGTAGGAGCACCATCGGCTGCGTAAGTGCGGGCTTAGGCGCTCCGTCACTTCTCTGATTAGCAGCGGGTTGGCGCCGTAGCTACGGCGATCGAGGTCCACCAGCGTCGAGACGATGTTCATGACCTTGATGGCAAAGTTGTTGAGATCGATGGCGCTCGGTCCCAACGGCGGCATCCTCTTCAGCTCTTCTATGGCTCGGTCGATGAGAAGGTCAGTCCGCCCGAAGTTTTTCTTCAATACTCGTATGATGAGCTCGGGGCGGGTCGACGAGGCAAGCATGTGTAGTACGCATTGCCTCGCCTCTCCCTTCAGACTGTGGCGCAGGCGCGCGACGTTCTCGAATGGTGAGAATTTGTAGCGTGCAGTGCTCTCGGTGTAGCCGTTGTAAAATGTGAGCCACTCGCTCGGCTCCCTGGAGAATGGCGGCAACTCGTAGACCTGACGTGGAGGTGGCCGCATCATTGTTTCGATTGTGTCCGTCAAGCGGTCGATAGCTCGTCCTCTGCTCGTCGATCGCTCCCGCTGGCTATGTGGCGTCTGTGGCTCGTGCTGTTGCCGCCCGCGTGTCTCGCGTTGCGGCGTCCGTGCTCGAGCATGCTTCGCATTGTCCGCGTCAGCATCTTGTACGCCTGTCAGCCAGTCGTCGACTCGACGATGAGAGTCAGCTTGAGAACCGCCGGCTCGGGATTGTTCATCGATGCGCTCCATTTCGACGGCGAGCCTCTTCTCGACGAGCTCGCGTTCCAGTCGAATTTCCTCGCAGCGTAGTTGCTTGAGCCGCTCCATAGCGGCGAGCTCCGCCTCGCGGCGGAGCACGTCCGTCGCGTTCGACGCTCGAGAGTGAAGTGATGCAGGTCCGTGTGGTACTCGCACACATACCCTCGCGGGCATGTGGGGTAGCCATCCCAGGGCGGGGCCCTCTATGGCGGCATCTGACTCCGTCCGCTACTACGGACGGGTATTCTAGCATGGAGAAGGGATGATTCTTCGGGTTCTAGTGGCTGTCTTCAGCTGACGATGGAGACAGCGCGTTGGCCTCTCAGCGGCTTGTGGTCAAATTTGCCTATCTTGGCATTTGAATACCTGGCGAAGCAGGCAGGGGTCTCAGTCGAGGGGCACGAGCTCTCGAGGCAGAGCCCGGCCCCTTCCGTCCGGTGGTCGGGCGTGCAGCGGGGCTATCCCTTCCAAGGTGGGGATGCCGGAGTTGTCGGCGCAGCGGAACATGGCTCCTGCCAACTGCCCGATGAAGGCGTCCAGCCCTTGCCATTTTAGGTCGCGGAAGATCGTCTCGTTCCGCATATAGCGCGGAGCCGAGACGATGGTGCGCAGGGACTGGGACTCCTGCGCACGCAGCCTCTTCTTGTTGGTTTCGGATGTAAGAGCGTACCATGCGGGTGCCGCGTAGGTCAGGTGGGACCGCAGGTACGTCTTATAAATCCCAAGCTTGGTACGCAAGGGAAGGCTGCTGGCAAGGACTGGGCGAAGTCTTGTAGCTGCTGCTCTTGTTCGCCGCACCGTCTCGTCGACATGTTTCGCCATCGTGAGGCCTCGGTCGATGGTTACCCCCAGATATCGGGCCGTATGGGACCACTGGATATCTTGGCCGGACATCCGAAGAAGCGGTGGCAATTTTCCTCTTCCAGTAATGATGGCCTGCGTCTTGCCCACATTCACCGACAGGCGCCATCGGGAGAGCCAGTCGGGAAGGACGTCAAGCTGTCGCTGGAGTTTCTTGGCTGCGTATTTTGGGTTGACAGACGTTGCGAAGAACGCCGCGTCGTCCGCGTATAGCCCCAGCTTGACGTCGCCCTCCACCGGTATATCGTCGGTGTAGCATAGGGCATAGCAGGCTGGAGAGAGGCAGCTTCCTTGGGGGACGCCGGCAAGAATCGGGCGTACCGTAGAGGTGGCGTCTTCGACCGCCACCTGGAAGGTCCTTCCTTCCAGGAAGGATGCTACGACGCGTGTGACACGTCGAGGAGCCGGTGTTTGAGACAGTTTGTACAGTAGGCCCTCGTGCCATACCCTATCAAACGCCTTTTCCATATCCAGGAATGCTGCAACTGTGACCGACTTTTTGTTCATGGCGGTTGCCATGTGGTGCAGCACCCTGGATAATTGGAGCGTTGTGGAGTGTCCAGCGCGGAACCCGTACTGTTCGGGTCTGGGCTCGATGTGGGGCTGGAGTTGGGCCAGCAGCAGTCGTTCGAACACCTTAGAGATGTTGCTAAGGAGAGTGATTGGGCGGTAGCTCTCCGGCTTGTTTAAGCTTTTCCCTGGTTTATGCAGCATTATCACCCGGCCAAGCTTCCACGGTGTGGGGAAGTGTCCCGAGCGCAGGATCCCAGTGAACAAGCGCGCTACCGCCACGATTGCGCGCGGCGGTAGGTGGTGGAGCGCCTTGTTCGGGATCGCATCGGCGCCCGGTGCCTTTCTTGGCTTGGTCCGCAGTAGTGCTCGCTTCACCTGGCCGGGTGAAAAGAAGATCGGGTCTTCTTCCGCCTCAATCGGTGCTGCGAGGAAATCTCTAAGGCGTCTCTCGACTGCTTCGACGTGCTCCACATCTGTTGTCGGGTTCGGCTGGAACTGGGCCTCCAAGCAGTTGGCGAATAACTCCGCCCTGTCCTCCGCTTTGTACTTGGGGTGGCCTTGTTCGTCATGCAGGGGGTGAGTGGCAGGAACAGCCGTCATGCCGAGGCTTCGGCAGAGGCGGTGCACCGAGGGCATGTCACCGTCGACGGTCCTTAGGTGCTCCTCCCACGACTCTGCAGCGTGTCTCCGGATCTCGTCCTTGACTCTCTCCACCAAGGCATTTAGCGTTGCCTTGAGAGTCGGGCATCTCGTGCGCTGCCATTCCCTCCGAGTCTGCCGCTTTTGCGCTATGAGTGCCTGGATCCGGCCTGGCAGTGGCTTGCGCCTGGAGCTGGCCGGAACGGTGTGCGCTGCTGAGTCAAGCGACTGCTGGATGGCAATGGTGATGTTGCTGGCTGCTGCTTCGACCTCTTCTGCTGTGGAGATTGGCCCGGTGTGGGATTTCTCCTCCATGGCCGCCGAATAGGTCTCCCAGCAGATGCGTCTTCTTGGCGCCGGGGTTGGCGTTGTTACAGGCCGATCCCGTATGGTCATGAGGACCGGGCGATGGTCCGACGGGAGGTCTGCCAGGGCTTCGTGAGCCACGACCGCGTTGACTCGTTTGTGGATGGCGAAGTCGATGATGTCCGAAGAGTTGTAATTGTCCGCATAGTGGGTTGGTTGGTCGGGACCGGACACCTCGAAATCGCCATCCTCTGCTGCTTTTTGGATTCTGTGACCCGTCCAGTCCGTGGTGGATGAGTGCCAGGTGGTGTTCTTTGCGTTGAAGTCCCCCGCCAGGATGGTCGGCAGGGGGGCTTGGAGAAGGGCACGGACGTTAGGCACTACATCCCTCGGCGGACCTCCGGGTCTGTACACGGCGTAGAGTCGCAGATCCTGGTTGGCCACTCGGATGTCTATCCCCAACGCCGTAATTGAGGAATAGGCCTTCCAAGGCACTGGCTGATGGACGATGTTTCGCCTCACGGCGATCAGCAGTCCACGGTAGGGTCGACCAGCGGGTAGCCGCTGATCTTCAGGGGAGCTCCTTCCCGGAGCCATGTCTTGCTGACCAGCAAGATGTCAATTCGTTGCTCATGTAAGAAGTGGCGGAGCAGGCCAAGTTTGCCGGTCAGCGATTGGGCATTCCAGTATACGATGCGTAGCTCTTCAGTGAATGTTACGGTTGATGGATGAGGCGGCTGTTGCAACTGCTTTGATGGTCGCTGCGTCTGCTGTCGCGGCGATGTTCAGCAGCTGGGTTATCAGCTGCAGCATGGCGTCTGCAGCTGACGGGTTGCTTGTTGTTGCGGCTGTGTCGTTCTTCTTCTTCCCCTTCCCCGCAGCGGCGGCCTTCGGGGCAGGGGCGGGATTGGCTGGCGCAGCTGCAGGCTTCTTCTTTGCAGCAGTCTTTTTGTTTGAGGCGGGCTTCTTGGCGGCCTGCGCGGTTTGTAGTGAACCCCTTTGTTGGGGGTTGTTTGCCGGCGCCATCAGGGATGACGGCGCCGACTCCTCCACCGTGGGCACGTTTAGCGCCGCACGGGTCTCCGGGCCCGCCCTCAAGGGCTTCGTTAGTGCGTAGGTGCCCGCTCTCTTGTTGCGGGCCTCTCGCATAAACACCGGACATTTCCGGTGGTTGGCCGGGTGTGGCCCACCGCAGTTGCAGCAGGTGGGCTTTTCTGATTTGGGTCGGTCGCATTCGGCGGCACGATGCGGGCCTCCACAGCGGACGCAGCGGGGTGGGTGATGGCACCCCTCCGAGGAGTGGCGGAAGCCCTGGCAGTTGTGACACTGCGCAGGGCCCTTCTTCTTCCTCCAGGCTTCGATCTTGACACCGGGCATGTTCAATAACTCCCGGACGTCGTAGATGGCGCGTGTCTCCGCTACAGGTGTTCCCAGCTGCACGAAGAACACGCACCCAGGTCTTCCTCGTCTGGCCTTGATCCTGTTGGCGTACTCGGCCTTGTAGCCAAGCTCGACAAAGGCCTTCACGATGTCGTCGGGCTCGGTATTCGTGGGCAGCCCGCGCAGCGCGATCTTCATTTTGTGCCCTTCCTCGTGGTTGTATATGTGGAAGGGCAGCTTCTCTTTCCCTATGCAGCTGCAGCTTCAGCAGGTACGCCTGTACGATGCGGAATTCGGTGTCCTCCTTCGGGTGAAATTGGACACCGTCTCCCGCAGTCGTGGCGTTTGGTGCGTGGCCCAGCAACTTCCTCAGCTCCGCAAAGTGCCGAGGCCATTCCGGGAAATGCGCAATTGTAATGGGCTTGTATTTGGCCTTCTTTTTGTCTGCCTCATTATTTTTTGGGCTGTTTTTCCCCTGCTGTGAAGCAGCAGGGGTGGAGTCTAATTTTTTCTCCGCATTTCCCGGGGCTGGCCTGGCGCTCTGGGAGCTGGAGACGGCGGCTGCTGCAGCGGCGTAGTTCTTCTGCTGCTTAGTGGGCGGCTTCTGAACGGCGGCGGGCGGTTTCTTGTTGCCGCAGGCGACGGCGGGGCTGAGGGCCGCGGGGGGCTCTCTGACCGTCGGTGCAGCGGTGTATGTCTGCAGTATGTTTAGCGGCGCTTTCCAGCCTTTGGAGGGCAGGGGCGTCGTGTCCATGGCAGCTTCTTGTTGTCCGCTTGTGCCTGCCGACTTGGAGCGGCGGCGTAGGCGGGGGTCGGTCGGCGGGGAGGCCTTCCGGCATGGGCGCTTGCTTGGCGTTCCTGGCGCTGCGGGGCTGATGCAGGTCTTCCTCTTCGCAGGCGCCAGAACCGCTGGGTGTTGTTGGAGAAACTCCAGGAACGGGAGGTCCTCTTCCAGCAACTCTGTTTCCTCGCCGAGCTGGTGCCCAGTGATGCGCACGTAAGCCGCCAACCAGGCCGCGAGGCCAGGAGACGGCAGCCCCTCCTCCAGCATGAGGGCGACCACGACGCGATCACGGTCGAGGTCCTCCCGATGTGTGGGGGCGGCGTGCGGCGTTTGGGCGGGCACGGCGAACGGTGCAGCTTTAAGGTTTCCCTTGTTTACAACCTTAAAGCTGTCTTCGGTTGTGTTCGGCGTCGAATTGCGACGCGTGGGCTCCATCTCGCTTGCAGGTGGTGATTGCGAGGCTGGGGCGGCTTCTAGGGCGTCGGAGAAACCTTCCAGCTCCCTCTGGAGGTCCTCGATGCTGCGACTTTTTTGGGTGGGTAGATTGGAAACAGCCCGTTTCCAACTACCCTCCGACAGGTGTGCATCCGTGCGGGGTTGGGGGGCGCCCACAAAAGTGTGCGGAGGTGCTCCGCGTCCTGTAGGACGCGACGCTCCCTCCCCCTTCCCATCGGGAGCAGGAAACCGTGTCGAACCTCCCTTTGGCCCGAATAAATCGGTCGTCGGGAGGCCTACCTCCGTGCGGGGTTGGGGGGCGCACACTTGCGTGTACGGAGGCAGCCCGAGTCCCTTGGGACACGAACCGCCCTCCCCCTTCCCATCGGGAGTGGTAACCCTGGATGAGGCTGCTGGTTTGCCGTCCTTGGTGCGGCCGGGTTTGACGGCCTCTGGACGGGCTAGCTCCTTGCGGGGTTGGGGGGCGCCCAGTTGCCCAGACGAAGGTAGGCCGCGCTCTTGCGATTGCGAACTACCCTCCCCCTTTCCATCGGGAGCAGCTGTCTTTCTTCCTTCCATTCTGGAAGATGAACGGCGTTCCGCGACGCTACTTGTTGTCGGCTAGTGCTCGACACCGCATTGCTTCCCCCGGGGCATCCGTTTGAGCGGGACCGGGATCAACTCTGCGGCGAAGTGCACCGACGCGAAGTGGCAGGGCGATGGCGGCAGGCGGCGTTCTTGCTCGATGAGCAGGCGATTTTCGTTGGCTTCTGACGAAGGGCAGCGAAGATCACGAAGGGCAGCGAAGAGTTGGTGCGTCCGAGCGGTGGTTCCAAGTTGGAGTCCGTTGGCGTTCCAGTGATGCAGGTTTGCGCGGCGCGTGGGCTTTATCGGTGAAAGTCACGTTGAAGTCGCGCCGCTGCGCGCGGGCCTCTGATTGGTCGGCCGGCGCGGAGTGCTGTGATTGGCCAGCCGGCGCGGCCGGCACGGCGTGCTGTGATTGGTCGAAGCGCTCGGCGTTCTTCGACAGCCGTTTCTCCAGTTCGCTGCGCCAAGCCATAGTGTCGGTTGGCGGCGAAATTGGAGCTTCCTCGGCGGGAGACTCTGGCGAGTCTGTATGAAACTGCAGTCCCGAATGGCCCGGCCGGGCCTGGGCAGCGGGCGGTGAGTGCGTGACTGCAACGTTTGTCACCGCGAACCGTTGAAGGTCGACTGCAGCTTGATTGCGCTCACGCTGCGAGCGCGTACTCTCCTCACTCTTATTCCCTCGCGTAATAACCATCTTGTTTGACGATTTGGGAAAACCGCACTTTTCCCGCTACACAAACGAACCTAAACTAATTCCGATCTGGCTACTCGAAGGACCAAACAATGTAGAGGACAACCGCGGCTATCTTCTACATGGACACTCCGAAACTCAGCGATGAGTAAGGAGCGAGCGGACTGTGATGAGATAGGGAAACTAAAACGGACGAGTACGAAAACGCAAACTAAATCAGACGATATATATTTACACAAATTAACAAATAAACAAAACAACAAGGATCGGAATAACACTTAAATTTACACTTAATTAATTATAGTCTCTGTCTATGAATTTACACACTAAATCGCGGACCGATGGTACTACGCTATACTAACAAACTAACTCGCGGACCGATGGTACTACGCTACACTGTTACAAGATGGTTAATGCAAGAGAACAAGAACTGGAAGTGAACTAAGGCGGATCGATGATCAACGCACTACGT
This sequence comes from Apotomis capreana, assembly GCA_947623375.1. Lineage (NCBI taxonomy): Eukaryota > Metazoa > Arthropoda > Insecta > Lepidoptera > Tortricidae > Apotomis > Apotomis capreana. The sequence goes on along the minus strand of OX392503.1, from coordinate 9,746,642 downwards.
AGACTTAGGAATGACTGTGTTTATACATAAAAATGGCCGTCCTTTTATACAAAACGGTTCAAACTCAGGGGGACGCCCGCCCTGTCTTTATATATTAAATTACTGAAGTTATACATGATTTATCTTAGAAATAACTTATGCTACGGATTGACGTCTATATTATGCACAAAATGTGAGCGTGTTTACGCTGTGGGAGCTCCCGTCCGACTGTGAGGCGTGAAAATACCTAACTATTCTTTGTTCCCGGCAAGAGGCCGTCTCGCTCGCACCGTCCGAGATATACACTCGCGCGGTCACTCTTAACGCGCTGCGCGCTGCGAGTCCCGTTTAGTCGGTGATTTGTCGTGCTCTCGGACGGTTGCGGCCGGGACAATGTTTTACAAAATTACTCTATTTATCGGAATCTATAGTCTTACAAAGTCTTAAATTAATCTATGATTTTTCCTCAATTTTTACGTCGAACGTAAACAAAGATGACTCATCTGTTTTCGACCAAGAAGGGAAAGTTTCCGATGAGTCACCTTTGTCTTTACGTGGTCCTTTTACTAAGATATGACGGTAGCTCTACATGAATAAATGATTATACACAAGGGAAATAAATCCTTTTAGCCACTTTTACGGGCAACAATCTTACATCTAGTTTATAAGTAATATTTATTTATTAATTTCCCTAAAAACTAAATGCTTCGCAAAGCTGTCCGCAACAATTAGGAAATTAAATACTGGCCGGTAAAGTTAATCTATCTAGCTGATTGCTATGAAAAAAAAACTCAACTGCTTTTTGTTTAAAAAAAAATACGGCCATTTCTTTGCAATGCTATTGAGTGCGTTAGCGAAAATGGAGAAAATTGTACTTCGCGCCGTTATCAAATACTTGTGTTTGAAAAATTTTTCTACGGACCAAGTCAATTTAGATTTGCGGGACACTTTAAGGTCTAATGCTCCTCCGTATTCGACAGTCGCACGTTGGTGCGCCGAATTTAGACTTAGTTTTGGCGGATCGTCGTGTCACGGTTCGTTTTATTGCTGAAAATGTAAAGATTTCAACGGGGAGCGTGCATAATATTTTACATGAACGCTTGGGTATGAAAAAGGTATCTGCGCGTTGGGTACCAAGAATGCTTACTGACACGCAAAAACAAACTAGAGTTGAGATTTGTCAAGAAGCTTTGGACCTGATACAGCAAGACCGGGAACTTTTTCTGGCGCGATTTATAACAATGGACGAGACATGGCTCCACCATTACGACCCTGAAACGAAACTGCAGTCTATGACATGGAAAAGGCCATCATCTCCAACTCCGAAGAAATTCAAGGTGGGCCCATCTGCCGGTAAGGTCATGGGCTCTGTTTTTTGGGATGATAAAGGGGTAGTAATGATTGAGTATCTCGAGCATGGAGCCACTATTACGGGCACTTTATATGCTAAACAAATAGCAACATTGCGCAATGAGATCCGCGAAAAACGGCGAGGAAAACTCTCGAAAGTTGTGCTCTTCCACCAGGACAATGCCCCGGCTCACAAGTCCGCCGTTGCAATGGCTGCAATTCGTAATGCTGGGTTCGATATCCTTGAGCATCCTCCGTATTCACCGGATCTCGCCCCCAGTGATTTCTACCTGTTTCCGAGATTGAAAGAATACCTGAGAGGCCAGAAATTTGAAGACGACGATGCGGTAGTCGCTGCAGTACAAGATTTTTTAAGTACTCAAGATGAGACCTTTTTTAAAAATGGAATTTTAAGTTTAGAAAAAAGATATACTAAGTGTATTATGCTCAAAAGTGACTACGTCGAAAAATAAAATGACATTTAATAAAAGTTGTTTATAACATACTCATTCTCACTTTTTATTGAACGCCCCTCGTATATATTACATCTTGATATATTTGAGGTACATGAAGTGACATTACGTGACAAGTTGTCATAAATGGAGTACATAATGTAATATAGTGTCGGGGCCGATGATCGTCGCGTTTATCACGCGATAAATAAGTGACAAAGCTTCTGTCACTCACACTCGGATGTTGTCAAAATGTGACGGATGCTTTGTCACCTATTTATCGCGTGGTAAAAGCAACCATCATAGACCCGCAGTAGATATAGTGGTAATATTTCGGAATGTTAAATTTAGTACTGATTTTAGTAGTTTCTAACAGCTTAATTTTAAATTGATAAGCTCAGCTCTTTAGAGCGTGCTTACCACATGGGTGCGTACATATTTCAGTCAGAAGACAAATCTAAAATTTTGACCTCGAACCTAAAGTTCAATTGTTAATAAAACAATGCTAATCGGTCAAACCTTTTCAACGCCGGACCTTTACACACATGGACAACGGGTCGCGCAAATCACGTAAACATGAAATACGTACGTTATTCATTGTCATAAATATTAGAGGCAAGTGGCGATTTGGGCAGCTGTTTGGGAAGAATGCCGACACGAGCCGCCGGGGTCGCGGCGACCCCTCATTAACTGCGACTTGTGAGAGCGTGTCACGTCGCGCCTCCGGCCGTTTGTGGCTCCTGAGGAATTTCATGTTTTTAATAAATTAATTTCATTTTCATTTGTTGCGATTTAAGGGCCATTTTGAGGACTGCAGGGGTCAGGGGTAAGGTCCCGAATAGAAGGTCTGCGTTGAATTTAACACAGACATTCTATTCGGGACCTCACGATTATAATTATGTCTTCTTGGTGATTTGGCAATTTGGCCATTCAAACTAACCATTTAAAAATCTTATTCAAATGAATATAATATATACTTTATTTTACCTGCCAGAACAACGGCCCTACCGTAACGAATAACTATATCATGACGCCTCCTTCCCAAGTAACTGTAAACTCACCACTACCGTAATCTGAACTGGATCCGAAATCTTCCCCCAGTTTCAGTCAACTCACCAACAACCAACTCTACGGTGCCGTAGAGACTCTAGGATGTGACACGGGAAATCTACCAACACCGCATCTGAATCTAGACCAGAAACCCTCAACAAGCGAAAACAAGAACCCGACCGCACCGAAAGTCTCTATCAACCAACGCAACAGTAAGATTTTTTTAACACGTTCGGGATCCTTCACCAAAACATAGCAGGAGTCTTAAATAAAACCGATAACCTAGAATTAGTTCTCACTGTATTCAATAATAAATCAATAAATATTGATGTAATGTGCCTATCAGAAACATTCCTTCCCTCAGGCCTCGAGAGCAACCTACAAATACCTAACTTTAAGATCGCCGCCCATTTTTCGCGAATTAATATAAGAAGAGGTGGTGTTTGTATCTTGGTTCGGCCCTGGATAGATTACACGGAATTGGATCTCAGTAATATTGCCGTTGAAAATGAATTCGAATGCTGTGGTATTGAAATTTCATCAATAAATTGTATAGTTATATGTCTTTATAGAGTTCCACAATCAAAAGAGGGAAATTTTCTGCGTTTACTAGAGAAGTTTCTAGGCTCTATCACGAAAAAACATAAAAACAAAAGTATTGTTATTTGCGGAGACTTAAATATAAATATAATTAAAAACACATTCACATCAATATTGTATAAGCAACTACTTAAAAATTATAATCTAGTAAATCATGTAAAAACAACAACTCGTTTAACTAGTAAATCACAAACATTTATAACCACATTGTGTCAAATATATCGAAAAGAAAAATTAAAACTAGTACATTCGACTTAGGGTTGTCAGACCATAACGCTCAGACTATACACATAAGAATTAATGAAATACCTAGACCCCATAAAACAATACATGTATTTAAAAGAGATTACAGCGAGGAAAACATAACTAAATTTGTTGATTGTATGGAAAACCTATGCTACGAAGACGTTTATGTTAAACCTGACACAAACAGTGCTTTTGACGAATTGCATGGTCTATTGATGTTATTTCATTCATTGTGTTTTCCTATTGTGAAAGTTTCAGTATCTTCTAAGCCTAAGCAAGCCAAATGGATCTCAAAAAGTTTGAAAATGTGCTCCAAGCGAAAGCGTTCATTATATCTCAAATCACGTATGAGTCCAAGTGCCGAAAATAAGCTTACTTATAAATCATATGCAATGACATTACGCAAATGCGTACAATCAGCCCAGAGGGCTAGTAATCATCGCTTTATAAGTAAAGCAAAAAACACATGTCGAGCGACTTGGGACTTGATTAATAAGAAGGTGGGGAATATTCGACAACCTAACCAAATCAAAAACATTTTAAACAACGGTCACGTTATATCCAATCCGAGTGATATTGCAAATTATTTCAATGAATATTTCATACAAGTATCCAACATATTTCATAGAAGTTAGTTAGAAGTTAGTCAGTCATTAGAGAGTTGTAGTCGCTATCCCGCCTCTATGTTTTGTAACCCCACGACCCCTCTAGAAATACAGAAAATTATTATGAAGTTAAAAAATACAAATTCATCAGGTTATGACGAAATTAACTCCAAAACTCTAAAGCTTTGCGCCAAGTCAATATCCGTACCTTTAGCTTACATAGTCAACCTTTCGATAGAGGAAGGTATATTCCCGGATAGTCTTAAAAAATCAACCATCAAACCTTTATACAAAAAAGAATGATGTTGGCAATTACAGGCCTATCGCGCTAATCCCTGTTCTTTTGAAAGTTTTCGAAAAAGTGATATCGGAAAGACTTACTAATTTTGCAAACAAAAATTCTCTTTTAAATGAAAAACAGCATGGTTTCAGAAAAAACAAATCAACCTCAACAGCAGCGTTTTCATTGCTCAAAGATATTTTAGTGAATGTAGATAGAGGGAGATCTGTAAGCGTACTCTTTCTAGATATGTCCAGGGCATTCGACCTAGTATCCCATAAAAGGCTCTTGGACAAATTAGAATTGTATGGTGTGAGGGGTAATATGCATCGTTGGCTAGAGTCTTATCTACATCACAGAACTCAATGCACAGAAATAGTCAGGCAAGAGGGTAACGCTTTAGTTAATTATAAATCCTGCTATATTAATAATACATTTGGAGTACCCCAAGGTGGCGTTCTCTCGCCGTTGTTATTCTCATTTTATATAAATGACCTCCCGAATGTAACAGACTATCCTGCCGTATTATTTGCAGACGATACATCAATTGTGATACCATGCACAAACGACCAAGAATACGAGCGCGAAATAAATGAAACATTACACAAGACGATCCAATGGCTAGAATGTAATAACCTGTCAATAAATATAAGTAAAACTAAACATGTACAATTCTTGACACGTAGAGGTAAGCGCCAAGAACTAGAAATTAATTATAAAGGAGATTCTGTTGACCAAGACACTAATGTAAAATTTTTAGGAATAATTATGGACGAATTCTGTGACTTCAAAATGCACGTAGAGTATGTTTGTAATAAATTCAACACATTTGTTTTTCCACTACGAAGGCTACGCGAAACGGTCTCGCAAGAAGCGGCCCTAGTAGCATATCATGGGTATATTATGTCGACTCTCCCCTATGGTTTAATTGTATGGGGAAACTCAGTAGATTTGCCTAAGGCATTTGTTACACAAAAAAAATGTGTAAGAGCAATATTCTCGTTAAAACCCCTTGACTCGTTTAAACCAGTTTTTAGACATTATAAGCTTTTGACTCTACCATCCTTATACATATATGAGATGGCTATATTTGTCCGTGGGAACCAGCAGTATTTTAAGAAAAATTGTGATATAATTACTTACAATAACCGGGTATCAAGGCAAAAAGACCTTTTGTCTCTACCTCGAGCACGCCTAAGACAAACCACTCGAAGTCCTTATTTTATGTGTGTTAAGATATTCAATAAAATGAAATAAAATGTCTCCCCTTAACACACTTTAAAAAGAAACTGCACTTATGGCTGTGTGAATTATGCGTGTACTCCGTTAACGAGTTTCTTAGTTTAAATTTTAAATCTAGTGATAAGTAATAAATTTCTATTTAAGTAGATCTAGCTTTAAGTATCTCTATTTTGTTTATCTGTCATGGTAACAAAATTTAGATTTAATATTTGCATGCTTTTTTAAGTAGAGTATGGTGGTTCTTATAATTTGTAAATTATACCAGCTTATGTAACCCATATTCCGCAAATAAATAATCATTTCATTTCATTTCATCTCGAGCGACAACAGAACCCGAGTCATATAGTGAATATGACAGAAGCGAGCAATTATCTATTTGTGACATTTATTTTTAAAATATCAACTTGTATATGTCAATTAATTCAGCTCGTTTTGCAAAATCAATAAACGTACTGAAAAGCCAAGCTATTGTTTATACTACGTAAACGAAGTCCGGGGCAGAAGCTAGTAAGTTTTGTAGGAAACATAATTATGACTCGCGATAGACTCCGATCGGTTTCATTCCAGAGTCCTTTTGAGCGCACTTTGTAGCGCGATACTTAAAAAATGCATGCAATATAGTGCGACCGATTGGGTTTTGATCCCTGTGCGTTCAGAAGTGACAGATCGTGTAGTATTGACTGGAAACGGTAAAGATTTGATTTTCTTTTTGGACATTCGTTGCTCTAATTGGCAGTACGAATTTGTGTCGTTTCAGTGTAGCATACTAATACAGACTATATTACATTTAAATGGCAAGGATATTGACGGCTGCTTAAACCGACGAGTTCTTGAGCGCATCAAACAACGATAAAATAATTTGCAGCTGTTATAATTATGAAAATGACTACGATCCTATGGTTTCATTTCAAAAATAATATGTATATTACCTGTAAATCATTAGCACGATAGTGTTTAGATATTAACTCATTAAAATAGGACGCTAATTCCATGTACACGTCTCTGATATCTCGGAGAGATCCCCGACCGCGTTTGCGCCTCATTTATATGCGACGCCATAGATATCAGGCGTAAAACTTAAAGTGACCGGACAGTAACGTGAAAGAGCTCAAATCAAAAATATCGCGTTTTAATGTCAGTTAAAGGCGATATAACTATACAGGTAACCTGAAACATCGCTTATTAACGGTTTCTCAACGTACACACGAATTAGCGAACAATTTGTATGTACAAGCCATTCTTTTAAATAACTCCAAAAACATGTAACTATCAATACATGATAAAACCCTTACGTAAATATTATATTAAGCCACGTATATCTCGCATCTAGTAAATTATATCCAACAGAATACGACACGGCGCGTGAGTTGATATTGCGCTTACAATATAGACGGATATTTCCGCTTGATGCATTTTTGATGTTTTTCTGATGTGGGTCTATCGCCCTGTACTATCTAAATGTGATGAATATTCAACGCGCTAGAGTTGGATGGATAAGCCTGCTAGCCAACTTTTACGTAAGTATAACGTATTTGTTGCATTTATCTAAATATATAAAAGAAGAAACTGACTGACTGACTGACATATCAACGCACAGCCCAAACCGCTGGTTCTAGAGAGTCCAAATTTAGCACGTAGGTTCCTTATAAGGTGTAGGAGTGTGAAAATTAAAGGGGTGAAATGTGGGTCCAAAGTTTGTATGGAGAAACAAGATAAGTTAGACTATTTTATTCGAAACTTCACAGGAGTATTTCTAACGATAAATGAGTAAACACGTGTTTCAGGTTTTTTGGAAATTCTACTCCTAAAAGGCAAAAATGTGGTGACAAAGTCTGAAAATCAACATGGGTATTGTTCATATGGTTAATCGGGTCGCTGATTACGAAAACCGCAACGATTTTAAAATCCAACGTGGCGGACGTGAATTACCATCTCCCCTGTTAGGGTGAAATGGGGTTGACATTTCTAAATACTAAACCGCTGGTTCTAGAGAGTCCAAATTTGGCACGAAGTTCCTTATAAGGTGTAGGGGTGCACTAAGAGAGAATTTTTCAAAATTCACCCCTTAAAGGGGGGAAATGTGGGTACAAAGTTTGTATGGGGAAACAAGATTAGTTAGACTATTTTATTCGAAACTTCACAGGAGTATTTCTTACAATAAATGAGAAAACACGTGTTTCCGGTTTTTTGAGAATTCAACTCCTAAAAGGGAGAAATGTGGTGACAGTCTGAAAATCAACATGGGTATTGTTATTATGGTTTATCGGGTCGCTGTATCCCGGAAGGAAGAGGGAAGAGGGAATAGTTGGGTTGGTTGATAATCCATAGAAATGGATTATCGGGTTGCTGATTACTAAAAAAAGAATGATTTTAAAATTCAATGTGGCGGACGTGTAATACCATCTCTCATGTTAAATACCATCTCTCATGTTAGGGCGCGATGGGGTAGAAATGTCTAAATAATGTCTAAAAATATGGGTGTCGTTTTTAAACGCACAGCCCAAAACCGCTGATTCATTGAGTCCAAATTTGGACCGTAGGTTCCTTATAAGGTCTAGGGGCGCACTAATAAACGATTTTTCTAAAGGGGGTGAAATAGAGAGATCCAAAGTCTGTATGGGAAAACAAGGTTAGACTATTTATATTCGAAACTTAAAAGGACCATTTGAATAAAATACGAATTATGAAAGGGATAGATAGTGTTCTTTCAGTTGAGCTTTGAAAGAAACAAGAGATTTAGCGCGCCTTAAGCTAACAGGCAAGGAGTTCCATAAACATACAGCTTTAAAAGTAAACGAATTATTATAGAATTTTGAGACGGAAGAAGGTACGGCAAGGAGCAAATTTTGGGCAGATCGAGCAGAAGTGAGATAAGTGAAACGCTCTTTGAGATAGCGGGGAGTTGCAGGATGAAAAAGTATACTATAAAGAAGAGCGAGAATATGAGAGTTACGAACTAAACTTAAACCTAATAGATGTTTAAATTTGTATTTGGTGCCATCTCAATTGTCGTCAAGGCCAGTGCGGGCGGCGCGGCGGGACTGGAGGAGTAGTCATCGGGAAACTTCCTGCAGCTGTAATAAATGCATTCAAGCTTTTCAACAATAAAACGGCTAGACGGATATGCATGAGGGATAAGAAGATAATACCCTAACTTTAACAAATAGCCTAATTTTTAACCTGAAAAAAAGAGCATCGTTCCCGTAGGATAATGTATATTGTATAGGAACGCGGGCGAAGCCGCGGGTTAATGCTAGTTTTTAATAAGACAAGTATTTAGAAATATATTATGTCAATTAATAGAGAACGTCTTGATTGCAAAAGGTGGTGTAATAGATTTTATTTTATATGGATGTAACTGGGTGATTACAACATATACTTATTTAAAAAAAAAAAACTACATATTTGCAACTTTTTTATGAAATGCCCAAGCAATGCCCAGCAGGTCTTAGCATATTAATACCGCGACTTCGTTTGTCACGCAACTCAGCATCATCTGATCATTTGATTTGATTGAAAGGATAATGACAGGTAGTAAAAAGAGTCGCGTATCACAGTTACGCTAGAAGTGCAGAGAGCCCATCAAATAAAAGCTCACAGTTTATCAATATTATTCTGTGGTCCAAAGTAACGGTATAAAATGGTCGCATCCACACTAACGCCTTTATTTTCCGTATTTCAGTAGGACAACAGTGCCCAGAGAGCCCATCAAATAAAAGACCTTCTGTGCATAGATAAAGGCCGTCGGACTGTCGTCGGCCAAATTGAATTTCGTTACGGCGGACTCTGCATAAACTTAATATTAATGTATTTGACTAAGGATAGATGGAGATTCGAATTTTGAGATGTATATATGACACTGTATGATTGTGTTCACGGTTAGTTTATAAACTAACTAGTGATATTATAAACTGACGGATAGGTTAAATTAGGTTAGTTTATAATCTCACTAGATAAATTATAACGGTTTTGTCAGATTTAGGTTCGACGAATATAGGAAAAGGTTTAGGTACTGAATTAAAATTTTATCGAATCGTTCCTTAGTCAGAAACAAGTACATAATTAACAAGAATAAAGACGGGCAACAAATAATATTTTCTTTACTCGAGACGATATCTCTCGAAAAGACAGACAGGAAGAAGATGAATATCGTCGGCCTAAATCGCAAACCTCGTAACACAATCTGACCAAATTTTACAGGAGGCACAAAAAACTTGATTACCAAAAATTTTGCATGAAGACTTGCTTAGTTCTTTTTTTACATAATGTTAAGTTAAATTTAGCCGTCAGATTGCTAAAACCTATTTTTTTGTAATCACCTGAACCTGGAAAATTTGGAGTTACGAGTTTTTCTTGAAAATTTTAGAAAGCTAATCGGGAGTTAAGAGTTTTGCTATAAAAATCCGTATAAATAGAGGATAGATGAATCCTCTTAGGAATTCTCTTCATATTTAGACCAAGGCCAAGGTTCAAGGAGTCATCTCGATCTCCAGTTACTATATTATGTTTGTGTATTAGATAATACTCATTTTCAGTCCACGTGAGAAGTTTGTCTTGAAGAGCACTTGTGGGTAACCTGTTATCAATATTAATATTTATCACTTATTGCTCATGTAGGTAACTCAGCTTCTGGTATAATGTCAGTGCTTATCCCGAAAAAAAAACTATAAAACATCAGCCATAATTTTTTTGCACCACAGATTAAGCGTTCACCACCCACGTCACTAATTAATATACATGTGTTGAAAAAAGCTGATCATGTGCGAGTCCGGGCGCACCGAGGGTTCCGTACACAGCATGAAGGCTCTGAATATTGGTCAATTGAAAAGATAAACTGGATTGAAGGAGAAACTTAACTTTAGCGTTAGTAAACTAATTATCCTATTCCTACGAGTATATTTAACTGATATTATTCCTAGCGATACTGTATTTATGAGAAAACTCAAGGACATGCTCATTAAATTAGCTTCCTATAATATCAATAAGTTTCTTCAAGGAGATTGTTGACCCAAATTACCTTGCCTATTAAGTAATAATAAGTTATTGTTAGTAATTTTTAAACCTTTCTTGTAGATTGTAAACGATAAGATATTGTTGATAAAATATCAGAGTGAACTGTGTATGTGTGAATGACGTTAATTAATAATGATTAAAAGTCATTAATTAATGAAAAAAATGTTTAATACTAAAACATCAGTCGTATATTTGCTACAGTGACAGTTGACATTTCAGATACCCAGCGTGCAAATAACATTGGTTGGTTGACTCAGCTCTTGACTCGCCGTGTTGCGAATGCGAATTCTCCTTGTTGTCACAACCCGTTGCATCCGGGAAACTCAAACTCCGTCCAAATTAAAAAAATACCAATATGTTTCATTTAAATTCAAATAGATTTACGACCTTTTGCTGCAGAGCAAAGGAGTACAGACCAATTAGAAAAATATTGCCCGCCCGCCGCAGACGGGGAAAAGAATGGCTGGAAATATTTAAAAAAGAAAAGGGCGTAGGTATTATGTTGAACGTTGAATGCTCCTTTAGTAATATGGGGAAGAATACGAGTAGTTATGGTATAACATGTAATTACTTATATCGCGGTTATGCTTTAGGCAATCTCATTGCCTGAAGAGAGAGAAAGACAAAACTAAGTTGTTTTAAAAATATGTTGATTTTCTTTTTGTTTTTTTTTTTTTTAATTTGTAGAAACTGTACCTTAAAAAGACATTAAGGCTTGGAATCCTGAACACTTACGCTCCTTTTTTAAACACAATTGTGTGTAAGTATCGCAATGGAAAATAAAATATGATTGACATAACTTTAGTTTTTTTTTCCAATGAATAAAAAACGATAGTGCTAATAATTTGGAGTAAAATTACAATTATAACACTCAACATTATTTTTTCCAATCGCCTATTTACTTAGGGCCCACGGCACTAATTCAACTATTTTATATATCGTCAAATAAGCATTATTAGTAGATATAAAAATTACATATAAATATACATACATACATACATACCTACATAGACTGCTAAACTTATAACCCTTCCTTTTGGCTTTGCCGTAGTCGGGTAAAAATAAGACGCTACCTTATTATTATTTGACAACACGGTTGGCTCAGTTTGCAGACACCTGCCTACTGAGCCGGCGGTCCCGGGTTCGAATCCCGGCCGGGGCAAATATTTTTTGTGATAAAATCGAATAGGTATTTGTTCTGGTGTCATGGATATTATCTATGGGTATATGTATTTATATATTATGTATATCGTCGTCTAGTTCCCATAACACAAGCCTTCTTGAGCTTAATTTGGGACTAGATCGATTTGTGTGAGGTTTTCCGATATTTATTATTTATTATTATTATTTATTATCTCGCGATAAATAAGTGACAAAGCTTCTGTCACTCACACTCGCATTTTGTCAAAACGTGACGGATGTTTTGTCACACTCACATATTTATCGCGTGATAAAAGCAACCATCATAGACCCGTAGCGTAGTAGATATAGTGGTAATATTTCGGAATGTTAAATTTAGTACTGATTATAGTAGTTTCTAACTGCTTAATTTTAAATCGAATAGGTATTTGTTCTGGAGTCATGGATATTATCTATGGGTATATGTATTTATATATTATGTATATCGTCGTCTAGTATCATAGTACAAGCTTTGCTTAGTTTGGGACTAGGTCGATTTGTGTATGTTTGTCCCATAAACATAATATTTAGGTATTTATTTATTTTTTCCCTTTCCTGTCACAAAATCGCAATGAGTGCTATCATAATAGAGCTTCGATTCGATTCGAGCAATGGGGTCATTTCATTTCGGTTAAGGCGAATAGTACGTTAACATTTTTTTTTATACATTTGTTTTGATCTTGTGATGGATGAGCTTTTGTCAAATAAAATAATGTGCTGTAATTAAATAGTCCTTAAATATTGAATTAAAGTTTAAAACATCTAAACTTGAACAAATATTTAATTTTAACGTACCATAAACGTACTTAAGAGGCCGTACCAATAAGCGAAGCTGTTAAGACCTTGGCAAAGGCCATTAATTACTGAGGTCCGCGAAGGCGCCGCACCTACCTCTGGCCGTACATAAATCGCAGATAGCACCGTTGCGTCTGCGGTGCTAAGCTAACTACCTCCATTTGTTTACACCACCTCTGATTACACAGCCAGATACTTACACAAAATTATAGCACGGCATAATTTATGCACGCGCTCAGATGTAGCGCATAATTTTATTATAGCACTGCTATGTTTTTTTTATGTGTAGGTAATGTCCAATAGACAATCTGTACTTTATCGACACTACTCTTACACTCTTTTGTCCGTTAAGGTACAACTCCCTGCGTCGCGGTCGATCGTAGCCGCGCGCGATCGATTGCGTGCGACTGACGCGCGCGGCTTATGCGACAACGGTTCTCGGAAATGAACCTTTACAGGAAAACTACGTTCACAATTTGTTTCACCACAAGAGACTTGAGCTAAAACATAAACATATATATATTTAATTTAATGTGTATACCGCAAACGTACTTAAGAGGCTCCGTACCAATAAGCGAAGCTGTTAAGACCTTGGCAAAGGCCATTAATTACTGAGGTCCGCGAAGGCGCCGCACCTACCTCTGGCCGTACATAAATCGCAGATAGCACCGTTGCGTCTGCGGTGCTAAGCTAACTACCTCCATTTGTTTACACCACCTCTGATTACACAGCCAGATACTTACACTAAATAATAGCACGGCATAATTTATGCACGCGCTCAGATGTAACCCATAATTTTATTATAGCACTGCTATGTGTTTTTTATGTGTAGGTAATGTCCAATAGACAATCTGTATAAATGTACAGATGTCTATAATGTTATGGACACTACTCTTAGCACTGTTGTGTCCGTTAAGGTACAACTCTCTGCGTCGTGGCCGATCGTAGCCGCGCGATCGATTGCGTGCGACTGACGCGCGCGGCTTATGCGACAACGATGCTAGGAAATGCACCTTTACAAGAGAAGTACGTTTACAATATGTTTCAACACAAGAGGCCTACACCATTTATGATTAAACAGCCAGACACAGAATAATAACATGACATAATTTATACAGGCGACCAACTTGCACAAGCTCACATGTATAAACCCAGAATTTCAGCCATAATTTTGGCGATGCTGTGTTTTTGTAATGTCTAATAGACAGGTGCAGCTGTCGTCGTGTATCAAGCGTTTTAAATTTGTAGTTTATAGATACTTAGTCCTTAATTCAACATGTGACACTAAAACCTAGGTATTCGAAATTTATAGACTAACTAGCATTAACCCGCGGCTTCGCTCGCGTGCCTATACAATATACATCATCCTACGGGAACAATGCTCCTTTTTTCAGGATTAAAATTAGGCTATTTGTTAAGTTAGGGTATAATCTGCAATCTGCATTTCCCTGATGCATAACCGTCCAGCCGTTTTAGCGTGAAGAAGTAACAAAAAGTACACAGACTTTCGCTTTTCTAATATTACTGGGAAATACTTTTTATTTTATCATAACTCCACTTTATCAAATCAAACCGAAAACTCAAGCTCTCAAATCAAACGATCTCAGCTTTTACTGTACCAAATAAAGTTCACTTCAAAATCCATAACTCGAAGTGAAGCTAAGACACCGGGATATGTGTGTATTTTATTTTTATAAAGCTTTTATAATGTCCCGAGCCTCCGCTTATCGACTTGGGATATTCGAGATTGGTTTAATGATTCTAAGCCATGTTCTAAGTTACGTCATGTTCTATTGTAAGATATTGAGGTTCTCTTCGTTGATGAATGAAAAATGTATTATTCTGAGCCAGATAAACGTAATTCAGAATTCTGAAATGACTTAACATTATTATTTAAAAGCTTGAATGTATTTATTACGGATGCAGGAAGTTTCCCGATCATTACTCCTCCCGTCCCAACGCGCCGCCCGCCTATAGGTACCGATTGACGACGATCGAGATGCCACCAAATACGATTTTTTTAATCTATTAGGATAAAATAAATGCAAATATGATCGCCCGCAGATTTTCAAGGCGCTCCAAAGAGGTGAAGGTAACATTGTTTAGGGCGTTTTGCACTTCCCTCTATACGTGCAGTCTGTGGGCGAAGTATACGCAACGGGCCTATGGGGCCCTTCGGGTCCAGTATAACAATGCGTTCCGGGTGTTGATGGGACTGCCTCGTTTCTGTAGCGCATCGGGGATGTTCGCGGGGGCGCGCGTGGATTGTTTCTATACGACCATGCGCGCTCGCGCTGCATCCCTGGTGCGCCGGGTGCGCTGCAGTCCCAACAGCATTCTTCGTATGATAGCGGACAGGGTTGACTGTCCCTACATGCTGCACTGCGAGGGATTACACTCCCCGGTCAGTGTTGTTTTGTTTTGATTGTAATTTGTTTTGTTTTAATTGTAATTTGTTTTGTTTTAATTGTAATTACCTACTAACCCTAGTCTGTAAGGTCTAACTACTAATAAAATATGTGTCCTTAGTTACATGAAATAAAGTTTTCTATTCTATTCTATAACGCGGGTCTCTATCCATACCTTAAAAGCAAAAACAGAACCCCCTTATAGGATCACGTGTAGCTGTCTGTCAGTCCGTCTGTTACAACCGATTTTCTGCAAAACTACTGGACCGATTAAATTGCAATTTGGCACAAACGCTTTCAAGAATTTTCATGATCACAAATAAAATTTCAAAATCGGTGGCAACAAACCATAAAAATTACACTACACCCATACTCATATTTAGACATTTCAACCCCATTTCATCCCAACGGGGAAGATGTTAATTCACGTCCGCCACGTTGGATTTTTCGACTTTGTCACCACATTTCTCCCTTTTAGGGGTTGAATTAAAAAAAACCTGAAACACGTGTTTACTCATTTATTGTTAGAAATACTCCTGTGAAGTTTCGAATAAAATAGCCTAACTAATCTTTCATAACTAACTAACTCTGGAACCCAATTTCACCCCTTTAGGGGGTGAGTTTTGAAAAATCCTTTCTTAGTGCACCCTTACACCTTATAAGGAACCTACGTGCCAAATTTGAACTCTCTAGAACCAGCGGTTTAGTATTTAGACATTTCAATCCCATTTTACCCCAACAGGGGAGATGGTAACTCACGTCCGCCACGTTGGATTTTAAAATCGTTGTGGTTTTCGTAATCAGCGACCCGATAAACCATAAAAACAATACCCATGCTGATTTTCAGACTTTCTCACCACATTTCTCCCTTTTAGGGGTTGAATTTTCAAAAAACCTGAAACACGTGTTTACTCATTTATTGTTAGAAATACTCCTGTAAAGTTTCGAATAAAATAGTCTAACTAATCTTGTTTCCCCATACAAACTTTGGACCCCCATTTCACCCCTTTAGGGGGTGAGTTTTGAAAAATCCTTTCTTAGCGGATGCCTACGTTATGACATCTACCTGCATGTCAAATTTCAGCCCGATCCGTCCAGTGGTTTGGACTGTGCGTTGATAGATCACTATGTCAGTCAGTCAGTCACCTTTGAGTTTTATATAATATATATAGATAGTTATACATACTACTAAATATATTGCGATTATTCGACCTGAACCGTAGTAACAATTGCTTTGTCGTGCACCTATAGTTCTCTGTCGCGCGACAAATACTACATGTCACTTTCCTTTTAATGTCGTGAGAGCAAGACAGGTGACACTGAGTCGCGTTACAAGCGAAGCCGCCGCGGCAAGACTTGCTAATTCCTAGCCATACTGGAGCCAGCAATATATCTTAATTAACCTTATTTATTATATCTATAGAAGATAAATGGTTAAATCTCGTCAGCTGTCACATAATACAATATTGCGGCTCGAATATAAAAAATAATTTCGTTACGTATTTCTAAATTAAAATTATTGCTATGCTACGTCGAAATTAATAGACCATGCGGGCCTATGATAGTTGCTTTGATCAGGCGATAAATAAGTGACCAAGCATCTGTAACTCACACTCGTAATTTGTCAAAACGTGACCAAAGCAATCATCATAAACCCGTGGTAGATATAGTGGTGATATTTCGGAATGCTAAATTCACTTATTTATCATAATTATGATAAGCGCAACCGTCATATTTAGGCCCCATGTAGCTACATGGTTAGCAGCTGCTAACAGTGTGTTGTAGTCATATTTGCTTCAAGAAATTTATTGAACCAGCACTCGTTACTGTAACGTACGTCAACCAGTCTCGCCATAAATAATCAACAAGCAATCCCCAGCACGACCGATTCCAATACAGCATTCGATTACATGCGGCCTTCCTCGAAATATATTTAGTCGATAACCAAAAATGCCCCGCGACTGACGAACTGGAATACTGTCCATCGATTGTAATTCTATGTGGTCAGTGTTGCTAATTATGATATTCACCGGTTAAAATGATGTACCGAATTTAATCATCTCCAAATAGAGCTCTAAATCTACAAAAAGCGCTAAAAGCGACGATAGATTGGAATTCTTTGTGGTCAGTATTGCTAATTAGGATATTCACCGGTTAAAATGATGTACCAAATTTATAATCTCCAAATATGCTAAAATCGATAGCCGATGTGCCAAATGTATAGTCTACAAAAAGCGCTAAGCTAGTT
This sequence comes from Apotomis capreana, assembly GCA_947623375.1. Taxonomy (NCBI): domain Eukaryota; kingdom Metazoa; phylum Arthropoda; class Insecta; order Lepidoptera; family Tortricidae; genus Apotomis; species Apotomis capreana. The sequence continues at coordinate 9,729,195 of OX392503.1, read as the reverse complement.
GAGAGTAACTATAATAATAGCATATTGGTAATATCAGATACATAAAAACGTATCCTATGTCCACTAGTGGACTGATGCGGGCTGATAATTTACATTTAGATTTATTTATTTCATAATATAATGTAAAATGTCAATATAAATTACGCTAAGTCAATTTACATGTAATTAAACTATAATCGTCACATAGGTACATTAATATTATGTAATAAATAGATAATCTATGACACTAGTAACCTGAGCGAAATTGATTACAAGACAGATACAATAATTACATGCCAAAACAAATTGAGATAATTAATATCAAAGAAGCTCATTAGAGGATTGCTAAAATACAAAAATAACACTGTAAAAAATAACACTTCCGGTGTTATATTTACAGTGTTAATTTTTGTATTTATTGTTAGTTTTGTATTCATTTTTGTACTTAATACAAAGTCAAATTAAAAAAAATTGAAATTAGGTTAAAAGTATCTTTTCAGTATTGTCAGTATATTTAATGTACTTACAAACCTAGAATATGAATAAAACAATGTCAATGATGATGATGATAATGAATAACAGTGCATTAATTTCAACTCCTTTGGGAAATGTATATCAAAATAGATAGCGCCTTTTTCTACTCCATGAACGTAGAAGCACGTTCTAGTAAAGATTAAAATTGCAGTTCGCGAGCTAATTAATCCGGCGGAGATATACCTGCAGCGAATTACTGCAAACTCACTCTGCTTAGCTGTATTCTCACAGGAGTAAACTGGCTCGATTTATATTAGTTGTAAGGTTTTTTTTTGAATTTGCGTTAAAAGTTTTTAGCTCTATTGGGGGAAAATGTAGGTTTTAAATTTATATTTGCACTATCTTTGTTTATCATTCTAAAGTCTGGGGTATTTTTAAATTATGGACGTTTGCCTTGTTGCAGTCAAGTCTTAAGTTAAAGGAAAATAATACAACGCGATAGACTATTCTCTTACACAGCATCGCTATAATTTAGACATCGTTCTCTTTGTTCCGTAACGGCGGGACGGATTTGAATAATTATTTAATACCATCCTTTGCCCGCGGCTTCGCTCACGTCGATCTCGTCATCAGATCTTCACCAAATTTTAATGGGACCAATATGGAGATACCTGCTCTCGAACAAAAAAAAATCCATATTGGTTCATAAAATGACAGAATTCAGAGATAAGAAACATGAAAAATAAACATAAGAAAAAACACGATCGAATAGAGTACCTCCTCCTTTTTGATATTGGTTGTTATGTAGCAGTTGTGTATGTTTATGTTTAGTTGTTTATGTATGTTTTATAAAAATTATGTTGATTGATTTTATGAATTCGTCAATTTGCGCACAGAGCACACAAACCAGATAGGTACAGAAATCAATCTACATACAAGCGCGCTCGAGCAAACGCACACATAGACATTGCTCACGGACACGATATCTCGGACCAGTTCGGACCAGTGCGAGCGCGAGTGCCATCCGCTTGACACGCGCGTCTCGAAAATGTATCAAATTTAGTTCAGCCGTTTGGGTGTGAAAAAGTAACAAACATACACATAAAAACACTCACAAACTTTCGCCTTTATAATTTTATCGCTATTAATAATAAAATCTTTCTTCCAGTATCATTCTGGGAAAATAGAAAATCATAAAGGTAGCAGTTTCATTCCGCGCACCCCTATCAACGGGGCATGATTAGCAAATAATCAATGGAATCGTTTGATTCCTTGCAAATGGCCGCCGCTCAGGCATTCCGTTCAATTGGCAATCCCTCGACATGAGCGGTGAAGCCTTTGGCAAATACCGATGCATTCCCGACGCCAGTCGGTCAAAAGATGAGAGTTGGGTAAACAGAAACTCGTTCATTTTATGATCTTTGGCCAATATTTTTGATAAGGGTTGGTATATTTCTTAAGCTTAATCGGTTCGTTGATTAAGTGATAGTAATAAAAAGTTATTGATATTACCTAATTAATGTAGCCAAAAATTGATTTGGTGAGCTTGGAGTTGACTAATTGGGTTACACATTTTTAAATTAAATACTTAATATTATCTATCGATCGTTTCAAATCCGCGTACGTTTAACGTACCTAGGCGGATTTGAAACGATACAGTGATAAACGTAGTTCGTTCACTGAACGTACTACATTTATCACTGTATATAAATAAAATAAACTTATTTAAACCTAGAGGCAAGGTTTACGGACGTGATCGTAGAAAAAAATCATATTCTGTAATAAATTAAAATTACGCGTAGATAGAATTGCTATTAAATATAAAATCTATTTCAACGAAAACGTTAACCGTTTATGCTATTTCTGTAAGAAACTATTTTTATAACAGCATGACTGAGCCGGACTTCAAGTTGAAAAGGATTTCAAACAGAAAATGTAGGTCTAAAATTCTTTCGTAAATCCGTCCAACAGATGCGTCCTCGTAGGGCTCATTCATTTTAATGTAAGTAATATTTTTATTGAAAGCGTGAACATTTTTACTTAAAAAATGCAATGCGTTTAAACTAACAGAATTCCAGTTTTATTTGTATTTGTAGTATTGTATTATTTTTTCGTGAAGAAAGTAAAACTTATAAACGAAGAGTTTATCAACAATCTTGGCATTAGGACAAATATAATGACAGTTGTAAATATTTTTTCTCAAACGCCTGTTATAACGCACGTTGTAACAGTCTTCGAAGTCTCACGTTTCGGGCGGAACAACTTGAGAGAACTGTAAAAGAATTTCATACAATATTGAAGCTGTAGGCCATTTTTTTAAACATGGCGTCTGTTCATGAACACATGAACAGGCTAAACAGCCGAATTATATTCTTTTTGAGTGGTTTATTTTTTATTTCATTGCATATTATGTTTGAGAAAAGCACTATACGTGCCTTAGCCGAGAAAAGGGCTTGCCGGCTTCGTACAACTATCCGTCTAAAGGTACCTACTCACCTGGCAAGCCTCTTTCCCGGCGTCTTCAGTAATGTACTATTAGATATTGCAATACATTTTCAAATAAAACTTGGCACATCGCTGTATTACGTACCTACATAACTAAATCCCCCAGAGAAATATTTTGCTTCGATTTCTTCCGCAAGAAATATTTCAAACTAAATATAAGTAGGTACATTAACAGCACCCACGTTCTCATGTAAAACTTCGGCATAACCATGTGATTATACCCACGTTGTGATGAAGTGCCGATTCTGTGCTCTTAGAAAAAGATCGTCTTAATTTCCGCACATCGATCATACGAGTGACAGGAAAAGGGTCTTCTAATTCTGATAGATCACAGACATATTTATTTTACTCGACCTGTGGCCTTATTGTATAGCTGACGATGGGCTTGTGAAAAATATGTAGTCATAAATATTTTAAGCTAGTAAGAGTATGGCGGATATCATCATATTTATATTTCGAATCGTGATAAATTGTGATTAATGTTCAAATTCACTTTTACCACGAGCAAATCCATTTTTCCTTCATGATTTCAATTTTTGTTGTCTTTTTTTTTTGTAAATAGTGAAATACCACGAGTATTTCAATTGTCGAATGTGCCACATTGTGCGATTCAAGTATTTAACCAATAAACTAGGTAGGTACTTAAAATTGTAAAGGTTAGTAAATGTTAAATACTCACACTTAAACATATTTTATGTGTAGTAGCTGTAGTTATATCAAATGATTGATTGATTCAATAGTCTGGAAAACTCGCACGTAAAACAGTCATTTTCGTACAAGTAAAACTTACGATTACAGAGTTGTGCAACTCTAAGAGCGCCGCCTAAAGTCTAAGCGAACGTGAAAGGTGTCGAGCCCGGCGGAGCCGAAACACGCCGCGCAACACTTACGGGGAAATTAAAGTTTCACTACAGTTAAAAGCGCACTTCGATTTCAGTACCCTTACCATGAGTTAATGGGACCATACGCGCTAGCGTAAACTTGTACGGACAATAGCACCCCACACAAAATAGGCGCATTGTATGACGTTGAGTTGTGGACTACTAGCCCGCCTAGTACAGTGCCCCTAACGGTTACTTTGTAGAACTACAATTATCTATACAAATCGTTTACGGCGTCGCTAGGGAGTACGGTCATTGTAAACTCAAGGTAAGGGTACAGAATCACTTGCAGTAGGGTAGAGCGGGGCTTAAAGGTCCGCGGGTAAAAAGGTCCACCATACCTAACTCCGAAATTAAAAGTTCGTTTGACATCGAAGTGACTCGACTGTGAGGGGTTTGCGGGGGGAGTACGCGTGCCGCCTCGCGCAGTGCGCTGGCGAACGCCGACCGGTCTATACAATATGTCTGAGTCGAGAAAAATTCACGTAATTAAAATATTGCAGTTCATTTCCTTTTTGTCTACTGCTTTTATTTAAACCGTTAGAAGTGTGAGCTTGTTCTATACATGGTCATTTTATATATGGTTTCCTGTTAAGATGGTGTAAATCTAATGCAAAAATTGTTTTCTGCGTTATAACCTTGAAATGAAACTAAGTCACTTCGGGGCATAAAGATCCATAAATTTTAAATAATCCAAGATATTAGAAATAACTCAAGTTGAGTGACTATTTTTGTTTTGTTTCGTTATGATTTCATGTTTTAAAAGAAGTTAATTTTAAATGGGTATTCTATACCATAGGTTATATATGTCTGAGACCAAAAAGTGAATCACAAAAGACTTAATGTCACAATCTAAAAATTGTGCCATAGTTGTGTTTGGTAGAAAATATGTAAAAATAAAATTGAGTTGATTTAACATTCCTTTCTTTTATATAGCTGTTTTAAATAACTACACAATGCCATATAAATTTAGTGGTCCTTTATGCCCCACAATCGGGGCAAAAAGGTCCAATCGACCCAACTATCTATATTGTTAATATCTGGCTTGGAGTTGAAAATTGGTTATTTTGAAATATTGTCACTAATAGACGAAGAACTAAGCTATCCATTGCTATTAAAATCTTTTCCGTAAACAATATAAGTTAGCAGTTGCCACCAAATATATGTAAAATGGCCCTTTTTGCCCCGCCCTACCCTATTACGTTACGAGTAGATTTGTTAAGCAATCAAAAATTGATTTAGGTGCAGAAGTAAACTCACATTATGAATATACAGCGTATATATTTGATATTACCGCAAACTTTACGGGGTGAGTATAGGCATTTATAATATAATATATTGGACATTCAGCACGCAATGTATTTGTTTGTTGTTGTTTGCTGACAACTGATGTGATGTGACAACTGTCATCCATTGCTCATGCCATACATTGCTGCTCAGATTTTTTTCAAAAATTAATTACGCTATAGCAGTTAACGCTAAATGAATGATTGTTATAAATATCAGATTATAACACTATAACCTCGGTCTGGCTTCAATTTGCGGTTGTATCAAATATACACGCTGTATATTATAGGTAGGTATTAACTTCTACATTAGTGAAAAGATAAAATAACTAGAGTTAAAAACGCACTGATTTATTAGAAAAAAATATTCCGGTTAATAAATAGACTGGTTAAACAATCCAAAAGAGATTTAGGAAATGAATAATACTATCAATATCAACCCATATATTCGTTGTTTAGAGTAAATTTTTGTGTTTTTAAACTAATTACTAGCGGTTTAATAAAATGTTGAAGAGTTACACTTACTAAAATAACTAAACATTAACTAAAATACTAACATATTTTCTATAACAACTAAATATAAGCGATTTATTAATAATCAAAGTTTAGCTTGACGCCATAAGTTATTCAGAAAGTTACTAAAATAGATTTAATGTGGGCTAATAACTGCGAATATGTAGATGGCGTGGGCGGGCCCAAAGCTCGTAGATATAGTGAACAGGCGCTGGGCGTCGACAGCGGAACACGCAGCAGGACTTCAAGAATTTTCACCTAATATCCATTTGCTGCTTCTGAACCTAATAATATCCACATGCGCAACTTAATGTAACTGCGACTGAACCTCGCAAATCTCTTTAGTGGGCGGTTCTCAGAGTAATGTACTTCAACAAAAAGCGAACTTTGTGTATTGAGAGTCAAAATTAGGAAAGTAAAATCAGCCTAGCAGATATCGAAGCAAGTGTTCTTAATTCAAATTGAGTAGCACAAAAGATTATGTAACTAACAGTTAAGACTCTAACTACATCTCTGTAGTATAATAAAACCCCTCCAATAGTCATTTAAGTTTTTTGCTTTTTTTTTCAGATAATATGGATACATTTAATTACATCCGCCGTTTACACCGTCATTTTCAAAGAACAATCAATCAAAATTGTCCGCTCTGTATCGATTAAATGGTGAAATATCAATCGAATAAGACTTGAAGATCCGTCAATTCAAGCACTGTCATGTCAGTTGAATAATCGTATAATAACGACGGTGGAAAGGAGAAACCCCTTAAGCGACATTTTCAATGAATTTGAGTTATATACATATATCGTTGGAATCAGCTTTTTTTATGCGTCTTTTAAGCCGGGTTACGTAGCGATCTGATGACTTTGGTGTCGGTTAAGGTAGCTTATAAATAGTGGATCGATTTAAAAAACACCCAGTTATGTGACACATAATTTGATTTAAATTTGAACTACATCACTTAAACTACTCACAATTTTATACGTGTTAGCTTAAAGTTTTTTTTAAAAATTGCTTGAATTTGTAGCAATAGCGTTAAAGTTTTGTCGGTTAATTGATGGTCACAAAATTTACGACAGTATTTGCTCCTTCAAGCGACGCGTTGAATTTTGAGCATTTATGTCGCTTATAGGTAATCTTTAAGCCTGATAAGAAGTAATAAGACATTAGCTATGATAAGAGAACTTATTTATTAAGTTATGTTGATTTGTATCCCTGCCTTTAAAGTTTAAAAAAATATGTTTGCCATTACTAGTATTATTATAATAAATTACTAGTTATTATTAGTGTTATTATAATAAATTACTAAGACTGATAGTAAATTAGGAAAAACACAAGAATAATTAAAGAAAGTGGCAACTTGAAATTTAAATAAACATTGTCGTTTTTCTTTCTGTTTCTATTTATTTATTCATGTTTACCCTGTACATTCCTGTTTTTTTTCCCGGTCTTGGGTTACTAGGTACCCATTTAAGATGACTTAACAACAATTGGGTTTATATTGTATTTAAAATACCTATATAATTGATTATAATAGTTGCATAACACATTTCCGGACCACAAAATGTCTTTAATAATCATGAGAAAATGTTTTCCTCACTATAGTTGCTTAAAGTAATATTCTAGTAATAAGTATAATATAAAAGGTCGTTTAATTGTTTTTTTCTAGTATCTGCCTAAAAATTGCAATGTCGCTTAGAGGGTTTCTCTGGGTATTTTTCCAGGTCAATTTAAATTAAGCGACATTTATATCAGAAGATTCTAAGTTTTTTTCAATAACTTTACTATTGGTGGATAGGTAATTAAAATTTAATAAAATACGTCCATAGAGCTGAAGTCTCTAAAACGACTAGAAAAAAAGTTACGATTTTTAGAAAATTAATACTTTTAAACGCTCTCCTGTAAAGTTAGCAAAATGTCGCTTAAGGGGTTTCTCCTTTCCACCGTCGATAACATAATAATGTAAGTAGGTACAAATATGATATAATCCACAACGGATTGAACGTGGTTAAAACTCGATCGACCTCAATGAGTACCCTGTTTAATGGTTCTACGCATTTTAATTAACCTTCCAATCTAACATAAATAAAATTCAAACATAAATCTTCGAAACGATCAGTTCCGTGACATTTTTAAAGTTAGGTTTTATTTTATATTGGAGTTCAACAACCCCAATGAACTTTCCTAATCTAGGAATGTAGCCCTTAGAGACGGAATAAATCTGTAGCTTAGGAAAGCTAATAAACAATTGAAGAGCGCTAGACCGGACATGTTAGGAGTTAAAACGTATAATAAATGCTACCCAGTAGGTACCTGTTCTATAATAACGCAGCAAAAAGTGTTAATTATGTTTTATTTTATAGGAAGTGAACAGTATTTTCTTCTAGCCAGAATTTACGATATTACTCACACCAACAGGGCTTTTTTGCAATTGTCATGTGAAACATTAAGAAGGTGATGTAAATTAATATCAATGATTCTGTCCTCATCATAGAGCAAATGACCGTATCTCCAAAATATAACTATTGACTTATTTATACCTGCGTATATCTAGAAACATTGAGCATTAATTTACCTATACACATTCACACAAAATTCTACTCTAGAATAAGTAGGGATGTGACAACTCGCAAAATCTTTCCACAGTCAAGAAATGACCGAACTAAAAAGATTCAAAGGAAGGAATTCGATGTAGTGAGCCCCTGGAACGCATGGTGAAGTCTGTTTCAATTTCACGGGGCGTTTGCCGCGGCGAAGACGCCCAGAGGTGTCATTCCACTGAGAGAGACCCAACTTATGAGTTGTTTATTTTTTGTGAAGAAAATTTACTTTGTTACAGGGTGTTTTGTCTTGTCTTTGTGTTTGTGTACTATTATTATTTTGATTATTTTATTACGTAATGGAAACTTATTATGGATATTATTTCTTGTAACTTCATCACGTTATCTGGCGTCTGGAATGAAATGTATGTGTATTATTGAAGGAATTCTCAAAGAAGTTGTCGAATTTAACTTCGAATAGTTAAATTTTACTTCGATTCGGAATCAGATGGCACTTATCAGGTAGCGTGAACATCACGGATTAATTCTACATAAATAACCTGGTTAAAATGCCTTGGAGCATATCGATCGCTTTACAATAATAAATAGCCTGATGCACTCTTAAGAAACAAAAGTAAGCCCCCAAACTAGCAAATAATGGAAATATTGCCAAGTGAGTACACTATTCCACTTCATTGTGCAACGGCTGAGTGCAAAGGCGTGTCGACGAACGGGCGCGGGCGTGAAAATTCTGCCGGGATGGGCCCTAATGCTTCCGACTTGGCCGCCTCTTGCGGTCACCGGCCGATGTGTTACTTAACTTTCGAGATCTACGTATGTTCAGGGAGATATAACTATTGAAAAACGTTGAAAACACACTGCTTGGGAACCTCAATCCCTCAAAACAAAATAAAGATGATCTTTGTATTCCATAGCAATTCAAGAATGTGCTTACGATCTAAACTCTCCCAGCATGCATGGATTGGTTTGGTTGGGCCCTAATGCTTCCGACTTGGAGTCTCTTGCTGTCAATGTGTTACTTCACTTTGGAAATCTTTGCGTGTATGTTTACGAAAAAAGCCTTGGAATATAGATTTATAGAATTAAGGAAGGAATCGAAATATATGTGCATAAATTTAAATACATATTTTCATGCTTTCGAAATTAAAACTACTTAAAGTGTAAATTCTGCCAGGTTGGGCCTTAATGCTTAACGACTTGGCTCCTATTGCGGTCACCGGCCGATGTGTTACTTAACGTTTGTTTCCGAGTTCACTGTTTTCTAGTTTCAGGGGTTCAGGTCCGATACAGTATAATTATCCAAACTGACAGACAGTTGATGACTCGAGCTTATTATGTATGGTTTTCGATATTTTTGGGCGAAATGGAAAGCAGGCGCGAGGCGGTTTCGTTTTTGCGAGTTTTAATTTTCAGTGTAAAAATAATAAGCATGTTCGTTGGAGAGCCAATCCAGATGGTATTCGGAGCGACTTCGCGAACTCATTAGTGGACGTATGTACAGTCCGACGGACGCGTGATTGACACGGCGGAAATGATTCCGCCCGCCGGCGGCGCCGACGTTATCTCGCAAAATGGTACTGGCCCATTTGTTGAGTATATTTGATTTTGTACTTGATACCGTAAACAAAATGGCTTTTGACCGGGACCTTGTTTGCGGGTGTACAATTTATTTGAGAGGTTTTAGTGAACGGTTCATGAAAATGTGACAGAATTATACGTAATAATTTACGAGAGAATTGAATGAACAAATAAGTACATAAAGTAGTATAAATTACCACCAAACTAGCTGTTAAATAGCCTGTTGACCCCCCCGTCCCCCTTTTTCCATACTATCAAATTCACGTAAAGTTTGCACCTGGCAACTATGGCGTCGAATACAAATGAGGTCCAAACTTAACGTAACCGATTTATACAAATCGAGGTTTCGTCCCCGTCTGTACCCTCTTCCAATACTTAACCAATCTTCAAGAAATTTTAGGAATTGAAAGGGAAGAAAATGTTATGTGATTCATTTTTTGCACAAATTATGTATAGAATTTGTGTACTAGGTGCCCGGTTGCGGCGGAATTTCGGCCAAAAATGACGTCTCACACACAAGTTTATAAGAATAAACGCAAATATTAAAAACCGTCCGACACAGAACGTTTCTTTCTCATTCAGTTCCTAAAATTTCGTAAAGATTGGTTAAGATTTGGAGGAGTATGCTGGAAGTTGTATGGAAAAATAAGCAGTGATATTCCTCTCTGATGGGTTGGGTTGGCTCTCCAACTAATATGAATAACGTCGACCGATTGCAGCTAAAACGCTGCACTTTACCCATCATGCCAAATAAAATTAAAATTAAAAGTAAACGTATAAGGTATACTTCAATAAGGCTCCTTAAATCGGTCCAAAATGCTGATTGTTTTAGACATTTTTGTCTATGATCAAACATGTTTCTTAACATATTATCGATGTTACTACTTATAGAACAGGCGATTACGATTTATTGGTATATATTTGAAACCTACAGTTTGAATTTTTTATTGATAATTTTTGTTTCAAAAACTACTCGAATTTGACAAAATTCACGCAAAAAACTGTTTTTGTTTTTTGTTTTTTTTTTTTTTTTATTTTAACTTTATTGCACAAATCAAAAGTCAGTATACAAATGGCGAATGCCCAATGGCATAAGTATTTGTTATAATATGAAAAAATAAATTTGAAAAGGAATAAGGCCTCTTAATTCGTTATATTGCAACTTGTAGAGATGAATGAAACATAAACGGACGTTTTTAGTCCCTAGCAAAAGTACCAGTTTAATAGACTGAGCAAGCGAAGCGTCTTCTCTGTTTCAGCTTCGCCAAAATTTATTTCGTATCTCCGGATGTTTGGGTGTTTGGATGTTCAGATTTCCGGCTGTTATCGCCTACAGGCCACATTTCTCAACCGACTCTCATGAAGTCTTATATAGAAATCGAAAAATAGTATACAAAAATTTTTTGTTGGCTCAGATTTTCGAAATATAACAAAATGGCGGATATATGGGGGTTTAAACTGTAAAAAATTACAAATTTCATTAATTTCGACACAAACTCGCCAGGTCTACAGCTAACAAAGTCACTTTAAGCGTCGATTAAGCTTTTGTTTTATGTTAAAATTGTGACAAGTCAAAGCCTTGTAGCATAAATTACTAGTTTTTGTTTAGGTATGAGCTTATTCTAGGCATCAGATAATCGTATCGAGAAGCGAAGAAAAAAAAGCATACGTCGGCGTCAGTCGTCAGATATCAATTTGGATAACATTTTTCATGTGGTAAAATTATTATTTGCGAAATCCTTAAAAAACACAGATCTTAATATCTGAAGCTACTAGAATATAACACTCTTGATACAACTCAAGTGTTATTAGTATTTTTCTTATTTTCGTTTACAATGTGCCAATTTGACTTCACAGGGCATAAAAAATAACAGCCGTCTCACAAATTGGCTGAGCAATATTCCAGTGCCTAATTCCAAAGGTTCTTCTTTTTTAATAAAACTCGACGCGATACGTAGCACCAATTTCCTAGAGATGATACCTTTGGGTAAAATAAACTGTTACAACAAGGAGCGCTAACCCGAAAAATCATTTCGTGAAAACAACTGGAATCTGGAAAGAGAATGAATTCGTACTTTTGTTGGAATGAATTTGTTATTTTCTTTAGCTCATACATTGTTATGAATGTCAGTTACTAAGCTAACATTGAATATATTGTGGGAAGGATTCAATACCAAGTAATACGTTTACTGATTGCAAAAAAAAAAACACTTGTTTTTTCACAAGTTGCTAATATACGGATGGAGCACGATACGATCAGTGCGCGAAGTTTTAGCAAACGCACCTTGCGATTTTTTTAAGCAAGTGAATTGATCACTGAATCGAAGATTTTTTTTATATAAATTACTACCTGTCTTTGTGGCTTCAAAACGTCAAAAATTATACAAAAAACTTACCTAGCTAAATTGAAACAAAAAAAAACGTGTTTTTAATACAGTTAATTATTTATTTTCAACAATACAATAGACATTAAGATCTTGTCTAAGCAGTTAAATCCTTGTATTGTAACGCGTACATTAATTCATTAATGTGTAGAATTAGGGATGTATCCTGACCCTCATCAAATTATAGAACAATGGAAACTATTCTCATCAAAACATTCCACTGTTTTGCTTTGTCATTTATTTTTCTCGAATTCAAAAACAAAACTTACTAATTGTAATGTGCGCTGTGAAAGGGAACAATAGCTTTTATAGCACGAATTTCTCAATGCACAGTCTTTTTGTTATAATTACACATCTAAGTTTATATAATTTTTAATTTATTATGCTTATTTAAATAAAATATTATTGTTTATCAAGGACTTGATAAAAAATAAACTTTTCACCTCACTCGCTCGGAAAACCTCCGTTTATAGGGCGAAATCTGCGTGCAAAAGTCTATTTTATCCGCTAGCGTGCAAAAGTCATTTGAATTTCGAACACGACGATTTTGATTATCTGTGGTGCATGTAACTTTTTTATATTTAAGACTCCTTCAACGCGTGACTGATTTCATCAGTCGATAAATCTTCGAATAACTATTCAGAGCACGCTAATAAAGGGCGATATGGTCTGGCCGGCTAAAATCATATACTGTACGTTTGAATACTTCTTTTAAAAAAAAATACACCTACAATATCACGTCCAGAAACCTGGTTTGTGGTTACAGATTTTTGAGTTTTTATGTTTTCTACACTTTATTTTATGTTGAATATGTTGATATATATTAATAGTAAGTATTTCAGTTTCATTTACATATTTTGACTAATAAATATATTAAATACATCACAAATTTTAATATTTATTTGATATAAAAGTTGAAACATAAGAGTATAATTTCTGAACGCACCCGAGAAAAAAAAATAATAATTAAAAAGTTGGAAGTTTTCACAATTCACGTAAACAACGTAAATTTGTTCTGTGGAGAATACATACTGTTGTCTTACTTTATAGAAATATCGAAAACAAGAAATTTGAGCCCAATTTGGAGTATTTATTCAATGCTAAAAGCCTGCATTAAAACAAAAAAGGATTTGTTATAAATATTTGGAGACGATAAGTAATTTACCGAAACTATTGGCGTTTTTAAAGAAGATAAAGCCGAATTAATCTTGTGCGGATCCCATCGTCCAATAACTTCCAAAGCAAGTGTTATGAAAAATACTTCCGAGTGGCCAACTAATCCTTCCCAGAATGCCATTCTTCCACATTCACAACGAATATGTCAAGTAGTTTCAAATACAAATATAATATAACAGTGCTTAAGAAAAACTCAACGATAAAATATACACGACGGTAATACAAATTACGGCCATATTTTTAATATGTGCGTCTCTCGTATTTATTTAGTTTGGATTTGAGTGTGTTAATGTTTTAAATTTGATGTGTTAAATAGAAGGCAAAATTAAATATGATTATTTTTATGTTTTAAGTAATTGTTTTTCTTGAACTTCCATTTTCCTCGCTGTAGTGAGGTGAAAAGTTGTGTGTTCCGCATAGCTGCAAAATTATTTTGCTTCTCGTGTCTTGAAAGCTTCGCTTGCTCAGCTTTCAATTTCAACAGTCGCGCCAAATAACAACTTTGCAGCCTTGCATAACAAATAACTATTGTCAGTCCCGGAGCGACGGATTTTGTAATACTGATGGTCGCGTTTAATGAATGAACATTTACCATGTGATAAACGCGACCATCAGCCATAATTAAAGAAGAAATGTACCAACAGATGTTTGATTTTTATTTTTTTATTTTCGGTAGTCGGCATTACGCAATCTGTCTTCTGAACTAGAAAGGCAAAAGAAAATTTAAAGCAATTGAACGTTTATACATCCGACAAAATACTACAACAGATTTAATAAAGCAGCATTAGGCGGTTGTCACACTGCCGCCGCGTCTCGTTGCGAGACGCGGAGCTACGGACTCGCATGCGGAGACAACGCATCAGCGTCCGAGTTTTCTCTGCATCTCCGTCCGGAGCTACGCTGCACGACGTCCCGCGTCCGTCGTTCGTCGTTACTTCCGTCTCACGTTCATTTCACATTCGAACGTCAGAGTGAAAACAGTTCCTATATTTGGCGATAAAATGGAAACGGACCTTATTCAGAACGCTGCGATGATACTTTCAGTTTGGTTTTTATACAATCGAGTCATAAAACGCAGAAAACACTGGGTACATCCCTATTTACAAACCAGACCTATAAATGGGTCTTTTGCTAGAGATTACCAAGATTTAAGGCAACACGAAGAATTTTTTTTTAATTTCACCCGTGTGTCAACCGCGTCGTTTGATTGTCTTGCTTTTTGCACACGGTCACTATATTCGTTGCATTTCATATTCCAAATTGCTGGACGACTTTCAATTTCAAAAGTAAACTTATCGATGTCGATATCCATTGCGCCTACGTCCTTCTTGAACTAAAAACGGTCCGGCACTGCGGAGCTCAGTGTGACATACCCTGCGGCACGCACCGCATCTCCGGCCCAGCGCGCGAGTCGTCGTGCGTCTCGCTCTTCCGTGCGTCGAGGCGGAGCCAGTGTGTCGTACCATGCGATTTTTCTATACAAAATCAAGATTCTACATACAAAGTTAAAAAACGCATCAACGGACGACGCTGCGAGATGCGGAGCAGTGTGACAACCGCCTTAAAAGTAGCTAACAATTTTAGTACGTAAATTGACATAAGCTAGTACTAGCATGTGTATCTCAATCCGACGATCCCATCCGGTCTCTAGAACACTGACTTATCTTTGCAGTTTATTGACCTGTGTAACAATTTAACAAACAGACAGCAGTTACAGATCCTCAGGGCTAACTTATCCGCTTAACGTGAGTAGCACTAGTAGGTACTAATGCTCATTGTAAAGGCAACAAATACGCCCCAATCAAACTAGCGCCCAACCGCAATTTGTCTTGGCCAAAGAAATATCGTGTCCGTAAGTAGTGCGGAGCTGGCCCGCGCGAAATGTTGCCCTCTGAAGAAACGCGCGCGTGCCGGCTAATAGGATGCTTATTGTGGGCGGTCTAACTAATGTTTTGTTGCTTACTAAAACAATACAACCACAGTTTTTTGAAAATATCCGTAATATTATATATGTAGAACTAAACCAATTTAAAAATAATATTTGTAATGAATATTTTTTAAATACGAGTATAGTAATATCACATTGCAATCCTTCGTTTTTCTAATGTTTAATTTAATGTAATGAACTGGTGATGGAAGGCCTCTTTAACGGTTAGAAGTTAGGGGATAGGTAATGCAAACTGGAACTCTCCGATCTCCCCTATATACAGGGTGATCAATCCAAATGGATCAGTAGGGAGAAAACGAAAACTATAAGAGATAGGGAAATTTGTTCTTAGGAACCATTGCTTCGATTTTAGATTTATTAAAAACTGCATTCAAATTTTTTTCGTATATCTCATGCATAACCGGGAATCGGGAAACCACACGTAAACTTCTCTATCGAACATTTTTGTAAGGCTTCATGCGTGCCATCTGTGTACTTTATAGAACTACAAATCTTCGGCGCGCGAGTCCTACTCGCACTTGATCGGCTTTTTTATTTAGTTTAGAAAAAAATACAATTTTTCATGAAAATATGATCCCCATATATAGGAAATGGTTTTATCGGTCAATTTTACAATATGTAAATGTAAATACTTAAGAACCAAAAAATAAGCATGTTTTAACCTGCAAATCCCTAAGGCTTTATACATTTTCCTAAGCAGTCAAAGCCGGGACAAAAACCTATTCTAATATTAAAGTTAAATAGTACCCGCATTTACGATAAAACAGCAACAAGATATTATACGCCAAATAATTAGCGGTAATAAAAACAATGTTAGTAGGCGCGAAGTTCCATGCGGTCTCGACCGAGTTATGAAGGCAAGGAAGAAGTTTAATCGTACTTTAAACGAGTTAATCCCCTTTTAATAAGTGTTGATGCGCCCTCAGTGAGGCCTCAATCTCATTAGCTGGACTTGTTAAATATTTGTCTTTGGAGGACTGAATTATATTACGAAATAATGTTTACTTATCTGAGTGTTGCTAAATTGTAATCAATACTTTTAAGTAGATTGTTGGAAAAGTTAAAGTACCTATATAATTGCGACACGAAGATAAATATAATTTCACTGTCTAGGTGGCTTTAGGTCTTATTAAGTAACTTTCAATTTAGGATAGTCACTGTGTCGTATCAGAAGACAAAAAGACTAACACAGAATACAGAACGGGGTCAATTGCTCCACTGACAAAAGAGATAGAAGCTTTTAAATTATGAATAGATTATTAAATGTTGCTTTCGTAGTAAAAACTTCAAATACGAGGTTCAGAAAGAAATAAGTAAAATTTGACTCGTGGCAAAGTGCTAAGTAGCAAATGCTTTCAGACTCATACTGATTTGAAATTTACATTTTTGCAAGCTTTTATTTTGACTCCGTGCATGTTGAATATTTTCTCTTACTTCATTTTTCATGTTGTTCTGATGAAATTGCTTTAATTAATATGTTGCAACAGTACCGACATTTGAGCTTACTTTATGGAGTAATGGTACATTTCCGTATGTTTCAATCTAAATCTAAATGTTATATCAATTTGCATGGACTTTAAGTTTTTTCTTAATGAAATAAAACGATACCTAAGCATTTTTTGCTAAAGTTTTTACAATCCAACAATATTTTGTAACAGGCTCGATTAATAAATCGAAGTTAAATATTCGAGTATATAATCGAGTTAGTTAATAGTAATAGCTATTAACTAACTTCATATAATGGACGATGCGATTGGCGCAGTGGTAGTGTATCAGCCTTACTGAGCAGGCGGTCCTGGTCCTGGGTTTGATTCTCGGCACTGGTAAATATAATTATGTGTGATGAACCCGAATTTAAGTATGTATGTCGTCGTCTAGTACCCATATAGTACGAGCATTGAATAGTTTGGGACTAGATCGATTTGTGTAAGCTAATATTTATTGATATTTACACTATCATATAATTTACCTACATATACGCATGCAATAGGTACAGTTCAATCGGAAACCGAAATATATCAGCTTTTAGACAGAAACCGGGAAGTAGTAGGGATTCGCCGATACTACGATACGGGGCGGACGGGCCTGATGGGCGGCATCCAGGGCGGATTTGGCGGACCACGAAACCTAAAAAAAAAAAAAAAAAAAAAAAAAAAAAAAAAAAAAAAAAAAAAAAAAACAAATAGCCCCCTACTTGGAGCGTTTGGAATAGGTCCCAGGACGCTCAGACAGCTCTGTCAGGACTTACAGAACGCCCTACGCTAACAATGCAACACCTTCCCCGACCCATCGACCCTTTTCTATTGTCTACCCGAGCTCGGGTTTTATTGCCCTCTCGGACGCCGAGCTCACTTTTATTACGGTCTACTATTGTTTCCCTCTTTTATATTTCTCTTTGGCTTCAACTGCCTACAACTTCCTTTCCAAACGGTATACATCTTTTAAGAACATTCTTTAGGTAAAGCTGGACAAATACCTAAACATCTCATACCTAAACTATCAGACTAGGTCCGCCACCTTGGTTCTTATTGGAATCGCTGTTTCAACCCAGCCTGTCTCACATCGTCTCTTTACTCCAAGGTTTCTTACTACGTGATGTGTGCTACGGTGTACGTATCACTAATCTAAGCTAACCTATGCTAGATCACAATTCTAACCTAACCTAACCTAAGCTACAGGACTACGCCCAGCTAACGCAGGATACGTTAACTGACTACTTAACTTCAGGTAGCCTTACTTCAAAGTATGTATTTTGTTACTCACTACATATGCTGCATTTGGAACGTTGTTCTATTTATATATTTTATCTTGTTCAACTTAACATTACTTCTAACTTAACTATCACTTAACTTCAAAAACTAATTTTGAAGAACTGCTTTATATACTTACCTACTTAAAACCAGCTACGAGCACAGCACAGTTGTTTTGGTCTTAAGAACGCTGTTCTAACCTAACCTAACCTTGCATAAATTTGACTACGTACTCAATGTTACTTTCATTTCTTTTTTGTAATAACCGACTTCAAAAAGGAGAAAGTTCTATGTAAAAATATTGCATGTAGCATAAGGATAATACGAATCTAATCTTACAATAGTAATGCGGTATTTTATACAGTAATAACTGCTTCAAAACTATACTAACTTATTTAAGCTGTAAGTTAAAAATACGAGTTCTATTTTTGCATATTTATTTATTTCGCCAAATATTATGTTCTTGAATAGATGCTTAAGAAAATACCTGAATAAACTTTGTAACTTGTACTAACGTGTATTTGTAGTGGGCTGAACTAAACTCGTTGATTTTTTAATTTGTTTGTTGGGTCCATATTGTTTGTAAAGATTTATGACAGGTTTCTTCTCCGAATCATCAAAAGATTCGAAAGTCTATTATAAATTTTATTACTGTTTGTTGGTGGCTGTTGGGCGCGGTACAAACTAGTCGAAACGTGATTTTAACGGTAATCTATTGTCACATCCTTATAAAAGCCGATGGACAGTGACGATCTATAAGTATTAAGAACCGAGTCGTGCTTGTTACCAGAGCTCTCTCAGTGTACAGTGACATAGTGTTGAATCGTGCTACAGTGCTTATAAAAAATGGCAAATGTAAGTATGTACTATTTTTTATAAAATATGTATGTAGTATTTTTATGTACTATTTGTTTAACAGTGTTTTTTTTTTCTGTAACTTGTGTTCATCGTGTTACTTGTTAAGTGTGTTAATCGGATGTATAACTTATTGTTGAATATTGTTACAGTTCACGGAAAACACTTTCAAGAATTTTTATTACCCTGAACCTGAACATGATGATTCAGGGAGTGATGAAGAAGGCACACTCGGTTTTAAAGTGAAACAAGCCATAGCGAAGAAACGTCCTGCAAATAGTATCGAGAGTTTCTTTGAAAAACCGCAGAAAAAAGTGAAACCAGTGAAGAGATCTTCCAGTGTGTCGCAAAGTTCCCATACCGGTGTTGCTTACCTATCTTCGGGTAAAGACGATGCTGCGTATGCATCACACCTTATTAAGATAGAAATATACGATCTTGAAAAAGTTAGGAACATCGCACCAGAAGAGCACTGGAAGCACGCCGATGTGAGATTAAAATCTTACATCTCAACTGAGCAAGATCCACAGCTTGAGACTGTCCGTGATGTGATATACAACATAACGAAAGACATAGCTTCAAAGGACACTTGCGTGAAATATTTTATAAACAATACGAAAAAGTAAACTAAGTGTTTGTGTAGTTTTAATACTAGGTTAAAACTGTATTTATTATATAAGACATAAGATAATATTTTATAACATACCCTTGTGTACTACTAGTATTATATATTTCTTACTGCTTAAACAACAACTTTTTGTTATTCAAAATTGTTAAGACTCGTTTTATAACCACATGTTGTAATTTGTTTTGTAGCCTAATCATATTGATCTATTTCCCTTTGCAAATGTATAAAAGTCTCCACCCTTTAATATAAAATCACTAAGCTACGTTTGTTATTTTAAGGAAAAAATTTGTTGTAATGTAATCACTATTTTCTTAGACACATCTCACGATGGACTGTTTAAGCTGTGATGTTTACGATTCCGAGCTCGTCAGGCTATGCGAAGAAATTGAAAGTGATCAAGAAATGTATGAGATCGGGGAATTACTAAGCCAGCTGCATAGTCAAGGGTGAGTACTCTTGTTCCAACCTGTTATATTGTTTATTGATATTGTACTTGTATATTTAGACATGCAATTTAAACAGTTTATTCTTGTTCAAACTTGTACAAAACCATTGACCAGTGTCATTGAGTTGTTGCCTTTTTATGGCTCAGTTTCATTGTTCTCTGTTGGGTGGGGATCCTGGAAGGTTCTTTATAAGCGACGTCTCTGGTGTAGAAATCATTCATTATTCCAGTTACTGTGTTTGTGCTAGTACTGTGTCTGTGTATTGTACAATATACTGTTTTAAAAATGGTGCTTGGATACTTTCATATGGGAACTAGTTTAACCCACGACAAAATTGCAGTTTTAAGCAAAGGATTCATTTTAAAAGTATTTCATAGAAACATAAGATTGTGGTATATTGACAATCAATTACCTCAGGCGCTTTTGGAAGATGAAGATATTATACCCTATTACACACCATGTGATGGGCATATCAATAAGTCGATGCATAACTTGTCATCAGATGTCATTGATGGTGTTTTAACAATGCAGGCATATTGCCAGCAATGTCGAAAAAACTTAAGTTAGTATAATGATAATAATTTAATCATTGTTTTGAAGTTTTAAATCTTGTATTAAATACTAACGTTTCACTTTTTCTATTACAGATCTAACCAAGTAGGACGGGGGAGAAAAAGGACAGCTACAAGTACGGGTGCAGAAGTACCAGTGAAGAGAAACTACCCTTCCAACAGTCGTGATATGTCTACATCCTCAAGCGAAGAACCATTATCCGATGTCAATGTAAGTACAAAAAATAATTCTGAAATTGAATGTTCGGTGTGTAAAAAGTTCGTGTCAAAAAGATATTTTGGTAACCATTTAAATAGTAATATTCACAAAAATAATGTGTTGAGATCCGATAGTGAATATGTTAATGTCCAATTAATTGAAAATGCATTCAAAAACAGAGTCGCTACTTACAGAATATTATTTAATGAAATGGATCACCAACCTCTTGATCCCGAAACTATTTTACAAAAACACAAGGATAAGATCTTTACATTATTAGATCGTTCACTTAACAAACATCACGCTTTAAAAGTAAATTTTATTCTTAATGCAAATTTTACACAAGATACCAAACAATTAAATAATACATTTGATTTCCAATTAAGTAATAGTATTGTTGATATCAGCACTGATAAAGCTGCTGTTTTTACGTCCCTAGTAAATGAAATTGTGATAAGGTTGTCAAACTTTGAAAGAAAAGATAGTGGGTGGAGTTTAGTAACATTTAATCATATCGATCTCAATATTAACAAATATAATCCATTACGCGGCTCTTCTTTTATCGAATTACCTCGTGATATAAAAAATAAAAAAGCGGTTATTAATGTAAAAAACAATGACCATGAGTGTTTTCGATGGGCTGTATTGTCTGGTTTATACGAACCCAAAAGTCATTCAAATATGGTCAGTTCATACATATTACATAAGAATAAATTGAACTTTGAAAATTTAACTTTTCCATTTAAATTGGGAGATATCCATAAATTTGAAAAAAATAATGATATTAGCATTAATGTATTTGGTCTCGAGTACAACTCTCAAAACAAGAAACACGATGTTATAGGCCCACTACATTTAACTAAATTAAAAAAGTCTAATCACTTAAACTTGTTGTACATAACTAAAGATAACCAAGGACATTATTGTTTTATCAAAAATTTATCGAGGTTAGTGTCTAAGCAATTGTCAAATGCACAACATGCTGTTCATATTTGCGATGGTTGCTTAATTAAATTTACATCACACGAGAGACTAAACCAACATCAAAAAAACGACTGCTTCCACGTATGCACAAACTTACCATCCGAAAAAGAAGACACAAGAAATTGGTTTAACGAATATGTTCCATCGAATCAAGTTACTTTTAATAATTATGAACGACAATTAAGAGTACCTTTTGTTGTATACGCTGATTTTGAGGCATTTTTAAATCCAATTCAATCCTGTTCTAACAACCCCAGTACATCTTCTACTACCAATATTCAAAAACATGAAGTTTATAGCTTCGGTTACTATATTAAGTGTTCTTATAATGACAAGTTATCTGTGTACAGAACATATACAGGTGAAGACTGTGCAAAAACATTTATGAAAGTCATAAAAGAAGATTTAGAAACTATTTGTAAAAGTAATGCGTTTGCTAAAACTTCTTTCCCTCTAACAGATGCTAATAAGGTAGACATTATGCAAAGCCATGCTTGTTATATTTGTGATAGAAATTTGAATGATGACTCAACCGTTTCTTATAATTATCATACTGGACTTTACGAAGGCGTTGCACATAAATTTTGTTCTGAAAAATACAAACCACCCAATTTTGTACCTGTATTTTTCCATAATTTGAGCAATTACGATAGTCATTTTATTGTACATGGACTTGGTCTTGAAGATGGTGACATAGAACTAATCCCACAAAATAAAGAAAAGTATATTTCGTTTTCTAAGTCTTTACAAGTGAATAATCGTGTTGTAAAATTGAGATTTGTCGATTCTCTTAAATTTATGTCGAGTAGCTTGGATAAATTAGCTAAAAACTTGACTACTGACCAATTTTACGAATTGAAATTGAACTTTCCTCGTGAAGAAGACTTTAAACGTCTAATACGGAAGGGTGTCTATCCATATGAGTACATGACTTCGTATGATTCACTGAAATTAACTTCGCTTCCTACACAGGATCAATTCTATAGTTCTCTTACTGACAGTCACATTTCCGAAAACGATTTCCTACATGCTCAAGATATTTGGTCTCATTTCCAATGCAAAAATATGGGGGATTATTCCAATCTTTATCTGAAAACAGATGTTTTATTACTAACTGACATATTTGAAAATTTTAGAAATGTGTGTCTTAAGACATATGGTTTAGATCCCGCCCATTATTATACCGCGCCTGGAATTTCCTTTGATTCGATGTTGAGGACTACCAAAATAAGTTTAGAACTTTTAACAGATGTCGACAAAATAGCTTTTATAGCGAAAAACATTCGAGGAGGGATTTCCCAATGTAGCAACAGACATGCAAAAGCAAATAATACATTTATGGAAGATTATGATCCAAATATTCCTTCATCTTTTCTCATGTACTTAGACGCAAATAATCTCTATGGGTGGGCTATGTCACAATGTCTTCCGTCTGGCAAATTTGAATGGGTAAATAAAGATACCGATTTCAATGTTTCAGACGATGCTGAATATGGGTTTATATTAGAAGTTGATCTAGAGTACCCCAAGGAATTACATGACTCTCATTCAGATTTGCCGTTCTGTCCAGAAAATGTATGTCTAGGTGATTCTAAAGAAAAAAAATTGATTCCCAATTTAAACAATAAATATAATTATGTATTACATTACAGAAATCTTAAACAATGTTTAAAAAATGGGTTGCGTTTAGTGAAAATCCATCGTGTGTTGAAGTTCAAACAATCTACTTGGTTAAAAAGTTACATAGATTTGAATACCCGAATGCGTTCGCTGGCGACATCTGATTTTGAAAAAGATTTCTTTAAACTTATGAATAATTCTGTTTTTGGTAAAACAATGGAAAATGTCACGAAACGTGTGAATGTTAAATTATTAAGTCACTGGGAAAATCGCGGAAAATCCCAAGGGGTACAGTCCTTAATATCTAAACCTGAATTTCATAGTTTATCAATATTTTCTGAGAATTTAGCTGCTGTGCAATTGAAAAAAACAAAAATCTTTTATAACAAACCAATTTACCTTGGATTCTGCATTTTAGATCTATCGAAAACTTTAATGTACGAATTCCACTACAATTATATGAAATACAAATATACGGAAAATCTCAAGCTCCTTTACACGGATACTGATAGCTTAATATATGAAATAAACACTGCTAACTTTTATGAGGACATTAAATCTGACCTGAACTTGTATTATGATACATCTGATTACCCACCCAACAATGCATATGGTTTACCATTACTAAATAAAAAGAGGTTAGGTTTTTTTAAAGACGAAAATAATGGCAAAATTTTGAAAGAGTTTGTTGGTCTTAGATCAAAAATGTATGCCTTAGATGTTCAAAATAGTGGTATTATATCCAAAGCTAAAGGAATAAACAAGTGTGTTACCAAAAAATTAACCCTTAACGACTATAAAAGTTGTTTATTTGATAGAAATATACAACATGCTCAAATGTTACGATTCCGATCAATAAAGCATGTTTTATTTACGCAAAATGTCAATAAAATATCATTATCTTACAACGACACAAAACGATATTTATTGAAAAACACTTCGGATACTCTTGCGTGGGGTCATTATAAAATACCTCATAATTCTTAAAAAAAAAAAAAAAAAAAAAATACACGGAACATTCAATTTTCATATTTATTTTTTGTACATAATATTGTATTTTAGGATGTTTTTTTTTTATTTTTTAAGTTTTGGCAATAAAATGATTGGCTTTTTATGTGATTTATCTAGAATAATATAAATATTAAAAAATAATTAGCAAAATTTTTGTTTTTTTTTTTTATTTGTTACCCCATTTTTTTTACCAAATTTATTTAAAAAGCTATGGTCTAGAAATTTTCTCATTTGAAGTCAATCCGTTAACATAATTATGAACACACATATTTAAAAATTTATAATGATTCATTTTAACCACCCTTTCACTACAATAGTAGCGGGTCCAAGTGGGTGTGGTAAAACTCAGTTTGTTACCAATTTTTTAAACAATGCAAAAGAAGTATGTAATGTTGAATTTGATGAAATTATTTGGTGTTATGATGAAATGCAACCTTTGTACAATCTGGAAAATGTAAATTATAGCCAAGGAATACCAGATTTTTCTTTATTTGATGGAAAAAAGCCCAAGCTTCTCATAATTGATGACTTGATGAGAGAATCGGATGGACGAATCGTTGATATTTTTACAAAAGGAAGTCACCATAGAAACTTAAGTGTTTTTTATATTACTCAAAACATATTTCATCAAGGCAAAGGACAACGTGATATTTCATTGAATACCAGCTATATTGTATACTTCAAAAACCCGAGGGATAAAACACAAATTCGCTACTTGTCACGACAAGTTTATCCGGAGAACCCAAAATTTGTAGATGAAGCCTACAAAGATGCCACTAAAGATGCTCATGGTTACCTTATGATTGATCTGAAGCAAAATACCGATGACATATGCCGTTTTAAAACTAAAATATTTCCTTTTGATGGGCATTGTACCGTATATGTTCCCAAGAAAGGGTTTAAATACGACAAGAATCAACACGTTTTAATCAGTTCCAAATAATGCATCCAAGAGTACACACATATAAACATTTACTTGAAGCACTGCAGTTACTTAAACCAAAGTATCGCACAGCGTTGCTAAAATCTTGTGAAGATGAAGAAATTAATATTATTTGTGAGTGTATTTATAACGTTTTAAAAGGGAAAATACCACTGGAATCAAAAGATAAATCAAAACTAAACAAATATAAAGACACATTACGAAAACTAGTTTCGAAAGGGAAACACAAATTGAGGAAAACTGTTATTATTCAAAAAGGAGGTGCATTTCTACCTATTATATTAGGTGCAGTTTTAAGTGCCTTAGTAAGCTCCGTAACATAAAATAAAATGGAAAACACAAAAAAAATGTTGTTAGTTGAACCAGACTTTATTGAAAGACTCAAACGAAATGATAGCCAACCCGAAAATGTATCATCTCGCCTAGACGGAGAGATGCAAAAAATCCTGAAGAGTAAAATTAATGATCGTGAAAAGTGGGCATTATATTCTCAAGCACTACAACGATTTTTGCACTTTATTGAATCAGATCGAAAACCATTTAAAATACCAATAGTGATGGAGGGGTTTGATCAACTCAACGATGAAAGTAAGGATTTAAACTTAAAAGTAAACAAAAAGGAGGAGGATGAAAATTATGAATCAGTTGCAAATAAAACACTACCAGATGGTGATGTTTCTGCAGTTACTGCAGCTACACCGTCTGGTACAAAAAATCCAGAAACTGTACTATTCAGTCCATCTCGTATTATAGATAATTTACCAAAATCATATGAGAAAAAAACCAGAACATTATTGACTTGTATTGTGTCAAGCAGACCAAAAATATGGTGGAAAACAAATGGTGAAGTTGTAATAAACAATCGAACTATTCCAAACAGCAATATTCTCGATCTGGTAAGCGATACGGTTAGATCTCTTAAACGCCCTAAGCCAACAGGATGGGAAGAGTTTGCTTTATTTTTAAGAGATATAAAAGTTCCTACGTCTTGTATAGGTAATCCTACTAATCTAGAATTTATAAATAAACCTCAATCGAGTGAACCTCACGCATCATCTGCTCCATCAAGTGCTCGATCGTCATCGTCATTTAAAGACACAAGCGCCAGTACACCTCTTTCAAGTGTACTGCTCAAGGCAAACAAAAAGAAACTAGATTGGGAAAGATGGAGCCCTTATTAGACATTCATGCAATATACTACGATGTATCTAATCCAGCAGGCTACAGTAGTTTAAATAAATTAAGTAAACAAATGAAAGGACGAATGAACAAAGACGAAGTAAAGAACTGGTTACAATCTCAAGAAACGTACACACTGCATAAACCGGTTCAAAGGCGATTCACAAGAAATAGATACGTCTTATCTAACTTTAATGAACTCTGGCAAGCTGATCTGAGTGATATGGGTACTTACAGTCAATATAATGATGGATACAAATATATTCTGTGTGTTATTGATGTGTTCAGTAAATATGCTTTTGCGAGAGCTATGAAAAAGAAAGATGCCACAACCGTTATAAATTGTTTTGAAAGCATATTTACTGAAGCCAATTCTACTCCTCGTCACATCCAATCTGATAAAGGCACCGAATTTGTTTCAAAGGCAGCAAGGGATTACTTTAGGAGCAAAAACATTAACTACTATACTACTAACAATCCTGACATTAAAGCAAGTATAGTAGAAAGGTTTCAAAGAACTCTTAAAATGAAAATGTGGCGTTACTTTACTCATAAGAATACATACAAATATATAGATATTTTGCAAGAACTTCTTTATTCTTATAATCACAGTTATCATTCTAGTATTAAAATGCGCCCTATCGATGTAAATTTTGATAATATCATGACTGTTTGGTGTAATTTGTATAACAGAAAAAAGGATAGACAACTTACTTTGGAAATCACAAAACTAAATGTTGGTGATCATGTTAGAATTACTAAATATAAACATATATTTCAAAAGGGTTACGAAACTAATTGGAGTGACGAAATATTTAGAATTGATTCAATAATAAACCGCTTTCCACGAGTTGTGTATACGTTAAGAGATTTAGAAGGTGAGCCTATCGTTGGTACATTTTATTCTAAGGAATTACAAAAAGTGACTTATCTCCCCTCCATTGATTATAAAATTGATAAAATAATACGCTCACGTGGGGTTGGTGCCAGAAAAGAAGTACTAGTGAAGTGGCGAGGTTATCCTAACAAATTTAATTCTTGGATACTCGCTTCAAGCTTAAAAAAAATATGAGTGAAAACAGCTTTTATATTACATTGTTAAGTAACAGTTCCTCGGACTACTATACCGATAATACGACTGCACACTTCTTAACCAAATTACCCAGGAGTATAAAGTTGGAAGGAGAATGGGTAGTTGGCTTAGTAGAATTTCAATACCCTTGTTCAATGTACAATGTTCAAGATCATGAAAATATGATTTATTTAAAAAAGAAAGTAGTGTCACCCACTGACAAGATAGCCAAAATTGTAGATATAAAAACTCATATACCAGCAACTACATATGACAACGTTGACCATTTTATTCAAGCTTTTAATGACAACCCACAACTGAAAAATAATGTAAAGTTTAGATATGATAATCTAACCAAAATGGTTGGGGTAGCAACAATTAATAACGATATAACTTCTCTTATAACAACCCCAATACTAAGTCTACAGTTAGGTTTTAAACCGAAAACAAATTTACGGCAAGTTTCATTTGGTAAAAATCCTGTTAATTTGTATTTGGGCTTACCATCACAATTATTTGTTTATACAGACATCATACAACCACAGGTAGTTGGTGATGTTATAACTACGTTGCTTAGAATAATACCATTAGATCCAACAGAATTCCATTATGGAGCATATAAAACACACATTTTCTCACCCGCTCATTATGTACCTGTTTTACGTAGAGAATTTGATACTATGGAAATAGATATAAGAACAACTACCGGTGCAAGAGTGCCATTTCAATTCGGAATTTCCTGCGTGAAACTACACTTTCAACGGCTAAGATGAATTATAAAAGATCATCTCACTCTTGTCCCTACGATCATTATTATACCCATCAAGCTGGTTCTGGTATAGGAATTGTCTATAAAGGTGTTCCGTTTCAGCGAGGGCATGGGATTGGAAGTTTTTTGGGGGGACTGTTTAGGTCAGTAATTCCTTTGTTGTCTAGTGGTTTTAAAACTGTTGGAAAAGAAGCGTTAGATGCGGGGGTTGGTTTGTTATCTGATATGGTAAATTCACACCCTATAGATAGTTCAGTTAGGTCTCGATTTAAAGAAGCTAGTGCTAACTTAAAAAGAAAAGCTGATGAAAAGATCGATTCTCTGATGTCGGGATCTGGGTATAAAATGTCAACTAAGAGACGGGAACCTCTCATTACCTTGAAAGCATCGCGCCGAAGAGGAGCTAAGAGAAATAAATATAGTGACGATATATTTTCAAAGTAAATCATGTCATTCCTACACAATCATTCGTGTGAATGTGCAAAATCTGAGTTAGATATATTTGCCCTGCCTTCGACACAGACAAGTATTGAGAGTGGACAGTGGGTTCATTATAAACCAATCTCATCTTTAAGTGATGATGGTCCTATTGAGTTTCAAGTCCCCGGTTCAGGTGATGACTACATTGACTTATCACATACATTATTACATATAAACGCCAAAATATTAAACCAGGATGGTACAAAGTTAAAGCCTGATACTCAAGTTGCCCCCGTTAATAATTGGTTGCACTCCCTTTTTAATCAACTTGACGTATATTTAAATCAAAAACTAATCTCGCCACCAAACAACACATATGCTTACCGTGCTTACATGGAAAATCTACTTAACTATGGACCAGCCGCTAAAAAAACTCACCTTACTTGTGGGTTATGGTATGAAGATACAGCACATTATATGGACACCGTTGACGCAAATAACAAAGGATTTCACAAAAGGATGGAATTTGTTACAGATAGTAAACAAGTTGAAATGATTGGACATTTACATGGTGATATGTTTAACCAAGAGAAGTTTCTAGTGAATGGTGTAGAAATGCGTGTTAAGTTAGTGCGATCAAAAGAATCGTTTAATCTTATTTGTCACCAAGATAAGAAATTTAAGGTACAAATAATGGACGCTAGTCTCATAATAAGAAGAGCTAGAATCAGTCCAAGTGTTTTGTTAGCTCATCAGAAAGTGCTAGCATCAACAACTGCAAAATACCCTATCACAAGAGCAGAAGTAAAGGTACTTACAATACCGTCAGGAATACAGGGTAAAACTTTAGATAACATATTTCTTGGACAGGTACCTAAAAGATGTATAATTGGTTTTGTATCAAATTCATCGTTTAATGGTAATTTTGCATTGAACCCTTTCAATTTTCAAAATTATAATATGAACTCTTTTAGTTTATTTGTAGATGGTCATGAAATTCCTTCTAGAACATTACAACCATCATTTAGTTCTGGTTTAATAGCATCAACATATCATACTCTATTTTCTGGGACTGGTATTCACTTCCACAATGAAGGTAATGCAATAAGCAGAACCGATTACGGGGAAGGTTACTGTTTGTTATGTTTCGATTTGACGCCTGACCTGTCAGCCAGTTCTACCTCACACTGGAACCTTGTAAGACACGGAAGTGTTCGGATAGAAGTTCGTTTTGATAATGCCTTGAGCACTACTATTAACTGTATTGTGTACGCTGAATTTGATAATGTTATTGAAATAAACAAAAATCGTGATGTATCTGTAGATTACAACAGTTAAAATAAATATAAATACAGTGAAATTAACAATTAATCTCATTTCTTCTTAATCTGTGTTTGTAACATCATCGATGAATGTATACATATTTTATTTATTATGGATACTAATGAAATTCAATATTGTATGAAAAAAATTAACCCTAGATTTAAATCAAATGTTTTTGCTGCTAACCGAATCCCTATTTGGGTTGCTCGTCCAGTTTTTATTGTAAGCAATTTGGACCCTGATTCGAAACCAGGTTCCCATTGGGTTGCAATGCATATTGATGCTAAAGGTGTAGGGGAATACTTTGACTCATTTGGTCGGAAACCTACTGGTTATCATAAGTTATTTTTGAATAGAAATGCAAAACGGTGGTTTTATAACCAAAGACCACTTCAAAATCATTTTACTTCAGTTTGTGGCGAATATTGTTTAGTTTATTTATATTTTAAGTATCAAGGAAAAACTATGAGCGATTTATTGAGTTTGTTTTCTGAGAATTCTCTTTGTAACGATTTAATTTTAAGAAATATGTTTAAGTCAATTTTTGTGAAATAAAACAAAATATATATATACTAAACTGATTTTTTTTTATTTATAAATAATACCTTAATTATACCTTATTTACCTAAAAATAGTGTTTACATTACAACAAATTTTTTCCTTAAAATAACAAACGTAGCTTAGTGATTTTATATTAAAGGGTGGAGACTTTTATACATTTGCAAAGGGAAATAGATCAATATGATTAGGCTACAAAACAAATTACAACATGTGGTTATAAAACGAGTCTTAACAATTTTGAATAACAAAAAGTTGTTGTTTAAGCAGTAAGAAATATATAATACTAGTAGTACACAAGGGTATGTTATAAAATATTATCTTATGTCTTATATAATAAATACAGTTTTAACCTAGTATTAAAACTACACAAACACTTAGTTTACTTTTTCGTATTGTTTATAAAATATTTCACGCAAGTGTCCTTTGAAGCTATGTCTTTCGTTATGTTGTATATCACATCACGGACAGTCTCAAGCTGTGGATCTTGCTCAGTTGAGATGTAAGATTTTAATCTCACATCGGCGTGCTTCCAGTGCTCTTCTGGTGCGATGTTCCTAACTTTTTCAAGATCGTATATTTCTATCTTAATAAGGTGTGATGCATACGCAGCATCGTCTTTACCCGAAGATAGGTAAGCAACACCGGTATGGGAACTTTGCGACACACTGGAAGATCTCTTCACTGGTTTCACTTTTTTCTGCGGTTTTTCAAAGAAACTCTCGATACTATTTGCAGGACGTTTCTTCGCTATGGCTTGTTTCACTTTAAAACCGAGTGTGCCTTCTTCATCACTCCCTGAATCATCATGTTCAGGTTCAGGGTAATAAAAATTCTTGAAAGTGTTTTCCGTGAACTGTAACAATATTCAACAATAAGTTATACATCCGATTAACACACTTAACAAGTAACACGATGAACACAAGTTACAGAAAAAAAAAACACTGTTAAACAAATAGTACATAAAAATACTACATACATATTTTATAAAAAATAGTACATACTTACATTTGCCATTTTTTATAAGCACTGTAGCACGATTCAACACTATGTCACTGTACACTGAGAGAGCTCTGGTAACAAGCACGACTCGGTTCTGAATACTTATAGATCGTCACTGTCCATCGGCTTTTATAAGGATGTGACAATAGATTACCGTTAAAATCACGTTTCGACTAGTTTGTACCGCGCCCAACAGCCACCAACAAACAGTAATAAAATATATAATAGACTTTCGAATCTTTTGATGATTCGGAGAAGAAACCTGTCATAAATCTTTACAAACAATATGGACCCAACAAACAAATTAAAAAATCAACGAGTTTAGTTCAGCCTACTACAAATACACGTTAGTACAAGTTACAAAGTTTATTCAGGTATTTTCTTAAGCATCTATTCAAGAACATAATATTTGACGAAATAAATAAATATGCAAAACTAGAACTCGTATTTTTAACTTACAGCTTAAATAAGTTAGTATAGTTTTGAAGCAGTTATTACTGTATAAAATACCGCATTACTATTGTAAGATTAGATTCGTATTATCCTTATGCTACAGGCAATATTTTTACATAGAACTTCCTCCTTTTTGAAGTCGGTTATTACAAAAAAGAGATGAAAGTAACATTGAGTACGTACTCAAATTTATGCAAGGTTAGGTTAGGTTAGAACAGCGTTCTTAAGACCAAAACAACTGTGCTGTGCTCGTAGCTAGTTTTAAGTAGGTAAGTAAATAAAGCAGTTCTTCAAAATTAAGTTTTCGAAGTTAGGTGATAGTTAAGTTAGAAGTAATGTTAAGTTGAACAAGATAAAATATATAAATAGAACAACGTTCGAAATGCAGCATATGTAGTGAGTAACAAAATACATACTTTGAAGTAAGGCTACCTGAAGTTAAGTAGTCAGTTAACGTATCCTGCGTTAGCTGGGCGTAGTCCTGTAGCTTAGGTTAGGTTAGGTTAGAATTGTGATCTAGCATAGGTTAGCTTAGATTAGTGATACGTACACCGTAGCACACATCACGTAGTAAGAAACCTTGGAGTAAAGAGACGATGTGAGACAGGCTGGGTTGAAACAGCGATTCCAATAAGAACCAAGGTGGCGGACCTAGTCTGATAGTTTAGGTATGAGATGTTTAGGTATTTGTCCAGCTTTACCTAAAGAATGTTCTTAAAAGATGTATACCGTTTGCAAAGGAAGTTGTAGGCAGTTGAAGCCAAAGAGAAATATAAAAGAGGCAAACAATAGTAGACCGTAATAAAAGTGAGCTCGGCGTCCGAGAGGGCAATAAAACCCGAGCTCGGGTAGACAATAGAAAAGGGTCGATGGGTCGGGGAAGGTGTTGCATTGTTAGCGTAGGGCGTTCTGTAAGTCCTGACAGAGCTGTCTGAGCGTCCTGGGACCTATTCCAAACGCTCCAAGTAGGGGGCTATTTGTTTTTTTTTTTTTTTTTTTTTTTTTTTTTTTTTTTTTTTTTTTTTTTAGGTTTCGTGGTCCGCCAAATCCGCCCTGGATGCCGCCCATCAGGCCCGTCCGCCCCGTATCGTAGTATCGGCGAATCCCTACTACTCCGGGACAGGTGAAACTAAATAAAATCTAGTAAAATGTTATTGGAGATATCTCCTGCTGCATATATGCACTTTTGCACAGTTTGATGGATTTGCGCCATAACTTATACGCCATATTGCTTCCAAGACATAAGATATCGATGTAAGAGCAACAGTTGATGGCGGCGTCTCTCCCATTGAGACGAACGTGGCAATTTCCTCAAAGCGATACGCGTGCAGATCATAGCACCGTGGGAAATGACTGGAAACTCAAGAATTTCTAGACCATTTTGTGTTCGCGTTAGAAATGGGTTGAACGGGAATGCGGGGAAATTGATTTGATAAGGTTAAGGAAGTTTCTCAGTGTTATCATTTTATAATATTAATATTTTAATAATTTCCACAAAGCGATACGCGCACAGATCATAGCACCGCGGAAAATTACTGGTAACTGCCAGTAATCGCCAGAATTTCTAGAACATAATATTTTGTATTCCAGTAACGTAACAATTATCAATGTGGTATTGGGGAAATTGATCTCGTAAGGTTAAGGAACTTTATGCGCGTTATAACATAATTATATAACATATTGATTACTTTCTCAAAGCGACGCATACACAGATCATAGCGTGATACGTTTAAACAAATTATAATTTTGAGTTCAATTTGAACAAAATCAACATTTCGAGACTTAAGATTTTTGAAATCACCAATTTAGGGAGCTACTCGCCTGTAAAGACAAGTAGTGAGTTTGTCACATTGTCGGTTTTTGGGCAAACATTGATTCCGTACAGATAGCAGAGCTAAGAACGAAAGTACCGTGTGCGGCTTACTGCTCCCCGCAGAAATAACCGCTCGTAAAAGTTTCCCCCTACTTTTATACTCCACACATCTGGACTGCCACTACGAGTATGTGTAACAATATGTATAACTTATAATGTAGAACGAGAGTTACCGACTGTTTGAATTTTGATATTGTATTTGTATAACACATGCAGTTAACAAAACAGTTACTTCAGTGAACAGCGTTCGAATACGTTCATAATATTTTTTTGGTATGGATAAACTCAAGATGTTTCAGACAAGGACATAATTTGATGTAGCCTCGTTCTTTTTTTCACAGCTATATAATACAGGTGGGATCTGGGACGTACCTTAACTTTGTTCGCGATAGACCATAAGATACACCGACCGATATGGTGTTATGGTAATAGTAATCCGTGCGGTAAATCATACAGTGAAAACCTTTCTTGGAGTAGATGTCGTAGCAAACGGCTTAGAGATAAAAAGTGTCGCTTGCGTGGCGGAATACGATTTCATATTATCGTTAACGATTCTCATTTTAAAGTATACGTATATCACAATACAAAATACACATTAAAACATTAGAATTATCTTTGACAAATCCGAATTACGTGCCCCACGTATAATCGGGAGGCTCCCGGGCGTGCTCATCTCATAGCCCCGACTCTACGTATATACTCAGTTCTATATTTTAATCTCAAAAGTAATTTGATGCCTAAATTAAATTATCATTGTTATTTTCACTCCTATGACGATGATTTTCTTTGAATTATGCTTTATTTAAACATATAAGTATATTTATAATCATTTGCGTGAACTGGGACTTAGTATAAATTAAAATCATTTCAATTTAAAAATGCAATTGAAGCATATTTTTTTTTTGTTTTCGTACCAGTTGTGAAGATTGTTGATGGTTTAGAACCCTGCTGTGTGAAGTTTCTATTTCTACGCGATTTACCGTTTGAGTATGTATCTAAAAGAAACAGGTACCTATAGACTTTTTCGACTGCAACAAGTTTCCCAAAAGGTGACAAAAGGCGCAACTTGTGTAAAAGCGGCAGATTGCATAACAAAGACTTAATTATTAACAGCAGTATAATATCACCCGATTTGTATTTTTTCTGCGCGGATAAAAACCAATAAACAGGGTGAAACCGACAGCGTACCGAAAACGAAAACTGTAGTTTTAGACCATAATCACAAACTGAAAACGAGTGTTCATTTTCTCGGAAAAGTCAAGGATAAGATTTTCCAAAATAAATTATAAAACTCGACGCGCAATGTATTGCGTCCAATTCTTGCGTCAAAGAGTACGCGGCGAGCATCGACCGGTTCAGGCGCTCCCCACTCCACTCACGCGTCAGCGCAAAACATACCGTTACACCAATGCGCATCGAATGACATGAATGAATGCAACCACAAAAACAACACAACCACAGATCACAACTAGTGTACTACCTAACACCAATAACAATTGACCGATAAATTAAAACAGTCTAACAAGATTATTTTCATTCAAGCAAGTAAAGCAAATAAAATGTGCCGGTAGGTAAACATTAATCATGCGTCCGACCGCAACGGCCTGCGCGAGCGCACTGGCCTGGCGGATCAATGACCGGCCAGTACCGTTATCTGTCCCACTCCACGCGCACAGAGCGTATTGTACCGTAAAGCTTACCTAATACTGTTTGTGATACATTGTTTGTTTTGCGAAAAATGCTATTTTCATGCGATTTTTCATGAAAAATTGTTACCGGTAGAGTTCGATTAACGGAAAAATAAGGAAAAAATGAAAACTCGCAAGAAAATTTGTAAATTTTCTCAAAAAAAAATCCACGATTTTCCAGCCCAGAATAATGGTCTGAAGCCATGGTTTCAGTTTTCGGTACACCGTCGGTTACACCCTGTATCAATTTCTGATTTACGTCATAGCTAAAAACAAATGCATCATAATTATAAAATAGTACGAGTACTAGTAGCCGCTTTCACGGTGGAATAATGCATCGTGTGGGATTCACGATGTCAGACAACTTTTACACAATAGCTAACTTCAAATCTGCTGATCCTGACTCGCTTTGTACGACTTGAACCGTACGGATACGGTTTTCTATCCTACTTTGTTTTGAGTTACTGATGAAGGACAGATATATATGAAGTCTATTGTTGTTTTTGTAGGAGGGTCCTGAATGGATGATAGTCGAGATAATCCCACTCGCATTCATTAGCGCGTTCGACTGTTGTTGGTGCAACTTATAATCTTCCCGTCTGTACCCTTATTTCTCGTTAGGGTTTGTTATTGTTCACAATAAAGCAATATTTGGTGAATATAATCGTGTAATAGGGTATTGTATACGTCAGTAGTTATTTGAGCAAGATTATGAGAAAAGTGTTTTAGCTTTTGAGATACTGACCATGGCAAATACTGAAGGGGGTTGAATAATCATGGTAAGTGCTAATCAAAAGTTAAAAAAAGGAGCTCCTGGCCACTCTCGTGCAAAACTGAGACAACTCATAACATGTTCAAAGTAAAACGAATGTTAAATGAGCAACCGCTTTACTATCGTACAATTCCGAACTGTGAGTGTCTTCTGGTCTTGCTGTATCGAAGCCTTCGTTTAAAATGAAATTATTTGTTTGTTTATATGGGTAGGTATACATAGGTGACACAGTAAATTATCATCGTTAAGTGAAGTTTTAAGAACGACTTAGTACGTCAAGATAAATATCTAAAGACTATCAAAGAAGAAAAAGTTGAAAGGAGGAGAAAGAGAGAAAGAACAAGGAGGGCTTACATGGACCAAATTAAGGAAAAGGTGAACTTGTAAGACGTCAAAAAAAGAGAGACATGGAAATTGCTCCACCGACAAGAGCCTAGC
Source organism: Apotomis capreana (assembly GCA_947623375.1). Taxonomy (NCBI): domain Eukaryota; kingdom Metazoa; phylum Arthropoda; class Insecta; order Lepidoptera; family Tortricidae; genus Apotomis; species Apotomis capreana. Next base: position 9,692,358 of record OX392503.1, on the reverse strand, counting down.
TGTAAAATTTCATCATCATCATCATTATCAGCCAAAAGACGTCCACTGCTGGACATAGGCCTCCCCCAGAGAACGCCACCATGACCGGTCCTGCGCCTCCCGCATCCAGCGGACTCCAGCGACCTTCACCAGGTCATCAGTCCACCTTGTGGGGGCCTACCCACGCTGCGTCGTCCGGTGCGTGGTCACCACTCAAGAACTCGATGGCCCCAGCGGCCGTCGGTTTTACGTGCGATGTGCCCTGCCCATTGCCACTTAAGTTTTGCTATCCTTCGGGCTATGTCGGTTACCCTGGTTCTTCTACGGATCTCTTCATTTCTGATACGATCTCGCAAAGAAACTCCGAGCATAGTCCTCTCCATTGCTCTCTGAGTGACTTTGAGCCTTCTTATAAGGCTCATCGTGAGCGACCACGTTTCAGTTCCGTATGTCATCACTGGCAACACACACTGTTCAAAGACTTTTGTCTTGAGACACTGCGGGATATTGGACGAAAAGATAGTACGTAGCCTTCCAAACGCTGCCCAGCCAAGTCGGATTCGACGATTGACCTCTTCCTCGAAGTTGGACCTACCTAACTGGACAGTTTGTCCAAGGTATACATAGTTGTCCACAACTTCGAGCGTAGTCTCCAATTTTTACCGGTCGTGGTTGAAAAATTTATGAATTACGAATTAAAGTTAAAATATAGACGTCTAAGGCGTCGGGCTTAGGGGTGGAGAAAGTATATCTTAAACGTTTTCCAGGCCGAGCACATAAAGCGGCCGCAACGGTTATAAATGCCACAATACGTATTAAAATGACCAAAACTTTTTCTTAAACTCTCAAGTTTTGTCCTCGCATTCGCCTCCATTTGTCCCTTGACATACTTTTTATTTATAAACTTAAGCTCGCCCTGTTTTGTGAGCTTTTTGTTAATTTTGCGGTTTCTAGAACTTTTTAGATGCGACGTCCCCACTCTGAATAAAGGCAATTGTAAATAAAATAACTACAACATATGTCGTAAACAATACTTGTAATTATCGCATTCCATTTTTTTTTTACTATTTTAATGTGCATGATCCCGGAATATGACATTAATCTCTGACCAAGAGAAGTCAAAACATTTGTTTATATATAATCACGTCACAACCGTAGTTCCTCATGGTACGAGTACGAGTATCAACACTCCTAAACGCTTTCAGCAGTTTATAAGTATACGATTTTTTTATAAACATCTGGTTTATAATAAAAACCATCGTTCCTGGCAAAAAGTTAAAAATTTATTGTCCTGTATAAAATTCGATACCAAGATTGTAATATTTAATAGTACCTAATAGGTACCAATTTCTCCATGTCTTGTAATGTCGGAGCAGACAGGCGCGGGCGCCGACGGCCGCTATTGTGTCCGGTTGTACCTCGGGGCATGAATTTAATCTCGCCGTTCGGTATCAGCCTCAAGAACACTGACTTATATGACGCTTTGTTGGTTTTATCACTCGCGAATGAAGCGGAGAACTTAAATAAGTTTCTGAATGGTTTAGTGGAAAGTGTTTTATAACAGGATTCTATTGAATTGGGGTTTCGTTTTTACCAATTGAGGTACGGAACCCTTATTAAAAAGACTTTAAAATATGTTACTCTTTTTAGTCTAAAGCAGATTTGAATCTGTGTTCAGAATCCTCATAATTAATTTAATTTTAAACAATGCTTGAACCAAAATTCCAAATTTTTATTTTTGTATTAGATATCCTAACCACGCGATGACGTCACTTTTTCGGTGGCCATTTGTATCGAGCGTTTTTAGGGCTCCGTAGAAATGTCGAACTTTGACGGTCATTTCTTGTTTAAAAAAAATATCACCCAGCTTTTTTTGTTGCGTTGTGCAAAGTGGTCATGATATCATAATCAACAGACATAACCCGCCATTTTATCAACAAAAGCCCAACAACAAACAACAAATAAGACCATCGCAATTCCGTTTATTGAAGTCGGACAAACAGAGCGTAATCCGCGGAATCGAATCGCCGCATGCAAAGCTATATTATAGTCCAGGAAAATTAAGTTTTTGTTAGATTTTTGGAATTGTTCGAATTTTCAAAGTGTAGATGAATGACGTCAATTACAAGGTATGTTAGTTAACGTTATTATTATTTTTCTACCTCGTGAGTCGGTTTTGAAACAGGCAATATAGTCTATATAATAGTCTAAAAGAAACATTGCACTAACTGTGGTAGTATTATAGTGTTTTCTTGTAGTTTTACATGAATAAAGTCTTCGAAATTACATTGAACCATATTGAAATGGTACAAATGTATTAGCTAAAATAAAAACAAAATCTACTTATATTTATTTTAAAAGTGTAAAAGATCGACTTTTGATTTGGCTCTAATTTGCCGAGACTAATATTCATAAACAAAGATATTACTTATAATCCCGCTCCCGCCCCAACTATTACTTACGTGGTATATTTAAACGCCTCGAAAGCGATTTAAACAGTGTTTTTTTTTTTTAGATTACAAATGTAAAATATTCCAGTATCAATATGTTCCTTATCCGCCTATTATTTTCCATATACATACAATTATACGAAAAATGTTACTGTATATCATTGTACGAGCACATAATATTTTCAAAAACTTAACACGTTCGCCGGCGGTACTACAGCGATGGCCATACGGTCGAGACTCGAGACACAAGGTTCACAGTCCTACACTCTGTATAAAATGTGTGAGCATATAATTTTTTGAAAATAACTCTCAAATGCATCATATCATCATACGCCAAAACTCAAATAAGTACCTATTTTACAATTTTGCAGCTTTGACACTTGATTTCAGTCTAATTTGCCAGGACTAATATTCATAAACAAAGATATTATGATAGCCGCGCCCGCCCCAGCTATTACGCGGTGATATTAAAACTTAATTAAAATTTGTTTATCACGGCTCGAAAGCGATTAAAACTTTAAACGAAGCTGTGCCGATGTACCGCCTTACGGAATGAGTTTATTTGCGAATAGTGCCAAGCGAGGCGCTGATTAAACATGTGATTTAAGAATATTGATTTGTTAGTTTTCTATAAACAGCCATTATCTAACAAAGTTGTTACATTTTTTCGTATCGAAATATGATTTCCAAATATGATTTTCGTTATTCAAAATGATGAGTACCTACTTTTTGTATAAAAGTCACTAATAAGAAGAATAATTATACTTCCTATATTTTTATTCGTACATTTTACATAATATATTTCATTTTCCATTCAAGAAGGACTCAGCACAAGTAAGTTCTGAAGGATACGATTATGTATGAAAATTAAAAGGAAATCAATCTAATCTCAATGCCTGCTACTTAGGTTACGATGTTTATACAAAGTGACATCTCTATTTTCATACATTAATAGAATATTGTATGTTATATCCAATTAGGTATCTCCAAAGTCTTATATATTGCCTTCAAACATATGCCTCTGCTCGTTAGAAGATTGCAGCTGCTGATTGTGCCGAACTAGAAATCTGTGCCACGTAGTGCGTTCCGGTACATGGTTGTTACTTGAATATTTCTGCCAGAAAGCCGACGTTCTAGGACAAAGCGGGTAAATTCGTTTTAATGGTTTTATCGTAATTATTCCAACGCTATCTCGGACGAGCACTATGAAATCTATTTCTATTTACGCATTATCCAAAATAAAAGCCTGTAAAGAATTAAATTAACCTTTTTAACGGACACAAATGCGTAGTAAAATGCTTCGTTTAGTCCTGTAATTTTCAAAGCATTTTCTTCCTCACGGCGTTGTCCTACGGGGACGCTAAGCGAGGGCTCTTGAAAGTTGCGGCCTTGCGTGCAGTCGCATACAGACAATGTTATGACTACCATGTTATCCCCTGCGTGTTATTATGGTGCAGCTTGGAAAACGTTCACCCTCTTAGCCGCTACGCCGGGCGGTAATGCTAATGTTATTAGTAACATACCATCATTGATTTCCAAAAAGTTGCTCAAATATTAGTATTTGAGCACCTTTTTAGGAAATCAATGATGGTATCTATCCGTTAAGTAGGTACTGTGATCACACTGAAAAAACAAAAAGATTTGTTAACAATAGCCCCAATGTTAGCTGCTAGTAATATAAATCAGAGGACTGACAAACTGAGAACTATTAGTACTTAACCAAAATAAGTTATGTAAAATTAGCATAATTTTCTTAAGTAGTTAAACAATGGTGGTTCAGTGTAATCATATTTTTACACGTTGTGACAATGTGTGGTAAAGTAGATATAAAAATGTTCATGTCAATATTTAATGGAGTAAGGATGGAAATGCTTTTAAAGCTGCTGAAAAAAGCAATTACTTTTAATTAAAAGTTAACGCAGATAATTTGTCCAGTTCCAGTTACAGTTTTTACTCCAACTCAACTTGTCAATTTCATTGCTAGATAAATCCTAGTGGTGTTCATCTTGATCAATTACAGATTACATCAGATTAAAGTCAAATTCATTTGATGTATTGTATTGTATTGTATTGTACGTAGGAGCGAGCACAACAGAAGGTTATAACAGCTGGTAAGGCCATATAAATCGAAACACTTAACTTCTGCAATTCAACTACAAAACAAGAACCAAAATGTTGCTTGTAATTGTTCCCATTGTGTTAAACTTAACAGAATTGTATCCTTAACTCACATGCAAAGGGAAACAAAACTGTATTTTTAATCAAAACATTACATTTGCTAACGTTTAAAGTTAGGGGTAACACACTTTACCATACAAAACTCGTTCAATAATTTATCCGAGTTCGCAAACGAGTCTGTCACTGGGGACGCATTTGAAAGGGCTGTACTTATTTGAACTTCCACTTGTTTGTCCAAGTTATCTTGGAATTTATGTTAGGGCCACGCGAAGGCCGTAGTACAAACTAGTGAAATTAATGAGCAGGAGTGGACTCAATAGGGCCTTTAAACTATCCATGAAAAATGAGGCGAGATACTTGCGCGATGCGTGTTCAGCGGCCATTACCGGGCGAGTGTCGAATCAAATATTTGAATCGCGAGATAACGGTTTCTGTATAATTAATTTATTACCTCCACCCTGACAGTAGAGTGCTACCGCAAGAATTACTCAAATAATACAGAACATTTCTGAACGTGATTGTGGCAGGTCAATATATAGGATCAAAATCAAAATCGAGGTGTCTGAATAGTTGCAATTTCCTATAACTATTTATACTAAAGTTAACAGACATCCTTTGGGAATCTTTAGTGTGCATTATAAGAATGAATGTTCTCATTTTTTGTCAGGTGTGGTCCGTGTGGCCAGAATGATACTCGATCCCACTATCGGATCTCCTTCAATGTAACTCCGTTGCTATCTCTAATTCGGGGTTAATTACCCGAAGCGTATCAAATGTGGCAAAACACAGCAGAAAAGGTAGACACTCTCAAAAGTGGGGTATCAACTCAAAAAAAACGCTCTGGTGAAAGTCAGTATTTTCTAAAACTGTCTTCAACTGTCTTCGACATTGTTTCAAAGATTGTAGGTAAGACCAAAGTTAGGTTCCATTTGGTTTATAATAAATCTGAATTATTTAAAAAAAAACTTTATGAAACAAAAAGTTCATGAAACTTTACAGATGGGAAGAAATAATTCGAGCTAATGCACCAGAGTGGATACCTCCCGGTTCAAATTGTAAATTAGCATATGTTCTGTAGAAATACTGCTTAGTAACCAGCTAGTGACCTTCCAAATGATCAATTAATTAATTTGCAACACTAGAGGTTGTGACCTAAGTCGACATAAAACGCCTAACTTCAAGTTATTCCGAATCGCTTGAGGCTCCGGCCTTTATCAGTTAGTTACTTCCTGAATCTCCCATTTTCTTAAGCTTTGACATTGTAAAAGCAACAGTAACACCTACAAAATTGAGTCCATTTAATTATTCGAAGGGAAAGAAGATTGCGATGATGGAAATATTTGTAGCGGTTACGGTGCTTCCTAACTTCATTGTTTGGGTGTGTAGAACTAACACTGCGTGGGCACCCTTATTTGTTGGTTTTACCTTATCGATTGGCTTCTACAAATAAAGTATCTATTAGTCTATATCAAACCAAAATATTGTTATTATGGTTAGGCAAGAGGCACGTGTCATGGGTTACGGCCGCCACAGGTTCTATTGATATTATTTGGGAAATTCAGAACATTCAATTATTAGGTACATTTAACGCAAACATTAGAAGTAAAAAAATAGCGAATCGAGTATCTGTATTACTTCCTAAAATACTTAATTATCCAAGTGTCCCCATAATTATGCATGATTTATAATCGCCTTAACCAATTATGAAATATCCGGCTTTCATATTGCCTTTTATCTAAATAGTAGTATCCCCTAGCTGGATACTACATGTTAAACAACCAGCCATATTACACCTGCCATAAAAATATTGATAAGGACACCATATTATACTACTAACGTAATCTTACAACCTAAAAATGTTAGTAGTTTACATTGAAGTAGTAGTTTTAGTATATCATCTGTATCTGTACTTTTCGATATTGTTCTGGTAGGACGCTTACCTCATGTGGCCCACTTGATCCGACTGGCCTTAGGTAAAATGTAAGTTATCTGCTTAACCATCATTTCAACCTCAACCCAGTACCATAAAACCATACTAAAATAGCTGTAATCAATAAAAATAAATATAATTATAATGTCTTCATTATGATCACTTAGTCTTCTGCGAAGTGAAAACTAATAAAATTGAAACACGAGCCAATATCGGCAAACATCCTTAGCTGAAAAGCAAGTGTGGCCGACGTGTGCACATTTAAAGATGAGCGATGATGTCGTCACTCATCTGCTAGCAAATTAACTGCTTCTTTGATGAATAGAACACAACCCGCAACCACCTACCCGAGCGCTTTGACTGCTCTCCATCTCTATGAAATAACTCCAGTTCCCTAGGGAATACGGAAATTCGGAAAGGTCACATTTATTTGGTTACCAATAGCAGCCACGATGAGGTTGATATATTGCTTTCATGACACCCTCTGTTAATTAGTGTCGAATTACAAGGCTAATGTTTTTTCAAGCCCGGGTGAGCGATCATCAGTTTATTCTACTGCCACTATGTCGACACAAATTAGCTTTTAGTATCTTTACGAGGGGCAAAGGCTACCACTGAAACGTTCCCGCACCCTTCGACAGCTGCTAATGATTGTGTCTATCTCTTTGGTCCATCAGCGCGGGTCCGCAATTTTTACTCCATAACATCTAAGTACCGTCCTTTAGGACTAATTTATAACTTATTCCTTTACACTTTTTAATAACTTCTCTGAACGGAAAATCGGTGGCAAACCGAGTCAAAAAATGCAATTTCGCTCAACGTCCAAACTTTTATTGACCTTTTACGCGGCAGACTCCTAAAAGCGTTTACGGTTGCGTCACTAAAGAGTTCTTTAAACTGTGGCTCTCGTAATTCAAGTCAGGATTTAAACCTTAGAAGAAAGTAAGTTTGTCGGGACAACAAAGAGGGCTGCTCCCCTCAGAGTAATTTATACGTGACCGCGGAGTGCGGACTCTGAACTCCGCCGGGAGTTCCTTGCGTGTCGGCCCGTCGACCTGCCACCTGGCTAGTAAAAGAAACTGACTCTGACATTATTTAACTTAAGTTTTTACGAACTATTCACCTTGTGTGTATTTTGGGGAGCATGTTAGATGGTCATTGCCCTATCTCGGATTAAATTCAAAGACACGTCCGCCATTTGTACTATCTGTTTTGTGCATACAAGTTTAATTAAATAAATATGTAATGTTTTATATACTCATCTCATTAACTTTATTAATCCGCTACCCAAAGGTTGTCTGGAAGACATCGCTTTTTAGCGATAAGATCACCTATTGTTTACCTCTATATTGTAATGATAAGAGTTATCTGTATTTGTATTTCTTTCTTCTTGAGGTGTGCAATAAAGAGTATTCTATTCTATTCTATATTTAATTTGAAGCGTTTTCATTATTTTACATTTGATCCAGTAGTCATATGCCAAATGTTATAACCATAGTTACGAGTAGGGGCCAGATTGCGATGGTTGGGTGAAGTTCTTTTTTTGTCCCTGACGTCTATATTGACTACTAGAATTGTTTTTCGTCGAAAATTCTGCGAAATAATTTTTCGACGAAATGAAGCATTCAACGAAATAAGTTTCTAGGATTCAAAGGGCTCCCGTTGTCTTGTCCTAGCCCTGACATTTTAGATGTTAATTTGGTTAACCTAGATTAGAAACTTATCGACTAATTCCGACAGATTTCGAACTGATGTCATTCTGAAACCACTAACATAATTATATCACGAAAGAATTATCTCTGATATAATTAAACATGTGAAGTAACACATATCACACGTGTTCTAAATCACAGGTTTAAATATAATGGCACGACTTGTGGTCCAGAATTCCAAATAAGGGTTTAGGGTACCAGGTCATAAGGAAGATCGCATTATGAGATAGACAGATCAAATAAAAGCTGATAATAAATAGCTCATGGTCACTACACTAATGCACAAGGAAGGCTATCTGGGAAGAATGGCGGCGTGTTGTGAACCTTACCACCAACATCTGAAATGATGACCACGACCACTCTGTCAAGAGTGAAACCGACAAGAAAGAAGAACTATAAATGTCAAAAAGATAGAAAATAATATTACTATCAAATGCTGATGAGCATTTTGCCGTCGTTCACGTAGCGGTTGGCTCGAACTCGTGAGCCGGTTGAGGGTCATATTAGAGCAGCTAGTTTCGGGACTCAATAGATTAGCCTCGTCGCCACAGGGACACCTGTGTGAACGAGAACGGTGGATTCGGATTCCTATCCCTCCAGGGAGAACCGAGTCTGTAATCAATGCCCCCACCACCCTCAGATTTCTACTGAACTACTAACTACTTTATACTACTTTATACTTTCTAAACTTGCAACTTTTAACCACCACTAGTTTTTAAGTTGGTAGGTACTGGATTTTGGCCAAATGTTTGACTAGGTACCGAATCTATATAATATAATAACTGGGTGGGAAAATAATGTTCGAACTACCATACATTTGTATACTATTTTACTAGACGTTTACTTCGATTGTATTATTTATTTCAAACATTTTCAATGATTACTTGTGACAGTCAAACGTCCAAGTGACCCTTATTTATTATTTTGCTTTTAAAATTGTAATAAAAATATACAAATAAAATAGGGACAAAAATGTTTTCTTTGTCCGCGTGATTTAAATTTTCATACGAGCATTCAGCGCTCATAAAGTCACATTCGCACATTGCAGTTGATGACGCGCGGGCCACGGCGGATTAAACAGTCAAACTGAAATTCAACCATTCCGTTTCAACCTCGTATTTAACTTGATCATGTACCTCCAAAAGCGGTCTTACCGTGAGTACTATAACGGTCAGTTTTGAAGGTGGCTTTTGGAAGTGTTGTGTGTTTGTGGCAGTTAGGAGAACGTTCTGTCTCCCCCGGACATGTACATGTGCCGGCGTTAACGTTGGGCTTAGCCCGGATCCGATGATATTAAACCTTCTGTCAGAGTAGGCCTGCGCGTCATAACAACAAGCTTTATAGGTACAGTCCGTGAGCTCCCAGATTGCGATTTAGGTTTGGGTGAAAACTGAGAGGTACTTATCTGGATCGTGTAAGAGCAAGCGAGACAGGTATCAAAAGCGAATTGCATTGTGACTACTCAGGTTTTTCAACGGTCTTGATAACGCTGCTGGGAACTGAGGATTGATAAGTTGAGGAATTAAAATGGATTTCAATATAATGGTAAATATAACGTAAATAATATTACGAATAATATTTATTTCTCTCTTTTGTCGGCCAGACGCTCATGTCTTGTATGGCTGACATATTTGTTAATCCCGATTAGTAAGTACCTACTCCTTAAACCAACTTCAGCATATTCGAGTCATAAGGTAAGTTTTTATGATTTGTTGAACAAAAGGTATTCTTTTCAGAAATAGTTACACTACTTAATATGTATATTAAATGTATACTTACTGGATCATCGATTTAAAACGTCCTAGTCAATGATATATTATTTTATACATTGATCATAAATCATAAGCCATCTCAAAACAATCCCATCCTCAAATCACATTATCTGGAACTGAATGCGAAACTAGGTAGAGATGCATCGCATCGGCAGTGATTAGTGTGGCCGATCAATCGTGCGGCGAACTGGCGTGCTGCTAACTTGATACGCTTCCGAACAAACCTACTTTCGTTCCTACTTCCACCCGTATATCCCTATTCTGATACAAACAGGACTGAATCCAACGAAGCGACAGTTCCTTTTGGAACAAACCTGTAAAGTCTCATACGTGGTTGGGAGGGTTAGCGATCGGAATAGTTCCTATTTGCCTGCTGTCTGTCTCACGTCTCGCTCTAACAGATTCTTAATTTCATGGCCCGTTCGTTCCTCACACGTCGCGTCTAAGCTGGGAGCGCTTCTAATTGAATAGCCATTGCGATTACCTGCGTCTCGTCTAATGGTTTATTAGCAAAGACCGGAATTCTTCATAGCAAAAATCAAACTTTGAGAGGGTCCGACCAAATGTATACACGATGATTTTAAATCGGTGATCAGGTACCAATTTTTCTAACTCAGTAATTGATGGCGATCACGTTGAAGTCGTAATTACATGAAAACAAACTTATTTTTCTATGATAATTTTTATTTTGAAACCAATTTTGTCTTAAATTCCTTGTCACCGAACTAATCTGTATCGGTGTGCTTACAACCTCTTTAATAATTTAATGGGAATGACAATTTATGAGTAATAACTTGTCATTGTCATTGTCATTACATAAGCAAAGTCGTAGAAAATTTCTAAAAATTTCCCGCCAGAGCTACGACACTTGACGTAGGTATCGTACTTCAATAATTTATGTAGGATGACCATGTCTCTAGTGGTTATTAGTTTTAATCATGTTTTAACTTTTAATTAATTTAACAGTGAGGTAATTGCGCGAGACCTCGCGTATTAAGTTTAATATTAGCTAAATATTAATATGTTTCTACTCCTGATCACCTATTAAAAATCATCGTGTATATTCCGTCTCTACTTAAAGTATGGAGTTGTAAAAAGTGTTAATTTGAACATGTTTAGTTTCTAAAGTACAAGGTTTACAGAGCTTTATCTTCCCTATAGTATAAACCTTGTTTAAACACCCATACTTCATGTTATTAATAATAAAAATCGTCAACCGCATCTTACATTCTTTTTCATCCTAGTTATATTTTATATGCACTGCCGTCCTAACTCAAAAGGACGGATGTCCAAAAAATCGATTTTCAGTTTTTGTCATTTTCCTATAGATTAGGTGTTACTCCATCATATATGAAACTAAATTAAAAAAAAATTTAGTTAATAAGTTTTTTCAAAAAGTTGTTAAGAAAATTTAGCACATCTCCAAAAACATAATATCCTAAGCGAGTTGGTCGTATGTGCCTTAAACTACTCGTAAGCTAAAACGCCCCATCTTCACTTTCCTAATCAATTATGGACGTATATCACCTGCTATGCGGCTTTATGGCTTAGAAAATCTGCTACGCGTTTTTTTTGGCTTAGGAATCATAATGAAAACATTCAGAGTGAAGGTAGACAGACAATACATTTGCGTAAAACGTCAATTTTATATTATTTTGATAGTGATTTTTTAATTTAATCGTATGGCATATACAGTGGCATCAGACAACTTGAGTACTTAATATTACAAATCAACATTAAGATTAGTTAGCCACTTAGCAAAAAAGGCTTCGTCACTGAGGGAGAACAGGTCTTCAGGAGAGCCGCCGGCGTAGCGCGTTATGGGGCAGTCGTGGATGATGTGCTGGATGGTTTGCTCTCCGGCTCAACAGGGGCCGGCAGGAGAATCCACCCACCCGCAGCGGTATTTATATTGAGCGCAGCGGCCGTGACCAGTGCGACGTCGGTTCAAACTGCACCAATCACGTCTAGGAAGATCTGACCCTTTTATTCATGAGCCCGGTATAATCTCACAACCCACTTTTCCTTCCATTTCCGAGTTCCACATCTGCAACCATTCCCGTTTGAGGTTGAAGTGATTATCAAACAGTTTTGAGGCGATGTTGTATGATGCGTTTCTGGACTTCAGGCGGTGTGTGGTGGCAACAAAAAACTCGGAATTGATAGGGAGACTTGGGATTTTCTGGATTTGAGGACTTCTTTTACTAGGGCTTTCTTCCTCCTCAGTTCAGGTGGAGGGATCCGGCAGAGCACTGGTAGCCAGTGGCAGGGGGTTGATTGTAGAGATAAGTCGCATAGCCTTGTTCAGCTCGACGTCAATCCTCGCGGTGTGAGCACTTCCTAGCCAGACCGGTGTGCCCGGAGTGGCTAACTAATCTTAATGTTGATTTGTAATATTAAGTACTCGAGTTGTCTGATGCCACTGTATATGCCATACGATTAAATTAAAAGATCACTATCAAAATAATATAAAATTGACGTTTTACGCAAATGTATTGTCTGTCTACCTTCACTCTGAATGTTTTCATTATGATTTCTAAGCCAAAAAAAACGCATAGCAGATTTCCTAAGCCATAAAGCCGCATAGCAGGTGATATGCGTCCATAATTGATTAGGAAAGTGAAGATGGGGCGTTTTAGCTTAGTTTAAGGCACATACGACCAACTCGCTTAGGATATTATGTTTTTGGAGATGTGCTAAATTTTCTTAACAACTTTTTGAAAAAACTTATTAACTATTTTTTTTTTATTTAGTTCATTTGATGGAGTAACACCTAATCTATATGAAAATGACAAAAACTGAAAATCGATTTTTTGGACATCCGTCCTTTTGAATTAGGACGGCAGCCGTACTCACCAGCGACAGCGTAAACGATTTGCACGGAGAATAGCACAGCGACCTCAGGGCCCCCAGCGGTTACTTTGTAGAACTACAATTCCCCATACAAATCGTTTACGGAGTCACTAGCGAGTACGGTCACTGGAAACTAATGGTAAGGGTACAGGTGAACAAGTACACCAGTGGGATAAGCGCGTCTACTATATCGAAATATCGAAAATAACAGATGTTGACGACGCGTTTGGCTCGGTTTGACACCTGCCTACTGAGCCGGCGGTGCCGGGTTCGAATCCCGGCCAGGGCAAATATATGTGTGATGAACTCGAATATTTGTGCTTAGGTCATGGTTGTTCTATGTATTTAAGTATTTATTTATCTATATAAGTACGTATATCGTCGTCTAGTACCCATAACACAAGCCTTCTTGAGCTTAATTTGGGACTAGATCGATTTGTGTGGGGTTGTCCGATATTTATTTATTTATTTATTAATGTATACTAAGCACCATCTTACAACCACGCAGCTATATATCTATCTATCAGCCACTGCCGTCCACTGCTGCACCAACACACCGACTCCCCACCGCCCTCACAAGGTCATCTGTCCACTTAGTCGGGGGCCATACCACGCTGCGCTTTCCTGTACGTGGTCGCCACTCCAGGACTTTGCCGCCACAAAGGCCATCCATTCTCCGAACGCAGCTATTAGTTAGTTTATTGGAAAAAGCAATTAAGATGGCGTTAGTATCTGTACATTTCGGTAGGTGTGCTTGCACCGACTGAGCTTAACTACAGGAGGTTCTCTCTTTTGATCTTTGCTAAAGATGCATGAGTACAGCATATTATTGTTTGTTTGTGTAGAGTGTTACGCATTAGGTTGTGAGGCGGGGCAACACGACAGACTGACGTGACGTGTGCCGCTACGACTCGTTACGAAAGCGCATCAAGTTTGAGCGAAGCATGCCGGTGCGTAGGCTACTATTTCGTAGTAAATGCGTTCGTGATAATTCCATGGTTTGCAGGCGAAGGGGGACGAATAGATGTAAGAGTGAAGAGAAGAAGAGACACAGTAGGTTCGAAGGGTGCACGCGGCGAAGCCGTCTGAGAAACGTCCCTTCCTTCGTTTTACCCTTGCTCGTCCTTCGTGTTTCGTCCCTCGTCGCCCGTAGACCATGGGAGTGTCACATGGCAGTGAGCCCGTCTTGTTGATCGAGCGAGCGAAGCGTCTCCGTTTCAGCTTGGGCAAAAAAATCTTCCGTATGTTTGGATGTCAGGATTTGGAGGACACTGGCACAAATATTCGAGTTCATCACACAAATATTTTCCCTTGCCGGGATTTAAACCCAGGAGCGTTGGCTCAGTAGGCAGTTGCTTAACCACTGCGCCAACCGCGTCGTCCTCATAAGTAAGAATAACATGAACATGAATGCTATCAGAATACAATTGCTTGAATATTATCTACCACAAGCGATGCGGAACCCAGACATGGAGGCCAATTTGCACTTTTCCGGTTCTCGAATAGATTCCAATGTATTTTTAAGTTCAATATTTTTGGCTACATTCTCAGAAAATTGGAACCGCAGAGCATTCACAACGGACGTGCCTCGAATGTGAACCTGCATCGCTTTTATCGTTTAATGTGAATTAGTAGATATCGTACGAAATCAACATATTAACTTATGAACAAATTTTGATCACTTTTTAAATGTGGGAGTAACACACATTATTTTAATATTTACAATATTGCCACACTGATTTAGTAAGTTTGATTCTCACTTAGACTGTAGTAATCGCGTGAATTTTTTCTCTACACCTAAGTTTTTTTTTTAAATCGAGGTGGAATATCGTTATTGCATCGACTGAGCTTCACTAGTAATTATACTAATTATATATTAATATTTGTGTATTCTTTTTACTTTGTATTATTATCAAAAACTAAATATTTATCGCATTTGACAACCGACCAATCCTGTACATGAATCGTTTAATGCGTTGGTCCTTGCGTTGTTGATACAAGCTTGCCTTGTGTGGGAACCGCCATACCAACAAAACCACCGTTACCACCTGTTATTCTAATTATAATCATAAAATCGGGTTCGAATCCCGGCAAGGGCAAATATTTGTGTGATGAACCTGAATATTTGTGCCTAGGTCATGGATGTTATTTGTAAGTATGTATTTATCTATATAAGTATGTTTATCGTCGTCTAGTGTCCATAACACAAGCCTGCTAGAGCTTACTGTGGGACTAGATTGATTTGTGTGAGGTTGTCCGATATTTATTTATTTATTTATAAAATGAGAGTTATCTGTCTTATTGTATCCGATTTTATTTTTTGTATTTTTTTAATATAATATCCCACGCTCATCCCACGGAAACACTAAATTTTTTTGGGGATAAAAGTAGTCTGATGTCAGCTACCTTCATACCAAAATGTATCAAAATTGGTCCAGCCGTTTGAGCCTGAATAAGAAACAAACATAGACAGACACTCTCAAACTTTCGCCTTTATAAAATTAGTGTGATTTTTATCGATATTATTTTTTTATGTGGAAATATTATATATTTATTTTTATAAATAATGACACTAAGGTCAATTTACCTTTGTGTCATTGTTTATGTTTTGTGTTTATCTTATAATAAACATTTTTCGTTTCCATTTTCATCGTGTATGATAGAGGTATGAATGAACTGGATATACCTAATCAGCGATGACGTCTGTATATTGGTGTAGGTTTCCCGCGTTTCACGATTGCCTTCTTGGGAACGTGAAAACGTAATTAACTTATTGACATCCTCCATCTTACCGTTTGATGTCGGTTCGCATTCTCCGTGTAATATGCTTCAAAATAAAAAAAAGTGTAGGTATACTTTTCATACACTGTTCAGTTGTTCAGCGATTAATTTGAATAATGAAGTTTTTATTGAACGATAGAAATCTAGCAAAAAACACAAAATCTTACAAAATATCGTCAAACTTGCAAAAAAATGTCGTTGGGATGTTCGAGCGCGGTTGAGTTTTTTTTTTTTTTGAAGGAAATAATACAAAAATAACAGAAAAGTAATCTGCCAATTTCCACAAGCCAAAACAAAAATAAATAATGCAGTAAGAAAAATAATCTATAAAGTTAACTGCGTGCAGGGGGTATTCTGTAAGTAGGTAGACGCTTTCCTCAGTGCGGAATAAACGCAACCATCATAGGCCCCCATAGAAGTTTCTACTCTGTGACCCGTTACTTATCCACAAAAGCTCTTTTAGAATGAGAAACTTTTGAAATTGATTCTAATAAATACTTACGAGTAGGTACATTATGTAATCTAAAATCTAAATCGGAATATTGTTTTGTCTTCAACTTGAATTCATCGGAGTCATAATGTAATGTTGTAAACTCATATTAGTCACGGAAGCTAAATCTACTAATACGTATACAATAGTAATTCGCTTGAGCAATCGCAATCACTAGAAAGAATATATTAAGCCAGAGAATATCGCCGACGGCACTCGGCTTACAAGTTAGCTAATAAATTGCATTGCTCAATCGGCTGCCGTAAGAAGATTAACCAAGCTTACAATATATAGGGAAACATCCCATTTTCTCATTCGGGCTTCGGCACGCATCAACTTGATTTTACCTCGTTCTTTCCCCGGTTCTGCGGAATAACTTCTCCCCGAAGCGTCATATAAATAAATTGTTGCCAGTCTTTATTGCCTCTGGTTTACGGTAGCGTTTTTCTCGCCATGTTATCGTCTCTGGGAATTCCCTTTTCTTATATCCAACCGATCCTATTGTGATTTCGTTCTACCTGTGATTATCATAATGTCTATCGCGAGAAACGTTCGATACGGTACATTAGGGCTGATTATTTTGTTAGCGAGAGGGTGTTAGTTACGATCCGGTACTTCGCTGCCGTGAATGTAAATCGGGTTTCATTACAGCCTTGAGCAGGCTAAACCTACTGACATGCAGTTGCACTATCGATTCTCATAAAATAAAAACTTAACGAGCACTAGCGCGTTGCAACTCTAAAAACGGCTACAAACTACGAACATTTAATTAAGTTATTTAGTTCATCAACAAAGTTCGAAAGGTCATCCTTACGTATACGTACCTATATATTAATAAAATGTTGGCACAAATTGCTTTCACAAGCTTACATAATAATTATACCTACTTACTTCAAGTAGCTGCTTCATAATATACCTAATAACTAATGAAACGAAATTCCGGTGATTGCGAGCTCTCAGGTATTCCAATTACGCAATGGAGAATTTTAGAGATTTGTTGAGGGGGCGCTATTTCACAACTTTATTAAATTATTCCCCTAAATATTTGCTGTTATAAACCCCTTTATATGGCCTGCATTACGATAGTGTTCAGAGGAAATGTGTCTAGGTGTTTTAGTCATCAAGCGAAAATAAGGTGGTGTAAGAACGGATATTTCAAAGTTGGCGGGCTTTTAGCGCCGCCGGTAACTTGCTATCGTTATTTATTTTCTTCCCCATCTAAGAAGCTATTTAGCTAGTGTGCAACGAAAATAATGCTACAAACTCCGATATCTACCTACGAGGAAACTTTAAAAATACTGAAATAAGATCATCGTAACATTTTCCTGATTAAAAGTAAAACAAGCAAGTGTTATGTAAACTAGCTAACAAGGTTTTACATAGAAGAGGATGGAAATTAATTATATTAAGTTGAGCGCTGTATGCGCTGCCCTAATTGCATAACACGGGAAGAGACGGTGCGCAAAGCGGATGTAGGTGAGAACTGGGAATATCATAAATCTGGGAAAGAAAGCGTTTCCATTATACCATACCTTGACGAGGGTCGAAAGTTCAACGGATTATAACAAGTGGCGGCACTAACTGTCACGGACAGACCTGGCCTGCCACGCCTCACGGCTTAATCGCCAAACTTTCCCCTACGATTGGAGTTTTTGCGGAATTGCGGGAGCCGTGTGCTCGGTCTGCTAATTTATGCGCTGCCGAGTGAATCGGAGAGCACTCCACTGGTTCTGCTCCTATTAGGTATTCAAGACATCGTTTAATCGTACCAGCAAAGATCCCGGATCAACATTTTAAAGGACGTTTAGCATTGATAGAAATCGGTGGCTCTCATTTTATAATGTTTTTCCTTTAGTTAGACGGCAGAGTTGTGGCGCTGCTTTTCGTTTTACAAGCTTTTAGTTCGGTATACCATTCGTATTGCACGATGTAACTATTTCAGTTATGTTTATGTAGTTACTTTCGAAATTTGCAAGCCATTATGCAACCATTTTCTGGTATACGATTAGTTAAGGTGAGCTATGTTTTGGGTGGCTTATGTAAGTTTGGAACTACGGTATTATCGTCGAGTTTTTCTGAAGATGGAGACAGAGGGGGTCAAGACGTGTCCGAGATCTCACCAACATGTGTCTTCTTTAGTTTATCTGGTCGAATGTATTATCACATTTTATTTGTCATTGAAATTGAATAGATATTATATTGATACCTAATTATGTGTAGTAAGTAGTAATATTGAAGAAGGATGGAATTTAGATATTTTTTACCTACCTAAAATTAAAACACGTTCCAAATGTCATTATCATTCATCAGCACTCACGAAAAAAAAACATACATTATTTCAAGAAAAGTCAGGATTCGTATGGGCGGCATTTTTTGATAAAAAATACTTATTATTTGGTCCACCCATCCCGGCTGGACGGATTTTTAACCAATTTTGGTATAGGGCCCAAAGATGGTAAGATAGGTAATGGTGATAGTGGTAATGGTAAGATAGGAAACTAGTTAAGAAAATAATTTAACGCGGACGAAGTTGCAGGAATATTTAGGCAATTGTCGGAATTATTTTAAACCAAATTGCATAAGTATATCAATGAAATGTTTTAGAACTCTCCGAGCTGTCAGATTTGTCTCTCGAATTAATAACACTTTTTAGCAAATAAATCGACAGCAACAAAAATAAATTGTACCTATTTGATGAAATAGAATTTATTTTTGTTGCTGTCGATTTGGTCATCAAATCCACGAAATGAAATTTTCCGAAAACAAATGGACTAGGAAGCAGGTACCTAACTAAAAAGCAATATTTTGGAACTCTTCAATTTGATAGGTGTGTCTATTCACATTACAGTGTTCCCTCGACTTCTCCCGAATTCCATCATCAGATCCTAACATTGGGATTACTAGAAATACCCATTGAAGCAAATAAGAAGAATTTATCAAAGCTGTCTGCTGTTTTGCTGCTGAAATTGTGGAACATACCGACTGCAAAAAGCGGAAACGCTGTAAACGTCAAGGGAATTCATTGGCGTTTACAGCGTTTCCACTTTTTGCCTTCGATACGTACATAAAAAACCGGCCAAGTGCGGATTCGCGCACCGGGGGTTCCGTACAAACAAGTCCCATCTTAACTGCCCGAGTTAAGTTAAGTTTGGTTGGTTAACCTGGTATGTATGACGCCGCATACAAATGAGGTGCAAAGTTAACGCAACCGATCACGTTTGGAATATGGGCGCCCCCTTAAATATTTATTTTATTCTGTTTTTTAGTATTGTTGTTATAGCGGCAACAGAAATATACACCATCTGTAAAAATTTCAACTGTCTAGCTATCATAACATAACAGAACCTCAATTATCGGAAATAGCCATAAAATTACTAAAATAATTGGTAACAAAATAGGATAATTAAATTGAACATTAATGTATTCATATTATTTAGTCTTAATTTTGTAGGTACAAACTATTTGAAAAATGCTCAAAAACGATATGACATTGAAACTCTTCGATGTGATAAGGTGTGTCCACATTGAAGAATTTTCTCGATTTCTTCAGGATTCCATTATCAGATCCTAACATTGGGATTAGGACTAACTAGAAATTATAAACATACTAACAAAAAATAGAATTTTTCAAAGCTCTCTGTTGCTATCCTGCTGAAATTGTGGAACATAAAAAAACATCCCGGTCAACTTAGAACATCATTCTTTTATTGAAGTCGGTTAAAATATATTATATTATTTGCGTGTTAAGTTTTATCCCCACCGACATCTATCAAAAATCCATGGCACTTTTGTGCCTTAGAACTATCCCATTTTAATTATTGCGCCATCTCGTACACACATTTTAAACCACTAGTGAAACTAGTAAAACATAATTTGCTTTACAGTGACATCTAGTCAACAAACGTAGAACTTGTTTTACTTGTAGGCAGCAATTTCACCGAGTTTGAGTTTAGCGCCACCTACCGAGTAAATTTGAAACGACTAGGAACATATAGCTTACGCATTTACACATGCTACTGGACTGATGCCGGCTCGTAGAGTTGCAACTTCAATACGGTAGATGGCAGTAACATCGACGTAACAAACGAGTGAAAAGAAAATATGTATTGTGAAAAAAGTGGATACATAAAATGATTGTGTTTACTGCCGTTTTTCTCTTTTCGCCATAACGCTTGAAGTTACTAAACAACACTCGAACCTATAAAAAATATTTATGAAAAAATTATAAATTCTTTAAAGTTATTGATGGAGTTCTATGACTTCGCGGGTATGGATTGTACGGCTCTTGTAAGACAAAAACTTCAAATGATTAAGTATTTAGTTAGGTTTAGGTATCCTATCAGATATAATTACTAGCAGTTTTAAATAAAGATTTGGGTTGGTTCCCACCCGTTTGGAAACCAACGGATAAAATTCATAAGAAGTCACGTTGTCGTAATAAAGTGCGCTTATCAGTAACCTTACAAATAGGGTGCCATCACTCTCATTATTGGCGATGTGTGGCACGTATGCTTAAAACCGCCCTCGGGCCGCGATTCATATGCGAAATGCAATTCTTGACAAATTACCCCATTAGAGAGATTTAAGGATGATAGCAAATTTTACCAAGGCTAAGAAGGGTAACGGCTTGATGATACGAAGGATAAAACATGCGTTCCTTACTTAATAATGTAGTTACTGTCTTTAACTGGCACTGGAGGCAAAAGTTTTAGAAAACTTACTATACCCATTTAAGTATTAAATACGAGTTGGTTGGTTGTTTTTATATTAGTTACATCGAAATTATCACCGACCTTAAGTACTTACTCCGATAAAATACCTATAAGAGGGTTAACCCTTAATTTGGCAGAGACTCTGATGTCATAAAGTCATATATTTGACCAAGTATATTGGATAGGGTATGTTTTAAGAACTTCTAAAAAATATTACAAAAATCTAAAGTATTTTGTTTTTGAAAAAAAATATGTCCGTCACAGCGTACATTGCCAAATTCTCTATATTTGGCAATGCACGCTGTGACGGACATATTTTTTTGCATATGCCTATGATAAATTCATATACGAGGGGCAAACCGAAATGATCGGGAATTTAAAAAACTATGTGCACTATATACATAAATTATATTTTATTGTTTTTCGAAGTATTCTCCGTTACATTCAATGCACTTTTGCATTCTTTTAAACCAGTCATTAAAACAATAATTCCAGTTTGAAGTAGGCATTGCCAAAATGGCCGATTTATAGGCTTCCACAGCGGCTTCTGGGTTCTCAAACCGCTGACCACGCAATAAATCTTTAATTCTAGGGAACGTAAAAAAATCATTTGGACTCAGGTCAGGGCTGTATGGAGGATGGGACATCAACTCAACGTTTTCGTCGTTCAAAAATTTAGTTGTTTTGTGGGCGGTGTGGGAGCTCGCATTGTCGTGGTGTAAGATGACGCGGCGTCTCGGGTTCCCTTGGCGAAGTTCGGCCAGCACCTCCGGCAAACAAACTGTGATATACCAATCAGCGGTAACGGTTCTTTGTTCTTCTAGAGGAATTGTGGCAACATGCCCCTTTTTTGAGACGAACGAAGCCACCATCTTCTTCGACACGCTTCGAGAACGCACAACTTTCGTTGGTTTGACCTCGTCATCGAAGACCCATACTGCCGACTGGTGCTTTCTTTCAGGCTCATAAGAATAAATCCAGGATTCGTCACCCGAGACCATATTATAAACGGCTTTTGACTTTCCTCCATTGTAGCATTTCAGAATAGATCGGCACCAATCAACACGAGCCGCCTTTTGCTCTTCAGACAAATTATGGGGTACCCATCGGGAAATCAATTTTCTGACACCCAATTCACCATGCAAAATAGTGTGAATTGCAGTCATTCCAATGCCTATGGTTGCCCGAATCTGCTCGTATGTCACATGTCTATCTTCTTTTAGTAGTTTTTCCACAGCCGCGATGTTTTCAGGCGAAACCGCCGTTTTCGGCCGACCTGATGAAGGTACGGTGCCAAGAGAGGCACGACCCCGTCGAAACTCAGCATACCACCGATATATTGTCGTCTGACTAGGTGCTTCAATGTCGTATATAGTAACAAGCTCATTGCGACATTCATCTGGAGATAAGCCACGACGAAAGTTATGGTAAATAATTGCACGAAAATTTTCACGCGTCAGCTCCATTTTGTTCATCGAGTTGTCAATTTAAAAATGGAATAAAAAAAATATATCGTTCTTTTTTTAAATTGTAAATACGGCATCGTGATTGTAAGTCGCCAAACATGACACAAACATGTCAAAAAACATGAAATAATGCCTGGAAGCAACAATTGTTTTTGAGAACAGAGACAGTGATCAACCACAGACATCTAAAATGGAGTTAGAGTTGGTCAGCTTCCTAAATGATAGAAGCAAAGAGCTTTAAATTCTTGAGCGCTATCCAAATATAAAAAATGTGTTCATACAATTTAACACAAGTTTGTGCTCATCAGGACCTGTAGAAAGATTGTTTTCTTTAGCAGGTTTTATTCACTCTCCAACAAGAGGCTGTTTGTCTGACAGTACATTTAAAAATCTAGTGTCCATGAAAGGAAACTCTTGTTTTACTGATTAATTAATCTTGTTTTCCTCTACATTTCAGCCCGTGCTGATTTAGATTACCTACTTATTTTGTATTTTGTAATTTGTATTTGGTATTTTAATTAAACATAGCTAAAATACTGTATTTTGTATTTTATATTTCAAATACCTTACTTTAAGATATTTTGTATTTCGTCTTGCGATACAGTATTTTGTAATTTGTATTTCAATTAAAGCAAAGCATGTATTTTGCCCAGCCCTGGCTCTATGTTGAAAAACGCTGGTCGCCATATGTGTACTCTCACTTTTTTACAACTTGTGGTCTCTTGCTGACCATGTTGGGCTGCCCAGATTGAGTTTATCGCATCGTTTTAGACGGTGTACGCAAAGATAGAATTGACGAGACGTTTAGAAGGAACATTTGTATAATATGTAATTATCTATATATGTATAACTTCATGCATAATGGGAGTTAACGGGACATCTGTCTCTTGCGTTGTGTCCACTTCATGACTGCGTTTAAGATAGTTGTTTTGCAGTTCTTGCTCATGATCGGAAACATTGGATATATTCAAACATTCAAGAGAAGTTGCTAAAGAAGGTGCTGGTGATGATGCGTAGGTGTGAATTTAATGAACTCATTTTCGTCGGTTGATAGTTCAGTTGTTTTGATAAAGCATACTCTCTTAGGTAGATATAAGTTCTTAAATTTTAGCTGCACGACCCGACACAACGTATGGTGTTGATGGGAAGCAACTAAAAAAAAGCGGGCACACAAACACCAACATTAATATTTTAAGCAAAATTAATGTTTTTTTTTTTTAATTAATAGGTACGAAATGCTATAATATTGGCAGAGTCCGCTGCAACGGACAGGTCGTGTGCATTGAATATATTTCAGAGGAAGATTCAACATATTAAAAGTTACAAAACGTATCCATACTATACGCACATGCACATGCATCAATTATATAGTTTAGTGTATTATTTAGACAAGAAAAACGCACTTGTTAAATAAAAAACAAAATTAAAATCCAGAAATATCTTTTAGAAAACAGTTGGCGTCTAACGCGGAGCCATTTTCTGGAACCACTGTCAAACTAAGTCGTTTAGCTAGTACTAATAATATATTTTTCTGCTAAAAGATAACTATCGTACTAGCGATTGCCATATGTGAAATGAAAAAAAAATCTCACCAAAAAGTGCTATATTTTTTTAAATCAGTTGTTCCTCGCACCGGACTAGGTACGTCAAATTAAGGGTTAAGTAGACGGTTAATATGCAATTTCTTCGACACAAAAATACTTGGGCTTTATATTAAATAATAATAAGAAATAAATATTTTTTTCGTTCCAACCCTAGTGTGTGGGGTGTCGTTAAATAGGTCTGTTAAAAATAATAGGTGTCTTCAAACATTACTTTTTGATAAAGTCAGTAGTTTTGTAAATATTCGCTCCGAAAATAAAATAAATAGTGTCCCCCCCCCCCCCTCTAACTTTTCAACCACGGGTCAAAAAAATATGGGAAAATTCATGAAAATGAGGCTTTATAAGTACTTTCAATGAAAACTATATAGTGAACAAAATCGGTCCATCCGTTTTTGAGTTATCGCAAAATTTCATAATTTTCTTTAAAAGGACGTAAGTTGACTTCCAGAAGGTAATAAGTAATTACAGTTACTTTGGCGTGTATGACCTTTTTCCGTCTTTCCGTCTTTGACCGTCTCTGGAAAATTCATGAAAATGAGGCTTTATAAGTACTTTCAATGAAAACTATATAGTGAACAAAATCGGTCCATCCGTTTTTGAGTTATCGCAAAATTTCATAATTTTCTTTAAAAGGACGTAAGTTGACTTCCAGAAGGTAATAAGTAATTACAGTTACTTTGGCGTGTATGACCTTTTTCCGTCTTTCCGTCTTTGACCGTCTCTTGTGAAGGATGAGCAAATACGGAACCCTACACTGAGCGTGGCCCGACATGTTCTTGGCCGGTTTTTTGGTAAAGGCCTCTACCAGTGTCCGCCATTTCGTCCTATCTCGTTTCATCTAACTCATTTAAAAGGTAAGCTAAAAATTAAATAATAAAAATAAATAGGTAGGTATCTTCTCTGCATCCATCATGTGTCCCTGTCAAATACTGAACTACTCATTTATTACGCAACAGAAACTCCAAAGATTTCTCCGGTCACGTAGGTACATTCATATTTTATAATATCTTGTCCGGTTGTCGCGCCGGCAAATTACAGGCGATACGTAATTGTCTATATCCTTCGCCCCAGATACCGGCTGGCTACCGACAGCCGCGTATTATTTTTCCCGGCGGTTATGATTTTTTGTATGGGAATAAGAATATATTGCTATTGATTTCAAAATTTTGATGTTTTAGTAGCTGATGTGTCTCGCAATCGTAATAATTAACAAATTAATATACCTAGTACCTACATTGTACTGTAGAAGTGAGTAAAGTCTATCATATTGTATCATGTGATCCTCGATACTTTTTCCATCCGGATGTCAGACCGACTAGCACGTACGGAATCAACTTTTATATAAGTTAGGTACTTATATCATTATGTAAAATTCTATGATGGTCACGTTTATCGCGCAATACTTAAATAAATGAGTAAAAGTATCTGTCACCTTCACGTTTTGACAAGTTATGCGTGTGAGAGTGACAGGTGCTTTATCATTTATATATCACGTTAATTCGCAAGTATGGTGCGCAACCAACAGGGCCAACCTCTTCTTTTCCTCGCCGTACGAGCATGAGTGGGATGAGAGATGAGGGAATTAAAAAAAGAACGCGCCTGCAATGTGCTTAGGTATATTCTTTAGAACATGTACTTACATCAAATATATTTATAAAAACATTCTACTATTTAGCAAATAACTAAGTCCCATGACAACTTTATCCACGAACATCCCCATTATTCCTGAATGAAGCCGTAGCCATCGATCAGTGCGCGGGCGCAGGACCGCACGCAGACGACGGTGGGAACTGTCACACAAAGGTCACTGTCGAATCGTACGACTCAATACGAACGTAGGCTTCGACTTGGGATTGGATGAATCTATTAGTTTTAATTGATGTCAGGTCAGACTCCGAGGGATGTCAGTGATGGCTGTTTGTTTACGTAAACAAACGAAAGTAAGGGGTGCCAATTTAAAGGAGGAAAATATAGACTAGCGGGTTTACTTACTTCATAACGATTCTTTCTTTACGTTTTATTTTATATTAGTATTAACTCAGTGTTTCTTAAAATACAAATACACTTAGCTACATAAATATCAATATATACTTCGTAACAATTCTTTCTTTCTTTCTTTCTTTACGTATTATTTTATATTAGTTTTAACTCAGTGTTTCTTAAAATACAAATACACTTAGCTACATAAATATCTAAATATATATATTTTTTACTAGATTAAATAAAAGTTAAATGTTAGTGTTAAAAAAAGTGCCAGTGTTTGTTTGGTAAGTTCGTTTCATTTATTTTTAAACTAAACATGCATACATCTAAAAAGCATTAAATGATTAAAGTTAGCTATAGAAAAAACCTACATAATTATATCCAAAAAATAAAAATAAAAATGACTTTACCTAAATAACATTTGACAAATGTAACTGTTCATCCAAGTAGGTACAGGTGCGTAGATCTGAATGATAGAAATTGATCAAAACCGTCCGTCCACGTACTCGTAGCATCCCTTTTCGTTCTGTCTGTGTCATTCACCGTGTCGGTACAAGTCCCATCGCCGCACAAAAAACCCCTTTCAAATGTAAATCAGCACAAACCGACAAAGCAAATTGTCACAAATAAACACTGATACGTTTGAGTTTTTTGTGAACTCCTTCGGTAAAGGGTCAGGCTGAGCCAATCAATCTGAGATAAAAATGTCTTTTTATTGATTTTTTCTGCTCTATTTTTAACAGCCTGCGAATGTAACTCTGAACTTTTGATGGTTATCTATGTTAGGTGCTCCTTTTGGATTGATTACGGACAGGTAGAAGCACAAGTGGGTCTCTATTCTCTAAAGTAGCTCTATTTTTTTAAGTTTGACGCTATAAATTGAGCTGTTATTCTCACGGTTTTAGAGGTGTCAGGTGTGAAAGAAGTTAAGTACTACAAATATCTGATTGTCAATAAAACCCCCCAGCCTATATAATTTTGCAATTGGTTTAATTTGCAGTCATTCATTGAGAAACAAGATGTAATGTTGCTGTATTTACTTCACTACATAGTATAAAACAAAGTTGCTTCCTGCTGTCTGTCAGTATGTCTGTCTGTCCTTATGTATGTTTAGATCTTTAAAACTACGCAACGGATTTTGATGCGTTTTTTTTTAATAGATACGAGTAGAGTGATTCAACAGTAAGGTACACTAACTACATGCATAATTTATCAGCATTTCACTCGTGTGAAGCCGGGGTCGCTAGTGCTAATATAAGTTGATATCATGATGTGGTTCGTATTTCTGTTATATAGGTATTTTTTTATATTAGAAGAACATAAATATCAACAAAATCGCTACCTTAAGTAGAGCTAAATAAGAACAAAAGCGAAACCCATTAAGTTAATGATATAAGAAAAAAAAGATTCAAATACGTTAGTCCAAATATTGATTTAACCCTCTCGCGACGGAAGCAGGTGCCGGCGCACGCGTCGCCTTCAATCAATGATCCAACTATGAAATTAAATGTTAATCACGTTTTTTCATATTTGTATAAAGAGTTTTTAAAGTACATTTGGACTGTGAGGCAGAGGTGCTCAACATTGTAGGTGAGGCTTAATAATAAAATATTGTTAAATTCTTTCAAATTGAAGTTGCAATTTAGTTTCTGTGGATGTTTTAATATATTTTATCAATTAAGAATTACAATTTGCTTTTTAATCATACAAGATACATAAAAGGAATGTACTATATTTTATTTACAAAATAATTCGAGTTTTCAGCCGCTTTCTCTTGTACCGATGTTCCTCGTAATAACGAAGCATAAATTATATTGCTGAAGCACAATGAATTAATTAAAAAAAATGAAATTAACTCGCTTAATACAGAATAAAAATGTTCTTATCAAAAAAAAAACATACAACCGAACTGAGAACCCCCTCCTTTTTTTGAAGTCGGTTAAAAACTCATAATTATTCTCTCAAATAAAATGGAATAACTCTGTATCGCGTTTTTTTCAGCATTACTAGAAGGATTTTAGGATGTAAATTCGAAGGTGCAGCGCCCACGCAGAATAAAAAGTCATTATTAGCTTTTTATTACTCTGTCGTCAAGTCAAGTCCTCTAATTTAAAGTTTTTGACACTCGCCGCTATAGTTGCCTAACTAGCAGCGAGTGTCAAAAACTGCATGCCTCAAACTGAATAAAAATTTCTAATCGATCCAGCCAGTACAGTACGCACGGTTTGGTGAGGCCGCCAGGAGTCCTGTCCTGGCCCAGGACACAAACGTTTATCACGTGATAAACGCAACCATCACGTTTTGCCAAAATGCGAGTATGAGTGACAGATGATTTTTAATAGAATCTTTTCGGTCATTCTCCAGATTTGGGTTCTAATTCTAATTAACGCGTCGCTTTTTTTCTACTTACTTTTCAATCATTTCTATCTCAAATATAGTAACATATCGATCTTTGAAACTTAAATGTGCATAGGGCACTTTATAATTATTAAAGGTTCATTACTTAGAAGCAAATTAAAATTTATATGACGCGCGAATTAGAAAAACGACGTGTTAATTAGAATATTTGACTTTTGTATGGCGCGTGAATTAGAAAAGCGACGCGTTAATTATACAAATTTAGTTATATTTTATTAATAAAAATAAAAATGTTTTGTATAATAATATATGACTGATATGGTGGCAGGTATATGATATAAGCTATGTTTTAAATAATATGAAAGTACCTAAGTACCTACTCAAGAAACAAGCACACCGGCCGTTAGAGTTACTAGGTAGATTAGGTATGTAAGTATGTATGTAAATTGAATTATTATGATAAGTTATAATAAATAAAATGCTATAGTTCGGACTAAGGCAGTCTTAGTGTTGGCGGAGAAGTTCCTATCATTCCGTACATTATTAAGCTGCGACATTGCGCCCTTGGCCATCCTAGCGCGGATTCTGCGAACTTCCGTCTTACATAAACCATTATTGCTAATGTTAGAACCCAGGTTCTCCGTGATTTCGAAGTTAAGTCTTCCACTAAGTTCTACCTTGCCTGTACGATCAATAATCATAAGTTTGGTCTTGGATCTGTTGATTGAAAGTCCAAATTCTTCAGTAAAGCGCGCCATCCTGTTCAATAAACTGCCCATCTTGCTTTCGCTAGCTGCTAGGAGGCTGGTGTCATCAGCGTATCGCAAGACTTTACGTCCACGAACAGTAATGCTACTATGCCAGCCGTCCTCCTTATGATGTATTCGCCGTATATATTGAACAGTATAGGTGAAATAATGTCAGACACCCTTTTGGAAACTGAAGGGATTGTATGACGTCTTATCTATTCTCATTGTTGCTTGGCTGTTGCAGAAAAGTGACTGTAGTGTAGTAGCAGTGAGGAGGCTGAACACCCAAATCGGTCAAAATA
Source organism: Apotomis capreana (assembly GCA_947623375.1). NCBI lineage: Eukaryota > Metazoa > Arthropoda > Insecta > Lepidoptera > Tortricidae > Apotomis > Apotomis capreana. The sequence continues at coordinate 9,663,039 of OX392503.1, read as the reverse complement.
TCCCATAGACAGTCCCAGTCGACACAGTCAAAACCTTTGCAATAGTCAACAAAGCACATGATGAAAGGTATATTGAACTCGTAGCACTTCTGTACAATTTGCCTCACGTTCAGTATTTTCTCGCTCATGCCTTTTCCCTTTACAAAACTCGATTGTTTTTGCGCGATCTGCCAGTCTAGATAGTGATGAAGTCTGTTGTTTAATCATGTGGAGCAAAATTGAGTCAGAGCAAGTGTACGATAGTTGTCGCATTTTGTCGTTGAACCTTTTTTGTGTAACGGGATGATGACGAATTGGGTCCAGACTTTTGGCCATCTGCCGTTTTGCCATAAGTGGTGGCAGATCTTGTGCAAGATATGGATTCTTTTATCACCTAGAGCTTTGAAAACCTTGGAAGTAATGTCGTCTAGTTCTGGAGCTGTTTTAATGTTAAGGCGATCGATTGCAGCTATTATCTGATTTGAAGATGTTGGGCTTCAGGTTCAGAAGTCCCCAGTGCAACCGATTGTCGGTGGATGTACAGGGTGTTTTGTACAGCTGCTCATAGTGGCCACGCCAGCGTTCAGCAATTTTGTCAAACTCATGCAGCGGTTGCTCATCGTGATCTTCAATGACCCAGAACTTGGGTTTGAACTTTCGACTCAGCAGGCGAACTTTCTTGAACATCTGAGGTTTGTAATTTAAGTGGATGCGACTCGACTTCTTGGCATATGCTCGTTATTGTCTCTGCGGCATTCCCTTTGAATTGCTTTACATAGTTTCGAGTATTCCCTTTTCAACTTGGAGTCTTGAAGGGCATTAATTTTAAGCTTCTACAATTCCTTCTTCTCTTAGATACGATATCCTCAAAATCTTCATTTATTACCTGGACTCAGCATCACCTGCCTTGATCTAAATTCATGAGCGTCGCTTCCGTCAGATTCTTAGTGTTTAGGTCGCGCGTTACGGTAAACTGCTTTGAGACGAATGGAGAACGAGGCACGCAGTAACCGCGTTCAGCTCAACGGAAGGTTTTCACTTCATTTTTTGACAGATAACTTCCAGCGCTTTTCTACCAGTATTTAGTCTATCTGATTCCTAAAACTACCCAGGTTCCAGGAGACTTCCAAGTGTAGAGTCATGTTTTGTGGTGGTGAAAGAGAGTGTTAAAGTAATGGTCAGACACAGAACTCTGCAAGCCTCTGACCTCGTTCGTTCCTAGAGTCTAGACCATATTTTCCAATGGTGTCTCGGATTTCATGGACTATTTCTGAGCTTCCTGTTTTAGTATTCCAGTCTCCCAATACCATTACGATTTGCCGGCTTGGTATGCTGTCTAGTTTCCTCTAGTTGATATCCTCTTCCGTGGACTGTGTTGTAAGCTTACACGGTGTTGAGAAGACATAAATTGATGTTCAGCTTCATTGCTATTATTCTATCAGATACAGGGTTATATATAAGTACGAAATTGTTCATGCCTGATTGTGCTAATATATGGCAAAACCACTTCGGCCCGAATTTTGATGCCTGATGAGGTTTTAGAATTACCCCACGAAGATGTGACTATATATTATAGGTACTATTACTATTATATATACAAATCTTCTAGAAAAAAAAACCAAACTGATGATTAAAACCGCATGGATGGTTAAATTCTAATTAACGCGTTCATTTTTGATGCGTGAATTATACTTGTGAATTAGGGATTCTTGAAAAATAAAAAATAACTTTTTATAGGTACATGTAATAATCTACAGAATCTAGTATCTATTAAACAATGCGGCCTTTAATGTACACTAAAATTCTCAGCGCAATAGAGTTACTGGTTGATTTTTAAAACGTGAACGTGTTAATTAGAAATTTCGTGAGCCAAAACGCGTGAATTAGATACTTACAGTCATAGTCCGCGGCCCGTACACAGCTGACACAACCATCCCACACGGGGCTCTGGGCACGACTGACCGCTTCACCGAAATGCGTTAGTGAGATCCGTACCCACTTTCAGAGGACTTGTGTGATCAAAACCGAACGCGACGCGTGAATTATTATACGTTTCGAGACAAAGTTACTATAATTGATATCTTTATGATATATTACTTGTATTGACTAGGTTTTTTTTGTGCAATTAAAACATGTATTCTTTTGTTTAAGAAACTTGCTTACATTGTTTTTTCTTCTTGTATATCATCAGGAGAAATTGGTATGTAAGTAATTTGGGTAGTGGGACGCGACGTGTCAATTAGGAGAATAGGGTTAAAAGTTTTTTTTTCTACCCGTAAAGTTTTAAATATGTTCTTGAAAATTCATGTACAGCTCAATACGAATACCTGCTACGATAAAAAAATGTTAGATATAATTAAATCGATAATTTTATATTTTTAAAGAGTGAAGACAAGCAAAAATGTACGTCTGGAGAATGACCGTTTTATCGATTCCGTTTCAATGTGGTAATACCACATTTGAAACATAAGCATTTTAAACACATATAACGCAGAGGGCGCTCCAGTAGCGTAGAATTATGGAATCAAAGATTTGGTGTGATTGACGTAACGATGTGATAGGTCAGTTGGTAGAGCACTATGCCGGAAACGTAGGGTCGCAGGTTCGAGTCCTGCTTACATTGCAATGGATCACATTACATTTATTTTTTTCTTTCATAATTTACCTTTGTGTCAATATTTATGACAGATGATTTGTCACTTATGTAGCAACCATCGTATTACTAATTTTCTGGCAAAAGTCTCCAATTTTATTTTTTATTTTAAAGCAGTATTAAATAAAATGTTCCCGATCGCTTCAAACACAACCATCGCTCATTTTAACGGTTCGGGAGGGCGCGTCACGCCGCCGATGATACGCTAGATACTAAGCCTTTCGGGCAGATGCAATGCAATTAGAGCGTATCAAAACATTAGTGTGGGACCACGTCTGTAAGGATAAGGGGCACTGGGAGATAGGCTGGCTTCACATGGTTGGATGGTTGTCAAACTTTTATTTCAATCTCTTTGACTTTGGTGTGGTTGACGCAGTGGTACTGCCTATTGAGTTAGCGGTCCTGGGTCCGAATCCCAGCCAAGGCAAATATTGCGCGATGAACTAGAATATTTGTTCCTGGGTCATGGATGTTCTATGTATATATGTATACTGTCTATCCGAGTCTAGTCCACTAGACTATAGTGGTCAATTTGTGTGAGATGGTCCGTTATTTATTTATTCTTCTGTTTTTCTATCTATCTTTTTTTTTTGCTAGACGACTGGTCAATGCTTGGTGAACGCGAGAAAGAAAAGTACCAGACGAATAGCCTTTAGGGCAGATGCACTTCAATTAGAACATAATATCCAAATATGAGTATGGGAGTGGTAGAGGCAACTTGTCCTAACAAGGGGCCCAAGGAACATAGGCTGGCTTCTCTTGGCTGAATAATCGTATATTTTTTTTGTATTTCTTCTGTTTTACGAGTGTAGCCGTGTAGCGGCAGGCACAGCTATAACTGCAGTTAATCAAATCACTTGTTTGGAAAACGAGACAATCCATGCGGCTTATGCATAAAATTAAACTCATAGCATTAACTCAAGATACCTATTGACGCATAATATATTCTCTTTTAAGACGTGATAATAAAATTACACAGAGGTAAGTGGTCTGGTTGATACTCGGACACGCACAAATAGTGTAATTGCGGCGTGGCAAATAAATCATACCGGGCTATCTGGGGAATAATATACGATCTTGGTATTTTGCTTTACAACATGCTAGCTGCGTGTTACGTGGCAAAAGCGCGACGAAACTGTTCGACAATGTGGCAATCAGCGAAACGATGACTTATAACCTTACTTTTTTTACAAAGCTAACCTACATAGACTAAGTATACATTTCCCTTCGTCTAGACGCCTGTCTTACCCGATCATTCACTATGCCTGCTCCGGTGTGCACCATGGTACTTGGCTCCGTCTTCCTGTTTTGTTCGCTTCGGAACATAATCTCTCGTAGTAAGTACGTAAAAAGTGGCAATACTATAGTGTCGTCCCTTTCTAATCAATCTAAAGAAAACGGGGACGACACTTACGGCCTTTTTAATTTCTACTCTTTTTGGTCAGACTGTAGCTAAAACTCATCAGTTAATTATATTATTGCTCATCAAACAATTGCGTCGTACTAATTTTCTGCTCTAAACTACCTTTAGTGTGACAAAATTATTTTGATTATCTTTCGGGATTAAAAATCTAGTTTTTAAGGAACAATGAAACTGCAACAAAACAGAAATGTACCTACATTGTAACAGACTACTAAGAAGCATGTTAAAATTATACTCAACATTTACAGGCACGATCGTACCATCACAGGGTCATAATAATCAATCAACACGAACAGCATTATCTCATGTCGTATCGTCATAATCTAGTCTTAAGCACGCAGACTCAAAATGTCCGGTATTACTGTAATAAAAGTGTAATAAGACATAACTTTTCAGTACATAATTAGACAAAATGACTTAAATTAGTAAGAAGTTATAGTCAGTTACGCCCTTTTCTCTACGGAGTGCAAATCTGTGGCGCTGCTCGACTACGGTAGAGGTTAGGGTTGTCAGAGCCAGGGACCGGAACCGGTTACCCTAACAAGGGTTTTTGATGAGGTTATTTTAGAAGTTGTTTTTAAAAACCCTTACATATTGTTAACCCTATGATGTGGTTGTTTCAATGATACGGTTACTGTTTTGTTGCAGTTAACGCGGTTACCGGTTACCTTAACTAACCTACCCCGTCCCACTAACCGAGTCTTTAGGGTATTGAACCGAGTTAAAACGAATGTGATCCTTAAGTAATGTGTTATTAGTTCCGTTTTTGAATATCAGTTATAATAACTACTAACCCTAACTTAATAACCTTAACGTAAGGGTTTTTGAACGAGTTCTAACGAATATGATCCCTAAATTATGTCTTATTAGGTCAGTTTTTGAATAACAGTAACTCAGTAAATTTCTTATCTCTTGCAAGTCATAAACGTGTTTGGTTTGCGAGGTTTGTAACAATATGCTATAAAGCGACAATTCAGTCAATATTCAACTTTAAGTCTTTGGTGTAGAAATTTCTTATGTTACCATGGTAGCGTTGCTTAGCTCGAGCGGCGAAAACAATGTGTTGTTTGTTTTTTTTCATATTTCATCTTTGCCTTTGCGGCTTGACAAATAACTGTAAGACGGAAAAAATAAAAGTTATTCGTTTATTTTTGCCGTCACCATTGTTATCACATATTGGTTTATCGCAAAAACAATTAACTATCATTTCCTTCATACCCCGTAATACAGATTAGTATTGTTTCGATAAAAAAAATATAACAATTAATGCGGCATTCAGTTAAGGCACAACTGCATTTTGATTATTCTTAAAACAATAATAAATACCGCGTCTCAGTGTGCAGTAAATGCCAATACCCCGATAACAATAAACTAAAAATAATTCTTAGCATTTCACTCATCCCTTTTCATCTAAGTATAATTATATTTAGGTTGATGTATGTGTCAATAACGAACTTCAAATTATTTTAATCAAATTACACCCTTAAATTGTAAAGATAAGCAATATTAATGATGGTTCTGTGGATATTCTTATTATTCAAATTGATTTGAACAAGAATATTTCTTGTACTCTGTCTTGATTAAATCATGATCCTTTTTTTTATTAATAGTTAAAAACGTAATAATTATAAAAACATTTAAACATTAAAAAAGTTTTAAGTAATTAATTAAAATGTTATTTGAAATAAAGTTAATTTTGTTATATTATGTATTCTATAACTTTTTTTTTTAACTATAGAAAGAAAATTCTTTACACACAGACAGATGTCCTTTTGTCCGGATTTCCGGCTGGTCTCGCTTAGGGGTCACATTTCTCAACCGATTTATGAAGTTTTGTGAGGTCTAGGTTAGTTAATTATATGAAATATTTGTGTCGATAAAATTATCCGAAACTTGGTTCGAATAATTTTATCGACTTCGATTTGTAAACTAAGAAAAATAAAAAAAAACATCCATTTGGAAGAAAAAATTAAACAATTTAAATTAATAATCAATGGCATTTATTTGTATATATCAAAAATCCAGTTTACTGTTCTATCAACACACAACCAATTTAAAAATTATCTTTACATTAAACGTTGTTACAGCAGTAATCAGAAAGTAAATTAACATATTATCATAAAATAAGTTGGCTCACTGAGTGGTCAAATTAAAAAACAAAAGAAAACTTGAAATCAAGCTAGCTTACGCACACAAACCATACATATTGTATTATAAGATATATATATGATTTCTATATATATAACACATATAATATTATAAACAAATATGAAATATTAAAATATATACCTAGGTACCTTATTAAAATTTCAACAAGGGTCAATATGTTCTGCCAGCATCAACGCGATTTCTATAATAATACCTTTAAAAGTATTTACCATATTATAATCATGCTATGTTCATAAAATAAAATAAAATTTGGGTGTGTAAATAATTTACTAGAATAGTCATTTTTTTATCAGATAACAAAAATAGTAAGTTTAATTATACTACTAAAACCATAAAAATATCATCATCACAGTTTAACATGCATAATCAGTCTTAATAACTACCTATTCTCAACAATTAATACTTATAACACCTATACATTAAAAACACCATAATAAAAAAAACAATGACATAAATCAGCAATCAAAAAATCAAATCACTTTAAAATTAGACCTTATCAAATATATTACTAAATTATGGATTACTTATTATTTACGTAATTTTGGAAAGCCGTATGATACAATTCTGTCATAAATTTTACACGTGCCCACATGTCCTTCAATTTATCGTCCGGTGCATCTTCTAACAATTCATTGAATTCCGCTAAAATTTCTGTACGTTTTTCATAACCTTTCTTCCTCTCTTGATTTAACTTTGAGTCTGAAATAAAAAAATATATACTTAATTTGGCATTTCATTTTAAGTTTAGTAAGTAATACGTCACTAATATTACATTTATATATTAGAAATGTAAGCGCCGTCCAATAAAGTACAACGTTAAAGTTAAATGCCTATTTTTTGTTAGGAAAGCTAAACTGGCAGCTCTAAGGATACCCGAACATTAAAATTAAATTGGAATAATGCAATATACATATATATATATATATATATATACTTATGATTTTTAGCTAAATGTGCCAACATATTCTGAATAAAATGTATAATAAATGAAAATGCACAAACACACATTTACGAAATGTCATTGTAGTAGATATTCCGAATTTGTATAGTAATTAAATATTATATATTTACATATACATTCATTTAAACAAGTTGTCTGAACGCCTCATTTCATGGCAAAAGGCCGCCATTTATATCTACGTTTTTGTGGAATGCAATGTGCAATTGACTTTAAATAAATAAATATATGTACGTATAGGTATATATATAATTAGAATATGGTTGAAAATAAACAAACATACTGCAGATACTATTAAGGAAAAAATATCAGTTCGAGTACCTTTAAGGTCGATAGTATTTACAAAGACTTAATGGTAAACAAAATTGAAATATCATCATAATAAGAATGCATAACTTACCAGTCTCTGCTGTCTTTTGCCTGTTAAGTTTATTTACAAAGTCACTATATTCCTCGGGAAAGTTGCATGGCAGTGGCAGCAAGCGCTTTTTGTTGTCCATTTTAAAGTTTTTTTTTAATATTCGTTATTTTATGGCACCCGTTTTTAACTGACCAGTTGGACGATTTGGAGGATACTGAGTAACTAACGCTTAGCATCCATGATGCTTCAAAACAATACTAATCCCATCTCTTTTTTACATTTTTTATCTTATCCGTCATTTTTAAACAGCACGTTGCATACTTAAAAATACCATGCTGCAAGTCAAACTCTCTTTTGTTCTTATACGATGGTTTTTACTGTTATCAGGTATAATGCTGGTAACGCAGCAAAGTTGCCGATCGTTCTTCGATAAGAAAAAACTTTAGTATGAAAATTATAGTTATTTATTATTAGATGTTATTACTTTTTTATTAGCAGAACAATCACATCAAATTATCAACTAATTAACAACATCAGTGTAGGAGAAACATATAAAAAGCGAAGATAAAGTACTTATTATCTAATAACAACAACAAAAAACAAAAAGTCAAAACAAAACTAGTGTAAAAAAAACACGGCAAAACGTGAACATTCTGCCAACTCCGCTCATCTATAACGATCCTTCAAGGTTCAGTTCCAAACCCTAACGCGTAGGGGTTTAGAGTTAACTGCTATAAAAAACCCTTACGCGTTGGGGTTTCAACCGTAACTGTGTAACTGTGTTGAGGTTGTAGTTAACTGTTATGATATGGTAACCTTAACATAGGGTTACCAAATGAAAAGGTTACCTTATGTTATGGTTACCAAATTGTTGGGGTTACCTTATCAATAGGCTTAACTTTAAAGAGGGGTTTTCCGGTCCCTGGTCAGAGCCGGCCAATCACAAAAAAATTAAGTGTCCAAATCCGATCCGTTAAATCGCTTGTAAACACGAGAAAAATACGATAATCAGATTTCGATGTCGTGACTACACTACAGTCTCACAAAAAATAGTAGAAATTAAAAATTGGTAATACTGTAGTGTCGTCCCCTTTTTCTTAGATTGATTAGTAAGGGACGACACAACAGTATTTCCACTTTTTAGTTGATTCTCTTTTTTGTCAAGCTATACAATGTGTTGATAATGCGAAACTTAAACTCTAATGCTACATCCACAATGTGGATGTAGCATTCATGTTTGCGTCTCTTTTTATGATATAGAAAACGAAAGAGACGGCAACACGAATATGCGTCGAATCCCGATAATGTGGCCGTAGCACAATATATCGGCTGGTATTGTGAGTATATAGAGTATGTTGGTCTCGTGACAATCCTGGTGTAGAAGCTAATATAGCAAAACCTTTATTATTATCCTATAGCAAAGACCAAGCGTCATATATTCTGGTCTTCCGCCTGAGATAAACGTAATATTTCTTTGTTATTAAATATATGGAACGCAAATGTATGGAGTTCTAAAGTTAATTTTTTAACGCCGAAACTGTCTCAAACGGGGTTAGGCTTATGTATATATTAGTAACGCATGCGGTTGAATGCTTAAATTCCCGGCATTCTGTGCAAGGTTCTGTTAATCTATCATACAAGTCCCCCAGCTGATCGGAATGCATAAACGCATTTCCTCAAAATTTGTATCCCTTCCTAAATTCTAGACATTTTTTAATTTGTCCATGTTGGTTTTCCGTCTGCCAACCCTGCGCAGGCGCGAAGTGGTCCGTTGATCCATAAATCTGCGCAGACCGGCGCCCACGCCGCGCATCTCAGGAGCTGTTGATAATAAGCACGCATAATATATCTTTGTTATTAAATATCGCAAATGTATGGAGTTCGAGTACCTAAGTTTACCTTTTAACGCAAAAAACGTCTAAGTTATAGTCGTCGTAAGTTATACTTGATGTTTTGCTTTTTTTTTAGTGCCTTACATTTAATGTTCACGGGTGTAAGGCGATCTATGATGCTTTATATTTCTGCTTATAATTTCTTAAACAAATACATTTTCAGTAAATGCACAAGGCCATTTTAGTTATGGGCTAGTTTTTCGGGGCAACTGCGACAGAACGACAAATTATTATATGTACCTATTTACAAAAATTAAATTACCATTAATGGTGTATGGTGTACCCCGATAGAAGATATAAATTGGAAGTTGCGCTAATTCCGCATCATTACATATATTATGTCGCCTTGAGATGAGGCAACCCTAGATGACTGTACTGTACTGATTATTGTTCCCTTCTGTGTTCTTCACGACACAACGCCATTGAGGTAAAAACGTCAATGCACAACGTATGTAAACAACCGTCATGATTTCAACCTGTCAGTGAAATTTTCATCCGACCTCAATAATCATCTCATGTCACAAAAAATACTCATGGTTCAGCAACCGAAACCAAAATAATATCACATATTTTATTCAAAGGGTAAAATTGAAAGTTTGCGGTGTCCCGAACGACCATTAAAAAGTAAAATTTAATACAAGATTGATCACAATTACGATCCCAATGCTGCTATTAGAAATCAGAAACACACCTGTTACACGCATGATCCAGAGTTTTTTGTCTGGTCCTTTCACGAATTTACATATCTCCCAAGTCTTTGTTGAAGATAACAAGGGCTATTATTTCAACCACAAATGTGAACTTAACTGCATGTGATTGACAACGGGAAGGCAGAATATAATAAAGGATTACGGACATGAATTAGTTTTTCGAAAGTAAAAATGTTCGCATAATTATTTTCACCTTGTTAGGAATTCTTAACGATTTAACGTCTAATTTGTTCGCAGGCGGCTATTGTACATCTCCTCGGAGTTTATGGTAATTTGAAGAATTAACGCCTTGCCACTCTTCGTTTAGGAACTAACCAGCTAGCTAATTGCTACTACAGAATCTTCGCGCTCGTTATCGAATGTAATAATGTTAACCGCAGGGCAGTTTGTGGCGAACGGTTGGGGCCCCGACCCCACGGGATCAAGATCCCTAGAGAGTCGATGGGAGTCCTCGTGTCTGCGTATCTTCTTTGGAGTGGAAACCCAAGAAGAAACTTAGAGTCTCAGCTCTCGTCTGCCTTCAAGGACCGGCTAGAGAGGAGCGTTAGAGCTAAGTGGGGATTAAAATGCCGGTTCGGGAAACCCTGTCTCGTGATCGAGTATGAATAAACAATGATTTCAAAAGCAGGGCTGCTTGTGGCAAACTGCTGGGAATTTGCGATCCCAAAGCACGTAAACCTGAGTGTTTCTGAAAAAATCCGAGCGGGGCATCCCCCGGGGTATGGGGCCAAGGGCTCCGTCTTTGGTTTTTCGTGCCGGTTATAGAATAAAGTCGTATTGATAAAAGAATAAATTGATACCATATACCGCGATCATTTTAATAAAAAATACACAAATCACATTTAAAAAATAAATAAGTATACACATTTTTACATAAATACTGTCACCAGTCAAATTGTCAGGATTTTGAAAGTTAAGGATTTGCAAATGATTACAAAACGTATTCGAAACAGTTTCTTTTTCATTCAAACGAGCACATAACAGTGGAAAGCTGTTACGCTTCTGTTGTTATATAAAGCATAACTGCAATTCACGGCATGAACAAAAGTGTGAGACAGTGCGCCACCAAAATTGCCATTGAAAATTTAGTGAACGGGTTCCAGTTTAGAGGTTCATTTAAGCATAAAATTACCTACATTGTCTTCCTGACTTTGTTGAGTGGCAATGAACTGCACTTTGACATTAAATCGCTTTAGGCGTTATAAATCTATTTTGTTGCCTTAATAAACGATGACGCGCGGTTACGATAGGAGAGTCATCATTTTCATGGCCTTTTAAGGGAATAGGAGTTTCCGAGTTTTCATCTAGATGTGTTTTATAAGGACTCATAATGATTTTGTGTTCGTGTACGACGAATAAGTTTCAATGAAATCGTCATAGATTCTAATCCAGGCGAGTCTTATTTGTATAATTTCTGTGTAAGCAAGTTATTTACTGCATAAATTTACTGTCATAAGATCTATAGTTGTTTTTCATCATTTTTAGTAGCCATCAAAATTCAAAGTTTGTCAGAAATAGGTTCGGTTTTAATGCTGGAGTTTTTCAAAAATCATGAGGTTTTAAAATTCTGAGTAACGATTTTCTGTTAATTAGGACCTTCAATAGATATGCCTAACAAAGGGATTCAATGTTATTTACTTATAAAGAATGGTAGTAAATTAACATAATACCATCGGTAAAAAAAACACTAGTTCGCAGAGAAAGCTGGAATTCATACCTCTTTAACGCGGGCACACTTCGCACTCCAAATGTTTACTGCAATGCATTAGTGATTGACAATAACAATCAAAGGAGGAATTTTTACGGCTTTAATTTCGTTTATCGCAATAAAAATTTGAGAATGCTAAAGTAGTCGTTAAAGCTATTTGTCGCTGATGTTAGTTGGCGTTGTTAATTGTGCAAGGAAATTAAATAAAGTGATTCGGAGCGTTATCGACTCATTAGCATGCGCCCAAACGGCAGGAGTCGCAGAATCAAACACTCAGTAGCTGCCGCTGCATCACTCGCGGGATGGACAAAAATCTATGGAGATTCTTCTTAGAACATTCGTTTTGATAGCGGTATTTGTATCGACTCATTAGAATGCGTGAATATGAGATAGAGAAAAATCTATAGAGATTTTTCTTTTTATATTTATTCTGGAAGAGGTAGCGTAAAAGAAAGAAAAAGGAAAGAAAGGAAGGCGATTCTTCGCCACCTATGAACCGATAAGGGCGTGAGGAGTATTTCCATAACAGCTTGGCTATGACCTGATAATAGGGAAAGGATGAACATTAAAAAAAATTGGGCAAGTGCGAGCCCGACTCGCGCATGGAGGGTTCCGTACCTATACATATATATAATCTATAACAAGTATGTTGTATGGAAGCCCCCCTTAAATATTTATTTTATTTTATTTTTAATATTTGTTGTTATAGCGGCAATAGAAATACACACACACACATACACTGTGAAAATTTCAACTGTCTAGCTATCACCGTTGTTGAGATATAGCCTGGTGACAGACGGACGGACGGACGGACAGCGAAGTCTCAGTAATAGGGTCCCGTTTTTACCCTTTGGGTACGGAACCCTAAAAACTTGAATTGTTTTTATATCTCGAAGAGCAATTGACAAAATCAATGTCGCTCTTACCGTACGGTCTGGGAGAAATAATATTCGATTTTTTTATATTCCCAAAAACAACTAAAATCGGATTTCTAATTCAAGGCCAAAAAACTACGACAGATACGTCACTGTCAACATTTAAATGACATCTGAGTTTGTTTCTTGGCTTGCACCAAATGCGCAATGTTACAAGTACAATACTTACCAGATTTTGTACCAAAAATCTCCGATGCTTAAGTTTTTATTATCTCCTCTCGCAATTATGTAATAATAAATATTTCTAGTTATTTTGTTAAAACATAGTTAAATTACCAATAAATAAATTATCTTAGCGTGTTTAAAAAAGAAAAAGGAATTTACTATTGTAAAAATATTTTTTTGTAGTGGCAACCATGTGGTAATTTTTTTGGTCTTGAATTAGAAATCGTAATATAACTTTTCCTAGAAATGGAGGGAACACAATATTTTTTTTCTATAGTTTATAACAACCTGTTCAAGGTTGTTTTATCTATTTCCCATTAGAACTATACAAACATTACTTACATAAATTTTCCAGTATTATAAACTCATTTTATCTCAGTTTACGTTAAGTTTGCACCTGGTAACAATGGCAACAATTCCTCTCTCAATTAAACAGGTACCGAGTAAGCTAGCGTTTAAAAAGTCCGTGTGCAGCTTCTTTGCTGGCAGAAATGAAGTCTCGTAGTCTATCTGCTTAGTATGTTTCATCGCTGTACGTATTTATGGTTATTTGTCAACTACTTCTTATGCCGAAAAGTATTAAGTCCGAAATATTATTATCCCGCTGTATCAAAAAATCGAAATTGTAGCTATTGGAGCAAATCATAAAAATGCATTGGTTTGCCATTTTATTTGGGGCAAGTCGGACATGCTTTAGAACTAGATTAATGGGTTAGGTATCGTTATCACATATCTAATCTTTAAACTTGTTATAGACCTGCGCGGCTCGCTCGCTTCGCTCACTCGTTAGGGTCGCAGTTCAACCTAACACTCCTCCTCGCTTCGTTCGTCGTCGTACCTAACCTAAGCCAAGTCGGACCTGCCTTAGAACTAGATTAATGGGTAGCGTACCGTTATCAAATATCTAATGTTTAAACTCGATATAGACCTGCGCGGCTTGCTCGCTTCGCTCGCTCGTTAGGGTCGAAGTTCAACCTAATACTCCTCCTCGCTTCGCTCGTCGTCGTACCTAACCTAAGCCGAGTCGAACCTGCCTTAGAACTAAATAAATGGGTTTTTAATCGTGACGGTAATATGATATTAGGAAAAATGATATTTAGTTTTTCGTAGCATCGGAATTATGAAAAGTTGGTTAACAAAGCAGTTGTCAAATAATAAAGTTGGCAATCGATCTTCTGGTTATCGAGTTTCGGGAAAACGCGTTAATGTGGGAAAACAAACCGGCGACATTTCAAAAGTATGGTAAACAAAGTATATGGATTATAAGAATTCGATTAACCGTTTTCGGACAAGTGAAAATCGGACAAGTGTGTTTCGGAACTTCAATAGGTTACCGTCCAAACTTATGGTAACCGGCTCATACAAATTGAGGTTTCGCTCTCTTCTGTTTCCTCCTCCAAAACTGAACCAACTTTAAGAAAATGTTCTGTATCGGATTGTTTCGATTTTTTCGCAAATTATTACAGAATTTGTGTATTTAGGTGGCCGTTTGCGGCGGAATTTTGGTCCAAAACAGATGTCTAGTACACAAAAAAATCCATAATAAGAAGCGCAAAAATCGAAACGGTCTGACACAGAGCATTTTCTTTCCATTCAGTTCCTAAAATTTCGTAAAAATTGGTTTACATTTGGAGTAGGAAAGAGACAAGAATAAAACCTCGATTTGTACGGTACAAATAGTAAGTTCTTGATTTGCTCTTAACTTGGCAAATCCTCCTCGCATTAATCATGTCTTATAATATGGCAATTTAAATAAGTACATTAATTAGGTGCGCTAAAAATTTTCTTTTAACTGTTCCCCCCGCACATTCTAAATTTTAATGTATGTATGTGTAAGTTTATGTATAATATCTATTTATGTATGTGTATATTTACCCATTTGCGTACTTGTTTTCTGTTAGTATCTAGTTATGTGCTCTCTTCGCCTTTCGCTGCACCTACTCTGTATTAAGTTAAAGTTTTCATCAATTTCGCTGCCCAAAGGTTGTCTGGATGGAAGAGATCGCTCTTTAGCGATAAGACCGCCTGTTGTCTACCGTTATTTATAAATTGTATTTATCTTGTTTCCTTTTGTAAACTTTTTTTGGTGTGCAATAAAGTATTGTTGTATTGTATTGTATTAATTATAATATAAAATGATTCATAAGTCAAATACACGCATACTGCCAGGAATGATAAGAAATATTCAGCCTTAAAACTAAAATTTGGTTAGCATTTCTTTCACTATTCTACAAATTAAATATTGATTATTTTTAATGCAATTTGTCTAAAGTGCATTAATTTTTAATTGTTATGAGACTAGTAATTTCAATGTTAATTAGTTAGACACAATTTGGCAAAGCACCCTCTTTGATGTTCGCGATGTGAGATAAAAATGGCCATAACTTACTATTTAACGAGACTGCCGTTTTGAAATCGCCGACACCAGATTACATACCTACTCTTTGGCCGATACCGTAAAGAAAATATCTATTAAAAATAAAAAAGCTATCTTTAAGCCACATTAATTCAAGTATATCTTAATATTAATTCGGACTTACTTACCTAATTTCTTAGTATAACAATTATGATAAACATTGGCTTTGAGATAATTCGATGTTTGGCTTGATTCACTACATGAACTTTAACTTTAAATATCATATGGATAAAAAAGTTAGTTTTAAAAAATGGTGGTAAAAAAGTCAGTTTTTGTACAAATTGAATATGTTTTAGTCAAAAGGACCCTAAATTCAAAATTATTTGTAAAGAATAATAAAAATAGTTTTCAACATTGCAGTGTAAAATGATTGGTAATTTGGTACTGAAAAGTAGTAGTCGTAGGTATCTTTTTAGAAGGGAGATCACCGTATACCGTGAAATAATATTATCTAATTTCATTACATGGTAGGGGGAAAGAGGATTGCTTACAATCGAGCATAGTTGTCGTATTTACAATTATGTTTATGGTATATCTCGGTAAGAAGAAGGTTCCTGCGTTTTAACCAACCAAGTATCGAACGGCCGTATACGGAGTAATGTAAATCAATACTTCTTCAAATAAAATGTAATGACTGTCACATAACTCAATTAATTTACTCTCAGTTCTTAGTTGGCAATTAAAGCTCTTCCGAATGATATTGGCAAGTTGACACCAGACTTGCTAATGCTAATGAATTCCTGCCTAATTGGGGGATACGCTTAACCAGATGCTAACCAAACTGTTAATTGATATGTTATGTTTATTAATTAGATAATCTATTTCCAGATTGAATTAATTAATTTCAATTAGCTGTTCTAAGCTTAGACAGTTTAAGCTCGAGAACGCATAATTTGGCTTTTTTATCAGTGTTTGTTAATTAACTAAACTTTAATAAAATTTCCGGATAAACTATGGAGATTGGATTAAAATTTATGAACGGGAAGGAAATGGTTGTATCGCCAAACATCTAAAATACTTATACATTTTGTAATTATGCTCGATGTTCGACGTCGTAAATGTCCGTTACCGTTTTACCAATTTATCTGCTTAGACGGAAAACTGAGAACTAGTTATAGATATAGAGTGTAATGAACTTGTCATCGAAAAAATTGGTTAGGTTGAGTCTTTTAGCGGTAATTAATTATGATTTTAATGGCGTTACGGAAGAAAATTATTATACTTTGCAATTGACTTGATCCGATTAGACTTATGCTTTTGACTAATAACATTGCATATTAATGAACATAAACACTATAATCTTTTAATACAATAATTAATTATTTCTTTAAGATTTATCGGTACCTACACTTATTTTTTTATTTATTTATTATTTATTTATTCAAACACAAACACAGTATTACAGTTTACACTAAGGCACTGTGAGTATCAAAAATAACAGACAAAAAGAAAAAATGTAAACATAAAATAACTTAAACACAAACATAACAAACAAAATTACATTGGTGAAAACGTAAACAATTTATTTAAAAACAGAAGATTCTCGAACATCCATCGCCTCACAGAACTTCAAACACTCCTCACAAACAACCGCCCAGCTACACGCAAAAACATCGCAGTCAGGTGCTGATGCGAGGAGAACATTGAGGCTCTGCAAAGCTCGAACAAGCGGAGAGTTCCGGTACGACACGGTGCGCGCCGCCGGCACAGCCAACAGGAGGGACTGGCGCGGGCGAAGGTTAGCCTTCTTCTGTATTGAAGGGACATGGAGGCGTACCAGTTGCGCCACCAGGTCCATACAATCCAAGTCTCCTCTTAAAATCTTGCACGCCCCCATCAAAAGCCCAACGTTACGCCTTACCTCTACAGAATTGAATCCCAGGACACCTAGTAAAAACTGAGATGGGTACAGAAATGGATAGTACCCATAAAGTTTCTTGTAAAAGAACCTCAAAAAGGCTTTCTGAATTTTCTCTAGGAGTAACGCGTAAGTGGTCTCGTGCGGGTTCCACACAATAGAGTTGCCTCAAGTTTACTCCTGACTTAGGCCGTGTAAACCAACTTAATGGCTCTTGGATTGTCAAACTCACGAGCATTACGGATAACAAATTCCAACCTTCGGTAGCAGTCCAGTGCAAGTTTTTTCATATGCTCATGGAAGTTGAGATGAGTATCAAAAGTGACACCTAAATCCTTAATGGAGTCTACCCGAACTATTGGCTCACCACCTAGCAAATACTTTGCGCACTGAGGATTTCGAGCACGGCTAAAGGTAATTAAGGAACATTTTTCAGCATTAAAAAGAAGCCTGTCGCATTTTGTCGCATCGTGTCTGCATCGCATAAATATCGGCTGATTTTATCCACTGTTCATATTAATTAATCTACCATTTTCTGTAAGACTCAATAATTAATGACTAATTAGGACGTCAAAGAACTTAAACATACATGGCGCATGAAGGAATCCGGACAAAAACACAATAAAGTGTTTATGTTCTCTATAAACCCTTCCCGAGGCAAACTCATATTTTACGAGGAGCCTGAACCCAATTACCCATGAATGGTACCTCATGATCAGATTTTGGGGTTCAATAAAAACTTATGAGTAGATTTATGCCTTTCTATGAGAGCTCTTTCTGACGAGGATTGAAATGTGGTTTCTTTGATGGACATATAATAACGAGATAACACATTCTACCATTCAAAGTAGACCGGTTTAATTTTCAGATAGCTCGATTTTAGGACTGAAACTATTTCCTTCTGAATTGTTTACTCTTGGTAAAGTAATTCTGGCCAGGTAGGTCATTGTAAGGCCTGTCTTACAGTGTCCCTCCATCTCATTGAAATTATAACTCAACACAAAAGTTTCAATATATCTATAAATGCCATTCCATTGCCTAAGACTTAAAATAGTCGACAATCTGTTTAATTATTTATCAACTGTATCTACCAATCTGAACACCGCGCTTAACCTGGCGTGACGACGGTCATTATGGGTTAGTAATTTAAATTATTTACTCCATTAATGACTCGAAGGAAGGCAACTAAAGGTATAATTTGAGATATCTTTGGGAACTGGTGTAAAGCTAATGCCTCGGTTCCAGTCGCGAGAATTTAATCGAAGTCTGCGCTTGTCAATCAATAAAGCCCGAGTGAGTTGGACCACTTTGTGGCCACGATGAGACTTGTATGGATATGCTGGCTTTCTTTATGAGGTTATTTTGATAAAATCCTTAGCACTTAAAGGGTTTTGTGTCGCGTATTTGGCTGAAGTTGGTCGCGATAAGCGCATCTACTGTAAATATATCGAAATATATCGAATAGAACAGATGTTTTATTACTAACGCCGTCTTACAACCACGCAACTTTAGTTAGAAGGCAAAAGTAAGATAGTAGCCCCCTGTCACACTGGTTGAGTGGTTGGAGAGATTTTTTAAAGTAAGTAGTTAATAAAATACCTCAGTGTTGAACCGCGTAGTTCTGACGTGATTGTTGTCTCATGATTATTACCACAACGGAAGAATAAGACGCTATAACTGTATTTAAACTTGGATAAAACTGAGGTGTCTTTTAGTTTCCAAAAAAGTACAAACTTTAACATGACTTTCACATCTGACACAATTTTTGCTGCTGATGATGATGATGAGTAAACACCGTAAAATTATGTAAATTCACTCACCCCTCTTTTATTGCGATATATCTTAACAAACGAAGCATATATGAGTTAAAATGATTTGAATTCTAACTAATTCTAAGCTAGATTTTTTTTATATTTACTTCAGTGATCAAAATATATAGCAATGAATATCTTAGTGATAAAACACATATTATGTACATTTCAGCGATCATCCATAATTTTTATGTATAAAGGTAATGTAAATGGACATCTTCAACCGTTATCGACGTACAAACACAGTTTTATGGAATTTCCTTAACACTACCTAGTGAAATGATAAAAAAATCTTGGCAAGTGAATAAAAATAGTAGATCCACGTTATGTATAGACGTCCGATAAATGTTACCACGGCCCCGTGATAAAAGTGACCAAGTTAATAATTTATTGGGCATACCAAGCAGAAACTTCGTAAAAATAAACATGAATGGCTGCCTTATTGGGGCTTGATTTAATACGGTCAATAAAACAGTAACTAACCTTATATAAATTACTAAACAAATAAATAACATTCGTGGTCATCAAACTTTATCTCGGACAGAGATTGCCCTGGATCGGGATTCTACATTGTCTTGTTACAACTCTGATTACTTAATGAAATGAATAAATCTTGTTGGAATCCCGGGCTAAAATAGCTTTAATTACTGCAAAACTATGGCCATCAAACGGTGAGAGGATTACTCTGTTCAGTGAGTCATAAACGTAGTTAATGCTTTTGCGATGTTGTGCGGACCGGACCAATAATAATTATATTGAAATGTTCACTAAACTGAGCAGCAGTTTTCTAGACGTATATTTTTAATAAAATCTAACATCAAGCCATAAGTAAAGCGATCTTCCCATTAAAAAAATCATTCAACGGCATAATTTTATGCGTCTAGATCCATTTCAAATTCCAAATATTTCTGGCCTCTAAAAATCATGTCAAGCGTTAAGCGAGAACTACCTACATTTTTTTACAAATACATGGCCATTCAGCCCGGAGATGTTGGCAAGTTGAGCACAGCTTGTCATGAGTGCAAAGTAGTGGTTATCGCCTGTCTATAGGCTTGATGATTTTTTTTCGAGGATGTCAATCGATGCTATTATTTATTGGTTTGAAATGTCTGAATAATTTTAAAATTAGATTTAGGATTTAAAAAAAAAACAAATTTGCGTACGTGATCACTTTTCTTATCTCATTCTTAATTTAATGAATATTGAGCTAGGCTATAGTATTTTATGGAATTTAACGTCAGTCATCATCCCGGTTGTCATGATTGTGGGACATGTTAAGAGTAGGTATAGGTAAGCATTTAACCTTAGATAACCATATTATACTATTATTATATTATACTATTAGGATGGAGCCTTAACAGATGGCGCTGATGACCTAAGGTCAATTATTTCGCATCAGGCCCATTAACTTCGTGCTAATAGATGGCGCTCGTGTCGCCTGGAGTCACTGTTTCTGTCCTCTGCAACTTCAAGCTGCAACAACGTCACTCGAATGATGGCAAGACGCCGCCCCCTTCCACCGACGGACCCTCACTTTTGGCTCGACACTTGGTGCTGTGCGGTTGTGTTAGGAAATAGCTCTGTAATCGTTCTGCCTGTACTATTTTTGTAATTACTTGTCGATTTTTGATTAAAACGCGAATATATTTTGTAGTCTGCGTGTTTTTCTTATAAGTTCTTCCCTATTAGATAACATCAGAAAGCGGGATTCAAATACTTACGCAAGCCTTAACAGATTTGTTTTCAAATTTAAACCGTTTTAGCTATCTTGATGTAAATTCAAAATGTGATTTATTACCGTGTTACGTGCAGTGCGTTATTATAAGCGTTTAGTTAACGGTTACTTTGTTCCGCGTAACGTCTTATTTTTGTAATAAAATACGGGTAGATATTTTAGAACACTCGCGTTGTTTCTTTGTTCGTTTTATTGAAAGTTTTCTTTGTGATTTCGGGTTTTTAACGTACGTCGTAACGTTTTCTTTTCCTTTTAGTTACCTGTATACGATAAAATTAACTTGCCTGTATTGCGAGACGAAAGTTAATTGTTTTGTTTTGGTGATTTTCGATTGATATCGGCTAAGTTTTAAGTTTAGCAATGAGCGAGCGAAGGTCACGTACCCGTAGTCGTCATCGCAGTAGAAGTCGTCACCGCGATGGTAGTAGATCCCCTGACTTTGATGTTAGGACACAAATGCGGAGTATTTTTGACCGATTAAGTGCGTTAGAACAGCAACCGCCCTCACCACTACCAGTGTCGCTGCCAACCATAGGTCATCAGGACGCTGCAGGGTCGAGCACGCCGCCGGGCACCCCACCAGCCACGCAGCCCCCGCGTCGGCGCAGCGGGTCTACGTCACGCACGAATGAACACGTGGCGGTCGGCACCAGTCCACGTGCACGGTCTGCAAGCAGCGCGTTGACTTCGGAGCAAGCTTCGACCGATGCATTGGTGAACGCGATACGATCCATTAACAACGCGGTGAGATCTAACCAACCCTATTATATCTCGAACTTTGACCCCAATATACATGACATCGAAGCCTGGTGCAAGGAGGTCGACAGAGCTAAGGTAACGAACAACTGGACTGACAATGAATGTTTATCTCGCATTGGTAATTGCCTAAAAGGGGACGCTCGAGTTTGGCTCAGTGAATGGGTTACATCCGACCGCAGCTGGAGCAATTTTAAGAAAGAGTTCAAGCCTCTATGTCCAAAAAAACCTAATGCCGCTAATATCTTGTTCGACGTCATGAAAACAACGTCGGACCAGTATGTTACATACGCTGACTATGCGCGGCGGTCTTTGCTCCGTCTGCGGGCGGTAGTTGGCTTGAGTGATGAGTTAACATCTAGTATTGTGATCCGTGGTATCGCAGATCCACAAATTCGAGCGGCCGCAACAAATGCAAAACTCATGCCTAGTGATTTAGTTGAATTTCTGTCAATTTATGTCAAGCCAAGTTCTTCCAAATCGGGTTCTCTCCCTGGTTCGTCATCACGAAGCAAGCGCGATGGTTCTAGATTACAGCGTCCTAGTGATGTTACTCGAAAGCGGCGCTTTGAGAGTGGCAAATGCTTCTCTTGTGGTTTACCAGGTCATGTGCAGGCTTCATGCAACAAAAAAGCTAAAGTTGATGCCAATACTTTAAATTCTAATCGGACTCCTAGTGGTACTTCAGGTACCTCAACAACAACGAAGACCGAAATATGTTCATTTTGCAAAAAGCCTGGACATAAGATGGAAACCTGTTACGCTAAGATGAAATCTGAATCGCGAAACCAGTCCAATGTAAATTTTTGCTGTGAAATCGATAGTAAGCGTAGTTCGGATATAGTCGTCGCCGTAATACAGGGTGTGCCGGTTGATGTACTCATAGATAGCGGGTCTACTATATCACTTGTTTCGTCAGAGGTCTTAAAGCACTTTAGCGTTCCACGCAAGCCAGCTTTTCGCGTATTAAAGGGTATTGGCGGTCAAGAAGTTGAGTCCACTCATTACGTAACTTTGCCGATTGAGTTTGATGATGTCACCTTAGAAATAGATATGTTTGTTGTAGATGCCGCGAATATGAATACACCGGTAATAGTGGGAACTGATGTGCTTAACCGCGAGGGCATTGTTTACACGCGTACTCGGGATAGGCAATATCTAACTCGTAAAGCGGATAATCGGGAAAATGTATTGGCGGTTGAGTCTGATGGACAGCTTCCGATAAATACAGAACTAATTGGAGATGATTTGAGCAAACTTCTTGCTTTGATCAAAGAATTTTCGTCACATTTCA
Source organism: Apotomis capreana (assembly GCA_947623375.1). NCBI lineage: Eukaryota > Metazoa > Arthropoda > Insecta > Lepidoptera > Tortricidae > Apotomis > Apotomis capreana. Next base: position 9,640,216 of record OX392503.1, on the reverse strand, counting down.
TAAGTGGTACAGCCGTTTCAACTGTAAATACCGGAAGTATGGCAATCAGGCTTAACAACAACACGCCAGTGCATTATAGGCCATATCGGCTGTCGCAAGCTGAGACATTACGAGTACGGGAAATCATCAAAGATCTTTTAGAAAAAGGGATTATTCAGGAGTCGGAGTCCGAGTATTCAAGCCCCATCCTTCTCGTTAAAAAAAAGGACGGCACAGACCGTATGTGCGTAGATTTTAGAAAATTAAACGAGGTCACGGTTAAGGATCGGTCACCCCTACCCCTCATAGATGACCACATCGATCGGTTGGGACGCGCTAAATTTTTTAGTAGTCTCGATATGGCCACGGGATTTCACCAGATTCCAATGGAAAAGGAGTCTATTCCACTGACGGGTTTCGTAACGCCAGACTCGCATTACGAATATTTAAAAATGCCGTATGGTCTTGCGAATGCCCCGGTAGTATATCAACGTATCATCACGAAAACCCTACAGCACCTCATTGAATCTGGTAAAGTCCTGGTGTATATTGATGACGTGTTGATTATTAGTGAGACCGTTGACGAAGGGATTTCTACCCTGCGCGAGGTTCTCTTGACTCTCACAAAGGCCGGGTTTTCTATAAATCTAAAAAAATGCTCCTTTTTGACAACAAAAGTCGAATATTTGGGCCGAACAATAAGTCAGGGTCAGGTACAGCCGAGCGCTATTAAAGTTAAAGCTCTCGCCGAGTCTCCCGTACCCAAGAACGTTAAACAAGTCCGCCAATTTCTTGGACTCGCTGGGTACTTTCGTAGGTACATTGCGGGTTTCTCGTCAAAGGTGGCTTGCATTGCGAGATTAACAAAGAAGGGTGTCCCTTTTGTATGGGGCTCTGAGCAAGAGTCTGCCAGAAAAGAAATCATAGCGCATTTGACGAGTGAGCCTGTCCTTGCTATCTATGATCCTAAACTACCCATCGAGGTCCATACGGACGCCAGTTCAATAGGCTACGGCGCGGTCTTAATACAGACTCATGACTCTGGTCATAAGCGTGTAGTTGCGTATTTTTCAAAATTGACCCAAGGCTCTGAACAAAACTATCACTCTTATGAGCTTGAGACCCTTGCGGTGGTCAAAGCCCTCCAGCATTTCAGACACTACCTGGTTGGCACACATTTCACAGTTGTTACCGACTGTAATGCTTTGAAGCTTACACAAAAAAAGAAAGACTTGCTCCCACGCGTGGCCAGGTGGTGGCTATATTTGCAGGACTTCGACTTTTCGCTCGAATACCGCAAGGGCACAGCCATGTCTCATGCCGACTATCTGAGTCGCAACCCAGTAAATGTTATTCGGGTCCAAAAGCCCCAAAACTGGGCGCAATTAGCACAGGCCGCCGATGAAGAGACCCAATCCCTTTTACAAAAATTAAATGAAGGTCAGTTAGATCCCAAACAGTATGTCAAAAAAAATGATCTTTTGTATTATCGGTATTGTGCTACCGGGGAACAGGCTCGACTGTTATATTTCATTCCCAAGGGGCACAGGCTTAGCCTTCTCAGAGTTTTTCATGACGAACACGATCATGTCGGCATGGACAAAACTTGCGACCTTTTACTGAAACATTTTTGGTTTCCGGGATTGCGTGCGTTTGTTCAAAAGTACATCTCTCATTGTGTGGTATGTCTCTCTCACAAAAAAATGCCACGTGCTCCCCATCAACCCATTCATTCGTATGAAAAACCGGATATTCCCTTTGATACCATTCATGCCGATGCACTCGGGCCCTTACCTGAATCGAATGGACATCGTTACGTTCTCATCATTGTCGACAGTTTCTCTAAGTTCTGTCTCTTATATCCCATGATGCGTCAGGACGCCAGCGAGCTCAAGCGACATTTCACAAATGCCATATCACTTTTTGGCACCCCTAAGCTCATTGTTGCGGATCGTGGCCGTATGTTTCAAAGTGCTGAGTTCACTAATTGGGTTTCTGAGATGGGAAGTCAAATTCATTTAATTACCCCCGAAATGCACCAGTCGAACGGCCAGGTTGAGCGATATTGCCGAACCTTGTTGAACATGATTAGGGTCGAGAGTAATTATCGACAAGAAGAATGGTCAACTGTCATATGGAAGTTGCAGCTTGTTCTTAACATGACTAAGCATAAGACTACACAGAGTTCACCCCTTAGTCTATTGGTCGGTGTTGACGCTATGACACCTGTGATCCGCAACGTCGTGCGGGATATTGCCCTCAATGGAACCCATCAAAATAGGGAAAGTTTGCGGGAGATGACAAAACAACGAGTGTCTGAACGTTTACGTCGAAACCGGGAGCTGCAAGACGCATCGGTCAATAAACGCAGGTGTGCGCCTCGTGGATTCGAAGTGAATTCCATGGTTTTTGTTATAAAACAAGCTCAATCCACAGGAAAGCTGGACTCCGGAATGCGCGGTCCCTACCGCGTAGTTAAAGCGCTGCCACATGGGCGGTACGAGCTGCGGCTGCTTGCTGGTTCTTACGGGAAGACTACCCAGGCCGCAGCCGAGTACATGGTGCCTTGGAAGGGCGAGTGGACTCCGGACACATGTGCTGCTTTCTTTGAGGGTGAGCTGTTGAGTTTTCTTTTCCTAGCTGTTGTTGCTAAGCGAGCAGACCTCGCGTAGAAGTTGAGTGCGAGCAGACCTCATAATATGACTCTAATTTTCTATTTATGTAGACGGCGCACCTCGCTAGTGAGCAGACCTCACAGTATTTGCAAGCGGATCTTGCACTTTTGCTGTCTTTTATCTAGTGAGCAGACCTCAGTGTTTGCAAGCAGACCTTGCACTTTTGTTGTCCTTTTATCTTGTGAGCAGAACTCACAATATTTTCGAGCAGACCTTGCACGCTTGCTTTCTTTTATTTCATGAGCAGACCTCACCATTTTGGCAAGCAGACCTTGCGTGATTGTTATTTAACCTCGTGAGCAGACCTCATGACGTTTGTAAGCAGACCTTGCGTGATTGTTATTTAACCTCGTGAGCAGACCTCATGACGTTTGTGAGCAGACCTTGCATTGTTCCTACTTTGTATAGATGTGAGCCCATCTCACATTATCACGAGCAGACCTCGTGGATAACGTTATAAGCGTAATTTTAACAAATTTCTTTTGTTATTGTCATGCAGATGCAGACCAAGCTGAACCGGAGTCGGCTGCGCCAGGCCCAGTACCTTCCGGATCCAGCATGGTGGAGAATAGAGCTGCTACACTCACGACGGCCGAGTTAAAAACCTTAGATCCTACTTTTCCGGGTCAAGACTCGTCTACTTCGGAACACTAAGATTTGTGACTGTCATAATGGATCGACGAAAATAAAATTAACAGACTTGATGAAGAGACCGGGACGTTCTCCTGTCAGGAAAGGCCGTATTAGGATGGAGCCTTAACAGATGGCGCTGATGACCTAAGGTCAATTATTTCGCATCAGGCCCATTAACTTCGTGCTAATAGATGGCGCTCGTGTCGCCTGGAGTCACTGTTTCTGTCCTCTGCAACTTCAAGCTGCAACAACGTCACTCGAATGATGGCAAGACGCCGCCCCCTTCCACCGACGGACCCTCACTTTTGGCTCGACACTTGGTGCTGTGCGGTTGTGTTAGGAAATAGCTCTGTAATCGTTCTGCCTGTACTATTTTTGTAATTACTTGTCGATTTTTGATTAAAACGCGAATATATTTTGTAGTCTGCGTGTTTTTCTTATAAGTTCTTCCCTATTAGATAACAATACTTATAATTTCAAATCTGCGCGTTATTTTAATTTGATGTGCCAAAGTTTAGTGCACGCTCGAGTAGAACATGCTTATAAAAAAACTAGCTGTTGCCCGCGACTTCGTCCGCGTGGAACCTTTATCTTGAAAATTTTACATCTTTATTATTTTCAGATCTAAGTAATGTTGAAATTGCTAAACGTGCTTATTTTGCAATTGTTTACGAAATAGTAACGAACCCTTCGTACGCGAGTCCGACTCGCTCTTGGCCTTTTTTTCACTTTTTTTTCGGCTACTTTGCTCTAATTACGCGGTATCATTATAAAATCAGGTACATCTACGAAAGAATAGCTTTACTAAATTCGATGAGTTTAAGAGCGACGTTTATAAATTCTTTGATTCGAATAATAATGCCTTTACACTAAGTTTCAAGTACCGCACTCAAAAAAATGTTTGATCTACATACAAATTTTCAACCCCTTTTTCACCACCTTCAGGGCTGAATTTTCAAAAACGCTGAAATTGATTTTCTTGTATTTTTATAATATGCTTTTATATAAAGTTTCAAGTCCCGCACTCAAAAAATTTTTTGATCGTCATACATACTTTCAACCCCTTTTTAACCCTTTTAGGGGATGAATTTTCAAAAACGCTGAAATTAGTTTTCTTTTATTTTATTTTAATACCTTTTTACGAAGTTTCAAGTTCCTAGCTTAAAATTAAATTTGAACCCCAAGACAAACTTTCATCCCCCTTTAAACCCCTTAGAGGTTGAATTTTTAATAACGATCAATTATTGTTATTTTTTATTCTTATATATGCCTTTATAAGAAGTTTCAATGAATTTGTAATGGATTTAAACTTTCATCCCCTTTTAACCCTTTTAAGGGATGAATTTTTGAAAACGCTGAAATCCCTTTTTTATAATCTAGTAGTATGCTTTTGTACAAAGATCCCGCACTCTAAAAAATATTTGATCTCCATACAAACTTTCAACCTCTATTTTACCACCTTAGGGGATGAATTTTCAAAAACGCTGAAATTAATTTTCTTTTATTTTATTTTAATATATTTTTACGAAGTTTCAAGTTCCTAACAAAAAAAAAAAACTTTTACCCCATACAACCTTTCATCCCCTTTTTAAGCCCCTTAGGGGTTGAATTTTTCAATATCACTTCTTATCTCTGGTACACTTTGTAAATGCAACCTACTGTGCAAATTTCAACTCTAGCATTTGTAGTTTCGGCTCTGCGTTGATGAGTCAGTCATTCAGGACACTTGAATTTATATATAGATAATGTACTATAAACCAAGTTTTTAAAATAATTATGCCACAAGGCTTTTGCCTTGGCATTATATTAAACCACATTATGCGTAAAGCTAATTAGGTGAAACAACGTTATACTAAGCATCGAGCGTGCCTAGACATTCTTACTGTTATTGCTTTCGCCATCAGCCAAGATTTATGTATTAAATAAAGCCATAGAGATGTACTGTTTAATCACTCGGAGGTCATTAAATGCGAGTAGGTAATAACAAAACCCTCTACATAGTAGCGAGCATGTATAGGGAGCCATAACTCTCTTTGAGTTCCTTTGTGGCTGGCCAACACCCAAGATTGATGATAGTCTCCTTTGGTGGGCTTAATAAAGTTTCTATACTTACTGAATCGGCAAGTAATGTATTTAAGGATTTACTTTAAGCATGACCTGGGATCGATTACAGAATACATTACTTTTGTGAGGACTTTAACGTCTTTAAATCAATGGTAATATGGTAAAACAATGGTAGTTTTGATGATAAATGCAACTTGCTACGGATTTAGTGGCTATGAAAATAAGGTGTGCTCTTTTTGTTTTATTAAGTCTTAAAATATGATATTGCTGAGTATTTAGTATATAAGTAGAGCTTTTCTTGGAATAGGATTTCTCCATACAATATTTATTACAAATTATATTATTACAAATACTTTGCTAATCTATATATATAAAAGAAGAAGTCCTGACTGACTCATCAACGCACAGCCGAAACTACCAATGTTAGAGAGTTGATTTTTGCACAGTAGGTTACTTATAGAATGGGGGTAGGTGTCTAAAAAGAGCACATCACTTTTATTTACTTTAAATTATTTATTTAAAATACTGAAAGTTATAGCTATTTTTGTAATTTCAAATTATTGCAATATTAGTCCTAAATCACATATTATGTGGATAGACATTTTCTATGGACATAGTGTGAATTAATAACACCAACCTGCCTGTTGACCTTTGCACTTAGTTGCACTGTCACTTCTCACTTTTGTAAACAAACTAAGTTTAAGGTGCGCCCAGACCGCCGCTTAAAATACGGTGACGGTACGGAATCGCAGTGACGCATCGTATCCGTACCGTTTTTATCGCATGCCCTCCACACCGCCGCTTAAAATACGGAGTCGGTACGGAATCGCAGTGACGCATCCTATCCGTACCGTTTTTAACGCATGCCCTCCACACCGCTGCTTAAAATACGGAGACGGTACGGAATCGCAGTGACGCATTGTATCCATTGTATAATAATTCAGTGAATTAAGGAGTTTGACCTTACAAACGGTCCAGAAGTTTAGAATTTTTGATAATATGTTGTCTAGGATGGTTAGTGAGTGTTTAAAATACATTTTTTTTTTAATAAAAAAAGAACCGACTTCAAAATAACTGAAAAGCCGAAAATAACCCGTTCATGTACAGATTACATTTGAATCACTTTTTGAAGTCGGTGCCAAGGAGGTGGGCTGTTTTAAGGAGCAGGTGTCCTCCATGCTGCAGCTCCTCAAACAACAGATCCTTGCAGTAAGTGAAGCAGTGGACTCAATAGAAATGAGGCACAGGAAGAAGTTCTTACTGTTTTGTGACATACCGGAGGTAGTTGACGAGGACATTGCCAAGTCGGTAACAACAATTTGCCAAAGTCAGCTTCAGCTAAGCAGTATAACCAGTGGCTCTATTGTAGTCAGCTACAGACTTGGTGTCTCAAGTAACGACCGCCCCAGACCTGTGCTGGTTCGTTTCAAAGACCAAAGCGTGCGCAACTCTGTTTGGTCTAATAAGAAGATACTCAAGGGTTCATCTGTTGTTATTACTGAGTTCCTAACAAAACAGCGGCAGTCTATTTTTATAGATGCACGGAAGCACTTTGGCATGCGTAAAGTCTGGACTATGGATGGTAACATTTTTGTCAAACTGCCTAGTGGCAAGAAAGAGCGGCTGGCCAGTCAAGCGCAGCTTCAAATGTTGAAGTCTCATCATGCTGCCGCTACAACGCATGCGTCATCAAGACCGACTGCCTCGAAGACTCCGTCCACTGCAGTTCCGAAGCCCACGTTCACTGCAGCCTCGGATCTGTCAGGTACCACAGCTTACAAGCCGTCGTCCGCCTCAGCTTCGAAGCCCCCATCCTCTGCGGACCGAGGCACCCCGCCTGCTTCCCTGGCAGCTTCTACGTCCGCGGCGCCAGAACCCGCGGTCGCCGCTGCGCCTGCGCCGGTCAAGGAACCAGTGCTCAGCACATCCAGAAAGGCTGATGACACCCGACGGGCGAAGCGCGCGACTTGATGCCTGGTGATAAGTGTTAAGTGTAGCGTTTGTGTTATTATTTTGTTGTTTCGTGCCGTGTAGCGTTCAACTGCTACTGTTAAGACACTTGTTTCTGAGCACGCGTCGCTAGATCGGTTAGGTAACCTAGGTCGCTGAGTACCCTCACACTCTTTTTCTAAATTGTAATTATCTACCTTCTTTACTATCACAAATTCTATCATATAATGTAATGTTCAAATGTTTTGAAGGAAGGGTATAACTGATTACGAAAAATACCTGTCAACGTCAACTGTGACAGTTGTATATATATTTTTTATGTACCTTTTTACGTGAATTATTATGTCCGATGATGACTCTTTTCACTCTGCTTGCGATATGTCTTCATCTTTCCATTCTCTTAATAGCTCTGTGACTGTGCCTGATACGCTTGGTGGCTGCATAAAGCGCACATTCGAAGCCGACTGTGATTTTTTTAACATTTGTCACATTAATGCTCAGAGTATCCCCAGTCACTACAATGATTTTCTTGACGCGTTCTCCTTGTGCAATGTACACGCCATTCTCGTTTCCGAAACTTGGTTAAAACCTAGTCTTTCGTTTACTTCTTACGGGCTTCCCGGCTATGTGCTATTGCGGAACGATCGCACTGACAAAGGTGGAGGCGGTGTTGCCATCTATCTCCGTAGTAACATTCCATTTAAAATTCTTTCCTCTTCACCATCCCTGTATTCAGGCTCGATGGAACACCTGTTTCTTGAGGTTACTGTCAGGGGATCCAAGGTAGCTCTAGGAGTGGTCTACTGCCCACCTACAATTGATTATTTTTCTGACTTAGAATCTGCCCTCACCCCTCTCAGTACGGACTATGCTCATCAACTGTTTCTGGGCGACTTTAATACGGATCTTCTGAAGGACACCTCTAGAACACAAAGCTTTAATCAGACCATAACTGCTGCTGATCTCACCGTGCTTCCACTAGATGCTACCCATCATAATAATGATACGTCCGATACGTGGCTGGACCTAATTCTCACTTCCTCCAGAGACCATGTTGAAAAATTTGGTCAGCTATCAGCACCTGGGTTTTCACGCCACGATTTAATATTTTTAAGTTACCGAATTCGGCCACCCAAACCACAGAATGTGTTTGTACGTCTACGATGCTTCGCTAGGTTGGACAAAGATGCATTAATGCGCGATGCACACCGCCAAGACTGGACGGCAACACTTTCAGCACCGACCGTGGACGAGGCAGTAGATGCTCTTAATTCGGGTGTTTTAAAGTTATACGACACCCATGCACCCGTACGGTCTGTGAAACTGAAACGTCCGCCCGCGCCGTGGATCACCACTGGGGTCCGCATGGCTATGACAAGGCGGGATAGGGCGTTCCGAAAATTTAAGCGTGACCGTTGCGACGAAAACTGGTGTATCTTTAAAGCTGCGCGAAACCGGTGTAATCAAATGGTGAGAGCAGCGAAACGTAAATATATCCATGATAGCATTGTTTCTGCATCACCAGCCGAAACATGGAAATTTTTAAATACGCTCGGGATTGGTAAACCTAAAAAGGACTGTAGAGTGTTATCCTCAATATCGTTGAATGATTTGAATTCCCATTTTGCCAAGTCTACTTCTTTAGACACTGCCACCAAAGCCCTGTGTATTTCACAGATTTCAGCGCTACCAAGTCCGTCCAAAACGCCTTTCACTTTTACCTTAGCCACTGATGATGAAATCCATAAAATAATATTGTCGATCAAGTCTAACGCTGTTGGTCACGATGAGCTGAGCAGAGTCATGATAGTATGCATCTTGGAATGTATTGTCCCGGTTATTACACATGTTATTAACCTTTCTCTGTCTTCTGGGGTTTTTCCTTCTTTATGGCGTAATGCCTATGTTATGCCTTTGCAAAAAGTTTCCAACCCCAGTTTACTAAAGGATTTTCGACCTATCTCTATTCTCCCTTTCTTGTCTAAAGTCTTAGAAGCAGTCGTCCACAAACAGTTATCTGCCCACATCTACTCTAACCACGTGCTCTCTCCATACCAATCTGGTTTTCGCCCTGGCCACAGTACAACAACCGCCTTGCTTAAAGTTGTTGAAGATGTGCGGCAAGGTATGGAATCAACTCGAGTGACAGTGTTGGTCTTGATCGACTTTTCAAACGCATTTAATGCGGTTAATCATGACCTTTTACTAGCTACACTTGATAAATTAAATATCTCGTCACCAGTGGCTGATTGGTTTGCCTCCTACCTTCAAGAACGCCGTCAGATGGTACGCGCTGATCGATCTACTTTTTCGGACTGGTGTGAACTCACTTCTGGTGTTTCACAAGGCGGCATTCTATCTCCACTCCTTTTCTCAATTTTTATAAATTTAATCGCGTCTCACATCGTCTGCTCTTACCATTTGTATGCTGATGACCTGCAGCTGTACACTCAAGCTAAAATTAGTGATTTGGATCGTGCAGTCGCGGATATCAATCAAGACTTGAACCACATTTCAGCGTGGTCACGCAATTTTGGGATCGCCGTGAACCCGTCTAAATGTCAGGCCATCGTGCTCGGGAGTCCCCGATTACTCTCTACAGCAGACCTGACGTGCCTAGCGCCAGTCCAGTTCGAAGACGTACAAATACCATTGGTATCGCAAGTAAAAAACCTGGGTCTGATCTTGGATAGTGGTCTCTCGTGGGAGCCTCAGGTCTCGGACGTTTGTCGCAGAGTCACCAACACGCTGAGGTCGCTTTACCGGTTTAAGCACTTTCTCCCCATCAGTACTAAGACTCTCCTTATACAGGCCCTCGTGTTACCTATAGTCGACTATGCTGATGTGTGTACCACTAATCTTACTCAGACTTCATTGAGCAGACTGGATCGTCTACTTAACAACTGCATAAGATTTATTTTCGGACTTCGTAAATATGACCATATTTCTGCTTTTCGCCGTCAACTAAACTGGCTTCCAATTCGTGAACGTAGGTCATTACGAGTCTTGTCCACACTATATTCTATCTTATTCGATCCAGCTGCGCCCGACTACCTAAGATCCAAATTTTCTTTTGTAATTGCCCGACCAGGCGGTAATCTTCGCACCTCACGGAATCTCAAACTCAATGTCCCCCTTCACCGCACTAGTTTCATGACGCACTCTTTCACAGCTGAAGCAGTTCGGCTTTGGAATGATCTACCGCTTCCCATCAGGCAAGCGCAAAGCAAGCTAACCTTCAAGCACATGTTGCGCAAGCATTTCTCCGATAAGCTATATGACAAACTGTCAGCATAATGATTCACACAAGGTACATTTATTATATAAGTAAGTATATTGTATGTCATATTTATGTACGTTTATGTTATATATAGGTATATATATATATATATATATATATATTTGCATATGAGGTATATTACTTAATGTGTTATTTAATTGTTTCATGTAACAGATTACATAAAAGACCCTGCACCATACAAATGTTTCTGTTTAATCCTATGGTTGACTGGTAGAGAATGCCTTATGGCATTAAGTCCGCCATTTGTACTTTTACCTGTGTATTGTGTGCAATAAAGTTTAAATAAATAAATAAAATAAATAAATATAACGTGGGCTAGGGGTAAGAAGGGATTTTTTGGAAATATCTCCCTTAAGAGGGTTAAATAGGGGTGCAAAGTTTGTATGGGGTACAAGTTTTTTTTTAAATCTAGGAACTTGAAACTTTGTAAAAAGGTATTAAAATAAAATGGAAGACAACTAATTTCAGCGTTTTTGAAAATTCACCCCCTAAGGTGGTAAAAAAGGGGTTAAAAGTTTGTATGGAGATTACGTATTTTTTTGAGCGCGGGACTTGAATTTTTGTGTAAAGGTACACTATTAGAATACAAGAAAAGTAATTTCAGCGTTTTTGAAGATTCTACCCCTAAGGGGGTTAAAAAGCGGATGAAAGGTTGTATCGGGTATAAGTTGTATTTTAATTTAGGAATTAGAAACTTTGTAAAAAGGTATTTTATTAAAAGATAAGATTTTTTTTTTAAAACTCATCGAATTTAGTAAAGTTATTCTTTCGTAGATGTACCTGATTTTATAGTGATACCGCGTAATTAGAGCTAATTAGCCGAAAGTGTGATTTCAAACGCAATGTAAATTGTTAAATGAATAAATACTTATGACTTATGAAAAAAGAAAAAAGGCCAAGGGCGAGTCGGACTCGCGTACGAAGGGTTCGTTACTATGTATTTCGTAAACAACTGCAAAAAAAGCACGTTAAGCAATTTCAACATTACTTAGATCTGAAAATAATAAAGATGTAAAATTTTCAAGATAAAGGTTCCTCGCGGACGAAGTTGCGGGGCAACAGCTAGTTGTTCATATACTGAGACTTTATCTTTACCATAGTAGTAGGGTAAAAAGTATCCCTTAATCATCTTTGGATGTCCAGCTATCCGTGTAATTTGTATAAAAAATTGTTAAAATCCATCCAGCCGTTTCAGCGTGATGAGAGGACAATTAAGTGTTACCAACAGATGGCACCAGACTGGCATGGTGCCGCTCGCCCATAGAAAACAAAAGACGATCCTGCATCATGCTTCCTGAAAAATGATAAACAATACAAATCTAGAATTTTATAATAGGCTAGATAGTATACGCCCAGCTAAGCCGTGGCCCAGCCGTTTTGGCGTAATAATGTCGCAGCAATTCTCCGGTCTGACAAGTAGATGGCGTTATTGAGGCTAGCGCTATCCCAAACATTCTGTAAATCATAAATCGCAGTTTAGATTTGAAATTAAGAGCTCACAGTAAGGTGATGATGATGATGATGAGATTGATGACGTATGAAGGGTACAAAACAAGGAGCAATATCTTATACCGGGTGTTTCCTGTAATAGGAGTAATAAATTAAAACATAGATTCTTCCCTTGAAACTGGACAATATTTGTTAAGAAACTTCTGAAAATAACGTGTATTAAATTATATTTTGTAGAATAATGTTTAGACAAAGAAGTAATGTATTGCGAAATGACCGATATTAGTAGAGTGACAGCTATGTCAATGCTCAGGGAATGTCAATGTTGGGCGACATACATTGAAAATTCTATTTAATTTGTTTGAAATAATAAAATTCTGAAAATTGACTTTATTTTAAAGTTGCTGAACAAATGTTGTTCAATTTGAAGATCAGAATCTATATTTTAATTTATTGCTCCTATTACAACACCTGGCAACACCTGGTATATGAGAATATTTGAAAGTGTCCAGTGGTAAGCATTGAATAATAGTTCCAATGTGTTGACGTCCGCAATAGCGCTAACAGTATTAGTATATAGTACGAAAAAGATCCAAGTTTTAGATGGAGTGCACTGTGACGAGTGGAAAATTCTAATATTTTTGGTGATCAAAATAATTCCTATTTAATTTATTTAAATATATACAGGAAAAAAGCAAAATTCAGTTCACGAGACGTTTACTAAATAGAAATGTGGTGTTTGTGGTTGACTGGTAGAGAATGCCTCATGGCATTAAGTCCGCCATTTGTACTTTTACTTCTGTATTTGTGCAAAAAAGTTAAAATTCAAACCGTTATTAGGTAACAGTCTACCACAGTAGCGCCACCAATTTAATACCTTTTATCTATCCAAATATCCTAACCCTCCATGATACGTTCAAGAACCGCACATTATGACCACCATAAAAATAGACTGTTTTGTTAGAACAAATTTCTTATCTGTATCTGTAGAAATGTTTATTATCGCTAAATAATAACATCGATTTCGATAATATTATTCATTCAAATTTCGAACATCTCTGAAAAACAAAGACATTTGATTTGACCTCTATTCTAATATCAGTCGAGATGACGTTTAGTTCGAAATGAATTGTCAATTTGCAATCAAATTTGACAAATGTCGCACGTAAGTTACGATATCGAACGATATGATAGTTGGGGCCGACTCTAGTTTGTCTCTGAATTGAAAAAAAAAACTATGACAGCTGCCAGAAAACTTCATTACCGCCATTACCGGGTGAATTTGTCATAATGTGTGGCTCCTGAATGCATCATGGAGGCTTATGATATGTGGCTAGATAAAGTAGTGTATGTAACTGCACATAATTAGGCATTAAAACACTCGTGTGATGTTGTTATGAAACTTGCCTTCGGCTCGTTTCATAAACCCACACTCGTATTTAATACCCTTCATTATGTACAGTCACATAAACTACTATTAGCGGTCACTTTCAGATATATTAAGATAATTACTATTTATAAATTCTACCCTCCATAGCTTTAGATCCTAGATGATGCGAAATTATTAGCGCCACTTTCGATTTGTTTTACCCCACATGACTCTGTACAAAGTTGTGCGAAACAGGTACCTATGTGTGCGCTACCCTTTTATTTAAGTTGAAAATTTATGTAATTTAGAAGATATAAGAAAAAAAACAGAATTAGCGCTAGTTTTCATGATATATCACCTTAATGAGATGTTAAAAAAGTTGAGATATTAAAAACCATATTCATACGCAATTGAATCCCGTTATCTAGTAATAAAACGACGACGCGGTTGGCGCAGTGGTTAAGCAACTGCCTACTGAGCCGAAGGTCCTGGGGTCGAATCCCGGCAAAGGCAAATATTTGTGTGATGAAGTCGAATATCTGTGCCTGGGTCATGGATGTTATTTGTATTTAAGTATGTATTTACCGTAAAACGGGGTTACTTTAAAATGCAGGGGCTACTTTGGAAAAGTGTTTTTACGCTATATCCTTATTTTTTTTACTATCTATAGCAATGCAATACCTACCTTCAACAATGACCTAACCTTTTACTTCATTTGCTCAATCGCACTATAAATATTTGCGTTTTTATAACCATTTTAAATCTACCAAAGTAGCCCCAAATTTTCCTAAAGTAACCCCGTTTTACGGTATCTATATAAGTATGTTTATCGTCGTCTAGTGTCCATAACACAAGCCTACTAGAGCTTACTGTGGGACTAGATTGATTTGTGTGAGGTTGTCCGATATTTATTTTTAGCGTATAAGTTCATATCAACAATTTTAATACACCCATTACGTAATAGACATAAGGAAAACCTGGCACTTACAAGTATCCTTAGAGCCATCTTAGGCCGTACGTTCACGAGTCGTGACACAGGGCTCAATAAATAACGGGCATAACCTTTCGTGACGAGCGGTCAGGCTAACGTACCACTTAGCGTTTATCTTGCCGGTATAGACAATCAGTTTGCCCCCCCATTTTTGTAACTCAATATCGAACGTATGAGAAATGGTCATTCGTTATGACTTATGATACGATGACTGTCTAATACAATATTTTGGGAGATATCATCATCTATCGGCCGGAAGACGGCAAAGGCTTTCCCTAAGGATTTTCACAATTGCTAACATCAAATTCTGGCTATACTGTTTATTGGTTGACCTAACGGTACCCGGTCGCCACTCAAGAAACTTCTTGCCCCAAGGGCTATCGGTTCTATACGAAGGGCTTGCAGAACCAGGAAACTTAGTAGGTATAGGAGTACGAAGAATTCCCGGTACTGCGGCAGTAATGAGCCGCATCACAAAGAAACAAAAAATATAACATGTAAAATAACCATGTCCATCTTAGATATAAATGAAATTGAATCGCAAAATGTGTTGCTGACCGCAAACTCGGGAACAGGCAGAACGATGAAACAAATTTTAATTTGATATATTCTTTAAAAATTGAGGAAGGTACGTATAAATAGACAATTTGAAAAATGTCAGGAAAAAATAAGTAGGTATATAAAAGTACCTACGCAGATAGTTACGGCACCAAAATTATAATAAATATAGTATAAGTAGGTAGTATGTATATGTATTGTATAGATACTTACAAAAACACCTGCAGAAACAAGGCGTGGTTCCTCCGCTGAAGAAAAATCGCCGCCATTCCTCTCAGCTTGCTAATTGTTTCCGACGGACGCGTTTATTGTTGCCGAATTACATTCAAATGATGCATAAATTACGCGAGTATAAAATTTCGACGGAAATGAAGTTTTCCATCCGAAAAAAATTAAGATATTACTTGCAACGTCGAATACTTGAACTTTGTGTACTTACATTATATTTCACACATCGCAGTCTTCAGTGATCAACTGTTTCAAACTCTAAAGATATAAATATAAAACAATATGAGAAAGCATTTGGTAGTATATGAGACGCAAAATTTGTAATTTTTATTGACTGTGATTCTTTGAGTTATTCTTAACACTTTAATAACAACCCAACCGGATCCCACACAAATAAATTTAAGCCCTAATCACATACAATTATATTTGCCGGTCAATTCTTTAAAGAGATAAAGACGTATTTAAGTATGTATAAGGAATAAGTGGCTAGTACTTACAATGGACAAAATACAATGAGTTCTCACCGAAGTATTAGTCACAAATTAGACGTGAAGAGCCGAGTCGTTAATTATGCTCGATAATTTGACAGTCTTGACAGCTAATATCATCCTGGGATTGATTTTCAATCATTGTCGAATTAATTGTGACAGAGTCAATAAGCCACCGCTTTCTCATCTAGTTACTTACGTACCTTAAATGGATGAGAATCTACATAATTAGGAGAATCTCTTTGCAGACCCGTTTATTAAATTATTATTATATTTATAATAAAGCGGTATAACGGTATTATTGTCGATTTTTACATCTTCAACTTCTCATAATAATTACAATCAACTAAGTAAAGGAATGGAGAAGTGATTGCGGCCCTCGAATGAGAATGAATTTTCATTAACGAGGCGATTCTACACAAGACAATAAATACTAAATAGACCGATGGATGCCGATCTTCGGAAGATGGAAAAATAAGTAATATTCATTTTGATTGTGTGTTAGATTCTGAATATATAATTATATTTGGACAAAAAATCGTCGCAAGGAAATTTTCGACTAATTCTAATCAGGTCCAAACAAAACCTCGTTTACAATTGGTAACAAAACTCATCACTCTTCGACATCAAACGTTGCACAATAGGTGCCAAGGAGATAACGAGCCCCGAAGACAAGAACCCATTTGAGTGTTCTAATCGAATATGGCTTTTATGGTTGAGTTTAACACGATTATTATATTTTAAGAGGCCCCGTATGACTTGCACTTTGTGGGGCCGCGCCCGAGGTGTCGAATAATGGTTTCTTGACTACGTGATTGATTAATGATGGGCCGGCGAAAACAGGCCGGCTACCTAATTAAATACTAGATATTATACTAATAGAGTAGCGAGCATAGAATACTTTCTTGGAGTCAATATAAAGCAACTGATCCTCCTTGCATCAATCTCTCTGTTCTCATTGTACAAACATTTTATAAAGTAGGTACTAGATTTTCGTGATGAAAAACTATCATCGACATAAGACATCATAACTATTAACAAAAAGTTTGACTTCTTTCAACTGAACCTTGCGTTGCTTCTTATTATTCTGAACAGAAATAAACGTATGCGTTTGATGTATTTACGGAGTTCAGAAATGATATTTTGAATAGAAATACCGAAACGGAATTCCGACTGTATGCAGCCGTCCTTATTTTGTGTCACTTTGATATTTAGCGACTTGTGATATTTAGCGACCACAAAAGCGGTGTTTTTTTTATTTCCAAAAGTGTCCGCTGAAAGGTGTTTAATTGGTGGCGCTACTGTGGCTAAAAGTATAGTTTACGTTACTTGGCAACGGTTTGTTTATTTTTTTATAATAGTCATCGTGAGCTAAATTAATGTGTTTTCCCTAAATATTTCAAGTAACTACGTAGTAATTTTCCTAGTCACCGAAAATATTAAAATTTTCAGTTCGACACGGTTCACAACTTGGTTTTTTTTCATACTAACTGGCTACTCTACCGCTATTGCGGACGGCATTGGAACTATTACTTCTTACCGCTGGATACTTTTTCCAATGTTCTCCTATGAAAGATTCCGCTCCTCCCTTACCCTCCATATCTAAAATATAGATTCTAAACCTAATTGAACCTTAAACCTATTACTTATTGTTTAGTTGGCTGTCAACGGACATTGGTAAGTCATTTTGTGAGACAAGATGTCAAAAAATATTTGTTGTGATACTCTGTAATTATACACGTATTTTACTATGTATTCAAACAGTTTCTGATAATGTATGGAAAATAGTAAACCATTGAGTAAAATGGTTTACTATTTCACATCTGGGAACGTTAAAATGGTAAGAAACTTATTACTGGATTACGGTTCTGCAACTGACATTGCGCCTTACGAATATATGGAATCGTTCATCGAGAAATGCCCAGAAGATACCGAAGATTCCAAATTAGCCTGGATTGCTGAAACATTCCTGGGTATCCAAAAGCACGACCAGTTTTTAAGGGACATAGCTCGTGACGTATCCGAAGAATTCTCAGATGAAGACCGAGATTACTTCATGATTCTATTTCATGCAGTAATTTTTCAAATCGACCCCAAAGATTTGCAACTTCTATACAAATGCCTTTTTAATTTAAGCAAACCCTTGTTGGGAATTTTTATCAAGTTTCTGAGCAGTGACGAAGTTTTGGCTTATATATCACATGTTAGTCAAACTTATTACGATGCCCATTTCATTACACAAAATATTTTACGTTCCTTATTGGCTTGGCAGCCTTCTATCAGCGAAATGTCACACATCTATGCAGATTATGTGAAAAAAATTGAAAATCGCAAAGTAAAACCGCCAACAGTACCAATTCAACCAAATGTACTAAATAGAAGACGTCTAAATTCAGCCAACCGTACTACACGTGTTCCACCTTCAACGCCACCTAATCCATCAAAAGATAAACCTAAGCGAGTTATACAAAGAAGTGTGATTGATGAAAAATTAAAAGAAAGCTATGAAAAAAATAAACAAAGGGCCAGTCATTTATTAAATTCTGTCAAAACCAAAGAGTGCCATTACGCTTTGGTTAAATCTGATGCCTATTTCCAAAAACTTGCAAGTATCAAAGAAGACATTGAAAACTCGATAAAACCGCTACCCAAGGTAAAACCTACATATTCAATAAAAAAATTATGTCAACCTGTAAAGGAAACTGCAGCAAATATAAAAAGAATTAAGAAAAGGATGCAACTGGCCGAACAGGAAGAAGTACAATGGTTTCATAATGTTATTAACTGTAGAAATACCGCCAAAATAGAGGAATTGCAAGAATTTGATCGTCAGGAAAATGAGAGACAAAGATTATTGGACATAGAAAAAAAACATTTAAAGGGCCAAATATCTTATGAACAAGCATTGTTGGCAAAGCAAAGCGTTGTGATTGAAAACAAAAAGAAACATGAAGAATTTTTGAAAGAAAAAGAAATGTGGAATGAAGAAATAGAGAAATGGAGAGAAAACGAAATGAAAAAAAATCGCAAACAAATGGAAAAAATGTCTGTTACTGAATTAAATATATTAGAAGCTAAACACAATATGGCTACAAAAAATAAAGAAGCTGCGGAAAGAATAAGACAACAGAACCAAATATTGTTAGAAAAGGCTCTAAAAGCTAAACAAGATGAGTTAGATCGCAGAGTTAAAATGATCAAGGAGTTCAAAATTCTTGCTAATATAGCTAAAAAATCTAAAGTTCCAAAAGTAATCGATTTGACTGAAACTTCCGGCTTCGGCTTACTTTGTGAGATGTCAATGGCAGAACTCCAAGAACGAATAAATGCAATGAAAATAGGTATACATGAAGAGTTAGAACAAAAGCGAAATAAGATTAAAGACGCCAAAGAAGAGCAAAGAGAAGAATTAGAAGAGACTAAGAAGTCAATTGAGTCATACATGAGCGCGAAAGCGATGTCAAGGAAAAATAAGAAACACACCACTACCAATATTACAAATACATCCTCCAAAGAAATAGACGATTTGAAAAAAACTTTGGAGGCAAAACGGAAACTCAGACTGCAATTGACTACATAGCTGATGAGTATATTGTTCTAGTGTGTAGTTTGTTAAAGTTGATTCGTTATCTTAATATTTCGTTTTAAATAAAGTAAAATTTTAATTACTTACGTGTACTAATAATACCTTACCACTCCGCTTGTCAAAGGAAAGGTAATCTTCACTTATTTCATAGACTTTATTTTTCTATATATAATATAAACACGTAACGTAATCTAGTCTAACATACTGATTTAAAGTTATAACGGGCAAAAATAAGCTGTAAGTAATCAATTATTTAAAGCAGCAGTCGACCGCTAGGCATTGTCGATTAAACTCAAGGAATATAATACTCACAAATTATACTAGTCGGTCTAGAGATGGACAAACATTTCAATCGTCGTGACTGTCGTTCCGAAATATAAATGTGACTTTGTAACGATGACATAACTTGCGTACTTACTTTATTTCAGTAAAACCCTAGAAATTACTATGTTCATACTTGTTGCTCTTTTTGCTAAATGAGTTTTGGACGGAGTAGTTAGACAATTTTACCTTTAATAACACACCAAATCGTGACTCACAAAGAGTGGAGAAATTATCTATCGTCGGGGATAGTGCAATACCGCGTAAATAACAGCTCTCGATAAAGTTATCATTTTAACAAAATACTTAGCATTTGTTTGAATATTGATTTGTATCTACACTTGCTGCTTGGGTGGTATTGCACTATCCCCAACGCTATGTGATCGTGTAATTTGTGAAAAATCGTACGTTGTTTATGAAAAATCACAGTGAGTTTAACTTTTAGACTGATCACTGTGACACAGAAACTCATCGTGACGTTATTGATCACTATTTCTAGTCCTGTGTTCCAGACTTAAATGAAACGGAGCACCTGAGGGCACCGGCTTAATAAAGTTGATTACTCTGTTCGTATTAGCATATAGTGCTTTGAGATGGAGATGTCTTGTAATAAATTTACAATGCTCGACAGACCTAAATACCACCAGAGTCGACCGTTGTTACATTCGAATGATATCCTAATGACAAGTTTTTTTCTCTTGACGAAATAAGTCTTTTTGTGTGTCGGCGGCATAGAAGATCCTGATTTTGATTTCGTTGTTTTTGTCTGAAAGGGAACTTAATAGATTATGGTGTTATTGTTTTAGCGAGCAATCAAGAGAATCAGTTCATGTTTGAAGACCACCAACTTTTTCAAGTTTTTGAAATTACTTACATATTATAATGGTGATCCTACAATATAGGGTTATATTTAGTATAAATGTAGGTAATATATGTTTTATTAAAGTGCTTTATAATTATAACCTCTACAAGAAGGCGTTTACGTTTTCGAACTTCGTCCGCCTATAACTTTACCGAAGTCGGGTAAAAATATATTATATGTATATAACCATGTCTTTGGATATATAGCTAACCCTGTACCAAAATTGCTTAAAACCTGTCCAACCATATTGTCGTGATGAGCGGATGAAATTTGTTTTCCAACAGATGACGCTGTAGATACGGCTGACGTCGTACCGCCCCAGACAAGTCCTACATCGCGCTGTTAAAAAAAATCCTGTAATATTGACCCCTTCCCATAGCAAACTGCTTTTCGATACAATTCTGAAATTGGTATAAATCCTGGTTTGAAAATAATTCCACAAAAGAAAAACTTCTCGCTTTAAATACATCATTAGAATTAGACTAAAGTGAAAATAAATTGTATCTTTAATACCACTAAACACTCATTTACAAATACACGGGACCAAAGAAACTACCAGTAAATTTTGGACATTGTAATTTTTAATAGGAGAAAAACTAAAAAGAAGACGTGTTTTGACTAGTGATTTTTATGACGTCACTAGCCAGTATCTTCATACTAACAGATCGTTTTTGACATTTCATAAAGAGTAGCTGATTTGAGCCGTCATCACATATGGTAGGTATTGGGGGTCTTTGCTAGCCCTATTTCTTGATAGCAGACGGAAACATTTTCTTGATTGAAACGCAAGGTCTACACCACGATAGCTCTACGGGTGTAAAAATGGCAGTAGCAAGAGTAATGGTGTCTCCGGGCGCGGCGATGATGCGCAGACGCGAATTGGTTGCTTTAATTAGCGGGCGTAATGAAATACCTAATAGTAATCGGAATATATGCCTCGGCGTTAACGCACGGGCTGATATATGGGGACGATGCCTTAGTCGCGCGCTCTATTATGACAGTATTATACATATAACTTATTGAAATTATATCGAGTCCCGTACAGTCAAACATCTCAGAGATAAAGGATTTAATAACTTAAGAAAAAAAAAAAAAAATATCATTTAATTTAACCTCACAAAGGACATACAAAACAGTTTGACAACTAGTTGGTAAACATGAAAGTGGTACAAAGTATCCTTTGTGAGGGACTGGAGTCTGAACTAGGTATTGAAAAACCTGTAATACAGATCTCCAGGCCCTCACCCTGGAAAGCGACGCAATTTATTAAATCTAGTAAATACCCGTTTTGCACTTATGGAAACTTATGAGGTAGATAAATGAACTACTATAAAAAGCTTTAGTAGAAAACTTACAATAAAAATCGGCCAAGAGCGAGTCGGACTCGCGCACCGAGGGTTCCGCACAAACACTTCTCATCTTAAGGTTAAGTTACGGTTTAGTTAAGTTTGCTCCTAGTATGTATGACGCCGGATACAAATAAGGTGCAAAGTTAACGTAACCGATTACGTTTGTTATATGGGAGCCCACTTAAATATTTATTTATTTGTTGTTACAGCGGCAACAGAAATACATCATCTGTGAAAATTTCAACTGTCTAGCTATCACGGTTCATAAGATACAGCCTGGTGACAGACAAACAGACAGACAGACGGACAGCGGAGTCTTAATAATTGGGTCCCGTTTTTACCCTTTGGGTACAGAACCCTAAAAATACCGACATTGCTGTAGATGGGCCTATAATATTTGAGGATTTCCTTCAATTCCTCGTGTCGCGTCTCGTAGGTCCTGCTCGGAACTTACACGTGTTCCTGGGCAAGACAACATGTGCGCCATCGTGTTTGAACGTCGCCACTTTCTGGTCCCGCACTGTATGATATTATGAAACCATCGACACGAGAAGAAGAAGAATTCCTCGTGTATTTCCTCTTTTCATCAGTTTCGACAGAATTTTTCCGGACTTAGAAGATTCCTTTAACAAAATAGTTTTATAAATGCAATTTTATTGTTAGTAACTTGTTTAAAATCTTTAGTCATCATAGCAATATCGAACTACGTTTAAAATTACGGAAATACATCAAAATAAAATGGAATAAGTATAAACATACCGCTTTGTTGCTTTGCATTACAAGCAAAATGCACTTGGGCACTGTTAAGCGTATTGTTAAAACTGAATAAACAATAAATCTCCTTTTATTATGTAAATCCAAACTTAGTGTGCACCTTGCCGCTCAAAACTATTACATCTACCGGTATTGATGCGACGCACAAGTCGCACGACTTTCGAATGCCGATCAGTATTGTAGTTTACAATATTACCCTCGTTACCACTGAGAAGCCGCTTAGCTGTATAATGGCTCTATAAGTTACCAGAATCGATATTATACTACAAAATAACGTGACAATGTGTTCAAAATCCCAAATATCTAGTCAATATAATTCGGATTAGAGCAATAAATGAGATGGGTTCGACCGTTCATTTGTATCGGCGTATAATTTAAATTCTTTAACGCCAATGTTCAAGATTACTCGGCGAGATACAGCCGGGCGCCCGTGTCGCACCAACAACCACTGAATAAATTTATATTTCCGACCGACAGCCCGACAGACTCGGAGACTTCTCTCTTTGTAGATAATTCCACCGGTAACGTTGAATGGCTCTATTAACAGCTTCCATTTTTGGGATAAATTTCGACGCTAGGCGCTGTCACAACTCGGTGTATCTATAGTGTAGACTTCCATTTGATCGTGACGTATTTATCGGGTTACCACCTTTGAAATTAGACACGCCATTTCGGGATAAGTGGTGTGTAAAATAATTGAGACAAGCATATAGTGGCAATTTTAAAAAGAAAGGAAACTATTCCGATGTAGCCGTAGATCAGCGAATTTCAAACTGAATACTATGAAACAGTATATTTTTAAAATAAATAGAAGTAGGAGGGAGAGACAAAAAGGGACTGATCACTCGCTGAAATTCTTTTTACAGTTAATTCCCACTAATGTGTATTTTTCTAAATGAAACGATTAAATAGTACAATTACTCAGATATCATTTTATTTTCATCACGTAAGTATAATCTGTAATTTAATAGCATCACAACGACTTCAAATATTTATTTCCCGGATTCAAATGCCGCTCTGATTAAGCCATCGAAACTTAGCGCACTATGAATCCAAGAAGTCGTCCCGAGATTATCCCGATAAAAATAAAATGTCAATAACCACCTAATTGGGAGAGGACACTCCGGCACAATCGGCCCGTCTGTCCGAGCGAGAAACAAATAAATATTGTAACACGTACGAGATAATTCCACTGATAACTTAATGTGCTTACATTTCGAATCTGCTCATGGTTTTATGGGAAACTAAGATAGATTTTTTCCCTGTGATTTGTCCGGGTCAGTTAATGGGATGATTTTTATAGAGCCGGTTTGTCTTTTAACGGTGTAACGTTAGACGTCGTAAATAACACACTAATGACTCAATTGTTTCACAATCTACTTAAGTAGGCGCGAAAATTTAATGTTTGTTGATTCGAGATATGTAAATATTTAAATTAAGTCATTAAGGCCTAAGGTTGATAAAACTGAGGCAATTTTTTGTATAACAATTTGTTAAGTCTGCATTAGATTAAATTAAAAATAGGAAAAGTATAGGTAGTGAGTATGATTTTACGGTTTTTGGGTTTCCAGAAAAAGTAATATTTTGGAAAACAATTGCAATGTGACAGAAATTATTGTGGAAGTTTTACTTACCGTGTGACGTGCCCTTTTACTGTCACCAAAAAGAGCAACATAACTACGTACCCCTGCTAAGCGTCATTAGAAAACATACTAGTTCGCTATATTACTAACATCCCTAAGAACTGCATCCTACATTATCCTGCATCGCAAAATATGTGGTTTTTCGTAGAACGCCGAATTTTATCATTTTTAATATACAAATATCAAAACAGAGAACAACGGTCGATCTTATCGCTAAAGAGTGATCTCTCCCAGACTACCTTTAAACATAAAGTTCAGTTTCGTTACATAACCAAAAGACCAGCAGAATTGTCCTTGGTGCCCGGCGCTTCAATCGGGTGTAAATTTATTGTTATTGGGCCGGCGCGCGGACACGCATCCACACTCCGCGGCTATCACGACGGAACAACTTTATCGGCCGCTGCACTATTCTGGACAATGCTGAGTATTTTAGTATTTTGTTTTCTATATTCAAAATAGGGAGCGCATTTTTTCACTCTTGTGATAACGTATTGTTTGTCATAAATTTGTTAGCCATAACTCTGAAATTATTGACTTTACAAGAGTTTTTAGAGTAAAACCCATTAGCTTAGGTTAGGTTAGGTTTGTATTATAACCCATTGTTTATTAAAATTTAAGCATAGTTTATAACTTGAAATAGGTACTAAAATAAAATGTTAATATTGAAGCTAAAATAATATTAATACTTCCGACTGGGTTGGAACCTGCGTTTGCAACGACTTTCCAGGCCAACTCGGGCGTCTTACCAATTAGACCACCGAAATGACCATGCTCGAGGCGTTGGAAACGCGGGTTCGAGTCCCGCCCGAAGCATTACATTTGATTTACGCTATCAGACGTTAGGTACAGGGTGAAAATCAGAAGCGTCTCAGCCGCTACCTCAGCTTTCGTTACGATATCCGTCTAAATTTTGTAACAAAACTGAGATAGCAGCTTTAGTAAGGTACTAAAACGTTTCAAACCACATGCAGTCTGTTAGATATGTGCAGAATAACCCTCTGCCTGCATTTCGCGCACTCCAGCCCATAAACTCTCCGCAGCATCGGCAATTTGTTAATGATAGGCTCCATCTACATAATATGAACATTCGCTGACACTAGCCGTAGTAGTTCTTAGCTAAATAAACTATTTACTGCCATGTAGCCTACGCGGGACTCTGATATGGTCAAATTAGATAGTAAAGAGGCTATTATTGGCTATCGTATATTTAAGCTTGTAGAGGTGCGAAAAAAGGTAAATCAATATTCGATAGGGACAAGTGCGAAGGTTGGACAAGCGCACCATCTATATTGAAATATCGAAAAGTACAGATGTTATTCTAATAAGTAATATGATGATAATATTATATCAGCTGATTGACGTCCACTGCTGGGCAAAGGCCTCCTCGAAGTTCTCCACAAAAGTCGGTCTTACGCCGCCCACGCTGCGTCTTCCGGTCCGCGGTCGCCACTCAAGAACCTTTCTGTATATTGATACAAAGGCTAATTGTGAAGACAAAATTTCATGCAACCCACTGCTGCAGTCCTAGTGAGGATCGAGCTCACAACGTCTACCGGAGTAGTGCTCTAACCACTGAGCTTTGGACCGCTTTGAAGATTACATGAAAATAATGTCTTCTCAATCCGCTTTTTTTAACTGCCCTCTGGACTTTTATATTTAAAATGCTAAGCACAGTCTTCTTGATTTATGTATAGGGCCATGATAATACTTACTGTTCCCTATATGGAATGCTCTATTTTGCTTATATGCCCAGATCATGGAAATTTAAGTCAATAAATATTTAAAAAAAAATATGTTCTTTAGGGAACACCCTACAGAAAATTTCCTTTAACATTTAAGAGAAAGTTACCGTTTAATTTTAAGACCAAAACTGACATACTTAATAAAGATATTAAATTCAAAAAATACCAAACATCGAAATGCAATCAAACACCAAGCAATAAAAATTATGCCACATTTCAACAAAAATATAAAAGAGCACGAAATGCATTTCCAAAATGCATTAATTTCACATAATAAATTGAGTAAAAACAGCCATAAGCTACCTTGCTAAATGTTTTCACACATTTCTTAACGAAACACTAAAGGATATGACATCATTCGCGCGTAAAATTCACAAATTATTTATATGCAAATTGGCTGAGCAATCATAACATAAATTCTTTAATATAATCTCGCTAACCTTACAGGGGCCAGTAAAATAATCTGCGGGGTATAAAAAGTGTATCGGTATTGGTTATTGGTTCGCACTGACATTCAAACTCAGCCTTTCCGTATGCAACTGTACGGCGTAACGCTGGGGATACACCCAGTGTGACAGGTATTACTTCCATCATGATATTTGTAATCTATATCCCACCAAAAACATTTCATGTAAAATTGACGGCCAAGACTCACATTCTCATAACGCTTTCGCTGTAAAAAAGTTATCAGATCCCAGGAAAAGCCAAGCCCCTAAGCCCCGACTTTACTAACCCCACCACCTTGGTTTAAAAAGTATGGCATCAACTGGCTTCAAGCCCCTAAACCAGGAGTTTACTAACCCTACACCTTTGTTTCAAAAGTATGGCTTGGCCGTTTCATAGAGTACCGTAAATAAGTCCAACGGACCGTCTGGCCCATATGGTATCAAGAAACTAAGTTTATGCCTTTGATAATATATACTTATAAACTTAATTCCTTACGATATAGGCCGGACAGTCCGCTAGACTTATTTACGGTAGTCTATGAAACGGCCAAGCCATACTTTTGAAACAAAGGTGTAGGGTTAGTAAACTCCTGGTTTAGGGGCTTGAAGCCAGTTGATGCCATACTTTTTAAACCAAGGTGGTGGGGTTAGTAAAGTCGGGGCTTAGGGGCTTGGCTTTTCCTGGGATCTGATAACTTTTTTACAGCGAAAGCGTTATGAGAATGTGAGTCTTGGCCGTCAATTTTACATGAAATGTTTTTGGTGGGATCTCATTTCTTTTTGTAAGGTGCTTTAGTTTTTTTAATTTTTTTAGGCTGTAGGGTTTCTTGAGCGTCAACTGAAGTAGACAATTGTGTATTTAAGAAATACTTAAGTTTAGCCCCATGTATATATACACTTTTATCCCCTATTATGGGAAACCCATACAAACTTCCATCCCCTTATTTAAAGGGTGGGGGGTGATTTTTTAAAAGTCCTACAATATGTATTTGATTTATAACAATGAGTCCCTATAGGTTTCAATTTTCAGACCTCTAGTATCAAAATTTGCGGAAGTTTCATACAAACTTCCATCCCCTAGTTTAAGGGGTTGGGGGATAAAAGTTCCAAGTTTTAGAATTATTTTGTTGTTTGTGTACTAATACTAGCTTACATACCAAATTTCAGCTTTCTAGGTCATCGAGAAGTACCCCAGAGGTTTTGATACGTCAGTGAGTGAGTGGCAAAATCGGCGTGTTTTAGGTACCTATAAAACCTAAAGTATAAAAGCTAGATCAATTAAATTTTGTACATTTTATATGTTTGCTAACTGCATCTTAACCTGAGAATTTGGGCGCTCTAGTGTTAACTGGGACGAAACTATGAGGGTTTGAATATGAGACGAAACGATTCGAGAAAAGGTAGGTAGTGCCCCCTTCTTTTTTGTTCGTCTTGGCGGGGGCACTACCGTGCCCCCAGATATTTAAAATACGAAGTCGAAGTGTAGATATGGAAGTAGTAATAATTGTGTATAAGAAATACTTACGTTTAGCCCGATATATACTACTTTTATCGCCCAATATGGAAAACCCATAAAAACTTTCATCCCCTTATTTAAAGGGTGGGGGGTGATTTTTTTAAAATCCTAGAATATGTATTTTATTATTTATAAATAATAAAGGAGTCCCTATATCAATTTTCAGACCTCTAGTATCAAACTTTGCAGAAGTCTCATACAAACTTCCATCCCCTAGTTTAAGGGGTTGGGGGGTAAAAGTTCCAAGTTTCAGAATTATTCTATTGTTTGTGTACTAAACCTAGCTTACATACCAAATTTCAGCTTTCTAGGTCATCGGGAAGTACCCCAGAGGTTTTGATACATAAGTGAGTGAGTGGCAAAATCGGCGTATTTTAGGTACCAATAAAACCTAAAGTATAAAAGCTAGATCAATGAAATTTAGTACATTTCATATGTTCCCTAACTGCATCTTAACCTGTGAATTTGGGCGCTCTGGACGGGACTGGGACGAAACTATGAGGGTTTGAAAATGAGACGAAACGGTTCGAGAAAAGGTAGGTAGTGCCCCGCCTCTTTTTTTTTCGTCTTGGCGGGGGCACTACCGTGCCCCCAGATTTAAAAAAGTTAAGGTATTGGTTATTAGTAGGGTAAGGACTTTTGGTAACATACCGTGGTTCTAAAATCCCCGGCGTCACTAAGTAATTGTATTTTTTTCCAAGTCAAAGTCTAAAAATATATCATGATATTTATCTATCGGTATTGGTTATTGGTTCGCATTGACATTCAAACTCAATTATTCCGTATGCAACTGTAGGTACTGCGTAACGCTGGGGATACACCCAGTGCGACAGGTGTTACGGCCGTAATAATATTTATATTGGTATTGATTATTAGTTCCCACTGACATTCAAACCTAGACTTATTAGTATGCAACTGTATGGTGTAGTGGGATTAACGCTGGGTATACACCAAGTGGGACAGGTATTACTGCCATTATAATATTTATAATCTAAATAAAAAAGAATATCGGTAATATATAACAAAATATTTGTTCCCACTTACATTTTTTAATACCCCGCTAGCATTTTTCTAAGCGTCATTAGAAAACATACTAGTTCGCTATATTACTAACATCCCTAAGAACTGCATCCTACATTATCCTGCATCGCAAAATATGTGGTTTTTCGTAGAACGCCGAATTTTATCATTTTTAATATACAAATATCAAAACAGAGAACAACGGTCGATCTTATCGCTAAAGAGTGATCTCTCCCAGACTACCTTTAAACATAAAGTTCAGTTTCGTTACATAACCAAAAGACCAGCAGAATTGTCCTTGGTGCCCGGCGCTTCAATCGGGTGTAAATTTATTGTTATTGGGCCGGCGCGCGGACACGCATCCACACTCCGCGGCTATCACGACGGAACAACTTTATCGGCCGCTGCACTATTCTGGACAATGCTGAGTATTTTAGTATTTTGTTTTCTATATTCAAAATAGGGAGCGCATTTTTTCACTCCTGTGATAACGTATTGTTTGTCATAAATTTGTTAGCCATAACTCTGAAATTATTGACTTTACAAGAGTTTTTAGAGTAAAACCCATTAGCTTAGGTTAGGTTAGGTTTGTATTATAACCCATTGTTTATTAAAATTTAAGCATAGTTTATAACTTGAAATAGGTACTAAAATAAAATGTTAATATTGAAGCTAAAATAATATTAATACTTCCGACTGGGTTGGAACCTGCGTTTGCAACGACTTTCCAGGCCAACTCGGGCGTCTTACCAATTAGACCACCGAAATGACCATGCTCGAGGCGTTGGAAACGCGGGTTCGAGTCCCGCCCGAAGCATTACATTTGATTTACGCTATCAGACGTTAGGTACAGGGTGAAAATCAGAAGCGTCTCAGCCGCTACCTCAGCTTTCGTTACGATATCCGTCTAAATTTTGTAACAAAACTGAGATAGCAGCTTTAGTAAGGTACTAAAACGTTTCAAACCACATGCAGTCTGTTAGATATGTGCAGAATAACCCTCTGCCTGCATTTCGCGCACTCCAGCCCATAAACTCTCCGCAGCATCGGCAATTTGTTAATGATAGGCTCCATCTACATAATATGAACATTCGCTGACACTAGCCGTAGTAGTTCTTAGCTAAATAAACTATTTACTGCCATGTAGCCTACGCGGGACTCTGATATGGTCAAATTAGATAGTAAAGAGGCTATTATTGGCTATCGTATATTTAAGCTTGTAGAGGTGCGAAAAAAGGTAAATCAATATTCGATAGGGACAAGTGCGAAGGTTGGACAAGCGCACCATCTATATTGAAATATCGAAAAGTACAGATGTTATTCTAATAAGTAATATGATGATAATATTATATCAGCTGATTGACGTCCACTGCTGGGCAAAGGCCTCCTCGAAGTTCTCCACAAAAGTCGGTCTTACGCCGCCCACGCTGCGTCTTCCGGTCCGCGGTCGCCACTCAAGAACCTTTCTGTATATTGATACAAAGGCTAATTGTGAAGACAAAATTTCATGCAACCCACTGCTGCAGTCCTAGTGAGGATCGAGCTCACAACGTCTACCGGAGTAGTGCTCTAACCACTGAGCTTTGGACCGCTTTGAAGATTACATGAAAATAATGTCTTCTCAATCCGCTTTTTTTAACTGCCCTCTGGACTTTTATATTTAAAATGCTAAGCACAGTCTTCTTGATTTATGTAGGGCCATGATAATACTTACTGTTCCCTATATGGAATGCTCTATTTTGCTTATATGCCCAGATCATGGAAATTTAAGTCAATAAATATTTAAAAAAAAATATGTTCTTTAGGGAACACCCTACAGAAAATTTCCTTTAACATTTAAGAGAAAGTTACCGTTTAATTTTAAGACCAAAACTGACATACTTAATAAAGATATTAAATTCAAAAAATACCAAACATCGAAATGCAATCAAACACCAAGCAATAAAAATTATGCCACATTTCAACAAAAATATAAAAGAGCACGAAATGCATTTCCAAAATGCATTAATTTCACATAATAAATTGAGTAAAAACAGCCATAAGCTACCTTGCTAAATGTTTTCACACATTTCTTAACGAAACACTAAAGGATATGACATCATTCGCGCGTAAAATTCACAAATTATTTATATGCAAATTGGCTGAGCAATCATAACATAAATTCTTTAATATAATCTCGCTAACCTTACAGGGGCCAGTAAAATAATCTGCGGGGTATAAAAAGTGTATCGGTATTGGTTATTGGTTCGCACTGACATTCAAACTCAGCCTTTCCGTATGCAACTGTACGGCGTAACGCTGGGGATACACCCAGTGTGACAGGTATTACTTCCATCATGATATTTGTAATCTATATCCCACCAAAAACATTTCATGTAAAATTGACGGCCAAGACTCACATTCTCATAACGCTTTCGCTGTAAAAAAGTTATCAGATCCCAGGAAAAGCCAAGCCCCTAAGCCCCGACTTTACTAACCCCACCACCTTGGTTTAAAAAGTATGGCATCAACTGGCTTCAAGCCCCTAAACCAGGAGTTTACTAACCCTACACCTTTGTTTCAAAAGTATGGCTTGGCCGTTTCATAGAGTACCGTAAATAAGTCCAACGGACCGTCTGGCCCATATGGTATCAAGAAACTAAGTTTATGCCTTTGATAATATATACTTATAAACTTAATTCCTTACGATATAGGCCGGACAGTCCGCTAGACTTATTTACGGTAGTCTATGAAACGGCCAAGCCATACTTTTGAAACAAAGGTGTAGGGTTAGTAAACTCCTGGTTTAGGGGCTTGAAGCCAGTTGATGCCATACTTTTTAAACCAAGGTGGTGGGGTTAGTAAAGTCGGGGCTTAGGGGCTTGGCTTTTCCTGGGATCTGATAACTTTTTTACAGCGAAAGCGTTATGAGAATGTGAGTCTTGGCCGTCAATTTTACATGAAATGTTTTTGGTGGGATCTCATTTCTTTTTGTAAGGTGCTTTAGTTTTTTTAATTTTTTTAGGCTGTAGGGTTTCTTGAGCGTCAACTGAAGTAGACAATTGTGTATTTAAGAAATACTTAAGTTTAGCCCCATGTATATATACACTTTTATCCCCTATTATGGGAAACCCATACAAACTTCCATCCCCTTATTTAAAGGGTGGGGGGTGATTTTTTAAAAGTCCTACAATATGTATTTGATTTATAACAATGAGTCCCTATAGGTTTCAATTTTCAGACCTCTAGTATCAAAATTTGCGGAAGTTTCATACAAACTTCCATCCCCTAGTTTAAGGGGTTGGGGGATAAAAGTTCCAAGTTTTAGAATTATTTTGTTGTTTGTGTACTAATACTAGCTTACATACCAAATTTCAGCTTTCTAGGTCATCGAGAAGTACCCCAGAGGTTTTGATACGTCAGTGAGTGAGTGGCAAAATCGGCGTATTTTAGGTACCTATAAAACCTAAAGTATAAAAGCTAGATCAATTAAATTTTGTACATTTTATATGTTTGCTAACTGCATCTTAACCTGAGAATTTGGGCGCTCTAGTGTTAACTGGGACGAAACTATGAGGGTTTGAATATGAGACGAAACGATTCGAGAAAAGGTAGGTAGTGCCCCCTTCTTTTTTGTTCGTCTTGGCGGGGGCACTACCGTGCCCCCAGATATTTAAAATACGAAGTCGAAGTGTAGATATGGAAGTAGTAATAATTGTGTATAAGAAATACTTACGTTTAGCCCGATATATACTACTTTTATCGCCCAATATGGAAAACCCATAAAAACTTTCATCCCCTTATTTAAAGGGTGGGGGGTGATTTTTTTAAAATCCTAGAATATGTATTTTATTATTTATAAATAATAAAGGAGTCCCTATATCAATTTTCAGACCTCTAGTATCAAACTTTGCAGAAGTCTCATACAAACTTCCATCCCCTAGTTTAAGGGGTTGGGGGGTAAAAGTTCCAAGTTTCAGAATTATTCTATTGTTTGTGTACTAAACCTAGCTTACATACCAAATTTCAGCTTTCTAGGTCATCGGGAAGTACCCCAGAGGTTTTGATACATAAGTGAGTGAGTGGCAAAATCGGCGTATTTTAGGTACCAATAAAACCTAAAGTATAAAAGCTAGATCAATGAAATTTAGTACATTTTATATGTTCCCTAACTGCATCTTAACCTGTGAATTTGGGCGCTCTGGACGGGACTGGGACGAAACTATGAGGGTTTGAAAATGAGACGAAACGGTTCGAGAAAAGGTAGGTAGTGCCCCGCCTCTTTTTTTTTCGTCTTGGCGGGGGCACTACCGTGCCCCCAGATTTAAAAAAGTTAAGGTATTGGTTATTAGTAGGGTAAGGACTTTTGGTAACATACCGTGGTTCTAAAATCCCCGGCGTCACTAAGTAATTGTATTTTTTTCCAAGTCAAAGTCTAAAAATATATCATGATATTTATCTATCGGTATTGGTTATTGGTTCGCATTGACATTCAAACTCAATTATTCCGTATGCAACTGTAGGTACTGCGTAACGCTGGGGATACACCCAGTGCGACAGGTGTTACGGCCGTAATAATATTTATATTGGTATTGATTATTAGTTCCCACTGACATTCAAACCTAGACTTATTAGTATGCAACTGTATGGTGTAGTGGGATTAACGCTGGGTATACACCAAGTGGGACAGGTATTACTGCCATTATAATATTTATAATCTAAATAAAAAAGAATATCGGTAATATATAACAAAATATTTGTTCCCACTTACATTTTTTAATACCCCGCTAGCATTTTTATATACAACTGTATGGTATGGAGTAACGCTGGGGATACACCAAGTGCGACATGTGTTACGGCCATTTAAATTGAAAATTGTATTAGTATTGTTTATTGGTTCGCACTTTCATTCGAACTTAGCCTTTCCACATGTAATTGTGCGGAGTAATGCTGGGGATATACCCAATGTGACAGGTGTTACTGCATTTATAATAAAAAGTGTATCGGTATTGGTTATTGTTTCGCACTGACATTCAAACTCAGCCTTTCCGTATGCAACTAGTACGGCGTAACGCTGGGGATACACCCAGTGCGACAGGTGTTACTTCCTTATTTTTTATTAAAGCAGTAACGTCTGCTAACGTAAACTAAATGTTTACAAATGAAGCGAAAATTGAAAAATTCAATGAACGCAGGTTCGAATCCTGTCCGAATCATTGAATTTTTCAATTTTCGCTTCATTTGTAAACAGGTGTTACTTCCATTATAATATTTGCTATCTAAATATAAAAAAGAGTAAAGGTATTGGTTATTGGTAGGGACTTTTGGTACCATACCGTGGTTCTAAAATCCTAGGTGTCACTATTTTTGTAATTTTTTCCAAAGTCAAAGTAAATGATACATTGTTATCGATGATTGGCATGATACATTATGCGAAATAAAAGTATTTTTTTATTATTTATCACGAGTTATTCTGTAAAATCGTTACTAAACGAAGAAATTTTAAGCTAAGCGTGATTAATTTTAATAGAAACAAAAAAAAACCGTGAAGAGTAAGATCTTTGCCTCCCGTTCTCTTAATATCCAGATGAAGAAAATTAAGAAGTCTTACGCTGTAGGGGCAATATTAAAATTTTTTTTTTTCTATTAGAATGAGTTTAGTAACTAGGGATGAAACAGCAAACGCCAATATAAATATCGTGATATATTTTTGTACTTTGACATTGAAAAAATTAGTGACTACGTCGATTTGAGAACCACGGCATGCTACCAAAAGAACCCTAGTTATTAGTTCCCACTGATATATACAAACCTAGCCTTCTCGTAGGTATACAATAAATATATATTTTTCGGTGATTACGAGCTTATTTGCAGTTGGTAAACTAACACTGACCTATGTCGATGTATTCAGCAATATTCAATGCTTTGATAATTTGTACGGAACTCTCAATATAGTTACGACATTCTGACAATCAGCAATGTTTTTCATCCCCCGTCGTTCAAAGACCATGGGATTGTCACGACTTAGTGAAATTCAGATTTTAGCTTTCTGTAATGAAGCACATTTGCGATAATGCCATCTAATTGTCCCTCTGCATAAATAAATAGTACCTAAAGGCCGGAAAAGTATTACCCTTTTGAACGTCACAGTCGTCATATCACAACTTCGGAATATTGCTACGCCGCCGATCCTAACGTTATCGAATGGCGACCAAATTTATATGATCAAACATTTCGTAATTATTTGGGTCGACACGCGAATCTTTGTCGCGCGGCAAATACTTCCTGTCACTTTCCTTTCAATACCATGCGAGTATGACAGGTGATGCTGAGTCACGCGACAAGCGAAGTCACGGCAAGACATGCTAGCCCTGCTGGGCGCTAATTCGAGTGTGCTTATATGAATATAAATGTAATATCTCGACTATACATTCGATGATTGCCATTATCAGTAATCAAATCGCGATGTTTACGATTCGAGCTGCTGTAATTAAGTAACATTATATGATATAACAACTTTGGATATCGAAGGCGCAATGCTTGTCAAAAATGCGATCGGGCTGTACGACATATATTCTTACATAACGGTCACCCCGAATAGCAAATCACACCAAAATGGACCTATGAAAGCAAAATATCGTCGTCGTCATCGTCGTGTCATTAAGATACGTCGAATTAACCCAGTGGTCATTGACGTCAATATTATGATCTTATTGTATTATTTTCAGATTTGCCATGCAACCCTTAAGAGAATTAAGCTCAAATGTTTTACAATAGTTTCGTCATTGCATTGCTCTGTAGCCGGAGACGAGCAAGCGTATATCAACAGTGAGTTCTGCTAATGAGCCTTTGTTCCCCGATCATGTTTTTGCTCTTTATACCGCTTTCACGGCCTGATTGCCGATATCCGCAGCCGAATCGGGACTTTTGTTTAATGACAATGGAAAAAAAGGATAATTGTCGTGCATGATATGATTGTAAAAGAGTTAAGATTATAAAGGCCCACCTTTTCTTTTGGTGATGGTTGGGATTCGGGTCAATTCGGGACGTTTTTATCTTAAAGGAAAGCAGATTGCTTTCGATTCGATTTGAATTAATCGTTTCCGCTTCTAGTTTTGATAAAAACGAAGGTGTCTTTATCTGGGCCAGTTATTTTGAATGACTGTGATCTTATCTACTTTATAACATAGTTTGTATGCATGTATTCTAATATGTGTGTGATTTAGGTGTTATATTGAGCCTACTTTAATTTATTCGTCATCATCGGCCAATATAATTATGTCCTGTGCTGGAGGCGGTGCCAAAGAATACCTGGACAAGCCGGAGCTGCATTACTTAGCTTACGTCTTGTGTAAGAAAAATGGTAAAGGGTGCGCTCTAATAGGTATAGACAAACCGATGGAAATCGGGTTCTATGAACACCACGTCACTGTTACCTACCCTTATCTTATGTAAAGTTTTGTAAGACATCTCTTATTATTTTAATAAGCTGTTTGCATTCACGCGAAATTTTCAGAATGAAGTTCTTCTTCAGTGGCAGCTATCCGTATCCGTACCATCGCGCGGTAACTCGTTCATTATTATAGTTCGTTGTCGGGCTGTTCTTGACAATTTCACGTGGGTGTGAAACGCATATTAAAATTATAACTCTTAGTGTGCTATTGATTGTTGAAGGGGTTGTTGGAGAGTACCTGTTCTCTGTCGCTGCAAAAGTTTTTGTATAAGTTGATGTTTACCCTGTAATATTTCCTAATCAGAGGAGACATCATTTGTGGAACACGACTGAAGTGTCCTACCCCATTCCACGACTCTTCTTCTTAGTCGTTTCACTCTTTACAGAGTGGTCGTGATCGACTGCTAGTGCTATAATATTAGAGGCTGATATTGTTCACTGTATGATATATTACGCCATTTCTCGCGATTTAGGTACAAACATTCTAGTGCACTCCTGCAAAGGTCCGCCCACAGCAATTCAATTCAAACATATATTTATAAAATAATATTTTACATGTCAAATTGTTATTATAAATATTTGTTATAATATAATGTTACAGCCGATTTGATCTGGTCGGTCCATAGCATGAGTGATCTTCCACGTTATCTGGTTTCTTCTTCTTTGCCCTGGACGATGAGACGCTCTATAGAGTTATTGTTTCACCTCGTGTCTGAAGAATTTGGGAATAAGACTTTCTACGACAACCGGGTACCGAGATCGATACCGGGTATCACTACGCCCCGCTCGCTAATTGCCAGTGCTGACGCCAGTGAATCCGTATTCTGCTTTTATGATAGAGCTCCCATGAAAACCTTCCGGCGCCATCTATAGATCAGCTCTATATTTCATTATAATATTAAAACTGACTCAAAATTTAGCTCCACAATATGTAACATTTCAGCTCCATCAAAAACCGAGTGGGATATTTATTATACTTTATTGCACAAGAAAAAGCATTCTCAACCATTCAACCATGGGGTGGCAACAGGAATGCAGGTCCTTAAATGGTGCAGGGCCTAAGAAAAATATAGCATTAACTTGTGAAATCTCGCTCTCTCTCTTGGTTACAGACAGATACAGGATAAATAAAAGCTAATAAAATAGAATAGGTAGGGGCGACCGAGTGGGAAACGTCCAGTCGGCCGCCCTAGACACCCCTAGAAAGACGAAATGCAGAAGGATC
Organism: Apotomis capreana; assembly: GCA_947623375.1. NCBI lineage: Eukaryota > Metazoa > Arthropoda > Insecta > Lepidoptera > Tortricidae > Apotomis > Apotomis capreana. The sequence continues at coordinate 9,602,615 of OX392503.1, read as the reverse complement.
TGTACGCCCTAAATATCCCTAAGTTTCGGGAAAAGGCGCAAAACAGACATGGATGGCGTTCTCTTGTGTCAGAGGTCAAGATCCTCTTTGGGTCACTGAGCCAGACTAGTAAGTAAGTAAAATAGAATTTGCTGTTGATAAGGTAGGTGCGATTGGAAATTCATAGAAATTTACTGACTTTACATCAAAAATATCCTACGTTCAGTTGCCCATCCTACGTACCTTTAAAATAATGCTCCACGTTATTTCCCTTACTGCGCTCCATAAAGCTGAATTGCGCTCTTAGAGTATAATTTCATTTTATTATCAAAGATCAGATACGCGGTCCGGCTACATTACCGCCTACTCGACTACTGGGCACGGACGCAGAAACTCCGATCGGCTCACAAAGTATGATTATTTACTCTGTGCGAGGTCAAATAGGCAACGAATGAGATTAGAGAATAATTTACTATGATTTGTGAATATCCTAGTGTCTCTTTCTAGCACATCTTTCTACCTAACAACAGTGAACGCATATTTTCCGGTCACTGCCTAACAAGTATACAAGGATAGAAGGTAAATGTGAAATTGTGAATGTAGTGCCGTTGCTTGTAGTTCTTGCTTTAGCCTTATACATTTATGAAATTTTGTTAGAAAAATCATAGTCTCTTTACGTTTCTCACTTGTGGGAATTGAAATTTCATACTTAGGTCTACTATCCAAATAAAAATAACATTAATAAATGAAAATACCTGAACTCTTTAGCCTAAAACAATGGGGAAATGATGTTTTTTTTTTAATAATCTTAAATTTTAGTTCATAGCTAGGAATAAGCACGTCTCGTCGTCTCAAAGGAGCACGGCAGCACCGTTGCAAAATATCACTTGGGTTAGGTTTGAATGTGGGTATGATGCCCGTACTAGGCGGGAGAAAAAAAGACATCTATTTTTTTTTACATACCTACAGAAAAGTCTATCATTCTGATGAGATGTTTGATGACAGGACAAAGAAGAATTTACCATCAGATAGCGATGCGCAGCTGGTATCACGCTGCTGCATCGCGCTGCTAAGCTTTTTCCTGAAATAATGACTCCTTTCCATTGAAAACTGATTTTCAATGCATTCCTCTGTCACGTTTTGACAAATATGTGTGTGTGAGAGTGACAGATTCTTTGTCGTTCATTTATCACATGATAAAGGCAACAATCGTGAATGTAGAAACCCGTGTTTGAAGATCATCAGCCTTTTTTTAAGACGTGTTGGGGATTTTCCCAGTTTTATTTGCCTAGGTATGTTTTCTGTCTGTTCAATCGTTCGGGCATGATTGCGCAACATGCTTAGTAACAAACCTGCATCTGCCTATACTGAGCCGGCGATCCCGGGTTTGAATCACGGCCAGGGCAAATATTTGTGCTGTGAACTCGAATATTTGCTTCGGTCATGGTTGTTCTATAATGTTTTTAGTACATATATATTTATCTATATAAGTATGTAACTATATCGTCGTACCCAAAACACAAGCCTTCTTGAGCTTAATTTGGGACTAAATATATTTAAGCGATGTTGTTCGATATCAATTTATTTATGAGACGTGACGGATGCTTTCTCACTTATTTATTTATCGCGTGATATAAGCAACCATCACAGGGCCCGCAGTAGGTGCTGATATTATCCGATTATTACACGATTTATTTATTTAAACTAGGTACAAGATAGAAAATTGTGAATTGCTAATGCCTTGAGGCATTATCTTTCAGTCAACCACTGGGTTAAAATATAGACATAGGTATAGTCGGTGCAGGCAACCATTAATATTATTTATGGCTTTTAACCTAACTTTACTTTTTTCACTGTTATTAGGGTCGATTGCAAAAAAATTGTACATAGTTAAGGGCTTTAATTAAAACAATGTTAATTGATTCCTTTGTGTGACGAAAGTTACCCATACATTTAGTATGACTAACTTTCGTCACACAAAGGAAGCGATCGTATTTACATTTTTTTTGCAATCGACTGATTAATATTGTTTTTTACCGTCAAACTTGGCATTTTAAAATTTATAGAAAACATATTATGTAAAGGAGATAATGCAAAGTTTGGCTGTAAGTAAATAGAAAGTATTTAGTATGTTCGTTATGTACGTCAAGAAAATTGAAACGGTACCTTTTTCGCTCTTGATACAACGACTATAACGATTGAAAAGGTACCTACGCGTTTCAGTTTCCTTGACTGATACATAAGTTATTTCGACGGAGAGAAAAAAAAAACATAAAATATTTCAATTTTTTATATAAAATCGTAATAGGTACGTAAGTATGTCATTTGCTACTAGTCATATATTATACAAATATTAATTATCTAAGAAATAAATAATTTACAAACTGTGCTTGAAATGTTTACAATATGTACAAACATCAAACATTTCTACATCTTAAAGTATCAGGTTTTATTAAAACTATTATTTTCAACAGACAACGTACTATAGATACATTATTTTCGAGTTAGTCACGAAAATATAGATTCAGCTATCTGTGTCTCGTAGCCACCACACACCAACCATATCGAGTAGGAATGTACTAGGAACTTTGGTTTACCTAAAACCGTGCTTTCACATTTCAATTTGGTACTTTGGTATCCATACAAATCTGATGCAATAAAATTAGAATCATGAAAATGCTATTATTGTGATTTAATATTTTGTAAAACTATATTGCCAAAAAATACGTTTTTGTGCACAGTCATTCATTTACTACGATTACATAATACATAATAGTGTTTTTTGAGCTTACTAACTAGGTACAACGTCTATTTACATCTTATTTAACACGGAATGTACATTTCCAGGGAATGTAGGTAGGTTAAAATAGAACAATTTTACAGGTTTCCAATTCTAAAAAGGCGAAGGTTACAGAATTACCACATCAGAAATTAAAAAACTATGATATGACAAACAAATCTCAGCTTTAATAAAAACAACGCCTTGTTAACTTTTTGTGAGGCATTAAAGGTTTAGGGGCTAAAAATGAATCCTGTATCAACGATCATGTTTCGTGAGTTGCAAGGGCAGATCGCTGGGTGGCTGCGGGCGCGGCCGCGCGGGTGACGGAGAGCGCGACCGCGGTCTGCTGTTCTGTCTGTCAGCCTCGTCGTCGCTCTCGTCGTGAACGTTGATCTCCTCGTCCGAATCCGAATGGGACTCGTACCCACGAGCGAGGTGTATCGACTGCGCCGCCAGCAACGCGGCCGCCGCCGAATGCGGTACGAGCGCTTTAAACGCGCTGTTCTCTAAACCAGGGTGCGGCTTGAACGCACCGCTCTCGTACGTGTGTTGCGATAGCGCTTTCAGTGCATTGCTATCGAACTGAGCCTGATGTGACAGGGCCTTCAGAGCCGAGTCTTGGTGGGAGAGTGATTTGAAAGCGCTATTTTCGCCGCCCATCTGGGGCGTGTGATAAGGGCGCGCGGGGGACAAAGAACGCGAACGGGAGCGGGAGGGGGACGGGGAGTGGGGCAGGCGGTGAGCGGGCGAGCCGCCACCGCGCTTCAGGAGGTTCATGCGCTGGTGGCGTCTCCACTTGGCTCGTCTGTTGGAAAACCAAACCTGTCAGTAACGGTAAATAAACATGATTAGTATTCTGTTCTCACTGATTTAACAAATATTCATGAATGTAAATTGATGTAAAATGATAGCTCTGATTTGATTAAGATATCTCTGGCTCGACATTATTATTATACATTATTAATTGGCTGCTTGGTTTATGATTGTGGAATTTATTAATTTGTGGTTTATAGCGGTCGTTACCTGGACTCGCGCCTCCGACAATGACGTCTTGGAAGCGAGGCGTTCCCTCGTCGAGACGCATGGATAATGAGATTTCTCGAATTCCTTTTCTAGTTCTTCGAGTTGGTCTGGACTAAAGGTGGTGCGGTTTCTTCTAAACTTTGGTTGTTCACCGTCGAGGGATCCGGAATCGTCACCATCGACATCTACGACAAAGAAATGACAGTTGAATATCCCATCCTCGGCAGGAGTTCTGTTTGAGTAGTGAATCGCAAGTTTCCTAATTTACAAAAAATACAATTCTTACCTATCAGCCCTCGGCCAGAGGAAGACAAGAAGCCCTGCTGCATGTCAGGGTGCGGCAGTCCCGAGGGCGGAGGCACTCCTGGAGGCAGAGGGAGAGACCCAGGGGGCCATACGCCGCCGCCGGACCAAGGGAAGGCTCCGTACGGGGGAGGCGCGGCGTAGAGTCCATAGCCAGCTGCCCTCGCGAACTCCGCCGCCGCGCGCTCCGCGGCCCTGTTCCTGAGTATCCTGTTGATGGACGACACGCTTGGAGCTGTCGCGTTGGTGCAGACACCTGTGAAAATAATGTAGAATAAATAATAGATCTCTTTGAGACAAGCTTTTCCAACAGAATTACCGCGACGATTTGATAAATCGATATTTATCGGGGCAGCAACGGTAAAATTCCTTACTTTTGTGGTCTTATCTTCAATATTTATAATAATAAAAGTGCTAGTGGTTAAAAAGCTTTGAGAGTTAATTGTTTGCGAATACATTTAGTTCACACATCAATGAGTAGGTTTAAAATAAAATAAGGAACATACGATACCATAGTGAGTCAAAAAAATATAACGATATCGATGCGATCTCGCGTCAGGTTGGAACCGCCGTCAGGTTGGAAGTATCGCTCTGTTAATTACAATTTGTGTTCAAAGAGTGACCGGGAGCGTTAAAACCGATGCGTCATTGATCGCGTTTAAAATGTCAATTGGAAAGCCGTATGTTTGTGAAACGTCGGGGGCGCTTACGTCATTCCAAAACAGTGTAGTACATTGGTTGGCCATTACACAGTTTAATGCGTGTTCAGATCGCGTGCACCCGCAGCCTTGCGAGAGCCATCCCATGTAATTTTCAGGAAACACTTCGAATAAGTGCCATAATTTAATCATAGCCTGACCAAGAATAATTGTCGTAGAATTCGTTGCTCAGCTACTGAGCAATTGCGTCGAGTGGTCATGCTGGAGTAATTTATAATAATTATTGGAAACTCATACATTAAATTGTTCAGTTTTATCTTTTGCACGCGTAGCCATTTAACATTCTCAATAAATTGAAATAACTTTTATTGACGATCGTTGCGAAGTGTTCTCGTTAATAAGTTTGTAGAATGCTTACGGTAAACATGCGTCAATACCTTGCGAGATATACAAAATTATTGATATGCAATGAATCAACCCTTAAATGGTTTTATATTATCATCATTAAGTTGATCGCAAATTTTAACCACTTATTAATTAATAAGTAATCAAATAATTTCCGGCATTTGACTCGAAACAAGTGCAGTGCAAACGTTTACTTGTGTAATTGTTTCCTTAAAGCCAAAGTATTCCGCTTACTCATTATTGTAGTCGCATGTTATCCATACTTCGGGCAATTATGTCCACAAGGAATAATTGTAAATAATTGCTTAATGAACGCTCTTTACATGTCACAGGTGAAGCGTTTTCTAGACAACGCTCGTTAAAGAAAATTATGCACCTATCCTATCGACGACTGAAAATAAACCGACCTGTCAATTGTTTGTCATGAACTGTTGAAAAAAAACTAAGTTTATAGACACGAACAATAATAATTTAAAGATTGGTAGTTGATATCCACGCGATTAAACAAATGGATTTAATGCGGTCACTGTTAGTAATGAGAGAATATCGGAGAGGCGGCGCGGATGGACAAACGGGCTGTTATAATTTACTCAAAATACAAAGCCTTGTATAGTAGGTATAATGGTAATGATCAGTTGCGGGGCTTCTCTCATTGTTAACACGTCTAAACTACAAAGAGGTGCCCTCTACACCATTTGTTTGGTCCGTAATCGGCGAGGCTCGGCGTCCGCCCGCCTCCGTCAGCCGTCAAAGCTTGATGTGGCTGAGAATACATCTAATGGTGACCAGTCATCACTTACCGACCGAGATCTTTAATTATGTTGGGAGCAACGTTTTGTAAAAAGAAAACGAACCGTTGAAAATCTGTTAACGTTTTGTGGGAGCTCAGCGACGCGTCGCCTCTTTTAATCTAGTTCAGTTCGGTTTAGTTTTCTTTTAACTCACAAAAAGCCTTTATGATCAAGAACACAACAACTGAATTGGTTTTTACCGTGTAACCACTTGATGCGTCTTATCGATAAATAGAATTACGGTGTAACTATTGTGATGATTTGTTAAGCGGGGGAGAGATAAAAATAATCAATTTGAACAAAAACTGTGCGAATTAATTTGTTTCAGATCCTGTAAGTGTCAGAACTAAGATAACTCCACTTGTAGAATATAGTTTTAATATGATTGGCGATGTTTATTAAACTTTTAATGGCAATCGGCAATAGAACAATCGCTGACAATCAGTGTTCCGAGAGTATTTGTTTAGAGCGAGATCATTATCGGAGTCAACAGGTTGCAGGTGGGAATGAATACGATATCTATAATTGTTCTTTTAATGATTTGAGATCGAGCCTTGGAGCCTACATGCCTAGTCACGGTCATGCAATTTGTCTAAAGTCGTTTAATCATGATTAGTCACAATGGGCCCCGCTTCTATTAAAAGGTTTAGTTATTTTCAATAGAAGGAGCTAGTTATGTTCAGCGTTTAAATTCTTACAGCATTAACTTTTTGTATCAGATCTAATAACATGATAATGTTCGTACACATTATCGACTGCCGTATACTTATAGAAGAGATGGGTGCTAATAAATATCAATGTCGACGGTACTGCTTAGGTGAGATAATGGTATTTTATTTTCAAGCTCGTTTTATCCAATTCAGTGGGTGCACTACCTAAAATTGAAATTCTAATAAAAAGCAAATTGGTTTAAAAATGTGGATGTTGCGGCTCGGTGTTACCTGCCTAAAAGCGTGACATGTCCTGCGATAAGACGGTCCGGCGCCGTCGGCTGTGGAGTGTTTAATCGGGTTAATTTATCGATAATTGACGGAAAGCCTTTTTATTTGTATTGCCGGGAAGTAACAGTAATTGTCACGCCTTTAAAGATTTACGCCCGTTTCTAAATTGAGACATTAACAGTCAGATCTCGTGCCTAATGGTTCGGAATGAATTTGTTTGTTTGTTTTACTTAGACCGGTTTTTAAATGGACGGTTCGTCCGACCAGTGCGTAGAGATAGAAAATATGTCGATGGCTTAACCCGATCGAGCTAATTAGCCCAAATCGCCTTAAAGCACAGTGAAGCAGACGTTTTATTAGTTTTCTCGTGATGAGTCGTGAAATCGGATAGGTACCTATCGTCCACGGTCATCGAGTTGATTATATTGTAACACACTAAACTGGCTATTCGAGATCATTAAATTTTGATTTTATGTAGCGATGGTAGCGGTCGATTAATGGGTGCTTTCTTTACGGTTTGACGCGACTTTATTAGAAATGTAAAGAATAATTAACTGTGAGATATTTCAAATGCGCAGGCGATATTTTCCGAAGCGGAACTGGCCGTGGAATCACGTCTGCGCCGAACAACACCAGTTAACGAGTGAGTGGCGTCACGTCGTCTAAATGAATTATTGTTGGCTTTATGGGGAGCATAAAACGATGAGATCGGAGGCAATCAAGCGGCACCCGCGGCGTGCTCGGAGTAAAAAGGTGTCCACGCCAGCGGGGGGCGCTTGCAGCAACCGTTGCGCTAAACGCCTACACCCGCTTTCCTACAAATTTCAATTAGCAATGACTAGATAACGTTACGATGGTATAATAAATAGCATTTTTGGTGAAACTATTCCGTGGCGAGTGGGCGAGCGAAATTCTATGGAGTGTCAACGCACGAGCTACCGTGGAAATTTTCAATTAAATTGTAATCGGTGTCGTATGCAAGCCGGATTCCCATTTAAATCTTGTTGGTCTTAGATTCGTGTTCTAAATACTTAAACGTTCGCAGTGTGACAAAAAATATAAACTTTATACGGAATTACCTAAATTAAAAAGCGAGTTAAATAATGGAATCTGGATGTTTCCAAAATCAAGAGCGTGAGATGCGATGCGGGCGCATCGCCGCGGCATACTGCTGGGAACCAATTTAAAGCTGTAACAAATCAATAAATGTATCGATTTATTGGAAGCTGTGTGGCGATCGATTTGATTTTTAAACCACACAATAGGAGTGAACGAGGCGAGACCTTGTTAGTAAATGTCAAAAAGCGCGTGAAAAACCACTTCGTCCCATTAGATACACTACGAGGGGGTCTGAGTGCCTGAGCCCAATTTAATCGATTTTGTCTGTTCCTAACAAGCTTTAAGTAGTTCTGTATTTGGCAGACTTATCAAACTCGATATGGAAATAAAATTAATCGTAAACCAATAAAAATTCACAAAAGCTTTTTTACTGCGTAAAAATCCTTAGCGGTCGAGTCGTAAAAGTCCCGTCATCGGTTCGCTAATTAATCGGCGCCAACGATCGAGCCCAGAATCGAACCCCTAGCCTACTTGCAAGAATGCAATTAATCAAACCGCGGTCAGTAGCTAGAGCCCCGTAACGCCTCGTAAACCGATATCGATTTATTTAGTCGATAAGTTGCGCAAGCCATTGTCCGAAACTGCCGCGTCACGGTTAACAAAGGCGGTAGTGGGCAACTTATTAAAATTTGGACGGTTGCGATGAGCCGATCTGTTTTGATAACCGCTCGAAAACGCGCCCGTCTAAGTGGATGCCACGTTTTTAACAAAATCCTATTGTATTTTGGCATTCGTAAATATTAGTTTGGTAGTCTGGTGGTTAATTTAGAATCCTGCGCAACAATAAAGTTAAAGTAGTTTTTTTTTGCAACCTTTTGGTATATTTTTTGGAATATATAAAGTGTATCTTTGATCTCGTTTAATGGCACTTGTTACGGAGGAGGTGGGGTCTAAATACGGCTGGGCGGCTACCGTGCCAGTATAACTGCAGTTATGAAATTAATCAATTTGGATCGTTTCATAAGCACGGCTCGGCACGCGCTCTTATCAAAAGCCTTCATTGTGCGTCAGACCATTATGATATAAATTTGATTGAAATTCTATTTCGATTTTATTTTAAAAACACATGACACCATAGACTTATGACAACTTAAGAAGAGACCAAGAAACAGTGTAAATCATGACGATAAATACACCCATTCTTCTGCGCTAAACATGCTATAAATAACAATTGTCTAGTTAGCTGATAATTGGTTGATTACAAAATAATAAGTCTAATTATAAATATAATTAATTAAGTACGCATGTTCTATACATACGTTTGACGACTCGGTTGGCGCACAGTGGCAAAGCAGCTGCCTACTGAGCCGACGGTCCTGGGTTCGAATCTCGGCAAGGGCAAATATTCGTGTGTTGAACTCGAATATTTGTGCCTGGGTCATGGATGTTGTTTGTATTTAAGTATGTATTTATATCTATTTAAATATGTCTATCGTCGTCTAGTGCCCATAAAACAAGCCTACTAGAGCTTACTGTGGGACTAGATCGATATGTGTGAGGTTGTCGGATATTTATTTATACAACCGACAATTATATAGTATACAATATCATTCAAATATATATAATATCTAGCGTATTTTACTTTGCCTCAATTCAAGACTTAGTCAATCCAAATTTCAATTCTAGTAGCAACAAACGGTAACAAAATTCCACATTTATAGTTAACTAGCTGTGCCCCGCGGTGTTACCCGCTTATCCCATGGGAACACTACATTTATTCGGGATGAAAAAGTATCCTATCCTATGTCCTTCCCGGGACTGAAACTATCTACATACCAAATTTCATCTAAATGGGTTCAGCGGTTTAAGCGTGAAGAGGTAACAGACAGACAGACAGACAGACACACTTTCGCATTTATAATATTAGTATGGATTATAAAAGAGAAAAAGTAAATATCTTTGAATATGCTATACTAAATAATTGCTGCACCAAAAATCATATAAATGCGCAACATTTTGATTTAAACTCTGATTTTTAATTCCGTGGAATTCGGACATCTGTCATAATTTGACGTTTCAGAGGTAAGAAACATTTTTTGTACAAGCTATATTTTAAAATGCGCTGTTTTAATAATTTTGTGTTATGGATTGCCTTGACATTTGTATCAGGGAATTAAATATTCTACGATAGGTATCTAAAGCTACAAAATAAGTAATAAGTAAAGCTTTACGTTGAGTGATATATGTAAGTAAATCCACAAACTATATCGTCCATAATGAAATAACAAGTAGGAGGGCTATAATTTTCTTATGAAATAAAAATCTGAAAGGTGAAAAGGTACATTGCTAAGTATTTAAAAAAATAATTTTACAGTAAGTAAATTGGAGTGGATTTCTCCTATGGGTAATAAGTAAAACAAGACTTATAAAAATACTATATTCATCTGTGTCATCAGAGCTACTGTTGTCAATCTCTGCCAATATAAAAAAAAAATACTAATAATCAAGAATATAAACTTATGATTTTGAACCAATGGTTTGTGATACATGAAACTCATCAGAGTGATACCAGCAACATTTTTTTTTTCCCCAGAAAAGAACATTGTAATTTATTGTGTCCATACTATGCAATTTAAAATTTTGCTTTCTATGTTATAATAGATGATATATTACAGGTATTGTAATTTAACATATATAAAATACAGAAGCCAAGTTCTGCTTTTTATTTATTTTGAAATTCTTACCACAGGCACAAGGAGTTTATTTTTGTCTGGTAATACCATGAAGCGTCAGATTTCCACGGAATTAAAACTGAGAGTTTAGGCACTGTTATTAATTTTAAACATTTTCTTGCACTAGTGTTTGGTCTCAAAAATTCTGTATTTGATTATTAAGAAATAACTTCTGTCAGTTCTACCTCCTTGCCTCACCCTACAGCAGGCGGGGGCTCCGCAGCAGGTGGGCCCCCGGTCAACACGCTTTGATTCACCGAAACCGTCGTCCGATATAATGGAATCAATCATAACTACAACACGGACTGCCAAGCGCGAGCGCAGACTGTGTTTAAAATTAAATCGTTCCAGTGAGGACGCAAAATAAGTTTTTTTTATCGTTTCCTGACATTTTAAGATATTATTTTTGGCCTAAAATTCAGATGCGGATTAAGAACACAAACAAATATTTGCAAACATTAAAAACAATATCGAACCATGGGTACATTGATTAATAAATGTAATTAATCATTGGTATTAATGATTTTAAATTTTCATAAGTGTGTACCTACATGGATTCCAAAGAAAGTTTTATGTCTTTGTTGTTTGGATATTTGATCAATTACTTAAGATGTTCGAGTATAATATACTTAGATCTGAAAGATTGTTTTTTTTGTGTGTAACCAATTAATTCCTTAACCTGTATATTAAAAGTATTACCTGATTAGAAATCTGACTTCTTTAATAAAATAATCGCATATCTACATTCAAAGTTAGCATTTTCGCAAAACCACTTCTACGCGATAGCGATACAATGAACAACAATAAAATTTCACCTGTCTGTCAAAAATCAACCTGCATTCAAAACTTAACTGTACCTACAGTCAAAAAGCGGGCATATTTGACTAAGTATTCGTGCGGTTACAGCAAATATGTGAGCATTTACGCAAAACAGTCGCGAGATCGCGTGAGCCTCCGACCGACGCAAGGGCGCTGCTCACCGCGCTGACCAATTATTTTAAACACATTTCAACAAATGACGATAATGTCTCTGCCGGCCACAGATAAGAACAAAAAACATGGAAAATAAAAGCACTCGGTGAACAATTGTTCGCCCTCTGTTTATAACAACTTGTTCGCATTTTTCAACCTATTGTTAACTGTTACGTATATTTATTGTTTATATTTAGGTTTCTATAAAATAAGGAGGAGTCAAAAGTGGACCGAAATGCTTCGTGTAATATTACCCATTGCCGGTACATCGCCGTTTTGCTTCGCAAACTTGGCGGACACTGCCGTGTGTCTAGATAATATATTTTTATTTACACTATGATTGTTAATTTTAATGATCAGCACGTCGTTCATGGTTATACTTGTTCAAAAGTATTAATGGTAGTCAATCCCAATTAGCAATTATTTTTAGAACGGGTCTCAGACATTATGTTTTAATAACATTCCCATATTTGAATAATCAACTCGAATATTATATGCTTTCCTGCATACTTCGGTGAATCAAGTCATAAAAATCGAACGTGCAAACGGTCCTTTTACGAAAGTGATATTGTAAAACTCTTGTAAATAAAGTCGGTTTTATATCGATGTTTACCCGATCATGGTCAAAAGTTATAGCGCCCCCTGTAGATTTAATGACTGTGAACCAATTTAACAAGTCGGTTGAGCACAGTGTTTCCCATCAAGAGCGTTATCGTCGCCTAATCCGGTCCCCAGTGATATCGTAAACCAGAAGTGGTCTTGTAAGCGAAACCAGTTTCACAGGCGATCGCACGCACTCGCACTCACTCTACTCTACCTAATTTAAAAGGGTATATGTATTGCTTATTCGAACATTCTTAAGTCGTTTTGAGCGAGTCGCGCGTGGTTCTGCACTGCGCTAGAGAAAACACGAAGTCGAATCGCTCGAGTTGCAAGAGGTACGCTTCAGTTCAGTGCGTCAGTTAACAAGTTATCTTTCGTCTTAAGTTGGCTGTCTACAAGACTCAAGATTGCTTGTGGAGTCTTTCAGCATATGCGTCGTTTTGGGCGCAGTTTGGTCATGTTTAACGTCACGCATGGCACGGAGGTGTCGCTGAAGTAATTATCGCAATTGGCTCGTTGGCCTCCAAGCAAAGACGCCCATCGCGCGCTCCAATACCTATCTGCACATCTATTTATGGTAATTGTAATGTTAAGATATTAAACATAATTAAATCACTTTGCGTATTCCTATACACAATTAAGCGATGGCGCAAACGGAACCATTATTGAATACAATTTTATTATTGTTAATACTACTTAGAACAACTTTGCGTACAAGTAGGCATGAAAACTATTTTATTTAGTTAATATTATCATTTGCTGACGATTTGCGGTCTTTTGAAGAATTGATCGAATGTGGAGCTCAGTAGCCGAAGTTAAGGGTTTTTTTTCTATTGCTTTACTTATTGTTTCTTTTAAATTCTCCAAGATAGTGATGGAATCCAATTTATGAGCAGCATTGACTCTTATAGCTGTTTATAATGTGACTGGTTCATTCAAATAAATATCTAGACAGGATCTTTTTGTGTAGCAGAACAACGGAACCCATGGGCACCTGCAGCAACTTCAGAGCGGTAACAAGTGCATTGGCGCTCTTTCAGATGCGAGTTTGCAGTTTTACGAAATTAAATCATGGAATAATCATAGTAGATATGTAACTATTTAGCTATTATCATCGTAGTCTGTCCTTGCCGCACTTATGTACCTGGGTTAGCGGACGTAGTGTCTATGTGCACATAGACTCTTTAAATCCATTGGCTATCGCGTTACAGCACAATATCCGTTACTTAAGCCATTCACGAAACATCCAACAGTTTGGGGGTTGCACTTCAAAGGCTTTACCTATTGACCCCCAAAAACGTTGACATGAACCAACTAAAGTTCATTACTCAAATAAGCAGATCCGTTAAGCGGATATAGAGTTACCGAGTAAGGTTCTTTCTTGCCTAATAGTGGTGTTGACCTTTACACCAGCTTACTTTACTTTAACTGTTAATTACGTAGCTAATGTCAAGCACTTAGGCCAATTACAAGTTCAAGGCGTAAAGTGTTTGGATAACAAATAAGAATTTCAGATTTATTGATTTATGAATACCTACTGTCAGATTATTTATTTCCTGCGTCAGGAATGTTTTCCGTTATCTATGTGAAATGTTTTTGAAAATATTTATGCTCCATGTATATATACATACTATATTAGTATCTGAGAAGTTCTCGAGAACTCTTCATTCCCTGTTCATAAATATCTTCACCGCGAGTATGCGCCTGTAATGTGTCACAAAATGATATGTGAATTTATTTTCTTTCTTGTTATATTACAGGCGAATACTCGCGATGAGGTAAGCACCCTTAGAGACTAAATAGTCTATACTATATATTGTTTCACCAAAAAAATACTTTAATAATGTGTTGCATAGCTTAGCATTGTTTTTAGAGCATAGCTTTTAGAGCGTTTATAGATATGGCATTCAAACTCATATTACATTCAATCACAATACAAAATAAAAGTTTTGCTGGCCATTGTATATTTAACCAATGAAGGCGAAATGTACTTACATAGATACAAAAATGTAGCAATGTCAAACATTTTACAAAACAAACAATCGAAAATTTCGTTGTATGTAGGTGGATCCCTAAGAAGCGTCTAAAATGCGTGCAAGCAGTGTGCAACAGAGCTACTCTGGATTTAGAATTTTAAGGTCGTGCCATGTCATCCCTCTTCATCTCTTTTAAAACAATATTTGAATGAACGGGATGGCACAACACCAAGTTCGAGTTTCGAACATCGGAGTGACCCTCCTGGAGCGGCGCGCTCGCAATACAGCAGAGCTTTCCGCCCAACCGGTATTACGCAAGAGCACGAACGCTTCTTTTTAATATCAACGTGCTCGAGTTATTTAACGAGAATTTTATAAAAAAAGAAAATAAATTCAATGCACCATAAAAACATGCAAAATATAATTCTACTCCCCAAAAAGGCGCAAAATCTGTGGTATAGACGTATGATAAGCAGCGCTCTTCTGCCGAAAATTGCTCGATGATTAATGGTGTTCATATTTTACATAAATATCTATTTCTTATCATAGTTTTAAGTCTATTTAGATTAACATACAACGCATTTACTACATATGCTACAGGTTATACACACGGTGTCCTATCGTTTGACCAAAAAACGTTTGACAAATGATCACTTGACCAAACAACGTTTCACCAAAAAAACGTTTCACCCACTGATCATTTTACAAAAAATCATTTTACAAATGATTCACTTCACCAAATGATCAGATGTTAAATTTTCATTTTACAAATAATCATTTGACCAAATGATCATTTAGCAACTGAGTCATTTGACCAAACTTGAGGTGAATCAATTTCAGAGCAGATCCGACCCGGCCGGGTTAGGTTAGGTTAGTTTTTTTTTTATCCATGAAAAAACGTAAATAAGGTAAGGTAAGATAAGATAAGACAAGACAAGACAAGACATGAAATAACATTTTATAAAAAATTATATTTTGTAAAATGATATTTTGTAAAATGATATTTTGTCAAGTGTAGTGTTTGTAAAATGATCATTTGTAAAGTGACTTTTTGTAATATGATACTTTTGTCAAATGTCTCGTTTGCCTAATGAATATTTGGTGAAAC
This sequence comes from Apotomis capreana, assembly GCA_947623375.1. NCBI lineage: Eukaryota > Metazoa > Arthropoda > Insecta > Lepidoptera > Tortricidae > Apotomis > Apotomis capreana. The sequence goes on along the minus strand of OX392503.1, from coordinate 9,587,282 downwards.
GTTGTTTGGTCAAGTGATCATTTGTCAAACGTTTTTTGGTCAAACATTAGTGAACCTATACACACAGTTGGTATTATAGTTATTCCTGGGTCATGGACATTTTCTATGTATTATACATATTGTATACCTATTTATGCAAGTATTTATATATCATCGTCTACTCTTGAGATTGTCCGATTTATATATTTGAAATTGTATTTATAAGTACACATTTACCTCCCCGCGCGAACGAAATTGCAAGCACCATCTTTCGTTCATCAACGATTTCAATAGTCTTGTTTCCTCACAGATCAAATTTCAAAAGTAAGCAAAGCCGTTTTTAGGGTTCCGTAGCCAAATGGCAAAAATCGGAACCCTTATAGATTCGTCATGTCTGTCTGTCCGTCTGTCCGTCTGTCTGTCCGTCTGTCCGTCTGTCTGTCCGTCTGTCCGTCTGTCTGTCCGTCTGTCCGTCCGTATGTCACAGCCATTTTTTTCCGAAACTATAAGAGCTATACTGTTGAAACTTGTTAGGTAGATGTATTCTGTAAGCCGCATTAAGATTTTGATGCAAAAATAAAAAAATAATAATAAATATTGGGGGCTCCCCATACTTAGAACTGAAACTCAAAAAAATTTTTTTCATCAAACACATACGTGTGGGGTATCTATGGATAGGTCTTCAAAAATCATATCGAGGTTGATGAAGATGATGTACATTACTATAAAAACTACCAACGAAAATTGTTTTGAACGAGATCTAGTAAGTAGTTTTTTTTAATACCTAACTTTGCACCTAATTTATATGGGGCGCTATACATACCAGGTGCAAAATTAACTTAACCACTTAGGGATGGAAAGTGTTTGTACGGAACCCTCGGTGCGCGAGTCCGACTCGCACTTGGCCGGTTTTTTATGAAAAATTAAAACGCTGAAATATGTTTATAGTATAGTATATTTATAAGAGAAAAAAGCGTCCCGTATGGTCATATTACCTCCTCTTATTTGGCTTTAGCTAATTTTAAAATATTTAAATACGCGAAAATTATTGTTATACGATTGTTCCGTGTATATTAAAAAAATATATAATCAGAAGTTACTGCCAATTAATTCGTAGTGTCTTAAGAAAACTATCGGCCATAAGTCGCTTTAAAATAATTCTTCAAAGTCCGCCTGTCATTCAAAAGGTACAAAATATTGAAATTTTCAATACAAATTAGTGTAAGTAAGTGAACGCAGCCGCGGCCCGCGCCTGCGCGTGATCGCTCTCGGCGCTCGTAATACACGCGGGAATTCATGCCAGTTCCAAATCATCGTCATTTGTTGCTAGAACTTATCATTGCGTTTGACTTAACAATCGCACTTTGCGGCAAGTAATCACGGGTAGTCAGAGATTATTGTGAGTTGTTTTTAGTATATAATTAATAAAATATGATCCTTTGGTAAGTCCGAAATAAATCATTAGGCATTACATAAAACATACTATTACGACATTATAAAATTAATATACCTTATCAGGGTCATGCTCTAATCTGAACAGCATGATATTCAATGTACATATCTACGAGTACATTAAGTGTGTGGGAAATTCCATATATATTTGTTATAGTGGTTATCACCAAATGCCATCATCCTATTTTTACTAGGCACCTACCATATCGTCGGGGATATTGCAATTCCGCGTAAATAACAGCTGTCGATATAGTTCTCATTTCAATAAAATGCTCAGCATTTGTTTGAATATTGTTTCGTATCTACACTTGTAACTAACGCGGTATTGCACTATCCCCGACGATATGTCGATTAATTTTTTTCTAATTCTGATAGAGCGTTTTGGATACCATTAAAACCCAAGTGATCGTTACATTTTCGACACCTCGAAAGAGATTCGGAAGCTGCGCGTTGATATCTTTCCTTCATTGATATGGACGATCAAGTCCGCTGCCTATACCAATGTTCCATAACAACTTCAATCTTTTTAATTATGTTGGCATAAGACAGGCATGTGTATAATCTAGTGAAGGTTTGCCACTGCATATCAGCGAGCTGGCTATTTTTTTTTTATTTTTTTTTTACTTTTTCAACGAAATTAGCACCTCTGTTAAGATAACTCTACAAAGCATACTAAAACGAACTTTGTCGACAAAAAACGGTGACAAATCAAAATTCACTACATGTGTATTTAGCTCAATATCATGGAATGAAACCAACAATACAAGAGGACCACCAATACATCTACAACTTAAAGAAACCAGGCCTGAAAAGCACCGCTTAAGCAAGATTTCTGTTCCATCATTTTCTTATAGCGCGTTACCTTCTGCTTAATATTTTACCGCCATCTAATGAACTAATGAAAAATTTCTAGACTTTTTCTTAGTGCGTCTGTTTTTTTAGTATTTTTTTGTAGTGTTGGCTTAAATATAAGGGGTACACTACATAAATACGAAAAACTAAATTCCGATTATCGGAATCACGAATTTCATAATACCGATTATTATAATTCCGAATGTTTTAAAACTCCGAATATAAGTATGTCGATTTTTCATTTTTCCGATTTTTATAAATCCGAAATTTCAAAATGTCTAACGTTTACAATCACGGTATACAAAATTCCGAATTTCAATACACCGAACAATAAGAAGTCCGAATGAATAATAATCCGAAATATCAAAAATAAGAATTCCGATTATAAAAATACCGATTTTCAAAACTCCGAATAACATTACACCGACCAATAAACCCGACTAATCAAAAGTCCGAAACATCAAAATTACGAATTGCTGTTATTGATTTACTATAAAATATAAGCCTAAATATGTGAAAGTTTTTCAGTAAATCAGTAAGGGGTTCAGTAAATCTGTTGACGCTCCGCTACACGTGGACACAATACAAACCTAACCTAACCTACAGTTTTCGGGGTTCAGCAAGTCTTTTGACGCTTCGCTCGCTCCGCTATACGCGATCACAATACAAACCTGACCTAACCTACAGTTTTCAGGGTTCAGCCAATAACCTAACCTATAGTTTTCGGGGTTCAGCAAGTCTGACGCTCCGCTATACGTGGTCACAATACAAACCTAACCTAACCTACAGTTTTCGGGGTTCAGCCAATAACCTAACCTATAGTTTTCGGGGTTCAGCAAGTCTTTTGACGCTCCGCAAGCTCCGCTATACGTGGTCACAATACAAACCTAACCTAACCTATAGTTTTCGGGGTTCAGCAAGTCTGACGCTCCGCTCGCTTCGCTCGCTCCGCTGTACGTGGTCACAATACAAACCTAACCTAACCTACAGTTTTCGGGGTTCAGCCAATAATCCAACCTACAGTTTTCGGGGTTCAGCCAGTCTTTTGACGCTCCGCTCGCTCCGCTATACGTGGTCACAATACAAACCTAACCTAACCTACAGTTTTCGGGGTTCAGCCAATAACCTAACCTATAGTTTTCGGGGTTCAGCAAGTCTGACGCTCCGCTCGCTTCGCTCGCTCCGCTATACGTGGTCACAATACAAACCTAACGTAACCTACAATTTTCGGGGTTCAGCCAATAACCCAACCTACAGTTTTCGGGGTTTAGCAAATTCGATATTTGTCCAAATCCGGTTTTCTATTTTTGTTTTCACGAAAAAAATTGGTTAAAAAAATAATCTTTACCCAAATAGGTACTCTGAAATATTTAATTCCGAATTTACTAATTCCGATTTTTAAAACTCCGAATTTCATAATTCCTAAGAAATAAATTTCCGATTATTGAAAATACGAATGTCATTATCCCGAATATCAAATTTCCGAATAAGTAATGAAGTTTCGGAAAATTCATAATCGGAATTTTGTTTTTCAGGCCAATGACACTTCGGGCTTTTCATTATTCGGAGTTATGAAAATCGGAATAATATACAATCGGAATTTTGAAATTCGTTTAAATAAAATTTCGTGTTTTTTAGTAATCGGAATTTTCTTTCCTAGGAATTATGAAATTCGGAGTTTTAAAAATCGGAATTAATAAATTCGGAATAAAATATTTCGGAATATTTGGATAAGGCATAGGATGATCGGGAATTCTCATCGGCAGAATGAATCTTAATTTGGGTAAGGCTCGGGACCTTTTTAACCGTTCCCTTGTGTTACGAAATTTAGACGAAAATAATCTTATTTTTGGATTCCATCACAATTCGCAACAAGCGCTCTGTTATGAGCTCATCAATTAACACTTTTTTTTTGCAAAAAACGTCAAAATATCCGTGTATATCGCGTTCAAAACGCTCCTGAGCCTTACCCATTTACGGATACCTAAATCTTACCTTCAGAGATGAGCCGCTCACGGATTTCCCAGGCGAAGATGGTAGGGTTTTCTCTCTTGTACTGCTCGATCTTGGAGACGACCGCTGGCGTCGCCACCTTGGGTTTGCTCCCGCCGATGAGGCCCGGCGGTCGGAGGGTCCCTAATGAAAGAAATAAATATCAAGTTTACAAACATACACAGCATCAATGGCACATAGGTACATACATTATAAATTATTATCCGTACCTGATGAGAAATGAAACACTTAAGTGCTATGATATACATGAACTTAGTGTTATGCTTCTCAGATACTGTTATTATTAATCCAAAAACTAAAACTATATTTGACCTAGACCGGGTGTTGCCTGTAATAGGAGCAATAAATTAAAACATAGATTCCCTTGAAACTGAACAATTTCTGGAAATAACGTTTATAAAATGATATTTTGTAGATAGTGTTTAGACAAAGATGCAAAAATTGTAGTATTGCGAAATTATAATGTGCGACATTAGTAGTGTGACAGCTATGTCAATGCTCTGGGAATGTCAATGTTGGACGACGTACATTAAAAATACTATTTCATTTGTTTGAAATAATGAAATACTGAAAATTTTCTTTTTTAGAAAGTTGCTGAACGAATGTTGTTCAGTTTCAAGAGTAGAATCTATGTTTTAATTTATTGCTCACATTACAGACCCGGTATACGCATTGAATCTTACTACAATACTTTTGGATCTTAATACTCATAATTCATAAAATATAGAGTCATAATGTGGTAGATAATTTTTTTGGCTGACTGTGTAGCTCAAGTTACCAAGTCGTTTGTCTCGGCCAAAAATAAGAAGTCTAGTAGTTTTATATTCGTATGTGGTCAAGTAGTAACTTTCATTTTGTTTTTCCACATTGCAGATCATACTTAAGATACATTTGTCGCATGGAATGGCCAGCTTGTTTAATTGTAGTTGTCTTAAACAATTATAGGCGGAGATTCCAATTAAATGTTGCCATTTAATCGATTCATTGAACACCGTCACCTGTACTCCATGGGCGAAAAATAAACCAGCGTTGCACATAAAAATACCGAAAATAGCAACACGATGACAATTGAGGCAATTGCATTGAGCATCAAACGTGAGGAAACGCGGGTGCCGGCAGCGCGTCCATCCCTACTCAATTACAACACAAATAAATGCTTTTCAATGCAATCTTATTACTAAGAGTCCACGTTCCAAAATGCGGTTTTCCGATGACATCAAAATAAGCACTATATGTTCAAAAGGAAGGTGGTCGTTTTGTTAAAAACATGGATAATCGAGCGCGCCGGCGGTGGCGAGGAATAACAACTAACCCTCAAATTAATATTAATTACACAATATTGACATTGATGCAAGTGCACGTGAGTCTGTATTTTATTGTTTGTCGCCACTCATTTGTTCCGAGCTCAATGGGTTTCGTAATCGCCTGGCGAACATTTTATTCTGAACAAAAACTGTTTAACTCTTCGCTAATAGTTAATCAAGGTTCGTTAGCTTTTATTAACACAGATATCTATCATTATGCTAAACTAACACACTGACAAAAAATTGGGGTTCCAAGGGCAGTTTAACAAATTGAATACAATACGATTAATGAATTAAATGAGCCCTTTTTAAATGCTTCAGTTGAGAGAGTAAAAAGAAACGTGTTGGTGTGATATTAACACCCGATAATATATTAGCGCTGTGCATGAAAAATATTTTATCCTGTTAAGGTGTGGAAAAAACGAGAATTGTGATATTAAATTTAGAAAATCCAATTGTCTCGCCCGTTCAAAATTCAGGGGACAACGATTGTGATATGATGCGGAGGGCTAGGCAAAAAATAACAATGCCTAAATCAGTTAGATAATGGATGAGTGCGTGCTCCGGGACAATTAGGTAAAAACGGTCGCGCGGTATCCCGGCCGGGCGGGCGTTTGCACAGCGTTTTTACTCGCGCTGCGCCCGCGCTCGCGCCGTCGTCCATACCGATACACGCTGAATTATTCATCGCATTATTTATATTCACATTTTTGTCAACGCCATTCAAGATAAATTCATACGGGTCTTTATGTCTTGATAAAACTAAAGCTTACGACCAAAAATGGGGATGTGCCGCAAGAAATAACGCGCCAAGTTAACACCATAAGTGCTCGCGCTGATGCAATTACATTTATTTAAGCGCATAACCATATTGTTTATCGCACCTAAAGCAAGAACCTTCAGAAATACATGTTGATCGTATAATATAAACGGCGATATTGAAGTTCCCTGTAAGGGACTCGCACTGAGCGCAGTTAAGCTGCCATTATAGAGCAAATAAATTATTAAAATCGCGTGTAATGAAAAGGTAAATAGGAACGCTTTTTTGTGTAATTATTTCGGTCAAGATTTAGAAAGACCTGTAATATATTCATAACTTTATTATTATGCAGATCGTATATTAACCATTTTTGTTAATTACTCAGCTAAGCTGTGGTACATATCGGTCACGCGGAGGAAATAAAATACCCACGTTTTTCTTTAGAACTCTTAAAACTACTGCGACATTTCACGTATACTATTTTTGGAAGGTTTTGCTTCATATTTGTTGAGTGATGATGTTTGTAACCTTAATAATTAAACTTAAAAAAAAACCTTACACGAAATACTTATTTGGCCGTAAAAAGAACAACGCAGTAGTATTAAACCAGATTATTTCGTATATCAGTCAATCACCGAAAACATGACTACGGGATATATATTTGTGTGGTTTTCAATACTCATTTTCAAGATGGTTTACGCTGACAGCATTAGAATTTTATTAAATATACATACATTTTCCCGTACAGTAATCGCTATGGCCGCCTTGCCTTCCACCGGCCGTCGGCGAGGCCTTTCACCACCCCGTGTTCTGAAAGCATCGCCACCCGCAGCCAACAACCTTTGTTGATTGATAGGTAAATTGCGAGAGGCCGGCACACTGATCATTTTGCGATAATTAAATCGGCCAGGAACGTAATCGCATGACCGAGACCAATTACCCACCGCCTAGACAGAGGCGGATCGTGTGAGGTACCGGAGCTATATTCCAAACTTGTAAGTCAGATGGTTGCAATACTAAAGTCAAGAGGAGCTTACTACGCACCTCAAGCCACTTTAATAGACTACGCATGGTGCTTGACTCCGCCTTTCACCCTTGTTCGTTCACATTGGGCGCGCGATTGCAGTGACACATACGCATCAGTCGGTTGTGATCGTGACAACAGGCCCCATTTACCACTCGTGACGCTTTCCTTATTTTGTATGAAAAGGTTCTCGAGAACGTTCCTTCTCCATAGTCAACTAAATGACTTGCGAGACAAGACTGCCCCGGGTTTGACAATTGCGCGAAATTATAAATGGACATCATTGTAATATTTTGCAGTATGCAGAAAAATCGAAGTCGGTTATCGTGAAGATTTTACCACAGGTAGAATAAAATATCCCCTCGAATTTTCGCAAGTCTTGGTCATCGACTGTTTTGTGCAAAAAACTAATGAATTCTGGAGGTATCTCGATATTGCCAAAAACAGAAGATCTTCGGTATACCCTAATGAACGTTCACACATGAAAGAGTAAGATTCAATCAGGATTTGAAAAATATAAATTATTTGCGAGATTTAAGCCTGCACAACACCATAAACAATATTATAACCATAAAACTTAACACGTTTTGAATACTCGCCCAGAAACTGTTGCTAAATGTCTATTATTTGCGTGAAATGCGTGCGCGTGCGTGCGATCTTGCGCTTATCATAATTACCTACTGCAATACTACTCGCACTTGTAGCTGAGTATTAAGTTATCATGGACAGGAATTTAGAAAGGTAAATGCAATGGTTAGAGTTCATTAATAAAATTTTTAAAAACAAAAAGGTCCAACTTCATGTCAACGTCTAGGTAAATAGGTAGGTACTATACCTAGATAAAAATTATTCAGTTCGATTAGAAACGAAAAAATATGTTTCTTATTTATAGAATCAATCTCTAAAAGGCTCCGATTATACAACAGTAAACGCTTTTTGAACACTTTTATGGCAACAACATTATTACACCCTATGGTGAGAGAAGTGACAGGTCTCCACTGAATTCCCACGATCACTATAATAAATCCAGTTATAAAATACTTAGTTTTTACCTCACATTAATTAGTACGTAGCATATTGCTTGAATAGTAATCGAAACCATATTACTGCTTAATGGATATCATTGCGTTCTTATGTCCATAAAACAACACATTAACGAGGTGTCAAAACAGAACTCTTTAGTTATTATCTACTTAAAAGCCTTTTTGCTGCCAAACAAAGCGGGACAATTAATCATCACCGCACCGGTATGGAAGTGAGAGTCTTAAAGGGCACAATACACTCCCAAAAAGCTTAATAAATTTCCACACAAGAGTCGTTTATGGGCGCCCGAAGTCATTACACGGTGTGCTATAAAGGACAAGATCATTGTGAGTGACAGAAAGGGCCCAAATCGAGGTAATTAAATTTGTATTAAAGTGGCTCCTTAGCCGGCGCTAGCGCATTCTGCAGCGTCACGCCGCTAATAGATCAAAATATTTCACGAAGTGCGGAACCCTGGTTTGTCCAATTTAATGCAGCGCGCGTTAACGATTCCTGATTCGGTGATTGATTGATTTTTGTAGCTAATTCTGTTTTGTACGTTAAGTTTAAAAAAAGAGGCACTTACCTACGCATTTATTACACTTAGGTAGTAATAAAAATAAAAATAAAATATCTTTGTGTAGGCTTTTCCGAATTAAAGCAACTGTGTGCTTAGGTATTATAATCGCAGATCAAAAAAATCAAGATAGTTATTTATACGCTGTGATTCGAAAACAGGCATCGAATAAAAAACAAAGGTCGCTCTACCGGATCAAGGAGTAAAAAGAAGTAATCACCCGTTTTACTTCTACTGTAATAAATGGAAAGAGATATTGCAATTGAATTGAAATTTTCTTTATTGCAATTTTATGGAAAATTTACATCATCTAACTCTTAGGGCATGCAATAGTGGGTTGAAATTGGAGATTAAACAGTATACACAAATCATTTTCATTTCGACCAATATAAACAATGAATAAATCTATTACAAATACAAAGATAGAAACAGTGAAAAAAAATTAGACCCTAACCAGGTTTGACCTACCTACCTACCTAATGTCATGCCGGGGCGATATGCTCTGTCCAATTAAGCTGCAAAACTTCTTTACATTGAATATTAAAACATCATTAGGTTCAAAATGAACTTACCGCTTCTACTGAACATAAACGTGATCATGAAGTCAGTTCACATAAGAAATCATGTTACAAAATGGCCTACCATAAAGGAATCATGCAATCGCAGTTAAATATTTACCCGTGTCCACGTTTGCGGAAATCGAGCATGCTGCAGAAATGACGACACCGAGGTTTCATGTCGAGGTGTTATTATAAACAATTGTCGCGAGTTAGAATAATTCCACGGACGAGCGCGGGCGCAGCGAGGGTCGTAATGGCGGTACACGGACCACGTTTTTTGCAATAGCTTATTGTAATGCAAATTCAGCCATTAGGAGGCTCCGTTACTGTAATTCTTGATCTGCGATAAAGTAACAGAGGGATTATCTGCTTGGGATACTTTTTTTATTAACGACTAGCTGTAAGTTAATTGAATTAAATAGACTTATTTATTTGCATAACCAGTTCATAGTATTTTATAAATATACATACAAGACTAGCTTACTCCAGCGGCTTCGCTTGCGCAAAAGGACGAGAATTGTATGTGTAAATTTTGGCCCTCTAATAAAAAAATGCGCTGCGATTAAATACTCGCAGTTCTTCGTGAATAATTGATAGAATTACTTACTGTGTTTTTTCCATTCCGCACAAATATGTATTGTATAACCATCATCGTGACTTTGATATACTGCTACAAAGTGCTGTTGCTAGTAATGTTTATTTTCAACATTAATAAAATGTTGAAAATAAACATTACTATTATTGAAAATAAATCTTAATCAAAGGAGTGAATTATGGGTTTAAGATTTTTTCAATAATATTAAATTATATTCTGGTAACTCTAAAATGGACAGGGGTGCCGAATATATTTCAAGCTTGAAGCTACCCACTTAATTTACAACTCTCATTTAACCCTTGAAAAAGAATAGGTAAATATCCATATATAAATTGTAGCTGTTTAAATGCAACGTACACACTTGTAAACTTTCACGTTTATAATATAGGTATATCGAATATAAAATTTAATTTATGTAATATCTGTTACTAGTTTTTATAATTGATGTAAAATTGATTAACACAATAAATTAATGAATTTAAATATATGATAGAAGTATAAGGAAAATATTTAAAAAAAAAATATTTTGTCTAGTACCTTCTAAATTGCAACAAACGTCCTGGTATAGTAATAAAAACAAAGTGCATCGTTGTGGACATTCTTTATGAGTCAATTTTATACGTCAACGAGAAGGGTTAATGGATTTCAACACATTTAACACCTTTTAATGTTCGGTATTAATCAACCTGTCAATCGCGAAAATCAATGTCCAAAAGGCAATAAGTCTTAATTTAACTATGCTCGTCTGAAAGCTAAGTAACTTCGATTTATAGCGATCGTAAAACATACAGGGTTCAAATTCCATATTTGAATATCTCTGATATCTCGGAGAGAACTCCGAAGTGGTTATATGCCTAGGCCTAGTGTAGTATCGCCACTTCGCTAACCCAGTGTTAAGTTCGTAAGCGTAAGCGCCTCATTTATTTGCGACGCTATGGATATCGTTGGTGTCGCGAGTAGTAACGTGACATGTCACTTTTTCAGCTCGAATCGCAAACATCGTGTTTTATGACAGTTAAAGGCGATATACCAGATCTTTCTGCTTTCGCGGAAAGATTTCCGAAATGGTGATATACCTAGTATATCACCACATCGCCAACCTGGTCGCGTTAATTTTGCGCTTCATTTACATGCGACGCCGTAGATAGCAGGCGCAAATTTAACTTGACCGAGTAGTATAAGTAGTAACGCGAAATATCCCTTTATGCAGTTCAAATAACTAAAAATGCGTTTTAATGACAGTTAAAGGCGGTATACCTACAAGATATTCCGGGACGTCGCTTATTTGACGATATCTCAAATTACACTCGAATTAGCGCCCAGGTTTAAACTTAAATTAGTCATAAATTCTTTCCTAGAGCACTTATTAAAATGACGCCGGTAAATCCACTGGAATCATTACTATACTGCAAATAACCAAGGCGCCGCATGTGTCAAACGGTAAATGGTTAATAATGGCAGGAGCGGTATTATTACCGTAATTGATAGATCTGTACAAACGCTCTTATCTAAAAATAACATTCCATGGACAGCGCCATTAAAAATTCAAATTGACGTCAAGAATTGGAGCAGAAAAAAGAAAAGGCTTTGTCTACAAAGAATGTCAACCCCGGTACCTAATTCAATTTTGATTATAGGACCAAAGCCTAAATACGGCTTCATTACTCGCCGCGGCGATCCGCGGACAATCTTTCCGAGTAGGTATCATTAGCTTCCTACCAAATTTACTTCAAATAAAATGACCGGTTTAATATGAAATTACTCCAATCGTGATTTCGGTGTTCTTCTAATACGTAGGCATCTATTCAACAAGGCGGAATCCGAATCATTAAGGCATTTATTAGACTGGTATAATAACATGCTCAGTATGCATCAAGTTCGGTCCTGGCGAGCACTTAGTAGTTACAAATAGAGCAAACTTTTACGAATCAATTACATTTAATAATTGAGGAGCAAGTATATTCGATTGTTGCGGACGTCAATGTGTAAACATTGTATTTAGATATTCCGAACGACCACGCAGCGTAATTTATGCGTGCCCATTTTCATGCCGTCAGCTTAGAAAATGTTTGGGCTAGATAGGTTTGGAGCTAAGGCTTCATGTATGTTAAATACTTAAGTGGATGGACATGACGGCCCAGGGCGGTGTAGGCCAGGCTTCCGTGGGAACCGACACGTGACGTTACGAAACCACCACGGGCGAAAATTGATTGACACGACACTTAGAATGTAGGTAACGCAACCATACTTTAGTTAATCACTCTAATACTTCCTAACTTACGTTTGTCAGAATGCGCCGAGTGGGGTATGTTTTCTATAATGGGAAAATGATTTTAATTTAATCAAATTCACTGTACTACTACTACTACTACAACTACTTACTACATAATCGAATACTTTAAAATATCAGCACAGTCGGTTTATTGATAAGAATATAGCTAGATGTATATTTTTTTCGCAGTCATATATGTAGAAATCGTGAATTTTAATTAGTACATACATATTTCGTTGCAAGCGTATAGTTGAGTGCCATAGGTGAGTAAAATGAAAATCTAAGCTATATTTTAGAATTAATCCTGTTAATAAGTATTAATTCTAATTAGAACTATTAACTAAAAAACTACAAAAACCATTTTATTTTTGTAGAGAAGGCTTTTGACGAAGTCACATCGATGACGTAGCTGGTTAAAAAATAAATGGATGCTAGAATACTGCATATTTCCATATGACGGATTCACGCCTAGGCTCGCTTCAAATAGCCTGTTCGCGACTCTTGAGTAAACACAAAGTGGGCATGTGTTCTAATGACACACCGCGCAGATCTAATGCATCAAATTAAACCGACTGCGCACAAGTGTCCGCGCAACGTTGTGGTGACCATGCTTCGTTTGCAGCCAAACGTGCCATTATAACGCACTAATTGACTTTTTTGCTTTGTGCACGAGCATTCAAATTACTAGGAGCACTGCACAATGTCTCAGGTTTTAATTATACACCACACAACACCGCACATTCTTTATACAAGGTATCCACAATTAGTCTTCGGTTTATATTTAATTGTACGAGACTACAAAAGACGGTTTGTGGGCGAATTGTTTTGTAAATTTGCAACGAGAAACTGCGTAAAAGCATTAAATTAATACACAATAGACCACGTCGTCAACAAAATAGTTATTCCCACAGTTTATTTAAAATTGCAAGATGTTTTTTCTAACATTCCGAGTCGCTTCAGTAAATAGATGTTGCGAAGAAAATAAATCATGATCGATATTTCATTGATTGCATAGGCGAGAAAATGACGATTTATTGATAAATTAAACAGCACAGCAGCAATGATAAACGAAACGGTCAAATAAATGGTAATTGCCACGGGGGATCACTGATAAGATGGTTCTCATCCTCACATCAGAAGTGGGATCGGCGGATTGGGCGGTGGCTCGCGGGCAGAAGAGCGGTGGCGGCGCGGACGCAGCCCGGTGGCTTATAATTAACACGCAGCAAGTTTTATGAATCGATTAGGATCTAAGCTTTCGTCAATGGCAGCTTTCGTCGCGGCAGGCTCCGGCGATGCCTTATCGTTGATTAATAGCGATTGAGATTTTTACCGCAACCGTGTTATTAGAGCACGGCAAACCACAGCCCCGGCCCGCTCTCCGTCGACAAATTGCGGACTTGTCATGAATGTTTTCATATCATTTATATTTATTTAATAATCGGTTGCTCTTATCGTGCGAACAGCTCTCGGTTTTGTTATTTTTGTGATTTCTGAATGCTTAGGTGTTGGTAAATATGCAAATGTATCGTTTATTTCATTACTCGCCGTAAAACAAAGTGTGTCGAGGAGTAAAAACAGAATGTTAAAAGCATTCACTACGCGCTACTTCGAGTGAGGAAGATAATATTTTGAATGCGTAAACGGTGTTTGTTAAAATGCTCATGGGTTACAAGATAATGGAACAATTATACATGAAAGCATAGCTTCCGCTACTCTTCTGTGTAGCACCTTTTGCGACGCCATAAGGCGCTTATTTTCGGCGCCAAACGAAGAGTGAATAATAAAGTAACTACTTATAACAACCGAGTATTCAAAATCGGTCACACAGTTCTTATATATTTTGACTTATAGTTATGCATCTCCTAATTCTAAGCCTTTCGCTAGATCTTAGTACACATGTACGAATTGTCAATTACTTAGGGCCTACACGACAACAATATTAAATTACATGTAGGTACCCAAATTATTAAGGTTCAGGTGCGTTAACCTACCTTAACTAAAAACTATCCATAGGAAGAAACGATTGTTTTTAATGCTAATATTTTATAATGTTAAATGTGTATGAGCCGTAAGCCGGTAGCCTGAGTTGATCCCTCCACTATTTAAGTAAAGCATCACAATCTTAATACACTGCTTAATAAACCTTTGCAATCAATCGCAGGTTTGCCGGTTACGTATTGATCATTCTAGGCGGGCGGGGTAATTATTGCAAATAACTTAGTTGCGGGCCATAATGGGCCCGAGGGCCTGAATGCTTGTATAAATCAATGGGTAGATGGTCGAAGACTGGCCACCTCCCTATAAATAATACATACACTAATTGTAGTGGAACCCAAAGCCAGAAGTTCACTTATCAATTACCATTGGTATTCCCTTTTAGATATGCTAGTATAATGATGTGAAATAGCTTCGCAGATCGTTGGCCGTATTTATGATGTTGTATAGTTTTATGGCCATAAAGTTATAATATAATATTTAGTGGCTACAGAAGTGTCCAAGTAACATTTTACTTCTTTTTAAGGTTCCGCACGAAGAGGGTGATAATACGAGTTTATTTATTTATAAATAAATATAGTAATAATTAGAACTTAACAAAAAAATACATTTGCATTTCGAAACTTTCCTTGTATCTTATTCTCTAGTCTGAATGTGTTGAACTTTATGCCGCAAACTGTAGCCTTGTTCAATGTTAACTAAATAAGTAGCCAAATATGCATATGCACTTGCAGTACACCCGCAGTAAAATACGAGCAGTTATTGTCACCGTGCACTAGTTCCACACGAGTCGCTGGTGCGTGGAAGGTCGTTCACCGTTTCCGTAAAATATTTCCTTTAATAATAAGCAGTTGTTACTGGTTTGAATTGCGTTTTTTGTACAAAAATCATAGACTACACGGCAGTTATAAGTAGTAATTTGACATGTCGAAGCGAATCTTCAAATATTATTCTTAAATAGAGTGTTAATTGTGTATTTGTATAATCTTTTATGCCAAAGATTACGACGCACGATGAATTGCTAGTACATATTAAAATGTAACTTATTTTAGTGTGATGCTGGATATATGTATGAACTTACATGTAAATGTATGAATTAATAATATGCAGTAAAACACTGTGTAAACAGTGTAAGTTCGGCGTGCGTTAGAAAAGTTGCAGTACGTTAAAAGTCTTCGCAAAAATAATGATATATCAGTGAGCAGAATTACCTAGTTATATTATAGATTCTAACAAGAATAAAAATATAACCATATATAAACTGCTAGTTCATTGTTTTCCTTAGAGTATGTGTTTTTAGACAATTACGAGTACCTATTAGGTGTACATATTTATAAAATTTGATTTACTCGCAAATTGAGTTATATCTTTCATAGGTACCTATAGCTATACACCCATACTTATTACGTATAAACACCATGCTAATCTCAAAATGCATATTAGAAAGAAAGAAAACACATTTATTACCATACCCGGGGGTTTTCGTTGTCGGCCTATCCTAGTGTCAAATAATTCGTGCCCCCCCCCCCCCCCCCCAAACCGCGTGCAAACCCCCGGGATATTATGTTTAATGATTTATAACCAATATTAAAATGCTGGCTCAGGCCTAAAATTACCGTTTTCCTAAAATGTACCATCATCAAAACGTCTGCGTTCTCACAATGCCATTATTCCTACATTGTGAGCTTTTCAAAATGTCTTCTGTTCAGAATGAGTGCAATATCAGAAGGTCTTCTGTTCATAATGTTCGTTTTTCTATATAGGCCATTGTCTTATAATGTTTGTTTTCCCATAATGTCTGCTTTATTTCAGATGTTTTGTAATTAAGCCTAATTAATTGCGCTCAAGATAGAATTAATGACGTTAGTGACTGACAGACGTGTATGTTTAAATTTAAATGGGTAAGGTTGTGGAAAGTGCAGATTCATAATACTAAGTAAATATCCTTGATTGATTATTTAACAAGTTAAATAAAATGGCTCCGTTTTTGTAAGACGGCGGGCATTTTGATATTGCAGACATTTTGGGAATAAGAACATTCTGAAAAGCGAACATTATACGAAAACTGGCATTCTTAGAGGCAGACATTATTATAAGTTGACATTTTGAAAAGCTGACATTATGGGAAAGTCATGCTGACATTATGAAAAGCAGACATTTTGGGGAAAATACCTTTTAGGAAAACGGGCATTTCAAGCCTAACCCGCGTTGATTTTGGAAATAGAAGTAAAAAAAATGTACCTAGTTTGAGATTAGAACAAGATTTTGAGATTACAAGTAAGTAAAAATAAATAACCTGTAATAATGGTAAACGGGTATATTTCGCCTAACCAAACTACATTTAATATAAGCAAGCGATCTAAGGTGGATCTCACTTTGCGAATACATACCGTACAGTTTTGTTATATGATTTAGGCTGGATCAAGAGTTTGGTCAAATCCAGCCATTAATAATATCTATATTACAATGCATACAGGGTGATTTCAAATTGGTAATACAAAACACTTGATTGTGGCTTAGTTAATGATAAATAATTTGCTATCTTTAACTATCGTTAATTTTCTAATAAAATAAATATTAAAGTCCCGATGTGTGATTGCATAATGGTTACCGCAAATTCAATAACTAACTGTCGTATCTGTCACTCGTCGTTATTTACGTTAGTTACGTCAATTGAATTTTACAAGTTATTAATTGAAATAATTCCTGAATTAGCGATGTAAAAAAAAGAAATAACATTATACATTTTTTGAATGTTACTGTAGGGCTAAAGACGAGGCATTAACTTAAAAATGAAAATCTTGCATAAAATATTTTTCTTTAACAAGTGACAATTGATACTCAAAACACGTTTACTTCATAAATGCTATGTCAGATGATAACCAAAGTGGAAAGTATTGATTTGAAGTAATTATAACCTCTTTGTTTTAAATCATAGTCAGGTAGGTAGGGGTCCGCATCAAGACTAAAAAAATAGGATAATTTAAAACTTCAAAAAAAAGATACTTTTGATTATTTAAGAAGCATGAGACTAAATACAGGGGTTTACATTAGGGATGATGTGTGCGAAACACAAATTTTGTATTACCAATTTGAAGTCAAAAGGGAAAAGGGATCCCGTAACTATCATTATACAGGATAATGATAGTTACGGGATCCCTTTTTCCTAACATTTTAATGATTCTCCAATATGTAGATATATTGGAAAACTTATTCTCCTGTAATCGTGCTTCTAAACGTGAGGTTAGGTAAACATTATTTCACTCATGACATTCGTCCCATATTATGAAAACTAACCATTAACCTCGCTACAGATATAGTGAATAAAGTTCTGAAATAGTTAATGTGGTACTATATTACTGTCCCAATATTGTTCACTGTATCTTATAGACAGAACATTGTTATATGAGATCCACCCGAGCTACAGAACTCGCTTACCAAGCAACTTGGTAACAGCACCTTGCTGTGACAGCACATGGTGCGCGATGTCGTAGTGCCGCAGCCCAAACCGCGACAGCTCCAGCAGTCGCTGCTGCGAGAGCAGGGACGAGAGGGGGTGCGACGCCGGGTAGAGGGGGGTGCCGGAGCCACCGGTGCCGCCCGAGGATGAGGGAGACACCGGTACTGAAAAAAGAGGATTGTTCATTAGTTATCATTATAAATCTTAAGGATAGGGGGTATAGAGTTGTAAAAACATAGCTACGAGATGTTTTATTTTATTTAGTGTTATGTAAATTTGTATCTGTGAAGTTAGCTAACGCTGATGCTACTTAATGATATTGATAGCTAAAAAACTTCAAAAAAGCAAACTAATTAGGCATGAGCCGCAATTTGTAACCAAAATAGTTATTATTTCGATTGAAAAATCAAAGACATAACTAATTGCTCTTAGGATTGTCTGATAGACACCTAGGTACGCAATAAGGTGAAAAGTCACCACAGTGCATAGGTATAAAAAAATGTGCCAAAACGTACGTATTATTACGATGCTACATATAAGTAATGTCTATTGTCTACGTGTATAATAGACGTATAATTATGATTAAAACGTAATTTTGTTTGATTAGTCAAGCTTAATCTTCTGAAATAAGTCATACAGAAAATTACAGCACTGATTTGCCATGCCCACAAGTCGAGACAGTCTCGTTGAAAAGGTATTAATTTTTTTACCTCGTTCCCGTAATGACTCCGCCTTAGGGGAAACAATTCTATGATCACACATTACATTGCTCAGTCATTATCCACGTCATTATGCGACAATGGAAGGGCAGTTAAAGCCTAACAGTGCTTGCATTACGAAATGATATAACCGACACAAGAGAAGAGCTAGTCCTAATTTATATCTTGGATGCTTGGGCTCTGGTTGGTCAGATGGTGTTTCGAGATCTTATTCTGGGGATGAGACGCATTGGAAACTTCTTGTGATATTTATGTAACTACTACTTCATGTGAGTTAGAGAAACGTGTTTAAAGTTATGTCTGTTATGACGTTATACCGTTTAAATAAGAGCCAGTGACTCAGTGGGCATTCGTTGAATTATGAAGTTCCCTGTTATTCCGTGATGACAAGCTTCGACACGTCGACTCTTTAATCTTATTGGAATCAGCCGCAATTTCAATAGAAACCACGTTTATGTGAGGAATAATAAAATCCGATGGAGAATTAATGTAAGTACCTATTGTTCGTACATGTATTTTGTTCTATACTCGTATTGACTTAGGTAATATGCAAATTGAAAAATGGGCTCCATTTTGACGAATTTATTTAATATGCTATATAATGTACCAAGGGCTGCACAAATGCTTGGCCCATTTATGAATGAATTCATTCTTGAATTCATTCATTCATAAATAGGTTATGCAATTCTGCAGCTCATTGTAAGTACATAAAAAACAGATAAATGCATTTCCAGTAAAGGCACAATGAAAGACTAATAAACTTACTCAAGTGCGAAATTAAACAACTCCACCTAATTAGCGTAATGGACCTCCATATTTGGCGGCCGTATTCAGCTCCGAGCAACACTTCCAATCTCGCCTAATTTGTCTTCAGACGCGCCAGATAATTATATTAAAGCAGGTGATAACAATGCGGCTATATATGTATGCATCGTAAAATATTCAATTATAAATTAAGCTATTAACTTAATACACTATAATTTGTTTATCGGGTTAAGCATCGAAATTAATGCAAGTGGCATAACTTGTCCATAACTTTACAGTTTTTATTAGCGCGTCTACAAGACGATTCTGTCGAGGAAAGTATTATCGAGCCTCTGCGCCCCGTTTAAACCAAGATCACTTTTAACTCGAATCCAATAAGGTATATTTTGAATTGGTTTATGCTTTGATCGAGCGCCGAGAACTCGACATCGACGTATAATTTCTCGTGTAATCGCTTTAATAATGGAAGAAAAAAGTGATATTATCTGCCCACGGTCAATAAATTAACACCGTTTAGAGCAAAAATGTAGATTCTTAGTGTCGCTACTATTATAAATAAAGTGAACCCGAACGGTTCGATGTTTCAACGTAGTATGCGTGCGTGTGTGTATCTTCATTTGGGTGCGTGAGCAGTGAGGTCTTATTAAAATATTTCGAGTGGAAACTGGAAGGACCACTTAGTGGTGCGCGGGAGTTTCACGCCTGAGCTGATACAACATTAAGCCGACAAGATAGCTTATTTGTGCTGAGCTGAGGATTAGGGGCAATAAATCACTGATTAGAATGTATTGACTTGACGTTGACTGCAGTCGCTCCTATTTATTGACCGCTAGCTTTTATGACTCTACCTGTTTAGTTAGCGCTTATCATTTGACATTAGTTTGTTCAACAAATTCGTACTAATACAAAATTAATTATGTTCCGTTATCGCTTGTTCTTTTATATAATGGAATGGCGATGCTTGATGAGTGTTACTAGAGATAGAAGATACCTAAGTGTACAGGTTCCTCATAAAAGATAAGAACCATGTCCCAACTATGAAATTTATTTGCATTTAATGACGCCTTTAAGACTTATACGTGTTGTTTGAAGTAAACACGATTAGTTTTTGTTATCCAAGTATATTTATAAGCGTAGATGCGTAGGATACGGGCACCTGCGCAGCGTTAAACATGCAAAACGGAGCGAGGGGAGCTCGCAAGAACTGCAAGATCGGCCGAATGTGAAACAGTTTTATACAAAAAATACTGTTTACCGACAAGACTCGCTGCTATTAATGTCATCGCGCAGCCGGAAAATTACCACCTTTCGTGTAAATTTCAATATGAGATCGAAAGTGCGCGCGGACCCCTTTATGATTGCAAAGAACCCACGTTCGAGTCAAATTCGTTGGAATTGTTTTAAAGAAATACGCATGAATTATGTTGATGAGCGGAGTTAAAAACCGTATACGCGGTCCGGCTATAAAATATCTTTTCGAGTGATTCGTGTTAAATTGCCCGTGAGATTAGCTTAAGCTCTCGCTTTGAAGAATAATCGAATGATGTTTGGATTTATGTAGCTTTTGATAATAGACATTTATTTTATGTTGAGCGTGATTACGTCTTTAGAGCTCTATCGATTCATTTGCAATAAAAAAGAGAAATAAATTTGTAGACTAAGTTTTTCTTATAAGTATAGTAGCTATATAGTTGAAATTAAGGTGAATCGCTCCATTATTGACCGCAAAACCGTGAAACAAATCAAAAAATATCAACGCAAAGTGATCTGAAGCCGTAGTGTGATTTGACAACGCAACAAAATGCCTCGAGCGGTTTTGCGTTCCCCGTACGAATAAGATTGTTCGAAACGATTATTGCGCTAAAAGCACGTTCACTACTTAATCTAATCAATGGGTCACTTTTTCTTCCTATCAGGACCTCATGATTCTAAGTGGAATAAAAAAATATATTCTAATAAACAAAGTGGAGGTTGCGTTCTGAATAATAAAAACCAACCAATTGCGAGTCGGACCCGCACACGAAGGGTTCCGTCATCATCATCATCATCATATCAGCCGATAGACGTCCACTGCTGGACAAAGGCCTCCCCCAAAGTTTTCCACAACGATCGATCTTGCGCCGCCCTCATCCAATTTCTACCCGCGATCTTAACCAGGTCGTCGGTCCACCTTGTTGGAGGCCTTCCAACGCTGCGTCTTCCGGTCCGCGGTCGCCACTCAAGAACCTTTCTGCCCCAACGGCCATCGATTCTACGAGCAATATGCCCTGCCCACTGCCACTTAAGTTTGGCGGCTGTCTGAGCTATATCAACAACCTTGGTTCTCTTGCGTATCTCGTCATTTCGAATTCGATCCCGCAAGGAAATTCCGAGCATAACTCGCTACATTGCCCTTTGAGTAACTGTGAGCCTTCTTATGAGGCCCATTGTAAGCGACCACGTTTTAGTGCCGTATGTCATCACTGGCAACACACATTGGTTAAAAACCTTCGTCTTAAGACACTGCGGTATTTGGGACGAGAAGACATTCCGCAGCTTCCCGAACGTTGCCCATCCGAGTTGGATTCGACGAGTGATCTCTTTTTCGAAAGTCGACCTACCCAACTAGATCGTTTGTCCAAGGTAGATATAGTCGTCTACAGTTTCGAACGCAGAGTCTCCAACTTTAAGTGGAGTGGGTACCACATGGGAGTTAAACATAATTTTCGTTTTCTCCATGTTAATTTTAAGACCCACTTGTTGAGAGACCCTGCTGAGGCCGTTGAGCATTTTGCCGAGGTCTACCAGGGTCTCAGCCATGACCACGATATCATCAGCAAAGCGGAGGTTGGTGAAGGGTTCCGTACCATCAAATAACAAAACGGCAAACGCAATCACTTTTGTTGTATGGGAAAATTTGTTGTTATAACAGCAACAAAAATAAATAAATATTAAGGGACAATCATACACAAATCGACCTAGTCCCAAACTAAGCAAAGCTTGTACTATATGGGCACTAGACGACGATATAAATACCTAATATATTAGTTCCCGGCTCACGGATGTTATCATTACATCCGTGACCCGGGAACTAATATTCGAATACGTTCATCAGTGAAAATTTCAACTGTGTAGCTATCACAGTTCATGAGATACAGCCTGGTGGCAGACAGACGGACAGTAGAGGCATTAGTAATAGGGTCTCGATTATACCCTTTGGGTACGGAACCATAAAAAAGCTGCACTATCACTGCCCCAGCCGCATCATCAAATCGTGATGATGAGAATACAATACATATTCCCCCTACACATACCAACTGAAATGTGCAAATTAAACAGAAATATTCATTTCACTTATCACAGAGGATAACACGATTAGCGCGATGGAACCCAAAGGATCTGCCAAATAAAACGCTAATTAAAGTAAATAATTCAAGCAGTATAACTTTGACCGTGTGAATATCTTATAAATCGGTATCTACATGTTATGTATGTCTGTCCGCGATTACTTGGAACGATGTCAAGCGAGCCTGAGCTGGCGTGATCCATAATGAACCACACACGGCCCGCCAGACCGCCATACAACACAAGCAGATCAATGGAAAATGGAT
Source organism: Apotomis capreana (assembly GCA_947623375.1). Classification (NCBI taxonomy): domain Eukaryota; kingdom Metazoa; phylum Arthropoda; class Insecta; order Lepidoptera; family Tortricidae; genus Apotomis; species Apotomis capreana. The sequence continues at coordinate 9,564,339 of OX392503.1, read as the reverse complement.
GAAATTTTTCAAAAAGCTTGATTTTTTATCGGTGTTTTATAACCCCCTACAGCTAAAGCTGCAGATTATTCTTTAACGAAAAACAATAATGAATATTTGTTTTCCCGCCTAAGCCCAGGCCTTATACAATAAATAACCTTACCGGTGACATCGGAGCCGTAATAAATCTCAACACTATATTGATCGGAATCAATGATCAATGTTGATCCATTTTTTTATGTGGTATTTCTTATTTATATATAAATACAAAGGATAAATAAGAAGGCAAAATTTTACGCATACCACTGAAGTGCAAGTGCGGATGGAACCCACGACAGAGCAGTGCTCTCATTACTGAGCTACATGGATAACGTGAAATAATGCCTTCTCATTCCATTTTTTAAAGCGCCCTCTGTATTTTTCTGTTTAAAATGCTAAGCGTAAAAGCTCTTGACTACCCGTCTCATGCTCTAACTCTGCTTACCTACTCTCAAACAGACAAGATATGAATCATATTTGGCCCGAGTGTGGCAGGGATGCTTCGATGTGCCTGAGAATTTCCACTCAACCAGTAAATTTCAATCTATTTATTTTGTTGTAGATCGGACTGAATTGAAAGTCATAGTGGGTGAAACAGGACATTTTTCAGGGGAAACCTCTCAGTTTTCGGAATCATGAAATTCAGCACAACACATTTCAAAGTTTTGTTTGCGTTTGTTTTGTGATCTCATGATTTTTCCGGCTTCCTAGGAAATATATTAATTTGTTAACTAAGCCAAACCTATTAAATATTTATTAAAAAGATGCAATGTTTTTTCATCCGCAGATAATTAATACCCACAATGAAATTAGATACGTTATTTAATACTGAGCTGGCGGTCCTGGGTTCGATTTCCAGCAAGGGCGAATATTTGTGTGATGAACTCGAATATTTGTTCCTGGGTCACTGATGTTTTTTGTTTTGAAGTATATATTATATTATTTATATAAGTCAACGTAATATATAAGCTGTATTCGACGTACAACCCTGCCATACGATTAGTGGGCTAGTGCCTATCACACAAACCTATTAGAGCTTACTGTGTGGGTATTTCTTTATTTATGTTTGCTACTATAAACAATGACCTCTGCATTTGAACTAATACATAATTATCTCTATCAAATACAGAGCACTAAGGTCACTATGTAATATTATTCTAAAATTTCGCATAAGAAAAATGTTAACCATCGCGGTCATCCATATGTAGTCTTCAAGAATGCTGCCTAAAAGACTTATGTACCTACGAATTTCGTCCACATGGGCTGTTTTAGACCGAAGCATAACTCATTGCATATTCAGTGAGGATGATCGGAAGATTTAGTGGTCGTCGCGGGGAAGTGCACCACGAACGGAAGTGAGCTTTTAATAAATAAACGGAGTCAAGCTACTGCATTACGAGTCAAGTATGTATAAGTAACGGGGACGTAGATGTTTATAATGTATATCAGCTAAATTGGTTCTGGTGGCTTGGAGAGTAGGTAAGCAGTATTAACATGTCAGTGTCTATTTTTCCTAATCTACTTATATACATAATGCAAAAATAGCTACCTGAAATTACACCATAATATGGCAGTTTTAGTACGTATCATGAAAAAAAACTTATGTATACTATTATAAAATTGTATTTTTATTAGCACGATGCAGGATCGTCATTTGTTTTGTGTGGGCGCGTGGCGCCATCTGTTTTCATAATTTCCTTTGTCCTTGCATCATATTAAAACGGCTGGACAAATTTTAACCAATTTCGGTTCAGGGATAGCTGAACATCCAAAGATGGTTAAGGGATATGTTTTAACCAGAAAATGTTACTAATGTTAAAACATTTATGTATATATGCCAATTGATCTAACAATTATCAAAAATTGTAAATTAAGGTTAGGATATAATTTTCTTAGTTTATACATAAAGAATGGAAACTTAAGATAACTTTTCCCATTGGCTCTCAAATGTCTTATAGGAAATATACAGTCAGCATTATATAGTTAGTAGCAGTGAAAATCGCCACATATCTCATAACACATCACGAAAGATCTGATCCGATTTTTGTGTCCCCTTGACTAACTATATGACGCTAACTGTAGCCAGTAACGTTACATTACAAATGACAACACAATCAAACACAAATACCTATCAAATCCTCCGATCAAAAAAAAATAAGTCTTGCTGTTTCACAAAATAAGTATCGTTATTGTTATTCGTTATTGTTAGGAGAGTAAATAAAAATCCCATAGCTAAGTAAAACTCTTCTTTTTCATATGTGTAAGTACCTACATATACAGATACTTGTTTTAAAAATAAAAATGAATCAGCACAAGTTGTTTGTTACACTTTTATCATAATCACGCCAACACATATATTATCATAATCAATATTCAATCAAATTGTTAAAAAGAAAAATAATGTGACGGGATTTTACAGAAAGCCGGCATTCTTGCGTCAAACGACGTTCAGTGTGAACAAGTGTTCATGCCTCCATGTGTAGCCGGCTTACCGGCCCATTAATACATAGTTACAATTGTCTACTAATTAAGCAGCATCGCACAGTTTACCAAGCCAGCTGATTATTATGCGTGATCACCATTTAAATGTTAATTAGATTTATTAGCGCACCTGATCAAACCTGCCTCAATATAAACGTTAACGTGAAAAACAGAACACTGTAGGCGAATTGTTTCTGACTCACATTATAAACATGTGTGTTTTAAGCCCGTTTAACAACATCGATGCTAATTATTATCTATATAAATTAGTAATTAAATAATTCTCAGCGTTTTTAGAAGTTTACGATTCACATTTAGATTGTTATCTCGGCTGTTATACCAGATTCTACTGCTATGGCTATTACAAGCACTATCTTTGATCGGATGAAATTGTCAGCGACGTCTTGGACACGGCTATAAATTCCGTCTTGCTGTCGATTTGTTTGGTATCGTTAATCAAAACGTTTCAAACGTGGTATAGGTAATATCTGTAGGTGAATATTGAGCAACCATCGCCGGAAACGCTACCGGGCAATCTAGCGGCCGATCTACCGATTAATTAGTTCGATCGCCGGCACAATGCGAACAATGTCCCGTGGCAGTGGTTTTCGCTCACTCATCGCGGCAGCTGGGTGCCCGGTCGATGACAAATGACGATCAACCCCTTGCAGCCAGTGACTCTCTCAAGTCAAGACGGTTCACTGACGTATGTGACCTACGTCATCTATATTTGGTTTGTAATATCTATGTACGAATCGTATTATGCACATTAATAATTGTTATACAATTAACTTTTAGTTTTACAATGATTTTCAAAGGTACCTTAATAGATTCTTTTTTTATGGCGGATGCGCGAACGATCTTATGACGATCAACGCCTTGCGGCTGCTCAACACAATTCACTGACATGAGTATATCGAGTATGGGACCTACCTCATCTGCAAGTAATTTGTAAAATCTACATGTGATAATACAAGTTATAGCTTCTTTATTGAAATTTACATATATTGTGTATTTACTTAGGTTTCTTTGATGTTTAATGAACATCTGAATCCCCACGACTCGGTGGGGATTCAGATGTGCGCTGTGAGTGTTTGTCAATGATTTATTTATCGTATGGCGAGAAATTTACACTGCGTGCTTACTTATAATCTAAATTCAAATAATTTAGTATGACTCTAAGTTACTTTTATTAGTTGTTATGTAATTTAGTTTCATTTCCTTAATTGACAAAGGTAAATGTTTCTTTATTTTATTTCGTTAACTTACATTAAGATTATTTTGACATACTAATTAATACTGCTCATAAGAATATAAGGGTCATGTACTTTTTGTTGCCTCTTTTAAACTGATGAAATACAGCAAAACCTTACAAAAGAAAAAATAATAAGATAAAAATAATAATTTGGGATTCTGAAATTGAAATAACTTAGTTTTACTTTTAACTCACTATCATGATGCCCCTTTCACTGTTATTTTGAAGATGTGTTTGTAAAGTTTGTAGAATTCAAGCGGCCGCTCTTATTTTCTATTGGTAATGAAGACCTATAATGATAATAATAATAAGAATTTAACAGACCCGGAATAAAATGGCAATGCATACTTACATAATATAATTACTACAGACTACAACAACAGTTACAGAAACAGGCAGTTGATTTCTTGAACATAATTGTATTGACATTATTTACTTTCTCGGAAACCAAAGCATTATAGGTGCGGCCATAGGATTCAAGTACGGCATAGCTCTGGCTATAAACCCAAAAATGAACCGGTGAAAAATTTAGTTTCTAAATTCTAAGGATCGTTAGTAGGTACTTATATATTAGGGATTACAGAATTTTTATTTTCAGCTTCTGGAACCCCTAGTAATACTATTACACAAGCGACATTTCTTTTATTCGTCCTATTCCATGTAAATATCATAAATATGAAACAACCATATAAAATTATGTAGATAAAATCATCATCATCATATCCGCCGATAGAAGTCCACTGCTAGACAAGGCCTCCCTCAAAGTACTCCACAATGATCGGCCTTGCACCGCCCTCGTCGAATTTCTGCTCATTTGCATTGCATTTAGGTACAATCCTCCTCCAGGGTCCTTTAAAGCCGACGTAAAAAAAAGCTAATTATAGCTGCACAACGATTAATCAATTAACTGTAGGTAGAGGTGTGCCCTATATAACAATCAAATAAAACAATGCTTATATCTGATTGCGCATGCATCCGGATATTTCCGCATCCGATTAAACACAACGCTGTATAGGTATCTTGATTATGTCTAAATGAACGACTAGATTATACCGCTTTTTCAGTGAAAAATCACCGACCTACCGCGACTACATTGAAAACACAGAGATGGGTAATAGACAACATTTCATATTTTTAACACAACAATTTTATTACTTGTCTGTTTTCCGCTTACTTAGAAAGAGGACGTAACTAATCACTGATTTTATATTTTTCCTGAGATTACTAATTGAGTAGGTACCTACTTAATTATTTTATTAATACTTATTTACTTAAAAAGTTACTCTGAAACTATGACACAGTGGAAAGGTTACTTTAGTCTGGCGTCCAATCAAAAAACAGAATGGCGTTGAGCTTGATATTGTCGACAGCAAATTTTTTTCGCGAATAAGTAGGTCAAAGACCGCAACTCTTAGATTATCTCTCATAGATTTTACTTGCTTGACACCGATCATTTTTGACGATGTTGCTGTTCCTTTCGCAGCCACAGTGAAAAACCTGGGTCTGGTTATTGATAGTAGTCTAACCTGGAGTCCCCAGGTGTCTGACGTCTGTCGTAAAGTCACCAACATTTTGAGATCACTCTATAGGTTTAAGCATTTTCTTCCGGTCTGCACCAAAACTGTTCTTGTCCAAACGTTGATACTTCCCATTATTGATTATGCTAATGTGTGCTACTCCAATATCACCCAGGAATTGTTGAGTAAGCTAGATCGGTTGCTCAACAACTGTATAAGATTCATCTTTGGCCTCCGGAAGTATGATCATGTATCTGCTTCTCGTCGTCAACTAAACTGGCTCCCTATCCGGGAACGCAGGTCATTAAAAAATCTATGCACTCTTTACTCAATTTTGTTTGATCCAGCAACCCCGGGCTATCTTAAATCTAAATTCATATTTTTAACTGCTCGGCCTGGTTGCGAGCTGCGCTCTTCCCGAATTCTCAAACTCACTCTTCCTTCTCACCGTACTGGTTTCATGTCCAATTCCTTTGCGATTCAAGCAATTCGTTTGTGGAACGATCTCCCTCTCTCCATTAGGAAAGCTCAGAGCAAATTCTCCTTCAAGCGCATGGTGCGCAAACATCTCTCCAAAGAATTTCAGGATTGATTGTCTATATGGTGTTTTACAGGGGTACATATGTATATATATATATATATATATGTATTTATGTATGTGTATTGTATTGCATATATGTGTATGTATAGGTATATCGTTAATATATATATATCAAACTTATTGAATTTTGTCTCGTTTTAGGTTTTTAGCCACGGCTTTTTATGATCCTGCACCAACTGCTAGTTTCTGTTTGGCCCTATGGTTGACTGGTAGAGAATGCCTTATGGCATTAAGTCCGCCATTTGTACTCTTACTTTTGTATTTTGTGCAATAAAGTTTAAATAAATAAAAATAAAAAAAACGCTATCCAGGCATATTTGTTGTAGATTTCAGTTATTTTATAAATTTTCTTATATTTCGTTACATACAGAAAAATAAATTGAAATATTAGTTTAAGGTGTATACACGACGCAAAGCTCTCTCGCTTTCTATATTCATTTCCACCTGTTAGAAATATGAAATGTTGTCAAGTGTCGATTTATCACACGACTAAGAGTTGCATGTCATAATCAAAGTTTTGCTATAGGTGCTGAAGAAACGAAAGGAAGGAAAGAGACGTGCAATTATTGATTTGTCGCGCGACAAAGAGTTGCTTGTCATAATTTTGCAATAGGCGCTGAAGAAATAAATTTGGGATTATGTTCAAGTGAGGTGTTAGTGAGAAAACGAGGTAGGCAAAGTACCATTTTACTTTTGTAGAACCAATACATGTGTTTCCGACTACCAGTATACCACTAATGAATCCTTAGTTCAAAACCGTTCAGCTGTTTAGGTGTGGTGAAAGCGCAAAGGCACATAGGTACGACCCAACAAATAAACAAAAAGTAAAATTAACAAAAATCTATGTAGTGACTATAAATAGCGTTTCACGTTTTTAGGGTTCCGTACACATCGCTGTCCGTCCGTCCGTCTGTCACCAGGCTGTATCTCAAGAACGGTGATAGCTAGACAGTTGAAATTTTCACAGATGATGTATTTCTATTGCCGCTATAACAACAAATACTAAAAATAAAATAAAATAAATATTTAAGGGGAGCTCCCATACAACAAATTTGTTATAGATTATGGTACGGAACCCTTCATGCGCGAGTCGGACTCGCCTTTGCCCAATTTTTATTCTCTTATTGAATGTAGTTATCGACATGTAATTTTACTACATTAATATCTTACTGTTAAAAATAGGTGTCGCTATTTTAACATTTAGTCGGCAATGTTGCGTTTCTCGCTTTATAACTTTAAAAAGTATTTCATACGATATATGTATGTTTCTCATGTGAATATAATTAATGAATGGAAAAGTAATGGTGCTATAAAAAAAATAGTCCAGAGAACAATAGATGTCGCAAGAGGGAAGAACAAAACCGGTAGTTGCGGAGATCCTTGGGGAAGACGATTTGTAGCTGCAATTTGTAATAGGAAAATATTGTTAACTGAGTAAGTAAGTAGTTAAATTATATTTTTTGTCTCTAAATATAAGGTGGTGTTTGCTAGTCTTATCTTTTAATCAATTTCTTCATATTTTTTTGCATGCCAGCTGCTGGTGAACTGTGTTTGTCTGTTTTTTATTTGCAATGTAACATCATTTAGTACCTCATTTTACCGTCGCTTCAAATATAAAATTAGTTTAATAATAAGGTACAAAATATATTACATAAAATACATGTTTTTCAGGTTAATAAATAAGTTGTAGTGAAATATGTAATTAATAATTTCTGTTACCGATATCATATATTATTCAAAACAAAAGTTATAATCTTGAAAGCACTATTGGTTAAAGATTTAACAACAAAAGAATACATTTTCCCATTGAAACTAAAAATGTTGGTGTTGGTCGCGACCACAAGATTATTACTGATATTTAAATAAATTTTACTTAGTTATTTTATTACACAGGAACATCATGAACAGCTGTTAAGCCATTTTCAAAAATACCTAAAAAAATACTTGAATAGGAAAATGATTGGAGTCTAGTAGGAAAATCACTCACCATTAGGGGATATGTTGAGGGCTTGCGACATGGCAGCGGGCGCGGGCGGCGCCGGCTCCATCTTCCAGGGCGCGCAGCACGAGGCGGGGGAGAACTCAGGCGTGGGGCCGCTGCCCGCAGATATCAACATGTCTCCGATAACATGCGACCAGTCCAACACACCACTCAACCAACTCTTATCAGTCCAACAGGGAACCTGTGCAACCTTCGCGGACACACTAGGCAAGCACGCGCTCGCTCGAAGCTCAGCCAGAACACTGAAGAGCGCGCTTGGTGCCCGGCGCGCCCACTACGCGCCCACTCCCATTCGCACGCCTCGGAAAAAATCTCCGCCGCCAAACAATAACAAAAACTGCCTCCACGGACCCGAGCCTCCATGCACCTCTCACTCTAACGTTCTTAATTCGATTTCCGAACGCGTCAAAAATTACGGCAACGCTCGATTCGATTGTAACCTTCCGTCCCGTTCTTAACTTTTAAAATTCGAACTCGTTACTTTTCCGAACACAACTCAAGATCTTAGAGCTGGTTACGCTAAGGTTTACTTTGTAACATCAATGCAGCACTTAGGATCTTTTGGAATCGAATGCGGTCGGAACTACTCCTACTCGCACTCGTTCGGTTCGGCTTAAGCATGAATCGCATGAAAGGGACAGGTGCTCTACCGCCGCCGGTAGAATTACGGTAGTGAGCACAGGTGATCTTTTACCGGTTCTCTTTAGCGAAGGTGTTAATGTATATCTATCTCGTTCTGACACAGAATAGATATCTGCTATATTTAGAGACAGGTATAGTGTAATGATTTGCTGTTTAATTAGAAGTAGTTCTAGTTAACCATGCTTAACATCCGTTCTAATAAACGCGGCACGGTAAAGTTGCCGTCATAATAATTAATTTGAAGAGTAGATTCATAAATTAAATTTTTCTCTGTACGAGCCTTCAATTTTAACCAGTCCATGTAATAATAATGAGTTGAGTGGGAAACTCACAAATGGTGGGCTATCGATCTTAATTATTTAATACCTGTGTCAGTTATAAAACACAAAAATTAGGCACAAAAGCTACGAAAAATATGATTTGTCTAATATGTAACGTGCTAATACCAGGTATTATATAGTTAGTCTCAAATGATCTCCAAAATTGTATGAAAAATGTGCTAATGCAATAATGTATGGGCATGCCTCCAATGATCTAAATTAGTCCTAAAAAATATGGAGATTGAGATAAAGAGTTATGATATGACATCATCATCATCATCTCAGCCATAGGACGTCCACTGCTGAACATAGGCCTCCCTTTTGGACTTCCATATATACCGGTTGGAAGCGACCTGCATCCAGCGCTTTCCGGCGACCTTTATAAGGTCATCTGTCCATCTTGTAGGTGGACGTCCTACGCTGCGGTTGCTTGTCCGAGGTCTCCGATCGAGCACTTTTCGGCCCCATCAAAATACCCAAATGATATGACATAATATTGGTTAATTGTTTATAAGTAATACAATTAATAGGCAACTCCTTCGAGATGCAGAAACAATCTTGCTTCTTTGTCACACCGTAGATTTGTAAAAATTATGACGCAGTAGCGTGAGACGTCAAGGATCACGGTCAAGCCGCGGGTCACTTATTCTCTAAGGGCCTTATCACACTTGCGATTTGCGAGCGTATTTTCTATACAAATAAGCGACGCGGCGAACACGCTGCGCGATCGCCTTCATACAAAATACGCTCGCAAATCACAAGTGTGATAAGGCTCTAAGAACTATCGAGATAACAGCTAAACCGCTCTAAATGGGCAAGTCGGTAGGAATCAGGTTCTATAGACGCCACGTCACTACTATGCCTAGTTATGATCATAATCTGGATGCCTATAGCTTTTGGTGTCGATACCAAAATGACTAATCAAACTTTTTTTTGACAGTTATTTTGTCATGAAATTACCTGAAAACACCCGCTTACATTGAAACATAGGTATTTTTTTTTATTCAGTGACCTCCAAATTGCCGTTTCATTTTTTTTTGTAAAAATCTTCCTTTTATCTTACCTACATGGCATTTCACTGTATAAAGCGGAATATTGAATAATTATAGCAAAATCACTTTATGTTTTAAACAACATAAAGTATAAGTTCTATCAAAACAACACAGAACTTCCTTTTCTTTTGTAAAATCACTTTCTATAAGTCGAGCGTCATGTGGCACTATTGAACGCAATGTGTTCCCGGGATTAACCTGGAGGGATTTATTTTCAATACAGTAATTACATGAAAGTGGCGTGTAATAACAGTAACAGACCTTTTGATGCACTAGTGTAGAAATCAACTACTTTGCAATACAAACAAGAATACTACTTATTTTATTGGAATACAGTCTTATTCTGATGGCATATGAAAAGTAGAGTGAACGCATGGTATCACTGCTAACTCTTTATTCTAATTACAGATAAAATTATTATAATTGCAGCATGTATGCGATTCTTTTGATGAGCGTTGTGGCCACTTTTTATTAATTATGCCTTATTGATCGATAAGTACAGTATTTAAACTGCAGATTTAATTACTTTTTAAGTATTATTCGCAAGTCTTATGCCAGCTGCTAAAAAACTATTAAAAAAGGTAAATAATTTGTCATTTCATGAGCATATTTTTTAAATAGCCTTTTAATTTATTTAAAATGATATTACTTATTTTATGCGATGTTCATCCGAAACGGTCATACATGACTGTACAGATCATACCCAAAGTACCAGATATACCTACTCATAATATCTATACTTAATAATACATCTTAAACAGTGGAAAGTACTTACTTCTTATTTTCTTACAGATCAAGAAAAAAATATTCTCATACTTATCAGGTGTTACCCGCCCATCCTATAGGAACACTACATTTTCGGTTCGGTAAGCTACCATCACATCATCAACACGAACACGTCATGCGCAGACCTGATAGCCATGTAGTGAGAAAGTCCCTTTCCATGGCTACGAAGAAAAGAGGGAGAAGTAGGCTCAAAGTACCTGGATGACGAATGTCCAGAGAGACATGAAGGATTTAGGCCTATAGCTGAAGAAGACACCTATCATCGAAGCGAATGGCGCCTCAAGATTAGGAAAGCCATCCCGCGTAACGGGAACAGGCGAGAAAGAAGAAGGTAAGCTACCGTCATACCAAAATGTATGAAAATTGGTTGCGCGTGAAAAAGAAACAAACATACCTACACACAAATACACTCACAAACTTTCGCCTTTATAGGTAATATTAGTGTGATTAACTCATTACTTGCTCATTTATTAATTTTATGTTTTATATTACCAATTCAACCATTGTTTCGTGGGCCGGCGGCGATTTGAGGTTATCTTTGTACTTAGCAGTGAAAAAAAAATGTTTTTATTACCGTTTTAAAAATTCAACTCCGTCATATTTTTCGGCGTGCGCTACAATTAGTGTTATTAAATGATGAGCTCGTCACGGTCAAGTTGGAATAAAAAGTTTTCATACTCACATGTCTGAGCCCTGCATGTCCAGCTGTCCCGATACCAAGCAAAAATGACGTTTTGACGTGACGTGGCTACGAAGACAAACATAATTCCTTTTTGAGATTAATATTACTCAAGGATATGATCCAAATGAAAATTTACAAAATTGTAATAATGAAATAATGATGACGTTTTATGTAAACACTTTATTGTCCAAAAACAGCTAAAAATACATTGACCTACTGAAAGCAATAACGCAGGCGAACTTATCCCTATTAGGGATCTCATCCTATTGACTTTTGAGCAAGTGCGTTTTATTTACTAAAAGTGAAATGACAGGTTTGTATTTTTGTTTGTTTAACATCATGTAAAGTGTTACATCTTTCATAAAAAATACACATTTATGATAGATTTTTTGCCGCTACTGTACCTACATAAATAGGTAAAATATTTTGCGAATCAGGGAAGGGAAGGTAGGTAAGTTAAATTATAAATTTTCATAATCAAACTCCCTTCAATATGAGGCACATAATTCATTCTACATTATTTTTAATAAAAAGAAACTAGAGAATATGTGTTTTTTTTTTCTGTCCCAAATCGAAACTCCCTTTAAAAATTGTGACGTAATAAAGTAAAAGTTCCAGTACATGTATAATTAATGTCAACGGCGTTATAGGACCTACGAAAGAGAATCTATACATCTTTAGGACAAACCAGGGTAGGTATATAGCTACATACCTACCTATAAATTGCACTCCGTAGGCTAATATTAGTAGTTTCATAAAATAAAATAAAAGTAATATTACTTTTTCAGATTCACTCTCCAGCCTGCGTACCCACGAATCCCACGATTCAGCCCTTTCCCATTCATATTAGTAAAGGATAAGAAGGCAGGTCCCATGTTTTTTTACTCGGCCGCTTGGAAGTGACCGCGCCGCGTTGTACGTCCAGGACAGGGGCGATACACGTACGATTTAGTGCCGAGATACAGCGTGGGTGTCGCCTAATGAATATATTTATTTATACCTGGGACACTCGCCGACTTTTATCGGACGCCGCCTTGCTGGACATGTACATTGTACCTATCGGAGAGTGTAACTAACTATATTTATGTAGAGCAAAACTGTACAATTTGTTGTGGTATAAGGAAGAGCAAATTAGGGAAAAGCAAATTCGTGGTACACTCAAGAAAACGGACAATTGGATGCCAGACTTGTCGTCCACTCAACAGAGACGCGCATTGCTGGGCTTCACTTCGTCATATTTTTTTTTTAATTTTAATTTGACACTGACTATATATTATATATTAGCGATATATGCCATTCAACTGTTACCATTAGAAATTTTTCTTTCTTTTCGAAATGTACATACCTACTATACTGTATTTTGATTACGAATTGCTGACAGTAGTGATCACTACTGACGCCGCGGTTCACCCTGCTAGGCAACGGATGAGACAGGCAACCGAGCAATGTACCACCATGTCTTCCCAAGAGATTCAGCATGTATTATGTTTATGTCTTGTGATCCGGCTGATGCCCGGCGTCATCTTTGCTTAAGAGATGGTGTGAAACGTGGTACCGGCCATGCGCTCAGGCACCATATGTTAATTCAGTTACTGATGTGATGAATCTGACACCTGCGAGTCGTTTCACCATTCACATCGTATCGGGACCTGGAATGTGCACGGCCTTAACCAACCTGGCAAACTAACTACCTATTTATAGAAAACGAAATTAATAAGAAGAACATTCACCTGCTAGGGCTAATATGCAAATCACACTGGAAATAAAAACTCGCTTGTCCACCACGTGCAAACTACGCATTTTTTCCTATTGCGAACACACAATGCGTAGAGACGACGAAAATCTCGAAAACTGATCGTGGTTAAGAACATCAAGGGCAAAAGATCGCGCGATCGTACACCAACAAAATGGACCTACTTATCTAGAATCGCCATCCTTCTGGCAAAGGCCAACTTTGGGCAAAAACCTGTTAACCAAAAAAAGTCTTGTGATGTATTGCATTTTCAACATTTTACAGGATTACCATTTTTTTGATAACACAAAAAAATTACAATTGCATTTATTCTGAATATATATACCTACACAGCAATTCAAATGCCCCATGCCATGAGCAATACGAGAAGCCATTTGCTAAAGCATAAAAAATACATGCGCAGTTATGTGAGTGAGCGAGTAAGTAAACTGACATGTGGTTCTAGTACTAGTGAACATAATTGCGTATCGTTATTGATACATTACGTGGCAAGCAAGACTTGTAAATTACTAATCAGCGCGGTTGATATTTGCACTGCCTTGCTCATTACGCGCTACTGCATTTAGCACAGTTGATTGGTGTGGCAATATTGCTCTATTAAGTTTATTTACTTTACCTAATCACTTTTGTTGACAAATGCCACCTTTGGGTAAAGAACTATTCAAATATAAGTAATTTCTCGAGGTCTACCGCACTATATGAACTCAAAGACATGTCTAAGATAATTTAATTTTTTATATATATATTTTTATTGATCCTCATCTGCTGTTGGATCACAACAAAGCTTAGTTAAGGATACCTAAATAATGAAATGTCACTAATTATTATAAATTTCAAATTTCCCAATAAATAAAGTAAATGTACCTAATGTTACAACATTCACCTATTTTTAAATTATATACTGCAATATAATTTTTACAAAGGACATTAATTCTTAATATCTGTTAATAATACGATTTTGTGAATATACAGTTTATTAATTTACAATGAACCAATAAAATTGACACAGCTCTATTTTTGCAAGTAAGGTTTCCCCATACCTACAATGCATTATGTTAATTCTTCTTATTTGTCGTCACAGTCTTGTCAGAGTGGTCGTGGTCGTCTCATCAGGGTTGGTAGCATACTTTACAATCCATCGCCATTCCTCCCGTACTGTACTCTTCTTGTGAATTCGTGTTCATTATGTTAATTAAAGATTTATTAATAAAGTATGTATTCGGGTTGAGTGAACTTGATCTAATTTTTGGCTTGCTGGATGTCGATGACATCAAAATAGAGCGCCAAATTTTTTTTATTAAAGTCCTGGTTGATACAGATGTGTTAGTAGGTAAAGGCTTTAACCCCTCGTATGCAATGACAAAATTTTTTTAATAAAATTGAAACTAACTGATATTTAAATGTAAGCTTCAAATGTCCCGCACAGATCTGTGCCTAAACATGCGAGGGGTGATTAACGAAATGAGATAAATAAATTAATAAAAAAATATTAAGGGACAATCTTACACAAATCAACCTAGTCCCAAACTAAGCAAAGTTTGTACTATGGGTACCAGACGACGATATACCTACATAATATATAAATACATATTTATAGACATCCATGACCCAGGAACAAATATTCGAGGTCATCACACAAATATTTGCCCTGGCTGGGATTCGAACCCAGGACCGTCGACTCAGTAGGCAGCTGCGCTACAAACCGAGCCAAACGCGTTGTCAAGAATTTCTAGAAGATCTAGAAGAATTCCTGAAATCGTGGGATATTACTAGTATACCTACCTATATAAATTTGAATCTTCTGCAGTAAGAAATACATTTATCATCATAATTATATTTGCTTTGCATCATAAAAGTGAAGATTAATGAAGTGCTACAATGTTAGAAGTATATTTTTGCGTGATGCTAAGTATTATATTTAATTTATTAATAAAAAAATCTATTCATCTTTTTGTAAAATTTATGTAGATAGGTCATTAAATAAATGTTATGTAATTTAGGTATACCTATGTAGACATAAGTAAATGAAGATATGGCTAAATATTATGTAATTTTATCTATACAGATGTAGATATAAGTAAATGAGGACATTGGTAAATAAATAAACACAGGTAGTCTACCTAAAACCGACGACACAGCCAACTAAAATGGTGAACAAAAACGCAGTATTATAGGATAGGCCATTCTCATTAACACCCGCTTCACAGCGTCGCCAACAATAGAATAAGGTGTCACCCTACGCGCACAATGCCATCGCCCACAGCCACTACAATCTGGATTCTACACGACGCGCGCAAAATGCTTCAAAACCACATTAACTAGACCCCTTGGACGCCTCACAAAATACCACTTCCAAGGGAAAACATTATGAAAGATGGGCTAGGTTTAACCGTGATGGGGTCGGTTTAAAATGGCGACTCAAACAAGTGACATGCGACATTCGTCGTGGTTCAGTCCGACAATGCCACTCGACCCGAACAGTGCCTATTTAAATTATAATGTGCTCAAAATATTTGTGCTATCTATCTCGGACCACCCAGGCGGCGACATACGATCTGACACCTACCTGTAGAACAAAGAACTATTCTCATTCAGGCCGTTTCTACACGATTGACTTCTTCGGGTCGGTTTTAATTTGATTTTGTAAGCCGTTTTGTTTTGTAAGACGTTTTTTGTTTCATGACAATATGTGTTATTGTCATGTTGTATCAAATTAAATATGGTTGATTCACGTTAAATGAACGAGCATTGTAGTCATTCGTGAATGACGCTTTAAAAGCGAAGAGGACATTTAGTCATTGTTCACTGAATCAGAATTGTATATGTTAATTTCTGAAACGAATTGCTCTATAAATCGAATTAAATCACTAAAATTGTAACAAGTAACACCGATGCTCTTTATAACTCCAAATAAGTTATTGTTAATGAGATAAGAACATTCCAAAAGTTTGAGAACAATATCGGTAACCGGTATCCTAAAAAAGAACAAATTCTGAAAAAATACGTGCTACAAATCGATTCAACTAACTAAAATCCAAACTCGAAGCATTAAAGCTCTTTATAATTCCAAATTAGTTGTTAATATTCAAGTAACTCAAATTCTGAAACGAATTAGTTCATAAATCGATTCAAAGCACTACGCAAAACATCGAAGCTCCTATAACTCCAAATAAGTAATCGTTAATGAGAACATTCCAAAAGTTTGAGAACATTATCGATTACCGTTGTCGGGGCACGGTGACCGCGCCGCCCACTGGGCGCGCTTCGGGGCGGCGCCGCGGAGGCCCCTCCCGCCGAGCGCTAACGCAAATTCTAATTATTCAAAAAAGGTAAACCTTTTAGCACATCGGGGAAGATAAATTGGAGTCGCTAAAATAACAGTGACGTTGTGCTAAGGTTGTGACTTTTTTTTCTTTTTATAATTTATGTACTTTGATTAAAGGTTCGTATTGAATTAATTTAAGTATGAGCTAGGCCTCTCTATATACATATGTCACTCCTATTGTTCCATGCTATTTAATATTTTACAATTTGCCATAGAGTCCAATAGCTTGACTTTACCACACGCTTTTTTATTGCGTTCCTATAAGTTTCTTGTCATACAGTTATGTCATAGTTAATATACGTTACTAAGTACACTAGGATTAAGGAGAACAATTAAATACCTATTGGCGTACCCTTTATAATTCAAAACTATTTAATCGGTTTCCCGCTACAGAAGAACACGATTATTACATTTATAATAGGACAATTAAATATTCTTGTACTACTTGTATTCATAGCCCCAGGGGCGAATCAATGTAATAACTATTAATAATGTATCACGAATACCTTCCAAGTGCACTCGCGGTAAGTCATTTTGTTCGTTTTAATAATATCATTATTTATTAAGTTATGATTGTAGTTCTTTAAAATCGATATTTTTATGTAGTACCTAGGTACCTACATACATAATTCCAGCATTTGTAACGATACCTTTCAGATATCCTTAGTACCTACATTTCAAAAATTTACCTAAATTCATTTAAAAAACCCCGACGCAACCAAAATAGCTAATAACCATTTCACAGACAGACAAGCCTTCGTTTAAAAAACTGCATTCAAATCGGACCATCCACTTGGACCATCCACACATCCACATCCACCCAGCCACACATCCACACGCACACACACACACACAAACACGAAGTTTATAATATTGTGTCGCATATTTAAATTGATTTTAAACTACTTAGTTAAGAATAGTTAGTAAAATTTTAATTATAATAGTACTGTATTGTTCAATAATAAATGATCAAACGAACTTCTCAAGTGAAGTTCGATCGTTATTATATTTCGTCGCTTCATTCTTCAGATATAAGTTAGATTATTTAACCAAAATAATTTACCATCTAGAAGAGCGGTGCCTCTTAGCACAAGTATGAAATACTTAAAAAGAGGTACCAACACTGTTTGTCAGCTGAATTTCTGTGTTACTGAATAAACATCATTTTATTTTATTTTAATCGGAAGCTACAATGAGTAAATAATTGCATAGAGAACTCCTGCGTTAATTAGTACTTATTGCTAAACGATCAATTTTCACTGACATGCTCCGTTGAGTAGGTACGTATAATTTTTTATTAAGTAGATATATTAATATAGGTAATTGTAGGTACCTACAGATCGTATTACTTCCCTATTTGAGTAAGCTACGTAGCGTTTGTTACATTCGTATGGATTTCGATCCAACGGTTCTCTGCCTTTTCGCCGAACTCCTTATTTTTCGTAGAATGTTTCATTTCGCCGAAGTTTCATTTTGCAGTAAGCATTTTTCACTGAAACTGTAAACTATATAGGATTGTTATAAAACAAACCTAACCCAACCTAACCTAATCTATAGGATGACGTTTACAACAATTATGAAAAATGTACGATTACAGAGGAATACAAATTCCGCGAAGTGAAACTTCGGCTAAATGAAACAATCGACGAAAAATAGTTCGGCGAAAAGGCAGGATACCCGATCCAATATCTAGGTATACATCCTGGAACTTATCTTACAATTCGCACCTCCACCAACTTCGGCTACAAGTGTCGCAGAAAAAAGTATTCATTGAACGATTATTTATAGTCTTAGTGACAGTTGAAGCTACGCGGAAGTTAGCCGAAATACTGGCCAGAATAAAACTGCAGCCAGGCTCTTAATGGCTCAAGGCAAAAGACAGGCAGCTACAGACTTCTCTGGTCGTAACGGATTTTTTTCTTCAGTGTACAGTCAAGGAAAACGAAATACGTACTTTTTTGGGTTGTCTGTTGTTTGACCGAAATTTATATGCAATAATATTGATTTGCTCGAATTTCACTTACCCGAATTTCATTTGCCCGAATGTTTCGTTTCCTAGAAAAGTCATTTGACATACTCTTGTATTCCCGAATATTATATGCCATAATGATACGTATGCCATAAGTATTGTTTTCCATAGTATTAAGTGCCATAATATTGTTTGATAGAATATTTAAACGCCATACTAAATATTGTTTCCGTGCGAATCCACCCTGGCTATGCATTTGACATTGTCTAAAATTGTTTTTTTTTTCTAGTCATTTCTAGCATTTTGATGTAATAATCGTCTATTTACGATGTACACATGCAAGCAAGCATTTTGACTATAAATATTGTGGCCACGTATGTACATAGACACTATGTACTACATGGTCACAATACAAACCTAACCTAAAGTTTTCGGTTCTGGTTGAATGTCGTACGTCCTTTTATCGTAGTTCTTCTAAAACTGTAAATTAGGCTAGGATTTGTATTTTGAAGCATTGCTTCGAAGACCGCTCCGCTATACGGGTCACAACACAAACCTAACCTAACCTATAGTTTTCGGTTTAGATCCATGTACTATTTGGTAGCAGTTCTTCTAAAACTAGGTTAGATTGTAAATTAGGAAACTGTAAATTAGATAAGGATTTGTATTTTGAAGCAAACATTCTGACGCTCCGCTCGCTTCGCTCGCTCCGCTATACGGGTCACAAAACAAACCTAACCTAACCTATAGTTTTCGGTTTTAGATCCATGTACTATTTGGTAGCAGTTCTTCTAAAACTAGGTTAGATTGTAAATTAGGAAACTCTGACGCTCCGCTCGCTTCGCTCGCTCCGCTATACGGGTCACAAAACAAACCTAACCTAACCTAGAGTTTTCGGTTTAGATCCATGTACTATTTGGTAGCAGTTCTTCTAAAACTAGGTTAGATTGTAAATTAGGAAACTGTAAATTAGATAAGGATTTGTATTTTGAAGCAAACATTCTGACGCTCCGCTCGCTTCGCTCGCTCCGCTATACGGGTCACAAAACAAACCTAACCTAACCTATAGTTTTCGGTTTTAGATCCATGTACTATTTGGTAGCAGTTCTTCTAAAACTAGGTTAGATTGTAAATTAGGAAACTGTAAATTAGATTAGGATTTGTATTTTGAAGCAAACATTCTGACGCTCCGCTATACGGGTCACAACACAAACCTAACCTAACCTATAGTTTTCGGTTTTAGATCCATGTACTATTTGGTAGCAGTTCTTCTAAAACTAGATTAGATTGGGTTTGTATTTTGACGCTCCGCTATACGGGGTCATAAAACAAACCTAACCTAACCTACAGATGTCGGTTTTCGACCTATGTTCCATTTGGATAGCATATGAAATTATAGCATGTGACAATTATGGATTACAATCTTTATGGAAAATGTGATTATTGGAATTAATATTATGGGAAACAAAGATTCGGGCATAGGATTAATATGGCAAACAATGATTATGGGAAACATAATTATAAGAAACAAGATTCGGACAATTGAATATTATGGCAGACGAAATTCGGGCATATGAAATTCGGGCAAGCGAAGGTATACCACTTTTTTGCTCTTGTCACAATAAGGGGCAAAAAGGTAGTTACGCGATTCAGTTTCCTTGACTGTACGTACTGAATGAAAAGGTAAGACAAAACTAGTGATGCGTTGATTAAGAACGGAAATTATAATGAAATATAAATAAACCGCAAGACTGGATTGAAATGACAATCACGACCACTCTGCCAAGTGATAATCCGACAATAAAGAAGACAAATCGTCCTTACAGTTTTTCGTTGAAATCTGATATAGCAATAATACTGGAATACCCATTCAACTTATTCACGACATTGGCCAATGTCACTCAGTATGGGTTATACTTGTCTTACAATTTTCTCAATTTTGACTATTATGAGACACAATTATTCAATGCCTACAACTTTTCTTTCATACTAACAAAAATTATCATTAGTTTAGTAATATAGATTATCAAGTGCTTGTAAAGCATCAGAGGTTGACACAATTTTTAAACCAAAATAAACCTTTCCTTTTAACAAACTAAAATATAGAATCTACGTTGCGGACGTCGATTTCAAATAATAAGCCCACAATGAATCGGAATATCGATTTAAAGTATTTTTTACTCAAAAAGCAGGAAGCAAACCGGCGTTCGTGTCTTAAATTCACGTGGATATTTTTATCAAGCTCAACTACCCTTCATAAAAACTGTATGATAGCATGCCTCGCGCCGCCCGCCCACTGACATATGGCGTCTCGGCGGAAGGGGCTCGCTCTTGCCTAGACTGCCTACCCCGTGTTTTAACTCGCCTAATTGTTTCCCATTTACATATATTAACAGAAAAAGAGTCCGGCAACTGACGCTCGACTCGGTATGTAAATATACCGAGCTTATGTGCCCCAAGCCCCCATTAGGGCGGCACCCGCTCATCGGACACGCCAATTTCGAAATTACAAATTTTACTAACGGAAATCATTTGTTGTTGGTTTTAATTGCTAAGTCGTTAAGTTACGTCCATGGGAATGGAATTGAAACAGTTTATGTTCGAGCGTAAATGTCGCTCGATTAACTAAGTATTCCAATTCCGTTATGTTAGTACTGAAATCATCCAAAATTACGAGGTTACGATACCGTTTGTTATTTATAGATAGTGCACTGTAACTCTGTTACAGCCAGCGCTCATTATCCTTTCCCACACAATTAAGAAGCAGCAATTACGAAACGGTTAGTAATTATCTAACGGTGCGAACCAAAAAAACAACAATGGCTCGAAGGAATAGGTAACTGAAAACCATCGGTATTATATACTATTATGTTAGATTAGAGATAATATCGGAGACTGCAGAATTAATTAGATCTAAGGCCACTTGATCGATAAGCTACATCATTAATTATTTCTGTAAGTGGCAAGGAGCGTATCTTAAGTAAAACAGGATTACCGGACCAAGTAGACTTGCTAATGTGCTCTTACTTAGTCACAGACGATGCTGCCAATTGACACAAAGTTCAGGTGAACATGATATGTGACAATTTAGTTTTTTGCTAGAGAACTTGTTTATTCCTGGAACATTATGATCCGTCATGAGAAAAGGGATAAAGCATAAGGGTACTTACATTCGCAAGTAATGTTACTAACTAGTTATATAAAAAAAATACTTGTTTTTTGTTACATTATAGGCGAACGCTCGCCGCGAGAGAGCACCTTAATAGGGAATATGCCAGACAAAATATACAGCAACTAATTGAAATTTTCATGAGAATGTCTACTTATTACTGTTTATTGGGATTAGAACACTAGATCTTTCAGGGGTTACCCTCACCTGGCAGAATTTTTAAACCGAACGTAATATTTTGCATCTTGCTCATTTAGCAAAAAAAATCTTTAACTGAAACGGGAAATATTATATTTAAAAATGTCTTGGTGTATCCTAGTAGATTAGGGTAGGTTAGGTTAGGTTTATTTTATAACTTTTCGGAGAAGTCCATGGTGTCCGTAGAATAACAATTATGTGAAATATAAGCATTATGCGAAACACAACGTTCGGTAAAATAATTTTCTGCGAAACATCAGTAGGTAAATCGTCACGTCATGCTATCAGCTAAGTGTATTGCAAAACAAGCATTTTACAAAGTAAATAGTTCTTAAAATGCTGCGTTTAATTATATGTATAGCTGTACTGATGAGTAAAAAATAGAAAAGAGGAAAATGTACACTTTCACATTTAAATACTATGGACAATCATTTACTGAGTGTTGTAGGGATCCCTGAATCACCCTGCATAACCATATAAACCTAATCTCAACGGTAAGCATTTAGTTTTCCCCGGGAAACTCCGAGGGTAGCACAGTTACTATTGGAAAGCGGCGTGGGAGAGCCATTCCCGAGCGAAGCAACATTTGCATGGCTTGCATCGTTTACCGCATATCTATGCATATCGCTCGAAACCCATTGTGGCCAGCGCAGACCGCGAAGCGAGCAAAATCGCCCCCATTATTTGCAAAATGGAGGAGCGATAGACTGAACAGTTTGAAATGGCGACTATATTTATTTCCTGATATTGTTTTGGATTAGAGTAATTACAATTAAATAATTGTTTTTTGCAAGTGAAGGGCTTAGAGAAAGAACTGGTTAAATCAAATTTGCAAAATTTTACAGTAGAGAAGGTTAAAGCTGTCGTATTATGTTATGTTGTGACTTAAGTAAAAATTATTAGCAAAAAAAATTTAAATCGGCGTGTTGTACCCCCTGTTTTAGAAAGTCATATATAATCAACTGAATTTTTTTGGTCTTGGGCTCAAGGGTCTCTTCCCATCCGGCACGGTGGTTTAGGCGTACGTAGGATGTCGGGTGTAGCTTAGCCAGCTTTTTTGTCATCCTTACATAGTTCGTTGGGTCTCATAGGGAAAATTCTTCGTTCAAACTATGAGATCTCGGGCATGGAGGATGCCAGAAATGCTTGGTTGAGTGTGTGCTCCGGTCAGGAAATTCCTGAGTATCCGCAGTCGCAAAGGAATTGGGACGACCCGGTGTGCAAGGTGGCTTTTGCTTCCCTTCTCGGCGAAGGTGACGCCGCGGAAAGAGCCAGGCTTTTGGCAGTGGGTACTAAGGAGTCTGGGTATTGGCTCCACGCACGTCTTTCTCCCAAAATTGGAACCTATTTAGAGCCCAATACCCTTCGGCTCTCGGTTTGCCTTCGTTTGGGTATCCCGGTTTGTGCCTCTCATCGTTGTCCCTGCGGAGCTGACGTAGATCTGTTAGGGCATCACGGTCTATCCTGCCAGAGAAGTGCGGGTCGTTTCTCTAGGCACGCTGCTCTTAACGACGTCATCCGTCGGTCTCTTGCTTCGGTCAATGTCCCTGCTCTATTAGAGCCGACTGGCATTTCGAGAAGTGACGGTAAGAGACCTGATGGGATGTCTTTGGTACCTTGGAGTATGGGGCGGGTGCTGGTGTGGGATGCAACCTGTGTAGACACGCTAGCCCCATCGCATCTCCAGGGTACTGCTGTAAGGGCGGCAGCAGCAGCGGAGGCGGCTGAAAAGGCTAAGGTGGTGAAGTACAGTGGTCTCGGCGCCGAATACACTTTTGTTCCGTTTGGTGTCGAGACCTTAGGTCCATGGGGCCCTGGCGCTCTGAGTCTTTTTGGGGATTTATCTAAAAGACTCAGAACTTACGGGGGACCGGAAAGCTGGCAGCTACCTCGCTCAACGTATTAGTCTCGCAGTTCAGCGGGGTAACGCAGCCAGCATCTTAGGTACCATGCCACGAGGGCCTTTTTAGGGTTCCGTAGCCAAATGGCAAAAAACGGAACCCTTATAGATTCGTCATGTCTGTCTGTCTGTCCGTCTGTCCGTCCGTATGTCACAGCCATTTTTTTTTGAAACTATAAGAGCTATACTGTTGGAACTTGGTAGGTAGATGTATTCTGATGTGAACCGCATTAAGATTTTGATGCCAAAATAAAAAAATAATAATAATAAGTATTGGGGGCTCCCCATAGGGCCTGGACACATGTCGCCGGTACGGTGCCGTCTACGGTGTCACGGCGCGGCGCCGTCAAACGGCGTCGTGCCGAAACACGGTGCCGTACACGGCGCCGCGAACGGCGTCGTACCACGGCGCGGTGCCGTGTACGGCGCCGTGCACGGTGCATCGCTTGGTAGTTTAACTAGTTCCCACATATTTTCAGTGCTTCATATTTTCTCTTAAAATGACCTCCATCATGGTTCATTAAAGACATGTATGGATTCACCCAATATCTTCGTTTCTGTTTTTTCTTCATTCGTCGTCTTAACAGTAGTAGCAGGAGAATACGTTTTTCTTGGTCCATGTCAAGGCAAAAACTGTATACTTGTATATATTTAAAACGACAATTGTTTTGTATATTTGAACCGATGGATGTACTTGCGTGTTATGCGTTCAGCAGCAAAACGAAAACTAGTTAAACTACCAAGCGATGCACCGTGCACGGCGCCGTACACGGCACCGCGCCGTGGTACGACGCCGTTCGCGGCGCCGTGTACGGCACCGTACGCGGCACCGTGTTTCGGCACGACGCCGTTTGACGGCGCCGCGCCGTGACACCGTAGACGGCACCGTACCGGCGACATGTGTCCAGGCCCATACTTAGAACAGAAACTCAATTTTTTTTTTTTCATCAAACACATACGTGTGGGGTATCTATGGATAGGTCTTTAAAAATGATATCGAGGTTTCTAAAGTATTTTTTTTCTAAACCGAATAGTTTGCGTGACAGACGCTTCCAAAGTGGAAAAAAGTTGGTCCCCACCTCTAACTTCTAAAATAAGAAAATGAAAAATCTAAAAAAAACTTATGATGTACATTACTATAAAAACTACCAACGAAAATTGTTTTGAACGAGATCTAGTAAGTAGTTTTTTTTTTATATTTTAATACCTCAATTTGCACCTAATTTATATGGGGCGCTATACATACCAGGTGCAAACTTAACTTAACCACTTAGGGATGGAAAGTGTTTGTACGGAACCCTCGGTGCGCGAGTCCGACTCGCACTTGGCCGGTTTTTAATAAATATATATTTTTATTTTTTTGTGACCATAGATTAATTTGAAAAGTTTTTTTCTTTTACCGCCTCAAGTAGGTACCTATATCTAAATATACCTAATTTACATCCCAACAATTCGAGGTACCTATAAATTGGATTTTAAGATTGAAAAGTGAGCAGCTGCAGCTTGGTTTGTCAAATTTTCACTCATATTTTTTTTGCATTTGCCATACCATACCAAGATGAACGCCAAATAAAAAGTTCCTTATCCGTTCTATCCACGCCGTTATCAATTACAACAAACTAATTAAACCAAACAAAAGGTCCTTTTCTGCAAACCGTACCGTGTGGTAACGCATCTACTTTCAGCCAAGACGAACGTGCGTCAGTAGAAACCGTATGTGAAATGACGATTAAGAACAGTTGTAAGTAGCCTTTGTTCGATCGAGATGATAAGCTGACTTATTGCGTCGGATAGACGATGCTGACGATGATTGCGGTAAATATGTGGCTGTCATGCCACCTAGAAAAAATGCCTGCATTTCAAGTTTGACAACAGCGCCATCTCTTTCGCTGTCCTAACGCTTGCTAAAGAAGCAATAGGGAGGGGATGTTAAAATGATGAAAATTATCGTCCTAAAAGTAAGGCAAATGCGCTTTTAGCATTTAAAAACAAAAAGTGATCCATAGGGCGCTTTCTTTATTTATATTTTGCACAAAAGAAAACTTATTGTACAAAAGGCGTACTTAATACTATGAGGAATTCTCGACCAGTCTACCTTAGGGCAAAGCAGAAAAATTGTAGACTAGTAACGTATTAATTTTCGATATATCGGCATGAAACGGTCAAATTGTGAACCATCCCGGATTGGTCAGTATTGGGGAATAAAATTGTTCTTAATCAACATTAACCTGTTCATGCACAGATTACATTTGAATCACCTTTTGAGGTCAGTGCCAAACCACTCAATTACTTATTGCTATGAGAACAGATGCCACGCATGAAGCCTTAATTATTAGTATTTGGTTATAGAATACGAGTATTTTTGTATGATAAAGAAGTGTACGTGTCGTTTGGCACCGACTTCAAAAGGTGATTAAAACGTAATCCGTACATCAACTGGTTATTTTTGGCTTTTCAGTTTATTTTGAGGTCGGATCTCTTTTTATTTTATTTTTTGCTTTTTAGTGATTGAAGTAAAATACATACCTAGGTACTATAGACGGGTGATCCGGAGGTCCTTGTTTGCATGCATCTTGTTTGAATTATCCCCTAACTCCTAACCGTTAAGAGGAGATACTTACTGCCCATTTTTCCATACAAACCGATTTTTGCACAAATGATTGTAGAACTTGTGTACTAAGCGGCCGTTTGCGGCGGAATTTCAGCCAAAAACAGATGCGTAGTACAAAAAATCTATATAATAAGAAGCGCAAAAATCTAGACGGTCCGACATAGCTAACATTTTGTTCCCATTCAGTTACTAAAATTTCTTAAAGATTGGTCAAGTTTTGGAGGAGGACACAGAAACTTAACGTAATCTGATAGTCTGGGAAAAGGCCTTCCTGCACCACATATACCTATAATATTACTAAGATTTTTAGTTATAAGAATATTATTTATTGTTTAACTCTAATTCAACCTTGTACGAAAGAGCGAATACCTCCTAATACAAGTGTCAAACTTAAGGCGACTCCTAATCCCAACGTCCTTGAGGATCTGGGCGGAGCCTAACGTTATTCCCCCCGCCGACCGTGCGCCCCCGGAACATTACTTCGTTCATAATCTCATTGAGTGGCGTCCAAGCAGCTTCATACACTCGCATAGTCCGAGCGAGAGTTGAAGATCAACAAACCTTATAATATTTAAAGGCATTGAAATCTCGAAGTAAAATAAATCATTCAAACAATGATATAATTATTGCGGATTACTAAATATCTATTTACCCACTACAGTAGAATATTAAAAATAAAATGCGTTAAAGCTATATTCCAAAAAAATAAGTGAAATTGGCCATTTGGAAGTCTCGCATCGAAAAATACTTTTTAGTTTCTTTTGTATGTGTAGGAGGTACCTACCAAAAAAAGTTAAAATGCCGACAAGAACAGTGTCTTACGAGACGTCACTTATACCACACAGAGTTGTAGGTAGTTTTGTTATTCTTGTTAGGATAGGATTATTATCTCATTGCAATTGTAAAACTTGAAATTTCACGTAGTTCGAGATTTAAAATTCCTTAATGAGTACCGAGTGACTGAAGTCTTGAGAACTCTTGTGCTATTCTCATTAGTCATAGCTATCGTTTGCTACCAGCAGATCACACATAAAAATTGATAAAAATTGAAATTTCACGTGATATCTGATGAATAAATCTTTAACATTTCTAAAGCAGTTTTTTTGTATTTGCGTAGTTTTGGACCATAAGTTTTTGTCTTAGAGAACTAAAAATGTCACTTCATTAATTTTAATGTTTGAAAATAAATATTTTCCTCTAATTAAAACATTAATCGTGAGGTTTTATTGTATGATAAATAGCTTTTCATGTCTGAAATATTTCCTACAAAGGTGATTAGATAATTATTATTGATTTATTTCATGCTGATTTATGCACATTTATATATTTACCTGACTATAAAATGAGCATGCACATATATATTGTTAACTGTGTTGATTGTTGTGTAAAATGTAGATTATACTATTTTACCTGACCAATATTTCGGGAAACGTGTCGTTTAGATAATTTTACCTAATTCTATTTTGACAGCCATTTAGCGTAAGCGATGCTAAATTTTAAATTATTCCATTAATAGACAAAATAACAAAAGCGACGTGTAAAGAACATGATGTTGTTTATAATTATAAAATGCTTCATTTAAAAAGTAGGTCCACAGAATATTTAATACCTTTTTATTTTTTTGAAAAAGTTCGTAGTTTTTTAGATCTCCTGTAAAGTTAGCTCCGTGTCTCTTGGATAATTTTCCTTTCCAGCGTAGATACGTTTTTTTGCCGCATAAAGAGCCGTATCTTTTTTTTACGTTAACTTAGATGTTCCGAATTTTATTGGGTGGGTGTAGATTTCTTGATCTGCAGATCGGTTGACATGCGGCAAACGTGTCAGCCCTACTTTAGTTTAGCGGTTGTCTGAGTTACGTTAGCTATTTGGGTTTTGGCGTTCCTTCTGTGATCGATTAATTTGATCCGAGATCGTTTCATTGCCCTCTGGCAAACTAAGAGAAAAATTCTGAGCATTAGTCAAAAATCAAGTCCGGGCATTACGATGAGTCTAAATAAAGTTATATATTTTTTCATTAATTCAACTGTAAAATATCCGATCATTAATATATGGCTTTTAAACGATATGTAATAAAAATCAGGTTTTTATTTTATATTGGTAAACAATTGGAACAGAACTTATGGCCAGGCTGGGTATGTCTAGCTAGGCCCGGCGGATATGTCAATAATTACTAACGCTCATTTAGATTTAAATATGAAGTGGGAAATGTATTGATGCAAATATGTATTCTGACTATATTTACATAAAAAAGCCCTCATGCCAAAATTGTCACTTGCCTTCTTGAACTAGAAAATTATTGTAATTTTTGATAATGTATTTTTATATCATATGTCATGTACTGTACTAGTGACGCAACGAATGTGAATACTTACAATAAATATTCGTATTCGTAAATTAGCGTTTTACCGAATATTACAATGGTATTCAAACGAACAATACTTGTTCTGCATTACGATATTCATATCTCTTAGGGTTGAATTAATAAAGATCATTAGACGTTATCATACTTAAATATCTGTATTATCAGATTTTTTTTACTAACCGAAATACCTAAGATGCTCTAATATTACACAGAGAAGGGCCCTAAAACCAACACCTCTGGGAATCCTGTCTGGTGTGGGCCAATGACTGAGAATATCTAAGTATCCAAATGTGTCCGGGAATGCTAAGCAATGACAATTTTTTTTATAAGTACTTAAAATTAATAGATACCTAAATACGAAAAAAAACAGTTGAATTTAATTCTATATGAAAATGAGTGCTTTTTGTTATGTCGCATAGCGTAGTCGCGTGAAAAAACGAACTACACTCTCTTAAAATACACTTCAAACGCACGAAGACAGATCGAACCTCCGCGGGATCCGGTACTATAACAATTTTCCGTAACTAGATGGATCGCGAGAGCAAGTGACACAGCCTTCCCCTTCGACGGTTAGATTTACACTGAGCTCGCAGCCCGGGCACGGCCGCGCTCGCGGAAATTCAGTTTTTTTGATGCTTTATTTGACCGAATTTCCATTTTACTAACTTTTAAACAATACGATTAAAGATCAATGAATTGTCAATGATCTTGCGAAAGAGCCGTGTAAATATCACTTGTAGTTTAGAAGCCTTAGGGAATTGAAAATTGAAAACGACCCTATTTCAACATTATTTTTTCCATAGTAATTATTGCTTTAAAAAAAAATCCAACTATATTTTTTTAGAAGAAATAGTCTAAAATAACATATTTTTTTCAGATTTTTCCGTTGGCTCGATTACGAGCCTTAGGACTTTAAAAATCACCATTCCACGTACGGAGTCGCCTTAAAAGGAGGATTCGACGACATATTACCTGTATTAAATTGAGAATCGGTCCACAATTGGCGAAGTAAACGCGTAACATACATACAAAAAAACACATACAGTCGAATTGAGAACCTCCTCCTTTCTTGAAAACGGTTAAAAACCCTATATTACAATAAAGTATATTGTGTTATTTTGTTAAGGTTAACAGTAGGAGATATGCGGTTTATGTCAAGTAACCAAACATTTGCCCTGTAGATGAGTAGAAAATATTATAAGTGTATAAGAAGTGTCGGTAACAATTTAATTAAAATTCGTTTTTTATGAAAGATCTCTTCATATAAAAATATTGAAATAAAAAAGGCTGTAACTACTAGACAATGAAAAGTTAATAGTACGATTATTTTCTTCAGAATAAACATGTGGTCGTGGTTAAATTTAGATTTGAGTTTTGTTTATTTTTTGAGTCAAATATTGTTACAAATTGTTTGAAATGAAATGTAATAATTTATTCAGTAAGTAGGCCACAAGGGCACTTTTACAAGTCAGATTGTGAATTCGCCGGCATTTCTCAAGAGAAGACCGCTGATGAGAAGGAAGCCGAAAGAAACTCGTAAGACATTATTTCATAAATAAATTTTAACCTAGTTTAACATAAAAGTAACGGTTCCATATTGGGTTGCATAAATTTTAAAGCCATAATGTCGATGTTGCATAACCAGCAAAAACAAGACAAAAGTGTCATAATAGTTCTTGCGCATAAGGCGTATAGTCATTAATTGATCGGCATAAATTTTATGACCGTAATGTTTTTACGTAAGGAATGTCATATAATTTTGGAGCATATCAACCTGAATCGAAATCATTAATCGTCATAATGTTATTTTTAAGCATATCGTGCATTGGCGCATACCTAATACTGAATAACATAAATATTAATCTCAAAATGTTTTTATATCAACATCATACTGCTTTTCTGGCAGCAGTTCATTTCTGGGGTCGCAGTTCTTTCAAACCTAACCTAACCTACTTTTCTGACCGATGTTCGTATTTATAGGTTCACAGTTCTAACTCAACCTAACCTACAACCAAGAGGTCAGTGTGGAGAAGGATTTCTTTAAGGAGCCCCCTTGTGGGGGGCTTCGCCCCCTCGTCCCCCGTTCTTGTTTTTCTGCTCATGTAAGTTTTGTATTATTATGACATTCAATAAAATGAACAAATTTGAAATTTTGTGCCATACTAAATTATGCTTATGAAAAACCTGCCAAACAACAATTATGACGTATAATAACATGTATGAGGAAAGCCATTATGCAAAATGTCAAGACAATCAAATTTGTGACAAGAATTTTTATTCCAGTAGAGGTGATCCCAAAAGTAACAGCTGAAACTGAAATAATAGAAATCAACTAAAGTTATAGAAATAAGAAAGTTCCACCACATACACCATTACCTAAAAACACACATGTACCAAACTCACAATAGAAAGCAAACAGGCAAGTAACGCTACCAAGTAAAAAAAAAATCCAAAGCGTCTTAGGTAGCTCATAATTTTAATAAGAGCCCGCTTTCATAGGCCGGCTCCGATCTTGATAGCGGGCGTTCGTGTGAATGGCCTACGTTGGCTTATTGTTGCCTCACGCATCGGGGACCGCGATTATATGCAAATGAGATGTCATAACACGTGAATAATTACTGGCCACCGCGAGTCGCCCTTTCGGGCTGCCCGCACAAATTGGATTTACGTGAAATGCAAGTTTTGCTCGCTACACGACAATGATGTATGTATTTGGTTTGATATGACGTCGATTGTATTAAATGCGTTGATGTTCGTTAGTCGATTGTTTTGCTTCGATATTAACCATAAATATAACACATATATGCAATACATGCCAAGTACTTACGTGTCAATAAGATGTAGCGCATAATACATGTTCTTAGCCCATGCATTACATCTATTTGCTTAAAGTTCCCTTCTGGTTTACTAGTTGGAAAATTTCAATTTGCCCTGGCTAATAGGCACCAAAAGCAATATAAGGTACAAATCGTGTTATGAAAAATACCTAATAAAAACATGAATTAATTCGACATTACTTACTATCGTATTTAGTTGTCCATCAGAGCTCACGGTCACTCCCTATGAAAATTCGCCACCATTCACTAAATTTTAAATCTTTGGATTTATACATAACATATACTAAACATAAACTTGAAAAACTCATTACAATATAATTGGCAACGTTGTTAACGTCATACCTACTTACGCTACATCACTGTTTCTAAATTTCCCCAATGTATTTAAATATCACGTAAATTTTTACATAGTCGCCACACTTTCCACGTAGCGGGGAAATTGCGAGCAACGTCGGGGGGCAGCGTGACCAAGCATGCTGCGTTAAGGGGCGCCCGGGTCGTTATGCTAATACGTGTCCATTCCGCCAACCTCATTAAC
The DNA here is from genome assembly GCA_947623375.1 of Apotomis capreana. Classification (NCBI taxonomy): domain Eukaryota; kingdom Metazoa; phylum Arthropoda; class Insecta; order Lepidoptera; family Tortricidae; genus Apotomis; species Apotomis capreana. Next base: position 9,532,321 of record OX392503.1, on the reverse strand, counting down.
AAATCCACTGGCACCACCAAAACTACACACTGAGCAAACTTTCTAAGGCACAAAACAGGTTGGGACAAGTCAGGTATTTAAATCTTTTCACGATTCAACAACTGAAAAGGCCTGCGTGTCTGCCCGTAGTCGCGATATCGGGAAAATGGACGGTTGACTACGTTTATGGCTTACCCGCTGGTGCTTAGAGTTAAGGTGAATAGTTGCCCTCGTAAATACTGCCTCCGATAACGCCTGGGGTTATTTTCTTAACAACGCGGGTTAAGTGTCGCGGATCTTGAGTAAACTCTTTCAGAGTTATAGCAACTTGTTTACCTAGTTGATCGGTTGACCTTTGTGATGTTCTAAGATAAATAATGTTCGGCAAAGTTGTATCCGTGTGGTTTTTGACCCAACGAGCGAAGTGGCTCCTTTTTAACTAGGCTTAAAATTATTTTGTACGTGCGAATTCCGAATGCACTGATTTCCGACTGTTCTCGCTGACAGGTCGCGTTTCTCATCCAAATCTGATTTTTTTGTGAGAAAGTTCGATATTTAATTTAAAAAACAATTACCATTCAATTTTTAGATTTTTTTCAAAATCGCGATATAGGTGATATAGGTGTTTAAAACGTAAAATAATACACATTTCAGCCAGGTCAAAAAATGTTCGCGAGGATAAACGCTCACAGAGCCACTAGTATTTAGTAGCGCACTAGTTTTTGTAGCGCTTCTACTGGACTTGGATTCAAGCAAATCAGATGAAATAAAATAGCCGTGATGATGAGCCCTTCTCAGCCAGTTTCCTATTTGCGTAGTCGGGTAAAAGACAAAAGTGAGATCACTCAAGTAAGGAGTGGGATACAGGCCCAGAAGCGCCAGCGACGAAATGGTAGTCAACTCAATGACGTTATTTAAAAAAAATATATTTTGGATGACATAATTTTAACCAAAGTTTAAAAACTGGTAACTTTTCTAGCCCATCCTGAATATACGAGTAGTCTAAGATACGAATTGACCCGTTTGTTTGATTAAGGAATGTTATATCAAATTAACCGCTGTGTTATTGCAGACACGATGATATAGAGTTTTCTGCAAAAAGTCGAGCATTAATGACGGTTACAGGAAAAAAATATGCGAATGAAAACTTGCAAGAAACAGGTCCAGGGCGCATGACCCAGTAGGCACTACTTTGAGATATCGCTAAATAAGTGATGTCTCAGGTATATCTCAGCTATAGGTAACGCCCTGTAACTGTAACTGTTATTTAAACGCGATGTTAGCTAAATATTCGAGTTGCACAAAGTTACATTTCACATGATATCTATAAATGAGGCGCAAACATAACTTAACCAGGTTGGCACAGTGGCGATATACTAGGTATATCTCTAATTCGGAGATCTCTGTGAGATATCAGAGAGATATTGTTTTTCAATATTTATAAAACAATAGCTTGGCCAGGATTTTTTTAGGTAACCTAATTCGCTATATTATTTTAACATGTACTTGAAACAGATGGGTGATGGCTGTTTCTAATGCGTATTGCCTACTAGAAATGCAAGCCAACCAAAAGAACAAAAAGATATGCTGAAATCTACGAATAGTGTATTAAAATTATAATCGAGTATAAAGTTAAATGTTATAATTTTCCCACGCTTCATAAATCATCATCAACAGTAAGATATACGAGTAGCTACTTTTGTTTGTTTCTTAACGCAAAGAGTAGGTACTATACAATGGAAGAGTATTAAGTCTAATATATCTGTACGCATTGTCATTGAGCCGCTGTTTTGTATTAACATAATGAAGGATACCGACCTTGCATCGTACAAAGCACATATCTCGAGGAATATATTTTACTTACCCCATGTAATTTACTCACTGTAAGGCTAAAACCGCAAACCACGGGTATACGGGACTTCCGTAGGTTTGTTGTGATTTCAATTGTTTCCAGCATTGTAAGTTCTTTCATGACTCCATCATTACTTTAAAGTAGCAAAGCCAAAGAGTGTTTTTCAAAAGATATCGATCGACTTAACCTTGAAGTTGTGTCGTAAAGGATTTAAGTTACCTTTCACATCGTTCATGTGAAATAATTTTGAACCATTTGTGAGCTATTGTTCACATGCAAATGCATTCAATGCTGTTAACCGCCTATTACTGCGTATTGTGTGCTGAGCTGGGCCTAAGTTACTAATTAATTGGAGTTTAATCCTAATCTAAAACACGTATCCATTTCTGAAGACAATAGAAGTTTCCTCCATTGTGTAGCGGGCGACGTTATGCGGAACCCACATGTAATTTAAAAACCGCTAATCAGCCCGTCTCACACTATGCTTTTTACGACACAAAAGTCGAAAAAAGCGGTGCGAGATGAAGCCTTTGTGGTTACGGAGTTTCTGTAATTAGGGTATTTAATAGCGTAATAGCGTAACGGTCCCAATTCGGACCCATTGTGTTTTTATAAGGCGATTATGCGCCTCGGTTTCGTATTCAGGAATCACTAATGAGCGCGTCATTTTATCCGACAATACGATGTCGTTTTGATTGCACGTCGAAGATTAATAAGATGTCTAGCTTTTAATTAATGGGAACTTATCATAAATTATACTCATCTGCGAAATTAAATATTTGTTGTTCGAATGTAGCAAAAAAATACGGCGCTCGTTTGAAAACATATGCATGATAAGTAAATCTTTTTGATTGACGTCGTTTTCTCTAATCATTCATACACACTTATGTATCGACGTGTACCACTTATGAAGCGACAAAAATACGAAAAAGCCACTTAGATGTAAATATAATTCTGATATAATCCAAACTCTAGGCTCTGATGGAAATACTGTTAATCCTAGATTGACGAAAATGTACCTATTTACTTATATTATTAGAATTCTATAAATTCTATTTTTAATCAGTTTTCTATATTGTGCTCACACCGTCAGCCGTATAGCGCTATCTGTTGGCAAACATTTAGTTTGTCCGGCCATCACGCCGAAACGGCTAGACGAATTTTTACATTTTTGATACAGGAACATTCAAAGATTCATTTTCACCCGACTAATACGGTAATGAAAAAAGTTTACGCGGACGTTGAGGGCACTTTATAGTATAAAATATATCAATGGAACAAACAATCTGCCCATCTTCATTTAAATAAACGATGCCCATTTTACCCAATTTGATCATAAACATACTAATATCAAAAAACAGTACAAATCGCGCATTCACATGCAACCGAAACAGTCGCAGCGCACCGAAAACCAGGGGCGTTCATTTGGAAGGTTTTTGCGGAATGCCGGACATATTCCGAAAGCAGGTGTGGTCGAACCGAGGCCCGCTCTCGACGCTAATGAACACAATGAAGACATATAGAAGACATCCTACGAGTATATCCGGCGTTGATCGATTGATTTACTCGTTGCCACCGCGTTCGAGCTTTTTGTATTCGAATGTCGCTTGTTATTTGCATATCGGAGTTGCGGAGGGACGAATTTTAAACAAGACGAACGATGGCAGGCGCAGCGCGCTAAATGACTGTGACATCGCATTCTAAGGAACGAAACCCCTACTGCATAGGATACAAGCACCTGAATTAAACATTTTCGCCCCCTTTGACTTCCATGCCTGTCTGTAAATCGTGGTTATAAGGAAGGGAAATGGATTTGCATATGACGAAACTATTCAGCTATTAATTCAGTTTCGTATACAATGGGCGATTACTGATAGCCGTTGGTATTATACAAGATAACGTCTCGAACATGATATCTCTATCTTGGATATAATTAATGGTGTCTGTGGCAGTTTTATGACGAAGACAAGGCTACCGACGTTACACGTAAATGTTACTGTTTCATCAATGATACCATTCGAAAAGATAAAATCGAACAATGATTCGTGTACTTATTAGACTTTTGCGAGTTTCTCAACTCCACTAAATTTACATTATCGTCCGATCAGTGCCATTTGTGATGATTTCAATACTATGCAAGATTTATATTTTTAAACATTACAAAATATTAATTAAACGGCTAAATGTAAGTTAAGCTATCGCAGTGAGAGGGTTCTTTAGCATTTACTTAATATAAATCAGCAAGTCAGCAAGTGTCGTACTCGTACTAGTTTGCACGTAATCTTAATGGCATCGCATACAAATAAAGGTGAAGATTATTCATAATTCAATATTTTGTTTTATCTTACTCGTATAACTACAAATTAAGCGTTTTCGTACGTTTTCTTTCATTTGTACTACAAGACTGCCACTTATTTGGGAATACAGACGGATGATCAACGAAAGAATCCTATAAGGTTTTCCTTTTGAGGTACAGAATCCTAAAAACTACCTTAACGAGATGCATTTTATTTTTAAGGGAACGAGTATGCTCACCTGAACTTACACGAAACTTATTTAATTACGTTTGGCAGGGACATGTCAATTTCACAATAAATTGAATAATAACGCAAACTTTCTAGTCACATTTAAAAACATACGTTCAATCATCATCATCAATCTGTTGCAGTCCACTACCTACTGCACATACGTCTCTCCAAGTGTGATCCTCAACTACTCTTCTAGGCTGCCCACCCACGAATATCATCACTCCATAATGCCTGAAGATTATCCTATGTTTATTTTGCTAGTGCGCGGTCTCCACTTGAGAAAACTTTCGCCCTATCGGTTGAAAGTTGAAGAACTGATTCTCCGGTAGAGCTACAGAAAATGTTTTGCGAGAACTCCTCGAGGCATGGCACATGAGTGTGGTGAAATTGTTCTTCAAGAAAGGTGATAAAATTGCTTGCTTGCCACCGTCGTAGTATAAAAAAAAAATAAAGAACCTTACGACCAATTTCACTCACGAGTCACTCATCAATTTTGTGAGAAGATTAATAGTAATAGACTAGGTAGTTGACTTATGCTAAATTGTATTAAACTAATGTTATTTCGTATAGTATTTAGCATAGGAAACCTAAATAATTATTTTTCAGTTCATAAAAGTAGAAGATGGCTAAAAAAGTTAAATTTAAAAATATGGTTTTCAACGCTGTTCGCCGTTTTCGCCCATGATAGTGACGTCACCGGTCCCGTAAAGAAAACTGAAGGTCTACTTCAATGTTCGAAATTAGCTCGATCTCCTGTTAAAGTATATTTGAGTGAGCCGGACGGCACTATACGACGGTCGAATTTCGAACATCTGAGTAGCCCTTCTGTTTATTTACTGTGTATTCTACGTCACGCCACAGATACACTAAAGGCAAAAATGGCGGACGGCGTTTTTGGTTGTTCAATATTTTCCATTAATAAAATTTAGCCTTGTAGCTCTCACAAAAATACAATACGTATTTTTAGAGCTAGTAAGATCATTATTAACCATTTCAAAAATGAGTCAACTAGCCTATTTCAGCCGGTGCAATCCGGGTGTGGAGGAGGATACGGCACCCATAGTCCACTCCACACAGTGCGGCAGATTAAAATATTTATTGAAATACAGAAGTATAATCACAGTGTAATGACGGAACCTGATTATCTCGCTTTTGTACACTATGAAAAGGCATTTGATTTCATCGAAGCGATGGTAGATTGACATTATTATTGTAAAAAACAATATATAAGTAAGTTTTTTTCAACGTAGAAGAGCCTGGTTAAATTTTATTTTATATATTTGTTCTACAGGTCGCATTTTCAGCTGACTTTCGTGAAATTGTGTGATAGATTTTTGTCCAGCCAGTATTTCCGTTTTTTAAATGGGAAAACAAATACTGTTCAGCTTTTTTAAAAAAGACGTAAGATCCTCAGCTCACAGAGATACTGGTATAGTTGGATTTATCTAAGCTGAGCTAATCCACTTAAGAACTGAATACCATTGAACAAACCACAACTGGTAAACCGCAAATTAAGATAACGAGCTCGTAGTAAAAGCAGATTGTAACCACCTTGGAAGGTTAATATAGATTATCGACTCTATTTTCTTGGACGTTATACTACAAAATGCACTAACAGAATAATGGTGATCATAACTTTTTGGAATTTTACAACCGTCCGACGCTGCTCAAGAACGTATTCTCTTGAAAAAGGACTATGATCTCTCGTCAACAAACATTTTAAACCTATTCAACAAGGAATAAGGCTGAAAATTCAATATCCACGCAATGTAGTTCTAACCTTTTTTTGTAAGTAACTGGTTGGCGCCAGGTTCGCCTTTATGAGAACAAAAGCAGATAGGATTGTATTAGACACAATGCTATTGTGAATGCAGGTAGGTGGATTAGCTCAGCTTGGATTACTTTAACTATAATAAACATGGTATAAGAAACCAAGGTATGGTACTCCGGCTAGTGACAATGATGTATACCGCTTTATAGTAAGAAAATAAATATAAGTAAAAAATATATTTGCCGCAAGTCATACAAAAAATAATAATTACGCATTTATGCATGAAAATTGTCATGTTCTTTGACTAAATTTTATTTTGTCGTAATAATTGATTAAAACACCCACGATTTTATGAGATGCATACAGGTAACAACGGAATCGGGAGTATTATAATACACTGGCAACACAGAAACGGATTGACAGAACCAACCAATCAATCATAGCGTGATGTCGCAAGTGTCCGCTGCCATACCTTGTTTTCTTATACCATGTTAATAAAATAGTTACTCTTAAAATTGTGGTTCTTAAACTGCAAACAAGTCGAAATTTGCACGTATTAACCTTGTACAAATAATAATTTTATAACTTAGATCATCGTACTATGATGGACAGTTTTAGTACAAACAACGAATTATGATCTAAATAATAAACGCCATAATGAAGCACTTGAGTGACAGCGACAGCAGTTCGTGTCAACATCTGATATAGTGCAGTCAATTGTTCGAAGTGCACTTCGTTGTCGCGGCTATCTTCGCAATTTGCTGCGATGGGGATATGCCATGAAGGCAAATGATGCTTATTGCTTGTTACAGTGCCATTGCAGACAATATGTGAAAAACGTTTACTTGCATTTGAAAACGTTTGTTGAGAATTAATTTTACCATGGACTAACCATTCGGTTAGTAAACTGTTAGAGAAATGGTAGTTGAAATTCAGTTGAAAGTTCTAAATGCGCTATTTTATTTTAGATTCTTGCTATTTATCCGTTTTAAGGAGGAGAAATGGGGGCATGAATTGTAGTATAGTAATTTGGACGTATTTTGATTTATTGCTTTAAATCACGTGCGTCTACTAAACACAGTCTACGAATATTATAACAAAGAAATACCTAGGTACACATATCATAATCATAAGGGATGTATAAGACGTCATTGGAAATGTTCGTTACGGTATAATAATACATTTTTATTTAAAACATTATAAGTAATTGGGCCGATTTGTATCAACACTCATCACCAAACATCTGTACAACAATGCAACTGAAAGATATTATGTAAATTAATCACCAAGGCGATTAAAAGGGACTCGTCCCCTAGTTAGCGAAGGGTTACTAAACTTTTTTTTATCAGATCGGCGGTGACTATCGGAATTTGTTCGATCGATGATACTGCCGGCAAAAAGTCCCCTCATGCAAAACGCTTTCATAAATTAGCTACTAATTTAATGTACTATTTAGCAGTACTTAACAAGCATTATCATGAAATTAGGATTTATAATGATCATTACGCTCGCTTTATTGATAGTCTAGAGACTCGGTTGTGCGTGTGCGTCTTATCATTTAGATAATATTATAACAAGTTTTCTGTGATATTTATTATAATTAGTTACCTACAGGAAAAATAGTTTCATAATTTTCTAGAATCGTAATTTTTTGCATTCTTTAGCTCGGATAATCCGTGGAAGAATTTGGGAACACCTTCAAGTTCTTAATAAGCGGAGTAAAAAAATACTACAAGCTTTTATAGAACATGATTTCCATCGGCTTGTCTTAATTCAAAGAACTTGCCTACAGTGGCTAAAGCAGAATTGCTGATTTTCTCAATTACGTTTTTAAGATGGAAAATGCAAATGTATAACTCAATTGTCATCAAAAATGTCCGTCGTTTCACTAAAAAAACATTATTTCAGTTAAGTAAAAGTAACCCATTTTAAAACCAAAATAGTACAAAAACGTAAAAAGCCCCCATTAATTATGATAAAATTTATAAGTTCAACCCTTTGCCGATTAAATTTGAATACATCGGGAGACTAACTCGGTTCTGACAAGCTGCTAATCATATTCGATGCACCTTGCGCCGACGCCGGCCAGTTAGAATTTCAAATCTACTCCCAAGGCGCATGATAATTTGAAGGGCCGCGGATCAAAAACAATCTGACTAAAACAATACCGACAGGTGTCTGCGTTGGCTGCGGGTAATTGATTACTGGGGTTAAAGTATAAGGACGTGTAGAGTTTCTATCGTAAGAAGTCTAAGAGTAGGTACGAGGCTCTCCTTATGCCACAAAAAAGGTAAAATTTGCTTGTCTTACGAGAATCGAACCAGCTAAAAATTTAAAACATAAGTACAAATAATAGTAGGCTAAAATCTAATAACCATTTCTTTTATTTTATTTTATAAGATATGCTGCAAAATTCACTAATGTGCTGCTTGGGATATTACTATATATTACTATTATTACTATTACTATCCATCCATCCATACTAATCCATACTAATATTATAAATGCGAAAGTGTGTCTGTCTGTCTGTCTGTCTGTTACCTCTTCACGCTTAAACCGCTGAATCGATTTTGATGAAATTTGGCATGGAGATAGTTTAAGATCCGAGGAAGGACATAGGATAGTTTTCATCGTGAAAATTATCCCTAAAAAGATTGAAAAGTGAGTAAGTAATTCATGATGACATTGATGACTCTGTAGGGAATGTAATTATAAGACCAAAAGCACAATTACTCTTACATTTGCTTAGGCGCTTTTAATAATCCCTTTTATTAATTAAGGTGATTATAGGTGGATATGGATATCTATCGTGTTGTACGAGGTTGCTTCCATACTTCCAAGTTCCACGCGGACGTAGTCTCGGGCAAAAGCTAGATATAATTTCAATACGCGTTAAAGCTCTATTTTACATATGCATATGTAACTAAATATGTTGTGTATGAGTCCGTCTTCAATAGCTTCTAATCTTGATTACTCTAACAATTAACAGTCAAAATTCCATTACAACGTGTAACGGATTAAAACGAAATATATGCTAAATATAGAAGGGTGGAGTGTTTACTCCGGTGCTATTAAACGACCATTACTCGTCGGCGCAGGCGCCCGCCCCGTGACAATCACCTTCCACATCTAATACTTAACCCACAAACATTCTCCAAGCGTTACTTCAAACTTCTACACCACTTTACTTTGACACCTTCCCCCGACAAAACACCTCAATACGAAAGACCTTATTACACTGGACGGATGAACGTAATTAAAATTGTATATAACGTTCTAAAGAAAGGCATTTATTGATGCAAGATATCAGATAAGCGCGCAACGGCCAGTAGCCATTGTTTTAACATGTGATGTGAAAATGCGGTACCTCGACATGTTCCAATTTGACGGTATGTGTAATTTGATTTTAATTAGTCGCTGCGGTACGAGAAATGAATTTATAATAACTCTTTCTCTGGTAGCTCATAAAATGGAAACCACGAGAAAATATTTCAATTTGAAATTGCGTGCGTACCTACCTACCTATATGTATAGCTATCGGAAAATAAGTAGACGATATGAGCCTGATTTGATTGACATTGACATTTAGCCATTTGAGCGATGTTTCTGGCATATTCTTTCACCATGATATGGCCAATCAATGCAGGAAAGGATGTCGATTTCTGCTATTTGAGTAACCAATTTATTCAAAACTTTTTACATGGCAATAATAATAAAAAAATAAATTAAATTTAAAAAACCCCCGACATGACGACCAATAAAAAGAAAGAAATAAAATCTACGAAATGTGCCTATACAATGAACAGTAGAAAAAGAATCCAAGCTTCGTTGCGTTCGGGGGACCGCTAAGTACCTAAATGAAATGAAATATATTTTTCAACGCAGAATTGCATGTACCTATGCATTTGGGCTTCCCACTTTACGATTTTCAGTACATTGCATTTCATTTCCTTAGCGGTCCCCCGACGCAACGAAGCTTGGATTCTTTTTCTACTGTTCATTGTATAGGCACATTTCGTAGATTTTATTTCTTTCTTTTTATTGGTTGTCATGTCGGGGGTTTTTTAAATTTAAAATTTTATTTTTATTTCATATTTTTTAAACCAACAGAAGTTTTGTCCCGGAATTTTCTTCTTTTGACACTATTTTTGTTTTACACAGTTTAAGGTCCAGGGTTTCTAATCTTTCGTCGAGCTTGATCCTTGATTATATGTAGGTACAACAGGATCCCAAGCCAGTGGTAATGGATGCCGTCTTCTCTAAGTTTGAAGTTAGGATATATTTTGATTTCAATAGCCTTAAGCAACATTCTGGGAAAAAATCGTTAAAGTCAGACTATTTAGTTAATGCTTATAATAGCAAAATGGCGAAGTTATGAGTCAAGACAATCAAAATACATATATACTTTAAATGCACTGCATGAATCGCAAGAACCTGCTACTTATGGCCTAAAACAGAACCAGGTTTCTATTCTACAGGATCCAAATACGGTACGGGTGGCTTACTTAGCTCCATAAAAATTGCAGTTGGTGCTAGGTAACCTGACTTAGTTTTGAGAGACCTAATCATCGATACCCATGGGATAAACATTCCCACTTTTGTTACGTGTAGCGAAGATACACAAAAAATTGTTTTTAAAAATTTATTCAACCACTATGTCTCTGAGCTAAGCTGTGGACAGAATGACACAAACTACAAAATCCTAAAAAGCTGTTATTCACTTAGGTACTTTTGCGAAAGCTTACGTGTCATTTAGTCGCGTTAAAATCTTGCAGGGTGTTGCTATTTGTGACCTCAATCAAAGGAACCTGTTCAATAGTCCTAATAACAATTCAGCTTCAGCAGAATTCCGGAATTTAAAAATAGTGACGCAGTACTGTGACAGAAATTATAATGAGTTATTTTCGTTACAAAAGTTTTTTGAGACTCGGTTTTATTATTGACTGTACTTTCTTAGAAAAATGTTAATTGCTCATCAAGAACAATCAGACGAGCCCAAACACCACGGGTTTATCTTGTGCTGTTTAGGAGTTCCTACGGCCATCTTCAGCTCCAAGGTACCAAATTATCAAATCAAATCAAATCAAATCATTTTATTGCAATTCATGTTGTACATTAAGGGTCTTAAATACTAGTAAAGTCCAAAACATGAGCCTACTGTTATTGTACTGTCAAAAATTTATTCCTAATCTGTTGATTACGCTAATAAAACTTAACATTTAACCAACATTAGAAATTCTTGGCTTTTTCTTTAGATCCTTTCACAACTAGCTGCTCATCATGAGACCTTTATTTATTGAGTGATATAGAAAATGCTAAAACAACCTAACATTTAACCAAAATTTGGAATCCTTAGCTTCAATATTGGCTGAGATCCATTAACAACTACCTGGTCATCATGAGACCCTCAATTAGTGAGTCATAAAGAAAATGCTAATAAGACTTAACATTTAGCCAATATTTCGAATTATTGACTTCATTATTGGCTGAGATCTCGTCACTTGTTCCAATTAAAGCTGAATATCTTGGAAACTACTGGTCCTATTTCCATCAAACATAGCTAAGAACCATCTCGACGGAAAAGTCTTTCGATTAAAAAAAACCGCACTTAAATTGGTCCATCCGCTTGGGCGCTACGATGCCACAGACAGACACACAGATACACATGTTAAACTTATAACACCCCTCTTTTTTCGTCGGGGGTTAATAAGTACTTAAAATAAAACTAAACCTAAAAATTAAACTAAACTCGAACATAATAAAGTAATATTTGAGTTACTTTAAGGTTAGTTTCAGTGACGTCGACAAGTTTTTCCACTTTGCTGGGAATGTGATGAACAGACCACTGAAAACATCATCAAACGCTACCCACTTCACTGACGCTGGACCTGCTGAAGACCTGCATGATGTGACTCCTGACGCAGCCTACTTAGCAGTCTTAAAGTTATTTGATTGCTTCCTGTATTAATATTTGTTATACTGAATCAACAAGTTAACCTTTATAAGATGAAAAATAGCAAATCGCTACTTGTATTATCTCATTAGAAATGTTGAACTCGACACTGCAAAATGTTCTAAGGTCGGAACGGAACATATGTAATTTTGGCGTATATATGAACACTTTTACATTGTATACACAATCAATTGTACTCGTTCAATGCGCGTCTACCTGCTAATTGTCCTATTCCTACGTTCGGGGCTATTGTGAACCCAGGCCCAGAGCGCAGCCAATGGGGGCGGCAATAAACGACTAATTGCATTGCGCGGGGCATGCTCGCCAATGAGTAAGCATTAGGGGCCGATTACATAGCCGTATATAGCGGTAGGTGTATACGATAAGACTTGAGACCAGGATATAAACGAATGGGAGTAACTCTGTTAAAACATTGGTAAATTGGTACATTATTTATTTTTTGGTAATATGACTAAAGTGTAAATGTACCTAATCCTTACTATTATACGTGGGGTCGTGATTTTAGGAAAAATCTGAACAGCGCTATACTTACGAGTAGCTACAGCGGATTTATATGGGCGCGTGGTTCCGCTCATCGCGCTGAAACGGTTGAACGGATTTTAACCAATTTTGTTGCCGGGATAACTGTAGGTACTTACATCCAAAGATGAAAAAATAGGAAGGTATACTTATTTCAAAGTTTTATGGGGACATGTGCGGACACCACGTCATATGTAACAAAAATGTCATAAAATGCTCCCCAATGAGTATAGGCATTAGGGAACGATTACATAACCATATATATACAAATAGATGTATATTACACAGCTTAAGAACGTTACAAAGGGTACCTAGGGGTCAACTTCTATACCATAATAAAATTGAAAACCAAAATATTAATCGCGGAAACCGAAGAAAATAAAAATATTCAGTTCGGTTTGTTTGTATAAGTACTTACTTATTTTATCCGTATCTATCCTTAGCTCAGCATGCCAAAACGGCTAGACACCTTCCCACTACGGAAGCGACTTTGTTTTATACCTACTATGTAGTGATTTACATCTAGTTGACGATCTGCAGTTTTTTTATTAAAGTAATAAATAGGCAAGCACGTGGCAAGCACATTACGCTACGCTTGGGTTGATACTACGCTTTAAGCACGAGGGAGTCACTTAGCAACTACCTAAGTGCTGTGATCAACTGCTGTTGAACCTGTTTATGCGAGTAAACTGCGGTCTATGTACTAATCAGTAGGTAGGTTATATTTACGTCTGTAATGAACACTTCGCTTAGGTATTTGTTTCTCTCATAGAACTTATCGGTATGGTAAGTACATACAGACCTAATTTAACTTTTTATCTAAATCAACGGAAACATTTTTTTTATACTACGACGGTGGCAAACAAGTATGTGGCCCGCCTGATGTTAAGCAGTTACCGCCGTCTATGAACGCTTGCAACGCCAGGAGCATCACACGCGCGCTGCCGACCCTTTAAGAACCTATTTACTCCCCTCTTGAAGAACCGCATACTGTAGCCCCCGGGGAAAACCTCGGCAGGGAGCTCATTCCACATGCGAAGCGTTCGCGGTAGGAAGCTCCTCTGGAACCGGACAGTTCTCGACCATTTAGGCTCTAGCATGTGAGGATGAACACCCTGCCGATGGTGAGCAGTGCGGTGGTAGAAGGTAGTCGTGGGCATCATGTCAAACAATTCCTCAGACCACATCCCATTATAAAGACGGTAGAACACACACACAAGGAGGCAAAGTCTCAACAATTCTTATTATCACAATAAAAAGCTTCAAAATAGTCCTTTTTGGGTTGCCTTACCCTAGTTATTAAAAAGTTCCGATTATTCCTCATGGATCACTTTCGATACTGGCAAGAATATTTTGTGATGACTGATGAGAATAACTTGCTTAACAACCTCAAAAGACATCCCACTGTTATCTGTGGACTTCGTCATCGATTTCACTTTAGTGTATGGAAAGAAATGAATAAGTTTAAATGGAAATCCCCTAAAATCATTACGTGTGCTTATGACAACTAAAAAGTTCTAACTATTTTTATATGCATTGCATTAAATATAAATCTTGATTTGGCAAGAATAACACACGTAGGTACTCGCGCGTCGAGTAAAACCATTATAGTATTTATTAAGCCAGTACCTCCTGCGAGTTTTGAATCGCCGTTTATTGACAATTAATAATAAGTACCTTATTGAGAGTTAGGGGACGATTCCTAGCGGAACTTTAGGGATGAATGTGACACGATGCGCTTGTTTGAACTATCTAATAAGCAGGAGAGAAATAAATTAAAAGGCACAGAATTTATTTTATAAGGGCCATGGCTATTAGATAGGTACGTATAATTTGCAATCTATGCAAGCAAACTATAATAAAATATTTAATGTCATGTTTTATTTCCTGTCCTTTATCGACTATTAGTAGTAATGGAAGAATAAATATTATCGTTGCACGTGGATTGAAATTACATAATATTTATGGAGACAATTATCACTTACTAATTATTAACAACAGTCGTTATAACACTGTTAAGCTTATTTGCGTATTTGCGATTTCCTGTGTCGTTTTGTGTTATTTTTTCAGCATGTTAAGAGGGGGACACCTTTAGCGTACAACAAGGCTGCAAGCACTTCGCGACGTTGTTTACATAATTAGTTTTCAATTCATTAAAGTCAATTTACTGTGTCCTCCGTATACTTAAAGTGTGAGAGTCAGAATGGCGGGTGTACCATCACGGATTTGTAAAACAATTATACCAAAAAAATGTACTCAAAATGTACTATTTTGTACCAACTTTAAAAAAAATTGTACCTCTCCGTACAAAAAGTTATTACAATGTTTAGGTACACCCGCCATTCTGACTGTCAGGATGGCGGGTGTATCGCTGTTTACCATGAAGCCCTTGTTTATTGAGAAATGTTATTACTCTGAAAAAATGTACCAAAATTGTACTCCAAGATACAGTTAAAATATTTGCAATCGGATGTGTAACTTGCGAGTTATACACAAATTAAATTTTGTTCGTAGTAAGTGAAGGGCCAAGGGGAAGAACTGGGTAAGTCACATTTAGCAAAATTTTACAGTACTGAAGATTGAGGATGGCTAATCCTTTGATGGCTGTATGGCTTCAGTAATAATAAAGCAAAAAAACCGGCCAAGTGCGAGTCTGACTCGCGAACCGAGGGTTCCGTATAAACACTTATCTTAACTGGCCGGTTAAGTTTGCGCCGGATACAAATGAGGTGCAAAGTTAAGGCAACTGAGTTCTCCAAATATGATTTTCGAAATGGACAATATTTTTTATGATTTACCTACAAATGAATAGTTTTCTGAGCTTTCCCTATACTTGTAGTATAAGACGATATAACTTGTAAATTTCATTTCCAGATCAACGAAAAATACCCTATAAATTTTGAATAGGTACCTTGAGAGTGTGTGTCGAAATAAACGGTTATGCCAGGACAGGAAGTATCAAGCACCAGTCTATATCCACTAAGTATGGCAATATAACGAATTATAATGGCATATTTTTTGAAGCCGGAAGCTCTTTCTTACGGTGGCGGTTCGTAGCCGACTGCAGACAGCAACAGAAGACGACGGACGTCGGCTGCGAAGTGCGGACCGACTCCTTTACTGTAGTACCATTGGACAGTAGCATCAATTGAACTACTGACACACTTGTATATTGCTAGTTCCATCGATGGATCTAGAGACACATGTTGGTTTGAGTAACCCCTTTATTACTGTAGTGCCATTGGATAGTAACCATCAATGGAACTAGTAAGACATTTGTATATTGCTACTTTAATTACTAGACATGTTGGTTTTAGTTACATTGACCGATATTACTACGTCATGCTCCCTGGAAACCCCACTCTCTGTTTTGTGATTTATTACTGATATACACAATATGTACTGAATTAGTACATACTTAAAAAAAATTTACCTCTATAGATCGAGAGTACAATAAACTGAATTCGGAGTTGCTGTAGAACATCTCCCCAGCAAGCCCAAAATTTTAACCCTATAATATTTAAAAGAATTATCCCCTAACTTTCAACTATTAAAGAGTTGTTTTTTCCATACCAGATGCAAAACCTGAATAACTTTATAAAATCGATTTCCCTGAGATGCCATCACCAGATCTCGAAATGATAATAATGGGACCACATCAGGAGGATGCTCATTCAAATACATAAGAATTTTGAGAATCGGTCCACAAAGGAAAACCATTATAAGATCACTTCGTTGTCCGTCCGTCCGTCCGTCAAAACCCTTTATCTCGGGAACGCGTGGAAGTATCGAATTGAAATTAAAACTTAAGTCGTAATCTTAAATCAGGTCTACACTCTACAGTCCCTTAAAGGCCTTGACGCTGTGAAAAACACCAACTTCTAAGTTAACTTAAAAAAAAGATGCGGCCGTTTAAGCAGCAAAAAACGTTATTTCAAAGGGCTCCTCATTTGTATCCGGCGCAAACTTAACCGGCCAGTTAAGATAAGTGTTTGTACGGAACCCTCGGTGCGCGAGTCAGACTCGCACTTGGTCGGTTTCTTTTGCTATATTATTACTGAAGCCGTAATGCTTCAGCAATAATATGCTGGCAGTCAGCCAATCTTCAGTACTGTAAAATTTTGCTAAATGTGACTTACCCAGTTCTTCCCCTTGGCCCTTCACTTACTACGAACAAAATTTAATTTGTGTATAACTCGCAAGTTACACATCCGATTGCAAATATTTTAACTGTATTATGGAGTACAATTTTGGTACATTTTTTTAGAGTAATAACATTTCTCAATAAACAAGGGCTTCATGGTAAACAGCGATACACCCGCCATCCTGACAGTCAGAATGGCGGGTGTACCTAAACATTGTAATAACTTTTTGTACTGAGAGGTACAATTTTTTTTAAAGTTGGTACAAAATAGTACATTTTGAGTACATTTTTTTGGTATAATTGTTTTACAAATCCGTGATGGTACACCCGCCATTCTGACTCTCACCTTAAAGTAGGTAAGTACTTAATGGGAATGGATAGTTACTGACAAGTGATCGCCAAGCAAGTGATTAGGTATCAATGTGTTTTTGATATTATAACATTTGTATTGCATGTTTTTTTTTTATTTAGGTACAGTAAATTATAGGCGTACAGACGAACAGAAACGTAACCATCATATACCTACGTAAGCCCACTGAATAGCCATAAAACCGATGGTTATGACTATTCAACCAGTCTATGATATTATGGTTAACAGCATAATTTGAAAGTTTAATCAGCTATTTTATTAATTCTCGATTTCATCGGACAATTCCAGTCTGAAAATAGCAGAAAAAAGTGGACAGGCACATGTGAAGTGGCGGTGACATGTTGGAAACAGATTAACCGCCAATTTCACACGATTGTCCCGATTTTGTTTCATTTTTGCGATACAGTACCCCAAAACACTTGTGATGCCAATTCAGCTCGCTTCATCAAATCTAAGATCGATTGAACCATGATGGTCAAATGTTCATCGACTTGTAACATATTCGTGTGTAGACTTGTAGAGTGACAAGGAAGGGGGTCACAGAGGCGAGAGCGGCGCGGCGGCGTATTTCAAAGGAGACCTGTGTAAAGTATTATGCTAATTGTTTACCGTGGCGTATGTGCACCTCGCTGCAAGTATTGTGTCGAAACAGAGCAGACGCAGACGCAGCCATAGACCTAGAAAATATTGGAGCCAACAGTTCGGTTTCAAAATTTCAATTTTGTTCGTGGAAATTCTATCTTAACAAAAAAGGTTTCTTTTCCATTATCATCTAATTTCCTTTTAACCGACTTCAAAAAATGAAGAGGGTTCTCAATTGGAATATGTTTTTTTTTTTATGTTTGTTACCTCAGAACGTGAACGACTGCATGGGTGAACCGATTTAGATGATTCTATTTTTATTTACAAGTTGGTGCTTCTCGTGTGGTCCCATTTAAATTTGGTCCAGTTCTGACAAAGACTTCTATGACAAAATCATATGTGTTTTTGTATGTTCCATTTCGCTCGTTGAAGTCGGTAATTTTTTTGTGAAAAAGTGATTATATTTGAAATTTGAATCAATAAAAAGCAAAAAAGAAAAAAAAAATATATAAAAGGAAGTTCCGACTTAATAACCCGATCATGTAGAGATTAAATTTGAATCACCTTTTCAAGTCGGTGGCAAACCCCACGTACTTAAACTTACGCGGCATCTGTTTTCAGTAATAATTCAGTGATAATTTTATTAAAACTTTCGTGAGACATATAATTGAGTGGTTTTGATTCATCGCGTTATTTTTGGCTTTTCAGTTCTTTTTTTGAAGTTGGAACTTTTTTTTGATAAAAAATAATTTTTCGAGAAGAATTTTCTTCAAAAGACTATACGTTTAACTTTCGAGTTCCTAAGTAGTCACTGTTGAAATATATAGTATAGCGGATATACCCGAAAATATAACTACTTACAGCTAAAATAACCGTTAAATAATTTAAGTATATGTAAAGTATCTTTCCAAACTCGTAGGATATATAAGAAAAGCTATGAAAGTCGGCTTCTAAAAAAACTCACGCTACTATGAGACCGATATTTTAAGTATAACACTGTTCACTGTAAATAGGTCATCATCATCATTATCATCATCATCATCATCATCATCATCATCATCATCATCATCATCATCATCATCATCATATCAGCCATAGGACGTTCACTGCTGGACACAAGCCTCCTCAATAGACTTCCACATGGGCCGGATAGCAGCGGCCCGCATCCAGCGAGTCCCCGTAAGTTTACCAGTAGGTAAGTAAATAGATACAACTTTCACAGTATTAAATAAGTATGACATAACAAACGAAACCCGATAGGGCCCAATTCTGTAACCGTTCGTAATTCTAGTAGGGGAGCGACACGGAAGCCCGCTACTGTGCGAACGCATTGTGGCGGCGACAGAGTCCTCAATCGGTTATCACACTTGTTCGTCGCGGTCGCGCCGAAAGGCCTCATTGTCACCTGTCCACACATACACAAGTGGGATGCCGACAGCGAGGACACCAAATAAATGAGAGACAGAGTCGGTGAACGGGTAAAAGACGAGACTAAAACAATGTTTAGACTACAACTCCGGGTACAGGTGTTCTGATAGGTACATCCCGTTAGGCCCTCGAACGACTATGTGACGAATGACACTAACAGAATGACGACAATGATGCATTGCCATTAATGTCGTAGCCCATTTCAGTGAAGCATCTTTGAAAGGCCATTTCATTCTGAAACTGAATAGGAATCATCGTCTGAATTATTTGATGGTAAATAAAAGGCCTTTGAAACTCACTGATTCAGTAACAGTTTAATCATTCAAAACGTGAAAGCATGAGAATATATGGTGAAAAGTTTTTTGTAGGAAATTATAAATTTATATCCAGTCAATATTAACTCCAGTGATGAGGAACATCGCATGACGGCAAAAAATATGGTGACGAATCAGAAAACTATCACCAAAACATGCTACTCATTTAGCGCCAACAAGACGACACGCAGAACCGTAAAACTACCCAACTATAGTCCAATCATCTAACTATGGTCCAAAACAAAACTCGTTTATTTTTATCAAAATCCATATTCTATCAGTGAGTTAAGTTTGTTTAATTATGTTGGTCACCTTAGAGTTTATTCGTAATCATTGTCATAACATTAACGAGTAATTTTCGGATTAAATTGGACCATAGTCAAAGAATATATATACTAACGTAAAAAGAAACGACACGGACACTTGTGTGCAGTAACAGAACTCGCGGCTATGTGTGCGTGTCGTGGGGCGAGCGGGGGCGAGCGCGGGACGCGCGAGGTGGGGAAAGTCGAGCCGCGGCTCGACGACTCTAAAGGTAGACTTCCGACCATCGCGGCTTTAACGCAGCGGCCGCAGCGTCAGAGCCGCTGCGTCTGTATCGCAGCGGCTCTGACGCTAATTGGCTTCCGAGCAGCGCGACTCCGAAGTCAGTTCCAGTTATATTACGGTAGTGCATTTGTGTTCTTATATCAAAATGAACCGATAAATTAAAAATATCTTATTACAAGAAGAGGAGGATGTTGATCTTTTGCTTCGTTACTACTCGTATTTTAGTATGGAACGAAGTCCGCCAAACTCAATATTCAAAAGTCGAAAGGAACAAGGCACTTACAGCATCTTGATAAAATACCATTTAAATGAGGACGACGAGAAATTCAGGAGCTTTTGTCGGTTTAATAAAAAGCAGTTTAATTTAATTTTATCAATAGTATTTATATATTAAATCGTACAAAATGGAATGTTGTGACACTAAATTTATCAGTGTTTCGTCTTCTTCATCAGTGAATATGTTATTATAGAAATAATTCTTTTGGTTGAGCGAATCCACTTAGCTTTGTACCCGATGAACAATACACATTATCTGTATTGTTAGCTGTGGCCACAACTGCCACTTCAAAATGTAAGGCGTTTATGCAAACTACTTTTCGAGTCAAACGAAATAAGGTTTACTCTTAAACAAAGAGAACAGAGATGTTGGTCACTTCATTGTCTTTATAAGCATCGAAACGAGCTTCACTGCTCTTTCACTTACGAAGTGACCAACATCTGTGTTCTCTTTGTTTAAGAGTTAACCTTATTTTGTTTGATTTAAAGACTAATTTAGTGTAAAAGTAATTTGCACTTATAACGCCTTACATTTTGAAGTGGCAGTTGTGGCCACAGCTAACAATACAGATAATGTGTATTGTTCATCGGGTACAAAGCTAATGGGATTCGCTTAAAAACTGGGAGTAGGACTATACGGTCCATTTTTTTGATATTTCACCAAATAACAACCTAAAAACCATGTGCGATCGCAGCGATTGCGCGACAGTGCTTGCGCAAACGTGGCACGGCCGCTATCGCCCAGCGTCACTGACGCGGCGTCACTGTCGCGGCGACTGTGACGCCGCGTTCGAACGTTCGTTCATACGTTTCTGTACTGCATAATACTATCGCTCTATCGCCGCGTTACTGTCGCTGCGTTAGTGACGCCGGAGCCGCTCTAGTCGGAAGTCTACCTAAAGGGTCACACCGCCGCGCGCCGCCGTCTCTGCTCGAATCAATTCACATTGATCGCTCGCGCCGCGTCGTATGCGCTTTCATACTTTTCGATGTACAGTCGCCATCAGATATATCGCAGCATATAAGGCGTTCATAAATATGTGAACATGTACTGTAACGCCCAGTGAATAAGAGTCGTGTTCAGATATTTATGAATACCTTACATGCTACGATATGTCTGATGGCGACTGTACCTTTACCTTAGATATGCCCTGTGAACGATTAGATTTTTTGAAAAAACTGTTCGTACGATTTCGAATCTTCACCGTAATTAAAGAGAATAATAAAATGTTTAACCCTTAAATGCATGGTGTAAGCAGCTTACATAAACAAAAATTAATTACTGGTTGAAACAAGAAACATTTATTTGAAATAAAATAATATTTTATAATATTGTTTTTTTAATTCATGCATTTAAGGGTTAAAGTAAGTCGCAAAAACAGAAAATATATAAAAGTAAGCAATTTATAACATATGTCAAGACTATTATACTAAATAAATAAATATCAGACAACCTCCCACAAATCAACCTAGTCCCAAATTAAGCTCAAGAAGGCTTGTGTTATGGGTACTATGCGACGATATACATACCTATATAGATAAATAAATACTTAAATACATAGAACATCCATGACCCAGGCACAAATATTCGTGTTCATCACACAAATATTTGCCCTTGCCGGGATTCGAACCCGGGACCGTCGGCTCAGTAGGCAGTTGCTTAACCAGTGCGCCAACCGCGTTGTCAAAATATTTATGTATTTTAAACCTTAAATAAATAAACATCTTTCATTAAGTAATAATTATTGTTTCATTGTGCCGCGGTAGCTAAACCGCCAACCCTACGCGTACACGCGGCACTACAAGGTCACTGACGCACGAGTTACACCGATAGGCCCTTGTCTTGTCGCCCCTGTGCCATAGTTGTGTGGACTGGACTATGGTTGGGTAATTTTACGTAATGTGTAACCTTGTAGAACCAGCACAGTTTGATTCTCGACTTGCAACTGCCAATTCAAATGAGTAATAGATTTTAACGAATATTGTATATGTACAGTCACGTACAGTCAAGGAAATTGAAAGCCACTTTGTAGCTCTTGTCAGAATGACAACGAGGGACAAAAAGATATGTACTTGTTACATATTTTTAAATTGCCTTACCTAAACCTGAATCCTTTTAATAAAATTAAGTAATTCAAATTATAAATATCAAATCATTACACTTAATAGACATCTAATATTTACTCAAAAGTTTCTCTATTAGAAAAAAAAATACGAATAAATAACAACATCAAATTGCTTATAATCCCAGCCGCTATAAATCAGTGTCACTCATCTCAGGCCACAATGACACAGAGTGAAAAAATAATTTATTGGACCAAAAAACCCCGCACAATACACGGCAATGTGTCAAAATATTCTCACAATAATACGGGGATCTTTGAAAGGCCACTGAGAACATTCATAATAAGGGATCCTTAGTCAATGTAACAAAATGCTATGAACTTCTTAAGCAGTTAATAGGGACCCTGCACAAAAGGGCCCAGCGGTGGTTCAGCCCTTCAATGAAGTCACCTGACTAATTCATAATTTATGTGGTGTGTCGCGGTCAAAGGGTTCCTATAGGGACTCCTCGTTACATTTCATAATCTTGTCATCATCGAAATATTAAAAGGGCGCGATAAAAAACGTGACCGAAAACGGGATAAAATGCGTTCTTTTGTAAAAGTGTTCTTTTATGAGACAAATCGATGTGATAGCATGTTGACATGGGTCACTTATAGATACTTAGTACATATTGACGTGACAACGTCTTAAATTAGGTTGCGGCTCGGAGTCACTCATGAAAAAGTGTAACGCCCGCTCACGTTACGAGGGCCGATTGTCCCGCTAAAACTCGAGAACGGCTGAACCGATTTGGCTAATTTTAGTATTGAAATATTCGTGGAAGTCAAGGGAAGGTTTAAACGGTGAGAAAATATTGAATAAATGAGTGGAAAATAATAAAAACGATAATTTTATATTCCCATACAAATACAAACTGTTCGTACTTACCTGTCAAACATATGATGTTTGTTCCGTCGGTTCGGTATTTTTAGAATAATTACATGTAGATCTAGACTAAATAAGGGTTTGGAATCGACAACATACATGCATAATAGTCTGATTATCGCATATTTAGATTTAAAACATGTAAAATAATGACACTATAATGACATTAATGACACATGTGATGGGTGCGTTCAGAAAGTAACACTTAAAATGTTGTTAGGGAAATTGTGAATGGATATGATACAAATAAATATTCTACCGAGAAAAAGACGTTGTCACGTAAAATCTTCCTTCGCCCGTAAAACTGACTTTACAGGCAACCATTTTTTTAGTCACGTTTTTAAGTCCAATAGCTTCATATCAAGAGTGCATGGTTGAAATGTAGCTAAAGCATCAAAGCAATGTTCTCATTGCTCTTAGTTTATTTATGATCATCAATATGCGGTATTTATCCAGCCTGTCAAGGCTGATACTGTATCCCAAGTGTGAGTAACTCATTCAATCGCTCGCGCCCAACTCATGCGCAGAAAGGCTCGCGCAACAAAAGCTCAATCGTATTTACATTTAGTCATCGCCTATTTATCAATACAACGTGTACTTACATCAATAGCGTTCGAGGCAATCAGTGATAAACTTATAATGAAATGGTGCTAATGTAAATAAATGGTCAGCAATATTTTAACGTCCGTGGTATGGCTATGCATAAGTGGAAACCGCTTTATATTAAAAGCAGGAACTGGCAAACTATGTCTAAAACCTAAGTAATACGTACCCTGTTAAAAGACTGATAAAAAGTCATTATATGTATAAATCTAATTTAGGCTTTTCTTTTTTACGGAATAAAAGGTAACAATAAACACACATTATTATGAACATGACTGCAACTGAATGTACACGTATTGAAAGAAAAATCTTCTCTTCAGGAAATAAACTTATCCTTCCCCATAATACCTGAGTCAAAGTTCAAAGTAGAGAAGAAGCTGATAACTGATAATTTAAAATATTATTTAAGTGGTTCATAATGGGACAAAATTTACCCTTCACATGATACGTCAGATATTTTCACATTACCTAAGCATAAACCAACGAATACACTATCTAACTTGCTACAAAACAAAAGCGCATTCCATACCCCGCAGCGGCGATCCAGTATAATCTGTTAGGATGTGAGCGCGCGCACAACAAGTGAGCCTAACAAGCGAACAACACCCAGAGAATTACGCTAAGCCTAAATTATAACAGCCTCACTAATCACCGGCTCGTCATACAATGCCATAAATATTACGAGAGCATTCAAAGCGCATCGACGCCTCTAGGTTATAAACTATCTCGGATTTCTATTCACGCCTATACACCGATCGGGTTTGCGTAAGCTTCAATAGGATACCAATGAGATACCAATGAGGTGACTATAGCTGCATTTCAAATTAAATGAGGTATTAACGGGAATAAATATTCTCTTGTTTTTTATCGAAAATCTAACGCTACCGCATTCGGCAACATGATGTGGAAAATGGCACGAAAAGCATGTTTCCTTTTTCTACATTCTTGCCGTATGATATTTTTTGCAGGAATATAAAGAGTCTGAAAAAAATAAGCTCTTTATCTTTATTTGCATTAAAAATTTAATTTTCAAGTTATGTTTGGTTTGTGATCGTTTAGTTATCATATAACACATTATACTTACTCAAAGTGTGTCAATCCTAAACAAGTAAATAAAAATATTATCATTACAGCAAATATAACCATATTATCCATTGGACTAGTAACCATAGTATTTCTGAGTACTAAACATCCCCCTACAGCTACTCGCATTTAGCTACATATACCCACTCGTATTACGTTCCTTTCATCGACCCTACAACTGTTAACAAATTTTCCAACATTTATTAAGTACATTATAAAGGCCGACATTACGCTGCACGGAGCTAACAGATCGGTGCAATTGCCTTTTGAACCCGATGAGTGAGCCTTCCTCGGGCCGATTTAACTTTCCGATACGATCCACCTTACAATTTAGGACACTCGTGAGGAAATTAGAAATAATGCGGATCGTAGTTAAAATAAAAACAGTATGCTATTGAGAGATGTTTTGGGCCAAGTGGTCATTATTATCATCAGACAAAGACACCCACTACTTTCCTAGAACGCTGACATGACCGGTTCTACGCCGTCTGCATGCAGCGGACTCCAGTAACCTTTATTAGGTCCTCAGCCCAGTTTGTAGGGTCTATCACGCTGCGTCTTCTGGAGTGTGGTTTTCACTCTAGAACACGTCGGCCTCAACAGTCATTATGTATATGTGCTGAGTTGACAATGATTGTCTCGATAAGCACTCAACATTTTTCTGAGACAAAGACTACCGTTTGCATGGTGTGAAGGTGTAGTATGACCGATTTCATGAAAGAAGTCCAATTCGCAGACGAAAAAAAATATTTATGAAAAATACTTATGAGATTGATGTTTGAATATTAAGACACGAATCAAACAGGGTTCGTAAGAGTATAGTTCTTAGAAAACTACGACTTTGAAAATTTGTCTTGTTGCTTTAGCATGCTACTAAAAAAAAACTGCGGTTACGAGTAAGTCGTTTGACTTTTAAAAATAAAATGTTGGCAATATAACATGAAACGGGAAACAAAGCATGCTATATAGGAATGATAATATTAATAACATTTGTAAAGCAAACGTCGCCGGCGCGGGGTGAGGCACATATAAATCCAAGCCCCGATTAAGGTTCGCCCATTATCCTGTCAATACTCCGATTCGTGCGCACGAACATCGCTGAATTACACCTCTATTTACTGTCAAACTTAATTCGTACTCTCCGTTACGAAACCTCATGTCTAGGAAGTACTGTTGACGATCCCTTGATAGTAAAACTACGTGTGATGGCTACTGAAGGCGGTGTGTCAGAACTATGTTTCTAGAAATCTGAAGGCAGTTTCTACAGCGTTGGTCGTGACCCTCTGCTCCCATCACTTTCTCCTGCGTAATTTTGTGCCATCGGTCTCTGTCTTATGATTGATGTTGGACAGTGTGCGAATTTGGCTTAATAGGAGCATTGTTCACTAACGTTGTAAAAAAATGTAGAAATTTTTATATAGTTGAAATCATTAGCAGATATCAATATCCTCAGATACATACGCGGAAAAAGTTAATCTTTGATTTCTCTAATGGGTGCTTTACGGCATTTGATGACAGCTCAAATCAGCTATTCTTTATAAAATTACAAAAACGATTTGTTTTAAGTTTCTATGAAGATACTGGCTTGTGACGTCATAAAAATCAGTACTTTACATCCATTTTTAAGTTTTTGTCGTATTGAAAATAGTATAATGTCCAAAAGTTAGTGGTGATTTATTTAGTTCCGTGTATTTTTGAATGTGTGTTTAGTGGTTTCAATAATACAATTTCTTTTCTCTATAGTCAAATGTCGTATTGTACACCGTATAATTATATACGACATATTATGTATAAAAATATTCCGAAGTTAAATTTGAAGTTTTTAACTTTCCACATCGCGCCTAAATGTATGCAACATTATTGAGGAATGTTTTGATGTTTTCCCTCTATCCTAAGTATCATTGGTATGAGTATGACGGCTATTGCTGAAAAGGCAACCTTTTGGATGAAGTTACGGCGTAAGTTCACAACACTCGACAGCGATTAAGAACAAATCCTGCGCACAATCGCCCACAAATCACGATGATAAAGAGCAGTAGGTAAACGGGCGATGGCCGAGGGCCGCCAAAGAGCCTAATAGTTGCCTGTAGGACAAAATAACAAACACATTTGGGCTCGTAATGCTGCAGTTCCTCCTCGTTTGGGTGCATAGCAGTTTAAGAAGTGGCCGCTTTGGCAGGCCGACCAGTAAGACTAATCCCATCAAAAACATAAATGTAAAATGAGAGCCAAGTTCAATATCGCGTGTACTTTGCCGACAAAAGAATTGAGATCTGCAAGGGCGCCAAGTTCTTTGCCCTAAAATTTTTAGATACAAGGACATGCGACATACTCAATGCATTTATTTTACTTGGGGTGTAATTCAATATCAAGATTTGACTTGGCTAGTTTTCACAAACTAACTAAAGTTTATAAAAGTAACATAGTCATAGTCATAGTTCATTATCAAGCTAACAGTATAAGTAACAAGACGTACACTAACTTGCGTACTTACCTTTACGAAAATAGGTTAATGATTTGATTGATTTTGATTTATAATTTAAATTTATATTTTGAAACTAGCCAAGTCAAGTCTTGATATTGAATTACACCCCAAGTAAAATAAATGCATTGAGTATGTCGCATGTCCTTGTATCTAAAAATTTTAGGGCAAAGAACTTGGCGCCCTTGCAGATCTCAATTCTTTTGTCGGCAAAGTACACGCGATATTGAACTTGGCTCTCATTTTACATTTATGTTTTTGATGGGATATCATTACTTTTTGTCCAGAAATTATTATGATGTGTAAATTACTTAATTATTATTTGTTATTTACTTAATTATTATCTGTGTGCTATTCTAGTACATATTTTGAAAGTTTTGAACAAATAAAGAATTTTCCAAAACTGTTAGTACGTATTGGATTTTTATGTGCATGTATGTGTAAGTGTGTGCGTGTGAGTGTATATGCTATTCTAGTATATCTTTCAAACAAAAAAAGAATTTTCCAAATCGGTTTATAAATGACAGCGTTCTGAGGCAACAACCATCAATAATAATAATAATAAAAAACGTAAAAATATCACTGTTTTCGATTTTTATATGTATACACACACAATTACTAAGCTGGATGCCAAATTTCACCTTTCTAGGTCACCTGGAAGTGGGTTAGGTTTTTGATTACTAGTCAGTCAGTCAGTCAGTCAGTCAGTCAGTCAGTCAGTCAGTGATAAAAATACCGTTTTTTGGACTTTAATATCTCAATAACTATTTAACCTATATTAATGAAATTTGGGGTTCTACTTGTTCTAAAGGATCTTAATGCATAAGCCAAATTTCATTTTTTTATGTTAAACAGATTTGGAGTTATTGGGGGGTCAAAAGTGGCTCCAAACGGTTCGTGTAATATAACACACGGCTGCTGCTCGCCAGTTCCTGCGGTGAACTTGGCTGGACACGCTGCCGCGTGTCTAGATTATTGTTATATTATTAGCATCAATAAGCACTATGTTTAGCAAAACATAATCTCATAACCACGTCTTAAATTATAAAACTATTTTATATAAGACGTGGTTATGAGATTATTATTTGTATATATAAAAACTTGTAGGTGATCGCTCACTATTCATTGGGAAATTTACACAAACAACCAATAAAATACAATTCTCGAGAGAATTATGTTCTGTCATTTGTTATAAAATGTTTGTGCCGACATGCCGACTTGTAAAGATAAAAGATGCATATATTGGTTATGAGATTATTATTTGTATATATAAAAAACTTGTAGGTGACAACATAAAAAAAAACAAACGCGTGAACTTCAGAACCTCTTGTGAAGAAGGTTGAAAATAAGACAGCATTGGCATGGAAGAACTAAAACCAAACGCATCTTTTATCTTTACAAGTCGGCATGTCGGCACAAACATTTTTTATTAAATGACAGAACATAATTCTCTCGAGAATTGTATTTTATTGGTTGTTTGTGTAAAATTCCCAATGAATAGTGAGCGATCGGCGTAATCGATCAACACATGCTACTCGCTCCCAACGCGCGTCGAGTGCCCAAACAAAAGCAAAGAACCATGGTGCCGTTTCAATAACTTTGCCCATTCTAGACTTTTATAAAGCCTCAGAACTAACGCAACTTCCACTCCCTAATCGCCAGCTCGCGGCGAGCGTTTCAGCTGTGTGCTGATTTCACACTCACCTGAATATCACGCATTAGCAACCCAAGATAAACCTTACCTCCCTCAAAACTAAGATACTTCTCTCTTACCATCGATTTTGATTAATTACTACTTCTACTGATAACGAAAATTAGACTTACTTATGTTTGAAACATGGTTGGTTTTTCTGAAGTGGAAGTTTTGTCCTCATATCCTCAGGGTAAGTATTATCCCGAGATCAATCATCAGCACACGCCAAAGGTTGTTCCGAGGCGCGCTTACAAATCGCATTCTTCAGTGTTATGAAGGCCGTAATGGTCCTCCTTTGTTCCTTTTACTGCCCCGTTATTAATAATTATTATTAAATCTGTGAAGAGAAACGGTTTATTGACGAATGACATACATACCGGCCCATATGACGAAATTACAAGTTACAAATTATAAGCGGAAGTCCCTTTTCAGCTTATTATATTAGATAGCGACTTCTGCTTGTAATTTGTAATTTCGTGAAATGTGCCCCTGATCACTTTTTTTCATCCGTTAAACAGCGTCACTAATTTATAATGATTAATGGAGTTTTAGTTTATAGTTCTGAAACACGTTAAATTTTTTAGGTATATAAACACTCACTTATCATAATTACTTAATTTTATTTCCCTTTAAGAATTATTTAATTTAATTGTAACTAAAATTGATAAATTATGTGTTTTACAAATTGTCTTTATTAAAAAAGTTAGGTTATAGCAAATACACTTCTGACATCCAAAGGTTCTATTCTATTTTTTATATAAAAAAAAATGGCGTCTGTCCATTGGAACAATTCAGCCAATGTCAAGGTTGTAAGAACGTTGTACGGTGAGTTGAGCTTTTTGTAAAGTGATAGCGATTTACAAAAAACCACACGGACTATCGGGCCTTGACCCAGGAAGGGCTATGAACGCTTCAAGTTGAATCCTTCATTAGCTATTCACTCATACGTTAGATCACTGCACAATACGCTATCAATACTACACATTGAACAACAAAAATGAATAAATAATGAACAACAAATAAACGCATGCGGCCATCTTAAGTCACGAACCGGAAGCCATCCAAAGGTTAAATCATGCGTATGTATAAGAATGCATACAATAATTTCAAAAAAATTGACAATGACAATATTAGCGTATTTTTTTTATATAACCGCCATGGCTTAATTATGCCTAATTTACACTTTCGGATATTTCCTCCTTATTTTCTCATGTCGGAAAGTGTGAAGACTCTTATAATAAAATATTATTACGTACTGGCCACTAACAGGCGCCAGAAAAAAAAATGGTTTTATTTTCTTTTTAAGAATTTAATGGCGATAGATGTGACGTTTCTAGGAAAATCGGCCAATAACTTCGATATAAAGCAACAAAGAGGTTATCAATTAAACACCACTGAATTTTTTTGAGTACTTAATGCTATACATACTTTGTACTATTTTATTGTTGCGATTTACATAAAACTGAAGGAAGCATAACTATTAAGGTGAACGTATCTTGCTGACCATAACTTTTAAACACAACAAAAACGTTGCATAATGATCATCAGATAAAAGATATTATACTGATGAATGATTTCGCATAACACTCATTATATTAGCCTAATGACGTCCACTGTTGAACAAATCTCTCCCAAGGTTCTCGTGATGTGTACAAAATCTTTCTTTTGAATTAAATTTCAAATTCGATCGTACGAGTAGAGTTTCGGACCTGTTTTTTGAAAATCCATCATGGGCGTAACCGCAACAATTGAATTATATTTATACACCCTAATGCCACCATTACGCCAATTTCGCCGCGTAAGTGAATTACACCGCGTAAGTGAATTACGCGCGCGCGCAGCCTGATTTAATGTGACTCGCCTCTAGTTATCATGTATCACGGACTGTCTGACATCCTCCGTGGCGGCTCTTCTTTTAATAAGGGGTCGTTAGAGTATTAGCCACAGAGTAGAGATATTGAAAGGAAACACATTTCATTCAACGCATGAACATGCAAATCAAAATAATTACGATTTTCGAACATAACATTTGTATGTGAACGAGCTAATAGTTGGCCTTAGCAGCATCCATGCGGGATGCTATATAGACGGCATCACAGTGGTTTCAGTTAGAACAAAACAGCGGTTTCTATGGGGGAGAGTATTATGCTACCACTTAACAATAGATGGCTCTTAAATCAAAATGATGACCCAAATGTATATTGCTATGGTATCACTACAGTATTTTTTCTTATAGTAACTCTGGGATCATTCACTTGTTTCGTTTCAAATTACGCAAAATAAGTTAAATAACTAATCAGTCCTGGTATTTCAAAGTAAGTTTAAATAAAAAGAAAATATTCCTAAAAGTGTTTAACTGTAGGTAATTCGTATTTATATAGTAATAAAATAAAAAAATAAAAATTGTATTCTTACGGCCATAAAATTTTTGGAAATTTTAAAGAAACATTAGTTAAGTACCGAAAACGAAACGCTAATTTGTTATTGTACCTGCAATTCTCAAATTTCCGTTTATTTCGTGAACGTAAAAGTGCTTTCTGTGTTTATTTTCTATTTTTTACGAGGACTTGGCTGCACTTGGACTCCTGATTTCGGCTTGTTACGTTGACCACTTTTTTGTTTTTGGACTCTGATTTTCCCCTGGATTGGATAACTTTCCGCCATGACGTCGACAATTGTGTGCCGCGTTGTGAAAAAACTTGTAAGTATTCCTTTGCCTTCTAAATAAGTAAGTTAACACAACAATCACAACAATGTCAATAAAATGAAGGTCCTAACAGTTCGTTAAAGTTCTCCTTATAGGTTAAACAGAAATATAAAATGTTCGTGTTTTTATTTCTCTTTTAAAATGACTTTTATGTAATTATTATGAGCTTAAACTACGTTATTTTATATCTTTAATATCTTTACAGGTCCGAATAACGTCATAACCCATTTTTTCCCTGAACCAAGACACGCAAGCAGACAGATTTTATACTACCTATATACCAGATTATTATGCAAGTAAATCTACTGCATAAATCTAAAATTGTGTTTTAATTGAATTTTCTCTCCTATTTTGTAAATTATTATAACGCCATATTACTATTCTTTTACATGAAAAGAATTCAATATGGCGTTATAAAAATAGAAGGTAAACAAGGAGAAATGCTATTTGTAGCTATAGCTACAGTCGCGCGTCGTGTATAGTTTTGGCCACTTAACGCCGTAGGCGCTGCAATCGAAATCGTTGACTGATGACTCTATTATAAAACATTCAATATACTCTATGGACGGCATGGCTGTCAATAACATAAGCTATGCCGACGACATGGTGCTGCTGGCGCCATCTGTTGGCGCGCTTACGAAACTGTTGAGCCTTTGTGAGACGTATGCCCGGTCCCATGGCCTACAGTATAATGCCAAGAAGAGTGAGGTGATGGTGTTTAGTGCTGGGAAAATTAAGCCTTACCACGTTCCACCTATTTCGCTGGATGGTGAGCCGTTGACGCGAGTAGAAAAATTTAAGTATCTAGGTCACATTATTACGAGTGACTTAAATGATGACCTAGATATTGAACGAGAACGAAGAGCGCTGTCGGTTCGTAGTAACATGCTGGCCCGGAGGTTTGCTCGTTGCTCTACGGAAGTGAAAGTCACTCTATTTAAGGCATACTGCCAATCCTTTTACTCGAGTAGCCTATGGACCAGGTACACGAAGCGAGCCTACAGCGCCCTCAGAGTTCAGTACAACAATGCATTCAGAATGTTGCTGGGCCTGCCACGCAGGTGTAGTGCGTCCGGCATGTTCTGCGAGATGCGCACTGACGGCTTCCAGGCCATCATGCGCAAGAAGATTGTGTCTCTCCTAGGACGGGTAAGGCAGAGCTCCAACAGTATTCTGAATGCAATTGCTGACAAATATGATTGCCCAATATTAATATACTGGATAGGGCAAGTCAAACCGGTGGCTCGCACTATCTATTGATTCTCAATTTAATTTAATTATACAATTTTAATTTTACTATTTTAATCTGTTTATACAATTTTAATTTGACAATTTTATTTTATTTCCTTCATTTCATTTTATTAGATTTAAAATTAATTACTTATTTTGTTCTTATGTTTGTAATGTGACATTTTATTTTAATTGGAATTTTGAAGGAATTTTATTGAAAATTTGTTTTAATGTATTAACTGATTTTATTAATTCTCAATTTATTTAGTTATACAATTTTAATTTTACAATTTTAATCTTTTTATACAATTTTAGTTTGTCAATTTTATATTAATTTCTTTATTTCATTTTATTAGGTTTTAAAATTTATTACTTATCTTGTCGTTGTTTTTTGTAATCTGACATTTTATTTTAATTGGGATTTTGATGGAATTTTATTGGAAATTTGTTTTTAATGTATTAACGTATTTATTATTATTTTTAAACTAACATAGGTATAAGTATTTTACTAAAAAATAATGTATGGATCATAGTTATCTGAAAATAAAGACTTATTATTATTATTATTATTATAACCTAAATTTTAAAAAAAAGCTCACCCCGTCTTTTAGCTGCTGCAGTGCCCTGTGCCATATAGGTACAAGCATTGAGAACGGTCCAAACTTTTCCAGTAAAGTCATACCAGACAAACGCACAAATAATTTTTATTTCAGGCACAAAAACCTCACCAGGCATCCATCCTTAAATACAAAACAGGCACAATTTCTGAGTGTCAACTAACCGGGCGGGCAAACTGCGGAATACTCGCTTTGATCAGAGCTCCTCCTCCATGAAGTCCGTCGTGGTTAAATACGGGACTATAAATATTATTTAATGAATCCTCGAAACCGGCTGAAATTTCGATGCTTTTTTACTTTACCAGCAAGTACCTACGTTTGTACACATCATCAGTATCATCATAGGCCTTAACATCTTTATCAGACATTTTTAAGCAGCATTTTTTCGAGTATTCGTTTCTACTATAATTCACATGTTTACGACAATTATTATCAAACTGTTTTGTTCATCATCATCATCCTCCTAGCCTTTGTCCCATTTTTTGAGAATAAATTCTCAATCGGGTTCGGCTACCTAAATCCCAAGATGTGGCGTAGGCACTAATTTTTACGCAAGCGACTGCCATCTGACCTTCCAACCCAGAGGGGAAACTAGGCCTTATTGGGCTTAGGTGGTTTCCTCACGATGTTTTCCTTCACCGAAAAGCGAGTGGTAAATATCAAATGACATTCCGTACATAAGTTCCGAAAAACTCATTGGTACGGGCCGGGTTCGAACCCGCGACCTCCGGATTGAAAGTCGCATGCCCTAACCACTAATAGGCTACCACCGCTTTATCAAACTGTTTTGTTAACTATCCCAATATGTCATGTCATCATGTGAAGGATAGGTATTGAAACCGTACCCCTCAATATAAATAAGGATCAAAAAGGAAGATGTTTCAATTTACCTTAGTACACAGAGAATGGATCCTCTGTATTCGTCTCTGCTCTGTGCGGCAACCTCCAGCGACGTCGCAGTATGATTGATGGGTCCCGAAACCTGCGCCCGCGCCGCTGGCGCTTGCGGATTTATCGCCGCCGCATCCGCTCTTTACGAATCACAAAACGGGACTTTAAGTAGCTAATAGATAATCGTTTTAATCATCTAAAGTACACAAGCTGCAAGCCTGATGCCCGCTTTCATTAGGCGTTATTATTGTTGGACACTCTCAGCACAATGAACGTATGGAGTGTGATGCAACGCCGAATTTTTCGTATTGTTCCTAGATAGCATACTACACTTATCACTATTAAATCAATAGTTTCTGACACAGGATCACTCAGCACACTAAGCAGGAATATTAATTAAGCTCATAAAACTATTCAGTTGTTACGCATTATTGTCGTCTAAAGATCGTTACCCATATGAGAGTAAGTTTAGCTCCCACTTTTTGAAATTGAGTGTGTATTATCATTTAGTCTACAAAAGGATATATAAATAAATCAAAGAACCCACGAATTAGTACTATAATGTACCGCTCCGCAAGTGCAGTTATTATCTGTTAAATTTATTGCATTGACGGTCATTATCTCCAAAAACTGTGATATTTGAACCCTTTTGTTGGCAGCCGCCAGCCAAACACGGGACAGGTGAATGCGAGCGGAACAGGACCGAATCAGCCTTTCTTCACGCTTTTTGTCAGTATTTTTTGTTGCTAGGCGTAGGAAATGGTGTCCAGATAAAGGTCGAACTAACACCAGCAGTAATTAGCGGCGATTAATAATCGGTTATCTTGATCACTCGCCAGTAATCGCTCCATGTTTCTACGAATTATTAAACCACACATTTT
This sequence comes from Apotomis capreana, assembly GCA_947623375.1. Lineage (NCBI taxonomy): Eukaryota > Metazoa > Arthropoda > Insecta > Lepidoptera > Tortricidae > Apotomis > Apotomis capreana. Next base: position 9,496,857 of record OX392503.1, on the reverse strand, counting down.
ATTTTGAAACTGAACGCCAAAGGCCAAATATGAAGCCACGCAGCACATGTAATACAGACTATTAGCGATGTTTATCTTCAACATCATACTCTAATCGATCACCACACTATTCGAAGTTACGTCAGTAACATACATGTCAATTTGTAAACGATGGCATTACCTCAGCTCCTCAAACAGCCGGCTATCGGAGATCCGATCTTTTCGAAATCAATTTGTTGGAATAAGAGCATGGTTCATGTCATAAGTGCTCATTATCTACGATCGACGTCGGCGTTTCGCGCTTGCGCGGGCCGGCGCGGGAATGCGACGTCGGGCAGACTTCCCCGAAGGCCGAAGTGTTTAAAAGAATCCTTCCAGTGTCAGTAAGCGTGCCAAGTGATGGGCGCAGAGGCGCACCGGCCACCCTAAGCTTTCATCGATAATCCTTTGTTTACTACGCAGTAATATTTAGCATTAAACCTTTCTTGTTTATTTTCGAAGTCTTACCCAACCGGAAATCGTGTTGCGTTATGGCAATTGTGAGATCAGGAAATTCTCTTAAAAGCCAATAATGCTATAATATACTCATAATCTTCCCTGAAACTGTGAACTTTCAAAGGTATCTACCTCGTTCTATCTCGTTCAACCCAAAGTTTTTGCTAAACCAATAGACATTATTTCTATGCCTAATTAACTTACTCAACAAAAGTGTATATGTATGTTCTCGCTACAACGTAGAAATCATAGATCATTGTTCTGTTTATTTTCAAGATCATTCCAATAAACAACCCCATGGAAAGTAAACAAGAGGAAAATCAGTTTTTGATTATGAAAAGCATGGCGTTTTACTTCCATGATCGTCATATTTATACGATACAAAGATCAAACACAATAATAGCTCAATCGGTAGAGCACTCCCGGGCATGGCAAGAGATATCGGTTAAAAACCGGTAAAGTGGCAAATTCTACAGTGTGTTTGAACTTCAATCTTTGTATCGTACAATCAGCCAAACAATTGAGGTTCAAAAGTGTGAAACCAATTTCTTGGCTGACTGCTAACTATAACATAAAAGAAGAATCGTTTAGATAAAGCATTAAGTCATAAATATCGATAAGCAGTGTACTCAGCTCTCTAGGCTCCTGTCGCTGTCCAGCCGCGGCCCCTCGCGGTGAGCAATTGATGCATCGCCTGCGCCCGCGTCGATCTCCTCATATGAAACAAAACGATTGGCGAGAGAGGCAGTCTAATGAAATTTAATGTGCGTTACTGGAATACGGGAGTGCTTAAAGAAGTGTGTCTATTGCAGCCAATTGGTAAAAATTATTGGTCACTGATTGACTGAGGCATTCAATTTAATGGCTAAATGACTCTAAGCCAAATTCCGCAGCCGTAACCCGTCGAGGAGATTGTATGTTCGGCCTGGTTACTTTTATTCAATCGCAATCGCAGCAATCGTCTAAACCGAAGAGTTCCGATAGTGATGGCTTCACCTTGGTGGAGAAAAAGAAGAAGCCGGCTCGTCGCAACCAGTGTGGAACTGCAGTGACTGGATCGCAACATCTACTCCAGCCTGCGGCCCCGACGACACTGTTGTATGTGTCCAGACTGCACTACACGACGAAAGCAGATAGCATCGTCGACTATTTGCGAGTAAAGACCAACTTCACCCTGAGGGTCGAACAGTTGGCGTCTCGTCACAATGTGAACTTCGCTTCATTTGTGGTGAGGGTGCCTACTATCAAGCTGTCGACCTTCCTGCAGGAGGAATTCTGGCCGAAAGGTGTCGTGTTCCGGCGTTACCGCGGACGGTTACCCGACACCCAGAAGTTACGTCGCACGTCGCCGAACTAACGTGTTTATGATTATTTTATATTATTTTGTTATTTTATATGTATGTTAGTTTTAAGGTATTTATCTATGGGCCACAGTTGCCTGAAAATAAATGATATTGATTGATTGATTGATTGATTGATTTATTAGTTAGCTTGTGTCCTTACGAGCAGAAATAGCTGCATACAGACCGATACTTTACCGATACTTTACGATATGCCTAGGCATTCAATGAGATTCGCGAAGTTAATCAACCGCCTAGCCATTTAATGACTGGCTAATTCGACCCGTTGGCTACGGCTACAATATGTCGGTTAGATCATATATAAATATCGATAAGCAGTGTACAGCAGCTCTCCGGACTCATGTCGCTGTCCAGCCGCGGCCCCTCGCGGTGAGCCATTGATGCATCGCCTTCGCCTGTGCCCGCGTCGATCTCCAAAGTATGAAACAAAGTGACTGGTGAGAGAGGCGCTCGGAAAGAATGTGCCTTACCGGAACACAGGGCTGTGTTTAAAGAAGTGTGTGAACTGGTTAGATCAGTCGATTGATTGCCGGCATTCAGTTTAATGGCTAAAAGTCTTTTAGACACGAACAACCGTTAGCCGTTTAGTAAAGTTTAGGTTCGGCTTGGTTAGGTCTGTTAGTTATACTTGCGTTCCTAATTAACTAAGAGCGCAAGGAGTAGCTATGCAAAGCGGGGTTTCGTCGAATGGCTTTCAGAATTGCTAGCCAAATACTAATATTTCATACAATATATTTTCGAATATTTGTGCTTGGGTCATGGTTGTTCTATGTATTTAAGTATATCTTTATCTATATAAGTACGTACGAGTATATCGTCGTCTAGTACCCATAACACAAGCCTTCTTGAGCTTAATTTGGGACTAGATCGATTTGTGTGAGGTTGTCCGATATTTATTTATTTATTTATTTATACAGTATGCCTATTCAATTAAATGCCAGTTAACGGCCTAGCTATTGAATTAATTGGCTAATTAAACCAGCTGGCTGCAACACATCGATTAGGTCACATGAAAATATCGATAAGCGGTTTAGTTCAGCGTTCAGAGCAGCTCTTCGGGCTCCTGTCTGGTGACCCAAGTAGCACATAAGCACTTATAAAGCTTAAATTAGTTATAGTGGCTGTATAAGTTCTTTTACAGCCTTTTTGCTACCTGTGAAGTAATTGATGCAACGCCTGCGCCCGCGTCGACCACAGTACGAAACGAAAAGACTGGTGAAAGAATCAGCTTAACAAAATATTTGTTACTGGAATACAGTGACATGTTTGAAGAGTTTGAGAAACTCGGTGACCACAGGTTACCGACGCGAAATTAATGTCAATTTGAAATTAAATAAATACAAACTGTGAATAGCAAGAAATGTCAGAATCATAGAACTGAGATGTTTTAAAACTCACAACTTACCAACTTAAACTTAGTTTCCAAAATTGTTTTTTTTTTCATATGGAATGAACGATGTTTTTTTTTTTAATTTTCTTATTTCTTTTCAAGTATTCAGTTTTTTTTGTTGTTGAAAAGAAATGTACCTACTAGTCTACTTTTTGTAATCTTTCTACATAGGTATTACGTATCTTATACCTACATGCTACAATTAGCATAGACACACAATTCAACGAAGTTTGAAATATAAATCAAGCAACAGTTAACAAAGTAAGAGAATTGATTTATTTATTGTACCCCTGCCCGTCGGTCAATGTGTCTTGCCACGCTGTTGATCACCCCTTCCTACAATTTAAGAATTTAATAAGCACTCCCAACTATAAATTTGGAGGTTCCGCTAAGCGATCGATCATAATATAAACAGCGCTATACATCGGATCCCGCGCCGGATAGCATCGCAGGTGCGCGCAACCCCTTCAACGAATATTAGTGTAAACAAACACTAAAATTATCAACTCTTTTTATTACAATGTGAACATACGATTTAAACGATCGAATGCAGAACGATAAAATACGCGGTGGATAACTAATTGCTCTTCGATTTGATGGACTGATATCTGCTGCGCTACACTACATTTAATTGTGCAGTAAGGCATAGGACTTTAATTTGATAAGTAATTTGTAATACCGGCCAACTAAGAAAAAATACTACAAATGTAGGTATATTGACGTCACCCTAAGCCGTAAGTTGGATTTACCAGCCGCTACGGGGGGAGAAAATCTCGCTTCCTGATGGCCAAGTCAAGACGCAAAACTTTAAGCAAACCACTTAGGTGATAAATAGTAAAGCCCGATCGCATATTTATACCTGCGATCTGGAACATTTACTAATCTACCGCCCTAGGTATGTATCCAATGTACTATTACAGGCAGTGTCGCGGTCGCAGAGAACGTACTTACTTAGGTACTCAGTAGTACAAATCGAATAGTTACGCCCCTTTATATATTAAGCAAAGAATTGTGATTTGTCACTTACCTTAGATATTAATGCTTTAGTCGACAACAAAACAACTACAGTCAAAGTGATTTATTTGTGATGATTTGGACGAAACGCCCGTTTGACAAAAATATATTTTCTCCAACTTGCTTGGAAATGTTCCCATTAATGTAGTAAAACTGGACCGCGAAATTGTTCGTTATATTTAAAAGGCGTTAATGAAAATTAAAAAATATATATATTATTGGCCTTAGCCGGGAAATCAATATTATTTAAATACGACGATTAAGTAAAAACACACCTTCCGTTTATAACGTCTCATACAAATGAGGGTAATCTTAATTTGGCCGGTTACTGCATTTTTACTTTTAATTTTTTCAAAGACTTTGATAATTCACCATACAGCCAATTGTCCACTAAATTTAAAAAATAAAAACTATTGTAAACTTTTTAATTGTTCTCTGCGTTTAGTTCTTGCACCGAAATTTTTTTTGCTCTGCTACTGTCAATGTATTTGAAATGTCGACAAATTTCGAATAACGGACAAACAATTTAAATAATAATCTTATTATGCGGTTAATTTATTTTCATGATTCTTAGTTATTTATTAGAGATTTCTCACGAAAGTTTTAATTTTAATAATATGATGATATTTAATGAGTGAGTTGAAAATTAATAAGTGTACCAAACGTGTAAACAAATAAAAAATAAAACAGAAATGATTGTGTCCAAATCAATATAAAAGTTATTTTGAACTTATGATCTTCTCCGAATGATAAATATGGTATGGTTTCTAAAAAAAAACAGTGTGTTTAGAAGTTGTTAATTTAACTAAAATTTATAATTACCTATGTGCATATTTTTTGTTATTGTGTTTTCATATATATTATTTCTTATTCATATATTTTGTTATAAATCAAACATATGATTCGGACCCGAAATTTTATTCCTATTCCTAAAAAAAATAAGTAAGTACCAAATGAACTTCATGGTACTGATATATTAAATTAAAATGTAGATTGGTGATTATTTCCAAGCATATTTGGAGAAAAGCACTATACAAGCCTCGGCGGGAATGTCAGTTCGCAGATTCGTATTATTGAAGGACTCGGCTACGCCTCGTCCTTCAAAATCATACTCATCCACCACGAACTGACTTTTCCCGGCCTCCGCAGTAATATACTATTGAACGAAATGCGTGTTGGACAAAAATATGTTTGGACGAAACGCCTGTTGGACGAAACGCGTGCTGGACAAAAAGCGATTTGGACGAAACGCGTGTTGGACGAAATGCATGCTGGACGAAACGAGACAGTAAATTCCATTTGGACGAATCGCATGTTGGCCCAACAACAGCTATCAGATCCCACTACTAATAATTCAGGCCCGGAATTTCAACGGGTTCTGTAACATATTACCTATTTACTACAGTTATTATTATTACACTAGTCAAATGATGTGATATGACACAAGCGAATGTTAATAATTTCGGATCATGGTGAAGTAAAGCTTGAAATAAACTCGTTAAAACTACCAAATTCAAACATATTCGTACCTACATCTAAATAAATTTACTACACCACGATAGAAATACACCCAAAACACGTAATTTGTTAGACTATTATGTTGTAAAATTTTACAAAGGTTGATAATGAGGCCTCATTATGGGGTGAAGAGGTGACGAGTTTATTGCTAGTATAAATTGGGCACTTGATTTACTACCATTTTGTCGCTCGCTTCTATTCGATAAAATCCTGCACGAGCTGTTCCTAAACCACAAGTTTTATAGCTCTTAAACATGATAATAGATTTTTAAATAAATTAACCTGCGCGTAGCCAACGTCTTAATTAGAGTATCTTAATTAACATACAACTTTGTATGTTTAGTATATGCTAGCCATCTGTGGTCTGAAATGCCCTGAATGGCGCTTGTAATTTGGGACTTTTACCAAATTACGCCGCAAAACCTGGTTAAAATGTGCGGTTTATATTGCGGTTAGCTCGCTAAAACGCAAAACCATTTTCGGGCCTTTTTAATGTCAACTTAAGCGATCTATTAAGGCATTGTTCAGGCGTCACCTGCCACGTCCTGGGGGAGTTTGTCACATGCTATAAAATGGAAATGAAAGTTTTTAGCTTCTGTCGCTTTCGTATACTAGAATAAAGGTTGTAGTATATACCTACATATAATACGTATGCCCGCAATTCCGTTCACTTAAATTATATAACTAGTTAAAAGTAAGTAATAGAAAATACACAATCCATATTTTAGGGTTCCGTAGTCAACTAGGATAATTAACGTAAATTTATGATAGTCAGCAAAGCCCCGTTACCAAGCGCACCTCTGCAATTGGGTCCAAATATATTGGAAAGGGTTCATAAGTACAAATATCTTGGTTGTTGGTTAAACAAAGCTTGGGAACCAGAGCAGGAGATTAGGACTAGAATTGAAATAGCCAGAAGCACCTTCCAGAATATGAAAAAACTGTTCCCAACAACAACTGAAACCAACAGGAGAATCAATTTAGATGAGAGTGTAGTGGGCTGCGAGTGTGGTGAGATGAGAATTAGGTGAACTGAGAATGTGGTGAATTGAGAGTTTGGTGAGCTGCTCATAAGGGAGGTGGCGAATGGCGAAATGCTACATTCTACCAATCCTCATGTATGATTCTGAATGCTGGACTCTAAAGCAAAATTTAATTGTTAAACTTAATTCCTTTGAAATGTGGATGTACCGTTGAATGCTCAAAAGATGATGTATTTCTATTGCCACTATAAAAACAAATACTAAAAATAAAATAAAATAAATATTTAACATACAACAAACGGGATTGGTTGCGTTAACTTTGCACCTCATTTTTATGGAGCGCTATACATACCAGGTGCAAACTTAACTTAACCACTTAAGGATGGAAAGTGTTTGTACGGAACCCTCGGTGCGCGAGTCCGACTCGCACTTGACCGGATTTTCGTTCGCTCCGAAAATAAAAAAAAATGCGCCCCCCCCCCCTCTAACTTTACAACCACGGGTCAAAAAATTATGGAAAAATAATGAAGATGTGGCCTTATAATTACTTTTAATGAAAACTATATTGAACAAAATCGGTCGAGCCGTTTTTGAGTTATCGCAAAATTTCATAATTTTCTTAAAAGGACGTAAGTTGACTTCCAGAAGGTAATAAGTTATTACAGTCACTTTGGCGTTTACGATCTTTTTATAGAGCTTGAAATCTTTCTCGTAACCTAAGTATATTGTGAAGGATGAGCAACTACGGAACCCTACACTGAGCGTGGCCCGACATGCTCTTGGCCGCCTTGAAACGCTTGAAACGCCTGTAGAATCACCCGATAAGGCTCTCACGCGAGACGAGTCGCGTTAAACAGTTGTGCTAGAGGTGCTGCTAAAGATTCCGCATAGTACACGTAGGGAACATTTCTTTCTTTCATTCTTTATTTTCTTATCCAAATTTTAGTTGGTGGCTAACTACTTTCCAATGTTCGTTCAGTAATGCTAAGATTTTGTAGCTCATTAAAAATGTTCGTGAACAAACGCTATGGCTACCCGCGGTCACGCGACGGTTTCACAGAAACCTAGGTAGCGCGCCGTCGCTCCGGGCGATCCGCTACTAACCCTTACTTTATCTCAGTATTCAAATTGTTTAAATAAATGAAATCGCTCAAATGAGCTCTATTAGCTTATTGGTCGAATACCTTCATAATACTGGTAGCTAACTGTGCAGTCACGAATCCGTCCATACACACGGCGGCGGAGGCGCCCAAAGTAGCGCCCAAATTGTATTTTTTCTTTCGAGAAGCTTGTAGTTTTTGGAGATCAAAGGATACCTATGCCACGCTTCAGTCTATTTTATTTATTTAAAAAACAAGAAACCTATAAATATCGAACCCGTCAACCCGAGCGATTCATAACCAACCCCTCATTTACTTGTATCCAAATCGTTGCAATAAATGTAGGTAATCAATCACTTATAGATTGGTTTAGCTTAAGTTTTAATACTTTCATAATGCTGAGAGAGGTTACAATCATAAATTGCTTTTCAAAGGATGTCCCTGGGAATTCATACAGTCTTCTTGTATGTACTAAGTGTTCCCGCGGCTTGGTTCGCGTCCCTAAACATACTTTAGTTACTTTTTAAAAACTAAGGTTTTTCCGGGATAAAAAGTTGCTTATAGATATCAATTTCCGGCATATTTATTTAAACAAAATACTTTAAACTATCGCTCAGTGGTTAGGCATGCGAAATAATGACAAATAAAAAACACAGATTTGCAGTTGCTATAACATTTTGACCTGCGTTCAAGTTTTAAACACATAAACAAGTCAAGCTACTTGCTAGATTTTTTGCTCTGCGGTCTTAAACCTTTCGCCGCGTTGAATGAATTGTAACGTGTGATTACATCCACGTATTTGAGCCGGTGGAATTCGATGGCTCGAAACAGAGCTATGAGTTTTTTCTGAAGCCGCGGTAGGTAGCCAGCGAACCATCGGTAGCTGACTCCGACCGATATTTCATGCGCAAGTTCGTTCAAACAAATCGTACAGTGTTCTTTCGGATCATGTCAGCTCTTCTGCTCGAGCGATCGTGACCCGAATTACTGGGCGATAATAGATTCGAATGGTTTGTCTTGTAAACTGGTGGTTATAAAGTTGGCTCTGGTAAGGAAATTAATTTCACCACCACCATTATCAAATGTTTGACCAATAGCAGAGCACCCTAATAGAACCAAAGCGAAATGCAAAAACTAAAATAGTTCCTAACCGCGTAGAAGTCGCGGGTTCGTCGAAAAAACTGCTGGTCGATCTTGCAGAATGCTGTCGAATTTGCTATGGGTACGAAAAAAACCGCTGATACCACATTACATGAAAAAGTGTGCGTGGCTTCAACTCCTACTAATACTTACCAATTTACATATAAATAACAGAATGGTCATTTTACTAATTTAGTTTTTTAACCTTGGTAATACAATATTATGGAACCACTGGTAACACCTTTTAACAGAAAAACAAAACCAAGGCGCTGTACCCGGCTCTGTCATGAGTACCTATACCTAAATCGCAAGTTAATTAGTTGTCTATGTACAAGTAGGCTAAGTAACCAATAGATAAATTCATCGCGATATGGGAAGCCATAGCAATCTTCTGCTACATACACGTAATTAAAGCGCAGCCAATAAGTACGCTCCTAGCCGGTAATTAACATTGTACTCATGTACGCAGCTACTGTATCCATAGCTATTATAGCTATATATCATGCGGCTTCCAACGATTAAAACAATTTCGGTCGGGTTTAGCTTTATTCTTTTTGTGAGAGGCCAACACGGTATCATGTTTCCATAAAATCACCGAAGCGACTATTATTATCTGTCCACGCTTTGTATTATATCCTCGGCAGCTCCCGAGCAGCAGTAAACCTTCTGATTTGATGTATGGGGTTTACACTAAGTTGGCTTGTAGATTAGTTAGTACGTTTCAGCAAATCTAAGTGAGATGCCCAGTAGCCTAGGTAACTCGATAATGTGGATATCGCTCTGCCTCCGCTCAAGTATTCGGTACGATTAAGATGAAATTGCTTTTGTTTTAGTATTTTTAACGCTGTCGTGTATTTTACTCTGAGCTGAGAGTTCATGCGCTTGTGAACTCGGGAACGTGGCGCCTCGGTATGTGGATTACGTAATGTTTGGAACATATAAAAATTAGTATGAACTTACGAAACGACATTAAAGTTCAAGTCTTTCCCATGTGTTACAAGGAGTTAGCAATTTAGCATTGGTTATCTAAGGTTCAATAACCCACTGTTAAACATTCATTTGAAAGATTCCACTTTTTAAAGGTTAACATTTTTCGCGCCCTAAGTAGTTGTTTAATACTACTTCACCGACGAGATTTCTAGGGTAAGTTACACCCATACGATCACCATTTCATCTACAGTCCGGTACTTTAAATGTAACTAGTAATGTATAGCTAATAATTTTATGTGTTTATAAACACAAATTAAATAATAGTGTGTCGATGGCTAGAAAAGTACGGCCAGGTACCCTACTCATACTTCTGGATAACAATTATTCCATCTCTTGTTTGTTTTCTCCTAATTCTGTCAATGAAATCTGTGTGACCATGTGTATATTCTGAGTTGTACGTGCATTTTACATTCAGTCTCAAAAGTTAGCTGACAATTTTAGTATACAATTTGACATATCCCAGTAGTCAGTTACGTATTGTTACGTATCTACATTTGGTCATTATTTCTAGCAATAACGTGTCAACGGATTGACATTGACATAAGATGATGATAAAAGGGTAGTAATCCAAGTACCTAATCCAAGCACGTTTTCTGCACCGTGCCGCTCCTTAGGGTTTCCTAGTTGAAATAGAAAGCCCAATAGTTTTGGCATGTGCGTATAGGCATCTAATTTTTGTAACCTACCTTGAAATCTGCAAGAATCTTAAATGTTAGATTACATACATAACAACATTAAAAGAAAACCTTATCGCAATCTAGCTGATGTCCTTCGTGTTTGATTTATAGGGCGATTAAAGTGTCAACACTCTAATTGCAATAGGTAACTTCTTCAGTTGTGTATTTTTTTGCGTAGTGGCTACGAAACCCTACCATAGGCATGGGAAGTTACCAGTCCTCACTGGTTCCTATTTGACTTAACCTAAACATAACTATAGTCATAGACAGTGAGATATAGATACCTGCGTGTCGAGCCGGTGACCGCGAGCAACCACAAGCTTGCATCACTAGTCTTAGTTATTATTTAACCGGGTGCTACTGGGCTTTACTTTCTATATTACGCAGAGCGACGCGGCGGGTCTCAATGGGGGAATGTTAGAGAGATCAAATTGTTGATATGTGTGAACTATTGCAGCCATATTAAGAGAGAATAAAAGTATACTATTATAAAATTCTAAAATTGTATTTAAATTCACTTTTGGAGAGGGTAAAAATCGCATGGACTCGCTGCGCTAGCCGTATAACGACATTTGTTGGTAAAAAAAATTGTACTTATACGTTCTTCACGCCGAAACGGTTAATGTACTTACTAAATAGGGATAGCTGCACATCCAAGGATGGTTGAAGGATACTTTTTACTCTCCTACAGTACGTACTTAATTAAGAAAGTTTTACGCTAACGTAGTTGCGAGCACCCTCTAGTGTTATTTTTTTTTTATAAAATTGGGTTGTCTACATTTAAGATATTTTGCAAAAAATAAGTGACATGTACATAGGTATAATTATAAATGCGAATATGTATCTTTGCGAACTCATCATGCAACGAGCTTTCTAATCGGCTCGTTGATACCACTGGTGACCAATTTTTGGTACACTGCCACTGGCAGACAGTTTTAAGATACTTTTTACCCGGCTTCGGTAAAACAAAAATAAGGGTTATGATAAGCCGATGTTAGGTTCGGTCGTTTGTTCGTGTTTCATTGAGTTGTTTATATATTATGACAGACTAAATAGAAGCCTAATTCGATTCACATTGACAAATAACCATTTGAAGCGACATACCCAACAATTATGACCTCTAACATGGTGACGATATTTCATCAAAAGTTAAAATCAGCCCCGCCATACGAATTGCAATGATACTTCTTCATTTACCTGTCGGTCGCCTTTTGACAAAATCTTATTGGCATAAAATATCCTCCGTTTAGGTTTACTTTAATTTTCTCTAATTAGTGACTATCTAGAATTACAAATACCATCGTTTTGTTTAAAAAAGAATGAAGATATCGTTTCTATTCCATGTCTAGTAATTTAAAACGTTTTTCGCATTTAGTTAAAATTCCATCCAAATTCCAAATTTCCACTGAAGCATGCGCCGAACGTGTCAACTGTAATTATTATGGATGTGTTGAAACAAAAAATAGACCATCTGGCAATTTGTAACGGTTTGTGAGAAAAAAGGCGAAGTTTTTTCCGTTGAATCCAGTAGCGTCTACGCTTGGGTTAATTCGTTTGTTTCAACCACTGTGTTTAGCGAAAAGAGGTTTAGGAAAAAAAGTGTTTAGAGTTTTGTCGATTGCCGATAGACTCCCTTAAATAAATAAAACTAAGTGTTCCTGGGTTTTGGCTATATCATAAGATGAGCTTCAGATAGATTTTTACAATCGAAACTTTTAACTGGTCTAAAATACATGCGACCGTTACGAATTCGTAACAGTTTAGCACAGCAAAGATAAAGCGCTAACAATTTTATGTATTTTATTCGAAGATACTTAATTTCAAATCGTACCTTTTTTACAATCAACGATAATCTCAGATCGTGACACGCATCCCATAGTGGGAATACCAATCAAATCATAATAGCTCTTTTGATCTAACTCTGGTTATCTGAATTACATCTAATCTAAATAAAAAAGTACGCTCGGCTCCCACCTATGGTGTTCCCAGCGCTGATCACGTAACCGAATACAGGAGGGACGTCTAGCGAGTCTTGATGGAGCGTTTATTTTAATTCGATCTGTCAGAGAGGAGACAAAAAACGTGACGGGGCTACCGGGCGCCCCGTAACGTGATCGCGTCGTGATGGGGTAGGCTGGGGTGGTTTATAGGTATGCGTCGCCAAGTTCGGATACTCACCAGTGACGAGGCGTCCAAAGATCCTCAGTCCCACCATTTTGACGTACTTCACAACATAGTATAAAACAAAGTCGCTTCTGTCTGTCTATCCCTATGTTTAGATCTTTAAAACTACGCAACGGATTTTAATGCGGCTTTTAATGAATAGAGTTATTCAAGAGGTAGGTTAATATGTATAATACATGCGAAATTTATCAGCATTGCACCCGTGCGAAGCCGGGGTGGGTCGCTAGTAGAAAATAAATAGGCAAATTCTTCGCAAGCTTGGCGATGAATTCTCCCTCACTTACTTACCTGCAACTGCAACACTAAAACCACTGACACCCAACTGTCTTAAGCAATGACCACTAGGAAGATTAATAGCGTAAAGGCGCAAATTCACATACGAGAAAGTGCCCACAACTTCTTTTGTAACATGGCGTTAGTAGTTACACACGCGTATATTTCGGTATTTTTATAAACGACTGACCAAAACTCATACATTTACGGCATCAAAAGTATCGACGTAGATGACGGCATAACTCATGGAACGCATGGAAGTGGACACCCGCAATCGTGTTGCGGCTGCAAATTGCGCCGCGCGCGCGCCGCCGCGAAACCCGACGCTTGCGCCTGCGCTTGCAAACATGACGCCGGGCCAGTGGGCTTTCAACTAAACACTAATTCTGGCCGCCATCAAGCCAGGCTAAAATTTCTGAAAGGGCTCAACCAGGACCGAAAGGTATTCGTTCAATTCAAACCAAGGAAGCGAAAATGTATGTCTATGGAAACTGAGGAACTGTATTTGGATAAAGTGTTTGAAGCTTGGAGATGGAATCGACCATACCGAAGTTAAAAATAAAAACTCAGGTGATGCGATTATTTAAACAGCTACATCAATTAGAAAAAGTTAAAATGTTAAACTATAAGTAGCGTCAGCTTTAGGCATTAAGCAAAATAACAGAAATTACGGAATACACCTTTATTCTATACCATTTCTATACATAGTTATATAAATACATCTTATAACGTTATACCTACGTTGTTACTAAATGCTAAGTAGGATATTTAAAGGAATGTGTAATACCATGTGGGCCCTGTAACAGGAGCAAAAAATTAAAACATAGATTTTCCTTGTAAAACTGAACAGCATCTATCTGTACAGAAACTTTTTTTTAAATACTGTTTTCATATGTTCATTTTTCAAACAAAGTAAATAGCATTTTCAATGTGCGCCGTCCAACATTGACATCGCCTTAGTATTGACATAGCTGTCACTTTACTAAATATCAAATGGATCGCAATACATTGCTTCTTTGAAAAAACTTTATTTTACAGGATTACATTATAAATGAGTTATTTAAAAAAAGTTGTTTAATGAATGTTGTTCAGTGTGAGGGGTAGAATCTATGTTTTAATTTATTGCTCATGTTACAGGGCCCACCCGGTATACCAAATTTTCCTTGTATGGCTTTGTTTCTCCCTCTGGCCCGATACTCCTTCCACAGTGTCCAGCGTATAAGTCCTATATTTATTATTTTATAAGGAATAAGTTTATTTTAAATTAAACACATACAATATAATATTTACAATAAGTACCTACTATAAACTACATACGTAAAAGAAATAATAATTATTATTTTATTTATTTATTGAAGCTTTATTCCATAGAATATAAAAGTTTAAAGTACAAATGCTGGACTTAATGCCAATTAGACTTGGTGGACTTACTAGAAATATTTAATAAAAAAAATATATTTATTAAAGCAGCAATCATACGTAAGAAAATCGCATCACTACTGAGTCGAGTTCGAAAAAGTCCCAACCGAATTCTAAATGTGATTGCTGACAGATATGACAGCCCAATTCTGAAGCACTGGATAGAGCAAACGAAAGGGGTTGCAACTTTTTGTCTGTATTAATAATTTCTATAATTTTAACCTAGTTTTTAAGTTCTTTCTAATATTTATTTTGTTTTTGTTTTGTTTGTGTTACTATCCACTATGGAGTTGTAATATGCTTCGAAATAAAGAATTTATTATTATTATTATTAAAAGACAAAAACTTAGCAAAATAAGTACATATCACAAGCATCCACAGCACAGGTTTCGTCCAATCACAAATAGATGTATCGACCACAAGTTTCGTCAATAAGCAATGGCACAGATACATAAGTATATTATCCGCAACATGCATCGGCACAAAATTTACACCGTAAAACTACACTAACGCACTGCCTGATAAGTACCCGACTCAAACGTCCCAAAGATACCCGCCGCATTCCCACGTTGGATTGCCAAAGAGATACGCTGAACCAGGTACGAACCCGACCTTTCATCACAACCCCTATCCCTCAAGCGTTTACCAAGGGCTCGTATAAATTGCTTCGCTTCAGAACACCACGGCCCAGCAGTTTAACGGCTAGAGGAATGAAGTCATACACCGGTTTCAAGTTACTATACTTGGCGTGCTTGAGCTTAGCCGCGTTTTCCGCAGCGCCTCTAGCCGACCGCGTTGTCTGCGCAAGATGAGACGTTGCGAAAGTGCTTACACAAGTAGCATCCCACAACAGACTTCGCCCTTTCGCCCAAGGAACCAGTGTAAGACCATCAGGCCTCTTGCCATCTAGACGACTGAGACCCTGGGGCTCCAATACGCAAGGCAGATTCGCCGACACCATAGCCCGCCGTACAATATCATTGATAGCGTGTTGCCGGGGAAATCTACCTGCACATCGCACACAACTTAGCCCGTGGTGACCATTGGCTTCAACCATCACCCCACAAACGCAAAGGTGAGTTTCACACACTCTACATCCAAGCCGTAAAGCAGCTCCTACCCTAAGAGAATCATCATCCAATAAGGTCCCCAGGTGTGACGAAGGCAAAGCGTTTAACCAAGCTCCCGACTCAGGCTCGATTACAGCCTTAAGCCGAGCCAGCTCTACCCCTGATGCACCTTCCAGCAGAGAATTATATGCTTGCCGGCACAAAATGTCGTCCCAAGATCGCTGCACCTTAAGTTGCTCCGGGCGTGATCCACAAAGAGTATGTAATCACTACGGTGATCCACTTGAACGACAAACTGACCACTCGGCTAAAGCTTCCTCCAAATAAGGCATGTGGATACTTTCTATATTACGTGACAAGATGGGCCCAACAAGATCCAGTGATGTTTATGAGGAAGCGAGAAAAGCTACCAGCCCAACATCCTGCATGAGACGAACTCCCAACCCCCCGTGTCGTATGGGGAGAGTGGCTTGACACCACTGAGACTCATTAAAACTGACGTTGAGGATAACCTCCAGCCCCTTACGAAGTATCAGGTCAAAATCCTGCATAACCTGGGGAAACATCCATGTCGGCGCTGTTCTCAAAGTGAATATAAATATTAGACAACTTCACACAAATCGACCTAGACAGTGACAGTGCCGACCTAGGTAGGTGATGTTTTTTCTTGAATAATTTAAAAAACATTTACCTCAGTAACACCTGATGGTGAACAACGGGGTCGAAGATGTCAAAGAAGAAGATGAAGGTCGAAGATGGTACTATATGTGCCGTGAAACGTAACTAATAATATGGGTACTTCAGACAATTATTTTTCTGTTTGGACACCTCGTGTGACGGAACCTCAGACCATCACAACTACGCTACACCTACCAAACAAATGGTATGTTAGGTATAATATGGTAACAATAATTCACAGCAAATAGCCAACCACATCAGACGGTTGGAAACAAAATATCATTGTCTCGATAACAATAGAAACACCCCGAAAACATGCCCGCGGCTATTCATTTTAAAAGTCCGTATAATTTATTAAATTATCAGAAATTATATTCCAGTAGTCACTGGCCAGTAGTTAGGTGCCTAACAAACTTAATATTTTTTGTTGAACCCCAAAAACAGAAACCGAAAAAAAGACGTCAGAAGCACGCGACACGCGATCCGTGGCCCTGCGCACAAAAAATATTACATTAATAATCAAATCTTTACGATTCGGTCGATATTAAACAGCTATAAATTATCCTAATAACTTTAAACTATGATTAACTCGTAAGCACCCGCGTCGGCCTAACAAAACAACTAGTCATTTACCTAATACCTTTGTCCGCCAGAGGCGCATCTCCTGTAGATTGTCTCCGAGTGACCGCCAAAGAAGCAGAAATAACGCGGTATTTTGACCGAAACGCAAATTATTACGGTTCGAAAGTAAACTGTAACCATAATTAGGGTAAAGACATAATAGGGGTGTTTTAAAAGTATGCCACAGTTTCCTAAAATAGCGGTTTGTTTAAATGATCGTCCTTGGGAGATTTGCGGTGTTGTGGGCGGGATGGGTCAGTGCGGACTGCGGGGATGAGTCCGGGTCCGGATAGCTATAAGTTAGTGTGTAGATTCCTACTTGACTGGTTTGCTACTGTATTTGAACAATAAAATATAAATACCCACTCTTCACTTAAATAATATACTCAAACGGTTTTACATAGATTTGGATAGCTAATAGAAAAAAAATATCTAAGTACTTTTTTACAATAAGCCTGATTCGTAAATCGTAACGGATTTGCCAAATTCAAAATGCTGGCACCTAGCTGTAAAGACGGATATCCTGCTTTTGTTTTTATTATTAACATTACTAATATCACCCAATTATGTAGTATGCATGGTTTTTTATTGCGTAAAAGTTGACAAATCAAAAAAACATGATTCAACGTGAGCGCCGCGAGCAGATTATCGCCAAATGGATGGAAAATAGTTACACAGCATCCGAACCACTTCATTGTAAAAGTATTAAAATCACAAGAAGGGCCGTTGATACGGTCCTAAAACTTTGAGACCTTGTCTACCGCTTAGATGCCTCGAAACGTAGAACATGGTGGTGCTGATGCATGGTGATCCTGGGCTGGACTGAAAAAATCTAAGCATGTCCGAACGGGCCATAGCTAAAAAAATATCTACAAGTCAGTCAATGGTGAGACGTGCTAAGGAACGAGCTGCTATGAAGATAAGAAAGAAACGAAAAGTACCGAAAACATCAGAAAAACCAAGACTCACCATCAAAACCAGGTCTCGAAAGCTGTACGAGTTTCTGGGTACAGATAATTTTCACTTTATTTTGGATACGAAACCTATGTGAAGGCGGACTTTTCTACACTTCCTGGCGATCAGTTTTATACTATAGGTAGCTGATGGAAAAATTCTTTCAGATATGGAAACCACCATAGAGAATGGAGAAGTTTGGCTCCAAGTATCTGGTTTGGCAGGCAATTTGCCCTTGCGGTGATCGCAGCAGTGCATATGTTACAGCTGGCACAATCAAGAAGGAAATTTCATTAGAAACACAATAATCCCATCAAAACATTTCATGTAAAATTGGCGGCCAAGACTCACATTCTCATGACGCTTTCGCTGTAAAAAAATATATCAGATCCCAGGCAAAGCCAAGCCCCTAAGCCCTGACTTTACTAACTCCACCACCTTGGTTTAACAAGTATGGCATCAACTGGCTTTAAGCCCCTAAGCCCGGAGTTTACTAACCCTACACCTTGGTTTCAAAAGTATGGCTTGGCCGGACAGTCCGCTAGACTTATTTACGGGTACTCTATGAAACGGCCAAGCCATACTTTTGAAACCAAGGTGTAGGGTTAGTAAACTCCGGGCTTAGGGGCTTGAAGCCAGTTGATGCCATACTTTTTAAACCAAGGTGGTGGGGTTAGTAAAGTCAGGGCTTAGGGGCTTGGCTTTGCCTGGGATCTGATATTTTTTTTACAGTGAAAGCGTTATGAGAATGTGAGTCTTGGCCGCCAATTTTACATGAAATGTTTTTGGTGGGATCTCAGTTCTTTTTGTAAGACGCCCTAGGTTTTTAATTTTTTTGGGCTGTTGGGTTTCTTGAGCGTCAACTGAAGTAGCAATAATTGTGTATTTAAGAAATACTTAAGTTTAGCCCTATATATATATACCTACACTTTTATCCCCTATTATGGGAAACCCATACAAACTTCCATCCCTTTATTTAAAGGGTGGGAGGTGATTTTTTAAAAGTCCTACAATATGTATTTTATTTATAACAATGAGTCCCTATAGGTATCAATTTTCAGACATATAGTATCAAAATTTGCGGAAGTCTCATACAAACTTCCATCCCCTAGCTTAAGGAGTTGGGGAGTAAAAGTTCCAATTGTTAGAATTATTTTATTGTTTGTGTACTAATACTAGCTTAGGTACATACCAAATTTCAGCTTTCTAGGTCATCGGGAAGTACCCCAGAGGTTTTGATACGTCAGTGGTGACATGAGTGGTACATGAGTGGCTAAATCGGCGTATTTTAGGTACCAATAAAACCTAAAGTATAAAAGCTAGATCAATTAAATTAAGTACATTTCATATGTTCCCTAACTGCATCTTAACCTGTGAATTTGGGCGCGCTAGTGTTAACTGGGACGAAACTATGAGGGTGTGAAAATGTGACGAAACGGTTCGAGAATAGGTAGGTGCCCCCTTCTTTTTTGTTCGTCTTGGCGGGGGCACTGCCGTGCCCCCAGATTCAGCCTTATTTTGGCCAGATCTAGCAACCGTCCACTATGCAACGGATACCCTAAACTTCCTCAAACGAAATGATGTCCAGATTGTGCCTAAAGCACTGAATCCGCCAAATATTCCACAGTGCCGCCCTATCGAAATATATTGGGCTCTGATCAAAAGAATCTTGCGTAAGACAGGTAAGACTGCCAGCAACCAGCAAGACCTCCGGAGAAAGTGGAACTCAGCGAGCAGGAAAGTGGCTAAGGACACTGTCGCACGGCTGATGGAGGGTAGGTATTCGACAAAAATTGCTGTAGGAGTGGGAGAAAAAGTAGAATTTGATAAATAGTCATGACATGATGATTTTATACTGTTTTATATTTTTGTTAATTAAACCACTTAGCACAAAGATAAATAAATTTCTCAGTTTGGCAAATCCGTTACGAATCAGGCCTAATATGTTAACGTTCTTGCCTGTCAGGTAGGTAGTAGTAGTAGTAGTAGAAACGTGTAAACGCTACTCGCTCCTAAAGCACTCTACTAAACACTAAGATTATCTAAACCGGGCTTTAGTCTATTCTGAATTCTGATACTTACAGCAAAAATAGTTCCAAGACCTATCATTAGACATCTTTGTATACTGTCTAAATAAAATACTTTATCTTAGTATTCAACTTAGTAAGAAAACTACCACTTAAATCCTTGTAAGAAAATAAAATGAAAATGACTTCGATTTTGTGTTATTTGTGTACGACTTGCTATAACGCCATCTATGCATGGGAGACGACAACGCTAAGGTAAACGCTGACCTTACTACCAAGAAAATCTCCAGCTGCCTCAGGAGCGTACACTGCCATCTGTAGGTCTAAACTGGAACTGACGCTTTTACCTAAGCTTAGAAGTTAATATCCATTATTACTGAATAGATGGCAGCGGTATGGAAAGTGCAGAAGCTCGAGAAGCGAAATTATTTTTATCGTATTTTTCGACTTCGTCGTTAGAGGGCTCTCTCAAACCTGTTCCAATATTTTAATGCAGTTAGTTGCATTGTATATTCCAGGATTTTTGTTATAAGTTTAATGAATGAGAATGAGTGCTGTTTTGCATATTCTATTTATTTTATCCTTAAGTAAAAGTCATAATCCTCTTTTTGCTTCTCCGTAGTCACTAGTCAGATAAATACGTTAAGGTTAACTTTACATTTTGGTTACTTTATTTTTCAGTAATATAATTTAAGTAATTAATTTATTTTACCTACCTACCTACTACCCGCTTGTTCGATCTTTTTAGGGTTCTGTAAGAAAGAAATGAAATTGTAGTCTGCATAGATATTAGTTACCTACCCAGATAGCGAGCTGATTTTGATATTTTTCACTCATTAGATACCGATACCTACCTATACTTACCATACCTATACACTGTTGGTACCAACTTACATACGTATCGAACACAACTCAAGCTGAAGCTGCCATCACTGCAAATCGACCAAGTAAGTAGATTACTTGCTTTTCCGTATCTTCGCTTTGGCTATAATTGGATTAAAGGTAGATATTTGCTGCAAAATCTTATTACAATATTCTATTTTCCATTCAAAAGAATACGTACATGCACTATTTTTTTTTTCTTTTTTGCTACTACGTTATATGTAAGTATCCAGTCTGGAATCTGGATGCAAAAAGCTCGAGATATACGGTTGTTAACGGAAATAGGGGAGGCCTAGACGGTTGTGAATGGAAATAGGGGAGGCCTTATTTACACTTTCAATGAAAACTATAAAATCGGTCGAGCCGTTTTGAGTAATCGCAAAAACTCATAATTTTCTTTAAAATTACGTCAGTGCCGCGCGGTGTCCTTATACTTCGAACGTTACACATAGGTATCAGTTAAGTGCCATACTGTATTAAAACATTTCGCTCAATCTGGCACGTAATAATCGATAACTTCCAGAAGGTAATAAGTAATTGCTGTTACTTTGGCGTTTACGAACTTTTTATAGAGCTTGAAATCTTTCTCGAAATTTAATGTCTGTTGTGAAGGATGGGCAATTACGGAACCGTTGAGTTTCTTTCAGCTTTTTTCTCAACAGCGGTCTCCTCTTGTGAAATGGCGGCAGATTCACAATCTGACTTGTAAAAGTGCCCTTGTGGCCTACTTACTGAATAAATTATTTCATTTCATTTCTTCATTTCACAGAGCCACTAGTAAGTATGAAAGATTTGGGCCGACCGTCAATTACATATCTGTGTGGCAATTTCATCAAAATTCGTTTGCAGTTTACGCGTTCTTGATTCACAAACATCCTGACTCAAACTTTCACACTTATAGGTACCTACCGCATGTTTAGTTTAACGCCCTCACAACGCCCAGCAAAAGGGCGATCCTAGCCTAGGTTCGAATCCTGTCAAGGGTTAGATTGTTTGTGTTACGACTAAGGTCTAGGTTGATTTGTGTAACCAAATATTCATTTAATTTATACTTAATATTAGTAAATTAGTAATAGAAAATGTACCTACAGATTCTAAAGTACCAACGCGTCCGTGTGACCTTCAGCAGCGCGAGCGCGTAATTCCCAGCAGCCTGCGCATGTTCTGGATGATTAATTGGCTTTCATTAAGCCCAACTACAGTTCAGAATAACACGCATTACGAAAGCAAAACGAGCTAGATGCATTCATTTCAGTTCAGTTCAAAAATAGCGAAATGCGAAGTGTGGAATGTCGTAGGGAAAAGCTTCCATTTACAATCCCAAATATATCAGGAGTTCAAGAGTATAAATGTACATTTCACTACGATGAAGTGCTCGGACCACGTGACTAGAGGGCACATTTCATTGCAGAAATAATAAGCTCGGGCAGTATTCCCCAACTCGCAATATATTACATTACATCTTATAAGAGGCAGCCAATGCACATATCGCTAGGCTAGAGCTAGAGGGCACATTTATTCCAATCTAGTATTAAAATACTGCCTAACTCTTAATATATTTGGGATTATAAAAGGCAGATCACTCTAAAACTATTCCTTTCAAGTGCAGCCAGCACAATTCGGTCGGGCAGCCAACGAACGCGAAACCAATTACGCCCGCGATAGTACCGAATGCTAATCACTTCGCTTTGTTCCGGCACGACTGTCTACTAACACGGCATAATTATAATAAATATTCATTATTTATGGAAACTCCCTGTGTTATGATAGTTTTCCTTTTGAGTTTGAATCAAACAAGCGGATATTCGAATATACATATTATAGTATTTAATGGTCTATCCAAAGAATTATCACCATATTACCCGAAAGACTCTTCCGGTCGTGGTAGATGCGGCATTAGTAGGTATTTTACCTGTTAGCAAATCGCTCATTAGATGGATTATTAGATCAAAATAGAAATGAATTAATATAATCTTATTAACCCCCGACAAAAAAAGAGGGGTGTTATAAGTTTAACATGTGTATCTGTGTATCTGTGTATCTGTCTGTGGCATCGTAGCGCCCAAGCGAATGGACCAATTTAAGTGCGGTTTTTTTTAATCGAAAGACTTTTCCGTCGAGATGGTTCTTAGCTATGTTTGGTGGAAATAGGACCAGTAGTTTCCAAGATATTCAGCTTTAATTGGAACAAGTGACGAGATCTCAGCCAGTAATGAAGTCAATAATTCGAAATATTGGCTAAATGTTAAGTTTTATTAGCATTTTCTATATGACTCACTAATTGATGGTCTCATGATGACCAGGTAGTTGTTAATGGATCTCAGGCAATATTGAAGCTAAGGATTCCAAATTTTGGTTAAATGTTAAGTTGTATTAGCATTTTCTATATCACTCAAAAATGAAGGTCTCATGATGACCAGCTAGTTGTTAATGGATTTCAGCTAATATTGAAGCCAAGGATTCCAAATTTTGGTTAAATGTTAAGTATTAGTAGCATTTTCTATATGCTTACTAAATGAAGGTCTCATTATGTCCAGGTAGTTGTTAATGGATCTCAGCCCATATTGAAACTAAGGATTCCAAATTTTGGTTAAATGTTAAGTATTATTAGCATTTTCTATATCACTCAATAAATAAAGGTCTCATGATGACCAGCTAGTTGTTAATGGATTTCAGCCAATATTGAAGCCAAGGATTCCAAAGTTTTGGTTAAATGTTAAGTATCCTTAGCATTTTCTATATCACTCAATAAATAAAGATCTCATGATGACCAGCTAGTTGTGAAAGGATCTAAGCCAAGAATGTCTAATGTTGGTTAAATTTTAAGTTTTATTAGCGTAATCAACAGATTAATAAATTTTTGACAGTACAATAATTTGATACCTTGGAGCTGAAGATGGCCGTAGGAACTCCTAAACAGCACACGATAAACCCATGGCCCATGGTGTTTGGGCTCGTCTGATTTTTCTCGATGAGCAATTAAGATTTGTGTAAGAAAGTATAGTCAATAATAAAACCGAGCCTCAAAAAAAAAATTGACGAAAAAAATCTCATCATTCATCATTATAATTTCTGTCACACTAGTGGGTCACTATTTTTAACTTTCGGAATTCTGCTAAATTGTTATTAGGACTATTGAACAGGTTCCTTTGATTGAGGTCACAAATAGCAACACCCTGCAAGATTTTAACGCGACTAAATGACAAGTAAGCTTTAGCAAAAGTACTCTTGCCTAAGTGAATAACAGCTTTTTAGGATTTTGTAGTTTGTGTCAGTCTGTCCACAGCTTAGCTCAGAGACATAGTCGTTGAATACATTTAAACATTTTTTTGTGTACCTTCCCTACGCGTAACAAAAGTGGGGATGTTTATCCCATGGTGTGGGGTATCGATGATTAGGTCTCTCAAAACTAAGTCCAGTTACCTGGCACCAACTGCAGTTTTTATGGAGCTAAGTAACCCACCCGTACCATATTTGGATCCTGTAGAATAGAAACCTGGTTCTGTTTTAGGCCATAAGTAGCAGGTTCTTGCGACTCATGCAGTGCATTTCAAGTATACATATATTTTGATTGTCTTGTCTGATAACTTCGCCATTTTGCCATTATAAGCATTAACTAGTCTGACTTTAACGATTTTTTCCCAGAATGTTGCTTAAGGCTATTGAAATCAAAATATATCCTAACTTCAATCTTAGAGAAGACGGCATTCATTACCACTGGCTCTGGGATCCTGTTGTACCTACATATAATCAAGGATCAAGCTCGAAGAAAGATTGGAAACCCTGGACTTTAAACGGTGTAAAAAAAATTGTGTCAAAAGAAGAAAATTCCGGGACGAAACTTCTGTTTGTTTAAAAAATATGAAATAAAAATAAAATTAAAAAAATTAAAAACCCCCGACATGACAACCAATAAAAAGAAAGAAATAAAATCTACGAAATGTGCCTATACAATGAACAGTAGAAAAAGAATCCAAGCTTCGTTGCGTCGGGGGACCGCTAAGTAAATGAAATGCAATGTACTGAAAATCGTAAAGTGGGAAGCCCAAATGCATACATGCAATTCTGCGTTGAAATAGTAGATTGTTAACCAAGGGTAGAAAGTGACCCATTGCACCCGAGATATTTCTGGCGCTCGAACGAAGTGAGAGCGCCAATAGTTCGAGGGTGAAATGGGCAATTTCACCCGAGTTAAACACTCTACTTTTCATTTCGACTGCGAGGAAAATAAAATACTACACGCACATAAATGTCAAGAGTGATTTACTTATATTAATGTCCATGTCATTTTTAACAAATAATCAATTAAAGACACGGTATTTATATTTAATCTCGTGTTCCCGCTTTTTCTACTGCAAACTTTCATTCTTCTTACTTTTAAATTCAAATTCAAATTATTATTTATTTCGGATCAGTGATCCATAGATTGTTAGTAAAAAACAAATTAAGGATAGTAACAGTCATACATACATTGAACATAATAATAATTATTAATAAATAAAAAATATTAGTAGATAAAAAAAAAGTTAAGATATAGTACCGCCAACATTTAAAAAGTAAAAAAAAAAACAATCCAATGGTTTCAATTTTATTTTTTAAATAAATGTGGGACGGAATTATATGTAATTAATAATTAGATATAAATAAATTAAGCTTGCCTATTTCAATGCCACTTACCACGGCCGACTAGATTGTACCTAATTTAGTTGGTCACGACGTGCATCTAGAAGGCAATTACCTTTGACTACGTGGCAATTAAAAAAAAATTACTTTCCACCCTAGGGATGGAAAAGCTATTTTCCACCCGGCTGTCTACTCATGAAAATGACGCTTTCCGAACAGGAGAGATGAAATAGTAGATTGTTAACCAAGGGTAGAAAGTGACCCATTGCACCCGAGATATTTCTGGCGCTCGAACGAAGTGAGAGCGCCAATAGTTCGAGGGTGAAATGGGCAATTTCACCCGAGTTAAACACTCTACTTTTCATTTCGACTGCGAGGAAAATAAAATACTACACGCACATAAATGTCAAGAGTGATTTACTTATATTAATGTCCATGTCATTTTTAACAAATAATCAATTAAAGACACGGTATTTATATTTAATCTCGTGTTCCCGCTTTTTCTACTGCAAACTTTCATTCTTCTTACTTTTAAATTCAAATTCAAATTATTATTTATTTCGGATCAGTGATCCATAGATTGTTAGTAAAAAACAAATTAAGGATAGTAACAGTCATACATACATTGAACATAATAATAATTATTAATAAATAAAAAATATTAGTAGATAAAAAAAAAGTTAAGATATAGTACCGCCAACATTTAAAAAGTAAAAAAAAAAACAATCCAATGGTTTCAATTTTATTTTTTAAATAAATGTGGGACGGAATTATATGTAATTAATAATTAGATATAAATAAATTAAGCTTGCCTATATCTAACCTTTGGATACCTTTTTTCAATGCCACTTACCACGGCCGACTAGATTGTACCTAATTTAGTTGGTCACGACGTGCATCTAGAAGGCAATTACCTTTGACTACGTGGCAATTAAAAAAAAATTACTTTCCACCCTAGGGATGGAAAAGCTATTTTCCACCCGGCTGTCTACTCATGAAAATGACGCTTTCCGAACAGGAGAGATGAAAAATATATTTCATTTCATTTAGGTACTTAGCGGTCCCCCGAACGCAACGAAGCTTGGATTCTTTTTCTACTGTTCATTGTATAGGCACATTTCGTAGATTTTATTTCTTTCTTTTTATTGGTTGTCATGTCGGGGGTTTTTAATTTTTTTAATTTTATTTTTTGACTTATTGTACATGTACCTACATATTGACTTGTTTTATTAATAAACGAGTATGAGTATGTTATAACAATGATTTCACCCAAATTAATAGTGGAAATGAATCAACTGCTAAATGTCTATGAATGCAATATAATATAACACACCGCACAATAACGTGGATGTCGTGAGCCTGAAAATCGATTACTTTATTGCCACCCTCGAAATAGGGTGCCAACATTCATTGCACCGACTCTCACACAATGTGAATGTGACACTGATAGTTTTCCTTTTCCTTATTCCTACTACGTATTTTATTGCGACTGTTTGTATGAGCATACTAGTAATACCTATTCTGTGAGTTCATTATCGCCTTAACGCCTAGCAATAAAATTATTGACAATCATCACAAAGTGCCATCCTGCGAGACAGGCATAGCCTAGTGCAGGTGACACGGGTAACTTGATATTTTCAATTACATGACAGTGATTTCAACTAAATTGTTAAAACCGTGTATATGGCTACCTATAAGACTTTCCACTGTATAAATAAACGATTTTGGTTTTTTTTTTAGTTTTCATTATCAATTGAATAATTATTAGCATACTTGGTTGTAAAGTAGATGTAACGCAATTTAGAACAGATCAAACGTAAAAAAACTAACTTTTTAACTCATTAAAAATAACTTGAACGGAGTTCTCTGAAATATACATGCGCGCCTATTTGTTTACTTATATTATTGTTTTATTTCATACTAGAAGGTAACTTCTTCCAATAAGTATTCTTAAGCCGTCTTTGCTTGTCTGGCTATCCCTGTACTTACTAACAAAAATTGGTAAAAGTTCGCCCAGACGTTTCGGGATGAACGGACATTTCTTTGTTTGTGTTTTCCCATACAGATGGTGATGACGCCCTTTCTTTGATAGATTAGCAGTAAAATTGATTTACGATCCAGTTATTGGACTGGCGCCGCGCACCCATACAAGTCTTGTATCGCGCTGTTAACATTTTTCATTAAATAATGACCACTAATCCTCATAGAAAACTGGTTTCAATTTTATAATAGTATAGATGTCTGTTGGTATCTATTTATGTATGGGCCATAGTTGCTTGAAAATAAATGATTTGTTTGTTTTTTTAGCCTATGTATGTATGTATATAATACACGTTCATACGGTACTGGCGTGACGTTAATGAATTCTGATTCCTGACATAATAAATGTATTCACTGCTCTTGAAAAAAAAAACCAGTCAAATCTGCGCCGGCTTGCTTAAGAGGATATCCTTAACGGACGTTAAGGAAAGATGGGCAGTGGTATGTCACGATGGTTTACAGTCTCATTTGCGACGGTCGATTGGTATTCAGGTCCGATGATTTTGTTTAAGGAAAATGTCTACATGATATCACCGCGTACCAAGTCGCGCCTCGGCCCCAGTCCAATAACTGGATCGTAAATCAATTTTACTGCTAATCTATCACAGAAAGGGCGTCAAACTAATCAACGAAAGTAAATTATATTACGATCCAACTACCCACACGCTCGCTGCTCGCTGTTATGGCGAGTAAAATGGAAAATTAAACGCCGTCTGACACCAAGACGGGCTGACTTCACCGCTAGTAGGTAAACTACTCATCAGTGGACACCTGGGTGCTTTTATCTTTGTTCAAGCTCAGCGCGCGGTCGCGACAGTCATAGCGGCACACTCACATCTATAGGTACCTACAGATGGTTGAGTTACCATCCCTATTTCGTTAGGTACCCATATAACACAAACAACCGATAAAATATAATTCACAGGCGGCTTTTAAAAACATCGAAAGAGAAAATCTTATTTAGTACAACTTATTATTCTATGGTATGTACAATATGTACATATGTACGTTCGGGATCTAGTGACAATCATGCGTAATGCCTACGTCGAAAAATACCAAAAAATTACAATATGATTCCGCTACGGCGTTTATTAAAGGCCCGGATTATGAAACGGGATAGTTCATCCGCCGGTGTATTCTC
Organism: Apotomis capreana; assembly: GCA_947623375.1. NCBI lineage: Eukaryota > Metazoa > Arthropoda > Insecta > Lepidoptera > Tortricidae > Apotomis > Apotomis capreana. Next base: position 9,468,298 of record OX392503.1, on the reverse strand, counting down.
GGACAGTGTAATAATTTATTTGTAGAGCTGAACTTTGGAATCAAGACGAAGACCATTAAAAGATTCATATCAGTGAGCAACTTCAAATCGATACTGAATTTGAAAGCAAGGTGTTCTATTCTGTATTCTATTCCTTGTACAGTGTGTTACCGGCAAATGGGCTTTTTCTTCAGATAACGTAAAAAAACGTAGTTTCTTATCTTTGACTTGGCCCTAATTTAATTGATGGGCTCTGGAGGGAAACTGACTATAATCTTTAAGATAACTCGATAATAATAGGAAATCAGTGCTGCAAACTCTCCTGATTTATCAGATTTCATGATTTTTAATAAATAGTCTCCTTATCTGATTACTTTTTGGAATCGAGCAAATCTCCTGATTTTTGAAAATTTGTTGGAGCATAGGTACCGGTAAATAATAACAAAATCCATAGACAAAATCAGTCGCATTCCGTTCCACTCACAAATCGGTTGATGATTATCGGATGTCAACGTTGCCAAATAACCGCGTATGTTAAAAAAATGGTGTGTTTACCCGGTAATCATCAACCGATTTGTGAGTGGAACGGAATGCGACTAATTTTGTCTATGGATTTTGTTATTATCTAATCTGAAGGGCTACTCCGATGTTCGATATTCGGCCGGCGTGTAGTGCTTTCCCGTTCACTCATATACTTTGATAGAAGATTGAGAGGGACGGCATTATACCACGGTCGAATTTTGAACATCGGAGTAGCCCTAATGATTTTTTTGACTGGCTCCTGATTTTTATGACCATAACCTCCTTGTTTATTACCTGTGGAAGATTGCAGCACTGTAGGAAATGGTCTTTTATCTTTAAAGGGACAAGAATGCATTCAATTTTTTTCTAAAATCCGTTTGTCTCACCCGGGATTCGAAACACGTAAAATATAAACACTCGTTCCTAATCGCTAGAATTATTATTCTAGATTTTTTTTTTATAATTATTATCTTAGAAATAAAAAAGATCGTGAAGCCAGGTAAAAAATAAACACTTGCTCCTAATCGATAGGATTGTTATTCATGATATAATCTCTTTAATAACATAGACATTTCATATTAGAAATAAAAATGTGACACACATGAATTTTATTTTATGATCAAATTCTAACACGGCGGAAACATTAACATAAAAGACTAAAATTTAAGTAAAATGAGAAACTTCAAGATTCAAAGCAGTTTTCTTCCAGGGCCCATCCATTTTTCCACACTGTATATATTTTATGACGAGGATTTTTTTAGTAGGTAACCAATTGGAGCCAATATTTCCCTGGCCAGTGAAATGAGTAACGATATAAATTACGCCGAACGACCTTGTAACTTGTAACTCAATTTGTGACCTAGAAAAGCGTTGCCGGTCAGCGCCAAAACCGGAGACATCATCAAAGGGGCTTAAAATTGTATTAGCTTTATATCAATAAACCTTTAAGGCCGGAAAAAACGTTTTATTTCGCCAGTTTTCCGTAAATCTTTGATAATTCGCGATTTCCAAGGCTCTCATGTGTATTTAGTCAATTTGGAATGCGGTCGGAATGCTAATTCAGGCGGGTAATTTAATTTATTTATTTTATTTATTTATTACATACAACAAAAGTACATTAATAGTACAATTAATTAAAAAAAGGTTTAAGGTTTTGAAGAGTACTGTCAGAATAAATTGTGAGTTTTGGTTGTCACCAGGCGATAAGTTTGTTTCATTTTGAATATGTTGATCCAAGTGAATGTTTTTGAAAAAAAATATATTATAGAATATTAGTTTATACATAATATATAACCAAATTTGGAGGGTGTCCCTATCTCAAAAAAAAATTGAAAAATTAAAAGTGTAAATTTCCCTACTTATAAGGATATTTGGAAATCCATTTTTTTTAACAATACTACTTTATTACTTACATAATGTGTATATGTTACAAAAAAATCTCTTGAGTAGTTTAGGTAAAAGAAAATGAAATCCAATTTTCGTTTTTTTTTTTTAATTTTCTTTAAACCTGCTTTAGGTATTTCAGGGTGTTTTTTTTTTTGGAAAATATCATCTTACATCTGGGCTAATATATTAGCGAAACGGCAATAGATTTGGCTTCTGGGGCCGATGCCGCAATACAAACACGGCTATACCCTTTGTCAACATTTATAGTGCAGTCATTGAAGCGAAAAATACGGTCTTACCTCCGAATTTTTTTACGGTGAACCGATTTGCATGAAATTTTGGAATTAGGCTCATCTTACCCTTAACTTCAAAAGTGAAAATGATTTGAACTCCGCAACCACCCTGGGGGTGGTTGCCACCCCTTCTCGGGGGTGAATTTTTTTTTTTTCAAAATAACCTCGGATATCGATAGAAGGCCTAATTTTAAGCAAAAAATCATCTATAAAGTTTTTCAAAAATCCAATACTTTTCAAGTTATTGGCAATTGAAAATTCGCAATTTTTTCACGTTTTTCATCTGTTTTTTGCAAATATTTCCAAAAATATACGTTTTATCGAAAATTTTATAAAGAACAAAATTGTAGCAGGTAAAACAATGAACAATTTGGTTTTTTATAAAGTATTCTAAGTGGTGTCCTATCGTTTGACCAAAAAACGTTTGACCAAACAACGTTTGACCAAACAACGTTTCACCAAAATAACGTTTCACCAAAATAACGTTTCGCCAAATGATCATTTGACCAAATGGTTCATTTCACCAAATAATCATTTGACCAAATGATAATTTCACCAAATAATCATTTGACTGAATCAATCACCTTTCAGAGCAGATCCGACCCGGCCGGGTTAGGTTAGATTAGTTTTTTTTTTTTATATCCACAGAGGACAGGACAGGACAGGACAGGACAGGACAGGACAGGACAGGACAGGACAGGACAGGACAGGACAGGACAGGACAGGACAGGACAGGACAGGACAGGACAGGACAGGACAGGACAGGACAGGACAGGACAGGACAGGACAGGACAGGACAGGACAGGACAGGACAGGACAGGACAGGACAGGACAGGACAGGACAGGACAGGACAGGACAGGACAGGACAGGACAGGACAGGACAGGACAGGACAGGACAGGACAGGACAGGACAGGACAGGACAGGACAGGACAGGACAGGACAGGACAGGACAGGACAGGACAGGACAGGACAGGACAGGACAGGACAGGACAGGACAGGACAGGACAGGACAGGACAGGACAGGACAGGACAGGACAGGACAGGACAGGACAGGACAGGACAGGACAGGACAGGACAGGACAGGACAGGACAGGACAGGACAGGACAGGACAGGACAGGACAGGACAGGACAGGACAGGACAGGACAGGACAGGACAGGACAGGACAGGACAGGACAGGACAGGACAGGACAGGACAGGACAGGACAGGACAGGACAGGACAGGACAGGACAGGACAGGACAGGACAGGACAGGACAGGACAGGACAGGACAGGACAGGACAGGACAGGACAGGACAGGACAGGACAGGACAGGACAGGACAGGACAGGACAGGACAGGACAGGACAGGACAGGACAGGACAGGACAGGACAGGACAGGACAGGACAGGACAGGACAGGACAGGACAGGACAGGACAGGACAGGACAGGACAGGACAGGACAGGACAGGACAGGACAGGACAGGACAGGACAGGACAGGACAGGACAGGACAGGACAGGACAGGACAGGACAGGACAGGACAGGACAGGCCAGACAGGATAAGATAAAGATAGGATAAAGATAAGATACAGATAAGATAGATACATTTATTTTCATCTTCATCCTCATCCGCATCCTAATTCTTATCCTCATCCTCATCCGCATCCTAATTCTTATCCTCATCCTCATCCTCTTCCTCATCCTCATCCTCAACGTCATCCTCATCCTCATCCTCATCCTCATCCTTATCCTCATCCTCATCCTCATCCTCATCCTCATCCTCAACCTCAACCTCATCCTCATCCTCATCCTCATCCTCATCCTCTTCCTCTTCCTCTTCCTCTTCCTCTTCCTCTTCCTCTTCCTCTTCCTCTTCCTCTTCCTCTTCCTCTTCCTCTTCCTCTTCCTCTTCCTCTTCCTCTTCCTCTTCCTCTTCCTCTTCCTCTTCCTCTTCCTCTTCCTCTTCCTCTTCCTCTTCCTCTTCCTCTTCCTCTTCCTCTTCCTCTTCCTCTTCCTCTTCCTCTTCCTCTTCCTCTTCCTCTTCCTCTTCCTCTTCCTCTTCCTCTTCCTCTTCCTCTTCCTCTTCCTCTTCCTCTTCCTCTTCCTCTTCCTCTTCCTCTTCCTCTTCCTCTTCCTCTTCCTCTTCCTCTTCCTCTTCCTCTTCCTCTTCCTCTTCCTCTTCCTCTTCCTCTTCCTCTTCCTCTTCCTCTTCCTCTTCCTCTTCCTCTTCCTCTTCCTCTTCCTCTTCCTCTTCCTCTTCCTCTTCCTCTTCCTCTTCCTCTTCCTCTTCCTCTTCCTCTTCCTCTTCCTCTTCCTCTTCCTCTTCCTCTTCCTCTTCCTCTTCCTCTTCCTCTTCCTCTTCCTCTTCCTCTTCCTCTTCCTCTTCCTCTTCCTCTTCCTCTTCCTCTTCCTCTTCCTCTTCCTCTTCCTCTTCCTCTTCCTCTTCCTCTTCCTCTTCCTCTTCCTCTTCCTCTTCCTCTTCCTCTTCCTCTTCCTCTTCCTCTTCCTCTTCCTCTTCCTCTTCCTCTTCCTCTTCCTCTTCCTCTTCCTCTTCCTCTTCCTCTTCCTCATCCTCATCTTGAAATAACGTTTGGTTAAATGATCATTTGGTCAAATGATTATTTGGTGAAATGATCATTTGGTCAAATGATTATTTGGTGAAATGATCATTTGGTCAAATGATCATTTGGCGAAACGTTATTTTGGTGAAACGTTGTTTGGTCAAGTGATCATTTGGTCAAACGTTTTTTGGTCAAACATTAGTGAACCTATTCTAAGTGCAATATTAAGCTAGATATTATCAAAGCCGTTTTTTATTATGTCTGAAATTTAATCTATGTGGTCAATGCCATCTAGCGGTATGTATTCATGCCTACGTTTTCAAAATATATGAGCCATATTATGTATATAATACACATTACAATAGTTGTGGGTCTCTATTATACTGCGTACTTTCACATTGCTCCAAATATTCACACTCCGAAATTTTCAGTTACTAAGTAGAAAAAAATATGATAAGTTTTTGGACCATAACTCCTTCAATTTTTATGCTATCATAATTTATAAAAAAACATTGTAAAGGTAATTAAGAGAGCTACAACATCCTTTATTGCAATATATAGGTAGTAAAAAACCTTTTTCTAAAACGGTGAAGGGTTAAAGGGCTTAAGAGAGGCTGTGATTGCGCTGCCACGCGCTCTTTAAACAATCATATCTCCGTCAATTTTTGTTAGACAGAAAAAACAAAAAAACCAAATTGTCTGTCAGAAAAATACCAAAATTTTTAATCCGTACACTTTTATATGTATCTGTCCTCATTTTTGAGATAATACGAAAATAAAGTGGGTTCTTTTAAAATTTGAAATTTTGTTTTTTTTTAATCGTGACTTTTTTGAAAAATATGTGTCCTGAAGCAGCCAAACTGATACTATCTATCAAACTCTTCATAATAAAGTTAATTCTAGGCGGAATACGATTAATTTTAATTTTGGTGGAAATGGCACTTATGAAACCCATTGATTTGAAAGAAAAAACATTAGATGCTCCTCTTATTTGCAATACAGCTCACTTATTTTACGTGCAAAAGACTTTTTATAGTGCTCATTTTAAAGTTTATTTCAAGCACTACAAAACCCTTTTGTATTAGAATGCTTAAAATGCATCTGCTCGCCGCTAGATGGCATTGACCACATCGATTAAATTTCAGACATAATAAAAAACGGCTTTGATCTTTAATATCTAGCTTAATATTGCACTTAGAATACTTTATAAAAAACCAAATTGTTCATTGTTTTACCTGCTACAATTTTGTTCTTTATAAAATTTTCGATAAAACGTATATTTTTGGAGATATTTGCAAAAAACCGATGAAAAACGTGAAAAAATTGCGAATTTTCAATTGCCAATAACTTGAAAAGTATTGGATTTTTTGAAAAACTTTATAGATGGTTTTTTGCTTAAAATTAGGCTTTCTATCGATATCCGAGATTTTTCAAAAAAAATTAATTCACCCCCGAGAAGGGGTGGCAACCACCCCCAGGGTGGTTGCGGAGTTCAAATCATTTTCACTTTTGAAGTTAAGGGTAAGATGAACCTAATTCCAAAATTGTATGCAATTCGGTTCACCGTAAAAAAAATCGGAGCCATAATGCTTCAATGACTGCACTATTAATAGTTATTTGTTATGCAAGGCTGCAAAGTTGTTATTTGGCGCGAGTGTTGAAATTGAAAGCTGAGCGAGCGAAGGTATCTAAGATTGAACCATGAGCGAAGCGAATGGTTCAAAGATAGATTCCTGAGCGTAGCGAGGCTTTCAAGACACGAGAAGCTAAATAATTTTGCAGCCATGCGGAACACACAACTTTTCACCTCACTACAGCGAGGAAAAGCAAGATTCAAGAAAAACAATTAAAACAATCATATTTAATTTTGCGTTCTATTTAACACATCTAATTTAAAACATAACACACTCAAATCCAAACTAAATAAATACGAGAGAAGCACAATATTAAGAATTAAAAGTAATATGGCCGTAATTTGTATTATCGTCGTGTACCTATATTTTATCGTTGAGTTTTTCTTAAGCACTGTTATATTATATTTGTATTTGAAACTACTTGACACATTCGTTGTGAATGTGGGAGAATGGCATTCTAGGAAGGATTAGTTGGCCACTCGGAAGTATTTTCCATAACACTTGCTTTGGAAGTTATTGGACGATGGGATCCGAACAAGATTATTTCGGCTTTATCTTCTTTAAAAACGCCAATAGTTTCGGTAAATTACTTATCGTCTCCAAATATTTATAACAAATCCTTTTTCGTTTTAATGCAAACATATGTTTTAGCATTAAATCATCATCATCATCATCATCTCAGCCATAGGACGTCCACTGCTGAACATAGGCCTCCCCTTTGGACTTCCATATATACCGGTTGGAAGCGTCAAGCATCCAGCGCCTTCCGGCGATCTTTATAAGGTCATCTGTCCATCTTGTAGGTGGACGTCCTACGCTGCGCTTGCTGGTCCGAGGTCTCCACTCGAGCACTTTTCGGCCCCATCGGCCATCTGCTCTGCGTGCTATGTGGCCTGCCCATTGCCACTTCAACTTGCTAATCCGGTGAGCTATATCGGTCACTTTAGTTCGTCTACGGATTTCCTCATTTCTGATTCGATCACGTAGAGACACCCCGAGCATAGCCCTCTCCATTGCTCGTTGAGCGACTTTGAGCTTTGAGATGAGGCCGATAGTGAAAGACCACGTTTCGGTGCCGTAAGTCATCACTGGTAACACACATTGGTTGAAGACTTTCGTCTTGAGGCACTGAGGTATGTCGGACGAAAATACATTGCGTAGTTTCCCGAACGCTGCCCAGCCGAGTTGGATTCGGCGGTTGACCTCTTTCTCGAAGTTGGACCTACCTAATTGGACCACTTGTCCTAGGTAGATGTATGAGTCAACAACTTCGAGTACCTACCGAGTTTTCAACAGAGACTGGGATGGGCACAACCTTGGCATTTGACATGAGTTTCGTCTTGTCCATGTTCATTTTTAAGCCCACCCATTGAGAAACTCGATTGAGGTCATCGAGCATCATGCTGAGTTCCTCCATCGACTTTGCCATGACTACGATGTCGTCGGCAAACCGAAGGTGAGTGATGTATTCGCTATTGATGTTGATGCCAAGTCCTCGATTCGGTATACTTAGCATTAAATAAATACTCTCAATTGGGCTTAACTTTCTTGTTTTCGATATTTCTATAAAGTAAGACAACAGTATTAGTAAAAATTACGTTGTTTACTTACGTGAATTGTGAAAACTTCCAACTTTTTTAATTTTTTTTTCCCGGGTGCGTTCAGAAGTTACACTCTTATGTTCCAACTTTTATAACAAATAAATATTAAAATTTGTGTTGTATTTAATATATTTACTAGTCAAAATATGTAAATAAAACTGAAATACTTACTATTAATATATATATAAACATATTCAACATAAAATAAAGTGTAGAAAAAATAAAAACTTAAAAATCTGTAACCAAAACCCGGTTTCTGGACGTGATATTGTAGGTGTATTTTTTTTTAAAGAAGTATTCAAACGCGCATATGATTTTAGCCGGCCTGACCAGATCGCCCTTTATTAGCGTGCGTTGATTGGTTATTCGAACATTTATCGACTGATGAAATCAGTCACGCGTTGAGGGAGTCTTAAATATAAAAAAGTTACATGCACCACAGAGAATCAAAATCGTCGTGTTCGAAATTCAAATTACTTTTGCACGCTAGCGGATAAAATAGACTTTTGCACGCAGATTTCGCCCTATAATATAAACAGAGGTTTTCCGAGCGAGTGAGGTGAAAAATACATTGACAGTAGCAGAGCCGAGAAATATTCAGAGCGAGAACTAAACGCAGAGAGCAATTAAAAAGTGTTACTAGTTCTATTTTTTTAAGTCAGTTTTTGTTACTTGGCTATTCAACAATAGGCTAGTAGACCCAGTTTCGAAATATATTTTAAATGGTTAGTAATGATCTTACTAGCTCTGAAAAAAAAAGTCTTGTATTTTTATGAAAGCTAGAAAGCTCAATTTTATCAATTATAAATTAGAATTAAGTGGGCTAAAGGGGGTCCATATTGGCTCACATAAAATCGATCCTCCGAATTTTTCTTCTACTACCGATTTGTAGTCAGAATCATCACTCTTCCGAATTTTTTACTTCATACTTTTGTCCGTCATAAATTTGTACTACTACTAACCGAGTTCATAACATACAGTTTTCAGAACATTGTAATTCATAATGTCGTCACCCAGATTATGTGTGTAGTCATAATTCTGATTTTCATATTTATTTTATTCAGAACTATAAATTACAATAAACTTGTCAATCATAACATTTAAATATCGATACAGTTTTTCTTCATAACGTTTTTATTCATAATGCTTGTTTTCATATTTCTTTCAATAATAACCATAAAAATTCATAAAAATTGTAAATCATAACATTAAACAGAACTCTGGAGTCTACTCATATTAAAATTGTTGATGTCAAAACATTTTGATTACATTTGTATTGTTGCTATAATTCATCATTGAGGGTATCTATCGTTTTGCATAACTCGGCCGGCTGTATTGAGTAGGGGTTTTGTACAGCCACGCTTTGTACAGCCATATTTTCCGAGTCCATTATGACTCAAAAAGCATGCAAGCATACGCTATACGTGGTTACAATACAAACCTAACCTAACCTACAGTTTTCGGTTTTGGACACATGTTCTATTTTGGCGCAGTTCTTCCTAACGGCATGTATTAGTATATGATTACTTACTAAATACTGTGTCTTTTTGAATCAATCCTGGCTATGCATTTGCTTATTGAATTTTGATGTAATAGTAGATTATTTACGATTAAATATACAAGCAAGCATGCAAGCATTTTGACGCTCCGCTCGCTTCGCTCGCTCCGCTATACGTGGTCACAATACAAACCTAACCTAACCTACAGTTTACGGTTTTGGACACATGTTCCATTTTGGCGCAGTTCCTCCTAACGGTATTAGCATACTCTTACTTACTAAATACATACTGTTTCTTTTTTAATCCATCCTGGCTATGCATTTGCTTTTTAATTTTGATGTAATAGGTAGTAGATTATTTACGAGTATACATACAAGCAAGCATGCAAGCATTTTGACGCTCCGCTCGCTTCGCTCGCTCCGCTATACGTGGTCACAATACAAACCTAACCTAACCTACAGTTTTCGGTTTCGGACACATGTTCCATTTTGGCGCAGTTCTTCCTAACGGCATTAGCATACTCTTACTTACTAAATACTGTTTCTTTTTTAATCCATCCTGGCTATGCATTTGCTTATTGAATTTTGATGTAATAGTAGATTATTTACGAGTATACATACAAGCAAGCATGCAAACATTTTGACGCTCCGCTCGCTTCGCTCGCTCCGCTATACGTGGTCACAATACAAACCTAACCTAACCTACAGTTTTCGGTTTCGGACACGTTCCATTTTGGCGCAGTTCTTCCTAACGGCATTAGTATACTCTTACTTACTAAATACTGTTTCTTTTTTATTGATTATTGATTAAAAATAGTTACCGAAGAATTGCATTTTTATTATTTATTATTTTATAATATGCCAGCAACGAACTTACCTACTCCGCGTATAGTCTATCCGGTATTATAAGATAAAATTCTGTCAAACTGGCACAAGTGAAAAGCGACCAATGTGACTTCATTTATCCTTAGAGATCGGACAAGCTATACCTAAGCAAAATTAACCTACTTTATTACGATCAAAAATTAAGGGTAAAATTGATTTGTACATGAAATTATTCTTCTTTGTTTTAAACATCTATCGTTGTTTATGTTATTTGTACGATTTTTGTAATAACATTTAACAGATGGCCATTCATTTACTTCGCCTATGGACGGCGGGGTCATCGGGATGCCGCGGTAGGTAATTTTATCCGCATTGACAGTGTCAAATAAGTCACATTATTTATAAAAAAAAAAAATAATGATGTCGTAGTTTATAAGTCAACACAAGTCAGTGTACAAACTATATGATAGTGAAGTTTATGAGTACAAATAAGTCTACTTATAAAATATTATGATAGTGAAGTTTATGAGTAGAAACCAGTCTGCTTAAAAAAATTATGACAGTGACAAATAGGATCAAAAACAGTTATGATGAATAAATGTATGAAAACAAAAAGTAGTATTAGAGACATTTATGATAAATTACATTATGATTTCAAATGGTTCGGAGTTATGATCGGTAGTAAGAGTGACTAAGTATGAGTAGTGACTATTATGATGAAAATTTTTATGAGAAACATTTTCGGAGTTCCAATAATCGGAGTTAAAAATTATGTGAACTTTGGCGCACCCGGGCTAAAGGATATCATTCGGCCGTGACTAATCGGTGCGTTGATGGTGACCCACGCTTCATTTTGGCGCAGCTCTTCCTAACGGTATACTTACTTAAATAAACTTTCTTCCCAAATCCATCCTGGCTCTGCATTTGCTTATAAAAATTTGATTTAATACTAGAATATTTACAAGTGTTCATGCAAGCAAGCATGTAAGCATTTTGACGCTCCGCTATACGTGGTCACAATACAAACCTAACCTAACCTACAGTTTTCGGTTTTTAAGCCATGTTCCATTTTGTCGCAGTCTCCTTATAAAATATAGGATTGTGGAGTTTATGAGTCCAAACTAGTCTGCTTAAAAAAATTATGACAGTGAAAAATAGGATCGAAAACAGTTATGATGAATAAATGTATGAAAATAAAAAGTAGTATTAGAGATATTTATGATAATTGACAATATGATTTTAAATGGTTCGGAGTTATGATCGGTAGTATTAGTGACTAAATATAAATAGTGACTATAATGATGAACATTGTATGAGTAACATTTTCGGAGTTCCAATAATCGGGGTTGAAAAATTATGTGAACTTTGGCGCACCCGTTATTTTTACAGGACCGATGACGTCACTATCATAAGCGAAAATGGCGATCAGCGTTTTAAGCATTTCAAAATACAGGTTAAATACCATATTTTCAAATTCAATTATTTCAGCCTTGTTACACTTTTATGAATTGAAAAATATATATTTAGGTTTCCTTTGCTAAATACTATACGGAATAAACATTAGTATATTACAATTTAAAAAGCAATAAAGGAATTAAAATAGAAACAAACTTTCTGAGTAACCTTCGTTTTGCAGACGACATTGTTATCTTCTCAAGAACACCAGAGCAGCTGGAAATAATGTTGAGAGAATTAAGCAAAGCCAGCAACGATATTGGCCTACAATTAAACACTTTAAAAACGAAAGTTGCTACAAACAGCATTCAAAAGCCTATAATCGTAAATGACACTCGTATCGAGTATGTAGAAAGCTATATATACTTAGGAAAGCAAATTTCATTCAAAAAATCGAGAAACTATGACGAGATAGAGCGCCGTATAAATATAACCTGGAAAAAATACTGGAGTTTCAAGGAAATACTTAAATCAAAAATGTCACTCAACCTGAAGAAAAAGGTAATAGACACATGCCTACTGCCTTGCCTTACTTATGGCGCACAAACTTGGATTTTCAACAATAAAACGATACATAAAATACGCTCGTGCCAGCGTGCTATTGAAAGAAGCATCCTAGGCATTAAGCTTAGACATAAACAAAAATGCGTAGATATACGCCGGAAAACAAAACTGATAGACGCAAGGGAACACGCGCAACGGCTCAAATGGAAGTGGGCAGGACACGTCGCCCGAATGACAAACGAAAGATGGACCAAGCGCGTCACAGAGTGGGCAGGCCCAAACGGAAAAAGACTACGAGGAAGACCAAAGGATCGCTGGATAGATGATATCAAAAAAATAGCCGGTAAAAACTGGAAACATCTGGCGACGGACAGAAAAAGATGGAGACAGTTGGAGGAGGCCTATACCCAGAACGGGGCCATGCCTTAATCTTAAAAATTGTGTATAAATTTAACGTTTTATTTACTTACTGTAATTACTGTACAAAGTCATGGAAATAAAAGGCTTTATTATTATTATTATTATTATTATATTACAATTTGACATGAGTCAAATAGCCTATTGGCTGTATGATGAATAATCCAGTCTTTGAAAAAATTAAAAGTAAAATTCTCTTCGTCACTTACAATAATGCAGTAACAGGTCAAATTAAGAGTACCCTCATTTGTATGAGACATCATAAACGGAAAGTGTGTTTTTTACTTAATCGTCTTATTTAAATAATACCTATTTCCCGGCCGAGGCTAATAATATACTTATATTTTTTTTTATAATTTGTGTTAAGAGGCCTTATTCCTTTTAAAACGCCGATTGTTTAGATAGTTTTCTCTATGATTAAACATGTTTCTTAACATATTATTGATGTTACTACCTAGAACAGGGCTAATGGGATTTATTGGTATATATTTGGAACCTACAGTTTGAATTTTTCATTGATAATTTTTGTTCGAAAAACTACTCCAAATTGACAAAATTCACCTGGAAAATTCGTTTTTTCAACTTATTTTCGACTGCACGCAATGAAAGCATGAAATAGCTACGTTACTACCTAGAACTCGGGAAAAAGTATTATTCACTTCAAAAAATTGGTTGAAATTATCAATATATTCGACATAATATGAAAAAAATAAATTTTAAAAGGAATAAGGCCTCTTAATGCCTAATAAAAATAGCGAACGATTTCGCGGTCCAGTTTTACTCACAGTTTTACTACATTAATGGGAACATTTCCAAGCAAGTTGGAGAAAAAGATCTTTCCGGCTTAGAGTCGCAATTTCCACAAAATACGTAGGTAAGTATATACGTAAGCTCATGTCGTAATCTCGTGTATCGTCACGATTCCAATTAAGTTTCGAAAAGAAAGGATCTTAAAGTATTGAAATAAAAAAACCATGAGCAATATCACATTTTAATGGACAATTATTAAAAATTCGGCATATTGGCTACAATTCGTAAGTATAATGCAAGAACAATCGTCGAAGGAGAATAATTTAAAGTAGTACAAAGTAGTGGATTATACGAGTATTTACTGTTCTACTTACATTAGAATAGGTACAATAAAGAGTATTTCGAAGACAATAATAAAATAGTTATATGATTCTATAATCTCTTGCGACGAGTATAGGTTATTTAAAATGGCGATGCGATTATTTGGTAATGGCCCTACTGCATTGGAATGCTTAATAATTGAATATAGAGATATGTATATGAAAATGTACTATGTACTAATAATTAATTAGTCTATTAGAAACGCCAAAACTTTAAATTTTATAAATATATATTTTTTATTAAAATTCTTCATAAATTTCTACACAATACAATTTTGTTTCATTTGAAGTAAATAATTCTCTACATTATAAGAGTTGCCGCGCCGGATTTACAATATAAATAGGTAGTTTAAATTGGAAAAATACGTCCGGCGCAGTATTCGTGAATAAAAGTTTTAATTATCACTACTATAAAAATACAAAGTACCGTTTATGAGTAGAGGATTTAATGTCATTGTTCCCATTCGTTAATTAATTTATCAATAAACGTTCGTTTTAGTTAAACGATAGCCAATCAGTTCTGTATAAATACGATAATCCTATAATTTGATCAAAAATTGGCACCAATTCATAAAATGAAATATGTTAATACAAAAAGTATTATAGTAAGTATACTAGAAATACGACGTGGAACTTTGGTAGCGTACATTTTAGAATCTAATCAGATTAATTTACATTTATAACGAGCATATTTAATACCGTATTTGTGTAGCAGACTGATGAGTACTTTAACACTCTCGCAGCTCACAAAAAGTTCACTGGCAGTGCCGCAGTAACAAATAGACTACGAAGCTTCATCATGCGTTAAGGCTTTTATTTGAAAGTCATGATAAATTTTACAAGCAGTATAATTAAGCACACGTCTAGGAAATATCTCAAATTATAAACATCTAAGCGAAAACTGGCGACAAACGATTTCCAAATAGTGTAGATTATAAAACTCGTGTATGAGTAACTAGGTAGCGTTTGTCACCGACATAGAAGCTCATCTTCTCATGTTTTTAATTGTCAGTGAAATTTAGGGCACTAAAAACGGTAAGAAACGCTAATTATGTTTCAGTGTCAAGTCTATTATAAAGACTTTCAATGCACACGTATATTGCCATAGATAAAGCATCTATCTCTCGCTCTTTTTCTCTGTTGTCGATATTGATTCTATTTCTCTTTCTTTAGCGGCTCTAATCTTTATTTAGCGTCAGCATCGGTCCCACACACAAGTACACCACTCCATACGGTCAACATCGTGCTTCTGTCGGCACATGCGGTCATTGCCTATCGACTAAAGCTACTTAAAAGTAGTCGTCTTTCGTGATTGTACTCATACCAGTACTTATATCATTAATAGACGTTCTCGAGATAATTATATAAAAAATTCAAAACGGATATTTTACCTATGGCTTTCTATAAAGCTAGCGTTAGAGACTCTGTCACACGACATGTATTTTCACTGCGTATATTAAACAGCAGCAGCAGTAGAATCCTGCATGACAGTCCTTTTGAAGTCTAGTAGTTGTTACATCACCACTTGACCACTCTGGCAAGAGTGTACCGCCAAAGAAGAAGTTGTTACATGTCGCTTTCAAGCAGGCCGGGCCGGCGCGGCATCTCGTCGCAATCTATCAACTCTATCTCATCCATCTCCTTGGAAACGCTGGGGACGCATTCACCCATGTGGTGAGCCAATCCGTTCTTGTCAGGTTTGTTAATTTTGGGGCCGTCGTCGAGTCGGATGACCTCTACGGTGACGCCGGTCTCGTCGCGGTCGACCGCCGTCCGGCTGGGACGACGGTCGGGCGAGTGTCAGGTCTCGTCGTCCTCGTCCGTGAGGCTCCTCTCGGCAAGCCGAAAGCTCTCGAGAAACTCGTTCAGATCAACAAGGCCATCCTTGTTGATGTCCATGAGCCGGCAGATGTCGACCAGCTGCTCCTGCGTCATCGGGTTCGGCATGTACTTGCCGAGCAGCTGGCATGCTTCTGAGAACTCTTCTAGAGTTATGTAACCTGTTCGTAAAATGAAATGATGTTAACATAACAAAAGCATAGACCCCATTAACGAATTTTTTTCCAGTTGTAAAAAAATACCTTTTTAAAACAACTTTAACGTTTTCATTGTGTAATATTTTCTAATTTTCTATGCATACAATACAATACAATACAATACAATACAATACAATACAATACAATACAATACAATACAATACAATACAACAATACTTTATTGCACACCAACAAGAAAAATATTACATGAGAAATCTTAAATTAAACAATGGATGGATGCATACCTGAGTTATCCTTGTCTAAGATTTTGAAAATGGCTTCTAAACTGGATTTGTTCTTGTAAAGAGTTTCCACTACAGTTGAAGTGTCCGCTTTGCGTGCAGTTCTCTGAAAAACAAAAAGTTAAGATATCTACGGGAAAAACAAGACGGCTATTACCTTTGGATGATAAAATTTGATGATACATACATTAGCAATAAATTCAAAGGTGTCCATGTATCGAACTCTGCGCGTGTCTGGGTCCGTGCGCACGAGTTTGTCCTTGAGCATGCGCCATGGAAGCCCAAGGTGCGTCGTTTCTTCCATGGCTAAGCACCAATCACTGATCGGAATATACCCTGTGTACCAAGAAATTAGTGCATTATTATAGGAATCCATACAAGCAATACATATAAAGGAAGACCCTAATAAAATTCAACGATACGATAATATCGCGAACACTTTATAAAATGATGAATGACGAATCGCGATAATATTGTTATAGAAGATTGGGTTCTACAGAGATTTCATTTTGATAGGAGCCGGTTAAAATAGCCGATATTTCACCTATACCTTCTAATAGACTCAGGCCATCCCTTAAGTGAATTTACGAGGAACCTGCCTCAAAGGCTCTAGTGGTTAAATAATTTGTCGCGTTTTGGCGCAGGTTTCGCATCCACTACTACGAGAGTGTCATCAGGCTATAAATTTAAACTAATAATAACTTGTGATAAAACCTTGCTCCTGATACACGAGCGCTAAAAACCACAAGAAGCTCAGGAACGATAAAAAAATTGGATAAAACACGAGTAGCATCGGGTCGGCCGCCAGAACTTCGATCTACTAAATTAATATCCGCCTGTACAGGAAGCGAGGCTTCGGTCCAAATGGACAAATATCTACAGTATTTTATGAGAAACTACGAGATGATAAAGATATAATAGAACTGTGAGTTTATCTTATTGGGCTTAATTTCCAAAGGAAAGTAGGTTCTCGGCAAATAAATGAAACCTCTGATAAGTTTACACAGTACTTTTGCGTTCCTAACAAGATAAGTTGGCGGAAATTAGCGAGGGCTGATGACAAATGAGCTGAATTCCACATCAAGTTTCGTTTTCTTTGTGTAACTTTGAACGTTTCCTATCTGAATGTGAAGGATCCTCTCGGACCACTCAAACAAAGGCATAGTCTTATTTGGCCGTCATTGTCAGTCAAACAAAAAACATTTTGAAATAGAACATCGATATTTACCGAAGAGACGATTGCTGCTACATTTGGTCTGCGTAAACAGTCGTCGATAATGAAAAACTTCTCGATATTATCTAAGTTATTTGGCAGTAAAAAACTTGTTCTAAAAGTATTTACTCAAGAAGTAGTAAAAGGTTGAAGGGTTATCCCGTCAGCTGTGGAAAGCTCCCTCGGGTCCGCGTAGTTGCGAGTTCAAATCTCATGTCTGCCCTCGTTAATGAGTAAAAAAAATATCTGTGTTTAAATGCAAAATACGGGCCTTTCTACGCGACCCCGAGGAGGTTTTCCACAGCTGAGGGGATGCGTGTGAATGCGAGAGGTAAACGATAATAGAAGCTACTAAAACAATTACAGTTACCAGAAGGCAAGGCGAGGCAAGTTTAATTAATACGTAGCTCGCGTTAGAGAATACATGTATGTACGAGTATGCACACAATAATGTAGGTCGTCGCGAATAACATAAAGAACTGTTTACATAAAGCACTTAATTATTCCTGAACATCCGTGCTTGCATTGTGGTTCATACGCCTACTGAGATCCCAGCTTTTCATGGCATATAGGTAAGCGCTCATTAAGAACAGATTTGCAAAACGATCCCTGCTCGTTAAAAAGGAGGCAGTCAAGCAAAATCCGAATATATTATAAAGGACAACCTAATGATATTATTAGAATTCTGGCCCCAACTCCTCGTTCAAATAAGTTAAACCGACAAAGGCCAATTGAGTCGCTTGTTTGAACACCGACAGCAAGCTTTGTCACACCTTAGTCTCGGTGTCGGGTCTAGATACAGCTAGCACAGCGTTAAGTGATGCAAGGCTGCCCCTGAGAGCACACGGAGCGGTCAGACCTAGTGCCGAATTAATTTTCCTGCCAGCTTTAAATTGAATGTACACAGGGTAACTGATGAAGGTAACTACTTCATACGATATAAGTACGTATACCACACGTACACGGTCATATAGTTAGTAGTGGCCAAAGCTACCAATATATCGGAAATCGGGTCATAATAATATATGCTTACTGCTATGCAAATAATGATCTGTTCCGATATATTTCCCTACTTTGTTCGCTACAAGTTATTCGATGCTGGCTGTACATGTTGTTATTTACATTCACCCCAGTGTTACCAGTTAAATGTATGTTATCCGTAAATGTAATGCCATGAAACCGAGAACAATAAAATAGTTAATGAATTTATAGCCAGAGACGTATTGAGAGCATACCCGCGCGCTCTAATTGATGGGGTGTGTTATCATACCGGCGCGCACGCGAGCTATCCACGAAATAAGGCAATTCCGGTGTTGATAGGCTTTCACGCACTGCTCGATCGACCGGAAGTTCGGAACACTGTGGTTATCGGCGGCGCCAGACCTTTACTACGACTACAAAAACGTGTGAACTATCAACTTAGCTTGTTACTATACAAAGTTGCGAAATGCGGCTTGTGATGTGCAGATACGAACAGCCGGGACTTCCGGACATCCGAAAGCATTTTTGCTCAAGCTGAAACGGAGACGTTTCGCTCGATTCACTCAATTAATTTTTATTATAACCGGAGAAAGTATAAAGAGCATACCTGCGCGATTGTTCTAATTGATTGAGCGTGTTATCAACATATAATCATATACGTTTTTGTCTGAGCTTGGGCGGCGATTACGAGAGGCAGGTCTTGACCCTCGCTCCGGGTCATTCCTGATGCAAAGGTTGTGTATCGCGATTCAACGTGGCAACGCGGCGAGCGCGATGGGCACCTTTGCATTGGGGAGGACGAGGGCCGAGATTTCCGATTTAGGGTATGAGTAGGTTAGTTTAATTTTAATACTTAAGAGGCCTTATTCCTTTTTAAATGCTGATTGTTTAAAAAAATCTCATGATCTAACATATTATTGATGTCACTACCTAGAACAGGGCTATTGAGATTTATAGTAAAAGAATACATTTATTATGGGTCAAAAATAAAAATAACAAATTTAAGGGATAAAAACTAAAAATTAAACTAAGATTAAAATATATTTATAAAACTAAGACCTTTCGGTAGGGTGCCCATGATGCAGGCAGCATTCCCACGCTGTATGGCTATGGAAAGCCTTTGCGCGAGAAAACTGCCCGCGCGTGGGTCCCCTGTTGCCTCCCTCAGGCGCTTACTGAGCTCCCTGTGGAGTCCACGCGCACCCTGGCCCCACGGACCAAGTGTCTCGACGGCAAAAGCGATGAAGTCGTATTGGGCGCCGAGACAGCTATATTTACTGACTTTGATCCGCTCCCGCGCGTCCGCCGCCGCGCCCGCCCGCCTACTCGTGGCCGGGAAGTAGGATGCCGCTAGTGTGTCTATTATCAATATTTGTCATAATATGAAAAAAACAATTTCAAAAGGAATAAGGCCTCTTAAGGTTTTTAATAAATTGTTTTAACTGTGTTTATTATTAGCAAAGACTTCACTAACTAAAATATATGAATTCCAGAGTCTATAATACTTTGTTCCACCATCCTATCCTTGCTTCGGAATGTGGCTCAAGCGTCATGTACCTACGGCGAGCCCGACGCGATGCCGGTACGTGAGCCGGCGCGCAGGTGCAGGAGACGTCTACCGTGTACCTACTACACGAACTGCAACAGTGTGTGCTTACCGCTCTGTTCGAGGTCCATGCTACGGAACGTGGCCTCTAGAGGCCGGCGCGCCGACATGATGAGGTTGTGCAGCTCGCGCATGGCGGAGGTCTCGACGAGGCCGACACGCTGCCGGAACGTGAGCCGGCGGGTGCGCGACACGGCTGCCGTGTACTGAACGAACTGCCGCTCCAGGGAGTTGCCGCACAGCTTCAGGTACGCGCCTTTGTTCGAGCCCAGCTCGTAGTAGTTCGATGCCGAGAAGATGGTGATGACCTGGGGTGAAATATAAGGTAGGTATTTTTTTTTATTCATGTCAATATTACACGTGTAGACGTTGCCTATATTTGAAGCAGAAAAGTTAACTGATATCGTGGTTGCGTCAGTGAGTCCAGAAGTCAGATCTAGAACGAAATATCGGTAATATACTTTAGCGATGAGCATTACTTAAATGAGAACTTTACAAAGTAACTTAATGCAATCGAATATCCCTGTTGACATGACTGTAGTCTGTCACACATATCACAAACTTTGTGAATACGGAATAGGGGGCTACATTTGGCAAGTTCTGCGAATAATAGTTACCATCAAACGTTAATAGTACAAACTAGGTCAATCCGATCTATATATAAAATTGACTATTGTAAGCGTGTTAAGTGCGTGGGTAAATACAATGATGGCGGGGAACCAACCGTGCGTCTATCATTAGTACATAAAAGCCATAATCTATCACTTGACGTTGGAATTATTCCAAGGAAAATGAAAGTGACCTAGAAATACTGTGTGTACTCTTGAAGGGCTTCCCTGTGATTGTACAACCTCTTCAAAATAACAAGCTTATCTATCATATTTACATCGGGTATTATACTTTATGTATACCAGTACCTACTTATGAAAAATAATGGAACATTCATGCTGGCATCTCATTAGTGCTAACGTACCTACTCATTCGTTATAGATGGAGATTTGTTTTTTGTACAAATTACGCACATACATTTTCCTGGTACAAAATAAATCAATGCCACCGAAATCTCAGAACAATCAGGAAAACCGACTGTTTGGGTTAATTTATTCCTGTATCATGCAGAAACATAATTACCATTTTCCCTAAAAAGAAAAAAATTAGGTAGGTATACATACCAAACCAAATCTCTGCCCCTTTGTGTTCACAGGTTTGTTTGGCCGTGTACAAAAGTAACTTCTAAGCTACTTCTAGGCTACAGTTTTGCTAAAACCCAGAAATTTTGCATGACAATTCCTTCTACGACACCGAAATACTATGCCTACTAATAAAGCATCAGCTAGGAAGATTTGTAAAATACCACGGACGCCAAAAGCTTGTAATTTCA
Organism: Apotomis capreana; assembly: GCA_947623375.1. Taxonomy (NCBI): domain Eukaryota; kingdom Metazoa; phylum Arthropoda; class Insecta; order Lepidoptera; family Tortricidae; genus Apotomis; species Apotomis capreana. The sequence continues at coordinate 9,447,053 of OX392503.1, read as the reverse complement.
ATAAACTTAAATTTTCAGGGCAATGGAGCGAGCCATGTTCAATTTCTTTCCGCTAACGTGATCGAATCAGAAATGAAGAGGACATCAGGGCATAGGCAAAACCGTCGGCATAGCGCAGAGAGTTGCCACTGTTGCCAGGCTTCAGTGGCAGCGGATATGGTACATTGCTCGTAGAATCCATAGCCGTTGGGGCTAAAAGCGGTCGTCGAGATGTACGTTCAGCAGTGGACAACAATGCAGCAGTTTTCTTCAAGGCTCTCAGTTGTCTTCAAGTCTGATGTCGATCACCTTAGGAATATCGACTAACATTTCCATCTTGTAGTATCTCATAGCCGCCAGATTTGCACTCGTGGCTTTGCACCGAGAAGCTGAGCTTATTCTTCTTTAGAAAGGGGGACGGAGGCGATGATGGGGGATGGGGGGCGGGGGGCGATGGCCTGCAAGGAGTCCAATACTGGGAATATCAACTTACAGTAACTATTGTATAGTATCCCAGCTGATAAGGCGGTGAAGTCGGGGCCGATGGCCGGCAGATCCAACCTTGTGGAGTCAAGTACCTTGGGAATATCATCTTACATTTCCATTGTGTAGTATCTCGTAGCCGCCATGCTTGCACTCATGGCTGCGGACTAAGAAGCTGAGCTTGTTCTTCTGCAGGAAGGAAGCGGTGACATCGGGGCCGAAGTACGTCCCAGCGCCTCGCAGCGCGTTCGCCACGCAGCCGCCGATGGACTGCGGGTCCGACCAGAGGATGTCGAACACCTACAGATTATCGAAATATTTATATTAAAGTATAAAACGCTGAGAGAAAAAAAAACTTTTTTCTATGGCCCGGGCCATGCTTGTAAAATATAATATCAACTAAAACATTCTGTAATATTTATGCTTAAACTATTTACAAGACTAGTCTACCGTGCTGCAAAGCAACGATAATCTCTAAAGGTCCCTGTAAATTACCCGTAACCTATTACGAAATCTATCTACATATAAGCCTCAAACGTTTCGCAAGGTGTCGACTTTCACGACTTTCCTGGGGGAATCGGTTACTATAATAATCCATAATCAAATATCTAAAACTATTGTGCGATTTGCGGAAAAGTCAAGGGATGTAATGACAAATCCCTACGAATTGCCACCTATTTATAAAATATATTACAGAATTCTCCCCCTTTTTACATCCTTAAAGCTTGCCGTAATAGCTCGCAAGTGACCGATATTTGCCAGGATACATAATGTACTCGTATCTTGATAATAAGGTAGCACTAATTCATCGTATACGAATTAAGAACGACCGAGCGAGATTGAATCTGACAATTTATCGCTGACTAAGGCCATTCATCAGCGTCTATTCGAAGGAAAATTGTATTTTTAAGCCGAGGAAGTTTAGTAACGTAATTAATAGCAGCAAGGGAGCTCCTTGTGAGTTAGGGGCCCGCTATAGGCACGGTTATTGAGCCGTAGGTGCGCGTTCAATGGCTCGGAGTAATGCAGCACGTTTGGTTCGATAGCTTAACGTTAATTCTGCCTTTCTACTTGATATGATCGATTATTTCATCATACTAGGCTTTTGCTTCGGCTTCGCTTGTATAAGTTTTTTACATCCTTCGGGAACCGCGAATCAATTCAGCTAGTGTGGGTGCGTTGTGTAAAATACGGACACAACACACAGGTTTGTCCATAGATGGTTTCGTCTTTTTTACTAAAACAACGCAGCAACAAATCGAAAGAAAACAATCGAACACAGAAAGACAATTCTCGACAGCCTTTTACAAACTCGATGTAAGATTTTCAAGCGTAAGCTTGGCTAGCCCTTGAAAATCTTACATCGAGTTTGTGAAACGCGCTGACGCAACAAATAAGAGCAGGCTCTCGTTACAAGTGACTTTATTCATTGGTGGATTTCACTGGTAAAATCGCGCGATTTTTAGCTGTCTGTAGGTAACAAACATTCTTCTTATCACATGTAAACACGTACTTAGTGTTATGTTTTTTCCATATTTCTCTATTGTTGATGAACTTAATCCTTCATGATGTCTACCCTTTCTGGCGATTGACTGCGTTGCATTTGCAATATCCCTGTTTTAATCTATATATATAAAGGAAGAAGTCCTGACTGACTCATCAACGCACAGCCGAAACTACTAATGTTAGAGAGTTGATTTTTTCACAGTAGGTTACTTTTATAACGTGGGCTAGAGATAAGAAGCGATTTTGAAAAATTCAACCCCTAAGAGGGTTAAAAAGGGGATGAAAGGTTGTATGGGGTACAAGTTTTTTTTAAAGCTAGGAACTTGAAACTTTGCAAAATATATATTAAAATAAAATAAAAGAAAACTAATTTCACCGTTTTTGAAAAGTCATCCCGTAAGGGGGTAAAAAAGGGGTTGAAAGTTTGTATGGAGATCAAGTATTTTTTTGAGCGCGGGACTTGAATCTTTGTTTAAAGGCATACTATTAAAATACAAGAAAAATAATTTCAGCGTTTTCAATAATTCGTTCCCTAAAAGGGTTAAAAAGGGGTTGAAAGTTTGAGTCCATTACAAATTCCTTGAAACTTCTTATTAAGGCATATATAATAATAACAAAATAACATTAATTTAACGGTTTTAAAAATTCAACCTCTAAGGGGGTTAAAAGGGGGATGAAAGTTCGTCTTCGGGTTCAAATTTAATTTTAAGCTACAAACTTCAAACTTCGTTAAAAGTTATGCAAATAAAATGGAAGAAAAGTAATTTCTGCGTTTTTGAAAATTCATCCCCTAAGGTGGTAAAAAAGGGGTTGAAAGTTTGTATAGAGATAAAAAAAATTCTTGAGCGTGGAACTTTAAACTTTGTATAAAGGCATATAATTATAAAACAAGAAAAGTAATTTCAGCGTTTTCAAAAATTCGTCCTCTACAAGGGTTAAAAAGGGGTTGAAAGTTTATATGGCGAATTGGCGATCAAACCTTTTTCTGAGCGCGGGACTTTAAACTTTGTATAAAGGTATAGAATTAGAATACAAGAAAAGTCATTACAGCGTTTTTGAAATTTCAGCCCTGAAGGTGGTCGAAAATTTGTATCGCGGTCAAAAAAAATTTTGAGCGCAGGACTTGAAAGTTTGTATAAGGGCATATTATTAGTATACAAGAAAGGCGATTTCAGCGTTTTTGAAAATTCAGGCCTGAAGATGGTGAAAAAGGGGTTGAAAGTTTTAATGAAGATCAAATATTTTAATGAGCGCGGTACTTGAAACTTTGTATAAAGGCATATTATTAAAATGCAAGAAAGTAATTTCAAGGTTTTTGAAAATTCAGCCCTGAAGGTGGTCAAAAAGGGGTTTAAAATTTGTATGAAGATCAAACATTTTTTTGAGTGCGGTAGTTGAAACTTTGTATAAAGGCATATTATTAGAATGCAAGAAAAGTAATTTCAGGGTTTTTGAAAATTCAGCCCTAAGGGTGGTGAAAAAGGGGTTGAAAGTTTGTATCAAGATCAAACATTTTTTTGAGTGCGGTACTTGAAACTTTGTATAAAGGCATATTATTAGAATGCAAGAAAAGCAATTTCAGGGTTTTTAAAAATTCAGCCCTGAAGGTGGTGAAAATGGGTTGAAAGTTTGTATGAAGATCAAACATTTTTTTGAGTGCGGTACTTGAAACTTTGTATAAAGGCATATTATTAGAATGCAAGAAAAGCAATTTCAGGGTTTTTGAAAATTCAGCCCTGAAGGTGGTGAAAGAGGGGTTGAAAGTTTGTATAAAGATCAAACATTTTTTTGAGTGCGGGACTTGAAACTTTATATAAAGGTATATCAATAGAATACAAGAAAAGCGATTTCGCCATTTTTGAAAATTCAGCCCTGAAGGTGGTGAAAAAGGGGTTGAAAATGTGTATGAAGATCAAACATTTTTTTGAGTGCGGTACTTGAAACTTTGTATAAAGGCATTATTATTCGAATCAAAGAATTTATAAACGTCGTCCTTAAACTCAACGAGTTTCGTAAAGCTATTCGTTCGTAGATTACCTGATTTCATAATGGTACAGCGTAATTAGAGCACATTAGCCGAAAAAAAACTAAAAAAAGGCCAAGAGCGAGTCGGAGGGTTCGTTACTATTTCGTAAAAAAATAAAAAAAAAAACACGTTTAGTAATTTCAACATTGCTTAGGTCTGAAAATAATAAACATGTAAAATTTTCAAGATAAGGTTCCACGCGGACGAAGTCGCGGGCAACAGCTAGTCTATATATATAAAAGAAGAAGTCCTGACTGACTCATCAACGCACAGCCGAAACTACTAATGTTAGAGAGTTGATTTTTTCACAGTAGGTTACTTTTATAACGTGGGCTAGGGATAAGAAGCGATTTTGTAAAATTCAACCCCTAAGAGGGTTAAAAAGGGGATGAAAGGTTGTATGAGGTACAAGTTTTTTTTAAAGCTAGGAACTTGAAACTTTGTAAAAAAGATATTAAAATAAAATAAGAGAAAACTAATTTCACTGTTTTTGAAAAGTCATCCCGTAAGGTGGTAAAAAAGGGGTTGAAAGTTTGTATGGAGATCAAGTATTTTTTTGAGCGCGGGACTTGAATCTTTGTTTAAAGGCATACTATTAAAATACAAGAAAAGTAATTTCAGCGTTTTTAAAAATTCGTTCCCTAAAAGGGTTAAAAAGGGGTTGAAAGTTTGAGTCCATTACAAATTCCTTGAAACTTCTTATTAAAGCATATATAATAATAACAAAATAACATTAATTTAACGGTTTAAAAAATTCAACCTCTAAGGGGGTTAAAAGGGGGATGAAAGTTCGTCTTGGGGTTCAAATTTAATTTTAAGCTACAAACTTCAAACTTCGTTAAAAGTTATGCAAATAAAATGGAAGAAAAGTAGTTTCTGCGTTTTTGAAAATTCATCCCCTAAGGTGGTAAAAAAGGGGTTGACAGTTTGTATGGAGATAAAACCTTTTCTTGAGCGTGGAACTTTAAACTTTGTATAAAGGCATATAATTATAAAACAAGAAAAGTAATTTCAGCGTTTTCAAAAATTCGTCCTCTACAAGGGTTAAAAAGGGGTTGCAAGTTTATATTGCGAATTGGCGATCAAACCTTTTTCTGAGCGCGGGACTTTAAACTTTGTATAAAGGTATAGAATTAGAATACAAGAAAAGTCATTACAGCGTTTTTGAAATTTCAGCCCTGAAGGTGGTCAAAAAAGGGTTGAAAATTTGTACAAAGGTCAAAAAAAATTCTAAGCACAGGACTTGAAAGTTTGTATATGAGCATATTATTAGTAAACAAGAAAGGTGATTACGGCTTTTTTGAAAATTCAGGCCTGAAGGTGGTGAAAAAGGTGTATAAAGTTGGTGAAGATCAAACATTTTATTGAGCGCGGTACTTGAAACTTTGTATAAAGGCATATTATTAGAATGCAAGAAGAACAATTTCAGGGTTTTTGAAAATTCAGCCCTTAAGGTGATGAAAAAGGGGTTGTAAGTTTTTATAAAGATCAAACATTTTCTTGAGTTCGGTACTTGAAACTTTAAATAAAGGCATATCAATAGAATACAAGAAAAGTGATTACAGCGTTTTTGAAAATTCAGCCCTGAAGGTGGTGAAAAAGGGGTTGAAAATGTGTATGAAGATCAAACATTTTTTGAGTGCGGTACTTGAAACTTTGTACAAAGACATATTATTAGAATGCAAGAAAAAAAAATCAGGGTTTTTGAAAATTCACCCTAAAGGTGGTGAAAAAGGGGTTGAAAGTTTGTATGAAGATCAAACATTTTATTGAGTGCGGTACTTGAAACTTTGTATAAAGGCATATTATTAGAATGCAAGAAAAAAAATCAGGGTTTTTGAAAATTCACCCTAAAGGTGGTGAAATAGGGGTTGAAAGTTTGTATAAAGATCAAACATTTTTTTGAGTGCGGTACTTGAAACTTTGTATAAAGGCATATTATTAGAATGCAAGAAAAAAAATCAGGGTTTTTGAAAATTCAGCCCTTAACACGTTCGCTGCGATATAAGGTCGAAAGACCCGATGCATGTGCTCTCACTCTGTGCGGAGGTGAGAAACGGTGAATTTCCTCTGTTGCGGCGGCTGTAATATGAGTATTTCTGCATGTACAAAAGAGACAAGTATAGGTTTGAATTTAGGACTTTAAGGGCAGCATAATAAAGCATTAACATTGTGCTAAGGCTTTTCGGCCCGATAACGCACTGGGTGATATTTTTTTCGATTCCTTGCGGATATCGGGTCGAAAGGCCTGACATAGATTACAAGGTCATTCCGCCCCCTCCCGCACTGGTTGCAGGTGATTGCATTGTTTACTTCCGATTAGTGTTGTGACTGTGACGTTATTATCGCGATTGGACGTATATTACGATAGTACATAATTCAATATCTCCTAGTGTCTGTGTACGTTTCGATGTGGCTTAAAGCCGTTAATATGTCTCGACCAAATAAATGATGTAAGCGATGTTAAAGCTGCGTGGGGCACTCACCAGCCGAGAAACAAATAAAAATGTAAAAAATAACCTTTCTGTGTGGAATGTAAGAAACGATTAATGCTTGTTATATTTCTATAAGGCCCATATCTATTTTTTTATCAAACGATATTATAAATAATATGTCGATAAGTTGTTGCCCATCACTAATAACTCTCTATTTTTTCCTGTCATTCAGTGCGGTTTCGGGTTGTAAGACCTTACACCTTTACATATTTATTCCTCTTAAGTAAATAACAGGAACCCGGGGCGAGGCAAACACTAAGATAACCAACTCGTCTACTACTGATATTGATAGGTAGTTATCTAACATTTTAAGTTTTCGCATAGTTACAGCCTTTAATATCCGTCAATACCTTACCAGGCCTATGAGCCCTACAACGCACTGCTGGATAGTTTAAGTAACAGGCCAATCGGCCTTTTAACGCACCATACGAAAAAACGTCAGTTTCGGTCCCGCAGCGAACGTGTTAAGGTGGTGAAAAAGGGGTTGAAAGTTTTTATAAAGATCAAACATTTTCTTGAGTTCGGGACTTGAAACTTTAAATAAAGGCATATCAATAGAATACAAGAAAAGTAATAACAGCGTTTTTGAAAATTCAGCCCTGAAGGTGGTGAAAAAGGGGTTGAAAATTTGTATGAAGATCAAACATTTTTTGAGTGCGGTACTTGAAACTTTGTACAAAGACATATTATTAGAATGCAAGAAAAAAAAATCAGGGTTTTTGAAAATTCACCCTAAAGGTGGTGAAAAAGGGGTTGAAAGTTTGTATGAAGATCAAACATTTTATTGAGTGCGGTACTTGAAACTTTGTATAAAGGCATATTATTAGAATGCAAGAAAAAAAAATCAGGGTTTTTGAAAATTCACCCTAAAGGTGGTGAAAAAGGGGTTGAAAGTTTGTATAAAGATCAAACATTTTTTTGAGTGCGGTACTTGAAACTTTAAACAAAGACATATCAAAAGAATACAAGAAAAGTAATTACAGCGTTTTTAAAAATTCAGGCCTGAAGGTGGTGAAAAAGGGGTTGAAAGTTTGTATGAAGATCAAACATTTTATTGAGTGCGGTACTTGAAACTTTGTACAAAGACATATTATTAGAATGCAAGAAAAAAAAATCAGGGTTTTTGAAAATTCACCCTAAAGGTGGTGAAAAAGGGGTTGAAAGTTTGTAAAAAGATCAAACATTTTTTTGAGTGCGGTACTTGAAACTTTGTATAAAGGCATATTATTAGAATGCAAGAAAAGTAATTTTTTACAGCGATTTTGAAAATTCAGCCCTGAAGGTGGTGAAAAAGGGGTTGAAAATGTGTATGAAGATCAAACATTTTTTTGAGTGCGGTACTTGAAAATTTGTATAAAAGCATATCAATAAAATACAAGAAAAGCAATTACAGCGTTTTTGAAAATTCAGCCCTGAAGGTGGTGAAAAAGGGGTTGAAAGTTTGTATGAAGATCAAACATTTTATTGAGCGCGGTACTTGCAACTTTGTATAAAGGCATATTATTAGAATGCAAGAAAAGTAATTTCAGGGTTTTTGAAAATTCAGCCCTTAAGGTGGTGAAAAAGGGGTTGAAAGTTTTTATAAAGATCAAAGACTTTCTTGAGTCCGGGACTTGAAACTTTAAATAAAGGCATATCAATAGAATACAAGAAAAGTAATTTTTTACAGCGTTTTTGAAAATTCAGCCCTGAAGGTGGTGAAAAAGGGGTTGAAAATGTGTATGAAGATCAAACATTTTTTTGAGTGCGGTACTTGAAAATTTGTATAAAGGCATATCAATAAAATACAAGAAATGTAATTACAGCGTTTTTGAAAATTCAGCCCTGAAGGTGGTGAAAAAGGGGTTGAAAGTTTGTATGAAGATCAAACATTTTTTTGAGTGCGGTACTTGAAACTTTGTATAAAGGCATATTATTAGAATGCAAGAAAAGTAATGTCAGGGTTATTGAAAATTCAGCCCTGAAGGTGGTGAAAAAGGGGTTGAAAATGTGTATGAAGATCAAACATTTTTTTGAGTGCGGTACTTGAAACTTTGTATAACGGCATTATTATTCGAATCAAAGAATTTATAAACGTCGTTCTTAAACTCAACGAGTTTCGTAAAGCTATTCGTTCGTAGATTACCTGATTTCATAATGGTACAGCGTAATTAGAGCAAATTAGCCGAAAAAAAACTAAAAAAAGGCCAAGATCGAGTCGGAGGGTTCGTTACTATTTCGTAAAAAATAAAAATAAAACACGTTTAGTAATTTCAACATTGCTTAGGTCTGAAAATAATAAACATGTAAAATTTTCAAGATAAGGTTCCACGCGGACGAAGTCGCGGGCAACAGCTAGTTAAATTATATAATAATAAAATAATTAACTTTATTCTGGAAGTATGCAACAAGGGAACTTTTATGTGTCAGAATGTACCGGCATTTCGCAAGAGGAGAGCTGCAATGTTGAGAAGAAACGACGAAAGCCACTCAATAGTTTGTATTTTTTTCATAAGTGATAGTTTAACTAATTACAGTAATATGAGCTTAGCCCTAATATGTATTTGTTGAAGTTGTGCTTAATTTGATAACTCCTTTTGGGTCGTTCTCAATATATTTGCACCGTCACCTGTCACACAGGTTTGTCTTAGAACTTTTTTTTTAAATGCATTATTTTAAAAATTAAATTATAACCACATATCAATAGACACTTTTTACATAGAGGCCAAATGCTTTTAAATAAAACCAAAGTATATTATTAGACAAAAAAACGTTTTAAAACTAGGTTTTGTCGGTCACTTGCCGTGTCCCAACGCGAGGTACACATGTTTCGTTGTAATAAAAACATATATATTACCAACTTAGCTTCGGATGAGTACTCCATTTTATTTTCATATATGATGAAGATTTAATAATACTATGTCAAATAATAATTATATGGTTATGTTACGAATTAATAAAAATAAATAATAAATAAATATCGGACAACCCCACACAAATCGATCTAGTCCCAAATTAAGCTCAAGAAGGCTTGTGTTATGGGTACTAGACGATGATATACGTACTTATATAGATAAATATATACTTAAATACATAGAAACAACCATGACCCAAGCACAAATATTCGAGTTCATCACACAAATATTTGCCCCGGCCGGGATTCGAACCCGGGACCGCCGGCTCAGTAGGCAGGTGTCTACAAACCGAGCCAAACGCGTCGTCACAAATTATTTACAATTTAAGATTGTCCACGGCATTTTTTGACGTTCACTTGTTATGAGACAAACATAACATCTGTGTGACTTCTATTTCGTTTCCCCTGCCTCAACCCTCATAAATCGAGACCTTCAGTTGCCACCTCAAAGTGTTCCAAGTGACAGGTCGTCAGTGCGCTGCACTAAAAAAATATGATAAATACACTTAGGCGAGCGGGAGTTTGTAATGGGTATGTAGTCTATATTCTGCCTTCCATATTGTGATTGACGTGTGTACTATTGCATTAATTTTAATTTATAATACGTAAAGTATGGTCTATTTTCATGTGTATAAATATGTAGTTAATCTACCAAATACTTAATTTTTTTGATGATATAACTGTCATTTTGTCCATCACCTGCATGCTTTAAAAAAACAGGTGAACGACACATACTGCAGGCGAACGACCATTATTCGAAAACTATTTAAAAACTAGGTTTTATAGGTCACTCATGGTATCCCAACGTGGGGTACTCATGTTTTGTTGTAATAAAAATATATATTTTACCGACTTACCTTAGTTTGAGTACTCCCTTTTATACTTTCATGCTGTCCAAGGAATCCTTAGCAGGCGGCGCCAGCACCACATTTCGAAAGCGTCAATCCTCTGCCTGTCAGCGGCTTTAAGCGTACAGGTCTCAGCCCCAGAAATATGGAGAAGACAAGTGCACAGACGAGGTGCATCTTAGTTCGGTTAGGTCAGGTTCCATATTTTGCCAAGTTGGGTCATCGCTGTTTTGGCCATTCCGATTCGACTGTGAATCTTCGGTTTGCTTCTGCCTCTATTTGTAACGATCGAGCCAAGATACTGGAAGTGATTAAATCTCGACTATCATCAGCTTGGTCTTTTTTTTATTAATTTCAAGACCTATTTTGAGTTTCAAAAGTTTGGCCACTTCTGCTTCGGTTGATGATGATTCAAGAAGGCTGTTGTTAACCACGTAGCGAAGGTTTAATATTAATATTCCTCCTATTTGAACGCCATTACTCCAACATTCAAGGGTGTAATGTACTCTACATCTCCATATTTGTTAAAAAGTATGGGAGATATTATGCATATCTGTCGTACACCTTTAGATAACTTAAAGTTCTTGGATATGACATCTACTGTCACCATTCTGTACCTAGACTCGTAAAGGCTTTATAAAGTGTTACCAAATGAGCTGGCAGCTTCAGACAAAACCTCTGATAGCTTATATCCCACCTAACGCAGTCGAAGACTTTCTGGTAATCAGATGTGAAGGAATTCCTCGAAGATGATGAAAACAGCAGTTGCAAGAAAGAATATGTCAAAAGAGGCGCAATTAAGCTGCAGAAACGTTATTTAAATAATTCGCTGTTGAACCTTCATAAGAAATTTTATAAAGTCACGTGAGTACAGCTTGAGTTCTGCATCTTTTTGCCGGTTTAGACTTTCTGGATTGTTTAGGCTTCAAAAAATCCCTTGAAAAATGTCTTATGAGATGAGAATGAATGCTTGTTTTTTAATGCAAATTACTAACATAAGGAAAAAAAATACAAACAAAAAGTACTTGTAGAAAGTTCAATGTAGTTTTTATTAGAAATGTCACTTACCTGCAACCATAGTCGTTAACCTGCTAACAATTTCAGTTAAATTGGAACGTATTTGTCGCCAACCTGCTACCCATTGTCGATAACTTGGTAAAAAATGTCGTTTTCCTGACGTCGATGTCTTTCACCTGTCGGCCTAAAATTTCAAACACCTGTATCTTCTAAAATATTCAATTATACTACATCCCTCTACATTATATCGATTATTACAATATATTTCTAGCGATCCTATAAAAAAATAAAATAAAAAATCGAAAGTTGAAAAAAAAATGCTAAGTTAGCGCAGCGGTGCAAATATTTTGAGAACGACCCTTTTAGTAGATCAAAAATGCAAGAGAAAATCGCAAGCGTCGTTCTATCAGCAAGATTTTATTTACAGCGAAACCGCAGGTTAAAACTCGTAATCGCAAACCACAAATGTTATGATAGTGATAAATTTTAATCACATCATTGCGGTGTTCAAGTAATAACGTGAGGCAAGCATAAAACATATACTAAGCAGAGTCTCGTAAATAAAATATAATATTTCATTCGTGTGCGGTCATGGCCTGCAGTAGTGAAAGGCAGGAATTTTCAATTTCCCGATCGTAAGGAGCACATCATGCGCTGGCTATGACGCGGCTTTCATTAAGACGCCGTCGTGATTCTATAATGTGTTTTGTAGGATTTCGTAGAGCTTAATATACCACATTTTCAATGAAAGAGCGAATACGATGTAATAAATTTCAGTGAAAACCATTTCACACGTTATTCACAATGTTTTCAACTATATTTCACTAAGTAACCTAACTTCTTAGTCACTTTGACCAATTTCGTGTAAAATGGCAATGCGTAGATACGTACACTTTATAGGATAAGCTTTATAATATGTGAATTATAAATACAATAAACACACACGTAACTTAAGTAAACCGAGAGAGTAACATCGCTATCAAAAAAGTAATCTTATCTGCGTAGAAAATCTCGATAGTAAAAAGCTTTCAACCATATTATGTAAAGAGCACTTGAAGCTTATGTTCATAAGCAAATATCCAAATAACAGCTCTATATGCAAATAAGTATAGAGGTCGGGAACCCATTTGTTTGGAGACAGCGTCGCGGTTCCCCGCGGGCGAAACCGATTCTGCGCCGCTTCAGGCCTTTGAAACGGAAAACAACTTCATTCTACCTTTACTAAATCTATGGCACCGAAAGAGACACAAATTGTTTAGTCTAGCTCCAACTATTCAGTCAACCAGTAATGAGTTAGCGGTACACAATAAAACCTATTATTAGCTCGGGGTGGTGCAGTCTACAAACCGACGACGGTATAATAACGTGACCAAGCGAGGGTACGATCACCGCTCAATTCGTGTGACATTGACGGGGGTATAAGCACCGGCATGCTTCGCGCAGACTTTGAATCAGTATACATAAGCTGTGCGATGGTTAGAATCGAAATCAGGCCTCTGGGATCGAAGGATGCCCAAATATCTATAGAACTACTCGCGTGACAGATCTCTAATGGTTCAAATAGTTTCACCAACTTTGCTCAATGGAAACAATATTGAATTCGTTCGTGCCCTAAACAAAGGAAACAACAATTTTACATTTATAATAGGCTGAAAGGGTAATTTCCGGAATGTAACATTTTAGAACTCAAATAAATGAGATTGAATCCATTTGCTGGATTACCTACCAAATAGTTTGCCGATATAGGTATTATATATGTAGAATATATATGTAGAATACAATAAATTTAAATAATATTGTTTTTTTTTTAGTTCTAAAACATAAAAAAGTGGCAAAACCTTTGGCGCTGCTGTCTCGTGCCGGTTACCAATTCCCAAAGCTTCATTGATTTGTAAATTTCTCCACAAGCTTCGGGAAAACTTACACTTGGCATTGGCCTACTATTAAGTATTAACCTTAGAGCATTAACATTTGGCAGCAATATCTTAGACTAGCTGGTGCCCGCGACTTCGTCTGCGCAGGGCCAGTATTTCGAGTAGCTTTTATTAGCATGGGGTAGAAAAGAACTAACGTTATGACATTAAAATTATCACATATAAATTAACTTATCGTCATATTTTAGACAATTCACACAATTGATATCTTTATAAATTGTAGCCTATGTGTTATTCTGATGTATAAGCTATATTAATATAAAGGTTCATTAAAATCCATTCAGTAGTTTTTACGTGAAAGAGTAACAAACATCCATCCATACTTAAAAACTTTCGCGTTTATAATAATTAAGTAGGGATAATGTACGAAATTATATTTAATACAGCAGCTCTTCTGTTTTTCTTATTTCCACAAGTAACTCTTCACGGGTATCACTCCCGATGTTTACCTGCTATCACGCAGCACGCAAACAAGCAATTAAAATAAACAGTACACCGTAACCCAGGACCTCGGCATAGTTAGTTATCCAAGTTGTCATTAAATAGTCCCAAACTCATCATTAAATAGTTTGTTGTGCAACTAAAAGCAACTAAGCACATCAAGCGGGGCCTTTGAGAGTAGAAAGGTTATAAAGCGGTCGCACATACTCGTACTGCGACGCGACGAGTCACCGCGGGTGTCCAGCCGACAAGGGTGGCAGTTGCTGAAATTGCTTCGACCCTATGAAATGAGATAAGCTCGTTTCAACTAACTTGAAACTCAATAACGCCACCCGTCTCAAGTAAAATAAAATAAAAAGATAGAATATCAAACATGCTAACGACATTTTCTCAACTCTATTCCAATTGGGATACAAATATAAAGACCCCAATTTTGGCCAATTTAAGATACACATTTTATACGGTTCCCGATTTTTCACGAGTTTGTCGCAAGATACTGACTTGGAACATAATTAAATGAATCTTTATTATTTTCGTCACTATCCACTTAACTTGTACTGCAAAACCGCAAAGACGAATGAAAGTCGAAAAATTAACTATTGCCTACTGCCATATTGACACAATCCAACTGTATTATTGCGGTATAAGAATCCCATCCCAAAAATGGATTCTGAATTTACGTCGTATAAAATTGGTACAATCCCAATTCGGTAGTTTGATTTGGATTTAAACTTCGCCATTTCAGATCTTAATTTATCAAGTGAATGCCAAGGTTTATCCAATCTATTCATCCACCGAAGAGTAATTGAATTACCAGCCCACGGACTCGATGATCGATAATCCGAGTTAACGCAAAAACCAAAACTTACTAGGCGTATAACAGCTTTACCCCTAAAAGTTGTTTTGCTCGAGCTTGAGTACCCTACTTAGATCCATCGAACGCGATTATTTATTATAATAATTTTGTTGTATTCCTTTTACAACAAAATGTTATATCGCATTTACAAACGAGTAAAATAATTAAACGCAAAACAGAACTCGTCGGATCAACCCTAAGTACTTAAGTACTATTTGTATCAGCAATTTAAGAATATAAAGCTGTTTTGTTGATTTCAGAGCATGGTCTGTCAAACTTAGTTATTGCTGAAACTAACATTTAGTTTCTCCTCCGTTTACTTAATTGACAGCTGGCAACTGAACTAGTAAAAGTCCGATGGAGTTCAAAAGTTGACGAGTTTTACCGATTTGTGGTGCCACGTTGCAAAAGTTAAAAGACGAAATTGTGTTAGTTCGTGACAAATTAAAAATTATGGTGCTGTGTTCGTGGATAGTTTACAACATTTTTTTTTACCTTTCTGTATAACTTGGACTTTTATATTAAGTCTGGAATCATTGATTGAATAAGTTGGTCGAGTAACTTTATATCATACATTTGCATAATAATAAAAAACGGCCAAGTGCGAGTCTGACTCGCGCACCGAGGGTTCCGTACAAACTCTTACTTATCCCATCTTAATTGACCTAGTTGAGTTAAGTTTGGACTTGAAATGTATGGCACCGCATACAAACGAGGTGCAAACTTAACGCAACCGAGTTTTCCATATATGATGTTTGAAAAGGACTATATGTTTTATGATTTTATCACAAATGTACAGTTTTCCGATTTTTATAAGTATTTTTAGTATGTGACGATATTAATTGCCAAATTTCATAGTTCTAGGTCATCCGGAAGTACCCTATCATTTTGATTCCCTTGAGAGTGTCAAAATATACGTTTTTTGCGACATAAACGGCCGTATCTTTTTTCACGTTAACGTAGAAGTTTGATTTACTTTTCACAGCTTCAAGGGACCGTAGACTTAAGTATATGGTTTAAATTTCAACTCGATACCTCCACGCGTTCTCGAGATAAAGAGTCTTGACAGACATATAGACAGACGGACGGACAACAAAGTGATCCTATAAGGGTTCCGTTTTTTTCGATTGAGGTACGGAATCCTAAAAAGAGAAAGCCTGTCGTTAATCATAGAGTGCTTTGACGTTAAAAATTCATAACGGGATAGATAACTTCTTTAATGATTTACACGTGAAAGGCAGTGTAGTCAGTGTGTCCCGAAACTACTAAAATCAACATTCGTATTTAAATATGAATTCATTATATTTCTTTTAGCCAACAAAGTTGAAAATTTAACTCACACAGCACGTTAATAAAAAAACCCGCTGAGGTACTCTACAAAGGCGGTACATAGGTAACATTTCTTAAAAGCTTGTTTAAAATATTTCGTTAATTCACGTTACCCTAAAATCCTCATATGCACGAATTTTTTATTTGTTTTCTTACAAGTTTAAAACCCCTTTCAATGCTCGCGTAGGATAAGCGTTTGAAACACTTATGCTGTGGAAAATATTGCAGCAGCATATTGCAGTTATATCCACGCCTACACAACTTCAGAGCTGCAATCAAGTGCATTGAATTGCATTTGAAGCGAAGTTTGCTTAACGGATTTTTCTGCAGCTAAAACGTGTGTGGATTGTGGACTCTCATCTTTAATTTAAATGCCTTAGCGAATCTTGTTTTGATCTTTACTGCAGTGTATGTAGACTTATATTTCGCTAATAAGAGTGAAGCCTTACAATATTCCCGAATTAATTATATTTCGCCTTTACCATGACCGTAAAACGGACATTAATTGTAGAGCCGCATTAAGTAACATTGTAACTTAGAAATGTTTGGTTCAACATTTTCATAACTGGAGCTACAGAAATAACAGCAATTTTAGAACAGTGAGTTAAAACAGAAAACTTTATATTTAAATAAGTATGAGTGTTACATTTCAGATAATTTGTTTCGTCTTCGACATGTCAGATGTCCTAATTTGACCAACTATATGTTTATGGATATTCATGTTCAATGTTTAGGGTTCTGGCTACTGTGGGACGTTTTGTTTAATTAAGAGTGCTAATATAGGCAAAAGTAGGTGTAAGTTAGTTTTACAGCAACAGGCGAAGCCGATGGCAATACTGGGTCCAATCTCGGCACGGGTACTTGTATGATTAAATATATCTATAATAAATGAAAAATTTACCCACCTATCTAACCTTTTGAGAACGGGGTTCAACAGCCAGCGGTGTGAGCTGACAGATCGATACCACCAAAGTGGGCTGCTGAATAATAGATAGTGTATGAAAGCTTAACCTGTTTCCACTCCACCTTGTCGATGACCTCGGAGCCTGGCGCGCAGTTCTCGGTCACCGCCGCAGCAGACACGTATTGTATCCTCAGAAGAACCTATGAGGTACCAGCAGTGTGAGCTAACAGATACCACCAAAGTCGGTTCAATAATAGATAGTGTACGAAAGCCTATTTCCATTCCAACTTGTCGATGACCTTGAAGCCTGGTGCGCTGTTCTCGGTCACAGGTAGCCGCAGCGAACACGGATCTCACAAGTGCGGGGTAGGGTACCAGCCAATCAGTGAGGTGGCAGATACCACCAAAGTAGGTGAATAATTAATTGTTAACCTAACCTGTTTCCACTCCACCTTGTCGATGACCTCGGATCCTGGCGCGCAGTTCTCGGTCACTGGTGGCCGCAGCAGAGACACGTACTATAACAAACCAGACATTAATCCCTAACGTAGGAAAATATACTTTGATAGCGTGGCGAGACAGTTGCAGTCCTTCGTCCGTACTACCCTGTTCCTGACGGTATCACTGACTCACCTCACAGTATTCCTTATATTTCCGTAATTTATACTAAAGCAAAGACATTTCTTTCTATGAAGTCTCAGCTTTAGGCATATTTTATTAAAACTTGTAAAAATGAAGTCCTATGAGAACACTGCAGCCCCAATCGATAAACACTTAAAACCACCTAATTCGTTGAGAGAATAAATCATTGCCAGTAATATTTCCCATCAGCTCTTCGGTTTGCTTGAGCCATAAGCCATACTATAAAAAAACCATAATACTAGGAAAATTATACCTACTGTCGAGGCGAGGGCTAAAATTAATAAAACGTGAAGTGTCAATTTTGACTTATAATTCTTACGTTATCGTTATCGCTACGGTGGGAGAAAATCTCAGTTCCTGGCCAAGGCAAGATGTAAAACTTAAAAAAACTTTAGACAAACCACGGGCGGTAATTCGTAAAGCCCCAGATTGCATATTTATCTACACCAGCGATCTGGGACAGTTATTAATTCACCGCCCTAGGTATAAGAGTCATTTACAAAATACGTTTGCTCGTTTGCCCCCTATGACAGAAAAAAAAAAAACATGTAGTTAAGGGCTTTAATTAAAACAAAACTTAATTGATTCCTTTGTGTAACGATAGTTACCCATATCTTTTGTATGAGTAACTTTCGTAACACAAAATAAGCGATCGTATTTTTGTATTTATTAAGCCTTTAACTATGTACATGTATTTTGAAAATAACTCATTACTTACATACTGTAACATACTAATATAATAATTGACATTGAGTAACTAATACAGTAACAAAGAAAACAAATACAGGCATAGAAAATCAATTGCCTACTAACAAAACAACGTAGCAGTACTATTGAAATTTGAATTTCGAACTAGTTTCAAAGAGCGTGAGAGTCTGTTAATTATTAAAGAGGCTGTATCCGAGTTTCGCGATATTTTACATTACAGTCAGGGCTATAGAGCAATAGTTGTTAAGTAAATACATTCTAAATTGAAATTTGTAGCCGAATACACTAAACTTGGAAATAAATTTTCCCTACTTTGACTTCAGACTCTATTTTCTTTCAAACGGTACTACGCTTCTCCCCTACGGTTGAAAGTAGGTAGGTCATTTGTAACCGCCACGTCAATACCCAAGGGTATATACAGTTATTCTTGAGGTCTGTAGTAGGTACGCGGTCACAAAAGGCCACAAAAGTGCGCGTATGTAACAAGAGGTCCTGATGTGGGTCGTCTTGTGATATAGATCTCATAGCGTCCTTTGCCGACTGTTCTCTGCCAGACAGGGCCTAATAATCCTTGTACGTGACATGAAATTCATAATTTAATTTTGTAACGAAATCTCTGATTTAGTTGTCTTGAATCCCAACGAATTTGTATTAATTTGCATCTTACGTTTTATTCTGCTTCTGCTTCGTCGTATTAAAATAAAAGAGTTATGACAAGCATGAACAAACATAGCATGTTGGGTGAAACTAGTTGCATACATGAGTTAACCTCAAAGCATTATCCGTTTAATCTTCTCCATAAATGCTGAAGGGTTCTCTTTGCAAATTTTGTTGATTAAACAGGTTTAACTAGCTTATCGCAACGTATTTATTTCTGAGTTCCTATTTTGATTCATTTGTGAGCTCTTTTTATTGTATAAAGTTGAATGAATAAATCATCCATCACTCTAGAAAATATCGGTGTTTATTCAGATAAAGATTATTGAAGCGTTATTTTTCTGAGCAATATGTTTAATGAATTTAATTGCGGATTGAAGTGCGTGTATTTTAAACGCATTATAGATTAAAAGGTTGGGAAACGTTTTCCTCAAACCTTGTTCATTTGTATATGAACTGTGGTGAAGAATTAACTAAAAATGGAGTCTAATTATCAGCGTTTTCATCTTCCAACCGTATTTTAAAAAAGACATAAAGATAGCCATCGACATCAATTTATCCAATAGTCAGTTGGACAGCATGCATAAATAATTTTAATCTATGTCTCGATAACTTACCAATCTGTTTTGTTCCTAAACTTAAAATGCATCCAATTTAATTCATCCTACGCCATGAGTTCAAATGCGTTTTGTAATTTCTAGTGACTATACTTACAGCACTATTTAGAACCTTATTATGTTCCACTGGTTATCGGGAAATCCAATGCAAAGTAATTATCAATAAGGGATGTTTGATGCAAGCATACAAGCTGTTAGAAACCATTCATAAGTGTGTCAGAGTGGTGAAGAGATCTGGTTCGGCTGAGCTAAATTTAAAGTGACGATGACACACCATTGACGTGGATTGCAATTTTAGCCTCTCAGTCGAGTTGTATGAGGCATACCTTATCTCTCTCGAGGCTGCGGATCATGTCCAGGTCGGTGGTGTCGGAGATGCCGCCGTGCACCACGAAGACACGGTTGTTGATGATGGTGCCGAGTGGCAGCCAGCGGTAGACACCCTCGATCAGCTTCAGCAGACGTTCGGCGTTGTGCTATGTACATTATAATCAGCATTAATACGAAATGTCAAAATATGCATATCGAACTGTAGACTAATATGACAAGGTATAAAAATCAGGCTATAAGTTACAACAGTTTTCGAATAATACGAATATACGAGTGCCGTGAGAGTCGTAGACATAAAACATACCACCCTCCCCGATTTATTAGCTTGATAGAAAAGGACGAATGCTTTATGCAGACTATAAATAATATCACGCTTGGTATTGGTCCCTGTTTGCCACGTATTTCTGAATAAGTCGTCTCTGTACTTGTAAACTACAATGTTGGACTCTGTAAGTATTTGCAATAATAAAAACCGTCTAGATTGCAGCACTTCTTCTCAACAAACTGTACAAGAAACGTAAGAGTGCGTCGTTAATTTTGTAGCTAGTACTTTGTTTGGAGTACTCGTAGTGAATTCTGCAGCTGCGAATACTAATCTGCAAATGTACTGTTTGCAGAATTGCACTACTGGACGTCAATGCTATTTTACATCATACTGCAGTCGCGCGCGCGTGTGAAAATAAAGGAGTTCAATGTACGATAGTCTACTGTGGCGGTCCAGTTTCCATTAGTCGATTTCGTCACGTAGGTATTAAATTTATAAATTTAACGGCACAATACAAAAGACTAATCCACATGAACTAGCAAAGCTATCTCGTAACCGGAGGCTAATTCTCGGGTTCAGCGAGTCATTTATTCGAGATTCCATGGAAGTGGTACTAAAATCCGTACAATTTCGCGATAGGGCATCTCGGTGGAACGCGGAATGAGGCCACTGCAGTACTGTTCGAATTGCATTACACTCGAGATGCAAATCCTCCTAATGTGGCAATATATCTTTAAATAACTTAAAATTAGGTTGCGCTGAAATATTGTTCGCAAAATGTAAAGTATTTCGCTGAATTGGGACTTTTGGCGAAGAGGGGTATTCCCCCATTCAAATTCCATATTACTCAAAACCAAAATTTCGACAGTTCACAGTTTGATTTAAGAATTTGACATATTAAATGACGGATGTTATCTGACAGTAGCAAGTACACACATGTAAAAGGAAAGCTTTTTATGTAAAATAAAGTTTCATATACTTTACTGTAGGTAGTATACAATTTTAAGATGATTTTAAAAAGTATAATGGTAATTGTACAAGTGGGTAAACAGTAATTCGGTTTTGATTATAATTTATACCTACGTCGATTGTTTTCTTAATTAGATAAGATTATTAAATACTCACCCGATACTTCTGATGAACTTCTTTTATGAAACCGTACCTGTGAAATATAACAAAATACATAACGTACACAAGTATTAATTATCCAAATTTACATACTTCTAAGTTTGACATGCACTTTATACAACATTTGACCATTATATTATAATTTCTTGTATCGCATTGCAGATTTCTAGCGGTCCATTCGGCTGAAGGCATTGGAGTTGGCATACTCGTAAATGTGGCTTTTATACGTGCTTCATTTTGGACGTGGCTCGGCTCCAGACATAGAAGGGATTATTGTTTCCTTATTTTTGCGTGGATTATTGTTGGTTATCAAATTTTTCGTGAAAATCGTTGAAGCATCGAACTATGAACGAAAAATTGTATTTTTTACTTAAGCACTGAAATACATACCGTTTTAGATATATGTTGATTAGAAATTTTAGCATATATCCTCTAGGTCTATGTGAATTTTAGGAACCCGCATTAAGGAACGACACACATGATAATTACATGCATGCTAAATATCAAGGCGTCATCGTCACAAGGTGGGGCGAATTACCATGGCTTAGTCATTTGTAATCTCATTGAGTTTAAGGATTTCAGTTTTTATCATTTTCTTATACCCGAATATCCTCTACACCATTTGTATTCTTCAATATAATATAATACGGCTCCACCATCGTTTAATATTGTTACGGCTTCCGTTCAGTCAATAGTTACTTGTACTGTAATCCCCTCTAGTTACGTTATTTAAAAGACTCATGTCATATAATATAACATACTGTTTAAGCCATCTGTGTACCTCTGATTCATAATAAGATCTTCATGGTTGCCCCGGTTGAGATAAACTCCTCCAGGGAACGCCAGCATGCAGGCCAGCAACAGAAGGAATACTTCCAAGCCCTTCTTTCCTCGATCCACGAAGTCTCCGTTGAATATGTATGGATTCTCTGGCGACGGCAATCCATTCTGTATAATGAAATTCACAAAGTTATATTTATATCTAGGTCGATCAACGAGTAAATATGTAAACGAATTCAAGTTTTAACCGATATTTTCAAGTTATTCGATTATAGCGGAACGATTTTTTATTTATTGCATGCATAAATATAGCACGAAAGAGGCTACTTCCGGCCACAGATTTACAGCGGTTGTAATAAGACAAAGTGTGGGAAACGGCCGACGGGGCGAGAACTTACAGCGCTGATACAAAGTTTTTTTATTTACCGATGAAGTTTTTGCAAACGTTTGGTTAGGTTTTTGTGGGTGACATTGTTAAGCTGAGTCAGAAACCTAATTTAATAATTCATTACACTATTACTAATGAAAGGTGGGGCGTCCTTTAATAGAAAAACTGGATAATCTTCTTAATTTTTGTATTTTAAGAGTATATTTTCACAACAAAAACCTTATTCTCTATCAAACGTCACAACAGTTCTGGCGGGCCATCTGTCTATTTTTTTATAGCAATGGCGCTGACAATTCGTCCAGAAACATTTTGAATAATTAAAGTACTATTTAAATTAACATGTCGGTAACGTGAAATCCTAAATACAAATGTTAACAATTAATAAATTTATTAAAGTAATAGTTTTACAAAAAAGTATTCATAAAGAAGGCGACTATTAGACACTACATTTCCTTGTGGTGTTACCATGTATAAGTAGAGTGATAACCAAATATCTAACAATCGGCCTTCCTGATGAAAAGTGTTTGTCCTCAAACAAATCGTTAAGTAAACATCGTCTGTCGAACACCAAAACTCACCACGTAACAACTACCTTTTAAACGAAATCTCAGTGTCAATCCACTAACTAAATACTAGTATTTAAAGAGCAGTCAAGGAAATTTAGTGAGCGCTGGCCGCCACCAGACGATATGTACATGTTAAAATTTAATGAGAATTTGTGAATTTCAGCCATTCATCAATTCTCAACCTAAACCTATCCACTCACTTGCTTCGAAATTGAAAATGAACTTTATTTACATAATAAAATAAGAGCGTTGACAGGAAGCTGTATTTACCAAAAGCAATTGAGCGGATATTGTCCACATGAGATGCAATGTGATCTTCATCCGCAACCTATTAGCGACCAATCACATCTTCCACCCCATGCAAGAAGCAAGGCTGCACCGAGAGCTTCGTCAATGGTGGTCACCCACGACTTCCAGCATAAGCTGTACCGTGGACTTTACCAGTCATTAACCACCCATCGTCTTCCAGCCCTACTATGCTTATTATCGGAAATGCATATAAATATTCGTCAATGGTGGTCACCCACGACTTCCAGCATAAGCTGTACCGTGGACTTTACCAGTCATTAACCACCCATCGTCTTCCAGCCCTACTATGCTTATTATCGGAAATGCATATAAATATTCGTCAATGGTGGTCACCCACGACTTCCAGCATAAGCTGTACCGTGGACTTTACCAGTCATTAACCACCCATCGTCTTCCAGCCCTACTATGCTTATTATCGGAAATGCATATAAATATACCCAGGGATCGGATACCATCATTCGGCTTCATACAAAATAATTATTCAATTTCGGTCTTTCGTCTATTACTACAGATTTTTATATTATAGTGGGTTGATTTCAATGTCCTATGAATTACAGAATTCTATTTAATAACATCAGTAATTAAAGTAAAAAAAAAAGACACGAAACAGAAAGATATCTTAATTAGTACCGGTATCGATCCCTGCCTATACCTATAGTGAATAAATTCGATCTCTTCATCATTTTTAAAAAAAATAAACTTTGCACGCGTAATAACAATTTCTTGATACTATCAACAACAATCATTATCTTCAATGAACTCGAGTTACAAAACAAAACACCAGTAAAATTCTCGTAGTTATCAGTATTATTATTATATATATCTATTTAAGTTTCGCTCTCTGACGCGGAACTAAGATCATTAATATGTGCACCAATCCACGGTCGGATCTGATCGACGGCCCAGACATTACAGTATTTTTTCTTGCCAATAGATGAGCCTGGTATACTTGACACTTCGTACCTATCGTTGTCGAGAATTTTAGTTACTCGATATGGTCCTGAAAATACGGGTAAGAGCTTTTTACTTTGTCCCTCATTTTGACCAGCCTGTTTTTGGATTTTTACCAGATCACCAATAGAGTAAGTATTCGGTTTCTTTCGATTTTTATCAAATCTATTTTTCTGTTGTTCTTGATCATTCTGTATATGTTTACTAATATCAGCCCTAATTTCATTAATATCTTCATTTCGCGTCCTTGTATTTTCGAATATACTATTAAACAAATTTTCACCGCCATGACACATATTTTGCCCAAAAAGAGCTTCAGCTGGAGTTCTTCCGATACCTTTGTTCAAGGTATTATTAAGACCCCACTGGATCCTGCCTAAATCTACGTCCCATTTATTCTCTCCATGCGTTCCGGCGTAAGCACAAAGAGAGCTCAATACAGTTCGATTATAGCGCTCTACCTGGCCATTGGATCGAGGTGAAGCAACTGCGTTTAAAATGTGTTTTATGTTTTCCTTATCGCAATACTTTTTGAATTCCTCCGAAGTAAATGATGTTCCCCTGTCTGAAATAAGTCTCTTAGGGAAACAAAACGACGTGAATATATCATGTAGTGCCATGATAGTAAGTCCAGACTTTAAGTTACGCAGAGGTTTCAAGAAACAGTATTTTGTAAAGCCATCCACAACTAAAAGCAAATAGCAGTATCCCCGTGTGCTCTTGACAAAAGGACCTAGGTGATCTACGTGCACTGTATGAAAAGGTTTGTCTACTTTGGGGATGGGATGGAGATATCCCTCCTTCTTTCCCGATGGTGCCTTTCCATATGCACACGCAACACACGAGTTTACATATTTTGAAACAAACTTTTTCATTTTCGGAAACCAGAAATCTTTTTTAATTTTGGACAATGTCTTTTCTACCGAAAAATGACCTATGTCATCATGATTTTGTCGACAAATTTGCCATCGCGCTCCTTTTGGCACGACCCACTTTAGCTCATTGTCGCTAACCTTTCTGAATAATTTATTATCTTTGACAACAAAATTTTGTTTGATGTCCACAATTTCATTATATTTCTCATCCTCAAGAACGTCCCGAATATGACAAAGTTTAGGGTCTGTTAGTTGTACGCTTAATAGCCAATCCTCCTTTGTTATGTGCAAAACACGTGTGATTTCACCTAGTGTATCCGATGTGTGATCTATATCAATGGGATTTCGACTAAGCGCGTCCACATGAGCCATGGAAGCGTTTGGACGATAAATAATATTACAGTCGTACTCCTGTAGAGTTAACCACCAGCGGGCTATTCGTGATAAGATATCGCGCTTTGAGAACGTTGCCCTCAATGCGTTACAGTCGGTTACTATAGTAAATTTAATCCCTAAGAGATAAACTCTGAACCTGCTTAGCGACGTTACCACAGCTAGTGTCTCAAGATCGTACGCATGAAACTTCTGCTCGTCTATGGTAGTTTTTCTACTATAATAAGCTACTGGTCTCAATGGAGCATCGTCACTTTCCCTTTGTAAAAGTATTCCAGCTAAACCGATCTTGCTGGCATCAGTGTGTAACTCAGTCTGACTCATGGGGTTAAACAAGGCGAGAATGGGGCGTTCAGTTAGATTTTGCTTAAGTGTGTTAAAAGCATCCTCTTGGGCGGAATTCCATTCCCATGCACGATCTTTTTTTGTCAAATCGGTGAGGGGCCTTGCAATGACAGAAAAGTTCCTGACAAATTTCCTAAAATAACTTGACAAGCCTATAAATTGGCGCACTTCGTGAACGTTGTTCGGTGTAGGAAATTCTTGCACAGCCTGTATTTTTGATTTACCTGGCCTGACGCCTTCACTTGAAATCTCATATCCTAAATATTCTATGGTTGTCTGAAAGAAATTACATTTCTTTATATTTAAAGTAAATTTAGCTTCATCTAATAATTTAAACGTTGACTCTAATTTGTTCAGCCCTTCATCAAAGTCCTTCGACACTATTATAACATCGTCCATATACGCTAGAGCCAACTTGTTTTCCACTTTGGTATTTGAACCAGCCAATGCCAACGCTTTTGACATAGTTCTTTGGAAAACTGATGGCGCATTGGCTAGTCCAAATGGCATCCGTTTGAACTGGTACAAGCCATCCGGAGTGATGAATGCTGTTAGATATCTACACTCAGGTTTAATCGGTATCTGGTAATATCCGCTCATTAAATCAAGCGTACAAAAGTATTTACTGCCACTTAACCGATCGATTTGATCCTCAATTAGGGGCAGCGGGAAATGATCCTTTACAGTCCGACTATTTAAAGCCCGATAATCAACACAAAGACGCTGACCCCCGGTCTTTTTAGATACTAATAGTATCGGACTCGCATAATCGGAAGTAGATTCTTCTACGATATCATTTTGTATCAGCTCACCCACCATTGCCTGTACAGTTTCACGTTCTTTATAGCTTAATCTGTATGGCCTATAGACAACCGGAGTATTGTCGGTGAGTTTAATGTCCATTTCTACTAAATTTGTACACCCTAGCTCGGATAGATTCTGAGCGAAAGTAGCACGATGTCTGCTGATCAAATCGTAAAGCCTATTAATTTCTAATTCACTCAGATTAGGGTTAACATGTATTTCATCACGCTTAATTGGTTGCGTATCTACTTGTATTCGAAAACAACTCTGAGTATCATCAGTTGGGGCGTTTTTGCAAATTTCAGCGCGAGCTAAAAGAGCGTCTTTTTTTACAGAAAAAGGTTTATTTGACGAAGTTATTAATATCGTACAAAGATTATCATAAACGCTGTAGACTCCCTCGTGAATGAAATACTCACATCCTAAACCGCTACAACGATATCTACCAGATACAAACAATTTGCCGTGAGTCAAATCCGGAGTATGACATGTAACTTTGTTAGTTCCATTCAACGAAATGTCATCATTTGAATATAGCTTTATAACACAATTTAATTCGTGATCAATTCTAGGCAGGTCTGATGGCATTTCTCGGTTTAATATTTCTAAAGACGTACTCGATTTTATGACGAGTACATGAGGTAGTTCTGTGAAATTTTGTCCTACTAAGATTGGCACATGCAACTGATCAACGGATACTACATAAGCAGTAATTAATGCCTCTACATTACTAATTTTCAGTAAAATTTGAGTTTTACCAATAGGTGTAATACGTGAGTCACCAATGCCTTTTATGACTGGGATTGAGCCCGTTTCAATGATCAAGCCATGAGTTAAAACTAACTCTTCCCTTAGCAACGTGCAATCACTGCCAAAATCTATAAAACATGTAGTGGTACAGTCTGACTTATTAATATATGCTGATTTGTAGAATTTGGAATTGCTCTGTGAGTCGCACGGTAACTCAATCGCACAAACACGTTTATCAGGGTTCAGTATATTTTTAGTACCCATAGTACCTTTATTTACAGGACATTCGTCAATTTTATGACCAAATTTATAACATTTTTCACACTTAATCAAAGGTTTTGGACATAGCGCAACACGATGTCCAGCCTGTTTACAATTATAGCACATCAATTGTTTTTTACATTGATTCGCATGGTGACCTACCTGATTGCAAGTTAAACAAGTGATAACATTCCTATTTTTCATTAATCTAGGTTCCCTATTGTCACGGTTCATTTCTTTCAGGTATTTAAGCAACTGCTCAGGTTGAGTAAAACGTGCCGAAGTTGCACTAGCTCTAATTGTTCTATCATCAAGGCCATGAATAATACAATCAACCGCTTTTTTGCCCGAAATCTCACAAGCGTTCAATAATATCATCTTTGAGTAGTAATAATCATCTAACGTTTCAGTTGATTTTAACCGTCTTTCTAACATATCACTTAATAATGAACCATAGTTAACATCCGACGGAAAAGCAACTTTTAATTGTTGTTGCCACTCCGGCCATGTATAATTGACCGTTGTTAAACTTTCATACCAAAGTTTTGCATGTCCAATTAATTTAGGCAACGCATAGTATGCGGTCTGTCTATCAGACCAACCATAGATTAGCGCACATTCGTTAACCTTTGAAATCCACTTTTCAATCTTATGACTTTTGACAGAAGGATTAAATTCAGGTATTATATTTTTATCACACTGTATCCTATTGTGATCTGGTCGTACAAAATTATTCATAAAAGTCATAAAATCTTGGATATTGCACTGACCTGGAAAGTTCGACATATTTGTTTCGCCACCAGTACGATCATAATGTTCATTATTCTTCATCTGATTATGGCCAGCAGTGTAGGTCGGGTTCTCGGTCATAACTGGCACCACCGCTCCTACCACCGAAGAGTTTCCATTGACTTGCGCTGCTACACTACTAGCTGTAGAACCCGAAACTGAATATTTTGTATTTTGTGTACCTGTATGCGGTCGTTGCAGACATGTTGTTGTCTCTCTAGGTGTATTCCATATGGGTAGTCCTGAATTTTGTATGTTACTATCATAGTAAGATTCTTTTGTAATCTCATTCCTCTCTGGAGAGCTGCGTGCAACTGCTGGGGCACTATTACCACACAGAGAAACACATCTTGAATTTTGTATGTTATTATAATCATGGAACGGTTCCTGCATAATTTCATTCCTCTCCTGATAGCAGTGTGCAACTGCTGGATCACTATTACCACTCAAAGAAGCGAGTCCTGAATTTTGTATGTTATTATAATCATGGTAAGATTGCTGCATAATCTCATTACTCTCTTGATAACTGTGTGCAACTGCTGGGCCACTATTACCACTCAAAGAAGCGATTTCCAATGCCTCAGTGCTCCTCGGTTCTCGCATCGGTGTGCTCATAATATCACGCACGTTCTCAGTATGCACCTGTGCTTGCACGGTTTGACGGGTAGGAGGACTAGTCATAGGTGTATATACAGATAACAAACTCGGAGATTCGTGCACACGGCTATTCTTATAAATTTTCATCTTTTTCTCGTAACGTTGGCGGGACTTCTTAGTCTCCGGCGTACTTCTACGGCGACGTTTAGATGACGAGCGATGACGTGAACGACTTCTTCTATGAGCAGATTCATCAAATTCACTGGATGTCATTGTATCCGAGCTGGAACTTCGTCGGCGCCGTTTATGACTCTTTTTCTTTTTATTACGTTTTTGTTCACGCTTTTTCTTCATTTTTTTTTTCAGGGATAACCACTTCTGATGAAAGGTGGGGCGTCCTTTAATAGAAAAACTGGATAATCTTCTTAATTTTTGTATTTTAAGAGTATATTTTCACAACAAAAACCTTATTCTCTATCAAACGTCACAACAGTTCTGGCGGGCCATCTGTCTATTTTTTTATAGCAATGGCGCTGACAATTCGTCCAGAAACATTTTGAATAATTAAAGTACTATTTAAATTAACATGTCGGTAACGTGAAATCCTAAATACAAATGTTAACAATTAATAAATTTATTAAAGTAATAGTTTTACAAAAAAGTATTCATAAAGAAGGCGACTATTAGACACTACATTTCCTTGTGGTGTTACCATGTATAAGTAGAGTGATAACCAAATATCTAACACTAATGGGTCAAATAGAGGATCTCGTCTCTACGTATCTCGTTCATAGAAATCACCTAATAAAGCTAACAATTTCGAATACTTCTTACTGTAATGTAATAATAATAATATCTACTGAAGGCGTAATAAAATAAGATACGGCTTTACTCGGGACTGTAACAAAATACGCTGCTGTCATGAGCTAAAGAAAAAAAAACCAGTAAGAGAAAACCGAAAGCCATGCCTATATAGCCGTGCAGGTGCGCACGTTTAAGATGTCATTAGTCGGTAATTACTTTATCTCACCACGCAATTATCGTGTCGAGTTAGTAGGTCGTCGAGAGCAATCAGTTCGCGAATCCTTACATCTGCAGCGGTGTCCGCGGCCAAGGACGCTTACGCAATGTGTCGACAAATCGATACTGCGTTATGTTACGCAATCACTCCTGACAGACACTATGCGTGCTATCCTATCGGATGACACGACAGTCTCACGTAATTGGAGGAGGTTCAATCGCCCGACCCGAACTCAAAGGCTTCTTCTAATAAAATACTGCGAGGAAAATTGACGCAACTCGCGTAGGTGGCCGTGTACAGGGGCTTACTTAGGATCGTGACTGTGTTACATGTAAAATATGGAGCTAAAAGGAATTTATAAGATACTTAAGGTTGGCGTATGTTAGATAAAACAGCATCGAGGTCTCTGAGGAAGAACTCCTTTCCTGACATAATAGTGAGTAAAGCCGAAAAATTCTCATTAAAAGTTATGTCATCATTCTCTTTGTTTAGATCCTGGGCTTTGGCCTCCTATAGATCCTCAACCAAACCAAATATTCTACATTCACTTCTTTAATAATAAAATAGTTCTTGTGGCTTTACAATCGATTAATTTCAGATACCCCAATAACGATGAGGCAACGAATGATAAGACAAGCTGCTAGATAGCGATTCGGTTCTGCCCAAAAGTAAGTACCTAATCCCAGAGGAAGCGGAGCGATACGGCCAGGCCACAGATTATATAATACTGGCGGACGTCCGATCGTAAAGATTGCGAGTCGGGGGGTCATCTGTTGGTAAGTTATAGTAATTGAGGGCCCAAGAAAACAGGAAAT
The DNA here is from genome assembly GCA_947623375.1 of Apotomis capreana. Taxonomy (NCBI): domain Eukaryota; kingdom Metazoa; phylum Arthropoda; class Insecta; order Lepidoptera; family Tortricidae; genus Apotomis; species Apotomis capreana. The sequence goes on along the minus strand of OX392503.1, from coordinate 9,416,351 downwards.
ATGGCTACATCTCATCATTGCAAGACAGTCAACAATTTTTTGTGAAATTGGGAAGCAATTTCATAACAAAAATCTAATAACTTATAAATTCTAACTTTAAATGTAAACTACAAAAAACAAGCAACAATGTCTAATTCCAGGCACCTCAGTAAAACTGTAAGCAAATAAGTAACCTCTGTAGGTACAATAGGTACATCACATAATTCATGTACATTATTAAATTTGAACTCGGAACTCCCTTCAACATAACTATTAGTGCATAAACTAGGCCTCCCTAAGGTGAACTTGCAGTAAACAACCGCTAAAGGTCAACTCGAACAACCCTCGACAGATAAGTGAAATGTCAACTTTCATTACCGTTTAGAGTGGGAAATAATAACAGGAAAAACAATGTCTGGCAAATAAACGAGGTCGTCCGGCGTAACAGGCGGTCTATCAATCAAACGACGGCCGTACAAATTATATGACGCGTGCGCCGCTCCCTCTATGATTGTTTACTGCGCCGCCCTCTGGCCTCTTGACGTCAAAACTGCCCTTAATGAGCAGCGGAAAACTGACGGAGGAAACCTTAACACTGCTCCGACTATAGCGGCTAGGTATGTACAGTGATAGAACTCTATTAGTTAACGTCACGCCAAACAACCTACATTGACCTGACGATGAAACGTAATAAACGGACCTGACACGACGAAACTGTGGCTGAGACACATTATTCTCTATAGACATAACATCTAGTGTTTATGTTCTGTACTAACAGTGATATGAGAAAGTTTTTACGGCTTAATAAAACGCTCTTTCGAAAAAAATGCTACAGGAATAAATTCGAGTACTAGGGCTAGTCCAAGATTAAAGCTTTGTGACATGAAAGTAAACGCTACAAAGCTATACGAATATTTGATTTGATTACGAAAAGGTATAACGCCTTCTTTTCGACAAGCTCCGGTATTTCAGAATGACTGCGTCAAAAGAATACAAGGAATTTATTTTCAGCTGCCAATATTAACGACAAAGAGTTGAAAGGCAATCGACCGGCATCAATCTATTGTAACTTTGTAACACAATAAACTTGTGTGTTCACTTTCCATGTACATTTACCCACTATAATAAAAGATTTGGTTAGATTCGAACAAGAATTCGAATTTTCAAATTAATACTTTCACTGTCCAGAGATGATTTATAACATAATCTTATCATAAATAAATAGTGTGTAATTGTAATAATTTAATAATCTATAGAAAACATAATAAGATTCAACTTGTTTTAACGGTAACATCTTAAGATTAAGAATGATATGCACCCGCGCCACATATAAAAACACTAGCGGCCGCCCGCGACTTCGTCCGCGTAGATTTTTGATGATGACAAAGATATTAAAATAGGTAGGTAAGGAATTTTATTCTTAGTTAATTCACCCCCTTAGGGGCAGAATTTTTCAAAACGCTGAAATCACTTTTTTGTATTTGATTAAGTAAGCGTTCTACAAAGTTTCAACTCTCTACTTCAATAAATAAAGTTTCTCCCATATAAACATTCCACCCCTATTTAACCCCTTAAGGGATGGAATTTTCTAAAACGCTGAAAGTACTTTTTGTGTTTTTTAATAAGTAATCTTTCTACAAAGTTTCAAGTCTTTAGCTGGAAAAAAAGTTCCCCCCCATACAAACTTTTAACCCCTTTTTAACCCTTTTAAAGGACGTATTTTTGAAAACGCTGAAATTACTTTTCTTGTATTCTAATAGTGTACCTTTAAACAAAAATTCAAGTCCCGCGCTCAACAAAATACTTAATCTCCATACAAACTTTTAACCCATTTTTTACCACCTTAGGGGGTGAATTTTCAAAAACGCTGAAATTAGTTTTCTTTGATTTTATTTTAATACTTTTTTACAAAGTTTCAAGTCTCTAGCTCAAAAAAAAAAGTTTCCCCCATACAAACTTTGCACCCCTTTTTAACACCCTTAGGGATTGAATTTTTCAAAATCGCTTCTTATCTCTAGCCCACGTTATAAAAGTAACCAACTGTGCAAAAATCAACTCTATAACATTAGTAGTTTCGGCTGTACGTTGATGAGTCAGTCAGGACTTCTTCTTTTATATATATAGATGAAAGGTAAATTCACGCGGTAAACTCCAGTAAATTCTAATTATTCATTATGCGCGTAGACAGTTGATTAACACAACAATTTGCCACACGAGCAAAAATGACTCCGGCATACCGCGAGCGACTCACATTTCGGAGATACAATGTACGTAATTTTACAGCAATCCATCAAAAACTTTCTTATCTCGTCTCGAATAACACAGGATATTAATAACCTATGCTTTAACTCTCTACGTTGCTTAAATACCTCTATATAATATAACAAAAATAACATATTGATTGACAACATAAAATTTTAGATATTATTGGTTCATTTGAAGTTCATCTATACAATTAAAAGATTATAGATTTGTATTGAAAAACAGTTTTCTATGGAGAGGGGTCATGATTTCAGGAAAAATCCTAATAGCGTGATGCAGGATCACAGTGTGACAAGAACCGCATTTTTTTAGATGTTCTACTGATGATGAAAATCGATAGTCTAGACCAATTCAAATCTGAGACTAAAACTCCCGGTTGCCAATTTCAACTAGTTTTTGAATAATAAAAAGAATAAAAATCGTACTTTTTTATCCGGTTTTCAGTAAGCGTAATAATAATTAGCAATTAGCAAATATTAGCCGAATGGTGAAATATATCTCACATTCGACTATTAAAAGAGTACATTTTTCAATTATTAAAGCAGTAATTTATTCATTACTTTCGGAGCTATTAACTTTTATTTAAAATAAGTTTTTATTTTATTTTTCAAAAAGTTCTTGATATTATAAATTGTTTGTTATACACAAAAATAGCTGACAATTTCTTCTACACGATATAAAAATATTGCGTCTCTATTGCGTGGACTAATGGAGTTATCAACAAAGATATGTTACACCCGGAATACCCGGATCCAGGGTTGACACTTACAAGTACCGAAATAAATAAATTTACTATCTGTTTACTCTTATTTATGTATTTTTATTGTCTTTACTTTCTAGTGTTGTCGGTTATTTGGTTTCTGTTACTAAAAGTATTTTGCACCACCTACTAAATTCAAATTTCGATTTTTTTGTACTCCGCTACCTAAAGGTTGTCTGGAAGAGATCGCTATTTAGCGATAAGACTGCCTGTTGTTTACTTCTGCTTATTATTTTTTAATGTGTTCCGTATTATTTTTTTACTTTGTATTTGAAGTGTGCAATAAAGGGTATTTGTATTTTGTATTTGTATTTATTTGCCTTTTACTGAAGATGGTTTTTACAATACTGTTGTACTGTCTATCTTTCTCCCTCATCTGGACGTATTCCTGATTGCATTATAAGCCATTTATTGAGAGCGTAGGGCCTTTTTCTCTACTTTTCTTAGTCAAGATATGTGTTTGTGTCGGCTTTTATGAGAGTGATGCCACCTGACTCTGCACTGACACTGACCTGATATGTCCCCTCTATCTGGCTAGAAGCCTTCGTCAAAACTTCACTAGTGCTACATAAAGTGCATCATCGCAGGTTAGGTTGGCTCAGTCTTAGCCCTAAATGTGGAGCCCCAAACACCCATACTTATGGTGTGTTGCATTCCAATGAAAGGCTACAAGTGGCATGGGAAGCGGTCCACCCTCGTTAGGTTTTACTAAAACCCCATGCCTATACTTGTAGTCTGGAGGAACGGGGGCGAGGCATTATGGAGCCGCTACAGACCCATAATGCCACTTTGCCTCAGCAGGAATTGACCCACCCTGCTGGGGGATGTCCTTCCGGGCTCCGACCGGGGGACTTAGTGCAAGGAGGACATGAGGGCGCCAACCCTCATGTTGGTCCACAATTGGCAGACGGAGTTGTGGATAACGCCACAACCGGCACTTTTCACCCTCCGGAAGTGTCCGCAAATAAGTTAGGAGATGCATCGGCGAGTACAAGTAGATCAAAGAGTTTGTCTAGGTTGGACATCTATAAACTTTTATCCGGAAAGTACAAAACATTACCACTGACTGAGCGAGTAGATACCATAATTAGTCACTTTGGAAATGACTACCAACTGTCACTATCTAGGGACGAAATAACATCCACTCTTCCTAGTATACTTGCTAAATGTGGAACCTTTTTAAAAAAATGTAGTAATAACATGGCTTATTTCATAAAAAAACACAATGACTGGCTAAATGTCACTTACATTAGTGGTAAATTTAAAAGGCACAAAGATAATGACCAGCATGAGAACGATATTTTAGATGCGGTTGCGGAAGAAATACAGAGACCTAAAAATCAACAGGAACCTGAAAATCAACAGAGCCCTAAAAATCATATACAGAAACGAAACTCGGAGACAGACTTGGAAAATGAAGTGCAACGTAAAAAAATTAAAGAGTTTACTAATTCTTTGACACTCGGCGGACAAGAAATTACAAGGACGATCTCGAAACGAATAGAATCGCTAATAAATTCCTGTTTAGAGTCAAAAACTGCTGCCAAGGATATATGTAACAAAATTGATGCATGTCCTCAGCCATATACTGCAGAAGAAGCTTTGGCTCGTGTTATCGACAGTAAAATGTCAGTAGAGACATATCAGTCACTCCGTATGGATATGGTTGAACGCAAATGTCCCCTGTTTCCTCCATATTATAAGGTAAAAACAGCAAAATTAGCGTGCTACCCCAAAGGCGTAGTTGTCTCAGAGAGGGATGCATATGTAGGAATGCAATCGCTTCTTAAACATACTTTTGATCGCATTGTATCTCTAAATGATGAGGTTTTCAAACAATACTGCGAAACCCAAAATATACAAGAGTTAGAAGTAATTCTTGAAGGCTCTTGGGGTTTCGACGGAACTACCGGACAGTCTTTATATAAACAAATATTCTGCGACGGAGACAGTGATGAAAGATCTTTGTTTGCTACTACTTTTACTCCCCTGAGAATAATTGTAAGGAGAGAAGGCTCTCCTTTAGTTTTATGGATGAATTCAACTCCCCAATCTTATCGATATTGTCGCCCAATAAGTATCAATTACGAAAAGGAAACCGCAGATTTAATATTGTCACAAAAACAGAGCGTGGAAGACCAAATAAATAACTTAACACCACTTTTAACTCAGACGTCTGCACTACATATCATTAAAGCAGAATGTGTTCTGTATTTAGCTGCTATAGACGGCAAAGTCTTAAATGTTGTGCTTAACACGCCATCACAAATGCGATGCCCATACTGCCACTTGACGGCAACGAACTTTAATAACCTGGAAGCAGCTTTCGAAATCACTGTAGATACACAAATATTCAAACATGGGATCAGCCCACTTCACGCGTGGATTAGATTTTTGGAGTTTTTGCTCAGATTAGGCTACAAAGTTGAGGTCAAAAAATGGCGTATAGCACAAAAATCTAACGAAAACAACCTTGTCAAAGCAAGGACAAAAATAATTCAGGAGGAAATTCGCAGAAAAATAGGAGTCCTCGTTGATGTTGTTCGGCCCAACAGTGGCACCACAAACGATGGTAACACAGCCCGCACTGTGCTCTCGGAAGAGTACCGTCATGTTTTTGCACAAATCATCGGCATTGAAAAATGGCTTCTTGATGGGCTACATACGATTTTAATCGTTTTATCCAGTTGCCTTCCCATCGATTCAGTTAAATTTGCGGACTTTTGCAAGCAACTTGCCTATAAATATGTTCAAGAATACAATTGGCATCCAATGACGGTGACTCTACATAAAATCTTAGTTCACGGAGCCGCTATCATAGAAAACTCTTCAGTGCCAGTCGGAATGCTTTCTGAGCAAGCGGCAGAGTCCCGAAATAAGTTTTGGCGACACGATCGCGAACACCACACGCGAAAATCAGAAAGGACAAAAACCATGTTTGACCTTTTTCACAGGGCATTGGTATCTTCCGATCCGGTAATTTCTACCCAAAGACAAAACCAGAGGCAAAAGAAGCTACACAAACAATCACTCCCTACTGCCGCATTAGCCTTGCTTAAAGTACCTAATGTGGAAGTTGAATCTACTCCAAAGACGGCCTCAGAAAAATGTGATGATATCGATATGGCACATTTAAATGCCCAAACAGTTGTACTTACCGTGGAAATGGAGGAGTAGTAAAACACGAATAAAACTGAAAGTTTCCGAAATACACCAAGTCGTAAAATATAAAGTAAAGTAATGCAGGGACTCCAACTTACTTTAACGATCTTTTTTTATACAGGTCAATAAGGAGTCGATACCACGTTACACGATTGGCGTCATCGACTCTAAAATAACATAAATTGCATAGATTTTTACACCTAACTTTTTTTATCCGGATAGTGACAACCCTATCACAAAATTTTAAAATTCCCTAATTCCTTTAGTCCACGGAATTATGCAATGAAAATTTTATGGTGTATATAACAGCTTATTACCTTACAAGTTTAATAAAAAAATCTTTATAATATGGCGGATTAAAAATAAAAAAAATAAAAAACCAAATTTGCTTAATTGGTTATGATTTCGGAACGGACGGTATTTGGACTATACTGATTACTCAATCTTACGCTATTTTTATAGCTCTAAAAGTTTTTCTAAACTTTTTCTCTGTATTTTCTATACTTTTTGGATTATCAGCAAATTATTAGTATATCCGGGTATATTTGTCGTGACTTATAAAAAATCATTTTTCGGAAACTATAAGGATTTGGCAACCGGGAGTTTTAGTCTCAGATTTGAATTGGTCTGGACTATCGATTTTCATCATCAGTAGAACATCTAAAAAAATGCGGTTCTTGTCACACTGTAGATCGTTGGTTTTGTATGGGCCCGCGGCGTCGCGCCAGCCTGGTGCCAACTATTTTCATATTTACCTTTGTCCTCTCATCACGCCGAAACGGCTGGACGGATTTTAACCAATTTTGGTACAGGAATAGCTGCACACCCAAAGATAGATAAGAATTTGAAATTAGTTGTTGTATATCTCTCCGAGATTTTTTTTTGTTTACATGTCTTGCTTGCCACATGTGGGCAAGTTTTGCCGTTCTTAAAACATATTTATATCATCTTTATGTACCACAATTTGAGCAAACAAATAATTTAACTTTTACTTTGAGTAATGAACGGCTAATGTACTTACTTGGGTCCTGAATTATATCTATTAGTGTAGGGACGGGTGAGCCTGTTACCTGAGTGTAGGAAGGTTCAAATGGCAGCGCCATTCAATGGCAACCAAGTGGAACTTTGTTTATTTCCACTATTACTCGTTTAAATAAAGACAACAACAAAAAAAACTATATTGCCCATATGTATTTAAATAAAACAATTGTAAAGGATTATTTCGCGTGTCTTCATTATTCGAGTTTCAGTATAAACTTTACACTTTTTATATCATGGGTTGGCTATATTGTTATAAAAACAGAACTTGGGAATATCACACATTTTTCTATCAAATTTACATTAGTACAAAGTTGCAAACTATAGTTATACCTGCTCTAAGTAGTCAATATCAAAGAGGATTACAAAAGAAATACTTATCTAAATCCATCTACAAAATATTTCGATGTGTCTGTGTGCCGTATTCGTAATAGGGCGACACGAATGAGAGTTTTTCTTTGAGGCGCTTTGAAAATTTCGGTACATACATACGATCCGTTTAAATTTTAAAGGTTTAAAGCATTTAGCATTTCGTAACGAATCAATTGAAACTTAATCTCTTCTTATTTTAGTTCATCATGCTGTTCTTATTTTATATATATTCCTATTCGTGTTGCGAAGCAGTGATCCAGAATTAACTCGAAAGGACGTCGCCATAGCTCGGGATGTTTATTGTTTATTAATAGACACACTACTTACCCATTCATTAATGGTATACCTTGAGAAAAGGTAAACAACAAGATAACCCTTTAACACATGTAAATGATGGTTTTTTATCATTTCATCTCACTATACTTACCTACCTACTGGGTGCGTAACGATGGCTATAACAACTTTTGATATAATTTCAGTCGGTATAACGCTCATTTGATATAATTATTGAATGATATAACAACACTTAATATATCAACATTTGATATAATTATTGTTTCATATACTGATCATTTTATCGAATAACATTTAATATAACATTCTGTAAGTATAATGCATATTTCGTCTAATGAATTTATTACCATAAATTCATTAGACGAAATATGCAATTTAACGTTTATTTTATCTAACGTTCAAATGGCATAACATATAGGGTATAGAGAAATAGGGGGGCGGGGGCGGAGCATTAAAAAAAAACTCAAACCAAAAGTTCAATTAGAAACGTAGGTTAGGTTAGGTTAGGATAGAAAAAAAAAGAGGAAAAAAGAGGCAACAAAAAAAAATAAAATTTAACTGCATCCCCCAGAAAAAATTGGACTGCTACCAGAAAAATAGGTTAGGTACGAGCACTACACATATATTGTTATACCAAATGAACATTATACCATATGAAATTATACCATATGAAATAGTACCATATGAAATTATACCAAATGTAGTTATACCAAATGAACATTATACCATATGATGGTTATAGGAAATAAGTGTTATACCAAATGATAAGTATACGAAATAAAAATAAATATTTTGAAATTATACCAAACGTTTATTATATCAAATGAGTCATTATACCATATGAAATTATATCAAATGTTGCTATATCAAACATACTTATACCATTTATTTTTATATCGATCATTACACACCCCTACCTACTATAAAAAGCTTGACCAAAAAGACTAAAAATACAAATTCTAATTCAATAAAAAAGTCTCGTAATATTCGGATCCTCCGCGATAAAAAATGCCTTTCACAATTTTTTTTGTTCAAAGCCGGTTTCTAAAAAAAGAAAATAAATTAACTTCACCCTTGGCCTTAATTTGAGGGCGTTACCTTGTGAAATATGACGAGCAAGTCATCGAGTTTGCCGTGCAGGTCGCCGCAGACCGTGATCTGGCTGGAGATGGAGGTGGTGGCCACATTGATGTTCGGCAGCCTCTTCAGCACTTGTGTGGCCTCCTTGAGAATATGCGCCACGTGCTTAGCGTGGAGTCGGTGCTGGAATGTCGAGAGTATTTCAAATCGAGTCTAAAAGGATAGAGAGAAACCAAAGATAGAAAAGAAACGAAGAAAACAATAAAATAACTAAATAAATAACAGTACAGAAACGAAATGTGAAAGTGTTTGTTGGTTAGTCCTTTGATCAGGCATGCAGCAACGGAGCAGAACGTCGTGATTTGCGTAGACAGTGATTATTTAACAGTGACAGGGCTTTTTACTCTGAAAATACGGAAAAGTGAAAAATATGCATAGTTGTAACAATTTTCGCAAATCTTTGAGTGCATAGTGTTTGTCGCTTTTAACGATCAAAAGCACTTTAACATTTCATTAAATAGAGTGCACCAGCTTATCTGATTATAAACACGAGTGTTACTTATTGCATCATGTTAAAGTTAAAAAGATGTTGTACGTGTGACACAAGTTTGTAACTATGGCGGGCGTTCCGACAACGTAACCCAATTTGTAGATCTACGGAAAAGTTTACGGGTTCCACCCAACTTTGAGTCTGAGGCTAACTCCAACTAAAAGAGTACCTACGTGATGCTAATTTTATTTCAATAACTTTATTTCAAAGGAAAATTATAAAAAGAATAAAAATGTTTGAATATATTAATTTCTCTGTAATTATAACGTTAGATTAACAATCGTTATTAGTATTATTACCTAACAGCTAGTGAAATTGGGCCTTTGACACCTCTGTAACTAGGTATTCGAATATTAGGTGTCAAACGCCCTTAGTGAATTAAGTGTAGATATGTCCAAAAGTATTTTTAGTATTATAAATGAACATAAATTCCATCAACAACTCAATTCTCAACTGAAAATGAAAGAAAATAACAATAATCTGAGCCGGAAATTAAAATTCATGGAAAAGTAAGATAAGCTGCATACCCTTTCCCTGAAAAATTGAAACGGGTTTCTTTGAAATAAATCCTTTACATTAACATCCTTTCTTGGCTTTATTGAATGAAAATTGGATTTATTCACGTCTTTTAGATTTTACTCAACAGTTATCTTAAACTGAAAATAATGTGAATACAGTAAATAAGTAGATAAATTTGGAAATACAAGAAATGCTTAATACAATAACTCAGTCGCTAAAACCGTAAGTATGAATACAAAAGAAAAGGTATGTCATCAATAAAGGTAGTCCCAACGGAAACGCGATCGCTCATTCCAAAGGGAAGGGTTTGGGAAAATCGTGTACCTTTTTTTTCCTAAAGGCCTCGATGAGTAGGTCGATATCCTTCCTCTGCAGCGGGAACTCGAGGTCGGGGCCCCGCGCCGGCTTCGGGGGCGCTGTCTCGTCCGCGCCCCCGCCCTCGTCTGACTCCTCGGAGAATACTTGCTCCACTACAAGAAAACGTATAAACATTTGTAACATTCACTGATTCACTTCTATGAGTGTATACACGCATTATTATTTTTTAGTATGGTAAGAAAGTCCTGATCGTCCAACGGTCGATAATAGACAATTGGAGGTAGATAATAAATAGGCGGGTATCCGAAGCAGACGAGTCCAGTCGTGGTAAAATTCTGGTGTAAGATTGTAGTCGGTAACTTTGTTAAGTGTTAGTGTGATTAAAATATAATAGTGAAGTTATTTATATATGTTGTTTCATTATTAACAACCGATTACTACATCGAGAAGAGTGGTACTGTTTCAACTTCAGAACCGGGATAAAAACACAGGCCCACGAAAAGGTACGTAACCGTTAAATCGGTCGTTATTTTTTTTCTTCTCTTACCCATTCCTTTGTTCTCGGTAACAAATTGAACCGTTTCAACAATCTCAATTGCATATTAATAAGTAAAACAGGATAGTAAATGCCATTGATTTATATGCAATCTCACGATAGATACCTTCAATTTATTATTCATATTAATTATTTCAAAGCACTAATGTATTAAAATAGAAAGAAAGTAATTATGGTAAGTTATTCTAAATGTAAAAATAAACTACGTTATGAGTCAAATGTAGCCGTAATGTACGTAATAGTTGACAAGTGGATTCCCCACAGAGAATACCCCTTTACCAAAATTACATTCTAATGGCGATTGACTATACTTGCTAAGGATTTAATATATAATAATAATGTGTTTAATACTTATTTACATCGTTATACTGCTCAAATAACTTTTGTATAAAAGTCGTCAAATCGTGGTAAGTAAACAAGGAATTTATTTTCCACAATTACCCATAGGTACGTGTAGGATTTGTCTTAATTATCAGCGTCAGCCAGTTAAGAAACTTTAAATAAATTAAGGTCTATTAAAATTAGTAGGTAGCTTATCTAAACTATAAAATTTTGACGTTGCTCCTGAAGTACGTAGATTTAAAATAAATATTCAACTCAATTCAATTATGTATTGATGAGACCACAGTTACATTTCAATCTTACTTGCGTAACAATATTACAAATACACATATGTAAAATTAGTTACAATATAACATAATTACAATACTTAAAATATAACATTCCTACTAACTATATCATATGGACTGCACTGAAAAAATTGTTTATGTTAATAGTATGTAGGTAAAAATAGTGTATGTATATCCAGTTTTGTTTAGTTAATACATTATAAAATAAAGATGGTGTGATACGTCTGTACTAGTACACCAGCCGAGGGATGGCGATTACAGTTGTATTGTTTAGACAATTATGGAGTACCTACCAGTACGGTACTACGGTACACAGTAGTTATACTATTACTGTTGTTATGGATATAGTTACGACGACATGTACATGCTTACTTGTTTAAGTTTCAGGCCTTCTATTGCTATGGAAGCAGAAGATGATGATACATACAATGACCAGGAGGGGCGACCACCTCCAAGCAGTCCGGTGCTATCGGGATCAACCACTGCTGTTGTACATCATCGGCCGAGCGGAACTACCAGTGAGCGAGGAGACGTCAGGTCAGAGAGGATTCTATATACTCCTAGGCGAAGTCATCACCCTAGTCGCGCTGGAAGCGCACTGACAGCAAGGAGCCATAGTCACGCGCGGAACCCTGACAATGCATCGATTGCTGGTAGACGTAGTCGGAGTCGTAGCCGTGGGAGCGGCCGCGAACGGTATGAATCTCTTACTCAGAGACGTGAGCACCCGCGAAGTCGCACACGCAGTCGTAGTCCCCTACGCAACGAAAAACTGCGGGAAGAGTTGGAATTAGAAAGACAACGCTTGCGTGTTTTAGAGAGCCAACTGAGAAAGGAGCGCGAGCTTCAAGAGCTTCGCGGACGTGCACGCTCAAGAGATTTCGAATTACGAAATCGCGGACTTAGCCCCGAAAGGTGTGAGAGAGCTCGGGTCACAGAGCTAGCCATTCGGAGGCGAACTCTTGACAGGGACAGCGAGGAGACCAGGAGGTCCATGGAGCTCCGAAATCGGAGACGGAGCCCTACACGGGACAACAAGGAAACCGGGAGGTTCACGGAGCTCCGCAGTCGGAGACTGAGCCCTGGAAGGGACAACGAAGTCAGGTACGATTCAACATCTCGGTTTTTTGACGAGCTTTTGAATGTCATGAAAAAACAGAATAATAATGAGCATAACAATCGCTTTCCTGTTTTAAACAATGTTATTCCGGATTTTGACCCCATGAGCAAGGAACAACCAATTACAGTTTGGCTGAGCAAAGTGGATGAATGCTCCGAAATATATAAATGGAACGATAGGCAAACCATACACTATGCTCTGCCAAAACTGGTTGGGCACGCCAAGCTGTGGTATCAGGGATTACCATCTTTGAAACGGACTTGGTCCGAGTGGAAGCTACTTTTAGCAGAATCCTTCCCTGCAACCGAAAATTACGCAGATTTACTGACAGAAATGCTAGCCAAAAGAGCTCGGTTTGGAGAGTCCTTGGAGTTATATTATTTCTCAAAGATAAATTTATTAAATCGCTGCAAGATTTTCGGTAGGGAAGCAATAGATTGCCTTATACATGGGGTAGATGACAGAGGGGTTAGAGTGGGTGCTCAAGCGGCAAAGTTTGAAAAGACTGAGCAAGTGTTGCAGTTCTTTAAAACCATAAAAATGCCAATTAAGGAAAATAGCACGGATGTAAGGAGAGATAGGAAACCTTCCCATAACAATGCATTTAATAAACAAGGTTACAAATCGAGTGATCTAGCCAATCAATCCAAACCGCGTCAAAATCTTGATAATGTCGTTTGTTTTAACTGCAAGGAGAAAGGACACCCTTGTTCTAAATGCCCAAAACCCATCGTGAAGTGCTCATATTGTCATTTGATCGGTCATTCAATTGGCGATTGTCCCAAAAAGGCCACCAAACCCGAAGCGAAGGATAAAAGTGTTATGCGAGTACTAATTAACGAAAATCTAGAGGATTCTCACATTGTTCATGTTCGTGAGAAGAGCCCCCTGCTTGACCTTTCAGATGACAATCCTAGTAATAAATTTAAGATCGTTATTGAAGTCAATGGAAAACCGATAGTTTGTCAAGTAGATCTGGGAAGTGAAGCCACGTTAATCCGAAAGTCAGATGCGGAAAATTTAGGGCTACACTGGTCAACTGTAGATGGTCCGTTATTGCGAGGGTTAGGTAACATACCGTACGTTCCTGTAGGGCATACTCAAGTGGCAATCAGCGTGCAAGGTGTTACTGAAAAGGCAGTGGATATACTTATCATTGATGATGATCTGATTAATAGTCCCGTACTTTTAGGACACACCTTCACCGAACGACCTAACGTACGCATCATAAAAACATCGTCTGAACTGAAATTTGAAAAAGTAGATCGTGCTCATGATACAAAAATATTACTCAAATCTGAATGCGATGTTACCATTACTGAAGGCAAAATGGCTGCAGTCCGTGTCATAACCGAGGAACAGTTTAGCGGAAATGTGTACGTGGGCGGTTCGGTTAGAGGGTGTGTAGGTAGCGAGTATTTCCTTTTTCCAGGAGAATATGAGATCAATTCGGGGATGTGCCTACTTCTGGTACAGAACTTGGGGACAAAACCTTTAACTATCGCTAGGGGTCGTTAGTTACTCGCGCTAGGTATTTGAATGCGGTCAGGCATGCGGTGTTACAGCCGAACGAGTAAATCTATTAGATGAGTCAAATATTGAATGTGGACTCGATCTCCCTTCAGATATAAAGCAAAAACTGAGTAATTTATTAGACAAATATGCGACCTGTTTCTCAACTGGTTTGCATGTACTGGGATTTACTACTCAAGCCGAAATGGTCATTCAGCTCAAGGATTCAGAACCCGTGGTATATAGACCTTATAGAATGTCATACTCCGAGCGGCAACTGGTACAGGGCATGATAAAAGATATGGTTGAGTGCGGGGTGGTACGCGAGTCTAATTCGCCCTATGCGAGTCCGATTGTTCTAGTCCATAAGAAATCTGGCGAAAAGCGCCTTTGCGTTGACTACCGCGCACTCAATAATAAAACTAAACGCGATCACTATCCCCTACCTCGGATCGAGGATCTGCTGGATCAACTGTCCGGACAGACTATATTTACAACGCTTGATCTTGCGTCAGGGTACCATCAAATACCCATAGCTGAAGAATCTATAGAGAAGACTGCGTTTGTCACACCGGATGGCCAGTACGAGTACACCCGCATGCCATTCGGTTTGGCAAACGCGCCGGCAGTATTCCAGAGAGTAATGCATAAGGTCCTGGCTAAGATCAAATATGCTGTCATTTACATGGACGACATTTTGATACCGGCAGCCTCATTTGAGGAGGGGTTGACTAGGCTGGAAGAAGTACTAAACGTGTTGAAACGAAGTGGTCTCACTCTGAAGAGGCAAAAATGCAACTTCTTTCAGCAAACCATTGAATTTCTTGGATTTGAAATCAGCAAACAAGGCGTCAAGCCGGGGTTGCAAAAGGTCCAAGCTGTTTCGAAATTTTCCGTCCCTACAAACCAACATGACGTCCGCAGATTCTTGGGTCTGGCGAGCTTCTTTAGAAGATTTGTCAAGGATTTTGCATTGATAGCTAGACCGTTGACGGCTCTTCTAAGGAAGAATGCCCCCTGGAAATGGACATCTGACGAAGGAAACGCATTTGAAACCCTGAAGAGACACCTAGTCGAAAGACCAGTGCTCGCGTTATATGATCACACAGCTGAGACACAGCTTCATACCGACGCGAGCAAAATGGGCTTAGCAGGCATACTATTACAGCGCTCAAGTTTGGAGCAGTGGCGGCCTGTAGCATATTATAGTCGACAAACGACTATAGACGAGCAAAAATTACACTCCTTTGAACTTGAGACATTGGCAGTCGTAAGTTCACTGATGAAGTTTAGGGTGTACCTGCTTGGTGTCAAATTCACAATCGTTACTGATTGTAATGCTTTACGTTCCACTTTCACCAAAAGGGACCTAGTCCCTCGTATTTCAAGATGGTGGATACAATTCTTAGAATACGATTGTGAGATTGAGTATCGGGCAGGGGAGAAAATGGCTCACGTGGATGCGCTTAGCCGAAGTCCCATTGAAGACAAAGACGAACAACCACACGTCCTCGACGTTCTCGCCGTAACCGTTGAGGACTGGATCACTACCGTTCAGTCTGGGGATACGGAAATAAAACATATCAAAGAGATTTTACAGGATCCGACGACTGTTAAAATTGCCAATATACATAAAGAGTATAAGCTGAAAAACGGTCGGGTATTCCGTATCATTGATGAGAACACGACGCGTTGGGTGGTTCCACGGGGTGTTCGTTGGCAAATATTGAAGGCTAACCATGATGATGTTGGCCATTTCGGTTTCGAAAAGACCCTGCAGCGCCTCCGTTCGTACTATTGGTTTCCCAAAATGCGTCGATTTACTAAAAAGTACGTGTCAGCGTGTTTAGAATGCGCACACCACAAAGTTCCTGCCGGGGCAAAAGAGGGTGAACTACATCCTATTCCAAAGATTGAGGTGCCGTTCCATACAATACATGCTGACCATTTAGGGCCATTTGTACGTAGTAAGCGCAAAAATTCATATTTGCTTGTAATTGTGGACGCGTTTACTAAATACGTCAACCTCACCGCTGTCCGTAGCACTAAATCCAAGGAAACCATAAAAGTTTTTAAAAATTATTTCAGTTATTTCAAACCTCCCGCTCGATTAGTGACTGATAGGGGTACGAGTTTTACGAGCAAGAAGTTTAAAACATTCATGCAAAAGCTAGGGGTTAAACATATATTAAATTCAGTTGCCACACCACGTGCTAACGGTCAGGTGGAGCGATATAATCGCACCATTTTATCAGCCCTTAGCACAATGTCTCACGGTCAAAGCCCTGACAAATGGGATGATTTTGTCCAAGATGTACAAATAGGTATCAACTCTGCGGTGCATGAAGTAACAAAGAAGTCCCCAACCGAATTGCTGTTTGGCATGAAAGTTACTAATGCTTCACAGGGTATCTTGAGCGAGGTTATAGAGGATATAGATAAAGGCGTAGTAGAATCAGGTTTGGAAGAAATTAGGAGTCAAGCTAAGGATTTGATAGATAAAAACCAGGAAAAAAATAAAAAAAGATTCGATAGCAATAGGAAAAAGGGCACACAATACAAGGAAGGAGACCTTGTTAGAGTAGTCAGGGCTACAGTCGGGGGTATCGGACAGTCAAAGAAGCTGGAGTCGAAATGTCAAGGCCCCTATAGAATCAAAAAGATTCTACCACATGATCGTTTTGTGGTCGAAGACACGCCCATTACAAGGAAGGGCAGACGTTATGAAGGTACGGTATCACTTGATAAAATATTCCCGTGGATGAGTTATGATAATGACCCCACCACCAAATCCTCTAGTGATAGTAGTTCCTCAGAAGAGTAGGCTTTGTATGGGTAGACAAAATATAAGTTCTAGAGGGTAGAATCAACTGCTAAATGTCCTTGGATAATTAATTTTACTCACATAAATAGATGTTGAATCGGTACCCGTAATCGTTTGGAGCATGATTATAGTAATCATGACTGAGCATGGCTCCTGTAGTCGTGTCCGAGTGTTAAAGACGGATCTTTAACATCTTAACTTAAGAGCACCAAATTGTACTATGGGATACGTCCCTTTCAAATAGTTCAGTTAGATTTTCTAGCTAAGTGATGACAAATAATTGTATACTTGTAATTAATCAAATTCTGTGTATATCCTTTCTATAATTTAGTATTAATTTTGTTACGAATATACATAATTATATTTCCAGTTTTTGTGCAGTTAAAAATGTTTGTACCCGTTGATCTTGTTATGTATATCTTGATTCTTGAAAACCTAAATGTAGTGGAATTCGTAGGTTAACTTAAAGTATGTTTATCTTTCTCTCTCGAACGAAGGGACTCGTTCTGAATCGGATGGCCGACTGTAACATTCACTGATTCACTTCTATGAGTGTATACACGCATTATTATTTTTTAGTATGGTAAGAAAGTCCTGATCGTCCAACGGTCGATAATAGACAATTGGAGGTAGATAATAAATAGGCGGGTATCCGAAGCAGACGAGTCCAGTCGTGGTAAAATTCTGGTGTAAGATTGTAGTCGGTAACTTTGTTAAGTGTTAGTGTGATTAAAATATAATAGTGAAGTTATTTATATATGTTGTTTCATTATTAACAACCGATTACTACATCGAGAAGAGTGGTACTGTTTCACATTTGAACTTATTTGATTTAAATTTTTTAAACTTGCATGTGTATTTAAAACTAGTGCCTACGCCACATCTTGGGATTTGAGTAGCCGACCCCGATTGAGAATTCATTCTCAAAAAATGGGACAAAAGCTAGGAGGATGATGAAACTTGCATTTGTGTATTTGCGAAATTGATTATTTTTTATCAAACCAATAACGTCTCCTATCTTAAACCAAATGAACTCCACCTGAACCTCGAAATTTTTCGCTTCAATGTAAGTAAAACATTTCGTCAATCAAGTCGATTCGATCTATAGCCACTGTCGCGACCGAACATAAGTATCCCGTGACTAAGAATCACGAATTGATTAGAGACAATATTTTGAGCGATATTCGACGTGGGTATCCGTTTCATATATATTTTAATATGCCTGCCGGGGACTTCAATAAACTGCCATATTTATCGTGACGATTGCTAAGACCGCTGCAGTTACTCACATATTTGTATCGTGAAATTAGCAGAGAAATAACTAAAACCTTGATGACTGTAGGATACAATCAATCTATATCGATTAAAACTTTTTTTTACGAGACCGATCGCGGCCCATCGGTGTCGGAAATAAATAATACCCACGTCGCCGCCTATAATCGGATTCGAACAAAAGATCTACGGAAGCTAACAAATCGTGCCCGATTGTTCAATAAATAACGAGTGGCGTATAAACCGTGGATTTCGTGTGACACCATTTCGAAAATAGCCGGGACCTAGTTTTATCTGCATTACCTAGTGGCAAAGGTCATTGCAGTCCGTAGTTGCATAAGCGACGTGTGGACGAAATGAACGATACCGCAATGTCGCGTGTGTAACTATCTCGAACATTATTTAATAATTCACGCTAGAGCTTGCTGTGAAACAAAACATTGTGACTAGAAGTAGAAAAGTAAATGTTGCAACATTGTTGCCAGTAAATACTTTTTGTTGCAGAAATGTTTTACTTTGTACTGTTTGAGCAACCTATCGACGTAAAATTGCATCAAAAAACTAACTACGAGCAGGTACAAAAGTTTCGGTCATCTGAAAGAACTGCTGAATATTTTTAACTTAGTCTAATGCCCATCCGAAAAATCATTTTTTATTCACGCACAAAATTATTCGATTTATGTTTTTACAAACTTCAAATGTATAATATTCCCAATTATTGCAATTGCAAGGACTGTGAACTCTTTCATTAGAATAGTCTGCATAACGAACTCGACTACCAGTGAAATGAAAATAAAAACAAGCTTGGTGTAAATTAAAAAGGTTTGCTGAAATTAAATTTCCACGGGTAAAATGGTAAAGGACGGCGTGGTATGAGACTTGGAAGGAAATTTCATGGAACATTCATTCAGTACATATTATGTGCGGAATACGGTATATGACTATACTAAAAAATATATTATCGCTTTATCGCACATTAACTTAACCAGAATAAAAGAAACTCCCGATACATTTCTGACATGACAGCTTTTTTAATTATAACAACAAAAGCTAAAAAGAGATCGTTAACTAAATAGACCGTACCTACTGTTTTTATGGCGTTATTAATAATCAGTGTTTTTCTAAATACTTCACAGTATTGATGAAAGTTTCTAAACCGACCCTTTCCACTTGAGAGTAAAAATAAATTAAAGAAAGTAACAAAAAATATGCAAACTTTACATAGTCTTCTCTCTTTACATAGTTTTCTTTCTCTAAATCACAAGGTTGAAGTTGAAATATCCTAACTCATTGGAATATGATACTTCGACACTGAAGCCGTTACGCTTGCCGGAAATGTATCTCAGTAAAGCTTCCGATGTTAAAGTATCATATTCGAAAGACCTATACTATTGCAATTTCAACTTTGTGCCTAAAAAAATATGATATTTTGCTTGCGCTCCTTATAACTTATTTTGATTCGATCAAAAGTGAGTCTACACGATAAAAACAAAGGTATTGTCCTGCAATAAGTATTTACAGAATGAGAGAGATAAAGAGTCGGCTAGGAATATTTAACCGAATCAGGTCCATTTTGACCTTTTACTGATCTTTCCTCAACACATGGCGACATAAGAGAGGATTGGAATAAAGACTTCCAGCAAAGGGTCTGTAATATAATATTCAGAATTGGGATCGCCGGAGTGTTTGGGTTCAGAAGTTATAGCCTACCTTTAGCGAACTTTTTGTTTTAGCTTATGCGACCGATATCCATACTAATTTTCTATAATATCACGCGATTTATTTGGACATGGAATTGACTACTTATAATAATAGAATGAACTTTATTCTATACTAGCTTTTGCCCGCGACTACGTCCGCGTGGAACTTGGAAGTATGGATGGATGTGTAAGACCAGAATTTAAGTAATCAGGTCAATGAATTATTGGTAAAGTAAAGTAACCAGTTTGAATAAATATTACATAGGTATTTAAAATGTGTAACAGAAACAACACAAAGGCCTATTCAGGCCTATTCGAACCGCCTCCAACTACATGTAAGTTTCTTATAAAACTGCAGTAACATTCTTTGTACTTCTCGGGGTTTATAACTACCTCCACATCAAATTTCATCTATACCGGGTCAGAAGTTTAGGCGTGAAAAGGTAACAGGAAGACAGGCAGACAGAGAGATAGTTATATTACTTCCGTATTTATTATTATCAACAACCTCGTACAACAAGATAGATATCCACCTAATCACCTTAATTAATAAAAGGGATTATTAAAAGCGCCTAAGCAAATGTAAGAGCAATTGTGCTTTTGGTCTAATAATTACACTTCCTACAGGGTCATCAATTTCATCATGAATTACCTCACCCCAACAGAAATGTTCACTCACTTTTCAATCTTTTTAGGGATAATTTCCAGGATGAAAACTATCCTATGTCCTTCCTCGTATCTTAAACTATCTCCATGCCAAATTTCATCAAAATCGATTCAGCGGTTTAAGCGTGAAGAGGTAACAGACAGACAGACACACTTTCGCATTTATAATATTAAGTATGGATATGGATATGGATGGTGCGTAATTCAGTGTCCAAATAAATCGTTTATTCAATAATTTTAAGAAGTGCCTTCGACAAGGCACAGTAAACAACTTATTGTTAATGTACTTACTCAAAGGTACCTTTTTAGCAAAGGAACCCAAAACTTAGTCTCACGTACTCTACATAAGATGTAATCCTTCGTGAAGGTTCCCTACCTGGGACGTGGAATAGGCATATGAATTTGGCCCATGCGTGCGGAATAGTAAAGAACTAAGACTACATGACTCAATACGGATAACAGAATAATTTATGTACCTTCTTTGCAATATACAATTTCAACTATTTAAAACACTATACCAAAAGTAATTGAGTTACGGGGTAAGCAAACAATTTTATTATTATAAAACTAATTAAGCCCTCCCTTACACATAACTATAAATGTCTGTGGTAACATGATTGATATTGCAGACAGTAGGTAGTTATGTGTATTGTCTTATAAATAACAGTTTGAATTAGTATTATTATGTCTTCGTCAAAAAATTTAACAATGTATTAATAATTTAATAGTTGTTATAAAATAAATAACCTGCAATCGAAGCATTTTAATATTGTTACCTTGTATGAAACGTCGAATACAATTATATCGCTTTCATATTGTTATGTTGTACTTATTGTTTTAGGCGTGTCATTTTTCTGGTTGGCATCATCTCGTTTGAGCCTGAAAATTGCCCCCCTTAATCGGTATGCCGTCGGTTCAGTTCATTGAGCATGAGCAACATAATGCCAACGAGTCACGCAAATTGCATGAGAATTAACTCTTAGCTCCCAACGTGCAGATCAATTGACAGAATAGAAATACTGCGGCTGATGAATTGGTCAAGTTTTCGTACGCGTAGGGTAAAGATAAGATCGCTTTGGTAGTGAATTGCCGAGTATAGAAATTAACGTTGGGTTTAACTAATTTCTCCAGTTTCTATATTATTTATTTCATGAGAAAATAACGGTATTAATTTGCTTTAGTCTCAAAGTTGAAAATGTTAGGTCTCACACTTAAATTGATCATAATTGGGAAGTCGAAGTCGTAAGTCTAAGATTTGAATCACTTCTGTAACACCTGGTATGTGACCGCCTTTTAACGATTTTAGCAATTTAATGCAATTTTAATATAATACTTTGGTTGCGTTTATCACGCAATAAATAAATGTCAAGGCTTCTGTCATTTCTGAAAAGTATGCGAGTGCGAGAGTGCATGACAGATGTTTTGTCATTATTTATCGAGTGATATACACAACCATCACAGGGCCACTGGAAAAGATCAAATCAAGATCAGATCTTAAAATGATATGTCTAAGAGACAAGTCCATCTTATGTTTACCTTTATATTAGTATTTTACTCCGGGAGGTAGATATACAATAAAACATATTTGTCTCTTACGAAACACTCTATGCTCTAACTTCTAACAGTTCACTAAAATCTTAATTCGCTTTGCAATCGTAGAAAGTAGAAGTGACTTACAGACAGAGGCGGTCCGTGATGTCCGCTCCGAAGAGACCCGGCCACTGTTATCTCGCATGTGTGTCAGCAACGCGTTGAAGAAGTTGTACAGCTGAAACATAGTTAACATCACTACGATATCACTACATCACTACATGTACAAACACATACGCTAAAAACGCACACAAAATGACATGTATAAAATTGTGTCTAGGGTGTCTAGTCTAAATTCGTGTCATTTTGAAAGGAATATATTTAAAAACTTATGCTGTGCAAAAAAGACAATAGATTAACTGAACATGTCCTACAAAAAAAAACTTAAACATCATACAAAACGAGATGACCTTTTTAACCGAATTCACACCAAAAATATGATTTGTACATCAGATATATTTGAAAGTTTCACCAAAAATACTGACTTGCGCACTAATTATCCTCGCACTGCACACTAAGATCCGACTCGGCCGGGTTAGGTTAGGTTAGTTTTTTTTTTTTATATCCAGTAAAACAGTTTTGCAAATACCTTCAAATAAAATATTCAATTCGCATTATTTAGTGTGCATAATTAGTGTGCAAGTCAGTATTTTTGGTGAAACTTTCAAATATTTTGATCGAAAAAGGGAATATACAGATATCGATTTAAATACATGCCATTTTGAAAGAGTTAATGCCCCATCGCTAAAAAAACATGTTTTTCCTATACTGGGTGCATCACGGCTTCAAATGCGGATTCAACCTTTCTACCCGACTGCTGTGAAAGATAATATTTTCCGAGTGTTTATTTTTTGACCCACTTTGCAGCCTTAACAAATTAATGGAATATTTCATACGAGTGGAGTCAAATTCGTATTAGTTATTGGAGTGGCATATCATTTTTTTACTGGAAAAAGAGCGTCATATAAAACCAATAAAAGATGTAAAAGAAGTAAGGAAAATTACTAGAAAATAAAATTAAATCGAAGGCATTCCTAGCACGCAATGAAATGACAATCGTAAGGATTTATTTAAATGCGAATTCAATCTTTATAGTGGCTTGATAACAAACTTAATGTTACTTATACAATCGATAGGCTTCTGAGTTATCATCACATTACAAATGCCACAAAAAGATTAAATGTTTTTGTACGTAATTTAGAATCTGACATGTAAAAGAGCTCTTGTAGCCTAGTTGGAGAATAAAATTCTGGTTTTTTTTTTCTCAAAATTTCTAGTGTTGCTTGCCAGCATATCAATCAAACGTTCATAGCTCTGCCGTTCTGAAAGGAAAATTGTGAGGGCATTCCCCTCAATCTGAAGAACGACGACTCTGACCGATGCTAGAGAGGCTTTGGCAGGTGGCTTGTCCGAGGCAACATTTTATATTTAGTTTTATTTAAATAGTTTAGATTTAGTTTTATAATACAATAAAAGTTTTATAATATATACATTTAGTTAATTGTAATTAAGTTTAATGCTAGTTAATTCAGTTTAGTTAATTGTAAGTAATAATTTTATTATTAGACGTCACGCCACTCATAGGGAAATACCAGCCGCTGGTACTTTCCTATGACACTGGTAACCACCGGCTGATTTATAACCGGGGTAGTCGGCCATTCTCAATGATCTAAAAAATTCAGGACACACTGTTGCGCGGGCATGTGGTGTGGGGCGATCGGCGGAACATGTGAGGGTGATATAAGGGTTAAAATATGTTCTCAATGAAACAAAACGATTGTGCGAATTTTTTGAGCTTTTGTTCCCTAATCTTTTTCAGTGGCCGGAATGTACGAAATATTTATGGGCCTGGCAGATGAGGCCGGTACGGTACGCTGGGCTGAAAGGTGATTTATCACCATTATTACAAAGAGATAACTCTAAAACAAGACGTTAGCGTGAATGAAGCAGCTACAAAATTTAGGAATCTTCGAATTTAACTGGCTTTGTTTCGATATTGATTACATAAAGATAGAGTCACAAAATGTTAAATATCCAAGCAAATAACTCGGGATATTTGTATAGCTAACGGATAAAGGATATTATAAAATGGGTCGGGTCGTGAGGGGACAATATTTACAAATGCTTGGACACGGGTTTGGTATAACGTTACACTGTATACATAAACGCTACTCCAACATATTCCCGGATATTATTTTACTTTATCTAAGGATATCTAAAGAAAACGATTGTGAATCGAGGACCCTTCACTGACATTTAAGTCAATGTTTAAAAAAGGTCAGAAAATCGTTGGGAAGCATCAAGTACTTGTAACAAATGATCTAATTTTATATCTATAAGATCACAGAGGGTGTTTGGTGGAATCGTGAATAAATAGGTTGAAATATTGACCCCTAAAAAGCCCCGCTTTAAAAAGAACTGATGAGCTGTGCACATTTTGGTTAGTGTGTCATGTGAAGAATGTTCACGCGCCTGGCTGGGCAGCGATAAGGCTGTGGGGCCGGTCGAGCGCCGCCGTCCACACACCTCATTAACAGACGAATGGAACAATGATAAACATACTCAAATTACTCATCTAGAAAATATAGACACTTAAGGGTAGGAAAGAATATCACATTATGGTCCATTTAATCAATTCAAGCAGTCCAATTAATGAGTAATTTCTTTAAACGAAAGTACATCTTTGATACAAACTAAAACTATCCACCAAACATAATAAGTAAAACTAAAAGTTCCGTCCAATTCAGAATACTAAACTGACAGCTCCAAACATTTTTGAACATTTATTGTAAATTAATACAATATACTTATGCATTTCAGGCATTTCAGCCTAATAGTAGTAATAGTAAGACAAACGATAAGTCGATAACGAGTTCATCCATTGCTATTTCGGTTGAGACTAAACATAACGCTTTTCACGACTATACCAAGGAAAAAACATTTAATTATTAACACAAAATCGTAAGATAGACAGTTTTCCCGGTAGCTCTATTTTTAGGGTTCCGTAGTCAACTAGGAACCCTTATAGTTTCGCCATGTCCGTCTGTCCGTCCGTCCACGGCTTAGCTCCGTGATCATGCGTACTAGAAAGCTGAAATTCGGAATTAGTATGTGTATGTATCACGCCGACAAAACGGTAAAAAGAACTAAAAAAAACTTTTTTTCGGATACCTCTCGTACACCTAAAGTGGGGGGGATTTTTTTTTCATTCCCACACTAGTGTGTGGGGTGTCGTTGAATAGGTCCGGCCTTGTAAGTACTTTCAACGAAAACAATATTGAATAAAATCGATAGAGCCGTTTTTGACTTATCGCAAAATTTCATAATTCTCTTTAAAATGATGTTAGTGCCGCGCGATGTCCTTATACTTCGAACGATACACATATTAGTTAAGTGTCATACTGCATTAAAACATTCCGCCCAATCTGGCGCGTGGCGCGTATAATCGATAAATTCCAGAAGGTGATAAGTAATTACAGTTACTTTGGCGTTTACGACCTTTTTATAGAGCTTGAAATCTTTCTAGTAATTTAAACCTCGGGTCGGGTCTATTGTGAAGGATGGGCAACTACGGAACCCTACACTGAGCGTGGCCCGTGGACATTGACTGTAACAAAATGAGTACTTTCAAGCATAATATTTTAAAAACACATCTCTTAATTTAAAAATAGTTTTTACAAACTCAACTTAGTTTTGAAAGATCTATTTATCGATCCCCACACCATGGGATAAGCCGAAAAAAAATTACATCCCCACTTTACGTGCACGGCACTAAAAAAAAATCCAAGTTTTTATTATTTTACATACATACATACTATATAAGGATTCCTGGTAATCCTGGTTGAGTGCAGGCCCTTAAAAAGTGTAAAAGGCAAAAACATAAATCTACGAAATTTAATTTTAATATCACAATACATAATAGTCATTATTTTGAAACAGGGATTAATGCCTAAAATAAATACATCATTGCGAGCTTCACCATTTTGGTATTGATAATATTTTATTTTATTTATACTCAATGTATTAACAACCCTGAATAATAACTATATATTTAAAATATGAGTGGCCAGTCAGATTTAGTGCAGATATAGACATGAAAAAAAACTTCAGTCAACCTATTCCAATAATCTCTATAATTAGGTATATAAAATTAATGGCTAAATGTCTTGCTAAGCACAAGACTTAGTAACGGGTGGACCAATTTATACGCTATTTTTTTTAAAAGCTTTTATTTAACTTGCAATGTATGTATGTAATATGTATGTATCTAAGTATGTTTCTTCGGGTGGAATCTTGCAACTCAATTTTGAAGCAGATATCGTCAACCGATTGAGCTGAAATTTTGCATACTTAGTTAACTTTGATGACAATACAATAATATGGTACCATGGGGCTAATCTGATGATGGAGCCGGAAGGTGGCCATAGGAACTCTATAATAGAAAAAGCAATCCTACCGAGTTTGGGCTCTTTAGAATCGTCTCAGTGAGCATTTGATGGATATATAAAGAATAGTACAGTCGGCTATAAAAGCTTGTCACTAAAATGAGTTTTTGACAGAAACTTATTTCCTTGAAGTTCTAGGAAAGTTCTTATGAAAAGAAAACTTCTTAAACTTGCCAGCAGAAAGTAAAAACTCCACATCTTTTTCCCACACAAACTGTTTAACTTTTGACTGAACGAAATCAGTCGGGTCAGTTAGTTTTTAGTAAAACATTCAACATAAAGATGTATATTCTAAAATATTATTGCGTACGTAAGTATATATAGTAATTTATCACCGTTATATGGAATCCGCATATAAATGACCCAGTTTTCTACTGTTACTCCGAAGCTCGGAACACAATAACGGGTACGAGTGAGATCTCCAGGAGAAAATCGCCTTAGTGTCCATCTATCTAAACAAAGGATTATCTCCAAAAAACGTCCCTATTAGATTTTATATTGTAATCAGCCTACGTACTAGGAGACTAAGAATGTGTACTCGTATGTATAATCTTTTAAGGAATTAATAATCTTTTCACTCGTTTCGTATCGCGCTGACGTAATCTCCCGACAAAACTGTTAGAAAATAATACGGAATGTTAAAACAATAAAATGCGATGCCCTAGTGCATAAGAAATGGATTTGAATAATCTTTTCTAAGATTTACAGGTTGCTTACAAAAACTTTTTTATACCAAACGCACACTCAATATCCGTTAGAAAATGTTCATACCCATTAGTACTCTATATACTTTAACTGACTACAAAAAATCACGCACTTGTATATTATTGAAATTCCCCTTCGCGTATCGGGCTAAATATAAGACGTTTTCTGTTTAGCATATAACCCGATGCGTCGATAAATAAACACCCAATTTTAAAACCTATAACAAAATGGCATCAAAGAGTGTTCAAATAAAAACCGATTAAATGAAAAATGATCTTGATGGGCCCGGCGTAATTTGCTCTCCGAGTTCGAATAATCTCACGAGCGACGTTTCACAAAACACAACGCAACGCGTCAATTAAATTACAGCCGTTTCTGCGTTTCATAAATATAAACATGGGGTGGGAAAGCGCCGTATTACGTTTCACCTGACACGCGTGCTACCAACGCGAGAAATTCGCCTGTACCTACGTAAATACGGCTCCATAAGCGCTATTCCACACCCACAACGAACATACCCAGAATGATACGCCTAAAATAATTTAGATTTTCTTCGTCTATTACGTGCCTCCGTCAACATTCATATCACGTCAAAAATTTAACCACGTACAAGAACACAAACAGGGGTACCCTTATTATTATGAACAATTCTCTTGTCACAAATAAATCCTAACGAACGAATGTCAAATGAAATGCAAATCTCGTCATGGAAAGTGGCGTTTTGAGTAATTTACATTTTAGTATCTTGGCGCGGTAAATGAATTTACGGCTCGTTGTTAATCGCGCTGTGCCTATAACGCTTATCTCCCTTTTACTTACAATGTTAAAAGCAACCGAGGGAAAATAGATAGATGTAACAAATAATATTACAATTATGTTCAATAAATAAAGCTGACTTACTTTTCCATAACACTTCTATTCCCTTGAAAATTAACTTCAACATTTTTTCAGACTGTTGATTAAGATTTATTGTACTTTATAGCCTCTAACAAGAAAAGTGTCCCAAAATTCTAGTGCATTACAAACAAAAATGGAAAATATGGGCCACAAATTATGGAGATTTGAAGAAAAGCAAACAATTTATAGTCAAGAAAAGTTGACAGTAATTCTGAAAAAAAAATCATAAACCTAACCCTTAACAACGAAGTAGGTTTTTTTGCGCGTAAATAATATAGTATGATCAATTGAAAAGCACCTAAAGCACGAACACAATACTGACAGAAAATACTCACCCACCTCGGAGCTATATAGGAGCTTTTCATCGATAAATATAACTTACTTTGACTTGGTCCTGCTCTCCCGCGTACTCAATGCTCTGGAAGATGGTCCAAGTGTATCGTCTCCGGACCTCCATGCGCGCCAAGTACCGCCGGTACCACTGCTGGATCAAAATGGCCGCTTTCATGGCTGGAACAAACAAACTATTCAAATACGAGCACTCGTATACGACGCGGACCGTTTCGTGCAAATTGCATTTGATGCAGAATTAATTACATTAAATTGTAGAAGGTTGAAAATTCCAGTTTACGCATTGCTTTTCTATAATTTGTTTAAATTTTTAGGGTTCCGTACCCAAAGGGTAAAAACGGGACCCTATTACTGAGACTTCGCTGTCCGTCCGTCCGTCCGTCTGTCACCAGGTTGTATCTCAAGAACGGTGATAGCTAGACAGTTGAAATTTTCACAGATGATGTATGTCTGTTGCCGCAATAGCAACAAATACTATTCATGATAAAACAATAATAATTAAGGGGGGCTCCCATACAAAAATAGGGCTTTTTGCATGATATTTCGTTCAACGGGCATTTTCTCATGAACCGTTATAGGTGCACAGTTGAAATTTTCACAGAATGTATATTTATGTTACCGCTATATCAACAAATAATAAAAATGAAAAATTAGCATCTTTGTATGTACGTGTTTTTTGTTCAATATTGGTACGGAACCCTTCGTGCGCGAGTCCAACTCGCACTTGGCCGTTTTTTTATTACAACAAACAATTTAAAACATGCAAAACGTTAATGACAATTCTAGTAACATAAATGTAACAAGTCTGCGTTATCGTGTTTGTGACATGAGTTAATAACTTTGGTAATGGCTTTATAAATGAGTCATCAAAATAACTTTTCAAACTGAATTCGTTTAAAGGGTGAAATTTTGTGGAAAATGACAGCCTATATTAATCCCAGAGTTAACCACGTTGGTTCCTCATAATATATTAGCATTTATATACGATGAAATCTACGATAAAGGCTGATGTTTAATTTGTTATATCCAACGTATGTATTTTAAACAACCCCTGTGTAATAACCAACCGACCTAATCCTTTCAAGCGGCCCGGGATTCCCACCCGAGTAAAAGTGCCTAAATACTGATACATATTCTATTCATGTTGCCGTTTTTGCAACATTCAAAGGATTTCTCCAGCCATAAGCGTGTTTTATGAAGATATTGAAAGTAATTGTTACTTTTATAATAATTTATATAAAGTGAACGGAAGCTAAGGAAGGCATTATGTCAGTGGCAGTGGACGATTCCGGGCTGATGATGATGATGATGAATGATGTTGATGATGATGATGATGAGGATGATGATGATGATGATGATGATGATGATGAACGGAAAATATCGCATAGGTGTATTTATAATTTTTTTATACTATTTTGAAAAACGTGCTTACCACGTAAGATTTGTGGGCATATTGTTCGAACTTTCACATTTTACCGAGCAACTGCAATAGGTAACTTTCAAGGGTTCGTTCATAAAACTCGTTTCAAATCTTGAATTGCATCTGAACTGCGAGCGGCTTCTCAATTCATTGCATAATACGTTTTATTGTCGATATTTCTTTTACAAAAATCAATCCGGCGCGCAACAAAGTTAGAAAAAACATCTGCATTCGCGAACACGAACACGATTCTTTTGTATGAAGTTTTTCATTTTTAGGGTTCCGTAGTCAACTAGAAACGCTTATAGTTTCGCCATGTCCGTCTGTCCGTCTGTCCGTCCGCGGCTTAGCTCCGTGATCATTAGTAAAAAGCTGAAATTTGGTTTGAGTATGTGTATGTATCACGCCGACAAAACGGTAAAATAAAAACTAAAAAAAAATTTTTTTTCGGGTACCTCGCGTACACCCAAAGTGGGGTGTTTTTTTTCTTTTTCGTTCCAACACTAGTGTGTGGGGTGTCGTTGAAAAGGTCTTTTAAAAATAATAGGGGTCTCCGAACATTATTCTTTGATAAAATCAGCAGTTTTGTAAATATTCGCGCCGAAACAAAAAAAAAGAGTGTCCCACCTCTAATGGATTTAATCAAAGGGCCTTGGCAATTCAAACACTTATTTATTTAATCACAACACATTAAAATGAACTTCTAAAAAATACAGTACACATGTCAACATAAGACCACCTCTAACTTTTTAACCATGGGTCAAAAAATTATGGAAAAAATCATGAAAAGGAGGCTTTATATTTCATTTCAATGAAAACTATATTGAATGAAATCGGTCGAGCCGTTTTTGAGTTATCGCAAAATTTCATAATTTTCTTTAAAATGACGTAAATGCCTCGCGGTGTCCTTATACTTCGAACGCTATACATATTAGTTAAGTGCCATACTGCATTAAAACATTCCGCTCAATCTGGCGCGTATAATCGATAAGTTCCAGAAGGTAATAAGTAATTACAGTTTCTTTGGCGTTTACGACCTTTTTTATAGAGCTTGAAATCTTTCTCGTAATTTAAACCTCGAAGCCCGTCTATTGTGAAGGATGGGCAACTACGGAACCCCACACTGAGCGTGCATGCTCTTGGCCGGTGTTTATAAGTCATAGTGTAACCAGCCAAAGCGCAGTCGCAACAAAAACGTCGTATATTGTATAAAAATAACCATACATATAAATGAAGCATTTTTGGGCGATCTGTGAGATATGTGTTATTTTTTGTTTGGTTAAAAGTTTAAGTCAATTTAATTACAGAAGATAACTGTTACAAATAGCAACCCATACACCTGGACAAAATGTAATCCTATGAATCTGTTATGGAAAGGAACGTTAATGTCGAGAGTAGTGCTTACGGGCACATTTCACACCTTGAAGAATTTAGGTACGTGTTGGTTGTATCTGTTGGGACATCCCTTACATTTGTTTAACTGTGGATGAGGCCGGGCATTCACGTAGCTTAGCTTTGGGCAAATAACTACCGGGATTTAGACGAACTTTCCAGTTGATACACTTGCTTTATTTTGCTTATACAAATATGCGATTTCAAGAAATAATTTTCTATATGCCCTTTTCTTATATGGATTTTCTGTGAACTTTCTAAAATATCCTTACATAATTAGGTGAATAGAGACTAAAGTACTATGTGTGACCTTACAAAACGGTCCGGTAGTTTTGAATTTTTTATATGTTGTCTAGAATGGTTAGTCAGTGTTTAAAATGCAAAATGCACAATTCCCCCCCACTCCGCGCCCGCCGCCATATTGAAAAAACCGGCACGTTCTTCATATTTTTGCTCATATCTTTCTTTAGGCGCATTTTAGGTAAGAAAGCTTTGGCAATGTTATAGAGAGTTTTTACTACTTTTTTCATTTTATATTATGTTTCTAGGACAGATAGTTACGGAGATATGCAGATTTAAAAAAACATAAAAAATCGCAATTTCCAACTCAAAAACAAACTTCTGGATTATATCTTCGTTTAGGAGCATTTTAGCTAGAACAGTGCTTGGGCAATATTATAGAGAATTCAATTTACTATAATTTACATTTCAAATTTTGTTTCAAGGACGGTTAGTTACGGAGATATGCACATTAAAAAACTGGAAAAGTTGAATTTTCAAGAAATTTCTAAATATTCTTGGTTTAGAACGCTGTCATTCAGTTACGGACTAGTCTAGGACAAATTAAAACACGTTGGAAATATAATTGCTTATAAAAGGGTGATTATCTCAGCGAAAAAAAATTGCGGCGGAATTGATAACTATAGTGTGAAGCAATTGTTTTAAAAGTTTTAATTTTTTCTGAAAAGAAGACACAAATTATTATCTTAAGCCAAATCGCAAAGTATTGTAAAAGTTTAGTCATTTATGTTTATTTTTTTTTTTTTTTTGCGGTTAAATGATAATTTTGGTGCGGCGTCCAGTATTCGTTGTTCCTCATAAATGTCTTTGATAGAACCATATCATCAATGTTTTAAACTAAAATTGCATTTATTTATAATCTTTATTAGTTTAAGTATCTTATAAGGATATATAAATAAAGATTAATACATAAATAAATACTCAAAATTGAGCACTAAAAGTTGTCCGGGTGAAATTGTCAATTTTGGTGGTAAATATTGAAAATGTGTTTATGGATGAACGAAACGCAACAAGACCAGCAATCGTGTGTTAACCTGTTCGTTTAGTTCCGCTCCGGCATGGAGCGATGACACACATGTCGTACCTTGCTGATCTGTCCACTCAGCACGTAAGTATCTAATTTTGGTGGGGTACAAATACGTTTTGACACAATTTTTGTGGTATATGTTTCTAGTGACTTAGCAATAATTGATTGTGTGTGAATTGTGTGTAAGACGTGGTAAAGGTTTCCTTTTTAAAATATAAAGTTAAATTGGAAGTAAATAATACGGATATTTTTTTAATAATTTTTAATCACTTTTTCTAATTTTGGTGGTTTTGGTGGTAATTTCAAAGTCACCAAAATTGCATGATGCCACCAGAATTGTTAATTGTTAACCTGTATATAATTACACATTTGTAATCGCATTTCCAACACTTGACTCGGTGAATTTATTTGTAGTCAAGTATAAACACAATACATCTAATATTACAAGCTGTCGGTGAGGGTAATCTTAGCTTAGATATGCTTATGCTGGTGGCGGATTGTATAGCTCCTATCCTTTCTTAAATTACTATTTTTTTCCTCTGGCACGTTTCCTACAGTTTGGAAATGCGCCCATGTGATTCCTCTCTCTAAAACCCCTAATCCGTCGTACTTTTCGCAGAATCATCCTATGTCCATTCTTCCCGTCTTATCCAAAATCATTCAATCATCTGTAAATCCACGTCCCTAATCACATCTAAATAGACTTAACTTGTTCAATTCTTTAGCACAACCACAGCTTTGGTTAAGATCACCGACGACATTCGTCTTAATATAGAATCCTTCTCAGTTTACTTAGTACTTTAAATATATCTCCAACTTCACTGTCCTGGTTTCGTGATTACCTCTTTGGGGGGCAACAGCGGGTTCGAGTTGGACCGATTTTCTAGCTGGTGAGAACTGTCTGCTGGTGTCTCTCAAGGGGGCATTATCTCTCCATTACTCTTTTCAGTCTTTATTAACGGAATCACCAACCACAGTCACTCTCATCCTCGTTCCATACCTCTGTCCATGCGGCGGCCAGCATTGATGATTTTGGCTCCTTTGTTTCGCAAATAAATTTAGACCTGAGATCAATCCGTGCTTGGGCTTGACTCTTTGGTTTGATGAAGAATGCCAAGAAGCCGCAGGCTATTGTCGTTGGAAGCCCCTTATTTCCAAGCTTTCAGATCAAGTTAAGCCAGTTATTTTCTTTGATGGTACGCCTGTACTTTTCTCTTCTACTGTAAAAAAAATTGGCATTACCATAGATCAATCTTAATCATGGACACCTCATATTTCTGAGATCAGTAGGAAATTTTTCGCGTCCCTTCGTTAATTGAGGTGTCTGCAGAATTTCCTTCCTCTTCATACGAAGATCATGCTTGTCCGCTCTCTTTTGCTTTGGTCTCCGCAAGTTTGAACACAAGTGTCTCAATACCGCGCTCAACTTAAATGGCTTCCGATCCGTCAGCGCAGAGACTTACATTTTCTTTGTCTTTTGTATAATGTCCCTTTCATTCCTTCTTCAGGACACCCTTGCAAAGAAGCAAGTACCTTGCAGAGAAGTTCTTTTACATGGCGGATGGTAGAAGCCATCGCCTGCGGTCAATTGCGAGTCTGGCTCTATCTATCCCACTGGATAGATCTCATGTTTACGATGTATCTTTTGCTGTGCGCGCCATGAAATTATGAAATAAATTGTCTTCCGCCCTAAGGCCGACGTAGTCCATCGTTCAAGGGGAAGTTCAAGAAATTGTGGCTGTCGAATGAATGATTATTTGATTAGGTTGCTGTTCTTGTTATAATTATGATTATATTTATGTTATATGTATTTATATAGATATTACGTAATATGTATTACATTGACTGTTTGCCTATCTCTCTGTCATTTGGTTTTTGCATTTTCATTTGTACTATTGTAAAGTTATCGTATTGTACATGTTGCTTGGTTTGTCTGCCATTTACTTGCGTTTAACACTCATTTACTCGAAGGTTAATTGGAAGAAATCCCTTTAAGGGATAAGTTCGGTTTTGTACATGCTTATTTTTTTGAAATGTATGTAGTTTTTACGATGGCTAATCGCAAGAAAAATTAATCAAGAGAAGATGACCTCGAAAAGAAAAAAACCGGCCAAGTGCGAGTCGGACTCGCGCACCGAGGGTTCCGTACAAACACTTTCCATCCCTAAGTGGTTAAGTTAAGTTTGCACCTGGTATGTATAGCGCCCCATATAAATTAGGTGCAAAGTTAGGTATTAAAAATTTTTTTTATGGTTTTCGTAATTATTCCTTTATCTATGCTATAAGACGTTGCTTCGTACCAAATTTCAAGATTCTGAGTTCACGGGAAGCACCCTGTAGGTTTTGATTCCCTTGCAAGTGTCGAAAATTTGCAAATTAGGTGCAAAGTTAGGTATTAAAAAAAAAAAATATGGTTTTCGTAATTATTCCTTTATCTATGCTATAAGACGTTGCTTCGTACCAAATTTCAAGATTCTGAGTTCACGGGAAGCACCCTGTAGGTTTTGATTCCCTTGCAAGTGTCGAAAATTTGCGGCATAAACGGCTGTATCTTTTGATTGCGTTGGCTTAGAAGTTTGATTTTTTCACAGCTTCAAGGGACAGTAGACCTGAGTAATTGATATAAATTTCAGCTTCATACGTCCACGCGTTCCTGAGAAAAAGGGTCTTGACAGACGGACGGACAGACGGACAACAAAGTGATCCTATAAGGGTTCCGTTTTTTCCTTTTGAGGTACGGAACCCTAAAAATATACTGTTGTTACAAACGAGTTAGTGAATGTACTTTCATAGACATTTTGGTATAATTAAAATGATTAATTAAACCTATCTTTCTTTTCATTTCCAGCAAGCAATTTCATTGACAAATATTAATTTTTAGCACACGTTACTAATTTTGGTGTAGATGTACAATTTTGGTGGCAGGCAAATTACTAAAATCATAATATCTTTAAAACTATTATGTTTAACAAAGGGCCATTACTTCACAATATTGGTTATGACTTTATTCGTATTATTGATATATAATTTTGACTCTAACATCAAAAATAAAAAATACCACCAAAATTAGGTAAATTTCGAGCTTGTTGAAATTTACCCAAAACTCATGTCCATTTTTACATACATTTTCGGAAAATGTGACTTTATTTTTTACATATCTCCGTAATTATCTGTCCTAGAAACAAAATCTGAAATGTAAATTATAGCAAATTTAATTCTCTACAACATTGGTCAAGCACTGTTCTAGCTAAAATGCTCCTAAACGAAGATATAATCCAGAAGTTTGTTTTTGAGTTGGAAATTGCGATTTTTACGTTTTTTTAAATGTGCATATCTCCGTAACCATCTGCCCTATAAATAAAATATAAAATGGAGAATGTAGTAAATTTATCTCTCTATTACATTGTCAAAGCTTTCTTCTAGCTAGAATGCTCCTAAAGGAAGATATGAGCAAAAATATGAAGAACGTGCCGGTTTTTTCAATATGGCGGCTGGCGCGGAGGGGGGGGAATTGTGCATTTTGCATTTTAAACACTGGCTAACCATCCTAGACAACGTATAAAAAATTCAAAACTACCGGACCGTTTGTAAGGCCAAACTCCTTTATTTACTGAATTAACAGTTGCAGCGATTATATTGTTTCTAGTTAACTTATTACATGAGGGTAAACACAAGTAACTTGTCTTCGAAGTTATATGTACGTAAGTCGGCAAAATGATGTTATGAAATATGTATTGTAAATCTTATTGAAGCAATAATATACTCGTAATCGATGCTGAGAAAACCGATTCATTATTCTACTAGTACTCGTATAAGTTTGTACCAACAAATTACATAAACATGCTATCGTTTTTTGTACCTACTTACACTTCTTTTAATGGACTTGCTTAAACTTTACTGTACCTCCCAAAAGGTGGACTGATGAATTAATTAAGATCACCGAAGTCCACTCACGACGGCTTCCTTTGGCTATGAGGGAGATTTATGTTATCCCCTTAAAGCATTAAAAGTATCAGTGCAAATCCTAGCCAACATGCGTTTTTCATTATGTAAAGTCATGAAAAATATTATTAATAACCGGACTATCCTCCTATAAAAAGTCAGTTAAATGAAGAAAACTACAATGCAATTGAAAATAAATACTTACTTCTCTCAGCCTTCGTCATACTGACGTCATCTCTCTTCCAGAACTTCAAGAAGGGCACAAGAGCCTTCATAGTACATTCCCCGTTGAGAAGCCTCCTTCCTAGTTTCTTGGGCACCTCCTGCTCGATCTCAGAGCTGCGGCAGGAGGAGGAGTCATCACCGTAGGACCGGTTCCTCCGCCCCCCGCGGAAACTGACGCAGCCGCAGCCCTCGGCCAAGGAGAACATGGTAGGGCTCTTGTCTTTCTTATATTTCTTATCTCTTCTTTTTCGGTTGCATCTTGGCGCTTTCTGGCGCGATTTGGGAATCTTGGCCGGCGTTGTAACGGTGGGGGTGAAGGCTTGCTAACATGACCCAGTCTGGAAGACTGGATGAGATCTGGAAAAAAAAACATTTATAAAACAAAAACGTTTCATTAGATTTTTGCAATGTCTAGAGAATGCAGAAGTATACGACCCAGTATAAAATGATAAAATGCAGAATAAAATTATAGGTACATTCAAAGTAAAGATTTTCATTCTAGTAAAAACCACGAGAGATCCAAGTTAAGCTAGATCCATCTTAGAGCACTAAGACTGGCTAATCCTAGCTTCTTAACGAATTAAATTCAGCAAATAATCAGAAAGTTTCAATTGAGTTCGGTAGCTACAAAAACATTACAGTGACAGCACGATAGCCAATTATTAATTTCATGTTTCGTCATAACGTGTTATTTAAACGTTTATTAAATAAATACATAATAAAGGGACAATCCTAAGACTTTACTTAATAAATCTTGTTTCTAGAAACGAACTTCATATAATAACATAAATGTGTAACATAAGCGCCAACTTGGCACTGCGATGGCAGGATAAATTTACATAATAAGCTTTCTACTTGAACAAAAGTGAAACTATGAATAATGCACTTCGAAAATTAAACATAAAACTTTAAACTGTGAGCGATAGTACAATCCATTCAGCTCCAAACTTCGCTCCTCCGTGCTCGAGCAACTACATCACGGGATGAGATATTGTAGACGTTACTGAACAGATTTAGTTCGTTCAGTAAGCATAAAAGATTTACATATAAGTGCACATCCTTCACTCGACAATGAACGTGCTAAATATGAAAATCGCACCATTTCTTCTTCTTCATGTAATGAGGTATTTTTCGTACCGAATTTCATTTCATGTACAGTTTCAGTTTCAGTCGTGATAGACTACCCGATACCGACCGTATTTGTTAGTTAAGTACGAGTATTCATCCTTTGGTTCAATGAGTTGCGCATGAAAATGCATACCACTAAATGTTTATTTAAAAGTGAAAAATTAAAAAAAAAACGTCTTGCCCGGAAAGCCGCGGAGGAGTTTTTTTAATTAATTTTTTTCAATCTCTCACTTTTATATAATTTACTCTTATACTTACATTTAGTTTACCTAGCAGACGTTACTGCTTGAATATAAATTAAATATATTATACCATGTTAATTATTTGGCAACCACATTAAACTGGGACACAAAACATTGCAAATTGCGGGCTCATGAAAAGTAGGCACCTAAACCCTTATCCTGTTAGGTGCGAATGTAAACAACGTTGTAATGCTGCAATAAATTTAGATAATCTGCTTAAATATGTCAGTTAAATGGATTCAAACGTTTAAGTTTTGACCTCAATTCACTCGATTTATTCCAACTACTGGCCATAAGTAGGTACTTCAATTTTCGGTTAACGAATGGATTGCTTCCAGTTAATTGTAAGTATTCCAGTTAAGTGTAGATGTTTTTCATATTTTGTATGTTGCTTTGTGTTTGGAGAAAAAACTGGTTGTCACTCCATCACCTCAATCAACATTACTTTCGCTACGTAATATACCGTATATGTATAATATATAATATATATGATGTTTGTTTTTATCAAATAGGCACCGAACAAAAATAATAAAAAAATACCTAGTAGGTAATAGCCAATTTTATACAGCTTCAATCATATTGAATCAATTTTAGTGGATCGGTGGTGGTCTCTAAACAAAAGCATTAAGCAAGCGTGGGATTATGTTATGCGTTCTCTGTGCTATACAATTCTCATCAATCTCATCATCATCACTCTTAATTTAATTAAATGCATCGTTGATCATGACGGTCTTTAAAATTGACCTAGGTGGGTGATTATCTCAGCGAAAAAAAATTGCGGCGGAATTGATAACTATAGTGTGAAACAATTGTTTTAAAAGTTTTAATTTTTTTCTGAAAAGAAGACACAAATTATTATCTTAAGCCAAATCGCAAAGTACTGTTAAAGTCATTTATGTTTAATAATTATTTTTTTTGCGGTAAAAAGATAATTTTGGTGCAGCGTCCAGTATTCGTTGTTCCTCATAAATGTCTTTGATAGAACCATATCATCAATGTTTTAAACTAAAATTGCATTTATTTATAATCTTTATTAGTTTAAGTATCTTATTAGGATATATAAATAAAGATTAATACATAAATAGATACTAAAAATAGAGCACTAAAAGTTGTCCGGGTGAAATTGTCAATTTTGGTGGTAAATATTGAAAATGTGTTTATGGATGAACGAAACGCAACAAGACCAGCAATCGTGTGTTAACCTGTTCGTTTAGTTCCGCTCCGGCATGGAGCGATGACACACATGTCGTACCTATCTGGATCTGTCCTCTCAGCACGTAAGTATCTAATTTTGGTGGGGTACAAATACGTTTTGACACAATTTTTGTGGTATATGTTTCTAGTGACTTAGCAATAATTGATTGTGTGTGAATTGTGTGTAAAACGTGTTCAAGGTTTCCTTTTTAAAATATAAAGTTAAATTGGAAGTAAATAATACGGATATTTTTTAAATATTTTTTTAATCACTTTTTCTAATTTTGGTGGATCAATTTTGGTGGTTTTGGTGGTAATTTCAAAGTCACCAAAATTGCTTGATGGCACCAGAATTGTTAATTCTTTAATCTGTATATAATTACACATTTTTAATCGCATTTCCAACACTTTTTACTCGGTGAATTTATTTGAAGTCAAGTATAAACACAATACATCTAATATAACAAGCTGTCGGTGAGGTAATCTTAGCTTAGATATGCTTATGCTGTTGGCGGATTCTATAGCTCCTATTCTTTCCTATTTTACTTTTTTTTCCTCTGGCACGTTTCCTACAATTTGGAAATGCGCCCATATGATTCCTCTCCCTAAAACCCCTAATCCGTCGTACTTTTCACATTATCGTCCTATGTCCATTCTTCCCATCTTATCCAAAGTCATTTAATCCTCTGTAAATCCACGTCCCTCATCACATCTAAATAGACTCAACTTGTTCAATTCTTTAGCATAACCAACTGACTAATTTTCTAACTGGTGTGAACTGTCTGCTGGTGTCCCTCAAGGGGGCATACTCTCTCCATTACTCTTTTCTGTCTTCATTAACGGAATCGCCAACCACAGTCACTCTCCTCCTGGTTTTATGTCTATGCAGACGATTTGCAGCTTTATGCGGCGGCCAGCATTGATGATTTTGGCTCCTTTGTTTCGCAAATCAATTTAGACCTGGAATCAATCCTTGCTTGGGCTTGATTCTTTGGTTTGATGAAGAATGCCAAGAAGTCGCAGGCTATTGACGTTGTAAGCCCCTTATTTCCAAGCTTTCAGATCAAGTTAAGCCAGTTATTTTCTTTGATGGTACGCCTGTACTTTTCTCTTCTACTGTAAGAAAATTTGGCATTACCATAGATCAAGGAAACTTTTCGCGTCCCTTCATTCTTTGAGGTGTCTGCAGAATTTCCTTCCTCTTCATACGAAGCATGATTGATTGTCCGCTCTCTTTTGCTTTGGTCTCCGCAAGTTTGATCACGTGTCTCAATACCGCGCTCAAATTAAATGACTTCCGATCCGTCAGCGCAGAGACTTACATGTTCTTTGTCTTTTGTATAATGTCCCTTTCATTCCTTCTTCAGGACCTTACCTTGCAGAGAAGTTCTTTTACATGGCGGATGGTAGTGGCCATCGCCTGCGGTCAAATGCGAATTAGGCTCTATCTATCCCACTGGATAGATCTCATGTTTACGATGTATCTTTTGCTGTGCGCGCCGTGAAATTATGAAATAAATTGTCTCCCGCCCTAAGGCAGACGTAGTCCAGAGCATCGTTCGAGGGGAAGTTCAAGAAATTGTGGCTATCTAATAAATGTTTATTTGATTAGGTTGCTGTTTTTGTTATAATTATGATTATATTTATGTTATACGTATGTATTTATATACATATTACGTAATATGTATTACATTGACTGTTTGCCTATCCCTCTCTCATTTGGTTTTTGCATTTTCATTTCTACTATTGTAAAGTTATCGTATTGTACATGTTGCTTGGTTTGTCTGCCATTTACTTGTGCTTAACACTCATTTACTTGAAGGTTAATTGGAAGAAATCCCTTATAGGGATACGTTCGCTTTTGTACATGCTTATTTTTTTGAAATGTATGTATATTTTAGGATGGCTAATCGCAAGAAAAATCAATCAAGAGAAGAAGTCCTCGAAAAGATGAAAATATATTTTTGTTGTTACAAACGAGTTAGTGATTTTCATAGATATTTTGGTATAATTAAAATGATTAATTAAACATATACTTTCTTTTCATTTCCAGCAGGCAATTTCATTGACAAATATTAATTTTTAGCGCAAATAACTAATTTTGGTGTAGATGTACAATTTTGGTGGCAGGCAAATTACTAAAATCATAATATCTTTAAAACTATTATGTATAACAAAGGGCCATTACTACACAATATTGGTTATGACTTTATTCGTATTATTGATATATAATTTTGACTCTAACATCAAAAATAAAAAATCCACCAAAATTAGGCAAATTACGAGCTTGTTGAAATTCACCCAGGTGCATGTTTCTGTTTCCTAAAATTTCATAAAAGTAACAAAAGAAAAACAAAACGTAGGAAAAACATATAAAGACGTTTTTCCTACCACGCCCCTTTTTCCCACTGGGCACTTTGGGCACGTGCCTAGGGCCGTCAGTCTCACAGGAGCCCCAATCTCGCGTGTGGGGTCCCAACCCCCACAACACAACTCCCTCCACCCAGATGACGTTTTTTGAGGCCCCTTATTATGGAGCCTGGCCCCCGGCATCCTTTAAGATGGCCTCGTTATAAACTAGTAAGGTAATAAATTATGCACGTGTAAGTTTTTATAAACTGAATGTCGAGAGGACAAGCGAGGCCGAGGGCTGAATATTTAAAACAAATTACAAACTTAAGTGTCCCTTTCAACCCGACTATCCCCGTCCATGTACTCAAAGCCTATTTTCAACGCAAATCCGCTAATGTTTTATTTGGACCTAATACGTCGCATGTCCACTCAAATAAAAGTCGGCAAGAAAGGTAAACGGTGTTTGATGCAAATTGTTATCATTGTCGATGTCAGCAAAATTTCATGAATAAATACCTACTTTGTTTTTTGTTTTGTTTGACTGAAGTAGGTACTATTATTTCTTAGATATCCTCGATGGTTATCTAAAAGAAGATTCTTGCTAAAAATCATAATATATATGAGGTATTTAAATATTTACCTAACACAGGGTAGAGGTAAAACTAGACGTTTTGATTTATACTTAGTTAACTTAGTAGGTACAAAGAAACTTATCTCTGCATGAATCAATGTTAATGCCACTATTCGTGCTTAATTATACGCTGCATTTCAGGGAAACTGGTGTATTTCTGCAGCCACTAATTTCATTTAATATGCCATTTGCAGTTTTAAAAATCCTTATTTTTTCTGAATATGTACATATAATAATATAAAATAGTTATTTGTGCAACAAGAGAGCAAAGTAGTTTTTTGTTGCGAGTGCTGATTATGAGTCCCGAGCAAGCGAAGGATTCTAAGTTAGAATCCTGAGTGTAGCGAGGGACTCAACAGCACGAGATGCAAAAACTTTGCTCTCGTGTAGCACACACAAGAACATATTCGACTTTATGTACTTTTTCTTCCAACCATTCAGGTGTAGGTAGGTTATAGTCTTTGTTGCTGATTTCAATGCTATTATTAATTAGAAAATAGGAACCAGCTGCTTAAAATGGAATACAAATATAATTAAATTGAAATAATACGTTCCAACAGCAACACTGTACCAGCAGTCCTTCACCACCACCACGGTTGTCGTTATTTGATCAAATTGGAAGATTTAGCAGATACATTACTTACGTGTTTATTTATTATTACGAGATTTTTTTTATAGTTTAATTGATATTTTACTTTTAGGCACCAAACTAAATAAATACAAAAGAAAATAAGAATTTGAACTCGATATTATTTTATAATCATAAATCATTGGTACGGGTATTTACAGTATAATGTTAAAAAATCTTATCTTATTTAAACAATAATCTATTTGATTTATATAAAAGATACAATGATTTAAACATTCGCTCGACTCGGTCGTTAAAACAATATGTTGTAACTAAAGGAAAAACATGTTATAATAACATCAGCTAGAGTGGCAGTGAGCTGGTTGTGCTTTATTTTCAAGGAAGTCTGTCACAAGAACAATTTATATTTATTCTATGACAAGCATGTCATGTGTAATACGATTAAACTTAATATGTAGCCAGTACATATACGACCTCCAATAGTAACGTTGCGTTGTAATTAAAACTTCTTCGGGTATAATTTTTTATGTTATGGTATAACGCGTATCGGAACGTGTTCTAATTCGAAGTCGGATTCGAAATTCGAATCTCGAATTGATTTATGTTTTTATCACTCCCTTTTTCATATAGATATGAAAGCGACAGAGTGCACCGAAATTCGAACGATTTGAATTTTATAGTTAATCTTTGGCTGAGAAATGACAATTCGTGGTCAAAAATTTGAAAAATCGCATTTTGTTCACTGTTTTCTGACAGAAAAATCGCCATGTTTGAGCTGGTGAGGTGAAAAAATACTTGCATCACTTCTAACTCACGACTTGAGAATCTTGAACCTAAACTTGCCATGGAAATCGCTCGAATACTTTTTAATTGATTTCTTTATACCTACATCGCTTAAGAAAAGTAAGGGCCAAAACACAATTGACA
Organism: Apotomis capreana; assembly: GCA_947623375.1. NCBI lineage: Eukaryota > Metazoa > Arthropoda > Insecta > Lepidoptera > Tortricidae > Apotomis > Apotomis capreana. Next base: position 9,372,381 of record OX392503.1, on the reverse strand, counting down.
ACATTTCATATTTTTAAGACTATCATTTTATTACTTTTCTGAATTCTGCTTAAAAAGATGAAGTAATCTCTGTTTTTATTTATTTTCTGAGATGATTATTTATTTTATTATTAATTTATAAAAACATACTCATTTTAAAATGTGGCAACACCAAAACCAGAACTTAATGGACGGTTTTCTTATTTAAAAAAAAACTTATTAAAACTCGGTATGCATCTGTCATCTGTTAACGTCAAATAAAAAATATATATTTTTTTTCGCTCTTTGGTTTAGACAACAACCCTATTCAGCCTGTATTGTCTTAGATTGCAGTTATTTGATGTATTTTCTTATATTTCTTTAAATACAGAAGAATAAATTCAAAGATTTTTTTTAAGGTACGACATAAAGCCCTGTCCATCTCTATATTAATTTCCACCTGTTATAAATATGAAATGTTGTCAATTACAAGTTACGACGCGAAATACGTAAATTCGACATCAACTACCTAACATAACTACTATCTTCACGTAACAGTATTCAAAATTAAAATACAGTTTAAGATATGTAATTAATAAAAAAACAATCATAAAACTAAGTATATACTAAAGTCGTAAGCTATTTGAAAATGAAAAATTCAAAATACAGTTTTCAATGTCACGAAGACGTCGCACCGTGTCCAGAGATGGGCAAAAGTTAATCGATTAACGATTATCGATTAAGATTAACTTTCTTAATCACGATTAACGTTAAAAAATGGCGATTCGTTAATCTAATCGTACGAGTTCCGATTAATTTAATCCCGATTAAAGTAATCGTAGATTAATATCCAGCGATTTAAATTAGATTAATTTTCTCTCGATTAATATTAGAAAGAAATAAGATAATTTTATGTAAGTCTAAGTCCTTGCCTAGGAGATCTTAGAGTACTGCACTGTAAAAACCACCTTATATTAAGTACTGTAATAAGTTTATTTCACACTGAACACTATAAATACACTTTTCACCTCACTAGCTCGGAAAGCCCAGTTTGTTTGTTTGATATCTATTGAGAAAATTCGCTTTTTATCCACATGTGGAGAAAGAATTTTGACGTTTCAACGCAGCTAAAGTAAAATTTGACATGAGCTTATTTTCTGAAAAATCCCGTTTAAAATACCTACATGAAAGCTAATTAGACCTTAGTTTTAATAAATGGCAAATTGGTTGATTAGGGGTCATCCACATATTACGTCACGCAAAATGTCGACTTTTTGAACCCCTCCCCCCCCTATGTCACGCTTTTTTGCTATACCTTTAACATGTCACGTCACGTCACGTTTGTTATGACCCCCCCCTCCCCCTTAACGTGTGACGTAATTTATGGATGACCCCTTATTGCAGATATTTTTCAAAGATATAGTACAAACCCTTATTCTTTTTTCCTCGCTGCAGTGAGGTGAAAAGTTTTGTGTTATACACGGGCGAAAAGTTATTTTACGTCTCGTGTATTGAAATACTCGCTACGCTCAGGATTCTATTTTGAACCACTCGCTTCGCTCGTGGTCAATCATAGGATCCTTTCGCTAGCTCGTGTTTCGAATAAACACTCGCGTGTAAAATACAACTTTGCCCCCTTGTATAACAAATAACTATTTTACACTAGAATGTTTGTTTCTTGTTTACACAACTTTAAATCAAGAATTAATCGTGAAATTTAATCGATTAAAATGACGATTAGTTAATCGTTAATCGAAGACTCTGTCGATTAATTTAATCGTGATTAAATGAATCGCGAATAAGTTTGACGATAATTTTTTTTAATCGATTAATTCTTCGAATAAGAATTTAATCGATTAACGCCCATCTCTGACCGTGTCACGATGTCGCGTCGTAATGAATAATTATTTGACACATAAAACATTATCTTTAAGTAGAAGAGACAGTATACACTCCAATCAATAGGTATTTATAATAATAAAAATAGATAGTACACACCTATTACCAATATTATAATCGGTATCAAGTGTCAGCAGAGCGATTGTGATAATAAACAATCTCCTAGCAGCTGTTTAGCATAATCGGCGCAAAACCATCGAGCTGTTCCATTCGATAAACAACCAACTCCCCTCTGCGAATTTCTTTGACACAACCACTTTATGCTATGCATTGGTCACGGAAATCAAACTTTCTCAATAAACTTTTCTAAAACGACGATTTCATTTTCAAACTTCAATTGTCAAAGCGATAATTGGAAAATTAAATTGTTATAACTGCACCTAATGAAAAAGCGGAATATTTTAGGATCTAATTCGAAACATAGCTTATATTTTATAGCTTTAAAAGAAAGGGAGGGTAAGGTAGAATTGCCACCATTAAAATTGGTTACTAAGATCTGAGTGGTATTTTAGCGAAGTCAAACAATTACCTCGGTAATGACTCGGCGGAGTTTCCTCGCCGAGCGCGGATACAGAATCTGATTGTCGCTCGAGATCAAAGAAACCTATAATTAAATCAAATAAGCGACAAGAGCGACTCCACTTAGAGCGATAGTGCTCTTGTAAGTAGATAGATAAGAGGCCATTGAGAGCAAAATTTGATTGTGATAGTGCTTAAAAGGATAAATCACAATTCGTGCAATTAGATTCTACCACATCTGTCCCTCGACGAGTTCCCCTATCTGTCCCAGTTTAAATATAAAACATCCAACTTCCTAAAAACCTAGTTATATAAACTCTCTATTCAAAATGATAATAAAAGTACTAGGTATTCTTCTCAACGATGATTGACTAGAACAATAGATTTCATGACACTTTTGCTTGCGTCGTCCCAACACATCCCGCAGAGATTACGTATATTTTGCGATTTTATGCCATTCCACAAGTTCCCGTAGAATTATAGATATAAGTTATTTTGTCGGCAGTCCCAGGTTTGTGCTATAAAGCTGACATCGAAGTGGGGGTAGAAGTTAGTGTTTTCAATTCTGTAGAGCCGTTTAATTCTCATCTCACCTGTTCAAGTAAAATTTAAGGATTATTTCGTGATAATTCTATTACCAGACATACGTGAGTTGAAACAAGTTGAAATAAGTTTTTTGAGTATACATTAGTACACCGCATCAATAATTTTTCTGGACGTGAGATCCAGTACATAATTAATTATATTTAAACATTTTACGTCACTCTAGGCCGTAAGTGGGATTTCTATCCGCTACGCGGGGAGAAAATCTCACTTACTGGCCAAGGCAAGACTCAAAACTTTAGACAAACCACGGGCGGTAATTAGTACCTAAAGCCCCAGATCGCATATTTATGGCGAACACCTGCGAACTTGGACATTCACAAACACTTGCGAGCCGGGGCTAGGATATTCACTAATTCACCGCCCTAGGTAGGTATGTAATGTAGCTACTATTCCGCCGTCATAAATATATACCTACATAATTAATGCCACTTGTACTAAAATGTATGCCTAAATAAACAGTGCTCAGTCTGGGACTTAATGCCCAGCTTTTTGATTTTTATCGGAATTCCTTCCTCCATTCGTCTTTTATTTTCTGTTTTCTATTTCTGTTCCCTTTATTGCCCATGTCACCGTTTGATTATTCCGGTCAGGCGTGTAAGAATGCCGACTGCGAATAGGAAATTCCCGGGGCACAAGGTAAGAGTCTTCGGCTGTCATAAAGTACCTACACGTAATCTTTAGGGAAAGGTCAAGTGCGAGTAAACGTTGGGCCTTTAAAGGTCTTGTACACATAAGGACTTTTAAATTAGACACAGAACTCGTTCGTAATTAGTAATTACACGTTAGATAACAATGCACAACAAGCTTATCAAAAATATTGAATGTCTTAATCTTTGAATCCGATTGTAAATCCTATGCGCCGAATCTTTCTTAGCTGTTAGTTTTTGAGCAAATTACCTAAACATATTAACAAGATATATTGGACTAATAAATCTTAATACGAAGTCACTGAGGTGATCTTATTGAATGTTATGTCCAGCACGATCCAATGGGTGATTTACTTAAGTGGACAAATATATATCCACTTGAATCACTCCAGGAAAGAGTTTTTGTTATCTGGGATATCCTACTCGATATACATAGGTTCATTGCACGAGGGTGATCTCATAAGACATGGGTGGTCACACTCAGATGATCTCAGTGGATGCCGTGTGAGAAGAGGATAACTGGCCGTTTTTAGGGTTCCGTAGCCAAATGGCAAAAAACGGAACCCTTATAGATTCGTCATGTCTGTCTGTCTGTCTGTCTGTCCGTCTGTCCGTCCGTATGTCACAGCCATTTTTTTCCGAAACTATAAGACCTATACTGTTGAAACTTGGTACGTAGATGTATTCTGTGAACCGCATTAAGATTTTGATGCAAAAATAAAAAAATAATAATAAATATTGGGGGCTCCCCATACTTAGAACTGAAACTCAAAAAAAATATTTTCATAAAACATATACGTATGGGGTATCTATGGATAGGTCTTCAAAAATGATATCGAGGTTCCTAAAATATTTTTTTTCTAAACCGAATAGTTTGCGTGGCAGACGCTTCCAAAGTGGAAAAAAGTTGGTCCCCCCCCCCTCTAACTGCTTAAATAAGAAAATGAAAAATCTAAAAAAAACATATGATGTACATTACTATAAAAACTACCAACGAAAATTGTTTTGAACGAGATCTAGTAAGTAGTTTTTTTTTAATACCTATTAATACCTAACTTTGCACCTAATTTATATGGGGCGCTATACATACCAGGTGCAAACTTAACTTAACCACTTAGGGATGGAAAGTGTTTGTACGGAACCCTCGGTGCGCGAGTCCGACTCGCACTTGGCCGGTTTTTTCCTCTTACAGCAATTAAAATTTAGTTTCACCATATAATATACAGCTTACTTACCTATATATCAAAAAGCAACAGTGGTGTTAAAACTGGCGGTCTATAAGATTTTACATTGTGTTTACGGATCCCAAAGGGCCCCATCTGCTGCAGACTCTCGCCTAGGCCATATAAGTTAAGTGTGGTACTTCAAATCGAGGGAAGGTAACAGTCAGTCTTTTACCGCACAGACCCGTGTCGTTAAGTACACGGCACAGAGCGAACAAAGTGAAACAACTTGCAATAACACTGCTCCTTTCTGTAATAAAAATAACATAAAAACGCCGTTCAAAACATCGACAACACTAAAAAGCCCGGCTGAAATGAAACTGAGGCATGTAACATAAACGTTTATACATTCAGGAGCGTTCAGTATATGCTTACGGCAGACATCTAATCATATAAATAGAAGTTCGTCAAAACTCGCGCAAGAGCGATATACCTACGCGTAATGAGCCGCGACGTAGTACTCGTAACTAAAGCATTGTGTACAATATCAAGAATTCCAATTTTATTAATACACTAGAAGCGGCTTGAGACTTGGAGGAAAAAATAATAACCCCTCAATTTTAAGTTGGGTCAGAAGTCCTATAATATTTCATATGTAAATGACGTGTCATAGCAGCATCAAGCTCTGTTGTGGACGATCCAGAGAGATGGGTATGCGAAGCATTATGCCGAGTCACTGCTGAACTCCTAGCAATACTGCGCAGCTTTTTATCGCGCGGAATATATTTCTCAGCGATATACAGGGTTATTGTAATATCGCTCACAACCTTGTAATTGTATTGATTTCCTAAAATAAGTACGCACTTGCGTAGCGCTAAACCAGACATCCTGTTTACAAACAGGCTAAGAGCCCCCGGGACGCTATTCCCCGTTTATGGGACTTCTGCATAACTCAAACACGGGGATTGTTTCAAACTCACACCTCCCCGCTTGGTTAATGCAATGTTGCTTGTAGTTAGAAACTCCTATTTGTCACGGCTCGCTGTGCACTTAGTCACAACCGAATTTAGAAGTTTAATGCTAACAGAAATACGGCCGAAGTATATACCTAAATATTAATACCTGCTTTTCGCGTGGCACCCGCCAGGGCTATGTATATCCAATATAAAAAAAGTAGCTTTTGCTATCCTCGGCCCATACTATGTATATCTCTATGCAAATCATATATATAAATCTGGGATCCAAATAACTACGACGGTACCATCTGTATTAAATCATTTTTGGTATATAAATAAACATTTAAAGTAAGTATTTGTTATAAATATGAGGCCTTATTCCTTATAAATTAGTTTTTTTCATCTTATGACTCTTCGAGTAGTTTTTGAAACAAAAATTATCAATGAAAAATTCAAACTGTAGGTTTCAAATATATACCAATAAATTTCAATAGCCCTGTCCCCTAGGGCAGGGGTACTACCTATAGTACCAATGATTTATGTTAAGAAACATGTTTGATTATAGAGAAAAATGTCTAAAACAATCAGCATATTAAAAGGAATAAGGCTTCGTAAACAAAATAAATTGAAAAACAGAACTGACTTCGACGAGAACAAATTATATTTCCGAGAACAACAGAACGAGTTACCTACTGTGAAAACACCAAAATCGTCATAGACGTGCGTGCCTATAACATTTTAGGAGCCCCCCTTGATTCCTCATGGATCACGACATCAGCTCTTCACCATGTCTATGGAATAAACTTGAAGATGCCTACTGTCTGTCGAACAAAAAAAAATCTAAATCGGTTGATAAATAATGGAGTTTTGAATTTGAAGTACTTAACAAAGATTTAAAATGCATTGAGTACCTCCTCCTTTTTGAAGTCGATTGCAAAAATACTATAAAGATATCGTAAATTTACCAAAACTATAAGACAAACACTTAACGTTGAGAATTTGTTCAATATTTCAATCACATAAGCATAAAATTATGTTAGAATTTAGGCATTGAATGTGATGTGATAACAATAAATACGACCGTAAGCGACTCGCTGAGCTGTGTACTTGGTGAATATTTGGAGGTTATTTAGCGTTTTAATAAATTTTCCGGTTCGTTAAATTACAAAATAGTCTGTCTCAAATTATTTTCATTTAGATCTCTTGCTCAAAGTGACATGATCCCAAATCAAATTGAATTTACTTTCACGATTGTTTGCTGAAAGTAGGTACCAAAATAGGATTCATCGACTCTATATAAGATCTCGACTGTTTTACGGCGCTTCTCGTAAATATTTTAAACGTTATTGACCGAGTGAGCGAAGCGAGAGAAGCGTCTCGGTTTCAGCTTCGCAAAAAATATTTCGTATGACCCGATGTTTGAATGTTCGGATTTGGAAACGTAAAGAAAATACATAATACAGCCATCTCGAAACAAACTCGCGAGGTCTACAGCTCACTACAGAGCCACTAGTTTTATTCAGAAAGCATTATTATTGTAATAAACCACGTACTGTAACTGATAATGTTGCCTCAACTGAGAGAGGTTTCCCAAGTTTACTCACCGCGGCATTCAGTGCGGGCTCCGAGCCAGGATAGCATTACAGCGTCATTCCTATTCAGCGCACTGCGCTGCCGCGTCAGTTTAACGAGCGCCCCTGAACTCACAACAAATATATTTTTTCCAAAACGAAAATTATGCCCGGAAAGCTGGGAATCCTAATGAGAGCTTAATACCAACTGAATAAAATACCCGCAAGAGGAAAACATCGTGAAAGATCTACCCTGGTGGTAAACAGGCTGAATAAAAGCTTATACAGACATTATAACTCTCATTTATGCTGTATAAAGGCTATGTGCTACTTGGGTACTCAGTCAATTAATTCAAGACATTTCTCAGATTTGTAGTTTTCTTTAAGATTTCTTGAGTTTTTCTTTCAGCGTCGTTAGCAGCATTTTCTATAGAAATACCGGATGGAAACACAAAGAGCCATCGTCACTGCGACTAGTTAATCCTGGATAAGCGTAAGCTTCTTAAGCTGATCCGTCGGGTCAGTCAGTATGTCTACAGACAAACAATAATCCACGTGTTTTGATAACGATACTATCCGACTATAAATACTAGCGACTAGAAATTTGTAAGACACCTGCCGCTACCCTGCCACACTACCACTTGTGCTACATATTTTTAGTCTGTTTTAAGGGTTTTTGATCTAGGTACAGAGTACTTGTTACCATAATAATAAAATAGCACGTTTTGTTAATTCCCCATGACTCGTAGTAAGGTTCATATATATCTCTTATCCGTGTTCCACATAGTTACAATTAATTAGCTGAGTGGATGTACGAGTAAATATGTTAATCAAGTAAGTAAACTAGAATTTCCATGACCTCTAATACAACTGAGAAATAAACAAGCTTGTTATCCTTGTTAAAATTGCTTCAATCCCAGCGGACGGAACATAAAGCAGGACCACGTTTTTCAACGACGTCCACATTAAATATACGTCAGTATACTGTGTCGTTGAAAGTGGAATTGTCGCTCGTAAAGATGCGACGATTGGCCCTGGGCGGCCATGCAGCCTCACTTCTACGGCCCTGATCTGATTGTAGATATGTCTATTTTCAACCGACTTTCAAAAAAGAAGATTATCTCAATTTGGTAGTTATTATTAGAGATTTTTGTGTTTGTTACCTCAGACCTCCGTCATTTATAAACTGATTTCGAATTTATTTTTTTGTTCAACAGGAGGCATCTCCACATTGGTCGTATAAAAATTTTGGTGAAGATCATGACGAGATTCATTAGTAATCGAAGGAACTGCTCAAATATTATAGGCACAACATCTATGGCGATTTCGGTGGTTTTTAATACTCTGTAAGTTGTCCTCGGAAATTTTATTTCTTCTTGTTGATTACGGTTCTTATTTTTAAAAAGTTATTAAAGAGATTAGTCACTTTCAGGTTCATAAGGTTCAGTCAGACAGAACTACTACCAGCGGTAGAGTATTCTCTACTAAACATAATACAAGTGAATATTGCAGTAGACATCAAATATTACACGTTTTATTGACATACCAATCCAAGGCGGATCATCATTTGAATCATTCAATTTCACCGAACAGATTGCTGAAGTCTGACGTCGTGCCAACGAATGTTAACGTCGCTCTTGGAATTTCTAAGGAAAAATAGTATATTATATTATGACAAGAGGTATTGTGTTGTATTTGACTAGTTTCGCTCTTCCCGCGTGACCTTAAAAGATAGGTATATAAAGCGTTAATAAAAACGAGGCACTGACAAATGGACGTAAGTATAAGTACACTCGGGCTCAGATAAGTACATTCAGCACTTATTTAGAAGATTTGCTTGGCAGAATAACAGGTGCATAAAGGCAAGCCGTATTTTCTTGATAACAGAGCCGAGTGGGCCCTAATTCCACATATATCTCTCTGATATCTCGATGAGATCTCTGATGTGGCGATATGTTATATAGTATCGCCAACCCGGTCGCGTTAAGTTTGCGACTCATTTATATGCAACGCCATAGATATCAGGCGCAAACTTATTCTTAGGATGCTGTTGAGGTTGCCGAAGCACTGCAGTGCGTCGGGCATGTTCGCCGAGGCCCGAACGGATGACTTTTTTGCGATCCGGCGAAAAAGAATAGCCTCGCTTCTCCAACGCGTGCGCGGTAGCAGCAACAGTATGCTGAGAATACTGGCCGATCGTCTCGACTGCCCGCTCACGAGATACTGGGTAGACGTAATCATCGGGAAGGCAAAGTAGTGCCCCCGGGAGGTACTACTGGCCCTCCCGATATGCGCTACAAGCAGGTGTACGCTTGTTACTAGAGCTACATATTATAATAGACTAACATAGAGTTTAAGTTAATTACTAACAACAGCATATGGATTTTTGATAGTCCGAAATAAACGTTTTTTATTTTATTTATTTATTTAACTTCAGCGAGATATCGCTAAATAAACTTACACTCGAATAAGCGCCCAGGTAATTATGGTTTTCGTAGGAAGTTCTGTTATTGACGAAACTTATGTAATGTACCAACATGTAAGTATAGCACGGGAGCAAGTACACACAAGGGTGTATAACTGAACGACAGCTTTGACCGTATAAGTGATACGCTATAAAAGGAGTCTCTGATCACGTAGAAGTAAGTACTCGTAAGTTGTCATAATTATAAAGATTTCCAGGACACGTCCAGTGTACACACATTCTTCCGTTCGTCATTATCAAGATATCCCAAACGTCATGCTCATTGCGAACTTTGTCAAACTGTTATCCGCGATCACCAACGGGGATTACGAGTCTACAGGGGTTGAAACAAGAGTTATTTTTAACCTCTACACCCTCGTTCATATACCCGCGGACCCCTGGATCCCTGTTACAGAGTTGGCCCGCCTACGAGCCGTGGCTTATTGCTGAGTTATAATTACTAGAAGGTGCCCTCAACTTCGTTCCCGGGGGACAAAATGGCATAATCCTCTTTACTTCAGCATAGTCGCGTTAAAGTCTCCTGCAACTATCCTTAGGTGTCGTTCCCCTATATTCAAAATTACCAGCATGGACACGATGATATTGCGTTTGAGAGATAGCGATTGTTGTCAATACTTGTGCTGCATTTAAAAGAACATTGAGTATCGCACTGTTTTTTCTTAAAATCATGGTAAGCAACTGAATTTCATATTTTCGTAATCGAATGGGAAAGTGTATAATAATTCCCTTAGCGTTTACAGCGTTTCCGCTTTTAGCCATGGAGCATATAAGTACAGTTCTATAAAATGCGTTCGTGTTCACAATAAACTGACGTCACGTCATTGACAAAATACCTGTGCCAAAACAATGATTCACGAAGAAGATCAATTACAAATTCAAAGAAAGTATTTTAATCACCAGTGCCTAATATTAGTGCAGTGCATGGTCGGACTTAGTGGGTTAATGCTCCCATCTGTTATAGACCGGGAGATAGTGACACAATTTTTTTGGTAATTTGTAACAGTATGGCGGTTCTTCAGGGGTCTTAGTACGCAATGACAAAAAGAAAAATGATGGTCATAGCGCTGGTACCGGTGGTGATTTTTGCCAAGCGAATCACAGCGGTGGCGTTTTTTTTTAAACATGACTTGAACTTGTATCAGGGCTGTTTAGCCCTCACTATAGTTGCCGGCAAACTTTTTGAACAAAAATGGCGGATCTGCGCATGTACATTTGTACGTAAATCGGCTACTGCGCAGTCAAGGTTATGCTCTAAAAGTTTGCCGGCAGCTGTACAAGCGAGTTGGACTTTGTGTAGGAGTGTAACCCGCTAATGGGATTATCTCGGCGCCACAGGAGTGATTAGCGAGTGGCGCGTGGCGCAGCGGAAACAAAATGTATCGGTGACTAGAAAAGACGACTTCAGAGAGCGGCGCGTGCGGCGGTTCGCGCGGACGGATCGCGTGGTGTACACTGTATGTGGCATGCTTACCGCCCCGTGTGCCGCCCGCCGCGCCGCTCGCCACCATGACGGAAGCCGGGCCGTAAATTAACTCCATTTCGACGGTGAGCATGGACTGCACGGTCCATCTGTCGCCGCTATTTATTTACGATCAAATAAATAATTGATTTAGCTATATTGCCCGTGATATTTCTTCCAGAGGTGTTCTGACAGATATTAAGCCCCTATGCCGAGGCGGACATTTCCCCCCATCTCCAAATGGAAATTGACTTAAAGCGCCCGAGTAAAGTCAGCAGAAATCAATATGAGTAGTATCCATAAAAAAGATAGTTAAATGCTTTTATTTCATCTGGGTTTAAGATGCAGCTGAATCTAAAAAGGATTCCGTTAACGATTCCTTTTAATTAAAGATTCAACATTATATTTATTACAGTCTGATTGCGTCGAAGTTCTTTAAGCGAGATGTTTTATTTGTCTTATGAAAGCCCCGAAAGGAGTTTTATCCCTAATGGGCCGCCAAGTTCTAACACTGTTGTTTTGTGATTCGAATTACGGACTGCTCCAGAGCTCCCCAGGGTGAGCTAATTGTTCATTGTTCATTGGCCAAACGTAAACTGTAACTTTGTTTATATTGAAGCGAACTTTAACAATGCCTTAGGTCTGTATCGTAACTATATGTCTCAGAAGAGCAGATGAGACATATAGATACGAAGAAGAGCAGATCTCAGGCTACATAGTTCGAAGTCAATGTATATCTAATCCTCAGAATTAATATTATCACATTCATGTGTTAATCATCACTACATAGTATAAAACAAAGTCGCTCCCTGCTGTCTGTGTGTCCCTTATGTATGCTTAGATCTTTAAAACTACGCAACGGATTTTGATGCAGTTTTTTAGGGTTCCGTAGTCCACTAGGAACCCTTATAGTTTCGCCATGTCCGTCTGTCTGTCTGTATGTCTGTCCGTCCGCGGCTTAGCTCCGTGATCATTAGTAAAAAGCTGAAATTTGGTATGAGTATGTGTATGTATCACGTCGACAAAACGGTAAAATAAAAACTAAAAAAAAATGTTTTTTTTGGTACCTCCCGTACACCTAAAGTATTCCAACACTAGTGTGTGGGGTGTCGTTGAATAGGTCTTTTAAAAATAATAGGGGTCTTCAAACATAATTTTTTGATAAAGTCAGCAGTTTTGCAGTTGATGTGTTTTCGCTCCAGAAATTAAAAAAATAGCGTCCCCCCGCCCCTCTAACTTTTCTACCACGGGTCAAAAATCATGGAAAAATTCATAAAAATAAGGCCTTATAGGCACTTTCAATGAAAACTATACTGAATAAAATCAGTCGAGCCGTTTTTGAGTTATCGCAAAAATTAAAAATTTTCTTTAAAATGACGTAAATGCCGCGCGGTGTCCTTATACTTCGAACTTTACGCATATTAGTTAAGTGCCATATTGTATTAAAACATTTCGCTCAATCTGGCGCGTATAATCGATAACTTCCAGAAGTAATTACAGTTACTTTGGCGTTTACGACCTTTTTATAGAGCTTGAAATCTTTCTCGTAATTAAAACCGCTGTTTTAAGCCCGTCTATTGTGAAGGATGGGCAACTTCGGAACCCTACACTGAGCGTGGCCCGATATGCTCTTGGCCGGTTTTTTTAATAGATAAAGTGATTCAAGAGGACAGTTTATATGTATATAATACACGCATAATTTATCAGCATTGCACCCGTGCGAAGCCGAGGCGGGTCGATAATATAGGTTAAGATGTAATATACTATACGTTAAGATGTTTGGCTTGCTTTCCCTCAAATAGTTAAATTCATTATCACAACATTCATTACCTCACAAAGTATTAGGTAATCGTATTAGAGAGCAAACATAAATGCCAGCTTAGGTAAGTAGGTACTTAAAATGAATAGGAAGTAGAATTTACTTCCGGAAGGCAATAAGGTCGCTCAAATGAACACCTGAGATTACGTACCGCCTCACAGTGTGCCAACACAAATAAACAGTAGGTAATTAAATAAGAAAACATTTCAACTAAAAAATATCCGCGTAATCCAATGTGCACTGTGGCACGGCGCCAAGCCGCGGGCGACGTCAACGTGGCTACAACTATGCAGTTAATATCATGCTCACGCGCCGTACAGGCGAACAAATCTATGCCATTTAACATTAATTAATTCAACGCAAGTGATAGTGTAATATTGTAAACTTTGTAACTAAAGCTTTCAAAAGATTGTATGCGTAAGCCGTTATTGTGACACATAACTTGGATCCAAGACTATATTATACAGTTAATATTAATATACTCATGGCCGATACAGGGCGATAGAAGTGAACATGAATACAAATTATACAAAACTATGCAATTAAATATTAATTAATAATTTGCAGCTATTCGTATAGCTGCAGCTTTCAGGGAATGGATTCACAAGCCACGGGTGTCACAGTAACGTGGATAAATACAAAACTTATGTGCACTTTATATTATGTTCATGGGCGTTACAGAGCGAAACAATATGATTGAAAGCATTTTATTTGACTTCATTATATTAATAATTACGACTACTATATTAATAATCACTACTACGGCCATGTATCCCTGCTCCATAATCATGATATTAAAATAAACGGAATGGATTTGTGCTATCTCACTATTTTCATTTTTAAACGGAGGCACGGAGTTAGTTTAGGATATTACCAATTTAAATTGTATTTTTTGCCCATTCTGTCGCATTAGCGGCCTTAGCTGTTTTTTACTGAAGGGTACCTAGTACTTCTATTTTAATTACGTTAACTAGACGCCTTTGGCATCCCAGTTGACACATTCGTTACTTTTTATTCGTTAATTTATTAGTATATTAGTTTAATTACTTTTTTAGGGTTCCGTACCTCAAAAGGAAAAAACGGAACCCTTATAGGATCACTTTGTTGTCCGTCTGTCCGTCTGTCAAGACCCTTTTTCTCAGGAACGCGTGGACGTATGAAGCTGAAATTTATATCAATTACTCAGGTCTACTGTCCCTTGAAGCTGTGAAAAAATCAAACTTCTAAGCCAACGCAATCAAAAGATACAGCCGTTTATGCCGCAAATTTTCGACACTTGCAAGGGAATCAAAACCTACAGGGTGCTTCCCGTGAACTCAGAATCTTGAAATTTGGTACGAAGCAACGTCTTATAGCATAGATAAAGGAATAATTACGAAAACCATATTTTTTTTTTTTAATACCTAACTTTGCACCTAATTTGCAAATTTTCGACACTTGCAAGGGAATCAAAACCTACAGGGTGCTTCCCGTGAACTCAGAATCTTGAAATTTGGTACGAAGCAACGTCTTATAGCATAGATAAAGGAATAATTACGAAAACCATAATTTTTTTTTTTAATACCTAACTTTGCACCTAATTTATATGGGGCGCTATACATACCAGGTGCAAACTTAACTTAACCACTTAGGGATGGAAAGTGTTTGTACGGAACCCTCGGTGCGCGAGTCCGACTCGCACTTGGCCGGTTTTTTTATATGCATGACGATAAGGCTTTTAAGGCTGGACAACCAAGTAATAGATTATCATGTCAGTTCAAGTACACGCAATAAAATGTATACCTCACCGCCGTCACATAGATATACATATTAATAATAATAATAATAATAATAATAATATTTATTTAAGAAAACACAATTTACAGAAAGGTCCTTAGAAAACTAGAACACTACTCCCCGAATAGGTAAAACCTGAGCTTCAGGATAAGCAGCGCACTTATTAGTAGATGTTCGAAATGTAATGTGTTACAATTTTACACTTAATCTAGCTAATTATAATTGCTTATACTATACGGTGTGTGTGTGTGTGTATGTGTGTGTGCGTGTGTGTGTATTAGTGTGTATGTGTGTGTACGTGTTTGTGTGAAATTAATTCTGCGTGCACTTACTAAGATTTCTTATTGTTTGTTATATTGTCAGGCAAGAATAGTTAAAATCTCTTCTGTCTCCTCGTAGCTTTTGTTTTGTAGCCAGCTTATGACTGCTATTTTGCAGTCACGTTTGGTCATAGGGTATATGTTCAGACTCTTATTTAAGCTATTGTAAAGAAAAGGCCCGTTAAAACTATAGTATTTCTTAATAAAGTTAGTTTGAAACTTTGTATCTCTTCTTCCAATATATTTGGGTCTACGGAAATCACCTAGATTTGATTTGTCAAATTGATTTGCGGAATGATACCTAAGGACAACAGAAAGAATAAACAGTTGTCTCGCATTTAAAACTTTGCAAACTTTGTATAGCATTTGAGTAGAGTAGGTAAACGGTAAGAAATTCATAACTTTCAGCACAGCACGTTGAGCGACTTCTAGACAAAGCATGCTAGTTTTCGGGGCTCCACCCCAAACCGATATGCAATATGTTATGACCGATTGACACAGTGCCAGGTATACCCGTTTTAGAAGTCCCTCGTCAGCTACATGTCTCAGATTTTTGAACACATAAATGAGCTTCCGAACTCGTTTGCTAATAGATTCAATATGGGATCGGAAACTCATATATGGATCAAGGTAAACCCCTAGATATTTTATTGATTCCGTTCTAACTAACGGATTACAATTACAATTTTTAGTTAGCTGATATTGACAGAGGTGCACAGACAGCGCTAAGTCATTTGTTGGTTGGCCAGAACTTCTAATTGAGTGCGTTATATATTTAGTTTTTGTAATGTTTAGTGTCAGTAAGTTCTGTGTCAACCACGACACTACACTGTCCAAGCCCCTCTGAGCATATTCAAATACTTTATCCCAGGTATCATCAGCAAACATAAGGACAGTGTCATCGGCATATGACATAATCCTGCCACCGGGGATATTTAATTGGCAAAGATCATTCACATACACAAGAAAGAGAGTGGGCCCCAAAACACTTCCCTGGGGCACACCATAATTGATTGGAAGATCATAACTCCTCAGTTCACCCACTTTAAGACATTGTGATCTATTATTTAGGTAGTCACGGAATATTGCTAAGCAATCACCTCTGACACCAAGATTCTCTAGCTTGCCAATAAGTATTGATGCCGAGACGGTATCAAACGCCTTAGCTAAATCTAAATAAATCGAGATGCACTTCTTCCCTTTATCTAAATTATTTGCTACATATTGGGTAAGTTCTTGTACAGCATCTTCAGTAGATTTACCAGACCGGAAACCATACTGATTGGGAGATAGAATATGAAATTTTTCCAAATACGATATGTCTTTTATTTAAAATCCGTTCTAATATTTTTGACAGTGAGGGCAATATAGAGATAGGACGATAGTTACTTATTATGTTTTTGTTACCATTCTTATAAATAGGAATAGCTATTGACCTTTTTAGGGCTCCTGGGAATACTCCGTTTTCTAGGCATAAATTAAATATATGCGTAAGTATTGGCACAAATATGTTTTTGTGATTTTTTAAGATATGATTCGATATACCATCCCAACCGGTTGAGCAATTATTTTTCAATCCCTGAATTAAGTCTTCAACCTCTCTTTCGTCCGTAGGCAACATCGACATGGAATTCAAGCAGAGTGCATGGTTAGATATCATAGTATTTGAGTTGATCGAATTTGAATGTGTGAACATAATATTTTCAGCTAACTTTTTTCCTACATCTACAAAGTATTTGTTTATTTGGTTGACTGATTCCTGTGGAGAGGAGTGCAACTGTAATAACTCGTTATTGGAGTTGTTGGTTTTATTTGAGCCAATGATATTCTTAATGGTCGTCCATAAGAGTTTATTGTTGTTACCAGCTTTTTCTATTTCCTTCTTTTCAAATTCTATTTTTACTTTACGAATCACATTACAACAGAAATTTCTATATCGGCAGTAAGTAAGTTTAAGTGTTTTATTATCAGGGTCCCTTTTTAACTTGCTATGAAGGTTTTCGCGATTCCTTATACACCTTAAGAGACCTGGGGTAATCCAAGGCTTAATAACGGTTTTCCTCCTTGGTATTTTGACCGAGGTAGTGTTTTTCTGAATAAGGTTTTGTAAAATGCTTATTAATAAATTGATGGCTTCATTTGGATCAGTAATCATCATCAGTTCATTGAAATTTGTATTTACTAGCTCTACTGTTAATGATTCCTGATTCAATTTGGTGCGATTGATCGACTGATTGCAATCTGATTTGCTATATTGCCAACATAGTAGGACCGATTTGTGGTCAGTCAGTGTTGAGTTTACGACTATAACTCTCGCTGCACATTTGTTTCTCAGCATGACATGATCCAAGCACGCATCACTTTCTTCCCGCGTGATACAGTTGTGCCCCGAAAGAATACCATGTGAGGCTAAAAAGTTAAGGTACATATTGGAGCGAGAATCCAGTTGGTTGCCAGAAATATTAATGTTGATGTCTCCCATTAATGCAACGTTCTGAAAATTAGAAAGACCGGCCAAAACTGAGTTTAGGGAAACAAGAAATTCCTGAATGTTTGTTTCTGAAGGAGATCTATATATTGCTACAATAGCATGACTCTTATTAATTTTCAATATTAAACAGTTTGCGTCCATAAAATGGGGCTCTTCTATTTCAACATTAAGGCATTTTTTTGTGAAAATAATTAAACCATCATTTTGGTTTCGGTAAATTGTATTTGCGAAGACATTATAACCATCAAGTTCTGGTAGAGAGTTAACGCACGATAACCAGCATTCTGAGAGTAGAATGACATCAACATCTAACTGCAATCGCGTTAGCAAAATGCAGAACTCAGCGAAGTTTTTGTTTATATGTGAGGATGTCAGTCCAAAAACGAACGAACTATTCTTTTGTCATTTTTATTAATCTTTAACATACATTGAACAACCCTTTACAGGCATATCACAAGACGCGAGGTGGTCATTTAAACGTAATATTTACACATATGTAACACAGACGTATTTATACCCAAAATATGGAAAAGGTAAAATCCAAGCGAAGCTTCTACTTTATCGTCCATCAGTTGATCAATGATGGCGGCGGTGACACCATATCATTTTTACGGCCCTAAAAATAGAGGTCACAGCTTTCGCGAGTGCCATCGGGAAACCACATAAAATCTACAAGGCTCTTTCAGGGATAACAAATATTTATTACTTTATTGACTACCCTTGCCATTTTGGTAATAAAATATTATTTACAGGTTGGAATACAATTCTTACTAGTACTATTAACTGAATACATTATAAATATCCCGATGCATTATAGGTAAAATTAACGTTTAAATTCGGTTCATGAATATGCCTAGATGTCCTTTTACAGTTAATCATAATTAATGACAAAAACGTGACCAGTCAATCTCAATCAACAGAATTAGCACTCACTAAGCGTTACATTGTGGCTGCAGCTCCGGATCTCCGTCACCTTTGGAAGCCTCTGATCTGGCCTTTCAGTAAATAACAGCAGCAAAATTCAGATCGCTATAAAACTTTAACGGTTTCTCGTTAAATCTTAAGAATTTTTAACGCAATAATAACTTTACGATACTTTTAAAAATATGATTGAGACATTAAATTAACAATAGCAAATTAAAATGAAATTCCATAACTACTAGCTAAATTAGGTCACACATTTGGCATATGGCATGGCCCTGGATATCTAAGATAGTAATAGAATTTACATTATTTTTATTTATATTTACCACAGAATTTATATTTACCACATTTAATTAGGAGATTAATTTAGATTCACCGCAAATTCTATTTGAATTAATATTAACTTGCGATAGTGAACTGAAGTTTATTTGCCTCGAAGTGAATTATGTTACCCACCGCTTTATTAACGATTTCCTGTGCGAACAACTTTAGCTAATCGATGCGTATATTTTGATATACTGGTGAGATAGCCTTCTGACGTCCGTCAATAAAGTAAATCAAATTGTTTTTATTATCGATATGGTTTAGTCTGGCAGCCGTCAGTCTGGCATCACTCCCCCTCCCCCTCCTCCTCTCCCACTGGACACAAGCTGTTGTGGTACGTGTCGTCTATTTCTTTCTAGTAACACAAATAGAAACCTCTGACATCACCACGGTTGCTGTTTAGCTGCGACTATTATTTTTGTGTAACAGTAATGTTTGGCCCGAAAGTCAATAAAATGTTTAAGTAGACTCAAACGCCTTCATTTGCTCGGAAAAAACGGACTGTAGCCAAAACCCATTTCATTGTATTATTACGAAGTCAAAGACATTGTTTAGTTTTGATGTCGGCTGATAATTCAACAGCTGAAATTAATTTATTGTTTTACAATATGTACCTACATAACCAACTATGTTTTCTTTTTGTATCTTATTGTGAAGTAAGGTTTCGAAAATTCGAAATATTTGCAAATGAAATAAAACTCAATTTGGTTAAAACTCTGAAAACAATTGGTTCAAGGTGAGGCGTCTCCCGGTCATGTTGACGAAGGAATAATTAGGTACTTGGTCCTTGTTATTGACTTTTTAACCGTGTAATTTAAAAAAACATAATCAAATACGGAGATAAGTTTTATAGCAGCTTGAAATTAAGAAATAATTATTAACATATGCATAGTTCACATGTTCAGAAAATGTATAGTCAATAAGTAATAATAGGTATTAAATTACAAGTAGGTAAATACTATTATTTATCATTTGTTTATATTGAACGGGCGGGGTTCGAAGCCGCGTCTCCAACAACTCTCCGGGCCAACAAGGTGCCGTATCTGCGGGTTCGAACCCCGCCGGAAACATTTATTTTGAATTTTTTCGCTTCAATATAAAACTTCGGTTTTCGCTAGCAGACGTTGCTGCTTTATTAAATAAAAACGATTAAATTAGGTTTTCTTGCTTTTATGTATGTAAAACCGCGAGGCGTTTTCTATTATACATCTCTTAATTAGACTTGATTAAACCGTTTAACCTTAAAATATAACCCGCACATATTGTATTGAAATTTAAACGAACCCTTGACTTTCATCTCATGGTCGCATTACCTAGTATAGTATTATATAATCTGTGCCTATGGAGATATACTATTTAATATTTATAAAATTGCTTATGTCGACGGAAATATAGCTAAAGGCCAGTGTGTAATATAGGTATTATAGGTAATACTATACTAATACACTTATAATTAATATTAGGTACAATATTACAGTATTCTTAGCCGTAGCATTAAAAAAAAGTCAGGCACGTGATTATCATTCTGAAGGTCGAACATGATCTAATCAATTAAGGTCGATAGTTTAAGTCTCGTTAAGTTTGAATAGAGCAAACGATTCTCGTTCGAAAAAAAAATAGAAAAATATGGTCAAAGAGTTTGACATCCGGTACATTGCCAAATTAAGGGTTATATTTCATAAATTAAATGTATGCGTAAGCTACATTACAATTCCTAGGAGAAGTTAAGTATAATGACTTATTTTAGAATCTTGTCAAATAATCTACTATTTTTGTTAGTCTTCCACCAAAAACGTTCTTTACCACCCAACAGCGATGCAAACTATTCATTAAACAGTAAACCCACCACATACCACCGTCTTTACGAACCACAGTTTTTCAATTACGACACGTGGCTTTGGGAAATGAAGTTGCTGTGACCTGAAACCGACGGTAATCCCTACTTTAAACCAGGGATAACCCATTTGCATATTATTCGTGATTGGGTCAAAAATAGGGCTGTCGCACAACTCCACATCTCCTTATTGTGTAACTAAATATATATATATATATATAGTTTATTTTTATAGACACAAGAGTAATAATTACCTATGCATACATTTATCAGTTATCACAACATCACAAGTATCACAACATATAAAGGTACGCTACCAAAATCAATGCTCGAAAATTGGTCATAATATTTAGAGCCTTAACACACTGGCAAATCGCCAGTATGAAGACTGTTAAATATTATGTTAGTGGTATTTTTTATGGCGAAAACTTTACCCGTCTAGCAAGCCGTCATAGTATAAGTACACATCGCGTCCCTATGCTTTCCCTGTTACCAGTTTGCGATCTTTAATACAAATATTGGCCGTGTAATCTTTTGGTGTATATATAAATATTATTGTATACATAGCCGCAACATAAAATTTAACGCGAACGAATGAATTGGCCAGCAGTATATGTTCATTAGAACTATTCCTGTACCTACTGCAATTACTATAATGTAACAATTCGTTTTCGTCGCACGTACCCGCACTAACAATAATCAGTTGTAATTTACAGCTTAGCATTCTGCTCAGTAGCCGGCTATGAAATTGTACCAACCCTAATACAGGATATAATAACAATTCAAACTTTACGGACCAAGAGAAAGAAACGTAATTATCATAATTTTCATGAATAATCGTACTGAAGACAGGGATTAGACCTTACAAAAGACAGTAACAAAGAAAGACTTACTTAGGTATATTAAAGCTTGCTTTAAATATTTTTGATTGAAAGAGAAACAAAATACCGAACTGCATATATCAACAGACATTACGTTACGGCAGACGATGTATAATCTTGTTCTACTTGCGCAGATTGAATGATTAAATATCAAAGAAGCTATAAAGGGGCCAAAAATTGTAAGTGCAAATATTTTGTGTGTCATCAATATTTGCAATTTTACGTTTTGTATTTCATGAAGAATATAACCCAAATCAAGAGTTTAAAATGTTTGATAGTGTCTTTAAAAAATGTGAACGTTTTATACGAACGCACACTGTGATACAAACTTGAACTTGAGCTAATTTCGCCACAAAATTCCTTCCTGTGGAGAGCACTTCACTTTGCTCAACCTTTCTAAGTTGTGTTTCATTATTATTAAAGTGCCTCATCCGTCTTCTTACAAGGAATAATATATCGTTCGACTCGCTTACGGAAAGAATCGCGCTCTCCCGGAGCGGAGGTAATATTTGGTATGCCGAGGGATTCATCTTGGTAAATATGTATGCTTCCCAAATTATGTCGCGCTCCTATCCTGGTTTGGTAATCTCGGTATCGTTTTGATAAACTCTTCATTATTTCAGGATGAAATTTCATAAAGATATCTTAGTAAACATGAATTACTTTATTGTTGTATGTTTATTATGGAGGTAATGTTAATGTAGGTAGTGGAAATTAATGACATATACAAGGCGAAAAAAAAAAAAAAACCTATGGGCCCTGGGAAGGAACTACCTTTAATTTAAATCCTTTAACTGATTTTACTGAAAATAAACATTCCTTTATTTTGAAAAAGAAACAAAATTACATTCAAATATCTTGTGAAATTCGCTTTTCTCACCCGGGAATTGAACCAAGTAAAAAATTAAAAATAAACCCTCGCTATTTTATTATACGAATCGGTAGGATGATTAACATTTTGGTCGTTAAAATAAAAAAAAAGGTTAATATGAATATATAACTTTTATTTTATCATCAATACGAACATGAAATATTTTTTTAACGTAGACGGATATTAAAAAGTGAAAAGATTTTTTATGTGTCACGTTTATATGGGTTCTACGTATCAATGATAAAATTAAATTAATATTAGTCTTCACATTCTCTATTTCAAAGACCACATCTTTATTAGACAAATTTTATTCTGAACTTAAATCTTACCGATTCGTTTCAATATAGCGAGGGTTTATTTTATTAATTTTTTGTTGGTTTGATTCCCGGGTAAGACAAGCGAATTTTAGAAGATCTTTGTATGCACTTTCGTTTGTTTTTTTAAATAAAGGTATGTTTCCTTTGACTAAAATGAGCTAACTAAATGATTTAAGGTAGTTCCCTCCAGGGCCCATAGATTTTTTCCACCCTGCATATATTTAACTACTTTATCAAACTTTTTGCGATAGCCAAACAATCACATCAGCACGATTCAGCGTAAACTTTATTCATATTGAGGCGAACATGGGTGAAACTAGTGCACGCAGATATTCCCATATTTATTGTTATTTTACGATGCGAATTACACGGTACGTTAGTGCGTTGCGTTAATACGAATAAATATAGGCGTCGTATAAGGTTTACAGCGAAACACAATAATAGAACCCTTTCGGCTGAAAGCAGTAGATCGGTACTATTTGACACCACTGAGGTGTCTCAGTGGTCTTCAATTTAGCTGAGCAGCGTATGTCGCTCTGAGTATGCAGCGCGCGAACATGCATGTTTGCGTGCGTCGTCGTTAGGCGCTGGACTACATTAACGTCACCTCCACATCTAGGTTTCCCCACGCCACGCCCTTTGCAGTGCCATCAGCATGTGCATGTGCAAGTAGGTATGCTTACTTTAAAAGCTTTTAGCGACTGCAGAATAAATCACAATATAGGTACTCGTACCGTACCTGTTTGATACTGTTAATTTTATTCAGACATATCTTATTACATAAAGTCGAGGGTCTTATTAGACACGTCTAAGTCGATAAGGTAAGGACCTTTCCATCAATTACACAAGTTACTATTGATAAGTTAAGCCGTAATTGTTTCGTTTTATCTGCAAGCCATTTTACTCAGAAAATAGTAAGTACCTAAGTACCTTTAATCCCTAAGGCCAGCGGGTCTAATAACGAAAGTTTCTTAATTTATGTTTTCACCCGCAGCAACTTCGCTCGTGAACTTCGGGAATTTCTTCAATATTTACTTTTAAGTGCAGATAAATACCAACAGCTACATCACATAGTTTTTAACACACATGCTCGTAAAGTGGCCCTTATTAAACAGTTTTTATGGCCGCAAGGTACTTATCCTATAAAAACACGCGTGCTTTTAATTTTTCTTTATCACACTAGTGTCTCTAGTTTGCAGTTTTTAGGGTTCCGTAGTCAACTAAGGACCCTTATAGTTTCGCCATGTCCGTCTGTCCGTCTGTCTGTCTGTCTGTCTGTCCGTCCGCGGCTTAGCTCCGTGATCATTGGTACTAGAAAGCTGAAATTTAGTATGAGTATGGGTATATATCACGCCGACAAAACGGTAAAATAAAAATTTTTTTTCGGGTACCTCTCGAACACCTAAAGTGGGGGTGATTTTTTTTCCGTTTCAACACTAGTGTGTGGGGTGTCGTTGAATAGGTATTTTAAAAATAATAGGGGTCTCCAAACATATTTTTTTGATAAAGTCAGTAGTTTTGTAAATATTCGGTCCGAAAATAAAAAAAATTGCGTCTCCCCCTCTAACTTTTCAACCACGAGTCAAAAAATTATGGAATAAATCATGAAGATGAGGCCTTATAAGTATTTTCAATGAAAACTATATTGAACAAAATCGGTCGAGCTGTTTTTGAGTTATCGCAAAATTTCATATTTTCTTAAAAGGACGTAAGTTGACTTCCAGAAGGTAATAAGTAATTACAGTTACTTTGGCATTGAAGACCTTTTTATAGAGCTTGAAAACTTAAGTCTATTGTGAAGGATGAGCAACTACGGAACCCAACACTGAGCGTGGCCCGACATGCTCTTGGCCGGTTTTGTTTATTCATTTATTCCAACGAAGAGTTTTTACTTAAGTACATATTATTATAAAAATAAGCAAAGGTTTTATTGACTAAAATAATTGTGATTCATTAAACGCTTTCCAATTATTTTCGTGCCGTGGAGTGCCGGCTGAAGAATAGCATTCCCCCATCTCTTCTCGTGGGTGTCGTCAAGGCGACTAAGAGATTTTGACCCGTGCAAATGTCACCTGCCAATGGGTCGGACTGGTGTCGGGCAGCAGCGACACTAGTGCAATAACTATACTGCGATTGCCAACCCGCCTGCTCAGCGTGGCAATTAGAGCGAACCCTCCCATGGCAAGTCCCAACCATACAATGGCGTGCAGTTGGAGAGGCCTATGTCCAGCAGTGGACAAGAATAGGCTGATGATGATGATGATGATGATGATGATGAATTATTTTCATCAAATTATTAAATTTTGTTTGATTATTGATATTTATTTGCATTATAATCTAAATCTTTGCATAATAAATACCTAATTAAGTAAATCTACATTTTATTATACTTTTAATATTTGGCTGTTTAACGGTTTTGCCAATTCCTTCATTTTGCACATGTGCGTGCAAATTAATTGCAAGGCGCTTTAAAAAAATCTCCGCGCCATTTTACATAACTGGTTTATTTATTCGTAATTTACAGCTGTACTTAGTTTGTGATTATATTTGCGAAAATGTCGAGTTCAAGTTATGTATGCCGAAGATTTTAGATTGACGCTTCCAGAAATACTGAATGCCGCTACAAATCTACTGACAGCCTGTTGTCATTGAAATCAAGAAAAAATATCCAATAGCCTATAAAAATTTCATCTTTTGGAAAACCAGCAAAAATGCAGAGTCGTTACTCAAGATTTGAATAACGAAGCTATTAATACCATTGCGTATCTCAATCAAACAATCGTAATTGTTTTTTTTTTATTAAGTATGAAATGTATTGTGCTTTAATTGAAATGTAAAAAAATAAAACTGGAGTGTAAAATATGTCATACATAATAAAACTATTTTTTTAATAATAATTGTACTTTCACATATTATTTCAATAATCATTAATTAAATATTATTAGTTACAAACGGGTGTATTTTATTTTATTTTCCTCGCAAGCGTGTTGGAAAACGTTGTATAAAACGCGTGTGCATTATGGTCATTACACTCTCAATCAAAATCAAAATCATTTTATTCAAAATAGATCCATGTAGAATGCTTTTTGAAGGTCATTGCTATACATATACAATTCAAATCATTTTACAACTAAGTCATAAATACCCTAAAATACTAAGTCATATTACTGAGATTTACAATCAAAAATTGTTTAAATAAACAAGCTTAAATAATTAACACTAACACAATTATTATTAACATTAATTCTCTAACCATATGTGTTGGTCTGAAAAATAATCGTCTACTTTATAATAAGCTCTCTTCTTCAAGGTTTGCTTTACCGTAGTCTTGAATCTATTCTCATTCATATTTAGAATATGATCAGGTATTTTATTATAGCAGCGTGTACAGAGTCCCACAAATGACTTTTGTATCTTACTTAGTCTAGTTCTTATTCCTAACAGTTTATCCTTATTTCTAGTATTCCTATTATGAATGTCACATCTCCTTCGAAATAAATTCAAGTTTTTTCTTACATGCATAATGTTTTCATAGAAATATTGGCTAGGTACACTCATTATATTACATAATTGTTTTAAATAATTCTCTTAGGGAGTCACGGGTTCTCATTCCATATATTGCACGAATCGCTCGTTTCTGTAATATGAAAATTGCGTCCACATCTGCAGCTCTGCCCCACAATAACAATCCATAGCACATGACACTGTGAAAGTAAGCAAAATAGACGAGTCTTGCAGTATCCTCATCGGTTAATGCCCTTATCTTTTTCACAGCATATACAGCCGAACTCAATTTTTTGCGAGTATTGCAATGTGAGGGCCCCATTGCAGTTTAGAATCGACAGTTATACCCAGGAAAACCGTGTTTTCCACAATTTGCAAATCCTCCCCATTAATTTTCAAACCTTGTACACAATGTTTAATATTGGGAAGCTTAAAGTGTAGACATTTAGTTTTTTTAGAATTTAGTACTAAGTGATTTGCCGTAAACCACTCATGGACCCGTTGAAGGGCATCATTTATAATGCGTACATCCTGAGATCCTCTTTTGACTTTAAAAATTAACGACGTGTCATCTGCAAAGAGTATTATTTTGGATAGGTGTTCCGCCATGAATGGTAGATCATTAATATAAATTAGAAAGAAGATAGGACCTAGAATTGATCCTTGGGGAACACCTATTCTAACAAGAGACCCTGCCGATCTAGTTCCATTTACTAGTACACTCTGAACTCTATCTGACAAATACGATTTCAATAAGTCCAGAGACTTCCCTTTAATACCATAGTGATTTAGTTTGGTTAGCAGAGTCTGATGGTCAACACAATCAAACTCCTTTGATAAATCACAAAATATGGCTATCGTATCTTTTTTTTCCTCCCAAGCTTCGAAGATATATTTTATCAAGTTTATTCCCGCGTCTGTAGTAGAACGGCCTTGTGTGAAACCAAATTGTTGTGGATGAAATAAACAATTGTTATTAAATTGCTTGAGAAGTTGTGTCATAATGATTTTCTCAAAAATTTTACTCAGTACTGGCAAGACAGAAACAGGCCTATAATTGCCAGGATCCTTGGTGTCGCCGGCTTTAAACAAGGGTATTACTTTGCTTTCCTTCATAAGGTCAGGAAATATGCCGTCGTCTACAGATTTATTAAATATTAATGCAAGGTAAGGTGCTAATGTGACTATTGCTGCAGTACAGACTTTTACTGACATTCCCCATAAATCTTCTGTACATTTGACTTTTAATTTTTCAAACATTTTTACAACTATTCCGGCATTAATATGTTCAAATGCAAAGTCTACTTTGCATCGATTAACATACTCTTTAAGCAAAGTGTTGGCTTTAGTTGGAGATGAATTTAGTGCTTCAGTGGTTCGGATTGGAATATTCGTAAAAAACGTTTCGAATTCTTGTGCTCTCAGCAGCTCTATTACACCTCGATAGTAACGACCAAAGCAACTTAGCACACTTGTATCATAATTCATAATATACTTACTATATATCAAACTTGAGTCTTCGTGTTCGACTTCCTTGTTTCATTACTCACAAAGTAGTTTAAAGGTATAAATTTGAGTTACGCTTCTGCGACTGTTATTGTTCATAATACTGTTAATCATAATCATATAATATTTATTGCAATATTGTGAGTACAGAAATGGGTCTTACATTATATTATAGTTCTTCACTATCTAACGATAACCGGCGTACAATTATACAATAACTTAAAATAACAAACTACATAATACACTAGGTTATGTAAATTAGCAATGCTAACAACAATGTAAGACAATCATGCGCCCGCTAACGAATTAACTCATCTGCTCACACCCGCGCTAGCTTTGCCGAAGTGTGAACCTCGACACTTGAATACAAGTTTACTGATGAATCCTTCGGCGGGGGATTCGGGAGATCTATCTTTCAAACAAGCTAATGTATATTTCAACGACACGAAGACGGATTCCTAAGACAGATTTTCTGAGGACAACAAAATACAGTGATACTAAAAACTGTAAAGGATAACAAAAGTAATGGACGATAATAGAATACCCAATTTAATTTACTTAGCTATAGTACGTATATAACATGTGAATAATTAGTTGCTCAATATTGCTTTGACTTCAGTGTTTTTGACTAGTTGAGAACTCTTAAGATTCCCTATCATTAACTTATTTAATTACTTTCGGTGTGCTCCACTTTACCGAAATTGACAAATTCATTCGCTTAATTTAACTACAAACTCGTAAATGTTAAACAAACACGAGATCCGGGATTTAATTAATTATGAGGGAACCCTTGAGAACACAGGCGCGTTTTGGTACATGCCCTACATGCTAAAATTAATACAGAAATTAATAGGATTCGATAAGCAATACGCGTTACGTTATCGTATCTGAATGAACCCGCATCCCAGCATTACGCCTAATGCTTCTAGTCAAGTGACATAACATAACACCACAGAATAGATAATAGTAATGACACTTGCATGAAATACCTACTCGTACCGTCGGTCCCGAGCTGTACGAGCAGTCGCAAAACCACCGACGGTATTCTTTACGAAAATGTATCTTGAATTTATATTGCTGTAATTTCATATTTTGCTCTGGGACTTCTTGCATTGACAAATGTTGTTGTTGTTTAAAGTTTGGGGTAGGCAATAAACCGGCCCGGTGCTCTTAAATTGTTTCGAACACTGATGCTCTTCGGAAGTTTAATCTTTTAATCATCCCCGGCTACCGCAAAGAATTCCAGCCGTTTCAATTTGGGTAAATCCCAAATTGAACCGTTTGGCATCGCTTTACAAGACTGAAGTTTGTGGGGTTTTATTAGCATTTAGGGCATAATTCAGAAGTAATTTGGTGTAGATCGCGCGGAACAATCGGCGGCGCTCGGGCGCAGCGGCGGCCGGACATTTCCCGATGAGATGAGAATCATTTGGCAACTCGCCCCCACCTATATTTAAATTGTAATCTCATTGAGTCAACGCTCTCAACAAGTTTAACATTCGAAATAACTGGACTTCTCCCTGTTTTTTATCGAAAATTATAATTGAGTCCGAACGAATGGTACAAATACTCGTAACAGTTTTGTGCGGACCTTCTGATTAATTTGTTACATTAATATGGTGAAAGTTTTCCATCACTAATAAATCCTTAAATACAGTTCTTTTGAGTAACCTAATTTAATTTCAAGTACCTAATAAAAAAAACCATTTTGCAGCGTTGAGTAGGTAATAATAATGTCGTAGATGACCTTCTGAGGGTGCTCTCTAACTTCGTAAAAAGCGTAATTTTGGCCGGTGTAGAAACCAAATGGCCTGCTGAATAGACGAATGTAAGGAAGAAATTAATAATATCGTACTAATCGTTACACTGACCTCTGTAACACAGGTTTCCCACCTAGCTCAGAAGTCAGGGACTTCTATTTATTGATGTACCCTTTTTGTCAATAAAATTATCTTTATCTTTATCTTTATCTTTATCTATCTAATCGTTACAATCGTTTGAAATTGAGCTGACCTTTCATTAGAAGTGAACAAGTAATTACATTTTTACTGGAATACAAATCTGTAGATATACTTTAATATAATCCGCGTGTACATATTGAATGCGAAATTCTCATACAAGGTTCAGATTCTATCTCGTAAATCAGAAATTCTAGAACAATTTTTATGTGTCCACCATTTACGTGTAAAGGATCTTTAGCATAATTCGGTTAACCATTATTATTGAGCATGGTTTCAGGGCTGAGGTGGGTGGCCCGTATTATGGAAGGGGCTTCAGAGCTCGGCTTTTGTTTTACGAGCTTTGTTTTAATAATGAGTTATGAGTGTACGTAGTGGAACTCAACCCCAGTTACGACCCAATGTAGAAAATAGTTGCAAGTATAATGTACAATATCAACCGTAATGACGAAGATAATCTAATTTGACTGCAAATGCAGGGAGTGGTAGCACTTTATAGTTTAGTGTACAGCACAGTGAACTGGGAATTATCAGTGTTGCGAATGTTTAATGTCTTTCATTGTCATGCTTGTAATATATATTTTGTGATGTGACAATCAATGTAACACAAAGTGTTTTTTTTTATATTTTCATTTGGTTAGTTTGTTTCGTTTTATAACGTTTAAAACTATAGTTGATTATTTTTGTGTTAATCTTTTAACATAACATTATATTAAAGGTACATTTTATATTTTGTGTACCGTACACACAATTGAGACTATATGGAACTCAAGGGGTTTTTTTCAAAATGATTTTTTATACTCGCGTAGGTACTTTAATCTGTCAATTATAGTTTCACAGACAAAATCACAATAACGCACTTTTTAATCCTGTAAGTACCAAAATTCTATGCTCTATGGTACCCGTTACAGAACTTTAATATTCATAAGACATCTCTCTACTCAACTCTAATCATTTCAAAAAGAGAACATCAGGATATTTGATTTAAAAAAAATTGGGCAAGTGCGAGTCCGACTCGCGCATGTAGGGTTCCGTACCTATATATATAATCTATAACAAGTTTTTTGTATGGGAGCCCCCCTTAAATATTAATTTTATATTATTTTTAGTATGTGTTGTTATAGCGGCAATAGAAATACATCATCTGTGAAAATTTCAACTGTCTAGCTGTCACCGTTCTTGAGATACGGCCTGGTGACAGACGGACGGACGGCTCCCATACAACAAACTTGTTATAGATTGGATTGGATTTAACTTGTTATGGTACGGAACCCTTCATGTGCGAGTCGGACTCGCACTCGCCCAATTTTATATATCATTAGATTATTGAATAGGTATGTTTTCAGATATAAGAAGATATTTGTTCCAACGTTCCAACTATTGCAATGCGTAAGTAATAATTATATTAGGGCTTAAAAAGCATTTAATTTTCAAATTAACAAATAGCCCCTAAAATTTTAAATTAACAAATTACTTAATATTTACCGCGTAGCAAAAAATCTTGTGGCTATGCTAGAACTTCTAGCACATAATACATAATTTCTTATGGTGAATGGGCTGAATTTGTCACGTATACCCCAACCCCAATTAACCGAACCGTCCACCTACAGCTTAGTAGTGCGTTTAGGAAACCCACTTAGACAGCGATATCCAACTATAATGCAGTCGCTGTTCCTATCTGGGTCATTGTCCATTCAAAAAACAAAAGTTGGCTCTTCGGTGGCCAATAGATGTTCATAGAAGTTATGTTTTTAACACGCAAGCCCATAGAAAGGGAAAGGTCGTTTATGCTAATATAATTTTGATCGGACAACAAGGATAAAGTCCTTAACTTTGTACGTGTCCACCGAAAAGACGCGAACCTAAATATGAATTAACTCCTGACTAAAATTTCGCCTTATGTATTCAGCACGTCTAGCATAACTGTGACTCGCGACTCTTTGTCGCGCGACAAATACTACCGGTGACTTTTCTCTATTCTGTGCGAGAAAGACAGGTGACGCTTAGTCGCGCGACAATTGAAGTCGTGTCAAGATGTGGCTAGCCCCGCATTAGCCAGAGTTAATTCCGCAAGCGATAACCTAACGCCAAATAGGTACACACTACGACATCGCTTTCACCTAACAATACACCCCAGGCCAACAGCATGGAAACAAAGTTTATTCTTCGAATATTTAAAGTTTCCAATAATTAAATATTCCTTATGTAAATGTTAGTAACCGTTAGGCCACCCCCAAAAGATACAAAAATAGATCATCCACTATTAATACATTTGCATATTGTAAAAATATAATTATATATACTTACCTAATCCGGGACAAAGTGCATTGACGTCGTTTTTATTGCCTTTCTACAAAATGTTGCACTGGCAATGTTCATAAGCAGAATTTGCGTTATTGACTTTTAAAATGTTTATAATCATTTTTATATTGTGATTTTGTAAGTTATTCCGTAAGGAAATCTCAGGTTTGTATAGTAATATAAGCTTGTTTCCATACTTTTGGGCTGGGGATGGATACCTATTGTAACTTGGTCAAAAATACAGCGACTATTAAAATGCCCAATATCACATTCAATTATTTTTGTCAACGGCTCCACCTATTTTTATTCACGGCTCTACAGCCAACAAATTAGGTTAGGCCGTGACACCAAAGGTTTCTTGTTATGAAACGCGAATAATCCCCAAGTTTCTTACATTTTTACAGATATAGCTAAATTTATTCTAATCCAATTAGGGTAATTAAGTCATTTGTATTCGAGCTAAAACAGTTCTTAATGAGCGCTACGAATTAGCCGATGAGTCTAAGGGATATTTTTTGTCTGAAAGTTTTTTAGTAAATTGAGTTAGAAATGGTTGAAATGAGAAACGGCTTCATCTCGATCAAATCTGTCACGCCGTGTCTGTGTAAGAGGGATGGATCGGTGAATCACTCTGAAGCTCGTGTTATAAATATCCAGAGGGCGAATATATGAGTTTGCTGATACCTTTGTTTTAGGCCGCTTCCGTGATTTGCGGGTATCATATTTATTAGGGTCGAGCATACTTTACGTCAGGTCAATATTTCGCAAGGGAAATTATAAACTTCATTTAAATACACGTTTTGTATAGTAAGTGTAACCATTATGTTCATAAACTAAAAGGACACGAAATATTATGCTGGACAAAGGCCTACCATAGCCCTAAATTGTAGGTCTACATTACGGTTCAACCTTACCATGCATAAACATTATTTTCCGATAGAGAGTTCCCGAGTGTATGAATTTGATTGGGAAAGTTTAAAGATTTCCATTAAAAATTGTATAGGTACACCAATTAATAAAAGTCATGATTAATATAAAACTTTCGACGAGAATCGTGATCCATTGTTCCAATACATAAGAACTAATAAAACTTATTATTCGTTAAAATTGGTTTCTTCTGCGGATTTTAATTAAACTTTCAAAGGCTACGAACGGAACGGATACACCGCGTCGCATCATTTGCCTGTGAGCGGACGACGAGGCTCTAAACAAGCCCGAGTTATAGCCACTCCGTAATAGCGCCCTATTTAAAGCTTGACTAAACAAAAATGCGATCGTTAATGTTACAATACGTCTTTTACATCGTTTTTACGACAGTCAGTCGTAATTTACACGTATAGTTAAAACAGTGGAGTTGTACGATAATTACGTGTTATATCCGAAATTACAATCTAATAACGTAACATAAACCCACTAAAACATCCTCGATTTACACCGTAAGCGAATAAGCTGACTGTGAAAACAGATTGTCAGATTGAAAACCAATTACAGATAATAAATCGAGTCCCTTGTTCAATTCAATTCCCTTGTTCTCTCATTCATGAGTCGCTGACGCGTGCATTTCGGAAGAGCAGCAGGGCGCCATCGCGTGAGCTGTGTCGGATGTGGGACGAAATGCCAATATATATTCCTACCACTACCACTATGATAATATAGTAAACATACTCGAAGAGAGTCTTTGAGTCGGAAGATGCCAGTCTACAAAAACTGACGACCAGTGCGTTTATTATAGTGTACTTTGCGATATCGTGAAATAAGCGATATCTCAGGTATATCACCTTAACGCAATGGTTGATGGTTGCCATTCGAGCTGCATAAATTGACATTTCACGATACTACTCACTAAGATTAAGTGTGCGCCTAATATAAGAGTATCTATGGCGTCGCTAATAAATGACGCAAACTAGTTTAACATTTTTCTTAATTACTAATTTCACTTATATACCTCACTCACTTCGTTCCCTCGTCCAAATAATCACTTCGTGTCACAATGGCTTAGTTATTTTAGCTCTTATCAAACAATCTAGAATTTTATTACACACATTCTACAATGAAATCAGGGGTTAAATTAAATTTCACGTCTATATTTTTTTCCAAACCCTCGCCACTAAGTCTTATTTTCGCGTGTGTTCTATTTCCTTCTTGTTATTTATTTATTACATAAAATAAAATATTCCTTATTACTTCCTAATTTATAGGTAAGCACACTTTTAATATGTTTTCTTTGAGAACTATGTACGTATAAGCCTCAATTCTTACCATACGTAGGTACATAGGTAAGTTAAGTTCATATTACTGAACATAGTTAAAGTTAAAAAGTTTCTTTCGGCATTTCTTCTCAACAGTGGTCTACTTTGCGGTAGACTCGGATATGTAAAATTGCCCTTGTGGCCTAAAATAAATATCATTATTTCATTGCATTTAAATGACACGTTGTCAATGTCACTTTATGCAGCTCGAATAGCAAAAATCTGCATGATGTGGCTTACACGTCGCTCAAACTGTCGATATCGAAATCGAAAAAATAAACAAACGAAAGTGCATGCCCGAAATATAACTTAAAGCAAAAGTTATCTGAGATATTTTAAAATAACGGACAATGCTTAATATCCCTTTACACGCCGTGATAATGTCAGTGTCACCGCGCCAGCCGTCGACCGCCCCGTCCACACTAACGTGACGTCCTGACAATGACACCTCCACCTTCGCCTTTATTTACGTCACCAAACGCCGGATTTTATTTAATTGTTTCGAATTTTGAGTTGGACTCCATTTATTTAATAAAATAAGAGCGGTGACAGGTAGCCGTATTTACCAAAAGCAATTGAGTGGTTATGGCGAGTGCGATGTAAATGCACTGTTGTATATTTCGGCCTTTGACCGCTGCAGTTTAGTGAAGAAATTCCATTAGTTCCGAAACAAGGTAAAATCGGCCTGTGGCCATCAGTGACACGGGCTGATAACGACACTGCAACCGCATCAGCCACCGGTCGCCGCGTCGACGCTAATGTGACGTCCTGATCCTGACAGCTCCGCCCTTATTGTACGTCACCAACCGCCCGATTATTTAAAACAAGTAAGTAAATGCACCATTTTTTTTATTGCACATTGGAGTTTATTTGTAGCATTGTCACTACTCCTGCTAGAACTAATACTGCAATAGAAATGTTTCAAGCGATATCAAATAATCCAAAAAATACGGTTTGACTTGAGAACCTTCTTTTTTTTGGAGTCTGTTGAAAAAAGACCATAAACGTAGGTACTTAATTCAAGGAGAATCATATTATAATGGAATAACGAACTAAAATAACCAAGTTATTTTACCTACAATTAAAAATACACAATCGAGCTTACAATTGAAGGAACATCGATCCTAAACAAACACTTTCCTTTAATAGATACAAATCACCTTTACGTCCTCTTCCCCGATACCCACAAAGATGTGTACTTTCCAAACATTAAATAGTAAATTACTGCACAGGGCGGGAAAAGACGTTTCATAGATTAGTAATATCAGTATCCCTTTGGGTTGGGAACGAGGTGTAAGGACGAAAATAAAAACTCAAGGCGAGGTTAAAAATATGTATAAGTAGTAATTCCGTCAAAACTTTACCTAATTTGCTTGGACGGATACAAATTTAAAACTACCTAGTAATTGTCTTTTAGACTTAGCAACGTTTGTGTAATGTATTTATTCAAAATAACTCAGAACTCTTTTAACTTGTTTCTAAAAATAACGAATATTTTAATATCCAGACAGTTTTAATGGCAGACGCTTAAAATATTTTTCATGCAAATTTAGATATATATCACGTAAAGGAAAGAATAGTTATTTATTACATATCCGAATGTCATAATAATTAACAAGCGACACCTTCAATTTCAATTTAAAAGATAAGTATGTACTTAACAGTTGGAACATTCACTTGCGAACAAATAACTTTTCAAAGATATAGGTACATTTTATTGTATTTTTTCCCGATAGTAGGTTTATTTATTTGAGTTAGAATTTAGGATTAGTTTATTTTTACGTCGGTTTAAATAAAAAAATCATAGTAAAACATTTAACCAATTGAGGAATGTAACAATTTAACATTTTTTTAGGGGTAAAAACGGGACCCTATTACTGAGACTTCGTTGTCCGTCCGTCCGTCTGTCACCAGGCTGTATCTCAAGAACGGTGATAGCTAGACAGTTGAAATTTTCACAGATGATGTATTTCTATTGCCGCTATAACAACAAATAGTAAAAATAAAATAAAATAAATATTTAAGGGGGCTCCCATACAACAAACTTGTTTTATGGTACGGAACCCTTCATGCGCGAGTCGGACTCGCACTTGCCCAATTTATTTATGGAATGTACCGTCTGTACTAACTTTTATTAAAATGCATACATTCGCGGCTTAATTATAGCCGCAACTCTGGGCCCTCTAATTACGACATTCCTATATAAAGCCCTCGTTTTGTTTGCCAGAAATGTCGCCAAGCATCTTAAATATTCGAGGTGCTGTAATAAGGCTTCCTTTCCTTGGCTTCTCGACTTTACAATTTGTAGAAATAATCCTACGTATTCACGTCAGCAGCTGCTGCTGCAGCTGCGCGTCCGAATTGACGAAGTTGCGATGTTCTAGGGATATCGCCACTTGTCAAGTAGGCACACGTCAAAAGTGACGGATGGCGATGAAATGGAGAGATCTCCATCATCTCTCAAACTTGGTCGAATACCCCCCCAGATTAGAGGTAGGTATAGCCTAACAAGTCCAACCTACATCTTGCCCAATGCCCAGGGTGTTTGAACTATGAACTCTAAGGTCTCGAAATTAAAGTCGGTTTAAATTAAAAGCCGCTTTAATGGTCTAAACTCTTCCAACCTAATTCTCACAAAATCAAATAAACTTATTGTCTTAACATTTCTACGTCGACATGTCGTTAGCTAGTTTCCGATGGCTAAAGAGCCATCTACCGGACAATAGAAACACTAAAATATTCAACTACATTAAATATAAATTGAACACAGGGATAGTGGCGCTAGCGCTACAAACAGCTTTCATATGGCATTAATGTGCATACCTACGTCATATACTTATTTGCATTATAATTATAAAACGTCAAGGGTTTGTCATCACTCATCAAATTCAATTTTTTTTTTACCTGAATGCCGCTCAATCCTTCGTTCTTATTCCGAAACAAATATAGAATCCTATTGAAAAAAACTTGACTTTCATCACTGTAGATAGTTTTGGCTTTATTATGCAAGAATTACTTGAAATATGCGGAATCATCAATCAATCCATCATCAAATCATCATCATTTGTACTCCGGATCTTTTATGCTCTCAAAATCATTTATTAACTAAGGACTCCTATAAAGGTGCTGTAAGTATGTTAGTTGCAAACGACCGCCCTATTTATTAATAGATCAAACTCAACTTGTAAGTACTGTCTTAATGAAATATTTTCACAGCATTCTTAACCGAAGCGGCAAAAGTTTAGTCTGATTTATTTACCTGCTTCGCTCATTATAACAAGGAAATGCCGGCCCACCATGGCTTAGACTCTTCGCTAAAAGGATTGCGATTGAAGGCGAAAATTTCAGAACTTACCAAACTTGCCTGTGAGAAAACCTTTCTGCCTTACTTAACGTAGAAAGAAAATATTAAGACTTGGAATATAACCAAATATAAAGCGACCGTTCAGATGAAACAGGAGGCAAAAATCGGACAACTGGTTTGCAATATTTAATTCAAGCATTAAGAAAAACAAACATTAGGTAATATATGTTGTAAGTTTACATTCGTAATATAAATTAATTCTGCCTCTTAATTCATTCAGTTATGCTGTGGATATTGTTTTCCTTGTGCACTCCATAGTTGCGGATTATAGTGTAAAATATCGAGTTCAGTGTCTGTATACCATTATTTGAGAAATATTTGTACCATTTGTAGGTACTCCAAATTTGATTTTTTTACGTAAAATTACCCATACAACGCCAATCGATGACTAGGTAGTTCTGTGATAACGGGCGGTCAAAAACGTTGGTAATAGTTTTCTGAACACCTACTACACCTAAGTGAGACCTTCCAGTCCGTGAACCTTTAAGTGGCAATCAATATCCCCTTACATAGACCAATGTTTAATTTTTTAACGCAACCTTTCAGTAGGTATGCAACATTTTCAGTGAGCCATAATCACTGCATTTAGAAATAAATAAAAAAAGAATATGGAATTGAACTAGGTTGAGGCAACTTACATCGTTTAATCCTAGTTTAGCGTGTGTGACCCTTACATTAACAGAAATAGCTGCCTACATATTTTCCTTCAATATTTTCCTTGACTATTTAACATAATATTTGAGTATCATTTAATCTAATATATACTGCATATATTATTGTTATTAGTGCTATGTTGAGCATTGTTTAATTAAGTAACAATAAAAAAAAGAACTACCTATGTCCATAATAGTAGAGCTATTGCGTACCTACACAAACACTGTTTGTTCTTAAAAATTAAGATTTAACCATTCAATTAAGAACTAGAAATTCATAATTTCATTTCAATGCGAAATAATTGGCACCAACGTTCGGGAATGAGAGGGAATTTTTTTGTATGATTGTAATGACCCAGCACACATTTTATAAATAATTATCTTAGCGCCCCGATTCCACAACAAAAATATAACATATTAAAAGAGACCGAGATTTAAAAGAGTTCCAAATTAACAGAGACAATGCTATAAATCAGTGTCGCAATACTCGCGTTTAAGTGTATGGTAAAGCGCGAAACGCGCGAATTAATAACGAAAATAAACTTACCATTCAAAACAAACTTGCTTTAACAGAAACTAAATACAAAACACTAAATGAAAAATAACTGTCCGAACTGATAACTTCACGTGTTTAAAATAGTGAATAAAAGTTGCTGTCGGAAAGTTGCTGTCGGAAAGTTGCCGGTGCAATGTGTACGCGGCTGAAAGGGCCGTGCGGTCGACCTGCCCCGCTGAAAGAGCGCGAGAGACTGCTTCGTACCACAGCGGTCTCCACGCTTTCAGCTTCAAGCGTTCCTATAACCGACGAAATTGGGTTGCGAACCACCTACATTGTCTCTTTCATAGCAATCTCGCAGGATGTACACGCGTGTATATCGAGACAGCTCGTATATTGGACACACTGTCCCAGCTATTACCGTGTCTTGCAAGAGCCATCTCAGACGCTATGTGCGCGATACCGATAGCTGTAATCAAAACGCAGTTTATTCCCTCACAAACGAATACAATTTTCCGAGATGGCGAATCAATGTGTTGGAGCCAATCAGTCTGGGAAAAATACCGACCCCGAAGGGTTTAACGACAACCATTCGGAAGGTCTGGCGCCAAAGTTAAACGGCCTATAATTTGACAAGCCGTTGTGGAACGCAATTCAGCATCAGCTTTAGTCATCAACCAAAAAAGAGCTTCAATATAATTGAATAATTTCCTTATATTTTTTTAGGAAAGGAGCATTTTGAATTAAAAGGGCGTTGGTGTTATTAAGCCATGAGCTAGGAAAGGAGCATTTTGAATTAAAAGGGCGTTGGTGTTATTAAGTGCTACACAGAGACTGAGTCATCAGAGATAATTACCAAAGCAGTTTTTTACTGTAATTGCAATTAGAAATTACCTAAGTAATATTTTATGTACTCATTTATTTGTCTTTGTAAAAATCGGCTTCTACTTCACACTATTGAGCTTCTATATTAAATTTGACGGGTCATGGTCATATATTTTTAAGGTTGCGTTTCTGGTACCTCATAGCTTTAAAATTAATAAAGTTTGTTAATCAACACACTCTCCATATCATCCTCTTTATTTGGCTTACTTCGTCGTATACGAATATGGTCCAGTGTAACTATCATCTAATCGGGTTTCATACTGTTCAATAACTACCAGTCGTCGAGTTGACTACCTGTTCCCACGTTTGTGCCCTTGACTTCTGCACTAGTATGCACTAACATTCACATGGCCCTTAGTCATCGATGCGATATGTCCTAATAGGAATAGGACATAGCTTAGGACTCCTAAGCTATGTCCTATTCCTGTCCACTTATATATTACCTAAGTACGATTCACTGAACGGTCTGAGTCGGAGTGCGGCCGAGGGCATTTTACCACTTGATTGTCAAATGAATTACTAAATTAAGTGGTAAAATAAATGGACGCACTAACATATATTTCAAAGAATCTGACTCCGGGCCGACTGCTTAGAAGTGGACTAGTAAGTTGTCTCCGACTCAGATAGCGGTGCTCGGCATTGCATCCGATCGGGTCCGTTCGACAACCATCGAATGCAGTCACAACTGTTGGATGCGGTCGGCTACCGTCTGATACTCCCAGTGAAGTTAAACCGATTCTGCCTGGAACGGTCGATGAAAATGCAGTCGGATGTCCCCGTATGATAGATAGAATACCTTTTTATTACTTTCGTAATGTATATGAGGGCATTGCAATATATGTAGAGTGCCCAACCCGTCCGCTGCGTGGCAGCCGATCCACTTGGCGTGGTCTGTGGAAGTCGTACATTACAGCTGTTCAGTAAACTTTAGGTAGGTACATATTTTAAATTTTAATACAAAAAAAACTAGGTGGTATATGAAACTGAAGCAGTGATAAGTGTGTTTTTTTCATTCACTCGTTAATTCCTGAGTAACAATGAATGCTCATTATCACCCTCTCCATTGGTCGTCGTCGTTGTATCAGCTTTTCGGTGGTACTTTTCATTCCTTTCCCAAATCGTAGGTACTGTCAGTTGCTCAAAAATCCAGGTATTCAGAGCGATCTACATGGCTCAAGATTATCAAAAGAATAAAGAGAATAAAGCTAGATAAGATAATTTGACAAACATGACAGTTACAATTTTGCGTAGCTATTTCTGCTGCTGACTGTACTAAGCAGAAGCAAAACTACCTGCACTGATTACCTATTAACTCCGGCTTAAAGTGGTGAGTAGTACTACAGTAATA
Organism: Apotomis capreana; assembly: GCA_947623375.1. NCBI lineage: Eukaryota > Metazoa > Arthropoda > Insecta > Lepidoptera > Tortricidae > Apotomis > Apotomis capreana. The sequence goes on along the minus strand of OX392503.1, from coordinate 9,331,297 downwards.
TAATTTATTGAGCACCAGGATACGTAAAAAGTATAAACCAAAGAATAAAATAACATAAAGAAGGGTAACACAATTTTTTCTTGAATTCACTCAAGTACATATGTATGTGTTGAAAATACATAAATAATTTTTGATTTTTTGATTTTTGATTTGACATATCTCATAATATGCACATTTTTGAGGTATTTTGCGACGCGGTTGGCGCAGTTTGCAAGCACCTGCCTACTAAGCCGGCGGTCCCAGGTTCGAATTCCGGCCAGGGCAAATATTTGTGTGATGAACTCGAATATTTGTGCTTGGGTCAAATTGGTTGTTTATTTATTTATTTATTTAAACTTTATTGCACAAAACAAGTCAGTACAAATGGCGGACTTAATGCCAAATGGCATTCTCTACCAGTCAACCATAGGGCCAAACAGAGATACTAGAAGTGGGTGCAAATTAGAAATCTGATGGTACAGAGAGGATCTAGAGTACAAGTAAATACAAAATATTATATTGCTGTTTATACAAAACTACATATACCTACACACTTTAATACTATATATATATATATACAGATATATACATAATATAATATATACAAATATATACGAAATATATACGTTGTTCTATGCATTCTTCTTCTTCTTCTCGTGTCGAGGTTCCATTTCAAATACTTGATGCCCAATGAGCAGCGGTGTTGATGGCTCTGGTCGTCGCATCTCTCAGGTCGTACTCAGAGCAGGAATGCGGGCATGCGGGGTACGCCAACAGATGCGTCATCTTTTGCGGCGCTGTGTTTCAGACGCACTGGGTTGTCCGATCGTGGAGTAGTCCCCATCTTGCCATGTTCTGCTTACAACGGCCCACTTGGGATCTCAGCCTGTTTAAAGCCCTCCATATGGGCCATGGCTCTTTTTGCCCGGGAGGTAACTCTTCGGCAGCTTGCACACACACGTCAGGCGGGGGACACCGGCTTTGCCACAGCGAACAGCGCCGCTTGGAGGGATCATCCAACAGGGGGGCGGTGTGCCGCATAAAGCTCTTGCGGCTCTTGAGCCGGGCAGGGGACAGGTTATATGCATTTAAGTATATCTTTATCTATATACGTGTGTATATCGTCGTCTAGTACCCATAACACAAGCCTTCTTGAGCTTAATTTGGGACTAGATCGATTTGTGTGAGGTTGTCTAATATTTATTTATTACTAATTATTATTTATTTTACGCTACTCTTGACATTTTGGGTTTTGGTTGCATAAAATTACGTAAGACTTGACCAAAAATATAAACATTGTAAATCTTTGCTAATATGAAAGTCCCTGAAATAAAAACCAACGACACCGGACATCGGAGAAATGTAATTACGAAAATGATGAACTTCGCCCAACAAACACGGAAACCACAGTCTCAAGATCCTTCCGCCTTGAAACTTTCCTATTTAACTTTCACTGAGGCTAACTTACGTTTCTTGTCGGTGTAATTTTGGACGAATACCTACAGACATTTCTATACAAATTGTATCGACAATTAGTTTTCTATGGTGTGAGGTCATTATTTCAGGACGAGCAGTGATGTAGAATTTGTACGGGCGTGCGGGCGGGCCCCACTTGAAATATTGAAGTCACCTCAGGGCAGGAGACCCCCGATACCAGTTTATAGCCCTTTTGACTCCGTACAAAGACGCGCTGTGCGAATTATTGACAATACTAAACTCACAGACGTGTGCTTTTATGTGTGTTCTACTGTCTGTATAATGGGATTTGTTCTGAGGAATTATTCGACATGATGCCCTCGGTTACTGCCCGCCATCGGCAGGGTCTTCATCCTCACACATTAGAGCATAAAAGGACCAGAACTGTGCGGTTCCAGAGAAATTTCTTACTGTGAGTACTCTATGGAGCGTAAGCAAGGACTCTCGAGGTTTTCCTGGAAAGCTACAGTATTTATCGGGGTTCTTCAAAAGGTGAGTAAACAGGCTCTTAAAGGGTCGGCAACGCTCATGTGATGCTCCTGGAGTCGCAAGGGTCCATAGGCAATAATTGCTTACCATCAGGTGGGCCACATGCTTGTTTGTTACCGTCGTAGTATAAAAAATGGTGCGCGTACGTAGTCACTCCTTGAGACACAAATTGACTGGACTTAACGGCTAGACCGATTTCAAAAATTTTGGTAGGTACACGAGTAGTTGGGTCTCCCCAGATAGTTATAGAATAATTTTACTCGACTACGAAGAAGCAAACAATCATAACCCTGTTTTCTGTGCGGACGAAATTCACGGGCATCTTCTACTTTTGATAATTAGGTAATTGTAAAAGCCGCGACTGATAAGTCTACATAACAACTTAACAACCGAAAATCATCAATTCATCATTATTTCTATATTATGCTCGCAAAAAATTCAGTTATCGACGATTCTTCATGAATAATTAATAATAAAATAATAATAAGCAGGTATAGTAATATATTAACTATAGGCTTGATCATTCAATGAACAGTAAATAATGTTTAAAAACTTGTTTTGGCGCCGAGTGAGGACAGTGCGTGCGCAAAAATCAAACGATAATATTATTAATTAATAATATGTATACAAAGCCATTTGTTTCGGATAGGTATGGATTCGCCTCTAAACAAAATAAATCTACTACAATTTACGAGACAAACTATCTCAAGAAAAAGGAGCAAAGAGTTTCCAAATACTACCAAAAATAATAAATCTCCCTCGGATTTAGGAGACCTTAGTGCAGAGTGAATGGCCTGAGCTGAGACAATGAAAATAATAAAGCCACACTAACCGCTCTGTAGATTTTTACATCTAGCTAAAATGGACGCAATCAGCTTGGCTTGACAGTAATAATATTTTATTACTTGACTTGACTGTAAACCTTGTTAAAAAGACAGAGTAATTCTTAGTTTTGAGAAACAACTGAATGAATTTTGTTTGTCTAGGGACTGAATCAGCATTTTCGGGTTACCAGTGATGAATGTCTTGTCAAAACAAACCGTCTAACTGATAAAATGTTTATAAAATAAATAAATATTAAGGGACAATCATACACAAATCGACCTAGTCCCAAACTAAGCAAAGCTTGTACTATGGGTACTAGACGACGATATACATAATACATAATATAATATATAAATACATATATAGATAACATCCATGACCCAAGAACAAATATTTGCACAAATATTTGCCCCGGCCGGGATTCGAACCCGGGACCGCCGACTCAGTAGGCAGGTGTCTACAAACCGAGCCAAACGTGTCGTCAATAAGTATAAATAAATTGAAAAGCTAATTCGATCTTACAAAAGCTTTCAACATGTAACAAATAAACTCTACCTACTTAGCTTATTGTATTTATGTAAGAAATCACTTACGCTCTTTTATCTTTATACCTATGGATTTCACTCTAATGCCGCCGTACAAACTTATACACTTTGCATTGCACCTGGCTGATTATTTTTTAATACCGTATTCTCATGTCAGTCGGAGGAAGGGTGATTGACTTGACACTGACACAGGCATTTCCAAAAGATACTCTGATTATGCTGATTCTGAACGCTGCCATATGATTTAATTTTGACTAGTTGAAAATATTAAAAAAAACCGGCCAAGAGCATGTCGGGCCACGCTCAGTGTAGGGTTCCGTAGTTGCTCATCCTTCAGAATAAACTGCTGTTTTAAGCCTGAGGTTTACGTTAAGAAAGATTTTAAGCTCTATAAAAAGTTCGTAAATGCCCTAGAAACTGTAATCACTTATTACCTTCTGGAAGTCAACTTACGACCTTTTAAAGAAAAAATATGAAATTTGGCGATAACTCAAAAACGGCTCGACCGATTTTGTTCAATATAGTTTTCATTGAAAATACTTATAAAGCCTCATTAACATGATTTTTTCCGAATTTTTTTGACCCGTGGTTGAAAAGTTAGAGGGGGGGGACACTATTTTTTTTGTTTTTGGAGCGAATATTTACAAAACTGCTGACTTTATCAAAAAATAATGTTAAAAGACCCCTATTATTTTTACAAGACCTATTCAACGACACTCTACACACTAGTGTTGGAAAGAAAAAAAAAATTCACCCCCACTTTAGGTGTTCGAGAGGTACCCAAAAAAAAATTTTTTTTTTTTTTATTTTATTTTACCGTTCTGTTGGCGTTATACATACACATACTCATACCAAATTTCAGCTTTCTAGTACTAATGATCACGGAGCTAAGCCGCGGACGGACGGACGGACGGACGGACAGACGGACATGGCGAAACTATAAGGGTTCCTAGTTGACTACGGAACCCTAAAAATGTGTAAGCAGCGTCATCTAAGAAACGGCCCCTACATGACGTCACCTTATGGAAAATTTGACACTTACAACTTACAACACACAAAAAGAACAATGGTACAATTTTATTTCCATACTAAATCCGCCTTAGTAAAAGCTGACTGTATGATTTCCTGCGCTGTAACCAATTACTGGACGCCTACGGTCTTTTAGAATAAGGAACTTTTTAAATGAAATTTTCAATCACAAATTGGGATATTTTCAAAGATGTAAAAATGTGATAATATTACAGTTTTTAGGGTTCCGTAGTCAACTAGGAACCCTCATAGTTTCGCCATGTCCGTCTATCCGTCCGTCCTCCGTCCGTCCGTCCGTCCGTCCGTCCGTCCGTCCGCGGCTTAGCTCCGTGATCATTTGTACTAGAAAGCTGAAATTTGGTATGAGTATGTGTATATATAATGCCTACAGAACGGTAAAATAAAATTAATAAAAACAATTTTTTTTCGGGTACCTCTCAAACACCTAAAGTGGGGGTGCATTTTTTTTTCTTTTCAACACTGGTGTGTGGGGTGTCGTTGAATAGGTCTTGTAAAAATAACAGGGGTCTTCTAACATTATTTTTTGATAAAGTCAGCAGTTTTGTAAATATTCGCTCCAAAAACAAAAAAAATAGTGTCCCCCCCCCTCTAACTTTTCAACCACGGCTCAAAAAAAATCGGGAAAATTCATGTTAATGAGGCCTTATAAGTACTTTCAATGAAAACTATATTGAACAAAATCGGTTGAGCCGTTTTTGAGTTATCGCCAAATTTCATATTTTTTCTTTAAAAGGTCGTAAGTTGACTTCCAGAAGGTAATAAGTGATTACAGTTTCTAGGGCGTTTACGACCTCATTATAGAGATTAAAATCTTTCTTAATGTAAACCTCGGGCTTAAAACAGCAGTTTATTGTGAAGGATGAGCAACTACGGAACCCTACACTGAGCGTGGCCCGACATGCTCTTGGCCGGTTTTTATTCTTTACTTTCCTTTACGATAAAAAGCCTGGTTAAAAAAAATAAAAGTTGTAAATTGTGTTCGCCCGGGAGGAATATCCAAGTCACCAACTTACCGATCGATATAGCCAGGAGACGTGAAAATGATAGTAGAATAACTTGACCGTAAACCATGGCGTTCGCGTACTTGTCTTTGTTGCGAGAACGAGTCTACCACAACTTGGGAACTACTCAGCCATTTATTCTACTTCTACGGATTCTGGCAAACGGCAAACCTTAAAGGACGCAGTTATGTGTTAGAATGAGACGGAACTACGTCGTACTCACTCTAACATATAACTGTGTCCTGTAGGTTAGCCGACGCTTGGCAAGCGTGTGGACGCGGCATAACGTCACTTTAAGACAAATACTCAAAAAATAAAGGGCTGAAATGGCCACTACCTTATACGTTAATTAAAAAGAAATTAAAGCCGCTTTAATTGTTTTTTAAACCACTTAATGGCATTTTCGGCATATTTCGATAGAAAAATGTGCTAGCTTTTTCATGACCAATACTCGATCGTTATAATTTCATTGATTTAGTTTATTTTAAACATTATTACAATTAAAATATAGAAATTATTTAATAAGAATGCGAATAATTAATAAAATTGTAGCTAAGTCCAAAGATAATGGAATCCACTCCACGAAACTTGTTTAAAAAAAAGTTACAGTCGATGGATAGCTGTCAAATTTGACGTTTGTTTGACAACTCCTTTAAAGATATGGTTATCTACTAAAGTTTTTTAAACAGCAAAGTAATATTTAACATACTCTGCTTATATTGATAACAGCCACCAACACTTATATTTCAATAAAATGTATTCGAATCTTTTAGTGCAAAGGTTTGTCTTATAATTTTACTCCACATATTATTTATAGGTTATGTATTTGATATTTATTGACCAGTTCTAATAATATTTTCAGGCAATGGTCAAAGTTAGCTTGTATATGTCGTTACTCGTCGGCGGTGGAAGGTCAGAGGGTTCCTCAGACCACATCTAGTGACGGGATATCACCACCACCGCGTATCCCGAGGGGGCCGACCGATATCCTGCAAGCTTTGGCAGCCACAGTCGGACCGGATCCCACAGCGGCTCACTACAAGTATGTCGTAACAACATAAATTTAGAATGGAATTGTAGTATTCGATCTGTTAGAGGAATGTCTTTTTCAACTCTTTGGAGACATCACTTGTATTTATCAAAAAAAAAAGATAAATACCTAAATGATTTTTAAAGTAACAAAAATTTGTTACAGTCACAATTAGTAACATAAAAATAATCAAACTAAGTAAATAATTTAAATCTCTCAGTTATCAATTTGATGCAAGTTCTTGAGTGTAGTATTCATTCATAACTATTAATTGTTTCAGATATCATGATGACCCATACCTCATCCCACTATCTAATTACCGAAAGCGAGCTTATGCACTATCAGCAGAGGCCGGTCGAAAAGCAGCGGCGTGGATCCGGGACCAGCACTCTGACCTGTTTTCTACTCGCCAGTGGGACCCACCTGGCAAGATGACCACTCCATACTTCAATGCTGACCCGAGAATAGAGGCTTTTATGCCAAAACCTATATACACAGATGAGACCAAGGTATTGATGAGAACTTCAGGTACTTATAAGCTATAAACTTTTATACAACTATATACTTTTTTAAACATGTAGAAATAAAAGAATCATGAAGGGTAATTCCATGAGAGAGTGTTATGCAAGTTACCATTTAATTGCCAATATATCTGGGATAAAAAGTCATATCTATCTAGGTATAAATTATTAATTTTTATTATTATGCTATTTATTATATTATACTTTTTTTTTTTTTTTTAATAGCCGTTTAGGTGTCCCACTGCTGGGCAAAGGCCTCCCCTTCTTTTCTCCATTCGGTCCTATTGCCAGTGCGGTTCTGCCATATTATACTTATATTTAATTTTTTTATTTGTACCATAAAGAAAACAAATTAAATGATCACTTTCATTACACTTAAGTGGATTTACCCTGAATACGAAGTTTTAAGATAGTTGAATGTTTGTTACTCAATAACAGTCAAGTGCTAAATGGATTTAAACAATTTTTTTTTCAATTTATTTATGAACAAAAACATACATAAAATACAAATTTAAGTAATTATTTACTTGCAGAACTGTAAAGTTTAGTGGCGAGACCTGAATAGACCAGTAAACTAAACACTAAGCTTAGGTATTCCTGATAACACAAGCTTAGCCATGAGTAAATGTGTATAATTATAGAATACTTCCACCAAAATTGTATTTATTGTACATTAAAATATTTTTGCACATTACCAAAATAAGTGATGAAAGAACCAAAATAACCATATGTAGCCCCTTAACCAATTCTTCTACAGGTCACAGAAGATGATTTAAGATACACAATAAAGAATGCTCTTCTAGAAGATTCTGTGAAGGTATTCCAGCTTCTTGGTGGATCCGAGGGAGTGAGTGAGGAGCTCAAACTGGACTTTCTACAGTTGCTCTGCTTTTGTAATGAGAAGGAGCTGGACTCCACCGAGTGGTTGGAAGAAAGGTGGTTTTCTGCTAATTCCCGAGATAGACAGGCTGCTACATGGAGGTAAAAACAATTTAGTTTCTTGTATACACACTCTTCTGTTTATTATATCTTCGATGCTAATTTGTGGATTGGATTAAACTTTAAATATATTAATTTCTGACAGATTGGGTGGACTGGCTGACAAAATTTTTACTTCAATGGAACCTAAAAGTCCAGAAGCATACTGCGCTATTATACAAGGAATGGCTAAGTACTACCAGGTATATGATCTATACACATTCACAAACATGTCATCATGTAGCGCATAGTATAGTCTAAGATACAATATAAGAACCGCACATCTCACCATGTGAGTCCGCCATTAAGATAGGCCACCGTATTGCAGATTATAACCAAACATATTATCAAATGAATAAACTTTGTTTGAATCAAATAACATATGAGGGGAGGTCATTCTTATATCGTATCTCAGACTGGGAAGAGGGTGTATAGTAGTACACTTTGAAGCTTAGACTAAACGAAATTATTCAATACCTCATACCATATTGCCCCAAACAAACCACTTGAAGGTCATAGGACTGAAATACCATAAATTTAACAATTTGTTCTTTCGTTTTTTAGGCTGAAAGGGCTTACATGTTATTCCAAGAAGCTTTAGAGAAAGGCATTACTCTCTCCACTGACGTGTTCAACTCTTTACTGGGATGCATCGGTTTCTTAAAAGAAGGATCTGCTCTACGAATGGATGCTCTAAAAGATTTGCTAAGACAAATGGCAGAATCGGTAACACATGTTTTATTTCTGTTCACTCTAAGCTAGTCATTATATAGATATGTGATGTTTTCAACCAAAAGGATTCACTTTATCGCTTATAAAAAGAGTTTGTTTGCATCTTTACTCCAATGCCTCCTTATGGTAGGCGACAAAGTAGTCCCTTTTAAAAAAGTCCCCTTAATAAGGTTATCGCACATCTAACCGCCCGGCACCGGATCGCCACTGTCTCAACTTGAGTCGTCCAGTCATCTCCCCGCCTTGACACACGTTAACGGCGCGCGGACTAATGTGTTGAGGCGGGACCAATACGGTGCTGAGCGGTTAGGTAACCTTTATATTTGTGTAGGTATTTTGTATGCGTAAAGCGTACATATTCGGTCAATACAGTGGAAACTGGATAAGTGGAACCTGGGTTAGTGGAAAACCTCTTTAAGTGGACCCAAGTTCTCGGTTCCAGTCCCTTGGCAACGAACTACCTCTATAAGTGGAATTTTGGGAACTCTAAGCGGAATTCATTTTTTCGAAAATTTCTTATTTTTACCTCTGTAACTGGAAGCAGCCGTCTCCGAAACCTCTATGAGTGGAATAGCTCCGCGTTATAAAATTTGTATTTTTAATAAACCGTCACAAGGAGGGTAGTTTGTTTCGTTAACATTATGGTTCGTGTTTTAACTACGTATTTTGTATGAGAAACAAAAACCGGCCAAGTGCGAGTCGGACTCGCGCACCGAGGGTTCCGTACAAACACTTTCCATCCCTAAGTGGTTAAGTTAAGTTTGCACCTGGTATGTATAGCGCCCCATATAAATTAGGTGCAAAGTTAGGTATTAAAATATTAAAAAAAAACTACTTACTAGATCTCGTTCAAAACAATTTTCGTTGGTAGTTTTTATAGTAATGTACATCATATGTTTTTTTTAGATTTTTCATTTCCTTATTTTAGAAGTTAGAGGGGGGGGGACCAACTTTTTTCCACTTTGGAAGCGTCTGTCACGCAAACTATTCGGTATAGAAAAAAAATATTTTAGAAACCTGGACATCATTTTTGAAGACCTATCCATAGATACCCCACACGTATGTGTTTGATGAAAAAAAAAATTTTGAGTTTCAGTTCTAAGTATGGGGAGCCCCCAATATTTATTATTATTTTTTTATTTTTGCATCAAAATCTTAATGCGGTTCACAGAATACATCTACCTACCAAGTTTCAACAGTATAGCTCTTATAGTTTCGGAAAAAAATGGCTGTGACATACGGACGGACAGACAGACGGACAGACGGACAGACAGACATGACGAATCTATAAGGGTTCCGTTTTTTGCCATTTGGCTACGGAACCCTAAAAAATGGACCAATGATAAAAGAAAAAGCTGAAGAATTTGCAAAAAGGCTAATATTCATAATTTTTCTAAGAGTAATCGATGGTTAGAAGGATTAAAAAAAATTATAAATTTGGTTTTTAAAAAAATGTGCAGAGAGAGTAGTGCAGTGGACACCAACACCTCTACGTACATATTTAATAAAAGAGGATTATTTAAGTCTTGATCTTTTATGGACCATATATTAATACGTGACCTCTATAAGCGACATTACTAGCATCCACAACCTCTGTTAGCGAGAGCCTCTGTAAGTGAGAAAACGTTTTTTTTTAACCTGGTTAAGTGGAAAACTGGATAAATGGAAAACCTGGATAAGCGGAACTAAACAGCCGGTCCCTTGCGATTCCACTTATCCAGTTTCCACTGTAATTAAACCTATAATTGTCAGAGTGTGCTTTTTGTTGCTTGACAAACGCAACAATAGTCGCCTGGTCACGATGATAAGATATAGCGTACAACTTTACTGACTTTAATTAGATCGGCCCCTGTGTCATTAAAGCAGGAATACAAACCAATGCTTATACACAACACATTTTTGTAGTTTTTTAAGGTTCCGTAGTCAACTAGGAACCCTTATAGTTTCGCCATGTACGTCTGTCCGTCTGTCCGTCCGTCCGCGGCTTAGCTCCGTGACCATTAGTACTAGAAAGCTGAAATTTGGTATGAGTATGTGTATATGTATGACGTCGACAAAACGGTAAAATAAAAACTTTTTTTCGGGTACCTCTCAAACACCTAAAGTGGGGGTGAATTTTTTTCTTCGTTTCAACACTAGTGTGTGGGGTGTCGTTGAATAGTTCTTTTAGAAATAATAGGGATCTTCATACATTATTATTCGAAAAGTCAATATAGTCAGTAGTTTTGTATATATTCGCTCCAAAAATTAAAAAAAATAGCGGGTCAAAAAATTATGGAAAAATTCATGAAAATGAGGCCTTGTAAGTACTTTCAATGAAAACTATATTGAATAAAATCGGTGGAGCCGTTTTTGAGTAATCTCAAAATTTCATAATTTTCTTTAAAATGACGTAAGTGCCGCGCGGTGTCCTTATACTTCGAACGTTACACATAATATTAGTTAACTGCCACACTGCATTAAAAGATTCCGCTCAATCTGACGCGTATAATCGATAACTTCCAGAAGATAATAAGTAATTACAGTTACTTTGGCGTTTACGACCTTTTTTATAGAGCTTGAAATCTTTCTCGTACCTAATTTAAGCCCATCTATTGTGAAGGATGGGCAACTACGGAACCCTACACTGAGCGTGGCCCGACAGCATGCTCTTGGCCGGTTTTTTTTTATTTATTCTGTAAGTGTAAGTATATTCCACAAGGGCACATTTACAACCTACTGACATTTCACAAAAAAGACCACTGTTGAGAAGACACGCCGAAAGAAACTCAACAGTCGGTATTTTTTTCGCAGATTATACTTAACTATTACAGTAATATGAACTTAAGCTGATATGTAAGTATCTATTTTAAGAAGTTAGGCTTATAAGTACGTAGTGCTCGAGGAAAACATAAACTGTACCTGTAAAATAATAATATAGAATTTTAAGTTATAAATAAGGAAATTCATAATAATAAAATAAGAACTATACGAGAAAATTTGATTTTAGGGTATATCTCCAAACGATCAAACATTGACGTCGTGCCTGCGCTCCATCTCGGCGTGGGGCGCCGGCAAGCCGCTGCAAGCGCTAGCACTCCAAATTGTCGCTGAATTCAAGCGACTCGACATCCAGCCCGGCCTGTCCGCCTACTACTATCTGCTGTGCCTGTTCTGTAAAGAGCGTGAGTATTGCTGTGTATATCTCCAAGCGATCAGACATTGAAGCCACTACAGACGCTGACGCTTAAGATTGTTGCCAAATTCAAGCGGCTTGGCATCCAGCACGACTTGTTCGCCTACTACTATCTGCTGTGCCTGTTCTGTAAAGAGTGTGAGTATATTGCTGTGGGGTATATTTCCAAATGATCAGACATTGAAGCCACTAGAGACGCTGACGCTTAATTCAGGATTTGGTCTGTTTACATCACTCGTCGTCGTAATTCGTTATAGTTAAGTAATATAATATGACGGTTATTTCAGGTGGCCCTCGAACAGACATTTTGTCAATAATACTGAATGATTTGGAGACGAGGGATAATTTGAATGCCAAGGAAGCCACGGACACGAACTTCTTTATAACGGCCATGGGCGTGTGCAATGATCACTTACAGGTAATGGTTGAAATATAAGTCAATTACACAGATACATTTTTGGTATACCCATAGCTGCGTATCCCCAGATGGTTATATATAATACTTTTTACCCGACTACAGAGAAACGAAAACGAAAGTAATGATTTTCTTCTAAAACGCGGACGAAGTTCGTTCGGTCTCATAATATACAAGAAGGTTTAGTTTAGGTTTCACCTTCTAGTATTTTATAAGACCATTTAATTTGATTGCACTCCCTCAAACTATAAATATCACGAAATGTTTCTTATACCACTTAAATTTCCAGGATATCAACCTGGCAGAGCGAGTACACGCGCTCCTGATGAAGGGAGACAACTACAAGCTAGTCGGCGACGCCTACAAAGAAAGCATCTACTACAGGCACTACGTCACAGTCACTTGCAGGTAAGCAATGTCGAATAAGGTTTGTCTATGGCCATCTCTAAGCCCAAGAAAATCTCGTACTAAAGACCAGAGGGATTTGAAGTTTGTATAGCGCTCGCTCTCTTGTGAGCCAGAAAGTAACCGTACAGTACAGACATGCACGACACAAAAACGGCTTGGATGTCTTAATTTTCGAAATTATACTTTAATCGCCACTTTTGATCGCCAAGCGGTGACGCCAGAGATAAATAATAAGGAAGCGCTCCAAATCAATAGGGACTGAAATGTACCTACTATTAGTAGCAGTTGTAGCGATAGCGGTTTGAATAGGGTGCCGTCTCACCGCGAGCATTCGCCTTTAATGTAACAATTTATTATAATTATGGTATTTATTGTTGCATACTTACCTTACGGGGCTTTACGAATTACCGCCCGTGGTTTATCTAAAGTTTTACGTCTTGCCAGCCAGGAAGTGAGAATTTATCTCCGGGTAACGGGCAGAAAAGCCCTAGTTACGGCCTAGTGACGTAATTTTCAGCTTTCCGTGGAATATAATCCCAACCTAGAACTCCATAGATATGATCACTCGCTTCTTTTTTCCTAGGCACGCTCCATTCGAAAGAACGACTGCGCTATTGGACACGTTAGTTCCAAACGTCTACGTACCTGAGCCGTCGGTCATGGAAGAGGTTTGTTTAACCCGTCAAGTGTCAGACCTCCCTAGAACAAAACACCCGGTAATGTCCCATACAAACAAGAAACGGCCGAATTTCCGCTAAAGATGGGAATTTTACCTACCCCGAGAATAATTATATGAGATGTGTTATATATCGTTAGAGAGCTAGATAAATTTGGAATTCGGCACAATATGTTATAATAGCCGCACTTACTTGTAATGAGATGTAGATTTATTTATATTCCAAGATGTTCGTTTTCCGTCACATCCGTCACTAATGATTCACAATTTGCACTCAATTTAAAACCACATATCACATTTTACATACACTAAAATGATACTGGCTAGTTTATGCGTCAATTTAACGTAAATTCACTACTCAACACCTAATAATTACTTCACAACAAATATTTCTTTACGAGAACGTGCGCGCACGGCACAATCTTGCGCTGCCGCTAATCGAAACTGTCATGGCGGATTTGCCGCGAAACTGAGCACTGTTTGAGCAAAATCATAAATCTATCAAAATTCCCAAGACCTTACACCAATCTAATATATGAAATGAAATCCTAAGAAAGTGTGTTATAAAACTATTATTTGTTCGTAAGGTTTTTAACAATTGAAAATTAGGATACAAATGAATTACGACGGCCATCATTGCAAAATTATTGCGTCATTCAAACTTGAGGACTTTTTTCATTAGGAAACAATGTCGTGCGGCTAAATTTAATATTAAAAACGAAAACCTTATTTAATTGCCAGTAATTTGATATATAATACATAATACAAACACTTTCCGTTTAAAAGATTTGGACATATTTATCACACGACACGACACCTCAAATGCAAGTGATTTTCGAAATGGCGGACGAATTCCGCCGATGTAGAGAAAAAAAAAAATTTACGCGTCACTACTGAGGATTCTGATTGGTTAAAAATCAAATTTGTGTGCTCTGATAGCTGTTGTTGGATAGTAAAATATCTATCAAGCTGCCACCATAACGAATCGATGCAGAGAAATTGATCCAATGAGCGGTTTGGGCTGTAGACTAGCGTGTGTCTACTGGACGCTACCGGCACAAAATTGCTGTAGACTAACGTTAGTCTACTGGACGCTTGACGGGTTAAGGCCATTCGAGTCACCGAGTTACGGAAAAAATTTCAATAGATGGCGCCTGTGGTCGGCACCTAAAATTTACCCCAATTTTTCATGGAAAATTATAATTTTCTCAATAACCTGAACACCATTCCGTTCAAAATTTCGTTTGCGCAAATGGGAACTAACGCTTTATTTTTTGATATATAATTCATATGTTATAATTCAGTATTTTCAAAAAATAATACCTTCTTTTCATAAAAATCCGGAGACGCGGAGAAAAATTAAAATCATCAAAAAATGTTTCTATGAGTTTCTCGGGTTATAATAATTCAAATAAAATTATTTGTAATCGATTTAAGTAAAATATGTCCTCTGAGATATCAATATTTACAGAAAATCCATAAAACTTGTATTGGCCCCACAGTGTATGGTGCAAATTTTGTCATTGTTTGTGCTTGTCGTAAGTAATTTATAGCGAAATGCATAATTAAACGGCATATGAAGCTTCATTTGATAAATAAATAACATACAGACGTAACTTAACTCAAAAATAAATATTAGAACTCATAATGCAAAAATATTGTTTGGCCTTGCTGGGATACGAACCCAGAACCTAAGCGAGTGCTTCATATTATTTATTCTAATACTTCATAATAGGTACCACAGATAACACACAGTATCGACGTTCGAAAACGTCATGAATTCATTATAGGTTATATAGGTATTTTACACGCGTATTGCAGCTTTACACTTTCCTAAATTAGTCACTGACGAGAGAGATACAGCAATACGGAGGAGTGAGATGGAGTTATTTCTATGCGTGTCTCACGTATTGCTGCATCCCTCACCCGCATTATTGATACGGATGTTGGTAAATCATATTTGCCTTCTTTTTTGTGCTACGAAAAGTTTGTATTAGCTTGCTTGCTTCTATAAAAGCCGTAAAGAGCCGATTTCAGATGTAATTTAGCATTTTATATATTTCTGTAGTTGTTGTATACCAATGAAACGCTTCATAGATTTAGTAGCAATTCTATATAAGATGTTAACCATTTTAATTGTTATAACTAAATATTTAAATCTACATACAGCGGACGTTTTTATGTAGTTTGCTACAAAATGAATGAAAGTTTTCATTCGTGTAAAAACTTGTGTTTCTGGAGATCTTACTACCCCTAGATATTTCTTTTCGACTTGTCACCCATCTTTTTTTTCATAATTGGAAAAAAAGAACATCCCCTATAACCATTCTGAACTGGCACCTAGCGATACTTCAATGAATTTACTCAAATCACATCTAAATACTTACTGACGATAACGACCTACTTACCATGACGTAATAATATACTCGTAGTCACCAACTGCAGTGCATATCTATACTTATCCTTTTTAGGGTTCCGTAGTCAACTAGGAACCCTTATAGTTTCGCCATGTCCGTCCGACTGCGGCTTAGCTCTGTGATCAAGAGCTTGAAATCTTTCTAGTAATTTAAACCTAATCTATCGTGAAGGATTGGCAACTACGGAACCCTACACTGAGCGTGGTCCAACATGCTCTTGGCCGGTTCTTCACTTTGAAGTCACGGCGCATTATCTCTTCTCATCTATTACCTACCTAGACTAGAGCTAAGCATTCTGTGATTTCAGAGGCGTACGTTACGTGCTTTGCTTCATCTTAGTCCGCTTAGGTGAACCCCGGAAAAAATTGCCGTGGTGAACTGATTAGGTGAGCCACGGGTAGTGCCTGACCGCTGATAATCAGGTTCTGCTAACGTCACACTACTGGTGGTTTATGTATTGATTCTAAATAATATTGATACCACACAAAGAAGGCATTCGTTACAGTAACGGTTAGTTATCCCTTTTTATAACCTACACCCGGCGTTTTCCACTAGGCCATGTATTTCGGCCATAATTATGATGATTGATGATACTGGCAGCATAAAAATTTTGAATCCTGTAATTTTTTTCCCTCAAACACTTATAAAAGAGAGTGCTGGTCTAAAATGTTAAGTAAATAAAAAAATCGGCAAAATTAATGTTTTGTCAGCAAATGGTAATTTCGGTTAGGAATGTTTGGATAGACTTACTCACCTCATGATTTTACTGCTGACCAAACTAGCAATAATTTGCTGGCCTTTTCAATAATACGCTATAAAAGAAGAGCTAGACTAATTAAATTTATCCACGTTACCGATTTCCAGGAAACAATTGAGGAAGCTAAGGGATAAAATTGCCTACTGCCATTTTTTTTTCTTAATTACTCCGATGATTCAGTGACCCAAGTATTTTTCTCAACGGCTGCAAAATTGCCCAGTTCCTATGACTTTTTAAACCAGGGGTAAAACTTAAAGCTAGATCCCATTTTATATAATTTTACATACGCCATAAAGCATAACTGCAATTTTATTGTCTGTACTGAATAATTTTGCAAATGTCACTTGGCCAATTCTTACCCTTAGCCCTTCGATCAATATAGTTTTATGACTAGCGCAAATTCTGACTAACATTACGGTATAATAAAAATATTGACTTCATGATATTGACAGTCAATGGAGACTCGTACAGTCGCCATCAGATATATCGCACTATATAAGGCGTTCATAAATATCTGAACATGTACTGTAACGCCCAGTCAAGAGTCGTGTTCAGATATTTATGAACGCCTCATATGCTGCAATATTATCTGATGGCGACTGTACTAACTTCATCTTATCCTGAAAATCATCATTTTAGGAAAGGATCTCTAGTATTTTGGTATCCATGCCGAAACTATCAGGGAATATAGAAAAAAAAGAACCGACTTCAAAATAAACTGATAACACAAAAAATAAACTTGAATCCCCTTTTGAAGTCTGTGCCACATCACTCGATTATTACTTTGAAAACAGATGCTACGCATGAAGCCTTTATTACTATTTGGTTATACAGGATGATCAATCCAAATGGGTCAGTAGGGAGAAAACGAAAACTATAAGAAAAAGGGAAATTTGTCCTTAGGAACCATGGCTTCGATTTTAGATTTATTAAAAACTGCATTCAATTTTTTTTCGTTTATCTCATGCATAACCGGGAATCGAACCCGGTTAAAATTAAAAAAGAGGAGAAAAAAAAATAAAGATGTCAATCGATCCTATTTTTTATTGGCAACAAATTTCTGTATAAGAGTATATACATTTAGAGTGCTCTAAGAGTCAGAAATTGCTGTTAAAGCTGGAAACGCTCCATACAAACATGCGTGCTGTGTATGGAAAAATAACTTTTTCCATTTTGACCATGCTAATTTCCGTTTAGGTTCATAGTTGTCATACAATTATTGTTTTGTTGAATTATGAGGATATTGGAAACAATCTCATATTTGCTTTTGGATTAAAAAAAACGTAAAATGATCGGACTAGGTACCTTAAAGGAATGTCACTCTTTAACAGCGATTTCTGATTCTTAGAGCACTCTAAATGTATGTAGTCCCATACAGACATTTGATCTCAATAAAAAATAGGATCGATTGACATCTTAATTTTTTTGTTTTTTTCTCTACTTAATTTCGGCCGGGTTCGATTCCGGGTTATGCACGAGATATACGAAAAAAAATTGAATGCAGTTTTTAATAAATCTAAAATCGAAGCCATGGTTCCTAAGATCAGATTTCCCTATCTCTTATAGTTTTCGTTTTCTTCCTACTGACCCATTTGGATTGATCACCCGGTATACGAGTATTTTTGGTCGGTAAAGAAGTTTACGTGAGATTTGACACCGACTTCAAAAGCTGATTCAAAGGTAATCTGTACTGGTTATTTTTGGCTTTTCAAGTTATTTTGAAGTCGGTACTTTTTTTAGTTATGTTTGTTGCCTTATTAGTTTAGTGAATTAATAAAGTGGGAACATACTATAGAGGATCTATGATCATCCCCGGATCGGAAAGGTCTTGATCACATACATCTCATTTGAATTATCCTCTACCTCCTAACCGTCCATCATCAGCTCAGCATCAAGGGACGATGATTGAACTTTAGAAAATATATCAAAACCATTATTAGTACCTGTATCATTTGAAGGTTTCCCTCGATTTTCCTAGGATCCCATCATCAGATCCTGACTTGGCGAAATACTAAAAAGAATACAACTACCTAACAGTCTTCACCTTCCTATATTTAAAGAATTATCCCCTAACTCCTAACCATTAAGGAGTTGTACCTTCCAGCATCTATTCAGCATAAGAGATGATGACTACCAAACACAAATACCTGAATCCATCCATACAAATATCACAGAATACTTAATAGTATTACATACAGAATGGACACGCACACCCCCGCACCGAATTAAGCTACCTCACCCTGCAAGGGCACGGAGTTGGCCGGGAGTTGGCTACGTAGAAAATTTCGAAAGGGTTGTTTGTGTACCTACTGTGTATATGGTTATAGGTGGGCATTGACTCGTGAAATAGTGATGGTGTTGGCGATGGTAATGATGATGATGGTGGTGACTGGTGGTGATAATGATGATGATGGTGATGAATATGGTGGTGACTGGTGGTGGTAGTATTGACGATGATGATGATAATGAATATGGTGTTGACTGGTGGTGACGAAGGTGGTGTTGGTGATGATGATGATAATTATGGTGGTGACTGGTGGTGGTGGTGGTGACTGGTGGTGATGGTGATGATCACCATCACCTTTATCACCATCACCTTCATCACCACCACCACCATCACCACCACCACCTTCATCACCACCATCAGGATCACCACCACCACCACCACCACCACCACTACCACCATCATCATCACCACCACTACCGTTGTTGTGTGGTTGTGATAATTTTCTATCTCCATTATGTCATATTTATGTGCAACGAAGACACCAATTAGTTGTTGCAATGCGCACACATTAACACTGGCATTCAAGTTCAGTTTTTAGTAGGCAGTGTCCGCCCTGTGCTAATATTATAAATGCGAAAGTGTGTCTGTCCGTCTGTTACCTCTTCACGCTTAAACCGCTGAATCGATTTTGATGAAATTTGGCATGGAGATAGTTTAAGATCCGAGGAAGGACATAGGATAGTTTTAATCCTGGAAATTATGCCTAAAAAGATTGAAAAGTGAGTAAGTATTTCATGATGACATTGATGACCCTGAAATGTAATTATTAGACCAAAAGCACAATTGCTCTTACATTTGCTTAGGCGCTTTTAATAATCCCTTTTATTAATTAAGGTGATTAGGTGGATATCTATTGTGTTGTACGAGGTTGCTTCAATACTTCCAAGTTCCACGCGGACGTAGTCGCGGGCAAAAGCTAGTAACTGTATAAAATACATGAAAAACATTGCTAGTGCTCATGACATTTGAGGGTTGCCCTCGATTTCCCCAGGATACTATCATCAGATCCCGACATGGTGACAATGGGACCACCTCTTGGTTTACTCTGGGTTTACTCTTTCAAATAAAAAAAAATATTTGGGCCACAATTGGCCGAGATATCCACACATATACGTTATAAAAATATATAGGTATAAACATACAGTGAAACATAGAACCTCCTCCTCTTTTGGGAAGTCGGTTAACTTGACAAAATGCTGTAGTGGAGCGAGGTTCCTTCTTTCTTACTTCTCTTGGCGAGAGACGCTACCCCCGGCTCCGGCAAAATTATACTACATGGGGTACAGTAGCTTCAGGTGCAAAATTATTTTCACTGGAAAGGAACGGTTAGTCACCTCTGTCTTCTCGTTATTCCCGGGTTACTTCAGCAGAAAACCATCAGTGAAAGCGAAAAAACAGATCTCTTATACATGAGACTCTTATTGTTTTATTATTGCCTTTATATAGTTTTGTTTGCTGGGATGTCCAGCTGACTATATAGCGATATAATCACTAATTACATAATCAACTTTACTATTTATCTATTTCGGTTCAAAAGAGCAGGCAAACGAATAGTATATGTAGCCTTATAAAGAGGCTATCCTTGATATGATCCTTAGGTACCTACTGTGAAAGTGAAATATAAGAATAATAATATAATATAAAATAGATTTTTTCAATAAAAAAAGAAGAACTCTCCTGCTTCCTAAAAAAAATATTAGACATATTTTTTTTAGGAAGCAGGAGAGTTCTCAAATCTCAAAATTCTCAAGAGTTCGCGAATCTAAAAAAAAATCAACAATTGTAACGCCGACAGTGGGAACTTCTTCATTGGCGTCTTTTCATCGCTATTTATCACACATGGTGGACGGCCCAGCTTTTCGTATTTCACTTCTCCACTTCGCCCCGTCCTCGACATCATCTTCGGATAGAAGAGATAATGGGATAAAAACTCGCAGGTACCTAAAGAAAATAAAACATAATTATGATTTTTATAATTGTATACAGAAATCGGATGAGGGTGGCGCAAGACAAATCCCTATGGAGAACTTTGGGGTAGGCATTTGTCCAGCAGTAGACGTCTATCGGCTGATTATGATGATGATGATGATGATACCTTACCAAAAGGAAGTGTTAGGCTTACGATTGCCATTAACTTACTACAAGCTGCGCCCCCTTTACTTTGCGCCCGCTTACCCGCTCACCCCAGGGAAGCACTACTTTGGCAATCGCCGTAAGACTATTAAATTATAAAACCACTAGCACCTTGAAAATTCGCGCATAAGAAATAATGGGTTATAACTTTACTGATTCTTCGTAGTCGGGTATAACAGACAGACGAACAAACAGATTAACGTATGCACAGATGGAAGGATGGACAGGCAGACTGGCATACAGAGGGACGGACGGACGAACAGACTGGCGAATAGACGATAGACGAACCGACAGGATGGACGGGCAGCTGGGCGGACAGACACACAGACCGACAGACGGACGGAAGTACAGACAGACATCACAGAAAGTCGATAGTCGTACCCTTGTTTCTTACGCCCCTGCTGTCACTGTCTTCCACCGGCGGCAGACTATTCTCCTCAAATATTTTGCGATATGATTATGGCAATGATATTTGTTAGACCGGCAGACACACAGATACACAAGTTAACCTTATAATATCCCTCTTTTTTCGTCGGGGATTAAAATGTAAGGTAGACTATCAAATACGAGTCTGACGCGCGCATCTTGAGATTCGTGAGTTCCGTAGGTAGGTACAAACACTGAAAGCACTGCATATTACTGTAACGGAAAGATAAAAATTACTAAGCGACAAACTGAACTTTGCTGTGGCAATATTGATGTCTCCACACATCAACATAAGTCAGGGTTAGTTAACCAACTGCAAATAAGTTTGTAATCACTACAAATTTACGGTTTTCGTCTTTATTTACAGTCTGACCAAAAAGAGATAATCAAATTTAATATAAGATAAGATATACTTTTACACAATTAACTCATTATTCAATTCATAATTCGATAAGTTAGTGTACCTTGTCATATTGTCCAGTATGTAAGCATGTTGTATAAAATTTATACGTCATATTAGCGGTCAAATACTTACGTGCGACTTTTCTCCTTTATTTAGGACCATTTTCTGAAACCAAATTTGCATAAATAAAACCGATTCCAGGTGTTTTTTTCAATACGGAATCGTAAAAATTCTAAACATTGGCCTGGCTGATAAATATATTCATGTGTTCAATTTATTGTTAAAAGTATTACAACATCAGGTATTATCATAATACTACAGTAAATAACTCCTTGTGGTCACAGTACGCCCACTCGACAAGCCTTTTCTTAGAACTTAATAAATACAGAAATATTACGTACAAACCATACATGCATTCATACTTACATTACGTAGTCGAGTAAAAAGTATCTTACAACCATTTGTGGATGCCCAGCTATTATGTGATCTAAAAATGGTCTAAATCAGCCGAAACAGTCGTTTAGGCGTAAAGTAAGGCAACATACTTACATACATTACATAAGCACAGCTGTTAAGGAAATTAAAACTTTTTGGCTTTTATTGCAATGATAGTAAGTGTTAAAAAAAAACAGTCGAACATAGAACCTCCTCGTTTTTGGAAGTCGCTTAAAAAGGTAAGCGTTTCAGTTTCCTTGTGTTTTTTGAAGTCGGTTAAAAATAGTCGAAATCAGCCCAGCGTGTACATACATAGGGAACGTACCTACTTACAGAATTAGTTGGGTTAAAAGTGGACGTACTAATTATCACGTTTTCCCAAAAAATAACCGGCTTCAAGGAGAAGAAATTGTTCCACCAAGAACAACTGAACCAGTTAGTATTTAAACACTGACATGTCACAGATATGCCTATAATATTTGAGTGCCCTCGATTCCTCATGGATGGATGTAATAGTCATCTGAGATCTTTACACTAAATTTTATGGAACAAACTTGAAAATAACTTTCCTCCAACAAAAACTACCTATCTACACGCTTTACAAATTACGAAGTTCTGAGATAACGGACATAAAAATAAATAAACCGTTTTGAGATTGGGATTTGGGTTGTTGTCAATCAGGTTTATTTATTTTTATGTAGGTAAGTTCTTTTTTTATGTAATCTCATGGTTTTATGATTTGTATATTTACGCGTTTTAATTTATTTTAGTGTTGTTGTCATTGTCAATATTGTTTTTATGTGCACTAAAGTGTTTACATACATACGTAAAAAATCCTTTTTGAAGTCTGTTGATTATTGATAAACACCAAAATAGTCTTCGATGCGCTTCGATTCCTAATGGATCTAGTTATCAGAACTTCGCCACAATTGTATGGGACTGGCTTGAAGATGCCTACTATCAAACAAAAAATAATTTACGAAATCGAGAGTTTTAGGGTAAATAGCATTAAAACACCGGCCAACCGCACCAGCGCACCGAGGGTTCCGTAACACTTATCCCATCTTAACTGGCCGGTTAAGTTTGTACCTAGTATGTATGGCGCCACATACAAATGAGGTGCAATTAATGCAGCCGATCACGTTTATTGTATGGGAGCCTAATATACCTATTTTTTATTTTATTTTATTGTGTCTTTTTTCAGTATTTGTTGTTACAGCGGCAACAGAAATACATCATATGTGAAGATGTCAACTAAGTATCTAACTATCACGGTTCATGAGATACATCCTGGTGACAGACAGCCAGACGGACGGACGGGACGGACGGACAGATGGACGGACGGCCGAACCTACGGACGGACGGACCGACAGACGGATAGACAGACGAACGGACGGACGGACAGACAGACGGACAGACGGACGGACGGACAGACAGACCGACAGACGGATGGACAGACACGAACGGACGGACGGACAGACAGATGGATGGACAGACAGACAGACAGACGGACGGATGGACAGACAGACCGACAGACGGATGGACAGACACGAACGGACGGACTGACAGACGGACGGACAGACAGATGGATGGACAGACAGACAGACCGACAGACGGATGGACAGACGAACGGACGAACGGACAGACAGACGAACGGACGCACAGACAGACAGACAGACAGACGGACGGACGGACGGACAGATGGACGGACGGACATACGGATGGCCGACCCTACGGACGGACGGACCGACAGACGGATAGACAGACGAACGGACGGACGCACAGACAGACGGACAGACGGACGGACGGACAGACAGACAGACGGACGCATGGACGGATGAACAAAAAAGCGGACGGACGGACAGACAGACAGCGGAGTCTTAGTAACAGGGTCCCATCTTTTAGCCCTTTGGGTACGGAGCCCAAAAGACAACTGAACTTGAAGTACCTATTTCTGTTTAGCCCAATGGTTGGCTGGTAGAGAAGGCCATTTGGCTTGAAGTTCATAATTTATACTGACTATTGTTTTGGGCAATATGTTTAAATAAATAAAAATAAAAAGGAATTGAGAATTTCATTTTTGGAGTTAGCTAAAAATCTGAACGTACGAAGACATACATACATACCTACTTACGTAGTCGGATTTAAAAAGTAGGTATCCTACAACCTACAACTATAATTATTATTATGTGGATATCCAGCTCAACAACTACCAACCAGTCAACAGCAAATCGTTTAGGCGTTATGAAATACTTAACATTTTTTTTCATATCAGCGACCGTCATGTTATTTGTAGGTAAGTACCTACGCTTTAGGTACATATTTTCACAAAGATCTTCGATGTATAGGAATTTCAAGTAAAAAATAATTGGTTCCTCACAATCTACTATCAGGAACCAATAATGCTTTGCCTCATATTAGTATAAAGTTTACAATAGTAGCTGTAGGATTTTGCTATGAAATTGGAATTGCTCCGTTACGGTAGTAAAATGTATAAAATAATAAAGTTAGCAATTATAGGAGCGTAAACAAATGAAGGTCAATGACATCATGTTTTATGCGATAGATGTATGCATTGACATTTACGTCCTTTGTTCGACGACTGTCAAAGTCATTTGACAAAATTCGACAATAGAACATTCGAAAATTTCAGCATGACGTGTGATCGATCGATAATGCTAACAAAACATGCAGGACACTACATGATATTATTTTTAGTTAGGAATTTGAGTACGAATTGTATTTATAATGTCTTTACTGTACATACTGTACCTATAACCCATATTATTTGATATTATTACAACTCGACAATGTTGAATAATTATTTTAGATGGGTGGATACGAAATCCATATAGGCCATTTATTAGAACAGAATTATTTTAGTTCACTTAGGGTTAGTTTTTGTCTAGACAATCAGTAAATTACTCGAAATCATGAACGTGTCATGAAACACGGTTCTTAATAAATTTGTTAGGAACAAACAACAATTTCATACTTACCTTTTCTATAAAACAATAATCCGGCAGGTGCACAGATACCTAATTATTATTGTAAATTACGTTGCTCGACACAAACGTTTTCGAAAGAGAATCACGATATGAACCGTAAATAATAAACGAAACTATTAAATACAAATAGATATGACAACAAATAAAATATGACGGAATAAAAATATTACTTTCTTTATCGCGCGGGTGAAATGAATGACAATGGTATTACCTATACAGCCAGGCAAAATAAAACAATTAAAAATATTGTTAATTTAGTGTCAGGAATAAATTATTTGATAATATTTAAAACATCCAACACCTTTCTTGATATAAAACATCTCTTACACTAAATAACTACAGAAAATAATTGTAAAAGAATAGCGCCATGTATTATGTAAATAGGTAAGGTGCACTCGGCTAATTCCGAAAATCGGGCTATTCCGAAAATGACCATTATCTACTAAACGCGGCTACATTATTTGCTCTGGCTACACTCCCTATGAAGTTCAAGTATCTCCCTTGCCGCGTCAGTTAGCTTGAGACGCTAGCGACAAAACTACGCGCGTGGCGCATCAGATTAGTGAGCGAGTGAAAAATTCCCGCCTTTTTGACATTCGGAATTAGACGACCATCGCTAACTCTGTAATTTGGTGAGTAAATGAATTGACTGCTTTTGTGTTTAAGAGATTTTCGTTTTTTAGCCATTTTAAATAGAGTTAATCTATTGTAGCTTGTATTTTATTAAATTTTCAGATTTACCCGAAGTGGGGAATTCCGTGGCCGGAATTATCCGACCTTGTTTTTCAAAGTGACAGCCAGTGGTTCTCAAACAATCAAAATTAAGTTATTGACGCGATGTGTAAGTATAACCAGGCGGGGCGCACTCCGCGATTAACGTTTCCCGCTACAAGTACATGCCGGTCCCCAGACCAGTGTGGCATATTCAGTGGCTGCCACGCTCTGCCTCGGAACGCACGTACACGTACACGATACTAGCGCCCACGCTCTACCGATTTACGTCGCAAGTGAACGTGCCGCATTTGTCTTTTTATACTAGTAGTGAAATGAATAAAAAGATAGCTAAAAACATTTGCATCGTAGCGGGATGCAGGAATTTGCTCGAATTACCATATACCACTATTATATTTAACAGCCACCAATTTTAACCATTTGTAATGTGTCATGTACTTATAACTATATTATAGCGCGTTATTAACTTATTAATTTATTACTTATCGTCCTTTGTAAACGAAATCAGTATTTATTTTTATTACTCTATCGCTCCACCACGCCGTACTATCGCTATTTTTGTATTTGTAACGTTGCATTCTTTTAAATACGTATTGTATTGTTAAAAAAAAAAAAAAGATTTTGTATTGCAGTGGTTCGCAGCAATGCCAATAAAATGTGGCATGGTGGTGTATTCAATTTGTGTAAATTTAGAAATGTATCATTTTACAGTTAAATAGTGAAATAATATACCGGGTGATCAATCCAAATGAGTCAGTAGGGAGAAAACGAAAACTATAAGAGATAGGGAAATCTGTTCTTAGGAACCATGGCTTCGATTTTAGATTTATCAAAAACTGCATTCAATTTTTTTTCGTATATCTCATGCATAACCCGGAATCGAACCCGGTCAAAATTGAGTAGAGAAAATAATAATAATTAAGATGTCAATCGATCCTATTTTTTATTGAGAACAAATGTCTGTAGGGGTTTACATACATTTAGAGTGCTCTAAGAATCAGAAATTGCTGTTAAAGAGTGACATTCCTATAAGGTACGAACATTTGACTTTTTTTTTTATCGAAAAGCAAATATGAAATTGTTTCCAATATCCTCATAATTCAACAAAACAATTATTGTATGACAACTATAAACATAAACGGGAATTATTATGGTCAAAATGGAAAAAGTTATTTTTCCATACCTAGACAGCACGCATATTTTTATGTAGCGTTTTCAGCTTTAACAGCAATTTCTGACTCTTAGAGCACTCTAAATGTATGTACACTTATACAGATATTTGTTGCTAATAAAAAATAGGATCGATTGACATCTTTTTTTTTCTTTTTATCCTCTTCAATTTTAACCGCGTTCGATTCCCAGTTATGCATGAGATATACGAAAAAAAATTGAATGCAGTTTTTAATAAATCTAAAATCGACGCCATCATGGTTCCTAAGAGCAGATTTCCCAATCTCTTATAGTTTTCGTTTTCTCCCTACTGACCCATTATGATTGATCATCCTGTATATAATGTATAAATAATATAATTTGCTCTCTATATTGAATGCAACAAATAAATGGTCAATACATTATTATTTTATTTAATCGTTGATAACCCTCGCTAGCGTCGATGCGACAAGTGAGCCAATTCATTTTCACCGTTATTACACAACCCCAACGTTCCGTTTGGCTTGAAAGCCGTGAAAAGGGCTTGCAGGCTTCGTAGGTATCGCTACGGTCGGCCGTCTATAATAGTACATTACATCAGAGGCCGGGAAAATGAGGATTTCCGGCCAAGTAGGTATATACGGCCGAGCGAGCGTGCGAGCGAGGCCGGATAGTGATACGAGGCCGGGAATCCGTTTTCACGACGAGGCATGTATAGTGCTTTTCTCAAACATACAATGAAATAAAAAAATATACTTCAAAGAATAACACTTAATATTGTTTGTCCGATATTTTCCGAATTTGACCGAATTTTAAAAATCCGATTTCAGATTCTGACTCAGGAGCCCCAAAAACCCTCGGATACCGAATTTCAGCCTCCTAGGACCAATTTGAAATTTTCTCCATACAAATCGTTTTTTTTCGACATTTTCCGACTTTGACCGAATTTTCGGACAAGATTTCAGATTCATATTTTTGAGCCCCGAGAGCCCCCGAATCCGAATTTGACCGAATTTTAAAAATCCGATTTCAGATTCTGACTCAGGAGCCCCAAAAACCCCTGGATACCGAATTTCAGCCCCCTAGGACCAATTTGAAATTTTCTCCATACAAATCGTTTTTTTTTTTTCGATATTTTCCGAATTTGACCGAATTTTCGGACAAGATTTCAGATTCATATTTTTGAGCCCCGAGAGCCCCCC
This sequence comes from Apotomis capreana, assembly GCA_947623375.1. Classification (NCBI taxonomy): domain Eukaryota; kingdom Metazoa; phylum Arthropoda; class Insecta; order Lepidoptera; family Tortricidae; genus Apotomis; species Apotomis capreana. The sequence continues at coordinate 9,303,048 of OX392503.1, read as the reverse complement.
GATACCGAATTTGACTGAATTTAAAAAATCCGATTTCAGATTCTGACTCAGGAGCCCCAAAAACCCCCGGATACCGAATTTCAGCCTCCTAGGACCAATTTGAAATTTTCTCCATACAAATCGTTTTTTTTCGATATTTTCCGAATTTGACCGAATTTTCGGACAAGATTTCAGATTCATATTTTTGAGCCCCGAGAGCCCCCCGATACTGAGTTTTAGCCGCCTAGCACCAATTTGAAATTTTGAAAAAAAAAAGTCGCCATCTTGAATTTTTTTTTCCACAAGTGTCTAACAACCAACCTTTAAAAACAAAACCTGCTTTTTGTCAAACCAGCCAGCTGTGTGAATGACCTTGTTGTTGAAACAAAAAAAAAAGTTACTTTGCAGGCCTAGGCCTGAAAAGCAGTATGAAATCCCTTTACAGTCCTCTCGAGTTGTTGCGCCCAAAAACCGATACTTCCGAGCCTATTATAAGGAACGCAAAGACAATATTTCATTGCATGTTTGAGAAAAAACTTTTACCGCCGGCAAGCCCTTATTTTCCCGGCGTCTGCAGTAATGTACTATTTTTTATGCCAATCCAAAACTTATATGGGCCAAAAAAAAACCGGCTAGAAAAGCCACTAATCGAAGAAAAATTTTCACATATTTGTGTGAAAATGAAAACTATTATTTTTTAATCGCTATTTTTTTTCTCTCGTAGTAAATTCTGCTCCACATGTATGGAAAATGTTTTTTTCGGTATGTGGATTTTTATTAAGTACATTATCATTATTTTCACACATATTGTATGGGAATGTTTTCCTGGATTCATGGCGTTGCAAGCCGGATTTTTTTTGTCCTTTTTGCAGGTGTCTTTAGGTACCCTTAAAGACGAAAAATAAAAAAATAACAGGGTTCAAACCTAGGTGCCCTGAAAAAATAATAAAAAAATCAATAAAATGCAAAAAGATGGTCAAGATATGTAAACAGGGGGCTATACATCCAGACTTTAAGGGTTAAAGTTTGAGTACCACAGATTCCTGATCGGGTAATTCCGAAATAAAAGCTTGTCAAACACACGTATATGTACTTCTATAAGCCTAATCGAGTAAAAAGAGCAGGGAGGGTAATTCCAATCAAAAAAGGAATATGTCCCTTATGCAAGAAGCGCATAAAACTCATTTTCAAGTGTATTCGGATTTACCCGAACCAATTCGGAATTGCCCGTTGGCAACGAAAAAAAAAACTAGATTTGAAATGCTTGTATTTTAAAAAACTTACATTACTTATGAAAAATTCTGTAATCGATTGTTAGGCTATATCATCTAGTAAGTAAGTTATTCACTATTTCCGTCTTAAAACCTTGCCATACTGACTGGTTCATGGAGACACTTACACCTTACCAACTAGTGCAAAAAGCATTCGGAATTACCCGAGTGCACCTTATGTAATTATTGTGGTTTCGAAGAGGTCCAATAGATGGCGGTGAAATAGAGACAATGTTTTTCATAGTAAATGCGTGTTTTTTAAATGCTTAAAATAATTTATTTTTTGGCTTTTTGTGTCTTCAAATGTAACTTTGCGATAAAAACGCATATCAAATTATAATATAAAACATATTTCAACCGAAATCGAAGCTTTTAAACTGGAAACTTAAGGGGGCTTTCGTAGTATGGGAATCTGACCGACTCGAATGACCTTAAACTTATTTTTATTATTTTAGACCCAACTTTTTTGTGGCAAAAACATATTTATAGAGTTTGTATACCATACATTTGTGATGCACTCCAATATTTGTTCCTGGGTCATGACTACTACCTATGTGTTAGCCACCTTCATACCAAAATTTATCAAAATTGGTCCAGCCATTCGACCGTAAAGAAGTAACAAACAAACAAACACACTCACAAGCTTTCGCCTTTATAATATTATAGTGCCTTTCGCTCAATAAATGCAGCCATCACAGACCTGTTTCTGTAAAAAAATCCAAGGCTAAGTTCGAATCTGACTCGCGCACCGAGGGTTCCGTACAAACACTTCTCTATCGAGTGCATCACACATCTTAACTGGCCGGTTAAGTTTGCACCTAGGATGTATGGAGCCGCAAATGAGGTGCAAAGTTAACGCAACCGATCACGTTTGTTGTATGGGAGCCCCCTTAAATATTTATTTCATTCTGTTTTTAGTATTTATTATAGCGGCAACAGAAATACATCATCTGTGAAAATTTCAACTGTCTTACTATCTCGGTTTATGAGACGCGGCCTGGTGACTGACGGACGCACAGCGGAGTCTTAGCAATAGGGTCCCTTTTTTATCCTTTGGGTACGGAACCCTACAAAAGTAACCTATAGAGTCTGGTTAGCGAAATAATACTTGAATGTTTGGCGGGACATTTAAAAAATCTTGGGTTATCTCGCTTCGTGTAGTGGGAATTATAGTTTTGATGCTAGAAAATATTTTAAATATTCTGTTCACACGTAAGTTACCCAAGGAAATGAGTTAAATAAGTCAAACTAAGACCAAACAGCCCAAGATTTTTAAATTTCCCGCCAAACATTTGAGTAATATTTCGTTAGCCAGACTATAGTGAACTAGCTGTGCCCCGCGGTGTTACTCGCTCATCCCACGGGAACTTTACTTTAATTGTTTATTTAAAAAGGTGATATCTGAGTCGCCTAACTCTTTTTTATTTGTGGCTGGCGATTTTAATCTCCCGCATATTATATGGAATCTTAATACTACTCCCGTATTTGAACGGCGTGGACCAGTAGAAGTTCAGAATGCAGCCTTTAGACTCGTTGAAACATTCTTTCTTGCAAACTTAGAGCAATTCAACTACTCAAAAAATGAAAGTAATAACACACTAGATTTAATATTCTCTAACTTCGCTGTTGATGTATCCAACTCAAACTTCCCGCTCGTTAAGGAAGACACGCATCACCCACCACTTGAAATTAATATTTGTGATATTTTCTCTGCTCCAATGAAGGAAGTTCCCCGCCCGATGTTTAGATTTCGTAAGGGCGATTATCATGCTATAAACGGTCATCTTAATAACATAGATTGGAATTTGTGTTTTGCTGGAGAGTCGATGGACACAGCACTCACTAAATTTTATAATATTCTTAATGAAATAATTACCAAATATGTTCCCTTAGACACGCGTACTCACAAAGGTAAATACCCGACATGGTTCAGTTCGAGTTTGATTAAAATAATTAAGGAAAAAGACAAAATGCATTCAAGGTGGAAAAGATACGGGAACCCACTGGACTACGATGATTTTTCTTTATTGCGTAAACGCCAGAAACGTGTTCAGGAAAAATGCTGGGAGGACTATTTACAAATTGTTCGGGAGGGAATTAAAAGAAACCCTAAACAGCTATGGTCGTTCGTCAAAGCTCGTCGAGGCGGGTCTGCTTACCCTAAGTTTTTTGAGTACCATGATCGGGTGCTGGATGATAATAGAGAAATTTGTGAGGGCTTTAGTAATTTTTTTTCTTCAGTTTTTAGTAAGCCTCTCATCGCTTATCCTGATTTGCCGTTAGCACCGCCTTTTTGTGATAGTAACGAAATAGTTTCATCGATAAGTATATCATCCGACGAGGTTGTTAAGTTGTTGCTAAGGTTGGATGCTAATGGTGGCGCTGGTAGCGATGGAATCCCTCCATTTTTTATTAAGAGCTGTGCTCCAAGTTTAGGACTTCCTCTCTCGATGCTTTTTAATAAATCGTTACTCGAAGGGTTATTTCCTGATAAATGGAAACAAGCATTGATCGTACCTATTTATAAGAAGGGTCCCAAGACTAAAATAATAAATTATCGTCCCATATCTATATTAAACCAGTTTGCTAAGACATTTGAGAAGATAATTTTAAGTAATATCTATGAGGTATTAAATAAAGCCATTCCGCCTCAGCAACATGGTTTTTTAAGAGGTCGGTCGACCGTGTCTAATCTTGTAGAGTTTACAAATCATGTTCTCCGTGGGATGGATAAGAGGAAGCAGATTGACGTGATTTACACTGATTTTGAGAAGGCGTTTGATCGTGTAGACCACGTCATCCTGCTTCGCAAGCTTTACTGGTTGGGTATTCGTGGCGATGTCTTCAGGTGGGTTTCCTCATACGTCTGCAACCGCCGGCAAGCGGTTGTACTAGGAGGTTGCAGATCAGACTTTGTAGACGTTCCCTCAGGTGTCCCCCATGGATCGCACTTAGGTCCTTTGCTCTATAATGCATATCTATATGATATATATAACGTTTTTAAATTTTCAAAGTTTCTTATGTATGCCGACGACAAAAAAAAATTTGCAAGCATTCGCAGCATTAATGATTGCAATGAGTTGCAAAGTGATTTGGACCGCCTGTCTGATTATTATTATACTAATCGCATTAATGTAAATGTAAAAAAATGTGGCCAGATCTCTTTCACGCGAAGTCCCTACCCTTTGTTGTATCAGTACCAAATCGGAGGTGAGGCTATTGAGCGCGTAAGTTCAATACGGGACCTAGGTGTAACTCTCGATGCGAAACTAACATATGACTTACACATTGATGACATAGTAAACCGTGCGAACAAGAACCTGGGCTTTGTGTATCGTGTTTGTGGAGAGTTTAAGGATGCCGCATGTATTAAAGTAGTTTATCATGCATATATGTTAGAAGCATCCTTGAATACGCAAGCTGTGTCTGGTCGCCTCAGTATACGATTTACAAGGAGAAAATTGAGAAAATTCAGTATCGCTTTCTGCGTCACCTTAATTTTCGATCCAAGAAATGGGATACCAGCTATTTTTCTATGTGTTGTCGCCACCACCTCCTGAGCCTTGAGAATCGGCGTCTCATGCTTGACACGTGTGTTTTATACGACATTCTCTCTGGCCGCATCGATAGCTCTGCGCTGCTTGCAGAGATTAATTTCTCTGTGCCAAAAATAAGAACCCGTCACGCCAATCGTGCCCTGTTTAGCCTTCCAACAGTCAACACCAATTATGCACAGAATTCCCCATTAATTCGGTTCCTTAGACAATATAATAAACTGTTTAGCAGTATTGACTTATTTGACTGTACCAAATCGACATTGAAGAAGCGTATTCATTCTTTAATGTTAAGCTCAGATAATAGTTAATTCAATATCCCTTTCCATTTCCACACACACACTCACACACACACACACACACACACACACACACACACACACACACACACACACACACACACACACACACACACACACACACACACACATGCGCACTAACCTGATCGAGCATACCATGTTTGTTTAATTTTTCTTGTAACTAGTTCTGCTTACTGTATTTTTGTGGACATCTTTTATTGGCTTTTGTTGTTGTACTATATTGTTAATTATTACAAGTTGTATTGCTGTTGATGCCCCAAATAAATAAAATAAAATAAAAAATAAAAATAAAACACTAAATTTATTCGGGATGAAAAGTATCCTATGTCCTTTCCTGGGTCTCAAACTATCTCCATACCAAATTTCATCTAAGTCGGTTCAGCGGTTTAAGCGTGAAGAGGTAACAGACAGACAGACAGACAGACACACTTTCGCATTTATAATATTAGTATGGGGGTGAATCAACTTTTAAGTGCACCTTGTTGCTGTGGTTACGCAAAATTTGTCCCTCGGACAACCTAAGCATTTTTCTATGAAACAGTATGAAGATGTCACTTGGACAACGGGGACAGAGTAAACAACACAAAAAAGTTGATTCACCCATGGATATGTTGGTGACAGATAATAAAAGCGCTGGAGGTGGGCGGCGCGGGCGGCCGGCTCGCCGGCGCGTGGTCGCAGCTGGTGGTGTCCGGGCTCGCGCAGCGCGCCCGGCTGGTCGAGCGGCTGCTGGACGCCATGGTCAACTGCTACCAGTACCAAGGTATGCCTGCTAACCCACCGCCAAACAGCAATGTTCGCATTGTTGTGTTCCGGTGTGGGGGTAAGATAGCCGGTGAAATTACTAGCATAGAGGCATTCTATCTGCGTCCTCCGGGTAGGCAAGCACTTGTGACTCCTCTGGTGTTGCAGGTGTTTATGGGCGACGGTAATCGCTTTCCATCAGGCGATACGTTTGCTCGTTTGCCCCCTACGACATAAAAAAAAAAAAAAAAAAAAGTAGTTGCAGTAGTACACAACTGATGTGGCTTACCGATTTACCTGCGCGGAAGACGTTTTTCGAAACGCGGGAAAAGTTATTGACCAATCGGCGCGTTCCACGTAGCGTGCGTGTTTGACGTTTGTCAAATTGGTTGTTAGCTGTTGCCATGTGAGAACGCACCACGCGGTATTTAGTCAGCCGCCATATCTCTGACAGTGTGCAATCTATACCTTGCATGACTGAGACCTTATATCAACGAGAAATACGTTTCATTTTAAGTTTTAATTATAACTTCGGCCATCAACGGATTAGTTTGTCTTTGTCTGCGCAAACGAATATTCACGACGCGCCTTATAATGAGTGTAGTACTGTGCCTGCATTCTGCATTAGGAAGGTGCTACAAATTCGGTCTTAGCGGCGAGCGGCGCGGCGCGCGCTACGTGTCTCACTCACTCATATGCCGCAGCCGGCCGCCGCGCTCGGATCTCTCGCTCAACTGCTCGCCGCGCCGCTGATCGCGCAAAGTCGTGGCATCCGTTACAGTAGCCGGCAAACTTTTAGAGCATGACCTTGACTGCGCAATAGCCGATTTACCTACAAATGTACATGCGGAGATCCGCCATTTTTGTTCTAAAAGTTTGTCGGCAACTGTACCAATATAATTTATATCGAAGAAATATATAGACAATGTGAAATAAAAGAGGAATGTTTAACTGGTCACTGATTCAATGTAACGTACAGAACGCCCAAAAAACATTTTCTCAAACATGCAATGAAATGTCGTAATAACGTGCTACGAGCCTACGAATCGGGCGGAACAACTCGAGAGAACTGTAAAAGAATTTCATATACAATTGAAGGCCTAGGCCGGGAAGTAATTTTTTTTAAACATGGCGTCTGTGTTCATGAACGGGTTAAACAGCTGAATTATATAGCTTATTGCCGGCCTCGTATCACCATCCGGCTTCCCTACGGTCGGCCGTCTATACCGACTCAACCGGCAAGCCCATCTTTCCCGGCGTCTGCAGTAATGCACTATTGTGTGGTGGAGAAAACTAATGCATTTTTTTTTATATTTTAGAAGAGGACGTGAAAGGCCAGATGCGAGCGGCGGCGGCCGACGTCATCAAGTTCGGGAAGCTGGCCGAGGAACAGCGGCAGGAGAAGGATGTGCGATCGCCGATGCAGCAGTGAGTACAGGAACAGCTTATAAATAAGTTATCCTCACACAAACCCCGCACCACAGTAAGCTTAGGCTTTTGCTATGGGCACCAGACGACGATATACTTACCTACTTATGTATATACATAGATAAATAAATACTTAGAGATAAATACATAGAAAACATCCGTGACCCAGAAACAGATGTTCCAGTTCATCACACAAATATTTGCCCTTGCCGGGATTTGATCCCGTTAGCTCAAATAGGCTGTATCACCACTGCGCTAACCGAGTCGTCAAAACGGTTACATGTATACAAGTTACCGAGCAGCACCATATCATAGTTATAGGGACCATTTCCTACTATATTATGTCCGTGTGCCTGCTCATAACTATAACTCGTCTATTTCTACTACTCACAACCTCATTTTGAAAGCCGCGCAGCGTACGGGTTTTCAGTGGGTATTATTATAGCTATTCCGTAGTCGTACTCGCGCGTATTTATAGCGAGAATCGTAAGCAGCTCAGTGCTCGGTCTAAGCTAGTATCACACCTGATTTACTACTTAACACTTTCGACACCAGCAACCCGGTAGCCGGGCGCTCTGCTCGTAGTAAGTTTTCGCTACATACGGTTTTTTCCATGTTATCGGTTACGAGCGTAGCCCGTAGCGCTACGCGGTAGTGAATGCGTTAACGGTCGGTTAGGTTAGTTCTGTTCTAATCACAGACAACCCCCACTAGACGGAGCATGTAAGGCGACCCGCGCGCACCAACGATATGGTACGGCAGAACATTAAAGTATGAACACGGCGGCCACCGTTTAGTTGCGTCCTTGTTTATGATCCATGCGTACGTCAACGAAAAAAGAAATTAAATAAATAACATGGTAAATTGTAGTGCTAAGTTGTGTAGAGAGACCTCATAAACATGGACGCAACTAAACGGTGGCCGCCGTGTTGGTACTTTAATGTTTTGCCGTACCATATCGTTGGTGCGCACGGGTCGCCTTCCATGTCCCTTACATGCTCCGTCTAGTGGGGGTTGTCTGTGTTCTGTTCTAATCTACCCCGAATGTGACAGGTTATCGGCCACGGCGCTCAGCAACGTGATAGAGATGTGCTCGGACGCGGCGGACCGGGCGGACGCGCTGTGGGACGCGGTGGCGGACGCGCTGGCGCGGCTGCGGCGCGAGCAGGCGGCCGGCGTGCCCGCGCGCCCCGCCGCGCTCGCCGCCGCCGCCAACAGGGCCGCCACACTGGGGCAGCCGGCCGTGGCTGCGGTGAGTTATCTTATTCTACTTATTTTCCGCGTCCACACAAAGCCAGCCGCGCCGCGAGGCAAATGCCGCGCGCGGCGGCGCGGGGTGTGTGGACGCGTCTCGACTCGACGTCGCGACTGAGCCGCGCGCTGTCCGTTTTTGTCCGTGCTCACAGGTGACTCGGTCGTTTGCCGCGCGCAATGTGGACGTACACGTTTTTACTTCGGTCAAATTTGTGACATTGACAATTGTAGTAGGTACTTGCTTCAACCAGAACCGATAATTCAATAATTTCATCGTCATCAATTAGCTTTTTCTGGAAAATCTTTTGTAGCTACATAGCAGCAAATCAAAAGTCAACAGCTGATTGCATGTGGCAGCACCATATTGTTTTATCTGTCAAATAGGCGAATGGCTCGGGATGGCCGCGCGTGGCATTCGGTTCGGTGACTTCCTCGCGAGGCGGCTCGATCTGTGTGGACCCGACTACTTTCTGATGTCGTTAAATGTCAGCATATCATCTTCGTCAGCCATGAGCCCCAGCAACACGTTAGAGGAAATAAAGGAGTATTTTAACACAAAACTAAACGAGGCTACTAAGAAAATCTCTAACGACGTCAGAAATAAAATTGCCGCGGAAACAAAGACACTTACCGAGGCTATGGAGGAGTTGAAGGCCAGCGTCGACTTTGTGTGCTCGCAATACGACGACCTGAGTAAGCGCTTTAACGAAAAAATTGAGCTGATCGACGAACTCAAGAACGAAAATGCTTGTCTCCGGGCCGAACTCAACGAGGTAAACGCTCGGCTTATCGACATTGAGCAGCGATCCCGGGAGTGTAACATCGAGGTGCAATGCGTCCCTGAAACCAAGAACGAGAATATTCTCGCGACCATCAAGGCACTCTCCGCTGCCGTGGGAAACCAGCTGACTGACGTCGATATTCACGACTTTCATAGAATACCTAAACAAAACCAGGAATCAGACAGGCCCAAGTCTATTGTGGTGAAACTAGCGAGTCCTAGAATCCGCGATACATTGCTGGCAGCCGTCAGAACGTTCAATAAAGCGAACAAGGACAACAAATTGAATTCGCACCATCTTGGTCTCGCCGGGGAGAAGCGGTCTGTGTTCGTGGTTGAGCACCTGTCACTCGCCAAGAAGAAGCTGCACGCGGCCGCGCGCGCCGCCGCCAAGGAGAAGGGGTACGAGTTCGTGTGGGTGCGCCACGGCCGCATCTTCATGCGCAAGGGTCCTAAGTCGGCGATAGTGCATGTGCGCAGCGAGGACACCTTACATAACCTTCCGTCGACGTCGACTTCGTCGAGTTAATAGATTTATTTCATCGCAATTGTTTTTTCTATATATTATCAAAATGTACGAGGCCTTAGGACGAAAACCGAGGAATTTATATTGAATGTTTTATCTTTCGAATACGATGCAATCATTCTTACGGAGACATGGTTGAATATTACGGTTTTCGATCATGAAATTATAGATCAGAGGTATAATGTATTCAGAAGACACCGCAATAGCACTTCATCGCATGACACGAAATCGGACGGTGGTGGTGTGTGTATTGCCGTGTTAAAAAAATATGAAGTTTTACGTAAAATGGGCTGGGAGTCAACTTGTGAAGATTTGTGGGTTACTTTTCAACTAGGTAAGAGCGCGAAGTCTACTAAAATTAATATTTGTGCCGTATATGTTCCCCCTCCGGTAAGCATAGATTATTTCGAAATTTTTCTTTCAAATTTCAGCAAGGTAATGAGTAATTGTGTTTCGTCGAAATCTTTAACATTACTTGTGGGTGACTTTAATTTACCTAATATTGTTTGGACTCATGATATAGTAGCAGGGACGTGCACTCCGACAAATCTTACCAGTACCATTGAAAACATGCTACTAGATGAAATGCTATTTAATAACCTTACTCAAATTAACCATTTTGCCAATCACAACGATCGTATCCTAGACCTAGTCATCCAATCCTAGCCGATTTCGGCCCCGGCGACTGGACACACTAGCTAGTCAGAGCGTCCTTCGTGTGCTCTAAGGTGACTGACATAGCCGATTTTTGCTGCAAATGTACGGCCACAAATGCTGCAAGTCAGCACCCCTCCGACGAAATTATAACTGATGACCACAGGTGGCCGGGTCTTCAACTCGTCGCGCTTAGCGTCTTAATGTCTAACTGTCCCAAACATATAACAATTTCACAAGCTCTATCACCTCTTATTAAAATTGACCCGCACCACCCACCACTTGAAGTCTGTATTCGTTTAAATAGAGACGATAAATCATTAGTACCGAATCGGTCTCCTGTGTTAGACTATTCCAAGTGCAACTACGAAGCCGTGAACCAAGAATTATCACGTTTAGACTGGGCCGATGTCTGGCACAACTTGACAGATATTAATATGAAGGTACAGGTTTTCTACACGTCTCTATCTGCAATTTTAAGTTATCATACACCACTCCGGACACCACGCAGTGACAGATACCCAATTTGGTACAGTACTCCTTTAATAAAATGTCTGAAGGAAAAGAATAAGTATCACAAGAGATTTAAAAAATACGGCAATCCGCTTGATAAATTAACCTTTGATTGCTTGAGAACCCGTTGTGATGTATTGTTAAAAGAGTGTCTCTGTACATTTAAGGAAAATGCTTCAAAATCCCTACGCGTGAACCCTAAATACATATGGTCGTACGTAAATTGACTTTAGTCTAATAGTTACCCTATACCGAACCAAATGTCCTTGGGCTCTGCAGTAGTGGAAGGCGGCCAAGATATCTGTAACTTATTCTCCCAGCATTTTCAATCCGTCTACTCCACCGTTAAGTTGACGCCTAGACATGACAGCATTCCTAATTCACCAGCAGAAGGAAATCAGTGGTCATTTGGCTGCTGCACGCTCACTGAAGATGAAGTGTATAAGGCTCTAACACAATTAGATAGCACAAAAGGAGCCGGAATGGATGGTATACCACCTATCGTATTAAAAGAATGCGCAAATTTTTTGGCAAAACCTTTAACACTCTTATTTAACGAGTCTTTAGAGGTAGGCGTTTTTCCTTCTCAGTGGCAAGTTGCTAGAATAACACCTATCCATAAAAAAGGTGAAGTAGCGGAAATCTCTAACTATCGGCCAGTATCAATTCTACCAGCTGCAGGTAAGGTTTTTGAATCAATTGTCCAAAAGAAAATATACTGGCATGTTAGGGAGCAACTTCATCCAGCACAACACGGATTTCTGCCTCGCAAGTCAACAACGAGCAACCTAGTGGGCTATGTTAACGATATCGCTGAAATATTAGACAAGTCAGGTGAGGTGCATGCAATTTATACCGACTTCAGCAAGGCCTTCGACCTAATCGATCATGACATCCTCATCAAAAAAATTGAGCACATGGGCATACACGGTTCTTTACTTCGGTGGTGTGAGTCATATCTGCGGAATCGAACTCAATTGGTTGCTTTACGTGGTTTCAAGTCTGAAGCATTAGACGTCCCCTCAGGTGTCCCACAGGGATCGCATATCGGGCCACTATTTTTCTTGATTTATATAGACGATCTGGCCAAAATAATATCGAGTAACTTTAAGATGTACGCCGATGACTTAAAGTTGTACCAAATAATAAATTCGAACGCTGATAGAAGTCTCTTGCAAGAAGATATCGATAAAGTGTCAAATTGGTGCAACCAAAACAATATGGTCTTAAATAGCTCGAAATGTTACCACATAAAGTTCACTCGAAAAAGGCATCCAGAGCCTACCACATATAAACTCGAAGGAATCCCACTGGCTGAAGTCACTAGCATACGTGACCTTGGAGTCACAATTGATGGTGCTCTCAGCTTTCGAGAACATATAGACGCAGTTGTTAAAAAAGCATCACAACTCTCCGGATTTGTGACTAGACAGACTAAATCTTTCAAAGACCCGAAAGTCGTGATACCAGTATACAATTGCTTAGTTAGGAGTATCCTTGAATATTGTTCAGTAGTGTGGAGTCCTGGCTATCAGGTACATTCCGATCGCATCGAACGTATACAACGACGATTTCTATATCATCTAGCCTTTGTTCAGAGGAAATGTAAAATGTTGTCATCATATGAAGCCAGACTTGAAAACTATAAAATGGAATCACTGTCAAGGAGACGTAAAATCTGTGACGTCATGTTCCTTTACAAAATATTACACGGTCTAGTCGACAGCCCAGAGTTTCTCGAGAACATTAAGATGGTTGTCCCTCGCGCAGGCAGTCGTCTGTGCAACAGAAAAGCTTTCTCCCTACCGCAATGTCGAACCAATATAGGCAAACATTCGCCTCTGTATAGGATGATTTCATCGTATAGTAGTATTAAGCACATAGATATATTTTCATGTTCTACAGCCTCATTTAAAAGTAAGCTTAAACTTAGTTTATTATAGTTTTTCTTTTAAGGACTTTTGTTTTTTTTTTTTTTTTTATGTGATAGGCAGCGAACGAATAAAACATAGAACACGAGCTTCATACAAAGTTACAATCAAAAACCGGCCCAATAGTCGAAATGCGCATGCTCACCGGTGTACCAATCACAGCCACTCAAATGTTTTCAATTACGCATAACAAATAAATGTGATTCGTCAATTTCCGAATGGCCAGCTGTGATTCGACAAAACGCATGACATTTGTCTATGGTAATATGGCGGTGACAGTGAAAACTCATAATTGGTGAATCGTTAATGCAATAAAAAACCATTTTTGTTTACTTCATTATAAATCTTGAATGTTAAGGTTTTGCTTACATACAAATATATAAATAAAATTACATCTTTTAAGGAATCCTTGTTCGTTCCTTGTTGTTACTAATACTTTGAATGATTATTATTAATGCGTGCTGTATATATTATTATTTCTCCTTATTTGTAATATTTAATATTTTACATGTAAGGTCGATACAATCTTTGTAGAGAAAAAATATCAAACATAATTACAATTAGGAAATTATACGTTTTCCTGCCGGACTGACGGAAAACGCATAGCCTTTTAGGGACGGTCTCATACAAGCACAATATTTCCAGGTGCTTGGATTGGCATCATGTATTCTTAACAGGCTTTATTGGAAATTAATACGTTACTCGATTCTGAAACAGATTTGTGTAACTCATTAAGAAATACAAATGAGGTGCAAAGTTAACGCAACCGATTACGTTTGTTGTATGGGATTAAATATTTATTTTTATTCTATTTTTAGCAGCCAACGAATAAAACAACCTGTGTATTATTGAAATTGTACTTTGAACAGTAATGCGGCAATAAAATGAATTTACCCACTAAAAAATACCATAACAAATCCCTGGGCTTGCCTTCTCCTGCAAGCCTAGGCACGCCACTGATTGCATTACTTTAGTCAAACATCGCATATAAATTAGTCATATGGCATAACACCATCCCTATACAAAATCTGTTCCGTAAAATAAATTAAATTAATATGTGTACGGCTTTATTTACGTATAAAAACTGATACCATCTTTTTTTGTGTTCTCGTGAGTGATTATAATTCACCATTTCACTGAACATTATGGCATATTTTGTTACTTTGAGACTTCATACATTTCATGTAATGCAACTGTTCGGCTGCGTCGCCATTTGCAAACTAGACAACCGTTTGACACAAAATTTACGCCCCGCCTTAACTGACACAAAATCCGTGGGGCCATTTTCCGACGCTAGTTAGGCTTCTATGTTTTATTCGTTCGCTGGTGATAGGGGGCAAACGAGCAAACGTATCGCCTGATGGAAAGCGATTACCGTCGCCCATAAACACCTGCAACACCAGAGGAGTCACAAGTGCTTGCCTACCCGGAGGACGAAGATAGAATAGTATTTGTACCTATAGTTTTTAAATTCAAACTTAATTTCTTTTCTTTTCTTTCTTTATTGGCACACTAAACAGATTACATTCATTTCAAAAAATAAAGATACAAAGGACAGGCATTGCAGATAAATGTCATCCAAAATAAGCATGCACATCATGATTTTAACAATATATGTACATTGAAAAAATATCCTAAAATAAAAATTATTATAAATCTAATATTACTATAATGGCTCAACTGTTTAATTTAACATTCTATTTAAATATTTTATACATATTGAGCATTTTGAATTAGAATAACAAAACAATCAAAAATGTGTAAACAGAGATGGCGTTTAACGCGAGAGCAATTCTACAATCTGCCTCCTGAATACCAAAAATCGTGGATTGAAAATGTCGATGTTATTATTTTTTGACACTAGGTCGTTGTACTGACGGCACATTCTTACGATAGGATTGTAATAATAATTTAATAGTGTATTTAGTATTGTTTAAAGCACTCTTGAACTGTTTTCTTTATTTAAGCATGCTGTGTCTACTATTTTAGGGTGTACAAAAATGTAACCGATACATCATAAATTATGTTATGATAATTTTGTATTATCCAATTTGTGGACCATAAATAAAAAAAAAAAAAAAAAAAAAATATCATCCAAGAGTTGCTATAACATAAGCGGCATTTATTGTCAGTTCGGTCAAAAAAACTATTGCCGACTAAAGCGACATAATGCCGAATAAAGCCGGCCCGCAACCCTAACCCTAATGTAAATTATGCCCGGGCTACACGAGGCTAGTTTTTCAAGCTAGTTTTTTACCAAACTGTCCTGGCTTGCTGACCTAGCTTGGAGCATGCTAGTTCTGTTTACATGAGGCTAGATTTTTTTAAGCTAGTACTTACTGGAGTGCTGAGGTGACCACTCGTCCAAAATGAACTGCATACGGAAAAAAAACACTATTCGACTAAAACAGTTACTTAGAAAACTGTGCCAATTCGCACTAGACGAACTAGAAGATGAACTAAAAAAACGGGTGTGGACAAGACCGTGAATTTTAAGAAGAGATAAACGTGGATCTTGCTTTACTTTTGGAAGAATTTCGCAATGAAGATTTGGGAGAGTATAAGAGTATTTTGCGAATGACGCCTGATTTAATTGATATTTAAAATCTCAAAAACTCGTCGCGGTAGAAAAACAAACCAAAGGTGTGGTCCCTGTTTACTAGCCAACTGCAAACTAGCTTCGCTGGGCACATGAGGCTAGTAAACAAGCCGGGATAGTAAAATCAGTGGTGGGGGGACGCTACTAGCCTGAAAATAGAACTCCGTCCTATTAAAAACTGTCCTGGCTTGTAAACTAGCTTACTAGCTTACAAATGAAGATAGTTTTATCCACACGAAGCCAGAAGTACTAGCTTGCTAGCTTACTGACACTAGCTTGCTATCCTAGCCTGAAAAACTAGCCTCGTGTAGCCCGGGCATTACGTATTTTAAAAATCTTCACATTTAATTTCTTTGCGGATTAAACGTATAGATTATCGACATAGACTTACGACAATCAGCTGTTACAGCTGACATAAGGAATTAGACGGTTCTATGTGATTTCAACTTTCGACACAATTATTTAAGTTGACTCGTAATGTGTCCAAATATTAACCAGTTTAACGTATTAACTATAGACGGCGGTGATGTACCTCGCCGAGTGCGGCTTCGAGGAGGCGGCGACAGCCTCCGTGGACGTGCTCACCGTCATGCTGAACAGGACGAGGGACGAGGTGGTGGAACTGCTCCAACAACCGAGGGACACACTACTAGCACTGCATCCGTCCGCTGTGGTTACCGCTGAGGCTTACCATCTGTGAGTATGTTGTGTGTCTGTACTGATTGGAGACGTCCGTGGACGTGCTCACCGTCATGCTGAACAGGACGAGGGACGAGGTGGTGGAACTGCTCCAACAACCGAGGGACACACTACTAGCGCTGCATCCGTCCGCTGTGGTTACCGCTGAAGCTTACCATCTGTGAGTATGTTGTGTGTCTGTACTGATTGGAGACGTCCGTGGACGTGCTCACCGTCATGCTGAACAGGACGAGGAACGAGGTGGTGGAACTGCTCCAACAACCGAGGGACACACTACTAGCACTGCATCCGTCCGCTGTGGTTACCGCTGAGGCTTACCATCTGTGAGTATGTTGTGTGTCTGTACTGATTGGAGACGTCCGTGGACGTGCTCACCGTCATGCTGAACAGGACGAGGGACGAGGTGGTGGAACTGCTCCAACAACCGAGGGACACACTACTTGCACTGCATCCGTCCGCTGTAGTTACCGCTGAAGCTTACCATCTGTGAGTATGTTGTGTGTCTGTACTGATTGGAGACGTCCGTGGACGCGCTCACCGTCATGCTGAACAGGACGAGGGACGAGGTGGTGGAACTGCTCCAACAACCGAGGGACACACTACTAGCACTGCATCCGTCCGCTGTGGTTACCGCTGAGGCTTACCATCTGTGAGTATGTTGTGTGTCTGTACTGATTGGAGACGTCCGTGGACGTGCTCACCGTCATGCTGAACAGGACGAGGGACGAGGTGGTGGAACTGCTCCAACAACCGAGGGACACACTACTAGCACTGCATCCGTCCGCTGTGGTTACCGCTGAGGCTTACCATCTGTGAGTATGTTGTGTGTCTGTACTGATTGGAGACGTCCGTGGACGTGCTCACCGTCATGCTGAACAGGACGAGGGACGAGGTGGTGGAACTGCTCCAACAACCGAGGGACACACTACTAGCACTGCATCCGTCCGCTGTGGTTACCGCTGAAGCTTACCATCTGTGAGTATGTTGTGTGTCTGTACTGATTGGAGACGTCCGTGGACGCGCTCACCGTCATGCTGAACAGGACGAGGGACGAGGTGGTGGAACTGCTCCAACAACCGAGGGACACACTACTAGCACTGCATCCGTCCGCTGTGGTTACCGCTGAGGCTTACCATCTGTGAGTATGTTGTGTGTACCACAGTGACCTCTGTACTGATTGGAGGCGTCCGTGGACGCGCTCATCTTCATGCTCAATATAGCGAAGGATGAGATTGATGGAACTGCTCCAGCAACCGCGGGAGACTCGGCTAGCCTTACATCCATCTGCCGTGGTTACCATCAACCATCACCTACCATCATATACCATCTGTGAGTCCTCGATTCCTGCACTCAACTCAAACTGCCAATGCCCTCAAATGATCCTGCCTGTACAAGCTAAGCAGTTAATAACTACGACAGATTCTGTTTTCGGTGTTCCATAGAACGATCGAGAATAGAATTCGACATTCGAGTCCTTAATAGTGGTTCACAGCGAATGTCCCTGATTTTACGACCTCTCAATCGCCGACAAGGCATACTTCGAGTTTGCTACTAAAGTCGCATATTTTACATGAAATACGCCATTCACATAAGTAAAAGGCTTCAAAAGTTTAGGGAAAAAAGATAAATAGGTCAATCAACTTTTTTCTGTTGCTTGTTGCCGGTGATGTCCCCTGGGTTGCTCTTTAAAACTACGATTTTCGGCGGCAATATTCAACAAAAATGTTGTAATTGCAGCAGTTATAAACCCATTCTTATTTAGAATAACAGAACAGTTTTCTAAGAAATTTAATAACCATTGTCTCCTGGGTGACGGGACAGAATAACAACAAGAAAAAGTTGATCCACCCCAATATTGAATACTTTTTTTTTAGGGCTAAAACTGGAACGCCGTCGTCGCGGCAGCCATCATCCAGTTCCAGCTCGGACAGCAGCGACTCCTCCTCATCCGACGACGAATAGTTCACGTAATTAAGGTAATATTAAGTAGCTTACTCTAATAAAATGTTTAGTTTACAATCTGTTTTATTTTACCATCCGACTTATATCCAAGCAATAACTTTCAAAAGTAACATACAAATCTTTAAGAAGTGACCTAGGTAGAAGAAAATCAAATGTTGTGCTAAGACGAACCCGAGCTCATGAAATTCCTACTGCAGCAAAACCTCACGCAAAAAACTAGTTTTGAAGTTAATAAGTCAAGGCCGTAGGCCGTACACAAATAATATTTTACAAATACCTATTGAATATATGAATAAACAATTATTGTGTTATTTATTTAATAAATTGCCATCATCATTGGTCTTTTACATTTATAACATTAATGCGGTACTTACGGAGATGGCTATACTTGAGATGGCTATACTTGACAAGTAAATGACCAATTAATTAGTTATCGGTTAAGCAGTGAATGCCCCTAAAACTTGCCGTGTCATCGTTGAAAAACTTAGAGTTGGTTAATTTAACAAAATTGCAATGAATCTGGTATCATCATACCCCCTAACTTTCCAGTAAAGTATAAAATGTGAAACACCCATTTAAAAAATGCAAGTGTAAAATGTAGTCCAGTACCTACAAGGGGCCATATTCGGCGGCATTGTTTACAATGCGCGGTGACACGGACCCATTTCTCCGCATTGTGCGCTAACAGTGCTAATTGCCGCTGAAGAGTCTTGAAGAAAGCCTCGCGACCCGCCGTTAGTCGCGCCGCGGACGCAACAAGAGACTGTTTTACTGGAGTTGAGCATTGTTTTAATATGTTTGATTTAAAAATGTGCGTGAAATTGGCGTTGGTCATGGTAAGTTCTTTTCTGTTTTATTATTTATTACTATTCCCTTTGAATGGACTCTTTAGATTAGTAGATACCCACTGCAACGTTATCTCCCAAGTAAATAAATAAGTAGGTACTTCATTTTTGTAGTAGGTACAATCATTGTATCTACAACAGTTTGCCCTACTTTTTGAGTGGAAAGTCCATAAGTGAATCTCGGTTACCTATTGACATTGTGTGTGCTTAACATCTAGTTCAAGGTTGATCTTCATTTTCAGGTTTTCAGCACAGTGGTTTTCTCTAAAAACCTGGCCAATTCGTTCTTAAGAAATAGAAATTTGAACTGCGGGCCTTATGGCTTCATTTGCGAGAGCACTACGAGACTGAGACTTTGCGAAGGAGCAAATTTATTCGGGCCCTCGTTCCTTTGCCCCCCGGTCACGGTATGTAACGAAGACTCCAGTGATGTCTGCGAAAATACGAATAACTACATCGGACCATCTTTCGGTAAAACTATACGCTGTCACAGGAACGAGAGAATCGCCGATCCCAACGTAGCGGGCTGCAAAGGCTACATCCTGTGCATTCCTAACAAAAATCGGTTCCAAGGCATCAAATTCAAGTGTTCAGGAAGTACGATTTTCAACGGCTACACGCGAACGTGCTCGGCGCCTGATAAATATAAATGTCCATTAGCAAATACGACAGAAGACAAAGACTTGTTTGTTGAAAGTAACAGAAGAATCTATGCCGGCGATGATTTTGAACACGGGAACAGGCCCCCGCAGCATCGCACGAGGCCTGTCGACTGTAAACACTACAAATTTACAGTGACCCAGGACCAGAGTCCCGTTAAGGCGGCGTACTTCTGTCCCTCGCGGCCGGTGCAGGGCGGGCGGTCGGTGCGGTGCACTGTGTTCTCCAATGAGTTCTGCTTGACTTTGGAGAGGTATGAGGCAGATCAGTTCATTGAAAGCTCGAGAGCCGCGCATCGGCGACCACGAAATGTAAACTTGCTAACTCAGAGTTGATTAAAATTAAGAACTATTTACAGCCATATAAGTACCAGAGTACCAGAGAAACGTTATATTTAAGTAGGTACTTAATAATGTTATTATTCTATTTCTAAGTAAGTAATAGTAGCATTGGCATTGCCATCCAGCGAGGTAACGCGGCCAGCCTTATGGGCACCCTACCCAATGGTAGCGACATAGGGGATATATGTACATATAGTTTAGGTCCCAATAGTTTGTTAGGTTTAATTAGATCATAATTTAAGTTTTTTTAAGGTTTAGTTATATACTTTTAATTTTATGTTGTTTTTCTCTAATAAATAATTACAGTAGTAGTTGAAGTAGAAGAATTTTGAATCCAGTCTTATTATTACTTAAGATCCTTTTTAAGCTTTGGATGCAATTTTGTAAACTGAAAAAAAAAAATTATGTTTTGTATTCGCTAACATACACAGTTAGCTTAACTAGATGGGTTAAACCTAGCTAAGTTTACGTACACTGTACTATCACTTTTAATAATACTCGTGAGTATTAAGGTTCAAAAGTGCTAGACCACTTTCTTGGCTGACTGTACGTAGTCTAGGCTCGAGCTCTTGAGCCTCAGATGTGACCTGCGGAACCAGTATTAATTAATATGTCATTGTTTGTTAAATCATACCTATAGAGAGATTTAAATAAAAACAATAGAACCCTCGTTAATTTGTTTTATTGTAATTGTACAATATGTTTTGTAATTTATTTCTACTTACGTAAGTGTAAACTAAGAAATATATTTAGTAGCAAAAAACAAAAACTTTAACAAAAACTAATAATAAATTATTTAAAGAACTCGTTTGTATAATTAGTAGGTACTTTTTTATTAAACTATCTATATAAGTTATCATGATTCACAACAGACTTAAGTTGCTTTGGGTCAATTTGGATAAGTTGAAACCGGCAAAGACCGGTGAAATCCAAATGCAGCCAAAATGGTGTTTATTTAATATATAACATTAAAAATATGAAAAAAAAAATACTTTAAGTATAGTTTTTAATTTGATTACAATAAATAGTTTATTAATAATAATTACACAAATCAAATTTCAACATTTACAAAAATACACATTAAAATAAATACAGTTAACACAGTTTACTGACAGAAATATCTCAATGGATGGTTTGTGTTACCGTTCTTCTGCCTCTAGGAAATTAATCCGAGTTCAACTCTCCTCAGTTGACTCTGTTTATTTATATACATTAACATTCGTAACTGTCCGCGTCTACGCACTTCTTCTTGCTCTTGTGGAACACATCACCCGACTCACATTTCTTTACCTTCCGGCGATACTGCGATTTCCCATTTTTCTTGCATAAGTAGTAACGCCTGCAATCATCAGGAATTGGGAATTTACCTTTCTTTTCACACTTGAAAACATCTTCGTCGTCTTCTTCTTTCTCTTCCGTTTTTTCGGACGTGTCTTGACTTTTTTTACTTTTCAAAGATTTATCCTTACTACTACTACTGCTGTTTTCGCTCAGACTACCGTTACTGGTGCTACTACTACCACTGGTGCTACTACCATCACTGCTGGTACTACTAACACTGGTGCTACTGCTACTACTTTGCCTGCTAATCTCGCTAGAAGAAATCGACACTGATTCGTTGGACTCTATCTCCTTTGCTTCAATACATTTCACTGTGGCTTTGTTGAGGACATAGCCTTTCTGGCATTGGAATTTAAATCTATACAGATGATTCGTATGATTAACGCAAATATAATAAACATTATCGTTTATGAAATCGCTAAATCTTCCGGCTAATGGGCATTTAAACTGATTCTCACGAATACAATGAGACATGTTTTTAGTGCAAAGCTTTTTAAGGTCACTAAACACGGTATTTTCAGGACAGTAGCCAACTATTGGTTGATTATTGCCAACGCATATATAAAACTTTCTGCAGTCGTCTTTGTCCGAATATCTTCCTCTTATTCCATTTATACAGGTATAGGTCGGTGATGTATCATTCGGAACTCGTTTGTTGGGGTTGTTGGCAATAGGAGCCGTTTGTTTTGGAATAACCGTCTTGGTGGATGGCTGAGAAGTCGTGGTGTTTGACATCTGGGTTTGTTTATTAATCTGTACCGTAACCTCTGTATTTGAATTTTGTTGTGATAATTTAGTTTTGTTGCTCCAGGTCAAATTTCCAGTCACAACTGTAGAATTGCTTTTTAGGCTTACTGTTCTGAAATTCAAGCTGCTGTTCTGAGGCGACGAGGGTCTGAGGCTATGCGCAAACAACTGTGATTTAGGACTTAATGTGTCAACTTTCACTGTTTGACCCGTTAATGTATTGTTATTGGTTCTTAAAATATTTCCTGATTGCGAATTGATTGTGGGGCCTCCGACTATTGGACCCGCAGCATTTGTTTTGGTTCCTACAATATTTCCTGGTTGAGAATTGACAGTGGGGCCTGCAACTGTTTGATCCGCAGCATTTTCGATTGTTCTTACAATGTTTCCTGATTGTGCATTGACAGTGAGGCCTTCAACAATTTGAGCCTCAGTATTTCCGTTTGTGGTTAAAATATTTCCTAATTGCGAATTGACAGTAGCGCCTCCGAGTGTTTGACCCGCAGTATTGTCGATTGTTCTTACAATATTTCCTGATTGCGAATTGACAGTGGGGCCTCCGACTGTTTGACCCGCAGTATTGTCGATTGTTCTTTTTCCTGTTTGCGAATTGACAGTGGGGTCTGCGACTGTTCGACCCGCGGTATTTTCTTTTGTGCTTACAATATTTCCTGATTGTGAATTGACAGTGGGGCCTCCGACTGATTGACCCGCAGTATTTTCGATTGTTCTTTCAATATTTCCTGTTTGCGAATTGACGGTGGGGCCTCCGACTCTTTGACCCGCAGTATTTTCGATTGTTCTTTCAATATTTCCTGTTTGCGAATTGACGGTGGGGCCTCCGACTGTTTGACCCGCAGTATTGTCGATTGTTCTTTCATTATTTCCTGTTTGCGAATTGACGGTGGGGCCTCCGACTGTTTGACCCGCAGTATTTTCGTTTGTGCTTACAATATTTCCTGATTGTGAATCGACAGTGGGGCCTCCGACTGTTTGACCCGCATTATTGACGATTGTTCTTTCAATATTTCCTGTTTGCGAATTGACAGTGAGGCCCCCGACTGTTTGACCCGCAGTATTTTCGTTTGTGCTTGCAATATTTCCTGATTGTAAATTGACAGTGGGGCCTCCGACTGATTGACCCGCAGTATTGCCGATTGTTCTTTCAATACTTCCTGTTTGCGAATTGACAGTGGGGCCTCGGACTGTTTGACCCGCAGTATTTTCGTTTGTTCTTGCAATATTTCCGGATTGTGAATTGACAGTGGTGCCTCCGACTATTCGACCCGCAGTATTTTCGTTTGTGCTTGCAATATTTACTGATTGTGAATTGACAGTGGGGCCTCGGACTGTTTGACCCGCAGTATTTTCGATTGTTCTTTCAATATTTCCTGTTTGCGAATTGACGGTGGGGCCTCCGACTGTTTGACCCGCAGTATTTTCGATTGTTCTTTCAATATTTCCCGTTTGCGAATTGACGGTGGGGCCTCCGACTGTTTGACCCGCAGTATTTTCATTTGTGCTTGCAATATTTCCTGATTGTGAATTGACAGTGGAGCCTCCGACTGATTGACCCGCAGTATTGTCGATTGTTCTTTCATTATTTCCTGTTTGCGAATTGACAGTGGGGTCTCCGACTGTTCGACCCGCAGTATTTTCGTTTGTGCTTACAATATTTCCTGATTGTGAATCGACAGTGGGGCCTCCGACTGTTTGACCTGCATTATTGACGATTGTTCTTTCAATATTTCCTGTTTGCGAATTGACAGTGAGGCCCCCGACTGTTTGACCCGCAGTATTTTCGTTTGTGCTTGCAATATTTCCTGATTGTAAATTGACAGTGGGGCCTCCGACTGATTGACCCGCAGTATTGCCGATTGTTCTTTCAATACTTCCTGTTTGCGAATTGACAGTGGGGCCTCGGACTGTTTGACCCGCAGTATTTTCGTTTGTTCTTGCAATATTTCCGGATTGTGAATTGACAGTGGTGCCTCCGACTATTCGACCCGCAGTATTTTCGTTTGTGCTTGCAATATTTACTGATTGTGAATTGACAGTGGGGCCTCGGACTGTTTGACCCGCAGTATTTTCGATTGTTCTTTCAATATTTCCTGTTTGCGAATTGACAGTGGGGCCTCCGACTGTTAGACCCGCAGTATTTTCGTTTGTGCTTACGCTATTTCCTGATTGTGAATTGACAGTGGGGCCTCCGACTGTTTGAACCGCATTATTGACGATTGTTCTTTCAATATTTCCTGTTTGCGAATTGACAGTGAGGCCTCCGACTGTTTGACCCGCAGTATTTTCGTTTGTGCTTGCAATATTTCCTGATTGTAAATTGACAGTGGGGCCTCCGACTGATTGACCCGCAGTATTGTCGATTATTCTTTCAATACTTCCTGTTTGCGAATTGACAGTGGGGCCTCGGACTGTTTGACCCGCAGTATTTTCGTTTGTTCTTGCAATATTTCCGGATTGTGAATTGACAGTGGGACCTCCGACTGATTGACCCGCAGTATTGTTGATTGTTCTTTCAATATTTCCTGTTTGCGAATTGACGGTGGGGCCTCCGACTGTTTGACCCGCAGTATTTTTGTTTGTGCTTGCAATATTTCCTGATTGTGAATTGACAGTGGGGCCTCCGACTGATTGACCCGCAGTATTGTCCATTGTTCTTTCAATACTTCCTGTTTGCGAATTGACAGTGGGGCCTCGGACTGTTTGACCCGCAGTATTTTCGTTTGTGCTTGCAATATTTCCGGATTGTGAATTGATAGTGGGGCCTCCGACTGATTGACCCGCAGTATTGTTGATTGTTCTTTCAATATTTCCTGTTTGCGGATTAACAGTGGGGCCTCCGGCTGTTTGACCCGCAGTATTTTCGTTTGTTCTTGCAATATTTCCTGATTGTAAATTGACAGTGGGGCCTCCAACTGATTGACCCGCAGTATTGTCGATTGTTCTTTCAATACTTCCTGTTTGCGAATTGACAGTGGTGCCTCCGACTGTTTGACCCGCAGTATTTTCGTTTGTGCTTGCAATATTGCCTGATTGTGAATTGACAGTGGGGCCTCCGACTGTTTGACCCGCAGTATTGTTAATTGATCTTTCAATATTTCCTGTTTGTGAATCGACAGTGGGGCCTCTGACTGTTTGACCCGCAGTACTGTCGATTGTTCTTACAATATTTCCTGATTGCGAATTGACAGTGGGACCTTCGACTGTCTGATCCAGAGTATTGTCGATTGTTCTTACAATATTTCCGGATTGCGAATTGACAGTGGGGCCCCCGACTGTTTGAACCGCAGTATTGTCGATAGTTTTTACAATATTTTCCGATTGCGAATTGACGGTGGGGCCTCCGACTGATTGACCAGCATTATTTTCGTTTGTGCTTACAATGTTTCCTGATTGTGAATTGACAGTGGGGCCTTCGATTATTTGAGCCGCATTATTGTCGTTTGTTCTTACAAAATTTTCTGATTGCGAATTAATAGTGATACTGCCAACAGTGTGAATTTCTGTAACACCGGTAGACTTATCCGCGACAACTGTTTGGGCTTTGAATGTGGACGCTCCAACAGGAACCGCAGCAATGTCGCTGAATCCATCGCTAATTCCTGTTTGCAAATTGATTATGAGATCTCCAAGTGGATTAAGAGCATCACTCGGTCTAGCAATTGCCTCTGGTTGGGTTTTGGAAGTGGGTACTGCAACTATAGAAACCACGGTAATGTCTGATTCAGAAGGATCTTTAATTGTTAATTCCGAATTGACAGTCGAATCTCCAACTTTTGTAACGTCGCTGGACCTATCGCCAACGTCGCTATATCCTGTTTGTATATTAAAATTGAGTGCTCCACCTGCAGGAACCATAGTAACGTCACTGGCACCATCGGTATCAACAAATCCTGTTTGGAAATTGAAAGTAGGTTTAGATGTATAAATTCTATCGGTGGTTGCAACTTGAAGATTGAAATTAGGACCCCGATCTATGAAAACCGTAGCGAGATCACTAACATCGACACCTAATGTAGGATTAAACGTAACACCTTGATATGGTTCAGTTACAATGACAGTATCCATTAGATTAGTGGATGTAAACTCTGTCCATAGTGGTTTATTTGTAAATGCAACGTCGCTATGAACATTAGCCGGTACTACTTTTTCTTGTACAACTGAAGATTCTTCGACGATGCTTTCAGCTGGCGGAATATTTGTCGTAGTTTCCTCAACTGAACCCTTTGCTGGGGATTCCGACTCAATATTAAAGATACCACCAATAGTTTTGTAAATGTTTTGCACAACATCTATTACTGTAGTTTCTACAACACTTGCTTCCGTGGGTATTACTGTTGGGGACGCCCAAATATTATCTATTCCATTACCAGCAGATATGTCTGTTTTCAGATTAGTAGGTTCTTCTAAGACGGAAATGTCCAATACATTTGAATGATTCTTTGTTTCAGGCACACTGTTAATGTTGGATTCTTGATTTATATTTATTTTCAAAATGTCATTTGAAGCAGAGGCCCTATTAGAGCTTGGAGTTGGTATATCATAATTACTTTGTTTGCTTTTATTAACGTAAGAGTTCGTTCGATTTTCGGCTATTATTGAAAGTGTAGCAGGTATCTGTGAAACTAATTCAGTGGCAAGACTATCTGTGTTTACGTCACTTTCCTCCGTAGTTGCTGTAGTGACACTAGATTGATAATGTCCTTCTTTAGTTTTTGAATACAATGTATCCACATTGCTAGTAGCGTATATT
Organism: Apotomis capreana; assembly: GCA_947623375.1. NCBI lineage: Eukaryota > Metazoa > Arthropoda > Insecta > Lepidoptera > Tortricidae > Apotomis > Apotomis capreana. The sequence continues at coordinate 9,276,128 of OX392503.1, read as the reverse complement.
AAAGGCCCGTCATTCGATTTGATGTTGCTATTAGTTAAAATTGGTGCTTTTTGTTCTAAGTAATTTGGTTTTACTGCTATCCAGTCATGTACACTGTCTCCGCTACTTAATGTATTTTCTATATGTTTAATTGGGTATAATGTGGTTCCAGACTTCCAATTGTCATCAGAAGCTGGCGACGTCGATTGATCGCTAGTCATTATACTAGGTGTATGAACTGTTTCGATGGTTTCGCTATTTAAATACACTGTTTGACTCGTAGGAATCTTAGTCTCTGCTGCAAGATTTGAAGTCGTATCTGTTGTCAAGTTTTCTTCATGTGTCTTTGTTGGATTTTCAGTGCTGACACTATCTAAAGCTCTATCTAGAAGTACTGTATCTACAGAATATTGGGTTTTTGTCATAGGAATGTCAGTTTTCTCATTTACTACAATGTTTTCTGGCGTACATTCTGGACAAATATTGTTGGATTGCGGTGTCGTGACATCATCTTTACTATATACACCAACCCATTCTAGAGGCAAATTTGATGTTTTAAGTGGTGCTACATCAGCATTTGGTAGTTCTGTAGTTACAATACTGGCTTCAAATGGAGCTCCAGATTGCTGTACATAATTTTCGATAATATAACTGGGTTGTGATGTAGTTTTACTTGCTGAATTTTGTATTTTTTCTCTAATACCTAGTGAAGGTAGGATGAAATCAATCGTTTCGACAACTGTGGTTGCTAAATTTTGCTTTGTACGAATAGTTGGTTCGGTTGTAGTTCGAACTAACATTTCTGTAGTAGTTAATATAATTTCTTTAGCTGTTACTATTGATCCAGCATTTGGTAAATTATTTTTTTCGGGTTTAGTATTTGCTATAGTTTCTTTTACATTGAACGGTGTTCCACTCGTTTCTGTCACATATTTTTTTTCCGTTACAGGTTCCCAACCAATTTCTATGGTAGTTGTTTGTTCTTCTGCTGCTTCTACTGGTACGGTAGCTGTTTCATCCTTATTTTCGCCTATTACTGTTTCAATGACGGCAGGTGCAATTTCTTCAGCTGCAACTGGTATGGTTTCCGCTACATATAAATTATTGATTGCAGGTTGTGTTGTCGTTTCTATAGACATTGTTGTTAGGTCTTCAACTATGAATACTGATTCAGGATCTGTTGATTTCCCTTTGGCAGCAATATAAAAGTTCGTTTCCCTTTCTACAACAGCGGTTAATTTTTTTTTAAGTTTAGGTGATACAGTTTCTGCTACGTTAATATTTTGCGTTGGGTGCATTACGATTTCTAAAACAGGTGTTGTTAGTTCTTCTACTACAGTTACTGGGGCAATGGTAGCTACATTTTTATTTTCGACTATAGTGTGTGACACTATTTCTGTAACAGCGGTTGCTGTTTTTTCAGCTATATCTGGTTTAGATACTGTTACATTAATATTTTCGATTTTGGATTGCTTTCCTGTTTCTTTAACAGTGGTTGCAACTTTTTCACGACCAGTTGTTACAGGTTCTGTTACAATTACTGGCTCAGTGGCTGTTATATTATAATTTTCGACAACAGTGTGTGTCCTCATTTCTGTGGCAGTACCTGTTAGTTCTTCAGCTATTACTTGTTTAAATATTGCTTCATTAATATTTTCCACTGTAGATTGCGTTACCGTTTCTATAACAGTGACTGCCATATTGTTATTTTCCTTTGGTATGGTTTCTGTAACATAAATAATTTCAGTTGGCTGCGTTACCATTTCTAAAAAAGGCGTTGTCAGTTCTTCTGCGATAACTACGGGCTTAATAGCTGTTATGTTCTTATTTTCGACTGAAGTGTGTGTCACCGTTTCTGTAACTGTAGGTGCAATTTCTTCTGCTGTAACTGATTCAGATACAGTTATGTTAATATTTTCGGTTGTAGATTGCGTTACCGTTTCCATATCAGTTGTTGCACTTTTTTTACCTTCAGATAAAACAGATTCTGTAACATTAATATTTTCATTTAGTTGCATTACCACTTCTACAATAGGCGTTGTTATTAATTCTGCTACGTTTACTGGATCCGAGGCTGTTATATTCTTATTTTCATCTATAATCTGTGTCACCGTTTCTGTCACAGTAGCTGCAATTTCTTCAGCTGTAACTGGTTTAGATACTGCAACATTCATATTTTTTTCTGTAGATTGTGCTTCTGTTTCTATAATAGTCGTTGTGGGCGCTTCAGCTATGAATATTTCCGTTGGATTATTATTTTCAATCGTAATCTTTGTTACTGTTTTTATACCAGTAGTTGGAATTGCCTCAGTTACGGTAGGGACTGTTTCTGTTACATTTACTTTTTCAGTTACAAGTGTGACCACTTCTACAATAGGCGTTGTTACTACTTCTGCTACGATTACTGGTTCCGAGGCTGTTATATTATTATTTTCATCTATAATCTGTGTCACCGTTTCTGTAACAGTAGCTGCAATTTCTTCAGCTGCAAGTGGTTTAGGTACTGTATCATTCATATTTTTTATTGTAGATTGCGCTTCTGTTTCCGTAGCAGTCGTTGTGGGCGCTTCAGCTATAAATGTTTCTGTTAGATTATTTTCAGTCATAATATTTGTTACTGCTTTTATACCAGTGGTTGGAATTATCTCAGTTACGGCAGGGACTGTTTCTGTTACATTATTTTTTTCAGTTACTAGTGTTACCGTCTCAATAGCAATCGTTGTTGGTTCTTCAGCTGTTAACACTATTGCCGGTGCAGTATCTGTCAAATTTATGTTTTGAACGGCAGACTGTGTTGCAATCTCTATAGCCATTGTTGCATTTTCTTCTGCAATAGTCGACAGAGTTTCTGTTATAGTTAATTCATTCTTGTAGTCAATTTCCGATGTTGCTGCTGTTGCAAAATCGACGGTAGCATCAGTGGTAAAACTGTCTTCGGGAATAGTCGTTATTCTCTCAGTGTTCATATATTTCTCTGAGAACTCCTTAGTCGTGTTTCCTGGTGGCGATGTGGCAGTCACAACTTCCTCCCACGGGGGAGTGGTCGCCGCAGTTGTAGTAGACGGAGTTGTCGGAGCGGGAAACTCGCATTCAAAGTGGTTGGTACCTTGGCACACCGTGGGAGGCGGACAAGGTATGAAGAAATTATCTATAGACTGCGATATCCCTCCTCCTAGGTCAACGCATATCATGAAGTGTGTTGAGTTGACGCAGTGGAAAGATTTACCCTGACAGTCGACTGCCGACGCCGTTGATAACAATGCGGACAGTACCTGCGTAACAAAATTTAATAAAGATCAATATTTGCTTTGCGTATCAGAAAGATAGATAGAACAACATATACCTGTGCTAAGAGCATTTGATAATCGAAGATCCTATATCTGTGTGTCTATATGCCGCTTTGTACACAAAACATAAAACTGCTTACGTGTAAAAGCATTGTTACGATAATCTCCTGTACTATACGGGTAGGAATGCAATCAGTAGACCCCGGACATTTGTCGCGGCGACGTCACAATAGGGTAGTTTGCGGAGTAAACGGACCGGTGTTAATTAAGACAATAAATGACATAAATAAATTAATATTCTTTAGTTAATATTACCAAGTGTCAATTGATTTATTTATCGTCGTTGTTATTTCGCTGACTAAACTGACTCTCCGTAATAAATTAAATGTTTGGTTTGCATTAATACCTAGTACCTACCTGGGCGACCGAGCTTTGCTCGGTTATTACTATTTATTGTAATATGGTGGTTTTAGGTAATAATCTACACATTGTTAGTTTTTATGGCATTATTCGAGACACAGCGTCAGAAAAATACCCGAGAAACTGTGTTTAAAATTTGTATCGGTAAATTTTTCGTTTTGCACTATTGCTTCATAAGTCTCAATAAAATAAAAACTCGAAAGCATAAATAATTAATGATAGACATATTTATGACAAATATATATTGTTATCTCAAACATTGACTAATTTTTTTTTAAACTTGTTTAAAAACAATAAAAATTATACATAAACTTGAACATATAACAAAAAAAAAGTATGTCACCGAGCGGGATTCGAAACCCGTTACACCCGTTTCTTGCCGTCCGCGTCTTAACCCGCTGAACCAGACGGACAGTGGCCGGCAGGACGAAATTAGCGACCATATTGTGCGTGGTAAGAAAAACGCATGAAAACTCGAAAATACGCGTTTTCCCAAACATAAGACTAATCTAGATCGATTGTTTACCCCCAAAAACCCCCATATACCAAATTTCAGCGAAATCATTAGAGCCGTTTCCGAGATCACAGAAATAAATTTATAAATACACAAGAATAGCTCGTTTAAAGGTATAGGATACCAAAAAATAATATTAATCAATTAATTCAATTAATTATGTAATGTTTGTCGTAAATTATTTAAATTTATAACAAAGACAAAAGCATCTAAAATATTATAGATTTAAATTTTTTATTGTTTATAATTTAATAACAAGTGTAGTGTGATACTTAATAAAAAATACGAAAATATAGTAATTATCATTTTTGAAAAAAAAAATTAAAATTGATTGGGTTAAAATCTGTTAGTTTTTCCTTATTTATTAAGACAGGTCCATTTACTCCCCAAACTACCCTATTGGCACGTAACTGCGACGAAAATCCGGGGTCTAGGCAATCAGTTGTGTAGGTACACTATGAGAAGGAACGAATTTAAACTCAAATCCGTATTTTTTTGTCCATTCCAAAGAAACAATCGACTATATTTCTCCAAATCCAGTGTTACAAGATAAAGAAAAATTATCATAGCAAAACTCAAATTATTACATTCCAGAAGGATGGAACTTATAACAAGTCCAATTTACGATTTTGGTCATGAAAAACTGGCTTTAATATTTCGCTTTTACTAATGCTAAAATGTGACAATAAAACCGGCCAAGTGCGAGTTGGACTCGCGCACCGAGGGTTTCCTACAAACACTTCCCCTCTTAACTGGCCGGGTTAAATCAAGATTGCACCTGTTATGTATGGCGCTGCATACAAATGAAGTGCAGAGCTAACGCAACCGATCACGTTTGTTGTATGGGGCTGGGGCTCCACTTAAATACCGTAAAACGTGCCAACTTTTCCCACTTTTTTCGTAAAAACCCGAATTTCTCTCATTTTTTCTATGACGGGATAAAGTTTTTTTTTGTCTAACGCATCCGTCGTATTCATATGCATGCGTTTATTACGAGAAACAATTTTTAAATCTACATTTAACCAACTTTTTTATTAATTTTCACCTCGGGTAAAGTTATCTAAACTTTTGCCAACATTGCTCAAATCGATTATTTTCGTAACTATAGCCCCTACAACGTTAAGATAAGGGTCAGTATAAAATCTGTGGTAATAATGGCGTTCCACGTAAATATCTTGGTCTTAACTATACAAACACGTGTGCAATATGGGTGGGCAATGTTACATAGGTATTTTGTTTTACTCCATACAAGCTGAATCAAGCAGTTTGAAATTGTCAGGGTTGTCACTTTTGGTTGAGTAAACCATCTTTACCAATACCATTATCAAAATGAAAAATGTATGCTTAATTGCTTAATATTGGGTACTAATAGTTAGGTGGTTATTTTTTTACTGCACGTTAGAATAATCCAAATAAAAATATTTCCAGAGTCTGGAAATATTCAATAAAGCGTTCATTAACCTTTTTTAAATGTTAGGGTAATGAACCTAAGGTACTTTCCACTTTACAACAATACTACAAAATATTTTTTCTACTCCAGTACTTTTTTCTGTCATTTATATAGTTACTAACTCTAATATAAAGACATAAATTATGAAAGTCTGTAAAAGTCTATACTCTACTGCTCAAAAAAACACTGCGAAACGATGTTATAATGTCGCCAAAAAAGCATCACTTAATACCACAGATTGCAAGGTAAACAGCTGCATTCACACAATTTGCAATTTAAAAAAAAACTTATTGTACTAAGGCATTGCTGACAATTTAAAAAAAAAGTTTTATCTTCATTGCATGGATGTTTAGTATAGTGAACGAATACCTTTATGTATAAGTTCATATTTTTTGACAGATGTTTAGTATAGTGACCGTATACCTTTATGTATAAGTCCATATTTTTTTGACAGATGGACGTCAATAAAAAAAAAGTTTATCAGAGACTATTTTTTTTTTTAATTTTGTTGATTCCGAACGGGAACATGTAATTATTTTCTTTGTTATTTGCATTTTATTCATGAAATGTCGAGTCGTAGAAAAAGTATTGTACCTATGCAACGTTGTATAAGTAGGTCAAAAAACGCTCGTGGCATCTTTCTTACGATGTTCGCTGCGCTCACATCGTAACTCATGCCACTCGCGTTTTTTGCCCCCTCTTATACAACGGTTGCATAAAATACTATTCCCTTTTATACTGATAAATAAGTACAAAGCTATTTCAAAAAGTACAGCATCTAATAAATCGGTTTTACCCTACTACCAATTTGGAACGTAATTTGTCGAATTCGAATCGGATATTATTCAAACCTTAAGTGATTATCTAATTTAATTTAATCCAATAAATAATATGATGAAAATTATCGTATACCTACTTTGAAATCACAGTGTTTTTGTTGGTTTGTCCTGCGTATACGCAGCAATTGATCAGTCTCGCGATTTGGGCAAAATATATCTGATTTAGCAACTCTACACTGATTTTTGATACTTCTAACTTGTTTTACCAAACCAAAATCAATCTCTATTTAATGTTTACTTCTACTGCGATTACTTTTTTTTTACAGTAGTCCTCAGATTATTAAGAGTACTTATTTCATAAATTACCAGACATTTCAAAAGTCAAAACAGAATCGTAACAGCACTATCCCAAACATTTCGTTAATATAATTTTTCGTAAAAACCATCGCCGCATCCGTCCTGTATTTTCATTCAATAAATAATATGATGAAAACTATCGTTATAGGTACTTTGAAATCACAGTGTTTTTGTTGGTTTGTCCTGCGTATACGCAGCAACCGATCATTGTGTTGCGATTTGGGCAAAATATAGCTGATTTAGCAACTCTACACTGATTTTTGATACTTCTAACTTGTTTTACCAAACTAAAACCAACCCCTATTTAATGTTTACTTCTGCTGCGATTAATTATTTTTTTACATTAGTCCTCAGATTATTACGATATTTCAGAAATTACTAGACATGTCAAAACTCAAAACAGTATACGTACCAGCGCTATCCCAAACATATCGTTCATATAATTTTTCGTGAAAGCCATCGCCACGTCCGTCCTGTATTCTCATTCAGGTTATGGCCGGCATTCAGTCGTTTAACACTTTTCGTTTTGGTCGTTTCTATTCGAATGACGGCGCTGTGCTCCGCTGAGATAATTTGAAAGGTGTAATATTTGCATAGCCCGAATCATTTACTCTAGATTACGGCGACGCTGAACAAATAAGATGTGACACCGTGTTTCCTGCGGGGAAATTGTTTTCCACTGCAGTAAGCCACAAAGTTGTAGAGATTACTAATGATAATGAACAGGAAAGTGCTGTAATAATTTTATTACAACTTTCTTTTACTTTGAGGCAACTATAATATACATACATTATTTTTTATCGCTTATGCGAGCTATCGTTACTCGGATCATATCCACCGTAAAACGTCCACTAGTCAATCAACTTTTTTTGTCTTATTTTTACTATACAGGATGGGCCATTTAAATCGGTCAGTATGGGCTATCTGAAACTTTCAGTAAGACATACAACAATATGAACTGCAAAATTACTTTTCTCAAACATGCAGTGAAATATTGTCTTTACGTTCCTTATAATAGGCTCGGAAGTATCGCTTTTTGGGCGCAACAACTCGAGAGGACTGTAAAGGGATTTCATACTGCTTTTCAGGCCTAGGCCTGCAAAGTAACTTTTTTTGGTTTCAACAACAAGGTCATTCACACAGCTGGCAGTTTTGACAAAAAGCAGGTTTTGTTTTTAAAGGTTGGTTGTGTAGACTAAAATGTCCTATTTGTCAATTAATAAAATGTTGTTCTTTGAAGTATATTTTTTTATTTCATTGTATGTTTGAGAAAAGCACTATACATGCCTCGTCGTGAAAACGGAATCCCGGCCCCGTATCACTATCCGGCCTCGCTCGCACGCTCGCTCGGCCGTATATACCTACTTGGCCGGAAATCCTCATTTTCCCGGCCTCTGATGTAATGTACTATTAGAGCAGGGATCGGATACCGTTATTCGGCTCCATACAAAATACCGTCTTACGAGGGTTGTTTGATAAATACCCGTGTTTAGAAAAAAACAACAAAGGTTTGTATACGTGTATATTTATTTTTCTACATAGTTACCTTCCAACTCTATACACTTGTTCCAACGGTGTTCTAGCTTTAATAAGCCGTCTAAAAAATAAGATTTCGGAAAGTCGTGAAAATAGGCCTCCGTGGCGGCAATGACCTCTTCATTGGACGAAAATTTCTTTCCACCGAGCCATTTTTTTTAAATTTGGGAATGGGACGAAGTCACAGGGAGCCAGGTCTGGGGAATAGGGCGGATGAGGCAGCAATTCATAATGTAATTGCTTTAATTTGGAGTCTACGATTCTTGAGGAGTGAGCTGGTGCATTATCATGATGAAAGAGAACTTTTTTCTTATTTAGATGTGGTCTCTTTTTTTTCAAAATAGTATCAAATTCTTGCAATAAATTAGCGTAATATTGCCCGGTTATCGTTCTTCCTTTTTGTAAATAATCAGTATGGATGATTCCCTGCGAGTCCCAAAAAACAGTCGCCATGACCTTTCCGGCCGATGGAACGGTCTTCGCCTTCTTTGGAGCTGATTCCGCCGGCAAAATCCACTGTTTAGACTGTTCTTTACTTTCTGGGGTATAGTGGTGTATCCACGTTTCATCAACAGTCACAAAACGCCGAAGGAACTTACCCGGACTACTTTCGTACTTATCTAAACAGTGCCTTGAAATTTGCTTCCGGGTGAGCTTTTGTTCCTCGGTGAGCAAACGCGGCACCCACCTCGCCGAAACCTTCTTCATGCCTAATTTGTGTTCTAAAATGTGCTGCACGCGTTCAATCGAAACATTTACAATGTCGACAATTTCTCTAAGTTTTATTCGGCGATCGCTTAATACAATATTCTCATCTTTTTTTACCATATCACCTGTGGTCACCTCAACAGGACGTCCTGGGCGATCTTCATCAAAGATGGACGTTCTGCCTCGTTTAAATTCATTGTACCAATATCTAATGGTTGTCATAGGAGTATGATCATTGTAAACAGCTTGCATGCGTACTTTTATTTCATCACAAGAATTTCCTTCCAAAAACAGAAAACGAATTACAGAACGATACTGCTCTTTCTCCATTATTGCAATAACAACGCGAACTCCGTCGTAAAAAGCCGTTAAAAGAAAAAAAACAAAACAACGCTGTATTTTTTTTTTTTAATTTTCTAGTCCATAAAGGATGCCTAAAAAGTTCGTACTTATACATAATTTCAGCCAGTAACAAGAATAACTTTTTAAAACGTGTATTTATCAAACAACCCTCGTATTATTACACATTTTTATATCATAACGGGCTAATTTCAACCATCTGTATCTATAACAAAATTCTATTTAATAACATTTAAAAAAAAGTGAACTTAAAAAGATATTTAATTTTTTTATGAGTACCGGTATCGATCCCTGCTTTAGAGTAGGTAATGAAAACAGAAACTCTTTTTGAGGAAGCTAGCTGCTGCATTGGAACTACTTCTCGATCCCTTGCTATGCATATGAATGGCTATCAGACCACCATAGTGGATTTAACCATAGAACGAATGCTTCCGCTGTACCGATTTTTTGATGTTCACTTTTCCGTATGAAAAATCAAACCAACGTATAGAACGTATTGTACGAATAATAATTAATTTCATATTCATAGTTACATTTACTGCTTATGACCTACACAAACGATATTCAAAGAGAAATACATTATGTAAATTTTATTTATCAATACGTCCGCGGGTTCAATTCCCGAACACAAAGTATTTTTTTATATCCATGTGTATGCAGATTCCTTGCCCCTAAAATGAATAATATGGTTCCTAAGAACAAATCTTTGTCGTCTAATAGTTTCAGACTTATCCATACTGATCGATCTACATGGCCCATCCTGTATGAGGTTTAATCCGAGTGAATATGCATTAACAGGATCAACAACTCTTCTGAGCAACTCTTCTCGGCAACGGCTTGTCGTGGCTTTCTGCCCCAGCGGTCTATATTAAATTCTAATTCAAATTCAAATTAGCTTTATTGACACAACATTGAAGAAGAATATTAACAATATAAGTGTACATATGTACACTGCTGGCCCTTTTATATTCGAGGTCGTAACATGTAACATTGTAACCATGCATATTATTGTTCGCAACGCAACCCAACTCTCGATCATAGACAAACTTGATATTACCTCGTAGGGATTTATTTATTGGTATTTATGTATGGCGCTTACACACTAGTTAACTTTTTTATGTAGTGTGGTAGATGGTTTTACCGATTTAGATACGGGACCCTAATAATAAAATACGACACAACAATTATTAATTGTACACCAACAAGAAAAATATTACAACTGAAACCTTATTTTAAAATGGTAGAGAATAGGCGGTCTTATCGCTATAGAGCGATTTCTTTCAACCTTTGGATGGAGGAAAGAGCAAAAAAAATCTTGTCACTTGTTCCAATGGTTCTATTTCCACCAAACATAGCTCTAGATGTTCTTTCTCGACGAACTTTGGACTTTTGGTCTTTCCATTTATAAAAACCGCACTCAAATTGGTCCATCCGTTTGGCTGCTATGATGCCACAGACAGACCCTCTATTTTCGTCACGGATTAATAAAATAGTAGGTGAAGACATAAAAAAAAACAGCATTATAAATAACATACAAGTCATACACATACCTACCTACTTAAATAAATTTATTTAGAGATATACATACATACATGCATACATACACACATAAATGAAGAATAAATAAAAATAAACAACACAGCTGATACCAGGCTTAGCTCGAGGAAAAATGAGAATAGCAGCTATGGGAGTGACAAATAGTGAACTTTTAATTTAATTTTAAAATCATAACATACGTAATCAATTATATGCATTACGTATTGACATTTGATTTTGAAGAACTCGGGGATTGTCTTGGACTATGCTATGTGGTTAACAGGGTCAATCAACTTTTTTCTGTTGCTGGTTTAACCACTATTGTCCCCTGATTAGTAGAATGATTAGTTTTTCTAAGGAGTTTAATCACTATTGTCCCCTGGGTGACGGGACAGAATAACAACAAGACAAAGTTGATCCACCCAACAAATGCTTAATATTTACTAGGGTGTTTCATCTTTGTATGGAAAAAAATAAACTGTGTATTTTTTTAAGACTTCGCTTGGGGATAGAGTCTCTATAATAAAATAAAATATTTGTTCCAAATTTCAAGAAAATTTGAGGACGTTTAGAGGTTGCGCCAACTAACCACTTTTACAACAAATGTTAAAATTCGTAATAGTTCCGAAGTACTGATTTTATATTTTATAAGATGTTAATCATAAATATCTCTGCTTGGAAGTAAAGAGTATTACCCGTAGAGAAGTTTAAATGTAAGTAATTAAACTATTGTTCAATTTCTATAAAGTCAGAGCTTTCAAGAGAAACGTGTAATTTTACCATTTATAGAAAAAAGGGAAAAAATACAGCAAACGCTTTCTAGAGCAGATACATCAACGTTTTCGATACCACTTAGAATATAGAAGAAGTCTAGTATTTTTAATACGATGAGAGATAATTTACATCATATTTTACAAAAATATAGAATAAAATAACATACAAAAAGCAAAATCGTAGAGTTTTGGAGCTCTGAACCTATACACAAAAAATTAAAAAGTTAAGAAGCCTGAAAATATATGTATTTGTATAATTTGCTATTGTTTATCAATATGTAATGCATATCAGTATAGCATACTATACAAAAATAACATTCTTCATGTCGCCAAAGTTATAATCGCTCTATATTATGCGGAAACCGCGTATCGTACTGGCACTCAAAAATTATTCTGAAAAATGTACTTTTGTGTTTTTCTTTCTATACAGATATATTGCATATCTTCTCTACTTTAAGTTCTTAGCAGATGTTGACATATTATTGTATGATATTATTTTTATTATTTTTTTTTATCATAATGAGTGTATACTAAAACTATACTTTTCTTTGAAAGAGCCTATGTTTATAGAAATTCATTAGAAGAAGCTTTACTGAAAGTTGAATTTGATGTACGCTACTGCTTTTTTATGCCAGATAAGTTTTTTTTAATTTAATAACCCAAAAATGGTAAAATTCTTATTTGAATAATGCTCAAGAATTTACGTATTTGTTGCAAATTCCACAATGTGGCGCAACCTCTAAATAATGTTCAATTAAGCTGAAATTTGGCACAGAGGCCTTTTGGGTAAGTGCGATCAAGGATTTGAGCGAAGCCACATGAAAATCAAACTTTTTGAAATATGAAACACCCTAATATTTACCTAGCCCGCTAATAGATAAATAATAAAATAATCAATCTTTATAATGCGCGCCAAATTTCAACTTTTAGGTAGGTACTTATTCTCTGTTTCTTTCTGAGGCAGGAACCCTAAAAAATGCACCTCTATCAGTATCAGTACTAAGTGTTAATATTTTATTTATTGAATACATAACACCGCATCTGTTGAATGCTCATTCTCGTTACACAGTTATCCTCATTTCCTCTGGGAAAGTTTGTAGGTCTTATGGTCTTAACTGATATAAAACTGGATTTAGATCGCATCTGTTATTGTTACAATTCTCTTGGCTGTTGATAAGACAATATTTAATTAGGTATGTCACTAACTCGGATTTAGATTCTTGTTGAAATAAACTTGTGTTACGACTAGCAAGTTCCTACAGTATGATTATTTTTTAAATTCTATTTGACATTTCTCTGTTGATGTTTGTAGTGATGTAGCAAAGACATATTGTTTGCCAAATCTAACGATTCTGAATAGTTCATCGAATCGATTTTATCGTCGAACTTTTTTTCAAACCTGCATATATTTTTGTTTATTTTGTGTAAATCAATATTTGTTTGAACTACGAGCCGTCGGACTCACTGGGGCGTTCTATCTAACATTGTAATTTGTTTTATGGTTCTTTCTTCAGGTTATCGATTTAATCGATTTCTACCAATTTACAGAAATAGTACATGAATCGAAACGCAAGATTTGGTCACAACACAGCTTTAAAAAAAAGTACGTAGTACGTATCTGTTTATGTAATGATTTATTATCGTTAAATACTTCCACGCCGTGATAAGAAATAACATGAACTCAATTTTGTCAAATAGAAAAATGAAAACGTTTATAGATAAGTACTTGAAAAACCACTATGTCATTGCTTTTTTTTATGAAATTCAATAGGTCGTGCATATTTACGTTATATGGGTCCTGTGATGTGTCAAATGTGTGTTTAAAAAAAATCAGACTATATCAACTTCTTTCTAGTGAATCAATAACAAAAGAAACCCAAAGTTCAAAATATTATAATTTATTTTATTATCACATATTGTTAAAAATATCACAACCTTCGCTTTATTATTTCTTTATAGTACTACGTAGCACATTCACACGTGAATCCGGCGAGCGTCACAAAAATGTTTATCATAGATAAACATTGAGAATTATAAAACTGCTCAATCCAATGGACATTTATCAAGCAACACGTGTACTGAATAAGAAAGATCGAATGTTAGTGTTATAAATCGATACAGCGGCGATGATAGTCCAAGTCAATGTGACCACTGACAGTATAATCCCTAAGATAAATAAACACGTCTGCAAATCACTTTCTAGATCGGTGAATAAACATATACACACGAAGAAAGTGACCAACAGTACGGCGGATAGTGTTTCTAAAGTACTATGCAGTTTGGACCATTTTCGGACGCCAACAAAGTCCTGGACGGCGCTCTCCCAGCAAGAGCTAAGCGCACCGAAGCCCAGACCGGCCACGATGCAGCCTATGGAGAACAAGTCGTGGTTGTCCGAGGCTGCCAACACTGCGGAAACAAACAGATAAAAGACATTGTTTACAAAGCAGCAAAGATAATGTCAAAATATTTAAAAGCACGCACGATAGTAACGTACCAAAACATGCACCGGTGGCTATTATCAGCCCGAGCACGGCGACGTATTTGAAATTCCTTTTTGGAGTTTCTGCGAGCCACGGCGTACACAATAGGAAACACAGCCAAGTGAACCCATGGAGTGACATTAAAAAGTTTGTCTCGGTCGTTGATATCGTCGGACGAACGCGAGAAGCGATCATCGGCAGTAACACTAGAGATATCGCTATTAAGCTTAGATAGGAAAAGCAAAGAAGGAGTGCTGGATAAAATCTCCATGAGGATAACGACCTCGTCAGAGGTTTTATAAATGTATCGTTGATACTGTACAAGGTAAATTGCATCTTCTTACGTAATCTGTACATTCTGTACGACGGCATCCAAAAACATCTCCTTATACTGGCATAAGCAGATTGACAGCGGAAGCTAAAAGATTTCATTATTTTTTCTCTTTCAATATCTGTTATCGGTGAAATAGTGTCGTACGTTACATCTATTTCAGAGTATTCTCTCTGTTCGCTACCGTCGCGGTCGGTTTCAGAATCTCTCCTTACTTGCTTCGTAATGTAATCGTCGAAATTATCACCTATTGTACTCAGTCTCTTAATAGCTACACTAAATCTTTTCTTATTCTTATTGTCATCTGTTTCCTTAATATTACGATCCTCATTGTCATCTTCATCTTCGCTGCCGATATCTTCGTCCTCTTCACTCTCTTCAGTTTCTTCCGCAATGTCGGGTAGTAGATCGATACCAAAAACATTCCGTCTCCTATCTTCTGGGCTATTAGGAGGTGTGATAGTTGTTGTGGTGTACGCTTCACCAGCATCAATCCTCATCACTTCTTCCGGATGCAAGTTGTCGTCAGACGGACTTTTCCAACACTTCCTGCTCATATCGTGCAACTGCAGTTCGTTAGAGTAATACTCGCTTTCTACCTCATTGCTATAGATTGCGTAGGTTTGCGATAAATCACTATATCTAGAAAATGAAACAGGCCTAGCACTCGCAGCAGTAATATCTACTTTCAGTAGCATGATTGCTGGCATAGTGTGGAGCATTATACCACCAAGGATTATGTATGCATATGAGTATCCGTAATTATCTATTAGGGCAGTTATAATATGAGGGAAGAGCGACTGTCCGATTGCCTGCCCTGTGAGACATAGCCCTCGTATTATTCCAAGACGCGAGTCATAAGTGTCAAAAACGACCGCTTCAACCTGTGCTGATACTAGTGATGAGCCGAAACCTGCAACAAAATTAAATTTGTTTGACATAACCAAACATAGATCCGTTATCACTGTTATCAGTCAACAGCGAATGTTAACATCACTGCAGTAACCAATTCAGGTGAAAACAACTATATATTTATCCAGCCCGATAATTACGAGTTTATTAATCAGGCATACGGTAATCGAGCTCTGACTATTCTCAATTGTTGTTATTTTCGATAAACGATAAACGTGGGGTGCGTTTCATATTCAAAGGGATGTAATGCAGCACCTCTAGCATAACTGTCATACGCGAAGCATAGTTGTGCTAGACGGGCTGGAATTACCGAATCTCGTGCGCGATATAGCACTTATATATCGACGATCCTACTAAAACCTATAATCTCGAAGAGTCGAATGTCATTCATTTCGCCTGACCTGATTTTGAGACTTTATTAGAGATAGCTGATTTGATCTGTGAGGAAAATAGCTTGTCTCTACCTCCTATAACTCCATAGACGAAGGATATGATGTGCAGCGGCACGAAGGCACAGACCAGCAGGCCAGTGACGTTCAGAAGCAGTCCCGACGCCGCCATAACGCGGTAGCCGATCGGCCCTCCCCACGAGTCCGCTGCCTCGCGGCACCAGCATTCTGAAACATCGCATATGTGTCATATGCTGACTACAGAGTGCTATTTCTAACCCTCGAAAAAAAACAGTGTTGTAAGTTTAACATCTGTAACGCTGTCTGTATCTGCCTCATTTGGGACATCGTCCCTACACTGATTCCATTTTGAAATCGTTTTTTTGGCGGTGGGGCTTTTCCAGGTTTGATAGCAGAAAATGGCACAGACAATGAGATAAAATTACCGTCATTAATTTTTATTATTTATGTAGATAAACCAAAAGAACAATGAGTTATGTGAGTAAACCTTACGTGTTAGGCCGTAAGTAAGAATATGGATGACCGGTGTAGAAAGTCCGAGGTAAGTCGGGACCCCAAGTTGCACGGCGTGCAGGAGCAGCACACCGTACGAGAGCACCAAATTCGGCAGACACACCTGCAAGCAGAACATTATCGATATTTAAATCCCGAACCAACATTAAGTATGAAAAAGATAGGAGGCACCGTCGGCCAGGTATGACAGCTTGGCAGGTGGGATCACAAAGCATGAAACAAAAGGGTTACTCCGATGTTCCAAATTTCCTCATCTGTGCATGGAAATCTTAGTCAGGTAATGGACGTCTCCAGTTAATTTGGGTGCAGCGGATTGAAATTCATAAAACAACAAACTTCAGATCTTCAAACAAGTTGGTTGTAGTAGCGAATCATCGTAGTAGGCAAGTCCCTTCGTTTCACAGCTTCGGTTCGGAGCAGAAGGCGACTTTAGACTACCTACAATTTGCCTACAATAGAAATAATTCAAAAGTTCGTTTCGCCTTTTTTCCCGCTTTTCTGTTGAAATGTTTTGTGTGAATCTTTGCAATTATGTATCTTTTGCAGATTACTCAAAAAATTAAATCGCGATATTCGACATAATCTTGATAGACCTATTCCAATAGATATCCGATATTTTCTATGATATGTGTATTTATTATATCAATAGCAAGCAATCTGGCCAATGACATGTAATTAAGTTATCGATCAATCACTGCAACGGTTATCTGAAGTGATGGAAGCACATGATTTGGTGACGTTATATTCGTCGCTTGACGCTTGAGCATCATTTGAATCTTCGTTGTGCTGTTCAAGTCTAAGAGTCCACATTAGTATAGGTAGTGTACAGAATACCCTGAATACCCGCGGAATTCACCGAGCGAGCGGAGCGAGCAAAGGCTCTCCGTTCTGCTTGGCCAAAAATTCTTAGTTATCGAAAGTGGAAAAAAGAGGTATCCTAGTTCAACTTCAACAATCATTTCTTTTTACTATGATTTTGAGTAACTACAAGGTCACAGCACGCTCTTTTGTACAATCCATAGCCACCACACAACTTGTGATGTTACGTTTCCCAGAATACTGAAAAGATCCAATCTGTAAGCGGTGTATACAAGTACTTATACAAGAAAAGATTATCTACAAAATGCCTCGCTATCCATTCGATTTTTTATTTAAACTAATATTTTTTTAAACTAATACAAATAGTATGCAAGACACAAATGAGCGTGTCATGCATTTCTCTTTGGATAATAGGTAGATATTTGGTACTTTATAGTTTAAAAATTGCAGTTTTCGGTCTAGTAAAGTAAATTTTTGTACAGTACCAATTAATTTATTCCTGCAAGTTACGGCTCCGGAATATATCTTGCGTTTTCCGCATTCATTATGTTTCGTAGAACATACATGATACGATAGCGAAAGTTTACATAAACAAGTTATTTAGCAATTTTAGGCTAAATTGATAGATGACCCTGTAGGGTCGGAATGATGACAGATAGGGTAGTTAATATTGACAATAGGAGGGCTACAAAAATCCTATTCTGAGGCTACACTCTAACTTCTTATTAACTCAGCTGGTCTACATAAACAACACTCATATATTTGGTAAATAGTAGTAAGTACTTACTTATTATTGTTAGTCTAGATTCTTGCGAGCAAATGAAATACTTTGTATTCTATCTTGTGAATTAGTCTATGATATTATACATCGTGTAAGAGTGGCGTCACGGTCAATCTGATAAAACGACAGCTTGATTCCAAACAAATGCATCAAGTACAAGTACACACTACACTGGTTTCTATGCGCAATATTATGCATATGCGTATCGCAATGACTGTATATTAATAACATTATATACCTATATTCACGCATTTTAAGAACCTCTTGTGGGGGCAAAATAACTCTACTCCTCTATTGTTTACGTCGAAATGGTAGTACGTACGTTTAACACCACTACAGAGAATAGAAGGGACCACCGCCACGACGAGCCCAGGGATCTTGTTTCAATGTCCATCTAGCTTGTATTCCTCTTGCATCTTCAGAAAACCATAATCGCCCACGAGTGACAACTTTACTTAGTCTATCACTTCACTCTGACCTTATAATGGTATACATAAGGTGTTATTTAAAAGGGATTTAATTATTATAAGCGGTAACAGAGAGCATGTTGACGTATTGACAGTGCCACTTGCCCTGTTATCGGAATGCCGAACGCGTAGTTCCTTAGCCTTATTATCTTATCTCAGAGCAAGAACGCGATGTTACTTCGATTTGTGTTTTCGTTTGTTTTTATTGATAGGAAATTGTTTTTTGAAAATATGGATTAAGACCCCATTATTATTCAACTGTTGCATACGTAACTAAAGGGTTTGGTTGGTGTCAGTCAAGAACCTCGGAATTTTGTGGGAATTAATGATATCTGATACCTAGCTATTATCTAGTTATAAATCGTGTCTTAAGCCTTTCGACCCCACCCTATCGAGATAAACACATGAGTCGTTGCAAAAGTAAATAAACTTTATAGGGATAGGTATCATCTAGATTTGCAAAGCTTATAATTATAAATAAATAATAATAAATAAATAAATTAATATCGGACAACCTCACACAAATCGATCTAGTCCCACAGTAAGCTCTAGTAGGCTTGTGTTAAGAGCACTAGACGACGATATACATACTAATATAGATTAATACAAATAACATGCGTGACCCATTCACAAATATTCGACTGCATCACACAAATATTTACCCTTGCCATGATGTGAACCCAGGACCGCCGGCTCAGAAGGCAGCTGCTTTACCACTGCGCAAACCGCGCCGCGTCGTGACATAACTTTACGCTTTCTATGATATAACATTACAAGGTAGGTATAGGTACCTACCTAAGTAGTTAATTTCGACGGATAAGTACCTACCTACGAAATGAAAACCAGCCAAACCTTTGTTGGAAGGTGACTAACTGACTACTGAATACAGTTGCACCAAATGCATTGCTAGTCTGGCCATCGCAACGTGATACTGAAAATGACCGAGAAATTCTAAAATTCTAGCACATATTTCATCGCCAATAAGCAATGACTGATACCAATCAATGCTTCACGCAAAATAGGCGCATTGTAAGACGTCGAGTTGCGGAAAACTAGCCCGCTATAACCTACCAATCAATGCGATGGTGCAGATATCAGTCATTGGCGATGAAAAGGCTAATGTCAAAAGTACCAAAACTGCTTAGTCTTAGTTTGTACAGCCACAGTATAATATTGGGGTGGGCACGGCCCACCTGGCCACCCCCCTAAATACGCCAATGCAGACAGACAGGATAAAATATTACCGACAGGGGCGAGAACCGGAGCACAGTATAAAGTGTGACCGGAGCCTCCGCGTTAAAAGGTGACACAAATACATGTCGATCGCATGATGTACGATTGTCATTTACCTTGTGATGGAGAACGAAAGAAATACCTACCAACTTTTTACAGAACAACGTCTGTCGGGTAGCTGCAGTCTGACCAAAAAGAGTAGAAATTAAAAAGTGGCCATACTGTAGTGTCGTCTCTGTTTTCTTAGATTGATTAGAAAGGGACGGCACTACAGTATTGCCACTTTTTAATTTCTACTCTTTTTGGTTAGACTGTAGTAGATAATGAAAATACACCATGCAAGTATTTTATTAACCTTGACATGTTATCTTAATGTAATGTAATTGTAAAAATGAATCGTAGCTATTCGAAATAAATGTATTTATTATTATTATTAGGGAAGAAATCTAGTAATTAGTTAATCTGGGAGGACCCAGACTATCCCCGGCTCCTCTCTATCGCGATGTTGACGTGACGGAGGTGAAGTTGGCCGAAGTATGAGTTTCTGCAGCAAAGGGCCTCGCACACTCATATTCGCCCAACCTCGTTCAGGTCAAGCGCAAGTAGTGTCAGCCGAGGAATAAAATAGAAAAATACATTTCATAACTGTCAGTGTCTGTGATGACGATGACACTGATGACAGTCAGCAGTGACAGTAATCAATTTATATGAATGATCATAACAAATTATTTAATTTAGTACTTTTAGTTTAGTGTATTATTCATATTTAACTAAGATATTTCAGTATTATAGTATTCTTAAGTACCGACTCAATGCATTATGGTCAACGACGAGCTGTTGCAAGAGTATTCTAGTTCGGTGATAAGGCTTAAAAAACAATGCATAGATTCAGGCATGAGTGAAGTCGAATTCCGGCGATTATATTTCGAATCTCTCGACTCTCTAGAAAACCGAAATCCTAGACCATTGTCACCACGACCACGATTCAAGACGAACTACCGTATCATTGTAGTTGGAGTTTTTATATTACTATGCGTTGGCTATAATTTTAAGTCTATCTACAGTAACATTGTTTGTAATCTGCAAGAATACATTTATCCTGGCTTGAGGCTTCTACGACGAATATCCATTCCCTTTATATCACTATTCCCTGGACTGACCGGTAAACATTTATTTAAAAAAAAGTATCATCATTTTAATTTGGAAGTTTTGGAACATGTATACAAAATTGTTTTTTTTGTAGATTTGTATCATGAGACATGTTTGATACAAAATCCATTTTTCACGGTGGTGGATATGGATTGCTGGCCGTGCAGCAGTGTGTCCAATGTCAGAGAAATATATGATCCTAATTTAATTATCAATCATCAGCACACTGCTCCTTTTATTTATGAGGTATGTATATTATAATATTAAATCACGATACAATTTGCACAATACTTAGCCACCATTAGTTTTAGCATTTGTTAATACTTAATTACTTTGAAATTTCAGACTGATCAGCAAGTAATTAATATTGATGAACTCAAAGAACTATACAGAAGAAATAAAGAATGGTTTGACAAGGAATCATCAAAAATATTAGTTGATAATAAATATAGCTTAAAAGTTAATGAAGTATTTCATGAGCCAAATGTATTTGGTAATAAGAATCTTTTCATTTGGTAAGTTTTGTAAAAAGTTCTTCTACAATATGTTTAAAAATTCTTGTGACTTGCATTATTTGTATAAGGATTAAAGCTAACACATTTTGTATACCTCTACTAAACTATTAACCCTTCGTATGCCGCCTCCCCGTATTTTACCTATATCTGTATAGGACGGATACGGGACACGGCATACGAAGGGTTAAACTGTTTTACAAAAAAGGAAAAGTATTGTTGCAATAACTACAAAAACGATCATTCAGTACAACATTATTCATCTAGTTTATCTTTTAATGTTTGTTTTCAGGAAATTCAATACAATGAATATTGCTAGAATACTCCGTCAAGTAATTCCTAGGCCCAAAGTAGTACCAAAGTTTGGACAAAGTACTGAGAGATTTCTGATCATCGACACAAGACAAGAACTGTTTGCAATACCTGACACAGAGTGCAGTTTCTCATTCCTTTTATTGCTAAGTGGCAGCAGGACTGTTGAATTGAAGCCAGCCGAAGAATGCAAACATCACTGCCGGTCTCTGAGAGTAGACTTGAAAGAAACCTATTTATGTAAGTGTTGATCCAACTGGTCAGTTTCTGATTAGCTTTCAAATTCATATAAATGATGTTATTGCACCTACATTGTGGCAATATAGACAATTCTTAATATAACTAATGTTTCTAATTACAGTGTGGTACAATTGGTGGTATTGGAGACCAGTGGTGCAGCCCTCCCTAGCAAATAATACCCTGATAGCCCATGTAGGATCTTACTGTTAAATAAAAATATTATCATAAGAAAAGTTTCATTTATTAACATCAATTATAAATTATACCAACCATCTTAAATAAATTAACTAAAAACATTAATAGGTCAAGAAAGTAACATTTAATCAGGAAAGCACATTAAGCCATAGTGTGCTAATATAATACTAAAAAATAACTACTAATGGTATGTCACTCGGTTTATCAAATCACATGTTGGACATTCCTGACTAAACACACTTCCAAACATAGTACTCAATCAAACTTTTCCCTAAGTTGATTCTTGAGCAACACTGGAATGAGTGAGACTAGAGCGAAAATGCTGAGCACAGTGACAGAGGTCCAGGACCAGGCGTCACTAGTCGAAGTCAGGGTGTGCAGGGTCTGGCCTGCTTGGATTGCTACAAATGATGGAGGAGCCACACCTGGAAAACAAAAAGAAGACTTAATTTTTGAACTACATTAACTTCAGCTTGCACAAATAATCCTATTTTTTTTAAACAAAAAAGCCCTATGGTTCTAGGTTCATCTGTACTTAACGTGTGAAAAGTTGGGTCACTGCCCTTAGAGAATAGTGGCAACAAGTATTTTACTTAGCCCTTTTTTATACAAAGCATAAACAGGATTTATAATTTTATAATAGAAATGAATGGCTATGAATGAAGTATCTCTGATTAATTAACATTACTTCATCTGTTGACCACCAGTCTAACAGGACACTAAAACAGTAACTAACAGGCCACAGCCGTCCAAATTTCAATGATCATAAACTTTGTAGTTCAAACCGCTACAAAATATTTTTAAATCCCTGTTGATTTTGGAGCACTTTTTTTTTTTTTGCAGTGGTATCAGGGTCAAGAGGTTGGCGTAGAAATTAATAAATAAGTGCCAAAGCTGAATATTATTACAATTCTTTTTTATTTGCTGCAAATGATTATTTGTAACAATTTTAAAATTAATCACTTCCTACCTAATCTATACTATTCTAAAATTGTATTGAAAATTAGTTCCATGGAGAGGGTTTATTATTTCAGGAAAAGTCTTATCACGGATATGGGCGCATGGCGCCAGCCATACAACACCGAAAATTTCTTTATCCGCTCATCACACCAAAATATAATATACTTTATACTATAGTTGAGGTTAAGAAAAATGTTACACGCGACGAAGTTGCTCATCATCATCATCCTGACGCTATGCCTGGCCAGCGCCAGGGTCCATATGTTACATCACAATCATTTATGAAGTTAGAAATAAAAACCAATACTCACCGATAAATGTTCCTAAAGCAAATGGCATTAGAGGCACGCCTATAACGGGTGCTGACATGTTGATGAACCAGTTGGGTAAAAAGGGTGTCACCCTCAAAAATATAATGTAATTTAGCAAATTGTTCTTGTGCTTTGTGACTGCTTTAGACCATTGAGCGGCTCTCTCAGGGAAGAACTTTTTCACCAGCTTTTTCCCCAGAAGATTGGAGAGGAAGAAACAAAGACTGGCTCCAATGGCTGAACAGCAGCACACCAGGAGGAGAGCTAGGTAAAATGGGAATAGGAATCCCGAGAGAATACTGAGAAATATTGATCCAGGTATTGCAAATGTTTGCAAGCTGTAATGCTGTGTTAAGGATTTTATTAATAATGGCATCTAAGTAAAAACTCAAATTAATTTAAACTAAGAAAATCAACAACCTTGCCATTACACAGTACTTTAAATGAATTCAAAAGGTGGTTTTGATAGTAATACAATATGTAACTGTGAATGCCAAGAATACCTAAAGGCGTTATGTGCCGTCATGCCTACCAAGCCACTAGCACATCTATAATCATTAACAAGTGTATGAAGCCAAACTCCAAACTTCAAATAAGGTTTAATTTCACTCTCTTGTGACATAGCACCCGAGAACACTGTAAACCGTGCAAAGGGTTAAACATCAATCCTTACTGGATTTTTGATACAAACGTATTTACAAGCATGGTTGATGATTAACCGAAGTCTCTATTATATTATTAAAAACTGACATTGGGAAAAGCCACAAGCTACCATTCCTGGAATGATAATAATGACGACGCGTTTGGCTCGGTTTGTAGACACCTGCCTACTGAGCCGGAGGTCCCGGGTTCGAATCCCGGCCAGGGCAAATATTTGTGTGATGAACTCGAATATTTGTGCTTGGGTCATGGTTGTTCTATGTATTTAAATATATATTTATCTATATAAGTACATATATTGTCGTCTAGTATCCATAACACAAGCCTTCTTGAGCTTACTTTGGGACTAGATCGTTTTGTGTGAAGTTGTCCGATATTCATATTCATATTATTCATAATGACAAAAATGTATCACATGTTAGTCACCACAATCTATTTTAACATGACACTTGTTGATTTCCCGCTACACAGGTTTGCCAAGTGCAGGGGTCAAAGTAACGCAATGCTTGTATTAACCTGCGCTATATATTTACTGTATGCTAAAGATAAACATTTCATGACACTAAAGAGTATTTAGTGTCATGAAAAAGATAATTACGTAAGATAGTTAGTCTAGTTATTGAAATTGCCTATTATAAAAATTTAAATTTTACGTTTTCAGTGTTTTTTTTTGTAATCTCTTCTAAAACTAGTCTTGTACATTGGACTAAACAACTGACTTGAAATATTCTACTCAAATAATGGTTTAAGTTAAAAGGATACAATATGTAAATGAGGAAAACTCCACTCAAAACTTCTAAGAAGTACTTGTCCTTGTACCGATCCAACACCAGGCCCAGTTGTTTGGCGTCATCCAGGTCCCATGGCAACTTAATATGCTGTTGTTCTTTCCTGAAATTACATTTTTCATTGATCAAACTTGCATAATTTTTACACAATATTTTTTTATAGACAGCATTGGCCAGAATTTTGCTACACATAATTGCTATTTTACTAAATCAGAAATTATATGTCATGGTCTTTAACAAACTAAGAACAATGTATTCAGCAATTAAAATGTCACTTACTCTTCTAAGTCTGGAAATTGTCTATATAGAAGTCCCAAAGCCAACAGTGAAGAGGTAAAAATTATTAAAACTAGGATTAAAGCTTTGGATGTTGATAAACCACTTATACTATCTGTGCCGTTTATAGTATCAGAAACTGGATCTGCAAAAGACGGAAATTTTCACTGTGCCCAGGATATGTACAAGGTTATACATGATCAATTATAAACTGTAGGAATAGGAAGGTACTTGGATAGTGCATGCAGCCGTTACAGATAATCTCATTAGTACGGGATCGAGTGTTCACTTCGAGTCGAGAAGTCATGTAGGAGGTGGAGGATATTCTGGGATCCTGCAAATAACCTGTTCTGGTTCTCCTGTTCATGTTTTCTAGCCTAGTGAATCTAATAGCAAACTGACAGATGTAAATGTTAATAAAACTAAACAAGAGAATACTATTTTATGTTTTTATACAGAAAACTGCTAACATAGCACTAGCAACTAGACTGAACCTCCAAAAGTCACGAATCCAGGATCAGTATCAGTGACACTGACATTAACTACATATTAACTGACACTGACATTTGAAGTATTTTTTTTAGGAAGTATGTCCTGGTAACTGATTTAAAAGTCCAATATGGTAAGAATCACAAAAGAACAGTTCTATATCCGTGTGTTGGGTAATGTTATTTTGAATCTTAAATAAAGTTAAGAGTATATAAAACAGAGATCCGAACTAAAGTCAAAGTTCGTGCCGTGTTCGTGCCTATCAATCTGTGAAGTTTAAATTATATTCATAAATAAACGCACGGAAGTTAAACTAATAATTAAATCAAAGCTCTTCGTTAATAATGCATCAAAAAATATATTTTAGAATGTGACATGTAAACAACATTGCTAAGCTACCAAGTAAAACCATAAATAAGAAAACGTTAAGCCATAGAAGAAAGGCGGTCTTTCTTCACACCCGCGTTACTTTATGGAATGGAATCTTGTATTCCAATTCTTTGGCTTAGCATATTATATAAACGATCTTCCGAAAGAAATTAATGAAAAATGTACCTTATTTGCTGATGATGTTTCTGTTCTATTTGAATTTAATAAAAACGAAAACTACAATAATAAGTTAGCTAATACAATAAACCAAATAAACAACTGGTTGTCCGACCATAACCTCTTATTAAATACTGATAAAACAAGACTAATACAGTTTCACCCGTTTCAAAAACCATCACTAAAATTAGAGTTAACACTTCATAACAAGAAAATTGACGAAGCAGGATATTTTACACTTCTAGGTATTACACTCGATACACACATGAATTGGAAAAACCACATTTCAAATATTAAGACTAAAATATCTAGATTCTTGTATGCACTATTTACATTACGTAAAAGTACGAACTTCTCCGCAGCACTATCAGCCTATTACGCCTATGCGCATTCGTGGTTACGGTATGGGATTACTATGTGGGGCAACAGCACTAATGCACACGAATTATTCGTGATGCAAAAAAAGTGTATGCGTATATTAGTGGGTATACCAAATAGAGAAAGTTGCAAACCGCATTTTATGGAGCATGGTATCCTTACGCTACCATGTCTATATATTTACGAATTATGTATGTTTGTGCGTAAAAATATACACATGTTCAAAAAACAGCAAAACATAAGATTCGAATATAAACTTACATTACCCGTACCAACAATAGAACTCTTCAGAAGTAGCCCATGTTATGCAGCAGTTAAATATTATAATCAAATCCCGGACCATATTAAAAAAGAAGCAAGTGACAAAACATATGCAAAAAAGTTAATTAGTCATTCTTAGCACAAAAATGTGTCTACACTGTGCAAGAACTGTTTGAGATCAGTCGTTAAAGATTTTGTTTTAATTTGAATTTATGTTATTTATCATTTGTTATTTTTTGTAATTTTAGTTAACTTTAATAAGATTCTAGTTAACAGCGGCTGTGTTAATTTTAAATAGATTTTTGTACACCCTTAGATGTCTGCTTAAGCAGGCTTAGTTTTAAGATTTTGCAATACCCTTACAGGGTCCATGTGATACATATGTATATTTTTAAGATCTCTTGTAATTACCATGGTATGCAATAAAGAATATGAATATGAATAGTTAGCCTTGGTCCGAAAAGTGACTTGGTAAACATGTCTGCAAGTTGAAGATCAGTTGAAACTTGCTTGAGAACGAAGTCACCATTCTGTATGCATTCTCGAATAAAGAAATGCTTTATTTTTATGTGTTTCGTTCTTTTGTGGAACTCGTAAGGCGGATTCTCAGAAAGCTTGATTGTAGACTCGTTGTCAACATAGATTGCCTTTTGACATAGATTGACTGGCTTTTGAATCACGCCTACTAATTCCTCTAGGAGTTCTTTTAGCCATAGAGCTTCTCTCGCGGCCTCAGTTAGGGCTACAAGCTCCGCTTCTGTTGGTGAGATAGCAACTGTTGGTTGCTTCTGGCTTTTCCACATAATGGGGCCGGAGAACAGGAAAACCATTCCCGATGTTGAATGCCCCGTAGATGTGTCGCCACCAAAATCAGCGTCACTGAAACACATTAGCTTCTTGTCCCGGCTTTTTGCGAAAACAAGTCCATTGTTTATGGTACCCTTAAGGTATCTAAAAATCCGCTTGACTCTAGTTACATCAAGTTTTGTAGGTTTTTCTAGATCGAAAATTTTCAAAATCTGGAGAAAGGCTGTATAAAATCATTATCAAAAGTAGGTCACTGTTTATGTCGATGTCCATGTCTTTTAATTTATCAACTGTGTCCATCATTTTCTTGAGATGTTCCCTTATATCATCACCTTCTTCAAATTTTGCTAAAATTAATTGTTTTAATAGAGTAGCTTTTCTGGCGGGACATTTGCTTGCATATATTAACTCAAGAGTTGTCCAAACATCTCGAGCATATTTACAGTTTTTGACTTGCCTTAGTTCGCCAGGTGCTATCAGTAGCATCAGCTCTGATTTCGCCAGTTCGTCTTCATCGAGTTGAGCTTGCGTCGCGTCATTTTTCGGATACTCTTTTTCCATAATTTATTTTTAATTAAGTATGCTTTGGCGTGAATACGCCAGGTGTCATAGTTCTCTTTATCGAGGGCTTCCAACCCTACTTTAATTCGTATGGTAGACATACCGGTTATGTTTAAAATCCGTTTTCGTTTAAAACTCCATATTATTATTATTTTTTTTTCACTCGAACCATACGCTCTGCTTCTGCTACCATGTGAAGTTTAAATTATATTCATAAATAAACGCACGGAAGTTAAACTAATAATTAAATCAGAGCTCTTCGTTAATAATGCATCAAAGAATATATTTTAGAATGTGACATGTAAACAACATTGCTAAGCTACCAAGTAAAAACCATAAATAAGAAAACGTTAAGCCATAGAAGAAAGGAGGTCTTTCTTCACACAATCCCTCTCGTTCTCCTGTCAAACAAGATTAGATTGAGTGGGATGGGGAAATACGATGATCGAATTTCCAACATCGGAGAAACGGCTTCAAATCGACTGCAACAGCTTGTCCACAGTATATAAGATAAATAGGTATAAGCTTCTTCATATATTTTTTTACTTCCTGTCGTGGTGCGATTGGTAATGAATGGATTGGTAGCTATGATCCGGTATAAACCGTCATCGTCGCCATTGAAAGCTTGTTTCCCGCACTTTTTAACTCGTATCAACATGTATATTTAAATATTGTGTTGATAAACCTGATGGTGATGGAACGAAATCTCGAGCCTTGATTTATACTATCTCAGTTATTCATTGTCTATCCTCACGCCGCGTTGTTAGACTTGTATATATATACTTACCGAGTTACCGCATTTACCATTCGTGCAGTGCGTTTGCGACTGCCGTAATGCAATATACCTAATACACTAATATTTCTAATTTAAATGGTCAATTTCACCCTTTTTAGTTATTCAATTTGTGTTGGTTATACTCATAATCATAAATCTGAGTAGCCGCAACTAATTGGCTTGCGTTTGGACGGCCGGGGTCCGCGTCACGGCGGGCGGCGGCGTCGTGCGGATCGGAGACTCCGTCGAGAGGAGGGATACGTTAAACAGTTATGAATGAGCCGCGTCGCCCCCGGTCGCGACCGCGCCAGACCGTACCCGGCAGCCGCCCGATTCATGCGTGCTCCCTCCCACACTCACTAAACTGAACAACTACTACCGATAACATTTTCGAAACGCGAGAACTAAATGGATGCTAATAACGAACTATGTTGCAGAGTGCATAATAAGGACAAAATGTGAAGTTTATGAAAGTGAGCTTTCTAGTTTCTAATCGTTAAGTTATTGAGATGTGGTCCTTCGTGTACTCTTAGATCATTCATGAATATAAGCGATAAGGTAAATATTTTGAAAAAGTTCGTTATTTATTTATTTTAATTTATGAGTTATTTCTCATTCTTCAAAGTAGAGGAATATACAGAAATAAATAATAAACGAACAAGAAAGATCAATGATCTGAGACCGTGTTTAAGTTCTTTGATGTTCAGCAGGCCGTGTCGCCCCAGAGACGTTACTCTGTCTGCCACTGTTAGGTAATCTTCCGAGAGTTGAAGTTGCCTTTATTACTTTAATATAAATGAATATCCACATATACTTTTAAAAGTTATAGAAATAGTATGTAGATGTACTATCAGAAGCCTAAAACTAAGTAGCACCTAGGTAGGTACCTACATTAAATTAACAGGTAAAATAACATCGTATAGGAGTTCATATACTTGTAGGTAAGCAAAGATTTTATGAAAAATATCCGGACACGCCTCTATGACGACGTTAACAATAGAGTCGTGTTCACATATTTCTGAACAAACTTTTGCTCACAAATTAATAAACTTTTGTACTTTAAAGCACGGTGTTAACAATTTATGTAGGTACACAATAGATGGTATACCGTATACGTATACTTACATATATTTATGTACATAAGTCTAGAATGGTATTGAAATGAAATGAAATGAAATATATTTATTGAAACTTAGGGCATAATACATCATGAGATATCCAGCGGGCCCCAAACTAGGCTGAGCCTGTATCTTGGGACCCTAAACTATAACTTCTACTACATGAAAGTGATTATCTTTAGTAATCAATCTTAACTAAACGTAGTGGGTGGAATCAATCATATTAGACTAGAGCTTCAGATCTATGGTAACTTGCATGAAATGGAAAAGAGGTGCACCAATTTTATGACACCACATAGGTAAGTCAGTAAAATATACCCGCATAGAAATGTATATAGTTTCCGCTCACCGTAGAATGTATGGAACACCAAATTTGGCCACATGTTGCTGTCACCAACTACCGTAATTGGAGTTAGTTAACACAATTATCACAAAATATAACATTTCAATACCTTAGAGCACTATAATAAATATGTTTCCGAAAAAGTACCTAGTTGAATTAGCATCTATTTACTACGTTAGTGCACACAACTATATGAGGTTGCAATTTCATTGGCAAAATAACTGTATCTAGTACGAGTGTAACCTAATTTCACAATGACAACAACTTATTCCGCCGTCTCTAATCCCTCGACTAGGACTCTCCTAGGAGACATACGTTCCACGGGAGCAGATCCAAAGGTCATCCTTTTCCTCCCACTGGGCTATGTCTACCGCTGTTTATTTTTCGGCTACTGATGATTCGACGGCAGCTCTCTATATTGTTAATATTCTTCGCATGTTGTGTTTGGTTTCTACTTTCTTCACGGATGACAGAGCTAAGGAGGCAATCTCTTCAAACATACCTACACAAAAATACACAAGTAGTAAAGAGCATATTCAAATCGAGATTGAATAACAGGTAAACATGCGTCATCGCCATCGTGAACCTACCTCAGAGGTACCTAACAAGTTAAAAAAAAAGCTCAACTTATGCTAAAAAAATGAATTTCTGGAATTGATTAGCAAAGCTGCAATAATTGGACAGCGCTTGGAACTACATTAAATTGGAATACAAAATAGGAATTAAAGACATCCATATTTAAAGTTCGTTATTTTTCCTGAAGGTAATGCAAGGAGAGCTACAGAAAGTGTTGCTAGTTGCGACGCTAGCACTCGGGTCCGTGTTGGGCGACAGCGTCTGCAAGCACCGGCACAGCTGGTGGGATCGGCGGCGCCAGGAGTGCGTCCCCTGCACGCCCTGCGACCACGCCGACGACCTCATCGTCCGCTACCCCTGCGAGGTGTACCGCGACACCGTCTGCCAGTCTCTGGCCGAGGCCCAGGGACCCGGCAACAATGATAACCAGGACAGTGAAAGTGACGTTGAATACGAGTATTATGACTCGGATTCGGACTACGCGGGTGAAGTGAGTGAGAGTGAGCCATGGGACCTGCAGACGTCCACGCTGGCGCTGGCGGCGAGCGGATGTGTGGTGTTCTTTGTGGTGGTGTTGTCGCTGTGGCTCTATCACGCCCGTCAGATGAGGATCATCAAGCAAGCGCTCGAGTCAGGTGAGAAATCAAAGCATACTTTATTGTACACAGAACATGAAATACATTTAAAAAGAACACGACATTGGTATTGTCCAGCTTTCAATAAAATTTTGCATCATTTATTTTGGTAATCTTAAACTCGTTATCCTGTACACATGTTGTAAAAAAACTCTCGTTTTAATGACAAAATTTTTCAATAATGTTATTGTACCTACTTGCTTAAACTAAAGATTCGCGAATTTGCTTTAGCGGCAACAAACATTAAAATACCATACAGGGGAAGTACCCACACCTAGGCGTGTTATGTCTAGCTATTAGGCTCGCGCTTGTTCTGAGATCCAAGATTAAAAATAAATGTTCACATTGACCTTTTCTCGGTACAAGTTTTAATTGTTAGTTATGAATTATGAAGGGGTAACTCGGTTGTGCGGTCAGCACAGGATCGCATCGCACTTTGTGCTATTGGGGAGGCCATCAATGTTTAGCAGAAGACGTATATGGCTGATATCTAGATAGATAGCCCAGATACTACAGGCATCATACGAAATGTAATTACAGTATTCTGGGATACGGGTGAAAGCGGTGAAGAATCCTTAACATATGCAAGCCGGTGGAAACCAAGTTTTATGAGAATTTCGCCCCTGGTTGAGTGGCCTGGCCTGGCTAAGGATCCTACATTACTCAAGTTTTAAACTTAATTAATTAACACAACCGTCAAAATCTTAAAATATCAAAGCTTCGAATTCGCCAGTTTTATCACAAATGTATAAGGTACATATACGATGTTGGTGTCCGAGCCACAAGTACCTTTTTATTGATCTACCAATACCTTTAAGCGCACACGTAAACTCCAACACATTGAAAAACATTTTTTTATGTCACGGAGCGGACCTTCTCAAGTTTTATTTATTCAAGACGATCACACGACCTCCGAGTATTGCTTATTATTATCCAAACGTCGACGGCTGCGGAATATCAACACGTGCTACATGATGTTATCTTTTGTATAAAGGACGCACACGCATACTGTACGTTTACTTTACTGTGAATCTGATAGTAACTGCTTTAACTATATTCTAAGTGAATTAGCATATATAGTTCATCCGAGCTATTGGCCACCTTAATACCTAATGGGGAATGAATGTTTTGTTTTTCATCTTGAATTTTTGTCTATAGGTAGTAATAACCCCCCCTGAATCATAGAAAAAAAAACATATTTTCTTGTCGCTTAAATAAAAAGATGAAAATGTTTTTCCCGCCTTGTACGGGCATCGTAAGGTAACTTAATTGAAGTGATAATTTTTTCGACTCGGGTAGATAGATGGTATAAATTGCAATTACTAAGCTTATCTTCTTCTTGTACTCACTCAATTGCTCAAAGGTTAACTGGAAGAGATCCCTTATAGGGATAAGTTCGCCTTTGTACCTATATGTTATTTGTAATGGATGTATTTTTAGGGTTCCGTAGTCAACCCCTATAGTTTCGCCATGTCCGTCTGTCTGTCTGTCTGTCTGTCTGCCTGCCTCTCTGTCTGTCTGTCTGTATGTCTGTCCGTCCGCGGCTTAGCTCCGTGATTAGAAAGCTGAAATTTGGTATGAGTATGTGTATGTATCACGCCGACAAAACGGTAAAATAAAAACAAAAAAAAACTTTTTTTCGGGTACCGGGTGTATGGGAGACACCTAAAGTGGGGGTGTTTTTTAGGGTTCCGTACCCAAAGGGTAAAAACGGGACCCTATTACTGAGACTTCACTGTCCGTCCGTCCGTCCGTCCGTCTGTCACCAGGCTGTATCTCAACAACGGTGATAGCTAGACAGTTGAAATTTTCACAGATGATGTATTTCTATTGCCGCTATAACAACAAATACTAAAAATAAAATAAAATAAATATTTAAGGGGGGCTCCCATACAACAAACTTGTTATAGATATTATATATATATGTATAGGTACGGAACCCTTCATGCGCGAGTCGGGCTCGCACTTGCCCAATTTTTTTTTCGTTCCAACACTAGTGTATGGGGTGGCGTTAAATAGGTCTTTTAAAAATAATAGGGGTCTCTAAACATCATTTTTTGATAAAGTCAGCAGCTTTGTAAATATTCGCTCCAGAAATCCAAAAAAACCCTCTAACTTTTCAACCACGCGTCAAATGATTATGAAAAAATTCATAAAAATGAAACCTTATAAGCACTTTCAATAAAAACTATATTGAATAAAATCGGTCAAGCCGTTTTTGAGTTATCGCAAAAATTCATAATTTTCTTAAAAATTACGTAAGGCCGCGCGGTGTCCTTATACTTCGAACGTTACACATATTAGTTAAGTGCCATACTGTATTACAAGATTTCGCTCAATCTGGCACGTATAATCGATAACTTCCAGAAGGTAATAAGTAATTACAGTTACTATGGCGTTTACGACCTTTTTATAGAGCTTGAAATCTTTCTCGTAATTTAAATCTTCTATTGTGAAGGATGGGCAACTATAGAACCCTACACAGAGCGTGGCCCGACATGCTCTTGGCCGGTTTTTTTTAACTGTTTTGTGTACAATAAAGTGTTTACTTACTTACTTATTTTACTATTTATATAATTGTCCTTAATTATACTACCTACATAGGTATCTATAGGAACAAAGCAGCACCCCTGCCAATCCCAAGTCGGAAAAATTATCACATCGCTTCGGTTCGGTGATGCCTGGACAAGGTACGAGATGTCCGTACAAGACGGGAAAAAAGCTACAGAAAAGTTCTAGCATTGAAAGGGGCATCTATATTCTATACAACAAAAATTCAAGTTTTTTTATTTTATTTCATCGTTTCACGACACAAGTGTCGCCGCGACGTTGACGAAGACTTATCGTCCACCGATGTAATTATAAAAGTGACCATTTTTACTTGCAACGCCTATCCAATATACCAGATTAAAAATAAAGTGCGTTTAGGTGTATTTCATACTGATATAATATGTTAAAAGCAGCAACGAACCTAACCCTAAACCTTTCTCATGCAAACCTTTCAAATTTCAAACTACCTACTCGTCATTGTTGTTGCACGAAAGAGCAAGTCGCAATTAACTGCGGTTAAACTAGGATCTAGATTCATAAAAAGTAAACTTAAACCATCATCTATTTTGACAAAAAACCGCCGTGAAAACACACCGGTCAGGGTAATAAGTCATTAAGGCCTTTTTTAGGGTTCCGTACCCAAAGGGTAAAAACGGGACCCAATTACTGAGACTTCGCTGTCCGTCCGTCCGTCCGTCCGTCCGTCTGTCCGTCCGTCCGTCCGTCTGTCACCAGGCTGTATCTCAACAACGGTGATAGCTAGACAGTTGAAATTTTCACAGATGATGTATTTCTATTGCCGCTATAACAACAAATACTAAAAATAAAATAAAATAAATATTTAAGGGGGGCTCCCATACAACAAACTTATTATAGATTATATATATGTATAGGTACGGAACCCTTCATGCGCGAGTCGGGCTCGCACTTGCCCAATTTTTTTATTTATTTATTTATATACCTAACTATATAATATCTATCTATCTGAGTAAAGGATAATACGATTTCGTAATTTGTCCAGCATAATGTAAATTTTCGCTCTGCACATGTATGTAAATCGGCTCTGAGACTTGCTGTGAAGAATTTCGTGTTTAGATCGAACTAGGCAGAAAAGATTAGACACCTAAGAACACTAGTCCATACCTAACAGCGTTCAAATTTGATTATCGTTAATCCTGGCTTTCGCAAATGGGTCCTAACTTTCACCAGCCGAGTTGCAACATCACAATACCTGCTCAAGCACCATTACATGACAAGAATTGTTATAGGCTTAATTTAAATCTCTTCACTCGAGACATCCTGTAAATCGCAAGCCAGTTCTAAGGTTAAAGTGATTTGTAGGAACCAGCCTCAGAGCTACATGTACCATGTACCTAATGAGGGCAAGGAATGTAGTACAGCCGGTACGGTACGGACCTACAAGTATCGCAAAATAGTTTACCTGTGTATAAGCATTAAAATTTACTGACGGAAAGCGATGAAGGATACAAGCAAGACATGATGGTGGAAGTTTGATTCGAAACATTAATTTCATCGCGCTCCGAAAGTGAAGCCATAAATCTAGTCTGCAGACGCTAGTGCGGCGGCCGTAGCGCACGCGCGGCGAAAGCCACGTAAGTAAACAATGCGCGTTTGTTTGAACATGTGCGCTACTAATTTTGACCCGGCTGCGCCCGCGACCGCCCGCGTAACAATAGCTAACGGTTTTTTGGTTGCATTCTCCTATGCGCGCTAAACCCAAAATTAGAACGATCGATTTAGTATTGACATTAGTGAGCTGCCTTTCAATTAAACCTTGCCGAGGCGAGAATCGCGCTCGGAGAATTCCTTTGTTCCTTCACGACACTCCTACTGCAATATACGGTGGCGAAGGAATGATATATCTACTATGTATTCGCTTACATTCAACTCGCTCGCAGCTAGTCTATCTTTGCTCATTCATCTATTATAGCATTAATAGCATAGCACATAGCATCTAAATGTGCTGACGTCCAGCACACGCAATGGAAATGGAATATATCCTATAATAAAATAAGGGCGATCGGACTGAATGTTAAAATAATACAATTTATTTAGGTATAGGTTAGGTACTCAAACGAATTAGTGAATCTTATAGCAACAAGTGTACCTACATTGTCGTTGACCTTAAATTCGTTGCCGTACCTACACGAGCGACTAGACTTTTCACATATAACGAAGAAAATCAGATGTACTCGTCTAATTCTAAATAATGTTTTTGCAGATGTACAAGAGTTTTCTGCAAAACTGAGGCTTATGGAGGCAGGAGGGGACGCACCGGTCGAACCAGTCGTGCCCACGGACCACCACATCTACTGCAATATTCACGTCGGAAAGGACGCTTTACTTGGTAACATTTATTTCTGTCTTACTGTAGGTACTTTCCTTCCAAGGTGAATTTGTTTCCACATTTCGCCGAGAAACTAATTATATTTCACGAAGCATACCCAAAAGAGGAATGTTTATATTTTACACAGCCATTACTCTCATGAACGGGCAAGTCGAGTCGGAGGATCTTCGCTGGCGTCATGCCAGTCAAGTTTAAAATACTGTCTTGCGTGGGCTGCTCGCTCGCTCGTCTGGCGCCGCCTCAGTTTTTATTTATTTTGAGCCATTTCAGAACGGAGGTCACATGTTTCACATGCAACCACAAGGCAAATACGTTAATGACGTAAGATTGCATTAGTACCTCTCCAATACCGCCCGTGGTTGCATCCAAATGTTTGACTAAGGACGGGGCGTCATTTAACTAGGTGCTGTCTCATTGTAATTCCGATCTCAAATGATTATCTGAGGCCAGCTGGCTGCAATGGACGCCTTAAGTGGTGCCCGTGGAATACCAACACGACTGTATTACGACGATTCAATTTTAATGGTGCTGTCGAAACATTGGATTTGTGTCGCCTCGGCTTTCAAAGTTACATACATTATTTACACTAGATACTTCTTCTAAACTTAAACCTAACTACAGTTATTTTCAAAAACCTAAATGGGAACTATTAAGTTATCCGTCGCATAGTTTTTTTAGATTATTAGAAAACTTAATGAGCCCAATTTCAGTTGACCTATAATTTAAAAGTAAGGTTTGTCTTTCTTTTACGCACCACCACCAGTCATGATTACGTCCATGGTCCTATCAAGACCACAGTGTATTAACGTTCGACTGTCAGTGGTGGCAACTGGCAGGTAATCGACCCTGTGGAGCCCTTAGCACCACACGTGCCTCCATAAGAGGGTCATTTGTAATGCAGGCCCGTCCACGACCGTCTTCCGCCCCCGAGGGCTTCACTCGCGCCGCCGGGAAGACACTTCCTGGTCGCATCGATTTTTGATAACGAATTAACAATAACTCCAAATATACAAACATTAGGCTACTGAACTTTCGCGCTGCCGGTGCCGCTCACCTTCCCAAAGTTCGTGCTTTCAAAATATCACAAAGACAACGAAGCATTTTATACGTCATATTCGTTAAAATTGAGATCGGGCTGTAATGATGTTTTTACAAAGTGGTTTAATCAACATCAGTTGAGCAATATACGATTTACGTAATTTAGCGAACTCCTGAATTTTAGTTTCCGCCGTTTCCAAAAACTGAATCAACATAAAATTCTACGCTAGGCGAGAACAGCCGGAAATCCGAACATCCAGATCCAGACATACGAAAGAATTTTAGAAGCTGAACCTGCAGAGACGTTCCGCACGCTGGGTCAAAAATTTTATTGAAAGTCAGTTTTCTACGGAGAGGATTTTTTTTAATATCGCGATGCAGAATTTGTTTGAGCGCGAGGCGAGTCGTGTAGTACCATCTGGTGGTCATAAATTTATTTGTCCCCTTTATCACGCTGAAACGGCCAGATAAATTTCAACCAATTAATTTTGGTTCAGGGAAAACTGTAGGTACATGATGTATCCAAAGATATATATACTACAGAACACTTTTTACCGGACTACGGTAAAGAAAAAAAAGATACGTGGACGAAGTTGGCACCTTCTAGTTTTCAATAAATGTCCTAAACTTAGGCTTCACGGCACGTAGAATTTATTTAACGGTCAGCACACACGTGTTGTTTAAGTTTGGTTTTCAATCATTGTTCTTCAAGCGAGCCATAATCCAGTGAATACAAGTTTGATACATTACTGGAAATTGTAATTTCTTAAATTTTTTTGAATGTGGGTATCTCCGTAACTATTTGTCATTGAAACAAAATTTCAAATGTAATTTATATTAAATTTATTTCTCTACAACATTGTCTAAGCTTGTTTCTAGCTAAAATGCTCCTAGACGAAGATATAAGCAAAAATCTGAAGAAAGTGCCGTTTTTTTCAATATGGCGGCGGGCGCGGAGGGGGAATTACTGTGAATTTTGCATTTTAAACACTCACTAACCATCCTAGACAACATATCAAAAATTCAAAACTACCGGACCGTTTGTAATGTCACCCCCAGTATACTTAAATCTATTCACCGAACTACCACGTAAAGCCATCGATATGTATGACTCCCAAATGCCCCAATTACCATTTACCGATTGTTCTATATAGGTACTCACATTGTATAGACAACATTGACGCACGTAGATTTAGACAGCTCCGTTATACGGGTACCTCATATGCGTAGGTAATACTCACTACTCATTGAATGCCAAATACGTTCAAACCAGAACAGGACCGCGCTTTACTCTCCCACGCGATATTTTTCTTGCTTAGGTACAAGTGAACATTGAACTTGGAAATGCATTATTCAGCGCATTCCACTCGACTCGCGAGATAAGTATGCGTGGTGACCGGTGGTCCGAACTAGGATAGAATCGGTTTATAGCTTTACCCGTACGCCCTGCTTGTTTCCATTGCTATCAAATATAACGAGCCTGTTTACTAAAGTAACTTATTGAGTTTTGTATGCAGGCGTACTAAACATCTCTGGGAGCTTTGGTAAAATTTATATTTAGGAGACATATAGTTAGGTAAGTACTTATCGGTAAGCCGGCGGTCCTGGGTTCGAATCCCGGCCAGGGCAAATATTTGTGTGATGAACTCGAATATTTGCGCTTGGGTCATGGTTGTTCTATGTAATTAAGTATATATTTATCTATATAAGTCTGTATATCGTCGTCTAGTACCCATAACACAAGCCTTGTTGAGTTTAATTATTATTATTTATTACTTATTGTATTATTTTTATGTATATAGGGAATGTGCAGAAACTAGGTGGCAGCACTATATAAATGTCAATATGACTGTATAACAAGATAACTTAAGATTCGGATTGGCGGCACCAGTTGCCAACACAACACCGTCGTTCTGCACGTTCCCTTATTTGAGAGCTGCAATATCTCAGAGTTTTAGCGCATGGTGACATAATAATTTTTAAGTCTTTTTATATTTTCACGCAGTCGAAGTGAAATCAGAGTGTTCACGTAGTTAAAAGCCAACAAGTCACTCAGATTTATATTAGTTTTAATTCGCTTTCCTTCACGTGTCCAAATAATCTACTAGTTAGATACTACTATAATTATCCTATGGTCATAGATCGCATTAAATCCGCCGCCAAAATTACAATATCAAATGGTAAAACGATGTTTTTGGATTAAAATACTGCCGCAACATTTTAGTGTGTAAACGTAGACAGTACCTACTAAAAGATAATTTTGCGGTAGTCTCCTACTCCGATAGATACTATGTGCTTAATTCCAGCTAAGTACAATAACCTCCCTAGTTACCTTTAGGTAGTCCCTATGTACTATGCATCCTACGGCCTTTGCAATGGAGACGCGCTCCTTAGTTGGCTGCAGCTCTGGTAACCAACCCAGTCACGTTTAGTCGTGATAATGATTACGACCAACTCTTTAGACGACCCATTGTTCTCCAAGATACTACTTTCTTATTCGTTTCTCAACGCTCAACGTAAGGAAAACCAATGAAACTAAGAATAACCCTGACGTACATATGTATAATCAAAGCTACCTTTATTTTATAAACATCACGGCGGGTGTAATTCAAGAAGCTAATTAACTTACAGTTAAATGAGTTGTTGTAAATCTATGTTTAGAAAACGCTCGTTTCAGCGTTGCAGGATGGACATTTGCAACTAAGTTATTCGTTTACCTACAAGTTCTAAATCTATTTACAGCCAAGTACAGTAAGGTACAATCTTAGTATCTACCTATAAATTATGTATTACAAAAACGTTCGATAACTGCTTAATATTCTGTTCCTCAGCTCCGCTCAAATATCGCACTAATTCGAAACAGATTTAATTGAAAGGATACATAAAAAAATCTTCACGCTATTGGTATTACGGGCGGATGCAGAGAGGTAAAAACGTGCGTCACGGCGGCCCCATTTCTCTCAAGCCAGGAAATGGTCCAAAAGCTTCCTCTCAGCGATGTTAGCGAGTCAATAATAGATCACATCAATTCGGCTGAAATGCGATTTGATATATCGCTCTTGTAAACCGGCACGAGGAATCAATGACGTGCGAACGATTTAAAGACAGCAAGAGGTATTTACGGATGTACAACAAGGTCAATCGTGTTTACCCGTCTTCTTGCTGAAGTGGTTTCGAACGTGTAGTACAGTCGTTGTCATTAACTCCCATTGAACTGTTCAAAAAAGGTGTGTAATGCTTCATTGCTTCAGTCGGAAGTCAGAAACATCATTCGTTCACATGACCGTCATTTCATTTAATTTCATCATCATTGATAATGTCGGGTAGTGCCTTTTAGGGTAAACAAAACGCGGTAAGAGTTATGTTAAATTAGAAGTCTCTTCGAATGTTCAATCTTAGATGGCATTCGGCATTTGCATTTCACAACAAACAATGGAATATCATGAGAACATTGGAGTTGTCAATTTCGCGGGCGTGTGCTGAATGTCAAGTGCATTTCCTTTCGGAGCTACGGAAGTGGCCACAGGCTCGTAACTCCTTAAGGAGTTGTTCTTTAGCATGCAGAGCGCTCTGTCAATGATGACAATAACTCCAGCAAATCAAATCATCATAGCAACAGGCTTTATCGATCACTCAAATCACGATCCACCAATAAATACATTGTGTTCAATATACAGCTTATTAAATGATACTTAGTACCCAGCTTTTACCCGTGACTACACCCACGTGGCAAGCATGGTTTGTGTCTCGGTCACTGTCTCGCTAACTCGATCACCGTAACCGTGCATGTTTCGGGATAAATCGTTACACTAAAATGTTTGTCATTCTCCTAGCCATAAACGATCTCCATGCGACATCAAAGTTAACCGTAGCTTCGTTTAGTCGTGAGATAATATAATTAGATATTGCTTTCGCCTTCATCCATAAAGATTTAGGGACCAGATTTTTAATTGTTAGTTTGCGATTACAGCTCTGCTCTTAGCGTTATTTTGTAATGTAGGTACCTAATGTTGTTTGTTACTCGGTCTGTTAAATTCATAAAATCCTCTCTTATACCAAAATAAATAACTGATACATATATAACTAGGTACTTGGTGGCAGATTCCTCTACGATCAAGGTTAAAAGTTTCCCTCAAACTTTACTAAAAATATCCATACGAGCAAATAAATCTAGCTAAACCCATCGTGGTGAATTCGTAGGTATACCTAAACCGTAACTCGAGATGAA
This sequence comes from Apotomis capreana, assembly GCA_947623375.1. Classification (NCBI taxonomy): domain Eukaryota; kingdom Metazoa; phylum Arthropoda; class Insecta; order Lepidoptera; family Tortricidae; genus Apotomis; species Apotomis capreana. The sequence continues at coordinate 9,234,404 of OX392503.1, read as the reverse complement.
ACGTTAAGTCGTAAAATCAGTCGGTAAACAATTTGAACATTCGTCGAAGACTATAGGTAGGAACGTACATGTTCGTATTGGTTCGCCGGGCACGTATGTTTGTAACGAGCAAATCAGCATCGCAGCAGTGGCAGAAGGAAGCCATGATGGGACCAATAAAATGCCACGGTCATTGTGCGTCGAACATGACAATCATTATGAACCGTAGCCAAGCCCGATAATATAACACATCATATATGCTGTATTGACCACAATGTACATGCATCCAATTTAAACGAGCCCGCAATTTGCGCAGTTACACTAAAAATTTCCGAAATCATTTTGATGCACTAATTAGGTATAGCCACGTTAACATGACGGCGAGACCAATTAAAACGTAAAATACATCTATACGCAGATAGTACGGGACGTCCCTCATTCTTATAGCGACGGCAGAACATGTCTCAATGCATCGTCGACTGGGTGATTTATTATGTTTATGCATCGCATCTTAAGCCGCGGCCTCTATTCGTTCTCAAATAAGATTTAAATTGTTTGTCTCGCGCACCAGACGGATCGGAAGAATTGGCGAGCTTTTGAAGGTTAAATCGAGACGAAATGGGATTTTCTGCGGGAAATTGAATTCTGGGAAGCCTGCTTCCCTATAGACGAAAACAACCCAGGCGATTTCACGTAAAACCACACCAGTGTGGCTTATGGGGAAATGTTATAAAACCATTTTGCAACAAACTTGATTTATAGATTTAGTTGATGGATTACGGAAGCAGGCGTGAGGCTGTTCTAGGAAAATTAAGAGATTTGCTAGTGTAGTCTTCAGTGTAGTTACTCGCTTACGGTTGGTAGACAGACAGTATGTCGGCTGTCAATATAAAGTTACGACTTAATTAGCTCCTCAACGAACATAATATTTTAGACTTGAAAGTATTCATAGAATTTGAAATAGCTCCGACAAACCAAAGGCAGGGAATAGATAGCCGAAGGGGTAATTTTAATTTCCGCATATTGGCGTGTTCGGTGCAGCAAATAGTCTGCAGCTGGGCCCGTTTCGAATTCCGCGGCACGCGCGGGAGCCGTAAATTCTAATATGGCGGCTACAAACCGCAATTAGCATTAACTTGCGGTCAACTTTTTCATGCCGCGTAATTTACAACTGAACTGTCTTTCTCATACTTATTTTTTTTGTTACAGGTCGAACGTCGACGAAAAAGAGCAACGTCTACACGCAAGAGAAGCATTAATGTCGTCTACCCCTAAACTAAATACCACCGATAATAATTAACGTAGAACGATACAGTACAAATAATTTCGAAGTAACATAGAACAGAACCTCGCACACTGATTAGAGGATAAGAAATTCTGGATAGAACTAAAAATAAACCGTTAATAATTTTTTAAACTAGCATTTTTATTTAAATAACCTTCAGTAAAATTTCAACTACAGTCGATTGATTGAAGATTTTTTAAAGAAATGATACGTATTGAGTAAAAATATACGTACATCGAGTAATTTTATATCGAGCTTTAGATTCTAGGGCGCATTACCCGCACCGCGGCGCGTGCTCTCCAAATAGATTTGACCGTACCTTGTCTAGCACATCATTACGCTCCGCATCGGTATAAACAACTCTACTGCAGGTCGAATAAAGTTTACATTATATCAATAGAAAAATACCCGCTAAATAGCTGCGGAAGGAAATGATTCCTCAACGTCGCGCCCGCACCTGGCCGGCCGCGGCCATGCCGGGCTGTTCCGATGGTTACAATGCATATCCGACATATCGATACCTTAGAGCATAATCGTACTAACTTATCGGAAAAACTAGTCGCAATTAGGGCGTTTGTGCACAAAATTGTAATTGTACGAGTTTGAACTAAGATATATTCGCCTGGTATTTGAGATATCACTGTCAGCAAATCATGACATATGAGGATACCACACAGGTAATTAGTAAATACGGCAACCTTTTGTACACAACTTACCCAAATAAAACACACTTATTATTTCAAAATATCAATATATATTATCAATACTCATAGGTACTTACCTCCATAGTGTAAAACTGAAGCAAAATTGCGATCATATTATATTAAATTACATTATAAACTAATTACCAATATTAAAACATACCTTAAGTCTCAAAAATAATAATTTACTAACAAACATTTAGTTTTGAACTTGTATCTCGCATGTTGCCATGGATTCCATCAATTTTATATGCAAATGGTAGAGCATACAATCCAATCGAAATATGTTTCAATAGAATAATTTATTAAGCGTTCAAGTATCTTATGTAACAGCGGAGGTAGAAGAATATTTTATCTGAGGTTTATTCCAATTATAGAATTGGTTACCACAAAATAATAATTACATTAGGTAGATGTTTGTAAAAAAAATTTTAGCTCACAATAAAATTTTGTCCTAATTCGCTATATCGAATGTAGACATAAAAATGAGAAACGCGAGATGTTGACGGATATCTGTAGAACAAATGAACACAAAAAGGATTACAAAATAAAAATTATAACACTTATAATTAAATCTGTACAATGTGATCTTAGCTATTTCGTGCATTCAAAGGCGGACAGTAAAATGTAGCGGAAAACTATCATCATCATCATGATGATATATTTCATAGCGGAAAACTATGTCACGCCTCAATTTTCACTGTTACATTTCAGCACAAACTAACAGTAGTCTTCGTTTGAATTTCCATCGGAAACCGTTAATACTAAAACTATCATAACAACTCACGCAGTACTCAATATCTAGAAAATAAAATCCTTAGTCTTTATAGACTTAAAATGCAGATATTTGAAAATGCACGTTTACTGGGTCACTCTCAAGTCAGTCATATTTTAAAACTATCAGAGCAAAGCGCGGTTTTCTGAAACTCGAAACATGCGCTCGACATGAATTCTTAGTATAGTTTGCTTGCCAGGTACTGAAGAATATGGAATACTTTGTAGTTTGTCGCTCCCATAGAAATAAAAGCCCCGATTACTGTCATATTTTCGGATCTAGAAGCAATCCTATCTTTTCGGGAACTTGGGTGCGCGTGACATTCATTTGTCTCCCTCCCGAGAAAATTAATACTAATAAGAACTAAAAGAGCCAACCGATTCCATACAAAGTCAGCATGCACGAAGCCTGACATCACAATATATAAATATATAAATATACAGTGGTAAATTATTAGTAAATCTTTGGATTTACAGAATTTTTAGAAAAACAGCATTATTTTCATCAGCTATCCTATATAGCTTAATTTGTATGAAATGGAAGTTCGCTCTTAAATGGCGCCGGTTACATTAAAATCTTTCGACTAGTGTTTTGTTCGGGAAAGTTTTGTTGCAAAATACCATGTTTGACTTAATTATTGCCGTCCAATATTTAAAAGTGTATACCAATCTTACAAAGTGCATAAGTTAGGAGAATTTCGTTTACTGCTTAGAATGTTTAAATAATCGGGTTTATAAGGCAAAGACATAGTCGAAAGTGATTAACGTAGCCTGCCAGAAGCATACTAGATTCATATTCGCCGTAAGAAAATAGTGACTCAATGGAGCACCATTAACCATCTTTGATGTTAATCAAATAATTACAATCTGAACATTGTAGATACTGGGGCTGGCGCCGATAAGTCATATATCTTACGACAAACTTTACAGTCGGCCAATGAAAATATTAAAACCAATTTTAAACAAAAAGACGGAACAGGAATAAAGAATAAGTCGATTTAAAAATGACACGTTTCCAAGAGCCGATTATTGTTGAAATGGTCACCATAAGTTACGAATTTCGTATTCTATTAGATTGACGTTTATCTATGTGACGACAGTAGTCGCCATTTTTTTACAATAATCGAACCATAAGAAAAGTTCTGCTTCAACGAGACGCCAATGTCGCGTCGCCAGCTCCGCATTTCAAATCATAGTAGCCAAGAGTCGCCAAATGAGCTTCCGTACATTTGAAAAAGTAGTTGTTTAGATACGGACGTCGGCGGCGCTGCTATGGCAACCTGTTAACCCATTCACGGCCAAGCGCCGTCGACCGTACACTATACGCCAGGCCACCATACAACCATTTTTTGGCTAAAACAAGTGACTCAACGTATGGGTCATGACCCCGACGCGAACGCTAAATAGACAGCCGCTTCTGAAGCCAGGTAGCTATTATACTAATACTATTAAGTCATAGTAGGATTCCTTTTTTTTTAATTTTGATTTTGTCATGACTCACATGCGAGTCACTGGCCCTGCGCGACTGTTTGAGCATGACCCATACGCTGAGTCACTGTCCCTGATTGGGTTAAGGCACGCTGTCTACGGTCGATGCGAGCCTTACGCATGGTGAACATCCCCACGGGCCGACTGTACTGTGTGTGGAGGGCGGTGTGTGTGGCGGCGGCACTAGCTGGAGGGCCTGGCGGCGGCACTAGCTGGAGCGCGCGCGCGGCTCGGGCGCCGGCGCGGCGTACGGCGCCACCCGGAACAGCGGCCGCGCTGCTATCGTCGACACGGCGTCGTATCTGCAAGATGTTGCCGCATCGGTAAACCCACTCTACTAAGCTAAAAGGCGACCCTTTTGTATGAAGTTCCATAGCAAAAGGTCGCTTTTTACCTTAGCACGGCAGCACTGGCTACGTAAAACAGGTGCACAATGTTGAATTGACAACATTTCATATTTTTCAGACTACAATTTTATTACTTTTCTGTATTTCGCTTAGAAAGAGGACGTTATCACTGTTTTTATATTTTTCCTGAGATTACTAATTATATTATTATTTATTTATTAAAATTTACACATTCTAAAATGTAGTTACTCCAAAACTACGACATAATTAAAAGGTTACTTTAGCCCGGTGTCTAATTAAAAAACGAATGACGTTGAGCTTGAAATTATTGACAGCTTTTTTCATGGATAGGTCGAAGACTCTATGCAGGCATAGTTGTACATTTCGGTTTTTTTCATAAGTACCTACAGAAAAATAAAATCTTCTATCTCCATATTAATTTCCACCTATTAGAAATATGAAATGTTGTCAATTGCGAAAAATTAAAACCTATACAAGGAGAGAGGAGGCAACTGCAAAATTTCGATTGCGCAAATATTCTCATTACTTATGATTGTCTGGACTCGAGGCCTGAGACAGTTGACCCGTCGTACTAGTATACGTACTTGTTGGTGCGGTATTTGTCGACGATAGCCTGGTAGGGTTGGTTGGGCGCGTGCAGATGCGTGCGCGCCAGCTCGCGCAGGCACGGCGCCAGCTCGCGCAGCGCGTAGCCGGCCGCCGCGGCCAGCGCGTCCGGCCACGCCACCTGCGCGCACTCCTGCCCACCACCGCAAAACATCATTAAGGCTGATTTAGACGAAGACAATTTTGAGACGCCTAAATGACGGCGCCAGTGATTACCGCACAGCACACCTCCGACCGTTTAGACAATGACTATGTTCAGCCGCCTAAATCTCGCCGCCATTGACCAGCAAGCCGTGTTTACACAGTGCTTTTTTTCAGTACCAGTCATTAGTGGCAGCGAGAGACGCGGAGGGGGGGTCACTGGCGCCAAAAAATAGGCCCGTGTTCTATTCCGCGCCAGCGCTGGCATGCCGCGAAAAAATGGCGCGGAAAGTGTTTATACGGTGCCTTTTCGAGGCGCCGTAATTTAGGCGTCTCAAAATAGTCTTCGTCTAAATCAGCCTTTATGGTGTACCGTTTTTTTTTTTTTTTTCTTTTATTATTTATAGAGGGTTTTACATGTGCCACCCTCATCGTGGCTCTACTCTAAACATTCCTTATTTTGATTACATGCTTAACTAGACTGTTGGAGTTACATACTAAACTTTACTAAAAGGCTTCGCTGTCTGTCCGTCACTTATTCCTTGAATTGTAATAGGTGGCATTCAAAATCCACAGAATAAAAAAGACGGTCAAGTGCGAGTCGGACTCGCACACGAGGGTTCCGTACGAACTATGAAAGCACTGCATGTTGCTCTGACGAAACGAAAACTGTACTGAACTGAGCGGCAAAATAAACGGCAGTCTTTTTTTACGATAACTTAGAAGTTTGATTTTTTCACAACCATAAAGGACTGTAGACCGAAGTATTCGATACGTTCACGCAGTCCCGAGATAAAGTGTCTTGATCGACAGACGGACAACAAAATTATTCTATAAGGGTGCCGTTTTTTCCTACTGAGCTGAAGTACGAAAATCTAAAAATGAAAAAAAAATCGTAGTAAAAAATACTGAATGTAATGAATACCATTTAAGTAAATGTTTAGTAAAAGACTCCGCGCAATAAACAAGAATTTATTGTATAATAGTAGTTTATGCAACTGATACATAATGAGGGGCCTTAAAACACAAGTGTGGTTTTATGAAACGAGCGCCAGCGAGTTTCATAATAGGATCACACGAGTGTTTTAAGGCCTAATTATGTACAGTTGTATACACTACTTTATCTACACACATATCACAAGTACTCTAAGATGGGTTCAGAAGCCATAAGGAAATGACCGGCACCACTAGTGCTACCTGTAAAATATCTAAAAACGACATATACTAATACAGTAAGAAATAAATCTGAACAAATCCATAAACAGATTATTTATTGTAATAGTTGTAATTTACATTTACATTGAAACAATATTATCAACTAAAATGTGAATTACAATAAACTTATCACAATTATACTTTCGTAACAGCAAAGAACCAACAAACAAATGACAACAATAATGGCGGCAATTCGAACCTCCGTCAAGACGAATGTTTTTTTTTCTAAATCATATACAAACGAATGTATCCATATTCTCATGTCACTCGAGATCATATGTCGTGCGGTTTTTATAAAAAAACATACTGAATTGACGTTTCGTATCGATAACAATATTAATATCTATGGATACTAGAATAGAGACCTACTTTAGTTTTGACAGCTGTTCCAAATTTAAACTCATAACCTTACAAAAATTGATACTGTTATAACATTACAGTACAGATTTTACCTACTGCCACAGATAAGAAAGTTCTCATAGTAAAATTGGTTGTAGTAATGCTGGCCATTTCCTACGGTTTCTGAACGCATTTTAGAGCACTAATGATATGTGCGTAGATAAAAGATTTGTATGAAGCAGCCTAGATAAGATGCCAGAAGGCTCAAATAATAAAAGAACAGCAAAAGCTTACGTTGTGAATAGCATCGGCAGAGTCATCATCCTGCGTGTCGGGGCAGCGCCGGCACTGCAGGCAGTGGCGCGCGGTGGCGAGCGCCGCGGCCGCGGTCACCGACGGCTTGTACTGCAGGTACGGGTCCGCCTCCAGCAGCGACAGCTCCGCAATGTACTGGCAATTGACAACGTTTCATATTTATAACAGGTGGAAATTAATATAGAGATCGACAGGGCTTTATGTCCGACCTTAAAAAAAAATCTATTTATTCTTCTGTATTTAAGGAAATATAAAAAAAACCGGCCAAGTGCGAGTCGGACTCGCGCACCGAGGGTTCCGTACAAACATTTTCCATCCCTAAGTGTTTAAGTTAAGTTTGCACCTGGTATGTATAGCGCCCCATAAAAATTAGGTGCAAACTTGCAAAGTTAGGTATTAAAAAAAAACTACTTACTAGATCTCGTTCAAAACAATTTTCGTTGGTAGTTTTTATAGTAATGTACATCATATGTTTTTTTTATATTTTTCATTTTCTTATTTTAGAAGTTAGAGGGGGGGGGGACCAACTTTTTTCCACTTTGGAAGCGTCTGTCACGCAAACTATTCGGTTTAGAAAAAAAATATTTTAGAAACCTCGATATCATTTTTGAAGACCTATCCATAGATACCCCACACGTATGTGTTTGATGAAAAAAAAAATTTTGAGTTTCAGTTCTAAGTATGGGGAGCCCCCAATATTTATTATTATTTTTTTATTTTTGCATCAAAATCTTAATGCGGTTCACAGAATACATCTACCTACCAAGTTTCAACAGTATAGCTCTTATAGTTTCGGAAAAAAATGGCTGTGACATACGGACGGACAGACGGACAGACGGACAGACGGACAGACGGACAGACAGACAGACAGACAGACATGACGAATCTATAAGGGTTCCGTTTTTGCCATTTGGCTACGGAACCCTAAAAATACATCAAATATCTGCAATGTAAGACAATACGGGCTGAATAGGGTTGTTGTCTAAACCAAAGAGCGAAAAAATATATCTTTTTTTTATTTCACGTTGACAGATGACAGATGCATACCGAGTTTTATTAAGTTTTTTTTAAATAAGAAAACCAACTAAAGTAACTGTTCCATTAAATTCTGGTTTTGGTGTTGCCACATTTTAAAATGAGTATGTTTTTATAAATTAATCCATACTAATATTATAAATGCGAAAGTGTGTCTGTCTGTCTGTCTGTCTGTTACCTCTTCATGCTTAAACCGCTGAACCAATTTAGATGAAATTTGGTATATAGATAGTTTCAGTCCCGAGGAAGGACATAGGATACTTTTCATCACGAATAAATGTAGTGTTCCCGTGGGATGAGCGGGTAAAACCGCGGGGCACAGCTAGTCGGAAATATTTTTAAAAATGTTTTGGTGTATCCTAGTAGATTGGGTGGGTTAGGTTAGGTTTATTTTATAACTTTTCAGAGAAGTAATTATGGTGTCTGTAGAATAACAATTATGCGAAATGCGCATTATGCGAAACAACGTTCGGTAAAATAATTTTCTGCGAAACAGCAGTAAACCCTATCACAGACATGGTAAAATGTTCTACTCACAGCTGCCATATGGAATGTCTTCTTGGGCAGTCCGTTGGAGATGCAGTAGTGGGACAGGAAGGCTAGCGACGTGGGCGTGGACAGGTCGAAGGACAGCACCTTCAGGATCAGGTGCTCCATGCGCAGCACCTCGCGCTTCGTGTACGTGTCGTCCGTGATGTACACGAACTCTGACACCTCTGGCGGGTACACTTCCTCGTATTTTCTATAAGTAATCACGAAAAAGTTAGGGGAGAGTAACCTATATTGAACCGGCGCTTAAATTGGACCACCTGTATTTCTACCAAATAACACAATTTATTTATTACACCAAATTGGAGGACTGATTATGGCGCTGTCGTCGCTTCATTTTTTGTTGCCAGTGTAAATAAATTGTGTTATTTGATAGAAATACTACTAGTGGTAATACTCTCCTCTATAATATTTTATTGTTAACTATCACCAGTTCAAGATTTACTACGAATTTATTTTATTTTCCAAGCTACATCGCTCGCACTTTAGAAAGTCACCTGATGGGAAGTGGCAACTAGTTATCAAGAGATACATAGGAGTAACAATATATATATATATATATAATAAATATTAAAATATTACTCTAACAAAGTATTACTATATCAATTAAAGAAAACGGGGACATCACAGATAATTGCTTATACATTTAAATTTAACCAACCTTAGAGATAACCTTTGATACCTATGCTCTAAATTCCTCTAACTGCTGAGTTATAAAATGATTTAATAAAATTCGAGGCGACCTAAAATAAAATACTTACGCCGCAATGTAAGTCGCCGCGGTGCCCACAAGTTGCAGTTTCGTGCGGACCACGCTCATGTAGGACAAGAACCGATCGACGTAGGACACGGCTAGGTGGAGGGTTTCACTCTGTTGCCCGTATTCGTCACACACTTCCACGAGCCAGTCTATGAGCACTGAGCGCATCACATGTGTGATGTCTGGTTGCTTTCGCATGTATCCCGGTTTAGCTCTGTGCTTCACCTGATGAGAAAATATAAATACCGAAGTGTGTAGATCTATTGATAAATTTGTGTTAGACTTTAATTAATCACTCACAATAGGACTAAAAGATCACTAACAGAACTAATCTATACATATAATAAAGCTGAAGAGGGTCGGAAGTCTGTACATGAAAGATATTCGAAAATAACAGAACACGTTCCAACAGTTTTTAGGGTTCCGTACCCAAAGGGTAAAAACGGGACCCTATTACTGAGACTTTGCTGCCCGTCCGTCTGTCACCAGGCTGTATCTCAAGAACGGTGATAGCTAGACAGTTGAAATTTTCGCAGATGATGTATTTCTATTGCCGCTATAACAACAAATACTAAAAATAAAATAAAATAAATATTTAAGGGGGGCTCCCATACAACAAACTTGTTTTATGGTACGGAACCCTTCATGCGCGAGTCGGACTTGCAGTTGTCCATTTTTTTAGATTTTTTGTCTATTTATCTGTTTGTCAAACTTCTCGTAACCGGCTTATACAAAACGAGGTTTCATTTCGTCTGTTTTCTCCACCAAAACTCAACCAATCTTTACAAAATTTTAGGAACTTAGGAAAGCCAAATAGGAAGGAAATGTTCAGTCAGACCAGTTTTTACGCAAATGATTATAGAATTTGTGTACTAGAGATAAACAGAGGTCTAGTATAAAAATTCATATCAGACCCAAAAAATTCGTAAAGATTGGTTAAGTTTCGGAGGAAACAGAAGAGAACAAAATCTCAATTTGTATGGAAAGTGGTATTTCTTCTTAAGGCCTCAAGGCATACCAGTCAACCATAGGGCAAAACAAAAACTAAGTTGGTGCATGGTCTTTAATGTGACAGTCGAGTTACAAATTGTCAGTCAAATTCAATTTGGGTTTGATCATTTTAAAATATGGAAATGAGCAAAAATTATGGTAACTGGAGGGTTCCATATAATATATTTTAGAAAAAAAAACGATTACTTAAACCCTTCACAGCGTACTGGGCCTTGTCAACCCAATACCGAGTATGGTTAAATAATAGCCGAAGCAAGGGTGTTAACTTGTAAAAATATACTGTCTCAATTAACACTGAATATATAATTACTTTTTGCTGTACATATGGTCAGATACAGGGCTCAAATGGCATTCTAAGGGCTCCCCGCCACATGTAATGCCTATTGAAACTAAAAGGTCAATCTAAATTGTGGTACCTCAACTATAGGATATATTACTGTATGATCAGTATAATGTAAAACACAGGGCAACATTACCTGGTTTGTTTATAAACTGATAACTAAAAAGTAACAAAAGTTATTGCACCAATCAGGAATATACTGATGCTGTTGCTTGACAGACATACTCGCTTTTTTATACAGGCCACAAGGATAATATTTTTCACCACATTTTTGGTTATCTCTATCTATTTATGAATTAAAACATATAATTTATGGTAAACAAACTCCAGGTTAAGTTAAGCTGAAATGGATAAAGATTTACAAATTTGTCAACTATTTACAAACTTACCTCAATTTCCCTCATGTATTCGTAAATATCCTGCCGATACTCCACAACATGGAAGAACATCTCTCTGTCAGTCTGAGCAGTAGTGGTGTCCTCGTCATCCTCAAGAGTGACTTCCAGGATGTCACTCTCATTTTTGGAGATGGACATAGACGACAGGATACTAGTGTCCACCACAGACATGGGTGATTCAACCACATCTTTCTTCTCTTGCAATGGCAGTCTGAGAACATGCAGAACAATATTCATTCTACAATTACAATATGTTGCAATAGAAATAAAGTTGAACACTGATTAACACAAACAGTGACTAATTTCAAACAAGTGTGTCAAGAGAAAATAATATAATGAGATTTATATTAACCTCAAGTCAACAGTTATCTAAGAATTGCTTATTCAGTAAATTTTAAGTCCAATAAGCATTTTCATGGCCATGTGAACTACTTAGTATAAAATAACATTATTAAAGATATTGTTAAAAATTAAGTATATTGATTGCAAAGAGGTAATAAAACATCACTTGTTTAAACTAAAATGGTAAGAGGTAAGGTTATGTTTATAGACCCTACCTCTTTGAAGGTTCTTCAGTTGACCGATCTGCCTGCTTCTCGACCTGGGCGCACAGCGCGCGTACATTTTCGGCAGCGCTGATGAAGAAGCTCTCTTTCTTTGTGTCCTTGGCGACGAAGGGCTTGAAGGTCGGCTCGCGTTTCTTCACTTCCACCTCCGATGGTTTGTCCTCATACACGCTGAAGGCGCGAAATTGCGCCACGGGGGGCACGATGTTCTTTTCATTCTTAATTTGAAGCACTGTACGTGTCTCGTCTTGAGTTTTGCAGGGTCCATTTGTCAATCCGGCCTAAAACAGCAGTTCATTAGCAAAAAACACACCAATAGTCGTCCTTAACGACTAGTGATCATACTCACCAATTTGATATTCCGGTTCTGATTGCAAGCGAAGTGGCCGAGGTCGCCGAGAGCACGCCGTTGCGCTGCTGAAAATACATCAGCATTTTCTTTTCTGATCGCCAAAGAAGCATTCTCTTGATCTTCGTGAATTCTGAATGATGCCATTGTCCCCGCTTCTTCCGTAAACAACTATTAGCCTAGAATGAGATCGGCCTAAACGCGAGCCGTTAGAGGAAACAATGGCAATTAAAACGGAAACACGTAATTCCGTTTACTAAGGGATCATTTTATGTAAAATAATGCGTGTGGTCTAATAAATGTGCCGGATAAATTCAAAATCACCCTCGAATTGCAAATCCAGCGTCAACGGACAACAGACATTTTGGTAGTTTCAGCTGTTGCGTTTACGACGTTCTATTGTCTATGTTATTTTAAATTTCAACCAATCAAACAACCGAGTTCATCTATGGTTTGTAGCTAAATTTAAGGCACAAGCTAGACGATCAGATGTAGCCATCAATTGTTATTGTGATTAAAGTCATTAGTCCAAGTCCAGTGTTGATCAACAGTAGCGTCCTCTTTTATTATGAATTTATTTTGTTGTTGTTTTAAAATTGGTCGATTTGAATCTATTATTGGATGGCACAATAGGAGGCCAGAATGAATAAGTGTATTCAGCTGATTTTATACAAGTATTTGTGTTAAATCATCGTGTCATCTATCGACTATTTAAAAAGGGACTATTTGTATTTATTACTAACACGAACGCAATAATTTGATTTAAACAGCAATAATTGAAATTTACTTGTAGTGATCCTCTTTGTACATTTTTATTATTATAATCTATATATGTCATATCTTTATGCCAAGTTTTGCAAATTAAAACCTGCAGTCAGGTTTTGCCTTTTATTTCAATTTAATTTGCAAAACTTATCGACTAATATCACATGGACAAGTATCTACGACCGGAGCGGTTCGAGGGCGACCCGTCACAAAGCTCGACGGCCGCAGTGGTCGCACTGGAAAAAAACCTTCACAAATTTTCTTGCGGCGCAGGATCCGGCACCACAGACGGGATCAAGCTGACGATACTGATTAACCACATCTCTCCAAATGTTTATAGTCACGTAAGCGATTGTCAAACATATGAACAGGCTTTAAGCCTCTTGAACCGACTGTATGTAAAACCTAACAATATTCTCTACGCACGTCATGCTCTTGCCACGCGAAGGCAGCATAGCCACGAGACTATTGACACGTACATTCAGGCATTAAAACAATTGTCCAACGACTGTAATTTCACCGATGTCGACAGTAAGACAAATCGAGACGATAACATTCGTGATGCTTTTATAGCTGGCATCTCTTCGACTAAAATAAGAGAGCGACTCCTGGAAAATCTCAACTTAACATTAGACGAAGCGCATAACCAGGCACGTTCCTTGGAAATGGCTGAAGTTAACACACTGTAGTACGACACCATCTAATTGGTTTAATCAAAGGGCCTTTTCAATTCAAACACTCATTTATTTAAGCACAACACATTAAATATACACTTCTAAAAATACAATACACATGTCAACTTAAGATGTATTCCCTTTAGCAGCTGTCAACGGAGTAAATCAACAATAACATATTTTATCTTACATCTGTCACTGGATTTGAATCAAATCAAATCCAGAACCATAAACTGTCGATTGCCAGTCTCTCAAGACACACCCCCTCAATCGACTCACTTATCTAAAATTACTCTGTATGTACACAAATTTTGAACCACCCTGTATACCTAAACTACTCAACTTTATTCACAATTTTTTTTTCAATCTTTAGACACCCTGTATAAATACAATAAATTGGTACAATTTCCAAGCTCCAAACAATTATAATTTTACATCCATATCCAAAAAACTTTAACCAAACCTTGCTACTACGTTCATTGACCCTCATCTCGGCACACACTCATCATTAAAATTCGATAAAACCAACTAACAAAACATTATAAATCTCCACTAGACTCGTCATCAATACTCAACATGAATTTCAAATTCTTACACTCAAAAAACTTCAATACACGACTTCAATATTTAAATCAACTTCTATTATACTCCACTCGACACTTCATTTATTAAAAACCACAATAAGTATTTAAACATCCCTTTCCAACTTTTCCTATAACGACCTTCAAATTCTGCAACTCGATACATCACCTCATTAAACTACAATTAATATTTAAAAACTTCATCATCTCCTGAATCCTCACTTCACTAGACTACAATAAATATTTTAACTACTATCTTCTCCCACTCGAATCCTCACTTCATAAAACTACAATAAATATTTCAGCTACTATCTTCTCCCACTCGAATCCTCACTTCATAAAACTACAATAAATATTTCAGCTACTATCTTCTCCCACTCGACTCATCATTTTACTAAAAACTACAATAAATATTCCAGCTACTATATTCTCCCACTCGACTCATCATCTTCATTATACTGCAATAAATATTTAAACCTTTATCTTTTCCTCAACCAACTCCTTCATTTTAATAAACTCATAAACCTACAACATACAACAACCAACAACAACTCACACTCATATCACCAATTCACACTAACAAGAAAAACCTAAATAACAAACAATATACAATATATAAGAAACAAATACAATCAAATTAATTTATATAAAAACAGAAAAATACTTAAGGCTCTCATTTCGAAAAACTGTGTATAAGAGATTAAAAATTATTTAAGTTCTCCATTGTTGCTTTTTAACTAAATAATGATTCAGTTATATTTACCTGATTCATCTTACACCCCCTTAAGTGAATCATTATTTGAAAACAAACACCCCCTTAAACCTGACCATTTTTCCTAGAAATCCTTAAGTTTTCTTCCATTTACAATACGATTGTAATGTTCTAAATTACACACCCTATAAAAACTTACATACTACAACACAATAAAAACAAAGACCCCTACACTAAGCCGAAAAATAAATATTTAAGTTCACTTTTGCCCACAAATATACACATTTCATAAACTCCTGCCACTAAAACACTAATCTTCGCTGACATTTTTCAAACTTTACAGGTGGTAAACTTTTTGTTAATATATCTGCCAGTTGTGATCCTGTTGGACAATATTTAACAGTAATCTGATTTTCATCAATTTTCTCCTTCAGATAATAATATTTTACATCTATGTGTTTACTTCTTTTGCTCATGATGCCTTTCTTCATTAGCCAAATAGCGGATTGGTTGTCAACTTCATTTCAATTTCTAACTTTTCTCCTGTTATTTCATGAATTAAGTCTCTTACGAACAGTAATTCTTTACAGCATTCTGCTGCCGCTATAAACTCTGCTTCTGTACTGCTCAGCGCGACAACTGATTGTTTCTTGGAGCTCCATGCCACTGGTCCACCGTTCAGCCAAATCACGAAACCAGAAGTACTTCGTCTAGTGTCTGGATCCCCAGCGAAATCAGAATCACAATATCCTCGGAGCACTTTATCACCTTCAGAAAAGTGAATACCTTTTTCTGTTGAACCTTTTAAAAATTTTAAAATTTGTTTGGCATTATTTAAATCATTTAAATTCGGAGAATTCTGATGTCTCGAACAATAACCTACTTGGAAACTTATATCAGGTCTTGTTTTATTTGCAAGATATAATAATGATCCTACCATTTCACGGTACAATTCATGAGACTTAATGTCAACTTTGACAGACGGATGTTGCTCTATCAAAATAGTTGGAGATCTTACCTCTTTGGCTGCATTAATGTTAAACTTCTTTATTATTTTATCACTATATGTCTTTTGATAAATTTTAATCCCCTGTCCCTCTCTTTTTATATCTAAACCAATGTAATTAGTGACTTCGTCACAAATTCTTAGCTCAAAAGCTTTCCCAATCGTTTTTATTACATGTACAAGATCCTCTTCTTTTTCGCCGAACACTAAGCCATCATCTACATATACAGCTAAAAAGATTTTTCTCTCACCTTCCATAACAAAAATGCATTGGTCCAATTTCAATTGCTTGAAACCCATTTTTGATAAGAATTCTGTAAATTTGATATTCCACATAAGTGGGGCTTGTTTCAATCCATATAAGCTTTTGTTTAATTTACAAACTTTGCCATCTTTACCATTGTAACCTTTAGGTACTTTCATATAAATGCATTCTTTCAAATCTCCATGTAAAAAGGCTGTTTTCACATCAAACTGCTTCATTTTCAAATTTTTGCTTGCTGCAATTGATAATAATACTCTCAGCGAAGTACTGTTTACTACTGGACTATACACTTCATCATAGTCTATTTTATATTTTTGTTGGAAACCTCTTGCAACTAATCTTGTTTTATATCGACCATCTGATTTGACTGTAAATATCCATTTACTTGTTACTAATTTTCTGCCCTTTGCTTCTTTTTCATCAACAAATGTCCACGTATTATTTTCTTCTAATGATTTGATTTCTTCATTTATTGCCTTCTTCCATTTATCCTTTTCTTTGGATTCGGTTGCCTCCTCATAGGTCAACATTGAAGTTTCAGTATCATAATTCATTAAGTAATCTTTATATCTTTCAGGTTTTCGCCGCTCTCTTGGAGGTTGGATTCTTCTGTTCCCATTATTTACTTCAACATTCTCTTCAATTTCAATTCCTTCTGCATTTCCTACTGCTCTATTATCTTCATTGCTAATATCATAAAATTCTTCATTTCCATCAAAATAAATCTCATTATCAAAATTTAAATCATTTCCAAAATTATCACAGTTTTCTCTTCTTCTTTCATCATGATTGTATTCACATTCATTTATTTCCCCTTCATTTGTTTCAACTTCATTTATTTCGCCTTCATTTGTTTCAACTTCGTTTGTTTCGCCTTCATTTGTTTCAACTTCATTTATTTCGCCTTCATTTATTTCACTTATGTCACTTTCACTGCTTAACCTTCTCAACTGAACTCCTTCTCGAAACTCATTTTCAATAATAACTCTTCTATTTTCACCTTCTCGAAACTCATTTTCAATACTTCTTCTCATATTATCACCTTCTCGACCACCTACTTCATTACTATTATTTCTTCTTACATCTCCTCTTCCATCTTCTTGATTATGTGTTGTGCCCTCCGTGACTATTTCTTGTTCTTTTTCTTCTAAATGCCAAAGTCCTCCGATTCTTACATTGTTATCATTTCCATTTAAATATATACCTTGTTCGTCTTCGTTTATTCTTACATCTCTTGCCCTTATTATTCTTTTCTCATCATCCACCCATATTTTGTAGCCATTTCTTACGTAGCCGACCAGAATTCCTTTATTACATCTTTTGTCAAGTTTTCGTATACCTGAATTAATTTTGTAGAAAACTGTTGAACCAAATCTTCTGATATTTGATACGTCTGGTTTGACATTAAACCACATTTCAGCTGGTGTTTTATCTTGTCCTTCTGTAGGGCTTCTGTTGATCAGGAAACTTGCTGTCATTAAGGCTTCACCCCATAGATAATTCGGGACACGGCCGTCAAACATTAAAGCTCTTGTTCTCTCCATCAGAGTCCTGTTGAGTCTTTCAGCTTTTCCATTTAACTGTGGCGTATACGGTATTGTAAAATCTAAAATTATTCCTTTTGAATTGCACCATGAAATTAGGTTATTGTTCGAGTATTCACCACCATTATCACATCTTATTTTCTTTGCTTTTTGATTGAAATGATTTTCTGCCAATATCACAAACTGTTTCACTTTGTCAAATACTTCACTTTTGAAGGTGATTAAGTACACCACACAGAAATGTGTATAATCGTCAAGAAAGGTTTAAAAAATATTTTTTATTGTCCCAAGTGGGAATTTCAATAGGACCGCAAACGTCAGTATGAATTATTTCTAAAGGAAATTTGGCTTTAACTCTATTGTTTTTGAAAGGTTGCCTAGTCATTTTAGCTTTAACACAAATTTCGCAAAATTTTTCAGGATGTTCCCCCCCAATTTGGATACCATTCACCAGCTTAGCTAGACGAGGCACATCAGAAACGTGACCTAGCCGACGGTGCCAGATATTGGCGCTTTCTGTGAGCATAGCTTCGCGAATTAAACTAGCTGAAAATTCTGTTTCGTAAAGACCAATTCTTGATTTGTATCCAGTTAAAATAATTTCATTATTTTTCTTTATAAATACCTTATTTCCAACGAAGTGTACGGATCCACCATGATCTGTGATTGAACTGACAGATATCAAATTTCTGCAGACTTCCGGAACATAGAGTACATCTTCCAGCTGAAAGTACTTGGTATTGACTGTACCTTTGGCTTGAGCGACGAGATTTTCTTGATTTGCACATTTAATGTCGACATTTATCTTTTCTGTAAATTGTATAATATCTTTAGTAAAGAAGAGGTGTGAGGATGCGCCCGAGTCTATAATGGCTCTAATGTTAATATTATTGTGATATTCCTCGCTTACCAGACTGTAATTACGACAATATTTCTCAATGTGGCCTTTCCTGTTACATTTTCTGCAAATCTTAGCAGAAAAACACTCACTGGAAAGATGACCAGCTCTATTACAAGTACTGCACCTTTAACTTTCACAAAACCTGGCAATGTGTCCTAGTTTTCCACAGGTGTAGCATTTCTTCTCATGCCCTTTGAAAACTTCATTCGCAGGTGACGGAGTCTCAACAAAATTTTGTTCGTTTCTTTTTAATTCCTTTTGTAAACTTTCTATCAGATTATGTATAGTCTGGTTTGTCTTAGGAGACATCTCCCAAACGGTTCGGAAATAATTTAAATCTGTCGGTAAAATGGATAATACTTTCTGTATTAACATCTCATCAGATATTTTATTATTAGTTGAATTTAGATCAAAACACATATTTTGTAGTTTACTGATATCTTTTAAAATGTTTCCGCTGAAATTATAGTTGTAGAATTCTATGACTTTCGAATGACTATCTTTATCTGAATTGTAGTTGAATACATAACCAATTTTTTAAAAATATCGTCTGTTGTTGGACAATTAATGACGTAATGCAAGAAATCTTCATGGATTGAGTTCAAGATATAAAAACGAGCTTTTGAATCATTAGTTCCTTCATCTTTCTTGTCAAGTCCTTTTGCTTGTATAAAGAGTTTTGTTAATTTCCTCCAGTTTTGGTAATTTGTAGATTCATTCAATTTATTCGGACTTTCCATTATTAATAAATTTTGTAGGTACGGTTTGTTTCGTGAAAAAATATTGACAAGACGGTTACTAGGTAAACAACTTCTGGTTGCTAGGCTTATTTTTATATAAGCAATGACTATCCTTTCTGGGCTAAAACTTTCAAACACCAATCACTGATTCTATAATGCATCTATAATGCGCCGCTGGTGCCCATGACCTCTAATTGGTTTAATCAAAGGGCCTTGGCAATTCAAACACTCATTTATTTAAGCACAACACATTAAATATACACTTCTAAAAATACAATACACATGTCAACTTAAGATGTGTTCCCTTTAGCAGCTGTCAACGGAGTAAATCAACAATAACATATTTTATCTTACATCTGTCACTGGATTTGAATCAAATCAAATCCAGAACCATAAACTGTCGATTGCCAGTCTCTCATGACACACCATACCTGTGAACGCAATCAACGAAAACATTAATTCTGTCCCCAGCGGAAATGCTTCTGCCGCCACGCCGAACTTTCTGAACCGATCAAACCGTAAATGCTTCTTTTGTGGGGGTCGGGTGCATCGACGCAAAAATTGCCCTGCCTTCGATGCTACGTGCCAGATATGCAGTAAGAAAGGGTATTTCGCAAATGTCTGCCGGAGTAAAAACCTTATCAGCGCTGCCATGACAAATCAGGAGCTCGTTACGCTTGTATCATTGCCGCATCACCAGCATCGTTTCGCAAAGCTACCGTGCCTGCGTATATTAAAGGAATTAGAGCAGAAGCATTATTAGACACTGGTAGTTCAAAAAGTTTTATCAATTTAGAATTTTCCAAATTGTGCTCATTGAAGCTAAAACCCAGTCAAAAGACAATATCCATGGCCTCTCTTAACCATACATCATCAGTCAAAGGAGAAACCTGCCTCTCACTTTTACCCTGGGTATCTAAAGGGTTTAATCAAAGGGCCTTGGCAATTCAAACACTTATTTATTTAAGCACAACACATTAAATAATAAACTTCTAAAAATACAATACACATGTCAGCTTAAGATGTGTTCTCTTAAGCAGCTGCCAACGGAGTAAGTCAACATTAATAAACAATCTTACATCTGTCACTGGATTTGAATCATATCAAATCCAGAACCATAAACTGTCGATTGCCAGTCTCTCATGACACACCCCCTCAATCGACTCACTTATCTAAAATTACTCTGTATGTACACAAATTTTGAACCACCCTGTATACCTAAACTACTCAACTTTATTCACATTTTTTTTTCAATCTTTAGACAGCCTGTATAAATACAATAAATTGGTACAATTTCCAAGCTCCTCCAAACAATTATAATTTTACATGCATATCCAAAAAAAAAACTTTAACCAAACCTTGCTACTACGTTCATTGACCCTCATCTCGGCACACACTCATCATTAAAATTCGATAAAACCAACTAACAAAACATTATAAATCTCCACTAGACTCGTCATCAATACTGAACATGAATTTCAAATTCTTACACTCAAAAAACTTCAATACACGACTTCAATATTTAAATCAACTTCTATTATACTCCACTCGACACTTCATTTATTAAAAACCACAATAAGTATTTAAACATCCCTTTCCAACTTTTCCTATAACGACCTTCAAATTCTGCAACTCGATACATCACCTCATTAAACTACAATTAATATTTAAAAACTTCATCATCTCCTGAATCCTCACTTCACTAGACTACAATAAATATTTTAACTACTATCTTCTCCCACTCGAATCCTCACTTCATAAAACTACAATAAATATTTCAGCTACTATCTTCTCCCACTCGAATCCTCACTTCATAAAACTACAATAAATATTTCAGCTACTATCTTCTCCCACTCGACTCATCATTTTACTAAAAACTACAATAAATATTCCAGCTACTATATTCTCCTACTCGACTCCTCATCTTCATTATACTGCATTAAATATTTAAACCTTTATCTTTTCCTCAACCAACTCCTTCATTTTAATAAACTCATAAACCTACAACATACAACAACCAACAACAACTCACACTCATATCACCAATTCACACTAACAAGAAAAACCTAAATAACAAACAATATACAATATATAAGAAACAAATACAATCAAATTAATTTATATAAAAACAGAAAAAATACTTAAGGCTCTCATTTCGAAAAACTGTGTATAAGAGATTAAAAATTATTTAAGTTCTCCGTTGTTGCTTTTCAACTAAATAATGATTCAGTTATATTTACCTGATTCACCTTATCTTCACCCCCTTAAGTGAATCATTATTTAAACAAACACCCCCTTAAACCTGACTATTTATGATATGCTGACATTTTTCGAACTTTACAGATTCTTCTATTCTCATTATTCACAACTCTTTCCCTTCAATTCCATCTGCTCGATCATCTTCATTAACCAATATCATAAAATTCTTCATCTCCATCAAAATAAATCTCATTATCAAAATTTAAATCATTTCCAAAATTATCACAGTTTTCTCTTCTTCTTTCATCATGATTATATTCACATTCATTTATTTCCCCTTCATTTGTTTCAACTTCATTTATTTCGCCTTCATTTGTTTCAACTTCGTTTGTTTCGCCTTCATTTGTTTCAACTTCATTTATTTCGCCTTCATTTATTTCACCTATGTCACTTTCACTGCTTAACCTTCTCAACTGAACTCCTTCTCGAAACTCATTTTCAATAATAACTCTTCTATTTTCACCTTCTCGAAACTCATTTTCAATACTTCTTCTCATATTATCACCTTCTCGACCACCTACTTCATTACTATTATTTCTTCTTACATCTCCTCTTCCATCTTCTTGATTATGTGTTGTGCCCTCCGTGACTATTTCTTGTTCTTTTTCTTCTAAATGCCAAAGTCCTCCGATTCTTATATTGTTATCATTTCCATTTAAATATATACCTTGTTCTTCTTCGTTTATTCTTACATCTCTTACCCTTATTATTCTTTTCTCATCATCCACCCATATTTTGTAGCCATTTCTTACGTAGCCGACCAGAATTCCTTTATTACATCTTTTGTCAAGTTTTCGTATACCTGAATTAATTTTGTAGAAAACTGTTGAACCAAATCTTCTGATATTTGATACGTCTGGTTTGACATTAAACCACATTTCAGCTGGTGTTTTATCTTGTCCTTCTGTAGGGCTTCTGTTGATCAGGAAACTTGCTGTCATTAAGGCTTCACCCCATAGATAATTCGGGACACGGCCGTCAAACATTAAAGCTCTTGTTCTCTCCATCAGAGTCCTGTTGAGTCTTTCAGCTTTTCCATTTAACTGTGGCGTATACGGTATTGTAAAATCTAAAATTATTCCTTTTGAATTGCACCATGAAATTAGGTTATTGTTCGAGTATTCACCACCATTATCACATCTTATTTTCTTTGCTTTTTGATTGAAATGATTTTCTGCCAATATCACAAACTGTTTCACTTTGTCAAATACTTCACTTTTGAAGGTGATTAAGTACACCACACAGAAATGTGTATAATCGTCAAGAAAGGTTTAAAAAATATTTTTTATTGTCCCAAGTGGGAATTTCAATAGGACCGCAAACGTCAGTATGAATTATTTCTAAAGGAAATTTGGCTTTAACTCTATTGTTTTTGAAAGGTTGCCTAGTCATTTTAGCTTTAACACAAATTTCGCAAAATTTTTCAGGATGTTCCCCCCCAATTTGGATACCATTCACCAGCTTAGCTAGACGAGGCACATCAGAAACGTGACCTAGCCGACGGTGCCAGATATTGGCGCTTTCTGTGAGCATAGCTTCGCGAATTAAACTAGCAGAAAATTCTGTTTCGTAAAGACCAATTCTTGATTTGTATCCAGTTAAAATAATTTCATTATTTTTCTTTATAAATACCTTATTTCCAACGAAGTGTACGGATCCACCATGATCTGTGATTGAACTGACAGATATCAAATTTCTGCAGACTTCCGGAACATAGAGTACATCTTCCAGCTGAAAGTACTTGGTATTGACTGTACCTTTGGCTTGAGCGACGAGATTTTCTTGATTTGCACATTTAATGTCGACATTTATCTTTTCTGTAAATTGTATAATATCTTTAGTAAAGAAGAGGTGTGAGGATGCGCCCGAGTCTATAATGGCTCTAATGTTAATATTATTGTGATATTCCTCGCTTACCAGACTGTAATTACGACAATATTTCTCAACGTGGCCTTTCCTGTTACATTTTCTGCAAATCTTAGCAGAAAAACACTCACTGGAAAGATGACCAGCTCTATTACAAATACTGCACCTTTTACTTTCACAAAACCTGGCAATGTGTCCTAGTTTTCCACAGTTGTAGCATTTCTTCTCATACCCTTTGAAAACTTCATTCGCAGGTGACGGAGTCTCAACAAAATTTTGTCCGTTTCTTTTTAATTCCTTTTGTAAACTTTCTATCAGATTATGTATAGTCTGGTTTGTCTTAGGAGACATCTCCCAAACGGTTCGGAAATAATTTAAATCTGTCGGTAAAATGGATAATACTTTCTGTATTAACATCTCATCAGATATTTTATTATTAGTTGAATTTAGATCAAAACACATATTTTGTAGTTTACTGATATCTTTTAAAATGTTTCCGCTGAAATTATAGTTGTAGAATTCTATGACTTTCGAATGACTATCTTTATCTGAATTGTAGTTGAATACAATATCCAATTTTTCAAAAATATCGTCTGTTGTTGGACAATTAATGACGTAATGCAAGAAATCTTCATGGATTGAGTTCAAGATATAAAAACGAGCTTTTGAATCATTAGTTCCTTCATCTTTCTTGTCAAGTCCTTTTGCTTGTATAAAGAGTTTTGTTAATTTCCTCCAGTTTTGGTCATTTGTAGATTCATTCAATTTATTCGGACTTTACATTATTAATAAATTTTGTAGGTACGGTTTGTTTCGTGAAAAATATTGACAAGACGGTTACTAGGTAAACAACTTCTGGTTGCTAGGCTTATTTTTATATAAGCAATGGCTATCCTTTCTGGGCTAAAACTTTCAAACAACAATCACTGATTCTATAATGCATCTATAATGCGCCGCTGGTGCCCATGACCTCTAAAGGGTTTAATCAAAGGGCCTTGGCAATTCAAACACTTATTTATTTAAGCACAACACATTAAATAATAAACTTCTAAAAATACAATACACATGTCAGCTTAAGATGTGTTCTCTTAAGCAGCTGTCAACGGAGTAAGTCAACATTAATAAACAATCTTACATCTGTCACTGGATTTGAATCATATCAAATCCAGAACCATAAACTGTCGATTGCCAGTCTCTCATGACAGGGTAAACACACGTACGAAAACATTCAACTACTTGTAGTAGATAACCGCTGCTCCGATATGATCATAGGACACGACGTACTAGAAAAGCATTCTTCCCTTGAATTCGCATTCGGTGGTCCAAAAGAACCTCTCGTCGTCTGTAATGTGGCTGAAGCTTCCGTTCCTGCTGTTCCTCTTTTCACCAACTTATGTCCTGAATGCAGACCAATCGCTATCAAGTCTCGAAGATACACTGATGACGACAGACGCTTTGTTGAGGAAGAGGTGAAGAATCTCCTAAATGAAGGCATCATCGAAGAGAGCAGGTCACCATGGCGAGCACAGGTGCTCATTACAAAGAACGCTAACCACAAGAAACGCCTTGTTATCAATTATTCAAGAACAATAAATCAATTCACTGAACTAGATGCATATCCACTTCCCAAAATAGAGGAATTGATTTCAAAAGTAGCCAAATATTCTGTTTTTAGCGCCATTGACCTGAAAAGTGCATATCATCAAGTTCCAATCTTGCCGGAAGAAAAACCATACACTGCATTCGAAGCCGCTGGAAACTTATATCAGTTCCATCGTATCCCTTTTGGCGTGACCAATGGGGTTGCCAGTTTTCAAAGAACGATTGATTGGCTTATTCGTACGGAGAAGCTTGAAGGTACATTCGCTTATCTAGATAATATAAAGATTTGCGGAAAGAGTCCGGAAGAACATGACAGAAATTTGCAAAATTTCCTTACGGCCGCTAAAAAGTATGGCAACACTTAATGAAACTAAATCCATATTCAAACAAACTTCAATTAACATACTCGGGTATACAATCTCGAATAATATAATAAAACCCGATAATTACAGATTAGATACACTTCTAAATTTACCACCACCTCACGATTTGCCTAGTATGCGGAGAGCCCTGGGCATGTTCGCCGACTATTCAAAGTGGATACCAAACTTCTCTGAAAAGGTAAACGAGCTGTCCAAAACTAAAACATTCCCGTTGAACAACGCATTGATCCAAGATTTTCAAAAACTTAAAAATGACATTGTCAAATCTTGCGTTCACGCGATTGATGATAACGTGCCATTCACCGTAGAAACTGATGCGTCTGAACACTCAATTGCAGCGACTCTTTTTCAAGCAGGCAGACCCGTGGCATTCTATTCGAGGACACTCAATCAAAGCGAGCAGAATCATTCTGCCATTGAGAAGGAAGCTTACGCAATTGTAGAATCGTTGAAGAAGTGGCGACATTTTCTCATAGGAAAAGCATTTCTGCTTATCACTGATCAACGATCTGTCTCTTTCATGTTGGATGTGAAGCACTCTAGCAAAATTAAAAACGAGAAGATTCAGCGCTGGCGATTAGAACTATCTGCATATAAATACGACATCATATACAGGCCTTGGGCACAGAACCATGTAGCAGATTGCTTGTAGCTCTATCTCGGGTTTGCGCTATCGTCACGACGCCTTCGAAGCTACGAGCGCTCCTCGAAGCCCTCTGTCACCTTGGAGTGACCAGAATGGCGCATTGGGATCGCTCTAAGAATTTGGATTATACCATCGAGGAAATAAGACGCATAACTAGCGAATGCCGCATCTGCTCTGAAGTCAAGCCTCGGTTCCTTAAGGCTGACCAGCAAAACAAACTGATCAAAGCTATAGCGCCGTTTGAAAGACTGAGCATCGATTTTAAAGGACCCGTACCATCAAAATCGAATAATAGATTTATTTTAACAATCATTGACTCACGGTTCCCATTTGCTTTCCCGTGCTCTGACATTAGCGCGAAGACTGTCATAAAGCATCTAGATACTATTTTTACGATGTTTGGTAATCCGGCTTACGTATATTCTGACCGGGCGACATCATTTCTATCGGCAGATGTAAAAGATTTTCTGCATTCCAGACAAATAGCTACGAGTCGCACAACCCCATACAATCCTCAAGGCAAAAGCCAGGTTAAAAGGCTCAATTCTACGCTTTGGAAAGCTGTACAATTGGCGTTGAAAACTAAAAATCTTCCAATAGAGAGCTGGGAGGACGATCTGTCGCAAGCATTACACTCCATACGCTCACTTCTATGCACTACTACGAACTGCACTCCACATGAAAGAATGTTCCGCCATTCTAGGAGATCGGCAAACGGAGATTCGATTCCAACATGGCTAACGAGCTCAACCAAAGTGCTTATGCGACGTTTTGACCGCAGAACTAAATATCAACCATTAGTCGAAGAAGTGGAAGTGCTGGAAACTAATCCCGCCTACTCCTACGTAAGGACAATGGACGGTCGCGAAACAACTATATCTAACCGTCATTTAGCGCCTCTAGGGAGCAACAGCAACGATTTCTCCGCAAATGATGACTTTGTGGACGCTGAGACCGAAAGATCACAGTCACCACCATTAAGCTCGCCACCTCGTACGCCACCTGCCTCTCCGCTGGCAACTCCTTCCTCGCCGCCCACGTCGGAAACTGCAAGAGACGCCCGAGCATGCAAGCCCTGATAGTAACGAACCAGTGGTCGCGGAGCCATTAAGGAGGTCGAGCAGAACCCGAAACCAGCCGAAGTTCTTACTCGACTACATATGGCCGGGGTGAATGTAGTGATCCTCTTTGTACATTTTTATTTCTATAATCTTTATATGTCATAATCCTTATGTCAAGTTAAGTTAAGTTAAGTTTTGCAAATTAAAACCTGCAGTCAGGTTTTGGCTTTTATTTCATTACTTACTATTTGTTCAGAATTGATAGTATATCTTATACCTTAGCATTTATCATTTCTGTCTAAAGTGTTTTTTTTCATCACCACGTGTTCGGTGATCACAAGGTGATCACTAATAAAATAAGAATGAAATATATGATCATCGAGCGTAAATAATAATATGAAGTCGTTATAGATGTTATGATTTACCAATTATATAAAAACCTACTCTGCTCCACGTCCACGTAATCGTTACGAGTATCGGTGTTGTAAAGTAAAGTAGGTATCGGAACAACCACAAATGACAAATGTCATTCGTTTGTCAACTTGGCAGTTTGTAATTTGCAAACGACGAAACGAAAACGACCTTGGTCAGCCTATGAATGATCAGCCGACGTGTTTACAAATTGGAATTTTCGATACTAAACTATAAAATGTTTAAATAATTATAAAATACTTACTTGTCATAAACCTACCTGAAGCTAATTTTCAATATGCTTGATAAACTATTAATGATAGGCTTGATGTGCCTTTTCGGTAGCAGGTCATGTTTCGCACTAAGAGAATACACAAAAGAAGATATTCTGAGGCTAAGGCATGTTTGTTTCAATTGGTTTATATTTAGTTTAGAGTCCTTAATATGTCGTTTATAATGAATTGCCGTTTATAATAATTCAAAATGTTTTTCAGAGAAGAGACAAGAGAAATGTTCCAACATGCCTATGATAGTTATTTGAGATACGCTTATCCTTACGACGAATTGCGTCCCCTCTCTTGCGATGGCGTGGACACTTGGGGGAGCTACTCTCTAACACTTATCGACGCGCTGGATACCCTCGCCATCATGGGGAACTATACCGAGTTCAACAGAGTTGTTGAAGTACTGCTTCAGAAACAAAACTTTGACACAGATATTAATGTTTCTGTTTTTGAGACTAATATTAGAATTATTGGAGGACTGCTTAGTGCCCATCTATTATCATACAAGTAAGTGACTATTTCAGAAGTCTTCTGAAATATATATCATCCAGTACTAAGACTTCAACAAATAGATAAATAAATATATAATTATATGTTACAATTGTAACCCTCAATTTTAAATAATCTTAACATTGTCATATGCATGTACCGAAAAGCTCATTTGGGGCAAATTAATATGTGGGAGGCTTATTTCAATGGACTAATCATATTGGATATAACGTGTTTTTTTGCCCATACCAATTCCAGTAACCACTTAGATATGTCAAAATTATTCATATCACTTGCTCCTCAACATCATACACTAACACCACCTCTGTCTGTGATCACGGCACGATTCAATAATTAAACCAGTAACTTGTGAAATTGTACACTCAATGATATCACTAATTCATTGTCTATATAAGCTGTGCCTCCTGCCTCATTACAAATGTGATGTGCTTGGCAATAGTCAGTTCTGAGGAAGACATATCAAATAAAATAAGATAAAAAATCATTAATTGTGCAAATAACTTAATTTATTGCAACTTAGTGATGTATATGACAGTACAATTTATTTGGTAAATAATCAATTTTGCTTGAATAAAATATGTTTTTTTCCTGTATACTAATATCATTTTTACATTGTTATTTAGAACAGGTATGAAACTGGAACCAGGCTGGCCCTGCAATGGTCCACTATTAAGACTAGCAGAGGATGTCGCCCAGAGGCTCATTGTTGCCTTTGACACCACCACAGGGATGCCATACGGCACCATAAACCTGAGGAAAGGAGTTCCTCCGGGAGAAACCAGTGTCACTTGCACGGCTGGAGTTGGGACATTTATTGTGGAGTTTGGGACCTTGAGCAGGCTCACGGGAGATCCTTTGTATGAAGAGGTATGAATCAAATTAACTATCTACATTTAAGGTAATTACAAGCTGGAACAAGAAAAAGACTGCAATCAAAGATGGAAGTCTGTTTCACAACAATGCTTATTGAGATATTTGCATTGAGATAGGAACATAAGGGTCAATAGCAAAAAATTTTACATAGTTAACGGCTTTAATTAAAGCAAAACTTAATTGATTCCTTTGTGTGACGAAAGTTACCCATACATTTTGTATGGCTAACTTTCGTCACACAAAGGAAGTGATCGTGACTGCGGGTTTAGCTTGTCTAGATACATTACTTACATTGCCTTTTTTTTTAATTCAGGGGTTAAATAAAAATATTAGGTGATCCACTACATTGTAGGATGGGGATCGAGCCCTCGACCATTACTTATCTGGAGTAGTGCTCTGACGCCTGAGCTACCGCGACATTATGCACATCGCGAGAGATTAAGCATTATATTCCGTAAAATGCCCTCTACCACTTAATAATAATGTTCCTTTTATTCAGATATTTCAGTTTACAGTCTTATTTTTATTATATTTTATATTGATGTACGAGGGGCGTCTGAAAAGTTCTAAGCCTAAGATAGAAAAAAACAATTTACACAAATGAACTCGTGTTTATTTTTCAATATAGTCTCCTCCTAAATCAATGCATTTTTTACATTTTTTATACAGTGCTTTTAGGCCATTAAAAAAATAATCTTCATTTTGCCCTTCAAAATGCTCCTGTACAGACGCCTTCATCTCTTCGTCACTTCTAAATCGCTTTCCCCTCAACTCTATCTTCAAATTATTGAATAGAAAATAATCGCTTGGGGCTAGATCTGGGCTGTAGGGTGGGTGGTCAATTTCGTCAAAACCAACTTCCTTCAGAGCACGCCTCGCAACATTAGCGGTGTGAACGGGTGCGTTGTCTTGCAAAAACAAAATGCCTTTCCTTAGTTTACCCCGCCTTTTCTCAACTATGGCTTGTCGCACCTGTCTTATTAGATTTGCATAATAAGTTCCGTTTATCGTAGAGCCTTTTTCTAAATAATCGATTAAAAGAATGCCATCACAATCCCAAAATACCGTAGCCATTAACTTACGAGGCCGACTTTTGCACTTTAAATTTCTTCGGCGGCCTTTCACCCTTTTCAATCCACTGCATCGACTCAGACTTACACTCCGGATCATACTGTCTGATCCATGTTTCATCAACAGTTACTATTCGGGAACAAACTTCATCTAAATCATCTTCGCACAATTCTAAAAACGCCCGAGAAGTTTCCACACGACGTACTTTATCGAAGGCCGTTAGCATTTTCGGTACCCAACGAGCACTGACTTTACTCATGTACAAATGTTTATGTAAAATTTCTCCGACTCTTTCTTTACTAATACCTAAGACCTCAGCTATTTGCCAAACCTTAATTCTTCTATCTTCTAATACCAGCTTTTTGACTTTTGCTACGTTTTCTTCGGTCACTACCGATATTGGCCGCCCTGAGCGGGGGTCGTCTTCGATCGATTCCCGTCCGAGTTTAAATAAGCGACTCCACTTTTTGACTGTGGCATAAGAAGGCCCAGAACACAGACAACCCCTACTAGACGGAGCATGTAAGGCGACCCGCGCGCACCAACGGTATGGTACTGCGATCTTATAAAAGTATCAACACGGGCGCCACCGTTTAGTTGCGTCCATGTTTTCGACCCGTGCGTACGGCAACGAAAAATAATATCAAATATCAACGAAAAATGGTAAATTGTAGCGTTAAGTGGTGTGGGAAGACTTCTAGGACTTAGCTATGATAAAGATGGTATAACATTCCATAGGTGAGTAAATTTTACTGTATAAAACGAAATTTTTGTTTCCTAGCCACGGAGACCGGAGCTCTCTTTATACTGGTCACTTGGAACTAACGAACGTCGCTCGGAAGTAGTGAGGCATATCTGTCCCTTTTGATCAAGTAAAAAATGCAATCGAGCTATCCTTTTCTACCGGTTCTTACGAAAGCACGTGTATCGTTAGTGATGTACTGCAGACAATACCAAATCGACTTTTGGCTGTAGCGTATTTTATTAATAAAGTATTAATATTTATTTTTATTGTTGTATTATAGTAATTTAGAGTAGTAATTCGGTAGTTTATTTTGTTTGTAGATGTTTTTAGTTTGAGTAAATATTATGTATTTCTTAAAATTTGTAATTAAATCGGTAAATGCACGTACTTACATATTATTTTGTTTTTGTAGAGATATCATGTTGTTTGGAGTTTTCAAGTCCTTTTAGCAGCAAGACGTTAGAACCGGTGACACAAGATGGACCTGATGATGGACTTGGAGGAAGTGCGACGGATCTCGGAGTTGGTTTGACATAGAGTTATGCTATTTCGGTTTTTTTATTCCTTTTAGCGATCAATTAGATCCAGTATCACAAGTTGGACCTGATGATGGACTTGAAGGAAGTGCGACGGATCTCGGAGTTGGTTTGACATAGACTTTTGCTGTTTGGGTTTTTCGATTCCTCTTAGCGAGCAATTAGATCCAGTATCACAATATGGACCTGATGATGGACTTGGAGGAAGTGCGACGGATCTCGGAGTTGGTTTGACATAGAGTTATGCTGTTTCGGTTTCTCGATTCCTCTTAGCGAGCAATTAAATCCAGTGTCACAAGATGGACCTGATGATGGACTTGGAGGAAGTGGGGTGGGACTCAAACCTCAGCATAATACTAGCTCGAATCGAAAGCCAGCGCTGATCTTCCGGTGAGACCTGACCATTACAAAGCCATAAAAGTAGTCTAATCTCCTTGTTAAAAAAAAGTCGTTTGTACTGAGTAGCATAAGTAGCATGGGGCTTTCTAGATATTTTTGTCGAAGACTCGAATAATCTTAGCAGATACATTTTTTAATTGTATGTGTCTTGTTTCCTTTTGTAAACTTTCATCGGTATGTAATAAAGTATTGTTGTATTGTATTATTATTTTCCTTAAACCATTCACTGTCGAATCATGTACCAACGAATGAAATTGTACTAATGTGAAGTGCGTTAACAGCAGAGAATGTGTTAAGTATGGTATTTTGCATTTTTCTACTTTTTTATATAATTATAATAATTTATATAATTATTATAATTTTACAGTCTCGGAAAAACATACGTATAAGAACCTCTCTTTTATTAAGTCGGTTTAAATTCCAAAACCTTCTCCTAAGTGTAATAATTACTCTTCTGAAAATCGGTTCAGCCAAGCGCCAGATAATCGCGGACAAACATACATACATACTTACAGGTCCTCCTTTTTTTGAATTCGGTCGAAAAACATTTTTATTAATTAACCCTCAAAATAATTATAATAATAAATTACCAGGTAATTTCTAGAAGTATATTTTCAACTACTCCGCTACCTAAAGGTGGTCTGGAAGAGATCGCTATTTAGCGATAAGGCCACCTGTTGTTTACCTCTGCCTGTTATTTTAATGTATCTCATGTTGTGTTGTATAGGTATTCCTTGAGGTGTGCAATAAAGAGTATTTGTATTTGAATATTATCAACTTTATATTATATGAAATTATTTAATGCCTTTAGTTACATATCCGTAATCTGCTATAACTTTGTTTGTTTACCTTAAATATTTTTTTATAATTAATATCTCCTATTTAGTACAACTGTGTACGAGCAATAATATTTAATACCGGTTTAGACACTTCCAATGAATGTGTCGCATCACTATGATCACGTGCGCTTTAGGAATCGGCCAATCATGACGCAGGTAACGCCCACCCGCTCTCCCCGTCGTTCCTCGCCGCGCGGTGAACTGAGTCGCGAATAATACTATCAACATTAGCTATCTAGTGGAGGTGATCTGTGGCCCAGAATCACCGTAAATAATAGCCATTTCCTCAAAAATACACTGCGGTGATTTGTCACTTTTTGTAAGGAATTTAATTACAGCACGGTGCTCAATTTTCGTAATATTCGTTGGTAATTCACACATGATGTACTTTTCCGTTGAATATCTCGAAACAGAATAATAAAAACGTGACATGTTATTTTTTAATAATTTGTTTTTAAATGGCCTTTCTAGTGGCCAGTATCATAAACGCATATATAACCTCGAAATACCTTAGGCTTAGAACTTTTCAGACGCCCCTCGTATCTGTCTGCCACTTGGCAAAGGCCTCCTCTAACTTTCTCCATTCTTTTTTATTGCTTGCCAGTCTGGTCCATAGCCGTCCGGCATTTCTTATTATCTCGTCTTCCCATCTTATTCTCTGCCGACCTTCTCCTGTTACTTATTGTTTTTTAGGGTTCCGTACCCAAAGGGTAAAAACGGGACCCTATTACTGAGACTTCGCTGTCCGTCCGTCCGTCCGTCCGTCCGTCCGTCCGTCCGTCTGTCACCAGGCTGTATCTCAAGAACGGTGATAGCTAGACAGTTGAAATTTTCACAGATGATGTATTTCTATTGCCGCTATAACAACAAATACTAAAAATAAAATAAAATAAATATTTAAGGGGGGCTCCCATACAACAAACGGGTTGGTTGCGTTAACTTTGCACCTCATTTGTATGGGGCGCTATACATACCAGGTGCAAACTTAACTTAACCACTTAAGGATGAAAAGTGTTTGTACGGAACCCTCGGTGCGCGAGTCCGACTCGCACTTGCCCAATATTTATTACCACTTATTGTTTTTAAATTCTTAGCGCATTCACCATACATCTTTGCGGCTCCACACTACTCGCGAAGTAGGGTGAATATAATAGTATGGAGCGGCGCTTCACGCGGAAACCCATGCGTCGACCAACATCGACCAATTTCGTGAGTAGTGTGAAGGGTCAGGAACGTGTGTTAACGCAATATCCCCCACTACTTTAAAGGCTGATTTAGACGAAGACAATTTTGAGACGCCTAAATTACGGCGCCTCGAAAAGGCACCGTATAAACACTTTCCGCGCCATTTTTTCGCGGCATGCCAGCGCTGGCGCGGAATAGAACACGGGCCTATTTTTTGGCGCCAGTGACCCCCCCTCCGCGTCTCTCGCTGCCACTAATGACTGGTACTGAAAAAAAGCACTGTGTAAACACGGCTTGCTGGTCACTGGCGGCGAGATTTAGGCAGCTGAAAATAGTCATTGTCTAAACGGTCGGAGGTGTGCTGTGCGGTAATCACTGGCGCCGTCATTTAGGCGCCTCAAAATAGTCTTCGTCTAAATCAGCCTTATTCTGTTACAGTTGGCATACAACGCTTTGAAAGCGCTGTACCACCACCGGTCGCCGATCGGGCTCGTGGGCAACCACGTGGACGTGATGACCGGCCGCTGGACCGCGCAGGACGCCGGCATCGGCGGCGGCGTCGACTCCTACTTCGAATACTTGGTCAAAGGTAACATATAAACTCAAAGTTAACTGAACTTGGGCGAATATGATATTGTATTGTGGAGGGGCATTTCGCTGCGGAAACCCATACTTAGGCCAACTTCGCCTCGCCCAACCTCGGTCAATTTCGCGAGTAATGTGGAGCCCGCGTCAAACTCAAAACTTGTCAAGTCGAAAATTTGCTTATAGGAAATTCAGTTTATCATGACTTTTCTTTTGAACTCTTAGTCTTACGAAGAATTTCCGCATGTTCTGTTAGTACAGTTGCGTATTTGCGTATACATTATCAACTGAAAAAGGTTACTGTTTTTCGGGCAGGTAAAATAATATCCTGGCATTTAATTACATGGCATCTAAAAAAAATTACTTGTAGGTTAGACGTTTTTATTCTTTAAATGCCCTGAGAAATAAGTACATGCCAGAAAACCCATAGCAGCTCACTCATTGTCGCATTAATAATATCCAATATCGCTCAACATGTTTCGGACTCGAAAGCAGCCATTATTCATGATCATGAGCCAAACGCGCAGTAGCCCGACGCGTCTGAGCGACATTCAACATTATTGACGTGAGTGAACTGATTGTAATGTTTGAGTTTCATGGAAGTTTTATGTTTAAGATTGGTCAAATAATCATCATCAACATCATTAAATCCGTGAAATTGGACTACGAAAATATGTGATGAGTCGGCATTGCTATATATGCTCTCCGTTTCTGCTAGATAAGCTGTCCGTTTCCACTCAAGAGTTTACCTAATTTCAACCTTGTGACTTAGAAACTATATGTATATAATCTTAATTGGAGGATTTCATGGATCGACTCGAATGGACTTTGTGACAATGCGCAGATCTCAGCGAGTTCTCAACCGATTTTAGAAATTTTTGTTTTAAAATGCAAAAATTAAATTTCGCTAGGTCGTGACGAAGAGAAAATTTCGAAAAAAAAAACCGCTCCAATTTATGGTGCAAGCTTAGCCCGTGGCTAGTATTC
Source organism: Apotomis capreana (assembly GCA_947623375.1). NCBI lineage: Eukaryota > Metazoa > Arthropoda > Insecta > Lepidoptera > Tortricidae > Apotomis > Apotomis capreana. The sequence continues at coordinate 9,198,755 of OX392503.1, read as the reverse complement.
TCTGGTTCCCGCGACTGTCACACATTTAAATAAAACAATTTGACCTTTCCTTTAACAACGGCTAACCTTTGACAACGGTATCTGTAAAGGTACCGAAACGTCAGGGAGGCTCAAATACTTAATATACGCGATATAATTGTTTGCGTTTTTTTTACTTATCTTCTCTTTATAGGAGCTATCCTCCTGGAGCGGCCTGAGCTGATGTCGATGTTCAACGAGGCGCGGCAGGTCATCGACCGCTACCTGAAGAAGGACGACTGGTACGTGTGGGCCACGATGCTGCGCGGCCACGTCACGCTGCCCGTCTTCCAGAGCCTGGAGTCCTACTGGCCCGGCCTGCTTAGTCTCATCGGTGAGTTTCAAATATTACTAGCGACCCGCCCCGGCTTCGCACGGGTGCAATGCTGATAAATTATGCATGTTTATACGTATAAACCTTCCTCTGAAATCCGAAAAATCCGTTGCGTAGTTTTAAAGAAGTAAGCATACATAGGGACAGACAGACAGCATGAAGCGACTTAGTTTTATAATATGTAGTGATAAAGCAAAATATACACTAACAGCGCCCTCTCTCGCTTGCTCGTTCACCACTGTAAAGTGGTGCAGTAAGATGTGAATATTAACGTATTCACATAGAGGTCGCTAAGGTGTAAAAACCTTTCAAAATAAACAATGCAAAGATCGACACACAAAGCATAAGGAAAAATTCGTCAGGTCTACGTGGAGCGAGGGTAGCGAAGTGGCTAACGCGCTGGACCGGTAATCCAGAGGTACCGGGTTCGATTCCCGGTCCCTTCCACCAGGTAGCTCCTTTTTCAATTTTTCTTTAAGCTTTGATCTTTGTATTCATAGTTTAAAATATACACTATTTTGATACAAACTAGCTTTATCGTTAATTGTTATACTTTATCGCATTATTTACCAATAGTTTATGAGTAATAATAAAACAATGACATACCGCATAGTTTAGTTACTGTAGTAAAACGAAAAAATGTTACGTGAAAATTTTATTAATATTTGCTATCGAAAGAAAGGTTTAAATTCAATGGAAGGCGGTACTTACATTCTATATATAGCACACTAGATAGTGCCGCAGTTTATGTAAATCTATAAAGCTATTAATTGTTTTATAAATGGATTACACGTTTCACCATTTTGGTAACCCTTTCTTAGTGCATTCTCCACGCTCTTCAACATTTTTGATATGACTGGTTATGCTTATATTGACAGGCGTACTCGTACTCAGACAGTTAATAACTAAAAACGTATGGTAACATGCAGATTATGCAGACATAATATGAAGCCTCATTCCCATAAAGGTAGGTTGAATTTTCTTTTCGATTGCAACGAGACTTGCTCACCGCGTTCGCTTCAGCAACATTAATAAAATTCCTTATTCATGTTTGTTCAGGCAATCTCTACGTGGCTCTTTAGCTGGGTCTTATTCCTTTTGATTTTTTTTTTTCATATTATGACAAATTATATTGATAATTTCAACCAACTTTTTGAAGTGAATAATACTTTTCCCTGAGTTTTAGGTAGTAACATAGCTATTTCATGCTTTTATTGCGTGCAGTCGAAAATAAGTTAGAAAAACTAATTTTCCGCGTGAGTTTTCTCAATTTCGAGTAGTTTTTGAAACAAAAATTATCAATGAAAAATTCAAACTGTAGGTTTCAAATATATACCAATAAATCCCAATAGCCCTGTTCTAGGTACTAACATAAATACTATGTTAAGAAACATGTTTGATCATAGAGAATAATGTCTAAAGCAATCAGCATTCTAAAAGGAATAAGGCCTCTTAACAAATCCACAGGCGACAGCGACACAGCGATGCGCATAATCCACAACTACCACAGCGTGTGGCGCCAGTACGGGTTCACGCCGGAGGTGTACAACCTGGGCACGGGCGAGGCGTCGTCCGCGCGCGAGAGCTACCCGCTGCGCCCCGAGCTCGTCGAGTCCGTCATGCACCTGTACCGGGACACCAGGGACCCCGTCCTGCTGCAGATGGGCGAGGACATCATACGGAGCATACAGCACAGCGCGAGGACGCCGTGCGGATACGCTACGGTCTGTGGATTCGTTACATATTTTTGGATGCAAGCATGTATTCGATTTTCCTTTCTATCGTAACCATGGTGAAACTGCGTAAAGTTTTATTAAACAGGCCCTTTATGATTATATGATGAACAAACAAGTCAACAATATAATGAAAGCGATATCCGCCGTCCCCGATATTTGAAGTTTGCACCCTTGAAAACCTAGAAAACAACATTTATGTTGCTTTTCAAAAAGACGTTTCTTTCGCATATGTTGAACCTCAACTCAAAGCCCATACAATAAAGCTTCACTCCTAAGGTGTCTACACTAAATTATCCCCAGTAACAGGGGTTCCGCTAACTGTCATTTTATCATTCCAATCTTTCCAACACGTAAGACAGTGAGCAACATTCGGGCTTTATCTCGACATGTCATTTGTCCAGAGATCTCCACGCTAGAACATATAAACCTTAAGCGAATTTATCTTTAGATAAAAGACGTGCGCGACCACCGCAAAGAAGACCGCATGGAGTCGTTCTTCCTGGCCGAGACGACCAAGTACCTGTACCTGCTGTTCGACCCGGACAACTTCATCCACAACCCGGGCAAGCACGGCACCGTCATCGACACGCCCAACGGCGAGTGCATCGTTGATGTCGGTGGATACATCTTCAATACTGAGGCGCATCCCATCGACCCGACCATGCTGTATTGCTGTCAGGAGGCGAGGGAAGGGTACGTTCAAAATCATTATAAATAACAAAACATTCTCAAAATATCGAGTTTTCGCCTGCCAGATTTTTATATCATAGTTAAAAATTGCCTGTGCCAAATCGTTATCAACTCAATCAAATATCAATAGGCTTTTCAGTCTATTAAGAATGATCTGTGGTTTTCAGTCTGAAGCACCGATTTTCTTAGGTAGCTAAAAATACCTATACGATATCGGCAATCGGAATATGCACAAACGTGACATTGACAAGAGATATTTGCACGTTTGATTAAGGGGCTAATTTATCTGCTTAGATAAAGTAACCACTTATCATAACTACATATTTATTCTAAAGGTGTTCTAAATAATTATGGTTTAAGTTTTTTATATTAATTAATAACAATCTGTATAACTACGTTTTTCTGATTATGAAACGTACTATCATTTTCAGAATCAACATCAGCGAAGTTCATAGGATATATCAAATATTGGAAGAAGAGGATAACATTCAATTTATGACAATGATAGATGCGTCAACAAAGGGAAACGCTAGTGTGCAGAATTCAGATTATAATAAAAATAGTGACGTTGACAATGCCACTGAAACCAGTAAGGAATCAAAAGATAATAAATTAGAGCAAGTCCAAGTTTTAATCAAAACGGAAACTAGAACGGGATATGTCAATATGGACGGGACAGAAAGAGAGAAAGCTAAAAACGAATCTAATTTACGAGACGTCGTTAAAGAACGCATAGTAAACTATTACAATAATAATACTAGTCCATCTCAAGAACACATCGAAGAAACAACAGAGCGAAATCCTGATCCGAGTGAACCTCCGAAAATAGAGCCAATAGGCAAAGTTGACGTGGATGATATAATAGTGCCCGGGCAACCACAAGAAGCAGAAAAAATACAACCGCCCAGCAGCACGAAGGCAAAAGAGGCCTTCAAAATGCTACCAACTGTGATTCAAGATTTTCTGAATAGCGATTGGAAGTCGAAACCGAAATGCGAGCCTCAACACATTTTAGAGAGGATCCGCAAAGAGAACAAATATCCGGATCATCCCGACGTACACAAATATGAACTGCTACTGACCCCGGCGCAATCCTTCCTGCAGAGGATATCCTTGGCTGGAGAATTCTTAAACAAAAAACAGCTGGAATTGTAATCAAATTGTTAACTAAATTTTGATGAGTGTTTACAGCCTATTCGACCTTATTGTCCTTTTGAGTAAACATGATTCTACGTCCAAAGTTTGTTTTTGCATCGATAACTGTCATTTTCTCATAAACGAAGTAACCTGATTTTGGATATCAAGCTGCCAATTTTATAGATTAAATTGCTTTACATGTGAGAAAATAGCTGGTTTTGGCATTTAATGATGTTGTTTACTAAAAAGGAAAACTATGAACAGCCTATATAGAAGGATAGTAATAGAAGGTAGGGTAATACAACTTGTCTGTGAAGTGCCAAAGCGCAATGCGTGTAAAACATGACGAAATAGATAAAACGTTTAATTTATGGATATTGTTAAGTTTTAAATAATAAAAGACTGAGAGTTACCGTACTGAGTTTTCTTTTCTGGTCACTACCGCGAACTTCATGATAACGATCTACTTTTTAGGGTTTTTCATGTGTAGCTTAACATTGCATTATTAGTTCTCGTGTAACAATCTTGCAGAACCCGGATTTACCAAACCAAACCAGGCCATGTGGTCAAATAACGGTAGGTATCGCTTATGGTGAGTGGAGATTTAACTACGGTATTCGAAAATTAGAATCCTCTATGGATAGTTAAAAGAAGAAAAACCGATGTCACTTATTGTCAAGTGTCATATTACTTCTGTCAGTTTTGTAATCAAATCAGAATGTAGACTAAATTATCTATAATAAATAAAAAATTGTATAAAACAAAATGCCTGATTTCCCTCTGGCTATGAAGAAACCTCCGATAGGGATACTGGCTATTGGTGTGTGGTGTATAGGGTTTTGCGCCATGTGTAGAGTATCATGTCCGAACTGAAAACAACACCATCAGAAGAAAATACTTTGTTGTCTAAAGGATACAAATTACACAAATATCTAGGCGAAGGCGCCTACGCTAAGGTGCCCGCTACATGTTTAACAATTATCTAAATATAATATCTATTTAGTCTGTATTGTGCTTTACTCATTATGACTTCGATTTTTCGCAGGTGTATTTATCAGATTATACACCACAGGATGGTTCTGCTAAGGCGACTCTCGCTTGCAAAATAATCGAAACAAATAAGGCTCCTAAAGATTTCGTCTCAAAATTCCTGCCGCGCGAAATCGACGTTTTGATACGTTTAAACCACCCTCACCTCATACACATCCATAGTATATTTCAGAGGAAAACCAAGTATTATATTTTTATGCGATTCAGTGAGAACGGGGACCTGTTAGGGTACATTTTGAAAAACGGATGCGTGTCGGAAAATCAGTCTCGGGTGTGGATGAGACAGCTGGCGCTCGGGCTGCAGTACTTGCACGAACTGGAGATCGCGCACAGAGACATCAAATGTGAGAATATTCTCCTGACGGCGAATTTTAACGTAAAGCTCTCCGATTTTGGGTTTTCGAGGTTTTGTGTGGACATAGACGACCAGCCAATCCTGAGTGAAACGTACTGTGGGTCGATGTCCTACGCTGCTCCGGAGATTCTGCGCGGAAAGCCCTACTCGCCTAAGCAGACGGATTTGTGGTCGCTGGGGGTGGTCATGTTTGTGATGCTCAACAAGGCCATGCCGTTCGACGACACTCGAATGCGGAAGCTGTACGAGCAGCAGATGAGCAAGAAGTACCGGTTCCGGTCGCGCGTGGCCAGCGTGTTATCCGTCGAGTGTAAGACTATAGTGAAGAATCTGCTGGAGCCTGATCCAGGGCTGCGGTACAGTGCCGTTCAACTGTTGACTTCTCAGTGGATTGCGATGGATAGCAGACTTACTAGTGAGTCGGTATAGTTTAATTAAAATCTGAATTTTAAAACTACCTTTGGCATGAAATAATTTAATAACTAATGTGTTATCATCTAACTAACAAGTAACTACCAATTTCTGCAGAGTATACAAGTAATTATGTTTTAGCTATGAATGCAGTGGAAGCGGCGGCTCTGAAACGTGCTAAAGAGCAACACCGGAGAATGTCTGAACCGCGCAAAATCCCGCCAAAGAGACAAGGCGACATATTGAGCAATTTTAAGAGAGCGTCTTCCGTACACAGAGTAAGTGATTTACTTTTGCACCCTATAGCGGTCGGGCGTCATCTTGTCTATTTGAAGACAGCATTTTATACTATTTATCATGCTCAGTACTGTCTTTCAAAGTTGAATCTCCACGTCACATTGCTATTTTGAGATTGTACATGTGCTTAAAAATCCTGTTTTATTTGTTGCAGGGTAGTGAAATGATAAAATCCCTTGCTAATGTAACAGCAAAACTGAAACAAGTCGATTGATATTAAATGGAGGGCAATTCAACGTCGGTTCGTCGATATCTTTACGTTTGGTATTTACATTTGTGGTTTTCGTGGCTATTTTTATTTCTTATAAAAAGGTATTATTTTATAGATTCAAATAGACGTAGAAGATATAAAATTGAGCGGTTCGGAGCAATTAACACTCGTAAATCGTGGGTATAAAATCATAAAGAAAATCAACGAAGGATCATATGCGAAGGTATTATTTAATTTGTAAATTGATTATATCAGAAGGAATAAGGGATTTTTAGGGTTCCGTACCTCAAAAGAAAAAAACGGAACCTTTGTTGGAGACATGGAGATCGGATCACTTAGTGGTCCGTCCGTCTGTCTGTCAAGACCCCTGATCTCGGGAACAGGAGGAGGTATCGAATTGAAAATAAAACCATATACTGAGGACTACAGTCCTTAGAAGCTGTGAAAAATTCAAAACTTCTAAGTGAACGTAAAATGGAACCCTGTTGACTATGGAACCCTTAAAAAGATTTATGCCACAAACATCGGGTATATCGACACTCTCAAGCGAATTCCATTGCTCTAGAACTATGAAATTAGGCATACCTATTACATGCCTAATTTCATACCATCTTGTACTACAAGTATAGAGAAAAATCTGAAAATGATGTATTAAATCATATAGAATTATTATAGTCTTTATTTAAGCAACGGTATAAATTTGTACGGAACCCTCGGTGAGCGGGTCGGACTCGCACATGTCCGTTCTTTTATTATGTTTATACATTTCAGGTCTACCTCGCGGAGTACAGAAATCCGAATAAAAATGATGCCGTGTCCGTTTTAGCTTGCAAAGTCATCGATACGAGGTGTGCGCCGAAGGATTTCGTCAAGAAATTTTTACCTAGAGAAATAGACGTGTTGATAAAACTCAACCATCCGCATCTGGTGCACACACACAGCATTTTTCAGCGAAGGGATAAGTATTTTATTTTTATGCGTTTCATGGAGCATGGCGATTTGTTAGAATTTGTATTACAAAAGGGAGCCGTACAAGAGGACCAGGCCAGGATATGGACGAGGCAGTTGGCGCTCGCGATCCAGTACATGCATGAGCTCGGGATAGCACACAGGGACATCAAGTGCGAAAACGTCCTATTGACGGCAAACCAGAACGCTAAACTTTCCGATTTCGGGTTTTCCCGCATATGCATCGATAAAAAACTGAGGGATATTCAAAGCGAGACGTTCTGTGGCTCGCTTTCCTACACGGCACCAGAAATTTTGCTCGGTTCACCTTACTATCCGAAGCCTACGGACGTGTGGTCACTGGGGGTCGTAGTCTACGTAATGTTGAACCGGGCCATGCCGTTCGAAGACAAGAATATGAAACTGCTATATGAGGCACAGGTCAATTGTAACTGGAAGTTTCGCGCGCGGTACCTCGGCGCGCTGTCGGAGAACTGCAAGAGGCTGGTTACGCGAATGTTGGACCCAAATTACCAACAAAGAGTCAAAATTGAAGAAATTATAAACAGTGAATGGATTGCGATGGACTCAAGACTACTAGGTTAGAGATTCGTCGAGTATTTCCTATTTAATTGTAGTGGGTAATTATCACACATTTCGATTGTAAAGCCGGAGTAATATGACTACTTAGCTTCTGAATTAAACAGACATTGAAATGTCGACATAAGGTACAATGAGCCGCAATATTGCAATAATGCATGGCCCATTTATGAATGAATTCATTCATAAATGGGCCATACATTTTTGCAGCTCATAGTACATTGGCACATTTAGTTTCAATGCAAACAACAGTCACGGAGCTCACGGGGAACAACGATAGTTTAGACTTTGGGTTACCTACTTTAATTATACCTCACAACAAGTATGATGTACAGAATGGACCGCGCAGGAGATGCAAGCTTACAAGAAGGCTCGCGAGGAAAGGAGTGAGCTATTGAAAAGGTCCTTGAATAAAACCTCTAGCCCCAATCAAGCTGAGACCTCCATCGTAAAGAAGGACCGTGACCTAAAGCATCCAACTCTGTGAGAGGTAAGATTTATGATATTATCTTTAAGTATTTTTAGTGGAAAAGCGTGGACTAATCTAGACGCAAGCGAAGTCACTTCTAAGTATAAAAAAGGCCGACTTAAGAGGCCTTATTCCTTAAAAAAGAGATATATCGCACCTATAGAATTATGGTGACCTAATTCAAAATCTTGAAGATTTAGAATTACATCTCTTTAATTCTAAATATATAATTAAAAATTGTAGTGTCGACAATTTTGAATTAGGTCACTATAATTCTAAAGGAACGATATATATATTATGACAAATATAGGTACTATTGATAATTTCCACCAACTTTTTTAAGTGAATACTACTTTTTCCCGAGTTCTAGGTAGCTATTTCATGCTTACATTGCGTGTAGTTGAAAATAAGTTGAAAAAACTAATTTTCCGCGTGAATTTTGTCAATTTCGAGTAGTTTTTGAAACAAAAGTTATCAATGAAAAATTCATATTGTAGGTTTCAAATATATACCTACCAATAAATCCCAATAGCCCTGTTCTAGGTAGTCATCATCCTCCTAGCCTTTGTCCCATTTTTTTTTTGAGAATGAATTCTCAATCGGGGTCAGCTACCTAAATCCCAAGATGTGGCGTAGGCACTAGTTTTTACGCAAGCGACTGCCATCTGACCTTCCAACCCAGAGGGGAAACTAGGCCTTAATGGGCTTAGGTGGTTTCCTCACGATGTTTTCCTTCACCGAAAAGCGAGTGGTAAATATCAAATGACATTCCGTACATAAGTTCCGAAAAACTCATTGGTACGGGCCGGGTTCGAACCCGCGACCTCCGGATTGAAAGTCGCATGCCCTAACCACTAGGCTACCATCGCTTCCCTTTTTGACCCCCTCCCCCCTGATGATATTTGGTGAGGTTCTTTGCTAACCCCCCCTCCCTCACTACCTCTAGTGTACCTTTTTCGCCAGAATTTCGTACAATAGACTCGCTATTTTGAAGTATTTAATAAGTGAAGATTTATTTTTTACGAAACCGAGAAAAAATATTGATGTTTTCTTAGTTCGTTTACTGTAGAAAAAAATACACGTGAGGCCTCCTTATACCCCTCCCTCCCCCAACGTGATATATCGAGATTTTTTCGTGACCCCCCTCCCCCCTATCGAACCTCACGTGATTTGTGCACAAGCCCTAAAAGGAATAAGGCCTCTTTAGGCCAAGCCATACCAGCTGCGTGTGCACAGAGGCCTGCACAGAGGGAGGTGCGTGCGCGTGCGCACCCCTGTCACACCGAGGAACGGGCCGAGAACTAACATACGAATTTCACCATGTCGCAGGGTGTCGCAGATATAGCGTCGAATTCCCCTTACGTCGTTGGTAGCCCGCAATGTAATAAAATTCCCCTCGTCTAAATAGGTATTTAATCTATATAATAATTAATAATTATAGATAACCTATTCACTCGTGTACTATAATCAATCAAATACTGGCACATTAAACTCAACTTGACAGTGACACAATGTCATATATGAAATTGTCATACACGTATCCAAATTTACAAACACGGGATTTATTCCCTCTAATTTTATTTACTGTATTAACAAAAACAAAAATACTAAAATGAAAACACCATAGCTTACTTGCTAGCTAGCTATCTAGCTAGCAATTTAACAGCATTATGATCGATAAATAAAATAAAACCTCTTGTGTATAGAAAAATTAATTCAGACATGGGCACGGAGCTTAAAATCTAATTCCCAGCATGGCATCGCCCTCCGACATGGCTATGTTACAAGAGAAAGGGTTCACGCTGGATAAAATGATTGGTGAAGGGTCCTATGCTAAAGTAAGTTCGTGTTTGCTGCAGTAAACTCCGTCATGGTATTACCTAATGGTGTTGGTGACAAGAATGTTATCAGTACTTATCTTGGTTACCTGTTAGAGCGTCCGTGAAGCCGAGCATTTGAGCCATGCTATATATGATATGTTTGAAAGAGGCCCAGACATTTTTGTTGTTGTTGGATTAGGAGTACCTAAGTACATTTTTACGTAGAATAAATGTTCATAGGTGTACAAATCAACCCACATGGTCGACGAGACCCGGCACGAGGTACTGGCGTGCAAGGTGATCAACACGGCGACGGCGCCCCGCGAGTACCTCGCCAAGTTCCTGCCTCGCGAGCTCGACGTGCTCATCCGCGTCAACCACCCCCACATCGTCGCCGTCAACAACATCTACCGGCGACGCGCCAAATACTACATATTCTTGAGATTCGCCGAAAACGGTGACCTCTTAGACTTCCTCACGCGCCACGGTGCCGTAGAAGAAAACCAGAGCAGGCTCTGGATGCGGCAGCTCATATCTGGCCTCAACTATATCCACACCCTGAACATTGCACACAGAGACCTCAAGTGCGAGAATATTTTAATTACGTCCAATTATAACGTGAAGTTGACGGATTTTGGTTTTGCGCGTACCGTGCGCTGTAAGGACCGCGACGTTCTCTCGGAAACGTTCTGCGGGTCGCTATCTTACGCGGCACCAGAAATACTGAAGGGCATACCTTATTTACCTAAAATGGCTGATATGTGGTCGCTGGGCATAATTCTCTATACAATGCTAAACAGAGCTTTGCCTTTTAACGATACTTCGGCGAAAATGTTGTATGAGAAACAGGTAAAACTTTCTTTAAACATTACATACATATACAACACCTGACTTAATTCATGTAATAGATTTATTCAATAAGCTACTGAGAAAAGTCACACCTCTGCCATACATATACGCAGGAAGGTAACTGTTCTCTGTAGCTTTATAGCTTCTTGTATCGATCCAATCACGCGTTTTGGGTTCATCAGAAACATACGTTGCCTAGAACTGTTAATGAAATGAGGATTGGCACTTATTGCAGTGTATTCACGTGTTGTAGATAAAGAAAAAATGGCGGTTCCGTACGAACGTTGTGAACGTCCTGTCTTCCGAGTGCAAGGCCCAGGTGACATCGTTGATGGAGCCCGAGGCGGCGGCGCGTCCCACCGCCTGCAGCGTCCTCAACGGGACCTGGATCAGCATGGACTCTCGCCTCGCCAGTTAGTACCACAATCAGGTCCATCATCCGAGTGCAAGCAGGTGACGTCGTTGATGGAGCCCGAGGCGGCGGCGCGTCCCACCGCCTGCAGCGTCCTCAACGGGACCTGGATCAGCATGGACTCTCGCCTCGCCAGTTAGTACCTACCACAATCAGGTCCATCATCCGAGTGCAAGCAGGTGACGTCGTTGATGGAGCCCGAGGCGGCGGCGCGTCCCACCGCCTGCAGCGTCCTCAACGGGACCTGGATCAGCATGGACTCTCGCCTCGCCAGTTAGTACCACAATCAGGTCCATCATCCGAGTGCAAGCAGGTGACGTCGTTGATGGAGCCCGAGGCGGCGGCGCGTCCCACCGCCTGCAGCGTCCTCAACGGGACCTGGATCAGCATGGACTCTCGCCTCGCCAGTTAGTACCACAATCAGGTCCATCATCCGAGTGCAAGCAGGTGACGTCGTTGATGGAGCCCGAGGCGGCGGCGCGTCCCACCGCCTGCAGCGTCCTCAACGGGACCTGGATCAGCATGGACTCTCGCCTCGCCAGTTAGTACCACAATCAGGTCCATCATCCGAGTGCAAGCAGGTGACGTCGTTGATGGAGCCCGAGGCGGCGGCGCGTCCCACCGCCTGCAGCGTCCTCAACGGGACCTGGATCAGCATGGACTCTCGCCTCGCCAGTTAGTACCACAATCAGGTCCATCATCCGAGTGCAAGCAGGTGACGTCGTTGATGGAGCCCGAGGCGGCGGCGCGTCCCACCGCCTGCAGCGTCCTCAACGGGACCTGGATCAGCATGGACTCTCGCCTCGCCAGTTAGTACCTACCACAATCAGGTCCATCATCCGAGTGCAAGCAGGTGACGTCGTTGATGGAGCCCGAGGCGGCGGCGCGTCCCACCGCCTGCAGCGTCCTCAACGGGACCTGGATCAGCATGGACTCTCGCCTCGCCAGTTAGTACCACAATCAGGTCCATCATCCGAGTGCAAGCAGGTGACGTCGTTGATGGAGCCCGAGGCGGCGGCGCGTCCCACCGCCTGCAGCGTCCTCAACGGGACCTGGATCAGCATGGACTCTCGCCTCGCCAGTTAGTACCACAATCAGGTCCATCATCCGAGTGCAAGCAGGTGACGTCGTTGATGGAGCCCGAGGCGGCGGCGCGTCCCACCGCCTGCAGCGTCCTCAACGGGACCTGGATCAGCATGGACTCTCGCCTCGCCAGTTAGTACCACAATCAGGTCCATCATCCGAGTGCAAGCAGGTGACGTCGTTGATGGAGCCCGAGGCGGCGGCGCGTCCCACCGCCTGCAGCGTCCTCAACGGGACCTGGATCAGCATGGACTCTCGCCTCGCCAGTTAGTACCACAATCAGGTCCATCATCCGAGTGCAAGCAGGTGACGTCGTTGATGGAGCCCGAGGCGGCGGCGCGTCCCACCGCCTGCAGCGTCCTCAACGGGACCTGGATCAGCATGGACTCTCGCCTCGCCAGTTAGTACCACAATCAGGTCCATCATCCGAGCGCAAGCAGGTGACGTCGTTGATGGAGCCCGAGGCGGCGGCGCGTCCCACCGCCTGCAGCGTCCTCAACGGGACCTGGATCAGCATGGACTCTCGCCTCGCCAGTTAGTACCACAATCAGGTCCATCATCCGAGTGCAAGCAGGTGACGTCGTTGATGGAGCCCGAGGCGGCGGCGCGTCCCACCGCCTGCAGCGTCCTCAACGGGACCTGGATCAGCATGGACTCTCGCCTCGCCAGTTAGTACCACAATCAGGTCCATCATCCGAGTGCAAGCAGGTGACGTCGTTGATGGAGCCCGAGGCGGCGGCGCGTCCCACCGCCTGCAGCGTCCTCAACGGGACCTGGATCAGCATGGACTCTCGCCTCGCCAGTTAGTACCACAATCAGGTCCATCATCCGAGTGCAAGCAGGTGACGTCGTTGATGGAGCCCGAGGCGGCGGCGCGTCCCACCGCCTGCAGCGTCCTCAACGGGACCTGGATCAGCATGGACTCTCGCCTCGCCAGTTAGTACCACAATCAGGTCCATCATCCGAGTGCAAGCAGGTGACGTCGTTGATGGAGCCCGAGGCGGCGGCGCGTCCCACCGCCTGCAGCGTCCTCAACGGGACCTGGATCAGCATGGACTCTCGCCTCGCCAGTTAGTACCACAATCAGGTCCATCATCCGAGTGCAAGCAGGTGACGTCGTTGATGGAGCCCGAGGCGGCGGCGCGTCCCACACGCCGCCCCCTTCTTCAGCACGAGCCATTGCCAGTTAAGACTTTAAGAGCTCGACTGGCAGGGCTAGCATATCTTGCCGCGACTTCCCTTGACGCGCGACTCAGCGTCACCTTCTATGCTCGAACGGTATTAAAAGGAAAGTGACAGGTAGTATGTGTCGCGCGACAAAGAGTCGCGTGTCAAAGTTATGCTGCACGAGCAGTAACTTTGACGGGTTATCGGAAGAGAAGGACAATGATGGCTTTCTAATTTATCACTTAAGCTGCAAAAATATGTTTAGGTGCAGCGTAACTTTTTGTAAGGAAATTAATGAGAACTAATATACCTGCTTACCTAAAGATTCTGTCGATTTACTCCAACTAACTAAAAGTTTACGAGTTAGGTAAAATGTTCATATGTGCCGTAACATTTTCATTTTGCAGCGATGAGTACTGAGGAAGATTCCTTACTGAAGAAAGCGATAGCGGCAGGAGAGAACCCGTTTAGCGATGAGACCGAGATGGAGCGTGTGGCAGAGATTCGTCAAAAGAGCCGGAAAGGTGTGCGCTTTCAAATTTGTTATTATTTTACAGTCGGTGAGCCAAAACATAATTGTTAATTAGGTACTTATCTTATAATAGGTTTGTACAATTTTTGGATGACCATGAAATTATTTTTTTGTCGATATTCTTTGCTGCAGGAATCTATCTAAGTACAAGCTGTCAAATTGTCATTTTTTTTAAAACCATGGTACAGCTGCCCGCAATCTTTTAGAGCATAACCTTGACTGCGCAGTAGCCGATTTACGTACAAATGTACATGCGCAGATCCGCCATTTTTGTTCTAAAAGTTTGCCAACTATAAAGAGAAAAGAATGAACAGCAGTTTGTAGATAGTTACAGCAAAAACTATCGAAAAAAAAATAGTCTTTTTAAAAATTGTACATAGCCTATTATTGTGTTTAGCCCCACTGAATGGGCCGAGGCAGAGTCGGAGCGCGGTCAAGCGCATTTTACAGATTTTTAGGGTTCCGTACCCAAAGGATCGAATTGAAATCTACCTCCGTAATACAAATGTTTACCTGTATGTTTTATGAAGTTGACACTTGTTAAGTTTGTTATTAATTTATAATTTACATGAAATTATTTTTCTATGTTACATTTCTCATGTTAAGTGAATCAAATTCTTATGAGAAATAAATGTCTTAAACCATAAGGGTAAAAGCGGGACCCTATTACTGAGACTCTGCTGTCCGTCCGTCCGTCCGTCTGTCACCAGGCTGTATCTCAAGAACGGTGATAGCTAGACAGTTCAAATTTTCACAGATGATGTATTTCTATTGCCGCTATAACAACAAATACTAAAAATAAAATAAAATAAATATACAACAAACTTGTAATAGATTATGGTATATATGGTATAACCCTTCATGCGCGTGTCGGACTCGCACTTGCCCAGTTTTTTACTGATGTCCTTGCCGACTCTGATGGCGGGGCTAGGACTACATAGGGCTTGGAAATTGGGGAAGGGGCTTGGAAATTGGGGAAGGGGCTTGGAAATTGGGGAAGGGGCTTGGAAATTGGGGAAGGGGCTTGGAAATTGGGGAAGGGGCTTGGAAATTGGGGAAGGGGCTTGGAAATTGGGGAAGGGGCTTGGAAATTGGGGAAGGGGCTTGGAAATTGGGGAAGGGGCTTGGAAATTGGGGAAGGGGCTTGGAAATTGGGGAAGGGGCTTGGAAATTGGGGAAGGGGCTTGGAAATTGGGGAAGGGGCTTGGAAATTGGGGAAGGGGCTTGGAAATTGGGGAAGGGGCTTGGAAATTGGGGAAGGGGCTTGGAAATTGGGGAAGGGGCTTGGAAATTGGGGAAGGGGCTTGGAAATTGGGGAAGGGGCTTGGAAATTGGGGAAGGGGCTTGGAAATTGGGGAAGGGGCTTGGAAATTGGGGAAGGGGCTTGGAAATTGGGGAAGGGGCTTGGAAATTGGGGAAGGGGCTTGGAAATTGGGGAAGGGGCTTGGAAATTAGACAGTATCGGAAATCCCTGTATTTTTCATACACGTAAATTAGTCCAGTAAAAATAGCATTTTAGCCTTTGTCATTTTTAGTCTGATTTTTAGGGTTCCGTAGTCAACTAGGAACACTTATAGTTTCGCCATGTCCGTCTGTCCGTCCGCGGCTTAGCTCCGTGATCATTAGTACTAGAAAGCTGAAATTTGGTATGAGTATGTGTATTTGTGTATGTATCACGACGCCGACAAAACGGTAAAATAAAAACTAAAAAGAAACCTTTTTTCCGGGTACCTCCCGTACACCTAAATTGGGGGTGATTTATTTTCGTTCCAACACTAGTGAGTGGGGTGTCGTTGAATATAGGGGTCTTTAAACATCATTTTTTGATAAAGTCAGCAGTTTTGTAAATTTTCGCTACCTTTTCAACCACCACGGATCAAAAAATTATGGAAAAATTCATAAAAATGAGGCCTTATAAGCACTTTCAATGAAAACTATATTGAATAAAATCGGTCGAGCCGTTTTTGAGTTATCGCAAAAAATCATAATTGTCTAAAATGACGTAAGTGCCGCGCGGTCTCCTTATACTTCGCACGTTACGCGCGTATAATCGATAACTTCCAGAAGGTAATAAGTAATTAAAGTTAGTTTGGCGTTTACGACCTTCTTATACAGCTTGAAATCTTTCTCGTAATCTTTAGGGTCAGCTAAAACCTCAGGCTTGAAATCGCTGTTTTTTTAAGCCCGTATATTGTGAAGGATGGGCAAATACGGAACCCTACACTGAGCGTGGCCCGACATGCTCTTGGCCGGTTTTATTATTGGAGTGCATTATTCATGTTAACTGAGGGCTAAATTTAAAAATAGAAGAGATACTCTTCATTCTGTCGTGTTGCGGTAAAAGGTCTTTATGGGCATATTTTTATTTTGTTGTCGTTTATTTTTTTTCTCAGATTTCAATAAAATTTGGTCCAAAAAAAATCCATACATTTTTTGTAACTCAATGGAAAATTTTGTAGGACATATCATGAATTGGGCTTACCTTGTTCAGAATAAGCAACTTTACCAACTCAATTTCCGTTGAGTTACAAAAAATGTATGGATTTTTTGTAACTCAATGGAAAATTTTGTAGGACATATCGTGAAATTGGGGTTACCTTGTTCAGAATAAGCAACTTTACCAACTCACCAAATTGTATTGCAATCTGATAAAAAAAAAACGACAACAAAATAAAAATTTGCCCTTATACGGACGTCATGTCATAGTAAGAAACGTACTTTTTCAGAATTCTTAATTTTCCTTTTTTTTTCAGAGGGATTACAAACATTGAAAGCCTTGGATGCAGTTTCACGTCCGGGCTCACATCCGTTATTCGATGATTAATCAAGCAATCTCAAATCGTAAATTCGAAGATGAATAAAAAAATTATATATTCATTCAATGTTTATTAAATCATACATTTCATATTCTATGACTTTAAGTTACATTAAAATTTATTTAATACATAATGTATAAATGTGTTTTGTCGCTATCCGGTGATACAACTCACCTTCCAATAACCTACACTCGTATTACAAAGTCATGGAAGACAGGGTCGTAAGGGCCTATGTATATATTTATAAGATTTGGCACAGCGTGGTAGGAACGGGATATTGGCTCATTATACATGACAATGGTAAATAAAACAGTGTTAAAATTTAACTTACAACAGAATATCCAACACTAATGTGGACCATCACTGGATACAAATTCATATGACTTCGCCATTTTTCGAATTATATAAGTAGATAAGAAAGTTCAGGAATTAGGTACATATCGATACCTTAGTTCACACTTGTACTAATTACAATTTTTTTGCCAGTGAAATTTAAACCACATAGTGTTGTGCACGAACGTCGTAATTGCAACAACTTTTTCCGAAAAGTTAGTAAGTGTAAACTAAGGTATCGATATGTGAATCTTTGAAAAAAAGTGGAGAAAGTCACAAGTAAAAAAAAATAGTTATAAATAAATAATAATATTTTTATTTTTTTTTATAAATTTCGTTATTTGTGCAAAAGGATTGTGCCAGTGACCATAATTTAATTGGACTTTCTGTGAATAGGTTTCATTCAGCGAATCGTAGTAACAAATTAACTCTCAGTTAACACTTTGCAAATAACAACTTTGAAGCATTGGCATTGAAAATTGCAACCAGTTACTTCTTGACAAAACTGCATTTTATACGTCTTTAGGTCAGACTTCAAAATCCAGCTTGTTACATAACGCTTAATATCTGATCAATGTTCTATACACAATAGGTGTAAGAAAATAATTATTTCTTATTGCGAAGGCGAAGTTAGTATAGGATGTTATTAGAGTTAAGAGATTAAAGTTTAAAGTTCGTATCTAGCAGGTTTGCATTTCAAGAATGTATTACTAATACATGGTCAAAGGTTCGGAAAGATATTATAGTATAAAGGGTAAGTTTTATGGTCCTTCATGATTACAATAAATAATCTTAAGTTGCTGATAATAGTACTTACTCGCAATAAAAGTTACTCTTACAGTTAGATGAAAATTCATTGCAGCAATAGAAATGAGACCCGAGTCATATTGTCGCCTTTCAGTCGTTTTCTAATAAGCTATTCGTACTTAATAATATACAATAAAACGCACTAAGTACTGCATCAAAAATGTGTAACAAATCTTACAGTAAAGTTACAGGTAAAAAACTTAACTAAAGAACTAGGTGTATGAAGTAGTAACGTATGTATACAGGGTGTTGTTTGGGTCATGGAGCAGGAGGGAACGGGGTACTGGGGAGGGTCACACTGAGCAACTTTGACCATGGGGACAACCACCAAATCTCGGAAAAAAATACTATCAATTCAATATTAATTGATACTTAACTATCAATTAAGTGTCAATTAACTCTTAATTAGATATTTTTTCGAGAATTCGTCGTTGTCCCCATAGTAAAAGTTGCTCAGTGTGACCCTACCCAGTACCCCGTTCACTCATGCTCCATGACCCAAAAAACATCCTGTATAGAAATTTGCGTTCTATATTTGAATTTTTACGTACTTCCATACATATTTTTACACCACTACATACAGTCATACATCTGGTCCTTTAAGTTTTTTCACCTATACGGCTCCCCATAATCGATTAATTTTATTGTGGAATATCAACTACCTATTACATTCCGTTACATGCAATAAGAGTGAAACAGTCAGATCAGAGTATATTGTCAATAATAATTTGGTTTTTAAATCTGTACTCAACTCCTGTCGGTTACAAGTTACAGTAAATACTATTGATTTCAAAATGTTCTTAATGTAAGTATACGCATGTCAATTTCCCAATACTTTTCAAATATATTCATTAAAGCACGTTATTTTCATACGAAATGGAATGTCTATTGCGTGTTTTGATACATTTTATGAAATGGTCTCCAAAGCTCAATAAATTGAATGGTCGTTCGTCAAAATGAAATTATTTAGTAGACTATTTGTTCCATTTATGACCAGCCTAGTTTTATCCTGCGACAAAACTGCGACGAACAACGCCGCGTCGTCGATATAAATAAACATTACGAACTACATAAGTTAAATATATATCTCTTTAAATAAATCGTACTTTTAGACCTCTTAATATCTACAACAAACCAATATAATTCAAGACATGATTTTTGGCAGTTAGACTCAATTAAAGATTAGTTACAAGATAATTTGTTTTTTAAATACTTTCATCACTTAACAATCGATCACCTCGGACGCTCGCATCGAGGGCTTAAACACGTGTCCGATAATTTTAAATTTAGCACCAACTTTGAAGCCAATCAAAATTATTTCTCGAAGCCCTCGCTCGAATCGATTCTAAAATTAGAACACGAAAAATCGACTCGGCATGCATGCGATTGTGCGTCGGATTAGTATGAGTCCATGGGTTAGCTGCGGTGTGTGCGTGTGTCAGGGCACGGTGTGTGTGTGTGTGTGTGTGTGTGTGTGTGTGTGCACACGCAGCCGCGCGCGCTAGTGTGCGCGCGCGTCGTCACGCGGGGGAGAGACAGCCGACGCGACGCCCGCTTCCGCTGATTTTACTTTCATCGTCTGTAAACATTTCTGTATTATTTCTCTAACAAAAACATCGATACAAACCAGACCCAAAAGATGAGATAAAATAAAGCATTTGCATATAAAAACTCTTACCATTCGTATTTAATTAGAGTATATAGAACACCTTGCCCCCGGTTAACTGTCGTGTTATTTTATTAAAATTGTAACAAAACCCAAACCGAATGTGCACACCACTCTTTGGCAAATTGAAAGAATAAGATACAGTGCAATAAAAATAAAATACACAGCCAATATAATTTAAATACAAACTAACAAGTAAACCAATGACGCGCGCAAAGTACACGATCACCAAAATAAATAAATATAAAAAATACAGACCGACAGAAATAGTACATTACATCAGAGGCCGGGAAAATGAGGATTTCCGGCCAAGTAGGTATATACGGCCGAGCGAGCGTGCGAGCGAGGCCGGATAGTGATACGAGGCCGGGAATCCGTTTTCACGACGAGGCATGTATAGTGCTTTTCTCAAACATACAATGAAATAAAAAAATATACTTCAAAGAATAACACTTAATATTGTTTGTCCGATATTTTCCGAATTTGACCGAATTTTAAAAATCCGATTTCAGATTCTGACTCAGGAGCCCCAAAAACCCCCGGATACCGAATTTCAGCCTCCTAGAACCAATTTGAAAATTTCTCCATACAAATCGTTTTTTTCGATATTTTTCGAATTTGACCGAATTTTCGGACAAGAATTCAGATTCATATTTTTGAGCCCCGAGAGCCCCCCGATACCGAGTTTTAGCCGCCTAGCACCAATTTGAAATTTTGAAAAAAAAAAGTCGCCATCTTGGATTTTTTTTCCACAAGTGTCTAACAACCAACCTTTAAAAACAAAACCTGCTTTTTGTCAAACCAGCCAGCTGTGTGAATGACCTTGTTGCTGAAACCAAAAAAAGTTACTTTGCAGGCCTAGGCCTGAAAAGCAGTATGAAATTCCTTTACAGTCCTCTCGAGTTGTTGCGCCCAAAAAGCGATACTTCCGAGCCTATTTTAAGGAACGTAAAGACAATATTTCATTGGATGTTTGAGAAAAAATATTTTGTGGGACGAGATTTTGGATTTTTATGATTTCGGATCTTATACAGCATGTACTAACCTATAAATCTCTACATAGCAAGATTTCGGCCCACAAAATAAATATCGTCGACTTTCATCTGAAATCCAAGCATGCCGCATTACCAACAAAGCTAAATGAATATCGAGATCAGCGTATCAATCACAAACTCAGTTTAATTTCAGTCAAAATCCTATTATAAGCTATTTAACACAGAATATAGAGTTATAATAAATGACACTGTCTAAGGATCATCAAAAGTCTGTCTCCAAATAATTAATATGGAGAGTGACCAACAATGGTAACGCCGTCAATTGATACATTTTCCATCGGCACTTATCGATAAACAATTAATACTTTGTTAACTCCATATTTTGTGCTCATTTCTTTGCAAGGTCACAAATCGACTCGTATAAAACTACGAAAGAAACCACGCGACGGGTCCTGCAATCAATCAATCAATCAAAGTAATCTTTATTATCTGTGGCACCATATTGGTTAGCACGTCTAGCATAACTTTGACACGCGACTCATGTCGCGCGAGATAGCATCATCCGTCACTATCTCATAGTACTGTACAGAAGAGACAGGTAGTATATTTCGCGCGAGAAAGAGTCACGTGTCAAAGTTATGTTAGCCGTGCTGGATAATAAACGGCAGGCTTGGAGTCCCGGTACTTAGTGTATTAGTGCGGTTAGTAACTTACTGGCGACGTAGCGTTAGCGTCACCTGAGCCATCGTCGTGCAGCGGACACACGAGCTCTCCCAGCTCCAGCTCGTCCTTGCTCTTCTTGCGTTTCAGGGAGAATTGGCTCTTCTTTGGTACCTGGTGTTCACATTTCATTATCGTATCAGCATTATCATAGACAAGGTCTAAATGTGCATATTTATAAGCCAGACAAGTTGCTTCTTAGCCCACGATATATTGGGGTTTTTTAGTGATACTAATTTCTTTTACTTTTTGGTAACAGATCGAAACAGGGTTAACCTATTGACCGCCAAGCGGTCTAGCAATTTACCGTGCCACTGACGCCAGAATAAAAAAAAGATGTGCCCCAAAATCAACAGGGATTGAAAAATACTTGTAGCGGTTAGAATTACAAAGTTTTTGATCATTGAAATTTGGACGGCTGTGGCCGACGTGGCGTCAGGGGCATGATTTTTTGTTGACGGCCACAGCCGACTGTGGCGCTCAAAAGGTTAATTATTCAGCGAATTTCAAATAATTCTCGCACAATATAACCAAAACTATCTAAGTACTGCAAGACAAGTTCCGAGGAAGAACGATGGACTAAGCTGCATTCTCATTCGGGAAGCTGCTCAATCATTCGTTCTTCTTGAAGAAGAATTGGTTCTTAACAAACCCCTAATGATATTTTATAATGTATGTAAATGACGTATGCACATTAGTATCAAAGGAAAGCTATTTGCAGCGCGACGACGCGTTTGGCTCGGTTGGTAGACACCTGCCTACTGAGTCGGCGGTCCCGGGTTCGAATCCCGGCCGGGGCAAATATTTGTGCAAAATATTTGTTCTTGGGTCATGGATGTTATCTATATGTATTTATATATTATGTATATCGTCGTCTAGTACCCATAGTACAAGCTTTGCTTAGTTTGGGACTAGGTCGATTTGTGTATGATTGTCCCTTAATATTTAATATTTATTTTATTTACTATCACCGGGCTAAACCACAACTAGTTATGCTATGTAAGGGCAGGGCACAGCGTAGTGAAACCTGCAATGAACATCTAATTTTAACTTCAATCGAAAACCCTTAAGACACGTTTTGTAATGACTAATCAAAATGTGATGTTACCTTATACTTGGTTGTAGCTGTCAAAGGCTGGTAGCCGAGTGTTTGTTCCGCGTTCCGTTTCTGCTGGATAACGTCGCGGCCGAGCAAGTCATTGAACCTAGAATTATGACAACATGGTGGCGTAATTATAGAAAATCCCTTTAGGCAGAGGTTGAATTTCAAGGCTAGCCTTGAACAAGGATGCCGGCTCGTAACGACAATACTGCAGTAGTAAGTCAAGTCAGGAGGACAAGAACGGACGGACAAGAGGTCTAGTCTATGATAAAATAGTATTCTAATGAAATAAGACAACGTGCACACTTCACTGCCTCTGACTGCTTACTGCCGATCGTTAATGCGGCTGAGTCGTGACCATGATCACAAGATACTTGAACAGGAGAAGTGTAACAGCCGACTGCAGTAACAAACGACTAGAGTAGGTATTACTACAATCAATGTAAGACAAATGAATCAAGTGAGGGGTTACCTTTGAGTTAGGTGCCGCCGCAGTAACGTCTTGTTGGCGGGAATGTTCAGTAAAGCTGCCAGCAATTCTGCTGTGAATCGGGGCTCGAGAAGCATAAGTCCGCCGTGGACGCCTGAAATGTAATGGTTTATATCACAATCCCTGTTCATGTTAGATCTGAGAAAACCTAGTGCTTAGTAGTCTGTCCGGGAATTACTATTATTGGGTGTTAAACTCATTGTACTCATGAATGTTTCCAAATGAGCAGCCCGCGCCATTCCTTGCAAAAAAGTGACTCATCTTGCCATTGACGAGGAGGTTTGCTACGTATGAAATTCATGACTGCTCATAATGCATTGGACATGATAACTAATCAAGCCTCGTCCTATTCTGCTAGGTCGGCGTCTGAGGCACGTGAATACGTAAGTCCTGGGAGGTGTTCTACATAATAAAGAGTATCGTCCGTCAACTGACGATACTAACTGCCCCTTCGCAAGCCCGTTTGGCCGTAATGACCGTTCGCTTTGACTTTTGTCGTCTCCGGCTGAGCTGGTAACTAACACTTCATAGTTGATACTAACCGGCGCCACGCAGGTTGGGCGCATACTCCGCCAGGTCGATCTGCTTCAGCCACTGCATCACTCTGTGCGAGGACCATCGTGCGATATCTTCTTCGGCCTGCTCGTTGTCCTCTGCGGCGCGACGGATCATCGTGTCCGGGCTGAACTTGTTGTCTCGGAGTACTTGGATACCTGAGAATGATAAACAAATTTTAATAAAAAGTTTTTAAATGTGCCTGCTAAACTTAAAACTTAGAATTTGAATTGCTTTAGTAAAAAAAAAACAGTCATATCGACTCCAATTTATTCAAGACTACTAAGAGTTTGTGCCTTGGACAACTTGATGTCAACGCCGCGGGCACAGATGAATAATATGTGCCGCAGGCGTTATAATGGCGTGTCTTGTATTTCAATAAAACGACGCTCGCACTTGCCGAACGAGTCCTACTGTGCGCACGTACCTCTGCGCACGGCGAGCGCGTGCAAGGCGTGCGAGACGCGGAGATGTGTGTGTAGCTCTGTGTGCGTGAGGCGGTGCAGCGCGCGCCCGTCCAGCGCGGCGTCGGCCGAACGAGTCCTACTGTGCGCACGTACCTCTGCGCACGGCGAGCGCGTGCAAGGCGTGCGAGACGCGGAGATGTGTGTGTAGCTCTGTGTGCGTGAGGCGGTGCAGCGCGCGCCCGTCCAGCGCGGCGTCGGCCGAACGAGTCCTACTGTGCGCACGTACCTCTGCGCACGGCGAGCGCGTGCAAGGCGTGCGAGACGCGGAGATGTGTGTGTAGCTCTGTGTGCGTGAGGCGGTGCAGCGCGCGCCCGTCCAGCGCGGCGTCGGCCGAACGAGTCCTACTGTGCGCACGTACCTCTGCGCACGGCGAGCGCGTGCAAGGCGTGCGAGACGCGGAGATGTGTGTGTAGCTCTGTGTGCGTGAGGCGGTGCAGCGCGCGCCCGTCCAGCGCGGCGTCGGCCGAACGAGTCCTACTGTGCGCACGTACCTCTGCGCACGGCGAGCGCGTGCAAGGCGTGCGAGACGCGGAGATGTGTGTGTAGCTCTGTGTGCGTGAGGCGGTGCAGCGCGCGCCCGTCCAGCGCGGCGTCGGCCGAACGAGTCCTACTGTGCGCACGTACCTCTGCGCACGGCGAGCGCGTGCAAGGCGTGCGAGACGCGGAGATGTGTGTGTAGCTCTGTGTGCGTGAGGCGGTGCAGCGCGCGCCCGTCCAGCGCGGCGTCGGCCGAACGAGTCCTACTGTGCGCACGTACCTCTGCGCACGGCGAGCGCGTGCAAGGCGTGCGAGACGCGGAGATGTGTGTGTAGCTCTGTGTGCGTGAGGCGGTGCAGCGCGCGCCCGTCCAGCGCGGCGTCGGCCGAACGAGTCCTACTGTGCGCACGTACCTCTGCGCACGGCGAGCGCGTGCAAGGCGTGCGAGACGCGGAGATGTGTGTGTAGCTCTGTGTGCGTGAGGCGGTGCAGCGCGCGCCCGTCCAGCGCGGCGTCGGCCGAACGAGTCCTACTGTGCGCACGTACCTCTGCGCACGGCGAGCGCGTGCAAGGCGTGCGAGACGCGGAGATGTGTGTGTAGCTCTGTGTGCGTGAGGCGGTGCAGCGCGCGCCCGTCCAGCGCGGCGTCGGCCGAACGAGTCCTACTGTGCGCACGTACCTCTGCGCACGGCGAGCGCGTGCAAGGCGTGCGAGACGCGGAGATGTGTGTGTAGCTCTGTGTGCGTGAGGCGGTGCAGCGCGCGCCCGTCCAGCGCCGCGTCGGCCGAACGAGTCCTACTGTGCGCACGTACCTCTGCGCACGGCGAGCGCGTGCAAGGCGTGCGAGACGCGGAGATGTGTGTGTAGCTCTGTGTGCGTGAGGCGGTGCAGCGCGCGCCCGTCCAGCGCGGCGTCGGCCGAACGAGTCCTACTGTGCGCACGTACCTCTGCGCACGGCGAGCGCGTGCAAGGCGTGCGAGACGCGGAGATGTGTGTGTAGCTCTGTGTGCGTGAGGCGGTGCAGCGCGCGCCCGTCCAGCGCGGCGTCGGCCGAACGAGTCCTACTGTGCGCACGTACCTCTGCGCACGGCGAGCGCGTGCAAGGCGTGCGAGACGCGGAGATGTGTGTGTAGCTCTGTGTGCGTGAGGCGGTGCAGCGCGCGCCCGTCCAGCGCGGGGTCGGCCGAACGAGTCCTACTGTGCGCACGTACCTCTGCGCACGGCGAGCGCGTGCAAGGCGTGCGAGACGCGGAGATGTGTGTGTAGCTCTGTGTGCGTGAGGCGGTGCAGCGCGCGCCCGTCCAGCGCGGGGTCGGCCGAACGAGTCCTACTGTGCGCACGTACCTCTGCGCACGGCGAGCGCGTGCAAGGCGTGCGAGACGCGGAGATGTGTGTGTAGCTCTGTGTGCGTGAGGCGGTGCAGCGCGCGCCCGTCCAGCGCGGCGTCGGCCGAACGAGTCCTACTGTGCGCACGTACCTCTGCGCACGGCGAGCGCGTGCAAGGCGTGCGAGACGCGGAGATGTGTGTGTAGCTCTGTGTGCGTGAGGCGGTGCAGCGCGCGCCCGTCCAGCGCGGCGTCGGCCGAACGAGTCCTACTGTGCGCACGTACCTCTGCGCACGGCGAGCGCGTGCAAGGCGTGCGAGACGCGGAGATGTGTGTGTAGCTCTGTGTGCGTGAGGCGGTGCAGCGCGCGCCCGTCCAGCGCGGCGTCGGCCGAACGAGTCCTACTGTGCGCACGTACCTCTGCGCACGGCGAGCGCGTGCAAGGCGTGCGAGACGCGGAGATGTGTGTGTAGCTATGTGTGCGTGAGGCGGTGCAGCGCGCGCCCGTCCAGCGCGGCGTCGGCCGAACGAGTCCTACTGTGCGCACGTACCTCTGCGCACGGCGAGCGCGTGCAAGGCGTGCGAGACGCGGAGATGTGTGTGTAGCTCTGTGTGCGTGAGGCGGTGCAGCGCGCGCCCGTCCAGCGCGGCGTCGGCCGAACGAGTCCTACTGTGCGCACGTACCTCTGCGCACGGCGAGCGCGTGCAAGGCGTGCGAGACGCGGAGATGTGTGTGTAGCTCTGTGTGCGTGAGGCGGTGCAGCGCGCGCCCGTCCAGCGCGGCGTCGGCCGAACGAGTCCTACTGTGCGCACGTACCTCTGCGCACGGCGAGCGCGTGCAAGGCGTGCGAGACGCGGAGATGTGTGTGTAGCTCTGTGTGCGTGAGGCGGTGCAGCGCGCGCCCGTCCAGCGCGGCGTCGGCCGAACGAGTCCTACTGTGCGCACGTACCTCTGCGCACGGCGAGCGCGTGCAAGGCGTGCGAGACGCGGAGATGTGTGTGTAGCTCTGTGTGCGTGAGGCGGTGCAGCGCGCGCCCGTCCAGCGCGGCGTCGGCCGAACGAGTCCTACTGTGCGCACGTACCTCTGCGCACGGCGAGCGCGTGCAAGGCGTGCGAGACGCGGAGATGTGTGTGTAGCTCTGTGTGCGTGAGGCGGTGCAGCGCGCGCCCGTCCAGCGCGGCGTCGGCCGAACGAGTCCTACTGTGCGCACGTACCTCTGCGCACGGCGAGCGCGTGCAAGGCGTGCGAGACGCGGAGATGTGTGTGTAGCTCTGTGTGCGTGAGGCGGTGCAGCGCGCGCCCGTCCAGCGCGGCGTCGGCCGAACGAGTCCTACTGTGCGCACGTACCTCTGCGCACGGCGAGCGCGTGCAAGGCGTGCGAGACGCGGAGATGTGTGTGTAGCTCTGTGTGCGTGAGGCGGTGCAGCGCGCGCCCGTCCAGCGCGGCGTCGGCCGAACGAGTCCTACTGTGCGCACGTACCTCTGCGCACGGCGAGCGCGTGCAAGGCGTGCGAGACGCGGAGATGTGTGTGTAGCTCTGTGTGCGTGAGGCGGTGCAGCGCGCGCCCGTCCAGCGCGGCGTCGGCCGAACGAGTCCTACTGTGCGCACGTACCTCTGCGCACGGCGAGCGCGTGCAAGGCGTGCGAGACGCGGAGATGTGTGTGTAGCTCTGTGTGCGTGAGGCGGTGCAGCGCGCGCCCGTCCAGCGCGGCGTCGGCCGAACGAGTCCTACTGTGCGCACGTACCTCTGCGCACGGCGAGCGCGTGCAAGGCGTGCGAGACGCGGAGATGTGTGTGTAGCTCTGTGTGCGTGAGGCGGTGCAGCGCGCGCCCGTCCAGCGCGGCGTCGGCCGAACGAGTCCTACTGTGCGCACGTACCTCTGCGCACGGCGAGCGCGTGCAAGGCGTGCGAGACGCGGAGATGTGTGTGTAGCTCTGTGTGCGTGAGGCGGTGCAGCGCGCGCCCGTCCAGCGCGGCGTCGGCCGAACGAGTCCTACTGTGCGCACGTACCTCTGCGCACGGCGAGCGCGTGCAAGGCGTGCGAGACGCGGAGATGTGTGTGTAGCTCTGTGTGCGTGAGGCGGTGCAGCGCGCGCCCGTCCAGCGCGGCGTCGGCCGAACGAGTCCTACTGTGCGCACGTACCTCTGCGCACGGCGAGCGCGTGCAAGGCGTGCGAGACGCGGAGATGTGTGTGTAGCTCTGTGTGCGTGAGGCGGTGCAGCGCGCGCCCGTCCAGCGCGGCGTCGGCCGAACGAGTCCTACTGTGCGCACGTACCTCTGCGCACGGCGAGCGCGTGCAAGGCGTGCGAGACGCGGAGATGTGTGTGTAGCTCTGTGTGCGTGAGGCGGTGCAGCGCGCGCCCGTCCAGCGCGGCGTCGGCCGAACGAGTCCTACTGTGCGCACGTACCTCTGCGCACGGCGAGCGCGTGCAAGGCGTGCGAGACGCGGAGATGTGTGTGTAGCTCTGTGTGCGTGAGGCGGTGCAGCGCGCGCCCGTCCAGCGCGGCGTCGGCCGAACGAGTCCTACTGTGCGCACGTACCTCTGCGCACGGCGAGCGCGTGCAAGGCGTGCGAGACGCGGAGATGTGTGTGTAGCTCTGTGTGCGTGAGGCGGTGCAGCGCGCGCCCGTCCAGCGCGGCGTCGGCCGAACGAGTCCTACTGTGCGCACGTACCTCTGCGCACGGCGAGCGCGTGCAAGGCGTGCGAGACGCGGAGATGTGTGTGTAGCTCTGTGTGCGTGAGGCGGTGCAGCGCGCGCCCGTCCAGCGCGGCGTCGGCCGAACGAGTCCTACTGTGCGCACGTACCTCTGCGCACGGCGAGCGCGTGCAAGGCGTGCGAGACGCGGAGATGTGTGTGTAGCTCTGTGTGCGTGAGGCGGTGCAGCGCGCGCCCGTCCAGCGCGGCGTCGGCCGAACGAGTCCTACTGTGCGCACGTACCTCTGCGCACGGCGAGCGCGTGCAAGGCGTGCGAGACGCGGAGATGTGTGTGTAGCTCTGTGTGCGTGAGGCGGTGCAGCGCGCGCCCGTCCAGCGCGGCGTCGGCCGAACGAGTCCTACTGTGCGCACGTACCTCTGCGCACGGCGAGCGCGTGCAAGGCGTGCGAGACGCGGAGATGTGTGTGTAGCTCTGTGTGCGTGAGGTGGTGCAGCGCGCGCCCGTCCAGCGCGGCGTCGGCCGAACGAGTCCTACTGTGCGCACGTACCTCTGCGCACGGCGAGCGCGTGCAAGGCGTGCGAGACGCGGAGATGTGTGTGTAGCTCTGTGTGCGTGAGGCGGTGCAGCGCGCGCCCGTCCAGCGCGGCGTCGGCCGAACGAGTCCTACTGTGCGCACGTACCTCTGCGCACGGCGAGCGCGTGCAAGGCGTGCGAGACGCGGAGATGTGTGTGTAGCTCTGTGTGCGTGAGGCGGTGCAGCGCGCGCCCGTCCAGCGCGGCGTCGGCCGAACGAGTCCTACTGTGCGCACGTACCTCTGCGCACGGCGAGCGTGTGCAAGGCGTGCGAGACGCGGAGATGTGTGTGTAGCTCTGTGTGCGTGAGGCGGTGCAGCGCGCGCCCGTCCAGCGCGGCGTCGGCCGAACGAGTCCTACTGTGCGCACGTACCTCTGCGCACGGCGAGCGCGTGCAAGGCGTGCGAGACGCGGAGATGTGTGTGTAGCTCTGTGTGCGTGAGGCGGTGCAGCGCGCGCCCGTCCAGCGCGGCGTCGGCCGAACGAGTCCTACTGTGCGCACGTACCTCTGCGCACGGCGAGCGCGTGCAAGGCGTGCGAGACGCGGAGATGTGTGTGTAGCTCTGTGTGCGTGAGGCGGTGCAGCGCGCGCCCGTCCAGCGCGGCGTCGGCCGAACGAGTCCTACTGTGCGCACGTACCTCTGCGCACGGCGAGCGCGTGCAAGGCGTGCGAGACGCGGAGATGTGTGTGTAGCTCTGTGTGCGTGAGGCGGTGCAGCGCGCGCCCGTCCAGCGCGGCGTCGGCCGAACGAGTCCTACTGTGCGCACGTACCTCTGCGCACGGCGAGCGCGTGCAAGGCGTGCGAGACGCGGAGATGTGTGTGTAGCTCTGTGTGCGTGAGGCGGTGCAGCGCGCGCCCGTCCAGCGCGGCGTCGGCCGAACGAGTCCTACTGTGCGCACGTACCTCTGCGCACGGCGAGCGCGTGCAAGGCGTGCGAGACGCGGAGATGTGTGTGTAGCTCTGTGTGCGTGAGGCGGTGCAGCGCGCGCCCGTCCAGCGCGGCGTCGGCCGAACGAGTCCTACTGTGCGCACGTACCTCTGCGCACGGCGAGCGCGTGCAAGGCGTGCGAGACGCGGAGATGTGTGTGTAGCTCTGTGTGCGTGAGGCGGTGCAGCGCGCGCCCGTCCAGCGCGGCGTCGGCGGCGGCGGCGCGCGCCCCGCACACGCCCACGTCCTCCAGCCAGCGCAGCGTCCATGCTGTGTCCAGCGCGCTCGCTAGTGTGAGCATTGGGTCGCCGTGTCCACCCTGAAATTATTTACAATGATAAAAAAAGCATTATAAAAACGTTACTAAGATTTAGGGTACTATTAGTGACAACCGAAAGAAAAACAAATCCGGCCTTCTAGCCAGAACTCAAGTACACAAACCGGGTGGTTTCACAATCCTTCCACTGTTTACCTGACTCATTTACCAGTAGATTCGTTAGCGCGAGCACGATCTTCTTCCTATGCATAGGACGTTTGATAGCATTATTATGAAAAGCTGAAGAGATAGTTATTAGACCATTGCATTGGACCTTCCGTGCTACCTTCTCGCCGCCGGCACATAGGTCTGTAGCCCCAAGTACCCTAACCAGCCGCGGGTACTAGCACAGTTCCATTTATAAACTTCTGTTTGCCTGGCTAACTCACCAGTAGATCCATAAGCGCTAGTACAATCTTCTTCCTGTGCATGGGATGTTTGATGGCCAGCTCCTTCTCGATAGCGTTGTGAGAAGCCGAAGCGATGACTCCGAGAGCGTCGGGAGTGGCCCCAAGCCACGCCCTCGCCGCGGGCACGTAGGTCTCGA
This sequence comes from Apotomis capreana, assembly GCA_947623375.1. Taxonomy (NCBI): domain Eukaryota; kingdom Metazoa; phylum Arthropoda; class Insecta; order Lepidoptera; family Tortricidae; genus Apotomis; species Apotomis capreana. Next base: position 9,167,852 of record OX392503.1, on the reverse strand, counting down.
GCCCCAAGTACTCTAACCAGCCGCAGGTTGTTTCACAGTCCCATTCCCGTACGTCTGTTGTTTGCCTGAAATTTTTGATTTTGTTTTAGCTGGTCGAGGACAAAGAATCCTAAAAAGACTTTTCTTTTCTCACTCTTATCTTTGATGGGGGTCTATAAAAGCTCAATATAACATTCAGTCCTACAAGCATAGTATACAGTGTGCTCACCACGGCATGGAGTGGTGCGGCCGGCGCGGAGTGGCCACGCGCAGCGAGGAGCGCGCCAGCTCGTCCCCCTCGAGCCGCACGCCGCCGCCGCTCCCGAGCCGCGCGCGCATCTCGCGCAGCGCCGGGGACGCTACCATAGTATACAGTGTGCTCACCACGGCATGGAGTGGTGCGGCCGGCGCGGAGTGGCCACGCGCAGCGAGGAGCGCGCCAGCTCGTCCCCCTCGAGCCGCACGCCGCCGCCGCTCCCGAGCCGCGCGCGCATCTCGCGCAGCGCCGGGGACGCTACCATAGTATACAGTGTGCTCACCACGGCATGGAGTGGTGCGGCCGGCGCGGAGTGGCCACGCGCAGCGAGGAGCGCGCCAGCTCGTCCCCCTCGAGCCGCACGCCGCCGCCGCTCCCGAGCCGCGCGCGCATCTCGCGCAGCGCCGGGGACGCTACCATAGTATACAGTGTGCTCACCACGGCATGGAGTGGTGCGGCCGGCGCGGAGTGGCCACGCGCAGCGAGGAGCGCGCCAGCTCGTCCCCCTCGAGCCGCACGCCGCCGCCGCTCCCGAGCCGCGCGCGCATCTCGCGCAACGACGGGGACGGACTGCCGCGAGGGATCGCTTCTTCTTTTTCCGCTATAAATACATATAAACGAGTTCTGACAAGCCAGAAGACAATCGAAATTATTTTAAGAACAAGCTCGAATGCGTAAAATCTCGGCATTACGAATACACAATACTAATTTCTACCTTTTTTCATTAAATTGATGATTTCTAGCTTTTTCAAGGCGAGGAAAATCTCTCGCTTGACTAGACTTTCTCTTATATTACGAAACAGCAAGCGAGCTGATCATATTCTGTTCCATCTTTTACGAGGATCTAGACAATTTTCTCGCTTGACTAGACTTTTCTTATATAACGAGAAAGAGTGCGAGCTGATCATATTCTGTTCGATCTTTTACGAGGACAGACAATTCTCTCGCTTGACTAGACTTTCTCTTATATTACGAAACAGCAAGCGAGCTGATCATATCCTGTTCCATCTTTTACGAGGATCTAGACAATTTTCTCGCTTGACTAGACTTTTCTTATATAACGAGAAAGAGTGCGAGCTGATCATATTCTGTTCGATCTTTTACGAGGACAGACAATTCTCTCGCTTGACTAGACTTTCTCTTATATTACGAAACAGCAAGCGAGCTGATCATATTTTGTTCCATCTTTTACGAGGATCTAGACAATTTTCTCGCTTGACTAGACTTTTTCTTATATAACGAGAAAGAGTGCGAGCTGATCATATTCTGTTCGATCTTTTACGAGGACAGACAATTCTCTCGCTTGACTAGACTTTCTATTATATTACGAGAAAGGAAGCGAGCTGATCATATTCTGTTCGATCTTTACGAGAATAGACAATCCTCTCGCTTAACTAGACTTTCTCTTATATTACGAGAAAGAAAGCGAGCTTTTACGAGGAGAGACAATTCTTTCGCTTGACTAGATTTCCTTTTACATTACGAGAAAGAAAGCAAGCTGATCATATTCTGTTCGATATTTACGAGGGTAGACAATTCTCTCCCTTGACTAGACTTTCTCTTATACTACGAGAAAGGAAGCGAACTGATCATATTCTGTTCGATCTTTACGAGAATAGACAATTCTCTCGCTTGACTATATTTTGCTTTTATATTACGAGAAAGAAAGCGAGGTGATCATATTCTGTTCTATATTTACGAGGATAGACAATTCTCTCGCTTGACTAGACTTTCTCTTATACTACGAGAAAGGAAGCGAACTGATCATATTCTGTTCGATCTTTACGAGAATAGACAATCCTCTCGCTTGACTAGACTTTCTCTAATACTACGAGAAAGGAAGCGAGCTGATCATATTCTGTTCGATCTTTACGAGAATAGACAATCCTCTCGCTTGACTAGACTTTCTCTTATACTACGAGAAAGGAAGCGAGCTGATCATATTCTGTTCGATCTTTACGAGAATAGACAATCCTCTCGCTTGATTAGACTTTCTTTTATATTACGAGAAAGAAAGCGAGCTGATCATATTCTGTTAGATCTTTACAAGGATGGACAATTATCTGGCTTGACTAGACTTTCTCTTATATTACGAGAAAGAAAGCGAGCTTTTACGAGGAGAGACAATTCTTTCGCTTGACTAGATTTTCTTTTACATTACGAGAAAGAAAGCAAGCTGATCATATTCTGTTCGATATTTACGAGGATAGACAATTCTCTCGCTTGACTAGACTTTCTCTTATACTACGAGAAAGGAAGCGAACTGATCATATTCTGTTCGATCTTTACGAGAATAGACAATTCTCTCGCTTGACTATATTTTGCTTTTATATTACGAGAAAGAAAGCGAGGTGATCATATTCTGTTCGATATTTACGAGGATAGACAATTCTCTCGCTTGACTAGACTTTCTCTTATACTACGAGAAAGGAAGCGAACTGATCATATTCTGTTCGATCTTTACGAGAATAGACAATTCTCTCGCTTGACTATATTTTGCTTTTATATTACGAGAAAGAAAGCGAGGTGATCATATTCTGTTCGATCTTTTACGAGGATAGACAATTGATTGTAAATAAATACTAATATTTTAACACGTACGTAACAATAATGTATGTAGATATTGTAGATATAGATATGTATACGTACATTAGGGTGATTCATCGGACAACAAAAAAAAAATTTTTTTTATTTTTTTTACTCTCAACCCCTAAAACTGATCTATTCCATTAGAAAACATATTGGTTTTTTTTCTGTATTTTTAACTTAATATTTAAGGGTCGCTACCGGGTTCTGAAATTTGAAAATTCAATAAATTTTCAAATTAAAGTTTATTAATATCAGAAACCTTTGTTGAGTAAGAAACAAAATAATGAAAACTAGCTTATTATATATATACAAGACAAGATATTTTTTTACATAAAGTTTGCCTTATTCACATTGGGGTTTTTCTGTCTATAATTTTTAACTACCAACATTAAGTACTGCTTCTGTTCCTCGTCGTTTGTGTGTAATTTATTATATTCTTCCATCAAAGCCACACCGCGTTCAGCTATATCATTAACAACTCTCATGTTTAGTACAATTTCTCTAGCCGACTTGTAACTTTCTTCTTCTTCCCATAGCTCAGGATCTTTTTCAATGAAATCACATAGAATTCCAGTAGTATAAAAAAAAAACATTGTGTTTTGTGTAACAAAATCTTCGAGGTTTTGGTTAATGATTTCATCATATTCCAAAGAAGCCTTTTTAGGACTGTTATCTGACCCTTCTTTCTTCAGTGCTAAAATCATTTTACGTTTCGTTTCAGTAGAAACTCGTTTATCAAAAAAAGCTAGAGCAACTAGCTCTTCAGAAAGATACCAAAGGTGACCCAACATCTTTTTTAAGGCGACTTTGGCTAAAACTTTATTGTAGTTTTCGTATTCAACTAAGTCTTTTAAAATTTGCAGGTCATTTGCAGGGGCCATACAAGCTGCTGGAACTGTAAACCAGTACTTTGAGTAAATGATAACTACAAATATGCAGATATTCGTAATACCCTTTGCTTCCTTTTTTGTGATCTTAAGCTGGTGCTGGAAAAGATACATTTTTAATGAATACACAGCCTTAGCCATCCATCGCGCACGGTGCAATCCAGCAGGAGCTTTGAATGATATACCAGTTTCAGGTACTCCCCCTAAAAATATAATGATCAAATGAAGGAGCTCTTTGTAATCGTCACGAGGCTGAAATTGTTTAAGTTGATTCTGAGCAAAAGCAATTATATCAATCGCGACAGTTTCAACACAGCTCCAAGTAGATGGTTCGGATATTGCAGTCTTGAAGTCTCCTTGATTAATTTTTGGCCAATTGTTCTTAAATCTTTTGAAAATCAAGATTTCTGGGCCGCTGGAAGGTCCTATAGCTGATAGTACGACAGCTTCAAGCACGATTTCTAAGATGTGATGGCGACATGGAAACCAAATCAATTTCTTTTGCAGTTTGTGTTCTAAAAGGGTAGAAGCTCCATTCATTCTCCCTGTATTAGATGCTGTGGTATCGAAACACATACATTTTATTTTATCATGTAAGCTCCACGATAAAACTGTCTCGGAAATAGCAGATGCCATGGTCTCCCCTTTACCATCTGGAAGTTTAGCAACGGCCAAAAGCTGGTCAACTCCTTTTCCGGATACCAAAATTGGTAGGCGATCTACTATTTCATGTCCTGTAATATCCTCAAGCATTTTTCCATCCCAGTGCACAGTAAGTGTAGTTTGTGGTTGAAAGTCTGCTTTAATAGACTCCGCGAGCTGTTTTCTGATATGAATTCTATGGCGACGTATAGATGAATAGCTGACTTTATATTCTGCTACATTACAGCCCAGACTTTTCAACGTGGAGGCCAAAACAACAGTTGCTTTTCGGTCGCTTAACTTGGCGACATCTAGAGTAGTAGCTAAATTACAATCTAGGATTGCTTTTCGGCCTTTTTTCCGTGGCGGCGAACAATGTTGGCTTAAAGAGGGTCCTGCCTGAGGAGGATCAGGACGACTCGTGTCGCTATCACTACTATTATCCTCTGCAGATGATGATAGTAAACCGCATTTCTCTGTTAGTCTATTTATTGCTTTCATCTCCTTTTCCTTAATTTTTTTCAACTTAACTTCTTTTTCTAACTGTTTTTTAAGATTTCTTGCATATTGTTTGTCAATGTTACCAATTCGTCCAGAACGGTCCATTTTTCTTTGGTTCAACAGAAATTGCTTGTCTTCTTCTATGGTCATTATATTCAGAGCATCGAAATGAGCTATATCAAAGAGAACATTTAAATTTGATTGCCACTTGTTTTCTTTTTCTATGATTGCTGCTGAACGCTTTGCTTTATTGTGTTGATTTTTTTTTAAATGGACCCATTCATTAAAATATTTAAGTATTTTTGTTATAACATGTTGCTTATCTTTGGTAGGAATACTTGCTTTTTGCCATAGAGCCATCACATCACCAGCAGTTAAGGACGCCGATTCCCTATTTACTTGGTTCATTACATTTTTATAATGAAAAAATAAACTGATCACTTCTTTCACTGAGGGTAATTTTGTTTGCACTAATTCCGAACAGGTTTGTCCAACTAGCCATATTTCCGTTTTTTTTCTTGTTTTAATACTCGAAGTCATAGTGGGAAAACAATTATAACAATAAACGAGCAAACTAGACGTAAACAAACACTCGTAAACAAAATGCAACTGCTTTGATCTGAGCTGATTGTATCACTAAACTAGGTAGGTATGATAATTAATTGTTTACCTTAACCAACTTTGGAGTGTGAAGTACCCGCAGAACACATTTAACACTACTTAACAGCTAAATACCGTCATTTAACATATCAAAAGTAAAACGATATACTATCTCGCATTAAGTGCATTATGGCAAATATTTTTAAAACTTTGGCAGGTGGTAGCGACCTCTAAATATTCATCAAAAATTCTGAAATTAATTACTAATTAAGAATTTAATGGGTAGAAGGTTATTATCGGTTGAGAGTAAAAAAAATGAAAACTTGAATTTTTTGAATCACCCTAACGTACATATACATATTGGAACAAAGATACACCGAATCAGAATACAACATCGAAAGCAACAATATGTACAACAATTATAAACAAATACAGCATATTATTATTATAATCAAGGTTCGTAAAAGCGAGCTATATTAATTGAAGTGCTAGGGTCGTCACTGGCATATTATAAGCAACATCCAAATGTTATTGCTACCTACGTAATGTTTTCAAGTAATTACAATTGCTTCTCTCAAAGCCTTTAAGTATGTTCTTCATTCTGAGGAGGTTTTATTTAGGTATATGTAAACCACAGGAGGCTCGGAATACGGACGATATAAAAAACATCGGACCTGGGACAAATCGACCTAATTCCAAATTACAGCTCTAGCAAGTAGGAAAAACAGACAAAGACTACTTAACTACTTACATACGGTTACTACCCGACTAGGTACGGATAATCAAAATAGAAGTTCGACCTTGAAAATACTGCCTATGGACATAATAATACCTGTACGAGTACTTTTACATTATATGGAGATTGAATGTATACGGACATTCCAATACCCTATTCAGTTATCGGAAATGATGTGAGAAACGGAATTCTTTACCCGTACATTGAGATGCAAATCCCCCATCACTTCAACGAGCCAATAAAAATGCGGCCTGGCTCTCTCGTTTGGGTTCGAGTACCGAAATCGATTTTCTACTATTTTATAACTTAACTCAAATAAGTCTTGGCTTAGGAGGCCTTATTCCTTTAAAAAAAATATATTTTTCATATTTTGACAAATATATTGATAATTTCAACCAACTTTTTGAAGTGAATAATACTTTCCCCCCAGTTCTAGGTAGTAACGTAGCCATTTCAAGCTTTTATTGCGTGCCGTGGAAAATAAGTTGAAAAAACTAAATTTCCGCGTGAATTTTGTCAATTTCGAGTAGTTTTTGAAACAAAAATTATCAATGAAAAATTCAAACTGTAGGTTTGAAATATATACCAATAAATCCCATTAGCCCTGTTCTAGGTAGTAACACCAATAATATGTTACATAACATGTTTGATCATAGAGAAAAATGTCAAAAACAATCAGCATTTTCAAAGGAATAAGGCCTCTTAGAACCACCAACATAGTATTTTTGAGTACTTGTCGATTATTATAATTATGAAATGTGGTTTGAAAAAGATTAACTAGGTATATTTTGTGGTTGAAACGTTTTCGTTGGTTTTTTGTTGGTTTGATAAAAGTCTGTGTAATATTCACTGAGATAGTCATTACCATTTTATACAAAAGTAATATCTGTTTTGATACCATACTTTTAAATTTTTGGTATTCTTTTAGGGATAGGATCCGGTAGAGTTTCTGTAAAATCAGTATTTCTGTATGAAATACAGTGGCATGAATGTTTCAGAAACCGTTAAGTCCCTAACTAGCTGGCACCTTTAAAAAGTGTCTAAATTCACCAGTCGCAGGATTTTGACACTGTGAAAAGGTCTCAGTCGTGTCTGCTGGTATTTTCTCGATTTTTTAAACTCAAGTAATGTTAAAAACTAAGAAGTTAACTTTAAAATTCTACATCAATCAAGTTATAAGAAAAACGTATAGACAAAAAAACAGGCAATACATGGGAAATTGCCGAAACAAACAAGAGGCGAAGAACGAAAATTTGGATTTGAATGAATACATGGATTTGCCTTTCTTCTTCAATGTGTTTGCAACAATAAGCTTTTTTAGGTACGACACGCTTAAGCTAAGCCAAGGCTAGCTAGGATAATGATATCGTCTCCATTCATAATCCCAAATTGAAACTCCGGTGTATAGTTGACGAAATATTATTTGCACCGATCATTACCATTATAGTTTAGAGCTGCTTTTAAATTCAATAAGGTAAATCGTTAACACCCATCTGTTCTGCTAGAACGACAAGTTTTGCATCGGCAACATGTCTATAGAACTGCCATTAATCCCATTGCAATTTAATGTTTAGCACCTTGTGTAGTCTAAGAGGAGTAACAAGGGGATCATCCACATATTACGTCACACCGTAAGGGGGAGGGGGGGGTCATACCAAAGTGACAGTACATGTTAAAGGTATAGCAAAAAAGCGTGACATGTCAAAAAGTCGACATTTTGCGTGACGTAATATGTGGACGACCCCAAGGGAATTCTATTCCGGTTTGCCTGGAGCTTTATTTGACGCCATATCACGTGAAATCGAATTTGTGCAATTTTTCGTCAAGTATACACAAGCTGTTATTGTATATATCGTAAGCTACAGGCAGGGCACAGGCACACGGCATGCACGCAGCCCGACCTAGGTTGGGCACGGAGTGTCCCCGGCCTCGCGCCACCACCATGTTGTTGTTGTTGTTGTGGTTGTTGTTGTTGTGTTTACCGAACGCGGCGCCCGCGCCCGCCGCCAGGACGGACGAGCGCGGCAGCGACGAGTACATGTGAGTGTTGCGCTCGATCTGACGACCGTAGTTCGCTGGGGGAGTCTGGAATAAATACCAATCATCTTCAATATTAGTAAGGTCAGTCGGGACAAGTTTGCCAGTGGGGCAAGCGCACCACCGAAATATCGGAAAGTATCGATGTTATACTACTAACGCCATTTTGCCTAATAACTATAATTAGTAGTATAACGCAGTAGATGGCGTTAGTTGTATAACATATGTACTTATCAATAGCGAGATTTAATAAAAACTGCATTCTTTTTTTATATAAATCTCATAAGTACGTAATTTATTCATAACCCGGTCAAAACCGCTGTAAAGAATGTTAAAATACGACATGCGATTAATTAAAGAATTTTAAAAACAGGTTTTATTTCCGGATATGTATGAGATTTATAAAAAAATAATAATGCAGTTTCTATCAAATCTAAAATCGACGTCATGGTTCCTTGGAACAGATTTCCCTATCTCTTATAGTTTTCGTTTTCTCCCTACTGAGTGCCGTATTTACCCATAGGCCCATAAGGCCCGGGCCTAGGGGCCAGTCCCAGAAGCAGGACTGGCACCATAATAATGTTTTCTCCTTATTTATCACTTAAAATACTACTACGTACTATTGAATTTGCTGATAAACGTTTCGGGATAGGGGAGAAGCCCCAAATGCCTAGGGGCCCTGGCCCTCTAAGTCCGGGCCTGCATTATCCATACTAATATTATAAATGCGAAAGTGTGTCTGTCTGTCTGTTACCTCTTCACGCTTAAACCGCTGAATCGATTTTGATGAAATTTGGCATGGAGATAGTTTAAGATCCGAGGAAGGACATAGGATAGTTTTCATCCTGGAAATTATCCCTAAAAAGATTGAAAGGTAAGTAAGTAATTCATGATGACATTGATGACCCTGTAGAAAATGTAATGATAAACCCAAAAGCACAATTGCTCTTACATTTGCTTAGGCGCTCTTTTATTAATTAAGGTGATTAGGTGGATATCTATCGTGTTGTACGAGGTTGCTTCCATACTTCCAAGTTCCACGCGGACGTAGTCGCGGGCAAAAGCTAGCTAGTACAGTATAATGTGTAGTTACCCTCGGCGGCGCTGGCCGGGCCACCGGCGTGGGGTCGGGCGGCGGCGACCGCTCGAGGACGCCGCGCGCCGCCGCCTGCAAGCGGACTTCACTCAATTTCGACAGCAGCTCCAACTTCTGGGTCTCTAATGAGGACCGCTGTAGCATTTCCTGGAACATAGGTTTAACATTTTGTTTCAATTACAGAGATACTCTGTATGGCAGTTGAATAAGACACCCGTTATTTGAGAGACTTTCGTCACGAATAAGAAAGAGTGTCATATGATACGATAACCTATAATATGAACAATTGGATGCTCATAGTACTTCACTTCACGATAATAGCGAGATAAAAAACTCGGATTTTTATTACACTTCAACAGTTTACGTATGTACACTAAAAAACCATAACTACATTTAAAATTGAAATATCAAAAATTATTTTCCAACGCTTTTCCCTTTTGTTTCCCTTTGCATAGTAACGCAAATAGAAAATCAGCCGATTCGACTACGCAACAGAAAGAGGCACGTGCACGTGATAAAGACTACTTAAATGCTTGCTCAGCGTTCGTACCTTCGGTCTTCAAAGTATAATGCTGAAAAAAGAAAACCTGTGGGTAAACCCCGATGTTAAGGGAAACTTTTTCTTTACCGTATTCTATAACCATCCATGTATCGGGTCAAAATCCGTCCAGCCGTTAAGGCGACGGGTAATGCGAAACTAGCGCCACTTATGAATTTTTATTATATCTTCTAAACCAGATAAATTTTCAGTAATTGCAAGAGTTTAGGAGCTGGAAAAACACCTTTAGTATTTATTAAATCATTATACACAATTTCTTGTTCTTTAGTTGTCTATAAAAACTTGCCCAAAACTATTGTGGCCGCTTTTGACGTGAACAAGTTTTGTAGGGTAAACTACAGTGAACAAATTGTATATAGTGACTTCAGCTATTTAAAAAAAAAATAACTGATTATGAAGGTATAAGAAAAAACTCGAAAGTGGCGCTAGTTTCGCATTACCCGTCGCCTTAAGGTGTGATGAGCGAACAAAGAAAATATTACCAAGAGATGGCGCTATACGGCAGTACCATACACAATCCTGCTGAAATAATGACCCCTCTCCACAGAAATCTTAGAAAAATTTAGTTTTCTACAATTAGGAGGAGCATGAACATGAACAAAATTGACATTAATAGTCCGAAATAAATAATGTGAAAGTTCTGTACTCGTAGTTCTCTGGCCGACGTAGATTAGGTAAACGTAATTTTTTCGATCGGTTTAAGTGCGTAAGTTAATCTAATGGAGCCATAATGAAATAATGATCAGATTAAGCTGACAGCTGTAATTATTGCTAAGCGGTTCATAACGTAAAAACTACGCGTGAGTGGATTGAAAAGTTTCAGTTTTTAAACTCGTTTTCACTCTCGATTGGTAGTTATGGAACAGACTGATAATAATTTAAACTAGTATCGATGCATTGGTTTTTTAGATATTACATTTTTGTGTTTTATTAACATTGGTATTGTTAAGGATATTGTAAAAGGCCTTTAAAAAAATTACCGGGAATGTTATATATTTTTACTCAGCCTTATTAAGCAAGTAGAAAATTTTAACGTTACGATCAAACATCGATTGAACCGACCTTTTCGTTTTTATGTCCCGTGCTTCACTTACCCGCCATTACTGAACGACTTCCTATTAACAGACTGACTCCAGATCTTAAGACAGCGTTTTGAAAAAGTCTTCGGGAAGTTGGAGAGTCATTATCTCAGGTTGACGCACTTCTAAAGTACTCCCGAGAAGTAAAACCGGAGAGCTACGAAATTTTCGTCAATTTCCTCGTGCAAAACTCAAATGGAATACCACCATTATACCTTTTAGTGCTCGCAAGCACCTTTAAAAGCCCTTTTCGGGCATTAATTGCATATTATTCGACGTTAAATGCGGCCTGAGTCCTCTGAATAAGTATTATGACATTATGAATGCGATATTGCTTCAAAGTATAATGCTGAAAAAAGTAAACCTGTGAGTAAACCCCGATGTTAAGGGAAACTTTTTCTTTACCGTATTCGGGTGAAAACTACCTATCCTATAACCATCCATGTATCGGGTCACAATCCGTCCAGCCGTTAAGGCGACGGGTAATGCGAAACTAGCGCCACTTATGAATTTTTATTAGATCTTCTAAACCAGATAAATTTTCAGTAATTGCAAGAGTTTAGGAGCTGGAAAAACACCTTTAGTATTTATTAAATCATTATACACAATTTCTTGTTCTTTAGTTGTCTCTAAAAACTTGCCCAAAACTATTGTGGCCGCTTTTGAGGTGAACAAGTTTTGTAGGGTAAACTACAGTGAACAAATTGTATATAGTGAGTTCAGCTATTTAAAAAAAAAATAACTGATTATGAAGGTATAAGAAAAAACTCGAAAGTGGCGCTAGATTCGCATTACCCGTCGCCTTAAGGTGTGATGAGCGAATAAAGAAAATATTACCAAGAGATGGCGCTATAGGGTGGATCGCTCTTGTATGAGAAAAAAAACCTTACACATTTAACTTCTAATAGTTCTTAAAAGTTGTAGCATAGTATAAAGATGCAAGATGACTTTTTTTATATTTATAAAATAACCTTTTTTGCCTCCGCATAGCTGTTAAAGAATTAAATAAATGTGGAAATAAGTATAATAAAAAAAAAAACACTGAGGCGAAATTATTAGCCTATAATATGATCACAAGGTTAAAAAACATTATTAGAGGATATAAATTTATTAAATTAACAGTAAGAGTTATTCAGAAACTATTATTATAAAACCCATTCATATTATTACTATTTTGCCTTAAATCTCTCTTACACTCATTTTTCTTGAGGTTAACTTTGAAAGAATCAGGCCTTCTTTTAAATAATTAACTATGTATCTAATGAGAATATATAATTATAAATGCGGTTAGAGTTTTGAAAAATTTGGGTCTAGTATAGGTTTTTAGGAAATTTCAACGACCTTGCGGAGGCAAAAAACCTATTCTGATTGCTATCGTGTAGAACTAAATCTTAATCGTAATCCACTAGAGCAAGTTTATTAGAATATTAAATTCCAAAAAAAAATATTTTGATCCACTCTAATACACAATCTTGCTGAAATAATGACCCCTCTCCACAGAAATCTTAGAAAAATTTAGTTTTCTACAATTAGGAGGAGCATGAACATGAACAAAATTGACATTAATAGTCCGAAATAAATAATGTGAAAGTTCTGTACTCGTAGTACTCTGGCCGACGTAGATTAGATAAACGTAATTTTTTCGATCGGTTTAAGTGCGTAAGTTAATCTAATGTAATTGAGCCATAATGAAATAATGATCAGATTAAGCCGACAGCTGTAATTATTGCTGAGCGGTTCATAACGTAAAAACTACGCGTGAGTGGATTGAAAAGTTTCAGTTTTTAAACTCAGATGCGTTTTCACTTTCGATTGGTAGTTATGGAACAGACTGATGATAATTTAAACTAGTATCGATGCATTGTTTTTTAGATATTTCATTTTTGTGTTTTATTAACATTGGTATTGTTAAGACTGCGCCGAGCGAAATGTGAAAAAATAGGCAGTTGCCATTAAGTCCATAACGTCAACACTAGTTGTTTAATCCATTCATTCTTTATTGGGCGCTGCACAAGGTTCCAATCAAGCACGCATTAGGGCCGCAGCCAAGGTGGAAGCAGGAGCGTGGCTTCAGGCATTGCCCTCACCTCAGTTGGGCACACTGCTGGATAATGATTCTTTGAGAATCGCGGTGGCTTTGCGTCTGGGGTCCAAAGTCTGTGAGCCGCATCGGTGCATCTGTGGGGTCATGGTCGAAGAAAACGGACACCATGGCCTGAGTTGTCAGAGGTGCGCCGGGCGGTTCTCAAGGCATTATGCCATTAACGTTGTCATTCGGCGGGCTTTGGTTTCAGCCAACGTTCCCTGCGTGTTGGAGCCCCCAGGGTTATGCCGTACCGATGGTAAAAGGCCAGATGGCCTAACATTGGTTCCATGGCAGAAGGGACGGTGTCTCTTATGGGACGCTACGTGTGTTAGCACGTTTGCACCGTCACACTTGAGCCACACTACTAGATCTGCCGGGGCCGCCGCAGAATGTGCGGCAAAACTCAAACACACCAAGTACTCTGCCCTGGAACCAATGTATGATTTTGTGCCTGTGGCAGTGGAGACTGCGGGACCGTGGGGTACTGAGGCCAGGGACTTTATAAGGGAGGTGGGTCGCAGGCTCAGAGACAGAGGGTGTGATCCTCGCTCAGGGTCGTATCTGGTTCAACAGATTTCATTGGCCATATCTACAACGTGGGAACGCTGCCAGTGTAATGGGAACGTTTGGGCCAGGTGCGACTCGGGGCGAGCCCTTTTAAGTCCTTCTTCACCTTCCAAGACATTTTTTATCGATCCACAACGTTGACGAAGCCTGTTGCAGATGTCACGTTATTGGTGTGTTGTTTGACGAAGCCTGTCGCTGATTAGATTTTGTATTCTCTCTGACGATGCCTGCGTTGCGGATTTGACTTTTACACTTTGTCTTATGCATTATTTACTGTTGAATAAATGATTTTTACTTCTAAACTATATATTTAGCACTTCGAAGAATGTGTTAACAACTTCTCCGTGGAAAAATTATAAAATTATTAATATTTTACCCTAGAGAACTAAGTAAAGTTGGACAAAAATTGTAAAATCGTAAGCATGCGTTAAGTGTTTTTTTTTACTTTAAAAATGGAAATCTACTCTGATTTACAGTTAAAAAAAAAGATGAATGTTTACATTACAATTGTCTGCATCAAATATTTCAATTATTGTTTGGTATTAAAGGTCCAGATTTATCAAAAAGTGCTGTTTATTTTCCATAAATTTTTACTATGGCGGCCGCGCGCCGATCTAAATACGCATTCCCGCGCTCTGTGGTTCAGTCGCTAACGCTCGGCCAAAAGACCTTTTAAAAATTACCGGGAATGTATATTATATTTTTTCTCATAAGGCTGAGAATAGAAATTTTAAACGTTACGATCAAACATCGATTGAAACGACCTTTTCGTTTTTAGGTCCCGTGCTTCACTTACCCGCCATTACTGAACGACTATTAACAGACTCGACTTCGATCTTAAGACAGCGTTTTGAAAAAGTCTTTGGGAAGTTGGAGAGTCATTATCTCAGGTTGACGCACTTCTAAAGTACTCCCGAGAAGTAAAACCGGAGAGCTACGAAATTTTCGTCAATTTCCTCGTGCAAAACTCAAATGGAAAACCACCATTAAACCTTTTAGTGCTCGCAAGTACCTTTAAAAGCCCTTTTCGGGCATTAATTGCATATTATTCGACGTTAAATGCGGCCTGAGTCCTCTGAATAAGTATTATGACATTATGAATGGGATATTGCTAACGAAATTGTTTAAGCTAGGGTCAACAAGGATTATATTAGCATTAAATCTACATTGAAGATGGAGATGAATACGGGATTGTTAATTGTCAGGAATATTAGTTGTTGAACTATATTATATTATTAAAGTACTTACGTGGATGATTAAGTAGATATAGAAAAAAAAACAGCAAATATGAGCAAGTAAACGTGTCATGGTGTCCCTCGGAAATAAATATCATACAGATAAAAAAAAAAACATCAAAACCCACCAAGTGATAGCTGAGCACATTAGTAGATGACTTTTCCTTTTCACCACTTTTTTCATGAAGTCGGTTAAAAACATAATTGCTGACTTATCGATCATTAATATACAGAATCAATAGAGTATTAGCTTAACCATCACGGGCATAACTTTCAATTCACAAAAAATAAATGATTCTGATTCTATTCTTATTAGACCTATGCACAATAAATTATACTCAGCGTTTTAAAGTAGGGCAGGTGACGTTTCGAGTTTTTGCACCCCCGTCGAATTTCACAGCGTTTACCAGACATGAAAGACATTTTACGATAAACGTTTGTGTCATTAGGGGCGCACTGCCAATCTCTAAAGTATTGCCAATATGGCTAGTGCATTTTGTACAGCTCTCGAGAGACTAAATGAGTTATTTACAGTATACATACGAGTATTACGGCACTCTGAACTGAAGCTACATCAATGAAAATCTCCCGGTATTACACAAAAAGTATTCACTATAAAGCGGTAGGTATACGGCGGCTTTCAACCTGTCTATAAATAACTCATAAGTCGACACCAAGACGCATCATATAGACCTGGATACGTAAACACGCCGGCCTACATGTATAGAAACTTTATCAATCACATTTTATAGTGACTTTTACTCGGGCGCTATCTCGGCTGTTTATTAAAAAGCGCATCTGGCATAGTTAACGCAATGTATGGACAGGAGGCGTAAATGGATTATAGAAATAGAACGTTTGTTTTCATTGCCCATTCCTTATTCTGTATGTATACTGTGAGTGTGAACATTAATTTTTCTAGTTTAAATTTGGGGCAATAGTCATTCGGATTTTATTTCCTATTTCAAAACAAATAGCCCAAATCGATAGACACCTGCTGGATAAAATCTTAACGGCGTTGCGTTAAATGTTGCCTGATTATAAGATGCAAAATTTATGGAACACGAAGAACTATCATCAACTTATTGAACTGACGTTCTAAATTCCTTTACCTACTATTACTGTTGTTAAATGAGAGCATTTGCAATGATGCGCTCCCCTTGGTGTAAACTACACTTAAGCTGCCATATCACTCGGACAGTTCCTTTCATAACCAGGTCTACCAATTTTACGATTATAATAAACTACGGTATGATGTTAAGTTTATTTCTAACGGCTTCCTTTAGCTCATCGGCATTCAAGCCGCACCGCGTACGTGTGGGTAGGTGAGCGTATAATTATTTTGTATGGGCTGCCTATTTCATTAGTTTTCCAGACCCGTGTATGACTCAACATTATTTCGAGCGAGAAAACGATTGGCTAGCACCATATCAATCGATCAGACTAAATAGAGAAAGATTGCTATTGGGGGCTGATAGAAAACAGAACTTCGGCCATGGGTTTGGGGTTTGGCGAAAGTATAAAAATAAGACGCGGATGCAGTGAATTCTTGTTTATGAACAGATTGACTTAAGTTAAAGGTGGAAGCAATGTTTAAAACACTATAGTTGCAGAGTCCTGACATTCGGATGCTATTTATTGTGCTGTTAAAGTTCTGAATGTTACACATGTTAATATATTCCACATTATATTCATACATACACAACACAGCTGTAGCAGCGAAATCCTTAACTTGATTTTCTTTTTTACACTTAAGTTTGATTTGGCCAACATGGACTAAGGTTTATTTCTAGAAATAATGTCAAGTTTCTATTTAATTTTGCCACTTAATCTAGTAAATCTTATTGCAGTTTGGTCAAATCCAGCCTTATACGAATAGAATAGGGGTATTATCATAACTGAACTTGGAACATTTTCGCCTAAATTTTGATTTTAATTAGCTTGTACTCTCAAAAGCCGCTTAGGGGATATTAATTATCTTTTTCCCTCAAGTTCCAATACAAGTTTGACCCAGTTCCGCAGACAGGTAACTGCAGGCAGGCCGCGTTGTAATGCGGTTCGGTTAAATTAAATTGCAGGCTGTGTGTGTGAGCCACATTGTTTGTGCTTTGAGACAGAGAGCTGGCCAGTTAGCCATAATGCACGTTAGGTTAGGCGAGCCTGCACTCGCACTCACCACTTCATAAATTCAATTTTGAATATTTGCTGCGTATTTACACAGGAAGTAATACGAATAGCGAATACAGTTTAGTAACTACTTCCCCGAATTGCAGATTTTCAGTTTTTAATACCTATAGATTTTTGTTCTTCATAAAAAAAATATAATTCTAATTTATTATTTCCAAACTTTACGAAAAGTATTGTAAACTAACATGTTGAGGATAATAAACTATTAAACTAAACAAAATCTGGCACTTTAAATTATATTGCGTATTTATAAATAGAACTACATAACCAATTGTTTTTTCGTTTGCAAGTCGATAAAGACATAGAAAAACGTAATATTTTGCATTCATCCCTAAGCAGAGTATTTTGTCACTTTCCTGTGGATGGGAAAACGTGAAAGGATTCTTGCGAGCAGCAATAAACAGCCGTTTGAAAGCGTATCACAGCAGGCGCAATAACTCGGCGAAGTCAGTGACAAAAGAATTCAGCCCCAGCATCGTCTGTTTTGCATCACGCACGCGACGCGTAATGTTCAATGCATGATAAACTGGCGTTTTTACATTTTCGCTTAATCGGATATTGAATGTATTGTCTAGATAAAATAACAACGAAAATAATGAATTCTCAGATTACATTATTTAATCAACGAGGCAAATGAGTTATAGGTATGTACATAACTGTGTGAAAATCTGGATTTATTTGTGAATACCATAATACCTTTGTTCTATAGTTGTCAATCCTTTTTATACGATTTTAAGAAAAAAGGTTCTCGCTTCGGTTGTATCTTTCTCTACAGTTATAAATTCAGAGTTTTTAAGCAGAGGCTTTATTGCGAACGGTAAAATCAGTGATAAAATGATTGAACTGAAGCAATCCGACTCGTCGAAACTGTTTTGCATCCACGCACGCGACGTGCACTAACGAACTGGGCGCCGCAAAAAGAGTATAAGAGAATTCGCTTTTTAATAGTAGGTAATTGGCATCGTTAGTGAAATAATGAGAAGATACTACAGTAAACAGTATTTATTGTGATTGAATAGAAATCTTTAAACATTTGGAATCTATTCTACGAATCATTGAGATCGTTGCTCTAATAAATGGTATAGTTTAGTTCCGTTGATCTGTCTTGCTGGTGCACGTTATACCGCAAAACGAGCTGAATAGAATGGAAATAAGCAACAGATAAATAACGTTAAACCGCGTGAAACCTTTTGTATGTACTTTAAAGACTGTTTAAACTCCAGGCACACAGGCACATTGCTGCATGTCAATAAGTGTATAGTATACTATTTACTATGTCTACATATGTATTTAGATAAGCACACACCCGCTTATCTAATCAGATTCACATTGGGTTTCAGGTCACTCATTAGAAAGTTAATAGAATTTAAAAAACCAAGATGTATTCATGGAAAACACAATACAGCATTTATGCTAATACGCACCGAGGCAGCATCTTAAGTTTCCAAGAATTTAAATAAATATATTATGAAACCGTCAGCGCAAGTAGTGGGTAATCAGAATTCGCGATGTTGTGAGGTGTCTCGCGCCAGGAATGGCGGCCCACGATGTCATGATTATTCAATAGCTCCGGGATCTAGGCCGTGCTGAATGTTAAAGAGTTTGCCGTAATAATCCTTTCCTCCTGTCGTGAATGCGGTGGAATGTGGGAAGTGCAAGTTCCGTTATAATGCGACCGTTTCGGATATAGCGCTACGGTGTCGGAAAATCGGCGTCGTTTATTCGGACGTATATATTTATAGGGGAATACTGTTGAAGAAAAGCAAGTACATGTAGAGTAACAAAAATGTTTTTTAGATGAGCGTGGGTGAGTCTTGCTCGTTGAATTGGGGGTGACCGACGCTGGCAAAGTCATCTAGTTCCGCGCATATTATCACAACTTATATCAAACATTATGTCGTATGTCATTCAATTAGTTAAACGAATTATCAATGACGAACGTCAAAACACACTCCTCCCTATGTTAATAAGTCTGTCAATCGTCCAAAAACCGGCGTAATTTCTGATTTTTCTGTTTTTGCCATATTTCTCAAGAAAATGGTCAGAGTTACGAAAGATCACTGTTTTCACGCAATACCTAATCACGTATTTATAATCGAGCAAACTGTCCCTTTTCTGCGGCACATGCATGGTTAATGCCAGCCGGGTAATAGTTCTACAGGGACACAATTTCACAACAAGATACTGATTTACCGCGTTAACACTCCCCAACGCAAAATTATCTGACTTCGTAATCGGAATTATCGTTAACGTCTCATTGGCGCCTACACCACATTCTCGCAAGCCAACTACAAAAGTTACAAGTTGCGGGGGCAAGTCTATCGTAGGAGTTGAGTCGCGGCGCGGCGAGCCGGGCTCCAACACTAACAAATACCTATTTACTAAGTATTTTATCAAGTATCTCAAGTATCTGTTTATAGTAGAATCTGTCGTGATCTTGTGGAAAGCTTTTAGAGTGATAAATCAGATTTACACGGAATGCATCCAATATAGTTGGATATACATAGAAGGAAACAAAATGTGTTAACACTATTCATAGTAGATTCCGGTTAGAGTAGTTAGATATAAGGTTTATGTTGGGCGACATATTTATACCCACATTCGTTGAAATTCTATAATTATACTTGTGTTAAATAAACAGTTATAACCAATATTAAAAGACTAAAGTTCAAAATTAGGAGCGATTTTGTGTCATAGAGTAGATTTAAAAAACGGCGTGCTCAAAGTTTTTATTAATCAAAACCAATGGTACTGCCCATAGAGTAAATTATATATAGTACTGCCTGCCATCATACGTTATGTAAGCTCTGCATCCAGGCGCTGGCGGGTCTAGCGCGCTCCAGCCCGTCTAGCACAACTATGCTTCGCGACTGTAGTCGCGCGACGTAGCGTCACCTGTCACTTACTCACAGTACTGCAGAGAAAGAGATAGGTAGGTAATATATCTCACGCGAGAAAGAGTCGCATCTCACAGTTGTGCTAGAAGTGCTGGTCGACCATCTGTGCGATACCTGCTCTAAAGGAACCTGTACTGCATGCCACCATACCTTCTGTAATCTCTGCTCCGCGTCATCCAGCCGCTGCCGGGCGTCTAGTAAGGCACGCTCCAGGTCGGCCATCTTGTCGCTCTGTGCCGAAACCTGCTCTGACAGCACCTGCACTTGCAGATGGAGGCTTTCCTTGTCCGCCTCGAGTCGCCGCACTCGGTCTTCGGCATCATTCTGCAAGAAAACAGGTTGAGTTAGGCAAAATATTATCTGCTGTTTCCGCGATATTTATCGGAACTTTTTTATAATACTGCGACGATACCGTAACTCCAGTTACGTCACGTAAGTGGGATTTACTACCCGCTACGCGGGGAGAAAATCTTGCTTCCTGGCCAAGGCAAGACGCAAAACTATAGAGAAACCACGCGCGGCAATAATTAGTAAAGCCTTAAATCGCATATTTATCACGAACACCTACGATCTGGGATATTCACTAATTCACCGGCCTAGATATGTAATGAATGTACTATTTCATTTAACAAAAAAAATACATACTTAAGACAATGTTGTGTATTTAATTTTAAAACATGATTAAAATTAGTACTTAGTACTAAGAATATATTCTTTGTTATTCTTACCGCAAATTTAATTTTACGACAACGAAAACAACCCAAAGCGAATTCAACACGTTATAAATTGTAAAGTAAGACAACAACAATAGTTAAAATGTTATAATTATAAACGTCAAGGCAATACCGTCAAGAGGTGTTTTTGTTTTTTATAAACACTGCAAAACCTAAGGAAGGTTAGTCAACTTTTTCCATAAATAAAACTTTGGCTTCAAACATTACGCAACGCAGTCTTTGTTATTTACATACCTACACTAGCGTCGCGACTATTATCAACGCATTGTAAACGTTCCGAGTTATATGTATAGAACTGAATTAACTTTCAGTGTCACTGCTCAAATGAAGCGTGAAACTCATTACCTACTTTTGAAGTCGGCCAGAGATAATGTAGATATCATAACACACGACACGAACGATTATAATGCAGACATCAATAGACATAGAGATCATGTTTTGTATTTTTTTTTTCGATTATGTACCTTATACGGTCTTGAAGGTACCGGTGGGAGCGAAGGGTGTGAGGGCCAAGAGCGGTCGTGCATGCAGCAGGGCGGCGGGGCCGGGGGCCCGTGGCACCAGCACATAGGGGGCCACCATCCGCCAGGGCCGGTGTCAGGGCCAGGGACCGGCCAGCGAAAGTGCTCATACGAGTTCCACCGCCTTTGGAGCTCGGGAGGGGTCTCCTCCACCCGCGAGCGTCTAGGACGCGGCGACGCGCGGACGCTCGTCGGGTGTTGGGGCGGCTTCGTTGACATGGACGACCTAGTTTTACGGTCGCGGTCACTGCGGTCGCCGGGAGCTCGCCTTCGCCTGTCTAAGCTACCCGACGCCTGCTCTTCCGTTCGCGATTCCATCGATGTCGGCTCGATTATATCTGACATGTTTTCGGGCGGCATCCATTTGAAGGTATCGTCTCGACGCGTCGAGTTGTCCAGTCGTCTGCCAGGTGTCAATGTGCGGTAATCTGCATCGGCACTTCGGGCTTCGAAATCTTGTAAATCCGAGTCTTCATCGACGGATGAAGTGGATTCGGTGTCACTGGAGTCGGCGCGGGCGGGGATCACGCCCTCCGGCCACGCCGTGCACTTCACTGTCGCCTCATCGGGGCTGTCCGAGTCGCCGCCTGTCACGAGAGAGGATTCAGTAAGGGTCGACAGGGCAAGGCGGAGCCTCATGAAAGATTCGCACTAACCCATAGGCGAGTACATGTAGGAGCGCACGGCGGGGTGCACGTAGCCCGCCGCCGCGCGCTCCTCGTCCTCGTCGAAGGGCTCCGTCAAGTACTCGCGGTCGGACATGAGGCTCCGCACGAGCGACACTGCGCGACAAGCTCTCTGTACGAGTCACCGGCGTAACTCTATTTTAGAGTTTGGCCGCGTTCCAGTCATACGCTACGTCAGTGCATCGTCCACGCATAGTAATTACGTACTCTCGTTCGGGGGCGGCTCCTCGCTGGACTGAACGGACGCGGAATCTCGTTCAGAAGCCTCTGACGCGGTGGACAGAGGACGTTCGCTGCACGCGGATGCGCGCCGCGAATCCTCCCTGCCAGACCGAAGGCCTCTTTCGCAACTCTGCGCGGAGGCGGCGCGCAGTTTGGAAGCTCTGTGCTTCTCCTCACTCACGGAACGACTGTGCAAAGCAGCTATGGTGGCCGCCACTACCGAGCCTCCGCGGCCGAGCTCGCGCATGTTTTAGATCAAAATGAGCGGCGCTTAATCGAGTAGGGCCGACGCCCGCGCCCGGAAATAGATCGCGGTATGGGCGCCTGAAACATTCCGGACTTCCCCCTTTGATCCGAGGTTTAAAATGCGAAATGGAAAGAAAACACAAAATCCCGCTTGAGGGTGTTTCTGAAGATGTCAAGCGGATAAAATATTAGTATTAGTATCACAATCTATATAGCACATGTCTTAAATTGTCTAACTGCAAAACAACAATTAGGTGTGGTAAAACACAACGTAAGCGCGGTATTGTACGGCGTGCTGCGCGCTGAGCACAATTCGTCTCACTCACCGGCATGCAGTTGACGCCTTCGTACAGCGAGCGGCGCGGGCGCCCCCACCCGCCACTCTCCTCGGTGCATGTGTTCTGAACATAGGACTCCGAACACACACCCCATTCATACGCGGGGCTCAAACTTGCCGGCTGGCATTCGACAACTCCGTATATATATTCGGGGTTGTACGGCGGCGGTGAAGGCGGGTAGAAAAATGGTGCACTAGGCTCAATCGTGTCAAATTCGTGGTGATCATGCCGAGAATTTAAACAGTTCATGTTTGCACTTCCCGATCTGCATATAAAACACAATTATATTAACAAAAATGTTGCAAGTATATCTTCTTAGTAACTACTACGTAACTAGAACAATATTGGCATTTAAACATATCAGTTAAACTTAGTTTAGCAAGTTTCAAAGCAAACTCGACAAGGAACATAACCTAATCAGCGTTAGGACGAGCAAACCGCTGGGAACCGGACTGTTTGGGGCATTTACTCCACTGAGCATTTACGCCTACAAGCTTGTTAAATGTGTAAGTATAATAGAGTATCTGTCCGTCGCTGTAAGTGACAGGCATCTTCATCGAGTGCGTTCGAGCAATATAATAATAATACTCCCCCGTCTCGGAAATAGATCGACAGCTGTTCCCTGGAGAATATTCGATAAAACCGCGACTTCAACGCATCCCATAGGAGAGAAACGAACACGTGCTGTTCCACGAATATGGATAAAAATAACACTAGTGAGCTCCATACTAAAAGAACTAAAGTCCTTAAATAATTTTTATTAATACAGTGAAAATCAGTACACTAAAATACGTAAATCTCGTACCTACAAAATAGCGATAGTATTTATTCTACTCCATAATATACAACTGAGTAACAGGATGAGTTTCACGTACCAAAAGTTAAATTGAACGATGATTCGTTTGTGGCTACCAGTCGGCCAATAAATACAATCGTTAGTGCAGACAGCCCGATAAATTAATAGATACGTATGTCGATAATTGAATTCGCGTGCCACCCGCCGCGCTATGATGCCATAATTGCATCTGTTATAAAGCCTATTTCTAATGATCGCTTACCGACATCAACAGAATGCGTGTAATTAACCAGTATAATAATCGCTGCATTTCATATACTTACTTATTAATATTTATTAGTTATCTTTTGGAAAGTTTAATAATCACTTTTGAACAAAATATAAACGACTTCAACTACAGAAGAAATATTATTTCCAAAAACAACTAAATGAGTTACTAAAATAATAGGTACAACTAACGGTTTTAACCTATCTATAATAGTTTAAGAATTAACTCCTAACCATTAGGGATTTGTACCAGACGCAAATACCTGAATTCGTTTTTTTTTTTAATACCTTTAATACACGAAAAACATTGTTCGTGCTTATAATATCATCATCAGATCTCGACAATGGAACCACTTCAGGAGTATACTCTTTCAAATAAAAAAACCGGCCAAGTGAGAGTCTGACTCGTGCACCGAGTAATAAAATCATAAAAAATATAGTCCTTTTCACACATCATATGTGGAGAACTCGGTTGCGTTAAGTTTGCAAGAGTATTTAAGTAGAATTCAGAGGTAAGAAGCACCTTAATACTCGTACACTGGTGAAGTTGAAAATTTACGAGTCCCATTTAAATATCAACCGTAATTTCACCATTTTCGTTTATTTTTCTATTATTCCGCTCTCAGTTCCTATCATACAGCGCAGCGAGGCAGGTATTTCATTTCTCCACGCATCAATAATCGATCCATTATCTGCCATTGTCTCTCTAATATGTATTAATGAACCGTGTATGATATAAACCTATTTCGCGACTAAATACCTACGAAAATACTCACTAAACGAAGGTCTGTGGCTGAACTTGGAATAGTACTCGTAAATAGTTATATGAAAGGAAACAGTATGATTTATACTTAGCATTCCTGCAACCCTTCAACGAGTTTCGAATTAACGACTTGTTTTATCGCCGCGTCGGGAGTACAGTCCGACCAAAAAGAGTAGAAATTAAAAATTGGGCAAGTGCGAGTCTGACTCGCGCATGAAGGGTTCCGTACCTATATATATGTATATATAGGTATAACAAGTTTGTTGTATGGGAGCCCCCCTTAAATATTTATTTTATTTCATTTTTAGTATTTGTTGTTATAGCGGCAATAGAAATACATCATCTGTGAAAATTTCAAGTGTCTAGCTATCACCGTTCTTGAGATACAGCCTGGTGACAGACGGACGGACGGACGGACGGATGGACGGACGGACGGACGGACGGACAGCGAAGTCTCAGTAATAGGGTCCCGTTTTTACCCTTTGGGTACGGAACCCTAAAAAGTGGCAATACTATAGTGTCGTCCCCGTTTTTTTATATTGATTAGAAAGGGAGGACACTACAGTATTGCCATTTTTTAATTTCTACTCTTTTTGGTCATACTGTAAGTCGAAAATAAAAGTAGGTATAGTCTTTATTTGAGACTTCCATGTGACTTCGAGTAAAATAAACAATTTACCTATATCGCTCTTATTAAATTCTCTAAAATACTGGATAACATTTATGCTCAATTGCAGAATGGTTCATTTAATGTGTTGAAATTGAAAGCTATTTCACTTTGTCTTGTCAATAAAAGTGTAATAAAATAAGTGAGCTTCCCTACCAGTAGGTCCCTGACCCTGACACAGATGATTAGCCTACTTATCATTTGTATCACGTCTCCGTCTACGCTAGCCTTATTGAGTTAAACGAGCCAAAACGTATCGGCAAAACTAGGAGCAAATAATAATTCCATCCGCACATACAAATTTATGGATAGCTATCTAGCTTCATTTAAAGACTGCTTTCTGTATTTATGAAGTATTTTTTTTTTAATCTCTTCTTCGCCGTAAGGTTAGTTTTGGGGTTCCGAACCACCGAATAAAAACTGAACACTTATAGGATCACTTGATTGTCCCGTCTGTCTGTCACCACCGATTTTTTTTAAATGTTTCCTAATAAAAATATTTTAGTATGCTTTCCACTTCATTGTCAGCATACATTGTGCGCAAGCAAGGCACGGGGCAAAACGAGCCTGATCGGAATGAAGAAGACATAACCGTGGAATAGGATTTAAACAACGTTCGGGATACGGTGACCTATTTCCATGTACACTCAGTGCAGCAGCATGGATACAAATGTATAATTTTATTTTCTCCAACTTGCTTGGAAATGTCCCCATTAATGTAGTAAAACTGGACCACGAAATCGTTCCTTATTTTTATAAGGAGTTAATACAAATTAATAAAAAAATTATTGGCCTCGGCCGGGAATTCAATATTACTTAAATAAGACGATTAAGTTAAAAACACACCTTCCGTTTATGACGTGAATGAGGGTACTCTTAATTTGGCCGGTTACTGCATTTTTACTTTGAATTTTTTCAAAGACTGATAAATTACCATACAGCCAATTGTCCACTAAATTTAAAAAATAAAACCTACTATAAACTTTTTAATAGTTCTCTGCGTTTAGTTCTTGCACTGAACAATTTTCTGCTCTGCTACTGTGAATGTATTTTAAATGTCGACAAATTTCGAAAAAAACGGGCAAACAATTTAAATAATAATCTTATAATGCGGTTAATTTATTTTCATGTTATTTATTAGAGATTTCTCACGAAAGTTTTACATTGTAATAATATGATGGTATTTAATGAGCGAGTTGAAAATTAATAAGTGTACCAAACGTAAACAAATAAAAAATAAAACAGACATGATTGTGTCCAAATCAATATAAAAGTTATTTTGAACTTATATGATCTCCAAATGATAAGGTAAGGTTTCTAAAAAAAACAGAGCGGATAGAAGTTGTTGATTTAACTAAAATTAATAATTATGTGTTATTTTTTATTATTGTGTTTTCATATAATTTCAATTCTAATATTTTGTTTTAAATCAAACATATAATTCGGACCCGAATCGGCATGAATCTAAACATAGTATTCATTTTTTTCTGCCCTACGAAACATTTGATTTTTTTCTAGCCACCTCTTACCGAGTTTGTTTTTAAAATGGCTTTCATTATATGAATAATGTAAATATTATTTGATTCTTTGCAATAACAAAATTGCTTCTAAACTTCATTTGAGCTATACAATAGGCTAATTAAAAAATAAAAGTTGTAATACTGACTTAAAATTAAAACCGACCGTAATATCACAAAACATTCCTTTTATATATTTCACCGATAAGTAGAAAAGTTCTAACAGAATTCATCTGAAAAGTTTTCTAATTTCCGCGTTTTGAACATTACAATATTCTTCGTTACGCGATGTTTATATTATATTTTTCTAAGAGAATTGTGATAAGTGGTGGAAACAACATTAAAAAGAACATAAAAGAAATGAGTTCCCAGTATAAAACACGGCAGCTCACCCGCTGGTTTCATAAAAATAATACCAAATACAAGCGGGAAGTTGGTCTGAACATGACAACTACCGAGTTCCGAGACGGAGTCTAGACGTGAGACTAATTTTTAGAGTCCTGCGACCACCAATTGATTTACGACAAGCAATTTCTGAAAACGTCTCTTCCAGCAAAACGTTTCAAACTCGATAGGTACAATAAAGGAAAATGAAACGCGTGTCCTTTTGTCATTGTGACAAAAGCGAAAAGATACGTGTTTCAATTTCCTGGACTGTACTATATACATTAAATTCCAACTAGCCGCATAAAACATGTGACACATTATGGGTGTCCAACAAACTTCAGGGTTGACAGAACCCTCCCGCCTGTGTCCAATGATAGTAACTTGTTCAGTTTTCTAGTTGTTTTATACACTTTTCTAATAGAATCGATTTGTCCCGGCTTCCTACCGCTCTCGGCAGTTTTATTTTATTGGACGGCTTCGATATAAAAGTGGCAATTTTTTAACAATCAATTACAGCATCAAGAAGACTGATAGATAAATGGCGTAGAGCCCTTTGTAGCTCGGAATTAGGTTAACAACTTTCGGTGTTATTTTCAGATGTTTCGAAACACGGAAGAAACCAGCGATAACTGTTTAATTTCGAATGGAACATGGAACGAGAGTATAAACTAAGTCAACAACAATGGTTTTGCAATTAGTTGGCAACCAAATTTCAGTGTTTGCCGTTTCCCGGATTGCACCCGGTATAATTGCTTCGCTGGAGAGCAAAAAAAGTATATAGGTCACACGCGCGCGCTACGCTGCGTGCAAATCGGAGCATCACAGAAATCGACAGAATTATTAACATAAAAAACAAACAAACCTGGCACAATTTCCTAACGCTTGCGAAATCCAGCACAGAACACTACACAAAAAATACACAACAACGTTATCGATGAAAACGCCCGATACCACACTATGCGAAAATGAAAGTGGTGAAATGAACCTTGCGACCGTTTGTTTCTCACTGTTCTTAAAATTCGTCACATCACATCGTAAGCAGCGGAGAAATGGCCACACGGAGGAGCCGGCTAAAATATAACGAGACAAAAATAAACGTTTATTTTTATACTCGTAGTCACTATTAGAACTAAGATTGGGTTTAATTAGTAGATAAAATAGAAAAACATACTTGACTCTGGAGGTACGAATAAATGAAAACCTATCCTATAAGGTGTAAAAAAAAATTAACTACGTGCCAAAATAGAAGTAACATTTTTAGGTATTTATCTCTATGGTCGCACAGATTTTTTCTTTCATTCAGCTCAAAGTCCTTTACACACCACAAAATGCACGACAAATAGGTAAAAGGGCTCGTGACAACGCTTACACGGAGCTTTTCTTCTTCAATTTTTTTTATATTATTTCTTTACTCTTGTGTCGTATATAATTTGAGCACAGAAATAGCATTTGTAACAACCTTTGCTTGAATTTGATTTAATCTCAGTGCAGTACGTTTCTATAGAAAATACACCCTAGTTA
This sequence comes from Apotomis capreana, assembly GCA_947623375.1. NCBI lineage: Eukaryota > Metazoa > Arthropoda > Insecta > Lepidoptera > Tortricidae > Apotomis > Apotomis capreana. Next base: position 9,139,254 of record OX392503.1, on the reverse strand, counting down.
TTTTACGATTTCTGTAAATTTTTGTACCCTAAAACAGAAACACCAAGCATATCAGCAAAATATACATAATGTACTTGCTATTCGATTTTAACGTCATACAACCAAATCTATAAAATATTATTAATACATCAATGAAATTTCTCATAAATAAAACAATCATACCCTGCAGTTGCAATTATTCTCAGAAAAAGGCTACGTCGTCGTTAGAAGCCAGACTTTATCTTCGCCACCAGTCGCAATGTATTAGCGCTGGGAAAGGGTATAAATTGTTTGCACAAAAAACATGGCTAGCTCACTGTGCAGTGTTAATACACCCGATTAAAAGGGGTTAAAGGTGATTTCAATTTGATATTACGGCTTTTCCACAATACCCATTTACAAAATGTATCCTCATAAATAAAACAATTATATCCTGCAATTGCAATTTTCCTCAGGAAAAGGTGCTTCGTCATCAGAAGCCAGACTTATCTTCGCGGCCAGTCGCATTGTATTAGCGTTAGGAAAGAAGCTGGGTATACATTTTTTGCACAACAAACGTGGCAAGCTCACTGTGCAGCGGGTGTCGACCCGAGCCCAGTGGGCGGCAAATGGACTCTTGGGCGGGCGATCGTCCTATATATAAACTTATCAACGATAATAATACTCCTTGTCGTGTAATTATCCAACGGATTAAATGTTCCATACTGGTTGTTAGAGATTTTGGATGAAAACTTAAAAGGTTTTGTATAGAAAACAAATACCTTCAGTCAATTTGTATTCTTATTTTATTAGAAAGTTACATTTAATCACACATAAGTTTCGCGTCTCGTTGAAGGTGTCATATATTTTTATAATAACTGGTAAAACTGGAGTTAAAATTATGGCTAAAAAGAATAAGTTATGGTGGCCGGATTTAATTTAAGTTTCACCACTAATATCCATTTAAAAAAACTTTGAAGATAATGAATCTTTCCCAAATACGCTACATTTTCGACCGGAAAGTAAATTGTGTGTTTTTGCCGTTTTTTAGAGCGTGGTACCCTAATTATCGATATTATGCCAAGTCCCTAATTCTATTTTGTCCACTCTCAAGACTTCCTGCTAAAAGCCCCCGCTGCCGATCGGATCATCTTCGAAATTATTAACATTAATTAATCAACCTCACAATCTTCTTTAAAAACAAATCATTTTTCTTTTAAAACGTATTTGAATAGAAAAGCTTTTTCATATTTCAGAAATTGTACGAGACTTACTTAGTTTGTTAAAATAATGTAGGTATACTATTTTGGATGGTCAGTGACAGGTGAAGTTATGCTATGAAGCCTAAATAATAATAGTAGGGCTTCCGGTCCGTGACTTAAGATGGCCGCATGCGTTTAGGTTTTGTTGTTCGTTATTTATTCATTTTTGTCGTTCAATGTGTAGTATTGATAGCGTATTGTGCAGTGATCAAACGAATGTGTGAATAGCTAATGAAGAATTCAACTTGAAGCGTACATAGCCCTTCCTGGGTCAAGGCCCGATAGTCCGTGTGGTTTTTTGTAAATCTCTATCACTTTACAAAAAGCACGATTTTATCAACTCACCGTACAACGTGGTATCAATCCTCTATCTAGTCGCCGAGTGCGATTGGCAACGAGACATTGGCAGTAATGGTCGCTTAACTGTGACCGGTTGCCATTTAAAAAAAAAATAGAATAGAATAATAATAGTATACATTTATAAATATCTTTCTTTCTTTCTAAAAGCCAAAACAAACCACTACTTTTATTTGTTTTAGATCGCTTCCTAAGTAATCGTTTACGGATATATTTACGGGAAATTCTAGCACGAGTTTTACGCGAGGGTTGTTTATACAAACACATAAAACCGCTGGGCGTCCCATGAACCTCGAGCCCCGAGCGTAAAGGATTACGCTGCTCAATCGCACACCTCAAAGAATAATACTATCCCACCAAAAACATTTCATGTAAAATTGACGGCCAAGACTCACATTCTCATAACGCTTTCGCTGTAAAAAAGTTATCAGATCCCAGGAAAAGCCAAGCCCCTAAGCCCCGACTTTACTAACCCCACCACCTTGGTTTAAAAAGTATGGCATCAACTGGCTTCAAGCCCCTAAACCCGGAGTTTACTAACCCTACACCTTTGTTTCAAAAGTATGGCTTGGCCGTTTCATAGACTACCGTAAATAAGTCCAACGGACCGTCTGGCCCATATGGTATCAAGAAACTAAGTTTATGTCTTTGATAATGTATACTTATAAACTTAATTCCTTACGATATAGGCCGGACAGTCCGCTAGACTTATTTACGGTAGTCTATGAAACGGCCAAGCCATACTTTTGAAACAAAGGTGTAGGGTTAGTAAACTCCGGGTTTAGGGGCTTGAAGCCAGTTGATGCCATACTTTTTAAACCAAGGTGGTGGGGTTAGTAAAGTCGGGGCTTAGGGGCTTGGCTTTTCCTGGGATCTGATAACTTTTTTACAGCGAAAGCGTTATGAGAATGTGAGTCTTGGCCGTCAATTTTACATGAAATGTTTTTGGTGGGATCTCATTTCTTTTTGTAAGGTGCTTTAGTTTTTTTAAGTTTTTTGGGCTGTAGGGTTTCTTGAGCGTCAACTGAAGTAGACAATTGTGTATTTAAGAAATACTTAAGTTTAGCCCCATATATATATACACTTTTATCCCCTATTATGGGAAACCCATACAAACTTCCATCCCCTTATTTAAAGGGTGGGGGGTGATTTTTTAAAAGTCCTACAATATGTATTTGATTTATAACAATGAGTCCCTATAGGTTTAAATTTTCAGACCTCTAGTATCAAAATTTGCGGAAGTTTCATACAAACTTCCATCCCCTAGTTTAAGGGGTTGGGGGATAAAAGTTCCAAGTTTTAGAATTATTTTGTTGTTTCTGTACTAATACTAGCTTACATACCAAATTTCAGCTTTCTAGGTCATCGGGAAGTACCCCAGAGGTTTTGATACGTCAGTGAGTGAGTGGCAAAATCGGCGTATTTTAGGTACCTATAAAACCTAAAGTATAAAAGCTAGATCAATTAAATTTTGTACATTTTATATGTTTGCTAACTGCATCTTAACCTGAGAATTTGGGCGCTCTAGTGTTAACTGGGACGAAACTATGAGGGTTTGAATATGAGACGAAACGGTTCGAGAAAAGGTAGGTAGTGCCCCCTTCTTTTTTCTTCGTCTTGGCGGGGGCACTACCGTGCCCCCAGATATTCCGAATACCCAATATGGAGCTCGCCCCACGTCTTAACTTAGCAATACTACAAAGGCAGAGGAATCCGATAGTGTTCCTGTGATCTACCTCCACGCTTTGACACAAACCGATGTAGGGGATTACGGGGGTTATTTACAGAATAAAATCCCGTTTCACTGCCTCGTTGCCCGGCACAAACAGCGGTTTGCGGTCTCGTGGATTTTAGTCCAATCAGCCAGGCTGAGGGTGAAGATTTTATTTCCACTAGCGCCGTGGTTTGTGGTGTAACTGATTTTAGTCCAATCAACCTGGTATTGCACTAGTGCCACGCTTCCCACGAGGCCAATCAACCAAGCGACATAAGGATAGACAAAATGATAGAAGAACTGGTAAATAAGTAGAGGAAACAAACGTCCTGATGCATTTGAATTATGTCATTTACTAGGTTTTACCTCGCTGACGACGCAAATGTGATTTAACGGGAAGCAGCCATTTTTTTTGGATAATTGTCTATGAAACTCTCTGCCCTATATTCTGTCTACCAAATACCATTTTTACTATCATCGCATTTCCCAAAAGACTCCTCAATGATTAGGGTATTCATTTCCAAAATCAGCATTTTAAACGAAGAGTAAAATATAATAAATTCATGCATGTAGGTATAGTTTCAACTTTCTATTGATCAATATTGATTTAGTGAGTCTAGTCTAGACGTCCGTAACGAAGAAGATGGCAAACGAGCAAGTTTTCACAATTGGATTTCAAACTGGTAAAGTATTTCCTCTTTCGGTAACTTCCAGGGCCCTTAAATTTTAACTTAAGCTTCGACAAGACAAGACAGTTGTTTGTAAAGTTACTGGGGTTGCTGTACCATTCCGACACTTGTCGAAGTGTTAAATTACTTTGACTGTGTTAAGAAAGTATTTCGTGTTCTTTGATTTCTTAGCTGTCACTACCGTAAGCTGACCCTCGTCGTCATAGCTACTGTATAACTAGTTGCTGAGCGTTGTGACATTTTTTTTATTGTATTTATACCGAGAAGTCCCAGGGCTCTGTAGTTCCGTCCTGCTGCCCCGCAGTACTTGCCGCTTGTTTTTTTATCGCTCTAGTTAATCTGCGCAAACTGTTTTCCTGACGAATACTTCCAACGTAAATAAATGACATTTACGCCTAATGGAATATGAAGGGAACCGTTCGGAGCAGTTTGAATTCGTGACGTATAGAATAACTTCTTTAAAGCCCCGTTAAATTTATGCGGGTAATTTGGGAGCAAACCGGCAAACGGTTTCTATTTACGGAGATAGGTAGTATAGTTACTTGGTTTATTTAGGTGGAGAACATAAACAGATTATGAGAACAGCTGTACTGATTGTTATTTCATTAATTACAATAGTACAGATACAGATACAGATACAGATTTTTATTGGTAAAAATTAATACATTTTACATGTCATAATTTTTTTAAATTAGGTTAAATTAGATTTTTCATAACAATAACAATACATGCTAAGTTATAAGTAAATAAAAGTATTAGGTACCTTTAGGGCCCTGTTCAATACGATGTTAGGATCAATGACCGCTATGCATGGATAATAAAAACTCATCGATTGCGTAATATGCCTGTTTTATTAGTAAGCATTTTAACTTTTTGATGAATGTGGTGTTACTGTTCGATTCTTTTAAGTCAGTCGGTAATGAGTTGTAAAGTTTTGGTCCCATGATGTGGAGTGACTTTCGTGATTTCGCGAGCCGGCATTTCGGATATTTTCATAGTAAAAGGGTTTAGTTTGCAGTGTGTATCCTTTGTTACGTTACGCTATAAGTTTCAGTGTCTGTTCGCCGTGGACGTGATCGTATCGACGTCCCTGAAGAAGAACTCCATACGATTTCGAAACATGAAGACAACTATTAATACTATTATTCACTACAGATGTAGTGAATAATAGTTGTCCGTCGTATTTTTTAAAGATATTTTATTGTTTTAATAAGTGTATGGTATGAATTTATTACACAGAGGACATTTGATTCTTTATTGCTTGAAAATAAGTAACTTTTCATGTTCAAACAAATGTTGTTATTATATCTTCCGCTCTACGAGTACCTACCTATAGATATTATATAATGCGTACGACATACCGTCTATCAGATATACGAAGGGTGATTTTTTTGTCCTTTGCACAAGGGAAATATTTTACTGAGAGAAGTATGGGATTAAATACGAGAACAAGATCGAGATTGTGGTCTCTGACAATACACTTTTTCCATTATTTGTTAAATTCAAAGTTATATTAAACAGTGCAATAGAAAAGGAAGATATCAAATCAGAATAATGGCTTCGTCTGAAAAAGAAAGACAAAAACACGGCAGGTCTTATTTTTCCGATATTATTTATCAAACATGTGTGATGCTTTATTTTAAAAGTGCCACAAAAAAAAGATCTGGTTTCAGCTTCTTTCACGATCTTAACATTTCATATTATGTGACCTGATTCTAACTTCTTAGGGACTTGTTTTAAATGTAACTACCATGCTATAAAAATGTATACTCATTTTACGACGTAAGGTAGCACACCCATGTTATTCCGATGAATAATTTCGATATATGTAATTATGTTCAACAATACATCACTCGATTGATGGAGGCTGTTGTAAGTGGATTTTCCGATCCCACCAATATTACGGCAATTTGTTCAAGAGGAAATGAAACGTGAATTATTGCAGAATCCTACCCAGGCCCTGCCCTACGCATTGTTCGACAGTAACTACTTAATCCCATGTACCGGTTTGCTTAATTGGATTATAAACGAAAAAATGTGCTTGTTAGTAGTTTTTTAGATAACAACCGACGACCAGCACAGCGGGACTTAAGTTTATAAATATGGGTCGAAGGGGTTACTTATTTATTAGACAAATGCCCGATATCAGAAGTTTTCCATACTGGTCAAGCCATATGAAAAATCTTTAAGTCCAAAAACTATTACCAGTACTATGAACATGCGAAACGCGCTTTACAGTGTTAATAAACTTCCTTGTAGTCTCATTACTTCATAAATTAAACTCTTTTTTAACCGTTCATTTTATGTACCTAGGGGAGACCGGGTATGGAAGTTACACGGGTTGGTTGTCACAGCGGCCATAACTGACAACTAAAGGCACGAATCAGTTTAAGGACCGGTGTGCAAGGATCGCGAGAGCTAAACCCCCCTCCGTAGTCCGTACTTTACCTCAGTCGGCTCCGGTATGTTATGACGGAGCCACATTCGTTTACTTTTTTCCGCCAGTAAAAGTATTTTTTTGTGCATCTGTGTTAAATCTCGTAGGTACACTTTTATTTTGCATATTAATATGCTTCTTCGTGTATTGTTCAAGTTGAACTTGTGTATAATCATATTGGTATAAGGTTTTTAGTGGAAACATTCATTTGAATTTATATTGTAAGATTATTTTCTAAAACGTGTTTTGGGGCAGGTTGTCTCAGGTCGACGGGGGCTGGTAGTCACGTGTGACTACCTTATTAGCTGAAAGCGAATTTAGTTTTTGGGTGTTTTTATTAATTATGAATACGTATTTCGTTACTTTCCTGGTCACAGTGACTTACATACATAATTTAAGTTTATATGTTACTAGCTGAAAAAAAAAATGTTTTTGAGATTTTTTTATTAATTACGAATATTTCGTTATTTTCCGTTACAGTAACTTACATAAAACATTTTTATCTTCAACAAGAAAAAAGTTCGTTTGATATAAATGTGCGTATTATTGTATATCCCTCTTATTTTACTATGTGATTACGTACCCCAGCACCTGTGACAACCATCCCTGACACGGGGTTAAAAGTCACATTTCTCTTTTTTCATAAAAATAAAAATATTTCCTCCGTACATAATGTTAGTGAAAAAGTATTGATATATTTTTAAACTCAAATAAATACACTATCCATTAAATTATCTTTTATCATCCCCAACTAAAAACAATAGTACTAAAAATGCAAAAGAAATAAAATGTGACTTCCATACCCGGTCTCCCTACTATTAACCGTAGAATGTACCCTACACCGTCTTCCTTCGTACTCAAATTGTTGTCGCAACACAAAGAATTAATGCAAAAAATAATTACTTTCACAAACAATGCAAGTTTGCAGTAGCTTTGGTAGCGAGGGTAAAAAATGTACCATTGTACATAACAATACACCTACATATAGGTGGACGGTGGACAGGACTGAGCGACAATGAAGGCACCCGTGTTTGTAATTATTGTCATTAAAAAATAAAAAAAAACTTGTATTAATGAATTCTATATTTCAAAAACGGTTCTAATTTTACGGGTATAATTCAGCAAAGGAAATAATATTGACCTTCCAAACGTCGCCAGACGTCCTGCCGCCATATGCTGCAGGATCGATTCGCTCATCATAGAGACCTACTTTATCAGACCCAGACTATTCCAGATTTTTAGAAGAATTCTGGATTACACGAACTGTAACCGGACAGGCTTATTCCCAATATTAACGTTAAGTATTTAAAATCTTTTTTAATATTTGATTTATTGTTACTTAGTTTAAGCTTTTTTTTTATTGTGTTGTACATATATTTCCGACAAAATCCAACAATACAATGTGAAGTTTATTTTTCTTACCGGCCTCCTATAATGAGTGCAATATTTTTTGCTTTACATATCCACGATTCACGAAACTGCTCTTTGCTCCGGAATTCTGCAGGCAATTATTAAATTGTAGACATGATTTTGCACATTCATCTAAGAGGGTGCTCGACCGTCGATATTACCCAGTTTTGCTTACAGCAGCGATTAAAAAGTGCTACCCTTTATTCAAAATGAACCCCGTATGGATAAGCTGAAATTGATACTTCATCCTCCAATTGTTACTTACCTTTGTGAAATGCGGCCGTAGGCAATTTTCGTCCTGTCAACTTCGCAAATATAGAGGTAGGAGGTAGGTAGCCATCGGCGTCGCCTGTTGGCTGGCTGGCTCAGCGGATTCGCTTGTGCAAAGAGTAATTTAAAATTCAAAACGCCCGGTGGCGGCGTTCGCTGTGGAGTCGAGGCGCTCATTAGGCGCTATTCATTCTGCATGGCACGGCGCATGAAAATAATAATTATTGGCCTGTTGTTGCTTTTAAATATTTTCATTTTGGACTTGAGGAGATCTGATTACCTGAGCTGTGACTTTCTAACTTTTTCTGCCATGATTTTAGTTTTGATTGGAAAGGTATGGTAAACAACAGGAGAAAATTTAAATCGGATGATGTGATTGGGTTAATAAATGCTGTACCTACTCTCTTACTTTGGGTTACTTATAAACAAAATCGCACCTCTAATACTATACATTTGCAACTGCAATAAAGTAAAGAATTAAAGTAATTTTAGTAAGCCGGTGCTTATATTAATCCGAATGACGTTATTAGTATTTAGAAATATGGAGGTAAAGTTGTAAAACATGACTCTCTAATATGTTGGAAGCTTTATTGCCTACAAGATATTTCCATATGTTGGAAGCCTTATTGTCTACAAGATATTCCATTCTACCAAGCGTTTGCCACCAAGTCTCACAGATTATATGCTCGAGGACTTGACGATGGAACACATTTTAAGTGTAGCGCTATATAGTGTAAATACCCGCACTCGAATTCGTATCAAAACGTAATTCTATGTTGAATGTCGTGCTGTCGTCGTTCAAAATCGTCTAAGTTATCGCATTTAAAGGCCGAAAATATTTGTATCGTGTAATTTCTCAGCTGCGTCTGCTTATAAAGGTTTGTTTTTTTTTGTTACTACAAAACGTTTATGAATAGGTACTTTGGAGTAGGTTGCGCATTGTCTGCGCACAGTCAGTCATTAATAAGATTTCAAGGAGTAGATTCATTAACTCAGTCATTGATATTACTTAGTATCATTGAACTGCAGGGCCAGCACATCTACATACTTATTTGCGATTCAAATCACCCGTCTTCCTCAGAGGGTATGACAGGAAAGAGACGATATTTTGTCGCGCAACAGGGAATCACGCTGGCGTCTTTGTCAAACCGAGTATGGATTGTACTCCAGTTAGGGGCATTGTCAAACGACGGCCCGGCAGCCGCCGGAAGCACGAAGCCCAGTTCCGCGCCCGTCGAGCGGTGACGTCCGACCTCGGAGGGGACCCAATATAATGCCATTTCCAATATTGTCGAGCGATTAAAAGTCGAAGTCGTAGTCGAGCTTATGGTGCTGACTTCCGATTCTAAATCAGTTGTTTTATAAAGGTCAAAAATATAAATTTATTATGAGACAACGTTTTTGTCAAACCGGCTGTAAATTGTACCCCAGTAAGTTCAGGGCATTGTCAGACGACGGCAGCCACCGGAAGCACGAAGCCCACTTTTACGCCCGTCGAGCGGTGACGTGCGACCTCGGGAGGCGACCGGGGACCCTATATAACGCGATTTCCACTTATTTTAGGCATTTTTGACAGTTTCCCAATATTAAGGGACTGTAAACGGCAAATAATAACCGGCCTGTGCTCGAAAAAAAAGCGTTCCGAGTCAAGTCTGGGTAATAAATAACACTACATTTTGCTTTGAGTCTGCATTTTCATTCCATATCATTGCGATCATAATTCGCGATAGACTTTTTTATGGTAATAAAAAACAATTCGTTTCTAGATGTAAACTCGGAACATTTAACCAGTATTAACTTGGCAATGTTGCTGAATTTCCGTGTACCAGTTCAATGATCTGGACTTTCAGTATAAATTAATGTTATAAAGCGTCTTGTCTCCGGACAGTATCCGATATTTTAATTAAGTTGCCCGCTGTCACAGCACTCATTGACGTAAAGGCAACTTTGCCGAAGCACGATACAGTAGCGGGCCAAATAGAATACGCCGTTAACTTTGACTTTTCTTATTAAAAGCGCCTGGTGATTCATGAAGGCAACAGCGACGAGAATTATTGCTATCGATAAACTTCAGGCGTTTAAATACATTTACATAAAGAGAGTATAATTTGATGGCTGCTGTATGGCTAACTTTAATTTTTCAAAACACACCTACGTCATTTATACGACTGCATAAAAAGACAAGTTCTAACTCCTTCCAGTGCTTATCCTTACCACGTGAACCACGTCACAAACTCTTCATAGAAAACTGAAATTCTGCGTTGACCAAACTAAGGCCGGGTTTTTTGAAATTCCCACGGGAACGAAGCCACGAGCAAATGCTAGTTATATTATGTGCATGTGCGGGAAAGGGGATGTTCTGAGGCTTAGAGAAATTCTAATTAGCGCTAATGGAACGCGCGTTCACCTGAAACTTGTGGGCGGGCTCCACCTTGTTAAAGCGGTATAGGCAAGTAAACGTTATTAAGTTGGCAGGGAAATGACCTCGATAACTATTATAATAATGGGTATGAAATAGAGCACATCGAATTCGTTTTCTGTAGGTACGTACGACACGCTTCAACTAGCAGCCGATAAGTATGGTACGACGTGAAAATCCCTGACGTCTAAACGCAACTTAATCTGTAGCTTCGCTTAAGGCTAACAACCTCACAGTTCTTCAACTTTATTTGAAATAGAAAGAGCAAGGAAACCTCTATTATATGCAAACTTGTAAAGCATATGAAACTGCTGAACTTCAATACCAGCCCGTATTTATCGACAGCTTCGTCAACGTGTTCCACGGTTGACGTTTATAAAAGGAAGCAATTTTTCAAGGCATGCATCCTTGTCAAACACGTGTTGTAAAGCAGGTATTGGATTCGCGTGCGCACTAGGGTACCAGGTGACACGTTTGCGCTGAATGCGCTTTGTTTACTGACCATGCATTGAGCGAGCTGAAAGGATCCCGTGCACGCTTAGGCATTCATTGCAGCCGCTCCGGGTGACGGGGTAACTAACCTCTCCTTTCCGAAATAATTAAATGCAGCAGGACTAGGAATTGCACGGATAGTGAGCTCGGCACTCGGGCAATACTGACCGCTCTCACCGCGACACCGCAGCCGGAATATCGGAAATGCTTTTGGCATTCTCGACCGGTGGATGATTTCAATATTGCAAGTTACGTGAATCAATAGATTAACGCATTGATGTGCCGATTATTCGTTTGATTGATTGTTTGGGTTCGAATCCCGGCATGGGAAAATATTTGTGTGATCAAACTCGAATATATTTACTTGGTTTATGGATGTTTTCTATGTATTTAAGTATATATATTATCTATATAAGTATGTAAATCGTTGTTTAGTACCCATAACACACCTAGCCAAGCAAGTGTGAGGTTGTGCAATAGTTATTGATTTAATATATGTTATATAGGTGCGGATTTGATACTAAATGCAAAAACAAATGGTGCTAGCGCCATTGATGATTTAAACAGCATTATTAAATAATTCAGAAAAACTATCCACGTGCTATCCACCTAGGCTTACAAACAATGTTGGTATTATAAGCTGTAAGTTAACTAATACCCGTAAACCCATAATGAATACTACTTCAAAGGCATCCGCCAGATAACCAAGTTAGCTCACTGAACCGGAGTTTTTAGGATACGCCGTTTGAATATTCATTGCGCTTCCGGACGCCTATGTTGTCCTAATATGTCACTTTGTGGCACGCAATCCTCTGATTTCATTTCTATGTAGAACATAACAAACGATTCAATTATCATTAACTAGAGACCCACCCCGGCTTCGCACGGGTGCTATGCTGATAAATTATGCATGTATTATACATATAAACCTTCCTCTTGAATCACTCTATCTATAAAAAAACGCATCAAAATCCGTTGCGTAGTTTTAAAGATCTAAGCATACAAAGGGACAGACAGCAGGAAGCGACTTTGTTTTATACTATGTAGTGAAGAGACTCGGTATACCTCTGAGTCTCTTTAATGATAATAGAATCACGAATTGAATATATTAATAGAAGGAAAACGTTCTAAAGGTTCATGCTTAACATGATGAGCTAAATTTTTATGATAGAGGATGTGCGGTGTCTATGCAGAATAAATGACTCCTGCGCATTGAGTTCGACATCGCTCTGTTTACGTGGGATTTGGTATACGAGTACATGACAACATTGACAACACACTTGTAACTCTTTTGGTAGTTGTCTGCTCGTTTGCCTCCTTTAAATCATAGAAAAACATTACAGGGCAGTGAGAACTGATGGACTGATACAAAACTGTTTGATCTCATATAAAAAAAGACGTGCTTCTAAGCCAATTCTGTTTTATACTTGGATTTCTGCTGTGTACAGCTTGTTGCGAGTGAATTCACGTCAGCGGGCAAAGGCTCCACTCGCGAGCAATTAGGTTGTTCACTCGCGTACAGAAGCAAAGACGAAGGCCTACCTACAGTACCTACACGAACACATTATATGCCAAAGTTATGAGCACACCTGCGCCGAAACGCATAATGGGATTTTCTTGACAAATAATATGAAGTTTTAGCCATATTTATGATTAGGTATGCATATTACACTTTATATGTTCCCGATGGAAAATGCTGAATGACGGAAACATATATATAATATACGAGATATATATAATATACAAGCTGCGCCGCGCGGTGTTAACCGCTCATACCACGGGAACGTTACTTTTTTTCGGAATAATAAGTAGCCTATGTGTTAATCCAGGGTGTCAGCTACCTTCATACCAAAATTTATCAAAATTGGTCCAGCCGTTAAGCGTGAAGAAGAAACAAACCAACCACGGAGTGATTACATACTCTTTGTAACAAACATACACATAAACACACTCACAAACTTTCGGCTTATTATATTAGTGTGATACATATAACGAACAAGTTGTGAGACTTGTGAGTCTTGGATGACGAAGTAAGTTTACTCGTAGTGTTGGTTACGGTAATACCCGAACTTTCACAATTTTACGAAGAGTTTTCTCGAAATGGTCTTTATATCTTATGTTACTATTCTTAGCTTTATTTGGAATAACAGATACGCCTTATGATTAGAGACACTGCGACTGAGAGAGTCACGTCTTTTGTCCAACATAATAGGAAGCTAGACATACCCGTAGCTATCTAAGGGTAGCAAAGGACGTCACCATCAATGTCACCCACGAGCAAATGCGAATACCGAATACATTCCCTGTGTAAGTGACATCGGTGTGACAACTGGCGACGCGGCACCGACATTTAGTCACCCTTCGTTCCAATACATGGCAAAATTTCAGCGTGACAACAGAACCGACTTCTCAAAATTCGAAGTAGGATGACTATTATTTACAAATAATTTCAATCAATGCTACTGCAATATTTTTTTTTTTTATAAATACCGATTATTTTTACATAAATTGATCCCAAATTAAGGTCAAGTAGTAAATAGAAGACATTCATGACACAGGATATTAAATATCCCCTTAAAATTTGCCATTTTACTATGTATTCGATTCGAGCCAAGGACCGCCGGTTTCGCAGGCAACTACCACGAAGCCGTTAAAAGAGTCTAATCCGATTAAAAGAGTGCTTCCGAGACATTCAAATAAATCACATCATGTTCAAAGTGTTGCAGTTGCAGTTTAATCCGAGGAAACTAGGACGAGGATGCAAATGGTTCCACTATGTCTTACCTTAATCGCGTAAACCTAGAACCGCTGAATAAAAAGCCCGCAAAAGCAGTCGAGATATTCCTGATGGATTAATGCTGGTGGGAAACGTAAAATAAAGCCTGTGATTTACCAGTTATCTCTGTGCCGGTGACGTAATCGGGGGCTCGATTGTTGGGTTTCGAGTAAGATTAGATAATACGATTGTCCTTTGTCATGTTAAATACAATTCGATGCAGTGCAAGCTTTAATGTCACTTTAGGGTGCACCGAATTTTCATGATTAAAATATGATATTCATTAATTATACCAATTTAATAAATATGATCGATCAAAGAGCAGACAATGACGGAAATATAGACCAATGAGGGTTGTTACTTAGCACAGCAGTATATTGTTTCAGAAAAGGGCTATAATTAATTGAGTCCTGGCAGTAAATATTCAAATAAGACGCATGACAGTCCAAGGAAAAATAATTGTTATAGAATCCAAAAATGTAGACGGACACCAGTAGCCGTAAAAAATGATGTACAGTTGTTACGTCTGTTATTTTAACATAACTGTATGCGTTGTTTCGATCAGGGTTCCAACCGAGAATTATTGCACTTGGTACCTACTCATGCTCTTGTCTAACACTCTCTCTGAGACATAACTTTTCATTGCGTGTTTTTCTTTATTTAAATTAATATTGCATTGTCAAAAAGTAGTTATTATTTTTAATTTAAATTCTCTTTATCCGAGCGATCGGTGTTTATAAAGCCACGTGAATTGCTGATCTCTTAAGCACATCTGGACTTCTGCTGATCTCCAAAGGCCACTGTAGTGCACGGGTGCTTTGAAAAATAAATAAAAATATATATATTTAAAGGAGGTACTTACAAGAGCCACGGAGTTGTTGTTCTGCTGCAGCCACCTCAAGATGGCACTAGCTGTGGTGAAGTCAGGGCGCGGGGGCGGTGGAATGGCATGCTGTAGAGATGACGCCAGCTGTTGGGCTAGCTCCAGGGCCCGAGCCCGCGCCGCTCGCCCCGGCCCGGTGCCGCCGGCGCCACCTCCTGCCTCTACGACAACGTAAACGATAATATCAATAAGTTATTATCTTAAACACACTGAGAGTACGGGTTTCTTTCGACAATAACCTGCAGACTGCCAAAATTTTGCGTGGCGCGTTTTGCCTCACGTCACAGCGTGCATTTTGACTCATGACCATTGACCATAAGAAACAAACACCAGCAGCCGAACACATTTCATGAGTCATGGCACATTGCATGTATATTTTTACATTATATTTGGGCGCTGGCATTTAGGACATTTCGAAGAAACGATTGCTGCTATCCGTTCATCATCATCGCTGAGACAATGCAGAGGAACACAGGTTAAAGCATGTAAAATTAACACCTCCCCTAAGGTACACGTGGATTTAGTCAGACAAAGCACCGATGTTTTTGTATGAATTAAAACTTTCAAATCATTAGTCGTCAGTTTTAAGTTGTAGTCCATTGTGCTAAGAGTTTAAAATATTTATCTCGTTAATAACAATAATACACCGATGATGCAAAATATTCACAAATACATAATTTGTAGAGAAGAGAGTTAGTGCTATTTACCTATGATACTCTCGATTTTCACATAAACATCTAAGCAAAAAACAAAGTATTTAGATCTTCATCGCGACACTTACTACTACTAATCATTGCTCGGCGTATGCGGCATCCGTTAAAGTCCGGATCTGTCACGTCTCAAGGGATGAGTTAACAACGTTAGATGAGCTAACTTGTATGTACGATTCGACCGCCAATACGACTGCCCCGAGCTCTGCATATATCCGAAGCCGGTTGCAATGAACACACGTCGGTATTTCTGGTATTTATAGGGTTTTTTTTTTCACACATAAAGGCAACACTTTTGTTTCAGTTCACATATTCAACACATTTGCGTTTTGTCAATCAAATGTTTATAGACTTTTTATTTTATCTTGGATTTTTGATAATGCAGAGCTCATGACAATATACCTTCCAGCGCGATACAACAATGACTGAATATAAAGCGTATGTAATCACAATGGTGTAAGACTGATACGAAGATATCCATATCGATATCTCGTCTTGTGTTACGGAAGACATCAGAATATTATGATTGACGGCATTAAAGATATACGATCTTATGAGTAACGGGTGAGTGAGCACTCTACGCTCTAGAAGATATTGTTAATGTTTTAAGAAGTATATTTTGTGAGAATTTTAAAACCTTTAGGCTCTGTAAACCCTCTATTATTCAGCAAAATGTTTAAAATAAGTACGTCCTCAGAAGAGTAAAGAGATATTTTTAGCTCATATTAAAATATACTCGTCTGTTTTAACGTAAAAACGAAACGAGTAAAATTCATTAACCATCCCTACGAGGCTAAAATCTTTTCGAAATGACTCCACTCGCGCAAATTGCGCGGGGACCGAGTGAATTGCATCCGCCTAGGAACAATGACGCTTTGGGTTCGGTCGGGAGAAAAAATATCCACATCGCTTTACCCCTCGTTATAAAAGAACTACGGAGGAATATTTTCAAATCATATTTCCATCTATCGTCTATGAAAAGAAGCTATACGTATTCAGTTGATCGCAATATTCGCAATGCAAGAGCAGTCATATGGAAACTCTAAGGTAAGCAATTTTGCAATATACTTATTCTTCTTTTACTATCAGCTTATCTGAGCATGAGCAATTGTTGTTGTATAAAAGAGCATTTGTAACAAATGTTATTAAAATTGTTAGGTACACCTTCGATACTTACACCGTGCTTACACCAAAAGCATGCAATGTTCTTATAATTTAATTGCACGTCAAACGGGTAACCCAATTTACATTGAGTAGGAGTATATACATACGCTGCGGTATCTGTGAGTCGGGAGCATCAGCTTCGCCGAAGAGACGTTCGCTGCACACGTCTAGTAGCCACCACCGTGTAAAGTGCTCCGGCAAATGCCAACACCCCGGCATCGTCTCGGTATAATCACGTCACATAGCACGACCCGTACACCACGTGTACGTATAACAGCACAAAGGATCTCACTTCATTAATTTTATAAGCTTACAAAGGGTAGAAAAGGAACCTGAAAAATCCGCATAAGCTTGTCTATTAAAATTGTTTTCCAGGATTATTGCTATCCGCATTATGTATTTAATACTAGGTTACCAGCAAAGAAAGATAGAGGTCAGGCGGGAACGTGCATGAACGACGTGAATACCGAGAGAAAAATAAGGGAAACACATGATGCGAATGGTAATTACAAAACTTCGCTCTCAGCCTTTTTTCTCATTCTCCGTTGGCAGGAAAATAAATGAAGTTGTGAAACAAATGCCGGAACCTATGTATGTAAATCATTCGTTGGGCGAGGATAGCATGCAATGCGCTGAAATAAACTATAACATTCCTCTTTTGTTACAAGATATTTTTAAGGCGAAGGACCAACACATCCGATGCACATTGATGAAAATAAATGACTTTGCGAGGAATTCATAGCCTTTTTTATTTCACGACAAGAATACGACGGCTCGTTAAATAACAAAGATACTGCGAGTTGAAAGAAAGTTCGTGATCCGCATCAAAAAATTTAAGGCGATAATGAAAGGCTCGCTGAGAATGTTTAGAGACAAGAAGGCCGCGATAACAGACAGCTCAAAAATTTAATCTTGACGCAACCCGGCTGAGATTACATTCTTTCATACGTCGCGTCTATCATTCTTGTGAAAAATCTAAGCGTGTTTAAAGGGCTTTTTATCGACGGTCTTCGTGGCAAACAAAGGTTTTAAATCTTTTATTGAATTTAAACTTTACAGTTTGTAGAAAATCTTCAACTATTTTTTTATGGATTTATGTAAAGGGGTATCTGCCTTGTTCTGAGAACAGAGCCCTCATCCGTCATTCAAAAACTCATTAGTGCGCTACACCGCTCGCTGCACCACGCGGCAGCGGTTTATTTGAAACTGTTCAAGAACTATTTATTTTCTCATCTTCTTTGCAGTATGTTCGTAGTTCATGAATAACTCAACTTACAAAAAGCAGCGTACAGTTGAATGCAAAAATTCCAGTTTTAATTAAGCGTGTATGTTTAATTAAGAAACGCAAAAATTGTATGACAGCATAAGATAAAACGCATGCGAATCAGAACCATCCAGAGAGGATTTAATGAACTCCTGAAATGTTTGCCAGCCGGCTTTTAGCAAGAGTACAAAAACGTACAAACAATATAGGCTTTGCGTATTTGTTCGATTGTCAACCGCATGCCAAGTACAGTCATTTGCTCATTTGATAAAATAAATTATTTCTAAGGGAATATAGATAGGGCTTACAAGCAGTTGGGAGGCAAATTACTAAAAATTAGAAGGGGTTGGATGTGAAGGTTAAAATAAAATGAATACGTTAATACATGTGTAGTTGAATATCCGATCTCGATTCGCGTGCACATTGGGCACTGGGGCGCGCACGTCCGTCCGGGCGGGCGTGCGACGGCGGACTGGCGCCGAGCCTCCAGCCACCCTCCGTTCAACAGTTTGCACCCTCCCGCGACACCCCCTTGCTATGTACCCGACTATTTATTATAGGCTTTTGCTTCTTCCGTAATGCCGACTTTACATTAACTGCGTATTTTATACCCAATCCCTGACTGCAAAGATTTTATGGAAACTGTTTCTGTATTTGTTCTCAATATGGTAGAATATTAGTAAAGTGTAGTGTGTTACAGATATTTATATTAGGTATGTGTAGCTATGTAATAACAAAAATAAGATTTAAAATATCTACATTAAAACTGATACCTGAAATACAAATTCAAATAAAAAATGTTAATGTTTACAATGTTAATTCCTATTTTTTTTATTGATAAATACAACTAAACAAGATTATACCAAATCCAGTTTTTAAACCAATACCTACTTAAATAGATTAAAACAGCGTACAAGTAAAAAAAAATAATTAAAATTTAATCTGTTTATTTCACTATAAGTCTACTACCCTAAAATTTTATGGGTAGGTATTTAACCCACGACTAATAACTTCATAGCATCATTAAGCTAACTATTATAGGTATTGGAAACATTAACTATTCCAATACTGAGGACTATCATTAAAAAAAAAAACAAATGTAGAGCCTGTGAATGTTATTTGACTCGTGAAAAAATCACGATATATCACGTTGGGGGAGGGAGGGGTATAAGGAGACCTCACGTGTATTTTTCTACAGAGAACGAACTAAGAAAAAATCGATCTTTTCTCGGTTTCGTTAAAAATAAATCTTTGCTTGTTAAATATACTTCAAAAAGCGAGTCTATTTTACGAAATTTTGGCGAAAAAAATACACGTGAGGTAGTGAGGGGGAGGGGGGGTTAGCAAAGAACCTCACCAAATACAGTCAAGGGGAGTCAAAAAGTAGCCGAAAAAACCTCACGTGATTTGTGCACAAGCCCTTAGCCAACTAACTACTCTTGTATCTATTGAAAACTAATACAGAAACAAATTACAAGTGGAATCAGAGTTGAAATACAACTTAGTAGTAACATCAGTCCAACTTGGATGCGAAGAAACAGCACCAACCTTCACATTAGTGTAGTATTTTTTGTAATTGCAGTACTAAAATAAATGTTCTGAAATATATTCCTGTTTTTTTATTAATCCATGGGCAGAAAAAGGTTAAGAACCGCTGCCATAGAGTAACCAGGTACTGTGACCAATCAGAGTGTAATAGCTGTGGTTTACTCAGCCATTAAATATTTAAGTTTACATAGTTTGATAAAGTCCTTCAGCCAATATTTAATATTTGCAGGAAAAAGATAAATTATGATAAGCTAGGTCTAGCTGTTTAGTTTATACTTCACTACATTAGATTTAGTCAAGATGCAGATGTGACCCCAAATCCCATACCTAATATAAACAAATAATTTTTAATGGATCTAAGCACAATTCATAAAAATGTTGTAGTGAGCAGTGATGAATAATTATAAACTTTATTTTGAAACAAAAAGTATAAATAAATAATAAATAATGTAGTCAAGACTTGTGGCCTTTTGTACCAAGAAACATATATCCTTTTTTGTTTCATTATACAGGTCCTTGACCTGTTGCCTCTTTCCTGGCCCTGTATGCATTTCTATGGAAAAATGATGACCTCATGGTATGTTTAAGTAAAGTAAATTAAATATTTTATTTCATGCCACTATAACTTTATATTTAGTTCAGAAATTACATTTATTGAATATGTTGCTGTATTATTTTAAAACATAATCATTATTGATTGTTTAAAATTAAATTTTCTGTAACAAACTAATTAAATACTAACAAAAATAAATGATTCATCTTGTCTGGTATGTATTACTAAGAGTGGGTTTTCTAGTATGTTTCATCAATTGGTCATTAAGGTGATTGTTACAGAAAATTTAATTTTAAAATAATTAATAAACACTAACAAAAATAAATGATTCAACTTGTCCGGTATGTATTACTAAGAGTGGGGTTTCTAGTATGTTTCATCGATTGGATTAACCCTTCGTATGCCGCCTCCCCGTATTTTACCTATATCTGTATAGGACGGATACGGGACACGGCATACGAAGGGATAAGTTGTCATAAATATGTATAAAAATAATTTCATGTCCTAAAATAATGTATTAATGTTAGCCATTCAATAGTTTTTTTTACACATTGTAAATCAACATTTAATACATACAAATATTCAATAACGACAGGAAGGGAATGTCTAACAAAATAATCACTAAAAGAGCCTACAAGTAGAAATGTATACTTTCTCATTTTAATAACTCAAATATAGCAACAAGTGCCTGAACAGTACTAATTCAAGATAATAAAAACAACAAGATGTACCCACTAGGAAACTTACTTTAAGACCTCAATAGGCACTGAAGCATGTAGTGGCCAAATCGAGTCTCAGTATCCTTTCACTTAAGACTCAATGTTTATTATTGTGCTCTCATTACACAAAAAGTAATTTACAGGGAACTTACCCGCTATAATCCCATCCATCTGCAATAAAGCAGCTTCCAACAGCTTGGCGGGGTCGGGATCAGAATCAACCGACGTCGGATTGTTATCGCCATCAACCTGTGTTGTTTTTCCCATTCCACGAGTGAATTGGTTCAGCAGTTCAGCACCAAATTTAGATACAACAATTATTATCAACTTTACTGGTGATTTCAGAAAGTTAACTTATTACGGCCAAAGTGTCAACAAAACTTCACAAGGCATGGATGCGTTCATATTGTTGCAGACCAGATTTCAACTCCACGCGTAAACACGCTTTCTAAAGCGCCACAAATGTATATTTAGGGCTTCAAGCGAATTAACAATAACAACACTCCGCTCGACAAAGGCGTGGCAACACCAAACAACGTTTAAGTCACAAAAAAAAATCTTGCTGTCGAGGAACACCGAAAATCAAATAGGCGCAAATACGTCAATGGGCGCAAGTTTTAAAATGCAAAATTGAAATATTTATAATAACAATATAAAATAAAATGTTGTTCATCATTTAAAACTAATAAAATAGTAAGGACAAGCTGGAGTAAATCTGAGTATTTTTTTGACAATAAAGGCATTGTGCTTGAATACCATAAAATAAGGAAGCGGGAAGCCAGTGGGAATCAGGTTTCACGGGCACACGCCACTGGTATGTATATACTTAAGTTTAAACTTTCTACGATTACGATCATAGGATAGACGTAATTGTTGACCGAGCCGCTCTGTGCTTGACGATGATAATGAATAAATATTAAATATTATGGGACAATCATACACAAATCGATCTAGTCCCAAACTAAGCAAAGCTTGTTCTATGGGTACTAGACAACGATATACTTACATAATATATAAATACATATATAAGTAGATAACATCCATGACCATGACCCAAGAAGAAATATTCGAGTTCGATATATTAAATTATTTATCGGTCTAGTCACTGGACATAGAACGCCACCTGCATCCAACAGGCTTCAACAACCTCCATCAGATCATCAGTCAGTCCCCCTTGTAACCTTCACCAACTCAATATTTTTCATTTGACCCCGACGAAAAAAAAATGGTTGCCTGTAAAGTCGGTTTTACGGGCGAAGGAAGATTTTACGTGACGTCTTTTTCTCGGTAGAATATTTATTGATATGAATATTATTAAATTGCACAATAGGAACAAGGAATTAAATGAAAATAAGAATTGCACAAATTTTAACTATAGAAATATATTTTGTATAGTTTTTATTATTTTCCACTCATTTATTCAATATTTTCTCACCGTTTAAACCTTCCCTTGACTTCCACGAATATTTCAATATGTACTAAAATTAGCCAAATCGTTTCAGCCGTTCTCGAGTTTTAGCGGGACATAAACATCGTAACGTGAGCGGGCGTTACACTTTTTCATGAGTGACTCCGAGCGCAACCTAATTTAAGACGTTGTCACGTCAAAAGAGGATTGTTATAACTTATAAGTTTAACATGTTGTGTACATCTGTCTGTGGTACCGTAACCTAAGGTCAATACAGCACCAAAAATGAGGCGAAGTATACATCGCAAGCACATGAGTAAAGAAACTTACTCATGTGTCGCAAGTACGTACGACGCGACATGGTGCCACGATGTGATGTCATGTCGTGCAAATACAGAAATCCAAAATCGTCATATGTAACAAGATTGAAGATAAAAATCCAGTTTTCAATCTCAACTCAATACGTCGCGCTGAAACCGCGAAATAATTGGAGGGTGATATTTTCCGCTGGCAGATAAAGGATTACACAGGCACTGAAATAAAAACGAAACGTAATGTTTCATAATTTATTATTATTTTATTAGACCCTTTACCAAATTAATCGTAAATAAATAGAACTACATTATGGTAATAAGTACCAATCCTTTATAATCTTATTTTACCGTAACAAGACGATAAGAAAAAATTATATTTCCTAACTGCAAATAAACTTTTTCATAAAAACAAGCAACAGCCATATTGCATACACTTCTTATACACAAATAAATAACATGTCATTGATTGCCTAGTTTTTGTGTATAAATATATTCTAATGTGATAATATTTTAAAATACACACATCTAGATATGAGATATTATATTAAACAATGTCCAAAAAATGTTTCTTTATATATTTTTTAAATATTAAAGTATTGATCTAAGGCACAATCTGCTAAACTTGATATAGTAACTATCACTCATAATTACAAAGTGGTTTTTCATAAAATAGTATCCCTTTCAATATTAGTAAATATTATTTTTATTTAAATTGACAACACAATAAATGTAACAGCAAAATATTAACGACGCTTTCAACCTTTTAAAATTACAAGTAATTGCTTTTAACCGCGTTAATTTATATTTATCTATCTTAAATTACATACATAACAACTTATAACAAAATTATAATGTTGGTAAGCTGTGTTTTGGTATTAAGGTGAGGGTCGCTATCGCTATACTAAGGGCTCTTGTTGTCGACTCCGACTAAGCACACACAGATTAGAAGAAAAGACACGGACATAGTACGGATACGAACAATCAATTCATTGGCTTGTGAAACAACACGATAATGTATCAGATTGACAATTTTATACAGAATTCTAATTTAGACAATTTTACTTAAAATACTGTTCCGTGTATTTCACATAACGTTAACAATTTTATTGTGGTTTTAACACAACTTCCAATACTTCATTCTGTACTTATATCTAGAGCACAAAAATAAAATAAATGTATCTATTAGAATTTTAACGATAAACATATTATTTTTTCGTAGTGACATTGAACGCGATTTACAATCAGCGAGTCGATAAACAATGCAGAAATTGTCAACAGCAATCCAAAAACGATAAATAGTGTGTTCTGTGATTGGATACTAATCATACTTAATATTATATGCTTTTTGGTTCTGGACATTTTGTATGTCAGGGATGGAATGGAATATAATGTTGCTATGTAATAGTTTCTAGTAAAAGTACATAAAATGTCATAATAACTACATTGCAGGTTGATATTCAAATAACTCCACATTTGTCAGCAATGCAGAAATTAATTTAAATCATAAATAATTATTACTACATCTTTAAATCTCTGCAATTATTTAACCTTTTTATACTTAAGATCTCTCCTTAGTCACATTCTAAATTCTATAAAATATATTACTTTTTATTAAACATTAAAGGCAATATCTATCATTAGATATGGACGGATTAAGTAAAGGCGCCCAATGGGTGACCGGTTAATAATATTAATAGCTCTTAGACAAGTACCTTAACTAAGTCGGCGCGGCGGCGGGACCAAAATAAAAAGTAAACATTCAAGTTGTAAAAACCAACAGTGAAACAGCATAATATAAGAATCTCTAAAATAAATATGTGTTGCTCGTTTCAGGTAACTCACGGACGGCCCCGCCCGCGCCTCTACTTTATACACGCGCTGACGAAATAACAAAACAAATACATAACTTCGTTGGTAAACATAATTTCAGTTCCATCTAAGTAATTTCGTAAACTTAACAGGCAAGACCACAACCGATAGTAAGTACTTATGAGCTACAGGAATGTAAATCTCAGGTTACTTTAAGAAAAATGGAACGGACTGACCGATTTAGTTAAACACGAGTAATGTACTAAAACGAAATTAACAGCTACATTATAAAATTAACTTTATTTTAGATTGTATCAATATACCAATATGTATCTATCAGCACACAAATAAAATATATTTCGATTACCTAATTAATAGATTGAAAGTCAATACATATATTTAACTCTTCAAAATAAGAGATCAAAATCGTTTCCCATTAGGTTGAGCACTTCTGTATTAGGCTGGAAAACGACGGTATGCAGCATTTAGGACGCAAGTTTTTTAGCCCTTTCGGAAATCACCACAGTTATTTAAGTAGCAAGGAATCATGCGATAATATTTCGCATTTAAAATGCAAATGGCGCTCTTCTTACTCAGATAACATCATATAACAATTTAAGTACTTTCCAATATGCTTCGATGAGCTCAGAATGTCTATTTCTGCTTGTTTAAAGTACAATTTTTAAAATAAATAAGCATGCTATGTTGTATTATAGGGCACTACACTCATCCAATGAAAATGAAATGAATATTTTTTTTTAATTAATGCTTTTGTGCGAGTCGATCACCGATGACGTGCCCCACACTTGAGCTTTATTGAGCAAGTGTGCCTTGAAATTTTACTCGTTTTTAGGGTACCGTGCCTTAAAAGGATAATAGAACCTTCATTTTCAGTAATTCTCGCTGTGTCAGTGACAATACTGCCTGACTACTGAAATTACGAAAGGAACATCGCATAAATTGGAAATGAAGTAAGTACATAGGACCATAATAACGCACCATTCTCTAAGTAAAAATAATAAAATACAGCTACAAAAGAAACAGACGTATTTTTAGAAAAATAAATAATAACAACAAAATATAACTTGTACATTAAATATTAGTCGTGGACTTGCATTACATGCATTTTAAGAAACAATAAATAACATAAAAATGGAATGTAGAATTTATAATTCCTGTCTGTACACAATCACATTAAGTAAATAATCACGGAAATACAGGCTATGCCTTCTCTTCTCAACAGTGAAATGTAAAAATATATTAATTTGTACAATATTCACCATAGTTTAAAACATTTGTATAATTCACTATCGCACCAAAAATACTTTTAAAATTTAGATTAGATAAATAGTGGTAGTACGATTAAGTACTGAAAAGTAGAATGGAAAACAAAAACAAGTGCAACTTCGCTATCCATTTTTAGGGTTTATAAGTAGGTACTCCACGAGTATTATAACGAATGTTTTTATTTGAAAACAATCGATAATGAAAAATCATTACCATTTTCTGAAATAATGGGATACTCGACACATGTAACATTACTTTCACAAATTCATTTTAATTGTTTATCATTCACGTTGCTATCACATTTACAGCTATTTTATGTGTCAAATGTAAAAATGGATAGAGAAGAAACAGTGAGTCACTACAAAAATATTCCCCACCAAAGACTCGAATCTTTCATCATGGAATGCTACGTCACATTTTGGAATGTAATAATAATAATAATCGTCGCCGAGTCGCATCACACTCTTCTTCCAATTTAATTAACAGGTTATATTATAACCAAATATATCTGACCCCTTCAACATTAAAATTTAATATTACCCTTTCATAAACCCTTTTCATTTAAGTACTAAAATATCCGCATAAATATCTTCACGCATTTTACCATAACAATTATAACCGCTAAAAATATACCTTCACATAATTTGCACTTTTCAAATGATATCTTCGGGGGGACGTTCGGCGCATAGCGAGTTCGAAGCACTCCAACGATAGTCTGAAAACAGTTCGAAGAAGACAGTGAAGCTTCGAAGTGCTCACGTGCTATGCACACACTGCGTGAGAGTGCATAACGTAACATAAAGTCATTAACATTGGAACGACCCCCCTGCAAACAGTCATTGATGACTCTTGCTGAGCAGGTGTGAGTTGAACTCGTAGACGTTGCAGCACTGCTCGCCGCAGATGTTGCACTTCCACGGGTTGGAGTCGCAGTGGCAGCCCTTGTGCAGGAAGTAGAGCGTGGAGTCGGGGAACGTGATGCAACAGAACGAGCACACGAGCGAGGCGGGCGCCGGCGCCGAGTCGCCGTGCGTGGACGTGATCACGCCGCCCTCCGACGGAGACGCGCGCGATGTCTGCACAAAATCAACAAAATAACCGTCAACAATATACTTCACCTATTTTTACAAGCTTTTATTTAGCTTGCATCACAGACAACCCCCACGAGACGGAGCATGTAAGGCGACCCGCGCGCACCAACGATATGGTACGGCAGAACATTAAAGTATCAACACGGCGGCCACCGTTTAGTTGCGTCCTTGTTTATGATCCATGCGTACGTGAACGAAAAAAGAAATTAAATAAATAACATGATAAATTGTAGTGTTAAGTGGTGTAGAGAGACCTCATAAACATGGACGCAACTAAACGGTGGCCGCCGTGTTGATACTTTAATGTTCTGCCGTACCATATCGTTGGTGCGCGCGGGTCGCCTTACATGTGCCTTACATGCTCCGTCTAGTGGGGGTGGTCTGTGGCTTGCATGGTATGTTTAAAGTATAGGAAACCACCTAAGCCCAATAAGGCCTAGTTTCCCCTCTGGGTTGAAAGGTCAGATGGCAGTCGCTTGCGTAAAAACTAGTGCCTACGCCACATCTTGGGATTTAGGTAGCCGACCCCGATTGAGAATTTATTCTCAAAAAAAAAAAATGGGACAAAGGCTAGGAGGATGATGGTATGTTTAAAGTAAGTAAGTAAGTAAACACTTTATTGTACACAAAAACAGTTACAAAATACATCTATTACAAATAACATATAGGTACAAAGGCGAACTTATCCCTATAAGGGATCTCTTCCAGTTAAACTTTGAGCAATTGAGTGAGTACGAGAAGAAGATAGACAAACAAACACCGTGTACAAAAAGGTATTAAAAATAATAAGACTACTAATAATTACACATATAAACTATGAATACATACACATACACATACATACATACATACATACATATATATATATAATGTAATACAAATATACACATAAATATAAATACATTGTAGATCCAATTCACAAGTCATTGGAAAGCCATAACTTCTTAAGATTCGTCTTGAGCGATGCTACAGATGGAGACTTCCTAAGGGACAGTGGCAATTCGTTCCACAACTTCACAGCGCTCACTGTGAAAGATTTAGCGTACGTACGCGTCTTGTTTGACGGTACAGCCAGAGTGAGATTGGCAGACGACCGCAAGCGGTGACCACTCCCATCGGCCATATATTTAAACCTTTCACTGAGGTAAGGAGGTGAAGCAGGGTTGTAGAGAACATTAAAAAGCAATGACAGGACATGCATAAAGTATGTTTGTTCGGGTGAAATCTTGCAATTTTGAAGCAGATATCGTCAACCGATTGAGCTGAAATTTTGCATACTTACTTAATTTTGATGACAATATAATAATATGGTACCATGGGGCTGATCTGATGATGGAGCCGGAAGGTGGCCATAGGAACTCTATAATAGAAAAAGCAATCCTACCGAGCTTGGGCTCTTTAGAATCGTCCCAGTGAGCATTTGATGGATATCCAAAGAAAAGTACAGTCGGCTATAAAAGCTTGCCACTAAAATGACATTTTTGACAGAAACTTATTTTTAATCGTTTCAGTAGTTTTCTTATAAAGATGTTGGTTCGTAAGCGACAGCAGCAGACGTGTCGCTGTGACACTGCTGGTTTCTATGTATTTCTATGAAATACTATTCGTAGTTAGCAACATGTCGGCGAGCGGCACACTACACACTACACAGCACCCGACTGCAGGTCAGTAGTGCACTCGGTACCAACTGGATACGGACTTGCTGCTGGGTTCGCAATCATAATAACATAGCGCCATGACGTCTGCGTCCGCTGTCTTAGTATTTTTTTATATACTCGTACTAATAGAGACTAGTGGAGGTAATTAGCACTTTCCGCACAGTTTGGCTCATTATGAAACGCTGTTTTCAAGCATATGCATTGTATCTTTTTACATTGTAATAGTAGACGTAGTTGTTATTTGACAAGGGGCTAAAATAAGCCATTATGTCACGAAGCGATTATTTGGAAGTGATCAGATCGGCCGGAAATGTTGTCCGATCTGATTAGGTTTATTTGTTTATAAATTATCCGTATCTAGTATGTAGCTGGCCATCAACAAATCTTTCTTTTTAATTTTAATAGAAATTATTATATGGTTGGTAAACCCTAGGGAATAAAACGACCACCCTTCGCGAATGTGAAAAAACCGGACAAGTGCGAGTCGGATTCGCGCACCGAGGGTTCCGTACAAACACTTTCCATCCTTAAGTGGTTAAGTTAAGTTTGCACCTGGTATGTATAGCGCCCCATACAAATGAGGTGCAAAGTTAACGCAACCAATCCCGTTTGTTGTATGAGAGCCCCCCTTAAATATTTATTTTATTTTATTTTTAGTATTTGTTGTTATAGCGGCAGTAGAAATACATCATCTGTGAAAATTTCAACTGTCTAGCTATCACCGTTCTTGAGATACAGCCTGGTGACAGACGGACGGACGGACGGACGGACAGCGAAGTCTCAGTAATAGGGTCCCGTTTTTACCCTTTGGGTACGGAACCCTAAAAAGATGTTGTTTGCGTGGACTTACGTTAGAGCCGCGGGCGCGGCCTCGCGCCGAGATGCGGCGGCGCAGATCCTCGCGCAGCAAGCTCTTGAGCGGCGACACCTTGATAAGCGACGACAGGCTGGATGAGACACCGCGCTTGTCGCTGCCGTTCGCTTCGCCCTGCGATTCGCCGCCGCCCGACTCTTCTTGTGTGTTGGGCTCCTAAAATTGTGCAAAATGTTGCGTTAGTATACGGGCACATTCGGGCAATTTTGTCCGTGGAGAATAATAGGGTACAGCCAGAGATGGGCATTAATCGATTAATTTTTTGATCGATTAAAAAAGTCAATCGTCAAAATTAATCGCGATTAATTTAATCTAGATTAACTTAATCGAGAGAGTCTTCGATTAACGATTAACTAATCGTCATTTTAATCGATTAAATTTCACGATTAATTTCTCGATTAAAAGTTGGAAGACGCGCATTTGTGCCTTTTACGAAAATATAATATGTCTTGTCCAGGGACTGAAAATGTACCTTTAGAAACTTATTTGGTTCGGATACCTTTGTGTCCGACTGTTCCCTCTTGTTACAGTAATACAAGATGGTTTTTATAGTGCAGTACTCTAAGAAGTTCTAGGCAGGGACTTAGACTTACAAAAAATATCTTCTTTTATCTTATATTAGTTAATCTAATCGAGAGGATATTAATCGAATGAACTAATCGATTAAAAATTTAATCGCTAAAAATTAATCTACGTTTAACTTAATCGAGATTAAATTAATCGGAACTCGAACGATTAGATTAAATAATCGTCCATTTTAATCGTTAATCGAGATTAAAAAAGTTAATCTTAATCGATTAACTTTTGCCCATCTCTGGTTACAGCCCTCTTTTTTTTCATTTACGTAAACGGGTAAAAAGTATCCTATTAATCCTTTCAACCGTTTTGAATGTGGGTGCATTGACATAGACATATACATACCAAATTTCAGATTAAATGACCTTCATATAGCATATTCAATGTACATTAATAGGTACATACTTATGTTATATAGAATAATATGGTATTTTTCTATTTCAAGCAAAATTTTGTGAAGTATCATAACTGTAAATTGTGTGAAGTGGTGTAGAGAATATGATTGATTATAGTGATGTTGTAAAGACATATGACAAAAAAAAATATAGTTATACATTAGCAACAAAATGTATACTTGCAAAATATTTTTATTAGTGGAATAAAATAACATATTGTCTATGTCTTTAAATTACTTGCCCATGTAATAGTCAAATTAAAACAGAAGGAACAGTAGAAACCGTAATTAGTACAAATGTGCACAGGTGTACCATTAGTCAATGATAGTTTAACTAATGTGGATTTAATGGTGTGATGGATGACTTTTATGATGGTGAGGGAATGTGTTGTACGTGGGTTTATTCCACGAAACAGGAATCCAACATAATCCCAACGGAAGTTACAAAACTATCTTTACGCCACTTGATAATATGAGGACCATAATAATAAATTGTATCCAATTCTAATCGCAGTTTTTACAAGCTTTACTTTTCTTGAATAATAACAACCGTTGCACATTAATTAAACAGTTTGGATCGTAAAATGTAGTTCATTGCAATTGATTGCATTAGTTATGCTAAAATTCGGACTTTCTCCGCGTGCCCTAGTTTTAAACTGTCAATTTAAATTCAATTTGCAAAGGATATTAGGGGACTGTAGATGATGTTCATCAATGTATTAAAATTTGCCTTGAACTCGGCACCTTCAAGTAATATCATAAACCACCAAATCAAAACGTAAGACACTGTATTGTGAAAACTGACCAATATAAAATCGTGAAAATTATGCCTTACTAAACTCATTTTCTCGTGAAATCTAATCAAATTCTGATCAACTTACATGCTTTTGCAAAGGCGAGCGTTAAGATCGTTCTCTGTGCGTGCACCATACCCCCACCATGCAATTCGCATATAGCCAATAGCGGCAATCAACGTCATTGCAGCTGTGGCCTGACTAGGTTTCCGTCGAAAGTTACCGACTTTGGTGCTCAGAGTTATGGCGACGTGCATAGATCACAATTTACAGACCCATGAATGTTACAACTCACGGCGATAGCTGTCATCGCATAAAAAAATATCTAATATTCAGCATATTTGTAATTAGAAGTACATCAGAGACAAATAAGGGGATCACAAACATCAGACGACACAAGTCTACTTCCGAGCCGTTAAAGAGTATTCAGATATTTAAGAGCATCCTTACCTGTTACTATATGAGGCGGGGGCACGGTAGTTTTTAGAATATTTGAAATAAGATCTTAAAACTGCAGTTTTTCCGCCAGCAACATCAGCACCTCGAACGCATGCTGAACGCACGCCGGCCGTACACACTCACTGTGACCAGACGACTTAACTATTCTGTCGGTTTCTTTCTTGAAGAGTATGCCTGCGTGTCTCGCCCGATGTCTGCATATATGTGCAGCCAGTATGACTACTATACACCTGACTTTCGTGCACGAAACGACAACTATTGCACGTTTCTTTTCTTTTAATACTATAATATAGAGGTACTGGATATCGGCATTAATAAACCCTCACTCTGAGTAGGTTTATTATGTCAATTAGTTAGTAGGTATTAGTGTAGTATAAGTGATTATATAGTTAACTAACCTAGTTTTAAGTTTACTAACTATCATGGATCACTGTTGTCTCGAATAAAGAAATGTTGAATTTGAATACTAGTAAGCGAGCAAGGCAGGTGATGTTAAATCGCACGACTAGCGAATTCACGGCCAGTAGGCTAACTCGACTGGTGCAAACTAGTAATATTTGCGGCTTACCTGTTTGATAGGTATAAGCGTGATGGAGGGCGTGATGCCGGCGGGCAGCTGTGCTAGAGAGGAGCTCGCCACTGCGCTTGCGCTGTCGCCCGACTGCGGCGAGCTGCCGCCTTCGCCGTTCATGCGGGATTCTGCCAAAATACAACGTGAATAATATAATTCGTTACATGTGAACAAGAGAGTCGCTTGTAAGTTAATGTAAACACATGCGACACCGGAATGAAAGCCACTAATTTACTCCTGATTTATGCATAAGTAACGAGTCTTCTAGGAACTTCCAGAGTGACTAGTAATATCACATTGTTCTTGTTCTGTTAGTACTTAATTAAAGTTATATTAGTGATGGTGATGGAATAAATATTCTTATTTTATTAAGTACTGTACAAGATGTTTCTGTTTGAATTTTATGAATAGAATGATTTAGGTCATATACTTGAAATTGAAACAAACATCTTATTACTGATTCTGAGAAAAATGTACTATGAAGACGAGATTAATACATTTCACCCTTTTTCAATGTCAAAGTTTTTCAAGGATTCCAAAATAAATAATTTAGTGACATTTAAAGAGTATACCATAAAACAAAGTGTTCATTAAATAAAATACTAGACTATGAATCTTCTATGAAATAATTAGTTCTCTGAAATTACAAATCAGTTCCAACACCATCAAATCTTGATCAGAATACACATTCAAGACGAAAATCATAATGTGGCAACAGACTTATGTAAGATTTTCTGTTCGCATTTTCCTCGTAGTGCTAAAAATTCACATAAAGGTATACATTCCCCTTTAGGCCCTTTTGACTCGGTACAAAGACGTGCTGTGCGAATTGTTGACAATCCTAAACTCACAGACGGAATCGAGCCTTTAAGTCTGAGGAGAGACTTTGCCTCCTTGTGTGTGTTCTACCGTCTGTATAATGGGATGTGTTCTGAGGAATTGTTTGACATGATGCCCACGGCTACCTTCTACCACCGCACTGCTCACCATCGGCAGGGTGTTCATTCTCACATGCTAGAGCCTAAATGGTCGAGAACTGTCCGGTTCCAGAGGAACTTCCTACCGCGAACGCTTCGCATGTGGAATGAGCTCCCTGCCGAGGTTTTCCCCGGGGGCTACAGTATGCGGTTCTTCAAGAGGGGAGTAAATAGGTTCTTAAAGGGTCGGCAGCGCGCGTGTGATGCTCCTGGCGTTGCAAGCGTTCATAGGCGGCTGTAACATCAGGCGGGCCGCATGCTTGTTTGCCACCGTCGTAGTATAAAAAATAAAAAAAATACATCGCTCACCGGAATTGTGGTTAGAGTGTCCCGGCTCGAAGGTCTCGTTGTTGTCGGCCATGGAGATCTCGACGTGGGGCGTCAGGTAGTGCATGGGCGGGGTGGCGTTGTCCGCGGAGCGCGCGCCGTTGCTGTCCCCGCTGTCGGAGTAGGCCGCCGCCACCGACACCGACAGCCCCGAGCCGAGCGCGCCGAGCGCGCTGATGGCGCTCGCGTCCATGGAGCCGTCCGCGTACGCCGCGTTCGCGATGCCGGCCGCCAGCAGCGACACCGAGTTGTTGCCGGTGCCCGGGTTGTCCAGGTCGATGCCGTGTCTGGAAAGTTGCACATCTTTGAGATTTTTTTTTAACACATTCAAATAAGAATGAGACTTGTCGGTTTTTTTTATGTGTAATAAACTGTGATCAGGTCATTGTTTAGTTTAACTATTAAAAAAGGATATAACATATAAGTGAGATAAAATATAATAACAAGTCTAATAGTGCCATAACATTAAGATCTATTTAGACCAGAACCTATTTAGCTTACTTTTTTTCGATGAAAAGTAGATAAGAATTGATTAAATCCAATTTGATAATCAAGTAAGATTACTGGAACGACTGCATCACCATAAGCTAGATTTACATGCCCAAAACAGGGATTGATATGATGGGATGGATAATATGAAACTTTGTGCGCTGGATATATAAGCTATTCATTAAATTTCTTTAGCAAAACATTATTGCGTCTGCACACTACTCGCGAAGTTGGGAATGATAGCGTGGAGAGGCACTTCCCTGTTGAAATCCATACTTCGGCTAACTTCGCCTTAGCCAACTTCGGTCAACTACGCGAGTAGTGTGGAACTAGAGTTAAACTAATAGTATTTACCTGTTGAAGAAGTGTACTCTGAGGCTCTTCATGGTGGGCGCGCGGTAGCTGCAGAGTGGGCAAGTTTTGACAAGATCGTGCTGACCGACGTGTTCGTTCTGGAAGTGAGCGCGCATGGCGATCTGGCGCTGGAACCCTCGGTTGCATATCGGGCAATGGTACGGCAAGCTCTTAGTGTGAGTAGTAAAGTGTTCCGCTAGATGGTCTTTACGGAAGAACCGTTTCTGACAGACGCGACATTCGTACGGTTTGACGCCAGTGTGTCGCATTTTGTGGCGTCGCATGTTGGCGCCGTTCGAGAACTTCATGTTGCAGACATCGCACTCGAAAAGCTTCCTGTGGGGGCGGGCGTCGGTGCCCTGCGCCGCCGCTACGTTGTTGTTGTCGGGGGAACACTGCGCCATGTGTGTGGTGAGCGCTCGACTGCTCAATGTACTAAATGTGTTACAGGTGGTGCATTTCAATAGTGTGCTGCCTCTTTTCGGAGTTTCTTCTTTAATAGCTGTCGTTGCCTGCCGAAAAAATGTGCTGTTATCAAATCATATTTGTAAGCTTCACTATGATAGTTTTTTAAACCAACAAAAAATACTTTTTACCACAATTATGTGCCATATTATACTATCCCTATTCTGTGGAACGGCATGTTACCCTTTACCAATAGGAGATGCAGGTTGTAAGTCATAAATGCCACATATGTTATGATTACAATTGCTCATAAGTAATGTCATTACTATAGTACGGGACATAAGTCTATAAGTTTTAAATCTCTATATATAATTTGGTTTTTCCTTGCAAATGACTTGTTTGTAATGCCGTCTATACCTTTTTCCTGCAGCCATAGAGCTGAGATAAGATTATTTCTAATTGATTCTCTTGTCTTGATGACGGCAGATTAATATACAGGGTGAACGATATGAAGTGTTACCAAATTCACACATGGCCATATCTGACAAAATTCTTAGTAAAAAATTGCATTTGTTTTTTTTTTGTCAATTCATTTCTGGGCCAGGACAGTTTTTTTTCTCCTAATTAGATAGAAAGAGCTCGTGATTCTGAGTAGAAAATACCCAAAATATCGAAAATTTCAAAAATAAGTGGGGTGTACAACTGTAGAAAAAATGGCCCTTCTATCTGGGCAATTTTGGAGAGCAACGTGAGGACAAGAAAGCATGCCAGTATGGATACACTGAAGAAAGCGATCGTATGTAATGTGCACAACATACCGCAAAACCACATTCGTGCAGCGTGCAACTCATTTTTCGACCATCTGAAGGCCATAGTCAAGGCAGGTGGTCATATTGAGTTAAAATATATTAATTAAGTAAAAAAATGTCATATTTTCTAATTATATTCGTAGTAATAAATAATCTTTGTTGCAACCAAAAAAATCGTAGCCTTTTGAAATTGGTAACACTTCATATTGTTCGCCCTGTAGTAAAACTATACAACTATGCCCACAGATTAGTGCCTTAATGTTTTGGAATAAAAGAAGAACTGTCTGTAATTTAATAATTCAAAATTAATTTAAGCTTGTGTACCAACAACATTTGTATAAGAGGCCCTCAGATGATTAAACTTTATTTTTATAAGTGAGATGCCCACAATTTGCAGTGAATCATTTACAAGTTCAATCAAAAAATCATTACATATATAATTAAATTAAGACATTTTCCTTTCATTCACATAAAATATGAGAGATAAAATAATACATTCTCAAACAAATAGTATTGTTACCTCCTTGGTGTTTAAAGTTTATTAATATTCATAAGTCTTTATCTTAGTAAGGACTAAACTGGAAACAAAGTATGTAAGAGCACTAAAGTAGTACCTCAATTGTATTCAATATCAAGTAAAGGTAGTGGCATCTCAAGGTACACATTTAAATATTTAAGCATAAGTATATTAGACCCTTGGATTTGTAATAAATTAAATCATTGTTGTCTCATGTCCTCTATTTCAATGCAAATATGTTTCAAAAACCTGTTGTTTCCTCAAACCTAATCCCAAGTTGCCAAGAGAAATTTTCATATATGATACTTGTTAATAGCTAAAGTCAATTTGCATGACAATATTTATAATTGCAGAGCCTCAGCAAACTTGTTACAAACCTACAAATCAGTATATAACTACTAATAGGTATAACTACTAGTATACATTGATCCTTGGAAATTCAGAATCTTGATAGAAATAAGGAAAATCAGTAATCATACCTAGCAGCCAGGTGGACTGGACCAGTGACTTATGTTGTTGTATGTCATATGATAAATAAATAATACCTCAGCTTACAAAATAAAATGCCACATACATTATCAAAACCTTATTACATCCTATCATTTA
Organism: Apotomis capreana; assembly: GCA_947623375.1. Taxonomy (NCBI): domain Eukaryota; kingdom Metazoa; phylum Arthropoda; class Insecta; order Lepidoptera; family Tortricidae; genus Apotomis; species Apotomis capreana. The sequence continues at coordinate 9,102,910 of OX392503.1, read as the reverse complement.
AGGAATGTGCATAATGCAATGTTTTACATGGTAGAAACATCTGACAATGTTATCAATATCAACTTATGTCCAAAAAAATGTATTTATGTATCACATGAGTGGAAAATGGATTTGATTTTGAGGTGTAAATATAATGGGAAAAGAGTATCTACCCACTTCACAATAAATACTTTATTCAAAAAAATCCCAAGGGTCTAGACTTATTGAAAAAAAGTGAATAGTTAGGTACTAACCGGTTCATTTTTGACTGTAGTCAGGTTCGGCGACACGGTGCCTGAGTCGGCCTCTGTTTCCCCTTTTGATGACATCACATTACCAGCTCGCGGCTTTTCTGGACATCACTCTCCCGCCACACTCACTTCAAAATCGAAACACAAACATATTATTCAAAACGTAAACCTGCGATACATACACAGGTGATCGGTAAAACAACAAGTATTGATACGCGAAGAACCCACAAAACAACTTCGCTCGTAAAAGAATGGCGAGGTGACCCATTTACAAAAACATACGAATTATCGACTCACGCTATACTATTTATAAACGTTATCTATCGTATTCACCTATATCCCACTTGACTTATCCCGTTCACTAAGATAAATTACCAAGACGCTAATAAATTATAAACTCACGTTTAACTTGATACGTCGACAGCCAGCGGTATTTTAGGGAGAGATCGCTATGTGGCCTAATTCGATGCTCAGAACTCGATGCACAAATTCGTGTTACGCGTATAACTGTAAATGCACAAATAAGTCGATCCCCACTATTAACTTGGACTGATTGGACATTCTTATATTATATTTACACTGTTATAAGCTTTGATTTGCTAAATTAAATAATAGTATTTTATCTACAGCAATCCCATTTTGATCATGATTCGTACAGAAAAAAAATTATACCTACGGCACCACACAACACTACACCTGTGATTTGATTTTTTTTTCTAAAAACTATTTGCTACCTTGCAACATTGCCTGGACAGTGTCGATATTATCATTTTAGCCGAAACTTTTAAAATTTGTTAACCTCCACAAAAGTTATCAAGGTCTCCTTAAAATAATATAATAAAGTAAAAATATATTTAATAGAATTGATAACTCAACATCACAAAACAATAAATTACTGCTGTCCAAGTCATACTAAGGAACACTCGTTAGCTGTCTGGACTGATTTGTTATTGGTCAGTTGGTTGTCAGCAGATTGTCATTCCGTATTCCGTGTTGTCAGCCAACAGCCAACCAACAGAACAGAAACACAACTTGGACTTGGACCCAACAGTCAGCTGCGTCACTGTCAAGTGTCAGTCGATAAAATATCTACGCAAAATAAATAATTTCGATAATCCAATCCATCTATCCATGAATTTGTTAGTTGTTGACTGTTCTTTTTACCAAAGTGCATTCTCTAGAAATAAAAATATCTTCGATCAGTTTGTTACATGTCTTCCGTGAATAACACGGTCATAGAATATGTTGTGAAATTGAACTTGTTTACGTCGATCTTATTAGTTATTATGTAAAACAGGAAAAGAAGATGTGTTCTTATTATTTTTTGTCATTCTTCAGCAAGTGGCGGTTATGGATAAAACCGTTGCTGGTAGCGTTGTACGTGATACTTATAATTGTGTTAGTGCCAATATTGATAGCTCATTCTATAGACAATGGCTTCAGTAAAGCGGATCAGGGCGCGTTGGTGGGTGGTGGATTCGTCCTCTTGGCACTGCCCATCTCGATATGGCAGATCACGCAGCATGTATTGCATTACACAAAGCCTTCCTTACAGAAACACATTATAAGGTAATCCAATTGGTTTATAAATAACAAACATTAACATCCAGTCAACAAGACATTCCTAGATAAAACATGCCCCATGATTGAATGCCACTTATAAGTGAATAATCTAATTACATTGTGATACATTATAAAAATATATGAATAAAAATTGTGTTCTACTGCTTACAGAATATTATGGATGGTCCCAATTTATGCTCTGAACGCATGGCTTGGGTTACAGTTTCCGGAACAATCTATTTACATGGATTCTCTGAGAGAATGTTATGAGGCATATGTCATTTATAACTTCATGAAGTATTTATTAAACTATCTCAACGAAGATGAAGATTTGGAAGCACTTTTGGAGACAAAACCTCAAGTTTATCACATATTCCCTTTATGTTGTCTGACACCATGGGAGATGGGCAGGTAACTTAATAGAATTAGTAATTATTATGTGACCAATTGCATTTGTCTTAATTGATATGATTTTTTAAATAGCTCTATTTATTTAATTGTGGTCATTAGTTAATAGGCCCTGTAATAGTAATATAATGAGTAATCACTAATCATTTTGGTCGAAATACTGACATTTTTGAATACAATTGTTATCTAAAATAAAATACTTTCCTGGTAGTATTGTATTTGGACTATTCTCCTGATGACCAGCATTCATAATTTGTCAGCTTAATTTAAGCCCTAAGACAAATAGTTTGACAGTTAACTATTAATTTATATCATTGAAACCTATAAACCACTTTCAAAAATATGCGGACCTTAGCCACTAGATTGCTTTTGGTAACTACGGCTACCTGTCACCGCTCTTATTTTATTATATAAATAGAGTCCAACTCAAAATTCGAAGCAATTGAGTGGCTAGTAAACTACTATTAAGTTTAGGACATCATACTATTTTTAAATGGATCAAAACTAAAAATAATATGTGTGGTTGAGTACTCACTTTTATGATGTAATTTTACTATTTTTGATTGGATTTTTATGACGTCACAAGTATCTTCATAGAAACTTCAATTTCATACTAACTGATTGTTTTCGACATTTCATAAAGAGAACTAATTTGAGCTGTCATCAAATACCGCTTTTGATAGATAAGTAGAAGATGTATGTGCAAAGAAAACAAAACTTAACCTTTTGCCCGCTCAGGTCGTCGACGGTAAACTGTGTCCCACATGCCAAGCTGACAGCAGATAGTATGGCATTGTATAGCAGCAAATGACGTCGTGGGGTGTCTGGGGCACAGCTTTCCGTCGACGTGATTTGCCGTCTATGGCGCTCAAAAGGTTAATTGATCTATCTTTTAATGCTGTTTTTTAAATTACTATTTTTGTTAAACTTGCTAAAAGTGCTTTGAATGTGAAGCATTACTAACTACATATCTGCCACTACAATATAATAGCAAAGTACTTGTACTTATAGAATATATTTTTGTAGGGAATTTGTCCACAACTGCAAACATGGAATTCTGCAATATACTGTGGTTCGCCCCGTCACCACGGTCATCTCCGTGATCTGTGAGTTGTGCGGAGTATACGGAGAGAGTGACTTCAGTCCCAATGTGGCCTTCCCTTACATGATTGCCATCAACAACTTGTCCCAGTTTGTTGCGATGTACTGCTTGGTACTATTCTACAGAGCAAACCGAGTGGAGCTCAGGCCTATGAAGCCTATTGGAAAGTTTCTGTGTATAAAGGCTGTCGTTTTCTTCTCATTCTTGTAAGTATCTGATAAATATTTTAGAAATAAGTGTTTATGTAGTTCAGTACTGATAATAATTTAATTGTAACTGATAAATTTAATATAACTTTTCTAACTTTACATGTAAGTATTTTTAATCAGAATTTGTAACATTGTACCAATAACGTCTTCAGTAATCATAGCGACATAAAATTTTATTTTGTCCGACTTCAAAAAAGGAGCATATGTTTCACTGTTTTTTAGGGTTCCGTACCCAAAGGGTCAAAGCGACCCTATTACTGAGACTTCTGTCCGTCCATCCCTCCGTCCGTCTGTCACCAGGCTGTATTTCAAGAACAGTGATAGCTAGACAGTTGAAATTTTCAGATTATGTATATGTCTATTGCCGCTCTATAACAACAAATACTAAAAATAAAATAAATATGGGGGCTCCCATACAACAAACATACAGATAATGGTACGGAACCCTTCGTGCGCGAGTCCCACTCGCACTTGGCCGGTTTTTTTTTTATAATAGAGGCAATTATCACAAAGTACTAATGAATATAATTTATTTACAGCCAAGGTGTAATTATAAATATTCTGGTGTATTGTGGAGTTATATCATCTCTATTTGATATACCGGAGAAGGATACCAAAGTTATGTCTTCAAAACTTCAGGTAATTTCGCCATTGCATTGCAATATTAATAAAAAAATATTAAATGTTTATATAGACACATTCTGTATTTTAATCTATTAAATTGAAAAAAAAATATAAATAACTAGAATTTGTCCAACGGGAAACATGCTTATTTTCGGGTTAAAAAGTAGCCTCTGTGTTAACCTTTTGAATGCCAACTGCTAAAGCAATTCGCCATGCCCTTGACTTCACAACAAAAAATAAAAAAGTAGGCAAAATCAACAGGGATTGAAAACTAAGATAAGATAAGATAATCATTTATTGTCAAAACTGTGTAAGTATATAATACTTAGTTAACAACTTAACATGTCATAAAGTTGTTACATTAGTATCAACAGTTTGCCCGTTTCGGACGTACAATATTAACACAACATCACAAATCAGATAGGTACAGAAATCAATCTACATACAAGCGCGCTCGAGCAAACGCACACATAGACATTGCTCATGGACACGATATCTCGGACCAGTTCAGACCAGTGCGAGCGAGAGTGCCATCCGCTTGACGTGTCCGTGAGCAATGTCTATGTGTGCGTTTGCTCGAGCGCGCTTGTATGTAGATTGATTTCTGTAGGGACCTATCTGTTTTGTGACAATATCCAGGGCCGTATTTACCCCTAGCCCCAAAAGGCCCGGGCTTAGGGGCCCAGTCCCAGAAGCAAGACTTGCACCATAATAATGTTCTCCTTATAGGGCAGGGAGCCCCAAATGCCAAGTGCCTAGGGCACCTGACCATCTAAGTCCGGCCCTGACAATATCACAATAATAATAAACATAAATTACTTACTCCAAATATTCATTTAAATCATATAAATATTTATCTAGTAGCAAGGCCTCGAGTTTCCTTTTAAATTGGATTGTCTGGTATTAAATGATTATAAATCTTAATCCCTGTCACATTATGTGCTCTTAATTATAGAGCTAGAAGGGCGGACTGTACATAAGTCATACCTATATTGACCTCGCAATTCTACTACTACTTGTAGCGTTTTGAATTTTGAAAGTTTTTGATCATAAAAATTTGGACGGCTGTGGCCGACGTTGGCGTTAGTGGAGCAATTTTCCGCTGTCGGTCACAGCCGTCCTTGGCATTCGAAACCCACAAACATTCGCTTTTATAATAATAGTGGGATTAATGGGAATGTGTGTGTGTTGTCTCCAGGATTTCTTGATCTGCATTGAGATGTTTTTGGCTGCCATTGCGCACCACTACAGCTTCTCGTACCAGCCGTTCCGGACGAGGCAGGAGCAGGAGTCGCGGTCATGCCTCGGCTCCTTCCTCGCCATGTGGGACGTGTCGGACGTCAAGCGGGACATCACCGAGCACCTCGGCGTTGTTGGTATGTAATCCGTCAACAATCTGCTATTATAATATAGTATCAATAATTTGTCTAAAGGAAATTCCAACGTTGAAAATACAATGTAAAACACGGCGCGGTGATCAGGCGCAGCTGTGTCCTTACCCTATAAATATGTGAAAAGTAGATGTCACTTAGAGTCGGACCACGCTAACGCTTCCAAGCAATTCGTAGGTACTTATATATAGGTATTATAATATTTTCCTTGCTCCTTAATACACATCCTGACCCTGCGATTATCATCATCTCCCTGCCCTTATCCCACTTATGTAGGGTCGACACAACATGTTTTCTTCTTCCATTCATCTCTAATGTTTCAATGTGATTTTACGTTCCTGATCGTCAGTCCCTTTGAGACCACGAGCTTAACGAAATAACGTATATTATTCGTCATTTCAGCGCTTACTCCTTTCTTTCTCATGTCCTATCTCACACAATCCCTGCGATTATATTAAAGGCTATCTCTAGCTTGTGTACGTAAGGTATAAATTTATCTTCACGAAATTGTGTTTTAATCAAGAATTATTCACGGGTAAAGAATTCCGCACGGCATTAAGTCTGCCATACATACGTATCACTAATGTGCACTAAAGTGAAAATAAATAAACACCATTATCCTGAATAACTTTTCATGCAATACCTACATACATCTTATCAACCGACCGTCACTATGCACTTGTGCGGTTAATCCAAGTTTGCACCTCGTTCCCATGCGATGCCATGTGCAAACTTAAGTAAACTCTGTACTCAATGTATTGACGCATCTGTTTCGATAACAGGGAGCTCGTTCAGCCGCCGGCTTCGCGGTAAATCGATGTACCACATGGCGAGAGGATACGACGAGAGCTCGCGGCTAGTCAGCGAGCCAACGAGCAGTTCTGCACCAAATCTGACCGTGGAGGAACAAGCTCCACCCATAGACATCAGACCTTCTATTTACGGGTCTGTTGATACGACTGTCACTGCCTCGGCCTCCGACTCAGAGCCGTTACTTGACCGTAATGTATCTGTTAACGACCCTAGAGCATGAAAAATATGCAATGTAAACGCGTTAGGTATAACACCTACAAGTAAGTTTTTTTGAGACAGAAGAGACTACAGTAGGCTAGGTCTGCTGTCATAAGTATTAACCGGATTGCTTAATCCGAGAAGACGCGCCTCTTGTAATTGCGTATTATAATTTATATAATGTTCATATAGCGTAACGTTCGAGTGAGACGCGTCTTTGTGGATTTAGTTATGCATATAAGATACATTGATTGCAGGATAGGAGAATGAATTGGTATATGTATTTAGAATTCGTTAATAGTTAATGTGTGTTGTCAAATAACTAGGAAAACAATTAATAATTTCTTTAAGGTAAAATTGTAATTCAATTTATGGTAAAGTAACTGATTGAATTGAGATTTTCATATTGAATAAGCAACATTAGTTCCAAACAATAAAAAATACATACATTGAAACATACATCCTCCTACTTTTTTGGAAGTCGGTTAAAAAGGAAACAGTTTAACAAAGATTGGACAAAATCTTGGCATGAAACGATTGGATCCAGTAACACCACGTTCAGTTAAATACCGCAGTTCTTATCTATCCACCTGCTCATTTGTCATGACTGTAGCGTGGAGTTTTCTACTTTGCCATTTTATTTTTATTATCAAATTGTGACTTACAAATTTCTATCATTGGATTCCCTTTAACCCTACATTTTATTGTAAGAGAAAGAGTTCAAATTGTCGCTAGTTGGAAGAGTCACTGCGCGCCTAGCCAAAGAACTGAAAGTAATTTACGTTGTATAGTTTTTTTTCTATTACTTATACATATAGGTAGTCATCATTTATCCTTAGTGTGAAGTAAATTTATAAAGCATAATTTATCGTATTTATTATTTAAATACTTCTGTTTACAATTAATCACAATACTTTTACAATTGTTTTACTCGGAACAAAGATATGGTAAGCTTTATATATTAGATTGTAACATTCCTTAACCGTATAATACATTTTCATTCTATCGAAGCTATAACCTAAATAACATTTAGCTTTTTGCACTTCAAGTACCTATGAAATTTAAATTACTTAGATGTAAAAGTAATCTTATGATCTGCGATATTGACTTAAATATATTATATCTTAATATATTACGTTATAAATTGTGATATTTACCGTGCACAGTGGTGCGGTACCTCTGTTAAGTTTAGAATTAAAACTATTTCTTTATCAAAGCAAGTGTTTCATTTATACACCTTATAAAAGTTATAAAATGTAGAAGTTTTAAATAAAACAAATGGAAAATAAAAACTACGAGTTCATTTTCGGTATTTGTATATTTTATTTTAATAAGTTACCTATATCGTTGCTTCGCAATATTATAATACACATAGCACTGGAATGTATGATTAATAATTTATTTTTCTCAAACATGCAATGAAATATCGTCATAACGTGCGGTAAAATGGGCTTCGAAGTGTCACGTTTCGGACGGAACAATTCGAGAGAACTGTAAAGGAAGGCCTAGGCCGGGAAGTATTTTTTTTTAAACGGCGTCTGTTTATGAACTTAGCCCGTTCATGAACACAGACGCCATGTTGCTGCACAGCTGAATTATGTTTTTTTAAGTGGTGTATTTTTTTATTTCATTGCATGTTTGAGAAAAGCACTATACATGCCTTACCCGTGAAAAGGGCTTGCCGGCTTCGTATCACTATCCGGTTCTCTATCGGTATCGTCTATATCTAATACTCAGCCGGCAAACCCGTATTTCCCGGCGTCTGCACTAATGTAATATAAATTGAATAGTAATTTGCCTATCTATGAATTAAATATAAATATAATCAATATGGAAGGATCTAGTATTAACCCTTTTTTTGTCAAAATAAAAGTCCGTATATCAAGCCTCATTGTTATTGATTAGATTAAATAAAACAATAAGAAGTAAAAAAATACAAGAAAAAGGATTAAAATGAATGTATGATATATGGATATATGATATTATGATACATTGCCAAGAAAAGGGTTAAAGCGTTTATTTACCCAAGAACAGGGTTCACTGTAAATAATGTTCCTCTACATTAGCCAAAGAGGGAGACAGTATGGCAGCATTGGCTTCGTCTCTTTCGCACAGCTCAGACTCGATGTGCATTATTTACCTCTGCCCCCTCCACTGATTATTAATTATATTACGTAAGTTAAAACTGCATCCATGATACGTATCTGATGTGCCAGTGCAAGATCGTAGAAAACTGTTAGCTCAGGGCGTTTGCCCTTAAACAGATCGTCGGTCCGCTTTATTGGGGGCCTGTCGTTAAATGAAAATTCCAAACCGCTTATTAAAACTTAGCACGGCCAGCACGAAACGTTCATTCATGAACCGTTGAACTTTATATTCGCTATCATTTTTAAGAGGCCTTATTCCTTTTAAAATGCTGATCGTTTTTGTCATTTTTCTCTATGATCAAACATGTTTCTTATATATATTATACTGGAAACCTACATTATGACATTGATACATTTTGGTTCAAAAACTACTCGAAATTGAGAAAATTCACGCGGATAATTAGCTTTTTCAACTTATTTTCGACTGCACGCATGAAAGCAGAGAAATAGCTATGTTACTACGTAGAACTCGGGGAAAAGTATTATTCACTTCAAAAAGTTGGTTGAAATTATCAATATAATTTGTCATAATATGAAAAAAAAAATATTAAAAGGAATAAGGCCTCTTAAACTTAGCAAATCGGGAAGAAGAAAGTACCTGATAGGAACTTATACGCCATTCCAGATAAGATTAGACTAGAGGCAGGGATTGTAAAACCTCTTGTGAAATTTTTACAAAATATATAACAATAAAAATATATTTATTAAAATATATAACAATAAAAATTAAAGCTACTGTAAAATTAACTTAGACTGTATGTATTTTATTTTTATAGAATCTTTTTATCGATTCTATTTTTTTATGTGGAAATATCACATTTTTATTTTTATAAATAATGGCACAAAGGTAAATTAAGAAAGAAAAATTGAATGCGATCTACTAGCTATCCTGCTTAGATTGTGGTAGATCGCATTCAATTTTTCTTTCTTAATTTACCTTTGTCATAAGAATTTTTAAAATCGGTCCACAATTGGCAGAGTAATCGGTGGCCATACATAAAAAAAATAAAAGAAATATTTAATGCGATCTACTACCTATCCTGCTTAGATTGTAGTAGATCGCATTAAATTTTTCTTTCTTAATTTACCCTTGTGTCATTATTTATAAAAACAAAAATGTATGTTTTTTTTTATTACTCCACCAATTGTGGACCGATTTTAAAAATTCTTATTTTATTTGAAATAGTATACTCCTGAGGTGGTCCCATTATAACCGAGTTGGCATCTGATAATGGGATCCCAGGGAAATTTAGGGCAACCCTCAAATTTTATAGGAACTCATAATGTTTTTCATATAATTTTCTAAAGCTATTTAAGTATTTGCATATGGTAGTCACCATCTTCCTATGCTGAGCTGATGATGGTAGGAATAACTCCTTAACGGTTAGGAGTTGGGGATTATCGAGATGCATGCAAACAAGACCTCCCGATCACCCCGCCATAAGTATTTTATTTGAATCACAAAAAAAAGAAAAAAAAAACAACTTCAAAAAAAATTTAAAAGCCAAAACTAACCCGTTCAAGTACAGATTACATTTGAATCACTTTTTGAAGTCGGTGCCTAACCATACGTAAACTATAATATATAAATATCGAAAAAAAATACAATGCCAAATGGTAATCATGAAAGGCTTTATGCGCGGCATCTTTTTTCATAGTAATAATTGAGTGGTTTGGCACCGACTTCAAAAAGTGATTCAAATGTACAGTCTGACCAAAAAGAGTAGAAATTAAAAAGTGGCAGCACTGTAGTGTCGTCTCTGTTTTCTTAGATTGAGTAGAAAGGGACGGCACTACAGTATTGCCACTTTTTAATTTCTACTATTTTTGGTCAGACTGTAATCTGTACATGAACGGGTTATTTTTGGCTTTTCAGTTTTTTTGAAGTCGGTTCTTTTTTGTTATAGAATTGGTATTATTTATTGACAAGCACTACGCTCCGCCGAGCTCGCCACTGCCTTGTATTATTAGCTGGTTTCTACTTTTGGCAAAATTATCCAGGGCGCTCAGACACGCTTTAATGCTGTTCATCTCAATTCTATACCACAAAGTTCCCATTATTATGTAAAAGAAGCTCAGTCCAGAAAGTATTATCTTGAGTATGTTATAAACCACGAAGTTTCGATAAAAACCGACTGAACCAAATAGGAACATAAAGAGTAAACTTCCAGCAAGAAGATACAACTTTCTTGTTTTGGATAAGTTGGAATAAGCTTCATTGCAGACTTTGTAGGCTTCTGCTATTGTGTCATCCAGGGAACCATCCTTGTTGTGAAGATTGTGCTCTTGTTGAGGATGGTCTTCGCCGGCTGGCCGCAGTCGCAGTTCGAGATTAACTGCGTTGTGATCGGAGAATGAAAATGGCTGCCCGGGCACTCTGTCTTCGAGTGGGTTGCCGAAGTTTGTAATGTCAGCCTGAAAAATTAAAAAAAAAATTGTTTTAACCAAGATAATGATAAGTCAAGTCGAGAGCCCCGTGACGCCACCATCCATAGCCCTCCGCACCGATGTAACCTTTAGGCAGAGATGGGCAAAAATGCTTAAACGCGATTAACGATTAAAAGTTAATCTTAAGAGGCCTAATTCCTTTTAAAAAATTTTTTTTCAGATTATGACAAATATATTGATAATTCCAACCAAATTTTTGAAGTGGTCAATACTTTTCCCCGAGTTCTAGGTAGTAACATAGCTATTTCATGCTTTTATTGCGTGCAGTCGAAAATAAGTTAAAAAAACTAATTTTCCGCGTGAATTTTGTCAATTTCGAGTAGTTTTTGAAACAAAAATTATCAATGAAAAATTCAAACTGTAGGTTTCAAATATATACCAATAAATCCCAATAGCCATGTTCTAGGTAGTAACATCAATAATATGTTAAGAAACATGTTTGATCATAGAGAGAAATGTCTAAAGCAATCAGCATTTTAAAAGGAATAAGGCCTCTTATTCGTACAAGTTCCGATCAATTGAATCCTGATTAAGTTAATCGTAGATTAATATCCAGCGATTAAATTTTATTTGATTAATTAATTTGGTTAATTTTCTCTCGATTAATATTAGGAACAAATAAGATATTTATAAGTCTTGAGTTACATTGAAAGGGTTTAGCGGGCTAAGGAAGGACGTGTGGCCCCTGTCAGGAATATTCGAATTGGTAAACGTCAATTGTTGGTGGCCTCATAACTAGTAATCACTCCAACTTTTAGCCCTCTATCTTGAACTGTCACAGAGATAATGTCAAAAATGTATTTTTATCCCATTTTTTTTCAAACTCATGTATCTTCTAACCAATCCAAACCAGCTAGAGCATTGATACAAAATCACAGCTATGTAAGTTTAGTGGGAGTATACCCTATAATTTTATTAATATTTTATACGTGAGCAATAAAAGAAATAAATGTCAATTTATTTTTTGACAGCTCTTATCAACAAGTTTTTTTGAAAGTACAACTACAAAAAAAAACATATGTATTGCTTCTAGTATTAACTACTAGCATACGCAAAATCAATTAATTCTATTTGGTGGAACATACTCAAAAAAAAATAACGAAGTAGTCAAGTCTTTTGAAAATTCGTTTTAAGATTTTGTTTGTTGCTTAGCAACTAAGGGTGTATTATCTTGAACGTATAGCTGTCATGTATATAATATATGTATGTCATGTATCATGGGAATATGATAAAAATTCAAAAGAAAAGACTCCTTATATTACTTGAATACTTTCGTTATTTTTTTTGTGTATGTTCCACCAAATATAATTAATTGATTTTGCGTATTATGCTAGTAGCTAATACTAGAAGCAATACATATGATTTTTTTTATAGTTGTACTTTCAAAAAAACTTGTTGATAAGAGCTGTCGAAAAAGAAATTGACATTTATTTATTTTATTGCTCACGTATAAAATATTAATAAAATTATAGGGTATACTCCCACTAAAATTACATAGCTGTGATTTTGTATCAATGCTCTAGCTGGTTTGGATTAGAAGATACATGAGTTTGAAAAAAAATGGGATAAAAATACATTTTTGACATTATCTCTGTGACAGTTCAAGATAGAGGGCTAAAAGTTGGAGTGATTACTAGTTATGAGGCCACCAACAATTGACATTTATCAATTCGAATATTCCTGACAGGGGCCACACGTCCTTCCTTAGCCTGCTAAACCATTTTTATTCGAATAATTGATTAGATTAATGTATTCTTGTTTTATATTAGGAAGAATTAAGATTTTTTTTTGTAAGTCTACACCCTTACCTAGGAGGCCCTAGAGTACTGCACTATAAAAACTACCTTGTATTACTGGAACAAGTTTATTTCACACAGCATACTATAGAATGATTGCATTCAAGTGTACATGACAAGACAAATAGCATATTTGTAACGTGCACAAACAAATGAGCGGGTTCCAACATTTAATCGAGAATTAATCGTGAAATATAATCAATTAAAATGACGATTAATTAATCGTTCATCGGACACTCTGTCGATTAATATAATCGCGATTAATTTGTGACGTTTACGAGTTGTTTAATCGCTATTAATGAGGCCCCAAATCAGTTCACATGAAATCCAAAGCTTGCAAAAAAAAAGACTGGGATAGAATGGATAGGAATACAAAAAATCTTACCACCCATGGTGAGTTGACATGGTACAGTATATGGTCAATTCTTCTCCCCTCAGAGCACAGCTTGACTTGCTTCTTATCGGAATAGCTGTTGTTTGCGTTATCACAAGTGCCGGACGCTTTTCTGATGGCAGGGTTGGTGTTCTCACATTCCACGTTATATGGGTCTATGAGTGATGGAATTTCTGTAATTAATCTGAAATAGAAAAATTTAACTACACTAGCTGTTGCCCGCGACTTCGTCCGCGTGGAGTCTTATTTTGAACATTTTACATTTGTATTATTTTCAGATCTAAGCAATGTTGAAACGTGAACATATTTCAATTCATATACAACAAAAAACCGGCCAAGAGCATGTTGGGCCACGCTTAGTGTAGGGTTCCGTAGTTGCCCATCCTTCACAGTAGACGAAAATTACGAGAAAGACTTAGTTAAATTATGAGAAAGATTTCAAGCTCTATAAAAGGGTCGTAAACGCCAATGTAACAGTAATTACTTATTACCTTTTGGAAGTTATCGATTATACGCGCCAGATTGACCGATGTGTTTTAATATACTATGGCACTTAACCAATAGGTATGTGTAACGTTCAAAGTGTAGAGACACCGCGCGGCACTTACGTAAAATTATGAATTTTTGCGATAACTCAAAAACGGCTTGACCGATTTTATTCAATATAGTTTTAATTGAAAGTACTTATAAGGCCTCATTTTCATGAATTTTTCCATATTTTTTTTACCCATGGTTGAAAAGTTATAGGAGGGGGGACACTATTGTTGTTTTTATTTTCGGAGCGAATATTTACAAGACTGCTGACTTTTTCAAAAAATAATGTTGAAAGACCCCTATTATTTTTAAAAGACCTATTCAACGACACCCCCCATACTAGTGTTGGAACGAAAAAAAAAATCACCCCACTTTAAGTGTACCGAGGTACCCGACAAAAAAAATGTTTTAAATTTAATTTACCGTTTTATCGGCGTGATACATGCATATACTCATACCAAATTTCAGCTTTCTAGTACTAATGATCACGGAGCTAAGCCGCGGACGGACAGACGGACATGGCGAAACTATAAGGGTTCCTACTTCCTAGTTTACTACGGCTTACTTACCATCCGCGGCTTAGCTCCGAGCATTTACGTCATTTAAAATGACGTAAGTGTCGTGCGGTGTCCTTATACTTTGAACGTTACACATATTAGTTAAGTGCCATACTGCATTAAAACATTCCGCTCAATCTGGCGCGTATAATTGATAACTTCCAGAAAGTAATTAGTAATTACAGTTACATTGGCGTTTACGACCTTTTTACAGAGCTTGAAATCTTTCTCGTAATTTTAACTTCTATCACAGAATAGATAATAGTACAAGGATGGGCAACTACGGAACCCTACACTGTGCGTGGCCCGACATGCTCTTAGCCAGTTTTTATGATACCTTTTTACGAAGTTTCAAGTTCCTAGCTTAAAATAAAATTTTAACCCCAAGACAAACTTTCATCCTCTTTTTAACCCCCTTAGAAGTTGATTTTTTGTAATAACGTTCAATTAATGTTATTTTCATATCGTATATAGGTATGCCTTTATAAGAATTTTTAATAGATTCAAACTTTCAACTCATTCTTAACCCTTTTATATTATATGCCTAATGTTTGATCTCCATATAAACTTTTAATCCCTTTTTCACAACCTTTGGAGATGAATTTTTAAAAACGCTGCAAACAAGAAAACTAACTATAGTTTTCTTGTTTTTTAATAAAAAAAATCCTTTTTACAAAGTTTCCAATTCTTAGCTTAAAATAAAACTTGTACCCCATACAACCTTGCATGCCCTTTTTAACCCTCTTGTTGAATTTTTCAAAAGCAACCTAGTGTGCTAATTTCAACTCTAGCATTTGTAGTTTCGGCTCTGCGTTGATGAGTCAGTCACTCAGGACACTTGCATTTATATATATAGATTTTACTATATGGCAAATTAACACATAATATATTTGAACAAAACAAAATGTAATAATCAGTCAATCCATATCAGACAAAAGTGACATACCAGAAAAAGGTAGTGTATTACTAAAATTAGCTAATATACAGTAGCGGAAAAAAAACCTATCATATTGGTGTATTTTGTATGAAAGTTGCCCAACTTTTACAATTGCAAACGGTGATATAACAAAGAACTGACCTGAGATTTATTTTTTACCCAATAAAACATCTATTTTTCTTTAAAAAACCGGTCAAGTGCGAGTTGGACTCGCGAACCGAGGGTTCCATACAAACACATTCTAATAAGTGGTTAAGTTAAGTTTGCACCTGGTATGTATAGCGCTCCATACAAATGAGGTGCAAAGTTAACGCAACCAATCCCTTTGTTGTATGGGAGCCCCCCTTAAATATTTATTTTATTTTATTTTTAGTATTTGTTGTTATAGCGGCAATAGAAATACATCATCTGTGAAAATTTCAACTGCCTAGCTATCACCGTTCTTGAGATACAGCCTGGTGACAGACGGACGGACGGACGGACAGCGAAGTCTCAGTAATAGGGTCCCGTTTTAACCCTTTGGGTACGGAACCCTAAAAACATTGTCGACATTCTGCATCTTATTAAAAAAAGTTTTTACACTAATTTGCCGTTTAGTTAATATTTGCAACTACGCTAATAAAATACATATGTTTTTATTCGTTACACACTTATTATACTACAAATTACTTATTATGCTACTGGCAATATTCATTCGGATCTTATCCTTGAATTAAAAGTTAACATATTTCAATATGATGGATTTTTTCTGCTGCTTGTTTGTTTCTTGTAGATAACTAGCAATAACTCTTAATCCACCACTAAGAGCAAATAACCCTAGTGGTGGATAAGAGTTAATTTGGGTTGTCATGCAGATAAGTTGTGATATGTGGAACTGATAGGAATGAATACCTATAAGACAAATCTCCTGGACCCGTGTTCAGGTCTCCTGCCAGGATGCACACATCTGCTGTGGATTTGGTTAGGTTTACAAATTCTGCTGTGGAATGTGCTTGCAGGGCTCTGTGCGCTAAGTAGATATCCTCTTCATGATACTCAGCATGCAACTGTGGAAAACATTTATTATTTTAACTATGACAGAGAAGCATGCAGCTTACTTAATGGGAACCAGCTACCGCTGGCTATTGACCTTCAGGAACATTACAAGCCGTTGCTGCCCCACTGCTGAAGCTGTTATTCGTCTTTCGAAGAACCCAATACTGTAGCCAGCATGTGCGGTAGGAATATCCTCTAGAAGAGCATGTGTGAGGATTTTGCATGGGATACATGTGCTTGTGTTATACAAATATTATTATGCATTCTGATTTAGACAATATGCAAGTTTGCTATATGAAATTAATTTTAAATACTTACATGGGTACAGTATATGTTCACAAGTCGATCTTTCACTTTGAGTCGACACAAACCAACACCCTTGCCTCCAAACCAATCTCCATGGTGGACCTTATGGATGTAGCCGTTCAGTGACCATTGGTGGAAGAACACATCCTGAATCAGCCACTTTGAGAATACACAGAGACCAGACCCCAGAACACCACTGGATAAAAAAAGGATTATAACCAATTAATAAAACATATCCTTTAGGTACTAAAATGCAAGGATATTTTATAATTTATTACAAAATTATCAAAATACATTATAACACTAAGCTTGCGCCATTTATTTGTACTGTACATGGTATAAATAAATATAATTACCTGTAAAAGTAATGTGAGTATGGCAGATTTTGTTTAAGTTTTTCTTTAATAAATAGGTAGTCATCCTCACTCCAAATTTCTTGCAGGCACACCAGTGTGTGCGAACTATCTTGCAGGTAAGTAGAAATTGCTTCTATACGTTGTTTTCGGTTTTTAGACACAATAGGTATCCCCCTATAAAATACAACATACAGCTATAGGTGAATAATCGTTATACAAAAGTCAACCTATTTATAGAAAACCAGCAGACAACTTATAACTTACCAGCAATTAAGCGTAAAAATATTTAAAGTAAATTCCGACATTGTTCGAAGTAGAGTTACTAGAGTAGTTGTAAAAAAGTAGCTTTGTTTGACTTGTCTTGTTTAGAACTAATAATTAGTCATTTTCAAAGTTTCATGATAAAATAGCAAAGTTTTGACTTTTTATCTGCTTTATTCTTCCGAACGATAATAAACTTGAATCTACTCTACGAGCTTTATACACTTTTGGCCTAATTTTTAATTAAAATTTATCTTTCTACTGAAGTTAACCCACAGAGTTGTAAATGAAGTGACATAAAGTAAATTATACATACTGAGATAGAGTCATCAGCTTCCTTTGTGTACTAGCGCCATCTATTAAGCGAGTCTCGAGTTATCTGAATCATGTACATATGTATATATAGCAATCGCTATGCACTGTACTGTAGGTACTTTCAATACATATACGAGGGGCGTCTGAAAAGTTCTAAGCCTAAGGTATTTCGAGGTTATATATGCGTTTATGATACTGGCCACTAGAAAGGCCATTTAAAAACAAATTATTAAAAAATAACATGTCACGTTTTTATTATTCTGTTTCGAGATATTCAACGGAAAAGTACATCATGTGTGAATTACCAACGAATATTACGAAAATTGAGCACCGTGCTGTAATTAAATTCCTTACAAAAAGTGACAAATCACCGCAGTGTATTTTTGAGGAAATGGCTATTATTTACGGTGATTCTGGGCCTTCTTATGCCACAGTCAAAAAGTGGAGTCGCTTATTTAAACTCGGACGGGAATCGATCGAAGACGACCCCCGCTCAGGGCGGCCAATATCGGTAGTGACCGAAGAAAACGTAGCAAAAGTCAAAAAGCTGGTATTAGAAGATAGAAGAATTAAGGTTTGGCAAATAGCTGAGGTCTTAGGTATTAGTAAAGAAAGAGTCGGAGAAATTTTACATGAACATTTGTACATGAGTAAAGTCAGTGCTCGTTGGGTACCGAAAATGCTAACGGCCTTCGATAAAGTACGTCGTGTGGAAACTTCTCGGGCGTTTTTAGAATTGTGCGAAGATGATTTAGATGAAGTTTGTTCCCGAATAGTAACTGTTGATGAAACATGGATCAGACAGTATGATCCGGAGTGTAAGTCTGAGTCGATGCAGTGGATTGAAAAGGGTGAAAGGCCGCCGAAGAAATTTAAAGTGCAAAAGTCGGCCTCTAAGTTAATGGCTACGGTATTTTGGGATTGTGATGGCATTCTTTTAATCGATTATTTAGAAAAAGGCTCTACGATAAACGGAACTTATTATGCAAATCTAATAAGACAGGTGCGACAAGCCATAGTTGAGAAAAGGCGGGGTAAACTAAGGAAAGGCATTTTGTTTTTGCAAGACAACGCACCCGTTCACACCGCTAATGTTGCGAGGCGTGCTCTGAAGGAAGTTGGTTTTGACGAAATTGACCACCCACCCTACAGCCCAGATCTAGCCCCAAGCGATTATTTTCTATTCAATAATTTGAAGAAAGAGTTGAGGGGAAAGCGATTTAGAAGTGACGAAGAGATGAAGGCGGCTGTACAGGAGCATTTTGAAGGGCAAAATGAAGATTATTTTTTTAATGGCCTAAAAGCACTGTATAAAAAATGTAAAAAATGCATTGATTTAGGAGGAGACTATATTGAAAAATAAACACGAGTTCATTCGTGTAAATTGTTTTTTTCTATCTTAGGCTTAGAACTTTTCAGACGCCCCTCGTATGATTCATCTCACACTTAACTTAACATAATAAGTGGGCTTTAAAACTAGTTATGCTTGTAGGAAGGTATAAAAAAGACACATTTATAATTAATTATTTTTATTTCATTAATTTTGGGAATCTAAATTAGAACTAACGCTTACCACAGGTAGACGCACACAACATTTTTTACTGCTACCTTGACTTTAAAACGAGGCAATCGTGATCCATTACACAAAGCCGGGATCGAAATCCTTCCTGGAACTTCTGTCGTCGGAATCCAAGTTAGCGTAAAGGTCAACAACGTAGAGCAGATTCGCTAATATCCGTAAAGCGCAGCCGAAGTATATTTTCTTATACCCGTTTGAATATCCACCAGAAAACAAACTTGTCCATAATCCATATAAAGTAAACTGTCAAACAGCACTACGCTACGCGTTCCTCTACACCGAATTGTATTAACTAAGTAGTCTTTTAGTTTTCTTTCTACTATTGTTTTTTTACATTAAAAAAAATCCGCATTTATCATTTTCCATTTTTTTTGTGGATATTAAATTTTTGTGACAATTATCATATAACTGCTTAAAATATAATAGGTGAAATCTAAAAAATAAATGAGTGGAATGGAACGGGGATCTAATCTTAAGCCGTAATGTTGCCTGTAATGATAAATTAAAATAATGCTTCATAATCTTTCACAATAACTTATAATTATGTTTTTATTATATGTTTATTTATGGATAAAATAATAACATAAAAACAGATTTCATTTTAATAACACTAATTCAAATATTTAATTTAGCTCCATCTATCGAGCGAGTCTCGAGTCTAACCGCACGCAAGTTTTAATGTATGAAATCTGTAAAGTACTGAGTGAAATGCCCCTGTGAAGTGATAAGTGATAATGATAGAATGATAGTGACAGATAAGTGACAGATAGGGGATACAGATAACATAAAGCCGATAGTAGACTGTTATTACGCCCGGCGCCACACTATCATATTCGCCTAACTTTGCGAGTGGACTGCTCATTGCTTCGTTCGAACGAGCCAAGTAAGAAAGCCGCCAAGGGGGCAGTTTGTCCCACTCTGCTGGGGTAACCAAATATTTAGCAATAAAGAGGGACTCATCCTTACTCCATTTTATTACAAGTGTAAAAATGTATATTGGCTGGCACTGTAGCTAGAATTTATTTTATATACCTATGGAAACGCATAAATAATAGTAGATTGTTTGACAAGGGGCTAAAACAAGCCATTATGACACGAGGCCAAATATATCTGAGTGTCATAATGGCTTGTAGCCCCGTGTTACACACTCTGCTTTTCACTTCGACTGAAAAAAAAAAACTTAAAATTTAAAATAATTTATTTTAAGAAAAATTAAAAGTACAATTTGAGTAATTTTTAGGGTTCCGTACCCAAAGGGTAAAAACGGGACCCTATTACTAAGACTTCACTGTCCGTCCGTCCGTCCGTCCGTCTGTCATCAGGCTGTATCTCAAGAACGGTAATAGTTGAAATTTTCACAGATGATGTATTTCAATTGCCGCTAAAACAACAAATACTAAAAATAAAATAAAGTAAATATTTAAGGGGGGCTCCCATACAACAAACGGGATTGGTTACGTCAACTTTGCACCTCATCTGTATGGAGCGCTATACATACCAGGTGCAAACTTAACTTAACCCCTTAAGGATGGAAAGGAAGAAGGAATCCTCGGTGCGCGAGTCCGACTCGCACTTGACCGGTTTTTTATATTTAATGTTACAGCCTTTTTGTTGATTATAAAACGTGCTAAAATAAAATTTAAGTTAATATTCCAGTACATTGTAAATAAAGACTTTTTGGTTTATTTTTTTAATTGGGTCGATCTGATCAGGTTGTAGGTTGGTTTATTTTATTTGTAAATAGTATGTAGCTGGCCAGTAACAAGATTTTTTTTTCAGTGTCATAGAAATTTGTATGGGATTATATGGTTTCCTTTTAAACCCTAGGGGCTAAATGTAATATTTTAGCCCCGCTTTGCGAACTTAAAATGACGTACTTTTTGAGCAGGAGAAGTGAAAAATATAGTGAATGTTAGCTACTATGCCAGTAATAATAATAACATACTTTTGGCTCCTGTTATTTTAACAGAACGCAGCAATCCCGTAATTGTTAATAAGATTTGATAAATGACAAACTTCGTTAAGTCATACTTAAAAACAAAACAAACAAAAAACATATTCTGATGTACGTGGACATGAACACATTTATGAGGATATAAAAAAGGGTGGTTATTTGTAGGGTACCATAAATTAACTAGGGAGGTAAAACTGTAAGTATACCGTTATTTTATAAACTACCTGTATGACTCTGTTTTACCAATGCAAGACTACGCACTACTTTTTTTTACTGTACTAACGGTTACTAAGTATATGGCAAAATAAAAAGCAAAAAAATAACAAAAAAAAAACCGGCCGAGAGCATGTCGGGCCACGCTCAGTGTAGGGTTCCGTACCCATCCTTCACAATAGACGGGCTTGAATCTGCTGTTTAAAGCCCGAGGTTTAAATTACGAGAAAGATTTCAAGCTCTATAAAAAGGTCGTAAACGCCAAAGTAACTAATTACTTATTACCTTCTGGAAGTTATCGATTATACGCACCAGATTGAGCGGAATGCTTTAATGCAGTATGGCACTTAACTAATATGTGTAACGTTCGAAGTATAAGGACACCGCGCGGCACTTACGTCATTTTAAAGAAAACTATGAAATTTTGCGATAACTCAAAAACGGCTTGACCGATTTTGTTCAATATAGTTTTCATTGAAAGTACTTATAAATTTTCATTTTCGTGAATTTTTTCATATTTTTTTGACCCGTGGTTGAAAAGTTAGAGGGGGGACACAATTTTTTTTATTTTCGGAGCGCCTACTTACGAAACTGATGACTTTATAAAAAAAATATGTTTAGGGACCCCTATTATTTTTAAAAGACCTATTCAACGATACCCCACACACCTGTTGAAACAAAAAAAAATTCAACCCCACTTTAGGTGTTCGAGGTACCCGAAAAAAAAAAAATTAGTTTTTATTTTACCGTTTTGTCGGCGTGATACATACACATACTCATACCAAATTTCAGCTTTCTAGTACTAATGATCACGGAGCTAAGCCGCGGACGGACGGACAGACGGACAGACGGACGGACGGACAGACGGACATGGCGAAACTATAAGGGTTCCTAGTTAACTACGGAACCCTAAAAATCGACTTCAAAAAAGTAAAAAGCTAAAAATAACCCATTTAAGTACAGATTACGTTTGAATCACGTTTTGAAACCACTCATTTATTATATTTTTATATTATATAAGTATATTTTTTGTTTTTAGTGATTCATATATAGTAGATTGTACAACAAGTGCATAAAACGCACCATTTTACACGAGACGTTTATCCATCCGAGCGAACTTGCGAGCGAGGATGAATATAAAGTCGAGTGTAAAATGCGTTTTATGGACGAGTTGTACACTCTACTTTTCACTTCGATTGCGAGAAAATTAAACTACGTCATGTAAATATTATACTTAAAAACCAATTTAATTAAAATTTAAAAACATTTAGTTTTTATATCTATGATAAATTATTTTTGTAGTTTAAATATGGTATTGATTTTCTAAAATTGAAATAAATTTAAAAAGTAATACTTAAATGATATTAAATAAAAATTACAAATTTATTTCAAGAAGTTTTATTGTGTACCTACTTTGGTATTTTTGCCTTGGTCTTAGAATACTAACGATACGAAAAAAAATAAAGAGTTTATTCTATAAAGTTTTATGTTGTTCGTGTGGCTGTTGGACCGATCGCCTTGGTCTTCGACGACGATTTTACTTTATGCTCTAGAGCATAAAAAGCGACTTTATGTCGCCTACGCACAGCATAAAGTTGAACTTTTAGAGCATGAGACGTGAAAAAATACTTATGGCGGGGTGATCTGGGAGGTCTTAAAGGCATACATCTCGTTTGAGTTATCTCCTAACTTCGGTGCTACGATTGCTACTACTACTACGATTACTTAGGCGGGTAGCAATGTTCTAGGTGCGCTCGCCCTGCGGGACTTTGGGCTCGCACGCTACGCCGTCTTTGGGACGCTCCGCACCTTTGGTGCTACACGGAGCTCGGCCTGCGGCCTCGTGGGGGGACGTTCGCCCTTGAGCCTGCGGCCCTCGGTCGAACTAAAATACTAAAGTTTGTTGTCCGATATTTTCTGAATTTGACCGATTTTTTTAAATTAGATTTCAGATTCCGACTCCAAAAACCGCCTGATACCGAATTTCAGCCCCCTCGGACCAATTTGAAATTTTCTCCATACAAATCTTGATTTTCCGATATTTTACGAATTTGACCGAATATTCGGACACCAATTTCAGATTCATATTTGTGAGCCCCAAATGCTCCCCGATACCGAGTTTCAGCCCCCTAGCACCAACTTGAAATTTAGAAAAAAAAGTCGCCGGTTGATTTTTTTTTTCACGACTGTACTCGGGTGGAGGCCCTATGACATTTGGTCGATAACCTCCCACCTGAGCCAACCGTTTACGAGATACGGGCCTCTTAAAAAAATCCCCATACTTTTTTTTATGCTAGAAATAAAATATTTTTGGAATCAGGGGGTCGAAACCATAAACATACCAAATTTGAGCTCGCTACGACCATTTTGAAATTTGACGCCTATTAACCACCCTTAGATAGCGAAGGATTATCGTAGTATATTAAAAATGACATTACTGCAACAGTGCAATGCTCAGATTGTTTTTAGTACGAATAATATTTCTCGAAGTAAAACAGATCGGAATTATCCGGTAATTTTGTAAATTCATTGTCACTCTATTACTGCTTTCATATTAATATATATAATACCATATACCTGAAAAAATATACTACAGCCACCAAAAGATTTCCTTTTGCAACCTTTAATTATAGCACGAAATATCACAAAAAAACTACAGGATATTTCCATAAAACCGCGGTGAACAGCTTTAAACGCCCGAATATCAACCCTACTGTTGTTATTTAATTTTAGGATTTGAATAATATTTCTAAAATGGACTACAGAGTCTACAGACGTTATCGAAGTAATAGCGTTTAAGTATTTTATTTTAGTGTGTTGGCTCGTGACACCTGTGCAATTGATTGCAATAGTGCAATGCTCAGATTGTTTTTAGTACGAATAATATTTCTCGAAGTAAAACAGATCGGAATTATCCGGTAATTTTGTAAATTCATTGTCACTCTATTACTGCTTTCATATTAATATATATAATACCATATATTACCTGAAAAAATATACCACAGCCACCAAAAGATTTCCTTTTGCAACCTTTAATTCCAGTTACCATGATGCAATTATAAGTATGTAATTTTTTAAATAATCAGAACAGATACCACTAAGCACTGTCAAAAATGCTGACAGTTTTCATATATATTAATAAGGATTTAAATATTTTATTCTGGCATGGCACTAACATAAAATTATTTTATTTATATACTATCGGATTGTATAGCGTTCATAAAATTTTTCGTTAGTTTCTTAGTTGACGCGTAATAACGTTTAGCGAATAAAATATGTAATTATTTGAAGTGAATAGTGTTAATTTAAAGAAATATGTAAACTACTAATAACTACCATTTTATTTCAAAACTACTAATCATTCCTATTTTTTGTGACTGGCAATATTAGAAAGGGACACACAACCTATGTGCGAGCTGTCTCTGTCTGATCGTGACCCCTTCACCGGTATTATTATAAATTTTATGCGTTTACATTAAGATTTAATTTTGTGTGCACACTTATTCTGAGTTCGCACTCCTGTTGTCTTAATATAAGCTCCTTGATTGTAGGTTAGCGTATTCAATAGCGCCTCTGACTAGGGATCATGGACCTAGTAAATACTATAGTATACCTGGACTGCTCATTGCTTCGTTCGAACGAGCCAAGTAAGAAAGCCGCCAAGGGGGGCAGTTTGTCCCACTCTGCTGGGGTAACCAAATATTTAGCAATAAAGAGGGACTCATCCTTACTCCATTTTATTACAAGTTTGGCTCGGTTTGTAGACACCTGCCTACTGAGCCGGCGGTCCCGGGTTCGACTCCCGGCCGGGGCAAATATTTGTATGATGAACTCGAATATTTGTGCTTGGGTGATGGTTGTTCTATGTATTTAAGTATATATTTATCTATATAAGTACGTATATCGTCGTCTAGTATAACACAAGCCTTCTTGAGCTTAATTTGGGACTAGATTGATTTGTGTGAGGTTGTCCGATATTTATAAAAAAAAAAAATGAAAAAAATTAAAGTCTAAAAATGTATATTGGCTGGCACTGTAGCTAGAATTTATTTTATATATACCTATGGAAACTCATAAATAAATATAGTGAATGTTAGCTACTATGCCAGCAATAACACACTTTTGGCTCCTGTTATTTTAACAGAACGCAGCAATCCCGTAACTGTTAATTTGATTTGATAAATGACAAACTTCGTTAAGTCATACTTAAAAACAAAACAAACAAAAAACGTGGACATGAACTCATTTATGAGGATATAAAAAAGTGGTTATTTGTAGGGTACCATAAATTAATTAGGGAGGTAAAACTGTAAGTATACCGTTATTTTATGAACTTCCTGTATAACTCTGTTTTACCAATGCAAGACTACGCAATACTTTTTATTACTGTACTAACGGTTACTAAGTATTATGGCGAAATAAAAAGCAAAAAAAAAACCGACTTCAAAAAAAACTAAAAAGCTAAAAATAACCCATTTAAGTACAGATTACGTTTGAATCACGTTTTGAAGACGATGCCAAACTACTCATTTATTATATTTTTATATTATATAAGTATATTTTTTGTTTTTAGTGATTCATATAAAATACTTATGGCGGGGTGATCTGGGAGGTCTTAAAGGCATACATCTCGTTTGAGTTATCTCCTCACTTCGGTTCTACGATTGCTACTAATAGTAGTAGTCTACTACTACGATTACTTAGGCGGGTAGCAATGTTCTAGGTGGGCTCGCCCTGCGGGCCCTTGGGCTCGCGCGCTACGCCGTCTCTGGGACGCTCCGCACCTTTGGTGCTACACGGAGCTCGGCCTGCGGCCTCGTGGGGGGACGTTCGCCCTTAAGCCTGCGGCCCTCGGTCGAACTAAAATATTAAAGTTTGTTGTCCGATATTTTCTGAATTTGACCGAATTTTTTAAACTCGATTTCAGATTCCGACTCGGGGCCCCAAAAACTGCCTGATACCGAATTTCAGCCCCCTCGGACCAATATGAAATTTTCTCCATACAAATCTTGTTTTTCCGATATTTTCCGAATTTGACCGAATTTTCGGACACCGATTCCAGATTCATATTTGTGAGCCCTAAATGCCCCCCGATATCGAGTTTCAGCCCCCTAGCACCAACTTGAAATTTAGAAAAAAAAGTCGCCATTTTGATTTTTTTTTTTCACGACTGTACTCGGGTGGAGGCCCCCTATGACATTTGGTCGAGCACCTCCCACCTGAGCAAACCGTTTACGAGATACGGGCATCTTAAAAAAAATCCCATACATTTTTTTTTATGATAGAAAAAAAAAACTTTTTTGGAATCAGTGGGCCCAAAGCCCCCTACATACCAAATTTCAGCTCGCTACGACCATTTTGAAATTTCGACGCCTATTAAACACCCTTAGATAGCGAAGGATTATCGTAGTATAGTTAAAACGACATTACTGCAATAGTGCAATGCTCAGATTGTTTTTAGTACGAATAATATTTTCGAAGTAAAATATAGATCGGAATTATCCGGTAATTTTGTAAATTCATTGTCACTCTTTTAGTACTTTATCAAAGTTTGACATGCTTTCATATTAATATATGATACCATATATTACCTGAAAAAATATACTATAGCCACCAAAAGATTTCCTTTTGCAACCTTTAATTCCAGTTACCATGATGCAATTATAAGTATGTAATTTTTTAAATAATCAGAAAAGATACCATTAAGCACTGTCAAAAATGCTGACAGTTTTCAATTATATTAATAAGATTTCAAATTTAAAGGTTTTATCCTGCCCTAACATAAAATTATTTTTATATACTAACGGATTGTATAACTTTCATAATTTTTTCCGTTAGTTTCTTTGGTGACGCGTAAGAAAGTTTAGCGAATAAAATATTTAATTATTTGAAGTGAATAGTGTTAATTTAAAGAAAAGTATAAACTACTAATAACTACCATTTTATTTGAAAACTACTAATTATTACTATTTTTTGTGACTGGCAATATTAGAAAGGGACACACTACCCATCTGCGAGCTGTCTCTGTCTTCCCGTGACCCCTTCACCCGTAAAATATACTTTATGTATCTATACTAAGATTTAATTTTGTGAACACTTATTCTGAGTTCGCACTCCTGTTGTCTTAAATATAAGCTCCTTGCTAGGGATTGCGGTTAGCAGGGGTGTGCCAACTGCCGAAGCTAATCTAACATTGATATTTGGAACCATTCTCAAAATCCGCACTAGATGGCAGTTGCTTCATTGCAGATAATTGTATAATGTAAACTTATCATGTATACCTCCTATGTATAGGGCACATTGCTGCAGTTAGTAATTTTTCCTTCAAAGATTGCACACCCGACCAATATGTACAGACATTCATCTCAAAAAAGTTACATCTGCAAATCTGACTGCACTGGAAACATTTTTTTTTTCTCAATATCACCTCCAGTACTTTGAAAAATAATGAATAAATAAATATTAACCTATTGACCGCCAAGCGGTCTAGCAATTTACCGTGCCACTGACGCCAGAGTAAAAAAAATAGATGTGCCCCAAAATCAACAGGGATTGAAAAATACTTGTAGCGGTTAGAATTACAAAGTTTTTGATCATTGAAATTTGGACGGCTGTGGCCGACGTGGCGTCAGGGGCACGATTTTTTGTTGACGGCCACAGCCGACTGTGGCGCTCAAAAGGTTAAGGGCAATCTTACACAAATCGACCTAGTCCCAAACTAAGCAAAGCTTGTACTATGGGTACTAGACAACGAGATACCTACGTAATATATAGATATATATATTATATACATATATACAGGTAACATCCATGACCCAGGAACAAATATTATTGTGTTCCTGTGACCCTTCAGTAATTTACTTAGCGTGAGAGACGACGCCTTTGGGAAATTCATGGGATCTGTTGGCATAGGCATATCATTTACCTTACTTGAGTAGGTAGTCTCAACACATTGGGATGCATAGATTAAAAAAAGTAACTTTTTGAGAAATATAATTAAATTCAAACAACATCAATACATTCTAATTGGAATTCGTTCTTGATTCCAGCAAGCTTGAGGGCCACAGACTCTCTCATTTTGCCCACATCCTTCCTCTCTTTGCGTCCAGTCAATTTTGTTTTTGGAGGCTTCATTTCAACTTTAGGTTGACTGTGAAGCTTCAAATGCAATATCAACTTAGCCTGAAATAGAAAAGTTTCGTTAAGTTTAGGTTTAGTTAGGGTTTAGTATAATAGTTTAAAGCCTGACCAGAAATATATGAGGATGCGCCATATTGCGGAATTTCACTGGAACTAATTTCTTACACTGGCAATGATTATATTATGAATTTATGATGGTTTAATGACAATGTCATTTGTTCTTGTCTTTAAAAGACGCATATTTAAAAATATCGATAGAAAATGCCGAAAACCATTTAGAATCGTGACCGTAATATTATAAATAACATCAGACCGTAGTTATGCAGAAAGCGACCAGCGTAGAATTTTTGACAAAGTGACTTAAGTCTTAATTATGGAATGAGTTTGGTCGCTTTATGCATTATGAAAAAATATCTAGTTGCTTTCTGCATAACTACGGTCAATTGTACAGGTGTTAACTACACGAAAAACAGTCAGGAATAGAGTGCATTCCATTAAATGACATTACAAGGTTAACATAGTGGAACTGACAGGTATTCAAACTAATGTCATTATAGTGCGTTGCGATTGGTTGCAAAATTATTGCCATATAATCTTATAAATAGCACCCTCTTGACAATCCTCATATATTTCTGGTCAGGCTATAGTTAAATATGCTACCTATATAAAATATTTTTATTGAATTTAGAATCTTATTCTATAAAAAATAATATTACTACCTTGGTGCTTAATTGAGCTTCGCATATAGTACATTCATATTTAATCTGTTCATGTTTAGTTAAAATATGCTGTTTTAAGTTGCTATTCCGCGAATAAACTCTGAAATATAAAAATACAATTGTAGTAACACTAAAACTCTGTAACAAACATGGCAGTGTTTAGTAAAAGAAGTTCTTTTATTCTGCCGTCATAACGAAAAAGAGCACATCTAACATTTTTTGTGAAAATTTAAAATATATATTGACAGATGCTCTTTCCGAATATGTATCTAACTCAATTTCACAAAAAATTTATTATATTGTCAACTTTTGACATAATTTCAAGGGGTTATACCTGATAAGTTGAAGAAATTGGAACTTTGAAATAAGAACTCTATGCTCACTACATACAGTTCCTATTTCAGACACATTTTTCGACTTATGGGGTTTGTCCGAAACCCTAGAATTGCACAAGATTAATTTAATATAAAAATATCTTAGAATGACTCGAATAAATGGGTCAATCAACTTTTTTCTGTTGCTTGTTGCCATGGTGATGTCCTCTGGGTTACTTTTTAAAACTACGATTTTCGGCGACAATATTCTACAAAAATGTTGTAATTGCAGCAGTTACAAGCCCATTCTTATTTAGAATATGTCTTGAAAATGCCAATATCATAAATAAGCAACACATTTCTAAGAAGTTTAATCACCATTGTCTCCTGGTCCTGAGAGACGGGACAGACTAACAACACGAAAAAGTTGATCCACCCAAATAACAGTAATTTACCTGTCACAATTTTCATATGGACAAGGAAAAGTTCTTGTATCTACTTTGAAATGTGTTCTGACATGCCGTACCATATGACTGCGCTGTTTGAAATGTCTGTCACATTCATTGCAAATAAATTCTGAAAATAATAAAGAGTCACTTGCTTTAACCTTTTCAAGTGCATAAATTTCACTTTAATTAATCTAAGGTGACCTAGGGCTACTCCATGTAAAAATCTCCATTTAGGCTTCTGTTGTAATATGGTGCATATACATAATTTTCATAATATGAAAAAAAAAATTATTGATTTTTCAAAATTTCTTCTAGTTCTGAGGTATGTTTCCATCAAATTTCAAGAAAACCTATTGAAGGTGACTGATTAGAAATTATATACAAACCATATACGAGTAGGTTTGTTAGAGGCTGATATTTGTTAAATTTAACATAAACTGATATTACCTTTAGCCGTATGTTCAGACTTCATGTGCTTTTGATATTTGGACCACTGATCAAAGTTGCTCAGGCATTCCAGGCAACTGTATGTCTTGTGTGTCCGAGCATGTTTCTTCTTTTCGCTAAGACTCACAAATTCCTTAAGACAAATTTCACAGCTGTAAAATGATAAACACAAATGTTTGGTCTGCCTAGAAGTACTTTGGCAATTCTTATGTAGACATTATAACTAGAATGACTTTTCAGAAAAAGTAAAAAACGTAAATAAATATTTTCATCAAAGAATAATTTTTTCATTGTTTACCCCGCATACAGTCCGCTTAAGTATGTTCCATTGCAGCCACTTGTGCCTTAAGGTGCAGAAACTATAGTAGGAACAGATTTGTTTATAATTTACTATTTCAAAATATCAAATGTATAAATGAATTATAAAAATACCTGAATGACTTAATGCCAGTGTGCTGGTGCATATGAGCTGTTAACTGATGCTTCTTCCAAAAATGCAACCTGCAGATATTGCATGAAAAGGGTATTTTCACTTTATGAAGAAGGTTTATATGTCTCTTCAAGTTTTGTCTGTTTGCATACCTCTTTAAGCATGTAGGACAACTACAAGAATACATAAATAACATTATTAACATGTGGATGGACACTGCCTTCTATTACCTGTGGCAAAGCTTTTACTGTTAACTTACTAATCATAATTTGCATAAAGTAAGCTGGATTCTTTGTTAATCAAATAAGCAAACTTTTATTTATTTTAAATTAATATGAACAAAAATAAAATAAGTACATATGAACAAAGTACCTGTATAACATATCACTTTCAACATCTTTATGCGCGCTATTAATGTGTCTATCTAGATGACTTTTATTTGTATAAGCTTTGTTGCAATTACTTTCAGGACATGGGAAACCTTTCTAGAAGAAAATGTTGAAAAGGTTAATACTTAAATAATAATTTGTAGCGCTTTTAAGCGTAGTAAACTCTTAAATACCTACAATGTTATTATGAACTAGTAAATGTTGCGCTAATCTGTATGGCCTATTAAATACGGAATTGCAACCCTCGTAAGTGCAGCGGTGCAAACTTGTCTCCTTGTTCTCCATATTTCTGTTTCCTATAGTGAATTATCGTTTCTATTAAATCTTGGTTACTATTCACTTTGTTGACCAGGGTTAAGTGTCATCGTAATTAAAACAATATAGTTATACGAATCAAAATATCCTAATGTTTTCATAAAAAAGCATTTTCAATCTTCGTACATAACCTCACATTTTGTTGTTACTTGTTTTTTTTTTTATTTATTACATGACCATGCGTCACTTGTGTCAAAAATTTAGTGCTGCCAACTTGGGGATTCACTTAGTGCTAAAATACAAAGCCTGCAGTTGTAAATAGAAGTATAGAGAGTTGTTTCTTTCTACTTCAGTTGTAACTTAATTCAGCTTGTCCTGTTTGTGTTCAATTTAACATTGAATAGGTGCCATATACAAAGATTTTTTATGTATATGATCTTGATGCATAAAAGTTTTTAGATGCCGAATTATACTATAATAAGCTAATTTTACTATTCAATTATATATGGCAGCATTGAGAAGCATTAAGTGTGTTTAAGTTATTTTTAAAAACGCTTTGTTTAGGTGGTGATTTTGAAAACGTAGCCGTAATGTTGGCTAAATGCAATTAATTCTCTATTTGTTGCGACTTCCTTCTTTGTCTGTGGTAAAATTGACATGACATGATAAATAATGACGTGATTCGAGTGAGATTTACAGGCTCTCACATTTTACTTGCTCTAAATTTTTGTTGTGATTACTTGGCTCTAATACTATAGTTTTTGATTAAGTTAATGCTGGCTACTTAACAAGATCCACGCCAGTGGGTGAACAACTTTCACGATCGGAAAATCAGCTGACGAACGTAAACAAAGGGCATGTTAATATTCTGTGAACTGGGGAAATATTTACAAAATACCTTGTGATTCGCGCAGCAACCATGGATATTGATGGTTCATCAATGACAAATCCCCAAAATATTGGGGAAATAGATCAAAATTTACTTTTACAGTTTAGCTGTATGAACACTACTGACCGGGAAGAACTTATAGGTCAAATGCAAAGACTTTTAGGACCCAGTTTGACTCACAATACAGCCAGTTTTTTTCTGGATATGAGTAATTGGTAAATATTTTATTTTTATTTTAACGATACTTGTACTATATTTTTAGCTATTTTAACAGAGGCAGTTTCTTTTTATGGTAATAATAATTGCTAGAATATGTAAATGTCTTTGTTTGGTGTTATACATACAATGATTAATTTAATGTTCCAGGAATTTGCAGACTGCAATATGTTGTTATTTAGATTATACCTTACCACAAAAACTTCCATCAATGTCATTGAAGGCCGCTCAAAGTCAGGAAACGGCGGTTGGTCCTGGAGCTTGGTAAGAACTTGTGTAGGGAATTAGTCTACTCAATAATCGATCTTGACGACGCGGCTGGCGCAGTGGTTAAGCAACTGCCTGCTGAACCGACAGTCCTGGGTTCGAATCCTGGCAAGGGCAAATATTTGTGATGAACTTGAATATTTGTGCCTGGGTCATGGATGTTATTTGTATTTAAGTATGTATTTATCTATATTAGTATGTTTATCATCGTCTACTATTTAGTTGGTTTGTGTCATGGACACTAGACATCGATAAAAGAGCTTAATATTTTCTTCGGTTTCCGCGACTGTCACACATTTAAATAAAACAATTTAAATGGATTATATCGCGTATATTAATTATTTGAGCCTCCCTGACGTTTCAGTACCTTTACAGATACCGTTGTCAAAGGTTGACTGTGAAAAACACAATTTTTCTCTGTCAAAGTTACATTTGTGCAAACTACCCATTTTGTAAATATTAATTTAAAATAAAGGTGTTCATACATGCCAGATGGGCCTAATGTGTAAAGACAGTTACACATGTGCCAGAAGGGCATGTATTATTTATTTAAAATATCTACCAGCGGTTCACTAAAGGCTTACTGAGGAGAAAGAACCGCCAAAGAAAACTCCCAGATTGCCTTATTTATTACTATAATGACATGCCGATGTCAAGCACCGTCGTTGCAACAGGTCTGCAGTCTGCGAGCATGTCATGGACAAACCAAACCATTCAATTAAGTTTGATAACACTTCAATCCTTGCCAGAGAGAAACGATATTTTCCCAGAATGTTGCGCGA
Organism: Apotomis capreana; assembly: GCA_947623375.1. Lineage (NCBI taxonomy): Eukaryota > Metazoa > Arthropoda > Insecta > Lepidoptera > Tortricidae > Apotomis > Apotomis capreana. The sequence continues at coordinate 9,069,243 of OX392503.1, read as the reverse complement.
GGCTATTGAAATTAAAAAATATCCCAATTTCAATAGAGAAGATGGTTTGTCATTACCACCGGCTTGGGATCCTGTTGTACATCTTATCAAGGATCAAGCAAGACACAAGACTGGAAACCTTGGGCCTCAAACGGTGTAAAACAAATTAGTGTTAAAAGTAGTATATGTAGAGTTTTTGTTTAAAAGTATTTTATAGTAATAAATAAGGCAATCTGGGAGTTTTCTTTGGCGGTTCTTTCTCCTCAGTAAGCCTTTAGTGAACCGCTGGTAGATATTTTAAATAAATAATGAATGCCCTTCTGGCACATGTGTAACTGTCTTTACACATTAGGCCCATCTGGCATGTATGAACACCTTTATTTTAAATTAATATTTACAAAATGGGTAGTTTGCACAAATGTAACTTTGACAGAGAAAAATTGTGTTTTTCTCAGTCAACCTTTGACAACGGTATCTGTAAAGGTACTGAAACGTCAGGGAGGCTCAAATAATTAATATACGCGATATAATCCGTTTAAATTGTTTTATTTAAATGATAAAAGAGCTTACTGTGGGACTAGATTGATTTGTGTGAGGTTGTCTGATATTTATTCATCTAAATAGCTCAAATTAATGTATTTCTAATTTATGTGTGACAACAAATTTGTAACATCTCTTAATGCCAAAACGCTGTTAGACATCTATAATTATAGAATGCTCAAGGCTAATGTTATAATTAAACTATTAAAAATCTAAATTCAAAGAAATATCAGCATCAAATATAATCTCACACATTCTATTTATCTTCTACCTATCATTATCCAGGCTCTTGCCAGGGTCTGCTATCATACTAGTTTTCCTCCACTTTGCATGATCCTGGGCATACTCTTTTGTTAGCCTGTTTTCACAAATATTGGCCTTCACGACCTCCTGCCATTGCTTTGTTGGTCTGCCACATTCTATTATCATCATTTGAGAGATTTAATCTAGTCATAATCTCTAATCCTGTACCTACTAAGGTCATTTATTTGATGGATACTTGGCATTATCATACTGATATCAGTTTATTGACTTATAATTTGGTTATGGGGTCAGAAGAACTAGCATGATAGCAACAAAAAGCAATCTACTTTCACTATCACGGCACTAGTGCTGCAATCTATATGTTGTAATTACATGTAAGAGTAAGATAGAGTTGCACTTACTTAAACAAAGTCATTGTTTAACTGAGTATATGACTAATGCTGTATTGTCACCGTTATGTATTGCTTTCTCTTGTTTCAGTTTTGAACAAAATTGGAGTATTGCCAATACAGGGGCAGACGGTTGGCCAGGCAGTTGTAGACTGATACAGGCGGGAGGGGAGCCCCTCGGTGCTGCACCTGTCTATGTACCCCCATTACCTCCGGGGCATTCTACCACTGTTATGTTAAAACTAGTAGCACCTAGCAAACCTGGTACACATAGGGGATATTTCCACTTAGTGACTGAGAAAGGAGACCAAATAGGAGGTAGGTTGAAATAATAGTCAAAAAGCTAAATTGAACAGAGCATGGCTGTCATTAAATGGCGTAATAAGATTAATTTTATAATTGCTCATGATTCTTGCGAAGCAAAGAACCATTACTTGAATTGTTTTTTCTATAGACTATCTTAGGGCTGCCATCTCTAAACTCGCCAAACCCAAAGACTTAAAAAAACCTGGACATTAGGCATAAATCGCATTTTTCCCCGGATGCGTCTGAAAATAATATAATTAAAAAAACAATTGCTTTTCTTTTCATTCACATAAAAAGTGTCAGGGTTATCCCCGGACTCTTTTTGAAAAATACTTGTAGCAGTTTGAATGAAAGTTTTTTATCATTGAAATTTGGATGGCTGTTGCCGACGTTAGTGGCAGTGGAGAAATTTCCATCGCCATAACAGTCTTTGGCGTCAAAAAGTCCAAGATGCGCTCTGATTGATATTTGAGTCATATACTCTTCAATATAAAGAAAACTGTGAATGTGCCTAATATATATACAATTTCCTCTAAGTTACAGTAATTATATAAGTTTATCCTAGTAGGTATGTAAAAACCAAACAAGTTTTTGTTTTTTACCATAGGGAAAGAGTGATTCAATACAGGATAATTATACATTATAAATAATTCGTTGATCATGTGTTTTTAAGATACTTTGTGGGTGGAAATCACAGTGGAATCCGAGATGACTATGGCCTTAGTGGAACAGCTGGCTGCTTTACCCGTCCCAAGTAGTAGACCAGATGATACCGCATCGTCTAATGTAGCCCAGGTAAATTATTATAATTAGTAAGTATTATATATTATGCAGTAGCGGAAATGAAGTTGCTTTGAATTTTAGGTTACTTTATAGTACTGGACTGTTAATGTTTAGAATCAATCATATAATGGTGCTAGTTCACCAAGTCCTAATGAAATGGAAATCCTGGCGCAGGTAGTACAAGAGCATTCACATATTTTCTGCAACAACTTATTTTGCATTGGGTGTTCACTGGTACATTACATTTTATTTTTAAGTTTACAGAATTGATTGTCAATTTTTAACTACATTTATTTATTTTTACAGATGTCGCAGGACGACCAGATGTGTTGATGAAAATGGATGCAGTGTCACAAAGTTTATTGATTTAATAATTTTACTTTACATCACAACTTTGGTTATAATTTTTATCACTCAATATTATTATAATATTATACTTCCTTTATTTAACTGAAGTTTTTAATTATAAATCATAACTGCATTTTGTAGATTGTAAAGATTAAGTTATTTTTTTAATTTAATACTGAATTTTTGAATCGGATAAAATGTACAAATTGGTTGCTTAGGGAATAGGTATAAGTACATCAGTACATGGTACAGTCAGTTGCAAAAAGTAACCCTTGCCATACACGGTTGTATGAGGTATAGAATACCTTTCCTTGGCCGACTGTACATGTCTCCAATTGTTGAATAGCTGTAAGACACAATTTATGAATTTGTTAGATAATAATGAAAGTTTTACAAACCATTGTAATGAAAGGTGTTTATTAGCATCATTTATTTCTTATTTTATAAAATTGCATTGCCATTTAGTAAACTAAAATTGGGGTTTCATTTGTAATCGTATAAAGTGTAGAGTACAATTTGGAAACAATAAAAGGTTAAAAAATACTTTTTGATCAGTTTCATATCATCTAGACTATTCAATACCACAATAATACCCATGATAATAATTTTAGGAACCTAATAAGTACAATAAGGCCCTTTTTCAAAAGACAGTCTTTATACTGCCATCTGCATATCAATCTTAGGATGAGGATTGTAACCTTTGATTATAAAATCCTCAAATTTAAAGTCATTGATGGACTCTACTTTGCGAGCAAACTCCAATGTTGGGAATGGCTTGGGATGCCTTTCCAGCTGTATTTTGAGAGGCTCAATGTGATTGAGGTAAACATGAGTGTCACCAGTTGTGTGCACGAATTCTCCAGCCTGGAATTGAAACAATATTAAACTTTCTCTACTGCAGTTAGGATGACATACAGACAACAGTGGTAATTTCACTGAAGTAATTAGAGTTTAATGAAATAGTTCTTCCTTTTTAGTTCGACGATAATTCAAGTATTGTAACAAGTATCAGTATCTACTTATATTATCTTTAAAACCTCATGGTGGAAGTCTGTAAAACTTGTTCTAGAGATAACTTTAATTAATTTACAACTTTTTTAAGCTCAATTTCATTTACTTAAAAGATCTTACCTCAAGGCCTGTAATATGTGCAATCATATGGGTCAAAAAGGCATAGCTGGCAATGTTGAAAGGCACTCCTAGACCCATGTCAGCACTTCTTTGGTATAAAAGGCAAGATAACTTGCCACTTGCGACATGGAACTGTGCCAAGCAGTGGCAGGGAGGCAGGGCCATTTTACCAAGGTCAGAGGGATTCCAGGCACACATCAGCATTCTTCTGTCTGCAGGATTTTTTCTGAATAAAGTAAATTTTTTTGTAAAAGATGTGAAAATAGCATGAGAAACTGCACACTGATGGTCAGACATGCCATGCATTTCCTATTCTTCACCCTTTGATTGCCAAAGGCCCAAAGGCAGAACGCATTGTCATTTGCCACAATTTTGATTATTGCACAACATGTAGGGCATACACATTGGCGTAACTAAGATTATTTTTCAGACGGGGCCTGGGGGGGGGGCCTGGCCATGGCTTTTGAGATGAAGCCATAAATTTCTATGGGTAACCCAAAATCCTGGAGTGGGCACTAGACCATACTGGGGTGGGCACAGCCCACCCGGCCACCCCCTATATACGCCAATGGGCATACATTTTCTTGTACATGCTGGGTACTCAAAAGGTTGCGCAGCAATGGTGAGCGGTATGTGTGTCTTGCTCACATGTATGGTCACCACTCTCAGATCTCATGCTCAACCGCTCACCACCGAAGTCGTGGCATGTCTGTTAAGGCTAGCCAGCTGGATAGCTGGGACATTTGGCCTTCATGGGCAGAGCCTATGTTGAACACTGGGATGTTCATTGGCAAGCTTTATAGAAAAACTTTACAACAGACAAGTATATGAAAAAAAACATACTTAATGGTATCAATAATATTTTGTAGCTGATCAATTCCTTGTCCAGTGTAGTCTGTTTTAGCATCTACATATTGAGCTCCACTGTGCCTCCATTGAAAACCATACACAGGACCCAGGTCTCCTGCAAAAAAAATACTTATATATAGAATGAGGAACCCCAATAAAACAACATAATAAGATTCAAGAGACGAATATAACTCGATACATTACCTTCTTCTCTGTCTGTAAATCCTAAATTATCTAGAAAAGCCCTGGAGCCATTGGCATCCCAAATGTGGACCCCTTTTGAGGCTAAGACCCTGGCATCAGTTGAACCGGAGATCATCCATAGTAATTCTTCCAGAACACCTCTTGTGAAGACCCGCTTCGTAGTAAGAAGTGGTAATGTGTTATTTTTTAGTGAATATCTTTGCATTGCCCCAAAAATTGATAAAGTGCCAACTCCTGTTCTGTCGACTCTTTTGTCACCTGAAACGTTAATTTGCAAATCATATTGTATTTGCAATGTCACATTTGATTCCTTGGGATATTTCTAAATAAGCAAATCATCTTACCTGTGTCTATTATTTGCTTAACAAGCTTAAGATATTGATACTCATCGTGGTGCTCTGTAAAGCCGTTATTTGCCATAATACAATTAACTTAAAACAAGAAACGAATTAGGTGTGTTTTCTAAATACTTTGGTGAGGTGACCGTAGTTTAAAGAAGTACAGAAATTAATAATTAGCAAGTAAAGTAACAATGGATTAGTTAAAGCTGAACTTGACTTAAAAAATGCAACATAATCAACATATGTCATATGTTCGCGCCAAAATATCGCGTGACATTGATAGAATAATGTTTTTTGGCAATGACCGCGGCTTGGATACAAGTATTTTTGCCATGTTTGCATTTTTGTTTTTATTTATTATCCTCACTTTCGTTTATGATTTTTTTATTGTTAATAATGTTGATACTATTTTTGAAATCTTACGAATTAGATTTTACTGTTTTCTATAAAAAAAAGTTTTTTAACTTTCTCTATGGGAGTTTATTTCAAATGACTTTGCCGCTATGGTAACGGATTATTATTGGAAATAATATTGTAAATAAATATAAATCTTATATCAGAATATAAAATGAATGTGCTAGTGTTACTAATTAGCTGAGTTTATTGCATTTGAGGTTTAATAAACAATAAAGGTAAGGTGGTTCAAAAAGTTTGGTACTTATCAAAATGGTGCGTGTAGTTCATACCATTGGTATTTACTTTTTAATATTCCTGCGCCTTGTTTATCAGGTTAATGGAGTAGTCCTCAGTCTATAGCCTACTCAAGATGCCTGGCCACGAAGCGCCTTGCGTGGAGCTCGGCAGCGCGCCCCAGACCCCAAGTATAGGGCCTTCGCCATCGCCATCAGAAATATCTAGCACTAGTACACCCGAGCCGCACAATATAAGACCGACACCTTTGTTTAGGTAAAATCTGTGTACTTAATTATTGCCTTATGAATGTGTTTGGCCAAAGACCCCTATATGCTTGGAGGCATCGGGGCATTGCTCCACCTAGCACTTCTGTAACTACGTCACTGCTGCTGCTCACCTTAATCACAAAACGGCTTAAATCCAATTTAATTTATACAATTAAGTATGTCGTAAATAACGTACTATCTGAACCCGTCTGCTATATTAATTAGTAACAGTACAGTAACATATTTTACCTTTTTTTAAATGCTTAAACCGTTTTTGGTTCGGTTACATCAGGGCACTAGCCTTACCACCACCCGAGCCCGTCCAGCCACCGGGGCAGGAGGAATTAGAACGCCGCCTGCCTGGATACAGGCGCATTGTGATACCTCGAGACTTGACGCTGATAGAGCTATTGGTGAGAGAAAATTACCGTACTTAACCCTCTTTCTCGCAACGTTAAGTATACTCAACGCCCAAAACAAAAAAATCCTGCCAAGTTGTTTTCGATTATATTCACAACTTATAGTTATGTAATATTTCCTTATTTCCAAACGAATCTTTACCGACTATGTTTATTGCCCGGACGCACATATTTTGTCAATTCGCGGCGAAATGGTGCCGAAAGAACTTATGACTGTGGGAAGTAAGGTAAATAATAATTCATTATAAATATTTATCTTCATAATATCAAAGACTATATACCCCCTAGACCGATATTCTTCATACTACGCACCGTACTCCGTTTGTTACTATCGTTCTACATCGCTAGATGCCGCTAAGGGTATCAATTCATTCAAAAGTCGACATTTTTCAATCTCTACTGTACGGTACGCGCAAGCGTGAAGTAACACAGTCGTCAAGCGTTCAACGACATTCCAACTTCCAAGTGACAGTAAAAAGTGAATAGATGACGTTAGGTGCGATGTTTGTTTACTACGTTCCGTTTCGTCTCATTTCACTTTTCGTCTCATTTCACTATTTGTGTATGTTTTATTTAAACATAAAAATTACTTACATCCTAATCCTAATAATATTATAAACGTGAAAGTTTGGATGGATGTATGTATGTACGTTTCACTTAATCTCAAAAAACTACTGGACGTATTATGATGAAACTTTCGAGTTATGTACCTTACCTTACCTGCCTGAAGGTAGAATACGTAACGATTCTGACTTCACGCCTACCATAGTTTAGTTTAGGTGCTGTAATTTTAGCCAATTTGATAATAGGCAAAATAATTCTTAGGGCAATTCATGTTAGGAATATTATGCTTTAGGTAATTAGATTTTAGTTATCAATATTAGGACAAACTTGATTTAGGACTTTAAGAGAGTATGCGCAAAAATTATTAGGACAAACGAGTAGTATGCCATTCAACAGTATGCCAAACTTTCTCGGCCAAACATTTTTAGGACAAAAAACGTTATGCGATACGACAGGCACCCGAAATTTATCTATACAAAAACTAACAGAACTAACGACAGTGATAATTCAATAAAACCACAATTTTATAAACGTTTTTTTTATATTACTTTTAACAAAAACAAAACGAACGAATATATTTTCGCAGGCCGCCTGCATGTAGGCAATTTCTAATTGTTCTAGGGTAAATGTCAAACATTTCCGCAAATCGTCCCTTTGGCGTAAAGCCGTTTTGTCGTCGGCGTTGGTCTTGGGCCATGGCAAACGGACGATGCAATGGTTACTTTGCTTTGCAGTAGATCAATAAGGTTTCCTTCAACATTATATCGCCGTACCCAACGTCAAACTGTGTCCCTGCTAGCATTGAGCCGACGCGTGATCTCATAAATCCGTATTCCTTCCTGGTGTAACTCCACTCTTTGAGCTCTTCATTGTTTTCAGTCATTATCATTATCTTTTAATAGTTCACGGTTAGCGGCAAGCATTTTATTTTTCATATTAATAACGTTGCTGAAAATTATTTTACGATTTTCTCGATTGACACTGACATATGTTCCTAATTAGAAATTAAAAGCAAATGATAACCTTTCGCGAGGAGGTTTTTTGTAAAATGAAGTGACAAATAATAATATTGACATTTCAATACTATTATTGAAATATAATTTTCGACCTTAATGCATTGCGAATGTCTAACGACATTGTAACGAAATGGGTAGGAAATGAAATTCCTTGACTGTACAAAACTTATCTAACAAATATTACGTTACTGACTGTTTGTTAGTGGGAAATGTCGCATGACAATTCGGGCGTAACTTATTTTGTCCATTACATCAGTGCACCAACGGCATCTAGCTATTTTGTGTAGCAAAAATTGGCGAGCCCGCAAGCAACCTTGAGCTATCCAGAGGTAGTGCCATCTATTTTAATACGATCAAACCACGTTTTTGAAGAGTAAAAAATATAATCCTTAAAAATTGTGTATTTAAGTTATATTATCGTATTAAAATAAAGCAGTAGGTAATGCGTTTGATTTCCAAAAATCTAAAATCACTTAAAAATGTTGGTGAAAAATAACATTTTTGTCACTTCCAGGCTACGAAGCAGCGCCATCTAGTTTTTATACCGAATTTTGAGCTTTTTCAGAGTTACGTTTTTTTGTATGAGAACATATGTCTAGGGGGTATATAGTCTTTGATAATATCGATTGAATTACGCTTACAATTGATTTTTAAGGGTATGAGCTTTGTGTTCTGGTATATTTCTAACAAATTGGGTGTAAGACTTGAACGTTATTTGGTTCCCAATATGCGTGTTGAGTATTCTCAACATTGCGAAATTTTGAGAGACGCACCTACTCCACTGCATGTTGAGTATTCTCAACATTGTCCATCTATGCACAATATACACTCTGCTTAAATTTTTGAGTATTTTCAACATTGCGAAGTTAAGGTTATATAAATGGTAAAGGGTACATAATATATTTTCCGTATGTATATGCCAAAAACTGTTTTTGTGCCTAATATTGCATTTTTATTTATTGACATGTTGCCTGGATGTGGTGCGTGCTCCATGGTTAAATAAAATGAGCCAAGAATTGCAGAATCTTCAGACAGCAGCAATCATTCTGACGAAACATTGAGGCTAACCAAAATATAAACACTCAGAACCTATCTGATTCTGATGCAAACCTTGAACCGATACCATCTTCTCTAGAAATACTAAATTTGTTAGAGAGCTCAGATGAAGAACCTAGACATATCTTCGTTAAACATGCAACGCACCGGTCGCAGATATTTGCCCTTAAAACACATGAAAACGTAACGAGGCATCTACATTTGCGGATAATTGCAATCTCTATAATAACTTCTACTTCAAGATACGTCCATTCATGGAAAAACTTTGACAAAATTGTTTGAAACTTGAAGAAGAAAGGCGGTTTAGCATAGATGAATGGATGGTGCCATATAAAGGAACGAGAGCGGGTTGCAGACGCCAATATCTGCCGAAAAAGCCGAAGAAATGGGAATTCAAATTATTTGTACGTGCCGGAATATTTGGACTCGGTTATGACTTCCGCCCATACGCTGGAGAAGACACGTTTTGATTCAGTTTATTAACAGACTAACCAGCCAGCTAGCTATCGTATATTTAGATATTTTTAGGGTTCCGTACCTCAAAAGGAAAAAACGGAACCCTTATAGGATCACTTTGTTGTCCGTCTGTCCGTCCGTCCGTCTGTCAAGACCCTTTTTCTCAGGAACGCGTGGAGGTATGAAGCTGAAATTTATATCAATTACTCAGGTCTACTGTCCCTTGAGGCTGTGAAAAAATCAAACTTCTAAGCCAACGCAATCAAAAGATACAGCCGTTTATGCCGCAAATTTTCGACACTTGCAAGGGAATCAAAACCTACAGGGTGCTTCCCGTGAACTCAGAATCTTGAAATTTGGTACGAAGCAACGTCTTATAGCATAGATAAAGGAATAATTACGAAAACCATAAATTTTTTTTTTAATACCTAACTTTGCACCTAATTTATATGGGGCGCTATACATACCAGGTGCAAACTTAACTTAACCACTTAGGGATGGAAAGTGTTTGTACGGAACCCTCGGTGCGCGAGTCCGACTCGCACTTGGCCGGTTTTTTTCACGTCCCTGGAGCTGATACGTCTACTCCGCAATGAATATGGAATCTTTAGTCTTGGGACAATAAAAACAACCGCCTTAGGGGTCGTCAGGACAAATTCCCCTCGGAAAAACTACTGTCAAAGAAGGCTAGGGCGAACGAACAGCATAACGGACTACAAAAGAAAATGCCGTTGAAGAAGTATCGGATTCAAATAGCAATGGAGCTGCTGAAGAAAAATAGAATTGGACTTTTGGACACGGACAAGGCAATGCGTGCCAAAAAACAGCTGCAGTCCCAAGACCTCCTACTGCAGTCCAATATGATAATACGGGACACTTTACCAGGGTTCACGACCTACGGACGATACAATTATTGCAATAATGGCTTCACAAACTTGCAATGTTCAAAATATAAATTAAGACGTGTCTTGTTTCGAAGAAATATTGTTTTTACTCGTTTCATGTAGCTTATATTTGTTTCGCACAGAAAACATAAATGAGTCATCTATTGCAACTTCCACATAATGCGCAATGTTAAGAATGCTCAACATGGGTCGTATGTTCAATGTTGGACAATGTTAAGTATACTTAACATACATTTTCTAAAAAAGTTTACATACAACATTTTTTATTTTATTTTTCCTAGGCTTACAATTACCCTATTAACTTATTTTCATGCCCAAAACAAAAAAAAATAAAAAAAAATATCTTGCGCGTTAAAGGGTTAATGCATTCTCACGCTACCACTCCATGCAGCCACAAACAAAATGGATCAATGTACCTACACGCGATAGCGTTATTTCGACTGGATATGTCTATTGCTGTATTAAAAGCACACTTTCGCAAATTTATTTTGCCCCAGAGAGTGTGTATAAGTCATACCTCTTTACATTCAGTGCAAATGGTATGATGCGAGAGAGATGGGTAACAATAACAAACAATAATGTGATAGGCTTATGGATGGGTGACAAGTTGACAACATATCACTTGGAATTGGCTACTGGATATCTTAACAAGTTTGTAATTCTTATCTACTGGAGACTGAGTACATGTTGCTTCTTTTGTTGTATTATCCCATCAAAGTAACCTTTGCTTTTTTGACGGTGAAAGAAGCTTTCGACTTTTGGGACATTTCGGGCCCGTATTTTTTGTTTCAACCAGAAACAATCCAGCGGTGCACAAACTGACGACGAGGTGCTTCGCATCCGTGAGGCAAAGCTTCGAGTGATCGCGGATCAAGTAGGGCTCCGCCGGCTACACGTTTTGGCGCCTCGACTGCGGGAGCTCACGCTAGACGGCAGCGCAATCGCTTCACTCAGAGACCTTGGGATTGGCTTGGCGCGCTTGAAGGTACAATTATACAATACCATGCAATGTAATTGGGTTAGGGAACTGAAGGGACATGAAGAAGTCTATTTATCCTTTTTGCTTTGGCGTCGATCAAGCTTGTTCAATTCAAATGGTCCTTCAAACCGGATGAAAATATCACGGTTGTACTAAGTGACCTGACGCCAATGTGCATGTGCCTTGTAATGAAATGAAATGAAATAATTTACTTAATAAATGGGAATAGGATAAATAGGTAGGTACCTACCGGGTAGACCCTTACTGCTTTTAATACATTGTAAGTAATTTTGACTTAATCTAGCTACTGATAGTCGTCCGATTGGATGCTGATTATTTTCACAAATGATACAGAACCAGTATCGGCCGTTGAACGTACCTAATAAAACCTGTTGATTTTGACCTTCTCCTCAGATCCTTAGTGTAAATCGATGTGGCCTGACGTGTCTTGACGGAGTGTGGGGTCTAAACGCCTTACGAGAACTCCATGCCGCCGGTAACCGTTTACACGACTTGCAACCTTTGGCCGGTCTTTCGAAGCTACACACGTTGAATTTAGCAAAGTAAGTACATAACGCGGCATTTACGCTCACCGCGAGTACACCCACAGAGTGAAGTTACTCCGTGATCGTGAGATTATTAGATTCTAATTATTTTCGACTGTGGTCTCCGCAGCAACCCGATTGCAGAAACAGGTCGCCTGTGGACTCTAGGAGTGTGCGATTCACTGCGCCATTTGATTCTGCGAGGAACCCCACTAGCGGACGAGGAGGACTACCGCACACGAGTCGAGGCGGCTCTGCCGATGCTGCACTATTTGGACGACCGTCCAATACACTGCGAGGAAGGTAGAGTACACTATCACAAGAACTTCTTAGGTTTATTTCCCAAAGAGTCCTGCCAACTTTTCTGGAACCATAAACCTATGTAAGTACTGTACCTAGATTTTTACAAGTTATCAGAGGCTTCGTATCAAACTTAGATTGGCTTGGTAATGTACCATTATGTCTTGATATGCCATCTGTTTCTGACAGGGCTCTGTCGTCACCTTTATGTCAGATCTCGAAGCCAAAAAATAAAACTAACAAAACTTGTATAAATTGTCAGAAGACTCTTTGGAAGCAGAGCTGAACCGGCCAGAATTGAGCTCCGACTCGGAAAGCAAGTGCGTGGCCGACGAGGTTGATACTACGGCCACTTCCATGACCCCGGATGTGCCAATGGAAGTATTGGAATCCCAACCAGGCCCCTCGCAAACACACTTTGAGGTACGTTCAACTAATTGGAATATAGGTATGCTTTGTTAATAAAAACACATTGTAAGACACAACATAAGAGCTTTAAACTCAGTGAGAGAAGCGCACTTTCAAGATAAGCATCTTGCATTTCAATAAAAACGGCTGTCTTGCCCATTTTTCTACCAATGCGTTATGAAGTGAGGTCTTGTTGCAGCAAACTTATTAGTGGTGGTTGCTGACAATAGTCAAAAACTTTTCTGAAAGCCCGCAACATAATAAAATTACTACGACTGATTTTTGAACGCCGATTTAAGTAGATAGTTTAGAGACCATTTAGATACAATGAAAGGTTCGTTACTTGAACGTAAGTTATAATCTGTCCCAGAGTCCAGAACCAAATGGTGACGCCGATATCCCAGTGAGGGTCGCACACCGGAGACCCGCGACCACCGAGTGTGTGGGCGAAAGACCGCGCGTGCAATTACCGCCGCGCCCGAGTACCGCATATGCCACGACCGGGGCCCGCGCTCCGAGTAGACTTCAGGTGCTGAACACTCTAATGGGTGTGTATTTATCAGCATTATGTGTCGAAGACGGAAAAATAATATAAGATCTACGTTTAAAGTGAGTCCCCATAAAAAAAAAAAAATATAAAATCGATGACGGCTGCCTGTCCACCCACAGAAGAGGGAGTGGAAAAAATAAGTAATCAAGCCTGATTGGTTGATTGCTTGACGCAGCCCAGCCGCGTTTGTGAAACACAAAGAAGTGCATTATTATTTAGATGCGCTTATCTTGGCTCAGACTTACTGAGGAATGTGATTGGCCCATTTTAGACATCTCCGCTTCGCCCCGCTTCTGTGGTCAGGCAGTCTAATGTAGGCATTAGGCATATACGGGATCACGTTTCATATAGGAGTTAACCATTCAAGTCAGCCTCATCTAATTTACGCGCATCCTTCAATTTCAATACATAGGTAATATGCTTTGGGGATCATCATGCGCGTTCGTGCTTCGTAAACGCCGCACTCACGCCGCATTATCAAACCGTAGGGGCTAAAAGTAATTTTTTGTACTCTCCCTCCAAACACTTATTCTTGTAATTTATTATGCATGAAAACGGTTAATGGTTATAGTGGTTTGGTTGCTAGACGAGGAGTGGCGTTGCAGTGGCAGCATGCTCACCTCCCAGCTTCCCGTGTGTGGGAATATAGCCCGAGCCCTGCGACGGCCGCGCACGGCGCGTCAATCTAATCTAGGTAAGTTTCAATTATACTCAGCCTAACAGCGTCGTTCAGGAATCTCGGAACTTTCAGGCCGAGGGTCCCCAATAAGGTACCGTGAAACATGCCAACTTTGCCCGCTTTTTTCGTAAAAACCCGAATTCCTCTCATTTTTTCTATGACGGGATAAAGTTTTTTTATGTCTAACGCATCCATCGTATTCATATGCATGCGTTTATTACGAGAAACAATTTTTAAATCTACATTTAACCATTTTTTTTATCAATTTTCACCTCGGGTTAAGTTATCTAAACTTTTGCAAACATTGCCCAAATCGATTATTTTCATAACTATAGCCCCTACAACGTTAAGATAAGGATCAGTATAAAATCTGGGGTAATAATGGCGTTCTACTTAATGTCTTGGTCTTAACTGTACAAACACGTGTGCAATATGGGTGGGCAATGTTACATAGGTATTTTGATTTTCTCCATACAAGCCGAATCAAGCAGTTTGAAATTGTCAGGGTTGTCACTTTTGGTTGAGTAAACCATTTTTACCAATACCATTATCAAAATGAAAAATGTATGCTTTATTCGATACTAATAGTTTGGCGGTTATTTTTTTACTTCACGTTAGAATAATCTAAATAAAAATTGTCATAATTGAATATCCTATGTTTTTTTTGTTTTATGGACATGACATGACGTGACATGCAGCTAATGCTAAAAGTACAACGGCTTAATAGAAATATAATTTACCTTACCTTAAATACATAACCCTCCTTTATTTACGCAGTCAGGTAAAATTACGACAAGGTGACAACCCTAACCCTTTTTTTTAGTCTGGGCAATGTTGGCATTCATAGGTTAGGAAGTTACTGGATAACATTGCCCACCATCATAACTCCGGTTTTAATAAGTAATTTTAGTTCAAACTACAATAAAAATGATCTACAGTTCTTATTTTATAACAAGCAATAAGATACATTCACCTGAGGCTTCCCCATTCTGTAAAAAATACACCAGAACTTCACCTAGAATTGGCCCGCCAAATCACGCACCTTACGGAATGAAGTTGCGCGCAAATGTGATTCCCAGTGATACCTGATACCACAGATATAATCTATTTTCCACTAAAAATAGTAGTGTTGCCATAATCATCTTGAAATTGTCTACAGTAACGTTTCTTTTTTTAAGTAGCGTTTTGGGCAAAGTTCCCTGTGGAGGCAAAGTTGGCGTATTTCACGGTAAGTAGGTAAGTAGAAGTTTTTTGGGGTATTTTGACAAGTCTCAACCAATGCCGAGTTTTTTTAAATTGGGTTTTGAATGCAGAGATTTTTCATTTGATTTTGCTCGTCCTACCAGTATCGTTCCATGGTCCACCACGTTATGGGACATACACTGTCACGGATCTAACGATATGACAGTCGAAGATAAAAGTCTTATCCCCAAATAGGAGCGGCTAAAAAAGCTCAGAGATTGGGGATTATAGGTAGTCGGGGAACGCTAAGTTTCGTCTCTTTTCGATTTTTCATTCATCACTAACATCGGGGGGACAAGGGGTAGCGTCATAATCAGCAAATATCACCAAGGGTTGAGGTGGGGGTCAAAAGTAGGCCAAATATGATCACATGATTTCTGGACGAGACCTAAATCACTACTTAGTATGAAACAAAGTCGTTTCCTGCTGTCTGTCTGTCCCTATGTATGCTTAAATCTTTAAAACAGATACTTTTTTAAAATAGATAGAGTGAAGAGGAAGGTTTATATTATGTATAATACATGTACATAATATAGCATCACACCCGTGCGAAGTCGGGGCGGGTCGCTATAGTAACCTATAAAAAAACACACACATCACACACACAAAAAGAATATGATTTTTTTTGTTAAGTACATTATTTGGAAGAGTGGGGGTTTCTGTCACAGGTTTACTGTACCTACTTACTAGGAGAACCCAACCTTTGTAATAAATCATTGTAACCTGAACATATAGAAATATTCATTTTAATTTTTTATACGAAACAAATTTTGGCTAGGCTGAAACGAAAACGTCTCGCTGGCTCGGTCAATTAAAAACCTTGATTAATTCAGTTTCGTCACAAAGGGAAACGGCCCAGTTTCAGCCTTTGTAACAGGATGTGAAAGCCACGCTCGACTAGCTTCCACCAAGATCACTGTGTCATAGTATTTATACCGATGTAACTATACTGCAAGTTGCAACTGCACTTTCGTCCCGTTTCTATTAAGATAGATGTATGACTAGCAGCTGCTACGCTGGTATAGGTATAATTAGAAAGCGTTTGCTATAAACGTGGTAAGAGAAAATGACAACTAACCTTGCGCAAAACTATGACAAGTCAACACTCAATAGAATAATGCCATGGTTGTGTGATTGGGACGGTTGAGTACATATCATATGACAACATTGCACACCCATACTTACTTAATTTACTTAACGTAAAATCCATATAAATTTCGTCGGCAGATTATCCTAACGATGAGCAATAGTAACTACCTAAATTGACAAAAATACATTTAACCAATGGTTTCTTCACCTAAATCGTAAACTTGAAAATTAAGGCCAGTTCTCAATATGGTTTATACTGACGAATGGGCAAATTTTAGGCATCACCTAATTGTTTTTCTCTGAAATCGTAAACTTTTGGAGCTTTCATTCAAAATATACTGAGTTCTACAAAATATTGTTAATAAATACCCGGAAAAGTTTTCAGTTTCCAAAAAATGGAACCAAGGCAAAATGGTTCATTGTATTAAGTAGTTTATTACAGGTTTTCTAAGATAATAAGTTGATGTTTTTGATGTAGTTTTCGATGTTTTTGATGTAGTCGTCGACCATGTTTTCTAGCCGCTTTTAAACAATGGTTATGGCGTGGGTGGGTTTTCCACAACATGACGTCTTATGTCACTGTCACAGAAGTAGGTACTTACCTGCACGACAGTTTATCGCTGGCAGGCGATGCGCCTTGACTTGACCTAAGGGTTCAGATTAAACATTACGATGTAATTACATTCATTGATAATGTATTCATTATTAATTCATCTCCAGGTTAAATTCGTGCTCGCAGATGGTTCTTCGTAAAGTTTGCACACGTACCTACCTACCGATTGTATACAGGTTGAAATGAACGCACCGTAATCGGCATAATGATTTATCAAAAAAAAAAATGCAATATGGATTATCTAAAATTCTGGATATAGTAGGTAATCTACGGTTAAAATATCAAGCGTCCATGTTTTAAATGGGTAGAGAATACTATCTAGAAAACAGCAGTGTTTAATGGCCAACTCATCCAATGTTAGTTTTACTAACTATACTTAAGGCTCATATGATTAAGATATTACAGTAATATGTTAGGATCCGGACTATTTTCCTACCTTCAATGCTATGTTGTGCCTACCTTTTCAGCTATCTTTTTTCGTCTGCCAATTTTTTTTTTCTTTTGATATCTGTAGTTATTATCTTTTTCATAGGTATGGGCGTGGCCACATGTCCACGACACGGCGTCGTAAACGTAAAACGACACGGTGTCGCGTCGGAGCGCGACACATTATCCACCGTGCGAATATACGTTGCCGCGTCGTGAAAACACATGCTGCACCGGGCACCGCAGGTCGCGCCGCGCGCTGGGCAGATTAACTTTGCTGGTTGAGTAGATGCACGGTGCGGTGCCACGTTCGATTACGACGCCGCAGCTTCTCGTACATGTTCAAAATATTTTGCGATCAGTTTTCAGTTCGACATGGATCCTATCACACGTATTCTGCTCTTGTTGCTTTTAAGAAGAAGCATGAAGAAAAAGCAGAAGAAACGAAAATGTTGGATAAATCCATATCTTTCTATTATGAACCATGATGGCAGTCATTTCAAAAGGAATTACGAGGCTTTAAAAATAAGTGATCACTAGTTTTATGATTATTTTAGAATGTCTGTGTCAAGTTTTGAAGAACTATTATGGAAAATATCGCCTCGTTTAAAAAGGCAAAATGTATTTAGAAAACCAGTTCGATCTCTGGAGATGTTGGGAACTTTGCACGACGCGGCAACGTATATTCGCACGGTGGATAATGTGTCGCGCTCCGACGCGACACAGCGTCGTTTTACGTTTACGACGCCGTGTCGTGTTTTTTCACGACGCGGCAACGTATATTCGCACGGTGGATATAATGTGTCGCACTCCGACGCGACACCGTGTCGTTTTACGTTTACGAAGCCGTGTCGTGGACATGTGGCCACGCCCTATGGGTAGTTTTATTGTCATTAATAACACGAACTCCATAAAATTAAAGCGCAATGGTCACGCGACCCGATGCACAGTTTGTTTAACCTTTGGGTGAAGAAGTCTTATAAATTTAATAATTCAAGGATATAAAATTCTACTTATATTTCCTAACTAAAAAAAATGTTTCAGCCGAGGAAGAAAAGCTGCTAGTGGAGCAAAGTGTGGTGAACGCCAGTCACACCATAGCGAAGGAGATACCGCGAGCACCTTGTCTGGAGGATTGGGCGGAGTTCAGAAAACTGACCGGGTTAGTTCTAATAGCTTATCCACTTCATAATCAACTAGAATCTGCGTGTAACTTTATCCAATTGTCTCACAGATAAAAATCGCTAGAAATAGCTTGGGACTACTTCTTAAATTTAAATAAGTATATGCAATAAATTAATATTTATCACGTTTGCTAGTGACCTCGTGTGAGTGTGATCTGCATTTCACTTACCTACTAATTTAGTAATAAAATAAATTAAAAGTAAAAAAAAGTCTAGGAACGAGCTTTTATTTAAATTTTACTTTAAAACTGTTACTATTAACTTATAAAGTCATTACATAATTTATATGATATAAAAGCTTAGCGCGAGATTTAACTGAGTAGATAAACGGGTAAATTAAATATCTTCATCTAATTGATGTACATTTTTATAATTTTCAAACTAAGTAAATATTTCTAATTTGCACCCACTTCTAGTATCTCTGTTTGGCCCTATGGTTGACTGGTAGAGAATGCCATTTGGCATTAAGTCCGCCATTTGTACTGACTTGTTTTGTGCAATAAAGTTTAAATAAATAAATAAAATAAATAAATACGAGTTACTTAAATCTCGCGCCAAGCTTTTATATCATATACCTACATTGTATAATATAATGACTCACCAATGATATCGGTGATCTTGTATCTGGTGTCGCCCTCGTCATCAATCAGCTCCGTCTTCAGAGAGCCCAAGGGTCCCAGTCGACTGCGGGCGTCAGGTGTGAGGTACGGTAGTGACGCCACTAGTACAACGTCACGCCGATTATATCGGTGATTTTGTATCTGGTGTCGCCCTCGTCATCAATCAGCTCCGTCTTCAGAGAGCCCAAGGGTCCCAGTCGACTGCGGGCCTCAGGTGTGAGGTACGGTAGTGACGCCACAAGTACAACGTCACGCCGATTATATCGGTGATCTTGTATCTGGTGTCGCCCTCGTCATCAATCAGCTCCGTCTTCAGAGAGCCCACGGGTCCCAGTCGACTGCGGGCCTCAGGTGTGAGGTACGGTAGTGACGCCACTAGTACAACGTCACGCCAATTATATCGGTGATCTTGTATCTGGTGTCGCTCGCGTCATCAATCAGCTCCGTCTTCAGAGAGCCCAACGGTCCCAGTCGACTGCGGGCCTCAGGTGTGAGGTACGGTAGTGACGCCACTAGTACAACGTCACGCCGATTATATCGGTGATCTTGTATCTGGTGTCGCCCTCGTCATCAATCAGCTCCGTCTTCAGAGAGCCCAAGGGTCCCAGTCGACTGCGGGCCTCAGGTGTGAGGTACGGTAGTGACGCCACTAGTAGGTACAACGTCATGCCAATTATATCGGTGATCTTGTATATATCTGCTACTCGTATAATGGCGTTATAAGTTGATAGTAAAGTTTTAAAGAAAAGTTCATTTTATTATTTTTAGGGAATTTAATACAAAGCTTGTTTTTAATTTGTAATAAGTTATCGCTTCTTAGCTTAGTCCGCTATGTGTAGAAGTCCGCCATATTGGATGTAGAGTGAAGTCACTTCATTTTTCGAGTTATCTTTTAAGGGTGCTTTAAAAATAACCAGCTCGCAATCTTGGGTATACCGCCATGTTGGATTTAGAATGACGTCAAACAGCTAACTATGCATTGTCATCCAAAATTTCAGCTAAATCGATTTAAGATATCTGCTTCGAAATTAACTTGCAAAAAATTAAATGTATGGATTGATGTTGTCGACGATGTATGTATGAGGGTTACGTTACCTATTGCGTTAGTGCAAATACGTGCTCTCTTAAGTTAAACTATCTAGTAGTTACTTCTCATTTAGTTTATTCAACTACCTACTTAATCACCATTGAACTTTTTTAGCCCAATAGTTCCTTGGTAGAACTGGTAGAAAGGCTTCCGGTTCGTGACTTAAGATGGCCGCATGCGTTTAAGTTTCGCTCTTCATTATTTATTCATTTTTGTTGTTCAATGTGTAGTATTGATAGCGTATTGTGCAGTGATCTAAATGAGTGAATAGCTAATGAAGAATTCAACTTGAAACGTTCATAGCCCTTCCTGGGTCAAGGCCCGATAGTCCGTGTGGTTTTTTGTAAATCGCTATCACTTTACAAAAAGCTCAAGTCACCGTACAACGTTCTTACAACCTTGACATTGGCAAAATTGTTCCAATGGACAGACGCCATTTTTTTTTTATATAAAAATAGAAAAAAAACTGGTAGAAAAAAGATGCAATTATAAATTAAATCCTATCCTTTTTTTAAAGGATATTAGCAAGGGCTATTTACGAACAGACAGCACTTGATAGTTGCCTTTAGCAGCAATTTTTATAGTCCCTACTATTATGAAGTTTATGGTATTTGATTAAGCTATGCAAATTTCTTTGTCAAACTGATGGATTTTCCTTGGGTAATTAATATGAATGTTTGCATGGGATGACTGTGGTAAATAAGTAAACGGTTTCTTCCATCGCTTATTTGTCCATCTAATATGTACATAACGTTGTGCTAAATATACAAAGATCGGTAAACAGACAGATACTTAGCTTACCTTACTTACTATGAGCGTTGTGGCGTCATATAGTGCCAGTGGCAGCAGAAGTAACTTATTTTATACCAAGAATAAGTAGAAGAAAGGATGCTCAACTTTAGATATAGGTTTTGACATGTTGTAGTTTCACTCCATGGGAACCTATGTAGCAAATTTCAGTTTTCTTTCATGGAAGGTTTTTTTCAGAATCGAGATCGACATTAACTTCGATTTTGAGGCGCGTTCAAAAGGCGACGCTGCCAGTGCAATGGATCGCTTGGAAAGAATAGAAAAGGAAACAATGGAACGGTTCAAAGAAGAAGCAAATTCGAAAAATCCACAGAACCTAGGGTCTGCCACTAGTTTCGAAATGAGAGTTCCGGGAGAATGCGATGTATGGAGTAGTTTCCGAGAGTTGGGCCCCGGCCCCGATCCGAGGCTTGAAGTTGATGTGTTATTTCAAAATACTATGGCCACGCGTGACCCTCAGCAGTGAGTGAGGTTGGATTTAACAGTCGTCATTTCGCGACTTTCTTTCAATTAACGCCTATTCAGTGTCGCATGTCGTATCGTTAGAGGTGGCGGCGAAGAATTTGCATTTGGATTAGAAATTTGTGAGACTACGATGAATTTCTTCTAAGGTGACCTCGATGTATTAGTGTATATTTTAATCGATTGCAATATCGTAACGTAGCTATTGATTATTCTCACTCATTATCACTAAGTCTTCATCTTCACTTAGCCTATTTTAAATTTTGCATCAGAATACAAGAACTGCAGCTATATTTTTGGGTTTAATTAAATAAATAGGCCCTTCCTATTTCAGTTTGTTTTATAAATATTATTTTTCTGACTTGTTGTTATTGTGCGTGTTTAATGAATTTAATAAATATTATGGACGTTAACTGGTTTTTTAATGATTTACAATTTTGTATAACTAGACGTATTACATATGATATCATGCATTAAGCCGCCACGGCATTATTAGTTGGTGTGTGGTGTCTAATATTTAGTATCCCGCGGTAGGTTACCTAGTATTGTCACTGTAAATTTAACTGTGCTGTTAAGAAACCTGAAGACGAGATCGACGAGAAGACCAAACTTTTGTTCCAAGAATAACGCTTACTCACGGATGGTAACGTCAAACTAAGATGGTTTTTTGACATTTCTAACTGAGAGTAAGCATTTTATTCTTATCTAAAAGTTAGGCTAAATCCAACCTAAGTTATGTAGGTATGATAAGCAGTGGTCGGATTAGGGTGTACAATTTCCCGGGCCTTTGTAACGTAATATTATTATTATTTTTTTATTTATTAGGAACAAACAGTCTTAAAATAATATAACATTGGTGTTGTCATAGGACTAGAAAGCACCTTAATTGTAGACCTATAGTTTCATACATGGTATTATAGTGTTGAAAATTTGACATTACACTGACCAAAAGTTTTACTGACAACTTTGTTGCCAACAGAAAAAATTAAAAGCAATTTACTGAACTATAAATTAAACAATAAAAACCAAAAAACAAGACATTTTTTATACATATATCTAAATATTAATATGGATATGACTTAATCCCGGGATTATAATCGTAAAGCTTAAAATATTACTCAGTTATAAAAAGGTAGATACTTATATTATTATACATGCATCAATAATAGTGTTTTAATACTCCTGTATTTTTATCTGTAATTTAAATAGTCACCAACTCTAATACAGATATTCATTACAATAACAGTCTATGGTCTTTTTGTCCAAAAATGCACTGATAAACGATGCTATATAATGTCGCCAAAAAAGGGGTATATTCACCCCAAATTGCATGTACACCCTAATCCGAGCACTAATTGATAAGACCACACTATGGCTACTACTAATTCAGCCAGCCACTTAAACCAAACAGTGTGTTGAGCAATGACTACACACATCGCAGAAATTAGCAGCGTTTTCCTTGTCAAGCAGTCAGTCTGCCGGTCGTACCCGCTACCGCCACACGCTCCATAATGAGCGTCCTAGAGGCACTCAAGCGTTTCGTTATAGTTAACGTACTGACAGTGTTCTACAGTATCCTGACGTTAGGGTACTTCGCTATAAGATACATCAAGAACCCCTTCTCGGATCCCTGGGCCCAGAAGCTGCGGTTGGAGCCGCCGGCTTGCCTGACGGACCCTAAATATGGAGTACATAAATACATCAAAGTTAATGTAAGTTTACATATGTATAAATATATTTCCATTGCCAATGGTTAAATCAGTCAATTATATTAGTCCGTTGTAAAAAATATAACTCGGTTTCCCGCCAAAAACTATACAGGATGGAAAAAAATGTATGGGCCCTGGAGGGAAATTACCTTAAATCCTTAAGATAGCTCGTTTTACATAAATAAAACTTTGTTTTATTTTCCCTAAGACTAAATTGCATTTACATATTTTCTGAAAACCTTACCCGAACCTACCAGATTATTTAATTCATATATAAAGTTTAAGGACAACATTTTTAAAATTTTGCACAGACGGAACGATTAAATGGCCCGTGACCAGACCAGACGTGACTACATGGACTGTTAGTACTCATACAAATAGCTCTCTTAAAGATCCGTGAATGCAGGTAATAAATTACCATATATTGCAGTTAATCTTAGGGAAATCAAAAGAATGCTTCGTTTGCGTAGAATGAGCTGTCTTATGTAATTAAGGTTGTTTCCCTATAGGGACCATGATTTTTTTCCACCAAGTCCAATAAGTCCGGTAAATGAAACTGATATGCGTAGCTTTTTATTTTATTTTCTTTATTGGGGAAAAAAACAGACATAGACAAAAACAGTTACATAATAAGAAAAGAATTCTTACGTTAGGTAGCCTACATCCTAACACAATTCCCACTAAGATTTTATGTAAGTAAATAAGGTGGCATTGCCATCAAAAGAACACTTGATTAACACTACTTATACTAAAACTGAGATGAAAACGTATTATACTAATACTAACTTAAGGTACCTACCGTCTACCGTAAAAGAAGAACCAGACAAATTCTAGGTTAAACAATGCGCACGAGAGTACATACACATACAATTCCTGAGTGAGTGGATGACTCGTAGTTTAGAAAAGCAACTTGGACCATTGTTGGATTACAAGAGTTGGGTCACTTTATTCTTGAAATTAACACGTGTGTTACTAAATATGTCAACCGAGACCAGATATCTATTTATTATTGAGTTAAGACAGTGAGTTAATTAAGAGTTAAAATATTCGCGTTTAAATTTTTTTAACAGTACGTACCTACTCCATGTATTTTTGAAATCCATACTCCATCCATCCATCCATATCCATACTATCCATACTTCCATACTAATATTATAAATGCGAAAGTGTGTCTGTCTGTCTGTCTGTCTGTCTGTCACCTCTTCACGCTTAAACCGCTGAACCGATTTAGATGAAATTTGGTATATAGATAGTTTCAGTCCTGGGGAAGGACATAGGATACTTTTCATCCCGAATAAATTTAGTGTTCCCGTGGGATGAGCGGGTAACACCGCGGGGCACAGCTAGTACTTAATATTATAAATGCGAAAGTGTGTCTGTCTGTCTGTCTGTCTGTCTGTCTGTTACCTCTTCACGCTTAAACCGCTGAACCGATTAAGATGAAATTTGGTATATAGATAGTTTCAGTCCCGGGGAAGGACATAGGGTACTTTTCATCCCGAATAAATTTAGTGTTCCCGTGGGATGAGCGGGTAACACCGCGGGGCACAGCTAGTACTTAATATTATAAATGCGAAAGTGTGTCTGTCTGTCTGTTACCTCTTCACGCTTAAACCGCTGAACCGACTTAGATGAAATTTGGAATGGAGATAGTTTGAGACCCGGGAAAGGACATAGGATACTTTTCATCCCGAATAAATTTAGTGCTCCCGTGGGATGAGCGGGTAACACCGCGGGGCACAGCTAGTCAATTATAAAATTTAAATGGCTGCATCATTACCCACAGAACTTATGGTCCCGATTATCGGTAGAGGTAAAAATGAGCGTGGTGTGCATAAGTAGGTATTCTTTGTTGAACTAATAAAATCGTGTGTAGAATAAATTTGTATAGTATGAGTATTAGTACTTATCTTAGCACGTAGATATTTTGATAAACCATTTTCTAGTCAGTGTCATAATTTCTTGTTATGACACTGACTAGACCGCTGTTAACCCGGTAAATTCTTATCACTATCAGATTCACTTTTTTATCAAACTCATATTTTTTACTAATATTTGAGAGTAGACAAAACTATACCGCATTGCAGATAAGTAGGAGTTAGAAGTAACTTTTTACATCATTATTTCATAGGTAAGTACGTTATATCCATAATGGTCTTCAAAGTGACACATTTTTAGCCCGTATTCCATGTATTATACCATTCTTAATTGGAAGCTGCAAAAACCATAGTCATTGCTTGTAAAAAGCGTAGGTATCGGCACTTAATTGGTAGTTTTTTCCAGTCATGCCATTATGTTTTTTTTTACTCGTGTACTTCGCATTAATGTTGTAGCACGTAGTCGGCTCTACGATACTGTCCGGGCTTCGGCTTATGACTACATAGGTCAGTAGGTACCCTTTGGGAATGGATATTAATACTTATGTAGATATTAAATAAACGTGTACGGTCAGCGAAAAAAACAGTTTCGAACGTGATGTTTCGTTCATGGGCTCGAAGGGATCATGAAATCTTATACTTGAAATCGTCGAGGTAATTGAATAAACACTTTTTAAACGCGACTAAGTTCTGTTTTGATATCAATGTTATCATAATGTTAATATGCCAAATTGCATGCTAAAATGTGCAGCTACTTTTGATTACGCGTAATTTTTAGGGTAGTCCGTAGTCAAGTAGGAACCCATATAGTTTCGCCATCTGTCTGTCTGTCTGTCCGTCTGTCTGTCCGTCCGTCCGTCCGTCCGTCCGTCCGTCCGTCCGTCCGTCCGTCCGTCCGGCTGTCTGTCTGTCTGTCTGTCATGTTAAATTCATGAAAATGAGGCCTTATAAGTACTTTCAATGAAAACTATATTGAATAAAATCGGTCAAGCCGTTTTTGAGTTATCGCAAAAAATCATAATTTTCTTTAAAATGACGTAAGTGCCACGCGGTGTCCTTATACTTCGAACGTTACACATATTAGTTAAGTACCATACTGTATTAAAACATTTCGCAAAATCTGGCGCGTCTAATTGATAACTTCCAGAAGGTAATAAGTAATTACAGTTACTTTGGCGTTTACGACCTTTTTATAGAGCTTGAAATCTTTCTCGTAATTTAAATCTTTCTCGTAAATTTTGGTCTATTGTGAATAGTGATGGGCCGCGAGAATATTCTCGTTCCCGAGAATATTCTCCTGGGGAATATTTCCGGAAATTTCCTTTGTTCCCGAGAATATTCTCCAAAATGGGGAACATTGAACTTTTCTTAGTACTAGAGAGAATTTTAGTACCAGATAGTTATAATTTGGCATGGTTATACATATAAGTCATTTTGACAAATTGGTAGAACAAATTCTTGGAAAAATGCTTTTTTACTTTACCTCCCCCTATAATAAAGTGGGGATGTCTTTTTTTTCTAGTCTACCCCATGGTGTGATATGTCGTTGGATAGGCCTTACAAAATGTTGCAGGTTTGTTGCAACAATTTTCCGATTTATAGATCTGTTTGTGAAATATCAAACTTTAAATTGCAAATTTTGGGAGTTCTTGGGTATTGTGTGAAGGATGGGCAACTACGGAACCCTACACTGAGCGTGGTCCGACATGCAAATCATTTGTAAATCTAATTTAGAGTACGCATGTTTTTATCGCTCGATCTTTATTTTTCTGTTTAATTGTGTTTTCGTGTGTACCTACTCGTATTGTATACGATGCAAATGTGTTGGACTTATGTCCTGTAAGTGTGCATGCACTTATTGAATTAATAAATAAATAATACATTAGTAGGATTGTCTAGCCACTCAAAGTTTAACTCAATAGGAATGTAATGCATTAGCATCGGCTTGCTAAATGGGGTATTTTACCGTAAATTGGCAACTGTTGCTGTAAAAAGGCAATAATGGCCTCAATGATGCGGTTTTCGTTCTTAAAGGATGTCGCAACACACAAACAATGAATGGCACATTAAAGTTCATTGATGATTTCTTAATTCTTAAGGTAAGACAACTGCCGATAAAATATGGCTGTGCTATTAATTTGCAACATAAAGGTTTATTGCCCCGAAGATGGTATTATATTATACAATATGCATGTCCAACTGTCCACTAGTACTTCACGAGTAGGTGAGCACCTAGTACTCAAGAGTTTATTCTGCGAGCGAGAATATAACGTAAAATAAAGATAACATAAACTCTCTAATAACTAGGAATTACTTATTCCCAGACATGAAGTGTTGGTGGCACGAATAAAATTTTGCTAGGGAGAGCCACACGATATTATATTATCGATAAGTTGTACTTTCTTATGACAGTAGTTATGTTATGACTATGAGATAACGTATATTATGAATAATATATAGTTATATGTTATATACCGTTTATTGAATATAAAAAAATATAAGGTTGTTAAAGTTAATTTTTATTTCAATTTTAATATTCCTAAAAAGTATATAAGTAACATTTATCAGCATATTTTAGTTAATTTCTATTTATCCGGTGAACGTAATAGCTACCTACTATGAAATATTATTTCGGAATAAGTATTTTAGCTATCGATATTTTTTTATCGGAAGTATGTCCCTAGTTAATTGACGTTATTGCCACGAACACTTCTATGTCTGCATATTCCGGTAAACTTTATCTAACACACACATCTAGGTACTTTTTCGCATATTTTTCTTATATTAATTGGAACCCTTGAATGTAATATTTATTTGCTAGTATGAATAGATGAATACGTAGGTAGTGTATTGCAGTCTCTCAGTATACATCACTCTTCTAGATTGGATTTACTGGCATTTTTTATATTTATTTAAGAAAACGTTTATTGTAAACGAGTTTGACTTAATGAGAAAAGTAGGCAATGTTTGGTAGTGATGAGATTACCATATATAGGTAGATCGTATTGATTCATTCGTGCCCTTGGCCCGCTCGCGCGAATTCTGGTAATATGTATGACGCAAATCTTAGCGATACACTACTCGTTAATGTTGAGCTGTCAAAGCGTGCATCTACGTACTAATTTGTTGTCGTCACAGAAAAAAATATATAGATATTACACAGAATTTGAACTCCATCAGTGCAAGCTGCAGCCATGCTACTCGGCGGCGGCTACATTTAATTTCAGTCTCTCAATTAATTCGCTCAAAATGCAAAGTCAAACACGGTCAAAGGGCAAAGTTCCGTAACTTTACGCATTGTAATGTGGTTTCTATTAAGTTGCATGAATTGCATCCTGTCTTATCAAAAAAGTGTTTGTTTAGCAGTAGAGAATAACTTGTGGGTACACCTAACCTAACCTACCTGAAGCTGTTGCTATCATCGATCGCTCGTTGGTAATATTACAACCATAAGTACCTAATGACCACCGCCGACTGACGGTAACGCCATCTAGCCGTGCAGCCATTTTAGAGATAACGTTTTTCTCTTAAGCATACA
This sequence comes from Apotomis capreana, assembly GCA_947623375.1. Classification (NCBI taxonomy): domain Eukaryota; kingdom Metazoa; phylum Arthropoda; class Insecta; order Lepidoptera; family Tortricidae; genus Apotomis; species Apotomis capreana. Next base: position 9,040,676 of record OX392503.1, on the reverse strand, counting down.
GTAATCGTACAAACACCCACTGCAAAATATTGCAATACCCTTACAGGGCGTCATGTTAGGTATAGATAATCTTAAGAATTAAGACATCTGTAATCTATAAGAAGAGAGCAATAAAGATCTATCTATCGTTTTGGTTCATTCAACTCATATTCGATCTCATGGTATAGTGTAAGTAATGGGCAGATGGATAATGATAATGAAATGACCCAATGTACGATTTCTTAAGGATAAGAAAAATACCGCAGCCCCATCGACAAGTTATAGTGAAAATCGTAGGTTTCTAAATTCGTAGCTACCGCGTGGTCTACCAACTACCATGTAGCGGAGGGCTATGATCCCATGATCCATGATAATATCCGGAGAAACTGATAGAGGGTTGACTTATATATCTCTCTCATCTGCTTCGACCTCTGGCCCTCTTGTAAATAAGGCGTTAAGGCGGTATAATTACAAAATTAAACACGTAGATTTTCATACCTTACCTATTGTTGCCGTGTTTCTGAAACAGAGGAAACTTAAGACGCCGACGCTAGTCGGGGAAACCGATGATGAGAGCTAACTTTCTATTTGTAAAATCAATTCTCCTATCTCCTTGTTAATATATCTAGTTAGGTCGAAACTGGTTGGTTTGCATCGTGCTGCAGTTTATTCACCCGCGCAGTGCAGCGGCGAGAAAGCGGAACGCTACTCGTGCAGTTTTAGAACCGCATTTATGCACACCAACACAAATCGTAGGTATCTAAGGCAGTAACGTCATGCAATTGCATATCTTTGGCCCATATTTACATGGAAGAATAAATAATAGTAGTTAGTACTGTCATAATCATAATAACAGATTTTAAAAGCCGTTCAACGGGATTCGAACCCGGGACCATTTACTTCGTAGTTATACGGGCCTGTACCGCCTGCTGAAAAACCAAAACTCACTAAAATCTCTGTCACTGCTTTTCAAAACCTCGTATCTAGTAAGTAAATTGACACTGAGATACGAGCTACTTATAGTGAGTTTTGGTTGTCAATAGACGAATTATGGTGGTTGATTTTACCACGCGATAAATAAATAGGTAAATAAATATTATGGGACAATCATACACAAATCGACCTAGTCCTAAACTAAGCAAAGCTTGTAGTTACTATGGGTACTAGACGACGATATACATAATATATAATTATACATATATATTAGATAACATCCATGACCCAAGAACATATTTTCGAGTTCATCACACAAATATTTGCCCCGGCCGGGATTCGAACCCGGGACCGCCGGCCCAGTAGGCAGGTGTCTGCAAACTGCGCCAACCGCGTCGCGTCGTCAAATAAGTGACAAGGACGTCACGTTTTGATAGAATGCGAGTGTGACGGACTGATACTTTGTCACTTATTTAACACGTGATAAACATCACCATAATAGGCTCGCTAAGGAAATACGAGATAAGAATATTTAAATACTTAGATCAGAGATGATCTCTCGAGGAGTGTAAGTACTAAGCATGCTGATACTTATCTGAACTGAACTACATTCAGCATAAGTGCTCTAAATGATAATATACACACGGACTCTATTATCATGAAAATAAGGGTTGTACAGATCATTGTGAGCGTGTTACTGCTTAGCTACTTCTGCTGCTGACTGTATACAGGGTGAGCAATCCAAATGGGTCAGTAGGGAGAAAACGAAAACTATAAGAGATAGTGAAATTTGTTCTTTGGAACCATGGCTTCGATTTTAGATTTATTAAAAACTGCATTCAATTTTTTTTCGTATATCTCATGCATAACCGGGAATCGAACCCGGTTAAAATTAAAAAAGAGGAGAAAAAAAAATTAAGATGTCAATCGATCCTATTTTTTATTGGCAACAAATTTCTGTATAAGAGCACATACATTTAGAGTGCTCTAAGAGTCAGTAATTGCTGTTAAAGCTGAAAACGCTCCATACAAATATGCGTGCTGTGTATGGAAAAATAACTGTTTTCCATTTTGAGCATGATAATTTCCGTTGAGGTTCATACTTGTCATACAATTATTGTTTTGTTGCATTATGAGGATATTGGAAACAATTCCATATTTGTTTTGGAAAAAAAAAAACCTAAAATGTTCGTACCTTAAAGGAATGTCACTCTTTAACAGCGATTTCTGATTCTTAGAGCAATCTAAATGTATGAAGTCCCATACAGACATTTGTTCTCAATAAAAAATAGGATCGATTGACATCTTAATTTTTTTAATTTTTTCTCTACTCAATTTCGACCGGGTTCGGTTCCGGGTTATGCATAAGATATACGAAAAACAATTGAATGCAGTTTTTAATAAATCTAAAATCGAAGTCATGGTTCCTAAGTACAGATTTCCCTATCTCTTATAGTTTTCGTTTTCTCCCTACTGACCCATTTGGATTGATCACCCGGTATATTATGTACCTATGATACGACGATATACAGGAAAACGGAGAGAAATATGAGTAAGTATGACAAACTTGATATGAACTTTCACACGAAAACTTGACACAGAAAAAACAGGCTTGTAGGTCTTGGACGTCGGTTACCGAGAATGCCGTAACTCTTCACTCGTAACAATACTTATTTGCATTAACGCCTGTGGTTGAAAGTAGAAATCCATAGGTACAGACACTAATAGAGGAGTGGGTGTCGGAACTCGGAAGAGGGTTTGACGACTCTCAAGACCAGGTTTCGTGTACTCGTCACCGATCTCCGTTTTCGTGTTACACGGCACCGGCTTTTTGGCCCGTTCGGCACATGTAATTAGACCCCGTGTAATTGTTTTTTTTTTGTTTTTTATAAATAAATAAATATCAGACAAATAAAAGACAAATTAAGCTTAAGAAGGCTTGTGTTATGGGTACCAGACGACGATATACAATACTTATATAGATAAATATATACTTAAATACATATTAGAACAACCATGACCCAAGCACAAATATTCGAGTTCATCACACAAATTTTGCCCTGGCCGGGATTCAAACCCGGGACCGCCGGCTCAGTAGGCAGGTGCTTACAAACTGAGCCAACCGCATCGTCAAATTAAGGTCCGTGAATCCGTATCTAACCCGGGTCTACTGATTTTAACATTCTTAACTACATGGGGTTTCGACCCGTCCTCGATATATGCATAATTCGGGATATTACTACCGCCGGGGTTAATTATATGGGTACACCGGGGGCCTAATAGGACTCCCGATATCTGAGCTGCACAGATATCGGGAGCCCTAGGCGCGCTGACGGCTGGATGACGTTGACGTGTCTAATTTTTTTTTGTTTTTTTTTTTCAGAATGTTAAGTTACACTATCTTGAAAGTGGTGACCCTGATAAGCCTCTTATGATATTTCTTCATGGCTTCCCTGAGTTCTGGTTTTCGTGGAGGCATCAGATCGTCGAATTCAATAAAGACTATTGGTAATATTTTCTTTAATTAAAATCATAGTAATAATCTTAAAACATTGTAGGTATGGTTCGTCAAACCACGACTAGAACCCATCGAACAAACGCAACGAACGAAAAGCAAGTGTAGGTAAATAAGACACAGGTGAAAGGCTAACACTATTACTTACACTCCAATATTTGTTTGCCTTACTTACTCGAAGTAAAATGAACGATGTTTCGTATTATCTTATCCCTGCTATTTAGTTAAGTTAAGTATATATATCCACTTCACATCACCATTCCGCCAACTTCCCCTATGTCATATGGTAAATGTCTCATTCATCTCCAACCTTTCATACAAAGAAATCTCAAGTGCATTAACCGGTTAAATATTGGGACGTTTATCCTATTTAGAGAATTCGAAGTGATCACAAGGAAATAACGTCACTTCATATAAAACAAAATATAGGTATTTAATATTTTTTATATGCTAAGCAAATTATCTCCGTATTTCAGGTGCATTGCTGTAGATATGAGAGGGTATGGTGACTCAGAGAGACCGGATGACGTATCCGCGTACCATATCGACCTTCTAGTGGAAGATGTTCGGGACCTTATACGTCAATTAGGTAAGTAAATAAAAAGCTGAATTCTCTAACTTCCCAATAACTTCAAGACTACCTACATATGTCCGTGCTCTGTTAATTTCTAACTGGAATATGTCTTCCTACCCTGGATACAAATTCTTGTGCTTGATCAAGAAGATCAAGCCAGCCGAGCATTTCAATGATGGTCTCTCTCCATCTCCAGGTCCATCTATAATACTTGCAAATATAGCATTAGCATATTTTTAATGGCTCTTTAAAGAGCGATATATGTTGTATACCGTACCTTTTGATTTTTTTAGCCCAAGATTGGATATTCCTGCCTAGAATAAATCTGTAGACTCAGACCACGCTCACTCTCCCAAGTAAATGAACTGTCAAATTGTCAATCCATACAAAGTGATTAAGGTTGTATGGTTTGACAGTTCATTTGCTGGGAAGAGTTAGCGTGGTCTGACTCCAAGTAAATCAAGACCTGCTAAATGTAAAACTTCATGAAACCAATAAAGTTTCTATTCTATTCTACTTACCGTTTAATCTACAATTCCAGGTCGCGAGAAGTGCATCCTGGTTTCCCACGACTGGGGAGGCCTAATCGCGTGCAGGTTCCGCGATGTACACTCAGATGCGTTGGATGCGCTAGTCATGCTCTCCAGCGCTTCGAGAGAGTCCTGGGTGCATGAGATGTGGAACAACCCGCGTCAGAGAAAAATGTCTTGGTAAGGATACATACCTATACTTAACTAAGATGAGATGTTAATACATACATGTACCATGTAGTGAAGTATAAACTTCTTACTTTGCGCTATCATTCATCTTGCCTTGTATTTTTGTGCATACCATACCCTACTAGTCGTCTGTGCAGTGCACATTTGCACAAGGAAAAAGTTTTGCTGCCTGGCAAATGTTAATAGTATTTTATGCAACCGTTGTATAAGAGGGGCCAAAAAACGCGAGTGGCACGGGTTACGATGTGAGCGTAGCGAACATCGTAAGAAAGATGCCACGAGCGTTTTTTGACCTACTTATACAACGTTGCATACAATACTTTTTCTACGACTCGACATTTCATAAATAAAATGCAAATAAACAACAAAGAAAATAATTACATGTTCCCGCTCGGAATCAACAAAATTAAAAAGAAAAAATGTCTGTGATAAACTTTTTTTTATTGACATCCATCTGTCAAAGAAATATTAACTTATACATAAAGGTATACGATCACCATACTAAAACATCTGTCAAAAAAATTAAACTTATACATAAAGGTTACGTTCACTATACTAAACATCCATGCACTGAAGATAAAACTTTTTTTTTAAGTTGGCAGCAATGCCTTAGTACAATAAGTTTTTTTTTTAAATTTGCAAATTGTGTGAATGCAGCTGTTCATCTTGTAATCTGTGGTACTAAGTGATGCTTTTTAGCGACATTATACCATCGGTTAGCAGTGTGTTTTTGGGCAGTAGAGTATATACTTTTACAGACTTTCATAATTTATGTCTTTATATTAGAGTTAGTAACTATATAAATGACAGAAAAAAGTACTGGAGTAGAAAAAGTGTTATAAGGTAACTTTAACTAAGGGTGATGCGGTGCCTAATGGTGAAAACACGTTAATTAACTAAAACTATTGCACAACACAACAAAATAGGTATACCTAAGTAGGAAGTTATGAATTTTATATGTAAGCAACGGATTCTATTCAGGCGAAGCTACTCTTGAACGTACACACACCAGGAACCCAGAGAAAAGAGAATACATAACCCCAAATCCATTTCAATAGTATTTACTGGCAGTAAGATTATTCCTAACATTTTCCTATTACAAAACCGTTTCAGGTACGTGTTCCTGTTCCGTATGCCGTCCATCCCCGAGAAGTTCATCACGATGGACGACCTGCGCACGTTTGACGTGTCCATCCCGGCCGAGCCGGGCTCGGCTGATGTCGAGTGCTACAAGTACTGGTTCGGAAAACCTAGTAAGTGTTTTAAGAGTTATTTCTCCAGCCCACCTATTCGATAACCTAATAGTATCAGTACCCTTACCATGAGTTTACAGCGACCGTACATGCTGGCGACTGTGTAAACGGTATGTATGGAGAATTGTAGTTCAACAAAGTAATCGCTAGGAGCGCCGTACTATTCTCCATACAAATTGTATACGCTGTCGCTGGCGAGTACGGCCACGTTAAATCACGGTAGGCGTGATGATACGATGGGTACTATAATAGGTAGATAGTTAACGTAATATACTAATATAATATCGTACCGGAAGACGCAGCGTTGGAAGGCCTCCAACAAGGTGGACCGACGACCTGGTTAAGATCGCGGGTAGAAATTGGATGGGGGCGGCGCAAGATCGATCGTTGTGGAGAACTTTGGGGGAGGCCTTTGTCCAGCAGTGGACGTCTGTCGGCTGATATGATGATGATGACTAATATAATAATAATAAAAAAACAATCTGACAGACTGACACTGTTACGTATTTCATATTACATTCAGAATTTGAAGCTGGTGCAATATTGCGGAATTTGTAGTTTTATTAATGTTGCGAAGCTATAAATGACTACAACTGTTTTCTTACAATTTTCAGCTGCCGTGACCCCGCCTATCAATTACTATCGAGCCAACTTCTCAATCAGTTTGCCCGAGAAAACACGGTGCGAACGCCCAGTACCCATGCTCGTCGCCAACGCCGAGAAGGACAAGTACCTCTCCCGTTCACTCCTGGACGTCATGAAGACAGAATACGCCCACATCGAGACGAAGTTGGTCCCCGATTGTGGACACTTTATTATGCAAGAGAAACCAGATGTCGTTAACAAGCTAATAAGAGAATTCTTAGGAAAACATAAGATTTAAACAGGGCCGTAAGGCCCGTAAGTCCTGTAGATATATGTATGTGCGTTGTACAACCTTAGAGTACGCTTACGCATGGTCCCTATTATCAAAGAATAGATATACTAACTATTATGGAGAATGAGATCAGAATTTATACGTAGTAGGTGGACAGCTGGACAATTACGCCATCAAGAGGCTTATTCCCAAGGCTTCTTCAATAACAGATTTGTATACAATTTCAACTGATTTATATCGATAGCAATGGTACAAATGGGAAAAAGTCTGAATGGATTTTAAACGCATATAATAAGCCGATGATAAGCGGAATGTGGAATGTGAAGCTTCTTACATAACTGTCAGTGTTTTCTTATACTTACATATATAAGAAAATAGTAAAGTATAGCTATGTATCTGTTAGTAGGTATAGATAGGTGGAGGTGGACCCCAAGGTACACCTGTAGTTATAACTTTTTGGAATGTCAACGCTATCAGATACTGAGAATTTGTATTCATAATATTTTAAGGCGAGGTTCTTCAAGCGCGCGACGCAAATTTTTCCCCCGCGCCCCTCCCGCGCAAAAACTACGATCGCCACTCGCTCCGCATACAAACAGCATGAGTGCATTTTTAGTATGGATAATAGGTACCTACTATCATGAAATTAAATTGATATGTTCAGTATATCTTCTACTGGTAATATTTTTATTTCAACCCAAATAATTATAAATTTCTCGTCTGTAATATAAAACAATCTGACGATTGATTATCGTCATCAATCATCATATCCCAAAGATCTCTTATGCTGCTTGACAATAACCTCTCACAACACAAGGATTTCGACGTCACCCAGGGTTGCTCAGCCTCTCAGAATGCCCTCAGACCATTTCTTTGGTCTCCTCTTTTTTTTTTTCATATCTTGAGAAGCCGGAAGCCTAATATGGCTGCATCCGTTTGTCAAGATAAAAAACGCCGCGAACATTTAAACGGTGGGGGTATACATCGCCTAATAAACGGAATCAAAAAGTGCGAGGAATTAGATCTTGATACCGAAATCCTTAATAAATTTTGCCAAGGCATACACGAAGGGGGTATTAACAAACGTGAGGATGTAACTAAAGTTAAAGCCTGACCAGAAATATATGAGGATGCGCCATATTGCGGAATTTCACTGGAACTAATTTCTTACACTGGCAATGATTTTATTATGGTTTGTCAACAATGTCAATGTCATTCGTGATGGTTTCCTTAAAAGACAAATATTTAAACTTATCTAAAGAAAATCCCGAAAGGTATTCATTGTCGTGAATGTGAGATTATAAATAAAGTGTACACGTGTTTACTACACGAAAAACAGTCAGGATAAGAGTGCATTCAAGTAAATGATATCATGAAGTAGTGGAACTGATCGGTATTTAAACTAATGTCATTATAGTGGCTTGAGATTGGTTGCAAAATTATTGCCATATAAATCTTATAAATAGCGCCCTCTTGACAATCCTCATATATTTCTTTCTGGTCAGGCTTTAGCTGGACGGTGAATGAAGTCAGGGAGCAAATCGTACAGAGAAACTGGAATTATAGGGCAGTTCAGATATGATCCGGATAGCCTTCGTCCAAGCCACATTCGCACAAAGAATGGTCACGTATGTCAAGTATTCATCGAGGACCTTCGCAAGTAACGTAGTCGAGGAACTTCGCCGAGGAACTTCGCGAATAGTGTGGAGCCGCTATATGGTAAAATGATGGTAAACATAATTAATATTTGACAATCGTGTAATAGAAAAGAAGGGGAGGCCTTTGCCCAGCAGTGGGACACCTAAACGGCTATAAAAAAAAAATCGTGTAATAGCACCTTAAAGCACGTAGTCGAAAATTATTTGTTGTTAAAACCTCATAAAATATATAATTAGTTATTAAAGCACTTGCCAATAATACATTATTCCTTTTTAAAAGTTAGTTGTGCTGTTTGAGCTACTGCATAAACAGCTGGTAAAATTAAACCGGTACCTACGGATGCATGGCAATTTTCTTGGTATAATGCACGTTTAATGGTTTTTGAGCAGTCGCTCATCAAGGTCATGTCGGATAGTCTTGCCAAGTAAAATATTTCCAATAACTTTCTTCAAGCCAATCTACTCTCTCTTTTTCACCAGTGAGAAGTCGTTTACAACGTCGCATTGTACCTTTCATTTGCTTTCGTTTCAAACGTCTTCTCTGAATTTGGAAGTAATCGCTGTGCCTGCTCACTCGGCCCATGAAAGCTAATGGCCGCCAAAGTCTATCCACGAAACAGCTGATGTGCGTTGTTGTTTCTCAATTTTAAAAATTGTACTTTCACGGGGATTAACTGTTTAAAATCACTTAGATGATACGGCATTCGTGTAATTGTTTTGTGTGGAATTCAGGGTTTGTGCAGTTTTGTTGATCATCCGTTTTAAAAGTTATTTAGACCGTATTTTATGTTGCTGGATTTTTCAGATGTCACTGACCATACAACAAATCATTTTGGATGCAAAAAGACTTGCAGGCCGTCTCAAAGAACGCGAAACAGAATCGGATGCTTTGCTGACTGAAACTCAATCTGCATACCGTCAAATCCATACCATGAAACAGGTAATCTAAGCTAAGCTTGATAGACTTGAGCATGATGCTAACATTCCACTCTAATAGTTATTGTTCTATAAGGTGTTTATTCCACGTAGTTAAACGAGTATTTGATGGACTTTTCATTTCTACCCCTTTAAGTCGAGTCCTCGTTTTGTGTTTATTATGACAACACCTAGAAACAATAAAAATAGCTGGTTAAGTAATTAACCTGATCCATATGATAGTGATGTGAATGAACAGTTATTTTCTTGATCTTTTTTCCATAATAACACAAGACATTATAAGTATAAGGTTTTAAAGATGACTATTAACTTTAAGGCCTTAAATCAGTGTTTTATTTAATTATAAAATTTAAATGAAAGCAAACATTTTGTTCTTATACTAGGTTTTTTCTTTATTAATAACTTTATACTTTAGGGTACTATCAGTATTTATATGGAATAGTACTAACACTGTACTAGATAAAATTATTTTAATGAAATGTAACTAATGTGTATGTAGTAAAAATGCAGCTTTTTATGCTTGGACTTGTTTTTGTTTTTAGTACAAAGAAGAAGTTGACACACTAAATGAGGCGTCTCGAGAGCGCCCCCGTGGTGCTCTCATAGCCAGCATAGAACGAGAATCCCGTTTAATGAGGGATGTTCAAAGGGAGAATGGGGAACTCCGTGCAGCCTTAGAGGACCACAGACGGGCATTGGAGCTTATAATGTCTAAATACAGACAGCATACAGAGAAAAGAGTGTGGGAGTCCAGAATAGACTTTACAGCAGCAGTGAATGATAAACAGCAAGAGGTGAGTGTTAAATTGGGAGTGAAATGTTGATCTTTTATGTAAAACTGTGCCTGTTAAGGGTAAATTACTAATTACTCTGTATGATCCATTAACTACTTGAAGATGTAAAACTGAGCTGTTTTTTTTAGATGTTTTAACTTATCACTACAATTTACCTACAGTAAGGCAAAGGTTTAGTTAGTGTGAACCAACACAGGGATTTGAATGGCAACTGGGTAGCCATCCTGGAATGTTCTCCTTAAAACACATTCACAATTCTGTTTATCTGTCACAAAGTATTGAAAAAAGATCAAAATTATGTGTATAATTGCAATTCACAAAATTACAGATTGGCAGAGCATATGAGTGATTTTGCATATTAAATATTTCACTTTGTTCTTATATTGCTTTCAAAAAAATTGAGCAAAATATGGTTTTTAGTATTCCTTTTCCTTGCTGTCACTATGGTATTTTAATTTTATATTGTACTTTTACAGCTTATTCGTAAACAAGCAGAGAGGATTAATGAAATGACCAGCATCATGTACAAAGCAGTGAATATGGAGGAGAATGGGGAGACCAGAAGGGAGGAAGAAATATACCACAGACTTATTACTGAAAATAAGGTGTGTATACTACCTATCTCTGTCTGCATACTTTGAGAAACCTGCTGATAGCAAATAAGATCAAAATTAAAATATTTTAATTGTGAACAGAACAGTATGGTTACTAACATTATTTAGTTGTGGAGGATGACAGACAAAATTGTGCAGTTAATACATTATACACTCAATATTATTGGTTAAATCTTATGATTGATTATGATCACCTAAATTTTCATTAATGGAAATAGCATGCTTTTTTATATAAACAATTTCACAGATTTAATTTTAATTGCAAAATACACTCCAGGTCGCTTGTATGTTGCAAAAGCAATAGGTAACAGCTACCAGTTACTTACAAAAACGAAATCCATGCACTATCTATTTCATTACTTGTTTTTTATTTTACACAAGTAATTTCTATTAATTAGACCAAATATGCAAAAATAAGGCAGTATGTGCAACTTCAGCTTGTATCTCTGATATATATTGCATGGGACCCTATTACTGAGACTTCGCTGTCTGTCCGTTCGTCTGTCACCAGGCTGTATCTCAAGAATGGTGATAGCTAGACAGTTGAAATTTAAAGATGATGTATTTTTATTGCCGCTATAACAATAAATACTAAAAATAAATATTTAAGGGGGCTCCCATACAACAAACTTGTTATAGACCGTCCGTCCGTCTGTCACCAGGCTGTATCTCAAGAACGGTGATAGCTAGACAGTTGAAATTTACACAGATGATGTATTTCTTTTGCCGCTATAACAACAAATACTAAAAATAAAATAAAATAAATATTGAAGGGGGGCACCCGTACAACAAACAGAATTGGTTGCGTTAGCTTTGCACCTCATTTGTATGGGGCGCTATACATACCAGGTGCAAACTTAACTTAACCACTTAAGGATGGAAAGTGTTTGTACGGAACCCTCGGTGCGCGAGTCCGACTCGCACTTGACCGGTTTTTCAATACATATTTACATTATAAAGTTTTTTATGCCACAAATGTTAAAATGTTTTTTTTCGCGTCTGTTGCGGTGTGTAAAAATAATCCGAGGAAAAGTATAATGAATTCGTTTACAAAACTTCTTACAATCAGGCCAAGTAGTTACAAAATTTAAAAAATAGATTGCACATTCACATTCGGAGATATCAGAAATCGTATTTCAACATTGCCCTTGAACTTCAGTATTCCGCATTCGTACGGCTTCTTATGTCCATTATATCAACGTCTAGGGCATTATCAAATTATACCTACTAAATTTTCTCTGGTTCGTTTTTCACAAGGTATAAAGTCAAAAGTATAGGTCTCTTATTTCTCTCTTCATAAGCAGCAGTTTAATCTGATGGCGCATGTATGAGCATTGGCGTATCTAAGATTATTTTTCAGACGGGGCCGGGGTGGGGGCCTGGCCATGGCCTTTGAGATGAAGCCATCTATTTCCATCGTGACACCCCAAAATCCTAGGGTGGGCACGAGCCACCCGGCAACCCCCCTAAATACGCCCATGTGTATGAGAGAGAAGTTGAGAGCCAAGGTCGGAGAATACCTTTGAGATGAAGCCATCTATTTCCATCGTGACACCCCAAAATCCTAGGGTGGGCAAGAGCCACCCGGCAACCCCCCTAAATACGCTCATGTGTATGAGAGAGACGTTGAGAGCCAAGGTCGGAGAATACCTTTGAGATGAAGCCATCTATTTCCATCGTGACACCCCAAAATCCTAGGGTGGGCACGAGCCACCCGGCAACCCCTGAAGAATATGAGGCCCAAGTTGATTGTAGTGTTGTCACATTCCAGGGTTTGCGGGAGATGTTGGACCTGTCGAGGCGGTACGGCTCGGAGCGGCCGGCGGCGCCGCCCACCGAGGACAAGGACGTGCAGACGGACGGGCCGCCGCTGTCGGGCGCGTGACGCCCCCGCCCCGCGGCGGAGCCCTGCCGCCTCTAAACGCTAAGATAAGTAGCCACTTCTGTCCGCACATTTGAACATTTCCCGGTCACCCCACACTCGTGCCAGTCCTCTCCCGTGAATGTGATGTCAGATGTGCTGGCACGAAGCCCTTCGACGACGGTAATCGTTCCGGTATACAACTTGTACTCTACTGTTACTCACAGATTTTGGAATTTAGGTCTTTTGACGGGTATCTCGCGTTTCACGTTTGGCGAAGGAAATGAGAGCGACAAAATACAGCGAACGACTTCAATATAGCTATCAAAGTAAATGATATGTCCTCGTTTGGTTGTATCGATGTTGAATATTATGATTAGAAGTAAATATTTTACTGTAAAATTTCAAGTTAGCGCTCATGTTATATCTATGTATTGAGAAACATAGTTTCTTGTAACAAATTATAGCATTATTAATCACTGAAATCACACTTATGGCAGATGCTGTGATCTACTTATTATATATTTGCTGTTAAGTTATTCTTTGGTCATATTTATGAATTTCCTGTAGATCTCTTGGAACTTTCCTTTGGGAGAAGAAATGTAGTTGTCTTTATTTTGAAATTGTGTAGAAGTTTAATTCAATTTAGTATCCATATAATAACAGTTTGTCAGTAATCTCGACCCGAAACCAACAAGAAAGTTTATTCATGCCACGGGTTTGGACTTTAGCTTATATTTTTAATTATTAATATTACTATACATAAATTTAAATTTTGCAGTTTTTGCTCATAAATAATTTCAAATGTTGATTACATATAGTTTACAATACTCGATACAAATTTTATTGTGTTAATTATACCTTATTAATAATCCCTAGGAAATTAGTTTACTTTAGATTACTTGAACATAGTATTAAAATAATACATAATAATTATTGAAGGTCCTCCTTAATTATTATGTAGGTCAGTACTTTCTGGGACCCACTACCCGTAATAGATAAATAATCACATTTGAGACGTCAAACTGTAGCATCATCAATTGTGGCAAGAGCTAGTCCAGTATTACCGATAGTTGGCAGGACATTCTTATTCTTAGTAGGAACCCATGACACATGTAGTCTAAATTATACTTTATCTCCTGTTGTTGATCAGTAGTTTTAGAATAGCTGAGGTAATTGTTTCCTAAGGGATGAGTACCGTTTTTGTTATTATTACTTTAGCACGACTGAGTCCCATAACACGAAACTCAAAACGATACGTTTTACACACAGACCTATACAGATCTGTGGTTTTACCCATATACGTAAAAGCATAACCGATGGCATATATAAATAACATCCATCCGTTTGGAAATAATTGTCCCAGAAATACGTGATTATCTTGAACAATATTCATAACAACGTTAATAATTAGAATGTCATGTCTGTTGTTCGCGTGGAGTGATTATTACTAAATAATTACCTAAATATGCAATATTTTTTCATGCGGTTTAGTAAGGTCAGCTTTGAATGTTAGGAGCATAATTTTATTGTAGAATGGCGAATATAGGAATTCTTCATAGATCTAGCGAGGTTTCTATCCCATGCGTCTGCGCATTTTCTGACTTACATTACAGTTCATAAGATGGATCATTACGAGCTTTCATTATTTCCAATAAACAAATAAAAACGCATGGTAAATAATGCCGTCCTTATTTTAAACATCATGTCTGGCATTAGGTGTCTTTCAGATAGTTGTTACTTTTTCAAATGGCATTTGCTATAAATCTTATTGGCATTTAGAAGTGATGTAGGAGTTTTTATAATTATAATACATACCTTAACCTTAATCGCGTTAGTTAAGGAGTTGGCCAAGCCAAAATATACATTATTCTATTTAGAGCCAAAAAAATACTCGAATAGAAGGAGCACTTGAAATTTAATAAAAAACATTAGAATATTGATTTAGTTAATTAGAATAAAACGATAGTTATCTATTATTCAAACTTTTTTTTAATTATTACACATTATGTTCCTGTTCCCCAGTTCATGAGCTAGTATTATAAAGTTAGCGCCAGAACATAATTACACGATATATAATTCCGTTTCCGCGACTGTCACATTTAAGCGGACATTATATCGCGTATATTCATTATTTGAGCCTCCCGCTTAAGTTTGAGGCTCAAATAATAAATATACGCGATATAATCTTGTTTCATCTAAATATTTACACGACGTCGCATCGGCATCGGTGTGGTATTTCGTAATTGTGTTTTGGCCCTTAGGGGCTGTGCCAGACTTATTAAATTAACTTAAATGATACGTGTACCCACCTAAGTTTGAGATACTGAATCTAGTGTTAGTTAAGAAGTCACAATATTTTTGATTCAAACGAATAAATAAAATAGCACAAAGTAATATCATTTAATGTTAAATAATGAGAACATCGACCGCGCGCAGCCAGTAGGGTAGACAGTGACAGTATTAGCACAAACAATTGTAACTTCACCTCTGATGCGTAATTATGTATTTTTTGTTTGGATTGGTGCCAATATAAAAAGTAATAAATCATTTTCTAAATCTCAAGTGAAATACAATCAAATCTCAATTGACCATTTTTGTTGGTCTCGAAACTTGTATGGATCCAGTTTGACTTAAGATGGGACTAGATTCATATCAAAATGAGCAAGATTTATCTCTACTTAATTAATGTTAAAATGACGATTGTTAGTATAGATTTTCTTTTTTTGGCTCTAAAGTATCAAAATTATATTTAAACCATTCATTCTACATATAAATAATACTTGTAATGTGCAAGTATAAATGTAAGAATTACCTCATCTGCTTATGCGTGGGAAGTTAATATACACTTAAACAAATAATGTAGACTAAATTTTAGAATGTTAATTGTACTGTAACCTTAAATGCGTATTCGGTTGTCTCAGCAGACATTTTGTTAGACGTAATTATTTGAATATGACGAGTTAAGAATATTGTACTCTATAAAGATCTTTTATCCTGTTGAAATTCACATGTCCTTTATTGAATCCTAAATTGTTTTGTAATTCATCCCATTACTTATGGAGTTCATTTATAGATGTTTGTACCTATGTCTTACAAATAAATAAATGATTGATTGATTGATGTTATTTACGAGACCACGGTTTCTTCTAGTTGCTTATTGAACGGGAGTATACTGAATACTGAACATATTTTATAAGTAATGGGGTAAATATTTTTATGAATATACCTGGGGTACTTTGTAACTGGTGACAGATTGAGATTGGTAACATGTACCTATATGTAGATATTTTTACTGAAAGCAATGATAGAATTATAAATGTACTAGTTTTTTCTGCTGTAGGATGACACATATAGAGCAAAAATGATAATAAATGTATCTGATAATATATAAAAATTAAAATGGCAATTTTGACTTTTATTAACCTTGTCCTTTTTAGCTAACGTGACACGATAAAATGGTAGTGCCACGACTTTCCGCGCTAGCGGCAGCGGTACTACGAAGGTACGTGTGTCTCGCTCACTCGTTCTGCCGCCGCGCTCGGACCTTTCGTTCAACCGCTTGCCGCGCCGCTGGTCGCGCTAAGTCGTGGCATCTCCATGGCACACAAAAGAGGATAATGGACGCAAATGATGCGGCATAGCGTATTCCCTCGTGGCCGATTTTAGATTAGAGCAATAAGAAGATCAGCATGCGCATAATTTGACAGCATGACTAAGGAAGGGATAGTGTCTAGTGCTTAAATTCTACCAAATTGGAAGTAACTAATTGCTCTTCATGTAATCCTTAACTTAAGTGGCACAAATACATGGAAATTGCGATGATATGGGGGCTGTAACATTAATAATTGCAGGCATTTAGATACAGACTCGATTTAATTCTGCCAATTAGTCTCACCGTCCTGCCAGTTTGTCCCTCAACTTTTCTGGACGTTTATAAGTAACAACGTAGATATTCAGGCTTGGAGGCATACCAGATTCACAAATGCTAAAAAGTTAAGTCAAGGCGCATGAATGTCTTGTCATATGGCTATTCAGAATGAGGCTCGGTGTCGTTGCCGCCATAGGGATGTCCTATACAGATTTACACAGTAAGTTTCCATAATTAAACGTCAAACTGGAAGGTGCTGTTGTCAAAATCCACTTTTTTGGTTTATCATGTAAAAGCAATCCTATAACTATGTTCTCTGCTACCCGTGTACATAAAATAATTTGAACCCATTAAGATCGAAGGCTATTGCGTATAGACGCAATAGTTAGGGGCATGCGACTTTTGATGATATCATAGAAACACAACACTACAACTACTACCTCTCTTTTTATATTAATATTGCCAAACTTTAGGCAGGAAGGGTTTGGGTTGGGTGGTCTTAAAATGTTTTGCATCTATGATATCATCATCTTATTTTTATTAAAGCAGTAACATCTGCTAACGTAAACTAAACGTTCTAAACGCTTCATTTGTAAACGTTTGATATCATCATCAGTCGCATAACATAACAAAGATACATATTGTAAAACTGTTACTGCTTACTATGGTGACTAAAGAACTATGGAAGAGCGGGGCTTCCTGTCACAGGTATTACATACCTACTAGGAAGTCCTGGCCTTATACCATTTATTTGTGTCTCTAATTAGTGAAATAAATACCTTTTACCTTGAATGCTATAAATGCCTCTATAGACGCAATAGCCTCAGGTAACCTTAAGCCATTTTCGCATGATGAGGCCACAGGCAAACATTCAAAATATCTATCCGTAAGGAGGCTATACTTACTATTAGAACAGATATCAACTACATTCAATACTAACCATTAATTTTAACTGCCACATAGCAGCACAATATCCTATGTTTACATATCATGTGATGAAATTTGTGTTTTACATGTAGCATAAATAAAATAAAGGAGCTATCTTACACAATCTTACTCTGAGACAATCCAAGGTTTGTACTATGAATACTATAATGAAACAAAATTTAGGTACAGAAAACATGTATTCTCTTAAGATCTTAATTCACACCACATTCACCAATAACTGAGGTACTCTAAAAGCAAAGTTGAGGTGTTAATCACACCCTCGTCTGGGTGTACTCTGTGGGGAAGCGGAAGGAGTGGGCGCCGAGAGCCATGATGTTTGGCAGCAGCCCCGCATTGGGGATGATGTTCCATGACAGAGTTAGTGTAACATTGTTGTGACCCCTGGAAAACAAGGAAATGAAAGCAAAATGAACATCATCTATCATCAAAATGAACTTGGTCTAATACAAAACTTAAGCCAAATTTAATTTGATTAGCAAATTTTTGACATAGCATACAAGGGGTTAAACTTTGGCCACACTTTGTTATTCAGTTGTAATAGCAATAGGATTTTGTCAACTTTAGATAAATATCTATCCCAATTTGTGATCCCTGTGCTATGATGTAGGTAAACAATAAAATGGGGTAATGTGTCTTTATGTAGTGAAAACTTGCTAGAAAAACTCAACATGTCAGTTACATCAGAAGTTGATAATACAGATTCAAAGTAACTTTGGCTTTTTAAATTAGCATTATGCTAATCTCATAGATGGCATATTAATTTTAAATGGAATTTTCATATATTACACATTCAAAAAACATACATACATTCTTGTTTGTATAATATAACATGGATAACTTTACAGAGAATGGCTTTGATAACAAAAGGTGTATCAAATCAATAAACCAGCACACAAGGCCAGCCATTTCACACATTTACTGTGTTTAAACTAAAGCCTCTATGAATGATGTATGAAACAAAACTTACTTCAAGCCTTTGCCATCATCCCAAAAATAGTATTTTGTGTTCATATTCTTGAAGTCAAGAACTGCATTCTCTCCTCTAAGGATAATTTTGTCCCAAAGTACTATTTGGTTGAGCTCGTTGTTAGGAGTGATGTACTCCGCGGTGAGGTACAGGAAAAGCTGTTTCACGTT
Organism: Apotomis capreana; assembly: GCA_947623375.1. Taxonomy (NCBI): domain Eukaryota; kingdom Metazoa; phylum Arthropoda; class Insecta; order Lepidoptera; family Tortricidae; genus Apotomis; species Apotomis capreana. The sequence continues at coordinate 9,022,007 of OX392503.1, read as the reverse complement.
CCAGTTGAACAAATGAGACAGATCAGTCTTCAGATCAAAGGTGAGGAAGCCAAGATCATTTCTCTCTCGGGAAACACCGTAATCCGGCACGTTTTTACTGTAACAGAAAGTACATAATCAAGAGACAATAACATTATGAAAAACACAGAATACTGGAATATAAAAGACTACTTTTACTCAACTTACACGACTACTTTTACTGTGTTCATTTGTGCATTTGTTCTATAATCCACAGTTAATGTGGAGAGAAAACACAGGAAAGTTAAGCATGCTAGCACGCTTAGTGTATACGTTAATATCGCATTGCCTCTCGTTAACACAGAATACATCTTTTATGTTTAAATAAAATCTAACAAACAAATTTCTTGTTGCGGTGGCTAACCTCCTGTTCACCAGTTTGACGTTTTGTTCGGGATCGGGACACGTCAATTGTAAACGTCACGAAATAACACTGCGTTCTAAAACTGCGATCGAGCGGTTTGTAGTAATTACCCCTAGCCACACTATTCGCGAAGTTGACCGAAGTTGGGCGAATACGATAGTGTGGAAGGCACTTCGCTGCGGAAATCCATGCTTCGGCCATCTTTGGTCAACTTCGCGAGTAGTGTGAGCCGCAATTTCAGTCATAATAATAGAATATATTTTGTCTACTAGGTATCTAAAATCAAAATGGTAGGTAACTGTAAATTGTTAATTTTAGGTGTAAAATATCTCAAACTCAGTAACATTACTGGCAACATTATCGTAAAAAATTCTCTTCAATTAAAAAATACTCTTTAAATACTCTTCCCGAGTTCCCGCTCGTTTTGACTTTACTACACTACTTATTTATTGGCAATAAGTAATGAGCAATGATTTATTTATTGCTTTATAATTGTCCTCCTTTTATCAAGACAAGTGCAGATTTTTTATAATTATGCTATGTTATTGCAGAGTAACGACGGGCGCGTTGTAACTTCGAGGTTTGCGCCGTTTTGGCGCTCAAAAGACACTAGTAAACTAAAGCGCGTATAGGGAAATGGAATAAATTACAAAACCACGAGTTACAAATTGTTTATTATGATATTACAAAACTCAAATTAACCATTCTCCTGTCAACGATTAAAGCCAGGGCTAAAACAAATATCAGCACAGGCGTCAGTGCCAGGATGCCGGACGAGTTGCAAGGCGTGCCTCCGGGGATCGAGCGACAGAAGCATACTCTGGTGGACGAGCTCCCGTTCCGAGACTCGAAGCAGCCGCTGGTGATGGAGTGGCCAAGCTGATCCACTGCTCTGGTGCACATGTACGTCGAATTTTCGGCTGTAAATATTTAAAATGTGTTAAAGTTGGGTGACTATTTGGAGTGAGATTTGAAATTTAAACTAAAAGTGGACTGGTTGGCGCCTCAGAGTATACTGAAGAGGCTAAATTCGATGTTTCTAATGACTTTTGTTCGAGATATGGTTACTTTACCGATGTGCTCTGCACGCAGCGGGAGAAAATCTCACTTCCTGACCAAGGCAAGACGTAAAACTTTAGTCAAACCACGGGCTGTAATTTGTAAAGCCCCAGATCGCATATTTATGGCTCTCACCTTCGGTTCGGGTCACAAACACCAGCGATCTAGGTCCCGAATTCACCGCCCTAGGTAGGTATATGTAATTTATTAAAAACAGACCTAAATATAAGCGTTACGTGGTCTAACATCATTCATATAGGTTCGAGATTTTACGTTCTCTATTAACTCGGTGTACCTACCTATTAAAATTGTTGAGGAAAATGCATGAGTTACAAGAGCTAAGATAAGAAAATGTAAGTCATTTTAAAACCGCAAAAGATGAGTCTGGCTGCTCGAATCATATTAGAGATATCTAGGATAATTGATTTGTAATCGGCTTTCCCGAAAGCGATAGGAGGTATAAAACTGTATACAAAATCTCCAATATTTTTCTCGAAACGTGCGTTATAACAGGCTTCGAAGTATCACGTTTCGGGCGGAACGACTCGAGAGAACTCTGTAAAGGAATTTCATACAAAATTGAAGGCCTAATTAGCCTTATCACACTTGCGATTTGCGAGCGTATTTTGTATGAAGGCGATCGCGCAGCGTCTACGCCGCGTCGCTTATTTGTATAGAAAATACGTTCGCAAATCGCAAGTGTGATAAGGCCCTAATAGGCCGGGAAGTATTTTTTTAAACAAGGCGGCAATGTTCATGGACATTGGACAGGCTAAACAGCAGATTTTTTTTTTGATTGGTGTATTTTTTATTTCATTGCATATTTGAGAAAAGCACTATACATGCCTTGGCCGTGAAAAGGGCTTGCTCCCTGCGGTCGGCCGTCTATACCTACTCACCCACCAAGCCCTTCTTTCCCGGCGTCTGCAGTAATGTAATATTACTTCGAGAAAAAGCCATTCATAAATGAAGCGTCTTGTTTCTTTTACCTTACTAATAAGATTTTTTACACCGCAACCGCAACACTAGTGCCTGTTTGCTTACCTGATATTTGCAGACCTTACCTAAAAACAATGAGGCTTACAAATGTTCACCCAACCGCTTACCTATTCCGTTGAAGTAGTAGGTGTACTGAGCGCAGACATCGTTAGAAGCCAATATGCAAGAGGCTTGCAGTGAGTGATGGGTCCAAATGTAGTCGACGTCGGGCCACGAGCCGTCGACTGCGAAATGGAACCATAAGGAAGAAAACATGCGGAGCTGTTTACAGAAGCGGAATCTGATTTACTCGCCGAAATTAAGGTAAAACTAGCTAATGTTAGGTAGGTACTTAACTTTAGTTTCATCTGCACCTTTAGCATAACTGTCATACGCGACTATTTCTGGCGCGAGACAATTGCCCGTCTCTTTTTGTGCAGTAATGTGGAAGAGTGATGGGTAGCACTATGTCGCGCGACATAGTTGTGCTATACGGGCTGTTCTGAACAAACGCTTTATGAATTTGGTTGATAAACTCATTTACTACACAACTGTGCAATTTAGTTCATTTATTACAAGAAAAGTCAAACAGAACGATGGGCGGATTTAGGCACGTTGTGCTCACCCTAAATGGTTTTCTAAGGCTTTTGAGCAAAGTCTTATCTGCTTGCTTTGTCCCGTCTGATAATTTGATCACGAAATTCCACATTGTTCTAGTTTAGGAATAGGATATAACAACTATCATCTATTCTATGGGGGTTATTCCCGCCTGTTACCACCAATTTGTTACCACTGGTAACTGTTGGGATTTTTTTTCCCACCTTTTACCAGGGGGTAACTACTGGGAATAAAATTCCCACATGTTACCACCTATTTGTTACCACTGGTAACAGCTGGGATTTTTTTTCCCACCTTTTACCAGTGGAAACTACTGGGAATACAAATTCTCAGCTGTTACCACTAAAATTAATTGGTGGTAACTACTGGGATTTTTCTTCCCAGTTGTTTCCCCCTAGTAAAAGATGGGAAAAGAATCCCATTAGTTACCACCAAATTATTTATAATTTAAATTTTGGGAATAAAATGTTTTCAAAATAGTGAAATTAGCAAAAATACGTATCTAATATTACTGCAATGCGACACGATACTGTGGGACAAAATCGACTTTCATAAACATAGACGTCTAAGTAATCTGTTTTTTATTTGGTTTGCCATATGATAGGGTAACGTCTTGATGGCAATGGGATAACCCAAATATGGTTACACGAATTACAAATCAAGTCTTGAAAAAAGCAACGTTTATATAATATAATTTTAAAAACACAACCACGGATAGCTAGAAGATTAATTCACTAATACATTTATTTTTATAAGTACAAATAATTAACTACAAATAATTGGGACTTTAAACTTAGTGTTGTAAAATCAATAAACAGTACTGCGAGTATTTAACGGCTAACTTTGCGGAGATATTCTGAAAAAAAAATATCAGCTAAGACCAGAACTGCTTCCCTAAAAAGGGTTTCCCAAGGGCTTATTTTAGATTTTTTTTTTATAATCCTTACGTATTGGTATTGGTAACCTTATGATACGAGTATGCTAACCTCAATGATAGGATAACCGTATCGGTAGAGTAGATTCGATTTACCACTGACCTCAAATTAAATAGGGTTTTGAACGTGTTGTAACAATTGTGATCCTTACGTAATGTATTATTAAACTTACTATTGCATAACAGAATATATTCGGCTTACCTGCTTAGCAAAATCAAAATATAAATTACGCGACACAGGCCCTATACAACATTAAGTATTTGGCGTAGAACATACATACTTGTTATGTTACTGTGGGGAGCGTTGGCCAGCGCGGTTGCTAAAAAGCTTGTGTTTGTATTTGTACCAATTGCCTATTTGACCTATGCGGCTAGATGAACACTCGAAGCAATAAACAATAAAAGGCTTATATTTGCCGCCATTGATATGATATCGCACACTGGTAAATAAAAAGAAACTATATTTTCGCTCCTAGGTCTCGTACCCCGTAACATAGATAAGTAGTCAAATAGATAACAATGCCGATAAATATTAACAATGAATGCGGTATTCAGTTTTGCCGCCGCAACTGCCATTGAATTTTAGTTAATCCTTAAACAATGGTAAATACCACGCTTCATGAATTGCTCGCGTGACGCGTCTTGCCGTGCATCCACCACTGAGATAGCATATTGGAAAAGCCTAAAGGCTATTGACTACATTTTTGCTCTACGATAACAGAGATAAGAAGTCGCATAGATTACTTTGAAAACAACGCCTGTCAATTATAACAATAAATGCGGCATTCAGTTTAGCTGCCACAACTGCCAATAAATTATTATTCCTAAAACAATGGTTAATGCCACGTTTCATGAAATGCTTTCATCTTGTCATGCAATAAGTATAGCATTGCCCGGATAAAAATAAAATAAGGATGAATCCAAATAGGTACTTTTTTGCCTTCATATTTGTCAATTAAATGCTGTTTATATTTTACACATTAATCTTAAAATTATAAAACTTAAATAAAAATGAATCCGAATAGGTACTTTTTACCTTTGCTGCTTATCCATACTAATATTATACATGCGAAAGTGTGTCTGTCTGTCTGTTACCTCGTCACGCTTAAAGCGCTGAATCAATTTTGATGAAATTTGGCATAGAGATAGTTTAAGATCCGAGGAAGGACATAGGATAGTTCTCATCCTGGAAATTATACCTAAATAGATTGAAAAGTGAGTGAACATTTCTGTTGGGGTGCGGTGACCCTGTAGGAAAAGTAATTATTAGACCAAAAGCACAATTGCTCTTACATTTGCTTAGGCGCTTTTAATAATCCCTTTTATCAAGTTCCACGCGTACGTAGTCACAGGCAAAAGCTAGTATTTTATAAATTACGCCCTCAAATTGTATAATTAATAAACATTATGACTAATAAATAATATGAAAAAATGATAATACTACCCATTTTTTCCCTAAAAAAATTTCAGTTTTTAGGGTTCCATAGCCAAAGCGTAAAAACGGGACCCTATTACCTACTAAGACTTCACTGTCCGTCCGGCTGTCTGTCACCAGGCTATATCTCATGAACCGTGATGTGACAGCTAGACAGTCGAATTTTTCACAGATGATGTATTTTTGTTGCCGCTATAACAACAAATACTAAAAACAGAATAAAAAAATAGTAAAGTGGCGCTCTCGGTATATTTTGTACGGATCCCTGGGTGCGTGAGAAAAAACGTGAACATCATTCCAACCCAGCACGGCTGCAACGCTCCGCTCCGTCCCTTTATGCCATGTCAACTTTATATAATGAGAACACCATTCCAATAGGGCAGTGTTTCTTAACCTGTGGTCCGCGGACCCCTGGGGGTCCGCGAGCATATGTATGGGGGTCCGCAGCCTTATCTATGGAGTATTTAACAATCATAAATAAATGCCACCAAAAGTCTCGTAATCGCTACGCATGCCGTGCTATTTATTGCTGTTTTTTTTTAATAAGGGGTCCTTAAAAGTGTGCTTGATTTCCTAAGGGGTTCGTGGACAAAAAAGGTTAAGAAACGCTGCAATAGGGTATATTTAAAAATATCCTATCCTGATAGAGCATTAGTTTAGCTCTATTAAAGGTTAGGGTTACCGTTACCATTTCAGTACGGTAACCCCATTGCTATTATACATATATAACATTGGATAAGCCCTATCATATTATGGTTAAACAGTTGATTATTCGCTTTCATCCCACCCAAAGCTGAAAACTACGACCGTTTCAAGGGACTTTTGCTATCTTCTGCTATAAATTATAAACACTTCGTTTGTAGGGGTTTCAGAAGAGAATATATACCGAGATGGAATACCAATAGCGATAATCTCTACAGGGAATACCAAGAAACGGGGGACTGCTCCATCAGCGCTGAACTTCTACATACCCTGGATGAAAATCGGTCCAGTAAATGGAAAGATACTGTGCAGTCGATGGACTTCAAGCGTTCAAGTCGCAAGGCGTGGAGCGTGCTCAATAAACTCACGGGGAAATCGACATCTCCACGGCCGCCACCGCAATACATCCAAATAAAATTGCGAATAGGATAGTTTCCATCTCTAGAGCGAAAGGCGACAAACTAGAGACCAAGAAAATCAAAAAAAGGATGAAGGAGATGAAGTCCAACCTTGTTCAGGACCTAGAGCTTGCAAGTCCTTTCACTATCGACGAAGTCCATGTCGCCATTAAAGGCTTACAAACCGGAAAAGCGGCCGGAGCAGATGGGATCTACAACGAGTTCTTGCTTAGACTGGGTCCTAACGCTATTAAATGGCTATCTCTTTTTCTATCAGATGTCCTTAGAACCAACCAACTCCCCAGAGCCTTCAAGGAGTCCAAGGTTATTGCGCTTCTAAAACCAGGTAAAAAAGATGATGACCCTAGCAGCTACCGCCCAATCGCCCTACTGAGTAACTGTTATAAGCTGCTGGAAAAGTTACTCTACTCACGAATACCCCCCCTTGTAGACGAGGTGGTACCGGTGGAACAAGCGGGCTTCAGAGCTGGGCGTAATTGCACAGACCAAGTCCTGTCGCTGACCACACATCTATCCATATATATACATCAAATTGGGTTGTGAGATTATGCCGGGCTCTCGAATAAAAGGGTCAGACCTTCCTAGACGTGACTGGTGCAGTTTGAATAGACTTCGCACTGGTCACGGCCGCTGCGCTCAATATAAATACCGCTGCGGGTGGGTGGATTCTCCTGCCTGCGCCTGTGGAGCCGGAGAGCAAACTATCCAGCACATCATCCACGACTGCCCCATAACGCGCTATGCCAGCGGCCCTCCCGAAGACCTGTTCTCCCTCAGTGACGAAGCCATTAAGTGGCTAACTAATCTTAATGTTGATTTGTAATTTTAAGCACTCGAGTTGTCTGATGCCACTGTATATGCCATACGATTAAATAAAAAAGTTGATTATTATGGTTACCACACGAATAGCTTTAAGTCTTAAGACAGGTTTTCCGATCCTTGCATATCAGTCTATCTATTCATCCAATCACTTTAGAATAGCTTAGCACAGCGTAATAATAATAAATAATACCCAATAAAACGTTTATTTAGAATAACTCGGATAAAAAAAAAAATGCTAGTCTAATCCGTTTCAAACAGAAAAAAACGAAATCCGAAAAACTTCGACTTCTATGTCTATGAAAGCTGATTTTTGTCCCACTTTAAGATGTACCGCAATAATATTAGATAAGTATGTATTTTTGCTAATTTCAGTAATATGAAACATTTTTGGGAATATTAAAAATTATAAATAGTGATGGTGGTCACTACTGGGATTATTTTCCCACCTTTTTCCAGCGGGAACTACTGGGAATACGAATTCTCAGCTGTTACCACTAAAATTAATTGGTGGTAACTACTGGGATTTTTTTTCCCAATTGTTACCACTGGGAACAGGTGGGAAAAAAAAATCCCAGTAGTTACCACCAAATAATTTTAGTGGTAACAGCTGAGAATTCGTATTCCCAGTAGTTCCCAGTGGTAAAAGGCGGGAAAAATAATCCCAGCTGTTACCAGTGGTAACAAATTGGTGGTAACAGGTGGGAATAACCCTTCTATGGCTATGCACACACACACGCATGCCTCTATGGACTTACTCGAAGCCACCAACGGCTGTTGACACGGCACCCCGGTGGCTAGCCTCGTGGCATCCTGGCAGGTAGCATTGAGGAATACGCTCTCATTGTTGTACCGCGGGCCGAGCCACGTGAATTGGAAGCAACGACTTACTGCAGTCGATTGTGAGACCACCAATACTGCACCTGTAGTTTTTTGGTCACAGAGAAGTTTACTTGAAGTGTAAATAATTGTTTAATCAAAGAGTTGTATGTTTTACAGAAAAAAAACTGTATTCCTACTTTAATAATCCAATTGATATGATTAATAAAATTGTTTTCTGATAAGATACCCAAGTACTAAAAATTTTCTAGTACTTAGTTATCTATGGTCGCTTCTGCTCCTGCTCAGTCAAAACATACAGTTAAATTGAGAACATTATAATTTTTTGAAATCTTTCATAATTGGATAATCCTGCTTACACAGTCATAAAGGTACGTCACAGAATAGATAATAGGGTAAGTACATATTCAAGTTATTCGTAGAAATGCCAGTCTTAGTCTTCACAGCTCTGCTAGCTTACAAATAATATATACTTATGAACAATAATTATGATCATTATTCGTTTGATTAGGTAGGTACTGTACCGGATTACCGGAACTACGATAAAAAGTAGAGATAACTAGCTTCGTGCCGGAAACAGGGAAGTCCCTTATCTAATTCTGGGTACGGATACAGTGCATGTTTTTCTAGCGTTGTATGTCGTTAAACTTACAGTAAAAAACTGTCAAAATATGAAGGAAAAACATTACCTTACGCACTATATTTGTAATCTTTTATTCGGCATATATTTCTGTCGCAACATAATGTAAAACATGCTATACCTTACCTACCTACGTAACGTATAAATAATAATGAGAGAGTTCTAGGTATGCCTATTATGGACTGGAAAATCAAGGGTAAACATGAACATGACACAGTAACAGCCTTCAAAACATAATATTTTTGTGTAAATCTATACTCATAAAACTAATCACAATTTTAGCATACTGAATATATTGTCACTACGAAGGAAATCGGTAGTTACGTCAATAAAAATATTGATTTCAATCATCATACTCATTAGCGATGTCGCGACTCAATTTTTAAGTGTAATACGGCTAGTTATGACTTATGAATAAGAAAAAACAATACTTACATGATACTAGAACTAACGCTATAATCACAAAATTCACTCGACTCATATTTTAAAAACAATACGAATACATTGATGATGATCATTAAATTCAATGAAGTCCGCTTTTCATTGTTTGTTGGATGCAACTAATTGGATTGATAGTGTGTTATCATATAGGGACAATCTATCGCATATTTAAAAGATAAAACTTGATTAGATTTATGACTAGTAGGAAATGATAACGAAACTTCTTAATTTTATAATATTCTTTTGTTTTCGCTGTTGTTGCTAATTACCTATTTACATTTTTTGTTTGTATAACACAATATATATTGAATTTTTATTTTTGGCATGACTTGCCAAGTAGGTACTTGCAGTGTTGCAGTTTGCAGTATTCGTTATGAATTGGCAAAACGGAATAGGTATTAATTAAATTTTTGCCCCAATTTTTTTATTAAATGGCATTAAATAAATGTCCAAGTGCGAGATGAGATTCGTACCGCGTCACGTCGTAATAGCACTTTTCGAATACTTATTTATAAAAATTGCACGCATATGCACATCTGTGGCCTCGGTAATGCCGTTGAAACGTGTCACATTTTATTAGTGTTTAGTACTTCCTATTGCAGATCCAGCGATTTAGGTAGATATTTTTTTTTGTCTATTGAAGAGCCCCTTTGACGGACAACCGTTAAAAGATGTCATTTACGCATGTATAATTTTTCTTTAAGCGAATTCTTGCGTTGGAGTTTTCTTGACATTAGGGGAGATTGCTTCACCTAATAGCTGAACGAAGGGGTTGGAAACAAAGCGATTGCGTTGGGGAGACTCGAATTTGTCGCTCCATTTCGGTAAAATGCCGAAAAAAATTAGAAACTTCTAACAACTTCAGAAAAAGCCGCTTGAACCATTGAAGTACGCTGGTTAATAAAACGGTAAAGGTTTTCTCCAGAAGAATATTTGGGTTTATCCCGATTAACAGATTAAAAAGGCTACAGCCTAATTTTTTACCTACAGGTACAGGATGAAAAAATCATTTCGCAAACCATTTATATTGAAAGGATTAAGCTCAAACTAAATTCAAATTTTTACCCTGCATTTCAAATACGTTTTAGAATTTGTCTGTATATTTTGCTCGGTAAAAATATTGATATATCCACATTGTGAATTTGCATGGCGGTGGGGCGTTGGGCGGCTGGTGCATACTGAAATGAAATTATTCCCCATTCGCCATCGGTGGACGATAAGCCGATTTCGTCTAACCTCGTTCAATCAGCGAACACTGAGCTCCACTGCACTCGCGTAGATTTGCGGCTGAACAGACCAGACGTGTCCTGCTTTAAATGTGAAGTTATTTCTGTTTAGGTTGCCTAGCTACTCGTACTCGTCATTAAATAGAGACTTGATAGTGAAACATTTTTAGATCAACTTTAGGGTTGGATGTATCGTAACGTAACAAGTCTTTTTCAAAATTTGCCTATTCCATGTGCTGCATAAACATAACATAGGTATGGCATTATGCCCATATTAACTGGAGGTGTATTTTCAATTAAACTATGGTAAAACGCGTTCACAATAAAAAAAAAAGATAGGTAAAGATAAATAATAAATATGTATTATTTAAAAAACAAAAAGCCCATTCAGTGCGAGTAGGACTCGCGCACGAACTATGAAAGCACTGTATATTTTTCTTTGTAAAAGATAAACTGTACTAAGCGCCTAACTAAACTTTACTGTTGGAAAACGTTTTTTCTCAAACATGCAATGAAATGTCTTTACGTTCCTTAATAGGCTCGGAAGTATCGCTTTTTGGGCGCAACAACTCGAGAGGACTGTAAAGGGATTTCATACTGCTTTTCAGGCCTAGGCCTGCAAAGTATGTAACTTTTTTTTGGTTTCAACAACAAGGTCATTCACACAGCTGGCTGGTTTGACAAAAAACAGGTTTTGTTTTTAAAGGTTGGTTGTTAGACTAAAATGTCCTATTTGTCAATTAATAAAATGTTGTTCTTTGAAGTATATTTTTTTATATACCTACTTGGCCGGAAATCGTCATTTTCCCGGCCTCTGATGTAATGTACTATTACGTACTTTAAAGACTCTATATTTTTTATAAATTAATTATACGTAGTATAAGACTAACTAAACCATTAATCATTTTTGATTCCCTTGAGAGTGTCGATTATCGTTTTTTTTTGCGGCACAACCGGCTGTATCTTTTTTTTACGTTAACTTAGAACTTCTAAGTTAGAAGTTTGATTTGTTCACAGCTTCAAGGGACTGTACATATGGTTTTAATTTCAACTACCTATACCTTTACGCATTTTCGGAATAAAGGGTCTTGACAGAGACTGGAATTGTAGCTACTTGCAGCTAGAATTACGTAGTAGTGCTATCTTTTAATTCCACTTTGAAAATTCATTGATTCAATAGATAAGGGTTTTTTCAACATACCTAAATAATGGATAGTTTTTGACAAATGATTCGTTTTATTTGTAGTTTATAAACTAAATGTTTACAAATGAAGCGAAAATTGAAAAATTTAATGATTCGGACAGGATTCGAACCTGCGTTTCCAACGGCTTTCCGGGCCAACACTGGCGTCCTCCCAATTGGACCACCGAATCAGATGTCAGAGTCATTGAATTTTTCAACCAGTTGCTTCGACATGCCTTAGGGTGACGATGCCACCCTGCCCCACGTTGGGCGCCAGTGTCCCGTCTGTTAGGGTCTCCCTCTTTACTGTCTTACTAGGTACGAGCAAGAGATAAATGAGGAGGCAGAAGAACGGTCAAATTAAATTATTTTTATTAGGAACGGTAGCTCAGTCGGAAAAGTTTTAAATGCGTGGGTTTGAGCAAAATACGCTAATGATCGGATTCCGCTAGTCGTCTGCAGCCGAAGTACTCCCCTGAAGGTGCCGAGTTGGTAAGCGCCGGCAATTCTCATCGGCGCTCAGTTCAGCGCTTCTCAGTAGAAACGTGGCGCTGAGTCGAAAAAGGGCCAGAAGCGAAGCGGCAGGCGAGCGACAAGCAGGAAGCCACAAAAGGGTCACTCTGGACCGTGGACCCTGGAACGCGCCATCAAACAAGGCGTTAGAAACGGTCCATAAGTATCTGTGAACGCCAACGGCAAGCGGGTAAGCACTTGTGCAGTTGTGTAGCCGTGGATGTTCACAATTCAGATACGGAGATTACAAAAAGGCGAAGTTAATTCGTAAAATGATAAAATTTATATGTAATTTATTTTTATTACAAATTAGAGGGTGGCTTTATAACGAATATAATGATTTGCAACTTTGCGATAGCCACTTTTGAACAAAACTATTTCGAGGAAGTGATATTTATTTAGTTACAGTACATTTACTGTGAAATGTTTATAATTTAAATCTGAAAGTTAAAATTCACAAGCAAGTAATCAGCACTAAGACATTCTAAGCTACTAGCAAATAAAATGTATCCACTTACCCAGTTTGGGGTAACCTTACACACACTTAATCACGACAGTGATTTTTATATTTGTTGAGGAACACGTAGGGACGAAGTTAAAATTCGATTACGGTATCAAAAGTAAATCCGTAGCAGCGATCGATTTAAGCGACGTGCGTTCCACTCAACGTATTGGCTTAATGAACGAGTCAACCCGCGGCGCGGTGACACAGCGCAGTCATGATGCGTTCATTCGTGTATTCGCGAGCGCAACAGAAAAAACGTTCATTCGAGTGAATGTTATATTAGCGGCGCGACATATTCAAATTACTGGCCCGGAAAGCCGTTGGAAACGCAGGTTCGAATCCTGTCCGAATCATTAAATTTTTCAATTTTCATTTCATTTGTAAACATTTACGCTTTAATTTGTTTATTGTTTTCATTCTGAAATGAAGAGAAAATAATATTTCTGTTGATTTAACATTTAGATGTTGACAGTAACATCGATATATTTATTGGTTCGTAAAATAATTTTCTACAGTACTTTAGTATCGGTGCGGTGCCCCGAGTTAACACAGGTATGCATATAAGCTATTTGTAATAATAATTTAACATCCGGTGAAAAACCCTGATGATTTTATGAATTATAATTCTTTAAAAATAGAGTACCTACTTAGAGACTAGATGAGAAAGAAAATATTTTTTCGGTACTGATCAAATAGCACATACCTGCCTATCGGTAAAGTGGAGACGCAGTGGTGATCTTTAATAGGCGTTTGCACGCTTTCGGCCACAGGACCATTTTGAAAATTACATGCTGCGGCACAGACAAACCTCGTACAAAAAAGCTTTTGCCAAAAACGACACAAAGCATTTGCCTTTATATAAAAATTAGAAGAAATGTACAGCTGTTGACGTAGTGGCAGTTTTGCGATGGTACAAGTCACCGTCCACACGGTGACTTGTACCATATCGGCGAGACAAGGTGCCATATCACGAGCTTCCTAATTTACGTCTCTCTTTACTGACCGTGAAAGTGTTTCGTGTTAGTGTCACGAATGAGGCCCAGGTATTGCATAAACGCTGGCACAAATTGAACCTGGTTGTCCCCACCCGCAAAAATGTCAGAGGTGTGTCTATAATAGCAGTGATTTCATTATCTCCGCTCGTTTGGACGGCATCGCGTCTGCTACAAAAGCTTTCATAGACAGCGGCGATAGTGACGGGACAACTCTGTACTGTAACAGACCGAGGACAACGATCAAGCTACAGACCTGTGTTCTTTTTTATTATCAAGTTGACATTTTTGAGGAGAGAAGAAGCCATAATCCTTTTTTTCCTGCTTCTCTGATTATAACCATCCATAGCCTATCTATGTACCTACTAAAATAGTTGAAAAGGCGTGATAAAGCTACAGACAGACACATGAACAGATAAATATATTTAAATAATCCTAACAAAAATGTCAGGTGTATTTATAGCTCCATGATTTCGTTATCGCCGCTCGTTTGAACGGCATCGCGTCTGCCACAAAGGCTGTCATCAACAGCGGCGATAGTGGCGGCACAACAGCTCTATACAGGCCGAGGAAAACGATTAAACAATCGCTGCCGAACAGTGTGCAAAAAACAAATAGTTTACTTTATGAAGCTAAACTCAGAGGACCTGTATAAAAATAATAATATATCGTTCCTATGTTTGTTGACAGAGAAATTCAGCTCAAATCACAAAACAACACGCCTTAAAAATCACTAGCCCTAAAACCTTTTCTTTAGCGCTCCTGTAATCGCTGTACTATTACTATTACCTACTAAAGAACGTGTTGTACTGAACAGACTTCCCTAACGTCACATACCGTGTAGCGACCATTGCTCTTTGCCTCCTACATCTTCAATATCCGCCACCTGTGAAAATACACAAAGCAAATATTGCCGGACGTTTTTCTATTTTACGAACGACCGGATGACGACGGCGCTCCGTCCAGGCTTCATGGCTTTGGTTTGGCCGATGTCGAGTCGAGTACTAACCTGTGAAAACCAATCAGGTACTCGGAGACTCATACTTGTACCTTGCGTTTTTTGTTTGCATAATGTGCGTCTACATATATTCGCAGTTTCATACAGTCATATTATCAATCGATGTCGAGCTCGACCTAAATCGGCTTGTAGATTTTAAAAGTCTGTATTTTCAAGTATCTATCTCCCGAATTTTTTACGGATTTTTATACTTACTGAGATTTGATCTAAAGTGTCCTGCCTGCGCTTACCTCATTAACATTAACAGTAGACAACCAAACCAACCAAAGCAAAGTTTAACTAATTATAGTGGACTGCGTGGATGTAACTACACGTTTAGAGCGATTGAACCCCGGGTGGATGGGTACATGAGATGAATTTTACGCATCTAAATTATTTTATTGAGGGTATAGAAACCAAGCTTTATTAACCCTGTGGTGATGCAGCGTAAGGCAAGCTTTTTTTGTTCCAAATTCTCGTTCTACCACCAGTACCAGCTATATTGACGCTGAAAATTAACTTTGGTATCCACCATTACTGTCTTAATTTGCACAAAAAAATCAAAGAGAAAGGTTTATTAAGTTTACAAAACAGCTTACATTAATCTTAGTTTCATAACTTCAGGCCGCTTTTTCTTTCGGCGCCCCGCGTTGCATGAAACGACTTTAATTAAGATATCATGGGAAATAAACCAAGCTCTCGGCTCTTTGAAATATTACACGGGAGAGTAAATTTGATACCCGTAGATACACAGTTTGAGTTATATCGAACAACGCTTAGAATATTGTGTACAGTTTGGTTGAAGACACAAAAGGTGAGGCTTGGTTACTGTCTTTGTTGTTAATGAAGGAAATTAGGGATTGGGGTCGTTATAACGTAGACTCTATTGACAAGTGTTCCCATATATGTACGAGTTCTTTTATAGTACTATTTTATGCAACAGTTGTATAAGAGGGGGCAAAAAACGCGAATAGCAAGCCACGAGCCACATTGACCTACTTATACAACGTTGCATACAATACTTTTCTTACGACTCGACATTTGCTAAATAAAATACAAATAAACAACAAAGAAAATAATTAACATGTTCCCGCTCAGAACCAACAAAATAAAAAAATAAAAAATAGTCTATGCTAAACTTTTTTTTATTGACGTCCATCTGTCAAAAAAATATGAACTTATTAAACCTTAAGGTATTCGTTCACTATACTATACATCCATGCACAGAAGATAAAACTTATTTTTTAAGTTGGCAGAAATGCCTTAGTATTTATATACCATAATATTTTTTTTAAATTACAAATTGTGTGAGTGCTGCTGTTTATTTTGTAATCTGTCGTATTAAGTAATGCTTTTTTGGCGACATTATAACATATTTATGTTTTCATTACATTACAAATACTATAGTGTAAAACCTATTTCACCACACTCTGTTGGTGCAACAGATGATTTTGATTACTATTGTCAATGTTGGTTGTGTATGGAGAAATTGGGCCTTAGGGCTTAGGGCTATATTCGATATGTACTTATTATTCAGTTTCTAGACCAAAGGACAAGCATACATGTAGATAAATAGAGCACTCACTGTCCACTGCATAAATTGTAGCTCTTTGTAAACTAGGGCAATTAAATGAATCGTGCGCTAGTTTTACTAACGTATCGAGGTAGCGCTATTGTTTTGAAAGTCATATATGAGCTTAGGATCTCGATATGAAATGCACAAATGTAATATGGCGATAGGTACAGGTAGGTACAGGCCTTGAAAACGATGTATTGTCAAATACAAGAAAAAAGGAAAAACAAAGAAACAGTAAATAAAAAGCGTAAACACTACTAACAACTAGTTATGTGAAAAAAGCTAAAATATATGGCGATTATATTGTTTGCGTTGGTTTGGCATGTCTCTATTTATTCGAAAATGTTGCAAAATGTTGATTAATGTTACAATCAAACGTTGTACCTACAAACTTAGTTACTCCAGCGCTTGCTATCGGGGCTTGCGTTTTTTATTTATTATGCGTATTTACTCTCACTTCAAAAAATAAAATCGTTGGGCGTGTGAAATTTCTATCAAGTCAACCGCTATATAATAATAAATGCTATTTACATATTTACGCAGGTTACGCGCGCCCAACTATTTTATTTTTTTGTCTGATCAATGCCCTAGATTGATGAGGAGAGTGGTGTGATGAGATGACTGGTACCTAGGACCTACCAAATTATTGTTTACCTTATAGGTTCATTGTCTACATCATTTTTTCAATCTTTATTTTCTATAAAACCGTTTAACTTAATAGATTTTTTTACTTATTTTTTATTTTTAGGAATACAAACGCGTCTGAATATTTTACTTGTTTATTATATTAAAATTACACAAAATATACAAAAGGTACAAAAATTTAAATTTACTTACAATTAAGTGTAATTTTAGCATTTTTATCTAAATACAATTACTTTATGGTTTATGTACAAGAAGATTTCAATATAAATAACAATATTTACAGAGCAATGACTAAAAATAAATCCATATACTTATATGAAAAATTTTAGCTCATTGCTGCATTTACTCTTTATAATTACATTATTTATATACCTCTACCACGCACGCGGTAAACAGTCGCGCTAAACCTAGAAACTTTAGAAGAAAATATACAACTTTAAAGTTTTCGTGTTCCCACAAAGGCTATAAATCTCAAAATTCTGCTGCTTTTGCACTGTTTACTGCTCACCCACTCGCAATATAGTTTATCACATGTGCTGCAAACAACGCACTCACTTAAAGTTAAGCTTAGAAAACTTGCGTGATATCGCAATCACTGGCACTAAGAGTTTTTGCACATTGATTTATATACGTCCAAAATCACACTGTTTTCACTAGTTTAAGTATTTATCCTACATATGGGAAAGGTGCAAATTGCCCGGGGAAGTATCCCGGGTAGCCGGCGTTAGGCTGGACAGGCAGCGACGAAGTTACGTACGACGTCAGCACTGTCGGCACAACTTTAGTCGTGTACAACGTTGTGTACACAGTCTTCGCGCCGAAAGTCAGTTTCAAAACTTGGCTGTCTGTCGCCGTCACTTCTGTGTTCATGACAACCGGCGTCGAAGTTAGCGAGAACTGTTGTTGCGGGAACAGCGGGTTAAGTGGCTGCAGGGGTAGGGCGGGGAGACTGCTCGTACCTATTTCGTACTCTGTTTTCGTGACGGTAGCTACCGGTCTGGATATGGTACTGCTCACAGTGCTCTTTCCGTCGAAGAAAGGAATCACATGGGACTCATAGATAGTCTCGTATTTTAGAACTGGTTTGGATGTGGTGACAACATTAGGGATTTGGGCAGCTGCCGCAGGGTTGAGGAGTCTCAACAATGCCAATTGTTGCGCTTGTTCTGGGGTCAGAGCTGGTGTCGGGGGAGTCGGTGGTTCCGTGACATGATTGACCTTATTTTGACCATGAGCTTTCTTTAGTCTCAAATGGTTATCCGGCAGTCTGTACTTGTCAACCTCGGCTAGATCGAAATCAGATCCAATGTTTGCTAGATCTAGATCAGGCGGGAAAACTCGACGTGGTACTCCGTCTTCTTCCTCATTGCTGTCTCCGAAATCTAATTCTAAGTGTAGTTCGGATCCAGCTTCATCGAGGCGACTGTTAAATTCTTTTAGAGTTTTGCTTGGTATGAATTGGAAGTAGTCCATTGGTGGCAGCGTTTTCGTTGCTGTAACAAATCTGGTCACTTGATAGGTTTGGATGAATGTTAGACTGCTCGTCAAGTTAACGTCTCTTACAACCGGCAGAATGTGTGTTTTCAACATGTGCTGTGTCGTGCTAAATGTTTCGGTTACGGTTTCTAAGGGAGGAGTTTCCATATCAGAAGATAAGGTGATTGCCGGCAGCGTAGCTATGCTCGAATCTAAATTATGATCTTTTCCATATGGAGATGCCGTGGCCAGGATGTTTTCAGTCAAAGGTTCGTTCAGAGCGCTTGGTGCATTAATAACTGCAGTTGGTTCGATACGTTTTTGAATGGTAGACGTGACGGTGATAATACGAGTGTTTTTGACGCGTCCGACCTGAAAATCAAAACAGAACATTAGTAATAAATGTATTTATGCAACTGATTTTATATCTTTCTCACAAGTAGATCTTACCTGAAAAGTGTAGGGAGACTTGATTGTAGCAATTTCATAGTAAATGTCTTTAAAGTCAGCAGGAGTTGAAATTTCAACCTTTAGTGTCTCAACTGGCGGAGGTTTCTCGATGGAATTATCATCGGCATCATTTTCCAGAAGAGAGCTGGCACCATTTTGAGATCCTTGCAATTCGAGATCATTGTCAATTCTCGCTTGAGGTGACACGTCGTTGGAATTAATATCATCAAGGAGAGGGTTTGCATTAGGTGTCGTTTGTTCGTCATCATTGTTCATCTTTCTGATCGTAACCTTAGGTTTAGGGCTTGTCTTATATTGCCAACGTCCTGAGCCTGGTGTCCGATTAAGTTTGAATTTGTAGACGCTAGTAGATGCGACCGGGGTTACTTGTTCAACTGGAGTGGCCTGTACGCGAGGCTTAAATCCGCGTCTCGATTGATAGTCATTATTTGAAGGTGTTACGATCGACTTATGGCCAGAGTTACGGTTGCTCTTCCTTTTGTTAGAGAATGACGGAGTAGCGGTCTCACTGAAAAAAAAAAAAAAGTTATGCAAAATTATGCTCCTTGTTCTTATTGCTTTGTTCTAATGACAAATTTGTTGAATACCTACTTGTGTGTGGTATAAATTTACATGAAATAAGAAATATGGTACTATCAAATATTACCTTTGAACACGTTGGGAGTGGGATGAGTTGCGATTTTTGAATTTTCTGCTTGGAGCTGGAACAACATCGTGGTTATCGTTGTCAGAGTTGCTCTGGGGACGATGGCGGTTTTTAAACGAGCTTCCATTAGACGTTTGCCTTCGAGGCTTTCCAAAGTTAGATTCTTCATCGCTGATTGATGGAGTTGGCTCTAAATTATGTCTGTTATGATTTTTAGGTATCGACGGTCCCACGGTCTTTAATATTCTATGAGCTGGGCTGGGAGATATCTTAGCTCTATGCCCCGGAGATTGTATAATTTTTGAGTTACTGTTCAATACTTGAGCATATTTCCCGGATATAAAGGTACCAATAACACTAGTTTCATGCACTGTGGTTACTCCATCCTTAACTATAGTACCCCCGAGCGTTGTTACAAGGCCAAGTGGATGTTCCTCATCATCCGGAGGCGGGGTCGGTTGGTGTACTCTATGTTTAGAACCAAGCTTTGGTTTCTGACCGGGGACCTTGGATGGTCTCAAATTGATAACCTTGTATGTTTCTTCTACAAACTCAGATGGCTGTCGCGACAGGAAGTCATATTCCGGTTCACCAATGTTATTGTTAGTGATTAATACTGCCGGTTCTTCTTCAGGGTTGTCTGATTTAACTTCTACGATGCTGCTAACTTTGGAATGGTATACAGCAGATTGTGGGGTATCTTGTTTTACTTCTACTTTGCTGCTCAATATAGCTGGTTTGTTTTTAGAAGCATCTGGTTTCGGTTTTTTGTTACTGGACTGCGAAGTTTTTGGCTTTTGGGGAGCTGGTTTTGATGAAACGCTTTCTACAATTTTGGAAGGACCAGCGACAACTTCCACTTTAGTTAATATTTGTTTCTGTTCATTAGCGACAGATTTCGGAGTATTAGGTACTTTATCTTCTTTTTTGGAGGTTACAACTGATGCGGCACTAGATACGGCAGGTGGGCCAGTGGGCTTGTTGGTTTTGTCTTTATCGGCTATTTTACTGGGCTTGATGGCTTCGGGTTTCACACTGGTAATTGATGACGGTGGTGGTTTAGTTTCGATTATGTTTTCTTGAACTGATTTCTCAGTACTCGGTGGTTCTGAAATGAGAGAAGATTTTGTTAATATTAGATGAAACCCATACTCATATATAACAAAAAATAAACTCTTTTTTTTTTGTTTGTGTAGTTTAGGCTGAGTTTTTTTTTAATACCTATTTGTTACCTAAATTCAACAAGGCCACGAAAGAAAAACGGAAAGAAAGACGGAAAACAGAAGCACGCTACGTACGCGTGGAACTTGATAAAAGGGATTATTAAAAGTGCCTAAGCAAATATAAGAGCAAATGTGCTTTTGGTCGAATAATTACTTTTCTTACAGGGTCACCGCATCCCAACAGCAATATTCACTGACTTTTCAATCTTTTTAGGTATAATTTCCAGGATGAAAACTATCCTATGTCCTTCCTCGGATCTTAAACTATCTCCATGCCAAATTTCATCAAAATCGGTTCAGCGGTTTAAGCGTGAAGAGGTAACAGACAGACAGACACACTTTCGCATTTATAATATTAGTATGGATATGGATAAAGGCCTCCTTTTGCGCTGAGGTTTCTTAAAAACTAACACAAAACAATTTAAACGAAATATTTTTTGACCTGGTGGTGGAGCTGACTGGGGGGAGAAGACCATGACAGTGTTGCCTATCGTCGTGGTGAAGTCGAGGAACCCGTAGACGGTCTGGGTGAGGAACTGGCCGGCCGGGGCGGGCGGGCTCGGCGGCTGCGGCACTCCGCCATCATACACTGGTCCGTCGGCTAAAGTTATGCTACCTGAAATAAAATAATTAAATAAATAAATATCAGACAACATCACACAAATCGATCTAGTCCCAAATTAAGCTCAAGTAGGCTTGTGTTATGGGTACTAGACGACGGTATACATACTTATATAGATAAATATATACTTAAATACATAGAACAACCATGACCCAAGCACAAATATTCGAGTTCATCACACAAATATTTGCCCTGGCCGGGATTCGAACCCGGGACCGTCGGCTCAGTAGGCAGTTGCTTAACCATTGCGCCAACCGCGTCGTCAAAATAAAAAACAAATAGTTTAATTTTTGTAGTATTACAGCTGAAAAACGATTTGATGCCATTTTTATTGTATCCAAAAATACTTAACAAAAAAAAGAATGCTATTAGGTAATATTAGGGATCGCACGATCGAGTGCAAATGACATAAGGAGCAGGACTAATGGAGTAAAAATCAATGTTAAATTTTTTATACGTTCGATATTCTTTTCATTTTCTAAAAGATATAAAATCAATATATACATTAACACAATTATATTAAATTTATGTTGGCACACTAGTTACCATTTCCGCGTTGCATTCGGTTTATATAACGGAATAGGTTAGATAAATGAACATCAATCAATATGTAGCCTGTTGCATAAAAAAATGCGATCTCAAAACCCAAATTCCCATTGGGTGCAATACACAGACGACTTATTAAGTGGTCTGTGGTGCAATAAAATGGTGCAATATCACCATTAGTAACGGTAAATTAAATTTGAATCTATATCAGCGTCGACAAATTTATCAACTGCATAAAAAAATGTAACATTGATTTTTACTCCATTAGAAAGAAAGAAAGGAGAAGAAAGAAATACATTTATTCGTGATGTGACCATAATACATAATTACATAAATATAAATAATAATAATATAAAACACAATAGGTAACTATAAAAAATTATGGCCGTGCCAGGAAAATGTCCCACCTCAGCAAGATGCTAGCTCGACAGCCAGCGCTGATCTTCCGGTGGGACCATAGGTGGCGCCACGGAGAGCTGCGCGCACTAGCGCTTAGTCCTATTCCTTATGTTATTTGCACTCGATCGTCCGATCCCTAATTATTATATAAGTTTCTGTCAAAAATGACATTTTGGTGACAAGCTTTTGTAGCCGACTGTACTTTTATTTGGATATCCATCAAATGCTCACTGAGACGATTCTAAAGAGCCCAAACTCGGTAGGATTGCTTTTTATATTATAGAATTTCTATGGCCACCTTCCGGCTCCATCATCAGATCAGCCCCATGGTACCATATTAGTGTATTGTCATCAAAGTTAAGTAAGTATGCAAAATTTCAGCTCAATCGGTTGACGATATCTGCTTCAAAATTGAGTTGCAAGATTCCACCCGAACAAACATACTTAGATACATACATACATACATACATACATACAATGCAAGTTAAATAAAAGCTTGTAAAAATAAGCCTTTATTTGCTCGTCACTTGACGTTTTGGATGTGTAATTCTTGCCATAGTTTGTTTAATGCATTCACTGCCAGGGCGCGTAGCCTAGGAACAAACTTTTATGAAGGTGAAGTACAATATATATATATATATATATATGAGTTACTGGCAGTGAATGTGTAAAAAAAGGATATTTACCAGAGTCTCGTTATATTATACTGTATAATGTGGAGAAATTTTAATATATATATATATATATATATATATATTTTTATTGTGGCTTTGACCTTCTTGCTGAGCAAGTGGTATTTCGCCAATGACTCGTTTCGAATCGCACACGGCGACAAGATTGAGGATTTATATCACGTTGTACGGTGAGGTGCCTTTTTGTAAATTGATAGCGATTTACAAAAAAAACACGCGGTCTACCGGGCCTTGACCCAAGAAGGGCTATATACGCTTCAAGTTGAATTCTTCATTAACCATTCACTCATACGTTAGTTCACTGCACAATAGGCTATCAATACTACACATTGAACAAGCAAAATGAATAAATAACGAATAACTAAACTTAAAGGCATGCGGCCGTCTTAAGTCACAAACCGGAAGCCCTTAATATAAAATAGTCTATTTCATACAGATCTGTGCGTGTGACATATGTCATCTCAGAACATTTTAATTAAATTATATAAAAAAAAATGAACGCACAATTTTACACAAATTGACCTACTTCCAAACTAAGCAACGCTTGTACTATGGGTACTAGACGACGATATACGTAATATATAAATACATAATATATATAGATAACATCATGACCCAGGAACAAATATTCGAGTTCATCACACAAATATTTGCCCTGGCCGGGATTCGTACCCAGGACCGCCGGCTCAGTAGGCAGCTGCACGAGCCAACCGCTTCGTCATATTTTAATTTAGGTTATTAAATTTACGAAAATGACAGATGTCACACGTTCAATGCTATGTGAAATAGACTATAAGAGTTAGAAATTAAAATACTATATGCTATATACACTTGTTATGCAAACGGCTTGAGACAAGGTACAGCGATAAAGAAAAGAACCAGTGTCGGCATTACTTCAGTGCCATTTGTTGGTAAATGATCCGTAATAGTAACTTCATATGGCTAAAAAAAGAGGGTGTTTACAAAACAAAGCCATTGACAAGATACGAGTATCTTTAAACTAATGACGTGTTATGCCGTTTAACAATACATGGGCGGTTATAAAACCAAATGAAATAGGTACTCGCCTTAACGACGAACCGATAAATGTTTTGACGACTTGTTATTGTTTATTTGGCGTACATTTTCCGATATTGTTTTCCGGCAATCGAATAACGTTATAGCACTTATATCGATGCCAGTGACAAAGAGTACTAAATTACTTTTTGTTATTTAATGTGAGTTATTTATCATTATCATGACATCATGAAACTAACTGTACAAATAGGCTTCAAACTTGTTTTTAATTTTGCAACAAATGAGTAAAGTTATTGCTTGCTTTTAGGGCTGCAAAGAAAGACTTTCAATGAAGAATTATAGCCCAGTACGTAGTCACAAAAAGCGTAAGCGATTTCTTTGGAAACAGCGATTAATATCAGTTAAAACATTACTTAAGGTTAGAAAACCGTTCCCCAAAGTACCCAAGTTGTATTTCCCAGGCCAAAAGGTAACAAATTCAAAGGGGATTGTGACTGGAGCTCTTTCCTTCCGGACCATTTGCCAGCAAGTGGGCTGAGATAGTCTGCCTCAGATACGGATCGGGAACCTCAAGCGCTCTGATGTTTATACTTTCAATTACTTAACTCCAAACGTTGTGTACCTACACACACTTGGAGCCACGATATGTGATACCATTTCGTGGAGTGTGTTTAACCTGTATAATGGTTACTGTTCCACTGAAGCACCTTCTTATCTCGTAACAAAGGAATACGAAATCTAATGTAATTGAAAACTGCCTAGATTATTCGTGTAGCTTTCAAATGAACGCAAGTGTACGACTCGAGTTGCGTGAGTATCTGTAAGATTTAGCTCATATTAGATCTCTTCAAGATTCAGAACGCAGAACAAAAGCATACATTTTAAGTGGATTCGTAGGTACATCTTTGAACCGTAAACGACGAAAACAGTGATAAATGTGGATGGTGAAAGTAAAGAGACTAATGATCATTATATTCAATAGGTTTGTAGTCTTTGTTACTATGACAATGTATTTGCATTAAATCAGAAAATTGAAGATCCTCTGATCTACAATTTTCTGATTTAATGTCAAAATTAAGTCACTTAAAGAACCTGAGGGCGAAATCTATGATTATGATGACCTCTCGTCCACTTACAGCAGTGGCCCAGCATCTGTTGCATGCATATTATGTATGTAATTTGCTTAGTAGACCGTTATATGCTGACCTGTGATCTAAACCACGTTATCTAGACACCGCTACTTCTCGTACTTAATTATCATAAGGTGGCAAACGAGCAAACGGATCGCCTGATGGAAAGCGATTACCTTCGCTCATAGACACCTGCAACATCAGAGGAGTCACAAGTGCGTCACCGGCCATTTAGGTGGGAGTACGCTCTTTTGTTGAACGTTTGAAGGTATATTCAATTCACATTGCAGTCGATCGAGGCAGGACATTTCTATTATCAGGGATAACCTAAGCGCTGTTACAGCAATGATATAATTTTAGGCAAGAGTTGTATTACGACACGACGGAAAATCCGTTGGTATATTCTAACCTTTTACATTGTTACTTAGTATGTATTCAGCCGTTTTTTCCAGTAACATCGCTTCTTAGCCAGTTAACGGTTCGATTATCTCTTGATTCGACGACACACGTCTCTTCATGCGAGTTTATAAATTCGCCTTAACCTTTTTATTCACCCTTTTCATGAGCTTTGCATATTGAAATGTTTACTCGGGCTTCTCTCGGTCGTTTCCCTCATACCTGTGAAAGGTATAGAAAGTATTTTATCCAATAAGTCGTAAATATTCTTTTTGTAATTTAAATAAAAATTAGGCTCGTACACCTGACTGGAAACTATGAAATCTGAAGCCTACCTATAATATAACATCGCAGCAACGCAGTTGTATAATTATATAGATAACATATCCAAATTTTAAAAGCTTTTATTTAACTTGCAATGTATGTATGTATGTTTGTTCGGATGGAATCTTGCAACTCAATTTTGACGCGGATATCGTCAACCGATAGAGCTGGAATTTCGCATACTTACTTAACTTTGATGACAATACAATAATATGGTACCATGGGGCTGATCTGATGATGAAGCCGGAAGGTGGCCATAGAAACTCTACAATAGAAAAAGCAATCCTAACGAGTTTGGGCTCTTTAGAATTGCCTCAGTGAGCATTTGATGGATATCCATAGAAAAGTACAGTCGGCTATAAAAGCTTGTCACTAAAATTATTTTTTTGACAGAAACTTATTAATATGTAGCATAGAAAAAATATAGGATTCAAACATAAATATTCTCGCGTTTAGCAAATTATTAAAATGTTTGATATTAAAGGGAATCACTCTGATTGCTCTTCTGTGTTTAGGCTTTAACCTATCAGTTAAAATAAATACGCTATTAAGAGGATATAACTACTAATTTTTCATACAAATTGAGGTTTCGTTCTGGACTGTTTCCTCCTCCAAAACTTAACCAATCCTAACGAAATTTTGGAAACTGAATAGGAAGAATATATTCTGTGTCCTGACGTTTCGATCGATTTCCGCGCGTATTATTAAACAATTTGTATACTAGGTGTCTGGCTTTGGCCAAATATTTGCTCCAAACAGACGCCGAGTACACCAACTATAGATATTAATAACGGTCCGACACAGAAACTGCCTATATTTATTTTTTAAACTTTATTGCACAAAATACATAAGTAAAAGTACAAATGGCGGACTTAATGCCATGCCATGAGGCATTCTCTACCATTCAGTTTCCAAAATTTCCTAACTATTGGTTTAGTTTTCGAAGAGGAAACAGTCAAGAACGGTACCTCGATATCTTCAATCCGGTTACGTGAAGTTTGAACCTAAGGAAAGATGGGCAGTGGTATTTCCTCTTAACTGACCAGTACCTTCGATACGATAGGAACCTTCAAACTCTCATTCGCACAAATGCGAAAAAAATCTCTTATTCGCAACTTCGATGTTTATAAAAGGCTTATTGACGTTTGTAATAGGTTCGTAAAGGTGTATATTAGTAGAGTTGTTAGTCCGCTGTTTTCTAACATAATTGTGCGCATCGGGTTACAAGCATGAAATTTCTACCACAGATAGAGTGTTCCTTAGTGATTATTTTCAGATGTGGAGGGAAGTCAGATTCGTCCCCTGTGAGGCGTGAGAGCGGAGTGAATAGGACCAAGTATGCCTCTTTTATTTCTTTATTGCTGGTCAGTTAAGTCTACTAGGACTTGTCTGGTATCGTTTTCGTGTAAAACGGATATCAGAAAATCATTTTTAGGGTTCCGTACCCAAAGGGTAAAAACGGGACCCTATTACTGAGACTTCGCTGTCCGTCCGTCCGTCCGTCCGTCCGTCCGTCCGTCCGTCTGTCACCAGGCTGTATCTCAAGAACGGTGATAGCTAGACAGTTGAAATTTTCACAGAGAAGACAGAAAATTAAAATAAAATAAATATTTAAGGGGGGCTCCCATACAACAAACGGGTTGGTTGCGTTAACTTTGCACCTCATTTGTATGGAGCGCTATACATACCAGGTGCAAACTTAATTTAACCACTTAAGGATGAAAAGTGTTTGTACGGAACCCTCGGTGCGCGAGTCCGACTCGCACTTGCCCAATTTTTTATGTTATTTTTGTACAGTTCTATATAAAAATATGGGTGTATGGTCGAAAAGGTGAAAATCTAAACAAGTTCTTTTATTCAGTGAGGTAAATTAGTTAAATATCGTTAACATTTTCAAATTTTCATTATTATTTTAAAAGGCTTATTTAATCTAGTTTCTAAAAATATATGCATATTGGGCACTTCTCATACAAATAGTGGCTTAAAATATATGTTTAAGTCGGCGTAACCAACGTAAATCTCCGAACGCATCCTATTTCGCTTCATTAAATACATTAAATAATGATTATTAACAAGCTTTTACATACAATATTTACCACATACGTCCTAGAAAATAAATTTATGTAATTAAAAAAAAAAAAACAAAAAAAAAACTAATGTATCTCAAGCAGACGGGCTAATCTCAACATCAACAATTTATTTAAGTTACTGTTTGTATTTTGTGTAATTTGTAAGAGTGCCCAACATTTATATAGATTTAAAAACTAGATTAAATTTTCTGTTCTGCAATATTTTTGTTAGTTGTAAATATTAAGGAAATATAACTAATTTATCTCCCTGAATGAAAAAACCTAGTTGTGATTTTTAGCATTTCGAAAATACACCCATATTTTTATATGCTACTATGAATAAATAACATAAAAGATAAATGTCTGATATCTGTTTTATACGAAAACGATACCACATAAGCCCTAGCAGCGTTAACTGATCAGTAATAATAAAAGAAAAAGAGGTTTCCTTTGTCCTATTCACCCCGCTTTCTCGCCGCACAGGGGACGAATCTGACTTCCCTCCACATCTGAAAGTAATTACCGCAGAACACTCTATCTGTGCTATAAATTTCGTGTCTGTATCCCGATGCACACAATTTCGTGACTTAGCAAAATGTACTAGAGCACGCAGGCTAAGCTTAACATCAATATTTTTTTCACGGTACTTTTTGTATCAGATGTGCCCAATATGTATATATTTTTAAAAATAAGATTAAATTTGCTGTTTAGTAATATTTTTTTAAATTGTCAATATTCAGGATATATAACTAATTTATCGTTCTGAATAAAAAAAACTTGAGGTGATTTTTACCTTTTCGGCAATGTAGGTACCCAAATTTTTATACCAAACTATTCTTAAATAACATTTAAAATGAATTGCTGATATCTGTTTTACACGAAAACAATGCCACACAAGCCCTAATAGCCTTAACTGATCAGTAATAAAAAAAAGGAGCAGTACTTGTTCCTGTTCACCCCGCTCTCCCGCCACAAAGGGGACGAATCTGACTTCCCTCCACATCTGAAAATAATCACCGCGGAACGCTCTATGTGTGGTAGAAATTTCATGCTTGTAACCCGATGCGCACAATTTCGCAGCTTAGCAACTCTACTATATATTTATAAGTAAAGTAGACATAAAAACATCGCGGGATGGACTTCATATTCTATAATTACTTCGATGTTGCTATGTCGATATGCTGACACCCACCAGTCTACAGTGTGCTGTACCTTCAGCAAAATCAGCGTGTATCAGTCAGTCAAAACTTTTCTTTAATACATTTATTACACAAAATACTCTTTAAAATATTTGGAATTAATACTCTGACGACATGACCGAGACCTTTGTTACCCGTGAGATGGGCTGGAATGTTGGAGGGAATCTTTCATTATTGTCAAGGTAAAGGGGATTTTTTTGCATGACATGATTATAAAATTTCTCATTGAATCTGAGGATCGCTCGCTTCACTTGCCGCGTCGCGCGTTAATATTAAACTCCTAAGTAACCGGTTAAGTTAAGATCGTCCAGAGATGAGCCGAACTCAAGATCGAGAACGTTCCCGAATTGTATGGGAAATGTTCTCGAAACCGTTCTTTCCCGATACAAACCGGGTACATATTGTTTGGCTGGTAGAAAACGTCTGAAAACGCTGAAGACGACTTTCACTACGTTTTGGACGAAAATATCTATATTTTTAACCGACTTCAAAAAAGGAGGAGGTTCTCAATTCGAACTATTTTTTTTTTGTATGTATGTTACTCGATATCTCCGAGAACCGTGAACCGATTTTCAATTAATTTTTTAATTATTATTTTAATCAGCATGGTAATTTTTTTTTATAACGGCTCAACATAGTGGCTCCACTTCGCCTGATGGTAAGCAAAAAGGGGAGCCCAAGTCGCAATGGCAACTGACGAGAAACCAACGATGCCAAGTGAATTTGTAAAAATTCTGAGCCCTGTCCATTCAAACCCTCACGAAGAGCACAAAAGGCGTTAGCTACAAATTGCATTAAATATTCGAATGCCATTTCGCGGACTTAAATACCGATTCACGCTATCTAGGTCATGTGAAATGTTGCGTGAATTATCGTTTTAATTAACACTTCAGCGAGAAGCATGTTGTAATTTCCAATTTTATTAGTTAATAATTTAACTTTTGTTAAACACGGCAGATGGTGCTAAAGTTTTTGATTACCAGAGTATATTCGACGATTTAGAAATAACAGGTAACCTTACAATTTGATTGAGGCATGACTGGAAGCGAATTGAAGATTTTTAAAGCCGATCGATGCCAAATGCAATAATTAGTATGGAGATCCCGTTTCGTTTTAAACTTTATCAATTGTGTTTTTATCGTTACAGTGGATTCAATTCAAATTCAAAATATTTATTTCAGACAATGTCCTTAGAGTGTTATTCTAGTTACAAAGGTCTTCTAAATAACAACACTGAGAATAAAAGTAATTATTAAGTACACGTTCTGTGGGAATTTCAAATGTCTACCGACGACATTTCAAGACGTTAAATACTGTGAAAGACAGCAGAACCTAAGCCGGTTTCACCCTTAGGGTTAGTTCGTTAATTTATTACATATTATAAGAAAACGGGACTTAGTCGCGTCAAAAAAAGTCCCTTCGAGACCATAAACAAAATCATCACGTTCGTATCGTCGAGGTAATTAAATAAACACTTTTTGAACGCGATTAAGTCCCTTTTTGTTATAATATTGGGTAAAAATCATGTAGCTTTAAATTAATATATAAGTCGATAACCATCGTGCCTATTTTGCGTGAAAAAGAGATATAACTATCCGCCCAAATCGTCCATAATACCTAACCATGCTTGACAATGCTTGTAGCTTCTTCTAGGCTTTTGTATCCTTTGGGCATGGCACCTTAGAAATTTTGTTGTTTAATTTAATAAGGGCTAAAAGGGAGGGCACTTGGGTTTCTAATCGCACGTTTAGGTACTTACATATATGGGCGCTCACGCCGAGAAGGACGATCAGTCTGAGATCCATGGCGATTACGGTTCTATATCACAGAGAATATCAAAACAAAGTTGCTTGTTTTTGATGTGTTCTCATTTTGACACGTAACGTACAGCTTGTGGCGATACCTGAAACCAAAAGAAAGAGATATAAGTATACATTAAAATATTTAAAGTATTGTTCATCGCTGAGATTAACACACAGGAATTATATTTGAATGTATTCTTAAACATACAATGAAAATGTAAAAGCAGTAAAAGGGATTCCGATATTCGGAAAGGTGTACGATAATGTATATTGAATACGTTCCCGCGCCACAATAACACACGAGTAGCTATGTTGTACAATAACAATTATGGAAGCACTGAACAATCCGGCAAGCATGTTAAATTTAAAAGCGGTATCGGTTTGTGCAATGGATCGTCGAACCAAATGGGAGAGACCGCGGACCGTTTTGCATATCGACTGATTATATTGTCCATTAAAGTTGAACCCGTGGTAATGTACAGTATGCCCGTTTTTCTCGTATGAATTAATTAATGAATATTAAACCTTTCTACCAAAACCCCATTGTGCCAGAACATGAAAAAGTGAGTTTGATTGAAATAGCACACAAAATACACATCAATTTAAGTATTAATGCTTCACATGTGTCACATAAATTCAGGATTACATGATTAAATAATAATACGATACTTTAAAATCTGAAATCTGTTAATTAGTCGTAATTGGCGTACCAATTTAATGTAACTGAAAATAAACAAATAGTAACATGGATTATCTATAATTATGCATTTTACAGTAATTATTTTTGTAATAATAGGCACGTAAATACAAATATTTAATAAGTTAAATGGTTTTGGAATAAATAGTGTTATGTTCGATATACGTCTAATATATTTTTTTAGATGAAATAAGACTTAAAAGTGTGAGAAACATGTCAACGTCCGGCAAAGAAATAATCTTATCCTCACAGAGAATTCATTCGTATTTAGGAGCTCTTCGCTCAGAAATGCTGGGATCCCCGGAATGCCAATACATAGTTGGCATTATTTCGCAGGGCGCGTGTCGGTAGTTTATTGAATATGTAGGCTATCTGCTCGAGTATGAGTCAGTAATTATTTTACGCCACTCAGTGTCATCCGCAGCTTTTCTTTTTTCTTTGATGCGAGGGCGATAATAGACTGAGTGAGCCCTGACCTTCCTGCCTTTATTGCTATTGGGTTATTCCTGCCTTTGGTCTTAAAAACTTACGAGTACGTAGTTTTAAAATATTAGGCATTTAAAAGGGACTTAAGTAATACTGATTTGATTATCCACTAAATAAATGATTGCACATCTTCGTGCAATGTTTTTTATTGTGCAGGACAGGTAATTACTTTATTTTGTATAAAAATAAGGTGATTTAACGTCGATTTATTTTACTAAGGTAACGAGTGAAAATATTTCGATACTAATAAAAGTTGTTGCCTTAGTTTCCTAAACAATTTTGTCAGATTATTATGTAAAAAAATACTGGGAATTTACTTCTGATATTAACGAGTATCCGCGCGAAACCTAGGTAAGGTTGGAAGTCATTTTGCAGACTTAGCCCTAAATTCATTATGGTCTGTTAGTTACATTAATGGTTGATTGCCTGTCAAATAGTCGACATTGACCGACGTAATCAGTCATTAACAACGAACAATTCATAGTGAATTTGATCCTAAAAGCGACCTGTTTTACATCTAATCTACC
Organism: Apotomis capreana; assembly: GCA_947623375.1. Lineage (NCBI taxonomy): Eukaryota > Metazoa > Arthropoda > Insecta > Lepidoptera > Tortricidae > Apotomis > Apotomis capreana. The sequence goes on along the minus strand of OX392503.1, from coordinate 8,989,381 downwards.
TTACCTCCAAGTTAGCCGCTCGGCGTAAGGTCCAATATCTCACGCAATTCCCCTCGCGTCCATCTGTTGACTTATCACTTCTCCAGGCGACGGCTTCAATTGTATCTGGCGTGTTAGCGACACGTCAGAAGTATAGCTATACGAGTATAGACGCGCAAGCCGAATTTCCGTGTAGATTGGCATCTATTGTTCGTGATCTAGTCTGGCATAGCGGAGCGTATTGAAAGCATTTGAATGCTTAGTAAGTTCCGATTGTAGGCAGTAGTCACATCACTGCCCTGAAATGTATGCAGGGGAATTCTACAGACGTCATGTTCGATTCAGATACCTAAGCCCATACATCGATATATAACGAGCTCGAGAGAATAGAACTTGTCAAAGGATACGAATACGCCATTCAGGATAGAGATGTGCGCTTTTAAAATTTCAGTTTAAGTGGCAGTAAGTATTGTAATGGGGTGATACGATTGCACAAATTGTGCGCTTTAAAAATAGCTGGAAATAATAGAGCATTGCCGATACTGATACTAATTTCTTTGCTTTCTTATAAGACATTTTTTTTGTTCAATGTCGTCGAATCGATGTAAACTACTATATGAGCTAGGCCTGTAATTCGAAATACTTTAAAATAAACAAATTAAGCAGTACCTAATTTATTTTTCATCTAGTAAGCAGCTCGTAACAATGATAAATAAATAAATAAATATTAAGGGACAATCTTACACAATTTGCCCCGGCCGGGATTCGAACCCAGGACCGCCGACTCAGTAGGCAGGTGTCAATGATGTAATGTCGACAAATCTTTTAGCGTCACACATGTCCATCGAAGTAGATATTTTTTTTTGTGAAACCCTGTTATTTGCGAATTGCGTGTAAATACTCAATATGTTGTAGCCAACTAAAGCTCGTCCGTAAAAAGGGGACCATCGCCCTCATAAACAGAACATCCTTGGAGGCAACACAACTACTATATAGACGTGTAGTAGACGCAAAGCTGTTTGAGCTGCTTCAGATCCAGCGAAGGGAGGCGCCATCGACACGTGAATGGCCTTTGTGCGCGGTATGAGTCGCGAATGGCGAGTGTTTGCTCGGGAGATGGTCGCGGAGCTTGTGGCGGCTGGCGGTCGTCTGGGACCATTCAGCCGATGCGAGCGTCGCGGTGTAGCGATAGGCAAAACGCGAGCATGTCTCATCCTGTAAAAAACTTTCCAACCTCAAAATATATTTACCTACATATATTTTCTGAAAACATACATGTTGTCTTGTAAGTGTTACAGTCCCATATAAAAAAGAAACCATATTTATATAACAATATTTTCAAGGAAATGGGAGCTTGCGACGAAAATAGATACTTTGCGGAATTACTACTTACTTCTGCCAACAATAGGCGGTTCCACCTACACTAAGAGATTCTAAGAATGTCTTTAGTCTTAGTGACAGGACAGGAAACAAACACTATGACATTACACCTACTTTGGGTGAAGTTGGGAGAGAAACCGCCTTTAACCGATTGCGAAAACTAACGTAAGCATATTATAGTCAAGTTCTTAAAATTATGAGCAAAAATGTGATTATAATCTGAACACGCTTAACAATAGAGGCGAGTATAGCTATCTTTATATATTTATATCTTTACTTATCTTTACGATAAAACTATCGTCCAACTGGGGTGGTTTTGCAACGCATTTTGTATATACATTTGCCATGAGCATTTTGCAGGCGCTAGTCGACGCGCTACGCGGGTCTAATCAGAGCTACGCCGTAGCAGCGTAGCATACCGTGAACACATACGACACTCTCATGTTTTAACACGTATATTGTAAACACGTATTATATATAATCCGCTATACTACTAAGCTTTATCAACATCATCTTAGTAGAATCGCGTCCATTGCTGGACAGAGGCCTCTCCTGAGGATATCGGTGATGGCGGGTCTAGTATAACCAGCATTCAACGGCTACCCACGACCATTACAAGATCGTTGCCACCGAATAGGCATCTTCCGGTTCGCGGTCGCCACGTCTACCACATTGAGTTCCACAAGTGATGTGACACAGTCAACAGAAATAAAAATAAACATAGCTCGTAAAATTTACTGCAGAAAATAATCTATCCATCTGGACAAGAATGCTTCGCTGTCATCACTATTTTACGAAAGCCGTCAGCTTACAGGAGAATTGAATTGGATCGAAGTCGATTGTATTTGCCGACGCTACCGGATCCGAGTGCTGGTTCATCCCTCTATTCAAACAAAATTTAATGAGGCGGCCTGGCTGAAAGACTGCGGCTCTTATGCCACCGCGCTTTGTCCATATATCTATGCTTATGTACGGGGTAACGACATTTGTGCGTTGTCCAATTGGGCCGGAAAAAAGTTTCATAAAGTGCCGTAAAGTTTAGTCTTAGTTTAGTTTGTATTTTTTGCGTGATATTTACTGCGTGTAAATATTATTTAATTATAGGTTGGATTATTCGACTGCTTGCGATAAAACGCTGAAAAAAGAGCTAAGATTGACCTGAGATAATTACTGGAACGAATAATTATTATGTGTAAGTTATGAATTAGGAAATCCGTGATCGGTATAGTAAAAATCTAGGTAATCAGGAAATTTCAGCAATGTATCTAATTTGAATTATATCAAAGGCCAACGATAAATTTTGAGCTTAAAGGCCACACTGCTGTTTGAAAAACGGTACAGTGCGTTTAGGCAGGTCGTATGCGTAACGTTTTTAACGCATGCTCTCCACACGAAGCTCAAATACCGCTCGCGGGTTTGAATCCCGGCAAGGGCAAATATTTGTGTGATGAACACGAATATTTGTGCCTGGGTCATGGATGTTCTATGTATTTAAGTATTTATTTATCTATATCGTATGTATATCGTCGCCTAGTAACCATAACACAAGCCTTCTTGAGCTTAATTTGGGACTAGGTTGATTTGTGTGAGGTTGTCTGATATTTATTATTTATTATTATTATTAAATACGCAAACGGTGGTTACGCGATCAAATGTATGAAAAATAGATTGATGGGTGACGTTTGCGTCATACATACATTTAACTACGTTTACGGTGCGTCGACGTCATTTGAGCAGCGGTGTGGAAGCGTGCGTTAAAAACGTGACGCATACGACACGTCACCATGTAAACGCACCGTCTTCGTCCTTTGGGCAGCGGTGTGATCGATTCTTAATGCTGTCGTTTATTCATAAACACGTAGATACTAGAAGCTTATGTTAGAAAACCTAAATAATAGAAAAGAAAGCATATGAGGCTCTTTTCACATTCCTTTTCGCCTTATAAAGGTGTTAATCCGCATCTGAGACACGTCCAGATGTGCGATACAATACATCACATCTTGCCATTTGTATGGAAAACATCTTTTATCCAATTCTACGAAATAGAAATGTTTCACGTATATCAATAGGTATGGAACTTGGAATAGTAAAGTGGATATTTTGATATATGTTATTGATAATCCTATCTAGAAGTTTCTCAAGTAATACCTAACATGTTACAGATATAGTGCATATTTTTCGCTGTCGGTAAAGCCATATTTTCATCTCAACTTTTTCACTAAAGTAAATTGAGAAAACGAGTTCGTTTTAGCTTGCGCACTGTATTGTGGAAACCGAAGGAACGTCAGTCAAAGACAACGTATAGCTTGCCCGAAAGACAAAACAACATGACGATTCCCAATCTCATGTAGGGTGTAAATCTGGCGAGACTCGGTAGTATGTAAATACTGGGCGACCCCTGTAGATAAACCGGAGACGAATGTTGTCCGGTAATTTATGTCGGAGCCCGCGCCTATTGCCGCTGGACAAACAACGCGTCCGGACCAGACCAAATTTATATTCCAAGTTTTGGCGGACCAGACAAATTCGACGATTAACACTGACAACTGTTCGAGATCTCGCCACTGTAAAAATAAGAAGACATCTTTGGCGGGGTATTCTAATTCTAACTGAAATAAAGAAGACATAAAATAACGATTCATATCACTGAAGACACAGACAGACAGACAGACAGATGACAGACGTACAGATGTAGTGAATAATGTTTTCCCATCGTATTTTGTCTCTATCGCGTTCGTATTCATATTTCTATCTAAACTTTTCCATTTAAGTTAATTGAGAAAGACACTTCGCACTTGATGTAGCTTGAATATACTTTGCAACAATTAGCAAGGCAATAGCGGCCATTAAAAATTACTTAATATGTTTCAATGTAGGGGGCATCAATGCCCGCTTTTTGAAACAGCTAACTGGCCCTAAGTATATCGCGTATACGATGCCGTCATATTGCTTAATTGCGAATATCACAAGGCCTCTTCGAATTGGGATCCAGTCCTACCCGCAGAAACGTCCGCGCCCGCCGAAACCGATAAAGAACTTACCAGAAGTGATACAAATGAGCGTAAATAACAGAAAATCCCGATGCTTATTCTTTGTTCGTCGGAGTTTGTGTTTACACTACGGGAAAGTTTGCCGGATCACGTCTGAATTAGAAGCGATTGTAGCGATGAGATGTTTGATTCAATGAAACCTAACGCGAGGCCGTAGTATTATGTTAAACAAACAAGGATTCGAGGACGTCCCGCCGTTTTGGCTGCATCCCAAACACGTTTTGCATTTTATTCAAAACGTTGACTTGAAGGAAAAAGTTTTATTATTTTACTACTGTGACGTGACTCGACTGCACCTGAGCCTTCTGCACTGATACGCCTCGGCCGGATTCTCGCAGGTAGCGTATAAATTATGGCCGCGTTTATAGCGCGGCAAAATTAAATCGTTGAAGTTATTACGGCTCGCACGCACCGGGTCTATAATAAAGTGGAAATCGTTCGAGGGCGGTAGTAATCCAGTCCATGGCAGGTTATTAAGAAAATATTTTTGGAGAAGCTCCGCGTTTTCGTAGGTTTCATTATTAGCTGAGTATCCTTGACCTTAATAAATCTGGTGATCTTAAGTCACTATGGACTCTGGTGAAGCAGGAGGCTTTGGCATGAGAAACGTGATCGTGCTCTATGGGCGCTGCCGCGAATGGTAAAGGTGAGCGTTCCAAACACAACGTTTAGTAAGAACACTAAGTACTATGATATCATATATGTAGTAGGTAATATATAATATAAAATATGGATAAGGAACTTATTGCTACGTCATCAGGTTCCCCAGGTTACTGAGCTTAATTTGGGACTAGATCGATTTAGTGTGAGGTTGTCTGATATTTATTTATTATTTTTATTTACTGACCACAAGTAAAGGATAATTAGGTAACAAATCATGAATTATGATTTAGTCAATAGTTTACTACTATTATTGTGAAGGAACTTTAAACAAAACGGTCGTAAAAAAAATACATAAAAGCATTTACATAGAGGCAATGCTCGAAACCGATTTTCATTTTAGACATTCGACCGCATCTCATTTAGATGCAAATCCATTATGCGCACCGCGAAACGTCCAATACGTACGTTTTACATGCGCAATGAATATTAAAATAACATAAACGGATGTTTCATATGGCATTTTTATATTGGCAAATTGTCAAATGCAATCGAAAATGAATAAAATAAATGTTCCATACCATTCTCAATTGCCCACCCAATAGAAAACGGCATAAATGCATTGGAAAAACTACCAATATTTAGTTTTACTCATATATCTTATGAATATTTAATCACGAAATATCTCACAGTCCTTAGGCCTCATTATTTGTCAGGTAACTTGGAAATAGAAAAAAGCATAATGAGATCAACCGAATCATCTGATCTAGAAGGTCTTATAAAGTAAAGTAAACATTGATCAAATCTGGAAATCCAATCGTTGTGGATATTAGGCCAAAAAAACTGTACTTACAGAAACGCAGACAGAGTGGTATCACTCTATCATTGAACCACCGAGTTGCTTAAAGCTTAGACAATTTGCAACGTTTAATGCCTGTTAACTTATCGCCCCCAGAATTGAATGGTTTAAGTCAGGCGAGAACAATATTTCATATTAATCAGAAACACAATCCATGCATTTGCTGAATTACCCAATAAAGCCTTGTCGGTAACTTCCTCAACACGATTCGAGTTAAAATGCTATTACTTGGATAATTTCGTAAGGCTGAGCCGGGCCCGAGGCATTTGATCGAGGCATGAGTCACTGCGAGGGCGCGCCTCCGACTCCGTCTGATAACAACAATGGATCCTAGCCGCCGAAAAGGTTAACGTCGAACCTCCCACGAACCGCGGTACGTTAATGAGTCCGAATGCAGAATTAACGCCAATTTGCCAGGCAATTATAATACGGTTTACCAGCGTCCATGTGGCAAATTGTAGCTCTAAACCTACATATTCGATAGTGCATGTTAATGAGCTGAAATACAGAATTGACGCGAGTCAGTCAATTATAACAAATCACTAGCCAGGTTCTGCATTATATAAAGGACACCGATCAGCAGTGGTCAGAATATATTGATTTTATGAATGAATATATATTAATTCTGCAGATACAATTGTCTACCTTTATTTGCGTCTTAATCTTTGATACTTAATAGCGTAGGGTATAAATTCAGCATAAAACATCTAATAATTAATTAAAGAAACAGTCAACAGGAGAAAAATTTGGAGAAGGGCATATGCAGTCCCGAGAGATTAAAGCATGGCAGTCACGCGGACTGCACATTCACTGCGAGTAAGAATTTAGCAGTTTTTATAGGTTGTCTAATCCAAATCATAATTTATATGATCAATTTGATGACCAGATCAGATCTGATCAGATCACCGTTCTATGGTGAAGTCCTAAACTGTTTAAGTAAAACGTTTCAAGAAAACGCCTCAACCGCGGCGGGTCCCGAACGCACCTGCGGCAAAGGTCACATTCGTCACAACAATATGAAGCCACGTATTTATTACAAGGTTGGATGGCTCAGTCGAAATTATGGCGGTATTTGGTTGGAATCGATTGCGGGAACGAATTATTGTACGGCCCAGAAATTCATTCAAATTATATTTTACGGCAGATTGCTTGCGAGGCAATCGACTGATGCTTAATTCTATGAAAATATTTTATATTTGGTGGAAATATAATGTAGGTACCTGCCTTATATTATCATACTCTAAAAGCCGAAACTCAGCGAATACTTTGTCTTTGTGATACTGATACGAGTATGTATAGTACATACTTACCCATAGTAAAATGTAAATATGACATTTTCCATTGAACTCTCTATATCTCATTTGCTTTTTCTATAGCACTTATATGGCGTTGTATTTTACTCAGTTTTTAGATAGCTTTAATAAGGCTCGTTTAACGGTTGGTACCGTGATTGATAACAAACTATTCGATGTTTTTATTCTTATCACTCTGTCATATCATATCAACGGCACAAAGCGGAAACGCTGCAACCGGCAACTGAATCCATTAGCTTTTTGCGATCGATACGTTAATCTGTGATCGTAAAGTAGCCACTTATATTTTTTAATATCGCCAGATGAATAAATATGAAAGGTATTAAGTTTCATAACAATGCGTGGCTTAAATATTACTTGTTTTGCTAGCATAGGGTTGGCCCCTACCCCTGTGCCGAGGCCGAGGCACAGAATGTTTGCGCGATCTCCTTGTTCCCATTGTGCGCGGCTGAGCGGCGACAGAGGAGTCTCCGAGATCTGCGTGCCATTGTTCGAGCGATCGATGCCCGTCTCAACAACTCCACAAAGGACAAGGTAATATTGTTTGTCACAAAATTTATTACAAGGCACAGCGCGGGAAACCTATCCAATATTTCCGGGCGCCTCGCACAAAAACATATTTGCTTAGCGAATGACCGCACTGTTTTAACTAAAACGCCTCGTTTTACGAATGTGTTTGTATAAACACCCCTTAAGCCCGAATTTGAATTCCTGTTCGTGCTGAACGTCATTAAAGTGGAATTCGTAATACCTACAGGATACGTTGGAAAGACAATTTTGTGAAACATGGTCAGTGCTCGACAATTCCTCATTTTGGCGAAGAGTTTATGTGACTTTGTCGGTTATACACGATGTCGGGCTCTCAGGCTAGACGCTTATGCTATAAAATTTTAACGACCCATTTAAGTTCGCTCCTGTAAAGTGGCTGCACAACGAATCGTCGAGATTAATTCTGCGTATACAACAAAGGCTTTCTTCATGTTTTCGATGTTGTATACAAGTTTGAATTAAACTATATTAGCTATTTCGACTTGGTGGTACGCTAGCTGCAATATTTGTTTCAAAGCTTTTCGGATAAAGTTTCTGGAATAAGCGTTTTATTGCGTATACCATTCGCTGCACAAACACAAACAATGCAAAAACAACATGGCTGGTTCACGGCGCCCGCGCCCTTGCTCCGCCCGCGCCCGCTCTCGATACAAACCATGTATCCAAGTAATTAATTAAACGCTACCTAAACTCTAACGCTCCACAGGTGACATTCTTTCCTCCATTACTATTCTTCGATTCATTATTCATGCACATAATTAACCGCATTTAAATTCATCAGTACAATTGTGTACTACGGTCTACGACCGAAAAGCACATTGTTTTTACTCTTAAAGCTTCACCGGAGAGGAAGATTAATAATTTCGGATTTCGGTAATGATTTCCATTTGCATAGTAAGTATTGACAGAAGAGTAAATAAACGGCAAATTGTGGAGTAAATAAGACATATTGGGTGGGGTGATCGACTTTAAATCGGAATATGATTTCCATTTATCTGTTTCAGCAGAATTTTGAATTTTAGATTGGTGGGCGGGTAGTGGATGATGCTATTAATGGATGAATAATACTGTCTCTTCCGGGGCGCCGTAATGGGATCCTAAATATAGCCGTCCGGGGACAACTCGGATTTATTATTCGAGTGCCCGCGCCGCCGGCGGCTGCGGCGCGCTGTCTGTCGATGACGAACATTATAGATCAGAGGCTCTAGTGTACGTTTCGGACACATTTAGACCAATTATCATTGTACGTAAAATGCAAACGCGGCTGGACGTTTTGTTGTGTTGAAAACTTACATTAGAGGCCTCGAGTGGTAACGCGATGTACGTATATACTTATAAAATAATAAGAATACGCGTAATGACGGCGGGCTTTAGTTTTTGGAGCTGCTCGTTCTGGAAGCTGAATAGTGGCAAAATATTTATTCAAAATATACTTTTCGTTATTTGTTAAATTTGGTTTTCATTTTTGACGGGTGAAATCACGTGCAACGAATGCATGCCGGCGCGTATTATGAAGATAATGATGTTCGCCATGAGCAGCGCATATATTCACCAATTGCATTATATTTATGTTTATTTTAATTATGCACGTTGCCGCGTGTCTGTAGCTGTATAAGTCTAGTCAGCACGCTTAAATGCCTTAAGGTATTCGGGAAGTCAGTATTCTGAATTTTAGATTAGGGAGGCGATAGACCGTCGAGCTAAGAGGCGGTATTAGACTTGGTGATTCATCTAATTGTCCAGCGTGTAAGTGGACATGATACTTAATTAAGTTTATATAAATATTCAGATTTGGGTCACATCGCGGGAGACGTTGTCGATAGACATACTAGCCTTTTGGTGGAATGATACGTTCTTTGCAGACATTAAAAGAAGGCTTTAGGTATAATAGCGAAAACATTTGGTGTTCAGTTTCATTCAATATCCCGTTAAATCTCAATTAAACTCACAGAAGAGTGAGTAATCGTGGCATATCGGTTACATTACACTCTCGTGAATACAAAATACAATGCAACAAAATGATATGCGATGTTGAGGTACAACACATATTTTATTTTATTGTCGGTGGCAGAGAATTCAAGGATAATTAACATGCTAATCTATGTAATCTTTTATGTTTTGTGGCCGTGATAGGCTTGAGTCATTTGGGTTAATAGCTATTCGCATATGTCTGTATGAAGATATTCCGTGTTATTGATCAAAATTATCGCAAGCGGGCACTACAATTGTACGTTAATGTGCGTTAACCTGCCGACCTCTTAAATTATTACCGGCGGTAAAGCTTTGTATTTGGCACGGGGCAATTACGTCAAAACAGTATATTTGGTTGAAGAACAATGCGCTATTGGTTTCCACATACATGATAATATTATTAAAGTAAATTCTACGTGAATACCACGCTACAGGTGTATTATAGACTAAGACGCTGGATCGAGTACCGAGCAATGTTGACTTTAAGGGCCTTATCACAATTACGATTTGCGAGCGAATTTGTATGAAGGCGATCACGCAGCGAGTTCGCCGCGACGCTTATTTGTGTAGAAAACTCGCTCGCAAATCGCAAGTGTTATAAGGCCCTAATTCAGATAGCTTGGATCAATAATGTGTAACTTATGTACAAAACCTAGATATGAAAAAAAACCACAATATTTTAAAAATAATGACACAAAGGTAAATTAAGAAAGAAAAATTGAATGCGATCTACTACAATCGAAGCGGGGTACAATATTTTAAAGTTATCACTGAGATATGGATATCTATAACAAATGGATACAAATAAAATTATAAAAACTTAAGCTTACTTCAAACCAACGGAAACTAAAACCACATAGGCATATTAGCCCCGTATAAAGTACGCTCGTCCATATAACATGAATGTCACGTTCGGCTTTCATTTGCGGCGCACGTGTATCGGTCTATTGGTTCGAGTCCGGGCAAGTGGCTCTCGTTGCTAGCGTTTGCGGTTCGCATACCTCCCATTCAAATAAGCCAGTTTATCCGTGCCCAGCCCAAACTCCCTGCAATATCGCTCACCGACGTACTTACATTTCATTCACTCTTACGAGAGTCGACGGACGCTCGTCCCCTCATATCGGTAAAAAGGTAAGGAATAAGTGGGGTTTAGTTTGATGAATCTTCAAATGCGGGTTTGCAAATAAAGGGTTGTGTATGTTTCGCAGGCTCATGGGTTGCGGAGAAATGGCCCTAGCGATTGTGATACATTCTCAACTAAAAAAATTGATGGTCTGTAAAGTCGGTTAACGGACGATAATTTTACGTGATAACGTATACCGGCCGAAGGAGTGGAAGAGAGATAGATGCGTCACAAGCTGAACGCCTAGACCCATCGTGCCTCTCTATCGCTTGTTCCGCGCTCTTGCTTGCACGCTCGGCTCAGGCGGAACGTGACAATGAGAACGTGACACTTTTTACGTGCGTGCAGCCGGCATTCATCGATCGAAGACTGTTAAAAATAATTAACAAAAACATCTGTTTGATTTCAATTTCCTACGGGTGACATCATCTGGGATTACACTTAAAACGACTTAATTTTGTATCATATCGGTGTTAATTCATATCAGTAGTAGGTCATTTTAGCATAGCAATGAACTGAGAACGTTAAGTAAAATCTACAAGCTCGTTTTGGTAATTCCGTTCAGATTATAATCAGATGGAAACGTAAACAAACTTTTCGCGCCACGTGACCGGCATCGGAACGGCGGGACGATTCTAATTTCACGGCGTGACTAAGAGATCTCCTCATTTTCCTGACGGTTGCGGATATTTTCAATTTTCCCAACGGTGGCTCCTTTTTATTAGTTGTTGTTTTGTCTTGAATACTAATCGGGTACGAATTAACATTCACGTGACATCTTCCTTTGTTTATCCGAACGCGCTGTAAGATAGGCGCCGCCATTCGAACGTCATTACTGGGACAAGATTAAATGTTCAGTACGTTTCAATTTAGTTTCTATTATTTATTCCGTACACTGCTGAACCGTGATCACTACCTACTGACTAGTTTTTCCTTAGCCTATTTTCTCAATTTTGGTTGAGTTTCTTCTATTGAGCGCACTCGTAGAAGTCGTAGATTTTCTTATTCATTCGCCAGTCTTCTTGCAGCTGATGAGCGCTTTTAATGCCTTTCTTATGACATCGACAACTGTATACTATCAGCTCATCTCTACGATATTGTATCTTGAGTACTTCACGATTGCCAGCCCTCGTTCTAATAGCTTGAGCCTCAATCATACGTCCCGTGCCTTCGCCAGCCGGCCCAACCTGCGTTTTATGTGTTTCAATTTTAGTATTCACACTAGAAATCTACGTAAGTAGGTACCAAAGTCTTGTACGAAACCCAGCTCGGTGATCCACATCCCATAATAATGTAAACATTATCTTCACGCAAAATATTCTTCAGTTTAGGTACACCCAAGTATGTTGACGTTAATTTGTTACATGACGGCCCAGTAATCGTACACAGCTTCAAACGGCTCCAGCAATTATAATTAACGACCGTTGACCTCGCTGAAGACGCGTCAGACACGTCAGAGCGAAAAGCGAACAGTATCGATATAACGAATATAAAATAGATATAACGAGTATCATGGATATAACGGATCATTAATCCATCCTCGCAGTTTAATTAACCCGAGGTTATGATAGCCGCCTACAGTAAATACACTAAAACCACTTATTAATATTTTGGCAGTGGCTGGTGCATCGCTCGTTAAGCTTTTAAGGTTCCGTAATTTGAAATAAAAAATGGAGCGTTACTTAGGCTGTACGTTATTAATTTTCAGGGAAAAGACGAAATGCAAAAAAATAAGTTAAAATCAGTTCCAGTTAATCTTTGAATGTACTATAAAGTAGTGAACATGTTAAAACATTTTTCTTAATTAAGAAAATGCATGTACGTATATAAGTAACTCTCGCTGGACAAGTTTAAGTCGAATTTACGTATACTTACGGTATTCAATGAACTAAAGTGGTCTCGTCTTTCGGTTAGATCCCCATGATTTCACATAATATGTACATAAATAAGTGGTGACGTCGGTTCTCTCAATTTCAATTTTATATAAAAAAAAAATGGCTACTGCCCATTGGGTCAATTCTGCCAGTGTCAAAGTTGACGAACGTTGTACGGTGAGTTGAGCTTTTTGTAAAGTGATAGCGATTTACAAAAAACCACGCGGTCTACCGGGCCTTGACCCAAGAAGGGCTATGTACGCTTCAAGTTGAATTCTTCATTAACCATTCACTCATACGTTAGTTCACTGCACAATAGGCTATCAATACTACACATTGAACAACCAAAATGAATAAATAACGAATAACTAAACTTAAAGGCATGCGGCCATCTTAAGTCACAAACCGGAAGCCACTCGGTTCTCTGTAACAATTCAGTCATGTAGAAGGATGTGTTTATATCCTGACAACGCACGTTCCAAGTGCTTCATTTTCAAACCTAATGCATTTAGTTAGGGTCGGTTTAAAGGTGTCTCGAACGGTCTCAGGTAGCTGTGGGTATAAACGAGTTGACTGGAATAGTGCTGCCTCCATAATTAAAGTTGAACTTAATCTGCTGTCACCGCTTCACGGGTTAAAGCCTCGCCCCAACGAATCTAATTAGATTTGTGATGCATGCTCTATCTAGAAGCGATTTTATTGTTTATTTTATACCCTTTATATGTCACAGCAGAGAGCGGTGGTAACAATAATTATGTGGTTTGTAAACCTGTGGCGACTATCATAATCAAAAGTTGTCGATGCTCGGGATATGCAAAAATTTAAGCATATTGCTGATCCGTTTTAAAATCAAGTTTATGTATTTAATTTTTAAAAGTATAACTGTTATAGTATGTCAAAAAGATCTAAAGATTAGAAATGCCACTGCGCAAAAAAATATTAAACGTAAAGTTTCCCACGGGAACACTACATTTTTTCGGGATAAAAAGTAGACTATGTGTCAATCCAGAATGTCATAAACCTTCATATAAAAATATATAAAAACTGGTCTAGCCTAAACACGCTAACAAACGTTCGCCTTTGTTATATTAGTGTATAGCATTGTTTGAGTTGTGCCGATATCAGTTTGAGATCAGAGCCGTGGCCTGTTATAATAACTGCTGTCAATCAATATCTTCAATGTGAATGTCTGTGTTCTGCTGCTTTATGGAGCCGAACTTCAATTTGTTCAATTTGTGTATTAGTATGAGAAATCGGAGTTCAATCGACCGTGACTCGTGCGGTATTTGCACCGGAGTCGGTAAGGATCTCGAGAACTTTTCATTACAAGCTACGCTCTTCTGCCTATTCGTTAAATGTTTAATTTCATCGAATTTTCACTTCGCAGTATTTTTTTCCTCGGAAGTCATACATTTTTCATAATTCTTGAATATTCTATTTATTAGTTAGGTTAGGTGTGTTTCATTCGGCATAATACTTGTCACGACGTTTTCTCACATAATTTGTAAGTACGTATATCATCTTCTTGGGCGGTTAATATTTAATGACGTTCAATTGAAGTACCTATAAGTGGCGCATAATGATTGACATTTTAGGTGTCGTCAGGTACCTGAAGATCCCATTTTTTGTTAATATAGTAAAATATAGGCCAATTTAAGATACAAACCCCATTGCGCTTATTGTTTTACTCCCAAATATTTGCGGTGAGCGCTGCTCAAAATGACTCCTACTGTAAAATTGCAATTACGAAAAGTCATTGAATATGAACAATTTTCACAGGTGTCATATTAACATAACCTATTTGTTTATTACGGTATAAGATCCCTAATGACCGAAATTGTAGGTCATAAAAACGGGCATACCCCTGTTGGTAATGCTTTAATTTTAGTGGACTCGTTGGCTGAAGTTTCGAATCTGCTCACATCGCGTACCTTGCAACCAAGGGCTAGTAGCGGCGTATAGATATTAAATCAATTAAAAACACTACATACCGTATGTGTCAAAGGCTAGAGCCGATTCACTGAGTTCTGCTACATTTTAAAGATTATATCGAGCACAATGCCGGCTCGCGGGAGTCGCCGGGGACTCGCCTTAGATAACCTTTGCCCCAATATTGTGATTGAACTACGTTATAGACCCCGTAAGGTCGGCCATTGTGCGCCAAAACTCCGCGACCCTATTCACAACCAGCCAATTATATAACGGAAACGTTTCAAAATCAGACCATCATTCTAAACCAAACAATAATGCGACAAAGGGTTCATGGAACCAAACTTTACCTAATGAAATATTACAATATTTACACAAAGGTATAGAAATGTTTCAATCTTATCTAGTTGTTTAAGCGGATGTTTTCATTTATCGTATTTACTCATAAAATAACTAGTGACTCTGTTAGCTGTTGACATCGCGAGTTTGTTTCAAAATGGTTGAAATTTTCAACCTTTTAACTTTTTCTACCCCCATATCTCCGCCAGTTTGAAAATCTTCGGAAAACTGAATTGACAAAAATATCTATATAATTAAAGAACCTACTCACTAAATTTCATGACAATCATTTTAGAAATGCTATGCATGAACAGCCAGAAATCCGGACATACGACTTTTTTTAGGCCAAGCTGAGTCTGAGACGTTTCGCTCGCACGATCAATTAAGTATTCTTACATTTCTTGCTTAAATTGTCATATACAGGATCAGCGGGCCTATGATGGTTGCTTTTATCACGCGATAAATAGTGACAAAGCATCCGTCACGTTTTGACACACTGCGAGTGTGAGTCACACATGCCTTGTCACTTATTTATCACGTGAAAAACGCAACCATCAAATGCCTCCAGGAGTATATTTATTTAAGTATGTTTTTCTTTGGTTAATCGACGGCTGCATGGCGCACGAGTACAGTTACCTAATTAATTCAAACGTTGCTTAATTGGGTCTTATGACTGCCCAATGAAAGGCTACGCAGGACCCGCATTGACCTAATTGGTGATGTAGTGAGAAAGGCAAGGGCAAGTTCTACGGAAACCGACGCAACGTATCTGCAGGCTAACGAGCGGACAGGAAGGGAGCAACTTCTCTGCGGTTGTGCTCAACTCGTGGGCAGACGAGTCTGTTTTAGTGTAACCCTTAATTAAAATGCTCCAAGTATTAATTAAAGGCAATTTGTAATTTTGATTAGCGGTTCTAATTAGACTAGGTAACGAGAGGAACTTGATTTGTTCGAAATCAAGATGTGTTCCGCTACGCTTTATTTCGAAACAAATGCATTATTTATAAATGCCTGTTTTATTTATGAGTGTAACAAGATATTTTGAGGTTCAGGTCAATTGTATTTATTAAATTGAAGAGCCAGATCGAATACTTCGGGTTAAGGGGGAAAATTGGAGGACTACAAGAGAACGAATTGAATGAAAGAGACCGGCGGATAACAAGCTTCCGATAGCAGCTAAATTAATACTGTACACAAATAATTATAAGCCGGTTTTATGTTGATTGTATTGTAATAATAATTGTGCACTTGTGCATCGAATTCATAGCGACTTTGGTATAGAAATTAGAGCAGATCGCTGTGAAATTTGACTGTTCGTGATTTGTAATAATGAATGAGGTAATATAAAAGATTGGTTTTAAGCAATGCTACTAATGCACTTCCTAATCGTAATACCGACAAACAAAGGTATGAAAAACAGTCTCGAGATTATTGTGTTATAATATTTCATGACCGAATTTTTTACAAGTATAAGCAGTTCCCAACACGAAACTGCCCGACGTAAAGGTCGCCATCCGCTGCCGACAAATAAATCGCAACGTTTAGTTACCTCATGCGAGTAATTAGAACTGTCATCGTCAAAGTCCAATCCGATGTCAGTCACACTCCTGTGACCTCTGTGCCCACACGATTCCGCTCGGATTGATGGCCTTATCTATCTATTTGGAGAGACAAAACAATGCTTATTAGCCTTAGTGCCTCATACTTTATTACAATGAATTATCTCATGAATCTCAAGTGATCCGTATATGGAAGTACTTGCCCTTTAGAAGGAAGCACCTTATAATTATAATACAAAGATTGAAAAAGAATACAAGACAAAGCTTAAGATTCAGTCATAGACATATATTAGGATTATCGACTTATTTTGGCTGCCTTGCACAATAACCAGTGTGAATGCATGTGATTGTGCTAAAAGTTTTAATGTTCTTTGCGAACTGAATTATCGGCTATTTATCATTCGTTTGGCAAAATAATAAAAAGTTCACACGTCGCTCGGCTTATAAGGGGCTCGAAAAGGTTTCAATTGAGCAAGAATTACCTAAATCAGGTCAAAACGCAAAGTAAACAAAGCGCTTGCTCAAAGTTACCTTGATAATAAAACGTTTCGATACAATTTCAAATCGAAGACGAAATAATTGCATAACTTCCTATAACGAACTTAAATCCATTGACAGATACGCGCTTCGGTTAACCTGGTACAATAACACAGTTACAATCCAACCTTGACTATTTGACATCGAAAAGTCAAGGTGTACGTAAATAATGTATTGTAATTGTTGACTAAAATATGTGCGGGCGTTTAACGCTAAGTACCCATTCTTTTATTTATTTTAATCAAATCGAATGGAGATGCGTATTGTTAATGGCCTCTATCCATCATCTTTAAGAGCGATAATTGGTACTGAGTGACGAATTCATATACACCTCCACAATATACGAAGCTTAATCACAGAAAATGCATCATAATACATTACATGTGTAATTGTGTATTATTATTACCTATGAATATTACTATATTATTTAGATAAAAATAACTTTATTACAAATGCACTCTATAAATAGAAAATTGTTTACAAGGCAGGTTTTCAACCTGTGCCTCCAACAGCTTTCCGAGCCAACTCGGGCGTCCTACCTATTGGACCACTGAACCTGATGCGAGAGTCATTGAATTTTTTCAACCTGTTGTTCTAGAATATACTTGTAGTTATAGAATGTTCTGTACAGTAAGTCTCTTGATCGTGATCTGCGAGTCATAAGTCCCAGCAACCTCGTGCGTTATGATGCGACCAGCAATTAAGTACATCCACCATCCACGACTCTTGTTAACTCACCCGTTGGTATCAGGCCAAGTAAAGCTGTTACTCAAATGGTTTGCAATTACCTTCGCTTGGTTTAATTTGTAAGGACAATGGCTTGATTGCACAAACACTCGTGATGGGTCGGTCGGTAACAAATCGATATTGTTGCATATACATAAAAAAATATCACACTCGCTGAGTTGAACTTGGTACCATGGGTTGTGTAGATAACTTTAATCAATAATCCACGCCATAACGGTGCATCAAATAGAATATCTTCATAAGTAATAGATTGTTTTGTAGATTTTTGAAGGACGCCTTTATCGAGCAGTGGACGTCTATCGGCTGACATACGATAATGATGAATCCTAATCCTCAGAATAAAATATTAAATTCCCTTGGCACAAACAAACTCTTAATTAAAATGCAGCTAGAGAAATTAGACTTGTTGCCAAGATTCATTTAGGTAATACGTAGTAAAAAATAGCCATAATTTATTTGTAAATTGGTTAAAGAAGAACAGCTGAAGGCTTTTTGTGAAATAAGCAGAAAGAAAGCCAAGCTTTCATCGTATTTACTTTCCCGCTAATAGATTTTTTACCGCAGTTACGAGAGCGAGAATATCTAATTTTTAGGATTCCGTAAGGGTAATAACGGGACCCTATTACTAAGACTACTGTCAGTCCGTCCGTCTGTCTATCACCAGGTTGTATTTTATGAACCGTGATAGCTAGAAAGTTGAAATTTTCACAGATGATGTATTTTTGTTGTCGCCATAACAACAAATATTAAAAACAGAATAAAATAAATATTGAATTTATGGGAGCCACATAAAAGAAATATGATTTATTGCCGTTTTTTTATTCGATGGTAGGGAAAATTGTGCGCAAGTCCAACTCGCACTTGGCCAGTTTTGTGAATTAACATTAAAGAAAAGAAGTTTTTACTATCGTGAAGATTAACTTGGAACTATGATCTGGGGAGCGTTTAGTTTATGTACATTACTGTGCATTTTAATTTCTCTTGATGTTTTTAAAAAGCTGCTATATATTTATTTATTTAATATTTTACACGACTGGTTTAGATTGTATAGCTGATTTTAGGTAAGTATACTTTTATCTATGAGTACTGTGAGTAGTATTCTTAATTGATTACCAAATTACTTTCGCTCCTCCCTTACGATATAGCTCTCTCTATTTCTCGCGCGAGATAATTACCCCTCTCTGTCTGTGCAGTAATGTGTGAAAGTGACGGGTAGCGTTATCTCGTACGACAAGAGTCACGAAGCATAGCTGTGCTAGACGGGCTGCAGTGAGAGTTACAGGATTAAGAGTACAATTTCCGTAGACACATACGGAGATGCCACGAATTTGCGCGACAGCGGCAGCGGTTTAGGTACATGTGTCTCGCTCATTTGGATGCCGCTGCCCTCGGATCTCTCACTCAACCGCTCGCTGCGTCGCTGGTCGCGCAAATTCATGGCCTCTTCGATATGAGGTGACACCGGTATAGGAGTAATGCTTTTAACAAATATTTTGTGTCACTGGAGACGATCGTGCCAAAGAATGTACGTGCCGCTATTTACTCACAGTCTTAGTCTCTGTGGGTTGGTGTTGTATACATCTAGATAATACTAGACTGACGTACCTAAGACGTAGTTCACGAATACCGCAAGGACGCCCGAGAAATGGCTAATAGTTGATGCAGTATAGTTGAGCAGATGCTTACGTGAAATTGCAAGCTAAACTTGTATTAGCAGCAATACACATGATTTAAATATAGTTAACTAACTGTATTTTCCTTCGTGTTACTTTAAGTTTAGTTTTGATTTTTATATAAAACTAACTTTAGTTTAAAAAAAAATCTTATTTTACAGGGTCCCGCTAAACAAAACCATAAGTTTTCGATTGAAAAACAATGAAACTATATTCTTAATTTCCAATAAAACCCGCATCGTGCGCATTCAAATTAAAATATGTCACGACTACGCGATAAAAGTGAAGCAGACACGTCAAAGCGCGTTCCAAATTATTCGAAACAAATGAATGGCGGCATAATTTTATCGAAACGTCACGATATTGAAATGTAGGGTTCACAAGAAAAACAAAAGCCCGTTGCATTTAAAATAACATACTCGTAAACTACATTCTAAATGTATAAAACCCCTGACACAAGTAGCTGCTCACCATGATACCTCAATCTAATGATTACTATAAAAATGCTATACTGAACCTGATCATAAACACAGAATCTTGAATTAATATCAATATTGTCCATTATCCTGTTACTTGTTCCAATCAAAGCTGAATATCGTGGAAAACGCTGCAGTTTTTTTTCACCATCTCTTCACGACAGACAAAGCTTTCGATAAAAAAAATCAAATAGGATCATCCGTTTGGGAGCTACGATGCCACGGATAGACACACAGATACACACGTTAAACTTATAACACCCCTCTTTATTCGATGGGGGTTAAAAAGCTTCAGATACGAGTAGCACTTTTGACTTAATAGCCCGCATTTTTCCCAAGGTTTTATCTCTCCTCTCACGCCGTCTTATGACAGATCTTACACTTAAACTGAGTTGGATCGTTAGGAGTGTGAGCTATGCGCTGATGCCTCGGTGCCCCAGTTGCATGCGAATGCAGCCAGGATAAAAGGCGGTCAAGTGGAACGGAGCCCTCCGATTTTACGATATAAACGTCTCAGATAACGTGATGTTTGTGCAGATTCTAATCTAGTTTCTTACAGAGGCTGCATAGAAGTGTTATTCAGTTATCGACTTTGTATCGTGTCGTCAGTAGAATAGAAAAGAAATCCGCGTGAATGACGCGATAGACAAAGTTCACCCTATTTGTTTAGGTATCTAAGTGAAAGTAAATTGTTTCTAAAGTTTCTTCTGAGGGTTTAAACTATAAACTGACTGTAAATTAACTGTGTTTTACTATACTATTAGTTAAAAGATGTGCGTCATATCGCAATCAGTGCTATGTATTTTAGTAAATTATAATAGGTATTATCACTACTGGAAGAACCCCTTATGAATTCACTTTAGCCGATCTTACGGCTATGCAGTGTAAACTGGCCATATGAAAGATGAATGCATAAATGTATAACAGCTCTTTAGAAAACATTATGAGAGATTAAAATGCAAAGAAATAATACGGACTGTTTGAAACACTAGTATTTTTCAGACGCACCCACCGTGAGATGTTTCTGGGTATTTAAAAAAATGCCTCTTTGTACAACACTCAACGGTCAGTTAGCTTTTAGCTGCATTGACATACAATCTTACTTCAATGCTGAGCGGTAATAGCTACTGGATGAATACAGCCAGTGCAGCTAATACTATGTACTAGGGAGCTGTGATAGTCTTACAGTGTGTTCTCATGTAGTTATTACGATTAATTCGACGATTATTATGAAAATGTACTATTTACTCCGAAATAAGCGAGGACATCCTTTCACTCGGCTTCTTGTTTGGTATTACACAGCGACTAGATTAGATTATCGAATCGCTTCCGGAACCAGAAGCCTATCCGCATGATGACCCGTCATTAGCTTCGAGTGCCAGTTACATGAGAACGAGGAATAATCACTGCGACTGCGGTTTCCGAGACCACAG
Organism: Apotomis capreana; assembly: GCA_947623375.1. Lineage (NCBI taxonomy): Eukaryota > Metazoa > Arthropoda > Insecta > Lepidoptera > Tortricidae > Apotomis > Apotomis capreana. The sequence continues at coordinate 8,967,990 of OX392503.1, read as the reverse complement.
TTCCACCCAGCTGCGACCGCTTCCGCCACACTCGAAACCGTTTTTATTACATCTCACATGGATAGCCGATTAGATTACCCACTTTTTGTCAAGCCAATCTAATCTTGACTAAACCGCAACCCGCCAACTTTTAATTATTATTGTCTAACAAAAATAATTGACGTGGAAAGCCCGAACGGCGCCGAAGGTCTCGAATATGAATGGATTTCGTGATATTTACTTTAATCGCGATTATCCTTTCATGAATAATTTATTCGCGGTCCCGCCGAGTCAGTAGTACGCCATTGTAATTATGTAGGAAGCTGTCGAAGTTTAATTACAGAGGCGACGATACAATGTGCGAAGCCGTGGCTCTAGTTCCGATATTTGATATTGCCGGGAAAACATGCAAATGAAAGGGCTTACCGCTGAGCCGGCAGGCATCACCGCTTCGCGTTCTTGTGTTTATTTCGAGCAAACCGCACACTATCTCATATACACCGTACGTGTGATGTAACCCACGACGCAACGCTTAAGCATCATCATGCCATTTATTTCCTTTGTCTCACTCGCCCGTTTGAACTTATTTCGGTCTTGCAAAACGAGGTTAAATAAGCCCCAGTTAAAAGATTATAAATCTTAAGCAGTTTAAGTGTTAAAACATGTACCTAAACTCGGGAGCTCACGAATTCATTCAGCTAAATTAAGTTTGCAGAAAATAACACGTCTTTCATGAAACATGCTCTGCTTCTGAAAGGGGTTTAGAGCTGTTAGAAAAGAAACAAAGTAATAAATTTGCGCGAGCATTTTAAAATGCAGACTCGCTTCTGGTGGAGATTTTATTATCACGAAGGCTTTTATTCGTTGTCACGCGTATGTCAGCACCCGCATCATTATTCGCAGACATGCAGTGGGAGCCGCGCTAAGCCACAGCTCAAGTACACGGAGCAAACAAAAACCCCGTTCGAGGAAAAATGGTTAGCGTTATCCTAGCCCGATTATAAATGGTGGACTGTCAAGACAGCCGCTCTAGTGTTTTAGAAGTCTTTGTTTCCGAACCTCTATTAATATCGCATGTATACTTACATGAAACATAGATGAGTAGAGTGGATGACTTCCACTTTCGTCTCTCATTAATAGTTGAATGGAAGTTTCCATCACATGTCGCCGGACCTTTAAGAGGCGGCTGGGATTGACGGCCCATATTATCCTGCCATTCCGAACGACCACTTACCTACACGTCCAAGGTTCGATAGCTGCGCTTCTATTTAAACATGCATGAGATTCTACACGGTCTATTTTGAACGTGGGCCTAATAAGATTCATCGCAAAGGAAGACTTTAGTAAGTGTTCATTATGCATGGACGTTGATTATAACGAGCACCCACAACAGCAACGAGGTCATGGGAATACTTTATTTTGTTAAAAAGCCAATAAATTTACCTACAGTTCATAATGCAGTGGGGTCTAAACCCATGATTTAGATTGCCACTGCATTGTTACTGAAACTATTCTAAATAATACATCTAATGAAACATGTAATGTCTCATTATTTTTAATGTGAGTACAACACTTTTTTTGATATTGTACCATTGATACAAAGAACAAAGCACAAAGAAAATTTTTAATGTACCTAGCGGAAGACCGGGAATCGAACCCGGTACCTCTGGATTAACGGTCCAGCGTGCTACCCTCTCCACCAAGCTGACGCCAGAGACCGCTAAGTTTGCTCTTTACTTCACTGTATTACAATGCTGCATCGGTTGAGTTAAGTTTGCACCTTGTGTGCATGCTAAGCCATACTAAAATTGAGTAACTCAATTATGTTCTAAATTATACACGTCTAGAACACAACATTTCATTCAGTTCAGATTTACTGATTCTTTGATCCGTGGCTCCAGTTTATCCTATCGCGTATAGAAACGCATAGGTATTTATCCGGCGAAGCAAATGGTACCAGATCGCGGTCCGATGACTGCCGTCATACCTACTCGATTCGCATTGATTAGTCACGTACAATGGGACCATATCCTTACAGTCCCAATCCGAACAGTCATATAAACGATCCAGAGAACAGCTTATATGACGTTACTGATTCTAACGGTTGTATATTGCTACCCTCGACTGCATTCCTGTATATAGCGTAATTGATTTAGGTCCATTCAACCCAAGCGATTACACCTAATTGACGTTTGTGTACTTTTGCATTTGATTTATATTATGCTGATCTACTGATATCATATTTATTGAATATTTATTAAGTGAACGGTTTTATGATTGCATTGTTACCTAGTATAATTGATAATATATTAAAAGACGAATATAATATAATATATTAAAAGATGAATATAAATATAAAAAAAATCACGGTCTAATCCCTATTCACTGTAACTATTTGTACAATCGGGCAAAAATTAAAAACGAGAGATCGCTCAAAGCGATCTTGGGCAAAAATGGGGATCCAAAAATTGGTCTAGACAGCGTAGATTTTTTTGCAAAAGCCACAGTCATTAAAAGCAACATCTAGGCATTGTGCGTTTCCTTAGAGACCGTACGCATCGCTCTTTCAACCTTTGTTTTTCTTCAAAGAGAAAGAGACACTGACATTAGAGCCACGTAATCAGCATAGACAAAGGTAAATACAGAAAACACCAAATATACGAACGTTGACAGAAAACTAAAAAAAGAACACGCTCTTACGTCCCAGAGAACTGGGTTGGATTTAGCTATTGCTGACATGAATCTGATGTCTTCGTTGCTGGCTTTACTGTATTACACGTATGATCCATGCGGGATGCTCGCACATTCTTCCGTGATTACCCCTCGAGTATGGAAATGTCTGCGTAAATAGGAATGTCGAGCAATTGTAGCAAAAACTTCGCAGCAAACATCAGGCGACACATAAGCGTTATTTGCGTCAATTGTGGAATAAAACTTTTGCTAAAGTTAGCAGCTAGGTAGATTGTCTTGGCCTCTTTGATATATGTATGACTAGCTTTTGCCCGCGACTACGTCCGCGTGGAACTTGGAAGTATGGAAGTAACCTCGTACAACACGATAGATATCCACCTAATCACCTTAATTAATAATAACGCCTAAGGGTCATCAATGTCATCATGAATTACTTACTCACTTTTCAATCTTTTTAGGGATAATTTCCAGGATGAAAACTATTCTATGTTCTTCCTTGGATCTTAAACTATCTCCATGCTAAATTTCATCAAAATCGATTCAGCGGTTTAAGCGTGAAGAGGTAACAGACAGACAGACACACTTTCGCATTAATAATATTAGTATGGATGTAATCATTTTTAGTTAAATTCTACGAGTATAATACACAACAGAATGAGGAATACAATACAATAGAATGAGGTTACAAGTATATGAAGGGGTATTCAGCTGCTAAATACAGACAAATGAAACGAACCTCGAGTTTTGTCATTAATAATTCTACTAAAAGAACTAACCAAGCAAACAATCGCAGAGAATGCTTAACGCGGTTAATGATTTGGTTTTAAATGACTAGGATAAGTTGGACGTATTAATCACTACACAACATTTGACTTAAATTAACCGCAATAGTATCTGTCTATATGTATTGTGTTTCAAGTTCATAATGAGCAAAAAAAATGGTTAACGATGCAGATACAAGCTATCATGCTAATATTTTGGACTTACAAATTTGGATGTAGAGTTTTGACTAAGTATGATTATGAAACGATGCTCAAATGATTAATCCATTGTACAATGCCATTGGAATGTGACTTTATGTGACGATCAATAGGTACCGTGTGTTCGCACAATGTCAATGTCTGAGATCATTACGGCTTATAAGCCATCATAGAAAGAAATGATCTATGTCGGACCGTTTCGATTTTTGCGCATTAATTATAGATTTTTTGTACTAGGCGTCCGTGTGCGGCGGAATTTTGGCCAAAAATAACATAAATGAGAAGTGGTATATTTTCTTAAGCTACAGAAGACAGCTGTACTACGGAGAATCAAATACCCTAATTTTGCCACTGCAAGTGTATTTCATAGGCAGTTTCACCTGGGATTACCGACACAAAATTCCGGGATTGGATTCCCTAGTTCTCCGACATATGTATAGCAGGATTAGCAGGGCTAGTTGTGTGTAGTGCCACGTCCGTCACGCATCAGACGGTTCATTGGCGGTAATTATTCTGGGGCACGCCGCGGCTCGTGACTGCACATCATCTATCAACTGCCACGCGCCCTTTGCACACGCTGTAATATGTGGGGTTACTGTTTAAGTAATTCAAGTGTAAGAATATTTGAGTGTGGCTAGAGGATCTATTCGAGATCGCGCAAGTAAGATGACATGCTAGTCGAGTTCTATTAGCTGTTGTATTTTTCATTTAGAAACTCAGGTAAGACGACCGTAGTCCAATCCAGAAATTATACCTACCCTACACCATTTCTTATAGTATAATCATATCTTAATGTTTTTTTACTAAGTCTATCCGATCGGTCGACCAATATACATTTATACTATGACGAGTCAAGTAGTCATTTGATGAACCGTGACTTCGGATTATTGATTGTATAGTTTTTTTACTGAAAGACAAAACCTTGAAATTCGCAAATGATTCGAAATATATTTTAATAGAACCATAACAGACGCAGGACGTAGTTTTTCAGTATGAGTTAAGAGTTCGTTGGAAATATAAACGAAGATACCTATATGACTTACGTTGGTTGACGGTAGAGACTGCTTTGTGGCTTGTCCGCCCTTTGTACTTACCTGTAATAAAAGTTAAACTTAAATTAATAAATATCCAAGTATATACAGTTTTAATTGAACAAAATTGGTGATGGATACAAACCGTGCTTTAGTGAACGAATTAACTTTTTCTTATATTATTATCTTCTAACTTTTTCAAAATTTTGTACAATAGGTACGACCGATAAACATTTGACTCAATTTGCGAAGGTTACAAATACATATAATAGGGCTCTGAAATCACAAATATTTTTCAAAACAACAATAAACAAAATAAAATACTACACCCATAGTTCAATTATGCAGACGCATCCACCTTTCCATCATTTCCGATAGCACAAAAACGTCAGTCGTATGATCGACATGTAAAAAAGTTGGTGGCAAATATGTTTCAGTTTCCATTTACTCTGACCAAGTCAGCGATTTCCAGTTCGTTTGTGTGCGTGCTTACACAACGCTCACCGCCACTACATTTGCCACTTCGGCAATTTCCTTCGTGTGACTGATGCGTTCTGCGAGTGCTAACGGACCACACTGACACACACACATTAAACAAAAGAGCATCACAAAACAAATCACGCATGCTCAAATCAGACGCAATACCGACGCATTACGATTGGAATTGGAGCAGTTCTGATAACCAAGTTAATGCAGTATAGTTGTGAAGCTGCATATTTCAAGTATGATGTGTCGTTACACATTCGACGCGCGTCGCCGTCACTTTGTGCTCGTCACTTGGAAATCATCCACTTACACATTACCGGAGCGGAGGGATATGTATGAAGCAAATTGGCGGATTTTGTTTTGCCGAGTCGCTCTTTATAGCAGCTGGATTGCTGTGCCCTGGGAAATATCGTGAGCATTCCGCTTGAATATCCTTAGAATATTGCAAGTTGAACTGTTTAAATTCTGTCGGTAACCAATTTATGCATTTTCGCGAGAAGTGATGCAATTAACTGTGTCATAATTGGCTTACACTAATAATGTAAATACCATTCCACTTTGTTGCCATTTCAAAGACACTAATATGAAAAAGTTAGTAACAAAATGGGCAGAATTAAGGACGACATGTTTGATATAATTAAGCCATATTACCTAACAATATTCCACTTTGTTACTAAGTACGTAGAACATGGAAATGATTGTTACAAAATTGAACATTATTCATATTTCTTAATTATGCCATAATTTAGTGCATAACTTCTCACCAAAATGTCCTTATAGCGTGTGAGTCTCATATCCAGTTTATTAAAAAAATGCGACCTCCTTACGCCTAAACGGCTACATAGGATTCAGAGGACAGATGGTATTGGATTGTAACTGAATTCCCTACAAAGATAATTGGATATCCAAAGCTGATTATAGGATATTTTTTGCCCAAACGGACCAAGTGCAACTTGCGACTGTCGTCTATACCTACAACATAACATAATAAAAACAAAGCAGCGAAAGGGGTTCCACACACACACACACATATATGCTAAATTTAAATTATTCCTAAATTTTTTCTTTGTTACTGACATTAGTTGAAAATTTAAACAAACACACGTAATTGCCAGAAGCGAATCCAAAACCTCAATCAAACGCGTCGGGGTAAACCACGGAGCCGCGACGCCGTATCAATTATACAGTTCTACTTATACGTCCCAGTTAGGAATGCAAGCGTTTGGGCACTAAAAGCTTTCACGTTTTGTTTCAACCGGTGGAGTTAGTAATGGATAAAACATGTATTCTGTCTATTTTAATACAGGTTCTCACAATAAAACACTTTAGGCAAAATGGGGCGGGGCGTGAAAAACTGCCTATAAAGGATATCAAACGACTAATTGACAACATTAACGTGCGTGTGTTGATTTATGATAAAATGGGCGTGACTAAGTATTCCCGATTATAATATATTCAAACCTTTCACAACAAAACTGTGCTGTAGTGGTACGAAATCCTCGGTGCGCGAGTCCAATTTGCGCTTTGCCGGTTTTTTAGGTTAAGTAGTTGATACGTACCGCAGAATCCGTTATGTAAGCCATATTTTATAATTGTAAGACAGATTGATACTATTAACGGAAGTGATTAATCGTAGTGACATTTAGTGTCACTCCATTACGTCATTACCCTTTTAATGAATCTTATCGTGCCAAGAGAAACCGACTCTTCAGCCAACTTTCCTATGAGAAAAATATCAAATTTACTACTTCATCACTCCTTACCACAGACCACAGATTTATAGAGGATATATATTTTAAGTCTATCCACTTCCACTTTGATATCAAGTTTGATTAACTATTAAAACTTATCATAAGTTGTTTCGCTGCCAAATTTAGTCGAGTAGATTGTTTTAAACAACTTTAACTTTTTACCTTAAAAACTTGTTCAATATCTGTTCAATTCTAATAAATTTGCTTTTGTTATGGTTATGGTGTTGAATTTCTTGACATGTTTTTGCAATTTAAAATATAAATTTAAAATCTACTATAGTATAATATTTACTACGACTACAGTTACTTGCCATATTATAACTTTTATTAACTTTACACTCACACCTAACGTGAGCGATCTTTACTTCAATTTATGATTCTGGTTTTACCCCAACTGTCGGGCAAACTGGGGTAAATAGGTCACAGTGCGCAGTAATCGGGTAAGGCTGACGTACGTCAGGCAGCCTATTTCGGGCCGGATTATTACTGTCACTCATAGGTTGGAGTTCAAATTTGATCGGCGAATACATTTCTTTCAGAGAGCGCTCGACAGCGGCAGCTATTAGTAAATGAGATTAGAGGACGTTTTCATATTTAATTATCGAGTTCTACTATTTAGAATTATTGCCATGAGTAAAACGTGTTATCATTAGTACGGCTGGCTCAATCTGTAATTTCTGGGTCTTAGGTCGAGCCCCATGTTGGGAGCCAAATGTGATGTGGTATATTTACTTTATACTTTATTTAAAACCAGGGTGATGGGTTTAAAATTACACTTTTTTCACATTATTATGACAAAACAGCACTTAATGGCGTTAAAAAGTTGTTCAGTGTTAAATGAGAAAGAAAGAAAGAAATAAGTTTATTTAGCATAATATAGACATAAACATGATTAACGCGTAATACTTATATGTAGATTAAATTAATGCTAGAAAGGTCGTCACTCAGCTTAATGTCATGAAGTAAGAAATACTCACTTCATGACGCTGATTTTCAGTGACGCCTATACTACAGCAGATCACTAGTGACACATAAAATGTACAAATATAAAACATCACAAGTAACTATCTTAATTCATAATTTTTACTTAGTACCTAACTTTATATTCTTATGATTATACATTAAACTTTAAATTACCTACGTGCCGCACAAATTAATAATGAAAAATACAACAATACAACGAATAGGAAAATAAACAGCAAACAGACTCTGCGAACTCTTGTGTGTGTGTGTGTGTGTGCGTGTGCGTGTGTGTGCGTGTGTGTGTGTGTGTGTTTCTCTTCTTAATTTCAACATGTGTCACGCAACTGGGTCTATGGTTTTTATCACTACTCTTTTCGACAATATATCTTTACATATTTATTATCACGATAAAAAAATATATTATTAGAATCTTTTTATCGATTCATATTTTTTAAGCGGTAATACCACATTTTTATTTTTATAAATAATGACACAAAGGTAAATTAAGAAAGAAAAATTGAATGCGATCTACTACAATCTAAGCGGGATTTGAACCCGCGACCTCTGCGTTTCCGGCGCATTGCTCTTCCAACTGAGCTATTAGATCGCTACGTCAATCACACCAAATCTTTCATCCCTTAATTCTTTACGCTACTGGAGCGCCCTCTGCGTCATTTATGTTTTTGAAATGCTTATGCGCATTAGCCATACCCTAGGATGTGCGCTTTACACGCACATCGCAGAGGTCGCGGGTTCAAATCCCGCTTAGATTGTAGTAAATCGCATTCAATTTTTCTTTCTTAATTTACCTTTGTGTCATTATATAAAAAAAAATATTCCTGAAAACAAAGTTGAGTGTAATCAAAATATGATAACCATACAAACCCCGGGGTTTTCGGTGCATTAATGATTTAACACTAGGCCGACAGTACGACGTCAAATTATTCGTGCACCGAAACCCCCGGGATAACCAAAGATCTTCTAACCATTTAAACCATTGATATAAAGATCAAAGCTTAAAGAAAAATTCCAAATGGAGTTATTTGGTGGTATTAACCTATTCACATAGAGGTCGCTAAGGTGTAAAAACCTTTCAAATAAACAATGCAAAGATCGACACACAAAGCATTAGGTAAAATTCGTCAGGTTACTTGGAGTTAGGGTAGCGAAGTGGTTAACGCGCTGGACCGGTAATCCAGAGGTACCGGGTACGATTCCCGGTCGCTTCCACCAAGTAACTCCTTTTTCCATTTTTCTTTAAACTTTGATCTTTGTATCCATGGTTTAAATAAAAATTGAGGTGTACCCACATAAAATAATGAGACATTACATGTTTCATAAATTTATATTCTAATCATCTTTGAAGTTTCCATTACTTACACTTAGGAAAGTAATGAAGAGAAATGAATACTCTCCACAGATATGCTACCCAATAATCATAAACTAAGTGTATATTCGCATGCAACTCCAGCACCGTCAATTAGGGATACTTCAGGTCGAGTCGAGATGGGTTTACACAACAATACCATCCAATACTATTGCACAAATTGTCGCTTTGATCTGCTGCACAAATGTCAGGTCTAATGCGATATATTAGCGCCCCTGGTGACCTGAGCAGGGGTCGGCGTGTAAAGCTGTGCCATCTCTGTTGCCGTCGTGATATTATGGTACTAATTAACTTAGAAAGATACCGTCGATAGGGTTGCTAAGGATTTCCATAGTGATTTCGGCCTGATATCAGTAAAAATGTGGAATAAAATAATTCTTTGACGTATAAACATTTTCAAAACTCTGATGAACTTGACCTTTCTAAAAAAAAAAATGTTTCCAAAAAATTAAAATATATTATTATATACGCCTGTACCTACTGTCTCACTGCTAAGTAAAGGCTAAAAGTAAGTATTATAAAAATTAATTGTATGTAAGTACTTATAATGAAAACATGGCACTAAAAACATTTAAATATACCATCTCTGAATAAAAAAGTTTTATTATTGAATTTTTTGGATGTGTGTGTGTGTGCGTATGTATGTCTGTTTGATATATATGGACAAATTCAGAGGAAGGGACGAAGGGACAAGGATCAGAACTTAAAGAAAGGTGTAATGATTGTTCTCTTCCGCTGTGCTGACGAAATTCCGGACACCTCGTAGTTGAATTAGGACAGAACTAAACAGTGTGTAGGCACACAGTAATATATATTAAAAAAAAATTGAAATCCTACTAATGATCCCACTCTCAACACGCAATACATAAAATACTGCGTGACCTGTGTGTGAATAAGCTTGGAATTTACGCGTCACGTGTGCGCACACGCAGTTGACAGGGTGTCGCCGTTGACGGATACATCGAGGAGTACATCATCATCATCAAGGCTTAATTCAACTATTACAATAATTCAGTATAGCGTCTCATACTGGCGGTTTTGCACATTAACTTGTATATTAGCGGCTATCGGTTGTTGTGCATTTCATTAGTCGATTTAGGAAACGTTGTTTAATCAATGCATAATCAGAGCTAAACAGGTATACATATGTATCAATTAATAAACCTACTTACGCTCTATGCGGTTTAATTAATTGGATTAGTTGTTAATGATAAATTATTTATGATAACGTAGAAATATCTGACAATAACAAATGTAAACTTTTACAATTTTGCTGAAAGTAGGTACTTCAATAACCATGTGTGATAGATTAGTTTTGATAGTATTTATTACTGGCCTATTCTTTTTTTTTAATAGGAGGACCAACAGCTAATACACTGCACATAGAAACTTAAATAGAAGTATAGAGCCAATTACAGGAACTCACAAATAGTTTGAATGTTAAGAAGAAAGCTACTACACTTGTTTCAGGTGTGTTAAGAAACACTATTAGATTGTACTATTCTGTACTATTGTGTAATCTGTAAACAATGTCTTACAGAATACAGAGGCGTTATGTTCATTAATTTGTTAAATTTGATGTTCGATGTTGATATCTATTTTATATATACTTTAGCGTTAAAACTGCTATTATAACACTCTAATTTAAAACGCGCGAAATGACCAACTATTTCACTAAACTAATTTTGCAAATGGCATTGAGCAATATATATATAATTTTAACTATAGCTTCTTTAAAGCGTCAACTACACCTATCACTTAATAAAACTCAAATAGCCGATATATTTCCTAACCGAGGATATCGCAAAGCCTTATTGGAGCGGAGCGAGCGAAGCGAGCGAAGCTCCCATGGATCGACTCGAATGGACTTTGTAACAATGCGCAGATCTCAGCGAGTTCTCAACCGATTTTGGAAATTTTTGTTTTAAAATGCACAAATTAAATTTCGCTAGGTCGTGACGAAGAGAAAATTTTGAAATTGTTCTTAATTAAAAAGTTAGGATAAAAAAACAAAAAGCTCCCATGGATCGACTCGAATGGACTTTTTAACAATGCGCAGATCTCAGCGAGTTCTCAACCGATTTTGGAAATTTTTGTTTTAAAATGCACAAATTAAATTTCGCTAGGTCGTGACGAAGAGAAAATTTTGAAATTGTTCTTAATTAAAAAGTTAGGATAAAAAAACAAAAAGCTCCCATGGATCGACTCGAATGGACTTTGTAAGTGAAAAGCGCGCGCAACTTTTTCATAGACAAGCTTCAATATCAAAGGTGACAATTAGTGTAACATGTAAGTTTTGACTATTCCGAAAGCGAATATTTACGTATATATTTGACTGATTCTTATTTTCCTCATGAATTAACATACCTAGACCACTAGACTACACACTGACGAAAAGAGAATTAAGTTAACTTAAAGCCAACAAAACAATCAAGCTTCAGTATCCTCAACACGAGATGTAATTCGATTGATTTCAACAAACAAAGATATCGAGTCGTTCAATCTTGATAAGTTGAGGAACGTCGGCCACCCTGTTGTTCGAATCAACGCCATCCACAACCACCCAAGGGCTGCAACAGCATCTTCTGATGACGCTAGAGGATTAGCATCTGAGCTGTATTTGTGTGAAGGGGCCCAAGTCAAACCGAGGCAAAATTTATTCACTGCTGCGGGTTTGTGCAATGGAACAATTGGTAAAGTTGTAGACATTGTGTACAATCACCGCGAAGACAACCGTTTCAGTGACGATTTTCCAATTTGCATTATGGTGGAATTTGCATCATATTCAGGTCCGCAACTCCAGAACTGCAACATATTGCCAATACCACCAGTGACAGTTTCATTCAGGAATGGCTCAACAACGTTCTCAAGGAAGCAATTTCCCATACAGCTTGCATATGCAAATAAGCATTCACCGTTCTCAAGGCTTAACTCTAGATCAAGCAGTTGTAAACATTGGAGACACTGAATTTGCATTAGGCATGTCTTATGTTGCGCTTTCCAGAGTCCGAAACATCAATGGTTTATTCTTCGAGCCTGGATTTCCTTTCGCACGAATCAAAAAAATCAACGAAAAGAAGAAATTGGCTGAAAAGCGCACAGAGCTGAATCGTTTGGTAGAGCTATCTGAACGCCAGTCAATTTAAATCATCATCAAAAATTAATTTCTATATTAATATTTTACATAAACTTTTCTAAATAAATTATTATTTCTTTCAACTTTCTGTTGTAGTTTCTGCGTTATACAAATCGAAGATCGCACAACTCCGCTCCAATCTATGGTGCAAGCTTAGCCGGTGGCTGACTCTGCATCGACCTAGTTAGATTAGAGCCCATATTGTTCTACCATTTTATCGACATAATAGTAGGAGAGCCGAAGAGGGGATTTCGGGAGTACCTAAAGCGCGGCAGATTAATATATAGGGGGATACCTTGTACCCAGTTAAGTACTTCCACCAAATATGAGCCTCATATGTATGGCCGCCCGTCAAGGATAAAAGATCAGATTAGTAAAAAAAAATTGTTCATCTGAAATTCTCGAGCGCGTCAGATTAAGGTAGGGTGAGTTAGTCACATGCTAAAACGTGCATATTCTTCTAATCTGACAATTTAAAGGTGACGTAAAGAAGGCGGAGGGCTACAAAGTTGTAAAAAAAAAACTTCATCTCGACATTCTCGAGCGTGGCTAATTTTTTTTTTATTTAAAAGGGAATGAATCTATGATAACGGAAAATATATAATCTGACGATTTCCACTAGCCGAAGTAACAAAAATTTATCGTAAAGTTTAATGCGTTCAGTTACGTGATGCCTGTATTCCACTCTGGTTTCTGTTGCCATGACGCCATGACAGCTGATCATATTGTTTAGAACACTAAAGTTATTAAATATTTATAGTTGCCGGCAACTTTTAGAACAAAAATGGAGGATTTGCGCATGTACATTTGTACGTAAATCGGCTACTGCACAGTCAAGATTATGCTCTAAAAGATTCCCGCAAGCTGTACTATGAGTGATATTAATATAAAGTGTGTATTTTGTGGTAAAACTACTTTACAAGAAACAATTAAATTTACATTAGAAACAGAACAAAAATGTGTAAATATTTTAGAATATAGTCGAAGCGAACCGGTTCTCCGAAAATCCCGAACAACATACGATAATCTTGAACTATCGAGAGAATCTTCATTAAATGAAGTAAATCACGCACAGTGCTATAAATTATTTATAGCAATAAAAATACCGCGAGTCTTTAAGTATTTACAACAGCGGCAAAGTATTATGGAATATGACAGTGCATCGGATGTTTCTGGGAATAGCTCCGAATCACATGCCCCTGCTTCTGGGGAGTGCTCCGAGTCACATTTTCCTGTTTCTGGAGAGTGCTCTGAGTCACAAGTTCCTGTTAATTTTATCTATTGTCAGATTAGGCGAACCCCGCCAGATAATCGTCAGATTATGAGACAGCACATCTAGGGCATCAAGATGGACCATATATATCTTAATCTGACGCGCTTGGGTATTTCAAAATAGCGATTTTTTTTTGCACATTCTAATAATAACTGCGAGTTTGCGTCACATCTAAATCGTCAGATTATTATATAAGAGCTTTTTTTTAGGTTCATTTAACATCCCATTAGAAAATCTGACGCGCCCGATGAAATAATTTTTTTTTTTCATTTTCAACCCTCAAGTACGACCAACCCCATCATGGAAACAATCAGTTTAACATGCGTACATCTTTAAAAAGGGTCTATATCTGTTTGTCTAAAATTTTTTGGGCGATATTTTTTTCGGCATATATTTTTTGGCCTAATAATCTTTGGTCGATTGTTTTTTACGTCGAAAATTGTTTGGCCGAAATTGTTTTGCATATTTTTTTTTGCCGAAAATTGTTTAGTCTAACATTTGTATGGAATAACATTGTTTGGTCGAATGTATTTTAGGCATAAATTGCTATTCCAAATATTGTTGACATTAATAATCGCATCCAAACTGTCGCATTTATTAAATTAATATTACTTAGATTTTATTGGGGACGCAGTTCTAACCTAACCTAACCTACTGTTCTGGGAGCGCCTTATTTCTGTCAGGGACGTAGTTCTAACCTAACCTAACCAACTGTTGTGGGAGCGCCTTATTTTTGTTAGGGACGCAGTTCTAACCTAACCTAACCTACTGTTCTGGGAGCGCCTTATTTTTGGGGACGCAGTTCTAACCTAACCTAACCTAGTGTTCCGGGAGCGACTTATTTTTGTCAGGGATGCAGTTCTAACCTAACCTAACCTACTGTTCTGGGAGTGACTTATTTTTGTTAGGGACGCAGTTCTAACCTAACCTAACCTACTGTTCTGGGAGCGCCTTATTTTTGTTAGGGACGCAGTTCTAACCTAACCTAACCTACTGTTCTGGGAGCGCCTTATTTTTGTTAGGGACGCGGTTCTAACCTAACCTAACCTACTGTTCTGGGAGCGCCTTATTTTTGTTAGGGACGCAGTTCTAACCTAACCTAACCTACTGTTCTGGGAGCGCCTTATTTTTGGGGACGCAGTTCTAACCTAACCTAACCTAGTGTTCCGGGAGCGACTTATTTTTGTCAGGGATGCAGTTCTAACCTAACCTAACCTACTGTTCTGGGAGCGACTTATTTTTGTTAGGGACGCAGTTCTAACCTAACCTAACCTACTGTTCTGGGAGCGCCTTATTTTTGTTAGGGACGCAGTTCTAACCTAACCTAACCTACTGTTCTGGGAGCGCCTTATATTTGTTAGGGACGCGGTTCTAACCTAACCTAACCTACTGTTCTGGAAGCGCCTTATTTTTGTTGGGGACGTAGTTCTAACCTAACCTAAACTATTGTTCTGGGAGCGCCTTATTTTTGTTAGGGACGCAGTTCTAACCTAACCTAACCTACTGTTCTGGGAGCGCCTTATTTTTGTTAGGGACGCAGTTCTAACCTAACCTAACCTACTGTTCTGGGAGCGCCTTATTTTTGTTAGGGACGCAGTTCTAACCTAACCTAACCTACTGTTCTGGGAGCGCCTTATTTTTATTAGGGACGCAGTTCTAACCTAACCTACTGTTCTGGGAGCGCCTTATTTTTGTTAGGGACGCAGTTCTAACCTAACCTAACCTACTGTTCTGGGAGCGCCTTATTTTTGTTGGGGACGTAGTTCTAACCTAACCTAAACTATTGTTCTGGGAGCGACTTATACTTTCGCTTGCTCGCTTCAGCATATGGGTTTTTAGGAGGTTTTATGTTAGGCTAAAGAATAATTATACCTAACAATATTATACTTTTAGCCTTTTAGTCATAAAAAAAATATACTAAACAATTTTAGGTCAAACATGTTTTAGGACAAAAAATGTGTATGCAAAAAAATCTTTATGCTAAAGAATAAGTATACCATTAAATATTAGACCAAACATTTTCGGCCAAACAATTTTAGAACATAAAATTTTAGACCAAGCGAAGGGCACCCCTTTAAAAATGTGTAGGACATGGATGCTATCAATATCTGACGCGCTCGAGTATGTCCATGCAACAGTTTTTTTTTACATTTTTGAAACTCTGTAGCCGCTCCCCCCACCGATGAAAAGGTATATCTTATATGACATTTTTTTCTTTTTATCATCTAAGCTTCGCAACCCAATAGGTCTCTATGACGCTCGAGTGAATCCCGAGTTAGCATCGTGGCGTACCCTACTATAAACTACCATACACCAATATTAGTCGCAACCCAAACAGTGATATAAATTAACTGTAAATTACAACGTCTGTCTAATATAATCTATAAAATTCTCCAGTAAGCAACTCTTGCTTAAGGCACAGCAATAAAATGATACCCATCACTTTGGTTTCACATTAGCAACCAATCAAGAATAACAAAGCAAAGCTTAATAATCACTTGACTAGTTTAAATTCTGTTTAATTGAAATCATTAAAGTTGTCAGTCTGCAAATGTTGAAATTCAATTTACAAACCTGAGAAGACTACAATTTGTTATCGGATCTCTTTACTGTAATGAGTGATTATTTGCTCATTGTTTAGTTTTTATTGGTTAAACTTAATTGATGATGAACAAAAACTGTATTATAATTTGCTAAGATTTATCTACATCTCGACATTTGATATGTGGCTAAGTGTGGTAATTCCAGTTACTAAAGATTGTTACGTAGATTGTAGAAATACAAAAAAAATACAACTGAAGTTTTTTTTTTAAACTGGGTTAAAAATAATAACATGCCGTACTCAGGAATATTCTGCGTGTGGCGGATATTCCTCTAAGATTATTATATAGATAGAGAATGTTCACTGTAGTGAGTATATTGGTGAATATTCTCGTGGAACGAGGGCGCACTTCTGGCAGAAACACTCTGAAACATGAATTTGTTTAGTTTTTGCTCAACCTAAGCTCCGTGGGACCCATATCTCTCGGCACATCTTACCGAACCAAATCGTGGCCTGACTCGATTTATCACCAAGCAGACTCAACGAAAAAGGCCACAGCAGCGCTGAGCGTTATTCCGTACTGCCTCGATTTTATTACACTCTAAATCTCGTCCAACGTAAATCTTCAGAAAAAACTCAATATGTATCAACGTACGAGGGCGATAGAATTTTAAATTTTGGCCCGGAACGAACACTGTCGGGTGTAATGGACTAAAATGCAATAAACAGGATTTATGTCGATAAAGTTGTGTGCAATTTTGTAAATAAAGTTAACAATTGGATAGAGATCTCGGCCCGCAAGAAAATAAACTACCCACATAAAGTTAATGATAAAATACTACCAAAACGTAGTAACAGCTATTTAAAGTAATAAAGCGAATCATTATGCGTTGGTTGTAATTACTATGTAAGAAGTGTTTTATCCATTATTACCAATATTAATTTCAAAAGAATCTCGCTCTCGCAAAAAGTATTTTGCGAGAGCGAGAAGTTTGAAGAGGCTGTTGACGTCTCTTCAAACGGAAAAATATTTTTTGCCGATGCAGTAGCTTTGTGTCAATTTTGTTTTACCAACATAAGTGGAAGTGGAAAAATGTTGTATAACATGAATTAACCTTTCAATAGTAATTTCCAGTGGGATAGACTGCCGGCCCGAGAGCCGGGTGTTAGTCGCGAACATCGTTTATTTATACCCTTTAACCCTTTCACATCGTTTCCAATTCGATTTATGATTTTGGAACAATGTGACCATCCAATTAAAGTGTCCAATTAAGTTTTAAATGGGCACATTTCTGTTCAGTACTGTTTAGAGTCGGATGGAAAAGGCTTTATTTACATCGTGAAAGGGCAGCGGGATGGCGTGCCAGCCGCCCCACTGTACGTACTTAATTAATTCTTCACTAACTATGCTTTGTGGCCGTCAACTACAGTTTGTTATCAATGTTTAATTTACTTGCCAGGAAATATCCGATATTGCATAGACTAATTATAACTAGAAACTAGTGTCATGTTACTGGGTAGGGTAGTGACAGTTTTTTTTACAAAAGCAAACGAAAAACGCGATGTGCAAGCCGCACTTTCCAGTGTTTTGTTATACTCGTAGATCGGTATTCCCTTGTTTTGTCTAAAAATTTTTTGTCTAATTTCAGTTTGCCTAACAACTTTTAGTATAACCGACGATTTGCCTAATTTCAGTTTTCATAATTATTGTTTCAATACATGATCACTTTGTCAAAACGCGTTTAGTCTAATCATCACTTCAAATGAAGTTTGTTTTGTTTAATATTAGTTTAACTAAATAATTCTTATACTGCAGAATGTTATTTAACTAATGATTGTATTGCCGAATGTTATTTAAACAAAAAAAAACATTTTATGAACATAACACTAACATTTCACCTTAAGGCAGGTCCGACTTGGCTTAGGTTAGGTTCGACGACGAGCGAAGCGGGGAGGAGTGTTAGGTTGAACTGCGACCCAAATTTAACTTCTCTACTGCGTGGATATTGTCAAGTAGGTAAACGTAGAATAATATACTGTGCGAATAATAGGCAAACTGAATAAACATGTGCAAAGTAATTTTAGACAAAATGAAATTAGGCAAATCAAAATTAGACAAAAAATTATTAGACCAAACAAGGGTAAACCTCGTAGATCCGGTGTCAAAATATCAACTTTTGAGATGTATGCCTAGTATAGGACTAGGACGTAACCTGCGTCAGAACTTTTGCTCCCTCTCGCTGATAAGGCACGTGCCATCGGTGGTGCTGCCAAAACTGGAGTACGTTAAATAGGTACAGCAACCTGGAGCCAGAGTATGAGTCCGTCCGGTTACCGTAGCGTAGAGACTCACCGGCAACCGCCTACCCCACACAATGCCCACCGGACCTGGTGCACTAAGTTTAAAGAGTTTGTCGCGTTCTTGGCGCGACGGCTGAGACCGTGTAGACTCCCGTTCCAGCGAGTACTTGGCACTTGGCTCACTAGATGTCCCTGGCAATACAGCGAGGCAACTCTGCTAGTATTTTAGGGACCGTTGAGCCAGGTACCTTCGGGAATGAAAACTTTCTAGTTTTATATTTTACCTTTTAACGAACCTTTACCGAATATGGTCAAAACGTAAGAGGATCTTCTCATTTTAAATCTGCTTATATTTTACTAGATTACTTCGAATACCGCCTTCTGCGTCTGAATAAAATTAGTCGTGCTAATAAAATATGTCATAACTGATAAGTTTAGTTCAGCTATAACACGCGTAACTATATAAGTTGTCTAATCTTGTAGTAGAGTAAGGTATAGTTAAGTATACGTATATAAGTAGTGTGTCTGCGTCAGCTTGAGCGTGCTATGCACTCTAATATTCCATGACACCTCTGAGCCACTAACTGCCTTTCAAACCGTAAGTACTTCATCAGAGTGGATACCACATCACTGATCTCCGAAAATTGCGTCATCTATAACCGATCCTTTGGCAAATTTGAAACGGATTAAGCGCTTAAATAAAAATTACATTGATCGTGAGGTTATCGGAGAGAATTATGAAATTTTCAAATGGTTATTCCAAGCTAATTTATGATCAAGTTATTGAGATTTACACTTGAAAGAATAAAGACGAGTTTCATATACCAATACTAAGGATTAGGCCTTAACTATTAGACGAAACACTGTAGTATCCCTAAAATAGCAATATCTCAGCATGGCCATATAAGCTACACAAATAGTTTTTGTTACCTATTCGAACTTCATCAAGTGACATTTCAAAGGAGATATCGCTCAAATTGATATATTATACTTTGCACTTTAGCGATATGAGTCACGTCAAAATATCCCGTGGTATTTACGGGTTTTCAGCTAGATTTGTAAAGATAGCAGACGGTCTGAAACAATAATTGGCCCTAAGTAGGCATGCAATCGGGCAGTCATTGTTCTCCCATTGCAATGAAGCGCATATTGCTGCAAGTTAAACTAATAATAGTAAATAATTTTGCGGCTCCTGCGAGCGGCGCCGAGCGCGACGGCGAAACAAAACTCAATTAGCGATTATATTATTATTTCAGTTTTGCTCCATTTTACTACGCGCCCGTGTTTTTGTACAAACACAAATCGAGTTACGGATTCCAATGAGAGCGCAGCAATGAATACAAATGAATCGTTGCATCGCTCACCGGGTTGTACAAAAGCATTGTCGGTTAATCAGTTAATCAAAGCACCTCTATACGGTTATTGCTCCAAATTTTCGGCTTGTCATTCTGTTTCGATGCGTTTGCATAAATCTGAAATTTTCAAATGCCTTTATTGAGGACACAAAGCGGTCTGATTGGGGAAGCTGATAAACTATAACCAGGTTTGGCATAATTAATGCTACGTAGCAATTATGGGAGTCGAGTTGATTATGCCGGGTGCATGGGATAGGAAAACGATCCCTTCCTGAAAGCGATCGTGCAGCAGCTTAACCGGCAATAATCAACTGTGAAGCGAAAGAAGTAATTAGTGTTGAATCAGCAAGGCACAAAGGTTGGCCTCTATTACGTGTGCGCGCACCGGATAGCAAGTAAGCGGTTTATTTATTCAGTACAGCTACAGTAAGGTGATCATTGCTATGTTCTTGTGACCGGTCAAAGTTCGAGTTCGAGTAAAGTCACTCACCTCTTAAATATGAGACTAATGGCCTTGCAATGTCGATCGCTTCTCCTCGTTTGCAGCATACGTAATAAGTATCGGAGCGGATGAAGCCAAAGAAATTACTTTGAACGTTAACACCGACTAGATTGCTTTCAGAGCGCAGTTTCCGGGTTCGTCCAATAGCGACTCGTCGAAAACATTTCCAGACTCGCGCCAGACGTGATTCAAATTGCCGGGACATGAACCTGGAATATACGGGATCGCTCCCGTAAATACTTGCTTCATTTGGACGTAATTTATATCAACAAGTAAAATCTATGTGCAGAAAAAGACACGCGGACTGTTTTAGTCTTCGTTTAACTAACAGTTTTATTTAGTTACTTACAAGGAGACTTATGGAATTGAACATAAGGCGTGCTATGTATACTTGGTATAGTAATCTACACATGAGTAGCACTAATTATACCTACAACAACCGCAGAGCGAACGAACAAATAAACACAATTACGTGGAAAACAACGTTCATAGCTTTCAGACGTGAAATTGAAAACTGGCAGGTTCCGGCAGCTGGCAGCGAGATTACCTTAACTAAATTATACAATCAAGTGTGCATTCATGATGGCGCCATGCCACTGCTCCGCAAAAAGATTTACACGTAATGTACTGTGTGCGAGCTCTCGTCCTCTACTTAGGTACTTATTTCGCATGGGGAAATACATTTTGTCCACACTCAGTGAACCGTTAGAGCTCCCCAAGGACGCGCTCAGTGCTAAACTAAGCACCATAAGTACGCCAGTTTCGAGATTCCGCTCAGACAATATTCGCCCGCATTATACTTGTACATCTCATTCTCTAAACAAATTGTTTTATCGCTACCTTCTAAAGTGGATCCGCTCCGGCGCGTACGTAATTCTTCTCAGTCCGCATACAAACAGCCCCTAAGGAGGCGACAATCCTCACCGCAAACAATAAAAGTATACATAAAAATAAATTTGATACTTCGGAACCGCGTCCCGGAGACATGCAATCCTCGGCGGCGAGCTAGCAAACCGATCTGTGAACCGTAGATGAATGTGTCAATTCGAATATTGAGTACCGTTGCCACAGAAAACATCATTCATTTGATGTTCGCGGAGATGAAAAGGTGGAGATAAGTAGGCACAGCGTGCGCGTGTTGTAACAGCGAATACCAAATTGCATTGTGCCAAATTGTGGCGCGACGCAGGCGTCGAGGTGAAATTGGATTGCGCACTATCTAATAATTCCGATCGTGATTTTCCATGATGATATTCGTGACATGTAAACTAATATTCAACATAACGGGCACGTAGGTATCTATGGTACATACTTCCGTCCAATACTGTATAACTTGATAAAGACATGTTATACATTTACTAACCCTATTTGTACAAATATATTTCGTTATCATAAGACAGCGCAAAGAATGAGCCATAAAATTTAAATTCTGAATGTTGAAACACTAGTTATACAGAAAAACTCGTCGCGGTTCAAGATTTTATCTTAATATGAGTGTAAACTCAATTCATATGTGAATTATTCAATGATATCAAACTAATTAATCTGATACAGGTGTGTTGTCGCACAAAACAATTAATATTTATGAGGATATGTTTAAGCGTCCTAAATGCATACCGCTTCAGACTCTGAATGGCATTAGCATGGGTATAAGCAGAACAATGAGTCGAGTGTAATATATATCAGTAACTGATACGATACACTGACAAATTGAGTCATTCGCCTACTGTCACAACGACTGGGTAATTTACTCGGGAGCTTTATGTTTGGGTGACAAATTCTCAAATTATAGAGCGCCCGATGTTAATAAACTAGTCTTGTTCAGAATAGTGACATATAAATTCGAGTTATGTCGCGATTGTCTCGTCAAAAGCGAGTCTGGTATTGTTTACGATTTACGATCGAGAGTGACAGCGTTTCTTCACGATTTTTAATTGTGCTTAAGTGTAAATTTATTGTAGTTTAATGAGGGAGGCTGGTCGCACGGTCTGTGGGAAACTCCCACTGTTGCAGTGTTGTGCGGACTGTGCGAGAGCCGTGACGCTATCCCAGTGCAACGCGGCTTTCCCAAGGAAGAAGACACTAACTGCATATGAGAAACGTAGTAACTTACTGCCTTTTTCTTTCCCGTGTCTGATAACGCACTGTTGCTTGCGCATTTTGCAAAGCGACGCATTGTTTTACGTACAATGAGCTGTGTAAGACTGTTCCATAATTAAGTTGTAAATCGTTGAAGCTTGCGTAGTTTTATAGGATTTGCTGGTTATTGCTGCCTTATGCCGAATAATTTATTTTATGAGTGAAGATTTTACTGAATTTACATGATAATTATTTTAGCGTCGGCGGGAAAAGGGTTGTTCTCAATTGACGACCTTGTCTGCCTTGTGCTGTTAGTGGAACTCTTTTCCAGATTATGATTCCGTAAAGGTGCCCAAAATTTTAGAATTTCAAAATTAGTAAGATATCTTAATTATTTCTTTGGGTCGAACTGTCGAGATTTATAACAATTATTGGTATTCATTTCTGGAGGTACTATTTACGCACTAGCTGTATAAAAAAGTTATGCGCCTGGGAAAACTATCAATAGATGGGTTACTATTACTATTACTTTCATACTTTCTGCCTATAAGTTATTTTGTCTATAATTTCTTACTATCATAGAATGACATCATTATACTACTTTTGAATTACTATATTAGATACAAAGATCAACACGCAAATAAAAAATAAATTACGCTCATACGTGGTCCACACCGGAACTCGAACCCGGTAACGTCTTACCCTTTCGACCAGAGACGCTCTTGATCTTTCGATCTATATAGAAATTAATTAAAAAAATGTGGTGTTAATTTACCCACATAAGAAAAAAAACTAAAAATATAATTCTGTTTCGAAATCAAATATTTATGTTACTCTATTGATTTCAATTTACACGATTTTTAGATTTTTTAAGCCGCGGCCCGATGCTCTGTTTTCTTGAGACCATCTGGATTGCTGAATTCTGTATATAACAATAGAGATTACATATATAATAAATTGATAATAAAGTTTTACTATTCTTATCTCCCTTTCGAAGCCTGACCTGGCCGATATTAGCTGTAAAGTTAAAGAAAAAAACGATTCCACGATTTCTTTCATAAATTATCTATCTATTATCTTGATTATAGAATGTTTATATTTATTCGAAACTCGTTCAGTGTATCACAAAAACGGGGACACTAAACAAGGGTCTACTAGGTTTCTTAACGTAATTGCTACACTTGTTAGGCAAACCTACGAACGAGTAGAAATCAGTTCTCAAGGAGAATTCGCTTTCGCGTTACAAGAGGTGTAACGCGTGAACAAAGATTAGTGCCGATTAGCCGACAATTACTTACCAAGTACTTAATTTTCTTCGAAAGACGTCTGATCTAGATTAAACCAAATTAAACCGTAAAAATCTTACATAAAATATTTCGACGTAGACTAGACAGATACATTACTATCTTCACGTCATTTTATGACTGCCAGTTTTCATGTTGACGGTATATCCAAAGGGAAATTGTCGATTGTCCATGCATTTTGCAGCATGAACTAATTCTAAATGAATCCTGTTCTTTCCTTCCTGATCCTGTTCTTCCTGTTAATCTGTGGATACAGTCAGCATCGAGGTTTAATACCGTGCGAGCAAGGCAGGTGACGCTGAGTCGCGCGACAAGGGAAGTCGCGGCAAGGTATGCTAGCCCCGCTGGCATATGTCAAATTGCATACTAAAATTGATAACTACTTTTGATTCTGATCGTAAATAATATTAATATGATCGTCTCTCCTGATGATGAATCGCGTACCGATTCGAAACATGTCGAGCGTTATTAGACTTCTACGACGTGAGTAAACCCGTTTAAGTATTTTAATATTATTATAGTACTTTAGAATTTACTTTATGCTATCAGGTTAATATTTGTGTGTGTAAATACAGCAATGCGTTAAAATAAAAATAAATGAATATACTTTTTATAATTGAGCTTTTTAAATATTTAATACTCAATATCATTACACACAAGATTGTACCTTAAATATTTATTTATATATATTAGTATATTTATATTTATGCCTTTTATGCGGGAATACTCAATTAAAATAATTATGTTGTACACAATATAACGAGTTGATTTTGTTCTAGATACTGCTGCTCTATTTTATTGCAAAATATACTTTATAAAATTGCAGTGACACAAAGTCCCAAGTTAATTTTTGTCAAGCAAGTTACTAAGTTTCACTTTCTTCAGTATTAATTACATTTACATTTTAATACATAATTTATGGGCTGAGAGAAGAGTTAGGGGCAATTAAAATCTATTCTCCTGTATCAATTTAAAAGTTTCCAGACGGTACAGTTTCATAATGATGTTTAAATTATATCTAATACATATTATAAATTAGCATTATTATGTTTTAGATGTGTAACAATTAATATCAGCTCTTATATTTAAAATAATTTCACTTCGTATAGTACTTCGCATCTTACAAATTAGGTACCTATTTTTTATATACAGTCGTTGAATTAACCTAAAATTCGTACACACGTGTAAATCCAATGACTAAATTAACGCGACTTAAATACGTGAAGTAAGGAACTAATTTGTTTCTGGGATGATAACTGCTTTTGGGGCTTTTAGGGAAAGATCAACTAATATATTATATAATACTGTCAAATTTAAGAAGCATCAAAGGTATATCATCATCGGAACATTGTATCTACTGCCATCGGAACATTGGCTGATAAATTGGGTCACTTTAAATGTTTAAACTGACTATATATTCTTGGGAACGGAAGACGTGGTTCTGTCATAACCAACAAATAAAGTCCACAGATGATAACTTCGTGATTTTACCCGCGAACATAATAGTCATGAACATGATTTTAGTAGTAACTCAATGTTGACAAGTTGCCTTTCCATCCTCGGCATCTTCAATAGAGATTGCGAACAAGGCACGAGAGGTAGCGATAAGAGTTGACGATATGATACGACGATGATACTCTACTCATCTCGAGTGGAGACCACGTACCGGCAAGCGCAGTGTAGGACGGCAAGGTGGTCGGAAGACCTGGTTAGAGTTGCAGGGACCCACTGGATGCGGGTCGCTGCTATCGGGCCCATCTGTAAGTCTATTGAGGAGCCTGTGTCCAGCAGTGGACGTCCTATGGCTGAAACTTGGCATCATTTTGGCACCTATCATCATATGGCTCCTTGTCTTGTAGAGCGGTCGATCCGCTTATTCCGCGGACACTGTTTCTATTTACTATTGACTTCATCGGCAAGACATAGGTTGAGCGTTGATATATCGCAAAGTCGTACAGGATATTGGCTGATAATAGTTGTGTAGCAAATGTGAAAATATTTTAATTACTTCCTATACAACGAGAAGAGAGGCTGTTTAATTCGGCCTAGTCAGCCATATTAGGGCCAACAAGAGACGAAGCATGTAATGTATGCTTAATAGGGCCGATATCGTCGTAAAAACCGATGAGTAGAATAAAGCAACAGGTTAACAATTGGTCATTTTCAGCCCTGGCCCAAAAAGTCTAGCAAATTCCACGTATGGCATACATGTCCGCGCGCGCCTGTCGCCCTGCTCAACCGCGCCTGCACAGCGCACAATAAACAATAGACTGTTGCGAAACTTCACATTTCGAACACGAGGCATGCACGATCAGTTTATTTATGCCCTACGGACCAACTTGCTAACTTATGGCGAAATCACCCCTCAACTAAATTACTCGCTTCTTCAGTGATGCGCTTGTTAAGTTCGACTTATGGGTTATGTGGAAGGTTTTAATGAAAGCGCGCTGTTGCGGAGAGATAAATGAGATGTTTGTAAGTATGTAGTTAAATTCTGAACGATGGCTATAGAAATTCTAGGATTAGTATCGGTTTACCATTTCTTAGATGAAAATGAGCGAGTTAGTGTCATTCTACAACTCTATCTTTGCCGTACTTACTTACAAATTTCTTGGTCATAGTAATTTTATAAGTTCATAAATAACTTGAAAAATATGCATACAACTAGCATTAGTTCGGATTAAAGTCCCGAAGGCAACTCACATAAAGTACAGCGTACTGTGAGCGCTCTAGGACAGAACTAATGTTAATTTAAACAACGTGTGTAAAAAGCAGAACATTATGCATTTCTATCAGGCCGGACATCATTCGGCAAAGCAATGTTGTCGTCGGCTGCAACTTGGCCGGTCGCCGCTTCCAAGCGGTCTAATCAACAAACGGAACTTCACAGTACAAATATATGCAGAAGCTAGTGATTTCATATAAAGCACAGCATAGTATCACACAGCTAATGTTAATTCGAACTTGGTAACTTGTGTAAAAAGTAGAATATTATACGTTTTAAGGCCGGACATTATTTGGCAAGCAAATGTTGTCGTCGGCTGTAACTTGGCTGGTCGCCGCTTCCAAGCGGTCAATCAACAGACAAAGCTTCACAGTACAAAATATAAGCAGAAGCTAGTGAATTCTTATAAAGCACGGCATTGTACCACGCAACGAATGTTAATTCAAACCTTGGTAACTTCTGAAAAAGCAGAACATTATGCATTTCCGCGAGGCCAGACATTTTCGGCAAGGCAATGTTGTCGTCGGTTGCAACTTGGCCGGTCGCCGCTTCCATGCGGTCAAATCAACAGACGAAACTTCAGAGTACACATATAAGCAAAAGGTAGTGATTTCATATAAATAACGGTATAGTACCAAGCAACTAATGTTAATTCACACCTTGGTAACTTCTGAAAAAGCAGAACATTATGCATTTCTGCGAGGCCGAGGCCGGACATCATTCGGCAAAGCAATGTTGTCGTCGGCTGCAACTTGACCAGTCGCCGCTTCCAAGCGGTCTAATCAACAGACGGAACTTCACAGTACAAATATAAGCAGAAGCTAGTGATTTCATTAAAGCACGGCATAGTACCACGCAACGAATGTTAATCCAAACCTTGATAACTTCTGAAAAAGCAGAACATTATGCATTTCCGCGAGGCCAGACATTTTCGGCAAGGTAATGTTGTCGTCGGCGGCAACTTGACCGGTCGCCGCTTCCATAGGGTCTAATCAACAGACGGAACTTCACAGTACAAAATATAAGCAGAAGCTATTGATTTCGTTTTAAAACAACCAAATAATTAGCATTTTTGCTCTTCGAGCAAGATATTTCAGATTTTTTTTCTAAAATTGGCTTGGTTTCTCAACCCTCTTAATATTGGGTTTTGATACATTCCATACTGCATTTAGCTGTATTATAAACGGTCCGGCTCCAAACACGATTGCAGATGTTAGTATTATTCGCGTCGGCGACGTCTGCTCTTGAGCGATACCCTCGCCATTTGAACCATATTACGTATCTAAAATGTTACGAAACATTAAGATCAACACAAATTTCAATTCTGTTTCCTTGTTACACAGTATCCTACATTTTTTTATACTACGACGGTGGCAAACAAAACTGCGGCCCGCCTGATATGCAGTTACCGCCGCCTATAGACGCTTGCGATGCCAGGAGCATCACACGCGCGTTGCAGACCCTTTAAGAACCTATTTACTCCCCTATTGAAGAACCGCATTTATAACCTCTGCGATTTTTAAATGATGAATATAATAGATTTACCTACCTAGGTACAGATAGGTATGAATTTCCCATTCATTTACATTACGTTGAGTGTAATCCTGCTATTGACATTACTTATCTCAGAAGAGGGGTGAAGTTCTAATCTACTTAGTAAAACTTTAACACCGACTGATTGACAGGCAAAGTAGAACCTAAGCATAAAAGCCTATTTAGGGTGGATCGTATAAAACTTATGCACACAAAAATATTTATATTTCTAATTCTCTATATAGACGGGGTTCAATGTTTATATGTTTCATGGGGCTTAAGACTTATAACGATTTTTTTTATGTCAAAACTAAGTCACAGTGTGCAGATTCTTGCAGAGCTATACTCATGACTTGCAGTGCAGTGGCGACTCGTCAAATTCACCTCTGGGCAAGTTCACCAAAGATCTATCTATATACGTATATACAGAAAAAAATATAGGGTTCTATGGACGCCTTGCCGCTGCTACCATGTACAGTCAGCATCATAAGTATATAGCTGACAAATTTAGTATGCATTTTGACATATGTTAGTAGTAAAATTGACAGCTGCTTTTGATGCTGACTATGCACCCCGTTACATATTAAACGCCAACAATAACTAAAATAAGTAATATACCTAGAGTCAACTCTACACATCTGCTGTCAACTTTGCAACAAAAATAAGAATTTCAATTCATTTGTAATAGAAATGACGGTTATTGAATAAGACCCTTGCGTTGGGATGAGCAGTGGCGATGGAACGGGCGTTAGTTTTGCTCTATTGGACCTAGGAATATCTTGCACGTGTTTGAATCACTACATTGCAGTATTAATTGCCGTTCAGAAATGTATCTAATCACTATGTGTAAATTTGGTTGTATACTCTCTGGAGCTTTCGTATTTTTTTTTGTGACATGTTTAAGTAGGTAGTACGTTATTTTCACAACATCAAGTACATTGGTATTATCAAACTACGATAAAATAGAATCGACACCAACGATAACCTCATACATAGGTACATTTGGACCAATGTATATGGAATAACAGTCATATCCGATAGGTACTAATCTCATTGCGGTCTATTTCTCACTCTGTAATCTGTATTTATATACAATCTATATAAAAGATAAATGTCTCACTAAGTCTCTCTGTACTTCATAATATAGTGTGTTCCTTGATAGGCCGGTAGAAAATGTGATTAAGTATTTAGTCCGCAATTTGTAATGATTATTGTTACGTGTAACAAAAAAATAATGAATGATGAACATAATGGACAAACGGAGGATCATTCTTATTTTGTCTATGACATTAATTTCCGTTCCTAATATCAATGATCAACGAAAACCATAACAACAAAAAATCTGTCTCACTTATAAAGCTTCATTAGATCTTATATGTCAATGTCATAAAAATATTGACTGTGGATTCTGATTCATAAAACCTCTAATGAAAAATAACAAAGAAGAATCGTTTCAACAGATAAATGTATTCCAAAGCATTATATAAATGGGTTTTGATACGCATAATATCCGAATCCCATTGTACGACGCGCAAAGTTTGGTTTGGAAGCATCTTCGACAGCCGGTACAGATATAATTAATGGGTTAGCTTGTTCCGACTCTTTTATACTATACGATGCTTGCTTTGTTTACTTCGTGTTTAGAAAATGTATCTTACTCGATCCCGTTCTTGCGCCACGCTCCTAAATAGCGTAGTAGGTAGCCCAAAATCTGCCGACCGCGTGGACTCTTTAGTAGTGCAGTTGACTACTGCTGGTGGTCTAGGGTAAAGGTAAATGTATGACGAGCCCCAATCATTGGTTCGTGATAATAGATGATTTCTTAATATTTAAGTACATATTTGTTTAAAAATAGAAGTATGCATATCATCGTTTTATAACACAAGCCTACTTGTACTCAATTTGGGACTAAATGGATTGCTGTGAGAGATCTGTAATATTTATTTAGTATCTAATACAGTCACGACTAATGCTTGCGATAGACCAAAAGTCGTATAAGAAGATAGTTCCAGATTATTTTTATCTCCTATCAGTGACGTTGCATCAATAGAACCTGATTCCCACCGACTCGCCCAGTTTAGGATAATTGAGCTCCATTATTTTATTGTGCTGCTGATGAAAAAGTATGCAAAATCTACCCCGGATTGCGCTGGGTTTTTTGTTTGACGTTAACTGCATCCTATCCTAATAGATACGTGATTCGGCCTGTCTGACCAACATGTATCGTCTTAGTTTAGTCGCTGAGATATTCTAACATCCATATATATTGACTCATGCCTGTAGGCACTCGGGTATAGACATAGCTCACACCGAATGCCGGATTCTACGCTTCTTAGACGCTTCTTTCGCTTCGCTCACGTTCACGCATGTCTTGATTAATAGTCGTCCGTTGCAAGTATTCTTCTAGAAATTATGTTTAAAGTAGTGACCGATCGAATTTTCGTTTTCGGCCATATTCGGCCAAAATTTATAAGTCCGTGAACTATCGCATGTCATTCAGCCTGCTTCGTGCCAATCGTGTTTGGCAATATCTGGAGACTTTCTTATGAATTAATATATTTGCTATGACTATATTTTATTTAACTCTTTAGGTATAAAGAAAAACAATCCTTTCAGTATACAGCTGTAATATTAATGTCTAAACCATTTTCGTTTTCGGCCGAAAATGGGACAGAGGCCGAAGCCTCGTTTTCGTATATGTTTTTGGCTGAAATCCCATTTTCAGTCAGACACTAGTTAAAATTGATTGGAATCGTGCAGTGTAAACGTCCCGTATCCGTAACAGCAAACAGTCGGCAGCGATCGTGCGCGTCAAGCGGCCTGAATAATGACGTCGGGTGACATTTAATTTCGGATACAAAAGCTTCTTTATGCTGTTTGCCCTAATCCATTCCGGCCCGACACTGAACCTTTCAATAAATTTAATTATTATTTCCGAACTATCCCCCTTGCTTAAACTTTATTAAAGGCTAACTAATTTAATTTATTCAGCTTATTCGGTGTGAGAGATTTTACTCAGAAAATGAACGGTTTATTATGAACCGAAAATTTGTAAAACTTATCTCAAGGTAAGGTGTATTAAACGTTATGAAAAATTATAATTAATTTTCATGTTAACTAAACGAAAGTAATAACTCGTTTTAGCAAAAGCTACACTACATGGGTACCGATTACATATACCTACCAAACAAGCTAACTACATATGAAAAGCAACCTAAGTTAAATCTCCCAAAAATAAACCATTGCACAAGCTTTCATTTGTAAACAGAACAAATACAAATCTCAAATAACTAAATGATTTACACACCTCATGATAAATATCGACATTGAAATATTTACGATTTTTAGATTCACTATCGGTTATTGAATACAAATAAAGGAATTAAGAGGTGTTGATTTATGTTATCGCTCATCGATAGTTACAGCCGCTGATAGCTGAGCATTTATTTGAATTAATTACCATTACTCTCATTTTCATACAAAGATAAGGCGGAGCCACGAAGGCCGTGGTTTTTGAAATACTCGTTCTAAATGTTTTGCAATATTTTTGTTTAAAGCGTGCACGTCATGTCATATCATCGTGCTCAATTGTTAGCTTCGGAATGGTAATTGCGTTGTTTCTGGCTTAGGCAATGGTTGGGGTCTGTCAATTCGATAGCACTTGTGTGTCATCCGAAGAAAATGAGGCTTGTCTAATTAAAAGACAGAGTAAAACAAAACAAGCTGGAGTCGTGATGCATCTGCGTATAGCTGTCGGAAATCAAGGTAGACAGTGATGTGTTAATATCCGTGGAGGTCAGTGTCAATTCTGATCTCCGTGACGAACGATTTCGAGACATTGAAATTTCACACGCTATTGAATAAGGATTAGCATTTTATTACTTAAAATTTGTTTTGATTCATGTTTACCCTTAACGCGTCATGTCGAAAAATGTTAGTTTTGGGTAAGTAAGTACTAAGTTAAATCGCAACGTCAAAGTACAGTAATCTATTTTTACACAGCAAACACCTTCACAGATTTAGTTCACAGGTAAAGTACTTACGTTTACTTATATGAAAAAGCTCATAATCCACGCCAGTTGATTAAGGATCTGTAACAAAAAAAATAGCATTTTAGCCTCTTTCATATAATTTAGTCCCCGCCCGTGTTACAAGGCTATAATTTGTCCCGAATTCCGAATTAAGGTGTAGGGAACAAATTTATACGCCTTTAAAATAAACGTTAAGCGGAGTACACTCGGAAATTAATTTTATGATCCGTGAGCTCAGGATAAATACGAGTGCGTTGGGCTCGGGCGAACAATGGCGGCGTTAGTACGACCGCGGAAATGCTGAGAATTTACACATGTGTCTACATTATGTTACATTATTTATGCTTTTAATTAGCGACGTCTTGGTTTCAAAGATTCTAATTAAATATTTTCAATAATTGTAATATACAATACAATAAATGCCGCTTTAATTATGTTTGTGGGGTGCTCAACTGCTCACGTGCCCGTTGTGTTGTGCGCGCGGGACTTTAAAAATAAGATAGGCTACGCCAGCCACATGAGAGCACACGAACGCTAATGGAGTTGTAGCTGTCAGGCTGTCACCGTGACCGAATATGGTCTGGCGAATATAAATATTATGTATATTATAAAGATTTTGGTACCTAAAATACGTTAAAGTTGTGGTGGTGTTTGCGTTGTAACATAATGGTGGCCTGTATTTAGTACGACCGTGGATATATTGAGAATTTACACAAGATAAAAATACGCGTAAGTAAATTATATACTTATGCCATTAGTGTTGTACAGTTGCTCTGATTCTAATCAATTTACACATACTGTGTCTACGTTAAGTTTTATTATTTATAATCTTATTAAAACTATCGTAAGACATCTTTAATAATTATAAAAACGGTTTAAACTCGCGTAAAAATTGTCAGGAACGGCCCGACATGTGTGTTGGTCGCGAGTCGCGTAGCAGCACGGATAGCTACCCCTGATGAAGAGCTCCAAATGAGTTCGAAACATGTCGGGCCGTTCCTGACAATTTTTACGTGAGTTTAAACCGTTTTTATAATTACATTATTTATGCTTTAATTAGTATCTTTTCGGTTTCAGAGCTTGTTGTTTTTTACTATTATCGATATCTGCGATATATTCTAGGGATGTTGACACCTTAACAACGTTAAAGCTTTTGTCTTAAGCTTACAATCAACCATCGTGGACAATAATTTTATGTTGACGCTTTAATTATCGATATTATTCGTGTTTAGTTAGAGGTGCGACATTATATCAAAGCTCATTTAATATTACTGTTTATTCACTGATAGTTGCCTACATGAATTATCTTGCTTAATTAATATGCAATCCGTTGCAAAAGTCCACAGTATATAAAAGAAACCTTTCGGTTCTTGTCATCAGGCGAAGTGAAGCCACTAAGTAGTGCCAAAATAAAAATAAAAACCAAAATGTTGAGTCTGTGTTCTTATAGTACATTACCTAGTAAGCGAAACTATAAGTATAAATAATGGTGTATCGTGATATAAACACGCAACGGATCACAACGACATTACATTCAGGCTTCTAGCCGTCTCACAGTATCAGCCTGTTTGTGTGAACTACGCAAACAGAGATAAAACGAGTCTGTTTCCATAATCCGTAACTTCATTTGGCAGTTGGGTTATTTTGATCTGCGGCAGCCGTGTTTGAGGAATGAGCATTGTTATTCAGTATGGTGCCAAAACGTGGTGCGGTGTGATAGCGCAATGCAAACATGTACACTTTATACAGTACTTTGACTTCATATCAAGTCCAGTACCTACTTGGTATGTTAGTACTGACGTGGGATCTAAAGCTACCGTGCCCGTTCAATCCCTGGGGAATAGTATGGTCAAATACTTATTAATATTTCGGTATTTAGCATGAAATACGAATGATATCTGAATATTATAATTTATTTATTTATTTATTATAAGTATGTTTGTGTGTAAAGACTTTCGATGAAGACGCGCTTGATGAAGAGTGATTTAAGTATTATTAATCACCCTCATTCATACATAAGTACCTACATAAAATATCACAACAACAACTGGTTATAAATACATTCAAAACAAATAAATAAAAGACTATGGAGCTCTATGTAATAGAGCTTGTTTTAGGCTTGTTTCAGGTATGATGACGTCGAGTAAATGGGATATGATCAATATAAGTACATATTAAATTATTCAGATGTTTGATGTGAAAAAGTGGGATATGTACATAAGTACATATCAAATTGCCACATATTAATATGTGTGATTGCGTCTTACCGCATGCACAAACACAAAGTTCTGGCCGTGATCCCTCTGTGCCGATAGGCGCGATTGTCACAACTCCGAATAATTCATGAGTTGTAGAGGGCGGCTCTCCGAGGAGGTGTTCTTTCGCCATTTTGCAACAGACAAGCTCGTACAATTTCGCTCCATTGTGCCATTATTATGCAAAACTGTGACGACTGCCGATGACGGCGAAATGTTTCTGGTGAACTGCATTTGTAAAAAGGTTATTAGAATGTAGGTCTGACTGTTCAAGGTTGGGTGCTGTGAGGTCACACTCAAAAATTACGAAGTTACATTTATCCGAAACCATCAATATTCGGAATTTTCCAAATTTCCTAAATTCTGAAATTCCGGAAGTAACGCGAAACGATCATACACTAATGAACGTACATACCAGTGACCGGAAAATATATGGTTTTTGGAATTATGATAATTCAGAATAATGTTGCATTCGGACAAATTAAACTTTTTTTTTTTTTTTTATTCTCTTTATTGTTTAGGGCCATTTAATCCTTAATGATTATGTCAGCCCCATCGTAACTTAACCTATACATATCTTCTAATTTACGGGTTATCCGCGTACTTACTTAAATAATTTAGTACAAAAGTGTATACAGCTTTAGCCTCTGCTGAGTTGGGCGCAGCCAAAATGCATTGAAATGCACCTATATCTAATCTATTAAGATTTAGTTCCACTAACAGCGCTTGCCTTTCGCGTTCGTTCCGCGCACATTCCGTTAATACATGTTGGACGTCTTCTAGTGCGTCACAAACACTACAATTTGGTGATGGTTGTTTTTTCATCATGTAAGCAAACTTACGTAACGGAATGTGCCCGGAACGTAATCTTAAACTTAGCTTTATAAAATTTCTACTTAACTTTATATTTGTAAACCAAGGGATATGAGGAGGCTCACATTGCATTGTTTTGTACCACACACCTTTAGTTTTGCAGCGTTCGTCAAAATGTTCTTTCCAGATGCAGTGAATCTTCTTTCTGTATTTATGCACTATTTCGGTAAAGTCTGGAGGAACATAAACAGGTGTACCTCCCGCGCTGGCAGCTTTAGCAAGAATGTCCGCCTCCTCATTGCCTCTTAGTCCTATGTGTGAAGGAACCCACTGCAACAAATTAAACTTCGGAGTACCTATTGTAGTATACCCGCTGTGAGGGTTCGGTTTATCCTGTTTTATGGATGATGGTATTCTGTAGGGTTCACTGCCTCTTCGCCGAATTATTCTCGTCGAATATTAAATTTCGCCGAAGTGTCATTTAGTAGAAAGCATACAACAGACCTAACCTTACCAAGTCTAATCAAAGAATTATAAATAAGTTACGACTTTAGAGGAGAAAAAATTGGTGAAATTAAAAACCGATGAAATATAGCATTCGATGAAAAAAAAAATTGCACAAAGGCAAAACACCATTCTTTAATCATAGGTGGTCGCGAAAGTTGATTTATAAACAGGTTAAACAAAATCTGACATTTTAAATTATTATTTATGATTTTGTAGCGAGCCTATACCAAAATACGTATTATAATTTGGAAGGTTCAAATGAAACTGTATTTACACTGTATAATGGTAAAATATTTTCTTGTAGTAAACAGCTATTTCGCCATCCAACCGAAACAAATTGTTCTGAAGCATAATTGATGAGGTCCCAGGAATCCGGTTATAGATACTAAATAAAGTAGAGTAATATAAATAAGTTACCATTTTTGGGTAAGAAAAGAAAATTAAATAGGCTGAATATGAATTTGTTAACTTCATCAATAAAGCGAACCTACTGGATCGTATGGTTACGGTAGAAAATCACTTAATGGTAGTTGACCCATTGATACAAAGAGCAAAACACAATGAAAAATTGAAATACGTAACCTGGCGAATAAGTCCGGGTACCCTCTGTATTACCGGCCCAAAGTGTCAACCACTCCACCACCCCAACTACGCGCTTGCTTAGTGTATCCACATTAAATAAATAATGAAACATTACATACATACATAGTAATTTCACGGATTCATTATTTCTAATAACTGAACCATAAAACTACATAAGCATTGCCGCTAGCTTATTTATTATCCTCCGACGCTAAATTCCATCTTCCAACATAATTTTATTCCATTTAATTTTAGTCCGTCTTCCAGTCCCGTTCCATGCAGTAAAAGACACGCCTTCAAAACATAAATACCAATTAAAAAAATCACATTGTCTGCATAATTAAATCACTTAATTTGAAATTCGATTAATTACTTCGATACTGAACTGAAAGAAACTATTTCCCAATGCTTTATTTAAAAATACGACCCCTTTACATTTCACAACGCAGTATAATGTAGTATGCAGAATTCAATTAGTTCCTCAGCAATTACAATCGTTGCCGTGTTCATTATTCATTAATATTTCATGCTAATCGGATGTAAGATTGATGACGTCATGTTCCCGCTATGTTGGGCTTATAGGACGGTGCACACATACGATGTACCTATAGATACGAGTTGAATTATTCTTCATCTTTCTTCTTTGCTTTGTTTTGAAATCTTTTTATATCTGTCGGCGGCCGATCGCAAAATCCGGCAGATCACGAAATTCCTAGGCATATCGTGAAACGCCGCCATTTCATGATTTGGCTAAATGACATCCGTCATATCGTTCAGGACATAACGTTTAACGATTTGCCCGATGACGTTTAGGCAGATCATGAAATTCCTAGGCATATCATGAAAGGCCTCTATTTCATGATCTGCCTAAGTAACACCCACCAGTGACGTTTAGGCAGATCGTGAAATTCCTAGGCATACTCTGGGAGCAGTTTTGTTTTACGGGTCACAAAAAAAAATAACCCTAACCTACCTATCTCTGGGAGCAGTTTCACTTTTAGGCTCATAAAAAAATAACTACCTAGGGTTATTTTTTTTATGACCCAAAAAACGAAAAAGCTCCCAGAAATAGGTAGGTTAGGGTTTTTTCTTGTCCGCCAACTACATTTTACCCGGCGGCAGCGCGCCGGCTCATATTGACTCGGCGGCGGCGTGAAAAAATCTGTATAGGTATCTTAGTGAATATAATTTTTGTTTTATTCTGTTCGACGTCCATCCAGGGTTTCCAATCTCGTGTCTTACTTGATCTTTATTAAGATGTACAACAGAATCCCAAGCTGGTGGTAATGACAAACCTAAAAAAATTACGATATGTCTAGGAATTTCGTGATCTGTCGGATTTTCACGATGTGCCCGGTATAAAGCTCGGAATATCGACGAATGCGTTGCTCTAATCGATCTGCCGTATTTTTATCAGGCATATATCATGATATGCCTGGTCAACTTTTAGCCAAATCATGAAATGGCGGCAATTCACGATATGCCTAGGAATTTCGTGATCTGGCGGATTTTACGATAGGCCGCCGACATATCCATTATGTGTGAAAATATTCTTTTCTATCGTTTGAATTGTCTTTTACTTGTAATTTTGAAGCCGACGTGCGAGCTAAAGCATTTACTTCTCTCGCTTGTAAAATATCTCAGAAGGGTTACTACAAACATCGAATTTCGATCCGAAGATCGCAATTCGATGTTTGTACCGTACCAGCTCTCTCGTAGAAAATGTAATGAAAAAACCAAAAGCACAATTGCTCTTACATTTGCTTAGGCGCTCTTTTATTAATTAAGGTGATTAGTTGGATATCTATCGTGTTGTACGAGGTTGCTTCCATACTTCCAAGTTCCACGCGGACGTAGTCGCGGGCAAAAGCTAGTAACAAATATGTTACATAGAAATAGAATTATTGTAGAATTGTATTTCCAATGTTTACAGCTGGCAGTGTACGCAACCCTTACAAGTGAGCCGAGTTTATATCTTGGTAATTGTACCATCACAATACAACCTATGAAATTGTGTGATATTGTACAGGCATTAAATAGGTTTACTGCCTCCAAGAGATGTGTCTCTATTAATTTAATGTTATCTCTAATAATTTTAGAACGCGGTTAATACTGTTATTACTGCTTTGTTTCCCAGTAACAATAACTACTTAGCAATAGATATTATTCATGTTAGACTAGACATAATCAAAGACAAGACAAGGAAATTGATACAATATTGAGGTATAAGGTATTTATGGAACAGGGTTTTGTCTAATTTAACATAAATATGTAAGATCCTCCTCGTTTAGGTATAGAAAAAAACTTCACCAAATCCATAATTTCATAGACGAATGTTTCCTCAGAAGTGAAACATTTTTCAATAATAGATTAGGTTAGTGTTATAACATTCCAAAATATTTATGGTTTCACACAGCTAAATTTTTGACACTCATCCTAGTTGGTGCGACACAAAATACTTATATTCTATTTATTATTAAACTCATAAATCTGTTGGATTCCAAAATTTTATTGAATTATGGTAACTTCTACGGGCATACTCCGAGAAACTTATATATATTAATTATAATTAGTAGAGATTCACTAAAACCTCATTTGACGGGGGATCACGAAGAAAAATAATTAGGAACTGGTGCGCGAGTGGCTAAGCCTGCGATGGTTTACCTATGCAGGGGTAGCCGACCGGGATCACCCTTATACAGATTGATGGCCGCTGTCCCTGTGGGCCGATGCTAAACTACAGTGGGTTGCGGACCCCTGACATATTTGCTGCCATAAGTTTGGCCAAAATAGACATGTTTGTTGTTACGCATGTAATGTTCGCGGGGTGATTTATTTTCGTATTCAAGTTCCCAAATACTAAAAGTCATTAGTACAAACATACTGTGATTCGGAGACGATAAGGGAGTGTATTAATATCCATATTTTAAAATAATATGACACTGTCATTTAAACTCTTTATTTCATCACAGAAAAATACATAGTTCCCAAATATAATCTACGGAGTTGATTAATTGTTCAGATAAGCGTAGTTTTATCTTTAAATACTGTCAAACACACTATTTATTACTCAAAAAATAGCCACAACTATACCCTTCATCGCTCATTTGTATGAACAAATGGTTTTGGAATATCTTACACAACTTATGTAAACGTGTTTGTTTTGTGGCTATTTTCTGAGTAATAAATAGTGTGTTTGACAGTATTTAAAGATAAAACTACGCTTATCTGAACAATTAATCAACTCCTTGAGTTTTCATCACGTAGTCAGAAAACTAATTTCAACCGCCCGCCCCTTTTCATTAAAAATCGAAGGCAGTTGCGAAACCCGTGCCAATAAATCGAAATATGGTTCAATTTGTAATTATATCTACGTCTATATACGTGACGTCGATGGAAAAACGTAGTTAGCGCGTCTATGGTTCATAGAAAGTTACGACGTTACTCTTTCGTGGTTGTAAAGGAATGTCGAGCACAATGGACACAAAAAGCCTTCACCTAGCGCTCGATATCAAGGTCGTGTCGTGTCAAATGTCATGACACTGCGCGCGCTAGCCCTCTGTTTACGTGATATTTGCAACGAATCAGGCGTTATTAATGAGGGGATTAAATTAGATTTAATAGTTTTGACGGCGCGCTGATTGCATTGATGGGCTAATCACGCTCGGCGATTCGATCATCAAATGCAGCCGGGCTGTACTTGTAGGTTAGTCACTAATCACAGGACTAATTTAGTAAAAAATATATAAATTATGTTTACATGTTTCGTTCACGTACTACGTATGGCTTTTTGGCAGATATTACATTGAGATGCATGTAGACGTAGGCGGGGGTAACGTTAATGTCGATCGAATGGATTAATTAGAACAATATTTAGAAGAAGAAATTGACTGAAGAATTCCCTACATACTGAATAGTTTGCCCGAGAATATCACGAGCCAAATAAGTCCAAATTCAAAAACTACTTAAAAAAGCATCTATTGCCGACACTTGAGTGATAAAGTTGTCTATTCAAAGTGTCACTCAAGTGTTTAACAATAACCCTTGTTGAAATTATTATATAGAGACGCACACCTGCAGACAAACAGTACAAACCGTTTTGCAGGGAATTGTATATATTTAAGTTTTATACTTACTTTAATAAATAAAAAAAAGTATTTCATAGCAATATTCGTTGAGGAACTACGATACCAGAGACACACACACAGATACACAGAGATACACATGTTAAACTTATAACAACCCTCTTCTTTGTCGGGGGTTAAAAATCACGCCGAAGATATCGTTTATGATAATAAGACACAATTTACATAAATAAAATTTAGAAAGCTGAGCAAATCTCAGTATTTACAACATACCTTCTCGGTAATTAAAGCCATGAACTTGTGCGCTTCATTTTCTTATTAACTATGCTCAGACTCGACAGCGTATTCTCAAATACTGAAAAATGTTGCTCACGTTTGGTAGGTACCTGGAATTGTCGCGTGCAGGGCCGTCTTAAACTAGGCTGGGGCCCTTGGGCACACAAGAATTTGGGGCCCTTTTGGAAAGTAAAAAAAGCGAATTATAATAAGTTTTTTTTACTAAGTATGAGCATTTATTGTGAGGGCTGTGAGAATTGTCGGTCCTTCGGGGCCCTCTGAGAATCGGGGCCCTGGGCACGGGCCCCGTGTGCCCTTATGGTGAAGACGGTATTGGTCGCGTGAGAAACTACTATTAACATTCAACTACATATCATCCTAAAGTAAACGCGATGTATAATCAATCGGTTATATGTCTTGCGTTATCTGAAACAAAGCATTAATCAAGCGTGGGCATCGGAATTAATGAGAGAACCGGCTTCTGTTTCGAAACGTGCCCAAATTCATTCATGAAATGTCAATTATCAACGTGACAGGTCATTTGCTAATTCCAAAGGTCCGGTCGCTTTGTCTCCGTTATTTTGTTATGACATATCATTAACAGATAATGTCTTGTGCCCGCTACTTTCGCTGCAGAGGGTCACTCTGACAATGAACTCAAAATGTCCACTTCTGATGCTTGTCGATTGAATTCCTATTGTCGATCGCTGGTTAATAACGGAGCTGTTGTTTGTTTGCACAATGGCCTGAATTAATGATCAAAATAATAGCAAGTACAGTGCGGTAAAGGTTAGTACCTTCGACGTAAATACCAAGGCAATGTTTGTGGCATTTCCAATGGAATATTCTTCACCGTGAACAGAATTATAAAAGCCATATAACAACAATGCTTTATCTAGATAAACCTGGTGCAAAGTTGAGATCATTATCTGACAAAACAACAAATCAATAAGATATCGGAACCAACGATGACCGAGTCACGACTGATGCCGATCATTCAATGTGGACATTTCATGCACGTTGCCGCCAAACGATGGTTGAACTATTTTGGAACTGAATAATATGGTCGCGAAGGTTGCCTGCCTATATGGAGTAAAAGAGGGACATTCATTCGTTAAAATACTTGAGCTCATGCTCGGTAGTTTTGCTGTCACGACTTGGTCTAGGAAGTTTAAATTTGAGAACATTTATTTTAAAAGACACATTATAAATCACACCACACCTGGCGAGTTCTAAACGTACGTTTACTTGCTTGTATCAAACAGAGGTTGAAGCATTTTCAAAAATTGAAGCCCTTCAAATCGTTAAAGTTTATACTCCAAAAATCCAATACAATTACAAAATTGTAAACATGAAATATCTGTACATAGAACTCATTTTACAAAAAAAAGTACTTGGCGGTCACCGAATCAATTTTTTTTGTGCCGGTCTGGATCGATTTCAACTAGATATTTTTGATAAATACATAGTGGATGGTGTTACAATACTTATTTCTTGATTACGGAGAACCAAATGAGAAGGTTATTTTCTTCCGCACAGAAAAAGTTAGGCACCTTCCAGTTTGATACTTTAGCTTTGGATAAACCAAACATAGTTCAGGTGGAATGTTTAGTTCTTACGAGTGCTCTCTCCGTGTGAAGTGCTCGTGTGGATGAGCGGAGCCATTTTTGCCGACGTTAACTCTCGTTTCTACAGCAGCAGGACAATTTGTAGGAAAGGAACGCGTGTTCTAGTCGTTAACGAAGAACACCACTTGTTTTGCTGCTTTAACTGACCATTAGCAGGGTTAGAATTTAAAGGTAAGTTGTTGAAAACTCGGTGCAAAATAAACGCGACAGGCGAAAACGGACCGCTAACTTCTTCGTCCTACGAACAAAGAATGTGTGGAAAATTCAGAAAGACTCGGTATTTCCGTAGATACCTATCTGAACGGTAAACTATTCATAATATCGAAGCTGATGTGCCTTATAGGTATTTTATAGATACAGTATTTAGGAGACTATATACTTCACCTATAAAATATCATCATAATCCGAGGAAAGCAAGTCGTCGTTTTAAAAAAAAAACTTTTAAGAAAATACCACAGAGAAACACTTGGAAGACAGTTTCCTGAAAATTACCAAGATACCTCTGGCATCCTTATCGCTGTACCGTTTTGTAAAATGACGAGTCCTAAAATCCCAAAACTAATTATAAATTCCGATATAAATCAACATCAATCAATACTCAATTAACATTCCGAAGATCATCACGACCTTATATAATCAAATGAACTCATTACACTAAATGGTTCTGCTACTGCTTAGTATCACTCGGACATCGATCAAGACGGACAATGGTTACTT
The DNA here is from genome assembly GCA_947623375.1 of Apotomis capreana. Taxonomy (NCBI): domain Eukaryota; kingdom Metazoa; phylum Arthropoda; class Insecta; order Lepidoptera; family Tortricidae; genus Apotomis; species Apotomis capreana. Next base: position 8,925,078 of record OX392503.1, on the reverse strand, counting down.
GCCGGGCAACAATTAAGCGTCGAATGTTTAAGGAATTATGTAACATCGGACCTTGGAGCTTGACCCTAATCGTGAGCTGAGCTGACCGCCGGCGCGTGGCCCACGGGAGAGAGGTAGCGGATCTAGATTATATTAAAAATTAAGGCTAGAAGTTGCAACTTTAGAAAACGTGCTTTAGCGTATTCTGGTAATATTTAAATATTCTAATATAACCATCTATACACACTGTACATAACAAGGTAGACCGACGACTTGGTTAGGATCGCTGGTAGAAATTGGATGAGGGCAGCGCAAGACCGATCGTTGTGGAGAACTTTGGGAGAGGCCTTTGGCCTGCAGCGGACGTCTATCGGCTGATATGATGATTATGACAAACCATCCATACTCCTGCGTCAAAAATTACCATCAGCCATGCAACGATCATACAGTTTTGGCTAGAATTTTAAACATTCAGATTTTTTCATTGTTTTTGTCCAACGATTATATCTATATTGTACTAACCCGTAACAAAAATCCTGTCACCGGAGAAATTATACTTCTGGCTGCTTGGAAACTAAAACCTTCAACATGTATCCGACACAAAAAATACTTCACAAACAGAAACGCTACTAATAAAGAAAGAAGCTATCAAAGTGACATTTTTAGAATGAATTTTTATCCCCACATTTATCAAAAGACAGATCATTAAAGAAGAGCGAATTCGAAAAGAAGTTCTAATTTGACCTACTATAAGTAAATAGCTCCAAAGAATACCTGCCTATCAAAAATGACCTACATGATGCTAAGAATTTATTCTATTTGAAGTCGATTCAAGCTTGAAATACTTGGCCTTAAGGATACGAAAACATTGTTAGAAAAAAAAAAACACGGTACAGGGTAAATATTTTCATAACATTTACCTACAATCATTAAACGGTGTAGGTATAAATGAAAAAAATAAGTATACCCGAAAAAAGGAATCGCAAACACAAAGCACCCACTGACAGGTTTAAAAATAGCTGAAAATACAGCCGGAGGTAGAATCGGCTGAAAACATCCATGCTCCTATCCCGAAAGAAGTTATAAACGCGTTTATCTGAGGCAATTTATCACAAGTTAGAAGGCGGTTTTGTTTACCGCGGCTGCCGGCCGGGTGACGCCACGGCGGCGGGAACAGTGATATGGAAAGGCAACTAATTATTGTTATTTGTTACCATACATTCTGATGTTATTATGGCTACCTTCATGAGGCTAACGTGGAGTTGGAAGCAATCCAGTTTTGTTTATATGAGCCAAGGATTAGATAGTCAGTTGGAAGTGTTCTTAATAGAAGAAAGGTACGGTATTTCAACGAAACAGTGAGAAAATTATATCGAGAGACGTAAGGTTGAACGTCTTTTTAATTTGTAATCGATTTATCAATTTTGAAAAAAAAACAAATTTTCAACATAATTGTTGTACCTATGCAGGAAGGTTAATAATAATATATTTTTTAATTAAAACACAGGCTCCGTTAGGACGTTTGATTTGTATATTATTATTAAATTTTACGAAAAAACGTTTCAATGATTAAGTGACGGTCAATGATTATGTTTAAAAAAGTGTTCATTCCTAAAATATTCACTTTTTTACATTACAATACGGAATTTGATTTACGGTCTAAACTAATGAAACGATACAAACTTAACTTCTAGTTCTGCTCTGTTATTCCCAAACCTGCCGTTCGTTATTCCAGCTGTCTTTGAAAAGTGCAGTTAAAAGTAACTGAAGTAGGTCGCTGCCTGACGGAAGTGGAGCCGACAGCTCGGATAATGTATTTTTCATGAAATTATTATGAAGACAAGGAAATGTTCATCATAAAAGTTAAGGTCCGCTCAAACTTTCCACTTTGCCGCTTGTATTTTGAACCGCATTCCGGGCCACTCGCGATAGCATATGTTTTAGCCCAGTTGAGACCAAACCTATGTAGCCTTTGACACTGCGTGACTGTCGAGCCGTCATGAAGGGCGTATAATACGTATGACAATAATACAATGGTAGGTCCAAGTAATTTATTAAAGCTCAAGCAAGTGAGTCACATGATAAATTATGGTATGTTACGGAAATCGTAAGAATTCACCTTGAACGATTGTTCCACTAGCAGTGACAAATGACCCGATTTGGGTAAAACAAATACCATGCCGCATACTGTACATACTAGCTTGCTTGTTTGTATGGCTGCCGTTAAAGTTATAAAAGCCGCGATGGATTTCAAAAGCTGAACAAAAGATTTTGAGTTTTGAAATTGTTCCTGACTTATGGTATTTTACAGCGCAATTTAGGCTAATCGTTTCCATTTATTGTGAAAGGTCGATTGCAGAAAGCTTTATTGTGTATATTTATACCTACACTTGCGACAAAAATAACGGGTACACGTTATGTAGAATTTCTATACTTCAAAATCTAAGTATCGATTTAAATTCTCAAGGCCACCAAATATTCATTTGGTCAGTAAAGGTACTTCTTCAAAATATGTCAACAAGAAATATTTCTTGTTAAAATGGGAGGAATTAAAAATGGTTAGACCCACAATAAACTAAATACGTACGTAGTAAAAAAGTGTTGTAGATTTCAAATTCCTAATTAAACTACAAAAGAATTTTCAAGTCACGTAAACACTAAGCACCAGTTTGTTTAGTTTTTAGCATACCAAAAAACTGCGGCAAAACCCAATTTTCCGACTTGCACCAAACGCAAAAACTGTTCTATTTGTGTAGAACATGTTCAATCATGCACGGTTCCCGTCTCTCACGTCCATTAGTTAATTAAAATGTTCTTTTTTTGTTCTCATTGAGTAACATCTGAAATGATTTGCACTTTTCTAATCAGTGATTTTGCATCTACTAATTGAATTACATGGCAATGGCGAGCTATTTTTATCCACTTCACCCAAATTACTATCTCTTGTTTGAGTTGAACTCATTTGAGTCCATTATTGTCTTGTTGTAAAATGTGTCGAGATAATAAATTTGCATATGTCAATACATTTCCAACGCCCATAAAATAATATAAATCATGATTTCAACTATTAGTAGTTGAAACAATAGCACAGATATTTACCCGTGAATTTGAGTTAATAATTTTATTTATTTGAGTTAGAACTAGGGATCGTAAAATGGGTGAAGACCAAAAAGTTTACTACCTTAACTCATTTAATTAACACGTATCAATTTTTCCCTTGTACGATGACGAATTAACCGTCGAATAATGTACCTTAAGGTATTGTTTTGAGGTTCATTATTGTGTCGTTAATTTTTATTAACGGAACTTTTCGCCTAAATTACGAACTTTACGAATCCTGGTTAGAATATTTCTGTGGTATTTAATTGACATCATAACATCAATATAGGTAGGTACTGATTGATTTATAGACATGCGAACATGATGTCACTAGACAAAAAGTTTACGGATAATAAAGGCCTTGATCAAACATCAAACCACAAAAACCGCAAATATGGCTGTTATTTACTAAATCCCTTTGACGTTTCCCCGTTCTCGATCATTGGCGATCAAGTTCATTGGTCGACATGATTAAAGACCGTTTTCTACTAATATGTACAATTATATCAAATGGATCGAATCAGTGGAATGTCCGCTTTACTTTTAATACAACATGGGTTTTAGTGTGATTTTTAAACACTAAGGTTTATTAGGTAAATGCTGCTAACAAGATTTGTTCAATTACTGAAATACTGAACTTTATTCCATAAGTATGCCATAAGGGTACTTTAACAAGTCTCTGTCAAGTCTACCGGAATTTCACAAGAGGATACCACCAATAAAAATAAAAAAACCGGCCAAGTGCGAGTCGGACTCGCGCACCGAGGGTTCCGTACAAACACTTTCCATCCCTAAGTGGTTAAGTTAAGTTTGCACCTGGTATGTATAGCGCCCCATATAAATTGGGTGCAAAGTTAGGTAGGTATAAAACAAAAAACTACTAACTAGATCTCGTTCAAAACAATTTTCATTGGTAGTTTTCATAGTAATGTAAGATCATATGGTTTTTTTAATTTTTTCATTTTCTTATTTTAGAAGTTAGAGGGGGGGGGGGGGGGCAACTTTTTTCCACTTTGGAAGCGTCTGTCACGCAAACTATTCGGTTTAGAAAAAATATATTTTTAGAAACCTCGATATCATTTTTGAAGGCCTATCCATAGATACCCCACACGTATGTGTTTGATGAAAAAAAAATTTTTGAGTTTCAGTTCTATGTATGGGGAGCCCCCAATATTTATTATTATTTTTTTATTTTTGCATCAAAATCTTAATGCGGTTCACAGAATACATCTACCTACAGAATACATCTACCTACCAAGTTTCAACAGTATAGCTATCTTATAGTTTCGGAAAAAAATGGCTGTGACATACGGACGGACAGACGGACAGACAGACAGACGGACAGACAGACATGACGAATCTATAAGGGTTCCGTTTTTTGCCATTTGGCTACGGAACCCTAAAAACGTGTCTTCAAATATAATTTCTCAGTATCAATATTCATTGCTATACCTACTACAACAAAAAAAGATAGTGAAGTTCAAAGATTACGGTGGCCTTACTGAGTCATTTAATAATAATAATAATAAGCCCGCAGGGCAGCTTGTGGCGAGCTGTTGGGGAGTGACGACCCCACGGACCCGAGATCTCCAGAGAGTCGGTCAGGGTCCTCGTCTCCGGTGTGCCTTCATCGGCCGGAGTGGAAACCCAAGAGAACCCGTAGGACTCTCAGCTCTGGCTTGCCTAAATTGGCCGTCCAGAGAGGAGCGTTAGAGCTATATGCTCCAGGGGTGGAAGTGTTAAAGGGCATCACGCCGCGAGTAACTTCGGAGAAAGCGCAGCACACCTCTCGACACCCCTGAGCCCTCACGCTTGTGTTGCTTCCGGCCGTCTGCACGATGGCATTACGGGGCCCACCTAGTGAGGGGCGAGTCACCACCCGCCAGAGGTAACAGTCGCATTGATGGTTACGGCGGGTGATGTTTTTCTACTGCAATAGCCCAAATAAATAGTCCACCCAAACTCCATTTTAATAGCCCGGTTTCTTTTTCATATCAATGCAATAGTACAACCACCTGCTGGGACCTGTTCATGGATGTATCATCTTATTGATATGATCAGGAACGGGTTCCAGCAGGGCTACAGTCACAGCAAATTTCTCCAAGGGGCCTCTACGTGTTGGATCCATATCCCCACGCAAGCCTTCCAAAAGACCGGGACATATGAGCCCGTGACTCAAAAAATGAGAAACAAATAATAATAATAATATCTTTATTTCGGATCATATTGTATCCATAATAGTGTTAGTATTTATAAAACTAAACTTAAAATCGAAGGTTAATTAAATTATAAACAACACAATCTTATTAAAGGTACATATATAAATTAACTGAAATTCACCCCTATCTCTGCATGTAGTTTAATATTATATTATCTGCATTTATATTATCTTCCACCCTATAGGGTAGAAATGTAAGTAAATGAATAAATAATGTGTTTGAATGCTGATGATATTCACGTCACAACTCAAATCCTTCTCCTGCTATATTCCATTACTAAAATGTGCATATCTATTCTGACGTTTATTCAATCACATCGTTACTCAATCAAGTAAATCCAATTTGTAACTTTCTATGGTTAGTGAGAGTTTTACGACCTGCACACGCCCGGCAAACCGACCGATATCATTGTATTTTATGTCACTGTTTTTATTAGGGTTCCGTAACCAAAGGCTAAAAAACGGGACCCTATTACTAAGACTCCGCTGTCCGTCCGTCTGTCCGTCTGTCACCAAGCTGTATATCGTGAATCGGGATAGTTAGACAGTTGAAATTTTCACAGATGATGTTTTTCTGTTGCCGTAAGAAATACTAAAAAAAACGGATTAAAATAAAATAAATATTTAAGGGGCTCCCATACAACAAAAGTGATCGGATGCGTTAACTTTGCACCTCATTTGTATCCGGTGCTATACATACCAGGTGCAAACTTAACCCAGCCAGTTAAGATGGGATAAGTTTTTGTACAGAACCCATGTGCGCGAGTCCCACTCCCACTTGGCCGATTTTTTGTCTATTTATACGTTATATTAAATTAAGAAGGAGAAAGCGAATTGCGCAATGTAGATTATCTACGTCTACTCTGATTAAAAAGAACATAATTTGAGTTCGAGCCTATTATTTACTCACCTGCCTACCTTACTATCGTAGTATTTGGACCGAGTAATTGGCTTTTGACGTAATGTTTCAATCGTGGAATTAAACATCGGGTAGTCGCTACAAAAAACGTTTGCATACCATTATATGCTTCAAAGCTACGAAATTTAGTAGCTAAATTATGTAGAACGGAATTATGTCATTTCATGTTATAGATACATGGTTATATATCAGACACTGCAGTAATTAGTAATGATACAAAGTTTAAAAGTACATCTAAATAATTTCATAGTTTTGTTTTACGTGAAAACGGCGAACCAAATTAAAGTAGCAATTTTCAGTTTCATGGCCACAACGAAATGCAAGCAGCTGTTAACAATGCTTTTGCTTATTACGTTTGTTGATCGGTGTCTTGGCCGTGACTCGGAATGGATCAAAGTTATTGACTTTTGATAATGAAACCAGTTTGCGGCGGGCTGACCGAGAGCCTACGGCCCCGTTCAATACCAGTCCGACTTACGTCGAAACTGTCCCATAACACGACTAATTCCACTTTCCACCTATACATTACTAATATTCCTCAGATCATCTCAGAAGCATGCAACTGGAGCGCGCAATGTATAACGTAACAGAATTGTCAACGCCTTATATCAAATAACGGATCGTAAATTAGTAAATGCCAGGCTTATGGTCAGTGACAGCTCGTAGTTTGTTGTTAGCTGCAAAATGTGCAAGCATTTATGCAACATTTATCTAGCGACATATGAAAATTAATGATAAAAACTTATAGCTTAGTGGAGAAATGTTATTATTTATGTATTATGCAGAGTATTAATAACGAGACCGGTTATGGTCGTATTTTAGAGGTAAGTAATGTAGATGACGCCAATTAAAATATACAAGCCAGTGATTAATTCTGCATGCATATCAATTTCGCGACTAAATGTTTTCGGCATGGCTGCAAATATAAAGTCAAATGAACCTGTTTAGAAAGTCTCCGAGTTACGATACGTACTATCTATTCCGCGGTTATGAGTAATGAAATAGTGCTGCGCTATTATGTAGGCAACAATGTAAGCTGTATCGGGATTACCATCGTCACGTACGGAGATAATTTAATAACAAGAGATTTGAAATATCAGGCGGCTAAGTGGCCCGAGTAATAAAATGCTCGACGCGGAAAAGCTGTGGTTTTGTGATCACGACAAGTTTCGCAAAGTCCTCGCTTATTTCTGGCAACGGAACAGATATCATTGTGCAAGCCATTTAGAAACGTAGGCTGGGTTTTTGAAATAATTTTTATATTTCAGTTTGCCCTAAATATGCTCTTAAACGCCTAAAAAGCGATTGCTATATGTAGCGTGACCGAACAAAAACCGATTTAATGCTGTCGCTAAGTGTAGATGTAATGAAGTAAAATTGAGCTTAAATGTCAGGTCACTTACACATGAATAAACATTCAGACATATTACGTGATCTTTTTATAATATAGAATCGATCCATTGACTGATATTTGCATTGACATAAGACGTGAATTTATACATTCGTAACAGTTTCGTAACATAATGCGTTGACGTTAACGTTATTTACGCGAAGCTACATCCATCCTTCACCATTATGCCTCACAAAGGAGTATCAATTTGTGTCATTACTTTCTAAACAGCTGGAGATAAAGACGTTCTTTAACTAATGCGACATTATTAGCGTATGCGCATACAAAGAGGCGATGCTGAGATGAGATAGCGTTATTTATCTGGTGACGGAAAAATGCGGCAACACCTTACTTTCTCACTCGTGCTGCACGAGTCGTGCAGGAAGGAACCATTGTTCTGTCTCCGCTGGAGGCGTCCGCACCGGACTTTATGATGATATATCGCGCAGATTCACATAACACCGTGTATTTGCATAAACAATTTCATTAACGGCGAACAGCGTTACTTTTGTTATTCAAATACGTGTCATCGATCGCGCGATAATTCTGATAAACAATGCAGGCTCCCGTGCGAGAGCGTATTTTGTTAATGACAGTATTCGAGTTAACGCGGCTCGGGGCGGCTTTTATCACGTACTGTGTAATTTTCTTCGCTACGGACAGGTAGTTGAAAATAGTCCGGTCCGGTTGAGGCGAGAATTTATCGTCTAGAGTTTCTCTTGTAGGTATTTCTTCGACCTTAATTTAACGTTTTAAGTCTCGTCTTTTCTTTTACTCAAACATAGACGTGATATGTGCGTCTTTGCTCACTTTGATACTCCCCCGGTGTTGTATTAAATGGGATACGAAATGAGACCGTTGCCGCTTTGAGGCGCCTGTTATGTCAAGCCGAGGCCTAACTTGTTTATCTTGGCGGAAACGACGGGGCTGCGAAAAGCGTCTAAGACTAAAGGTAGTTTCTTTAAAGTTGGTTAGGTCAGAGCCGAGCTCGTGCATTAATAAAGAGACCTCTTTCTCCGGGCGAGCAATCTCGAGCGTCATCCGAGGCTCCGCGAATGCTAAACGTCGACTGCATATGCCGGGTATGTATGTCGCACTCGCAGCTCGCAGCTTAAAACCTTTATGGGGCTAATTGTACCCGCTGTTACTTGAACTAATTAGCTGAAAGGGCTTTTAGTTTAGAACTAAAACATAATAGCCAATTAAGTGGCTAAACTAGTTAACTCACGCTATATTTTGACGACTACTATGTTAAGTTCTTTTGAAAACTGCTAAAATTATTACAGGAGCATTTTCATATTTTAGTTTTCGGAGCTCGTGAGGGTGCCATATATTTCCGCGACGTGGAAGCGACGGCGACAAAGCGCGACTTAACGAGAAGTGTTCCGACAAGGAGCTGCCAGTCTTCCCTTACCTTAACAAAGTCGTGCAAATAGATCTTGCGCTGGAAATGTCTCTTTTCAGTTTCCCTTCATTTCACGCGAGCATCAATTATGCAGCCTCGCCGTCCACTTCGTTCCAACTTTATCAGATTCTGCGATTCATTATTTTGAAACTTTCGAGTTGAATGTTTCAATCATGCGTTACCCTTTTTCTATATAAACGAGAAACGTAATTTCCGCTTCAAAAATTGTGGATAATGAAAGAATACCGTTTTAATATTCAACTCGTCTGCGATTATAAGGACCTATTTTATAATAATACCTACGTTTTATTCGAAAGTCCCTGATTGGAAGTTCGGAGGCGCAAGGAAATGCTTTCGCTTCATGAATAGATTCAGGCTGAAAAGGAAATTGAAGGGTCGTTCCGTACGCCCGTCTCTGAATGCTTCCATAAATTTGCGAATACATTATTGGTATTTATACAAAATGTCACTTCTGATTTTTGCAACGTTCCGCCTATTGTGTCACTGGAAACGTTCCAATTAACTAACAGGTGATCTATGTGGCAACAAACAATAAGTGATATAGAAAAGCGCGATCGTTTTTTGCGAAATTGTAATGGCGTACAAAATTATCAGAGTGTAGTACCGATTTTCATTTTGGTGGCATTGAGGAGTGGTTAGTCTTTTGCAACAGAGTTTATAGCTCAATTTAGGTGAACAAGTTACGGATTAGGCGGTCACGGGAGCATGAAAATATATGAGGGGCGTGTGGCCCTGCCTGCTGAGGAAACGTCGTTGTGTCGAAACGTCCGATTATAGAGAGAAGATATCGCAGTGTGCTCACCGCCGCCCGCGGGCCTAGAAAGTAGGTATTACGTGCGAAACGGCCATGTTGTTTTACCTAAGAACGATTTTTGTAATGAAAGTAAACCTCGGAGAGAGCCGAGAGAAATTAGCGATCTATTATTTCGGTGTTTTTTATTATTAATCCGAATTATGTAAGTCGTGTGATATTCAAAGTTTGATTTAATTATTGTATAATACGCCCAAGCCGGTTGTTAAAATTTAATTACTGATACCTGGAGTGACCACATCGAATAAAAATCTAATTAAAAGCAATTATTTAGTTTCGCCTTGTTGTCGACGATAATTCTTATAAGATTGCATTTATTGCCGTGTGATTTGTCAGTCCATAAAAAAAATCATACATATTCACGCTCAATTAGTTTCATTCGGCACCTAATTCAATGTATCATAACTGAGGCAAGTGGCAATTACTTGATCTGTATGAAAATATGGACAGATAATTATAGTGAATTAGAATTACAATCCCAAGTGCGTAATACTGACTATAATCCGACACCTTGAACGTGCCTGTGTTCTAGCGTCACTTCCCTTTCCTGCGCCGTACTGTAATGTGTAATCATTTACAGAATAATCACAACTAATGATTGCCCGGCTAGCGTGAAGGTTGAGTTTTCTATTCAGAAGGCTAGAACTCAGGGAATTATCTTCATTATATCGTAACACATTGTTTACGATTCGATATGTGAAGCTGGCTTAATTATCGCTAGTGAAGTCTACACGTTTTTGCATAAAATGCGTAATTGGTAGCAATTATCTGACGATAATGGTCCCGATTACGAATCAAGCATTCTTCACATTTATTATATTATTTGTATCGTCGATATACACGGTTGTGTTATTATGTTTTCCTATTTATTAGGCTCAGTATTCAGCATATTTTTAGATTCCGGGCTATCTTTCGATAATAGATAATAATATATATTCAAATAGCTGGATAGACCATATTTATATTCGTAATCGAACTAATAAAAGGTTTTGGGGTGGTATTTTCAATGGAAATTGTTCACGACTCGTGGATCACGAAGAGTATTCTATTTGGCGAAAAATAAAGTATAACTTGATGGAAAATAGGTCCAGGATTTTTTAGGGTACCGTACCCAAAGGGTAAAATCGGGGCCCTATTACTAAGACTTCACTGTCCGTCCGTCCGTCCGTCTGCCTGTCACCGCCGGATGTATCCCGTCAACCGTGACAGCTAGACGGTTGAATTTTTTACAGATGAGGTATTTCTAATGCCGCTATAATAACAAATACTAAAAACTGATTAAAATAAATATTTAAATACTTACAAAAAACGTGATTTTTTGCCGATTTTTTATTTGATGGTGCGGGACCCTACCGCACTTGGCCAGTTTTACTGTTTATTTATCTATCCAGTTATTCAATGAAATGTATGAATATCTGGATAGCGTTTTTAAGTGTAGATACGGCTAAAATTTTGGACTAGGAAAGTCTCTTCCTCCAGATATTAGGTACACATATAAATAACAAGAACATATTATGTACTTCTCGTTTCATTTTCCTTATAGCATATTGATCATTAGTGATACGCTGTAATTAAAATAAAAAGTCCAGATTAATAGTTGGAAATAATAATATGTAATTAAAAGTATAAAAAAGCACAATCATAGTGTTCCCAAGACTGCAACGTTTATGCACATTAACATAAACACAGTTCAAGTATGGCTGTTTAGCGACGCGTCGCATGGACATTGACCTACTATTCTGCTAGAATCTTAATTAGTTTTGCAACGCAGGAAACCAAGGCACACCAAGGGCTGCGCTATTGTAGAAACAAAGAAGATAATAAAATAGACGAGTTTTGTATAGAAATACAAACCTTTTTCTGTTGGATGGCGGTGCGAATTGTTGTACATCTTTGCAATACGCATTTATTTGAATAATGATTTTAAACTTACGATAGTATGTGAGCAGTAGAGCACGGGGTTTGTTAATAATAAACTTTTGTTAATAGGTTATGAAAGATGATTTAGCGTCTACAGTTTTTTTTACTTTACGATGATATTGTTGTTATTTAACATTTTGGTAAACAGTGAAAAAATAAATCGTGTGTTTTTTATTCCAATGGTAGGTTCTGTTTCGTTTCACAATGTTCTATTCAGACGTTTTAACATTACACGTAAGGAAAACATTGGAATGGATCTATATTGGAATCCCTAAAACTATTTGTCCTATTTTTGTTTTCCCCAGGTAGGTATCTTTTATCCTGATGATTGTTTGTCCTAACGTTATTTGCCATATATTTTGTCCTTATTTTAAATGTCCTAATACTTAATCGACTTTGAGGACAAAAGAGCGTTTAGAGCACAAAATCATTATGGTAAATTAGCGTTAGGTCAAAAGTGTTTAGGACATACGTTGTTTCGTATTTTCATGGTTCCTCTCCGTTAGCCCGAAAAACTTTCATCCTAATTTCATTGGCCCTAATTTTGGTAACCCGAAAATCACTAACCCGAACTTTCATTCATCTTAATTAATGAATATTCCTAATTTCAGGATTCCGAATTTTCATAACGCCTAATTACTTAATACCGAATTCTCACTAGCCCTAATTTGCATTTATTAAACCTAATTATCCATAAACCTAAGGCGAGGGCTGTTCTTCCTCCGTGCCTCTGGTTTTGGAATAACACTCTAGGTGAAGGATAGACAAGACCACGGGGAGTCGGGATTGCCATAGACTCTGGATGTACATGAGAATCTTTTGACGCTTCTCTCGCTCCGCTATACGTGGTCACAATACAAACCTAACCTAACCTACAGTTTTCGGGGTTCAGCCAGTTCGATATTTGTCCAAATCCGTTTTTTTTGTTTTAACGTAAAAAGTAGGTTAAATAATAATCTTTAGTACTCTTGACATTTAGTGTCAGAAATGATTAGGTCTAATAATCATTAGGTGTGGTAATTATTAGGTTATTTCATATTAGTATTGTTGACAATTAGTAAAAATCTTTATTAGAGTATTGGAGTATTGGAACAATTAATTAGGGTATAAAAATTAGGTGAAATGACATTAGGGCTAATGAAAATTAGAGCTAGCGTTAATAGCCACTAGATTGCTTTTGGTAACTACGGCTACCTGTCACCGCTCTTATTTTATTATACACATCCAGTCCAGAGTCCAACTCAAAATTCGAAGCAATTGAGTGGTTAAGTGTAATAATATTAGCACTTGCGTTATTAGGTCAAGTAGGGGAGTAACTATTTTCATTCGTTAGCTCGGCAATTTTTTGAGCTTCTGGCTTAAAATAAACCTGCATCATCGTTTATGTAACACAACTCCTAGCAATAAACACAAGGTCTCTAAACCAATACAAAGCACTGGCAGACTATTCAAGCTGCAAAACAAATACCGTGTAAAATATCTATATGCTCAGACGTTAAGCAACCAAAGATTCTTGCAAACATCGCTGCCAGCTCGTAAATATGCCGGCCACTGCATCGCGATCACTTCTGATAATGAAAAAGTTCTGCAGTTTCAAAAACTCCTAAAGCAGTGAGAAAAATATAGCAAAAACTTCCGTCTTTTGTAAAAGTATTCCCATCGCGTTATACAATGGGGACTATGTTTGCGTATGCTTTTTCATATTCACGCATGTTGTCTCTAATGCTATGAGACAGAAGCAGGTTTCGTAAGTATGTGACACTTTTCCTTTTAACTAACGTGCACGAGTGAAAGTATCCTAACGCTCTTTTGATGTGTTGTCACCTTGTTTTAGACACGGTTTTACTAATTTCGTCATAGGAATTTCAATTCTTGCGTGTCTTTGTTATTGTTTCTTTTGATCATTCCACCTTTCTACGATTTTGTTTCATGGACTTTTGATTAATAATTTGTTATTATTGCCAATAATATTTTAGAAAAGTTGAAAGGTACTTTAATAAGATCAGTAAGATATTTTATTCGATTAATTTTAACATAAGTATCATGTTTTGCACTGAATTCTATTTTTCGTGAAGCATGTTTAATTTAATAGTTGTGTTTTAACTCATTTCGTCTTTGAGTGTGGTGTAAACTGATATACATGTGCACAGTATTCCAAGAAAGCGGTCTACTACGTTTAGAATTAACACTCCTACTTGAACTAGCCGAAAAGAGGTAGGGTTATTTCTTAGACTGCTGACTACCTAAGACACGATATAAAACACAAAAATGTTTCGAAATTGGTTGTTCTTCACTGACATCTCCTTATTTTGACAGACTACTTGTCTTCGAAAAACTATAGCAGCCAACGTACCAAGTCTCTCCATTTTGCCTCAGATCATTATGAAATGTGTCCAAACTAATGTTGTGTTAAGTGAATGCAATTTGTAAGATGTCATACCGTAAATAATTTGCAAAACTAATAGGCATTCATAAGAGCCATTGTTTCTAGCATGTACAAACGTGCATAGATTATTTTGGGCTATTGTGTATTGAATAATATTTTATTCATAGTCCGGTTATGTGAAGATCCGTCCGATATAGTATGCATTGCAACTCATCTGCGTGACGCGGGCACGGATTCCATAATTTTAAATCAAATATATTCTCAATATTCTAAGTGTATTGTTGTTAGAATCTAACGGAATATCAAAAACATTCCTACAAATAAATACTCCCATTAGCAATAATGAAACTCCCATTAGCAAAAATGAATTTGACCCGAGATTCCTTGATTCCATTTTTCTCAAGCGTGGGTTTTGTCAAGTCGTGCGTAAGCGTTCTACAGGGTTTTCCGTGTCAAGGGGAACGCGGCGGGATGAACCTAACGAGACAAAACTGCAAACAACATTGCGGCCTCAACTACTCGTCAATGTTACATTACTTATATGTACATAGTACACCACATAGTTCAATTGCATTACTGACTATTAATGCAAACCCAAAAGCAAAAAGACTTATTCCAGAGAAACGTTCTCGCCTGTTGTTACCATTTATGAACGGAGGACAGATTAGAGAACTTGTTTTTTCTATAATTTGTCTTCTAAATTGGTTCCTTCAACGAGGTTAATGGGCTCGCCGTGGATCTGTGCCCTTATCCGTTACGATGATGACTTACTAGTCAACTTTATGCAAACTTGCGGTCTTCGTGCAGATTCCTTAGTTCTGCCTTGAGTTCATTATGTACGAGTACGAAAACAAAGTATGGACGTTTAAACTGCTTACCTTTAGGTTATGCTAAACTTAAAAATATTGGACTGCGGAGAAATTTCATCTGGCTGGACTTTGGACAAGAGGTTTGAACAATAAAAAATTGCGGCACAAAATGTATCAGGTTTGAGTCTCGATAAAATAGTAGGTAGGTACTATTTGGAGTAACACTAGAATATAATCTTTAGTACATAACCGTGTCATCGTACCTATGGAATTCAAACTTAAAAAAATGCACTATATGTACGTTGTTTTCTCATCAGTACTTATAGTAGATTTTTTAAATTATCAGACAATATGTACACTTCTCGTACATATTTTCTGATTCACAAGGAGGTTGAAAACTCGACTGCTACATAATTAAATAGATAGCACCCACCAAAAAGTATGCTTCTTAGCTGTAACCGGTTGATGATTGTTTTCTGGTAAGTACGTGCAGTACATTTTTTTAGTATCGCACAATTTAGTATATTTCTCGTACATTTTTATGTAGTGAGTTTGAATTCCGTACGATACCATGTCACCGCTAGAAAGTATGACACACATAACCTCTCTTATTAACATACGGTTTCACAAATGTAAAGTAATGGCAATAATGCGTCTCATCAGTGAACCATTTCTGTCAGCGTATTTATCAAGTCCTGATTGGGATAAATGGTGATTTGCACACACAAAAGCCGGTGAGCGTTAGAGAGCGATTATGTAAGGATCTTTATTCGCCACATTAAGAATTCTCATATCCCGTCTATAGTGACAGCCATTCTCTGCGCTTGGATCCTTCTTAATATACTAAATTTTTCATAAGACTTCACCCGCTCAAAAATAATGAATTAAAAAAGTATATGCCCAGAACACAGGTTACGTCCTGATAATCAAGATATATACAGTAATCAAATACACTTGATTACGTCACCTTACTGTGGGCCTTATAAGGAAGCTCAAAGTTGCACAGCGTGCTATGGAGAGGGCTATGCTCGGCGTTTCTTTGCGAGATCAAATCAGAAATGAGGAGATCCGTGAACGAACAAAAGTCGCTGATATAGCCCGACGGATTAGCAAGCTGAAGTGGCAGTGGGCGGGGCACATAGCACGTAGAACTGACGGCTGATGGGGCAGTAAGGATCTCGAATGGAGGCCACGCACCGGCAAGCGCAGCGTAGGACGTCCACCCACAACACAGACAGACACACGACCTGGACAGACGACCTGGTAAAGGTTGCAGGAAGCCGCTGGATGCAGGTCACTTCCAACCGATCTGGGGGAGGCTTATGTTCAGCAGTGGACGTCCTGTGGCTGAAATGATGATGGTGATGATGACGTCACCTTCACCAAAATCGGTTCATCTCTTTAGGACTACGATCCTACAGACTGACTTATAGATACACTGATATATTTTTTTCGGCGAAGGATAATAAGAGCATTTCCGCCTCAGCAATAAAAGAACGTTGAATTTACTATAACGCTAGCAAGCAAAACGTATAAAGAATAAACGTTCCCTCGATAGTTTTCTTCATTCATTTTATAAACAAGCTAGTCTACAAAAAGTACCAGAAAAGTTTCAGAAACATCAGTTTCGTGCTGACCGCACTATAAAAGCACATAACGGCATTAAACGAACAAAAAGCTCTAGTTTAAGCACCAACTTCGATACTGAGCGCATTCAAAAAGTTCCACAGGCAACCATAAAACTCAACTATTGCGAGTAGCTAGGTACGCCATAATGACGTGACGCAAAGAGGCCTTAAGCTCTGGAAACGCTGGAGCAGTTTTTTGTTTGGCTTCAAAATTCGAGATTTGAAAGCTTGAAATGAGTTTTGTGGCGAAGTATTATATACATGTGTGTAAATGTAATATGTTTTCATATTTTATTTCATAGAAGTAACAAAGCCAAAATAAATGAAATGCATTTTTATTTCAGCTTAGTTGTAGTAAGTTTCTTTTCTTTTTATACCGCTGAGAAATTATGTTCTTGTTTCGATAAATGCAACTTCATAAATAAATTATAATACTTGTAAATATATGTTGATGTATAAAAACCAGTGTTGCGAACATAGGGTTAATTTCTTTTATTTTATTATGGGCAATTTTAGCACCCTCTGTATATGTAATATTAGAGCTAAATATACTGAGATCCTATTTTAGAAAAATGCCATTGATTAAGTTTCATATGCAATCCGCAACTATATTTTGATTTATTCGTCTACGTTTTTTTAAATCTTCTTTACGTGGTAACTAAAACTGGTACAGTCAACGTTAAAATTAAATTTTTCTGAAAGTACTTTTTCGCAGTAATGAATGTACGACAGTTAAAATGTGTCAAAGTTGTTGAAGTGAAAGTGCACTAAATAATTTACTTTGATGTCAACTGCACGTGGAAATTATGGAAATACACCGCTAGATTCTAAAACGTATAACATTTATTTTAGCCAAGTATTTTAAGACGCGGGCACGCCAACGTCGTCTCACTATTCCCGTGCGGCATTTTTTTTGTCATTTTTCGGAACCCCCAGTCCGGGACGTGAAATAAAAATCCAGCCGTTATTAGAAATACATTGTGACGTGAACACGCACTCACATACGAGTCAACACAGACGTGGTCAGTGGTATCTCGTTTCTTAATTTCCCGTGGGACCCCCCTTCCAACGCGGACAAATCGAAGTGTTGGGCCTCCGCATGTATCGGGTTACTCTTATAAACAACATTAATAGTGAGACGCACTTAGCGATAGTAAACAGAGTGTACCCAATTATAAGAATCTGCCGCTAATGGCTTGGTGACGGTTTGGGCAAAATCTGAAGGATTTCTACCAATGTTGTAGAAAAAATTATATATAAAGATAAAGAAAGTGAAGCAACTGGGACAAAATCGACGAGTTTAATGACACCTATTCAAAAACTCACCATCACAGATACTTACAACTGGCCAATGATATCACTTAATGCAGCTCGAATAGCAAAAATATACCGGGTGATCAATCCAAATGGGTCAGTAGGGAGAAGACACACACTATAAGAGATAGGGAAATCTGTTCTTTAGAATCATGGAGTCGATTTTAGATTTAATAAAAACTACATAATTATTTTTTGATAAATCTTATACATCATTTCATACGTAACCCGGTCAAAACCGCTGTAAAGAATGTTACAATTCGACATGCGATTACTTACCGAATTTTAACCAGGTTCAATTCCTAGTTATGTATGATATATTATTATATCGTCGATTTTGGGTGTGTTAAGGGCGATACATCGCTCAAATAGCTACATGCCAATGTTAATCGAATTAGGCTCGTACAGGAATCTGCGTACGAGCCTATGATGGTTGCTTTTATCACGCGATACATAAGTGACAAAGCATCTCACATTTTTTTTTATCTATCATCGGCATTAATGAAAAAGCGATTTGAATAAAGAATAAAGATTAAATGTTATTTATTCAGTTTTTAAACACGTAAGGCACGTTGTTAAGGTGGTTGCAGAGGTGTCACTTTCATACAAATCGTTTGATCAATACACACTTAGGCGGTTATGGCTTTAGGTTATTAAACATTCTTAAAAAAATCTTTAAGCGATCTTATACTCGCCAAGGAAATCAGTTTTGCTATAAATCATACAATTATAAAGTTATTAAAGCTTTAAAACCCGTTGAAATATTGTCCATATATGTATGTGTGCGTTGCTTTTACACATATACAAACGTAAGCGCACGTAAAGCTATTCATGAACAGTGCGTTCTGAAATATAATACTACTTAACTTATGATTTGGGATAATAAATTTAAATTGATGTTTCGATATGAATGCATAACAGTTTATTTTTAAATGATTACAGCTTTCATTAACATGTAACAAATAATTGGAAACATTTGGATTTTAAAGATACCTATTGTGTTTATTTGCTCATAAAAAAAAAGTGGAACAGATTTCGAACGCACTAAATCTTGTGAATGAAATAATGAATTGTGTCAATACTGTCATGTCAATTGTGGAAATTCGTATAAAATGAATCATGTTTGTTAATTTTTTTTCGTTTCGTGAGTTTTTACTTTATGCAAAGTGTGAATAATGAAACGTGCATATAATAATAATAAACATGTGAACTCAGGACATAGTGATCCCTAAACGATATTGCGATATCATGGGTCAGAAATTATGGGGAAAGTATTGTGTTTGAAAACATTACAAATCGAAGCGTCCTGCCGTGAAAGAGGTGTCTCGCGCTATTTTCTTTTTAGGCGAAGACAAGCATGGCGTGATGACAACCGTAACCAACCACAAAAACTGAACGCAATCGCTCGCTTTGGGTGATAAAAAAAAACAAAGCTGTTCATAGTGGGTTCATATAGGTAGTTTCTTCTCTCTGAATGAATTGATACCAAGACCTACCCATGTTTTTCAATAGGTGTGGGAAACCAAAACTTTTAGGAATTATCGATTCAGTGACTAAGTTTCCTCCTTGAAGGATACCTCCTGTAATAACACTAATTACCCTAACACCCTGTAAGATAGGACATGCATACAGCCGTTTCCATTGCCGGCATTTTTGTGACGTAATAAATAATTTCATTACAGATTCAAGGCCATACCAGCTTAGAGCTTCATCAAAAGGGATTACTGCAAGATGATTTCCTTCATTGAATTATCAACAAAAATAATGTCAATTAAAGTTCTCAAACAGATGAAGGCTTCATCCAAGAAAAGCTGCAGAAACTTATAATTTTCTACAAAACATGCGTGTTGCCTAAAATAATATTACAACGTATACACCATTTCGAATTAAAGCGACGTCTACAACTCACGCAAACACTAGGTATATAATAAAACCTACACGTAACAAAAATTGTTTTATTTTATTTAGTAGTTGGTGGTTCTAAGATCCATATCTGTATATAATAACAATATATTGTCATATATTTTTATATGGCGCGAGCTAGCTCGGGGTCGTGAAGCGTGGCGCAAACAACTGGTGCTGCGCTCAGTTAGTAGTAGTTCTATTAGTAGTTATATATTTTTAGACTGAACATTTTTACAATTAGAGACTTCGTGGAACCACGATTTAGAATCACGAAAATCCCAACCCTAATCAGTACCTTACTATACTTGATGTCGGGTTTTTGTATATCAGGTCAGAGTATAGAAAAAGGGCCCGATCTTGTCATTAAGTAATAAAAAACAGAAGTATACTTGTGTTTTTGTTTCATCGTAAATTTCTAAGTCCCAGCACAGAATGGATGATAGTACAAGTAGTCCCAGGCTACGTAGTAATTCTATGGCAACTTAGGACCACTCTAGTTCTTAAACGGGCAAGTTAATCAAATGTATTCTTTAGTTCTAATGAAAAAGTAACAAAAATGAGAAAATATTTTTCAACAAAATATGTGTCCTAAAATTGGGCCCTTTTTGCTGTAACCCAATCTATCATTCAGAAAAACTTAGGACAAACTCAATAACATCACAAATCAGAATCACAATATATCAGAACAGAAACCCAACAAAAATACTCATTTAATTTCACCACATACTTAAAAAATGTAGAACTGCCAGAGATTTGTAATTTCTTCGTATTATTTATTTTGACAATCCAGCCCGTCTAATACAACTAGGCTTCACGATTCTTGTCACGCGACATAGCATCGCCCGTCAGTCTCCTACAGTACCGCAAAGAAAGAGATAGGAAATATTTTTCGCGCGAGAAAGAGTTGCGTGTCACAGTTGTGCTAGAGGTGCATCTTTACTTCATCATCAAAATCAAATATCATGCCTGCTTATTTATTCAGCGCTTACTATCAAACTGACAGATGATACGCGACCCTTTAATGAATGAATCACCCGCACACACTCACAATTAGTGTCTATTAGTGTGAGTACTTGCTGATTTTTCACAAATTGCCAACACATGGGAGAATAAAACAATTTATGACGTGCTACTAATACTACATGAATAAAAGACTAATACGCGGACTCGCCACTATACAAATTTTACTTCAAATTAAAGTAACATACGAAATAATACACAAAAACTACAAATCTTGCTTCCCAGCGCCATCTAGCGTGGAATGTCTAGTTTTGTTTCCTCTGCAACCACCTTAACAAGATAAATCACTGCTACTACTGCCAGTGGTTCAACAATCATCATGATTATACAGTTAAGTTTTTGTTTGCTGAATTTATCAATACGACATAGAATCCATTAGAACATTGACCATTTCCGTCACCCTAGGCCGTAAGTGGGGTTTACTGCCAGAAAATCTCGCTTCCTGGTCAAGGCAAGACGTAAAACTTTAGACAAACCACGGCCGGTAATTACTTAGTAAAGCCCCAGAACGCATTTTTTTTCTTTTTTTATTATGCTAAAAAAATTACAAACTAGTACACTTTACATGTTTCGCCAAACTGCGGTGCAGACCGCACTTTGTATTGCATGAATTCGTTCTTATAATAACAGTAACTGTTAGTTAACGTAGATAGTTGTACTACTTAAAATAGTAAGAGTATGTATAACAATAAAGAGATATCATATCAGTATAAATTATAATATGTATACAAAGTGTTTTAAGTAGTACAACTATCTACGTTAACTAACAGTTACTGTTATTATAAGAACGAATTCATGCAATATGTAATGTATCTGGGGGCACGGTAGTGCCCCCGCCAAGACGAACAAAAAAGAGGCGGGGCACTACCTACCTTTTCTCGAACCGTTTCGTCTCATTTTCAAACCCTCATAGCTTCGTCCCAGTTAACACCAGAGCGCCCAAATTCACAGGTTAAGATGCAGTTAGGGAACATATGAAATGTACTAAATTTCACTGATGTAGGTTTTATACTTTAGGTTTTATTGGTACCTAATTTACTTTGATGTCAACTGCACGTGGAAATTATGGAAATACACCGCTAGATTCTAAAACGTATAACATTTATTTTAGCCAAGTATTTTAAGACGCGGGCACGCCAACGTCGTCTCACTATTCCCGTGCGGCATTTTTTTTGTCATTTTTCGGAACCCCCAGTCCGGGACGTGAAATAAAAATCCAGCCGTTATTAGAAATACATTGTGACGTGAACACGCACTCACATACGAGTCAACACAGACGTGGTCAGTGGTATCTCGTTTCTTAATTTCCCGTGGGACCCCCCTTCCAACGCGGACAAATCGAAGTGTTGGGCCTCCGCATGTATCGGGTTACTCTTATAAACAACATTAATAGTGAGACGCACTTAGCGATAGTAAACAGAGTGTACCCAATTATAAGAATCTGCCGCTAATGGCTTGGTGACGGTTTGGGCAAAATCTGAAGGATTTCTACCAATGTTGTAGAAAAAATTATATATAAAGATAAAGAAAGTGAAGCAACTGGGACAAAATCTACGAGTTTAATGACACCTATTCAAAAACTCACCATCACAGATACTTACAACTGGCCAATGATATCACTTAATGCAGCTCGAATAGCAAAAATATACCGGGTGATCAATCCAAATGGGTCAGTAGGGAGAAGACACACACTATAAGAGATAGGGAAATCTGTTCTTTAGAATCATGGAGTCGATTTTAGATTTAATAAAAACTACATAATTATTTTTTGATAAATCTTATACATCATTTCATACGTAACCCGGTCAAAACCGCTGTAAAGAATGTTACAATTCGACATGCGATTACTTACCGAATTTTAACCAGGTTCAATTCCTAGTTATGTATGATATATTATTATATCGTCGATTTTGGGTGTGTTAAGGGCGATACATCGCTCAAATAGCTACATGCCAATGTTAATCGAATTAGGCTCGTACAGGAATCTGCGTACGAGCCTATGATGGTTGCTTTTATCACGCGATACATAAGTGACAAAGCATCTCACATTTTTTTTTTATCTATCATCGGCATTAATGAAAAAGCGATTTGAATAAAGAATAAAGATTAAATGTTATTTATTCAGTTTTTAAACACGTAAGGCACGTTGTTAAGGTGGTTGCAGAGGTGTCACTTTCATACAAATCGTTTGATCAATACACACTTAGGCGGTTATGGCTTTAGGTTATTAAACATTCTTAAAAAAATCTTTAAGCGATCTTATACTCGCCAAGGAAATCAGTTTTGCTATAAATCATACAATTATAAAGTTATTAAAGCTTTAAAACCCGTTGAAATATTGTCCATATATGTATGTGTGCGTTGCTTTTACACATATACAAACGTAAGCGCACGTAAAGCTATTCATGAACAGTGCGTTCTGAAATATAATACTACTTAACTTATGATTTGGGATAATAAATTTAAATTGATGTTTCGATATGAATGCATAACAGTTTATTTTTAAATGATTACAGCTTTCATTAACATGTAACAAATAATTGGAAACATTTGGATTTTAAAGATACCTATTGTGTTTATTTGCTCATAAAAAAAAAGTGGAACAGATTTCGAACGCACTAAATCTTGTGAATGAAATAATGAATTGTGTCAATACTGTCATGTCAATTGTGGAAATTCGTATAAAATGAATCATGTTTGTTAATTTTTTTTCGTTTCGTGAGTTTTTACTTTATGCAAAGTGTGAATAATGAAACGTGCATATAATAATAATAAACATGTGAACTCAGGACATAGTGATCCCTAAACGATATTGCGATATCATGGGTCAGAAATTATGGGGAAAGTATTGTGTTTGAAAACATTACAAATCGAAGCGTCCTGCCGTGAAAGAGGTGTCTCGCGCTATTTTCTTTTTAGGCGAAGACAAGCATGGCGTGATGACAACCGTAACCAACCACAAAAACTGAACGCAATCGCTCGCTTTGGGTGATAAAAAAAAACAAAGCTGTTCATAGTGGGTTCATATAGGTAGTTTCTTCTCTCTGAATGAATTGATACCAAGACCTACCCATGTTTTTCAATAGGTGTGGGAAACCAAAACTTTTAGGAATTATCGATTCAGTGACTAAGTTTCCTCCTTGAAGGATACCTCCTGTAATAACACTAATTACCCTAACACCCTGTAAGATAGGACATGCATACAGCCGTTTCCATTGCCGGCATTTTTGTGACGTAATAAATAATTTCATTACAGATTCAAGGCCATACCAGCTTAGAGCTTCATCAAAAGGGATTACTGCAAGATGATTTCTTTCATTGAATTATCAACAAAAATAATGTCAATTAAAGTTCTCAAACAGATGAAGGCTTCATCCAAGAAAAGCTGCAGAAACTTATAATTTTCTACAAAACATGCGTGTTGCCTAAAATAATATTACAACGTATACACCATTTCGAATTAAAGCGACGTCTACAACTCACGCAAACACTAGGTATATAATAAAACCTACACGTAACAAAAATTGTTTTATTTTATTTAGTAGTTGGTGGTTCTAAGATCCATATCTGTATATAATAACAATATATTGTCATATATTTTTATATGGCGCGAGCTAGCTCGGGGTCGTGAAGCGTGGCGCAAACAACTGGTGCTGCGCTCAGTTAGTAGTAGTTCTATTAGTAGTTATATATTTTTAGACTGAACATTTTTACAATTAGAGACTTCGTGGAACCACGATTTAGAATCACGAAAATCCCAACCCTAATCAGTACCTTACTATACTTGATGTCGGGTTTTTGTATATCAGGTCAGAGTATAGAAAAAGGGCCCGATCTTGTCATTAAGTAATAAAAAACAGAAGTATACTTGTGTTTTTGTTTCATCGTAAATTTCTAAGTCCCAGCACAGAATGGATGATAGTACAAGTAGTCCCAGGCTACGTAGTAATTCTATGGCAACTTAGGACCACTCTAGTTCTTAAACGGGCAAGTTAATCAAATGTATTCTTTAGTTCTAATGAAAAAGTAACAAAAATGAGAAAATATTTTTCAACAAAATATGTGTCCTAAAATTGGGCCCTTTTTGCTGTAACCCAATCTATCATTCAGAAAAACTTAGGACAAACTCATAACATCACAAATCAGAATCACAATATATCAGAACAGAAACCCAACAAAAATACTCATTTAATTTCACCACATACTTAAAAAATGTAGAACTGCCAGAGATTTGTAATTTCTTCGTATTATTTATTTTGACAATCCAGCCCGTCTAATACAACTAGGCTTCACGATTCTTGTCACGCGACATAGCATCGCCCGTCAGTCTCCTACAGTACCGCAAAGAAAGAGATAGGAAATATTTTTCGCGCGAGAAAGAGTTGCGTGTCACAGTTGTGCTAGAGGTGCATCTTTACTTCATCATCAAAATCAAATATCATGCCTGCTTATTTATTCAGCGCTTACTATCAAACTGACAGATGATACGCGACCCTTTAATGAATGAATCACCCGCACACACTCACAATTAGTGTCTATTAGTGTGAGTACTTGCTGATTTTTCACAAATTGCCAACACATGGGAGAATAAAACAATTTATGACGTGCTACTAATACTACATGAATAAAAGACTAATACGCGGACTCGCCACTATACAAATTTTACTTCAAATTAAAGTAACATACGAAATAATACACAAAAACTACAAATCTTGCTTCCCAGCGCCATCTAGCGTGGAATGTCTAGTTTTGTTTCCTCTGCAACCACCTTAACAAGGTAAATCACTGCTACTACTGCCAGTGGTTCAACAATCATCATGATTATACAGTTAAGTTTTTGTTTGCTGAATTTATCAATACGACATAGAATCCATTAGAACATTGACCATTTCCGTCACCCTAGGCCGTAAGTGGGGTTTACTGCCAGAAAATCTCGCTTCCTGGTCAAGGCAAGACGTAAAACTTTAGACAAACCACGGCCGGTAATTACTTAGTAAAGCCCCAGAACGCATTTTTTTTCTTTTTTTATTATGCTAAAAAAATTACAAACTAGTACACTTTACATGTTTCGCCAAACTGCGGTGCAGACCGCACTTTGTATTGCATGAATTCGTTCTTATAATAACAGTAACTGTTAGTTAACGTAGATAGTTGTACTACTTAAAATAGTAAGAGTATGTATAACAATAAAGAGATATCATATCAGTATAAATTATAATATGTATACAAAGTGTTTTAAGTAGTACAACTATCTACGTTAACTAACAGTTACTGTTATTATAAGAACGAATTCATGCAATATGTAATGTATCTGGGGGCACGGTAGTGCCCCCGCCAAGACGAACAAAAAAGAGGCGGGGCACTACCTACCTTTTCTCGAACCGTTTCGTCTCATTTTCAAACCCTCATAGCTTCGTCCCAGTTAACACCAGAGCGCCCAAATTCACAGGTTAAGATGCAGTTAGGGAACATATGAAATGTACTAAATTTCACTGATGTAGGTTTTATACTTTAGGTTTTATTGGTACCTAAAATACGCCGATTTTGCCACTCACTTATACACTGACGTATCAAAACCTCTGGGGTACTTCCCGATGACCTAGAAAGCTGAAATTTGGTATGTAAGCTAGTATTAGTACACAAACAACAAAATAATTCTTAAACATGGAACTTTTACCCCCCAACCCCTTAACCTAGGGGATGGAAGTTTGTATGAGACTTCTGCAAATTTTGATACTAGAGGTCTGAAAATTGATATAGGGACTCCTTGTTATAAAGTAAACACATAATATTCTAGGATTTTTAGAAAATCACCCTCCCACCCTTTAAATAAGGGGATAGAAGTTTGTATGGGGTTCCCACAATAGGGGATAAAAGTGTTTATTATATATGGGGCTAAACGTAAGTATTTCTTAAATACACAATTATTACTACTTCTGTATCTACACTTTGACTTCGTATTTTAAATCTGGGGGCACGGTAGTGCCCCCGCCAAGACGAACAAAAAAGAGGCGGGGCTCTACCTACCTTTTCTCGAACCGTTTCGTCTCATTTTCAAACCCACAACAGCCCAAAAAAAAAACTAGGGCACCTTACAAAAAGAAATGAGATCCCACCAAAACATTTCATGTAAAATTGGCGGCCAAGACTCACATGCTCATAACGCTTTCGCTGTAAAAAGTTATCAGATCCCAGGAAAAGCCAAGCCCCTAAGCCCTGACTTTACTAACCCTACACCTTGGTTTCAAAAGTATGGCTTGGCCGTTTCATAGTACCGTAAATAAAGTCCAACGGACCGTCTGGCGCATTACGGTTTATATTTACGGTAACCTATGATACTTTTGAAACCAAGGTGTAGGGTTAGTAAGGTCAGGGCTTAGGGGCTTGGCTTTTCCTGGGATCTGATAACTTTTTACAGCGAAAGCGTTATGAGCATGTGAGTCTTGGCCGCCAATTTTACATGAAATGTTTTGGTGGGATACTATTTCTCGTACAATTCATGTCAACATTTTAACATAAAAATATTACGTCAATATATCAAACTGACAATTTTGTGTACCATATTACATCAAATAAATAACATCGGATAATTTTTATTCAAAGGTTTTCTCATCAAAGGGTTATGCCGGTTGGCTATGGAGCGGATGCAATGTGCTATCATTGACAAGAACTTACTTATTTATATTTCAACATTCCTAAAACATGAAAGGGAAAGAATATTTTTACCTTAAAAGAGGAAACCCTTTTATAAGACCAAATTGAGTTTTTATTAGAGAATTGTTCAAGCATAGTTTGTATAAAAGCTTGTCAATAGCAGGTACGTAGGTAAAATTTGTTAATTTGTTTGTTTTGATTTATTAATCAAGTACCTAAACATCCTTCTAGTACTAGTATTTAATACTGAATTCAATAGATGAGTAGAAATTTAATGCAGTTGGTATTTCTGAAATGTTTGAAACTATTAATCTTACAGCCATTCATGAACACAAAACGGCTGCTTTGACTTTTCAATTCAAGTTCAAAAATTAATTATCTGCAACTAATTGTTGAAATACACAAGTTAGTTTTGGTTAACTTTTAAACTACTTTTGATCGTTGGATCGTATCATCGATCAAAACCAAACGTATAAGTACTCAAAAGAGTTTAAAACTTAGAATAAATACGCATAGAAACCAAGGCGTATTTATTCTAAAGTTTATTGCACACCTCATAAAACATACGGGAGAAATACAACGCACGAAATTACAATTAGATCATATTAATAATAATATACTCCACAGAATATTGACTAAAATGTGTGGTTTAAATATAAATCGACACTAAATAACCGAATGCCGCGCTAACCAAATTTCCAGTGAATACAATAAATAGAAACTCAATTTCATACAAAGCCTGGGATCGGGCGTTAGATGGGCCGGCGAGAAATTTAATAAAAGCGCAACGCTTCGATGAGTATTATTAAAATTGGTCAAGAGCGATTTGCCCGTAAAATATTGGTTCTGTTATTTGACCCGTCTGGACTTCGGAGGAAAAAGGAGCTAAATTTAGTTAAGAGGAAATACCACTTGTTGAGGTTTTATATTAGTTTTTATACTGTCTATTTTTTGAAGTACTACTGTTTTAAAAGAGTTTTTAATATTTTTCAGTGTCAAGCTGCTGTGTTTTTATCCTCGCTCATAGTAATCGAAGATTCCCGTACACCACTGTTCATTTTTCCATACAAATCGAGGTTTTGTTCTCGTATGTTTTCTCCTTTAAAACTTAACCAATCTTTACGAAATTTTAGAAACTGAATGGGAAGGAAATGTTCTGTGTTGAACCGTTTCCATTTTTGCGCTTTATACTATAAAATTTGCCTGTTTATGGCCGAAATTCCGCCGTAAACGGATGACTAGAGTACACAAATTCTATAATAATTTGCGCGTTAAGTTTGGACCTCATTTGTATGCGTTGTGCAAACTTAACGTATGGGAAAAGCAGTGATATATCCTCTTAACAATTCTTTCAAAGAGAGAGAGAGAGAGAGAGAGAGAGAGAGAATCAGATAGGTGGATAGTTTATCTCTTATACCGACATTCCAAATATGTTAATTTTTAAATTACACTATTCTTATAGGTAATATTTTAAAATAACCAATGTATAAAAAAATACAAACTAACCCGCCTAATCGTTTAATCAGTTATTATTGTTTTTTGAACATCGCGTTTGCCAATAGGGTAGTTCTTCGTTGTAATTTGGATTGACTTTGACGGGGCGGTAACTATCAGGAATCATAAGCTTTGTCTAGCCCAGCTTTTTTTAATAAGATTTTATTTAAAACAAAAAAGAAATTAAACATAATGTTTTTACTCCATTGTTGTCGTGCATAGTTGAACTATGCACCTTGTACAGTATACATAATTCATCACTCTGAATGACATTTGCACATGATATAGGTTTTACTACTCTTGAAATGAAGCATTACTCGTCTAATTTCAACAATAACGTGTCAATAAAGAAAAGCACTTGACCTATCCAAATTTTGAAATCATATCAATTCCCCAGTGCCAAATTTTTAAATGCCAAGAAATGCTTAAAATACCAAATGTGTATTGCCATATATTTTTTAAAGTGGCGTTTAAGTGATCGCTGCGGACGCAGGTGGCGGCATTGATATTGTATTGGAATTTTTGTGCACGCTCCGTAATCATGCCTAATAACGAGTTTATGGGAAATTTATTGCGAGCATTTGCCGCATTGCGAAATGGGTATTTGTAAAAAGAGTTGATCCGTAAGCTATTTGTTTATTTATTATTGGGAATTTATGATCATAAATATTGTCCCCATTTGCATAGCTGAAACAAAGGGCAATATCGATAAGGGGTCCATATTGGCTCACATAACATTCTTATTTATAATTGTCATTAGTCATAATTTTGGTAGTCATAATTTCTACTTTTCTCTGAAACAAATAACTTTCAGGATTGTTACAATATGAACCTAACCTAACCTAAGCTAATGGGTTTTACTCGTTTTACTTGTAAAGTTAATAATTTCAGAGTTAAGGCTAACGATTTAATGACAAACAATACGTTATGACAATCAATCGTTATGTGAAAGAATGCGCTCCCATAGAAAAGATAGAAAAAAAGAAAGAAGAAGAAGATAGAAGTCAAAGGAAGTCAATACGTTCTTATGGTCTGTGGTCAGCTCCCTTATTTATATGCTATCATCTAATGACTTATTTGTCTCTTCTGAGGCAATTGTCCTGACTGACCTTACAAACAAATATCAGCTTCACACTTAAGTCATGTTACACACTTGTTTTAATTCGCATCTTCTGTTTTTCATAAAACATGGAATTAACATTCATCAGTGATACACGCATAATGTTGATAGGAGAACAATACAAAACTACATGGGGATTGGGAACGATGATGATATAATTCATAGCGTTTCATTAAGTAGCAGAATAACTCACGCAAAACGAAATGAAACTCTCAAGTTCATTCGTTTAGTTAAACAGACGTTGGAAGTTACTTCTCTATATTAGTTCCCAGACACGTAGCCTTATGAACAACTATAACTTGTCCTACACATCCTGCTACGGACTCCTAACCCCTGCAAAAAGGAGCAACTACACCGTTGCTCAAAATTCGCTGAATAACCGTAAATAAAACGTGATGTATGAGTCACGTTTTTAACGCATACCGGCGTTTTAAGAAAAAGTGTGCATACCTTTTTTTCAGAAAATTATTTTTTTAGGGTCATCTTATTCAGAATCGTTAAAAAAAGAAGAAAAGTGTTCCAAAATGCAGTTAAAAAACATTTTTCTGGACGTCACGTCACGTTCATAGAAAAAAAAACATTCATAGCTACATGAACGTGACGATCAGGAATGACAAAATTCTCTCTTTTTCTTGTATGAGGTAATGAAGATGACCAAAAAAATAATTTTCATCATATGTATTTTTTTTAACAAACGCCCATTTTCCACGCCGATATGCTTGATTTTGTGTATACGCTGTGATCTTTCGTTAGCGTCACGTTAACTTCATAGATTTGACTGCTACGTGCTAAAAACGGGCCGCAATAAGAGTCTGACCACACTGGCGGTGTGTGGGCGAGTTAAAAACTTAAAAGCGAGGCGAGCCCGCAATTCTATCGCGCCAAAATTCGCTAAGTGGACGCTATATGTCCTCGCGGCGAATTCGCTGTGTGCTCGTCTTGCATTCAACTCGTCCGCATATTGCCAGTGTGCTAAGGCTCTCTAAGACACATGACTGCGTGAACGCACCGTCAGCGTAGAGCGGTGTGGCCCCCCCTTTGTGAAGCCAACGGCTGAGCGAAACACGTGTCGTGCTTAGCTGAAATCCGTTATCGAGAACGACTCTCAAAGGATTTAATTTCCTGTCGGCGAAATGAAAATCGATTAGTTTGATTTCCGACGCCCGCCGGCGCCGAGGGTCGATAGTTTCCGATTCGCCCAGAGCCCAATTTAATAAGACATGCGAGTTAATCTAACTGGGACACCTTCGGCCCGGCACCCGGATCCGATGCGGCCAAATCCAATCAGGTTTATTGTTTCATTTAGATGCATCTCTGAAAGCGAATCAACTGGCGATGTTATTCTGTTACTCTGCTCGCCTGCACGCCCTTTTACAATGTATTATGTAGATATCCCTGGATTTATAAGTGCACCGATATGGCTTAGTAGCGGTATCGTGTGTAACTTAAGTACCACTGTTTGATTTCGAATTTTTGAAAGCAAAATAGTTCTAAACATGTAAACTATTGAAATCATCGTTTTCTAACATTTTGTTACAAGTTTGCTAACATTTAGTATGTTGCAGTGCCTTACACAGTACGTTTTTCTCAGGATCGCTGAAAGCAGTTGGATGTGATTGAGGTACGATCAGTCGTTGCGGACAACATTTTTATTCAATCGATAAGTGGCATAAAAACGCATTTAACTTTTACATATTCAAAATCCGTGCGTAGTTTGACTAAAACGCTGGACGCAGTGGACGCCATATTGCTGTATCGCCATGACGTCAGTTGGCTGTGTAAACAAATGCGCTGATACGTAAATAAGACATTTTAGATTATAAAGATTATGAAGGATGTGATCGAGAACTTTTGGGAGCTTTTCTACAGTCTGTAGTGGACGTCTTTAAGCTGATATGATGATTATTATTTAATTGAAATTGCGGTTATTGTATCCCTAAACGTAGTAGTTATAGTAGGTAATTAGTTACGCTGTTACCAATCAAAGCGGCCATAATCTGCGTTAATCCGGGCCCAATAATAACGCTTAAATTACGTCGGCGTTGGATAATAACAGCCTATTAACCTTTTTAACGATTTTACTCGTAACCTATATTTAAAATATTGAGTGCCATATTGAGTTATTGTATTTAAAACCTTTATGTTATAATCACCTAATCTACTAATCGATCTTCAATTGGCATAATTTTCGGTACTTAGATATAATTTTTCTTTTCACAAACTCTAGTATAGTTTTTTTAATGATCTCAAAATTATCGCTAACGATTTTATGCGAAACTATAGGTTATGCCAGCCAATAGGATCCCTAAAATAAATGTAATTATTACAAATTCATTTGCGAATAATTACTGATTATCAAGTTGGTTATTATAGGCTAGCATGTCTTGATGCGACTTCGCTAATTCTGAGGTTGCAACTTAGCGTCACCTGTCTTACTCGCATAGTATTGACATGAAAGTGACAGATAGTATTTGTCGCGCGTCAAAGAGTCGCGTGTCACAGTTATGCTATACGTGTTGCATAACTTGCATAGAGATATAGTAATGGAACTGGTTAAAATACTGACTTAAAGTGCAAATATAATTAACATCAAATTACAACGGGATACAATTTATCTTTGCGAGAGAAACGTTAACCAATTTCGGGAAACAGCCGAAGCATTTAAAGGTATTTTCCAAAAACTTCATTAAGCCGAAAATAAACTCATTCCGGAACTCGAATTGTTATTTGATACCTGAAATTATTGCGGGAATAATTATTTACTTACCAAACAGTCAGGTACCGCTCTGTCCTTCTGGAACAAAAACAGATGAAACTTTTAATTAAAATCGTTCATTCCAAACTTTATCATTGTTCTTAATAATTACACGGAACTTAAAGGGTGAAATCGAATTCACGTTCCGGCGTGGACGAAAATAGACAAGAGCTACCTATTAATTTCCTAAAATTTGACGACGTGGTTGGCGCAGTTTGCAGGCGCCTGCCTACTGAGCCGGTGGGCCCGGGTTTGAATCCCGGCCGGGGCAAATATTTGTGTGATGAACTCGAATATTTGTTGTTGGGTCATGGATGTTACCTTTATATGTATTTATATGTTATACTTATATATCATCGTCTAGTACCCATAGTACAAGCTTTGCTTAGTTTGGGACTAGGTCGATTTGTGTATGATTGTCCCTTAACCCAGTGGGTCGTTTTTGTCCCGAAAATTAGGTATCAAATAACGGGCGAGTTTATAAGCGTAAGCGCTCATTTACGTCGTCTAGCGCCATCTATGATATTTTGAGAGTGTCTTCTATCAAAATTAATAGGTAAATGTAGGTGAGTCGGCAATTTTATGACCTCTGGTGTCACTGCAAGTTATGATTTGATTTGAGCCGGCAAAAAAGGGCACCTTTCCTGAGCAAATTGTAAATAATATTTTAATCTTCGTAAATATACTTATTATGTTATTGCTATTATAAAATTAGATAGTCTATTTATCTCGTAATAAGAAAACTAGTTAAAAGTATTAGATTTTGGGAAAATAGTGGTTGTTTAAACTTTACCGGGTCATTAATGACCCTGTGGGCAGAAGTGTATTTCATTACTGTTTTGTTATATTTAAGATCAGAGAAGTACTTACAACGAATTACATCCAAGATTTGTTCGGAAATTAAGTCTGATGATGAGATAAGGTACTGATATTTATATTGGTTATGCTGTCGATGGTATGTGTTGGTACAGTGCGCAACACTCTAATTGAAAACTGCCAACTGGAGGACTTCAAAGAATTAAAAAAATAAAGAGAGGCGATACAACGGCTACCAACTGGATGAGACAAACGTTATATAGACTGTTAGGTGGCATGACAATATCGTTGTGCCTATATTATCAACTGAACACGGTGTACAACCTATGCAATGCAAACGGCGAGATGATGCTGCGCTAAAATAGACGATTGATGTACCTACCAGAGCGGAAAGTGACTTTCCAATATGAGTTGTGGGGTAATGGATCAACTAGACGCTAAGGTATAAGGTATAAGGCATAAGTAAAGTCGAAATGACCAGCAAGAAATGGTATTTAAACTCTTTTTTTAGGCTCATTGACGTCGCTGTTCGTAATACTACACCCCTAACTCACGAGGAGTGACATAACACACACTGAAGTTACGCAGAAGCATTGCTCGTGTTTTGCTGCAGAATTAGCGCAGGAAATAGACCTGGGCCCCACCACAAAAATTCAAAAAAGCGTCTCTTATTCGGTGCAGAAACATAATTTCTAACAATATGATTAAAAGATGTCTATCAAGACTTCGGCGTGCTTTATGTAAAAATAAACTGTACCGGGGGCAAGAAATTTGGTGTTAATTTGCACGTAGAAGGGTTGTCCAGGTTTCATTCTTCTATTCTGTCTCTAAACAAACAATTTAAACAGTATTAAGTAAATTTTGTCAACATTAACTTACACGGCACACAATGGGTCGAAAACGACCCTTAGGGAACAGATTTGCCCTAGGGGTAGTTTTCGACCCATTAAAAAAAACACCCTCCCCCCCCTCTTATCTCAAATCTGTAAATGCAGTTTTTATAAGAACCCCTCAGGATCCCACATATCCAAAAATTAAGGAAATCGGAGAGCAAAAATAGTTCTGGGCATATATGGGTTAATATTTATTTTAATTATCCACTAATAAACACACACACTAATGAACACTTATCAGAGTTCCTTTAAATGATCACACCAATTTGTTTTGTATTGTATTTACGTGTCGATAATAGAATTTTATTGTAATTATAATAAATAATTTAATCAGTAATATTTTTTTATAAAATGTTACAAAATGTAGGAAAAACATTTACTATTTTAACTTCAGCTGTGCTTTCCAGCGGGCCTGTGGTGGTTGCTTTTATCACGCGATAAATAAGTGACAAAGCATCCGTTACGTTTTGACAAAATGCAAGTGTGAGTGACAGATGCTTCGTCAGTTATTTATCATGTGATAAACACAACCATCATAGGCCCCCAGCACATTGTGCGACAGCTTTTAACAAACTAACTATTACTGTACAGTTTCTTTCTTCAATTATTACGAATTTATCTACTATTAATTTTGACCGTTTCTTTGTTGGCATCCGAAGTATGGAAATTGAAAGTCCTCGTGTCATTATTAATTTTCGGAGGGAGACATAGATACTTTGATGTACTTTTTGCCACCGAAATAGCATGGTAGGAAAATTAATGAACTGTATTTTTTTACATTTTCAAACACCATAACTCCGCCATTTAGAAAACGTCGAAAAAAAGAATTAACAAAAGAATTGTATATCTACTAATTATAAAAACGGTATAAACTCACGTAAAAATTGTCAGGAACGGCCCGACATGTTTCGAACTCATTTGGAGCTCTTCATCAGGGGTAGCTATCCGTGCTGCTACGCGACTCGCGACCCACTGCACTTTTAATCGCTCTTCTTGCCGCCCTCTGCGCACGCGCAGATAGCGCGGCGCGGGGAGGGCAGGGCTCTTGCGCTGTCACCACTGGACTGTCTGTCACTGCATTTTCACTATTACCCACTGATACCACGCACACTTGACTTATTGTATCAAC
Source organism: Apotomis capreana (assembly GCA_947623375.1). Classification (NCBI taxonomy): domain Eukaryota; kingdom Metazoa; phylum Arthropoda; class Insecta; order Lepidoptera; family Tortricidae; genus Apotomis; species Apotomis capreana. The sequence continues at coordinate 8,889,393 of OX392503.1, read as the reverse complement.
GACATTGTCTGTTAATAGAGTTTTGCCTGACCAGCGGTTATTTCATGTGGCAAGGTGAGTTTTATCTGCAGATCGATGGTGTATCGATGGGATCGCCGATTGCGCTGGTCGTGGCTAACATCTTCATGGAGAGCTTCGAGAAGAAGGCGTTAGAAGACTGTCCCTTTAAACCTAGGCTGTGGTGGCGCTATGTTGATGACGTCTTCGCGGTGGTTACGGATAGTGATATAGAGCCGTTTCTCAGCTATCTGAATGCGATACACGCAAGAATAAAATTCACCATTGAGAAAGAGTCGAACGGAGCACTTCCGTTTTTGGACGTGTTGGTGAAACGCTTGCCGGAAGGACGGTTGAGTCATACGGTGTATCGTAAATCCACGCATACTGACCGATACCTACAAGCTGATTCTCATCACCACCCGGCCCACCTGTCATCAGTCCCGAGGGCGCTTATTAATAGGGCTCTCCGTTTATGTGACCCTCAATACGTAAATGGGGAGCTAGCGCATGTGCGACAGGTATTGGAGAAAAATGGCTATAAGTGGAGACAGTGTCAGCGTGTAGCGAGCCCCAGTACAGCACAACGCCCGCAGACTGTAGAGAGAGCGCCTGCGTACTTACCTTATATCAAAGGTGTGACGGATACCATAGGACACATTTTACGCCGTAGATATAGCATTACAACCTGGTTCCGTCCTTTGACGAAGATGAGGCAGTTGCTACGGTCTCCTAAAGATAGAGATCCATTTGGAACCCCTGGGGTGTATGAAATACCGTGTGAGTGTGGCAAGGCATACATAGGAGAGACGGGACGTAATGTTTCTACTAGATTGTCTGAACATATACGCAGTGTCAGAAAAATGGATACGAGAGACTCCGCTGTTGCGGAGCATGTTGTCGAGGCCGGTGCGTCCCATTTCGTACGTTTCGATAAGGCACGGTTGTTGGTTCGTGAGAAACGCTGTGTACAACGGAAGATACGTGAAGCTATCGAAATTGGACGGCGCCCGAATTTCAACCGAGACGGTGGGTGGGCTCTACCTCCAGCATGGAAACCTGTGATTCCGGCGTTAAAAAACATCTCGCGTTCAGACAATGTCGTTGATACAATAAGTCAAGTGTGCGTGGTATCAGTGGGTAATAGTGAAAATGCAGTGACAGACAGTCCAGTGGTGACAGCGCAAGAGCCCTGCCCTCCCCGCGCCGCGCTATCTGCGCGTGCGCAGAGGGCGGCAAGAAGAGCGATTAAAAGTGCAGTGGGTCGCGAGTCGCGTAGCAGCACGGATAGCTACCCCTGATGAAGAGCTCCAAATGAGTTCGAAACATGTCGGGCCGTTCCTGACAATTTTTACGTGAGTTTATACCGTTTTTATAATTAGTAAAGATGTCTCACGATAGTTTTAATAACATTTATTGTATATCTTTATACAACCTACGCAAAAAGTTTCATAAGAATCGGTTGAGAAATGCAACCTCTAGGTGAAAACAGGAGGAAGGCTTTTAAATATCGAAGGACCAAGCTGAAACGGAGACGCTTCACTCACTCGGGCAGTAAATTTAGAAACAAGAAGGTTGAAAGTGGTAAAGTATGATACAGTTTTGATTAGAGGTTAGGTTTATCAAACCCTATTTGTTACAGGAAAGCTAGTCGCCTTAAAGCATTATTACCAGCAATCTGTACCGTCAAAAGTAATTTTCAATGAAAAGTCTTGCATGTATCTTAACGCCTAATTATTTCTTGGCAGGAAATTATCTAGAGACATTCCTTATAGCTGTATGTATGTAATTATTATAACTACGTAGAACGTTTGAGGCAATTGTTTATTGAAACTTTCGTAAACTTGACATCTTAATGTACAATACGAGGCGAAGTATAATAGTCCAGCCAACAACAGAATTTATAGAAGAGTTATGGATAGACTTCCGCGACGCTTATGTGAGTGACATAATAGTCATAATAGCCGATTGGTTATATAAGTGGATGGTGTAGGTATAACGGGGGTCGGAGGTCGAAGTGAGAGCGGGATCGGAATGACCCTGCGCCTACCGAGTGAATGAGGTTTGTGTAGACTGGTGAATTCAAGCTCTTCATGGAATATCTATTCTTCTCCGACCGATTTCGGCTATGGCGACCACTCCTAATTCGCTTGGAGATGACTTATGCAGCCAATCTTCGCGATGAATTTCCGCGCACATTATCGGCACGTAAAGTGTTCACCGTCTTCATGGAATATGCTAATGTTGACCCTTAATTTCATTATGTATAGCCACATATACATATATTTTGACCATCTTTCTGAATTTTTTAGTTAAACAGATATTTTGACTATTTTTAACGGCACCGAGGTTTGAACCTGGGTTGCTTTTTAACCGACTTCAAAAAAAGGAGGGGGTTCTCAATTCGGTTGTATTTTTTTTTAAATGTTAGTTACCTCAGGACCCCGTCATTTATGAGTCGATTTGGAAAATTCTTTATGAATAGACATCTCAAGCTTGGTCCCATAAAATTTTGGTGAAGATCGGATGACGAGATCCATGAGGAATCGAAGGAATTCCTGAAATTTTATAGGCACTCATAATATTTTTCATATATTTTCTAAAACTATTTAAGTATTTGCATACGGTAGTCATCATCTTCTAATGCTGAGCTGATGATGGAAGGTACAACTCCTTAACGGTTAGGACTTAGGAGATAATTCAAGCGAGATGCATGCCTTCAAGACCTCCCCGATCACCCCGCCATAAGTGTTTTATAAGTGTTGAAAAAGAACCGACTTCAATAACACTAAAAAGCCGGTCGACGACAAAGGGTGAGTCAAATGTAATCTGTACTTGAACGGGTTATTTTTGGCTGTTTAGTGTTATTGAAGTCTGTTCTTTTTTTGTTAATTTTTATTTTTATTTTGCGACTTTAAGGGTAAAAGTAAGGTTTGAAATGTTCGGGACTCTCCATACTAAAATTACCGGTTAAGTATCGGTAGGTACTGCAAATCCTAGTTAAGGTGCAGCGTTTCCGTTAAAAATGGCCAAGTGGGTGGCACTCCCGCACTATATCAAACGCCGAGAAACACACTTTTCATATATATTTCATTTCATCTTTAAACATTGCACTTTATTTTATGGATAAACGAGAAAATAAGCGGTTGGAAAAAGATTGGTTGTGCGAAAAAAAATAACGATACGATAGGGAAAATTAATATAGGACCTTATAGTACGTTATTCGTTGATTGATTGTCGTCACACAACGGAAACTTTGACACAAATTTTAATTAAGTGACTTTGGGCTTTTTGATCTTAACCCTTATATTATTTGTTATTAACGAGTGAAGGAATAGTAGATACTTTGTAAGTCATCGTCAAAAATAAATAAATAAAATTGAGCATGTATTAGTGTGGTCTAATCTTTAGAGCAGCAGAACAGGAAGTAAGGCTGCATCGTTAAACCGGTACCCCAGTACGAAAACCTCGTGCTAGACCGGTTGAAAAGGTTAGTTTTATGGATTTATATAAAAATAAAACACAATTAAAACTGTTCTCAAAATAATCGTTCATAATTTGCAAGGATTCATTTCCTTAATTTTGACCAATTGTATGTTATCAATAAAAACATCAACGTGACAAGAGACGTAAACACTCAATTTTTCTGTTAGTTCATAAGAGTTGATTACACAGGCAAAATCAACTTTAAATAATTAAAAAATACCTTGGATTAAGGATTTATTTAAGTCCAATTTCGTTTGTTGAGAGTAGTTTTTAATTTCTAATTACATTTTTATTATAACTTATCTCTGAACAGCTCACAGATTATTGAATTTCAATACCAATCCCTTTTCCGAAAGTTTAGAAGTTATTACGGAACACTCAAAGACGAGATCTCGTTCCGAAAACTTATTAAAATGCATTCAACTTGGCATCACATGCAGCAACTGACTTCATCTGCTGAATTCGCTCCAAGTAATTATAATCTCCGTATATTTGATTATTATTACAGCAGAAATATCTGATAGAGTAGATCAAATGTTTATTTTGAAGAAAAATTATTGTAAATGCGGGGTTCGAACCCGCGGTCCAACGGTTTTCTGTCCATGTTGGCTCGGAAAGCTGCTGGAAACGGTATTTTTCTTTTTAAGGTTACGTAGTTTCCGTACTTACCTCAAAATAAAATACGGAAGCCTTATATGATCACTTTGCTGTTTGTCCGTCCGTTTCTCTGTCAATTGTCTGTCTCGGAAACGCGTAGTGGAAAGTTGAAATTAATACCCATCTTACTCAGGTCTACAGTACCTTGAAGCTATGAAAAACTCAGAATAAGTTAACGTAAAAAAAGATAATGCCGTTTTTTTTTTCACTTCAATACACGTTTAGACTCCGAATGTTTGTGTGCTTACCTTTATTTGTTGTGTGTTATGAAAATAGTTAACGCTTATGGTGAGCAGAAAGGTCATCAGAGCATTTGATACAAAAGTCTCGTCTTTCGATTGTCTTCATTATCAGTGCACACTGCGGATGGCATTCTTATGATTGTCTTTTGGTATCTGGTCACCACTCGGAAAAATTTAACAACGGAAATCCCGTCGGTCTGGTTAGGTATTCCAAAGAGTTTCAATTTCTACTAGAGTTGTACTCAAAGTCAAGCAGATTTGTCAAATTAAACAAAATGGTAAAAAGTCTATAGGAGAAATGACTAAGTTGTAAATATGCTAGACAGAGATAGACGACGCGGTTGGCTCAGTTTGTAAGCACTTGCCTAATGAGCCGGCGGTCCTGGGTTCGACTCCCGGCCAGGGCAAATATTTGTGTGCTGAACTCCAATATTTGTGCTTGGGTCATGGATGTTATCTATATACGTATATGGTCGTCTAGTACCCATAGTACAAGCTTTGCTTAGTTTGGGACTAGGTCGATTTGTGTAAGATTGTCCCTTAATATTTATATTCTATATTTATTTTATGCTGTACTTTAATAAGAAGATAATCATTTTAAGAAGAATACACAGATGATTTGGTCAGGGTTAAATAGCGCAGGGCGGACAATACGTATATTGCACACTTTGTACAGTCAGCAACAAAAGTACATACAATGAACTGTACAAGGCTTACTACCTTGATAATCACTGTAATCGTGTATAGTTCTATGTAGACTGAATCTACATATGTGCAGGTTTAATAGTTGACTTATTAAAATGCCTTAAACTTACTGTGGCATCAAATGCAGTAAGCCTTCTGAGTTACGCACTTGGCGTAATTATACTCGCAATCCCCGCATATCCACAGGAGTTATGAACATTGCATTGCCATGTCTACATGAAATACGAGTTATTCGGACAGATTTAGGGTTGTGATTCAAGGTCCATAGAGCCCGATTCCCACCGGCTTGCTCACTTTAAAGCGATTTAGCACCATTTTTTATTGCTTATGAAAAAAAGGTAAATGAAATCTACTCCGGCTTGTACCAGTTTTTTTTTGACGTCACGCTACTGCTAGGTACAAAGACGCGAGCTTAGCCAGTGAATTAATTAGATTTTCTAAATACTCAAATTCTATTTTAATTAAGTTCCTTACTCATTTTGCTCTAGCTTTTTGTTCAGGCTTTGTGTGGTCGGCTCCCACAAAATCGATGTGGGTATAAGTATATGTAGTTATTTAGGTCGGATTGTGGTCGTTTTGTACACTGTAACACAGATTAAAAATGTGTATAAATGTTATCTTAATTACTCTTATGATTTCACACGTGCAACACATGTTTGCATTACAAATTTTAAAATAATTTGAAGTAAGAATTTCCATATATACAAATAATTTAATTTATTTATTTTATTTCAATAAGGGAGCTACATAAATAGAGTTCAGGAGCACGTTAGGAATATTTGAGTCTAACCAAATTTATTTGTCAAACAAAGTGAATGCAAAAAAGTTTCATGGGTGCATTATAAAAATAGTTTGGAAAGTGCATTACTAAGATGGGTGCATATATTCTCAAAGTAATCACATTTTGCTTAGAAGATAACTTATTATAGCATTGTATTGCTGATAAAACTAACCTAAGAGCATAAATTAATAATAAATAATGACATAAGTTATGAACAACATAATATTTCTAAGAGTAACAAGTAGGTCGCCGCAAATTCGTTCGCATAAAAGGCCATCAGCTACAGCCATCTTTGGATGCCCAGCTATCCCTGTATCAAAACTGGTTAAAATCCGTCCAGCTGTTTCAAAAGCATCTAAGCAAATTCTGCATCGCGTTAAGCTTTTTCGTGAAATAATGACCGAGAAAAGTGATTTTCAATTACATTTTAGAATTTTGTCATAGCTATGACAAATCTTAGTTTAATTTTTAGTTTTAATCCCATAAATTTGTTAAATAAAATCACTTTTCTCGGTCGGTATACAAATGTATATTTATTTTATTTTTGACCCATAATAAATGTGTTTTTACTAGATTACACATTATTAGATTTATTTGAAACAATAAAAAACGGCAAAATATGATGACTGACTAACTAACTAATTAACTAATATTCCAACCACTTAAACTGAGACAATTTAAAATTTCGTGAATTCGCAACATTTAGCCGGTGTTAATTAAACTCGTTTCATTCAATGAAATTGAGAATGAGTTCCCCAAATTAATCAGTACTTGAATAAGTCAAGTAAAGAAAGTTCTAAACGGGCAGAGTTGGCGGGAAATGAAATTTCATTCTATTCGAAAAGTTGGCGAGTTGATTAGCATAATACAAGGCGAGATGAAAGGAGCTTCACCTGGTGCTGGTCAGCAGACGCTATGGAATGAAATTACTCGTATACTTAATCTTACTATTACTGATAACGCCCCCGTTTCACCATCGGGCAACCAGGCCAGGGGAGCGATTTCACCCTTATGTTGTCAGTTCACCACTTATTCGCACGAAGCAATTTGTTTCGTCATTTCTAATGCGAACCGCTAAGGAATGGAACTCGCTCCCATCGTGTTTATTTCCAGAAATTTATAATTTGTATCTCTTCAAAGTAAGAGTGGATAGGCTATTACTGAACCAGCGAGCTACATCCTCGACCGCGTACCTACTTACCATCAGGTGATACTGAGGTCAATCGCCGGTCAGTTTGTGAATAAAAAAAAATCGAACGATTCCTGATTCGATGCGGCTTTACGATATATCTTGGCTTTATCACCATTCTTGCTATTCAGATCCACTTGAGTAAGGCTTAAATCATCGACCGAGCGAGCAAAGCGAGAGAAGCGTCTCGGTTTCAGTACGGCCAAATTTGCTTTCGTGTGTCCGGATGTCCAGTTTAACGGATTTTTTCGCCTACTTCTCAACTGAGTGAAATTTTGGAAGCAGGTTTCATAACTATACAGATTTAGTTTATGATAAAATTTTCAAAATGGTGCAGTTGTTGAAAGCGTTATAAAGCAGGGGTTGAAAACATAAAAAATATCATAATTATTTCAGCCAATTCGAAACAGCCCGCAAGGTATAGGTACAGTTCACAGTGCCACTAGCATTAAAAAGTTAAGTACTAACCATGTTTTTATTTAAAGGAGGATGGGCAAAACGTCCCCACCCACCAACAGAGATGGGACATATCTCATCTTGTAGATCTCAACAATGTGATTATTTTTTAGTATGGGAACAATCCCCGGAAATATGGGGTTTTCCTGGAAAATCGAGTTTTGTTAAGAGGAATGTGGACAAAATTGGTACTATTTAACTCATACAAAACGACTACTTATGCATAGCCGGTGGCGCCAATATTAATTTACACTTTTTATTTAACGGTGGGGGCCAATGTTCCCGATAACCAACAGAAATGAAACATATCTCTATTTATAGGCCTTAACAACATGATGTTTTTTCACTAAGACAGCATTCGGCTTAAGCCTGGTGTTGTCTTGGAAAATCGTATTTTGTGTTTGTATATATATTTTGTCTATTTACTAATGAGCACTCTGTATTGGAGGTTGGCCTATTAACGTCCCGTGATAGTTTTCATTTTAAATGTTGTAGTAACTAGTGTTATCTTATTATTACACTATTGTATTACTTTAAACTTGATTCATGTGCAGATTTTTTATTTCTGTAAACTTGCATATGCTTAGTATTTAAGTTGTATTGCATGGAACACAAATGTATTATGGTAGTTACTGTTTCTAATTACGTACTTGTAATTGTATATATGTGTCTATCAGTATAGTTATAGCCATTTTACACTTTTGATTTAGCAAAATTGAATTTCTTCTACTGCTCACTAGAGTTCTCTAGTGCTAACAACTAGATCTAGACTACCGACCTCTGGTGGTGAGTAGTTTTTTTAAACATCAGTCTAGCTTTAGCATTAAAAATATTTAAAAGCATTGTCTATGGGCTAAAAATTATAAAGAGATTATAACAAACAAAAGTCACCTGTCACTTTAAAAATATGTCAAGTCTTCAAAAAGTTGCGAAATTGAATTCTCATCGAGAAAATGGTGAAAAAATTATAATGATTACCATAATACAGGTACGTAGATATTTCAAATAACATTTTTTTATAAGGCATCAACGATTTATGTATTTGCCTATGGGCCTTGTAAGATTTCCATTTCAAGCGTATTTCTATTCTCGGAGAAAGTATACCGGACCCAAAACCAAACAGAACCGCTTGTTGTACAAATCGCCAGGGAGATATACTTATATATGTATACAACAGTGAACGTCTTGGGGTTGAAATGATGATGAACTGCATTTTATTAGTTGTTTGTAGAAAATGCAAGGCGATTATTCATATTACGTCGCCATACAAGTGATACAAGTAATCGACGCTATGAACGGAGCCGAACATCCAAGTGTACGCGCAGGCTAATAGCGCGGTTTGCGGTGCGCAGTAAGCCCACCATCGTCTCAGTTTCCTGTTCAACTAACGTTTTGAACTCTCGACGAAAAAAAGGGGTATTATAAGTTGAATATGTGTATGTGTGTAGCTGTTTATCTACATATCTGTGTGTTTGTCTGTGGCATCGTAGCTCTCAAACGGGTGGACCCATTTGAATGCAGTTTTTAAACCGAATGCCTTGTCAGTCCAGATGGTTTTTAGATTTGTTTGTTGAAAATAACCGCAGCCATTTCCTAGATACTCAACTTTGAAACAAGTCAGAGGCAACATTTTTTACCACTCATTAAAATGAGGGAAGCAACCAGCATCTTGTGACGGGAGTTTTAAAATTTTGAATTTAGGTTATAGCTATTTACTAAAGAAGATCTGATATCGAGAACATCCAGTTATGAATCAAGAAAATCTGTATAGCTGTCTCGAGATCATCAGGTTGTTTTCGGGAGATGTTTATCGTATACCGGTGAAAGACTTAAAGAACAGCCGCCTTACATAGATACCAGCAAGATGAATTTAGAGTTCGTACTGGACGAGTTAACTACAACTGATAGTACCTATAAGTTGGTCAGATGTTTCAGTACTCATTAAAATGATAATCCCTAATAATATAGATGCGAAATAAATCCCTGTTCCCATTTAAACTGCTGAACCGATTTAGATGTATCACGGAACTAATACTTAAGCTTAGCGTTTTTGCGTTAAACCTAACTTATTTCATACTTTAAGGTAGCTAGGTACTTATAAAGTATTTTTTTTCTTGTTAACAGAATGTTTTTTTTTCAGCACAGTCATATTATAAAATATGAAAATATGACAAATCAGGATGGTATTTAAGGTATTATTAAAATCCTGCATAATGTTATTTTTACATTACACGGAGGTGGCAAACATGGGTATGGCCCGCCTGACGGTAAGCGGTTACTGCAGTCAACTCCATACTAAACGATCTCGAGAGATTTTTTTTTTGAACCGTACCATATGCGACCATTTAGGCTCCAAGGTGAGGACGAATGCCCTGCCGTGGACAAGAACGGCGCGGTGAAGGAGGATACAAGTCTGATTTGCTAGTCTAGCTGGCGAGACAACTGTTAAGCTTCTCCTATTCTCAAGCTTCTGCCTATCTATTTATGAGCCACGGACGTCCATTGTTAAACACAGGCAGGAGCTATAGGGGAGCTCGCTACAGAAAAAGAGCCTGCTTGTAGTGCATCCACTGCCTCCCCGCGGCCTACACGAGGTCATCTGTCCACCTAGGTGGAATCCTTCCTACGCTGAGTTTTTCTATAACTACGTAGTCGCTACACCTGGACTTTTCTGCCCCAGTAGCCATTCGCTCACTCAAGGATGTCATAATATTAAAGTATGTATTGTATGCGTATCTGACTGTATCTGTGGCGTCACAATAAGCATTCTTTAGGTACAGCAGTTTGGATTTTGGAGCATAAAAGGTATACAGAAAAGAACTGCTTTACCCCTGCATAAATGGATTTAAGTCTTTCTGTCTGTCTGTCTGTCTGTCTATTTTCATGTTTGTATGTCTGTCTAATGTTTAATAACGTTTCTGTAATACACACGAACGATATATTCCACTTAAACCTTATTTTTATTGTCAGCTCACTGCAAGTATGGTGATTTGAAGTATTTTTTTTATCAAGCTAGGGGTCCTGGGTTGCGCACTGAGCCCATCTCGGTACGGACACCATCGTCTCAGCTTCCTGTGCAACTAACGTTTTGAAACCCCCGACAAAAAAGAGGGGTGTTATAACTGATAAGTATAATATGTGTACGTGTATTGTATGTATCTGTTTAGCTGTGTGTCTGTCTGTGGCATCGTAGCTCTCAAGCAGATGGACCGATTCGAATGCGGTTTTTTTATCGAATGCCTTGGCTGTCGAGATGATACTTAGATTTGTTTGTTGAAAATAACCGCAGTCGTTTCCAAGATATTCACTTATTATAAGTTTGGGTCAAGGCATAGGATCTCGGCCAATGATAAAGTTAAGAATTAGAATTTTGTATTTAGGTTATTGTTACTTACGCCACACCTATGTGATTCTGAGAACAGCGTGCTACAAGATACCTAACACTCAATTGAAATGTTTATCTCGCCAAATAAAACAAATACACTTAAAATCGGATTTTAAGGTGATTGTTTTGATTGTACCCGTCGAAGAGAGAAATAGTAATGATGATGCTCAAATCGTAGCCTATTTTATTGTTCTTATCTAAAATTCGGTCCATATAACATGGACATATTCACACGAATCTGGCGTTCAGTTGTTGAGGGAAGAATGTTACCTAATAGTATTTTTCATTATTTTTAACCTCGATTATGTGTCATCATTTTTAAGTATGTACCTAAGTATGTATGACTGTATGTATTACTAAGTCTGTCTGTGCGTCGTAGCTCCTGAACAGATGCTTTGATATTTATTAAACATCGAATTGTGTTTTTATCTGGAGAGTCTAGAGCATCGAGTTCTGTACCAAAAAAATCTGCACAGCTGTGTGGAAAGGATCAGGTTCTTTCTATACCGCGAAAAGTCAGCAGTAAAAGCTTGACTCTGCAATAAATCTAACTTTTTTCATACTTTAAGATAGCTCAGTTTAAAAAGTCGTTTTCTTTTTCATGTTAACAGAATGTTTTCTTTTCAGAGAGTCATATTATAAAATACCTATGAAAATAAAACAAACAAATCAGGTAAGTATTTAAGGTACTTACTTTTCAAATCCTGCATAATTTAAGTTATTGTTATTATATTTATATTTATATTTATTTATTAGAAGAAAATCATAACATTACAGGATTACACCCAAGTCATTACAAAATTCTTAAAAATTAAATTATATTATTCCACAGATACATTAAATAAGATTAAATTATTACACATACAATTACTAAATTAAATACATACATCACAGGCTAATTGGCAAGACTCTCGCATAATTTCAGACACTCTCTTTCAACGACCGTCCATCCATCCGCAAACAAATCGCAGGAGAGTTGCACCGCGCTAAGCCCGTTAAGGGCATGTAGAGCGCGGCAGACGGGAGAGTTGCGGCGCGCCACCGTGTGCGCGGGGGGCACCGCGAATAGGCGCTGCCGATCTGCGCGAAACCGCGTCCGTCCGTCAGGGACGAATAGTCGACAGGCTTCGCCGAGCAGCACTGGGCAATCGAGACGACCTCGCAAAATACGGAGGATAGTGATCAACTGATCAAAGAGTCTGCGCGTAGCCAGAGAATGGTAGCCAAGGGTGCCCTGCAGATAGGCAGTAGGGTAAAGGAACGGATAATAGCCGCCAACTTTTTTAAATAGGAAGCGCAAGAAACGTTTCTGCACTTTCTCAAGCATTAAGGCATAGGTTGATTCATGAGGATTCCATACGCAGGAACTAGCCTCTAACTTGGATCTTACGAGAGCAGAGTAAAGCAACCTTATGGCTCCTACATGTGTGAAGTTTTCACAGTTACGAGTAACGAAGCCTAGCCACTTGAAACCTTCTGCTGCCAACCCACGCACGTGATCGTGGAATGTGAGTCCAGGATCAAACACTACCCCAAGGTCTTTGATGGATTGAGTGCGAGAAAGTGGTTGCTTGTCAAGAGTATATTGGGCAATTGTAACCTGTTTAGAGCGCGTGAAGCTCATAACATGGCACTTTGAAGCATTAAGGTGAAGACGGTTCTCGACACTCCATTGGTGAATTGCATCTAAATTACGTTGCATGACTTGGCAATCTGATGGGGTTCTAATATCAACAATTATCTTAAGGTCGTCAGCATACAACAAGGCTCTACCAGCTTCCAGGCAGCCGGCAAGATCGTTAATCATAACTGTGAAGAGGAAAGGTCCTAGCAGAGATCCCTGACTTACGCCTGAGTTCGTGAGGTAAGAACCAGAGTCAAAACACCCCAGGCGAACAAACTGCCTACGATTTTCCAGATAATTGGCAAACAACCGCAAGAGTGAGGGGGAAAACCCTATAGAGGAGAGCTTCCGTAATAAAACATCATTATCAACTTGATCGAACGCTTTCCTAAAATCGAGATATACTACGTCAACTTGGCATCTTTCATCTAGTTTTTTCGCGACATGGTCTACAAGTGAGAGAAGATTAGTGTTTACGGAGCGGCCTCTCCTAAACCCGTGTTGAGCGTCATCTAGGTAAGGATCAACTTGTTTATAAAGCTTCGCATGCAGAACACTTTCAAATACTTTAGCGAAAGAGCTCAAGACGGCAATTGGCCGATAGTTCTCAGCCTGGGATTTATCACCTGATTTCAAAATCGGCGTCACCCTCGAGAGTTTCCAGCGACTTGGATAAGTTCCGAATTCTAGTGCAAGATTAAATATATGCGCCAAGGGAGACGACAGCTGAGTTTTAAACGCTTTAATTATGTAAGGCGGTACATTATCAGGGCCAACAGAGCTGCTCGGCTTTAATTTATTAATCCCGAGTTCGGCCTCCTGACTAGTAAAACCAGTGATATTTATTAAACGGTTATACGCCGCCGCAGTACCTGCCACATCCGCACTCAGCTGTGGTGTATGCGAAAGGAATACGCTACTAAAGTAGTCCGCGAAAGCATCCGCAGCTGCGTGCCCACTGAACTCTTGACCGCGATATGAGACACTCTGTTCGAAACCCCCTTTTGTCCGTAAGTTCGAGATATGATTCCAGAACAACTTAGGGTTAGTTTTAATGTATCCCTGGATGCTGTATATATAGCCGTTGTACGCTTCGGAGACCCTGCGCTTAATATCCGCCCTGAGGTCACTGTAGGACTTGTATACGTCTGGATGGGAGGTGACCTTCCACTCTTTATGTAATGCACCCTTGAGTTTCAGATCTCTAATAATATCAGCTGAGAACCATGTTGGATATCTTCTAGATAGACTATTTTTCCGAATCTTTTTTGGAACACACGAGTCAAAACATACATATAGTGAAGAATACAGACGTTCGACAGCTTTATCTACGCATCTTTCAGCAAGTACGGGTCTCCAGTCCACATTAGAGATGAACTCATAAAGTAACGAAAAGTCTGCCTTACCAAAATTCCAATCAGTGGCTGGATCGATGTTACTGGGCTCGAGTGCCTCAACTCTCCCGGGCCGATTCAGTGTGATGGAAATGTCTAAGGGCGGGTGGTATACGTCTGCGCGTTCAACCAGGCCTTCACACGCCGTACACACACGTTATATACATATTACGGAGGTGGCAAACAAACGTTTGTCCCGCCTGACGGTAAGCGGTTACTAAAGCCTATGGACGCTTGCATCTCCAGTGGATTCGCATACGTTTTGCCGACCCAGTACACTCTTTTTCTTGAAATGGTCATTTTTAGGGTTCCGTAGTCAACTAGGAACCCTTACAATTTTGCCATGTCCGTCTGTCCGTCTGTCGGTCTGTCGGTCTGTCTATCTGTCCGTCTGTCCGTCTGTCCGTCTGTCCGTCTGTCCGTCTGTCCGTCTGTCCGTGATCATTAGTACTAGAAAGCTAAAATTTTGTATGAGTATGTGTATGTATTACGCCGACAAAACGGTAAAATAAAAACTATTTTTTTATTTTATTTAAGAAACAACAAATGTTTATTGTGAAATATGACACTTTAATACTCTCGCGGTTTGTACACATAATTAACACTAATTATAACGGGTATAACGCGATATTTCTTATTTTCTTCAAGGATGGGCAACTACGGAACCCTACACTGAGCAAGGCCGACATGCTCTTGGCTGGTTTTTTTGTATGTAGTCTCGGGATAACCTCGGCAGGGACAGCATCAGCACGGTCATTCCATAGCCTAAACGTTACCGGGACAAAATTCCAAGCAGCATAGGGATGTCTTAATTTTAACGTATGTATTGTATGTGTGTCTATGTATGGTGAGTCTGTCTGTGGCATCACAATAAACATTCTTGTTCATAAAGCAGTTTGAATTTTGGACCATAAAAGGCCTACAAAAAAGAACTGCTTTACCCCTGCATAAATGAATTGTAATCTCTATGTCTATCTATTTTTCATGTTTGTTTGTCTATTTAACGTTTAATAACGTTTCTGTATTACACATTAACGTTATTATTATTATTCCACTTAAACCTTATTTTTAGTATCAGAGCAGAGCCTTGTAAACATGACGATGTTATTAGCTCGCTGCAAAGTATGATGATTAGAAATCTTTTTTATTAATCTACCTGGGTGCGATTCCGGCTACCAAGCGGTTGCGTTCATGAGATACCTAGGTGATAATATTTCAGTTCCTTCGACCTCATTTCTTTAGAGAACTGTTGGACTGTATTTGTATTGTCCACTAAAATTATAATATATATATAGAATGTACAGGCAACCGAAATGAAACCAAACTGAACCGTACCAAAAACGAACCGTTTTGTTATGGAAGTCTATGGGGAGACATGTATTTAACAATGGACATCTCGGAGTCAAAATTACGATGAACTGTATTTTATTGATTTTTTGTGTAAAATTCAAGGCGAACGCTTCTTGGGACGTGGTGACACGAGCTACCGACGCGTGTCCACCGCTACGTCTTGCCATTGTATCTTCGACCGATACTCTGTCATATACCGCAGCGTTACCTGATTTCATACTTTTCAACCCTTTCAAAATCTTGTCCAATACTGTGCATTTAATTTCCCTTTTATTTGTCTAGTTCATGTCGTCAAAAGGCTCTTGTCCTAATATATACGGTATATCCTGACATATACGGTTTCGCTACGCTTGGTACGGTCACCATATGTATGTATCAACACATGTGAACGATATATCCTTCGTTTTTTTTCTTCGAACCTGAAAGTGCCTCAAATCCTGCTTGCATGATTTGACCAAAACATACATACATAGATAGCAAGTAAAATAAAAGCTTGTAATAATAATTGCTAAACTCTGTTTCAGAATAAAACAAGAGATACGAGTAACAACTCAGCGTGGACTGACAATCGAGTGAGACGAGTAAATGAAAATGTTCTTAGAGTTGGCATACGAAATGTAACTGGCGCTGAAAACGACCGGTTTTTGGGCCTCAGAGGCAAAAAGGGAGGTGAAGGGGTTTTTTTGGGAATTGTGCATCGGCTACGCGAGAGGACTCATGACACCGTTCTGGGTCAATAATGGGGCAAAGGACAGCCTTTGCCCCATTATTGACCCATCGTGATTCAACGTGATTCAACGTGATATACGAGTAGGGGCCTTTGCGCCTGTATAGATAAGGGGCGAGTTATTTGATTAGGTAGTCTATTTTGTACAGTTTTTTGTTATATTTGTAAATATTAATATTTTTGTTTTTTATCAAATAAACTTTTTTTACTTAGCAACATAACGTTCGAAGGTTTAGTCCGTAAGTTAAATTGTCTAATTAGTATTGAAAATGTTCGCTATCTTTGTATTTTACTCAACTATATTTGCTTCGCTCCCCACTTGAACTAACTCCATGTGCGATCTATTTACTGAAAAATAAGTTCTACATAGATTTCTTAAAAGTGGATACAATAATGTATTAAGTGAAGTTACCACCGGGAGCGAAGCGTAGCTGTTTGGTGCGACTGCATAAGAAGGAATGGGAAGGATTTTGAGAAAGCGTAAAAGACGTTTTAAACATTACGGTGGGTACCCGCCGAAAACCCGAGGCCAGAGCGTAGTGGAGAGTAAGTCATACTGCGTTTTGAATTTGCGTTGGAGGAAAGACAGGAGACTGGTGCACGGTTGTAATGAGTGTCGGTTCAATATCCAACGGTAATAGACATGGATATACGTGTAACGATAGCTGTTCAATTATTTATTTATGAATTAACTAACTCTCTGACAGAATTTAAAGAGAATGATTGTGGATTGATGATGGAGTAATTACGTGTTCAATTCTTCTTTTACGATGCTCTCAGTTCAGTCAAGTATCGCTTTCGTCGACAGATTGAATTTTGCAGGAGATTGTGAAAATCGTAATAAAGTTTCGTAAACGAATGGAATTAAATTGAATGCCAAAAAGGCGAAAACCATGGTATTTGATAAAGAAAATAGTATAAAAATTGTGTGTGTATGGTTGCGAATGATGGTGAGATATTAGAACACGTGAATTAGGATGTTCACAAGAGACGGTCGACCCGTTTGCCAAGCTGCCCAGCCATGAAATCTCTAAGATAAGGCGTTTCTGGATGTGCATATTGGTTCCAACATTTTTGTGTACGGAAAGTTAGATGTAGCAAATGTAGATTAAAATAAATGCGGTTTGTAAACTTTAAGGTGTGAAAAAAGATGTAGTAATTCGAATTGAGAAATGGATGCTAAGATAGTTTGGGTATGTTAGAGAGGATGAATGGAAGTAGATTGAGCAGACAAATCTACAAGGTAAATGGATATGTTGGAAGAAGAAGACATAGACAAACGTTTCTCGATTACACGTTCTATAAAAGGGCAGGTCAAAAGAACTAAACCAACGAGCATGCAGGCGAGATAAATTAGTGTTGAAGTGCAACGTGCACGCCAGGACCGTAGCAAGAGTATGAACTTAGCTATGGCTACGCCGTTGGGAAAAAGGCGTGATTATAAATATCAAGTCACAAAATCTCTTACTAGATTTTTACTTCAGAACAATGGATCTGGGTGGACAATAATCGCTGATGCTGAATGTAGAATGGATCTTAAGAGAATGATGCAAACGGTATGCTACTAGGTCATAAGGTAGAGAGAGATTTGTTTAAGGTATTTGCTGCTGAAAGAGAGTAAATTCAGTAAATTCAAATATCAGCATTGTCGTGTATTGTATGTATATAATATTTAAAACCTTTATAAATAAAATATAAGAAAGAAAACATGCATATTAAGGTAACTAATTTGGGCCACTGGGTTACCTGAAGGATCTTGGAAGGACCTTGACATGGATAAGGAACGTAGGTCGCTGGCTGTCCGTTGTAATATGCTGGCTAGATTTGCACTCTGTACTACACAAGGTAAATTAACGCTATTTAAAGCATATTGTCAGTCTATGTACACGTGCTGTCTATGGGTCTCATATTCGCAGCGGCCATATAGCGATGTACATGTCCAGTACAATAACGAAATCAGGGTGCGTGGCGGTGCAGCGCGACGGATGCCCATACAGACGGTTTCCCGGCCATCATGAGGAAGCGGTGTGCATCTGCATTAAAGCGCTTACGCGAGAGGTCCAACAGTCGTGTGTTCTCAGACCGGTGCGGTGGAACTCTCCACTCCTGCGGAAATGGATCCAGTCCACACTGTGTGATTCGTTTTAATTTATTTTGTCCAATAATGCTAACACTATGTATTAAGTTATTGTTACTGACAAATAATATGGATTTTTAGTCTTAAATAAATTATGAATTGAAATGAATAAAATTGAACCTTGTTTAAAAGAGATAAACCGGCCAAGTGCCAGTTTAACTCACGCACCGAGGGTTTCGTGCTTGTCCCATCTTAACACGTTCGCAGTCCCCATACAAAATGTTTCCATTTTCTTGGATGTCCAAGCAAATCACTTCCATCACACGTCCGTGCTCCACGTTTGGGTTACTATGAAACGACCAGGTATGCACTCAGATTGTTACCATATAGAATGCTATTTCATATCTAACTAAAATATTAAACAAAGAAAAATTTAGCCTTTAGGAGTAACGGAACACCCCGGGAATAGAACCCGGGGCTCGTCGGTGTCAGGGGTAATAGTGGTGTTTCCACAGTTAAAAATATGTAACGAAAATGGTTCATAAAAAATGTGTTTGACAACACTTTATGTGCAATGATCAGTACACAATAATTCGCATCATGATCATCAGAATATAATAAAATAGAACAATCTAAACAAAAATATTATTACAGTGATTTGAGTGCGTACCTGGTCGGCTATCGTGACCCATGTATGGGGCACGGACTTGTGGAGATAGTTCGTCATGACCTATGTATAGGGCACTGGACTGTGAACGTGTTAACTGGCCGGATTAAGTTTGCACCTGGTATGTATGGCGCCGGATACAAATGACGTGCAAAGTTATCGCAACCTGATCACTTATTTTGTATGGGAGCCCCCTCAATGTTTTTTTATTTTATTCTGTCTTTAGTATTTGTTGTTATAGCGGCAACAGAAATACATCATCTGTGGAAAGTATCTAACTATCGTGATTCATGAGATACAGCCTGGTGACAGACAGACAGACAGACAGACACGCGATAGATAGTAAGGTATATATGGCACTGTGCAGTGCCATTCATTAAGTAAAAAGTATCTCGCTGATAGAGGGAAAATACTTGGGAGAAATGGTGAGAGATCCCAAGGGCTATATGATAGTCGGATACCACTCCAGGTGAGTGATACCAAGTTTTAGTACTTATATGGACGCATAATTGCCAACTTGACATCAGAATGGCTGAAACACATTCTTTCTTATTATATAATTTTTTTAACCGACTTTAAAAAAGGAGGGGGCTCTCAATTCGGTTGTATGTTTTTTTTATGTTTGTTACCTCGGAACTCCGTTATTTGTCAGTCGATTTGGAAAATTCTTTTTAGGTTCATGAATAGACATATCAAGGTTGGTCCCATACAATTTTAGTGAAGATCGAATGACGAGATCCATGAGGAATCGAAGGAATTCATGAAATTTTATAGGCACATAATATTTTTCATATATTTTCTAAAACTATTTAAGTATTTGCATATGGTAGTATCATTTTCTAATGCTGATCTGATGATGGAAGGTACAACTCCTTAACGGTTAGGAGTTAGGAGATAATTCAAACGATATGTTGATACATTATACATTTACTTAGGCGCTTTTAATAATCCCTTTTATCAAGTTCCACGCGTACGTAGTCGCGGGCAAAAGCTAGTAATATATAAACCTACTTCAAAGGGTGAGTCAAATGTAATCTGTACTTGAACGGGTTATTTTTGGCTTTTTAGTTTTATTGAAGTCGGTTCTTTTTTTTGCAATTTTTTTTAAAGTTTCTGGATAGTTCCAAATAGGTCCTAAATCGGAAACTACTCCACATCGAAAATCTCACGATACTGAGGATTACATACTGAAATGGTATACAAGTAATTAAGCTTGTGAAAACGTCAAAATCAAAGTGAAGAACAAAAAAAACATTAGGGAATAATCCACATTTTTCTTCGATGGGGGAAGTGGTGGTACGGATAGACTGAATCGGGGGGTATGATGATGATTAATTTTCTGTCAAGTCTAGCCACATGGTATATATGAAATGATACTCTACGAGTATATTAAGGTGATGGATGCAGGTCTCAATCGTAACATCCAACTTCTCATGTCTACAATTTTTACTTTTTTTCTACATTTTTTTGATAAGCGCTCTCAAAAAGTAGGTACGGAAATATTGACACAGGTAAGGCGTTTGTGTTTAATTCTGAGGAGTTTTTATACCCATCACAACCAGACATGGTATATACTTAACACGTTCACTGTCCCATTTTGACATGTTATGTCTCTGTAATATAGAGGCTCTGAGACACGGATAGTGAACGTGTTATTCTTTCCATAATAATACGAAGCGGCCTGGTAGACATTGGGTAGAACAGTCCCAGAGTGCCACATTTTTTGAAGTCGAGGAAGATAGGGATAACTTGCATATTTCAGTGAAAGTGCGCAAGCGAAAGTATCCTGGAAACGACAAGTATATAAGGCTAGGCGCGCACTGGTGATTTTTTACCACTGTGACAGTACATTTTTTGTCTCTTTTTCACATTCTAAATGAGAAAAAAGAGAGGATATACTGTCAAGGTGACAATAATCATTCTTTCACGTTTAGGGCTAAATAGTATCTCTGAAAGTCTGGACACTCACTACCTGCTGTAGTAAATGTATGTTAGGTAACTTCTAGGCCAGGTATACTTTCGGTACCAGCTAATCTTGTACAGTGCGTGAGCTGACGATATGATTCTAGTTTAATACCTAATCTCACTCGCACATATGTGTTTGAGATACCTATTTAAGAACTTCTTCCATTTCATCCAAAGCCGTATTCCAATCTTAAAGCTTACGACCTGTATGTGAGACGGGCTAAATACTGACGGAATGCTTGAAATATCTTAAAAACTAGTAGTAGTAATAAATAATCAAGACGTATATCAAGTTGCAGGAATGTAGATAGATATCGCAACGAGATTATTGTATTATCGTCCCGCTCTAATCCATATAGCATGAGTAAGATAGATAATGTACGTTTCTGCTCTTATTTTCGTTCCGTACCTATACATACTTTTATGTATTGCTTATTACTGTCTTTGGCGCGCGGCGTTTATAAACGATTATATGGATCTAGCATTATTGACGTACATCATTAGTTCGGCTACTCAACACGTTTAGTAATTACTGTCAAGAATAATGTCAGTGTCAGTTCTCCTATTCCACACTAGATGGTCAGTGTAATTTCAATAAAATTGCATTTTATTGCAATATAAACATTTTATGACTGCAACTTAAGCATATTTATTTAATAATATAATTATATCATTCATTTCCGACCATTTCTAAAGTTGTCAAGCTGTTTATTAATATACCGGCGCTACCATCTATGTAAAAGCTCTAAAAATATATGAGTTAATTAGTACCAACGTCCGCCACATGCAGATAATTACCGAACTTTAAACTCTAATTACGGGAGAACCCCATTGATTTTTAAGTTAATAATTATCTAACCACCTTTTTTGGGTCATTATAAAACTATCTGCACCGGTCTCATCTCTGTTGGTGGGTGGGGACACCCCCCATACAAATTTGCCCATCGTCCTTTTTATTAAAATGTATATTGTATTGTAACTTAAAACCAATATTTAATCTCATAATATCATACTAATCCCTTAATACTCGGTCTACAATCAGATGCATGAAGTAGAGATGCAAATATTGTAATTAAAAACCGCAAATAATATAAAAAACCGCGTAGTATCCATCTTGAATAACTCGAGGGATAGGTATAAGTCGCAGATAGCAATATAATAAGTAGTTTAATACCAATAAACGCAGATACGGGGCTTGTGAATACCACGCAATTATAAGGTAGCCTTTCGCGATATTTTTAAGATAGTTTGTGTCCGCCGACTTCATTGAGTACATTCTTGCCGTAAATTGTGAAGCTTAGTGCTCGTAAGAATACGCGGGCAACGTCTAGTGCGATAAAACGCAGGGTTTGTGAGGAATATGGTAGACACGTTATTAGGAGTCCGAAGTTAAACTAAGAATATTATGAGGCATTATGTAAAAGTACGAACTGAGTATACGACAGCGAAGAAAGGTAACAAAGGTAGATAACAATGCCGGGTGACAATCAAAACTCACTACAATTTCTGTTGGTGCTCTTCAAAATCTCGTATGTAGTAAGTAGATGGACACTGAGGTACGAGCTCTGTTTTAAGAAGGTTTTTGTTACTTAGTTCGTTTTGGTTGTCAACAGATGATATAAGGTCAGTTAGGGTAAGCGCGCAACATCGAGTACTTACCATAAAAGTATCGAAAAGTAATTTTACAAGCTGTCCGTTTCCATTTGAGAGCTTTTCTTGTAAACATTGCTGTAAAATAACTTTGGAACAAATTAAAGCAAGTTAAAAGAACAACAAATGCAGATAATTCTTCAGTTCCTCAAAATATTATATTCCAATGAGTAAGTATATATCAATTTCAACCTTGTGACTTCGAAAACAGTTTTGTTCTGAATTGAGCTTTTCTACACGATTAAGATAAAGGCATTGTGCGGCAATGCTAACTAGATAAGCTCTCAAATGGAAATGAACAGCTTATTACAATTATTCATATTTAATTTCACCAATTTAGCTACTAGTAAACTATAGATACCTTTTCAGATTCGATCGACCGGTTTATTAATATAATTGTAAAATGTAGGAACATAAAACTATGTTGCCAATTACTATAAGAAAGAATGTAAGTATCTTTAGGTGTGTAGCAATACAACTGCTGTATTTAACGACTGCTTGAACATCTGCCGTCTTTGTTATTACTATCGTGTGAGCATATACGAGTAATACCAATGTGCTTACTGATGAACACGCTTGTCTATTTCGCAATCATTAATTTATGTTTATGTCCCTTAACTTAATTAATTTAAACTATGAATACAAAGATCAAAGCTCGAACCCGGTACCTCTGGATTACCGGGTTCGATTCCCGGTCCCTTCAACCAGGTAGCTCCTTTTTCAATTTTTCTTTAAGCTTTGATCTTTGTATTCATAGTTTAAATAAAAATTGTGGTGTACCCACATAAAAAAATGAGACATTACATGTTTCATAAATTTCATTAATTTAGTTACTTATCTGTAAATTAATCTCTATGTATCAATTTACATCTACCCACAAATTACTAAAGGCAAATAATAAACAAGCTGCCACCTCCGCGGTGTTTGCTCAAGACGTCTTTACTGACTCATCAACCCGCCGAAACAACGAACTTGAAACTTCGTGAGTGCTGGACCCTTGGTAACGTAAGCGCTTATTAAAAATGGATATTTGGTAATTAACTCCTCGGGGATCCAGTATGAGGATAAAGGAAACGGTGAAAGTAAATTGTGCGAGCGTGTGCAATATTTCTATGTTACCCTGTTATTATCAATGAATAAAGCAATTGATGACGACCACACTCGTGTCGGTAACCTAGTCGATACCTTCCTGTTTATTATGTGGTTGTACGCTCACAATAATACGCGCTCGCTCAATAACACCCGTCTATTCGTCGTTTAACTCTCCTCACTTAATTGAATTCGACAACTGACTTTTATATTCAATACCGTATTGTCAAAGTCTTCCGTTAAAACTTGTGATTTAGTTTCAAAGGGAATTGAATGGAGCACCGGGAATCCCGCTTCCCCCGGAATATTTTAATGAGAAATTCTCATAGCTTTAGAAACAGTAAATGAGGGCCGCGATCTCCTGCGTCAGTTTATTTTGTCTCACATAAAGTTTGTACAATTTGGGATAATTCTCGTGGACGTCTTATTTGTGTTCTTGCCGGATTAAAAGATAATGTTGGAAAGTTTGGCCGTTCTGGAGTTTGGCGGCGGCCAGATTGAAGTTATTACCTGGCGGCTGGGCCGGCGCTCGGACGACGGCGCTGGCGCCGAAATTCGACGATTATTTCCACGTGGCAGATGCCGACAACAATCGCGATGACAAATGACTTTTGTACCTAAGTCCAAATTACAATTCTTTGCGCTACGGCTCTTTTTATTACTTCTGTAACTCTGAATAATTACCTTTTTATATTTCCCCTGCCGCGGCAAGGCGCTCGTGATTTACCTCTCCGCGT
Organism: Apotomis capreana; assembly: GCA_947623375.1. Lineage (NCBI taxonomy): Eukaryota > Metazoa > Arthropoda > Insecta > Lepidoptera > Tortricidae > Apotomis > Apotomis capreana. Next base: position 8,865,215 of record OX392503.1, on the reverse strand, counting down.
CCATCTGCATGTTTATCGCGAATTACATCGGTGCAATAAAAATTCAAGAGACAAAAGTTTGTAAATGGTTCGGTCTTAATAAACAAATGAAAAACTGGCAAGTCATCGACGGAGTCAATTACTTAGGATAGCCTATCCGCTTATAATAATAAGTTGTCTGCACATCTTCGTTAATTAAAATCGTGTGTCAAGATCGGCGAACGGCCTAATTACATGAACTTGGCCAAGATAACCTTGACGTTGCATCGATTCATTCACAAAAAATAATGAGCTAACAACGAGGAAGCCTGCGTGTTGTGTCACGTCAAAATAAAGGCATTACTTAATACGCGCGCGTGACGCGCCCGCACGCTCGCGCCGACGCTCAGCATTGGGGATCCGTTAGCACTTTGTTTATAAACGCGATAAGTGATTGATCATTTACGATCTCTTGAGGTTAAGTAGTAGTAGTAGTAATATTCTTTATTGTGCACCACATGAAAACGAATACAACAAAGAAATAATTAAACAGAAAGTAGGGTAACAACACGCAATGTAGGATGTGCCTATGTGTCATTGTATCATTTAGATACGTTTCGCGTCAATAAATCTAATGCTAGAGAAATAAAACTTAAGTATGTGTTTTGAAACCTGAAATTGTTATGTCATAAGTCAGAAGTAATGTTACGAGTATTTAAATACCGTCGTAATATTGTGTTTAAATTTTCGAATATTCTTTCACAATCTTTTTGTTACGAGTACATCATACTTTTATTTGGAAAATTTGAATATGTTCAATAGAAAAAACATTTCACACGAGTCTTAGCAAAATTGTTACACAATAAAATGTGTATAGCTACAAAATTTACCATATTGCCATTAATTTAATGGGTATGACTTGGGTAAATAAGGTCAGCTAAGGTCAGCAGTTAAGCGTCATGTCGTATTGGAGGACTTGCATCTATTTCAATACAAACCACACAATACGGCCATATAAGCCGTAAGGTTATAGTCGCTGTGAGTTCAACACGGCCTTTAGGCTTATTGTGACTAATGGGACACTTGACACGGCTTCTGTTACTATTGTTTAAATAGCCTTATTTACTTACTATGTATTACTAGTTTACTTGCCACTCGCGTAAATATTACGTATAAATAAATATAAATTCAGTAAGTCGTGAACCTATTTTATTACAATTTAATACTTTACACTCCTAGTCAAGCACTTTATACACATTATTAGACATACTTACGATGATATTACGATAAATGCCACGCTTCGTTATCCAACGATTTGCAGAATTTTTACACTGTAATAAGTATTAAGTACCTATGTCTAATATTGTTTAGATCAAAGACATAACAATTGTGTTTTATTACCAAAAATACCAAGACTTTAGAGTCATAGTAGTCCTGAATTTCAAGGCATGAGCTAAAAGCGTGAGCAACTGCTGTAATCAACTACAACTATGATTGTGATATAGGAGTACATTTACGTGACTGTTGTGCGCGCGGGTCTATGGAAACAAGATAGACTACCCACAGAACACCAGCAAATGAGTGGAAATAGTCTTTTGAAGCCTTCGTTGCAATGGCAAATAAAATATATAGGTACTGAACTCATGGAATAGGTTGAAAGGAGCTACAAGTTAGTTCAAGTGTCCTTGTAATTGTAACAAAACATTTCCATATAGTTACACTAATTATAGAAGAAGGAAATGAAAAATTCAATAAGATAAATTAGTACGGAACCGCCGACGTAGTGGTCAATTCAATCTTAACCGGTTCTTTTGTTTCTTGTTTTACACATATTTTTGACAACGACTTGTTTGATGGGGTCGGCACGTTTGGCACTCTTCCGCATTTTCGAACGATAATTGGTACACACCCTCTATTCTACATATGAATTATATTGTTATAATATATTATAAAAAATCACGACTAACGCATTGGGTTTATCAGATATGCTTTGAAGGTCTTGTTTAGTATTTTATTATACTTACATGGTCAATAGTTATTCATATGTATTGACGTATATGAATGTATGTAACTTATTTGCACTAGTTTCCAAGTTCAGCAACATTCAAATGAACGCGTGAAAAATATGTTTTAAGTGCAAACAACATGTTGCTATTCTATTTAAACAGATGACGACGCGGTTGGCCCAGGTGGTAGTGCAGCTGTCTATTGAGCCTACGGTTCTGGGTTCGAATCTCGGCAAGGGCAAATATTTGCGTGATGATCACGTATATTCTGTTCCTGGGTCATAGATGTTTTCTATGTATTTATCTATATAAGTATCGTCTACGAGTGCCTATTACAGAAGCCTACTAGAGCTTCTTGTGGGGCTAAGTCAATTTGCGTGAGGTTCTCCGATAGTTATTATAACACAAATTATGAGCGTTAAGATGAAAAATTGTTTTATCAATTATTATTTATCCAACTAATGTGGTAAATCGACCATCATAGACCCGTAATCATCGTAAGTATGTTACTGCGATTTTATAAGAATAAAATGCATACAATAATGAGATTGAGCGAGGCGGTGCAGGACCGGTGAAAAAAAAAATGTAATACAAGTTAACAAATGATGAATGTCCTTATGTCCAAAATAGCTCTCTCTGACTGCGACGGGTCAGTCTGCTTTCTTCCACGCTTCTCGACCCGGTTGTGTTCCTGTATGCTACAATGCATGCATGTTCCATTAAAATACGTAGGAAACACCATACTTTACTACTATAAAATGTATGTTCGCAACCCTATTGTGTAGACCTTAAGTATAAAATCAAACGAACCCTAAATCGAGATACGTGCATGTGAAAGTTACTGCCAAAAATGGAAAGTTCAATGAACGACCAGCAATACAGTATGATTTAACGAAATCCGGTGTCAACTGCGATTACATATCTACCTTACCTGCGTATACATCTATAGAATAACATGAAATGTAAACTCTATAAAACATACATAAGGTTTCTATACAGTTACATCATCGAGTAAGAGAAGTGTTTGATAAAGACATGACTTGGCTCTGTACGATCTTTTAAATGGTTTTTATTGATATAGCGCATCGGTATTGAAAGACAAGAAAATGTATAAGACATTTGAATAGGATATTGATGTTGCTTTCATTTTTTTTTATAACGATGTAAAAAAGTAAACTCGGTCGTGACTTAGGTCCTTGGAATTTGCGTACATCGCTAACGGCTGGATATGTACCTACACAAGGAAAAAAACAATAAAACAAAAAGTACGCGCCTCGCATCTTGTACCCTGTATGAATCAAGGACCGTTATGAGAATAAGTCAGGACACGGGCTATCTTAAAAACATTGTGCACATTAAACATTTCTGCGTAATAATGTTCAATAATTTATAAGTTTGGCTAAAGAAATGCGTTGACCCATTTTTTAAATAGAAACCGGTAGCGTCTGACTGCCTGTTTCTGTAAAAGGATTGTAAAAGCAGTATTCCACGTAATTACTCCGGTAGTTACTGTGTCATGCTTTTTCGCATTGTACGCTTTTTTACTTATGTAACGGACTCATGATGAAACTGGTACTTTTTAACCGACTTCAAAAAAAGGAGGTTCTCTATTCGAACTAATTTGTTTTTTTTTTTTTTGTGTGTATGTTACTGGATTCTCCGAGAACCGTGAACCGATTTTCAATTTTTTTTTTTTAATCGAAAGGGTATAACTCCTAGTTGGTCCCGTTGGCACTAAGTCGGGATCTGATGATGGAATCTTGGAGAAATCGAGGGAACTCTTCAAATGTTATAGGGACATGTACGGCGCTTTCGGTAATTTATTGATAAAGTCAAGAATTTACATTCAGTAAATAGGATTTGGCCACTAAAACTTTTATATGAATCACTAAAAAGCAAAAAAAAAAAAAATTTTTAACAAAAAAAAGAACCGACTTCAGTAAAACTAAAAAACCAAAAATAACCCGTTCAAGTACAGATTACATTTGGCTCACCCTTCGAAGTCGGTGCCAAACCTCACGTAAACTATAATATAACTATAAATATAAGAACTGAGTGGTTTGGGATCGACTTCGAAGGGTGAGTCAAATGTAATCTGTACTTGAACGGGTTATTTTTGGTTTTTTAGTTTTACTGAAGTCGGTTCTTTTTTTTGTTAAAAATTATAGTCATCAGTTTAGTATGGTATGAACATATAGAAAAGTGTTACAAGTACACCATGCGTAGTAGATACTTAGATAGAGCTAAGCAACCAATAACAAACACTATACTTTACCCCAACAAACATTAGTTTATAATCTTATTGAAACTTTCGTGAGACATATTTAACTATTTTATTAAGCCAGCGGTTTACACTCCTGTGAAATTGTCAGGTATGGCCCGAAATGTATTGTACGGTCTGACGCTGTCGAGTTCGAAAGATGTCGGATCGTTACTAACAATTTCACGTGAGTACAATATTTAAACATTAGTTTCTCACATTTCAAGTTTTTAGCGAAGAATGCGTATAAAAAATATACGCCGGTATACCTAGTCTTCTAGCCCTACTTGCCCTTTTAATGATAATTTAATAACTTAAAAAGGTCTACTTCAGATTGTGTTAATTGATGAAAACCGGATAATTACTAGTCGGGCAGACGATGCCGAGTACTTAATTCTATACTAATATGGTATGGAATTAAGATTATAGGTCAATCATGATTAAAGGGCTTATGGTATAATTAAACATGACATATAGCTCCTACATTGTATCTGGCGCAAGAAAATAAAACATTTACTTAAGGCTCCTATCCGTTCAAAAATGCTGATTGTTTTAGATATTTTTCTCTATGATCAAATATGTTTCTTAACAAATTATCAATGTTACCAGTTAGAACAGGGCTATTGCGATTTATTGGTACATATCTGAACTACTCGAATTGACAGAATTCACGCAGAAAACTGTTTTTTTTTACTTATGTTCGACGGCACGTCAAGGTAAAGTATGTTTCACTTTGAAAAGTTGGTGGAAATTATCAATATATTTGTCAAATTATGAAAAAAATACATTTTAAAATATATAAGGCCTCTTAAACACATTACAATTGTATTTTTATGCTATATTAATATTCAACTAGCTCATTATTTCTTAAAGTATGTTTGCGTGAATTAAAACATAATATTTATTAGTATGACGTTTTACTTTCAGTGCAGTTTTGCAACGTTTCGAGTAATAAAATTACCTGAAAGTGCATAATTGTGTTCTGTATGTTCGTGTAATACCGGCTTATTACAGCGGGCGTAATACACGTAATCGCAGGTATTATGAGATTTCGTACTGTAAAAGCGTATAGGAAGTTAGTGTGCTGCGCGCCGTAATTAATTGCAAATTACTTTGATGTTTGACTGACGAACAGCCAATCGTAAATGCGTCTAATTCTACTGAGTTAATTTACCTAATTGTTATTAAATTTGAAGGCGTTTCTGTCGCTCATTCATTATGTTCAGCTCAACCTTTGTTACAAAATATACCGTAAACTGGGGTGTCTCACAACACCCGTGCAAACACAATTGGGTCTAATATTACAATTATCCAAGATTAAAAAAAAATAACAGTTCTTTGTGTGGTGAGACACCCCATAGTTGTGAAACACCCCAAATTTCGGGACAAACTTGTTAAGTACTATTTAGGTGGTTACTGATACTGATTTTAGCTACTAATGAAAAAACTCCTCGGCGATGTTTTGCTTCATTGCTTTTGAAGCAGATTGAGCAGTGACAAATTAATCAGCAAACATGGTTTATGACTTGTTTTTTTTCGATCGATTTTTTCAAGATAAATAATTCTACAGGAACGGTTAAAAAGGTTTGCCGTGTTCTTTAAGCTTTCAGATATTTTTTTATCTGATCGTCACTATTTTGTTTTACAATACAACTTATAAACGAGATGTAATATTCAACTATTTACATATCACATTACAGAAAAAACATGTTCTCTTGACTAGTTCGTCAAAGCATGATAAGACGCACGTAAAGTTGTTTGATGTTCGTAAACAAACAGTGTCAAGGGACCAATACTCGTAGGTGAAGATCACGTGATGCGTCGACCTACTAGCAAGTCTATGTAATTATTATGCGAGTGAATTATTCAATCTTATGTATACATCCACCGTGTTCGTGTCAAATTACCAATAACAAGGACATAATTTTGTTTCTATGGAGATACGAAGATCAAAGCGCAGAATCATAATTGGTACAGGGATCAAAGCACGCGCGGAAAGATTTGATTGATAAACTATCTAACTGTCTAAGGGTTTGAGAAGTTGGACACCTAGTTCAAAAACACAATTTTGGCAATGTGTACCATGAATGTGCGTCATTCATATGACAATAGAATAAGAAATAGTGTTAATGGGTATAGCGACATCAAACAGTAAGAACATAATTAATATTCGTATTATTTCATAAGACATGTAATGTCTCATTATTTTTTTACAAACCACAATTTTTATATTAAACAAAGATCAAAGCTAAAAAAAAACGTGCGTAACTTGGTGGAAGCGACCGGGAATCGACCCCGGTACCTCTGGATTGCCGGTCCAGCGCGTTAACCTTTCCGCCACCCTAAGGCCCAAGCAAACTTTCGATTTTTTCCTTATGCTTTGTGTGTCGATCTTTGCATTGTTTATTTGAAAAGCTTTGCATCTTAGCGACCTCCATGTGAATACGTTAATATTCACATCTTACCGCACTACTTTACAGCAGTGAAGCAGTGGTCTCTTTCACCAGGTTACACATATCAATTTTTCTTTGGGCTTTGATCATTGTATCAGTGTTTTAATATTAGTATTACTGGCTGGATTGGTGGATCGAGAGCTTTATTTCACGTGCGTCAGATGTAACATCGAATGGGACGTACGTTTATGATAAATTATTATTAATTATACACCTACATTCGTACTAGCAATGTTGCACCTCTCCTACACTTTTCTATAAATGCCAACTCCAACTAATAGAGGTTATGTTTGATAATACGAGCAGGTATCATTATCATATGATTTACTAAATTATAAAATTACACACATTATTTGATGTAGTATTTTTTTTTAGAACGAATTACGAAAAAAAAAAAACTAATTTGTGTTTTTAAATCATGAGTGTGACTTACACAGAGTTCGAAAATCAGTAAATGGGTGTGAAAATGTATCGAGTGCTTAAATGTTATCATTTCCAAATCATGCGCATGTGGATGCGTGTGCGCAGATGGCGCGTTGAATTTTTTTATTCGGCCATATTCATCCAGTTTTCGTTGAGCTTTTTTTATTTTTTAGGATCTTGCAAATGAAATGTTTTTAGGTGAGATAAAAAATAAAAGGTTTTAAGTAACGAAGATAGAGATCTTTCTCGTTATTTTGGTTTATGATATTTTGAACCTCCGTTAAGAAATATTATTTATTTAAACTTTATTGCACAAAATACAAAAGTAAAAGTACAAATGGCAGACTTAATGCCATGAGGCATTCTCTACCAGTCAACTATAGGTCAAAACAGAAACTAGCAATTGGTGCAAGATCTTTAAAAGCCGTGGCTAAAAACATAAAACGAGACAATACGTCACACATGTACATTACAATACATATATATAAATACAAAAGTATAATATAGATATCTTGGTTGTACGCAGTGTAGTTTGCCTATTTTCTTCGAATACCCATTCCTTCAATTGCTCAAAGGTTCACTGGAAGAGATCCCTAATAGGGATAAGTTCGCCTTTGTACATATTTCATTTGTTATCAATGTATTTATAACCAGTTGTTGTGTACAATAAAGCGTTTACATACATACAAAAAACGTATATATGTATGTACACATGTAAAACATCATATAGACAATCAATCCTGACATTCTTTGGAGAGATGTTTGCGCACCATGTGCTGAATTTGAAACATTATGTTACCAACTCAAACATTGTCGTGTTGTGCTTGTCGTTTACATCAACCTGTGCTCTTTTAGTCTTCGAAATCTATAAATAGATACTGTTCCGTACTTTTATTCTAGCACAAAACACAACGTGTTTCTTTAGTATTTTTAATTATGCAATTAAAATAAACTTGCCTTCGATGTTAGAATTATCAATGGAACGCACCCGTTATGTAAAACGGAACGCAGCCTTTGCGACAGTGCTGCCATCTACACAACTAATTCGTTCGTTGAACCTAAGCGCCGTCGCCACACAACGGGCGCATACAAATTTCCAAAATCCGCGTCGGCTCGCATCCCCTTTGCTGGAGCCTCGCTCGCGAACAAAACCCTGCACAAAACACTCTTTTGCCTGTGACGGAACCCAGGATAATTGCACCTCTGGAGAAGATCTGGGGCCCCAGTCGGTGTCGCCGTGTCTTCACAATTCAGTCCAAGTAAGTTCTAGCTATCGAAGGTATTTTACTCAACATAAATAGGTTTCGAACCGGATATACCGAATTATATCTGGTTATTTCTTAATAAATTCGCGATTCGCTGTTGTTTTGTGCTAGCGTAATACAATTTCTTTGTCAGAGTAGCTCGGGTTCTACCGACCTCGACCGATCTATATATCGAGTTTCTAAGCATCTAGCGCATTATTTTACGATAATACCGGTGTATACGGTGAGATCTTAACAAAAGCTTGCTAATTGTATATAGTTTCATAGGGTTTTAAGCGATATTTGTGAAATTACATTTCACTTTCGTTTTTCGCGAGTAGCGCGGGTACACCTAAAACGCACGTACGCCGCGCGCTGTAGCCATCTCGGCGCTTCTAGAAACTTCTTAGGATAGTCGCACGCTATATTTCCAATTTTAAGTACATACAACGTACAAAAACATTTTCACTTAGTATTTTCGTACTTAGTTTATAATATAAGCGGTGTAGGTATAACGTACCGAACCCAATTACAGCGGTCATTGTATTTACGTACATTACCCATTCTTTATTGTTCACGTATTTTCGTACGGAAAAAATTTCGACTTATATTTAACATTGCGTGTTGAATATAATTTTACAATTAGTTTGCGACTAGCCTAATATTACAATCTAACATATCGACTAGGTATACTACCTATAATTTTACCTGTATCTTAACTAAATCTAAACTACATTTCTTACTACACGTAACTATCTACATACATTAAATATTTTAAGCAATTTTATTCTATAACTAGGTTCAAACAATACTACTAATATCTACTTAAACTACGTAAATAATCGTTTTATTCAGTAACAATGGAAATCGACCAATTAACATTCGAACGTGATCTAGCCTTAAATAGTGCCCAACGTATCGTTGACTGTTCTCAGAACATTTCAGAATTTAGAGTTCGTGTTAAGGAATCAAATTCAATTAAAAAATCATTTCTTCAAGTTCAAGGAAAAATTGAAAAATTATCGGCAAAAAACGAGTGTTTTTCTAAAGAGGAACATTTTGCTGTGCGTAATCAATTTGATTCATTGTATTTTCAAATACAAGTTACGTTGGATAATTTAAAAGAAGAACGTAAACAAAGCCTGTCGGCTGGTTGCGGCGGGCTACCTACTACTCATAATACGGGATGTTGCGCGTCCCAACAAAATAACTTTCACTCGAATGTTCGGTTACCTCAATTAACTTTGCAAACATTTTCTGGAATATTGACAGAATGGAATGCCTTCTATGATTTATATAAATCACTTGTACACGACAACCAATCGTTAACAAACGTAGAACGTTTTCGTTATTTGTTGTTATTTTTAAAAGATGAGCCATATAATCTTATCAAATCGATCCCAGTTACTGAATCTAATACGAGAACGCCTTGCAGGTGTTAATCAATCGATATGAAAATAAGCGAATTATTTCAGAATTGCGTTCTGCGCGTCCCGTCGAGCTCCTGCTGGGGTCTGACTACAGTGACAGCATACTGCTTCACGATAACATTAAGGGTCCTCACCTGTGGCCATAAATAGCATTTTTGGCTATCTACTAAATGGTAGAATTTCTCACGGAAGTATGGCGAAGATTTGTGGGTCGTTCTTCTTTTTTACCTACAATAGTCCGTCCTTCGTCTTATTATGGCATCTCAGAGTAATCATATTCGGTTTTATAATGTTCGAAAAATCATCCATATTTTTCTATCTATCAATATTATGTAATCTGTCAGTTACTCTAACCAGCATTTTTTTTTCAAACATTTGTTTATTATTTCGTAAAATGGCGTGACAGAGTGGTAAGCTAAAACGCGGTCTCCCCTTAAAAGGACCACTCTGTCACGCTATAAAAAAAAAACACAATAAAAAAACTGAATGGGCTGTAAAATAAATTTTAATTAGGTAATAGTCCTAATAATAAAACACATGCAATTTTTTTTTAATTCTACTCTGAAACCTCAATTATCGATAGTTCAAAAGCCCAAAAAACGGAAAACCTTCGATTTAATGTAGGTAAAAAAGAAGAACGACCCTTCTACAAATCTGAGCACGTGTCAACTGGACATGAAACTTCAGAAATTCTGGGAACTGGAGTCAATACCAGAACATCCTCATCTTACCAGAGATGAACTTCGTTGTGAATCAATTTTCGTTGATACTCACACAAGGGACTCAAACGGGAAATACACTGTTTCTCTTCCCTTTAAGGAGAACGCGCCTCCATTAGGTGAATCTCGCGCCATTGCGCTCTCGCGTTTAAATAAGTTAGAAGTTCGACTGTCACGTGACTCTGCCTTACGCGAGAACTACAAGTGTCTCCAGGAATACTTGGACTTGGGACACATGGAACCCGTCTCTGATTCTGCGAACAGTGACATACGTCCCTATAACATATCCCATCACTGCGTGGTGAAGAAATCGGCTGCGACTTCCAAATACAGAGTTGTATTTGACGCGTCATGTCGTACGACAACTGGTTGTTCTCTCAATGATAACCTTCTTACAGGGCAGAAACTGCATCAAGATATATCTGAGGTTCTACTCAAATATCGATTGCACAAGATTGTTTTCACATCAGACATCAAAATGATGTATCGTTATATCGGCCTTTGTAAAGAACATCGGGACTTTCATCGGATTCTTTGGAGATTCTCTCCCCATGATCCTGTACAAGAATACCGCTTATGCTGTGTAACTTTCGGTGTCTCTTCGGCACCCTTCTTAGCCTTGCGCACACTTCGTCAATTAGCGATTGGTGAAGCTGCTGCATTCCCACTTGCCTCGCAGGTACTTCTCAACGAAGTATTTGTTGATGATGTTGTAACTGGAGCTGACACAGTCGAAGATGCCATAATTCTTCAACGCCAGCTTACGGCTATTTGTAAAGCGGGTACGTTCGAACTCCGCAAATGGACCAGTAACAGTTCTGAGTTCTTATCTAATTTAAACAACAACGAGTCTAACGAGGACGCACTCATTCTTTCAGCGCTTGACACTGACACTTCTGTCAAGGTCTTAGGGCTCAAGTGGAACCCTAAATCTGACACTTTTACCTATCAGACGGAAACTGCTTCGCGCAAATGTACTAAGCGCATAATGCTTGCGGAAATCGCCAGAATTTACGATCCTCTCGGGTTCTTATCACCCGTGTGTCTGTTCGCTAAGCATATAATCCAACTCTTTTGGGTATCAGGCACAGGTTGGGACGAAGCTCCTCCTCAGGGTATTTGTGATTTGTGGTATCGGTTCATCGACGAACTGCCGTTACTGCAAGATGTGTCTTTGCCTCGTCACGTGCTTCCGAGCGCTCATCAAGTTAAGCTTCACGGATTTTCAGATGCCTCTGAAAAGGCCTTTGCTGCTTGCGTCTATATTCGCGTCGTTGACTCAGACGGTGCCATCAGCGTGCACCTCCTCATGGGCAAGACCAAGGTCGCGCCTCTTAAACGGCTCACAATTCCTCGTCTAGAGCTATGTGGAGCTCATCTCTTATCGAAATTGATAAAAAAGGTACTGACTGCTTACAGCAGCGCAGTATCGTTTGACCAAGTTTTCGCTTGGTGTGATTCAACCATTACTCTTGCCTGGTTACGTTCATCCCCAGACAAGTGGCGTACATATGTGTCTAACCGTATCGCGGAGACCACAAGCAACGTGCCTGCCTCACAGTGGCATCACGTTCAATCAGCAGATAATCCTGCGGATCCAGCGAGTCGCGGGGTTCTCCCTTCTCAGTTGAACCATACGCTGTGGTTCAATGGACCTTCATGGCTCATGCAGCCAGAGTCTGAATGGCCCATCTCTAACGTTAATTGTCATACTGACGAAGAACGTCGTAAGCATGTTCATCTGACACAAAAGGATGAACCAAGAACCGATTTCATGGAGCGATTTTCACCGCTACCCAAGATGTTACGCATCTTATCTCTCATGTTTAGATTCATAAACAAATGTCGTAAAACAAACGTTTTATCGACAAGTTATGTCACAGTTCCTGAGACCAAACAGGCTCTCAGCCGAATCATTTCTATTGTTCAACGTGAACATTTCTCAGAAGACATTTTACGTCTCAAGGACAACGACAGATGCACTAAGCGTCTTCAAAAATTAAAACCATTTATTGACGACGACGGACTCCTCAGGGTCGGCGGTAGAATAAATCGAGCTAACGTACCGTACGATGCCAAGCATCAAATTCTATTACCTAAAAAACATCATTTTACGAATCTACTCATAGATTTTTATCATTATACACATTTACATGTAGGGCCGCAAACTTTACAGTTCGCTCTCGCCCAGAAATACTGGATTCTAAGTGCTCGTGACGCTACCCGTATGCGCACACTGCGCTGCGTACCGTGTGTCCGCGCTCGCCCAGTTACGCCACAGCCTTCAATGGCCCAGCTTCCAACAGCTAGGGTTCAAGCTCTCCGTCCATTCTTACAGACTTCTGTAGATTTTGCAGGACATTTCTTTCTTAAATCGAGCAAGTTTCGTAACGCGAAACTTTTCAAATCCTACGTGTGCGTTTTCGTGTGCATGTCAACGAAGGCAGTTCATTTAGAATTGGTTCCAGATCTTACCACGGAATCATTTCTGAACGCGTTGGGTAGATTCATATCTCGACGCGGTTACTGTAAAACAATTTTCTCAGACTGTGGTCGTAATTTCGTGGGTTGTGATCGTTATCTCACAGAACTCTTCGCGTTTCTACGAAACGAGTCAAATCAATCTGCCATAAACAATCACCTTGCAAACATACAAGTCACTTGGCATTTCAACCCTCCGTATGCGTCACACTTTGCTGGTCTCGTCGAGCGAGCCGTAGGTAGTCTTAAGCGACACTTACACCGCGTCATAGGTACACTTAAACTCACCAATGACGAATTCAATACTCTTTTATGCCAAATCGAGGCTGTTCTCAATTCGAGACCCCTCTGTCCACTCAGTCATGATCCCGCAGATCCATTATCACTCACACCCGGACACTTCCTCATCGGGGAACCATTAACATCTCTACCGGAATTCGATTTGTCTAACGACAACCCAAACCGCTTAGAACGATGGCAAGTTATCCAACAAGCTGTACAACACTTTTGGAAACGCTGGAGCGTAGAATATCTACACCAGTTGCAATGCAACCGAGAGGTAAATGGTTCCACGATAGTACTAACACACCCCTCCGCGAGGGTTCCGTGGTTGTGTTGATCGACAACACATTACCACCGCTGCAATGGCGTCTAGCACGCGTGCATCAGCTGCACCCCGGCGCCGATGGTGTTATTGGTGTTACTCGAGTCGTCACTGTACGCATCGGTAATACTTTTAGCAAACGACCTGTAGTTAAGGTTTGACCGTTGCCTGTTGAATAGGCACAATAGTAACTATAGCATTGCATGTTTTAGTCTTAAGTTAGCATAGCATTTCAAACGTTAGATTCTTAAATAAAATCAGCATTATTTTATGGTCGGCGGCATGTTCCGTACTTTTATTCTAGCACAAAACACAACGTGTTTCTTTAGTATTTTTAATTATGCAATTAAAATAAACTTGCCTTCGATGTTAGAATTATCAATGGAACGCACCCGTTATGTAAAACGGAACGCAGCCTTTGCGACAGTGCTGCCATCTACACAACTAATTCGTTCGTTGAACCTAAGCGCCGTCGCCACACAACGGGCGCATACAAATTTCCAAAATCCGCGTCGGCTCGCATCCCCTTTGCTGGAGCCTCGCTCGCGAACAAAACCCTGCACAAAACACTCTTTCGCCTGTGACGGAACCCAGGATAATTGCACCTCTGGAGAAGATCTGGGGCCCCAGTCGGTGTCGCCGTGTCTTCACAATTCAGTCCAAGTAAGTTACTAGCTATCGAAGGTATTTTACTCAACAGATACCTAACTTATTGAGAAATTTATTCAAATTATAATCACATCTTTGCATATAGCTGACTCGGCACGTATTGTTACAAAGCACCTTATTATGGTCAGGTAATTGTCCCTGTTGTGAAAATGGGCTAGCACCAGGCAAGCGTACGACACGGTCTCCGAACGATACTGAATCGATGGGCGATTAGCACAATATTACGCAAGTGTCATTGCCGTCATTTGCATAAGAACTATGAGTAATCGACGTCCAATTATATAATCTGCGGGAAAATTCCAGTTGTCAACCGAGAGGAGCGTTCTGAAACCTCAAGGAAATCATCACATAATGGCAATCACGATTTTATTTGTTGTGGCTTCGGTGACAACATTACGTCTAATCGGATAAAACTTAATTCTGTTTATTTTTTTTTTTAACTCACTTAAATTCTTCAGTAATTTTAATATTCAATAATTTATTTAACGGTAAAATTAAATTCTGTGTTTTAGATATATATGTTGTTTTTATTAAAAAATATATAGGAAAGATATCAATAATTCAGCTAGCCAAAGTTTTACAGCCTATTTAGTTTTCACTAAACATACGAAATACTAAAGTAAATGTGATTTTTGTATACCTCTATAACAATGAAATACCGGTGACGTTTATATGCTCATAAAAGTACCACGAAACAATTGAAATGTTTGTAAAAATAAATATTACTATATCATGGAAGGTAGGAATAAGTAAGTAAACAAACATGTGGTTGCAGATAGCATAGATTCATTGATTTAATAAAGAGTAACAATTCATTCTTCTAATGTAATTAATTTTGCTGTTCAGTAGGCGAGGTACCATGCTAAATATGTATACTATATGTACTCATACTTATACTAAATAATTTTGATTTTCTGTTAATTTACACTAAAGAACGAAAATAATGGGTTCTTATTTAATGCGATCTCTAAATCAGCCGGGTGATTTTCCGAACATTCTTACAGCGTCATTCTTTTTTCACGATTACTACCGCAATGGAAAGAGTCAGTGGTTTTATGATCTGACCAGGATAACACCCAGGATTGCATTCGGGATATATAAAAAATCGACTTCCAACAACAACAACGACTAACAATATTTGTAGAAATGAGAATGACGAAAAAAAATGCCTTATTAACGCAGAATATTCACCCATCCATCTTATTTACCCCTCACTACGTTCTCTTCTCTTCTCATGACAAAATCTTATCGCGTTTGGGAAAGGAATGGGCCGGATTGTAGCTCTAATTGAGATTTCTTATCGGTTACGTGGCTGTAATGCTCAGACAATGGAAGTGTCAAAAGAAAGCGATTAAGATCGCGATTAGAATGGTGGCTTCTTGCTCACCTTCGTTTTTACATCGGGTTTTGAATTTTATGTAACTAGCGTTTTTTTGGGATATTTTAACTCTATTTCACAAAGCTTTGCGCGTGTGACATCTGTCATCTCAGTACATTTTAATCGAATTTGTTTATGTTATAAAAGAAAACGTATTTTATGTGAATATAACATATCGGTTTTATTTTGTAAATATAAAGAAATTAGATTGTTTTGCTACGGGTTATTTTTTTGATACAAACATAATATACAAGCATGATTAATTATTCTTTATAAAAATAATATTACTAAAACTGACATTGGCAAAAGCCACGAGCTGATTCCTGGACTAAAATATGTTATATAATGTATTGAGATGACAGATGTCACACGCACAAAGCTTTGTGAAATAGACTATGATATAGAAAGATCTGAAAAATTAATGCACTCTTAATTTTTCACATATGAAATTGTTTTGACGTTTTAAGCATTTAGAATGATTGTAAAGTGAATTTACTACCGGAATGCGCAATAGCAAAGAAAGTTTGTGATTTTTGTCATGTTTGGAGACAAATGAATACAAATTGTTTTTTTTATTGAAAGCGTAAGCGTAGCGTTTGTATAATTTAAAAAAAAATGTGACGAGCGCACTAACACTTTACCACCAGGCAGTTTATTTGTCATCACTATCGCAATGAAAGAAAACCCATACACAGTCCATGAAGTGATTACCGACCATCCACGACAGTTATGTCGAGTGACGGGACCGTGTCTAATAAGCCTAATGTTTACGTCACTTATCAATTATGAACGCTTTCGGTCCGTTTGTCAACTAGAACTGAAACAAGCCGATTGACCAGAAAACCTACATTGGGGTTTCTCACAGATGTGATGCCATGATTTGTAACATTATGATTTGGTTCGGTTTGTGTTCTTAATAAGTAAGTAGGTACTGGTATTGTTACTGTATAAAGAAAACCCCCATGAGTCTTGGACGAATTCAAATGCATTATGAATCGGGTTTACTCACGGCAACGTGTGTTCGATTGCTCGCCACTGTGACTGATAGGCATCCCTGAGGATAAATCACAAACTGATCGAAACACGTCAAAAGCATTTTAACTAGTTTTATTTTAATTTGTTTTTATTTCACAGTCAAGAGAACTCCAATCCCGAAAGAACGAGACTTACACGTGCCCCGGTCATGAACAAATGTTTCCTTTCCATTCGTATCACTTCTAGAGGTATTCGAGTAAGCAATTTCAGAAAATATCCTGTACTCATTTTTCATAGATATTTAATGAAAAAACTCAACAAGCAATATACAATTAAAAAGCGATGTCTCTGATAATGTGGCGCAAATAGCAGTCGCATGGCGAGTGGTCTCTGTTTAATCAAGCCGTTACAGCGTGAACATCCGCCGCGTCGAGGGTACTTCAAAGAACTAGTTGGACAAGAAAAACCGCTCGCTAGAAAAGGGTTTGATGGTTTTATAATAGCAGTAAAGTAAAGAAGTGGTAAATTGTACTGATAAGTAGTAGAAAGAAGACCAAAGCCGTTACAAGTCGATATAATTGTCGATGTTATGAAAACAAATTAGGGTATTTAAAAAGTAGACACACTCTTGCTAGTGTGTTCCTGGCCACCATCTCGTGTATTTCTTTCCTGATCTGCTATTGAATTCATATAAAGGGTCCTATTATATCTGGTTTGATCACCTATTCGGTCGCGTGGAATATAGGCCTCTTTATACTGTTTTGTAGCCTAAGGTTTTATTCGAAAAAGTCATATATGGTCAGTAGTGACACCGCAGGAAGAGGATTAGTTGACTTATTAGGGGTCACGGTTGACGTATGGAGGCTTAATATGTTATATTTCATCCTTCATCTACCGAATTATAAAAAAGTGGAACTTTATACCGGCGCATGCGAAGCGTGAAGAAGCATCTCTCGGGCCAACATGGCAGTGTCAAGGTACCATTGGCTTCTTGTCAGTCGCCACTGCGACTTGGGCTCCCCTTTTGGCTCACCATCAGGAGAAGTGTAGCCACAGTGTCGTGCCAAATTAAAATAAATACCCAGTTGTTACAGATTTATTAATCCGGAACAAAATAACACCGAAGATTGATATTAGACACACAATGTTTTTAGGTCCTGTCACTACTCCACCCAAAAGTATATCCTAATCCCTCGTGGGGCTGCTAGATCCTTTATAAAATTACCTTAATGTAGCAACTTAATACATACGTTTACACTGTCCGAGTTCTTTCTGTATATCTTAGCGTTGTGGCAAACTAGCTGATTTGATTAGGTTTTCTGTTCAGACCGTTGATAACAGCGGGCGGTCGGCGACGACACTCCGTTCTTAAGAGCAACTACAACCGCAATATCTAGTTTATACTGGGTATATAATGTCTTAGTACGTTCCTTTATACATTGTGTAATACGAGTAAAATACTATAGATAAGGGTTATATGGACCCATCAAAAACATAAATGTAAAATGAGAGCCAAGTTCAATATCGCGTGCACTTCGCCGACAAAAGAATTGAGATCTGCAAGGGCGCCAAGTTCTTTGCCCTAAAATTTTAAGATACAAGGACATGCGACATACTCGATGCATTTATTTTACTTGGGGAGTAATTCAATATCAAGATTTGACTTGGCTAGTTTTCACAAACTAACTAAATTTTATAAAAGTAACATAGTCATAGTTCATTATCAAGCTAACAGTAGGTATAAGTAACAAGACGTACACTAACTTGCGTACTTACCTTTACGAAAATAGGTTAATGATTTGATTGATTTTGATTTATAATATAAATTTATATTTTAAAACTAGCCAAGTCAAGTCTTGATATTGAATTACACCCCAAGTAAAATAAATGCATCGAGTATGTCGCATGTCCTTGTATCTTAAAATTTTAGGGCAAAGAACTTGGCGCCCTTGCAGATCTCAATTCTTTTGTCGGCGAAGTGCACGCGATATTGAACTTGGCTCTCATTTTACATTTATGTTTTTGATGGGATATCATTACTTTTTGTACAGAAATTATTATGATGTGTAAATTACTTAATTATTATTTGTTAATTAGTTCTGTGTGCTATTCTAGTACATCTTTTGAAAGTTTTGAATAAACAAAGAATTTTCCAAAACGGTTAGTACGAATTGGATTTTTATGTGCATGTATGTGTAAGTGTGTGCGTGTGAGTGTATAGGTATGCTATTCTAGTATATCTTTCAAACAAAAAAAGAATTTTCCAAATCGGTTTATAAATGACAGAGTTCTGAGACAACAACCATCAATAATAATAATAATAAAAAAACATAAAAAAATCACTGTTTTCGATTTTTATATGTATACACACACAATTACTAAGCTGGATGCCAAATTTCACCTTTCTAGGTCACCTGGAAGTGGGTTAGGTTTTTGATTACTAGTGAGTCAGTCAGTCAGTGATAAAAATACCGTTTTTTGGACTTTAATATCTCAATAACTATTTAACCTATATTAATGAAATTTGGGGTTCTACTTGTTCTAAAGGATCTTAATACATAAGCCAAATTTCATTTTTTTATGTTAAATAGATTTGGAGTTATTGGGGGGTCAAAAGTGGCTCCAAACGGTTCGTGTAATATAACACACGGCTGCTGCTCGCCAGTTCCTGCGGTGAACTTGGCTGGACACGCTGCCGCGTGTCTAGATAACTTGAAGATGCATCAGGTAATTATCTATATATAAACACTTTATTTGTACGTAATAACTTTTCGTGTTTATATGTAGTTTCGTTTTAAAATTTAAGCATTGATTTATCTTTACTCTGACAATTCCTTTGTTTACGCCACCGTATAATTAATATCAGTCAATTCCAATAATGAACGTAAATAAATACGGAAGGGAAAATTGATAATTCGTTACGTCTTAGCTCGGGGCGTCACCGCTGCCAACAAAACGCACTGTCAGATAGATACTCCCTCCAGTTGTTCTTGTTCATTTAAATTTTCAGCATTCGAAAAGATTTGAAGAGGGTCCGAATTGTATGACAAGGAGGCGACGTTTAAATAATTTTTGAGCGGATGACAGCTGATTAAGGCATTGGAAATTGAACACAATCGCGAAGTATTGGCGATGGTAGACAGTGGGATGAAAGAGGTGACAGCATTCTAAAGGCCGTCGAAGTAAATGAAATTGAGAGAAAGTTTATTAAAAAAATAACGAACTAAACATTGCGGTAAAGATGGATCTCTGTACCTATCAACAATTATTGCTGTGTGTGCAATTGCGCATACACGTTTTGGTGCATAGTGTATACTACTCCTGAACCAATAATGGTTTTGTTTTGCTTTATGAATGAGGTTGACTAGTAGAGAATGCCTCAAGGCAATAAGGTCGCCATTTGTATCTACGTTTGTAATGTGTTTGTAAAGTTTAAATAAAAAAAGAATGGTTGGTAAATTATTTTTTTATATGTGTACTATGGATGTCAAAGTTGAGTTTTATTTTTGATAAAATATCATAAAATGGAATGACTTAGGTACGAGTACGATACATCGTGTTCAAAGTATTTAACAACAACTAATCTGTTTAGTATTCAAAACCATATATTTATACGGTACTGAGCGTGTAGTTATTTATTTTAACGAAAACTTCCAGTGCCAAGCACCTTGCAAACTTGTGCACCACTGTTATGCACCCTATGCTTGCACTTTGAGCAGAGGAAATTCAAGTGATGTAAGTAATTCCTACGCCATTTATCATTGTTTCCGTAAAAAGCATAATAACATTAATAACCTACCTCGGTAGCCCTACATCTTGTACGCATTCCTTGCAGCCCGCGGAGCAAGGCCGCTTGTCACTTTCATTGGAAAGTGCGGCGGGGCCGGAACTCCCCAGATCATAACTCACTGCTCTTATGTAGGTAAACAAATACACATGGTGCATAGCCCTGCTGATGAGTTGAAAAGACGTATATGCGGTACAATTTGATGTCGGATTCGACGTTTTGAAAGTAATGGGGAATGATGGTTGATAAGATAATACAAACAAAGATATGAATCTCTTCATTCATGATCATGACGATGTTAATCAGATGAAATGATTATGTAAGTATGTTATGACTTTTCTTATGGAATGACAGCTGTCAGTACCGTTATTTTCTTTTGATGGGTCCGCTAAATGTGATGGATACACTTAATATGATTTAAAGAATAATTTAAAGACGTCATCGCAGACGTAAAAGACGTTGGTTTCGAGTTGCTAACATAAGTACCTAACATAATTTGCTGTTGACTATTTCGTTGAATTATTCAGTTACGTCTGTGTTACACTGTTTTTACGCACAATAGTGTTTACATATACTCGTAGATATAAATATGTTACATTGCTCGTAACGATTCAGTGGTCAACAAATCAATTCTTTTAAGGTAATGCATGCTTTGCTGGAAATGCATCTCACTAAAACTGAAGTGAACTAACCGTTGTTAGTAAGGCAGTCTTACCGCCCGCATTGGACATGGTCCATCTCCGGTTTGTTGCATGTGTGGTTAGAGCATAACCTGTTAGCGTCCACATAAACGAAACTATCCATACTCACACATCTATTTAGGTTACTCACATCAGTAGAGCTGGTACATCAAGAGTCAAGACATTCGTATTTCAATCTTAGTACAAATAGACTGTGTCTCTAATCGTTTTCACTTCATTGAAGACTCTATGCTCTTTTGTATCAAAAACAATGTCGTATCGAGTTGTCAGTGTATAGAACAGGGAAGTGATCTTGTTCTAATTACTCGTAATTATAAGTGGCATGAACCACTGTTCTTAGTTGCTCCGTGTCTGTTATTTATTTGCGGTTTAGTTTGATGGACATGGAATGCGTGTAACGTTTATTATCGTCATTTGTTTGTTAAACACGTTTCAGATATTTTATCACGTTTATTTGAGACAATCGTGAAGATAACGAAAATAATTAAGTTAAAATGTAATATTTCCCTCACAATTAAATTTATATTTGAATCGCCTGCACGGATGGTTAAATTCTCATTACTTAGCAAATTAGCAAAAAACTCGGTTGTTTAACATTCGTTACGGTACGACAAAATGTAACAATGTGGTCCTAGATGTAAATCTTATTGCGGCGTCATGCAAAAACACTGCGGATTTCGAAAACGTTGAATATAATTATATTCGTCTTCCAAGGTTACATAGTACCTTTTATTCTTGCTATATAACAGCCCATCAGATTTTAATCATGTCCAGGAATGACATGAAGGAACTGAATCAACAGGGCGTTAAAGCCGCAAGAAAAAAGATAATCTGCAATGTTTTATTTTTATTGTTCGTTACAGAAAAAAACACTTATCTCTTAAGCACCCTGTTGGTACGAATAAGGCATATCTTGAATAAAGATGACTTTAAACATGTTCTTATGAAGTTTCACTGCATTGCATTACAGACTAACGAGCGGCGGGCTTAGGGTGCGACTCCACTGAAACGTAGCGAAGTAGAATCGACCAATCACAAAAGTGAAGAGGAGCTGAGATACAGATTTCAGCTCAGGTGAATAGTCTATTCCGCATTCCGCAGGTCTTCACTCCGCTCCGCTTCAGACGCACCCTTACTTAGATTCCACGACTTTGCGCGATCAGCGGCGCGGCGAGCGGTTGAGCGACGGCGGCATAATGAGTGAGCGAGACACATGTACCTACACCGCTGCCGCTGCCGCTGTCGCGAAAATTCGTGGCTTCTCCGATAGGTGGGAGAGGAAGGTCCGAGCCCTCACCATTCCGCTGGTGGCCCGGAGTCGTGGCTGGATCGTAATTGGTAATCGTAAAGTACTCAGTCAGTAATTCAAAGAATATCTTGACCTCTATACGGTCGTCAAGAGTTTTCCTTCTTCGCTACTTTACGCTAAGTCCAAGGGCGGTGATAATTACTTTAGGTAATATTTTTTTATTATAATTAGAACTATTCTATTAGAACTTTTTAGATGAATGATTTTGTGTATTAGGGCTGCTGGAGCTGGCATGTTCATAAAAATGATCAAAGCTCCTTAATTAAAAGATAAAAAAAAAGAACTATTCGTTTCGATGCTGTTTCATTTATGTAAATTTATGAATTATGAGTGCTTATGACCATTCGGACATCTTGTAAAATTTTAATTATAACACACTTATAAAAGTGTGTATACTTAATTAAAATTTTACAAGATTGAATTGGCATTTTTCGTAAAACGTGTAAATTAACCAACTTGAAGACGAAACGTCAGTAGAATAAGTATTTGCCCAAATTCGAGATCTATATACTTCCGAGTGAAACAAATTAATTCGCAAATAGATACATCAACGACCACCTAACTTCCTCTTCCTCACATCCATCCCACAGAACTCTGAATAAGTAGCAGAAGTCGAGTGTACAAACTCAAACACGAAGTAATGGTACCTAGAGCCGATACGGCAACTTTGAGACTTAATCTTGGTAGATACTCGAGTCCAGTAGCTTGTCCATTCCATTACTCGCTAAGTTCAACCTAGGTCGGTTCCTTGCACTTTAAGTAGAAGTAATGTAATAAACAGTACATTAACTTGCCCATCGGTTGGCCTGTAGTTACGAAGAGTGGCTACGGCAGCTACTTAAGTTGCTTGTCAGATTTATTGATACCTAGTTGGTTATTTTTAGGTTCTGTATCCGATTTTATAATATACGACCACGATCGAGCTTGATTAACAATATGGTTTATAATTAGGTACCTAGGAACCAAGACGAAAGAAACACGTATCTCAATGTTATTAATGATGTTCCGGTACAATTTTGCAGTAACGTTTACACGATAAAAGAACCTAATATTCATGTTTTACTCATTAGTAAATATTCTTATTCATGATATTTAAATATGTGACGACAATTTTTGGCAATATACTTACTACAAATGTTCTTACAGATTAAAATATAATTATGATTATAACTTTACGAGTGACCAAGAAAAAACTTTTGATATTTAAAAGCACATGAATGAACACGACTAATTTATTATATTTTGTTTAAAATATTAAATTTTCACCTACCCTTACTTTTACTCGCTTGAATAGGCATTTATCTAAAATACGGCGTTTTTTAAACAGTCAATGTACTGATAACCCAAACTATACTTCGAGTTTGGAAATGGAGATGAGCAGCTTCCCCAGCTATAACTTTTAAATAAGATGAACAGGGAATTTATGTTTCAAATATTTTCAGTTCACGCTTTGTTTTATGGCCAACTCCGGCGAGGGGCGCCATTAGCGCTAAGTTGTTTGAGCAAAAAGTTTGAACCTGCGTCGTTAAGACTCAGGCGCACCAAAATAAGTGGTGTACACATTATCAGTAAGATGATCCTAAATCTCTTTTTTTTTATGTCATAGGGGGCAAACGAGCAAACGTATCGCCTGATGGAAAGCGATTACCGTCGCCCATAAACACCTCAAATCAGACTAAAGGAGTTGTGTTTAATAAAGATGAAGACCAAAAAGTTTGCTTCCTTAACTTATTCAATTAGTTTGTTCATTCGTTCATTTAACTCAATTATTGTGTCGTTCATTTTTGTCGCACAACGGAACTTTTTAGTTAGCCTTAGAAATAAAACGATCTGAAAAAGTTCTGTTGTGCTACAAAAATTAACGACTCAATAATGAACCTCAAAACAGTACCTTAAGGTACATTATTCGATGGTTAGTTGTCGTCGTACTTAGTTTAATTAAATGAGTTAAGGCAGCAAACTTTTGGTCTTCACCCAAATACGCATCAAATTAGACAAAGAACTAATTACGCGTTATATTGCTGCAAAGATTTTCAATGATAATAACGACCATCTTACAATACGAGTATACATGGAAGGCTCATGTTACGGAATTAAATATCGAAAGACGGAATTAAATATCGAAAGACGGAATTAAATATTGAAAGACTGCAGTGACTATACCCTGACAAGTTGGACCCTGCTATAGTGGCGCTATCAACAGCTTTCATATGGCAATAATGTACATACGTCATGTATATGCATCATAGAATGTCAGTAGCGATATGTAGACAACCAATTTTAAAACATTAAAACCTTCAACTCGGAATCCTTAATTACCTTTCTTGCAACGCTAAGGATATTTTCGACTAAGTACTTTAAGGGAAAATTATTAGAACTTGTGGATTATTTAGCTCTGTTTTCTCTATTTACATCAGTGACATTCCATGACTTTCATTTCAACGTCAGTTACCAAAGAGATACTTGTCAGTAAAATAATTAGTACCTATAAAAATCCGCAACTTGACGAGGGTTCAAAAGCTACTTGTTAAGATATTTATATATATTTTTATTAACAAATTCAAGTGTCAAATATTATGATTGATGTCACGGTAATCATAAATGATAACTTGTCCGATTTACTGCCTGGTTAATAACGAGTGGATTAACGGGGCGGCTCCAATTGAGATTGATTGATTCGATTGTCTTAATGACTGATCTGTAACCAATATTGTTAACCATAAGGTAATAACTATTTTTTTATGTGTTTCCGCTCTTGTAATTCTTACGTTAAAATTGAAAAAATAAGGATATTTAATAGAAGATATCGTACATGTGAGTTTGAATAGTAGGTATACCAGGTGCGTCCTGTAACAGGAGCAAAAAATTTAAACATAGATTTTACTCGTCAAACTGAACAACATCTGTTCAGAAACTTTTTTAAATACTGTTTTCATATGTTCATTATTCCAAACTAGTAAATAGCATTTTTTTTCTTTTTTTATGTCATAGGGGGCAAACGAGCAAACGTATCGCCTGATGGAAAGCGATTACCGTCGCCCATAAACACCTGCAACACCAGAGGAGTCACAAGTGCTTGCCTACCCGGAGGACGAAGATAGAATGCCTCTATGCTAGTAATTTCACCGGCTATCTTACCCCCACACCGGAACACAACAATGCGAACATTGCTGTGTCAATGTACGCCGTCCAACATTGACATCGCCTTAGTATTGACGTAGCTGTCACTTTACTAAATATCAAATGTTTCCCAATACATTGCTTCTTTGAATAAATTTTATTTTACAGGTTTACATTATAAATTAGATATTTTTAAAAGTTGTTTAATAAAATGTTGTTCAGTTTGAGGGGTAGAATCTATGTTTTAATTTATTGCTCCTGCGTTACAGGGCCAACCTGGCATGTTTAACTTAAAAATAGACCTAGTTTCTGGCTTGTTGATGAATTTCGACATTTGTAATTATTATTGATTGCTATATTGCACCAGGATGTATTTGTATTGAATACTGTCCTCAGTGTCCTCGTATGTTATTATCATTAATTAACCGAACTAATCACTTAACTGCAATAATCATGTTTAGTTATGTCCCATTAGTATTAATCCGTGCGTACCCTGAGGGGCGATTAAGGTAGCGTTACACTAAAAGCGCTCGCGATGCGAAGCGACAAATTGAACGGTTATATCAATAGAGGTATACCTACTGTGTTGAACTGTACGGTGTATGTTCACTAGGGGTCCGAGTAGTCTCTATTCCTGCATCATACTAACTCACCTACTAATGACCTTTAGTAGTTTGCAGCTCAGAATAAGGAAAATAAAGTATAAAACGACAAATACCTATTGATGCAGCAGATGCATAAAGTATACCTTATTAAGCGTATTTATTAAAATAGATATTGAAGTGAAACGAACGTTATGAATCCACATCTCCGGCTTCTATGCTGGTGAAGATTGCGTTTATCGCTCATTAGATAAATGATAAAGCACTGTTGCAATTTACGTACACAACAACAGTTGACGTATTAAAAGGATCTACCTAGTACAATATAAGTCACAAGTGTCACAACTAAACTAACAAATCAAAATTGTCATCCCGTTTACAACATGATTTCTATTAATAACATCGACCAGTATCGCATTTAATATGCACAAACCTTTGTAGCACAATGAAATAATTGTAATCTCAGGGTTAAGTTATTTTGGGGCCAAGATTTAAGTGCATTGTACCTGGTCTAATTGCTATTGTACTAGTTCATATTTGACAGCTCTATGGCAATAATTTTGACTTTGACAGGGTAAGCACTATTTACGAACTGACATTCGTGTACTATTAAAGGCCTTATTCCTTTTAACATCCTGATTGTTGACATTTTTTTCCATGATCAAACATGTTTCTTAACATATTATTAATGTTTCTACCTAGAACAGGGTTATTGGGATTTATTGGTATATATTTGAAACCTACAGAATTTTTCATCGATAATTTTGTTTCAAAAACTACTCGAATTTTCAGCATGAAATAGCTGTGGTACTATCTAGAACTCGGGGAAAAGTATTATCTATTCACTTCAAAAAGTTGGTTGAAGGTATCAGTATATTCGAAACAATATGAAAAAAAAAAAATTAATGCATAATGAGTATAAATACTGTCTGAAAGCTTTTTAATTCCTACTAGTAGGTAGGCACTTCGTACGTGCGGATGAAAAAGTTCCTCTTTTTGCTTTCTTTTTTATCAAATTACTCCCAAATATGGTCAAAAGGGAGATTTTTAGCCAATTGTGGTACACAAGAGGGTTTCGCAATTAAAGGATATAGATTCGGCATTATAATTTAAGCCTATGAAATATTTCGTACATAATATTTTGTTATGAATATATAAACCCACAATAATAAAATAAATGACGACTTCTCAAGTTATTAATCACAAAAGTATTACTCAAATGTTTGATTGTTTTCGGAAAAAAACAATTTTTTAAATGTTGTGTATAAAGTTATTTAACTTTGAAAAAAGAAGGAATGAAAATGTTAACAATCCAACTTAAACGGAAAATGGAAATAAGCTTTTATACACGTGCAACTTCTAATTGGAAATTTTAACTCTGAAATATATTTCACCATTTGTTTAGGATACTTTTCTTGTTATTATACGCAGTGTTTCTGAAGCTGATGTTTGTGTGGCTTAATTATTACGATCAGTATTACATATTTGTATATTTTGAGGGCTGTATCAATCGATACCTACAATACGTAATACTTTACTGCACACCAAAGACTGTTTACAAGTACAAAAACATATTTTTTATAAGCATAGAAAAGCGGTCTTGTCGCTTAAAAGCGATCTCTTCTAAATAACCTTTGGGTAGTGCCTACCTGTTAAATGTGTGGCTGAAACAGAAGTAGTTTAGCTACTACCATTTTAGTAGTAAAGACTACTGTTCAAGTTATTATTTTGAAACAAAACTGCAAGCACAGTTTTTTTTTCTGAATATAATTTGTATCCTATTCTATAAATCTCCCTCTGTAATTAAGAAAAATAAAACTTGATTTCCTTTCTTACAAATATCTCGAGAGGGTTTTGTGAAAAGGTAAACAACAAAAAAACGCTAATTTATTTGTTTTGTGCTCAGATTAGAATTGACCCTTTTTTCTCGCAAACTGACCTGTGGAGATCCTTCAGCGGCATTGTTATTTCATCGCAGTTGATTTTCGTGAAAAATCGT
This sequence comes from Apotomis capreana, assembly GCA_947623375.1. Lineage (NCBI taxonomy): Eukaryota > Metazoa > Arthropoda > Insecta > Lepidoptera > Tortricidae > Apotomis > Apotomis capreana. The sequence continues at coordinate 8,837,097 of OX392503.1, read as the reverse complement.
GTATTTTTTAGGATGGTTTTATACGTCTTTGTGTATGAAAGAATTGCCTTTAGTAGTGTCTTTATTCTGTGCCTTTAGCGTGTTCTAGCATATTAACTGGTTCGTGTGTTTATTCTATTAGATGTTAAGATACTATAAATTGGTAGGTTTGTTTGTGACACTTCCATGGTCTGCGGGAGACCGTTTGACAAGAGGCCCTTCCTCACGCCTTCGCTGTCTTTCGTCCCCCGTCGCTTGCAGGTCATGGAAGTATCGCGATCAATAGGCGTGACGATTTTTTTTTGCAGATGTCAATCGATTCTATTTTTATCATTTATTGGAATCAAACGTCTAAAAGGGACTAACTTCACTTAGAGTGCTCTAAAAGTCAGATGTGACCGTCAAAGTTGAACATTCTTACGGTTCTCTAAAAACGCTCCATACAAATGGCCACCTAATCGTGACGTCATTATATGTTGGGTCATTCTCAGTTCAAAAAACAAAATTAGTCCCTTCGGTGGTCAAAAGTTAAGAGCTTGTATGAATCTAGGTTATGTTGTTTTTTACATCGGATCATAGAAGAGGGAACGTTCTTTATTCTCACAGGCATTTAATCAGAAAATTAGGCCCTGGACTTCCTAATTTCGCAATTGTCCACCGGAAAGACGCGCACCTAAATCTGACAATGACCCTGTTATGGGTACCAATATTTGTATGGAGACAATAAGTAAAAGACAGGGAAATTTGCTAAAAGATTAATAACGTAATTATAAAACAGATATGTCGCCTTTTTAAAGTTCCATTGTTGTTTAGTCTCTGTTAATTGTTTTAATGCACAATCAAATGTTTACACACTTATTTACATGGTGATGAGTTTTGTGGGTCAGCGACGCTTGTTGTGAGTGAACATGAACAGCCCCTGATCTTGACATAGATGCAGAGTACAAATCCTTCGCAAACCTGTTTGCTTTATTTGCAATAACTTATAAGCATCGATGGTGTGGTATAATTGACTATGCATTTTAGAAACCTGTGATTTCTATGACCATTTTGTGTTCGAGTTGAGAAGTGAAACGCAGCTGTATTGTTTGTTTGGTCAGATTAGTGCTTAGGCGAGGTTTCTGGTGTTGATGTGATAACTTTAGTGAGTTGGCAGATGATTGATGATTACTACTTTCCTTCATGTTCCTACTTTTCATTTTTGCCTCGTTTGCCATTTTTCTTTGGGAACTACCTAATTGAAAAATGTACCTTTTTCACACCTGTCACAACGAAATTTATGGGTCAAAAAGGTACGCATTTCAAATTCCTGTACTGTACCATTTTTTAAAAGATATTCCGCGGCAGCTTCAGTCTGTCCGCATTAAGTTTACAAAATACTGGATCTACGTATACCTTGTTCCTTTAGGAAGGTTTTAATGTGTAATTTATGCATACAGTAAGTAAATCGTAAAGTGTACAACCTAGATGCATTTTTATTAAAATTTCTTCGCTGCTACCACATGAAATGTGGAATTTATCGTCCATGAATACAAGTGAACTCTGAACGAACTTAACGGGTTTTCCGACCTGATACCTCTCCGTCATAAAAGCGAAAGTAACTAACTATCATCACTCGCCCTCAGCGGTTACCGCGTCACACATAACTTCAACGTAATTCCATGCAAAGCCGTATTTTAAAAGTGCTTCTATTTTTAGTCATAATAAAACTACGTAAGTTATGAAGATAAGAATAAAATGCACATCTCCGGCCATTAAACTCTGGGATGCTGTAAAATGGTATAAATGTATAATTATGTTAATGCGGTGGAACTGGATGTAAAGCGGTTTGCACTCACTGAGGAGTAATGCGAGCACACAAGCAGCCATTCTGGCAACCAAAAGGGATAAGGAGGAAGATAAAATTGTGGCCTTGTTTTATTTAGTAGGTAGTATTTTTTTTTATTGTGGGTTCACTATTAAGTTTTAAGGTTTTGAATCTTTTATTAACCGTAGATTGGGTTGCATTGCAAGAAATATTAAGTCTATTCTTTGAAATGAATATTGGAACGTCTCTTATATTGAGAAAACCTATAATTTGATGTAGGTAATCAAGAGAAATCAGCAATGATGCATATGATTTTACATTCTATACTTGTATACTTTGTATTTTGCCTATTGCACTATGTACTTTCAACTCGGTAAAACGCGATTTGTTTTCATGTCTGCACTACGTACATTGAAGCTTATCTCTGTAGATTTAATAAATTGGCTGAAAAGGTAAACGAATAATGTTATTCTTATAATCTAAATATTAAATTTTATGAATTAGAATCGGTTATTATTTTTCGTTCAGCTAAAATAATAACTTGGAATCTAAAATAATTAACTCGACAGCTAAAACATTAACTTGGCATCAATAGGCCCAAGGAAAAGATGCCAACTTATTAATTTAGATTCCAAGTAACTATTTTTGTAGGTTAGGTTAGGTTAGGTTAGGTTAAACTTTTGTCTGCCTGGGTAAATACATGACAATTAGAATGACGACACCAAGTAGATGTATATAATACTGATGGGATTCCAAACAGCGGGAAAATATAATATTTCATGTTGTTTTCGCAAAAACAATCTAGATGACTAAGTATACGCAGACGAGACGACAGTCAACAAACCCTGCAGAACAAATAGCGGGGATACACTTCGAGCTCTTCGGTCGGCAAACTACTTATACGTCATATTCCTTACAAAAGTTATATCAGAGTGAGTGTTTATTATGTTTCAGATCTCTTAGTCAACTTAGATCGCAAACAGTACTTTACTCTTAGTTCGTGTAGCAAATGGAAGATTTGTTCGTTGTACCATGCAGGTACTACGTGAGGTAATTTTAAATTTTCCAAGCCTTGCCGTAGGGCAATCTCTACCAGGTGACTTAGAATTTTTCTTTAGGAACAAATCCGCCTTTTGTCCGATTTGTTTTATTTGGTCAGTTATGAGCCAAATAAATACTATATATTTATTCATAAAATATTCATTGATATAGAGATCGCTCTTTAGCGATAAGACCGCGTGTTGTTTGCATCTCATTGTAATCTCTTGTATTGTATGTCTCCTGTATATTTTGTGTCGATTTTGTATTGATTGTATCGAATTTATTTAGTGGGTCATTATTTGGTTGTTTTCAGTGTCACTTTTTGTCAAAATGCCTATAGGTACGAGTATTAGCGTCATTTTAAACTATTCTTTAAAAGCCCATACTACGAGCACAGAATACTTAATAGTGGTACATACTCCAAGACTTATATGACAGTTTAAACGCTTGAAAATGGACCCTAGTGCATTATGACAACTCTTACCAGCGTTGTCAATAATTGAACACCCCTAAATAATTTGAGACCAATCCATTGCTGAAAATTAATGATATCATCAACCAGCTTAAGATAGTATCTTTTCCAAAAGCGGTGAGATCTCCAGGCGATACGGAGTTAGGTTTTGTAACGCTCATTTATCACGAGAACTTGCTGTAAACTTTAACTCTCTGTAATTAGTACTCTTAATGAACCAGTCCAGTGCTGCGAACTTAAATCTTTGCGCGTATATTTAAACGTATTTTTGATTCAGTATTTATTTAACATCGACTTTCGGGGAACCATTTTGGACTGCAATGTCTGCAGTATTTAAAATGATGATAGCAACTAAGGATACTAGTAGGAAATCTTTAATACTGAAACGCTATTAATTCACACATTTTATGAGTATTAAAACAATGATGTTACTGGTACGTAAGCGACTTCTGATGGAATGCCACACCTACACAGTGTTTATTTGTGTTCCCAGAACTTTAAGGAAGCATTCCTTATGCTGATTCTGATTTTTTATTATGAGAATTCAGAAAAATAAAACTTTTGTATTAAAAAAGAAAACGTCAAGTTTCCGTACCTTTGAAGTTTCTTTATTTCAAAGCCGTTTTATTTGTTATTATTTTGACATACCTATTGAGCTATTTTCATTTATAACTACAGTAGGTTTTAAAATTCAACATTAATCATCATCCTTATTTTCGGGTAGCTATTTTATTGGCTAAGGAATTTGTTTTTTTTATTTGAGCCAAAATTACCCCCTACAGCCAAATTAACCAAAACTTACATAAAAATAATTAATGACGTAACGCGATCTCAAAACAATCAATCTATACGAGGTGATGTCATATTCGTGGTCATAGTCATATTATTCTGAAATGATGGACACGAACATAAATAAAATACAAAGTTTGACCGACTTTGCAGAACCAAGTTTCAACTGAAACTTCGGCCTTGTATTTTAAACATTCGATGCGTCAAGTGTTTAGTTCTCGATATTTTGGAGGCTGCTTTACAGTTTCTATTGTTCTATCGACAGTTGTAATCGCCTACGACTCCGTACTTTACGATTTGTTTTAAAAATGATTCACCGGTAGTAAAGGCGTTGGTTTTACTGCGTTAACAGAAATAATATAATAAAGCTATTAAGAAAATAAGAATGAATATTTAAATCGAATATTATGTATTTGTATTACACGCAACCTTTCTTCAGGTCATCACATAGAACGGCTAAGTAAAATAGACTTGTCAATAAAGGGGTTGTTGTTGTTTGGATATACTCTAGTTGAAAAATTTAAAGTAACACAATAGTAACCACAAGTAATGAAAATAAGCATTTTAATTAGCCTGCTTGCCTCATTTGCATTAATTCGTTAATTATCAACATCTTATATGCAGGTCCGATAACAATGCACTGATGTGTAAAAAAAGTGATTTAGAACTAAACTTAGATCCCCAAGTTTATAACAACATTAAGATACGATCAAGATAGCATAAAGCCACCACCACACATTTTGTCCCGAAGTAATGCGCAAGCGAGATGCTCGTAAATTCGGTGCCGCGGGAAAAGTACCGAGTCAATGCACCCACCAAGTTCACTCCACCTTGGAGACATTCCGGACACGCGCGAAATGTGGGTACGTATGGCAACGATGAGCAACTAACTTTCCTGTGTGCAATATTATTATTACAGTACAGTACTAGATAGGCCGGGAAAATAGAGATTGCTGGTTTTTATAAAATTTCGTTGTGCCCTCTCGCGTCACCACACGCGAAACTTCGACACCCTAATATTATAAGAAACATGATATATAAATATTTCATTACATGTATGAGAAAAGGAAACGCACTTTGTGGCGAGTCATGGGGGAAGCCATGTTCAGCAGTGGACTTCTGTGGCTGATAGATATATATTATTATTATTATTGTATAGATTGAGAAAAGGACCCTTTTGCAAAGCGTGGACGCCATGTTTTAATTAGTGAATAATCGATTTGTGCAAGATTGGTTCCTTAAATTTATTTACATTAAAAAAACAGTAAGTTCACTACACTGCGGACACATTCCGGACAAACACCAGACGTATGGCACGAACGACGAGCATAACTAACTTTCGTCGTGTTACAATATAAGTTGTACGCATTTTAATGTACGTTTTTGATAACGTAAGTGGCTACCATTATCAAGAACATATAATGATAATAATGAATAATCACTCCGCATCGGATACATTACGGACACATGCCAAGTGTTCCGACGAATGAAGCGACGATGAGCACAACTATATTTTCTCTTGATATAAAGCGGCCACATATTAAAATTAACAAAATCATAGAACATAAAAAAAATATGACTGTCTTGAAAAAAAAAAACATTTAAAGTTTATTCTATAATTTACTGCGTTCACTGGAATGAAACATTATTATTCTATTTTTCATATCATAATTAAAATAACATCATTCTATCTATCAGCCACAGACCACTGCTGAACATAGGCCTCCCGTATAACTCGCCACAAAGTGCGATTCTGTGCAGACTGCACCCATAGACCTGCCACCCTAAAGAGGGCATCGATCCACCTAGTCGGCGTCTAATAGCATTATTCGCACACTATAAATCAATATTTTTATCTTAACACGGACACGGCAAAAAATATTGATAGGTAAGCAAGCGTTCGGCTGAATAGGTAGTTACCAGCTGTGAATGATCTTGTTTATTTACATAAAAATCAGCGCTGCTTGTTTATGCGAGACTGATCCAAGCATGAACATTTATTACGAGTTGTATTGGTTTTTAAGTGCAGTAGGTAACTGTTTTACTATATATATTACAGTAATACAAGATAAGAATTGACTTTTCATTTGATACTTTTTAAATGATTAATAGATTCAAACAAGCTGATTAATACGCGATGAGCAAGTTGACTTAGGGGCACAAAGATTGAAAAGAAAAGGTAGCACTTATTTAACCTTTACTAATGGCTTATTTACATTACAATATAAAATAAACGCTCATTTTGAAAACAATATTTACAGCTAAAAAAGTGGTATCGTGTCTACTCTAAAATGAGCTGATTGATGTGTCACCCCTAACTTCATATCAAACATGAGATTCTATTAACATACTTATGTATATATAAGTGTTCTGTTGCAAGCATTCCCTTTCAGTTGAAATTTGAAACAATTCACTAAACACAAGCAAAAAAACTATTCGCGCAAAACGACCCAAGGCGATACTTAAGTGTTACGTTAACTTTCGCTTCTTAGATTCGTTGCTTCAATTCGAACTATTGAGGCGTTATGTATAATTAGTTACGTCAGTACCGCTACGTGCCTTACCGGTACTAGACGGCGTGTGTGGAATAACGTATCTACTTTCACGGATTGTACGTCGCGAATGTTTCGGCCACGCATGTCACATTATCACCGCTAGATTGTGTAAGGTGTTTATTTTACTTATTACGTCTAGTCTTAGAATGTTCGTACTAAGAGTACTTGTAAAGTGCATGTACTTGCATGACGCACCCTTCGAGATGACATTAAGCTGCAAGGTGTAGATAGATGCACTCAGTTCTATTGTTGAAGTCTTCCGAGCTAGACCTAGTCATATCTATCTGTGGTGTTTATTGTATCGTAATATAATAAGTGCTGGAAATGTCATATCGCCGACAGAAAATCAGAAATAAAATAAAAAAATCAAATTATAAAATACTAACGACATGAATTTAAGTCAAACCTAAAAATTCAAAATTGTAAGTAACATTGAGACAAAAAATAAATAAACAAGTGATTTTTTATTTTGTGAAATGATTGCAAAATAGTTTTGTCATAATTACTTGCGTTTTAAGTACTTAATACCTATAGGTACATTAAAAAAAATTATAGTATTAGTGCATGATAGGACTCCATATGTCACCATTCACATAACCGTCAATTATAAATACTGTATGCAACTATTGCGTAATGCATGTTATTACTTATCAACTTGTTAAACCGTAACACAACATTATTCATTCAAAACTTGATTTCCATACATTTCTCGTTTATGAATATTGCGTAAACTTCTAACGATTAAATTAACAAAATAAAGGTAACTATTTTTACCTTCGTTGTTGGCCTTTATTATAACTCGACTATGAAATATTCATCAGTGTAATTAAACGATTTGCAATGCCGTTCTGGGTCATAAAATTGCTGGTTTGCTATTTTTTTTTGTACTTTTTGGTACCTACATGCATGGCAAATATTTCAACGCTAACCTAAATAACTACTATGGAATCCAACTGTTTTGAGATGGTAACCTGAACAAAAAATTTACGTCATAACTTTACATATTTATGAATGACTATGCAACTATCTAATCGAGTATCAAACGATGGATCGGAGAAGCATGAAAATAAGAACTAGTTTTTATAACCTCGAAATTTCTTAGCCCTTGCATTACTTTAAACCCCGCTTGTTTTTTATTGTTTCCATTTATATATTATGTATTTTTTCTGTACAAAAATACTTAAGTAAACCCTATCTTCACATTTAAAATGAAAATAAATTCAATAAAAATATTAAAATTATGTAACCTAATTAAAAAAAGCTACCTACTACATATTTAAATATTAAACATTGCTTACTGGCAATTATTGCATAAAACTCTCTAAAGAAGCTCAGTGAAACGAGACCAACAGTGAGAGTATTTCTCCGTTTTGTAGGTCATAGTTCTCGTCCCGGCATAGTCGTATTTAAGTATCTCATTCAAGTGAAAACTCATAATTATGCAAATAACTCAGTATTCTAATATTAAAATTTAAAGGTCGTTTTATTTTATTAGCTTTGTCGTTAATGAGTCGTAGTTTTTAATAACAGATAATTACACCAATTTATACATATTATTTATTGCTTATATTTTTTTGTTAACTTTTAAGATTTTTTTAATAATGTACCTATTTATTTTTTATTTTTTTATTTTCTACAATGAAAAAATATTGAAATAGTATGCAAATAAGGACGTAAATTCATGAAGCGATCGATTCGTACAATGTTACACATTTCGCGAACCGTATCATTGCGCCACAAAAGGTAAAAAAACGACTTCGCCCGATAAATCGGTAACGGCATGCTAATTTTCGACGCAATGTGCATTTCCACACTTTGTTAGCATTTTGTCTGGAATCCGTTTCATAATTTTATTGGTAGCGGTCGGTGAAAATGTCTGCGTGACTAAATAAACCATTTTTAGAAACATAATTTGAATTCTTTTTTTGTTGTTCTAAAATTTTATTACAAATATCAGTAAAATAATAAATATGCCGTTGAAGAAAATATTAAAGTACTCGATATTAAAATTCTTTAGAAATTAATTATTAATGTTATTGAATAAAAATGAATAATGTATACACTTAAATTGTAGAAATAATTGCGTTTTGGTTGTTCTTAATGTATTATTTTTATATTTTTGAGCATGAAATAATACTTTTAATATTTAGTGCAGATAGCAAACAACTTCAACCTTTTTTGTCAAAAACAAATAAGTGTATACTATATGATAAAAATATATATTTATGATTAAAAACGCGACATTAAGGGATGATATAAAAACTATAAATACTTATTTGAATAATTTTCCTACAAAATGATACACAAAAATTATATGTTCCGTATCAAAATCTAAGGAGGAATAATACATCATTCAACCCATAACCACAATCCATTAAACAAAGAGCGATTGTTTATTTTTCTATTAATTTAATTAATTAATTTAGCACGCAAAATCCATTTATCAACCGGCAACGAGCCGTCTAATCTCCGCTTTCTTTGATTATGAGGAGAGAGCCGGCGAAGCCGCGATCGTTTTTACGAAAGTTTACTGCGTCCATTTGTCATCCAACCATCGCTTAAAAAAATACTCACCCGATAAACAAAGTAAACACAGTCACAAAAAACACAAAAAGTTCGATTAGAGTTCGGTCACTGCACGTTTATTTGAGTTCGTAAAGGTGTGGTTCGGGTCCAAGTTCGTACTCGGCCAGTGTCGTGGAGGCACTGAGCTCGGAAGAGTTGTGCGTGCGCCCGCGCCGGTTCCTCTCACCTAAAACTGAACGTTGCTATAAACCAAAGATATCATAGAATTTGACACCCTACACAATAAGGTTAAGGATAGAAAGAACAGTAGCGTTTTTGCAAGCGATTGCAAGTAAAGAAGTAAATTAGTGATTAATACGTTACTGGAGCGTGAGAAATGTTTGAGCGTGTTCATTGAATGGAATTTGTTGCCTGAAAGAAAGTACCATTTAGGTAAGTGTGCCAGTCTGAGCATGTAATGTGATTTGATTGCTATTATTATGCGGAATGCATTAGCATTTGAATCACGAGAATGACCAATCAGATACGTGAACGTTAAATTATATATATGCTGATTGTCCTTAACGTTAAATGCAAATACGATATTACCAATCAAGTTATTGTAAATAGTTCAAAAACCATTGTTAAACAAATTTTCGGTTTAACTGTAATATTCTTTTTTAAAGAACCTAAGCTGATGCGATTAACAGATTTAAAAATATATTCATTATGTTGCGTAAAATGTTACAAACCATAAGATTGCTTAAGTACAGAAGTCAATAAACATTTAATTATTTATTTAGTTAATAATACATTTTAAATTCATAGGGACAAAACATAAAAATTGACTGTAATTAAAATTAAACTAATGCACGATGAGAATTACAAGTGTATACATTCCATAACATCCCAAATATGCAGTTCTTAAGGAATTATTAGGTAACTTCCATTCAAAGTCAAATATCTAATTATCACAGATTGCGTTGTATAAATCACAATACAATATACGGAACAATTCTGTAATGCAACATTCTTACACTCAATAATCCTATTAGAGACGAGAGCCGTATTTACACTCACTAATGTCTAATATTGCCAACGAGACAATATAGCGGACAGGATAATATTGTCGAGCGCACAATCCGTGCTAACGCGAGACTAGCGCATAGCGCAGTCGCCGCCAAGACTGATATGGAATTAGCTCTCCATTGAACTCTCTAAGAAATGCTTTCAATTACCACTAACTTCGCCATTTCTTCCAATTGAGCCATTTTTATACTATAGGTTATATTTTCATATTGATGAATATTTACAGTATTTAAAAATACTGTATAGAAACAAAATCATGGCTTGAGTTGAATGTACAGAGGGGGGCGGTCGGTATGTTTTAGGAAGCCCGGGGCGGCTCCAATACAGAGACGCAGCCAATATTTTTAGATTATAATTAAGTTATCTGTATTAGGTCCGATTTGACGAACATGGATTAAGGATTATTAGTCTTATTCCAGTTTGGTTTTGGTTTTGAATCTTTAGTAGTACTTAGTAGAAAAAATTAACAACATGCAAATAGAAAATATCTTTCCAAAATGTGTTAAATAGATAATCCGGAGGTCAATTGATGGAAAAATATATAGTCATTTTTTTCTGGTGGACTTGGGTTGGCAAGAGTAGTACCATACATTCGCAATATAGGTGAAATGTAAGGCGTTAAAGTTGCAAAAAACTAGCCGGCGTAAATCCTAAATCCTACCCATATTTTTATAATATTATATCATAACTATGTTTGAGCGTATATATAAATGTGTACTCGTATATTCTACTTCAATACGCTTAAATGTCTGAACTTAATACAGTTATACATTACAAATAAAGAGGCTTAAGACGTATCTATAATATTTTACACAACACGAAGAGGATTATTTTTCTGTTGTTCTGTAACAGAGGTTACAGAGGTTGCAGAATAAACATAATAAAATGAAACGTTGAAACAATACAGCTCAAAACACCTACGTTCGACCCAATTTAATGAAACAAGTCGACTGAATAAAGAAACACATTTGGATGAAATTACGGTTGAACCTATAAATACAAACTTATTAATTTAGTCTGAGCATAAAACCGACGGGAAGGGTTTTTCAGAGAAGATAGATGAACGCTCAACGCCTCGCCTGACGCGGATGAGGCTCGCGTATTTCATGTGTCATTTCATATTTATCAGCTCCAATCATATTTTCGGGTTTCAGTTGGGATATTATAGCTACCAATTTTTACGACCTTCTGGCTAAAAGTATGAAAAAAAGTGTTTCGTTTAATATTTAAAGTTTCCAATGCTTATTCATTGTAATATAAATGTTAGTAACACATTAAACTTATACTATTAAAACATCATAATAATATTATTGTAAAGAAATAAGTACTTTCCTAACACCAGAAAAAAGTTGACTTTTTACTTTTATATAAAATGATGCTGTGGCAATTTTCATAAGCGGAATTTAGGTTATTGACCTGTAAAATATTTATTATCATTTTTATTGTGTAATTTGGTAATTTATTACATAAGAAAATCACAGCTTTGTATTATAATATAAGCTGTATGTTAATTCAGAAACCATTGCCAGGAATAGGGCTCTTATACTGCAGTAAACAATTATATTATGACAACATGACACGACTACATTAAAAAAATAAACAAGTGCGAGTCCGACTCGCGCATGAAGGGTTCCGTAGCATAATCTATAACAAGTTTGTTGTATGGGACCCCCCTTAATATTTATTTTATTTTATTTTTAGTATTTGTTGTTATAGCGGCAATAGAAATAACATCATCTGTGAAAATTTCAACTGTCTAGCTATCACCGTTCTTGAGATACAGCCTGAGATGTTTGCGAGATTCGAGCCGCATAAATTGACAACTGGTATCTATGGCGTCACATATAAATGAGACGCGAACTTAACGCGACCGGGTTGGCGAAGTGATGTTTCAGATATATAGATGTATGCAATAGAGTTTAACAAAAATCAAACAACAAAACATAGGTTTAACCGCGCTTGGCGCAGTGGTTAACCAACTGCCTACTGAGCCGACGGTCCCGGGTTCGAATCCCGGCAAGGGCAAATATTTGTGTGATGAAGACTAATATTTGTGCCTGGGTCATGGATGTTCTATGTATTTAAGTATTTATTTATCTATATAAGTATGTATATCGTCGCCTAGTACCCATAACACAAGCCTTCTTGAGCTTAATTTGGGACTAGGTCGATTTGTGTGAGGTTGTCTGATATTTATTTATTTATTTATAGGTACACTTATTAGGCTCGATTCGGCCAAATTTTTATTCCAAGAATATCTCTTAGTACTCTTGGATAGCGATATCAAAATATTATGGGATTTTGATGTTATTAAACGAGAGTAAGCGTTAGGGTGCGGTTTAATTGAAGCGGACCGGAGACGTGCGATGCCGACCAATCACAAAAGCGAAGCAGAGCTGAGATACAGATTTCAACTCAGGTTATTGGTCTATTCCGAACATCCCCGCTCCGCCTCGCATCAATGGAAACGCACCCTTATTCTTGAAATATGTTTTGTCGAATCCAGCTTTTGTAGTTTTAATAAGCCAGTAAGTAAGGATTAATCAGTGTTTCGATTCTCAAGCAAATAAATAAGCAATAAATAAATATTGAGAGACAATATTACACAAATCGACATAGTCCCAAACTAAGCAAAGCTTGTACTAGACGACGATATATATAATCATAATAAAAAAATAAATAGATAAACATTAAGGGACAACCTTACACAACTCGACCTACTCCCAAAATAAGCAAAGCTTGTACTATGGGTGCTAGACGACGATATACATTGATACTATTATAAAATTCTAGAATTGTATTGAAGATCAGTATTCTATGTGCGTGATGCAGGATTGTCTTTTGTTCTGTATGAGCGCGCGGCGCCATGCCAATCTGGCGCCATCGGTTGGGCATAATTTCCATTGTCCTCCCATCACGCCGAAACGGCTGACAAATTTTAACCAATTTTGGTACAGGGATAGCTGGACAACCAAAGATGGTTATAGGATACTTTTAATCCGACTACGGTATACAAAAATACGCGTACGAAGTTGCGGGCCCCTTCTAGTAATATATAAATACATATATCCATGAATAAATATTCGAGTTCATCACACAACTATTTGCCCTGGCCGGGATTCGAACTCAGGACCGCCGGCGCAGTAGGCTGGTGCACTACAAATTTCGCCATCCGCGTGTGCACTTAAGGTTTTAAAAGGTCATCTTAAAAGGGTTAACTGCTTCCTTTCAAGGTACGCAATTTAAAAAATTATGATGCTCGAATTAACGCAACATTCCGCGAACCGGTGTAATATGCGATCATTATCTACAAGTTGCGCCTAAGCGTGAGCACCATAACGATCACGTTGTAGACGTGCTCGCTGAAGCACACCAGACATCACATGCCTACACTCTTCGAAGAGTAATATGGACTAAGCGACATACAAATAAATTCATGGGTGAGTTTCATTGGTCGATAACGCAGTCGATAGACACCATGCGACGACACCCTGCAGACGGTATAACGTCCATTGTAACTCATAAGTCGATAACTTGGTCGATATACGGTATAAGTAACTCCCGCAAGCGGAGTAACGACTAGAAAAACTCAAATTCTATGCCAATGGCATGCATTATAGAAATATCCCGCAACCCGCATACGGGCCCTGTCGACCAATTAAATCATTTCCCCGAATGAGAGCCCTATAGCATGCGTTATGGAAATCTCCCACACCCCGCACTAATGATGAGCCCTTATCGACACGAAACTTCACGATGAAAACAGAAGTACTCGTGACAACGAGTCACAACAGAAATAATGTATTTTGATGTATACTGTCGCATATGACATTTATCATGCAAGCATCATGAATATTTTCGCATATACGAGTACATGTGCCGCAACATATAATTTACAAACTATAATGGTGTCGCCAGGCCGCAAATTCGCAATTTTGTGGTTACCGCCTCATCAAAGAGGCATGTGAGTCGAGACAGTTCATCGATACATTATGGAATCGATTACCATCGATACATTTATTATATCGATTTGCATTCAATATCGTACCCGTAATGCGAAGTGGGCCGTTACGAAAAGTAATGAATGGTTGCAGAATAGTTTTGCTCATTGTCATCGGCGATTGCTTATGGGTGAACTATTGTTCTGTAAATGATACTTTTCGTCTTGTAATAAATGGGAGTAACATTCTATGTAGCATTTGTCGTTGATAGTTATTGGTACAATTTAATCACTCGTGTTATTTTGTATAACACTTGCGTTTTAATATTTGCTTCCTTCATATTATGAAAATTATTACAGCATAGTAAAAAGTAATACATGCTGATAATAATAATTTGCATTGCATAGCAAATGAGCACACGTAATAGAGCTACTGGTTTTACGAGGGTACACATTATAATTATTTATTAATTGATTGATTACAAATTCGATAAGAAGGTTATATTTAGAAACGTTTCATACGTTACCTAGTATAGATAATATAACTAGGATAATACAAACTGAATACTAATATGGGTAAGTATCTGAAAATACAAGACAAATGAAAACAAAGATGGGAAAATATTATCTTTATTCTGCAAGTCTGAAAGTCCTTAGGGTTGGCTCAACTTAGCCCACGACACAACATCACCCGTCTTGCACGCACATTAATTATAAAGAAAGAGACATTAAATATTTGCCGCGAGACAAAGAAAAGACGTTGTAGGCTGACAGCACCAATCACGGACATGGTTAAGCTCAGTAGTACCCAGTAATGGACAGCAACGGTGTAATACCTTAACCTCTCGTTTATGCTTAGGCACGGATCTGTGCGGGACTTTTGAATATCAGTTAAGTAATTTCAATTTGATTAGCAAATTATTGACAAGAATACGAGGGGCTAAAGGCCATGGATCATCATTTATGATCTTTACTATTTATGACCGTCAGTTATCTGAACATTACATTATTAGAGAAAATAAATTTTATTAAAAATATAACAGAACAAAATAAACAATAACCAACTAAAATAAGTATCTAAATCTAAAACTAAATCTAAACTAAGTCTAAAAATGGCCCCCGTGGCATTCCACGGGGGCCATTTTTAGACTTAGTTTAGATTTAGTTTTAGATTTAGATACTTATTTTAGTATTTGATTTATTAGAGCAATACAGCGAGGTAATGCTATACTAAGACGCTGAGCGAGGAAACTGCCAGCCCTTTGGTTACCAGTGGTGTCGACGAGCCGTTTCGCAAGCTCTTTGAAAATAATTCTAGCGCTTGGACCCCACGGGCCTGGGCCCCCTGTGGGGTTACCCTGGGGTCTCGACACCAAATGCGGTGAAGTGGTATTGAGAGCCGAGACCCTGGTATTTGTGTTTTTTGCGGTTTTCAGCCGTCTTCTTACATTATTAGTTAAAAAATATCTTGTATCTGTTACTAAAAAATTAAGTTTACGGAAAAAGAAACGATAATTGGTTCTGGTCCATTACTAATGCCGTTACCCTAAGAAGCTTATGGGAAACGAAATTGAACCACAGTACAATGATAAATTAGATTACTTTTAAAATTAAAAGTACAATTAGTGCAACATGTGCGAAAATAGAGTATTATTAAGCAAGTGAAACCAAACGTGTTGGGTCACAAGAGAACAAAACGAACTATTGTAAGATTTGTAACAATCGCCAAGGTTAATCGCTTTGAACTACGGATGCCATTTTACTGAAATCTTAACTTGGCACGCAATTGGGTGTATTATTAAGTATTCTATATTGTTACAATTGTTAGACCCCTAACAATGTGGACCGATGACCTAGTTATAGGATATAGGATATGACCTAGATATATGATCGAGGGCAGAAATTGGATGAGGGCAGCGCCAGACCGATCGTTGTGGAGAACTTTGGGGAAGGCCTTTGTCCAGCAGTGGACGTCGATCGGTTGATATGATGATGAATTGTAATTATTCATTGACTTATTGAATAGTGGCTCTGTGAGCTGTAGACCTTGCGAGTTTGTTTCGAAATGGCAGGGTTTTTTTTTACGTTTACGGTTGCCCATATCTCCGCCACTTTTTTAATAATAATATAATATATAATATATTAAGGGACAATCATACACAAATCGACCTAGTCCCAAACTAAGCAAAGCTTGTACTATGGGTACTAGACGACGATATACATAATATATAAATACATATATAGATAACATCCATGACGCAAGAACAAATATTTGCACAAATATTTGCCCCGGCTGGGATTCGAACCCGGGACCGCCGACTCAGTAGGCAGGTGTCTACAAACCGAGCCAAACGCGTCGTTTTAATTTCGTAAAACAGAATCGACAAGAGAATTATATATATCAAACCTACTTACAAAATTTCATAGGAATCGGTCGAGGAATGCGACCCGTAGGCGCGAACAGCCGAGAATCTAGACAACTGGGCGTGGACATCCGAACGTCCAGCATCCGAATATCCGAACATCATTTGACGACACGTTTGGCTCGGTTGGTAGACACCTGCCTACTGAATCGGCGGTCCCGGGTTCGAATCCCGGCCGGGGCAAATATTTGTGCAAAATATTTGTTCTTGGGTCATGGATGTTATCTATATATGTATTTATATATTATGTATATCGTCGTCTAGTACCCATAGTACAAGCTTTGCTTAGTTTGGGACTAGGTCAATTTGTGTATGATTGTCCCTTAATAATTATTTATTTATTTATTTATCCAAACATCCGAATATCCAGACATTCGAATCCAGACATTTTTGCCCAAGTTCAAACCGAAACGATTTGCTCGCTCTCGGCGAAAAACGCATTTTTATTCAAATTATTTTAGTTGAAAGAGTTACATAGGCTTCTGCGTATGTTTATATTAATAACTAAGTGGCATGACATGGCATGATACTCAGTACGTCAGTACCCTTACCATGAGTTAATGTGACCGTTCTCGCCAGCGACAGCGTAAACAATTTGTATAGTGTGTGTAACAATTTGTGTAATATAAATTAAGTTACTTTAATATAATTGCTGATTGTATTATACTTGTTGACAATGTATGACTAATACTGAATAAATGGATATGGATATGGATATGGATATGGAGGATAGTACAGCGCGCCTAGCCTATTCTCCATACAAATCGTTTACACTTGCCTTCCACAAAATGTAAAGCCCAGCTAGATAATGTTTTACAAACTGACAGGACAAGAGACCAGTTGCCTCAGCTAGGTACTCATCCGCTGTTCCGAGCGCCCCCGCGACAGCTTCCCAGACGTGGTGCCGAGGTTTATGCTGCGGCTAGCCTACCACCACAACACAGCGACTTACGATAACAGCCTAAGGGCTTTTCGAATCAGCACCAAAAATAAATAAAAATCGTTTACACAATCTCTAGCGAGTACGGACACTGTTCACTCATGGTAAGGGTACTGAGTGCCAAGGAGTGCCCTAGACACGTACATACTAAACTGAAATAAAGAAAAAGAAAGAAAAAAAGAAGTTTATTCATGCGCAATAGTTTAATCCATACTTCCATACTAATATTATAAATGCGAAAGTGTGTCTGTCTGTCTGTTACCTCTTCACGCTTCAACCGCAGAATCGATTTTGATGAAATTTGGCATAGAGATAGTTTAAGATCCGAGGAAGGACATAGAATAGTTTTCATCCTGGAAATTATACCAAAAAGATTGAAAAGTGAGTGAACCTTTCTGTTGGGGTGCGGTGACCCTGTGGGAAATGTATTATTAGACCAAAAGCACAATTGCTCTTAAATTTGCTTAGGCGCTTTTAATAATCCCTTTCATTAAGTTCCACGCGTACGTAGTCGCGGGGCAAAAGCTAGTTAAAAATTATAAAAAGAAAAACTGTTAAACCATAACTCGGAATGATCCCACCTCAACATAACGCTATTAACGATGGCATAATAAATATATAGGTATGATATATTTACTTACTTAGTCCGATGGCTCAGTGACCCAAAGTGAGTAATGGCCTCCGATAAGAGATTTCGCCACTCCTGACGATTTAGTTCCGTCTCTAGCCAGTTATCGGCGTTCAACTCCGCCAGATCCGCCTCCACTGCATCTCTATACAATTGGTATGGTATAACTAAACATGCACGAATAAATAAGAAGACTGAGACTGATATCCTGGTGTACGGCACAACCATAGAGTGTTATCTGTTCTATACATTTCATGAGGCTTAACCCTCTATTCTGTTTTTACATCTTATCATGATCTTATCTATCAACCATCGACGACGTCCACTGCTGAACATAGACTTTTCCGCCTGTTAATCAATACTGAGATACACATATTGGAAATGGTTCATCGAACAGCAGCTCCATTACATCGCTAGACGGCATTAGACGTCCTCAGGATGCCAATTAAAATCCTCTCGGTACGGTGCGCTCGAATCCTGAAAATGTTACCTGTTATGCTGTACCCAATATTGTCACCTGGTTATAGAAATGGCAAATGTGAGCAGGAAAAAACACGGGTAAATAAATCTGGGATTGCTTTTGTTTTTATTTTTGCTCTTAAATATCGGCAAGTATAAGACAAAGGTAAAGGTTAGATGTTCTCACCTATGCTGCAAGTTCCCTTAGACTGGATTTAGCCAACCTTTTATTCCAGTAATAACGCTTATTCTCGTATAGTAATGTCAAACCAATGTGGGAGTTTGACAGTAAAAACTGAGAGTAAGCTTTATTCTTGGAATAAAGAAGAGATTGTTGTCGACTTATTATAAATCTGCTGAAAACGCAAAGATCCTTGAACGGCGACTATGTATTTATGGGCTTCTTTATAACCATACGAGTACCTGTGCTAACTCAGGGCACGATCTAGGGATTTGATATCGATAAAAAAGATGTCGATAGGTATACATGTCTCATTGAAAGTTCTCGATTACTATAAAACGGTGCGATATCAATTCATGGCTGATGAAGTGGATATTTTCATCTAGACGGCAATCTTTAATACCGACGAATATGGAAAAAATATTAATAGTATACTTACATACTATTTAAAATAAACAAATAAATACACTTTTTAATTTTTTTATTGTTTTCATTCTGAAATGAAGAGATATATTTATGTTGATTGACATTTAGATTTTGACAGTAACATCGATGTATTTATTTGTCGATAAAATATTTCGCTAAATAACCTACTTTATTATCAGTGCCTCGAGTTATCACAGGTACGATTATTATAACAAGACGGGACTTAATCGCATTCAAAAAGTGTTTATTAAATTAATTTAAATCAATACAATACATACATGTACAGGAGTATAATTCGCAGTACCACACAAAGAGAATATAATCACTAGGTTTTAAGAGGCGGGACTCTCATACTAGCCAATATAATCAGTCAAGAAACAGTTTACATGGCAAACCGATACCATAATGTACGTCAAAAAACCAACAAACAGCAGTAGTACCAACCTAACAGACTAAAATAGTGTAGCGGCCTATACGCTCGGTTTTTTATCGATATCGATAAAATGAACAGGGTTGAAATAAAGGCTAATACGTAAATTTTTTTTTTTCTCGACACTAGGTTAGTTTTGACTCCACATTTAAGTCGTATGTTGTACAGTGGATAATAATAATGATATAATATTTATTCTAATACAAGATCCGACTTAAATGCCGACCCGAAATAAAATTAAAAACTTTTACTAATTATTTATTGTTACACATTCTTAAATTTGTATTTTATTATCAAGTCTTCTTTTCCCACTAACTCGACCCACTGCCTGCGTCTGAAAATGTTTTATAATTAAAGCAGAGTTATAATTTCTTATATCTAAGATTAAAATTAAAAACTCATAACAATTCGTTTAAAAACTGCATTTTTTTTATTACTGTAAAACAAGTGGACATTGATTTGCATGCATCAGGTATAAGCTGAATGGGCATCATAAAATAATCAGTATTTTTGTGGTCATATTTCATGCTAGTCCTCACACAATTCGACTTTACGTAATTATTTGCACTGATAAACAAATAAACCTGCAAGTTATCGATAGATACAGTACATCTCTGGTACACAATAAAAATGGAAATAAAATTGATCTAATTTAGTATGTTTATAACCTGCTGCACTGAAATATGGCTAAAAATTGCTACATCAATACTTACCGGTCTTCGTCTAAGGGAAATTTCGCCATAAACATCCGTTTATTGAAATTTTCACAACTAGTTCGATTTACACAAATTTGACAAGTTATAAACCGTCTTTTCGGTGGCATTGTCACAAAATATATTCACTAACCAGTGTTCGATCACATTTCACTACTTTCAATTACAAATTAAGACCAAAACAATTAGAAATGCACAAAAATAATCAAACAAAACAGACGAAACGCAATGTCAAACAAAACAATATGGCTGACGACTGACGAGGGATGACCGCAGATTAGATACTAAGAACTATACTGATGGAGTATGGTGGCTATTTTTTGCCATGTAAAGTCCATACACAAGTTTTTTGTTCCTAGTTGCGTTAGACTGGTACCACACACAATTCACGTTAAACCACCCTACTTGCCACTTTCTTGCTCGGTCTGCAGAAAAAGCTAGGTAGAATTTGTCGCGTGGCAGAGTGGCGTCTCACAGTTGTACTAGAAGTGCAGATATGATTATACGTGAACATGTTCTAGATCATAGGATAGACTATAAAATATACTGGACATACAAGCAGACTATAGTAAAATATAAAGTGTGTGGTGTAAAATAATATTTGTAAAACAGACTTGTTTTCTAAAATGAAATGATAAAAAAATCAATTTCTTTGTAGAACTTAGCACTTTATCGCACTTTTTTCTGGTTTGAAGTTTATAATTCTATAAACTCAGCAACCCAGCTTAGGTGGGCAGGTGGTGTAACTAGGCTGGACCATGTCAGAAACACGCAAATAAGAGGCACCTTCAAAGTGAGACCTATCCCAGAAAAACTACAGGAGAGCCGTCTGCGGTGGTACGGACACGTTATGAGGCCACCATCCGACCACATGACCAGAAAAGTACTGGATATCGAAACTAAACCCCGAAGACGAGGAAGACCCCGAATCACATGGATGTCCGTAGTAAATAAGAACCTCAAAGAAGTCCAAGTGAATAAAGAGACGACCCAGGACCGAGCAGCCTGGAGACGCATGATACGGAGGGCCGACCCCAAATAAAATGGGAAAGGGCAAAAGAAGAAGAGAAGAGGTTTAATTCTATAAACGATTCTGAGTAAGATGAGCATAATGAAATATTTTTTCTGGAAATAAAAACATTTGTACTTTTTTTTTTCTTTTGTACTCTTTGAAGCCAAGTTTTTATTTTCAAATTGAATTTTTTTAAACCTGAGGTTCAGATAGATGAGCTCTCGTTGATCTTGACAGCCTTTTGAGACGTGGGTTCGAGTCCCTCCTCATGCATAATTAAGAGTACTTTAAGCTACCAGATGTAAAGCCTCGTACCTGGCAATTATTATAAAAATGAGGAAACATATATTATACTTTTAAAAACACGGCAATAATCACAAAGATTTATTAATGATTGACTCCTTTACCGGATAAAAAAAAAAATGTATTATACAGATACCTATAACTTCCCGTTTCCTCTATGGGACCCGTCATTTTAAAATG
This sequence comes from Apotomis capreana, assembly GCA_947623375.1. Classification (NCBI taxonomy): domain Eukaryota; kingdom Metazoa; phylum Arthropoda; class Insecta; order Lepidoptera; family Tortricidae; genus Apotomis; species Apotomis capreana. The sequence goes on along the minus strand of OX392503.1, from coordinate 8,815,225 downwards.
TTTAGTGAACACTAACAGGTATTACGTGGAACTAAAGTATATGAACTATACATACCTATAACGTCAGTATGGTGCACCGGGATCGATTCTCAAACTGAGCATAAGTTGTTTTTTATATTGTTTATATAAAATAAATTCTAGAAAATCAAGTGGTTTTCAAGAACAGATCTTTGTATGTCTTTTATACTTGCCAATAACTTCTAGCCGATCTAAGCGACCCTGTAAAAGAACTCAAAATGAGGAACCATACGTTTATTACGTTTTTCTTCGATAGTGTAGGTTATGTGTATTCAAAAATGTCAAATGTTAGTCTGGTCAGGTGCATATTATAATACTGCGGTGCTGGCATATCTTGACTCAGTGTCAGTTGTCATGCTCGCACGTTATTGAAAAGAAAATGACATGTAGATTTGTCGCGCAACAAAGCGTCGCGTGTCACAGTTATGACGTGCAGCGCCTCTTGCATAATTGTCATAGGCGACTATTTCCCACGTGAGATAATTACCCGTCTCCTTCTATGCAGTAATGTGAAAGAGTGACGGGTAGCGCTATGTCGCGCGATATGAGTGGCGAAGCATAGTTATACTAGACGTGCAGATGTTATACAACTAACTTGGTTGCGTGGTCGTAAGATGGCGTTAGTAGTAAAACATCTGTACAATATGATAATTTTTTTAAACTTGCATATTTATACGGTTACTTTGTATTATTATTTTCGAGTAGGTATAATTAAAAAAACCATCGGTATGAAATTTGTTTAGTTTGATTAAATCGCAATCTTGAAGTCTATTTCGATTAAAGCAAGTCGCTAAATTAGTGTTGAGATTTCGGACACGAATGAATGAGTTTAAATAGTAAGTGAGTGAATGAAATACGGTAGCGATTCCGAATTTGCACGAGAGCAACAAACAATAAAAACGCCAAGCCCACATAAAACTGTTAAATTGATAAATCATAGTCATATTACGATTAACAAAAGATTTCTCAATCTATGAAATTCAAATGTCGATACGGTTTGATAGGCACATGTTTCATACGTGAATTTCCTAATGCCGACCTTCGTGGATCGTAATTGCTCACGTACGTGACAATATTCACCGCTGCGAGTGTAATGAGTTACTAAATGGGCCAAAGTTTAGTCGTAAGTGTAGGTTTTAATGTGGGGCAATGGTTCTAATGTGGCCTGGCGGGTCACTGATGTTCGAAATTCGATCTTCATACCGTCGTCGCATCCCGCTCATTCAAATATTGTTTGATACGAGATCGAGAGGGATAGCACGGTATGAACTTTGAATATCGAACTGCGGAGTAGATCTGGGTCCGAATTCGAAAAACTCAACGATATCAGTTAACCAATGTCTCGGTTTTATCCCGGCGTCATATCAGAAAAATAATATTTTTTGGTATTCAAGTTGCATTGAGTAATGTAGAGAAAAATTTGAAAGGAGATAGTCAAGATCGGCATATTACTCGCTGCTGTCATTTTGACTTTAGCAATATAATAATAATAAAAAAATAAATATCAGACAACCTCACACAAATCAACCTAGTCCCAAATTAAGCTCAAGAAGGCTTGTGTTATGGGTACTAGGCGACGATATACATACTTATATAGATAAATAAATACTTAAATACATAGAACATCCATGACCCAGGCACAAATATTCGTGTTCATCACACAAATATTTGCCCTTGCCGGGATTTGAACCCGGGACCTTCGGCTCAGTAGGCAGTTGCTTAACCACTGCGCCAACCGCGTCGTCAATATGATATGGATATGTCTCTGTATCTTGGATTTAAAGATAACAAAATAAATTACATTTACTCTGAATTTGTCAAAACGGTCACTGTAGAATCGGCAAATTAGATATAATACTGGAAAGATCTCGGACGGACATCAGAGTAAAATATAAAAAATATGGTCATAAAATGTTCGTGTAAAATAATTAGCACCTAGGACTACACCAAACAGATAGGATAATCGTTTGATAAATATAGGTACCTACATACTGAGCTGAGCTTAGGAGAAGGCACATATCCAATGCCAAACAGAAACGGGTTCAAGAACTATATTGTAATATTATAAAATAATATAATACATCGATAAAAACGAGCACCCTTAAATTTGCAGTCGTACGCAAATTTGAAAGAAAACAGTTGAACGCTTTGTCCAAATCAGAAAATGAAAAAAAAATACCCTCCAGTTGAAAAACAAATGTCATAAATGATTTGGACATATTTTTGAGATCGTTGCTTTCGCAAACAATGGGGGCGCCGGGAGCGAATATAATAATAAGGAAATATGCTCCCATCTGCGGAAACGAAATTAAAGAGGATCGGAGCATTTACGTAAAAAGAAAATTTTAAATCTTTTGCATTATTCTTCCTATATAATAGACAGATGCTATAGATGTGTCATAATCAATAGTCTTTTTTTCATGGCTTGAGATTTTAAGAGATGCCCCTTATAGTATTTAGACGTAAAATCATACCTATCAACGACATGAATTTATGAAATAATTTTTAATAAAATACAAATAAAAAGTCTTTAAAAATTGTCTTCAATTCGCCAATGAAACAATAACGTCGGTTCGGTATCCCTGACGATTCCAAGGAAACGAACGATCCAATTAGTCACCACTAAAAGCAACGTGTTTCGTGTTGTACAAATCGTGGCCAATGAATCCCTTTATCAAGACAGCTGCCACGAATAATTCACTATTAATGCTAGGTACTCTAATTAAGAAAATTACAAAAAGATAGAAACAAACTCCGAAACAAATTAGTTTTCATATGCGTCACGACGGAGCTGGCATTGAGTTCTCAAGTCGATTGACGTCGAGTTTTGTTGTAGGTGCAAGCCTTCTATTACATTTCAACAATTTATTAGTGTAGTAATTACGTGGGCATTTTAATTCCGCTTTTCATAGACAGTAACTCACCTATTGACGTTCTAAGTCGGTATGCTTCAGAAATTTTATTTAGAGGAATATTTTAAGATAAGATCAATATTGCCGTATTTTGTGCAAAACGTCAAGGTAAGGCATATTTGGTCAGATAAATTAATTTAGATGTGAAGTACAACAACTTGAATTGTAACTTACTTAATTTCTATTTTGAAATTTAATTTTAGCACCCAACAGCTTTAATATTTTATTTCGAAACACAATTACGTTTTTGGAAATAATTATATTATATAATCATTTTTTAATGTGCGTAAATTAACACCGTATTACACAGCACCCGACAACTTTGTTAACCGAAAATTTGAGTATAGGAAATTAAAATAAGTTTCCGGTTATCAATAGGATTCTTCGTTATAACTGCTGACTACGGTATACGGTATAAAGAAGTGAAACCTTTTAATTGGATCATTTGTATGTATAATGGAATCTTATAAAAGCGATAAAAGTCGATTGAAATAAAAAAATGCAAATGTATTTTAAAAAATTGCAAATGTATATTGTATTTTATTATGATTTTATGTTTATCTCATGCATGTCAATTTAGTCAGTTTTTTTTAATTGTGTTTCTACGCCAGTACTAACTGGTAGAATATGAAGGTACGGGAAATAAAATTGCAACATTGGAAGCACCATATTCTGAGAAATAAATGATTCCTATTCTTATTCTTATTCTAAAAATAAAAGAAAACAGCATTCTCTTACAAATAGCAATTAGGCACAAACATATGACAATTCACATTGAAACTGACAAGGATAAGGTAAATACTGCAGAAATTGGGTTTTAAGTGCGCTGCTATCACTGTTGTTAAAGCCAATTATTTTAATAATGCTCGCTTCTCTGAAAATCACTTTTATGTAGAATATATAAGGATTCGTCTGAAAACACGCTCATTACTTAACTTCAAGTCGAGCAAAGACATGGATAGAATATTTTCTTATTTTATTTTATTTCTTTGCGTCGCCTTCAACAACGGTGAGAACAATAGTTTTCAAGTTTAAATGTGGATGCGAAAAAGCTTTATTGTACACGAGGTTTTCTTCTGTGACGCCATCTTTTTCTCTGACTCATTATCATTTATAAAGGTTTAGATTTTTCACGTAAAATTTTATGTGTTTGCTCGGAGATCCTCAAATATTTCTCGTTTTGTGATGTTTTATTTCGTCTTAGTGCTTATAGTAGTGATATTTGTAATATGTTTCGCATGATTTTGTAACTAGTTAGCCATTAGACAAGCGTGATTGACGTTGAAATGAGTTAGTGAGGTTTTCAGAACGTTCGTGTTGAAACTGGTACCGGCAAGTAGATTGACACGACAGATTCAAAATTGCTGACAGTGTTTTAAGGAACCTGTGAAATTTATTACTGTTCCGGCTAGAAACTGGAGTTTGCTTATGCTTATTATGTTTAAGGCACCCATATTTTAGGTTAGAAAATAAATATCATGTTTTTCTTCCTAATGTACGTTCAAAATAAGGACGGAATCCCTTTTGCGCTCCTTTTATGGATTAGGCTTACTTTTCTGTACCTGAGACCTACCAAATTCAACTAAGTACATTGTATGTGACAAGTGAGTTAAAGTGAAGCACTCAGACGACATCAAACACACGGATTATTGTAACAAATTTTCTGCTATTAAATCCTTTCATTGTTCATCCAGTTTTAGCGTCAGGGGGGTCTAACGCTGGAGGTTGCAAATTGTATGCTTTCTGATCAGTAGTTTGCATCTGAGTAGATAAACCTCTGAGTAGAAGAGACTCTAAAAGCAATTATTATTTTTCAGTTATTTTGATAAAATCATATTTCATTTCTAGACGTCTTATGCAAAAAACATGGACATGCGTCGAAAATGACTGGCGGTAAGATAGTCGGCGGGTACAACACCACGATACAGCAGGTGCCCTACCAGGTGTACCTCATCGTGCAGAAGGCCGGCAACAAGTACTACCAGTGCGGGGGGTCTATCATCGGTCCGCGACATGTTCTCACTGCAGCTCATTGTTTAACTGGGTAAGCGACGATTCAATGTATTGAATTGAAGTATTATGATTTATTTAGATATTAGATTCAGAGAAGGCTTTTTTAATCTACCGAATCATAGCAAAGAATGATATTATGTGAGGTACCCATCTATACTATACCGCGTTTGGGAATAAACAATTATATAATAAAAAGCTCCGTTACTCGAAACAATCAACTAGGCGACAATAATTTTAGGTGACAACGGCTGTTAAAACTGTTTCAGAGTTATGAGAGTGTACATCCGAGCCGGGAGCACGGATTCTGACAGCGGTGGCCAAGTGTACACAACATCGCTATACACTCAACACCCTCGCTACAACGCCCAGAACTCGGACTATGACGTGGGAATCATCCGACTACTGAGAGCCATGACAATAGATGGCTCGTCTACTAGGACCATCTCGCTGCCACCCTCTAACACGCCTGTAGATACAGGAACTGATATCTCGGTGTCAGGATGGGGTACTACCACCGTAAGTTTTGTGCATATTCAATCACAATTGCATCAGTTTACTTTGCCTCGAACGGAACGAATTAAAGTAGAAGAGATGAATGGTATGTCACACAGCAACCCAAGTCGCCGCGGCTGCTAGTCGCTGCGGCAGCGAGCTGATGGATGAGAAAATATAAACTGAAAAAGTATAAATTGCCAGATGAAAAAGGTTATGAAGAGCGTGAGAAATAAGTGGATTTTAGGTACAGTAATGCAAAACAATATGCTCGAAAACACGACACTGTGTCAGAGCCAGGACAAGGATGATTTGTTTTCGAAATATTAACTATTCTGTTTGTAGGAAAACGGAGACACGAGCCGCTACCTCATGGCAGTGACAGTGCCGGTGGTGGACACGTCGGAGTGCGAGAAGGCGTACAACAACGCCATCACCGCCAGGATGTTTTGCGCGGGAGTGCCCGAGGGCGGCAAGGACTCTTGTCAGGTAAATTATAAAGGTCCATTCAAATTTGGGTATTTCTCGGCTGAAATGATGATGACGTCCATTTTTTATGACTTCCGATCATAGTCAGGATTCTTCAAAGGCATAACGGGAGATAATTGAAATGAACATTATAGGTGTCAAAAAACACACTGACATGTTACACCGTTACTATGAAGTGATAGCTAGAAAAAACAGCAGTGAAAGAAAATAGCTTTTAATACTTGTTCATTTAGTGTACTAAAATCAAACACACAGACAACGCTAGTTGCGAATTTAGTGGTCGCATTCAAGCTGTCCTGTCCATACTAGCATGTTTAAAGGTAAAATGAAACCTATTGAATAGGGAGATTCCGGCGGTCCGGCAGTGGACGAGAGCTCAGGACTCCAAGTGGGAGTGGTGTCATTTGGTCGGGGCTGCGCCCAGCCTGGCTACCCTGGAGTCTACACCAACGTATCAAATGTGCGGGACTTCATTAGAAGACAGACCGGCATTTAAGATGGGACCAATGATCTAGGCTGTACCCGGCAATATAAACATTTTCAAGGTGCGAGGTAATCTCATGCGCATTTTAAATTCGACCGTAGTTATGCCTACCTATTCTTAGAAATTATGTATTAAATACGGATGGTGGTTGAGTATTAGTCATATAGTATGCACTTATAGCAACCCTCTAGATCAAATCGCTTGAATGTGAGTGATGAAGCTCTCTAAGAATATATTATGACTCGTATTGTAAAGAATGCATTGGGATTCGCATAATGTGCTCAAAGAAATCGTCCTAACTAGGCCTAGATATATAATTATTTTGAAAAACGTAATAGAGTTTCCCTATAACCAAGAGTGACCGACCAAAATAATGCTGCCTAAAATTTTGCACAACTTTAGATGTAAATCCTACATATAAATTGTGTTGAAATTGATCCACAATTGCTTGGCAGGCACAGTACATTAGTTTGCGAGTAGTACCTAAGTCAGTTGCATGAATTGGTAAGCGCATTCAAACTACCGTGCAGAGTCCGTGCGGTCAAATTACTAACACAATAAACAAGGTAGGATAGCCATACTCCTATATAATACATATGTCTTCCTTATCAAATAGAGGCATAATATAAATATCAAAAAGTCCATTGCGTATAGTCATTTATATAAATCACCAATTCAAGCGCCTCCAAGAAAATGTTTATATACGTTTAAGGTTAACGAGAAAATGATTTTGTTATTGTTTTAAACGTGTAATATACTAGCAATAAAGGCACTATTTACTATAAAAACATGTTTCATTCCTTTATGAGAACCCAATGATTTAAAAAATGTGGTTGCAATGCAATATATATATAGGTATAGGTACATACACATTGTATTAACAATATTAGTGGAAGAATTTATATTATAAACTAATTATGTGTCTTCAAGAACATTAATGACTCTTTATTCTACGTAATTTGCATTCTTTCGTACAAGGGAAATTTAATTGCATATTTAATGGAACTCATCTCATTTAAATAACGAAAGCCGCTTAAGTCAAAGCGACCCTAAATGAAAAATACTGATACGAAGTGAAGTGTTTCAAACTGATAAAAAGTGGAACTTTTCTTTGATTGACAAAACTCGAAATGAATACTAACATCCCTTAGCATTTAAATTAACGGTGCCAAGTTTTTGTGTAGCCGAAACTTTTTTAATTTCGACGGAAAGAGCCAGGTGCTGAGCTCACGTCAGTGGCAATTCGACAGACAATCCCCCTCGCTGGCTCCGTCCGATAACGTACCGCCCCGAGACTTATTTGTAGATTCAATAGACGCCGAATAGGGCCTTCTGCCCCGCGCCTCATTAATTGCGTAGGCTGCGTTTCGGCTGTAGTTGTACAAAGACAAAATTACCTAAATGCGACTGTGAGGTCAGCTACCGGACTCAAAAGCTGATCGTTATTATTAAAGTTCTTGTCCTGCCAATCCACTGAGTCAAATATTGTAGTTAGAAGCAATCAAACCTGGGAATAGGTCTTCTAAAAAACAGTCACTGTGGCAGGTTATTTTGGGTTTATACATCTAATTTAAAATTACTTCTATAATCTAATTTTCGCAAAATAAACGAGTACATAGTTACAAAGAGTTGTCATTAATACTATTGATTGACTAGTCTACGTCATTGTTCCAAATAATACCTACCTAACCTAATCTACCTTCACCTGAATTATGTGGTTCCAAATTATAAAGTTTGAAGGCACTTGCATCGTCTATTTGCCAGAGGTCGATGGTGCTACCTCCCTATACTTTAAGAAGAAATGTGATCGTTTCCTTTTAATTGAGATTCCGTTGATTAGCGCCTTTTGTGATTTATTAACTAACTTTTGAACCTTATAGATTCGATATTATATTGGAGAATTGGAGCTTGAAATTTCCGATTTCTGACTCGCTTCGAGAAAGATCTAGGAAGATTAAATACATGGACTGTATGTCAGTACATTAAGAGTTATAATACACTAGTCTCGTCAGGTGGTTAGATTATCTGTGGTATTACTGGTGTTTTATTAGAAAATGGCGGCGACTGCATCATTGGCGGAAGTCATTAGAGTGGACTTGAACGCATTTTATATCTACGCACGATGGAAAGTTGCAATGAATACGTTTTTCATACGGATATCGACAGTTAATTATATAATGGTGTATGTCTGGTGTTGGTTTGAGTTTATAAATAAATGAAATGAAATCCAACTTGGTATTCGACTTAACTTAACCAATATGTTAGAAGCAATGGTCAATTAATTACTTATGACTGTCGCCGTTTGACTTCTTATTCGTTTCGCTCTTGTCACGTGAGGACTTCACGAGGAAGGGTTGGGGGTTGCAGATGCCCACCGAACCACCAAACGCTTTCTCGCCATCTCGTCCGGTTCGCAGCACTTCTGATACATTGATCTAGGCAGCTAATTGCATGGGCTGCCTAGAGCAGATTTTATGTGTTCAGTCCATCGTAAGGGTGATTTGCCACGTAGCCTCGTGCCCTCCACTTTACCCAGAATGACTAACTAGGCGTTCAATGGAATCACTATTCCACATCGACCCGTGTCCGATAAACTTCAGTAGGCGTGATTGTATCAGAGCAGATGCCAAGTTCCCAAAATATGGGCACATTCGCTCCAGGATACTCCTATTCGCATTCGCCTCCAGCACAACATCTCCAGAGCATCTATCATTTCCCGCAAAGTCCAAGACTCGGAAGTGTACAAAATTATAGGGAATACAAGTGTATTTACGAGCCGGGTCTTAGTAGCTTTGGTGATGTATCTGTTTCGCCATATTTTTTTCAGCTTACCTATCGATTGCGCTTCTTGCTATCGTGATACGTCTTTTGATTCCATCCACGTAACCACAGCTGTTAAGTATGAGAGAACCCGCAAAATAGGCGCATTGTAAGACAAGACGTCGAGTTGACTTATGAGAGAGCCGAGCCTCAGACGGTCGACAATCATCATCTGTGTCTTGGTGCGATTGATTTTAAGACCAAATTTTTCACTCACTCGTTCCATTTTGTGGCGTAACTCTTCCATAATATATGAAAGATAAAAGATAAAATATCAATATTTTATCATAATATATGATGTTTACTAGTTGCAAAAAGATCGCTCGGCGTACCGCAAGTTCGCAGTCTTATATCCACCGATTGTTACACGTAAATACCTTCTGTTTGATCCTCCAAAGTAATGCGCATTATTAGCTCGGTGTATATACAATGAACAAGAGCGGTGATATTACGCATCCTTGTCGAACACCGACGTTGGGATGGACATTAGTCGACAGGATGTCATCAGTCCGCACTCAGACTGTTCCTTTTTCATACAACCGTCTTAGGACACGCACAAGATGTTTTGGCATAGCTTGTGACCCTGAATATAAACTAGTCGTTATTTTTTATTATTGTCATAACTTTGTTTGAAATATTTATGTAAATAGACCATACGAGTAAATAAATAATTGATAACATGCTTAACCGTTTTAACAGTCCTTGAAAGGTCTACGTCTGTCCCGTTGTCCTTCAGTTGAGATGATAATGAAGGATGTCATTAGGGATCCATTAACATTAATAAATAATGCCAGCCGTTTAAGGCAGTTGCAGACTGCAAATAAACACGCAAAGCGGTTCTGTTTCGCAAATCGCGGCAGTTTTAACAGACTGGACGGATGAAAGGGAAGATAAATGAAAATGTAATTAAGCAAGAGGAAAAGTTTTCAGGAAACGATAAAAAGTTTCGTAACTGAAGCTACATTATTTATTTCTCGCCGGATAATCTTGTTATTTGATTGTATTTTTTTCTATTCTTCATAAGTTATGCTTTAGGCTGCGTCGGTATAATAATGGTACATTTTGCGTATTATTTGACAGAGTCTACACACGCAGCAGCTCGTGTGACTCTGTCCGTGTGTGACGGACTTTAGGCATGATTTTATAAGTAGCGTTTGACTAAATCAGGACTGTGTGTCCGTGATCTCGCCTCTATATATCTCGGTACGTTAGTGACGTATAGTGATATAACCACTGACATTAACGGTTAGTAAGATGAATACTTAAACTAACTTTTAACTTTTCTGGCGCGGCGGCTGCGTCTGCGGAAAGCCTCAAACGTCGTAAATATGCTGCTCTCGGTAGCAGTTACATATTAGCGGCCTTTGGGGTTGAAACTCTGGGGCCACGGGGGCCAAGTGCGCGTCGACTCTTCAAAGAATTGTCGATGCGCCTCATTGACGCAACCCATGACCAGAGGGCTGGCCACTATTTTGCCCAACGAATAAGCATTGCCATCCAGCGTGGCAATGCGGCCAGCCTTCTGGGCACACTTCCGAGCGACAGCTATTTAGGGCAAATTTTTTATTTGTAAATTGTTTAGGTTTTTAGCATATACTTAGATAGTCTTAGTTACATATTAGTTTGTTGTTTATTGTTTTTATTAATATCTTGTGTTTTTTAATAAAAATACTTTTAACCGTATAACAAAAAGTCTAGCCATGATGAAGCCGTAAAAACACAGACACATCTACAAAACATCAGATTTAGGAACCTTCACCCTGTTATTTTTTTTTAAATACCTATGTCATTGTATGGTGAGCAATAAAATGTCAGCATTTTTAACTACCGGCTTATGTCGAATTGCACACTAAAAATGTTATTTTCTTTTGATGCTGAATTTACATTCACTTAATTTTTGCAAACTTACAAATAGAAAGCGAACGACTTTTTGAGCCCATTAAGTGCCGAGACGAAGTAAATAACTATATTGGTTAACTGTATTTACATAAGCGAAAGTAATCCGAGGAAAACAAGAAAAAGGTGGAACTCAGCTTGCAAAATTACTTGGTAAGATTCCCTAGCGGTACAGTCAGATGCAAAAAGATGTACAAGGTTAGTCCGTTTAAAAACTTTTTCTCTCATTTTCTCTCAACTCTATTGACGGGTACTAGAGTCTAGCTAATATAAATGGAACTGAATGCCGCGTATATATTTGGGCAGCTGACTGTACTGTATATAAATATGTCTTGTCAACCCACTTTTTAGGGTTCCGTAGTCAACTAGGAAAGGAACCCTTATAGTTTCGCCATGTCCGTCTTTCCGTCTGTCCGTCTGTCCGTCCGTCCGCGGCTTAGCTCCGTGATCATTAGTACTAGAAAGCTGAAATTTGGTATGAGTATGTGTATGTATCACGCCGACATAACGGTAAAATAAAAACTAAAAAAATTTTTCGGGTACCACTCGAACGCCTAAAGCTGGGGGGTAATTTTTTTTTTCGTTTCAACGTGGGGGTAATAAATTTTTTTCGTTTAACATTAGTGTGTGGGGTATCGTTGAATAGGTCTTTTAAAAATAATAGGGTCTCCAAACATTTTTTTTAAAGTCGCATTTTTGTAAATATTCGCTCTGAATATAAAAAAAATAGCGTCCCCCCCTCTAACTTTTCAACCACGGGTAAAAAATTATGGAAAAATTCATGAAAATGAGGCCTTATAAGTACTTTCAACGAAAACTATATTGAATAAAACCGGTCAAGCCGTTTTTGAGTTATCGCAAAATTCTATAATTTTCTTAAATCGACGTAAGTTGACTTCCGGAAGGTAATAAGTAACTACAGTCACTTTGGCGTTTACGACCTTTTTATAGAGCTTGAAATCTTTCTCGTAACTTAAGTCTATTGTGAAGGATGAGCAACTACGGAACCCTACACTGAGCGTGGCCTGACATGCTCTTGACCGGTTTTATTATTAGTCTGTAATTGAAAGTAAAGTACATCGTTAAAGAGCCCACAGTTTTTCTGAGATTGAATTTCTTTGCTAAAATAACATAATTAACGGTTTCTTCGTATTGATGAGACAAATATATTTTCTCGAGAATAAATATAATGTTTTTGAAGTCGCAAGTCAAAGGCAAATATTATTTTTGGCAAATAATTGCGAAATACAGGTAAATTGATAATGATATTGACAAACCAAAATGGTTAAGTACAGTCAAGGAAATTAAAACACGTACCTTTTTCGCTCTTGTCACAATGATAATAAGGGTGAAAATAGTGAGCGTTTCAATTTCCTCTACTGTTAATATTTCCTATGAAAAAAAAGATTACCTACTACGAAATTTGAGTATTGAGTGACGAATGGGTGGAAAACAAGTAATTATTGTAGTTAAAAAAAAACATACGGTAAGATTAAAGCGCATTATATATTAGGCCTTAACAAACAAGAAGCAGAATCATTTGCCTCCAGCAAATGACAAAATTAAGTAATCGTTCCAAAGAAGTGCACGAGTTTAATTCTGCTGTAGCGTTTATTATTTATTCTCTCTCTTTGCTTAAAAGAATTTCAGAGGGCTTAATTACGTCGAAATATTTCTTTGCTTCCACTTTTCAAATTTACCGCTTTTGTAATTAGCTCCTTCATAAGAAGCAGAAACGTGCGGGTGTTATATCACTCGCAGTGGATTTCTTTTTGAAATACATTTCTTTGCATAACGCTTTGAACTTTTTGAAGATTAAACGTGACCTTTCAGCAACAATGATGTATATTTGAATATTTAACTAAGTAATTCAGCCGATCAAGTTATTAGTAGATATATACATACATACATAGACTGCTAAACGTATTCCCGTTGGCTTCGCCGTAGTTGGGTAAAAAGGCGGCATGCGGCAAAATTCAATCGAAAAATTGTAAACCAGCGAAATTATGTAGTCACCAATCGGCGAGAGAACTAGTAGGTACCAAACCCACAATCATAGTATGAAAAACAATTTACTAAAACTTTGTGTAAAGCTAAATCAAAAAGAAATGTCGAAAATAAAGTAAGAATACGTGTAACAGGACTCATCCAATTACCGATATTTTTCTCGCTTTTCTTTGACCAACGTAACAGTTACAAAGTAGAGTGCAAATGGATTAATGCTCTGTGGATTATCTCATCGTATCACACAGGCCAAGTCTCATATCATTAGGAGATGTTAGCGACAAACACGCTAGGAAATATCCAAGTAATTACTAATGAGAAATGTAATAAATGTAATGAATAGCTTTCCGACGATGAAAGGTGACAAATATTATACACCTAAAATAGACGTTAGATTAAAGGAATTGCTACAGTTGTTTTCTATCTCATATACGTTTTGGTTGTTTTGATAGAATACGGTGTCCATAACTTTGGAGCTCATTAAATACAGTTTGGCTTAAATGCATGACAAATTCGCAGCAGATTAATTATTTTATGTGCAAATCGCGATTGTAAGCGGGTTGTATGCGCATGGGTTCTTTCTCTGTTTAAGTAACTTTGAGATGAAACAAAATACTTTCATGAACAATCAGAGAATCAGAGATGAAGAACAAAATATTTTCCAATCGTAAATTCGTTAAGCTTATTACTATCAACTTCCTGGTATCTGCAAGATGAAAATTAATAGGGACGATAATAGCTGTCATGATATCGTATTTTATATCGAAAAATCTACGTCGATCCCAGCTTCCATGAAAAAGGTGGGACTTATCCCTGATAAGACGTTTAATTTCCTCCCGCCAGACGAAATGATGACGCGAAAAAATGAAATCACAATGAAAATCTTCCCGGACAGGTTTAAGCCCTGGTTTATGGAATAGATTATCTAGAAGAGTTTAGTTATAGATAAGTAAAGGGATTTGGGTTTAGGTTAACTACGCAGCTGAAATAGTATATTTATTCTTTCTGGCATTGTTTTCTGCTTGAAACAGACACAATATTCAATACTGTTTGCAATATTAATATATATATGTGACCTTTTCAACCTAAGTAAAGGGTCCACTTTTTCGCTTACCAGAAGTGTTTTGATATATACCTATATATTTATTTATAAAATCTTTTTGTCGATTCTGTTTGTATTATGTGGAAATACCACATTTCTATTTTTATAAATATTGACACAAAGGTAAATTATGAAAGAAAAATGTACCCAATGTGATCACACCGCAATTTAAGCAGAACCCGAACCTGGCGACCCTACGTTTCCGGCGTCTCTCCCAACTGAGCTATCACATCGTTACGTCAACCACACCAATTCTTTGATTCCATAATTCTACGCTACCGGAGAACCCTCTGCGTCATATATGTTTAAAATGCTTATGCGCAATAGCCAAACCCTAGGATGTGCGGTTATGCAAACACATTTTAATTATTAACAAACGCTAAAGTGGACCCTGTTGTTTGAAAACATCACATAAAATAGTGGTGGTCGCTGGTCGCGGAAAAGGGAGCGGAACGTGACCGTGGCCTTACTTCATCATCATCAGCCTATTCTTGTCCACTGCTGGACATAGGCCTCTCCAACTGCACGCCATTGTAAGCGATCCTCGGCTACTCTCATCCAGCTTTTGCCAGCCACCCTGCACAGATCATCGCTCCACCTAGTCTGAGGGCGTCCCACACTACGCTTGCCGAGTTTGGCCTTACTTCATGCAGAGTATAAATTTCTTCTTTTGAGAGCAAGTCATCATCACTGGCTAAGTTATCGAAAAAGTTAGGCACATCTTCCAAATCATTGTCATCTAAACCTTCAATTTCTGTCAGGTTTCCGTCTTCCAGCAGATCTTCTTAGTATTTTATCGGTCAACAGAGCTCTGAAAATAAGCAAACATCCCGATTAGTTAGCCGAGCGTGTAAATAAATAAGTTATACCTACTAAACCAACATCACAGAACACAACCGAAACCACACGATCGTGAGAGTTCAATTATACGCAATGCAACCGAAATCGCACGATCGTGATACCTTAAATTCAAAAACCAATTGCACATATGTATTTCATTCGAATTAATGCAGAATAATAAAAATATATCACACACACAAGTACTTTTTGCAATCCGATAGTAAATTACGAAGATATTTGCTGGTAATTAGTAAAAAAAAAACCACTTACGATAGTGAGCTCGACGTTAGAACACAGCTATCCCCCACGCCACGTCATGGAGACTGTCGAGTCCCGACGCGTACGCATGAGCCTTCTGTATTTTTTGTCTGATTCTAGCATAGCCGCACAATCGATCGACATCGGTTGGGTTCGCAAAAGCGGTTCGCCATTTGCGAAATATTTTTTTTTCAATCAACATTCACGATCATTACGACCTTTATACCCGAACGGGATAATGTGTATAGAAAAGTGTGGCCGCTTTGGAGCTAACCAAAACAGTCTTTTTTTTATCACGGTTAAAACGGTTTGAAGCGGGTTTAAAATGGCAGATATTTAGAACGAAAAAAGATACTGTAAATTAATGGAAGTCCCCATACAACAAACTTGTTTTAGGGATTTTTACATTATGGTGCTAAATTTGCATAGAGTATGTATTACATAACTAGAAGTACAAAAATCTAAAATAAATAAATATTTGATGGCACCATACAGAACTCTTCGTGCGCGAGTCCAATTCACACTTGGCCAGTTTTTATTGAACCGTGACGCTATTATAAAATAATTTTGCCTGTGAACCAACACACTTAGGCATTCCATAAGTAGTCGACTAAAAGGATTCGACGTCGCTTCTCACTCACAAAGAGATTCAATTTGCATTACAATAAATTCTTATTGGAATCTTTAGAATGTGAAAAGCTCAATTTGCATAAGGATAAAAGGGGTTTTTTTTTGAGAAAATATTCTATAATTGGAAATAGGTATATTTTTTATTCACATTTTTAAATGCCAACTAATTTTGTAGCTCTCATGAACTCTTGCAGCAGCTTGAAAATTAACAAAGAGGGCATATTAAACGAACGTGAGAAATAAAATTAAAATCTAATACTTGGAGGTGCGCACCTCTATCTATTAACTATTATTATATTTTTTTAAATATATTATTATTGAATATTTTTACTCTTGTCGGTACAGTTCTCTCCAGTCCGTTCTACTTATGCGATGTTTACCTTTTCATTTATCTGGTCTAAATAACTAATCCTCGGCCTTCCTCTTCCTCTCCTTCCCTTAATTTGTCTCTCTGTTTAGATCCTCGTGTCGTATTAAATGACCTATCATTTTGTTCTTCGAGTTTCTATGTTATGTAGAAGTCTGTTCTACCCTTTCTACCAGCAATATAAGTCTCATAACGTAAAATAATATGTAAGCGTAGATTTCAGACATTCTTCAGATGACTTAAAATATTTCTCGTTGTTTTCAAAGCTGGATCTTATTAAACAATAATTAGTAGCTAAAATCGCTTAGATTGAACAAATGGTACACATTTAGAAAAGCACGCTTTAGACGTGTAGTCAATTTAAAATGCTATTATATTATAATAACATAATAGTTTAGTGAAACTTAAAACATTTTGTACATTTCATTAACTATAAGAACAGTGGGTACGATCGCCGCATCAAAATCAGCTTGGAAGTTCATCCACGAGGCATATGTCCAGCAGTGGATGCATACGAGTATATGCTGAGAAGAAGAAGAAGAAGAAGAAGAAGTACAATGGTTTCTCTATAACACGTGACGCTGATGCACAACTATGAATTATCTTTTTTTTATGAGCTAACTAGTTATGAGTATTAATGCGATCATCAAATCCATCAACTCATTTTCCCTAGTTAGTTATTGATAATTTGTCACTGAAATGTAAATAAAGCATATCGCTAAAGTAGTAAAATATTGGCGATTATTTGGACGGATATTTGAAACGTCGAACTTAGCTAATACTACTACCACTACACTTCTGTTAACCTGTAGAGCATAAGGTGGTTATAAATGGCCAACTCGAAGCGTTGCCTAAAGTCACATTACGAATGAAAAACCGCAGGATTGCTGTAATTGAAAATTCCCTGTATAATATACGACTTGCAATTTCGGAGAGGAGCCGGCCGTCCTACAGGGCACCCATTTTTCTTTATGTTTAACGATATTATTTTTTAACGCCACAAATTTTACCATTTTTCTTGCGGCTCCCGCAACCGCCTGCAATTTCATTATCATGAACGCGTATCATGCACATTATTCTTATCTGTTGAATCTTGCGAACTTTTATTGGAATTCGCGCCGCGACGTCGGAAAATATGATCGGCTTAATAAAATTAGCTTGCGGACTTTAGCCGGTATTAATATACTCTCCTCATTCATAAAACTTATTAAGCGTCATTTTAGCTGTGTGTGTGTGTGTGTGTATATACACTACAAGAATAAACATTCTGTAAACATAAGGAATTCAATAGAAATGGGTTTAAACATAATTGAAATGGAGGAGCGCGTTGCACACGCTGAAAAACTATCGTAGATATACTAAGATTATTTTAGACAAATAATGGAAAGAGTATGACGGAATGAAGATTACTTTACAAATAACCGGAAGGAATAACAATAAGGAATCCCAGCCTATGACCATAAATTAAAGTAATGAGGCACACAAAACAAACAAGCAGAGAAAAAGAGTTATCAGGGAGAAGAGTAAAAATAAACATCTGGGTCAAAAGAAGGTCATACACACATTATCATGGATTTACGTTTAAATATCAAATTGCATTAATATTAACCTTCTAAGTGAAAATTCTGGGAAGCAAGTGTACTTACTGTATATTAGCAAAATCACATTACATATACTCGTACTGCGACAGGTGAAAATATAGTAGTATTAGTAGTTTAATGGTAGTTTATGCAACTGTTACATGATGAACAGTGTTTAGAATAGAATAGAATAGAACATTTATTGCATATCACATTACAGACATAGGTAGATTTATAAATAAGTCAAGGGATACATGTGACGCCCTGCAAGGGCACAAGCAACATCATAGGCTAATTTTAATAAAACTACAATTACTTAAGATTAACATACTCAGCTGAATACACATTAATTCAACAAGACCAATAAATTTATATTATATACTTTCGTTGTCCTTAAAGAAATCGTCTAAACTGTAAAAGCATCTCGTAATTAAGAACGATTTTAACTGTTTGTTAAACAATCTTGGGTTATCTATGTTTTTCAAGGAGTTTGGGATATGATTATAAATTTTAATGGTCATGTAATGGGGGCTGCGTGTGACGAGTTTTAATTTTGAGAAGGGCATTTTAAGTTGGTTGAGATGGCGATCATTTCTTTTAGGTTTAGTCGTTGGTTTAGGTGAGTATAAATTAAAATGTTTTCTAATAAATTTACATGATTCAAAAATGTACATGGAAGTTACGGTTAATATTTGGTGTTTAATGAAATAAGGTTTACATGACTCCATTCGATCTATGTTAACTAAGATTCGAATACATTTCTTTTGTAAGATGAAAATTTTATTGATATCACTGCAGTTTCCCCATAGGACTAAACCGTATGATATTCTCGAGTAAGCATACGAGTAGTATGCTGCTAGAGCTGTTTTAAAATCAGTTTCGCGCTTAAGGTGCTGGAGGGCATAGATAAAGGACGATAACTTTTTAGTTAATTTTCGGATGTGGTTTGTCCAGCTCATATTGGAATCTAAATCAATGCCTAATAGAGTGGCAGTGCTCACGGTATCTAGTTTTGTATTATTATATTCATAATCTATTAGCAATGGTACTTTTTGGTAAGGTTTAAACTGAATTATTTTTGATTTGTTTACATTGAGTAGAAGGTTATGGGATTGCAGCCAGCTTGTAATTGTATGTAACGTTGAATTTAATTTATTTTTTATTTCGGTAACACTAGTACCAGTGTTAAAACATGAATGTGGTTTTCATAATAGTTTTAAGGCCTAATTATGTACAGTTTCATACATTACTCTATAAATAAACAAATAACGGAAAACCTCACTCAAATCGATCTAGTCCCACAGTAAGCTACAGCAGGCTGTTATGGGCACCAGATGCATAAACATACTTATATAGATAAATATATACTTACATACATAGATAACATCCTTGCCCCAGGAACAAATATTTCGTGTTAATCACACAAATATTGTCGGTATTCGAACCCAGGACCCGGTCGGCTCAGTAGGCAGTTGTTTTACCACTTCCGCAACCGCGTTATGGTTACATTATTTTATCTTCAAATATGTATGTATATTCATCGTCATATTATAGGTTCTCATTAATGTAGATATTAAGTAGATACTCAGTACTACCAGTAACTCCCGCGGAGCCGATGCATGAATGCGGCGACCCCGCCGGCGTCATCATCACATATATCGTTCGTTATGTTACGAAATAATATGACTGATTTTGCTCCATCATGCCCTACCGCCGTCGCTACCGTGTACCTAATGTAGGTCTTTACTTATAGTATCTGAACTTATTATTGTATGTAATAACAGGGGTGTAGATAAAAGCTACTAATAAATACCAAAGTGTCACAGCTGTCCAAGAATAAATATAAGAAAACGTTTCAAGTGGAAGATTATGCTGAAACTCTAATTTAATTAGCATAATTTGAGAAGAAAAATAGATTCCGTTGACCAATTAAGTTAAAGGAGACAAGTATCCCGGGAAATGAGGTTTGATATTAATTTTATTATTCATGTTGTTGGCGAAGGTTCAAGCTAATTATCATAAAAAAATTGGTTTCAGAACGCTTGTAGTTAAGGCAAAATAATGAAGCATGAGGAACATTAAAAGCCTACACCAAAAAAAAACAAATATACAAGTAAGTATAACGGTTTGACCCTAATTGACTATTACGTTATTATTATTATATAGTGGATTTATTAGCAAAGCAATATAATTTTCTCAAAATGGAGCTTATTAAACTTGTCAGCGTCAAAAAACACTTAATTACCTACCAATATTATTATATCGTACGTATTCTGATATTTGCTTAAATTTATATTTGTCAAATAATCAATAAAAAAATGAGGTGATCAATTGGTCAATCTAAAAGGCTGCAGTCAAAATATGGATTATACTTAAATTGTGCTACAGGCAAATATGCACAGAGGTATTATTGGCCTCATTTTATTGAATATATTGACACTTGAAAAGTTGTCATTAAAAACAAAATACTCATAATGGAGATATATTAAGCGGACGTTATTAGAAGCGTCGACTTGAACACCAATAAACTTTCTAGTACTTCTACTACTACTTTATAGAAAATTAGATAGAAAATGTGCAATAAATGCATACAATGGCTTTACAGTATCGCATAACGTTATGTTAGTTAAATTAACTTAACGATTCTAAGAATTGCCCGTTAAAGCTTACTGGAGCTGTAGTACTAAACTTTCAGAGATAATTAACTCGTTTAATATGCGAACGCTTGTTTTAACTATGATATTCTCCCGGATTAAATGGTCAATGACCCCGTTCCGA
The DNA here is from genome assembly GCA_947623375.1 of Apotomis capreana. Lineage (NCBI taxonomy): Eukaryota > Metazoa > Arthropoda > Insecta > Lepidoptera > Tortricidae > Apotomis > Apotomis capreana. The sequence goes on along the minus strand of OX392503.1, from coordinate 8,794,542 downwards.
CATAATTGCACTTTGTTAAATACTCCTATAATTGAGGCACTTTTGTATACATAATAGACATCCTGGCCGAACCTGTTAGCTCATGTTTTGGGTGCAACATACCTACAATGAATAGGAATACTGCGATATAGGCGGTCTTCACACTATGATGTGCCGTTTTCGAGGATTTCTGGAACCTTTCCTCATTTTGTATGGGAAATGTTTTCGACAACGTTCCCTTTCCATATACATCGGGAAACGTTGTCGAAAACGACACATCTCTATTACACTGGCACCACGACGCGGAGCAACAGATTAAACATTGCATATAAGTACCTCCTCTTACTACCGTTTGAATAAAAACATGCCCTGGTATACTAGACGTCTCAACATAATGCATAGTCAGTGTAAAACCTCCTAAATATGGTTACTAATAAATAAAAAACATTACATGATTATAAAATTCCGTATTTTGAACTACGCGCCACTATACACGTTCGTTTATACGTTTACGCGCGTACCTACTTGACTCCACGAACAATGTAAACACATTGCAGAAAATAATGTTACCTAGTTTTTGGTGTATATGGTATATATGGGCTATTTGATGCCTGAAATAAATAATGTGAATAAAGCGACTTTTCGTAATCCCACGAACAGGAAAATTGGGACTGTGTTGATTGGTCTAAAAGTTGCGAGACGTGCCTTCATTTGTTTTTCGCAGCGATATTACGCAAAATTGCGCTACTAAAAAAGGAATGTTACATGGCCTTTAAACCCATCATTACATAGGCAGTCACAAAGCGTGCTGCTATAGTCTGACGGCCGGACGCATTTTGTTCACATCACCGAGTAATGTCAAGTGAACCATTGATAAAATAATAAAAAACAATTCCAGTATCTGAGGTTCAGTTTCACTTTGTACGTCACTGAATGATCAAATCATAATGTGCCGTTAAATAACAGAACATGCTAAACATGAATTAACTAAGATTTTGATAAATTTATCTTACTTAATGTCTTCAGTCTTGCAGGTACACATAGATAAGTAACATACGTTTTTAATATAACCAAGAATCATTATTGCCTTTTTTAACGAAAAAATTTCAAAGGATTTTTTATTAAACATAACAGTAAAACGAACTCAACATTTTAACGTAGATTCACCGTTTTTTTTGCAGTCATCGTTATATTTTCGAGTTCGATGGCTCAGCTAAACCGACGTCTGCCTTTCAGACTCGAGACAGAATAGATGACAAGGGGAGGGAGAATTAACCGTAATTAAGCTGAACGAAACTCTTTCAGGAGAGGGAAAAAGTATTCTTAATTAAAGCGAAGACCTCTGAAAAATGTTCTGTTTTTAATTATATCAGTTTTGCTGGTTAGGCGTCTTCAGTGTTGTAGCGCGGCCCTAATGACTGCATTTGCAAGATGGTGGTAAAAATTAAAACGAAATTGTATATTCACTTTATCATTAAATAAGAAAAGTCTTTAGGTGCAATTAGTTAATCGTCAAAAAATATATTTTGCGCTTGTTTTACTCAAATAAGTATTCGAACGGCATGAAAAGGTAGAAAAAGTGTTTCGGGACACTTAATAATGTTGGATGTTACAATTTTTTTTCAGTACCTTCCTCACGTTCATAGCAACAAACAATTATTATTATTTCATACAAAAATGCGACATACAATCAGGCATGGAAATAATTATTAGTCACATATTTTTTTATATAATATCTGATGATCGACTATACAATCGAATGCGTATGCACCCTTCTGAGTAGGTAAGATTCATCCAATTCCAGTGGTAATTTTAAACCAATATATTTTTTTATATATCCACTAGTACCTAAATATTGCCTTTTCTTGCATAGCAAAAGCAAAATTTGTTTTATTTTCCATTAACTACACGAACATTTTATTCCAGGCTCACCTGAATGAGCGTAGTGCCCCATTTTGCCGGCGACTCTATCAATTCCAATTTATTCGTATTCAGGTACCACCTTTTCGTTGTATTCCACAATTCAGTACGCTCCTTCACCCCTTTCAAAAGTTCCTCCCCCGTAATATGCGCTGCGTCTAAAACTGAGTCAAGCCTTTATTGAGATTCACCTTTGGAGGCAATTTCTTTCTTTTTATTACTTTTTTATAGGAGATCGTTCATTGACGCGAAAGTAGGGAAGTAAGCGGTCTTTGGCTGCTTCATCAGCCTTTGAATAGATACGAAGTTTTCGGCGCAGTCTGGCGGCTTAGTATTAAAAAAGTTAATGGAGATATTTTCGATTTCGTTCCTTGAGTCTCGATTGTCTTTTAACGCTGTATAATATGTTTTATTCATTTTATTAATAAAACATATTATAAACATATTATATTTGCGGTAAATGTGGGGAGAATACACGTCGTGCATCTTTTTCATTGCTCAAAAAATATTTCGTGCAAAATGCAGGTTTAACACAAATCGTCCTCTCAGTCGACTTTCACCGTTGTACTTATGAAGATATCTAAAGAGGCTTTATACATTTTTAATTGTATATTTTTATATTATTATGACTTATATTGATAATATCAACCAACTGATAAAGTGAATAATACTTTTCCCTGAGTTCTAGACAGTAACATAGCTATTGCGTGCAGTGGAAAATGAGTTGAAAAATTTAGTCAATTTCGAGTAGTTAATGAAACAAAAATTATCAATGAAAAATTCAAACTGTAGTTAGTAAAAGCCTTGTTAATAACATTTATAATATGTTAAGAAACATGTTTGTTCATATAGAAAAATGTCCAAATCAATCAGCATATTTGAACGGATAAGGAGCTTAAATTACGAAAATATTTGATCCAGTACAATGACAAGTTCCATTCGTCGTGTTGGTTTGGATGCTGTACGAATCAAAGATTTAGCAGAGGCACACGTTGATGGCTCATGTGGTTTTCAGTTTATGCGTTGGTTATTTTTTCACAAGCTATAGGTTTTGATGTGGGTTGCACATAGATGGTCAGTAAAACACCACCAATTTACGAAATATAGTCGATTAACTTATAAAATTCATAATTTGGATAGTAAAATGTGGGCTGCAGCCAAAACACGCAGTTGTGTGGTTTTTTTAATTTTCCAAAGTGAAAATTAACCTTGTCGTAAAAAAACTACTAGGTTTTTCACAGCACTTAAACATACCCATTAACTAGAATTACTGCAACCATTAACAGTCAGCTTAGCCTAAAACTAGCACCGACATAGTTTATTCACATACGTGAATTGAAAAGTTCCGGCTTCACAGAATCAATACCGGCGAGTACGCAGAGAACATTGTACCGCCAAAATACTGTCGGTCAGGATTTATGTTTCCAATCACGAAATTCCACGCAGTTCCAGTTTTCAATTCGGTTCGTAGTAAAAATCCCGAAATTAGAACTGCTCCTGTATTAATTATGCCAAAACTTATCGCATAGTACACGATGTTTACTTGTTAATTTCTATACTTTGAAATTAAAAACGGCTCAATTCGTTTGTTTTTACGTATGGTATCTTAACGCATGGTACTTAATTATTTACTACGCTGGCTGGCAACTAAACAGATCCAAGAGGATCTTGGCTTGATTCTATACTGTTTTGCGGCTAGTTTAGCTGTTGACTGTACCTACTTGATAAATTAGCATTGACAGCTGATTAAACTTTCATGTAGGATAATGCCATGCAGTACTAATAGTTCAGTACCTTTAAAATAATGTTCTTTAAACAGTTCATTATGTTTTTAAACAGTTAGTTGTTTCAGTTGCCAACGTTTCGAAAAAAAAATACAGCTTCCGCATATTACTTCACCGAGCAGACAACCTGTTCTTGCTTCGGAGGCGAGACTGCTGGAATAAATTTTCTACCTATAATATGTTGCTGTGCAAGTCATTATTTCACATAAGAATCAATTAAATTAGCTTTTTACAATAAAAAAAACTCAATATACAGTGTTTTGCGCCGCTAAACTGCAGATATTGACGACGGCCACGCTATCAATTATCGACAACGTGGTTAATGGGCTTACCAACTCATTTATATCTCGATAGCACGCCAATAAGCGCGATAAATTTATGTATAGGGTGTTGTTTTGAATTACTTTAACTTTGATGTATTATCTGATAATCAACTCATTGGAATAACCTTGCAAAGTATTTCTGCTCGATAAGTTAATTTTAATTTTATCATAGGTACGTCGTAAATAAATAATAAATACTCGCTTGAGTATAACCAGCTACTTTAGCGTATTAGAAAAAAAATACAATGTTTAAAGCGACATGAATTGACAAAAAAATATCAGTTTTTACTCACGTTTTTTTTACATGAACGGCCCGACATGTTTCTAACTTGTATGGAGTTCTTCTGAGACAGCTATTTGTGCAGCTCCGCGGTAGTCAACTGGCACCTGAAAACGTTCCATTAAACTTAACTCAAATCATAAACAGCACCCTGTATAACAGACCCGAGTTGCTTATAAGGTGGCATGAGGGCTGGTTGCGAAACTATTCCACTAAATATTAACCCAAAGGAACAATGCCAGCAAAAAGTAGCTAAATTTATGATCCAAGTTGTAGGAGTGGCCAGGTACAGAATTTGATTATGCGCTTACGATACTTGGTCATAGAAGCATTAAGATCGTTTTATCTGGTATCGGTAAATGCTTGCTTTTATGTGTACTTATTTGTTTGGTCCAGTAGTGGAAAACGACATGGTTGCGTGCTTGGTTAATCTTGTAGCGTATCTTGTAGCGTATTTATTGCCATAGGAATTGCCCGCAGCTATTAACCATGTTTGGATGTCCAGCTATCCCTGTACCATAATTGGTAAAATATTCGTCTCGACGTTTCAGCGTAATCAAAGAAATTATGACCAACAGATGGCGCCAGACTGGCATGGGGCCGCGCCACAAATAACTCTTCATAGAAAACTGTATTTCGATACAAATCGATACTAAAAAGTAAAGATAACTAACCCGCAACTTCGTCTGCGTATTCCATAGAAAACTGAATTCCAATTTAGGTTAGAAATTATAATGTATACCGTTATAAGTACAGTTATAAGTTATTTTTAAATGACAACTTATCAAAATCAACCAGACCAAACCCTAGCTCACTTCCGTATTTTTTTCATATTTGCGGTGATAATTCCTTGAATAAATTAAAGATACAAAATAGATATTAAAATAAGCAGAACGCATTTCTTAGTCATAGGCAAAAATAGTGGGAGCTGGCATGCTCATGCTCAAATTATGTGCTCTCAAACCTCATCAAATAAGGTAATACGTAAGTAACAGGAAATAATAGAATAATGTAATAGGAAACAAATGAAATTAGTAATCGACACTACTAGTGACGCACTTATCGAGCCGTTATCAAATTATTAAATTACAGGAAATCCAGATCAATCATCGATAAGGCATAAGTGATACAAGTACGTAATAAATCGACATTAAGGCTGTAATGAAGTATAATGAACGTTTTCTGCGCGTGAAGGCCTTTGTCGTTGGAGGTTAATAATATTCTTACTTTACACTGTTGTATAGTATTTGCTACAACTAAATTATAAAACCAGTAGTTTCATTGGTTGGACTTAAAGAGATTAATTAGCATGAGGACCTTAATATTTATTTAATATTTATTCCACAAGACAAAAGTCAGTATACATGGCGAACTTAATGCCAAAAAATCTCTACCAGTCAACCATTACGGTCATACAGAGACATCAGAGTTAGTGCATATCAAAAATTTGATTGTACTAAGAGCGTCTAAGATACAAGTAACTATATAACTAACTAACAAGTCACTTTAGAGAAATTTCACCAGAAATCGGGTGAAATTTCTCTAAAGTAATTATAAACGTTATTCTTATTTGCTATAAAGTATAAAGCTCCATATATCACCAGCTTGGTAACAATGATAAGTTACTTTCATTCCTAATCATTTTGTAGCGCCTAAACAAAATATGAATACAAAATTAACCAAAAATTATAACAACCACATGGGTAAGTATATTTTTATTGTAAAAATATGTAGGTAGGTTTAGGTACACAATTGCAGTGTAGACTACTAATTATACACTACGTAAAAAAATATAAATATTCAATCAAAAATTTAAAAAACAAATTGAAAAAAAAAAAAACCGGTATTCAGTATTTTATGGAAGTCATTGAACGATGTAAATTTATGAAACCATTGCGTGGCGTAAATACACTGTGATACTTTTCGATATTATACACGCTAATCAATTGTAAGTGCGCTTTTGACAGAACTTTGATTGATAGATAACTTTGTTCTCCTAATGCACAAATCGTGTAATCGTAAACAATACAATTTTGGTAGTTCTTCACAAATGTATGCCATGTACAAGGGCTCCCACGAACGCTTAAGGCATTATATAACAAAAGCATGACTACACAACGAATGTATCAAGCATCGGGGCACTTAAGGCACTGTGAAAAAGTCTATTTTACCGTAAACGATCAAATTAAGATGTCACAGTATATCAACTAGGAAATAAATGAGATCAGTGTACGTGAAACCTACGACCTACTTTAAATTGGAAAAGTTCCCAACCTTACGACACATTATTATTAAACGTACCTTTAGTTAAAATAAAGAATTAGTTTTTGTTGAAGCAATGATGAGACTTGCCAGCATTGAGTAAAATGTGCTTCCTAACAATGGATGCCCAGTTGAAATATTTTCGTCACGGTTCTTTTATTCATTTATTTTAATTGCTTATGCTGTTATGCAACCATACATTTTGTTATATTTTCCTAAGCTTGTTTGCCTCCTTAGAGCCTAACTCCATATCATGTGAAATAGAATTGGCTATACGATGACTTACTCGTATGGAAAAATGATGTCTAGATATCAAATGTAATTAGAGAAGTCGAATTTAATCCCAGTATATTCTGCCTAGATAAGGGTTAAATAAAACAAAATAACTAGATTCCAAATGGTCATCCATCATTAATCGTGGTTAGATCATTGGAACTTGCCAGTAATAGAATTAGTGACAATAGTGATCGTGACTCTAGTTACCCAGTTTTGAAACACTGTTTGTTGCGAATACCTTTCATCAGCAACAAAAGTCAAAGGTTGCAGACGTTTCCAAAGGTCTCCTGACTTTAAACTGTATTGTTATTTATTAATTATGAAGTATATTATCTTTAGGGTATGATGATATGATTAAAGTGGATTTGTCCACCAACGTTTGGATACGATACAAAGAGAGCTTGGGAGAGCACTCGCCCCGGCGTGGCAAGAGGTATCGGTTCAAATCTGGTTAGGTGGCATTTTTTTTATTGTTTTGATCTTTATATCGTGTGTATTATTATTTGTTATTGTAAACGCGTTTCGTCCCACTGTGGGGAAAAACTAGGCCTCTCCCCTCTTCTTCCAATATTCCCCATTTTCGGAGTTTTCTGGCCATTCCTTCAAAATGGAGTCTATTGTTCATCCCGCCTATATGTTTTGCCGCGTCTTCGTTTTGAGCTCTTGGGTCTCCAATCTGTGACGATATTGGCCCATAGCTTACCCGGCACGTGACAAACATGTCCTTCTTTAGCCTACTGTGGTCGCCTTCCGAGCTACATCGAATATTTGGATCTTACGGTACACTTCATTCATAAAAATGTTTTTAACAAACTTAAAACCTATAATGTGAAAATCTTGACGCAATTAACCTTTAATCTTAATAAAAAATAAAACAACCTCTGCTTCCTTTTAAATCAAACACGTTGATATGTCAATGAATTTACGTTCCCATCAAAGAAATAAGGTGGCTTTTGTGAGCCTTCTATAGTCCTTTGTTCTGTATGCTACTGTAGACAAATTTTCTTAAATAGATCTCAGATCTCAAATATTATATTTGAATCCATCAAAGTTATGTCGCTCACTTATCATAACCCTTAAAAAACTTTGCATACAACACCATTTGAAACTTCCCGGCACCAATTCAACTAAGTGATGACATCACGTTTCCTGCAGTTCTACGGCCGAAGTTGCGACGTATCAGACGTGAGTATAATCCCAGTTTCGGCTGTTGTCGATCCCGACTTAACCCACCTATATTTTCACAACTTCAAGTTGAGTAGTTTATTCAAAGTTTTGAGTGCAAAGATAACAAGTACGGGCGAATGCTTTGAATAATGCAAACAGTTCAGATGAACTGTGTAATATGCGGCAGTGTGGGGCTCTGGAGGTGTTAAAGGCAAAGTTCTCGCTGCTGGCAGTGAGGGGAATTATAATTTTAATGGAAACAAATAGAGGCCTCGAGGCGATGCACTGGAAATAGTTTAGTCCAACATGATCATACGAACGTAACCATTTTGTGTATAGTTTTGAATCAGGCTCTCATTTATGTTTACTACACTGACATATTATGTTATAGCCGAGATATAACTGCTATTTTTCTATTTTAGCGATATGCGCCATTCTACTGTCAGCGTAGTAATTCTGTTTTCTTTGTCATTCAGATTTATATACTCTGTTATGATAGGCGTAAATTTCAAACTGACGAATTATATCGCTAACGTACAAATGACAGGAGTGACTAATCAATATATGTAAGTTTATAATACTAATCTCCTTTAAAATGTCAATCTCTTAAAGTCACTCAAGGCAGCTCTAATAGCAACAATATTTATTTTCTAAACAATTATACAAAGTTCAATCGAATTTGCGGCCAGGAAATACAGCCGATCAGTGTAATACAAGAAAATAATCAGCGTTGTCCTTACAAGGTATAAGTAGAACTGATAACTAACATGGTTCAACACACAGATTGAGACATATTTCTCGAAAGTAGAGCGACCCAGCCTACCCGTTAATAACTTGGATAGCTTTGTTATTAGCCAGTTAACGAGAGCTTATTACTTAATTGTTAGAAAACATTGCTTATTACTGGTAATACTTTGTCACTACGCTACAAGGCTTGATGTCCAGGAACGATGATAGTTCTAGCTGATGTCATTCATACCGATAATCGGTGTTATTAGTTATATCATCAAGAAGAAAATACTTATACATTATGTATTTATTCATCATTTTGTTACGTTTCTAGGATTTTTGGGTCCACTTTTGTTTTTATTTATATAGATATACTTAGCAATGTAAATGCTTTGTTGTACGACTGAACATATCGTATATAAATCGATAGACTTAAGTAGAACCTTATAAATGCAAAAGTATTTATTAAACTAGTTAAAAAAACGTACATTTAAGGGTTAAATTGTTAAGGTTACAGTCGTTACAGGGATGGCGAACATTTTTTCTTCGTACCAATTATTCCCAATAAAAATATTATTTAGGGACATGTTGTGTGATTTTTATACCTACCGGAATGTTTACACGTTTTAGATCAAAAATAGTTTTCGCGAGCGCGAATTTTTTATATCACGTGCCATCTCAAAAGCACGCATGCCATTGGTTCTCGATCCATGTCCTACATTAAGGTCTTAAAATATGTAAAAAACATACCGGTTCTTGTTTGTTGTTTAAAATATGTCATGATCTATAGCATTTAGGTTTAGATTTCTTGAATTCTTTTATTTTAGTATAATGAGATTCTTAATAATATATAGACATTGCATATAATATACTTAATATGAAAACAAAATTGAAATATAAAAATATGGATCGATGAACGAAAGAACATACATAAATATTAGATGATATTTTTGTTTGGGATATAGAAACGTTAATTATGAAGACACAATTTTATGCGATCCACTGCATTGTAAGCGGGACTCGAACTACTCCTACTTTTCGGAGCAGTCTTCTACGACCAAGCTATCAAAATAAAAAATAAAATTAAAACCTTTCTTGCCACCGCGGTACTTTTTTTTTTTTTTTTATAACGGCACAACATAGTGGCTCCACTTCGCCTGATGGTAAGCAAAAAGGGGAGCCCAAGTCACAATGGGAACTGACGAGAAACCAACAGTGCCAAGTCAGTTGACACTGCCATGCTGGCCCGAGAGATGCTTCTTCACGCTTCGTTTGAAGGGTCCCAAGTTATAAGAAGGAGGAAACACATGAGCCGGCAAGGAGTTCCATACTTTAATAGTTCGGCAGATGAAGGAATTGCCAAACTTCTTGGTACGTGTGGGAATATTCTCCACGGTGAGGCGATGACATCGCAAACTGGCACGTGTGGTTCTATGACGGAAAGGGGAGGGTGGGATAAGAGAAAATAACTCTTCAGAACACTCGCCATGGTATAGGCGATAGAAAACGCTCAGCGACCCAATGACCCTACGTAATTGAAGGGGTTCGAGGAATCTGGTACTTTTCTCGTCACCTATGATGCGGACCGTCCGACGCTGCAATCTGTCAAGCGCATCGAGCAGATATTGGGCGGAGCCATCCCAAAGATGCGAGCAGTACTCAACGCACGACCGAACTTGAGTCTTATAAAGAAGGCAAAGCTGGTCCGGCGTGAAGAACCGTCGCACCCTGTTCAGGATCCCCAGTTTTTTGGAAGCTGTGGTAATCAGTGACTCGATGTATTCGTTTTGGTTAAGATTGCAGCGGACTTTGACTTTGACATGCCTAAATCTGAATATACCGTTATTTCACAAGAAAAGACCGCCGTTGAGAAGAAAGCCAAAGGGAACTCAACAATAGGTTAGTATTTTTCCGTAAAACATTAATTTATAACAATTTATATTTCAACTACTTGATACACGTAAAGGAGATGGAGATATTCTCTCGATCAATATTGTACCTATATGTACAGTTATATAGTAACAATATCACATTGCTATATTAATACCATGAAATCAGAATATAATAATTAACAGCATACTCTGTACCTTGTCGTTCATAGTACATAGCCAATAGACCTATTAGGTACATATTGTTTTGAGACAAAAACAGAACAGACAGGGAAAGGCTACATAAATTACAGTCGCCTAATTGTTACACTGGCATTGCATTAGATTATTCGTGTGTGGTTAATAGCTGATAACAAAAACACCGATCATATCACTCGATCAATCTTACAACCAGTTGTTAGATAAATCAACAGAAAGTTTTTGCTTGCGTTGAAATAATTAATTCGATAATTAATTAGGTGCGCGGTTTGAAGTACTCGGCCATTTTTGGTGCAGTTCACACGTTCCACAAAAATTACTACCAGTGACATTGGATTATGCTGGCTAGTGGAATGATAAAACTGTTAGCTGTAGTTTTTGTTCTATGTATCCATCAATAGTAACATAATGTTCTAATACATTGAAAGTTGCCAGTTATAGTTGGTTTTATCGGACATTAGTTCGAAATGTTGATAATGCTATGGGTTATATTATCGTTTTATGTAGTTGAACTACTTAAGTATGTCATTTACAATCAAATCGCAGTTTGGTTCAAATTTAGGTTATATCTTGCCATTTTTTTCTTTGAGTACGTAAAAGTTATCAGTTATATCTAAATTGTGTTATTAAAAAACATCTCGCGTTCAGACAATGTCGTTGATACAATAAGTCAAGTGTGCGTGGTATCAGTGGGTAACAGTGAAAATGCAGTGACAGACAGTCCAGTGGTGACAGCGCAAGAGCCCTGCCCTCCCCGCGCCGCGCTATCTGCGCGTGCGCAGAGGGCGGCAAGAAGAGCGATTAAAAGTGCAGTGGGTCGCGAGTCGCGTAGCAGCACGGATAGCTACCCCTGATGAAGAGCTCCAAATGAGTTCGAAACATGTCGGGCCGTTCCTGACAATTTTTACGTGAGTTTATACCGTTTTTATAATTATATTTAAATTGCTTGCTATTATATGTCGCAGTGAAATGCCAAAATCAGAAATTTGGTCAATTCCCTAAGGGATTTGAATAATCTACGGCAGATGCCAAAATTGCAACCGAGTTTTGTTATTTCACTAAACAAATCTAGGGATTTGATCAAATCGCTAGACTAGTTTAGTGAAATGACGAACTCGGATAGGGAACTAAATTTGTATTGCCATTTCACTGGAAATTTTCAGGAACTTGATTAAATCTCCAAACTGATTTAATGAAATGACAAAAGAAGCTAGTAGTCTCAACTAGGATTGCCATTTCCCTAGGCAAATGCGGTAATTTGGTCAAATCTCTAAACCAGTTTAGTGAGATGAGAAAATATCATTGTAGGCTGATCTTGCTTTGCCTTTCCCTAGACGAGGTAAATGATTAGGTCAAATCTCTAAGATGATAAATAACATATTATGATACTTTTATGTCGAAAAAACAAAATAGTATTTCCGTGGAAAGAGTGAGTAACAAATATTTGAACTAACGTAATAAAACCTATGCATTAAAATACAACACATCATATTCATCTAAACTTTAAATGTATGCATACCTAATATAAAGTTGTGTCAACACAAATTTGTTCAAAATATTTTTTATTATTCATCAATATGAATCGTAACAGGTTGTTTGTAGATTTCTTTATTAGCAAAAGAAAAATCTTACCCTCCGTGAACTAAAGTCGTTCAGTTCCAAACACTACTTAGAGTTCTTTCGTTACGACTTAAAACTCCGCTTACTTTTTATTGATGTATAAAAATAGACCGTGGCACTAAAAACGGGAAGGCTTAGTCTACGGACAGGAGGGGAAATTTAGTTTACAGTGCAAACAAGCGTTATTGGATAAACTGTAGGCTTCGCACGCATTCATTTCTATGCCTCGCAAAATGTTAGGTGTTAGGACCTTGCCATAATAGGATGCCATGACAGCGTTGCCAGATACACATATCCATGTTAGCTTCCATACTTTACAATATGTTTTGTTTGGTTCAATACAATACAATGTGATGCAATGCAATGCAATACAATGCAATGCAATACAATACAATGCAATGCAGTACAATGCAATGAAATACAATACAACACAACACAACACAACATAACACAGCACAGCACAACACAACACAACACACACTACCTCCAGAAGGTTTTTCGTTTTAACTATAGTAAAAGCCTCCTGAGAATCGAGTTTTATTAGTTATTTGTGTAAAATGAAACACATTGTTGGTACGCGCTACCACATGCTACCACGACTGGCTAAAACGCTAAAACTGTAATGCCGTCCATAGAATTAATGTGTCAAGCCTTGTAAAAAAAAAACGTTCTTTAAGCCCTTCACTTTAGTTTTCATCGGAGCTTTTAGATCTCAATTTTATATCCATCTATTACAATCTCTTATTCAAAAAATATATATTTTGCGTCAAATTTTATTATTAGCGTAATTTTTTTCACTACAGTTTACTCTGTATATTGCAATAAAGTTATGACACATATATCTAATGTAGAAAACCATTAATTAAATAATTATATGTAGTATCACACAGATATCAGTAAGTATGTAGTTGTAGGTTGGTATTTATTTTATAACCGTAATTTATACGACTTAATCTCCCCCACTATAAATAAGTATTTTGCACATTTCAGCGTGGTCCCAAAAATACAACTTCGGGAAATGAACTCATTAAAACTACCGTAGCTAAAATTTGCGATCGGTTCCAATTCAATTACAAATGTTCGCGATAAATTTTACTTTGCAGCAAAGTAATACAAATGCTGGTCTAATACGTTCCGGCCAATTCGATACCGTGGCTCCCTGGTGTGGCATTTAGATGTAATGAGTCTTAACTCTAGGTACATTAGATCTTGTAACTACATTACGCTGAAATGGATATTTATTGTACTGGTTTGTTACTCTTACTGTAAAATCTGGCCTACAAATGCTAATTAATGCCTATTTTTTTTCGTAATTTACTATAAGAAAATTAAAGCAATATCCACTCCTACAAAGCCTAGAGTCAAAAAACTTAATTATTATAACTATACTCGCATTAAATCATCTATTTGATCAATTATAATTATGTTTTGTTACTTATTACCGCCTACAATTTTTCTGTTTTGCCCTAAGGTTGACTGGTAGACTGGTATTAAGTCCGCCATTTGCACGATAAGTTGTCTTTTGTGCAATAAAGATTAAATAAATTATTCAAGAGTTTCTTTAGTGCAAAACATGAAATAGAAAAAGACTCAGAACGCAGTAATACTCGAAACTACGTAAAAACTATGTATAATATAATCAAACACTGCAATATTTAATTTCACTCCAAAGTCCTACTTAAAAACCTCACACAGCTGTTTTCCGTTACATATTTATTCTGTCATTACAGCCTTAATCCGGCACTTGCCAGCACAGCATATTAAACCAGCACTTGTTCAATATTGTAACACGTCCTGCAGCGGCAGCGGGCGCATATTAAAATTGATTGCGTCCTGCAACAATTGAAGCTGGTCGCAAATTGAGTTCGGAACGGGCGCACCTGCGCCTCTGCCATGCCAGTTATACATCCTAGGATGGCTTACTTTTAATAACGTCTAATATCTTATAATATACCGAGTGTGGTTTGTAAGCGAATATTTATAATATCATGAATAGAATCTGTTTTAAATTATTGCTCCTGTTACATGCCACACGCGGTATAATACTAGAAGATCTATTTTGTCACATAAGTAGGTATTGTGTCTTAGCCAAAATGGCGAACTGAGAACGTGTTATATTTCAAATTTGATTCAAATGAGAGAAACTGGTAACAAAATGAAATGCCAAAGTTATGCCATCGCTGAAGAACTTTTTTTTAGTTTCGAGATAAGTAATAACAATGAAAATAAACAGATTTCAAAGACAATGCCTATCAACACTGTGTCAACACCGACTACTCAGAAAGCAATCGAACGAGTTTGCAATCAGTGAATTTCCATGGGAATAAAACGGTTGTTTTTCCGACGGCAATGGCAACATACCAATGGAAAATAAACTCACGGATATTTGGCGGTGAAAATACTGTTATTTAAATGCATGCAAACACAATGCAATAAATGGAAATAATAATTGTTCGTTTGAATAAAGTTAACGCGGTTGAGTGGGCATCCAGGGTTAATACCGCAATTTGAATCAGATGTGGCGTTTAAAAAATATACAGGGAAAAGGTGGTTAAAGTACCGAGAATCTATTTTAATTTTATTTATATAATTATTTATGATCTCGGGATTTTTCACGGGTGACCAAGGTATTTCCGGTGTATTTTTCTTAGATTTACTAAATATTTAGTTTATCATTCGATAGCCCTTGTTATTTTTTTTTATAGAATGCTTTTTGTCCGATTCCTTGGAGGAGGAGGTTAAGATTTTTATTATTCAGTAAAAAAAACAAAAACGATAAATTAAAAATATATCGAAATTAGGATACCATATTTCATCGTGCATACAGCTATTTTACATAAGTTCCAAAAATCCCACGATAGTTTTAATAATATCATTTCAAAAATGATTGCAAAAGGTTTCGAGTGTCTTCTTATCAGTTGCGTGTTGCAATTTCATTGTCTTCCGATCTCTTGATGACCAATTAAACCAAAATTTTAGGGCTAGCCCAAGAAAACGTTTCACGCCTCAAAACATGTAAATTTTGGTCAACTGCCTATTTTTGTTCTAATTTCATAAAAAAGTATTATAACATTATAAGTTGTATCATTAAACCTTGCCATCTTCATTATAAACGATGAGGCGTAAAGTTACCCGCGCCGCGGCTCGCCTTCCCTTGTTATCCGAAACCTTTTGTTCCTAAGACATCCATCACACATCCCTAAAATGTGTGGGTATGTACGGTACTACATTGTTCCCTGTTAAAACGTCGGGGAGATGAGAATGAAAATTTCTTTTAAATTTGCCGAGGCTTTACAAATCAAGTACGTTAATGTTAATTTCTTTCTGTCTCTTAATTATACCTGGAATGAACTAACTAACCGAAAGTAACTTTTTTGCGCAATGGGTCGTTCCGAATCATTTTTGGAGCAGAGGTAAAAAAAAACGCGATTCACCGCTGTAACGCGGTAAGGTTGTTGGGCACCTTTATTACGCCTGGAATGATTCGCGGCGTGTTGTTTTATTTGATTAGGTACATTATTTCTGTAAATATTTAATTAGGTTTACTTATTTAATTCTACGGTTATCTTTTCTCTATTTCGTGTACTAAGTTAGTTTTAAGGTAAATATTCACACTAAAAGTTTTGTTCGACTTAATATTAGGTATGTTACTTCGTCTTAAAATCAATTGTAATAAATTGCAAACATTTAAATTAATTCTACGTTTTCTTGCAATAGTTTTTAAAATCAACTTTGTGCTTTACTAGTCCCAACCCCAAAGTTCTTTATTAAATTAATATACGTAAATTAAAACTTATAAACATACAAAGAAAATGTGTGTTTGTGAAGTATATAAAACAGCAACAAACAAAGTTAAAAACTCTGTGTATTAAATTATCACATGACATAACCGATCGGTCATTCCGATACAAAATTTCCCCCATATACCCGAGTAAATTGAATAAGAACTATAAAGAAGTTAGAATGTGTGGGGACAATAGACACCTGCGACTCTCTGACCTTCCAATGATTGATTGTGACAAATCGCCCCATGTGCATGCGCCACTCGCCTCGTGATTGAAGATTCAAATTTAGATAAACAAAATGGATTACATGACACTATTACTCGCGAACATTTCATTACTGACCGTATTAATATTGCCTCGTTAAAGATAGATAATGAATTTTATTGCTCTGTTTTTTCGTTGGTATGAATTACGCGTGTAAAAAATGGTGTAGTTTTCACAGCGTGTCACTTTAAGATTGTCGCGCTATGTTGTGATTGACACGGATCAGTGAATTGGAATTTTTTTAAAAGCTATGTTTAGTTACTATGTTTGATGCCAGTATTTATTACATGCTTTTAAGGCCCCCTATGCGTTCAAAATTGTTGGCTGTCTTAGGCATTTTTCTCTATGAATAAACATGTCTTTAACATGTTACTAGTTAGAACAGGACTTTTTCAATTTATTGACATATATTTGAAACCTTTACCTACTTTGGAATTCGAAAATACTTTTTTTTTAATACATCTTTGTGTAAAATTTATTTGATAACTTTTCTCACACATTATACGCACTGGTGAAATGTCGAACGAATTCTCTCGAGACGACTTAGGGACCGGACTTATTGACGAAGGTTGCGAATTGCGATCTGGGACTCCGGTCTATGTAATACTAGGGATTATAGATACCTAATGTTTATTTTCATATCATCACTCACTTGAGAACAACGTATAACTTGTATCGAGTTAGTATGGTTTTCTTTAAGATATTAGCTATCTTTTAGGATAGTGAAAATATTATAAAGTTTTCTACTCTTGTACTTTTTTCTGTAATTTACATAGTTACCAACTCTAATGTTATCAATTTCTCAAAAAGCAATGCTTAACGATGTTATAATGTCGCCAAAAAAAATCCTTAGCGCTACAGATTACAAAAACTCAGTTGTATAAATGTAAGTAAAACAATGCTCGTGGCATCTTTACGTGCGAAGTTCACTGCGCTGACATCGCAACCCTGGCGTATCTTGACCCCACTTTTACAACTGTTGCATAAAATAATATTAGGTTAACCTTTTAAAACATTTTAAGGATTAAAACATACTGTGATGGAATGGTTAACTAATAAACGTTATTACGGGTTGGGTGATTAAAAAATGGGATAGGTAAAAAAGAAGTACACTACGCTGAGGTGCTTGCGGGGAAGTTTTCATGATACAGCCTAAAGTATGGTAAGGACATCAGCCCGTCTAGCACAACTACGCTACGTGGCTCTTGTCGCTCGACTTATCGTTACCCGTCACTTTCTCACAGTACTGTACAAAAAGAGATAGGTAATATATCTCGCGCTAGAAAGACTCCCGTGTTACAGTTGTGCCAGAGGTGGGGTGCGGTTACGCTAACTTTATACAGCATGCAGCTATACAAAGTCTCTGCCACCTCTGCTAAGACTAAGCATTGAAGATGCAAGTTGCGGAATTATCGGGGCAAGGTTATCGGTGTAACGAACGGGTGGTGAGAAGTTCAGTCTTTGTTGCCGGGATTGAACTCCAGTTGTTTAGGAGCAATTACCTACGTTTCTAAGCGATACGCGTAATTCATTTAGAATAATTAATAAAACAACATAAATAAAATTCACAGAATTGTGTTCAAAGAGATATAGGAAACATTGTAGAAAGTTGGTTCAATGCTATCACAATAGAAATGGATCGATCACCATATCGCCAAGAACAATGCCACTAGAGGGTTAGAGCTGGAACAACCTTAAACTTAGGCAAATAAAACGGAGGAAAACTAAAGAAAAGGATCAGTTGGAGAGTGAACGGAAATTGACAGTTCTACACCCTACATCCCTTTTCACTTCACGTCGCTTAGATTGTTCCGCCTCCCAGCTCTATTTGACACGTGTCTGAATGAATTAAATATGCTAATAACAACAAAACAAATGATATAAAAGTAGAAAACTGTATACATTTGAAAACTTATTCGAAGAGTGTAATAGCAGCAATTGAAAACTTAAACGTATAGATATATGCGTACATAAAAATGAACACTTCTCCAATTAATTTTAAACAATCTTTGATATTGCTATGATAACGTAATTAAAAGAGAATAAATATTATTTAAAACATGACATAAAACCATTTGAGTTAGATTCATCTTTAATTAGTTTATGACTATTAGGGTCCTGCCAGAGAATACTTCAATACGCGTCAAATGCCATCATTAAATGTTTGTTAAGTTCACTCATGATCCTGGGCCGCGATTCCACTCTGCACTATATGACGAAACATCCTGCGCTGTGGATATAAATATATATATATATATATATATTTGGATGCATGCATGAAAGTTTATTAAATAAAGCTCTGCACTTATAAGATGAAAGTGAAGTTATTCTAATGTCATGTCATTAGTATCGGCATTCAAGTTTGCCAAGTATAACATTTGAATTGTAGTATTCTCGCTAAATTTGACATGATTTAGTAGTACTCTTCTGAGTAAATCATTGTCAAATCACAATGTCGTCTATAACAAACCGATGAACATAATTACACCTTCAATAAGTCTTCAACTCGCCGCACGCGATAAGCCTCACGCCTCAGATGCAATTGTTCGATACGCCCTTTGAACTGTATCCCACGCCCGCATCGTGACGGACGGAAAATTACAGTTTTCAAGCCGTGCATGCGTTTGTGAGTAAATCGCCGGTTGCAACCTCTTAGCACGTTTCATTTTTGCTTTGTTACTTAAGCGGTGTGGGAAGCATTGTTGCGAGCTGGGGTTAAAAGGTGATGTGGTAAAGTGACTTTTTACGGAGGGCTCGGATAATCGTTCTGAAACTTTAACTTATTGACCTTATTATGAACGTTGATACAGAGGTTAAAATAGAAATGAAAAAAAATTACGCGATCCACTACATTGCAAGTTTAGATTTAAATTTGAGTGGAAACACAGGCATAAGAAAACTCGTTGCTAGATTAAATATCTCTAATTAGGAAAAAAAATATACTTAGATTTACGTCTCAAAAACAATTTATCATAGAATTCAAATAAAATTTTCACATTTGGCAAGAGTATAACGTCGCTACAATAAATTAGAACCAAGAAGCGTCGGTGCTGTCATTAATAAATCGTAAAAAATATGATTGAAGTAATAAATATCCAAGTAGTAATAAATAGATACTGTAATATATCACCTGTTCCCCTGAGCGCTACTAAAGTATACTTCACGAAAGCACTAAGAAACTAAGAGTAATGAATAACATTTAACTTACTCGGTATCAGAGTAAGGTGAATTTTAAAACTATATGAGCATTAGCAAACTTGGTTTGTTCCGAAGCATACGTGTCCAGAATGGATCGCAGGCAGGCAATAAATTCATCGTATACGTGAACTTTCATATCTATCTACACTAGAAGCTATTAAACTTGGCCCGTAGACAATCCAATGGTGAGTGAGTTTAAGCGCGACTTTTGCATACAAACTTTGTCTACAGATTGTTCGTGCGATGTCAAACCCATCCAGACAATTGAACCAATTAATCGGTTTTCGTGAAGTTTCCTTGATTTATACTGGAGTAATTCGTGAGCTAACTTCTGATATTATCGTCGCTCGAACAAAGAAATTTATGCTAATATCGAAGTCTCGAGTGCTGTATGTAGATTTGCTGATTCGATTACAATATTATCGTGACCTTAATTTTATGCTGTCTACAGTAATAAAGACACTTGAAAATTACTGACTGCTAATTAGTTAACACACTACCTTTATAATTATGTATATTAGGTTTTAGTAAGGTCGTAATAACTTTTTTCGGTCATTATTCCCTATTTATTAATTATAGAGCACCGCTAAACTCTTGACGCTTCCGTCTCCATTAATGTTTCGGCTATACTTAATATGCATGCTTGTTGGCTTAGCTTGTTACTATTTCTAAGTATACAAACTTTTTAGCTATCTCAGGTGACGGGAATACGAGAGTAATATTTTTTATCTAAGTTTTTATTTCGGAGCAATCACGCTAGCGCATTCAATCTCGAGAGGCATCATCATCATCAGCAACTCTCTGGACGTAGATGGACGTGCAGAGAGTGGGTGCCTTTTTTTCCTTCTTATTTACTTCCTTCTCCTTTCACTTTCCCTCTTCCTCCAAAGAACGCCGCCGGGACCGGGCCTCCGACTCCCGCATCCAGCAGACTGATCACTACAGGTCATCAGTTCAACTTATGTGGGAGGGATGAGGTCTTTGGCGGTCTATTTGCTCGTAGTTGAGATGTTCTGCATGAGGGTAAATTTAGTTTTACGCACCAACCGGCCAACGAGAAATAAATGAGTCTTGAATGCGTGCTGTGTGTGTTATTTTATCTCCCTATTTTAATACGAGTACCTAGTACATATCAGTAGTAGACTTAAAATTATTTTATTCATTCTGTAATGCGTAAAAAGATCCATCATTACTATGTTTTCGTAACAAAAATCAAGAGGTGCAATTATCCGAGGCAATTATTGAAGTACTAGTTGCGCCCCGTGGTATTACCCGAGTTTGGGATAAAAAGTAGCCTTTGCGTTTATCTACGGTGTTAGTTACCTCTATACCGAATTATATCAAAATTAGGCTAGCCGCCGTTTGAGCGTGAAGAAGTAACAAATACACACAGCTTTTGTCTAATTACAATAGTTCTGTAAAGATTTAGTGAACCATTAGGTACAGATACAAGTATAAACTTATCTCCGTATAGACTGAATCTTGGCACATTTTCTGCAAAACTTTTTGTTTAATCCGAAGCAAATGAAAATACATCTGTAATAGTCTTGCCGCGAGATTGGAAATTGTAACAAGTTAAGAAGTAGGAAGTACAACTACAAAGTAGTGTAATATTGTTTAAAATACGTCTTTTATTCGCGAGCATAAAACTAAAGAGCGATATGAAGCTACATTGTGGCGCCGGAGGGATGATGACGGGTTTTAGAAGACTATTATTTAATACTAACTTTATTCGTTAGGTGTTACGTTATGGATTGCTTAATGTGATAGTTGTGACTGAGCCTTTATTGTTATGAGTAAATTATGTCAATATTAAAAATGATTTAGGACGAAACTGAAGAAAACATTTAATAAATAGATCCACAAAAAAACATTTTCTTGTCAAATGACGCCAAGACGAGACCATAATTATGAGTCGCACCACAAGAAGGTATCAGTCAGATCTCATGTAGAGCCAAGCTGTATGTCCGGATGTTCGGATGTCCGTTTGTCTGAATTTCCGGCTTTTCTCGCTTACAGGCCGCACATCTTAACCATTCTCGTGAAATGCTGTGAGCCGGTTCCATAATTATAAAGATATTGATGGCGTGTAAGTTTAAAAAAAACATAATGGCGGTTTTAAATGTGAAAAAGTCACAATTCAGCCGTTTTGAAAACCAATTGCGAGGTCCACAGCACACAGAGCCACTAGTATTAAATATACGAATTTATTCACCAAAACGCCATGCAAATTTTTTTTCTTAATAAACCGCAACGTTTTGCTTGCTGCAACCACAATCGGTCGAGTATATCGGCGGTCGCAAGCTCCGCAATCTCCGAAACACACGTGCAATTTTCTAGACTAAATATCGCACAAAAGCAGTGGCCAGTAGCTAACAAATCATCTGCGTCTGACAGGACCGCAAAAAGCGGTATCGGTACGGTATCAGTATCGGTATCGAATCGGCCGACAGCCAATTGTTTCTTGTTTGCGTGATCGACAAAGCGGTATGCGGGTTCCGTCATCTGTATAAGTAGCATAATTATGTCCTTTTCATTATCAGTATCAATACCTACCCGTATGTCTATTATGATATAGATAACTAGAAGGCGCAACTGAACTTGCTCGCACAGAATCGCTTCCCCATACATTCGTATATAGATGCGAAGTTTTTAATTATTACAATGTATGAAAACCTTGTATATGTTTAACACAAATCAATTATTTCATTAAAGGAGTTAAGCTTGACTATAATACGGTGAATAGAGACTAAAGTACTATGTGTGACCTTACAAACGGTCCGGTAGTTTTGAATTTTCGATATGTTGTCTAGAATGGTTAGTCAGTGCTTAAAATGCAAAATGCACAATTCTCCCCACTCCGCGCCCGCCGCCATTTTGAAAAAACCGGCACTCTCTTCATATTTTTGCTCATATCTTCCTTTAGGAGCATTTTAGCTATAAGAAAGCTTCGACAATGTTACAGACAGTTAAATTTACTACATTCTCCATTTTATATTTTTTTTTCTAGGACAGATAGTTACGGAGTTATCCACATTTAAAAAACGTAAAAAATCGCAATTTCCTACTGAAAAACAAACTTCTGGATTATACAATTTGTTTAGGAGCATTTTAGCTACAACAAAGCTTGGGCAATGTTGTAGAGAATTAAATTTACTGTAATTTACAATTCAAATTTTGTTTCAAGGACGGTTAGTTACGGAGATATGCACATTTAAAAACCGGCCAAGTGCGAGTCGGACTCGCGCACCGAGGGTTCCGTACAAACACTTTCCATCCCTAAGTGGTTAAGTTAAGTTTGCACCTGGTATGTATAGCGCCCCATATAAATTAGGTGCAAAGTTAGGTATTAAAATATAAAAAAAAAACTACTTACTAGATCTCGTTCAAAACAATTTTCGTTGGTAGTTTTTATAGTAATGTACATCATATGTTTTTTTAGATTTTTCATTTTCTTATTTTAGAAGTTAGAGGGGGGGGGACCAACTTTTTTCCACTTTGGAAGCGTCTGTCACGCAAACTATACGGTTTAGAAAAAAAATATTTTAAAAACCTCGATATCATTTTTGAAGACCTATCCATAGATACCCCACACGTATGTGTTTGATGAAAAAAATTTTTTTGAGTTTCCGTTCTAAGTATGGGGAGCCCCCAATAATTATTATTATTTTTTTATTTTTGCATCAAAATCTTAATGCGGTTCACACAATACATCTACCTACCAAGTTTCAACAGTATAGCTCTTATAGTTTCGGAAAAAAATGGCTGTGACATACGGACGGACAGACAGACGGACAGACGGACAGACGGACAGACGGACAGACGGACAGACAGACATGACGAATCTATAAGGGTTCCGTTTTTTGCCATTTGGCTACGGAACCCTAAAAACAGGAAAAGTCGAATTTTCCGAAAATTTCTCAAAATTCTTGGTTTAGAACGCTGTCATTCAGTTATGGACTAGTCTAGGACAAATTAAAACATGTAGGAAATATATTTGCTTATAAAACTCACGTCCATTTTTACATACCTACATTTTCGGAAAACGTGACTTTATTTTTTACATATCTCCGTAATTATCTGTCCTAGAAACAAAATTTGAAATATAAATTATAGTAAATTTAATTCTCTACAAAATTTCCCACGCACTGTTCTAGCTAAAATGCTCCTAAACGAAGATATAATCCAGAAGTTTGTTTTTGAGTTGGAAATTGCAATTTCTTTTTTTTTTTAATGTGCATATCTCTGTAACTGTCTGTCCTAGAAACAAAATATAAAATGGAAAATGTAGTAAATTTAACTCTCTATAACCTTGTCCAAGCTTTCTTCGAGCTAAAATGCTCCTAAAGGAAGATATGAGTAAAAATATGAAGAGAGTGCCGGTTTTTTCAATATGGTGGCGGGCGCGGAGGGGGGGGAATTGTGCATTTTGCATTTTAAGCACTGAGTAACCATCCTAGACAACATATCAAAAATTCAAAACTACCGGACCGTTTGTAAGGTCAAAATCCTTTATTCACTGAATTACTAACTACTGAAATTAAACCTATTTGAAAGGAAAGGGTTATCTTATACTTGTTTAAACGCTTATACGTGGTAGGCACACGAAACCTTTAGGTATTCTTGGCGCTCATCGGGTTTATAGGAAATTTAAGAACAATAGACAACGGTCATAACTTTATGGTTTCTGGCTTATTAATGGGTAAATATTATTATTAATCATAGGAAAAGGCAAAACCACGATCGAATATATCAGTTAGGGTTACAGATAATTTGCTACGCACCAAGATTAATATTTGCTATAGTCAATTGTAACTTTGCCTTTAAACGTAAGATTTCCAAAGTCTACAACGTTTAAAGAGTAACTCGTAAAGATACTTAGAAAGGAGAACGAAGAGGTGTACAAAAACCTTTACCTTATTAACTTAATACGTGGACCTAATATACATTTATATGATACATAATAAGACACTTAGATAAATTGTCATTAGACTAAGTTGCGTGTAGCGTCCTATAGAGCGCCGCTTTAAACTACATACCTAAACATTATCAGCCAATGAAATTAACCCTAATCATGTCCTGACGTGTACACAGCGACTGTCGCAACACGGCGGCAGATGATTACAGCCGCATGCCTTATCGGAGGAGCCAGGCGTGAGGCGGTATGCTAAGTCAACAATAGATCTAGGTACGTTAATATGTACCTATATTTATAGGACTTACATGCTAAACGAATCCTGTGGGGGCCAATTAAAAAATAATCAATTTTATTCTATAAGTAGGCCACACTGTTTTACAAGTTTCAGTTTACTGGGATTCTCAAAGAGCATATACAGCTGTTGAAAAGAAAGCTGAAAGAAACTTAACGGTAAGTCAACTTACCTACATTGCACCATAAAGTGAGATATCATCATAAATACTGCGATAATGTTATACGAGTGAGTCGCATATCGAATAGTGCATACCCTAATATTATAAACCAATGAAATCAACCCTAATCATATCCCGACGTGCATTATAGCAACTGCGTAACGCAGTGGCAGGTGATTACTGCTGAAAGCCTTATCGGAGGAGCCAGGCGGCTGAGGCCGATAAGCTACGTCAACAATGGATCTACACAGGAATTAACCTAATTGTACATTTCACACATAGGTACATATACAATTACATACTTTTTTTTACTAGCTGTACCGCGCGGTGATACCCACTCATCCCACGGGAGAACTTCATTTTTAAATGTTAATCCAGGGTGTCAGCTATCTTCATACCAAAATTTATCAAAATTGGTCAAGGCGTATGACCGTGAAGAAGTAACAAACATACACATAAACACACTCACAAGCTTTTACAGTAACAGACCTAAGACACTGTGAACTACAAAAGAACACATGGAAAAACCTAAAACTAGCTCGATTTAGGTGACGCAACATGCGTCATCTGATCTTATCCCAAAACCGCTGAAAGGCGACACTCTTTGACCAGAAGACTACATTTGCGATGGTGTCGTGCAGCGGCCGCCGCACGCGAACTACAAATAAAGCTAAGTACACGTAGTGGCGGGTATTACTGACCGTCCTCTTTGCATTCATGGAGGCCGAAGAGACAGCCGCCCACGTCATTCTCGAATGTCCTGGTGTGGCCAAATACCGGGCACAACACCTCGGATCTTTGAGGTCACTATCAGAAGTCATCGGCAATATCAAGGGACTGTTGGGCTTTCTGGTAGAGTTGGGTTGGCTAGAATAGTTTTTGTAAAGCAATATTGGCACGTTTCATACAACCCCAATCGTATTTTAATGCCAATCATTATATTGCAGTTGTGTGAATTAATGATTTAGTCGTCAACCTTTCGAATAGGTACCATCACAAAACCATTTATACGTATAATATAATATTGATTGTAGTGGGAATATTATCTTACTATTGCGCATTATGTACTTGACCTCCAGTGGCCGATTCCCGAAGATTAGTCGCGGTCAATCGAACCGTTTGTTCGTGATGATTGGATCATTTCGATATGTTACATTATTGCATCTCCGTGCATAGCAAGACGTAAATGACGAGGATGTTCTATCATGATAAGTATCAACAAATCGTAAAGTTGTTTTTGCACGAATGAATTAAAAATTTTGATGGATTACATTGTTTTTAATGGGTTTGTTTTCGAGTGTATACCGCGGTATAGTGAAAACTAGAAGAAAATCACGCTAATATTATAGGTATAATGGCGAAGTTTGAGAGTGTGTTTTGTGACTTCTTCACGCTCAAACGGCTAGACCAATTTGGATAAATGTAGTTATAAAGGCAAGCGGAAAAAGCGAAAGGGAAGCGGTGGAAGCCTAGTGGTTAGGGCATGCGACTTTCAATCCGGAGGACGCGGGTTCGAACCCGGCCCATACCAATGAGTTTTTCGGAACTTATGTACGGAATGTCATTTGATATTACCACTCGATTTTCGGAAGGAAAACATCGTGAGGAAACCACCTAAGCCCAATAAGGCCTAGTTTCCCCTCTGGGTTGCAAGGTCAGATGGCAGTCGCTTGCGTAAAAACTAGTGCCTACGCCACATCTTGGGATTTAGGTAGCCGACCCCGATCGAGAATTCATTCTCTACAATATGGGACAAAAGGCTAGGAGGATGATGTAGTTATAAAGGCAGCTGACACCTTCGAGTAACACATAGGCTACTTTTTATCCCGAAAGAACGTAGTGTTCCCGTGGGATGAATGGGTAACACCGCGTGGAGCGGCTAGTTTAATAATAATAGGCAGGACACATTGCTCATAGATGCACAGTACCCTTCTTACGTGTAACAACTCTCTGTAAGCTTAGCATATCTTGTCGCCACTTCGTTTGTCGCGCGGCTCAGTGTCACCCTTACATTTCGGTAGACAATGGTACTTAACGAAAGTATATGAATTCACAAGTGGCACGAGGCGTGTCACAGCTGTGCTAGTGGTGCAGCCCGTCTAGCGCAACTTGGCTTCGTGAGTCTTGTCGTGCGACACAGCATAGCCCGTCACTCTCTCACAGTACTGTGAAGAAAGAGACAGGTAATATTTCTAGCACGGGAAGTCGCTGCGCTGGAAGAGGGTGACACTCACCAATCGATGTGGTTATCCTTTGGGAGAGCACTTTCTTCAGCAGTGGAAATCTTTCGGCGGATATGATGATGAAGATGCTTAAATCTCCAGTTTTTTTAAACTGGCCAAGTGCTAATCGGACTCGCGCACCGATGGTTCTGTACAAACACTTCCCATCTTAACAAGCCGGATTTAATAAAGTGCATCTGGTATGTATGGCGCCGCATACAAATGAGGTGCTAAGTTAACGCAACCGATCACGTTTGTTGTATGGAAGCCCAAATATTAATTTTATTCTGTTATTAGTGTTTGTTGTTATAGCGGTAACAGAAATACATCATCTGTGCAGATTTCAACGATCTAACTATCACGGGTCATTTTTTACAAAATGTACAGCTTAATATCTAACATAAACGAAAAGGAAACAGTCTTACGCGTTAACTTTAAGCCATACATGCACACGGCATCCTACCCGTAATCTGCGCCTTCAGACCAACTCTACAAAATTAGCTATAAGCGTATAACAACTTCGTCTAACAATATCAGTAGCAGGACTGCATGGAGCACAATCAAAGTAAAGTTCGTCTTGCCAACTGCTCTAGGCATTAGTGCAGATATTGCTTGCTAGATAACTCGATACACTAAGATAAGTGCGCGCTGATTCAACAAATAAACTCGGGGATAAACTTCAGCTACGATGCAGTGTTCTTTTTGTACGTGACTGTAGCTGAGTGTTGTGAGTGTTTGAGCCACGATGGTGAAAAAGTTGATGAGTTGCGGTCGAGTTTGTTCGTTTGACTCGTATGCAGCATTAAAAAAAGTTCCAAAATGCTATGTCTTCTTTAGGGTCCCTTACATCAAAAAAAAAGCGGAACCTTTACAAGATCACATCATTGTCCGTCTGTCCGTCAAGGCAAAATTTCAAAACCTTTAAGTGACTCAGACTAGAATCATAAAATATAACATAGCAAGGTTTTTAAGAATAAGTCAGTTACGTTAACTTTGCACTTAATTTGTTGTAACCGTGTTATAGTAATGCTAATTTGTAATGGTACGGAACCCTCGTCTCGGGGCAGGAGTTCGCGTTGCACTTGGTCTGCTTATTATCAGTACCGGGCGCCAGTGACCATAGGAATATGTCAAAATCAAAGTGCCTATTATTGTGGCGGTCCTAACACTAACAGACTATTATGAGCCTTTAGAATATTCTTGGGTTTTAATCTCGACCACATAAGATCGAGTGAGGCAGGTAAACACGTAGCCAATTTTGAACAATCGTAATTTTAGGCATCCGGATTTTTGTTATTTTTTGGTATATGCAAATCGGATTTCTGATATATCGCAATAATCATATTCGGAATTTGGATCCATTCGGAAATATCAAAATCGGGGTTTTGAAATTCGTGATACGACTTACCGACCGTTTATGTATACCGATATTTTACGACTGGCAAGTCAATAAGTGAATTGGCAATAAATGAACGTCGCTGTGCGAGCCACGTTTGATGGCCATTTCCCTTTGATCCTCCGACATCAAATTGATAGCCAGGGGCGATCGAAAACATCCGGCTCAAATAGTAGCAAAAAATCAATGGGGTACCTCCCTTAAAATTGAAGTTTTTTTTAGAAATCTTCCCCAGATTGACTTGAAATTTTATTAAAGTTATTAACGACTAGCTATGCCCACGGTTCCGTCCTCGTGGAATTCGGTCTGTGTCAGTAAGCTGCTAATACCTCACCGTTTGAACCTTCCTTGGACTACGACGAACATTTCAAAACCAAAATCAGCTAAATCTGCCCAGCCGTTCTCGAGTTTTAGCGAAACAAACGAAAAGCAGTTTATTTTTATATATATAGAAGATAGAAGAAGAAGATAGACGAAAAAGAAGAATACCTATAAATATAGACAGATAAAATGCATATTGTGCTGTAAGATAATTTGATTTATCGAAATTTCGCGAATTATCCGCATTTTCGCAATAGGTATCCCTAGAATTGGATTTATCAAATCATCCTCCTCCCCCTCCTCCCATTCGACACAAACGATCATAAAAAAAAAATTGGGCAAGTGCGAGCCCGACTCGCGCATGAAGGGTTCCGTACCTATACATATATATACTTAATCTATAACAAGTTTGTTGTATGGGAGCCCCCCTTAAATATTTATTTTATTTGATTTTTAGTATTTGTTGTTATAGCGGCAATAGAAATACATCATCTGTGAAAATTTCAACTGTCTACCTATCACCGTTGTTGAAATACAGCCTGGTGACAGACGGACGGACGGACGGACGGACGGACGGACGGACGGACGGACGGACGGACGGACAGCGAAGTCTCAGTAATAGGGTCCCGTTTTTACTATCTGGGTACGGAACCCTAAAAACTGTATACCTTAGAAAGACGGGCTCTTTGCGCACTGCGCCGCGTAGCCGTTGCGCCATGGTGCACCAAGGTGATTAACTCTTTCTGTAGACGGTTCGTTCGCATCCAGTGGTAGTGGCGCGCCTCAATTGCGTTGCCAAACCCCACGAACAACCAATACATACATGCTTTAGGCAGGTTTTTGAAAGATCAAAAGAGATAATCTTCTGTAATGTTTCATTCTGTGGGTGGGTGTAAATTTGTATGGGGCACCGGGGTTTCGAATCAAAGGTGAAACAACGTAAATTTCTCGAAACTATCTATACATCCGTTAACGAAGTAAAGATTCACACTAAGGAGCCCGCAGGCGGTGGGGCGCGTCTCGGCTGTCGAGAAACTGAAGGCGATTCAGCGCACCTTTGTTTCAAAACTCCTCGGTCTCCCCTATTTTTAGAAGCATTTGTAAATATTCTCAAATTACGGATTCTCGTTCTAGTTTTGCTGCGGTTTTAGTGGAATAGGTCTTGGGATTATTGAACCATGTAAGAAGTGATGGGAAGTTCAGGCGTTAGGTATCTTTAATTGCTGCTACATTAGTTTGAGAAGTGGCGTTCTGGTTTCTCCTGAATTAAGATTGCCTGAAGTGATAGAACCGTTTCTGATTGTTCAAATTAAGTTTGATATCTATCTTACTTCGTACACATGAAGGAATTCTAAAATAATGTTTTTTTTTTATGGACCTCTAGTTCCGTACCCACAATGGTAAGAAGGGACCTAAAAGATTACTCTGTTATAAGCCATGCCAGGATAGTCATTTATACGAAACTAACCTATCTTACCTTCAGGAAACCTAAAGGGAATGGAATTTAAACAAGACATTAGGTAGGTAGTACTAAGCAACATATTCACTATAAAGATCTCTAGGTTCAAATTTTAGGACCATCCATGTGATAGTTTTTACTGTGTGTCGTTTAGTGTTAATAATATATATATAGATATATATAGCTCACCGGATTAGCAAGTTGAAGTGGCAATGGGCAGGCCACATAGCACGCAGAGCAGATGGCCGAAAAGTGCTCGAGTGGAGACCTCGGACCAGCAAGCGCAGCGTAGGACGGCCACCTACAAGATGGACAGATGACCTTATAAAGGTCGCCGGAAGGCGCTGGATGCAGGTCGCTTCCAACCGGTATATATGGAAGTCCAAAGGGGAGGCCTATGTTCAGCACCCAAGTAGCAATTGCGACTAAACTCTAAATCTTCAGTACCTGTAAAGTTTCTTAAGTTTGACTTACTTGAGATGAGTATCTGTAATTAATCCGAAGTTTTATTTTCATAAGATAAGAAGGATTTTGTAATTTTTTAAGTAATAACTTAAAATCAAATAAGTTCTAAAAAATCGCTTTTACAGTAACATTCGTATTCCCAAAACCTATTACAGTATTCCCAAGACGACTTTACCTAAAAGTATGTCTACCCCTAGTACGTTAAAATCTTGTTTTACTAAAATGTGCTTATTTGAAATAGTACTTAAAACACATTTGAATTAACTTATACATGTTCAGTACAACTTAAGCATATCTTATCTATCTGTAATATGTCTTAAATTTGCTTTAATTGGGATAAGGATTAAGTAAAATCAATTTTAATTTAAAATCAAAATCGTTTTTAAAAACCGCTTCTATAGTAAGTTTCGTATTCACAAATCAAACCAAAGTATTCCCAAGATAATTTTGCCTAAAATGTTTCTACCCATAAAGGTAAAAAATCAAATGTTACTAAAATTTGTTTATTTGAAATCACACTTATAACTAATTTCGATTACCTTATACATGTCCAGTACAACTTGAGCATATCTTAAGTATCTGTAATGTGTCTTAAGTTTGCTTTAATTACTATAAGGATTAAGCAAATCAACTTTTACTTAAAATCAAAATAGTTTTTAAAAACCGCTTCCATAGTAAGTTTCGTATTCACAATTCGAAGTAAAGTATCACGTAAACGAGCATTTTTTTGACTTAAATTACTTTATTTCAAGTCCCATTTAAAACTCATTTTAATTAACCTATACATGTTCAGTACAACTTGAGCATATATCTTTAGTATCTGAAATGTGTCTTGAGTTTGCTTTAAGTAGGGATAAGAATGAAGTAAAATCAGCTTTAACTTAAAATCAAATTAGTTGTTAAAAACCACTTCTATAATAAGTTTCGTATTCACAAATCCAAGCAAGGGTTCCCGAGATAATGTAATCTAAAGTTATACCACACATACGTACAGTACGATCCTGTTTTACTAAAATTAGTTTATTTGAAATCGAACTTAAAACTCTTTGACTTACATAAACCATGTTCAGTACTCTTCTTACGTATCTGTATTTTATCTTAAGTTTGCTTTAACTAGGTTAAAGGTTTTGTATGATCAAAATCAACTTTAAATTAAAATCAAAACAGTTTTACCAAAAACTTTCTAGAACAGCATTTGAATTTCCAAATCCAAGTAAAGTATTCCCAAGATGACTTTGCCTTAGGTATGCCTACAGCATATTCGTACAGTCTTGTTTCACTAAAATTTGTTTATTTGAATCGCACTCAAAACTCACTTTAATTAACAAAATCATACGAAGTACAACTTATGCATGTCTTAAGTTTGCTTGAAATAACTAAGATAGGGTTTTATAAATCAACTATAGATAACTGAAAATAAAAACAGTTTTTAAATAGTGTTTCTTCAGAAAGTTTCGTATTAATGAATCCAAGTAAATTATTTCCAAGAAGATTTTGTCTGAAGTGTACCTATAAAACGTACATAAAAATCAAATTTGACTAAAACGAGTTTAATTTAAATAACACTTAAAACTCTTTTGAAGTCATTAGAATCTATTCAGTATTACTTAAGTCACAACAAACTGAATCGTTTGACGGATAAACTTTAGTCATGGAGCTATTAATTATGAGAGACAATAGGAGTGTGCACTCTGTGCACACAAGATTAAACCTCAATAAAAAAAACAAAACGTTTTTTACAACTGAACGGGCAACGATCCGACAGAAAACGCACGAGTGGAGTATGTGTGTCCCTTTCTATTATTGCCAGTCACAAAAAATAGTAGTGATTAGTAGTTTAAGAAATACAAAACTAGTAAGTACTAAAAACTTCAAACAATTAAGCATTTATTTGCTAAAAGTTCTTTCACTTCACCAAAAAAAAAGTAACGCAAATTTTATGAGATGCGAGAGACACTGCTGGTAACCAAATATTTGGCAAC
Source organism: Apotomis capreana (assembly GCA_947623375.1). Taxonomy (NCBI): domain Eukaryota; kingdom Metazoa; phylum Arthropoda; class Insecta; order Lepidoptera; family Tortricidae; genus Apotomis; species Apotomis capreana. Next base: position 8,761,653 of record OX392503.1, on the reverse strand, counting down.
AAAGAGACAAGGAGCTTTATTACATTTTAGTATGTCGATTTTTTTTTATTGTCTATTTTTTATGACTTATTAGTCGCGTTACTTACTTGTCTTATAAGTCGCGTACTTAATCGCGAAAAGCTTTTTCACGAAAACTTTTTCAGGAACGACTTCATCACGAATAAACTCTATCACGAAAACTTTAATCACTAAAGACTATCACGAAAACTTCATCACGAAAAGACCATATCACTAAAACTTAATCACGAACTTCGACGAACGACTTTGCTCTGTGATCCTTATTGTGAACGGCGTACGAGCCCAATTCAAAAGAAAAACTGCAAATTGATGTACAGTTTAGCAAAGTTGGTCAAAACAATGTTTTTGACCCGCAGTTCTTAAAAAAAAAACCTTTACCTTTTTTATATAGGAAAATTATTTTTCTCAGAGACCTATTATCTGTGGTCCCAAATGTAAGAGCGTTTTGAGATGAATAATAATATAATAATAATAATATCGATCTATCATCACGGACAGGACTATTGTAGCCAATAAGCCTGATATCGTGTTGGTAGATCGATCCAAGCCCCAGGCAGTGCTCGTCGAGCAAGTACCTTGACTTGGCTCACGAGGTGACCGCCATGTGGGATGTTGACTCGACGATCATCGTCCCGATAGTCGTTTCGGCGAACGGTCTTGTAGCGATGAGTCTCGACAAATATCTTAAGACTCTCGCTAGATGGCTTGATCAAGGGCCAGATACAGAAGGCGGTACTCTTGGACACCGCACGCATCGTCAGGAGGTTCCTCACTCTGCAGCCCTAGCCACCGGTAGCCTGGGCCCCGTCGGCGGCACCCTAGGTTAGGTTTTTTTATAATGTGTTTATATACTTTGTAATTTCTGTATTGTATTTTACTTTTGATATCTTTATTCGCATAGAGAACAGTTTGTATAAGGTTGGCAGCAGACTGATAGGTCAATAGTTGTTTATATCGGAAGGATCTCCCTTTTTGTACAATAAAATTATTTGAGGGTGTCCTATCGTTTGACCAAGTCATTTTATAAAATAACACTTTACAAACAACGTTTTACAAAAAAACGTTTCATCAATTGATAATTTTATAACAAGTCATTTTACAAATGACTCACTTCACCAAATGATCAGATGTTAAATATACATTTTACAAACAATCATTTGACAAAATGATCATTTAGCAACTGAGTTATTAGACAAAACTACTCTTGGTCTAAAAACGTCTGGTACAATGTATTATTTGACAAGTGTTTCGTTTGTTTTTTCTTTGTATTTTTTAGAGCAAATCTAACTTTTTTTCTCCAATTTGCTCTACTATTTTTACTATTTTAGATCGTAGAGCATAGTGGATAGATTCGTTAATGGGTTATGTTATGTCAGAACTGCGACCACAACAGCGCCAGAACAAAAAAAAAAACAATTTGCTCTATCCGTAAAACTCGTAGAGCAAACTTGAGGAAAATGTACGATTTGCTCTTTTAGTACATACAGATTGTAAAGCATAGTGGATAGATTCTAAGATAGTAGCGGAATAAATTACCCAACTACAGATTACAGACTAAATCATAATGTTGGAAAAAGAAGTACTTTTTATGAAATAACATTTTGTTTTTTTTTTTTTTTTTTTTTCCCTTTTGTATTGCAATACTGCCTCTCTAGGACTTTCAGCAATTGGTTAAGTAGTTACTGCTTTGACTTGAGGAGCACGTTATCCAGTGACAACGGCTCTATATGTATATTTACAGTAAGTCTCTAGGGGCTTTTCTTTTTAGGCGAGTGAATTTCGTTTCTTCTTGCATCAGCTGCGTAGCAAGTATGTTCGGGTGATTGTTAAGCCTTTGCTTATAAGATTTCATGGAGTTGTTAATCTCTTCTTTTACAGTGCAAATTTTAAGGTCGTGGTGTAACTGTTCATTGGTTATGAACCATGGGGCGTTTGTTACCATAACATTTTGTTAAATAATATTTTGTTATTTAACACATTTGTCAAGTGTAGTGTGTGTAAAATAATCATTTGCTAAGTGACTTTTTGTAGTATGATACTTTTGTCAAATGTCTCGTTTGCCTAATGAATATTTGTTGAAACGTTGTTTGGTCAAATGATCATTTGTCAAACGTTTTTTGGTCAAACATTAGTGAACCAACACACCTATTATACATTTTGACTACATTTTGATCATTTGACCAAATAACGTTTCAACAAATATTCATTAGGCACGTTTGCCTATGTCTCGTTAGACATTTGACAAAAGTATGATATTACAAAAAGTCACTTAGCAAATGATTATTTTAGATATAAATAGAGTTATTATTGGACCTACTGCCCAATTTTTAAGAGCTTCGTTTGGAATATTGTCATGGCGCGGGCTTTTATCCTTCTTCCATTTTAAATGTTTTTCTATAATTTCTCTGTAGTCAAAATGTATAATAGGTGTGTTTCGTGGTTTTGTTATACATTTTCTTCGTTGTGTTCATCGTGGTAAAGATTCCGGTAGAAGTCTGTTGCAATGCTTATTAGCTCTTTTCGTGTTTGTATCTTGCCTGTTTCTTTTTGCGCTTTCAATGGGGGTATCCATGTTTTCTCTGTATTTAGTTGTTTATACGCTTTCTTTTGGCTTTCGGTGTTGACAAAGTTTTTTTCGATCACTTCCATTCTGTAGTTTCCATAGTCCTTTTTTAACATTTGTTAGTAGTTTTATAGATTCGCTAGTTCTTATTGTTCTCTTCTTTAGTTTTTGATGGTTTCGACTGTAGTAGAGTCTGCCTTTTAAGTTGTTATTTAGTTTCGTCAGTTAGTATTTCTTTATTACTTTTTTTCGAGGTGGCAGCCTTAAAACTTTGTTTCACGGCTCTAACTTAAAATAGAAGGTCTCTATGTCATCGCTATTTTCCCACTGCATCTTTTCTATTTTTTCCTTCAATGTCCTGAGGTATTCTTGTTGATTTTTGTTGCGCGATAGATCGACTCTATGTTCGCTGAATGTCGCTCGACTTCTTCTAGTTTTTTGTAGTTGAACGGTGCCTCTCACTAACCTATGGTCGCTGGGGAATATTCTGTTATTCAAAATTTCTATGTTTTTGAAGAGCTGTGAGCAGTTGCTCAGTACATAGTCAATCTGATTTTTGTGTTGTTTATCCGGCATGGTCCAAGTCCAAAGGTTTTTGATGTTTTTCTTAAATATTATATTTATTTCTTGAATTTATTGGATAATGCGTATTCTATCAATTTGTCTCCTCTGTAATTTCTAATTCCGTAACAGTATGGTCCCATAATTGTATTTTCTATGTGTTTTCTTTGGCCTATTTTGCGTTCAAATCTCCCATTAAGATGATTTTTCCGTTCGCAAGTTTTTGAGCCCGGTCTATCTGCTCGTAAAAGACGTCCATGTCGACGTCCCGTGCTTCCGAGGTGGGGGGGCTCCGAGGTTCCTTATACTTGTATCATAGATATTTTTACTGCATCGAATTCCATATTTAGGAGGCAAACTCTATCCGATACGCCTGTGTAGTTTTCGATATTGCTTTATTATTTACTAGCTTTTGCCCGCGACTACGTCCGCGTGGAACTTGGAAGTATGGAAGCAACCTCGTACAACACGCTAGATATCCACCTAATCACCTTAATTAATAAAAGAGATTCTTAAAAGCGCCTAAGCATATGTAAGAGCAATTGTGCTTTTGGTCTAATCATTACATTTCCTACAGGGTCATCAATGTCATCATGAATTACTTACTCACTTTTCAATCTTTTTAGGGATAATTTCCAAGATGAAAACTATCCTATGTCTTTCCTCGGATCTTAAACAATCTCCATGCCAAATTTCATCATGGATTTTTTATTGGAAATCCTACTCCGTATTGGCCTTGAGTCTCTCCCGTATAGCAGAAAAGATCTAGATCTAGGTTTAGGTTAGTTTTTTTATATGACCCGAAACCCGACTTGGTTGGGTTAGGTTTAGGTTATTTTTTTTATGACCCGAAACCCGACTTATGAGGAATATGTTGTACAAGTGAAGTAAACGTATGTGAACAATACGGACTGGTAAAAAAATGCATTTAGCGAAAAATACGATTACAAAAAAAACGTGTAAGAAATTAAATGCCGGCCATAATGACGAATGGAAAATAAGCAATTTGGGGAAAAACGCGAATGGTAAGAAAACGACTGGGGAAACAAAATATTGGGTAATTCATCTATACAGTCTTCGAGAGGTACCCGAAAAAAAATATATTTTTTTTTAGTTTTTATTGTACCGTTTTGTCGGCGTGATACATACACATACTCATACCTAATTTCAGCTTTCTAGTAATAATGATCACGGAGCTAAGCCGCGGACGGACGGACGGACGGACGGACAGACGGACATGGCGAAACTATAAGTAATATAGTTGACTACGGAACCCTAAAAAATGTATTAGTGCAATCTACGACGACGCGTTTGGCTCGGTTGGTAGACACCTGCGTACTGAGTCGGCGGTCCCGGGTTCGAATCCCGGCCGGGGCAAATATTTGTGCAAATATTTGTTCTTGGGTCATGGATGTTATCTATATATGTATTTATATTTATATATATATTATGTATATCGTCGTCTAGTACCCATAGTACAAGCTTTGCTTAATTTGGGACTAGGTCGATTTGTGTATGATTGTCCCTTAATATTTATATTTAATATATTTATTAATCTATGGTGCCGAGCAAACAGACTCATGTCGACCAATATTCAGAGAGCTCAATATTTTAACCTTGCCCTCTCTTTATGTACACATGTCTCTTCATTAAACAAAATTTAAGCTCTTTTACCAGTCATGCGTCCACCTCAAGGCACAACACTAGGCATTGGTTAAATTTGCATTATTCTGCATTGGTTAATAAGAATGCCGTATCATGTGCATAAAAAAAATATTATTACCTGCCCAACGATATAAAGGCTTTCGATATACAACAATTTAAAATGTAATTATTCAGTTGGTGTAAGGATAATATTAAATTAATATGTACTATAGTTATTTCAGAACACTGACATGCAAATAATTATGCTAATCATATTATGATTAGCATAATTTGCATTAATTTAATTTATAATATAATATCATGTGAAGTAATGTAATGTAAGTAATAAGAAATAGCATGTAAATAAATAAAAATAATGATTAGTATTCAATTATGTATTTATGTAATTAATAATGTTTCGATAAGCTATAATTGTAGTCACTCTCTTCTCTCAAGAGAGTGACTACATGGGCTGGCCCCCCTGGTAAACGAAAACGCGGCAGGCCGATGGAAAGATGGACGGATAAAATTAAAAAGATCGCAGATGACTGGATCGTAACAGCGCAAGCTAGAGAAGACTGGAGAAAAATGGAGGAGGCCTATACTCGTCGAGGGGTCCTTAATAATAGTGTGACATAAATAAAGTGAAAAAATATTAATAAATAAAATTAGCTCAATAATAACATGTTAATTAAAAATAATTTAATGAAATGTACTCAAATATTATAATTTATTTCTCATGTAAATGTATAAAATGTATGATATCACTACATAGTATAAAACAAAGTCGCTTTCTCTGTCCCTATGTCCCTTTGTATGCTTAAATCTTTAAAACTACGTAACGGATTTTGATGCGGTTTTTCTTAATAGATAGAGTAATTCAAGAGGAAGGTTTATAATATGTATAATACATGCATAATTTATCAGCATTGCACCCGTGCGAAGCCGGGGCGGGTCGCTAGTTAGGGAATAAATTGGGTTTACTAATAAAACAGTGATAATTGAATTTAATTTGTATGTCTGACTTATAGACGGAAAGTAGAGAATCTAGTCATAGTTAAGGTCATTTATGTATACCCACTTTTGAGAAATAAATATTCTCATTCTCATTAATACAATATGTTATAATTAAAACTTCTTCGGGTATTTTTTAAATTTTAATGGTAAAACACGTAAAGATAAAGACATTTATTTACTGTCAAGACTGTACACAAATTACAGAATTATAGTTTCAACAGTTTATCCATTTATCCACAATATTAGAACGTGATCGTATCGGAACGTGTTCTTATTCAAGGTCGGGTTCGAAAATCGGATATCGAGTTGATGTGTTTTTATCACTCTTTTTTCATATAGATATGAATAAGATAGTACATCGAAATTCGAATGATTTGAATTTTATAATTAATCTGCGGCTGAGAAATGACAAATCGTAGTTAAAATTTGACAAAATTAAAAAGCTACTTTCTACTAACGCTCGAAACAAATAACATTTTGTTTATTGTTATCTCGCAGCAAAATCGCCATGTTTGAGCTGAGTGAAAAATATTTTATGTACGAATTATATAGTTTATAATATTTTTGTTAGTTTTTTTGCGACAGTACCTTTTAGTAATAAAAATATTGTTTGTAGTTTTTAGTATTAATTCTATTATTTTTTTAATCTAATGACTATTTTTTTGCATCTGGCAATAAAGAGACTGGGACACACTGACTCTGTGCATGTGGTTTCTGTCGGACCAATGGTCCCTTCAGTTGTAAAATACATTTCTTGTCATTACTTTAAAGTTTAATTTTGCGTGCACATTTATTCTGAGTGCACACTTGTTCTGCTGTTGTACCTACATAATAGCTCCATGTTTTAGTGCTATAAAACGTATTAGGTAAGAAGTATGGATTAAGTAAGTCAAAGTTAAGAATATGTATACACGAAATAATCTTAAGTTGTATTGCATCAATTCGTTTTTCAGATCAAGTTAAGGATATTAGCGCTTAAGTGTAGACAAATTTGTCTTTACTTTTTCTTAAATAATCTTTTTTTATCATTTTTATCTTAAGTGGTATTTCGTTAAATAAAAGAGGTATTAGCGCCATTTTATACCATTGGAAAGGACAACTCGATGAAAAAAGCTGACTCTGCCAACTCAAATGAGGCAGTAAAAACAGTTAAAGTGTTGTTAAATCTATTTATTCACAACACTATTTATGTAAGTTACGCGGACGTCAATCATTTTACTATTTTGCTTAGCATTTCATATATTCACTAGTTAAAATTCCAAAATTTAAAACACTTTACTCGATATTTCATTCGGCCCGCTTGTTTTTTAGTAATTTATGGCCATTTCACTCGATCAGCCAACATGCGTATTACTTTTTCGCTCTATGTACAGGCAAGAAACGTAAAATTAAATCATCACTGTAATGACTGTTCGCCATTTTATTTGTAAACTTTTCTAACGTTGTGTCTTAAACACGCCATTTCATTTATTTTCTCTAAAAAGAGGTCTCATATAGGCAATTCAGTTTTAATTTTTATTATTTTAAATAAGGTTAGAATTAGCACGCACTATTGCATATATTTTTAAGAACTCTTTAAACTTCACTCTGAAGACTTAAGTATACCTGAAAAGTAGTAGGAACTCGCTATTAAATAAGTTTTAATTGAGTATAGTAGATATCTTGAAAACGACTTAAGTAGTTTTGAAGAAACCTTCAAGATATCATGAAGAGAATTATAAGCACCCTTAAAACTTTAATCCTAAGCAAGACTGCAGTTTACTTTAGAAGTAGTATGAACTTGGTATTCTACATATCTTGAAAACTGATTAATTAGTGTTAACACAACCTTAAAGATATCTTGAAGATAGTTTTAAGAATCCTTAAAACTTCACTCCTAAGTAAAACTTAAGTTTATCTTACAAGTAGTATGAACTTAGTCTTCACATTCTCCTAAAGGCTGTGCCAATCTGTGCTTTACACTGTCTTGAAGGTAATCTGAGGGATATCTAGAAGTCCTAGAAGATTTTTTCAAGACAACGGCCTGAATTAACGAATTTGAGTGCAAGATATCTCCAATACCTTTTTTAGGAACAGGAATGCTACTTGGGCAGTGGATGTCCTATGGCTGAGATGATGATGATGATGATATATATGTATTCAAGGATAATCTTACACAAATCGACCTAGTCCCAAACTAAGCAAAGTTTGTACCATGATAACATCCATGACCCAGGAACAAACATTCGAGTTCATCACACAAAAATTTGCCCTTGCCGGAATTCGAAATTCGAACCCAGGACCGTCGGTGCAGTACGCACCTGCACAACAAACTGGGCCAACCGCGCCAGTGCAATTCATAAGATAGATATTAATACTAACATATCAGTGAGTCACCGTCGGATATAATAGAAAAGTGATATTATACTTAATCCTAAAAATAAACGATTATTTTTGAGTATATACCTGATAAAAAAATGATTTTTTCATAAGCCGATCACATTAACCGTTTTAGAGCACAATAGTGAATATTTTAAGGATATACGAGTATCTTAAACTCGTTAAGGGCCCTTTCGCACTGAACAGCCGATAAATAATTCATAGGTTAGATACCGATATTACACCTCAATCATATTTTGTTACCGATATACGAGTTTTATTCGTCTAATAACACAAAATTTAACCTTAATACAACGTTGTCTGTACTACAAAAAAAAACAGGGCACGTATGACAAATTTTGAGCAACTGCCGCTTTAATTTGATTGCTGGTTGTAAACCTAGTTTGGAATTCATTAAAGAAATGTTTGCAGACAAATAAACACAAGGTCTAGTAATAACAGTAAAAAAGTAGTCACGCGCGAAAGGCATTACCCTCGTTTTCGTGTTGGTTGGAGTAGAATTGGAACAATTAAAGGCAAACATCGATGTGTAAACCTGCCGCTTAGCTTAACTGTTGTATGTCATGACTGAAGGGAACCTGACTTCGGGGTTTGTTCATTAATTAGCTTAGCCATGATAATACAATACGGTGCCATTAATACAAAGATCAAAGCACAAAGTAAAATTTAAAATGAGTAACCTGGCGGAAGTGATTGGGAATCTTTGTATCAATGGCACAAAATAAAAAGAAATTGGGGTGTACCCACTCTAAAATAATGAGAAATTACATGTGTAATACTACAATAGTAGTTTATGCAACTGCTACTTAATGAGAGGTCTTAAAATACGAGTGTGGTTTTATGAGACGAGCCGTGGGTGAGTTTCATAATAGAATCACACGAGTTTTTTAAGACCTAATTATGTATAGTTGCATCCACTACTTTATCTACACACATATTCATAATCATAGATTTTCTTTTATGAAAATATGAAACACTCTTGCCAGTCAGTCCGCGGAGCAGACGAACACATGTCACCATTTAATAACAGTATCAGTTTTGATCGAAATTCATACTGTAATGGTTACCTCGCGGTGGCTACGGTACTGTTATGGAATTATCTCTGATTTAGGTCGCTGCCAAGTAATGTAGGTCCTTACCTATAATATCTGAACTTGTTATACGATTTTAACAAGATGGGTGTAGATAAAAGCACATATGCGGTGTTTGACTATGGTGATACTGATAAGATAATATACGTAACGAACATTAAATAACCAGAATATATGCTACAGTATCGATTTGTATGTACTTATTGTATAAAAACTGTGTCAAGCGGTGGTCGTTTGAATTTGGTTTATTCAATTCATTAAGTAACTTGGTCTTTATTAAATCCACGGTAATGTCTATGTTGGAATTTTCCAAAGCCATTACTAAAGGTGCATACTGAGGACTTAAGCCTCCTAGAAGAATTGCGGCTATTGAAGCATCTTCCATAACTTTGCCTATATCGGCTAAATCTTGCACGGTTGACATGACAGCATTTATATATGTCTCTATATTGGAGTCAAAATCATCAAGACAGTAGGTACCTGTATAGTTTCCTTTCGAGGCTTATACGTCGCCCTAAGCCTTTGTCCTCGTAAGCGGACGAGAGGGCATCCCAAGCTTGTTTAGCTGTTGTGCATGATCTTACATGGGTGATTGCCATACCATCTACTGTGAGACATATTTTAGATAACGCCTTTTCTTTACGTAATTTTTTTCTCAGCAGAAATATCGATACCTGCAGGATAGCCGACGATCGTTTCCCATAACTCTTCATGAATAAGGTACATGCGAAGTTTGAACTTCCATATGGAATAACCCTCTCTGTTTATAAGCGGTTTTATACCAGAAATAGAATTATTTGACATATTTACATGCACAGCTGTTCGATGTCACAATAAAAATATGATATGAAAATATCTTCGCGAACTATTAGAATTTTCACGGATTTTCAATAAATATACACGCACATATTAGAAAAACTATATCATTCACTTTTTACTAAAGAATAATAGTTTTTATACGTATAATTAATTAAAGTATGCAAATTCGTGCTGATAACGAATGTTGTCAGTTTATTGAAGTGACATAAAGTAAGAACATCAGAATTAATATATAGTTATAAAAGAAATAGATTCAAATTTTGATTAGCCAGTTACAACACACATATAGATCACTCGCTTTAGGAGCACTCACTTTGCTACACACAACCACACCATATAGGACAATCCATCGGCCAAAGCGAATTATAATAAAGCAGAGTGGTTCAAACTCCGAGGTAGCAAAGGTGGGCAGTTTTGTTCAGTAATTGTTTTACGCCCGTGCAGGGCTGTTTTGCTTACATGGAAAATTCGATAACGCGACGGTGCCGGTGGCCGAGATTCTCATTTAAAATTCACTTAACTCTAGTTTCACAACATATTTGTAAACTATGGAAATCAGGAACGAGTAATATCTAAATATTGGCTCGCTATTAAACAGTTTCAATACTTATTTGTACTATGTTGTATAAAATTAAGTGCGGTTCGTATGAAAACTACCGTATTAATTAGGTAATTATGTTGCTGTGAAACGTGGAAAATCAAGTAATCCAGCAGAAAAGATCAGACTGATTTTATTTTTATTTTTTAAAATTGGCTATTAAAATTGCATACGTATTCTAATATTTATGTCCGTTATAGTCTAATCCAGTCCCATACGATCGAACTGTACGTAAATTACGATGCATCGTGGGCACAGTGGCGTTAAAATTTACGATAATGCCTTAACTGACACAGTGGTTTCGTCGATCCAAATTAAGAGGAGATAACACGCTTATTATTCCACACAACTCTAAGTTTCGTTCTCGAGTGTATCGTCTGTAATTTCGTACGCAATTTTTGAAACTGGGGGGCAAGTCAACCAATTTTAGAGGGATGATGGACATCCGTCACTTTTGACGTGTCCACAAGTAGGGATATCCCTAGAACATTGCAACTTTGCCAATCCGGTTGCACTTAATCTGCGTCTCCTTTGTATGTGACGATATATATGTACTTAACTTGACCGGGTAGTGCGTGAATTTAGTCAGTTACGTTTTCAAATGTTTACAATGAAGCGAAAAATTGAAAAATGTAATGGTTTGGACAGGATTCGAACCTGCGTTTCCAACGGCTTTCCGGGCCAACATGGGCGTCCTACCAACTGGACCACGAACCAGATGTCAGAGCCATTGAATCTTTCAACCAGTTGCTTCAACATGCCTTAGGGTGGCATCGTAGCGCCATTTACCGTAAAGATTTAGACTTTATCGTCGGCACCATCGTCTCAAATTGGTTGTGAATCGATAGTAACGATGTGCTACACCCGAATTAATTATTTTTTATTAAAGCAGTAACGTCTGCTAACGTAAACCAAATGTTTACAATGAAGCGAAAAAACCCGCCCGTGTTGGCCCGGAAAGCTGTTGGAAACGCAGGTTCGAATCCTGTCCGAACCATAAATTTTTTCAATTTTTCTCTTCATTGTAAACATTTGGTTTACGTTAGCAGACGTTACTGCTTTAATAAAAAACAGTTACGTTTCGTTCAGAACAGAAATTCATATGCATGAATAGCAATTTTTGACAATCATTATCGCCTTCATATTTCCAAAATTGAGATGAGATTTGTCACTTGAAGCTCATCGCATTTTAATAACAGTTCAAAGGCAACATCACTGTTATCTAATAGAGATTTGACGTTTGGCGATCTCTCAAACGGCATTCTCAAATTAGGTCCCTGAATGGAGAATTTGTTTATTAGGTGTCCGCTTGTATTTTTATAATAATAAACGCTTAAATCGAACCGATTCGATACAGAACACTTCCGTTTCGAAAGTTTACATTTTGGAGGACGAAATAGTCGAGAACGGAACCTCCATTCGTATAGCCCCGGTTACGTTAAGTTCGGACTTCATTTGTATCCGACGCCATAGTACCAAAAACAAACTTAACGTAAACAGTATGGATAATGAGCAGTGGTATTTCCTCTTAAGCGTTCGTTTAGAAATAGAGTTAACTTATAAATAACACAATCAATCCTAATCTAACAGATTATAAATACTTCGGAAATCTGACTTTAATCGAGCGTTTAGTCACATGGTGATAAATTGTTATCGGTTCATAATTTATTCCCTAACTACACATATATGACTCAACTGGCAGTACCACCATAAAGAGCACATTTTACTTGAAAAACCCCGGTCGTTACTCCCTTTTGTGTATAAAGAGCAGAAGTCTCGCTGTGCCAATAAAGTAAAGCCACAACTAAAGCAATAACTATTCCGATCGGCTTGTACAAATAAATAAAGTTCCACTTTTCCATTTTAGTACATAAATATGCTAATGTTGTTTGCATAGATTAATTGGTATCACTGTAAGTTAAAAGGCTTTCGTTATAATTGATCCTGAAACACGCGAGCTGGAGTGCTTACCGCCAATTTAGTAAGTTAGTGCCGGCAATCCGACGTTTGGTGTTCGGAAATTGAGCAGTGGTTGGTGGGTGTTGCACGAAGGAGCAAGTGGGTGGATCAACTTTTTTTGTTGTAAACTGTATCGGTGATCAGCGCTCGTGCGTGCAGCTCTCCGTGGCGCCACCTATGGTTCCACCAGAAGATCAGCGGTGGCTCTAATTGATCTCATGAATTGAGCATCATGCTGAAGTAGGACCTTTTCGTAGCACAGCCATAATAATACTCGTATTATAGTTGCCTATTATTTTATTATTATTATTATTTTTATAATTTCTGTCACATCCTTTATGTAATTATGTTTTATGGTCACGTCACGAATAAATGTATTTCTTTGTTTGTTTGTTTCTTTCTATTCTGTCCCGTGACCCAGGGGACAGTAGTGATCGAACTTCTTAGAAAAGTGTTGATAAGTTGTATTTTTAGGCTTATAACTGTTGCAATTATAAAGTTTTAAATATAACCGGCGAAAGACGCAGTTTTAAAGAGTGACCCATGGGACATCACCACGACAACGATTGACCCACGTACTTCCTATTTATCACAGTTATTTTTAAACTGATTATATTTCGTACTGCACCTTGCACGCGGAAGACACAGTCACAACCCTCTCTATTTCTGCTTTACCCTCGGTGAAAAAAAAAAGTATATTAAATACGTTTTTGGTAAATGTATCCTATATTTATCTGTGAATACTCAGGTAGAGGCCCAATGTACCTCACAAAGTAAAAAGGTAACTAAAGCCCAGACAGTTTAAAGAAATAAATAAAGTGTACCTACTTTGCGAGGTACAGTGGGCGTTTAGGTCTAACTGTCGTTTTTGAGCTTGGGCCTCACGAGGTTAACAAATGGTAGGGTTCTCGTTAGTTGATTTACGATGTTTTACAAGTTCAATTCATTGTTGGATATTGTTAAACTGTGTATGGAAAAGGTGATTCGACGCGGGTACACTTAAAAAAATATATTTGTTATCAGTAGCCCAAATGTTAGCTGCTGGTTGCATATTAAATCGGAGGACTGACAAACTGAGGGCCACTAGTAACCAAATAAGTTTCTGTCAAAAATTTCATTTTAGTGACAAGCTTTTATAGCCGACTGTACTTTTCTTTGGATATCCATCAAATGCTCACTGAGACAATTCTAAAGAGCCCAAACTCGGTAGGATTGCTTTTTCTATTATAGAGTTACTATAGCCACCTTCCGGCTCCATCATTAGATCAGCCCCATGGTACCATATTATTGTATTGTCATCAAAGTTATGTAAGTATGCAAAATTTCAGCTCAATCGGTTGACGACATCTGTTTCAAAATTGAGTTGCAAGATTCCACCCGAACAAACATACTTACATTACAATGCAAGTTAAATAAATTTAAAAATAGTTGAGTAAAATTAGCATAATTTTGGTTACTAATAAGCACAATTGGGCTATTTCTCAAGTAGTTAAACTAGTTGAGCTATTTCTTTTTTCAGTGTAGTGTAGGATCTGTCAAAAGGTTATCATAGTCCCACCTAATACACATTCCTTCTGTATAATATTAGTATCAGTCTCATTTTTAACCCTTTAAATGTTAAAGGCTGAAATTGTGATATGAAACCGATTGCCAAAGGCAATATTTTAGCCACAATATTATCAAAATGTTGCTAATATTGATTAAACTTTGACCTTACATTTAGAATATAGAAATACGCCAATTTGATTCGCTACAGTAATAAGAATACCGACAGAATGCCGTTAGTATAATTTAATTGAATAGTTTTATTACGAGTTGAAAAACCGTTAGAACTACCTTACGTGTTTAGTTACGTCCATAGTTTCATTATTCCTGTATCCAGGGCCTGCAATTCCGGAATTAGTTAGTATGGGCAGTTTCGGAAATTCTGGCATTTTCGATACTGGCCATACAAGCTAATTCCGGGATTGCAAACCCTGCGTGTATCCACAGGTGGTAAATACATTTTGCTTGTCATTGAGGAGGCGTGTCCGAACGCCTGATTATGCGTATCACTTCTCAACCCGTAATGACCTAGGTACCTCTAACACTGAAAAGCTCAACTAGTTTAACTACTTGAAAAATAGCCCAATTGTGTTTAGTAGTAACCAAAATTATGCTAATTTTACTCAACTTTTTTGGTTACCAGTGGCCCTCAGTTTGTCAGTCCTCCGATTTATGTAACTAGCAGCTAACATTTGGGCTACTGATAACAAATATATGTATATATATATATAAATACCTATATTTTTTAAGTGAAGTTAAAGTGGAATCAGAAATTGGGAGTCCCACAGAAAAACTAAGGTCAAATAATTAAAAGAAACCGAAGTGGCAGTGAGCGACGCGGAAATAAATAAATAAGTGTGTTAAATAAATATTTTTTTTAGGTACTTGTTTAATGAAAATTTACGTATATAGTAGGTCCGTGTTAAAAAAAAATCGTTTTGTCTGTTCCGGTATATTCTAAATCAGATATTTGTTTTAACGAGCTTAATATCTCCGTCTGGTGCTAGACTTAAATTAGAAATTATTAGCGCGTATAGACGCTTATTCGCCAAACGACTAACACTAACCTCGTCCAAATTCCAAATAATGCTTTAATGCTTTGAACATTTCCGTAAATCAACTAAACTACGTATACTCCACCCTCCTCCTCAGTAACAAAATAGTTCAAACTACGTTTTAAACACTCCTCTACTCCTGGCAGCAAAATAGTTGAAACTACGTTACCATAAATAGCGATGTTTGCGCTCGCCCATCTCCTTCTAATTTCAGTTAGTTCAGGGGGAGATCAAATCAATGTAAAAGAAAGTTAATAAAACCTATTCTCCCGGTAATAACTTTTAAATACAAGGGTTTATTGGTTTGGTTGCCAGCCTATAAAAGTTAGATTTGTTCTTTGTTTGTCTTTCGAAGGGGCCGTTCAGAAGGGTTCTACACCCACCTATCTACGGAATATAAACAAAAGATTGTTTTTTAACCTGTAAACATAACAGTACGTTAAGCGTTTCAAAATAAACAATTTCAACGAAAAAAAAGAAACGTTTTTCTTAAAGCATTGTGATAAAGCAGTGTGAATTGTTCTCACCACCCCCAGCGTCACAGTTCTGCGTCACTGTTCAAACAAAATAAATTTTCGAAATCGGACTGATCACCGGAGTTATGGTTAGTTAGTTACGAGTTATCGGAGAACACATATAAAAAAAAAAAAAACAATATTGTCGTACTCAGAATTTTTTTTTACGAGTCGGTCAAAAATGCCAGTTTCAATATTGCCAGAGATAATGCCGATCTAGCATAAAAAAAAACACTCGAGCTGGAGGATTACTTAAAAAATGTTTAAAATGTTTGCGCAATTTCAGATTTCGCCACGTTCCCGTGCCGCGGATGATCAAACGGCAATATCCGTCGAAATCCCGTAGGCAATTTCGCGATAATGAATTGCCAACGACTGGTCATATGGCGACAAATATCGAAACGCGAAATGGAATGCATCGGTAATTCGGAACAATCTAATTTCGACACCGTAAAATGTTAGTGTCGTTGCATAAATGAATGCGTTCACTTCCGTTCGGAAGTGCAGCTGCCGCGTACAGATTGTGCGTAATGCGTACACTAGGACGGCTGTGTGCAGCCGGTCCTAGTGTTGTAAAGGACTCGAGTTCTGGGAGTCCTTTTTGTTACGACTCGTAACTCAAATAATGACACTCGACTCATATGAAATAGGACTCCAGAACTTTTAACTAAACAAAATAAGCAAGTATCGCATGGGACTCGAGCCTCTTTTTTGCGCTTTAGTCCGTTGTTGAAACGACTCATAGGCAAACCGTGTTATTGTTTGAGCTGACCTTGCCCTCAACGATGAGACTAACACTACATTTTAAATTCAATACATTTATGCAGTTTTAATTGGGCCGTATTGCGAACATAGGCGCCAGTCTCATTCTGAAATTAACAGTGGCAGTGAAAGACTAAATTTTTATCGAAGACTAGTTATGGAGAAGACTCGAGTCATTGCATAAACGGCTCACGCTTGACTCGACTCGGGACTCGGATTCTTCGAGTTTACCGACCTCTTTATTAACTGAGTCGAGTCTCTTCATTTGATAATTAAGACTCGAGTCTTTTACAACACTAGTCGGCGCGGCCCGTCCCGTCGACATTAACCTCGGGCACCGACTCCCACAGCAGTTTCGTTTCGCAACATAATTATCATTGTGCTTTGGAAAGGAACCTAATACGGGTACGCGCAGGATTTCCTATTACCTATTATTACAGTCAAGATAAATCGGAAACGTTCGGAAACGCTCGGAAACAGCACGCCCGTTCATATTGACAATTATTCTGTAATGGCATGCCCTGTGTCGAAATCTAACCGTGCTCCAATGGCACAGATTTAAATCTCAAACAAGATTGCGTTAAAGAGATCGGTGCACCGGCGCAGTTTAAGATATTGTGCTTTACGGCTCCTTGTCAGACTTTTGCATACTGAGTTTATCAAAATTTACTCCAATCGCTTTGTTAGATATTTATTGCAGTCGGAGATTGATTTTGATTGGTGTAGCGGCTAATAGTTTACTGGCCTAACGAGGGCTGTAAGGACATTTCACAACGGCTTATAATCGGTGTACCTACTTAATAAATATATCCTGTCAGTCAAAGCAGTGGCTGTGGTAAAAGAAAATGGTTAGTTTTATTTGCGCGCATTTCCGAAGGCACCTGTGCGCGTGGCGTAAGCGTGCCCGCGTCGAACATCTCACTGTAAACGACGTGCGAATTAAACGAAACGAACGATCCTTCCATTCCATATTTAAATTCTTCGTTCACGATTTATTGAATTCGTCGACCATTCAGGTCATTCAAAACAGAACTGTCGCAACACTCACCACGAGTTTGTTTATGCCCAATTTAAAATTAATATAAACATTCTTATCACAATTGTATAATTAAATTCAATCCGCCCAGATAGTGACTCACTAATTTCGACTCAATTGTGCCTGGACCGGGTAATTTATTCACAATAACACGTGCCGGTTTATAGAGACACCTTTCTGAATATAATTAAGACGAAAGTGAACCTATTGTGCTGGCGGTGTGCGAAATACGTACTAATGATAAAACAATTAGGAGCAGTGGGTGTTTACTATAAACATACCAAACTGGAGCAGGTTTTCAAATTGGCCAAGTGCGAGTCTGAGTCTCCTCGCGCACCGAGGGTTCCGCACAAAAACTTATTCCATCTTAACTGGCCGGGTTAAGTTAAAATTGCACCTAGTATGTATTTCGCAAGATACAAATGAGGTACAAAGTTAATGCAATCCATCCCGTTTATTGTATTGGAGTCCTCTTAAACATTTATTTAATACTGCTTTTTTAGTATTTTTTATTATACCGGCAACAGAAAAACATCATCTGTGAAAAAATTCAACTGTCTGATTAACACAGTTCATGAGTTACAGCCTGGTGCAGACGGACAGACAAATGGATGAACGGAACCCTAAAAAACACATATTTTTACTCTTTGTATATATGATTAGAAAATAATTAAAATAATATTGAACGTAAAATATAGATAAAATTACTTATAACCGTTAAGCTTTCTAAAAGTATCAAGATACTTAATTCACATTAGACTGATCTGGCTAGACTTGGCTCTTTTTGTATCTTTGTCTCATTATAATTATATGTAATTCGTCTATTTATATTTCCTAAGTGTTATTTAAAATAAAATGGTACCAAAAAAAAATAAAAAAAATCACACCTAGGGTTCTGCAAAGCATCGACTGACAATGGATGGATGAATCTATTAACTAATTCAAAAAAACTAAGACTTCGTTTCGACTCCAAATTTTTTGCTTAACAAAAACTTGGTACAAGCATGAGCTAAGATTAAATAATCCGTGTTAATTTATCGCTGAAAAGCTTTTTAACTCGTTTTACAACTTATTACATCACCACATTTATTCTGTAAACAAAGGGCTTTATTTAGGACCAGCCGGGGCAAAATTCCTTTGCGACAGTATTTTATGTGATCAAATATTATGACAGTGACCACTTGAGTCGCAACAATACCTACGGGTTGTACCCATTCATGTAAGACCAAATATTGAGTGTTGGTCTACTCACTCTTGTCACTGAAAGTTGAATTCACCCAGTGATATATATTATTTACTTGGAGATTATTTAAGTATTATAAAAAAATAATGATTGTGATCCACGCCCACCCGTGGTCCAATTATCAATTTTACTGACAAAAATAAAATATATTATATAGATATCTTTGCGTTTTTTTTGCTTTGCATACGTGACCACATATGTACCTCGGTGTGAAAGGGGATTCCGAGCCCCGTATCTTTAACCTCTATGCCTACTCGGCCGGCAATCCCTATTTTCAACCCACGCCAAAAACGGAGTAAGTTCTCAGTTCGTCGGGCATTATTTTATGTATGCTCCCCGATTTTTTTAAAACGGCTGGACTTAACTTAACGATTTAATAAATCCTTTTTTTGTTTCATTTGTTTTCATCCCATTGTCATATAACATACCATCGTTTCGTTACAGCCAGTTACTGTTGTTACAAAGTGATTATCCCGAGCGAAAGAGTACTATTGCCATAAGTTACGAGAAAGAAGAATTTAAACCAACTTTATTCCTTAGAGCAAATAACCGCACAACCGGTCCATAATACGTCTCAACCAAACCTCCGCGGCTAACATGACATACAACTCCTAGTAATTTGTACTTTGACTTTAGGCTCACAAACTGGAACAACTGTGTTTCGAAACCTCAGGCTGCCATTATGGTATCCACTAGAACCCGTACAGCCTTGATTGAGAGCCCGTTACTTAATTATTATGCTAGCCGAATTTAATAGGAGCATTATTTTTGTGGCTGACCAACATTCACCCTGGTACTCGTAAATGTAAGGCAGGAATTTAAGTCGGATATTTAATACAGGTGTTATGAATTATTGTAGGGTAATAAATGCTGACTTGTTAATAACAGTATTTCAATTGGGTTATTTAATGTGATAAGAAAAATCTAAACAGAAGATAATGTTTCTGCAAATGAACGTTTTGTTACAGTGTTTAGTAAAAGTAAAAAGTTCCAATGTTCGGGTTTCCATGGAGACAGAATTTGTTTGTAATTATCTACATATAGTCATGTACTCTTGGAAGAGTGCTCGCGTTCTATGTTTGAGATGAAGTGAGAATTCTCGTTTATGCCGATTTGCCGCATTATGTCACAGATTTAATGAGGTCTGTCCATCGCGTTGGAGAGCGCCCACGAGATCGTTTGCCCTCGACTTTCCCTTGTACCACCAATCGTTCCATGAAGTCCTTGTTACGGGTGATGTGCCCGAAGAACTTGAGGATTCGTATTTGCACAGCCGACGATAATCTCTCTTTGATGACTTTCAGGATTGAAACGTTGGTTCGGTGCGCAGTCCACGGGATTCTGAGCAGGCGTCTTCAGCACCACATTTCCAGTGCGTCAATCTTGTAGCGATCATGATTTATTAACCAGTGATCTGGGTCATAAGTCATAATCATACCTGTGCTAACTCGAGGTACGTTCTAGGGATTCGATATCGATAATAAAGATGTCGATTTAATTATATTAATACATGTGCTCATTGAAAATAGCTTATGTGTTAATCCAGGGTGTCAGCTACCTTCATACCAAAATTTCTCAAAATTGGTCCAGCCGTTTGAGCGTGAAGAAGGAACAAACACGCTCAAAAACTTCCGCCTTTATAAAATTAGTGTGATACACAAATAAATACACGTTTATATTTTAAAATGAAGAGAAAGTAAATACTATTTATTTATGTTGAATAACATTTAGATGTGGACAGTAAAATCGATATATTTTTATCGATATAATATTTTCCTACATCACTTTAGTATCTGTGCCCCAAGTTGCATACAGGTAATCATAAAAAAATGCTAAATTTGAAAAATTGTTAGAAAGATTGTCAAAACGCATAGGTGATAGGTACCCACCACATATCTACTTTTCATGTAATAGCTTATTTGATAGGAGAAATTGTTGCCATATAAAAAAAATAGAACGCCAATGGCTGGCATTTGTAATTTTGGATTAAAAAAAAAATCACAATACTTAGGGTTCCGCAATTAACACACATTTAAATAAAACAATTTATAAACGGATTATATTAGGTATCTTCATAATGTAAACCTTCCTGACGTTTCAGTAACGACCGCTACCGTAGGCAAAGGCTGACTTAGAAAAACAGAATAAGAATTGATCATGTTGACAATTGTTCATGTTTTGGTATTAGGTATTTTTTTTAAGATTCAAGTCGCATTAAACATTTTGTCTGCCCGTGGCAGCAAACCCCCCGCTTACTCCATTAAATCGAGCATAAGAAGATGGGAAAATTCACCATGAGAGTCTTGTTGTGCCTCGTGATTCCCTTTGCTGAAGGGCCCTTATCCCATTTGGAAGATCCACCCTTTTCTAAACAAGTTAAGATTTTATTTGACTCTCTTGTTGATATATCAATTCTTTATACCATTAAACGAAGCTCAGAAGACACTACCTTAAATATTTATTAAAACAAAACGGGACTTAATTGCGTTAAAAAATATGTTTATTGAATAACGTCCACGTTTCGGAGGTGATTTTATGTCTATGGTCTTTAAGGGACTTAAGAAACGTCGAGGTGATTAAATAAACAACTTTTTGAAAGCGATTAAGTAAGTCCCTTTTGTTTTAATAATGCGTGAAAATCGTCTAAGTTTAAATCAACATTAAAATCTGTTCGTCAGATATTTGCTATTAATACTAAGCTAAGCTTCTTGTAATACTAATATCATGTTCCCTAAGTAATACGTCTAAAAGTTAATAATTTTATATGCGTGGTGACTAAATGGCTAAACGCAGATGGTTGTCAGCCGGTGTCTGTACATGTATGATATGCACAATATGCTTAATATGCTTGTTGAAATTATTTATCCAGTTGTGATACCTACATATACTACTGTATTTTTTGTACCATCCTTCAACAAAGGATGCTTAATACTTTCTTTATAATTATATAGGTAACTAGTTGCGCCCCGCGGTGTTACCCACTCATCTGACAGGAACACTATTTTTTTCCGAGATAAAAGTAGCCTATGTGTTAATACAAAGCGTCAGCTACCAACATATCACATTTTATAAAAAAAATCTTTCGAGCGTGAAAAAGTAACAAACATACAAACACATAAACATACACACTTTCGCCTTTATAATATTAGTGTGATAATGATAATGATAAAGTACTTGAAGGACCTATCTCTACTCAACTCAGTTTAAATGAAAACCTGATCTTTTTAGCCATTGTCCAAAGCCAAAGGACCCCGTGTATCTTATACGTTAGTTATTAAAACCTATTTCAAAGTGCATCTTTAAACATTATTGAGAAAACAAAGTTCGAGAACAGGTATCTATATTCGAACTATACGTATTATAGCGCTAGAATACGACTGCATAAAATGGTTAAGTAAGGATAATTTGGATACAAATACAAGTACAAAAAGACAAATCCTTTATTGGTAACACCAAGTTACATGTCAACAATTTTGATGGTACATTTCAGGGTAGTGCTACGAGCCGAGGTTATGGGTACGAGCATTTTACAAATAACAGTACCTAGGTTTTAAGTTATGATTATCACATTGTCCATTGTCCACATTATTAATTGCGTTACTAAATATATTGGTTATTATTTTTATTTTAATATATTTGACTAGATGAAGGAGTTAAGCATATTAAGCAAGAACGTGTTACTTAACGCTTTTATATAACGGGAAGTCTCCGCTAAAACCTTTATACGACGTTTACTCAACCGTTTTGTGATGTAGGTAAACCTATATATAGGTCCAAAATATTACTTGTGTAACGCCGACACTTACGGTTTACTAGAAATCCAATACCATCGAAATGCATCCATCATATATCGCGTATGTTCCAGACGCTAATATCGCGTGTTCGAGCGGTTCCGATATCTTGAGCCGAACAATGACGGCCGCTTAAATATGCATGAGAGGCATCTAGTGCATTACGGGTGACGGCTGTCACCGCCGCGGGATCGTAGATACCTCCCTGTTGCTTGGATAAATATACGATTTCATTTATTATTACTGAATTGGGCAATATACACAAAATGTGATTTTCTTATACTATTGTTTGAATGCGAAGTTATTATACGAAAAAGTGTTATATATTTTTATCAGGCTTACAGAAATGTTCATGTGATATCGACGCCATTACAAGGTGAATTCTTGGAATGTCAAATAGTGTCCCAGGTATCACCGACCGTATAAATATGTCTATGTAACATAGAGATATCACTCGTTTAATGGGAGCCCTGATCTTTCATATTTTCATGTATGGAGTGGAAACATGGACTATATAAACCCGAAAGCGACTAAGAATAGACGCATCGAGATGTGGTGCTGAAGGCGAATGCTTAATCAAAATCAAAATCAAAATCAAAATCATTTTATTCAAAATAGATCCATGTAGAATGCTTTTTGAAGGTCATTGCTATACATATACAATTCAAATCATCTTACAACTAAGTCATAAATATCCTAAAATACTAAGTCATATTACTTTATGAGATTTACAATCAAAACTGGTTAAAAACAAGCTTAAATAATTAACACTAACACAATTATTATTAACATTAATTCTCCAACCATATGTTTTCGTCTGAAAAATAATCGTCTACTTTATAATAAGCTTTCTTCTTCAAGGTTTGCTACCGATACCGTGCTACCGATTTAGGATACCGTGGATGGCTAAACGTACTAATTTGTGTATTCTCTCACAACTAAATATTAAAACACGGCTGTCCGTCATCTGTTTGCACCGTGTAATGTCATACTTTGGCCACATAATGTGAAGAGGAGACGAAAGCCTTGAAAAACTGGTCGGGGTTGGGGGCATTGAAGGCAAGGCAGCCCAAGGCAGTTCACCAACCAGACGGTCTGACCAAGTCAAAGAAGCAACCTCCTCAAGCAAATTCTACCAGGTGGTGAGGGCATCGATGGACCGGGACCGATGGAGACAGATCATTAAGGCAAAACCAGCCTGTGATTACGATCCTCAGTAATGAGAGGCTGGATGAAGAGAGAGAGATAGAGATAGTTATTGGTACCACAACATACATAATTTTGTACGAGCGCAGAATCCATACCTACAAATTCGTCGAAAATGTACGTCGTGCTAATTGGCAGTTCTTTTACAAAGTTGCTACTAATGAACTTGAACGCTCCCAAGGTGTATCCGTAGGACCCTTTCAAATAGATCTTAATGCTTAATTATCTGTCGAGCCACTTAACAAACCATTAAAAGTTCCCTTAGACTCCGCTTAAGCCGTTCTAGCAACTTAAAAGAATCCCCGCAGGCTAAATTTAAGGCCTATCGATTTTCCAAATGCCGCCTCCAATAATAGCATACACGAGTGTCACGTGAACGATAGCGATGCATCAATATTCGGTACCGTGGGGTTTTGTATTAAGAAGGATTACTCATTAAGGGGAATTGAATTTCGTTGGTAGGTTATGGGCAACAATCTATGTGTTATGTTGTCTTTTATACTTATTGAAATTAACACGAGATTAGGTAATAACAACGAAGGTTTCTTTATATTGATGGTTACTTATTGGTAATTTATCTGTCGAGCTGCTTAACAAACCATTAACATTTTCCTTAGACTCTGCTTAAGCCGTTCTAGCGATTTAAAAGGATCCTCGCAGGCTGAATTTAAGGCCTATCGATCTTCCAAATGCCGCCTCCAATAATATCATGTCAGAGTATCACGTGAACGACAGCGATGCATCAATATTCGGTACGGTGAGGCTTGGTAGTAAGAAGGATTATTCATTAAGTGAAATTCAATTTCGTCCGTTGTTTATGGGCAACAGTCTAGCTGTTGTGTTGTCTATTAAAGTTATATTTTTTTATATCGAAGAGGTCAATGTATTTAGTAATAACAACAAGAAAAGGAAAAAAAAAGAAACAGATAATAAAAACTAAAATATAAACTAAATACTAAAATATTTGTGTAGAATCTTTTTTATCGATTCATATTTTTATGTGGAAATACCACATTTTTATAAGTAATGACACAAAGGTAAATTAGGAAAGAAAAATTGAATGCGATCCACTACAATCTAAGCAGGATTTGAACCTGCGACCTCTGCGTTTCCAGTGCATTGCTCTTCCAACTGAGCTATCAGATCGATTCGTCAATCACACCAAATCTTTAATCCCATAACTCGTTACGCTACTGGAGCGCCCTCTGCGTCATAATATATGTTTGAAATTTTGGTTCAAATCCTGCTTAGATTGTAGTAGATCGCATTCAATTTTTCTTTCTTAATTTACCTTTGTGTCATTAGGTATTTATGCCGCGCCGCATGGTCCCGAATATGCTGGCAGCATTTCCTGGTTAAACACCTGTGTTACATAATCAGGCCTCGGACTTTCGTTCGTGCGGTAGGACTAAAATACTATTCATACTCATACTCATACTCATAGTCATAAGTGTATTTCATTCGCAATTTTAATTTTATAGTCAAAGACAAAGTCATAAGAATATACAAAGACCTGATTTGTGTAGGCATTGTTTTTTTTGCCACCATAAAATACGTAAATATTTGCAACTTTTTCCATGTTTTCTGGAGTAAATTGGGTTTTATATTGATCGAATATCCATTTATGACTAGAAAGTGCAAAGTATTGACAATAAATTCAGTTAAATTAGGAGTTTGAAAATATTGTAAAAAAATATTTTATTTACAATTTTAGTCATTTAATGCTTGGGAATGTTAACCATAATAACCGTAAAGGCAATTTGGAATGAAATATACAGGGTGTAACCGACGGTGTACCGAAAACTGAAACCATGGCTTCAGACCATTATTCTGGGCTGGAAAATCGTGGAAATTTCTTTGAGAAAATTCACAAATTTCCTCGCGAGTTTTCATTTTTTCTTTATTTTTCCGTTAATCGAACTCTACCAGTAACAATTTTTCATGAAAAATCGCATGAAAATAGCATTTTTCGCAAAACACACAATGTATCACAAACAGTATTATGTAAGCTTAACAGTACAACACGGAGCCCGTGGAGTGGGGCAGATAACGGTACTGGCCGGTCATTGATTCGCCAGGCCAGTGTGCCCGCGCAGGCCGCTGCGGTCGGACGCATGTCGATTTAATGTTTACCTACCCGCACATTTTATTTGCTTGCTTGAATGAAAATAATCTTGTTAGACTGTTTTAATTTATCGGTCAGTTGTTATTGGTGTTAGGTAGTACACTAGTTGTGATCTGTGGTTGCGTTGTTTTTATGTTTGCATTCATTCATGTCATTCGATGCGCATTGGCGTAACGGTATGTTTTGCGCAGACGCGTGAGTGGAGTGGGGAACGCCTGGACCGGTCGCTCGCCGCGTACTCCCCTCCCCGCGCGTCTGCACCCGAGAGAATTGGACGCAATACATTGCGCGTCGAGTTTTATAATTTATTTTGGAAAATCTTATCCTTGAGTTTTCCGAGAAAATGAACACTCGTTTTCAGTTCGTGATTATGGTCTAAAACTACGGTTTTCGTTTTCGGTACGCTGTCGGTTACACCCTGTATAAATGCGTATGAGTATGAGTATGAATTGTATTTTAATATTAATAACGGCTCCATAGTTCTCCATTAGTCCTACCGTGCGAGCGAAAGTCCGAGGCCTGTACATAATTATATTAAAATTTAAGAACTAAAGTTAGTTTATGTAGAAAACACTTTTAGTACCTAATTGTTTTGTAGTGTTGTGAAAAGTATAAAGATGCAGCTTTTAGATATACTTATTTAAGTATGCATTGAATTGAGAATCGTAGATTTCAGATAGGTACATACTTAATGTAAGAAATCAATACACTATTTGGAGTAACAATACTTAATAGTATATTTTATTTTCTTTACATATTTTGCAGTGTGACTTTTCAATATATTGACGAATTCCAATTGTTAAGTGACTCGTACTCTCTAGACGAATTAATTTTCCACAATTATCGCTTACTCGTATAAAGAAGATTTCACGTTAAAAATTCACTGAATATTTGGTTTCCTAAAGGAAATTCTAATTGGTTGCTAGTTTAAGGCTACCATCCGTTTGCGTTGAGATTTAAAGGCTTCATTATGGGGAAGAGCTTGGCAAATGGCGACCAATCGACAGCCCTGAAGGATGCAATTACTGGCAGGAAGGAGGCGAATAGGAAGCCTCGCTTCCATCCCACGTCACATCTTCCCCTTAATTAATACTGAGATCAGTTTACGAAAATGAAGTTTGTTTATGTTCAACAACCCACAAAATTTGTTGGATAAACTTAACAAGTTTATTTTATCAAGTCTCGAAGGGTAAACAAATGGTGTATTTGATAATAACAACTGGGTATCCGTACCCTGCTTTTGTATGTTTCGAAACTGTAAAATCTACAATACAGATAGTAAAGAACAGAATGTCCAAAATAATTTTTAACCATCAGCGCAAAAAGAGAAGTGCTACAGCTTTAAGATGTGGATTCTGTGTGTCCGTCTGTGTGCCTGTGGTCACATGATAATGTGGTGTGGTGTGGTCTGTGTCGTGTTCAAACGCGTGGGAGAATTTTATAATATAATTGTATGGCTGGCCTCCTCATGGTAGTCCGTTTTTGCTGGTTTTATAAAAGTATTTTAAGTAAATAAAATGTATCGATTTCATATTATAATAAGTTATGGGAATTTGTAGTTTAGCTTGTTTTGGATTAACGCTTTTAGAAGCATTCATTGATTAACAAATTTTTCAATGATACGATAATATAATATTATGTATACTTACATAACTAACATTCAACATCTTCGGATTACTTACATCGACTCATAAAGTCATTTACAATTTTTTTATGAGTGTATAATATTTAATTTTTGCTTAATAAATCTATACGGGTTGTATATCGTTGAAAATGATTTAAACGAACACATCGGATTAATGAAAGAAGTATCAAGCAATGTTGATAAAAATGACTAAATGGCGAACAATGACAGCAACGTTGTAATCGATTATACTTTCAATTAATCGCTCCAGAGAGTGCTGAATCAGAATCACGAGAGATAACTGGAATATGATTAATATTGAAAAGCAACATGCTACGTCTGTGATTAACGACGCTCAATCATCGAATCGAAAACTACAGATTTATTCACAGTGCATTCATTAATTGCTCAAAAGAACATTATATTTATGTGGATTTCGATAAATGTCGGAAATCATAATTTGCTTTTAATCATTTACACATCGTTAGCTGTTTTTAGTCATTCTCGTAGCTTAATTTATGTCTGACTTAGTTTACCCTTAACTTTCCCTTTAAACCCTTGAATTTTTAAGTCGTGATCGTGACCTCCCTTTCGTGCGACATAAAACTACGATTTTAGGCGTACTGTATTGAAACTAAGAGTCAAACAATATTTGAGGCGCGACTAAGAGTTGAGGTTTGTGCTACGTGTAAAACGGTCCAGCAACTATATTTTAACTAACTATATTTTAAATATGTCCATAAACCAATATACAAACGCTCTTTATCGATGAGATCGCCGGTTTTTACCTCTATTGTAATGCTACGTACGTGTTACAGTACGATTAAAATCAGTTAACACTTCGGCCAACCTCGGTAGTTGTCATGAATCCCTCATCTCTCACATAGAGTTATCAATTTACAGATATGACCGATTTACAAAATTCTTTTCGTATTTGATAGGGTATACTTCCGAGATGGTCCCATGTAAATTTTATCAAAATCGGTCAAGCAGTTTATGAAATATAAACAAAAATCGGTTGAAATCGGTTTTACATTTTTTATTTGGTTTATATTAATTATTAATCCTACCTTACCTACGTACTACTTACATCAAACAGTAAAATATTGACTTATATATGTTTTTTATATATTGTATACCTACAAGAATGTTAAAATTCATGTCGCTTCTGCATAATAAATTTCTAAGGTCTACGGGTTAGTAATGTCATCTTGGCAGCGATTTGGGGATTGCGTTTAAGATACTTCAAATTGAATGCTACCTAAAAGAAATCGCGGTAATGTATTTCGTGTCATTTCCGTCTCCGGATTTAGGCGATGATACCCGAGAAAAGCCGAAGTGTTAACTGATTTTAATCGTACTGTACGTGTGTTTGAACTTCTTTCTTGTTGGGGTGAGCAATAAAGAAAATTCAATTCTATTCTATTCTACAATGTTTTAGTTGTCAGTTTTATTTCTCTCATGAACCAGATTTTCAGAATTGTTAACATGGGATTCTATTTCAGCTATTCGAAAATCTTGAACAGTGCATATAGTTTTATGTGATGATGAATTATGTCATACCTAGACACGATAAGTAGTGAAATTTTGTAGTTACTGAAGGCAAATGAAACTATTTTCCATCTCATAATAATGGTATGAAAATATGATTTCAGTTACACCTCCGTATATCGATATGCGGAATATGCGACTGAACTATTCGTTCCGTCTCTCTTATTATAATTCTTAAAGTGTAAGTCCGGCGAGTCTTGAGCCTGGAGGGTTATTCCAATCTACGAAATTTTAATGTAAAATTGTGCCGTCCTACTCATTCAAAAATTGTTGGTCAAAAGATGGAGAGGGATGGCACGGAACGCACTTCGAAGTAGAAGGGCTACTTCGAAGTGCTATTCTCTCTCACCGGGACGTCATGCTGGCGTCGCCGGTATCATATTCAATCATACTGGAATGCGTGGAAGCTAACTCACTTAGAGACGCTTGCCTAGGGGAGACCGAGCGGTTTTGAAACAGAGGTGACTTCTAAGATTTACATCCGTTAGCGAAACAAGGATGTTTGTTGCGGAGCGCAGGCGAAAGGGCGCGTCTAAACCGGCTGTTGCCGGCTCGCTTAAGGATTTTAATACCGAAAAGTTCACGTTGTGTCAACTCACTTCTGTTTCAAATCAAAACCCATCGGTCTCCCCCACTATTCTGTATGAGATACGTAGATTAGTTGCTGAGGATGTCACATATAGCGTGCCAGTGGGACAGAGATCTAAGGATTAATTGTGGTTGTACCGATGAGAACGCATTCAAAAATGGTCGTAACTAAAGCAAACTAGCATACCTACACATTACATAATAGAACAGGCGCGTAGTAGCGTAATGAAAGCAATTAACCTTTTTATACCAACTTGAAAACATCGCGACCCAAATATCATACTAAACGGTTAGCAGTCATAATTGCTAAAGTAATTTGTTTAATGAATCCAATTAAACCTTGTTCGGGTTTGAAATTTCACAGATATTTTAATCGAAGATAAGATACCAATTTTGTTTATTTTAAGATCATTATCATGGCCAGATCATGGACATGTGCCTATTTCTTTAACATTCGTAACCCTGAAGCGCAAAAAGGAAACTTCTTTTGAAGGGTTCACAAAACGCAATCCCATCTATATTTAATAGGGGTGTAGACTGATGTTTAATTATACAATATACTGTAGTTATATGAATAAAATGAGTTCAATATGTCATGACACAAAAAAAACCATTTTTGAAGTGAAACTTGTAATGCGACTTCCAACAAGTTTGTGTTAAACGTTTAACGCTACCGTGGAGGGGGTAGGAAAGCACTGTTGCGTTAAACGTTCAACGCAACAATCCCACGGACAACGCGAAGGATTTAAGGTTATGTCAAGGTACGTGTCTTGTGAATATCAATTGATTGTTAGGTTTTCTCTTTTGAAATTACAATTTTTACCTCTTCCTATTTTTATTTCCACATTACGAAGTTTCACTTCTTCCGCGCGGAGGGCCTCCACGCACTATTGTTTTTTTTTGGGAAAATATGTGACTTCAAAGGTACGCATATTTTCTTTATCTAAAAAAAATTTTGAGATTGTTTACAGAATCCTCATAATTTAACAAAACAATAATTGTAAGACAACCATGAACATAAACGCACTTTTCTACGGTGAAGATGAAAAATTACTTATTGTCTCTATACAAATATCAGTCACGGATCGCTAGCGCAATGCAGTCATGTTATTGATCACTCGGTTGTTTTAATTCAAAATCGTGCAAAAATACAAACGTTTGTGTGTGTGTAAGTTATATCGTTATATATAATACAGGAGTTTCAATCTAAGGATGTTCTCATCGTTAGACGCTGGCTTTTCAGGCTCGCAACCTCAACAGTTACATTGTAACCTGTAGCGCGGAGCGAAACCCTCTCGCAGAGGGCGCTCGAAGCGCAGCGCCGGTGAAAAACCTGCTTTAGTAAGCATAATATTTATATTTAGTAAGTACAATATTTATATTTAGTAAGTAGGTATAATATTTATGAGCTGAAAACCTCGCGATAGTTTTAATTACGAGTACACTAGCTGTTGCCCGCGACTTCGTCCGCGTGGAACCATTATCTTGAAAATTTTACATCTTTATTATTTTCAGATCTAAGTAATGTTGAAATTGCTAAACGTGCTTTTTTTGCAATTGTATACGAAATAGTAACGAACCCTTCGTACGCGAGTCCGACTCGCTCTTGGCCTTTTGATGAGTCAGTCAGTCAGGACACTTGCATTTATATATATAGATTAGCGGATTTCCCCATACAAACTTTTCACCCCTTTTTAACCCCTTTAGAGGTGAAATTTTCCAAAACGCTGAAATCACTTTTTTTGTATTTGATTACGTAAGCTTTCTACAAAGTTTCAAGTCTCTAGTTAAAAAAAAAAGTTTCTCCCATATAAACCTTGCACCCCTTTTTAACCCTCTTAGAGGTGAAATTTTCCAAAACGCTGAAAGTACTTTTTGTGTTTTTGAAAAAGTAATCTTTCTACAAAGTTTCAAGTCTCTAGCACTAAAAAAAAAGTTTCCCCCATACAAACTTTGCACCCCTATTTAACCCCCTTAGAGATTGATTTTTTCAAAATCGCTTCTTATCTCTTGTACACTTTATAAATGCAACCTAGTGTGCAAATTTCAACTCTCTAGCATTTGTAGTTTCGGCTCTGCGTTGATGAGTCAGTCAGTCAGGACACTTGCATTTATATATATTATAGATTAGCGGATTTCCCCATACAAACTTTGCACCCCTTTTTAACCCCCGTTAGAGGTGAAATTTTCCAAAACGCTGAAATTACTTTTTTTGTATTTGATTACGTAAGCTTTCTACAAAGTTTCAAGTCTCTAGTTCAAAAAAAAAAGTTTCTCCCATATAAACCTTGCACCCCTTTTTAACCCCCTTAGAGGTGAAATTTTCCAAAACGCTGAAAGTACTTTTTGTATTTTTGAAAAAGTAATCTTTCTACAAAGTTTCAAGTCTCTAGCACTAAAAAAAAAGTTTCCCCCATACAAACTTTGCACCCCTATTTAACCCCCTTAGAGATTGATTTTTTCAAAATCGCTTCTTATCTCTTGTACACTTTATAAATGCAACCTAGTGTGCAAATTTCAACTCTCTAGCATTTGTAGTTTCGGCTCTGCGTTGATGAGTCAGTCAGTCAGGACACTTGCATTTATATATATAGATAATATTATATATTATAATACAGGAGTTTCAATCTAAGGATGTTCTCATCGTTAGACGCTGGCTTTTCAGGCTCGCAACCTCAACAGTTACATTCGTAACCTGTAGCGTGGAGCGAAACCCTCTCGCGGAGGGCTCTCAAAGCGCAGCGCCGGTGAAAAACCTGCTTTAATTGGATTGCCTTTTATTAGCGTAATAAAATTGGATTTACTCAGCTGGAGCCGGACGCGTTTTCGCTTCTCTGTTGTTTCGTTATTCCCTATAGGATTGTTTAAATCGACAAGTGTATGCGTTTTCAAAAGATAGGTTTGTTGTGGGACGCGTGCGCGTGCCTATGAAAAACACTATCCCAGAGCCGTTTTATTGTCCGTTGAGTTAGGTTAGGTTAGGCAAGATTAGGACATCACGAACTGTTTCATATTACATCATTTAATACTTATGTAATTAGTGACTAGTGGCTCTGAGAGCTCTAGACCTCACGATTTTGTTTCGAAATGGCTGAGAAATTATATTTTTCACGTTTTCAACCCCCATATAAATTAATAAATTTCAGACAACTCACACAAATTGATTTAGTCCCAAATTAAGCTCAAGAAGGCTTGTTTTATGAATGCTAGACGACGATATACATACTTATATAAGTAGATAAATATATACTTTAATACATAGAACAACCATGACCCAAGTACAAATATTCGAGTTCATCACACAAATATTTGCCGGGATTCGAACCCAGGACCGCCGGCTCAATAGGCAGGTGACAAAAAGTCGGAAGATACAGGTTTTACAAAAATAAATACCGGGGTAGAGACCCCAATGTATTTCACGTATGAGCGCTATTTAATTTTTCTTTGCCTGTTGATTCTTGTATCGATTATAGCAATTAAAACCGGCCAAGAGCATGTCGGGTCACGCTCAGTGTAGGGTTCCGTAGTTGCTCATCCTTCACAATAGACTTAAGTTATGAGAAAGATTTCAAGGTCTATAAAAAGGTCGTAAACGCCAAAGTAACCGTAATTACTTATTACCTTCTGGAAGTCAAATTACGTCCTTTTAAGAAAATTATGAAATTTTGCGATAACTCAAAAACGGCTCAACCGATTTTGTTCAATATAGTTTTCATGGAAAGTACGTATAAGGCCTCATGTTCATGAATTTTAACATTATTTTTTGACCCGTGGTTGAAAAGTTAGAGGGGGGGGGGACGCTTTTTTTTTATTTTCGGAGCGTATATTTACAAAACTGCTGACTTTATCAAAAAATAATGTTTGGAAACCCGTATTATTTTCAAAAGACCTATTCAACGACATCCCACACACGTGTTGAAACGAAAAAAAAATCACCCCCACTTTAGGTGTTCGAGAGGTACCCTAAAAAAATATATTTTTTAGTTTTTTTTTTACCGTTTTGTCGGCGTGATACATACACATACCAAATTTCAGCTTTCTAGTACTAATGATCACGGAGCTAAGCCGCGGACGGACAGACGGACATGGCGAAACTATAAGGGTTCCTTTCCTAGTTGACTACGGAACCCTTAAAAATGTTGTGTTTGTTATTTCACTAAAAAATTATCTGAAATAACATAATTGTGTTTTGATATAAAATATTAAAAATAAATATGTACAAAGATCAAAGCTCAAAGAAAAATTGAAATGCGTAACCTGGTGGAAGAGACCGGGTATCGAACCCGGTACCTCTGGATTGCCGGTCCAGTATGTTAACCTTTCGGCCACCCTAACGAATTTCCCTTATGCTTTGTGTGTCGATCTTTGCATTGTTTATATGAAAGGGTTTACACCTTAGCAACCTGTACCCTTACCACGAGTTTACAGTGACAGTACTCGCTAGCGAATGCGTAAATAGTTATTTACGATACAAGTGTGGAAGGTAGGTGATTTCAGACGAGTGTGATTTTTAGTCACGAGCGAGGTACGAGCGAGTGATTAAACAAACACGAGTCGGAAATCATCTTACACACGAGTTCCGTACAAAACTTTACTATGCATGTACGAGAAAATAGAAAATACTTTAATACTCACAAAGACTGTTTACATTGGAAAAAAGTATTTTGATTTGATTTATCCAACAAGAAGCCGTCGTTCACATTTTTTACTTCTTCAATAACATTTTACGGGTTTAAATTCATGATTCGTCCCTTTATCTCGCCATTATTTCAGCAGATTTGCACAAAACAACTTCAAAATAAACTAGACATCAATAAAAAATGGCGGATTCATTTGGAAACCGCGCTCGACATAATCTACTACTGCGCATGTGCAAAAGTATTTTTTTAATATTCGTCTTATGTCAAAATGGCACAAGCGCGTGTACATTCAGCCAAATTTATTTAATGAATAACGATTTAAAGTTCGTTTATTAATCAAATTTTATATCTAATGTAATTAATGACGTGTTAAATGAATTAATTAATGAAATATTGGTATTATTGTACTTTTATACGTGATAATAATCGGTATTTGAATTGTTTATCAAACTTTTTGTAAATAATAAAACCTCTTTGTGTCAGGCTGTCAGATACGGCTATAAATTAAAAAAAAAATTGAGAAGTAAAAAGCACTAGTGCGGAAAAGTAGTACTTTCCGCACAGTTTGAATGCCTAGAATCCGCTCTTTTCGAGCACATGCATTGTAAAGATTAGTATATAATCTATATAATAATCCATATAATCTTTTACGTTGTCGCTTGCGAGTACGGTCACGTTAACTCATGGTAAGGGTACTGTATGTGAATAC
Organism: Apotomis capreana; assembly: GCA_947623375.1. Lineage (NCBI taxonomy): Eukaryota > Metazoa > Arthropoda > Insecta > Lepidoptera > Tortricidae > Apotomis > Apotomis capreana. The sequence continues at coordinate 8,726,614 of OX392503.1, read as the reverse complement.
GTTAATATTCACAAACGTTAATATAAATATGAGTTAAGTATTTACCGAATCTGCTCTCAAAATTTTACGACAATATGTATCCATTTGGACGACTAGACAAACGGACAACTGAAAGTATTTTTGCCAAAACTGAAATAGAAACACTTCGCTAGCTCGATCAATACTTAAAAGTGTCAAGAGTTTTAATTACTTTAAAAACTTTGAGTTTAAATGCATTGAAATGCAAATTAAGTTATAAAGTAGTTCAAGTATTTTTAGTTTTCTTTAGAGTACATCATTTCCTTAATGTACTATATAATTCTGTTATATAGAATCAAATACAAAGTTACATATTCCATTATCGATATAAACGTGCCTTCCCCGCCCGGGAAGATTGATCAACGCCAATCTGTCACGAAATTGATCCAATTTAATTTCATGACACTATCTTTTTTCGGGGCCGAGCGCGTGCTGAAAACGCACGTGAAAAATCACAGCGATCACTTCTTCGCTTTTAAAATACAGTGGGCCTGTTAATAAATAGCCCGGGCCCGATCAGCTGACCAAAATAATGGATTCTTTATTGAATTCAGCCTACGTTATTAGGGTTCCGTATTCGATCGGAAGGAATGGAACCCGTTTAGGATGACGGTGCTATTCGTATGTCTGTCTGTGTGTCCATATGTCAAGACTTTCTCTCAGGTTTGTAGGTTTTCTCATACTCCTTGGCGCCGTGAATAAATCAAACTTCTAAGTAAACATACTCGTAATCAAAAGATATGAGCGTTCATGCTTGTTGTCGCTGGCAAGGGAATCGAAACCTATCCGTTCCTAAATAAAAAGGTGTACTTAAATGTAAATTGTAAACTTGTAGTTATATAACAATAAATATATATACTTATTTTGTTATTACTAACCTATTTGCAGTTGGTAAACTAACTTCGACCTACGTTGATATAGGTATAAATAAATAAATAAAATAAATAAATATTAATATTAAGGGAAAATCATACACAAATTAAGATTTTATAAGAGTTTATCGCTCAGTACAGTTTATTTTTTCGTTAGAGTATTAGACTAAATAAGCCTAGAACAAGAGTTTCATACACAGATTTGTGAAAAATGAAGCCGCTATTGGTTTTATGTGTGTGTGTGTGTCTACACATACGTTTTGCTTGTGGCATTGACGTTGTGATAGATACGCCAACGGACAAAACTTAGGCCGTAGCAAACCAAAACTCGCTTCACTTTTAAGTGCTAACTAGGTTTCTAGTTTGCTTTCATGATTCGTATGGAACCCTCGGTGAGCGAGTACGATTCGCACTTGACTGGCTGTATCTCATTCATGGTATACGAGTAATTTAAAATTCGAACGTTTTCCTGAAAATTTCAGGCTTGGGTATTATGGAGCAACACAACAAAACACTTGCTTAAAGTACTTCTGATTTGTGAATGATTTCAAAATTTTAATACATAAAGTTAATGAAGAGATACCTTCTAAATAAGGTCAAAATGTAATCTTAATTAGGTTATCATTTATAATTTCGTGAAATTTGGTCAGTTAAGGCAGGTAGTAAAGGTAACATTTAAACACATAAATGGATTAGTAGATTGTTAACCAAGGGTAGAAGTGACCCGTTGCACCCAAGATATTTCTGGCGCTCAAACGAAGTGAGAGCGCCAATAGTTCGAGGGTAAATGGGTAATTTCACCCGAGTTAAACACTCTACTTTTCATTTCGACTGCGAGGAAAATAAAATACTACACGCACATGTCATGAGTGAGTTATATTAATGTCCATGTCATTTTAAACCAATAACCAATCAATGACATGGTATTTATATTTAACTCTTTAACGCGCAAGATATTTTTTTATTTTATTTTTTTGTTTTGGGGTATTAATAGGGTAATTGTAAGCCTAGGAAAAATAAAATAAAAAATGTTGTATGTAAACTTTTTTAGAAAATGTATGTTAAGTATACTTAACATTGTCCAACATTGAACATACGACCCATTTGGAGCATTCTTAACATTGCGCATTATGTGGAACTTGCAATAGGTGACTCATTTATGTTTTCTGTGAGAAAAAAATATAAATTTAGCTACATGAAACGAGTATAAACAATATTTCTTCGAAACAAGACACGTCTTAATTTATATTTTGAACATTGCAAGTTTGTGAAGCCATTATTGCAATTATTGGATCGTCCGTAGGTCGTGAATCCTGGTAAGTGTCCCGTATTATCATATTGGACTGCAGTAGGAGGTCTTGGGACTGCAGCTGTTTTTTGGCACTCATTGCCTTGTCCGTGTCCAAAAGTCTAATTTTATTTTTCTTCAGCAGCTCCATTGCTATTTGAATCCGATACTTCTTCAAAGGCATTTTCTTTTGTAGTCCGTTATGCTGTTCGTTCGCTCTAACCTTCTTTGACAGTAGTTTTTCCGAGGGGAATTTGTCCTGACGACCCCTAAGGCGGTTATTTTTTATTGTCCCAAGACTAAAGATTCCATATTCATTACGGAGTAAAGGTATCAGCGAGGGACGTGAAAAAAATATCTAAATATACGATAGCTCGCTGGCTAGTTAGTCTGTAAATGAACTGAATCAAAACGTGTTTTCTCCAGCGTATGGACGGAAGTCATAACCGAGTCCAAATATTCCGGCACGTACAAATAATTTGAATCCCCATTTTTTCGGCTATTTTGGCAGATATTGGCGTCTGCAACCCGCTCTCGTTCCTTTAATTCAAATTCAAATTGTTTATTGTCAGAAAGTGAGTATTTGTAAAGGTAACAATATAATAGAATGTTCGTCACAATCAGCCAAAGTTTGGCGCACAACACAATGGTAGATATAAGGGCACACCACATGTCAATTAAATAAATTATACATTAATACAATAGTCAGAATAGTATGTAGTCAAATTGGTATAAATAATAATAAAGAAACTATGTAAGAATAATTAAATAATGTCAATTGTAGGTACAATACAGAATAAATAGCGCCGGTTGTATGAGTTACTAACGTTACATATTTTAAATTACCAAGACGCTTCAAGAAATTCCTTAACATCATAAAACATTTTATTGAGGCACCATTTATATAATTTATTCTTAAATTCAGGTAAATTCAAAGCCTTTAGTTCATTCGGCAGATGATTAAATAATTTGACCGACATATGTAATATGCTTTTACTGAAGTGAGCTGTATTACATTTTTGGTAACAGAGTCTAAGTCCATGCAACTCGGATGTTGATCTAGGGTTTGATGTCATGATTTTATAATTGTCAATATTGGTTCTTACAAAAATACATACCTCATAAATATAGAGTGTGGGCAAAGGCAGTATGTTTAATTTCCTAAAGAAGGGTCTACAGGATTCAGTACCACTGGCGCCACAAATCGCCCTGAGGCATTTCTTTTGCAATGTGAATACTCGGTTGGCAGTTGTTGCATTTCCCCATAAGATAAGGCCGTAGCGCAGATTGGACATGATGTGTCCGTGAAACGCCAGTAGAGCTGATCTCTGCGACACCACTTGTGTTAGCCTCCGCAGAGCAAACACAAACCTATTAAGTCTACTAATTAGTTGGTCAATATGCGCCTCCCAGTTGCAATGACAATCCAAAGTTACTCCAAGGAATCGCATGGTGTTAACGCTTTCTATAGGTATTTGATTATGTTCAATCATTATGTTCCTCGATTTTCCACCATATGGCACCATCCATTCATCTATGCTAAACCGCCTTTCTTCTTCAAGTTTCAAACAATTTTGTCTAAGTTTTTCCATGAATGGACGTATCTTGAAGTAGAGGTTATTATAGAGATTGCAATTATCAGCGAAATATAGATGCCTTGTCACGTTTTCATGTGTTTTAAGGGCAAATATCTGCGACCGGTGCGTTGCATGTCTCACGAAGATATGTCTAGGTTCGTCATCTGAGCCCTCTAACAAATTTAGTATTTCTAGAGAAGGTGGTATGGATCGCGGTTTAAAGTTTGCATCAGAATCAGATAGGTTCTTAGTGTTTATATTTTGGTTAGCCTCAATTTTTCGTCAGAATGATTGCTACTGTCTGAAGATTCTGCAATTCTTGGCTTATTTTATTTAACCATGGAGCACGCACCACATCCAGGCAACATGTCAATAAATAAACATGCAATATTGCCTAATATTGCATGTTTATTTACAAAAATAGCTTTTGGCATATACATACGGAAAATATATTATGTACCCCTTATCATTTATATAGCCTTAACTTCGCAATGTTGAAAATACTCAACAATTTAAGCAGAGTGTATATTGTGCATAGACGGACAATGTTGAGAATACTCAACATGCAGTGAAGTAGGTGCGTCTCTCAAAGTTTCGCAGTGTTGAGAATACTCAACACGCATATTGGGAACCAAATAACGTTCAAGTATTACACCCAATTTGTTAGAAATATACCAGAACACAAAGCTCATACCCTTAAAAATCAATTGTAAGCGTAATTCAATCGATATTATGAAGATAAATATTTATCATGAATTATTATTTACCTGGAAAGGCCCAAGAGGGAAAAGAAATGTTGGTAGACCAATAAGAAGGTGGGCTGATGATATCCAACAAATAGCAGGAACCGATTGGATGAACTTAGGCAAGAACATGGAGCTTTGGAAGAAGATGGAGGAGGCCTTTACCCAAAGAGGGATCCATATCTCAAACAAGGAGGACTAACAACAATATTATAAGCAAATCTAATATTACCTTACTAACTACATTTGAAATGTTAAATGGAGATATGGAATTAAATGGCTTAATTATTATTATAATTATATTATTTACCTTAACTTCCCACAGTCATAGGTTCTTTCGGCACCATTTTGCCGCGAATTAACAAAATATGTGCGTCCGGGCAATAAACATAGTCGCTAAAGATTAATTTGGAAATAAGGAAATATTTTATAACTATACGTTGTGAATATAATCGAAAACAACTTGGCAGGATTTTTTTGTTTTGGGCGTTGAGTATACTGTATACTTAACATTGCGAGAAAGAGGGTTAATCTCGTGTGCCCACTTTTTCTATTGCAAACTTTCATTATTATTATTATTTTTAATAGATTAAAAAAGTGAAGATATATATATACCGCCAACATTTAAGAAGTAAAAAAAAAATCCAAATAAATGTACGATCTATCAGTAAATGTGGGACGGAATTATATGTATGTATTATGAAATTTATATTTAATTATTAAATATAAATAAGTTAAGCTTGCCTATATCTAACCTTTGGTGACCATTTTTCAATGGCCACTTACCACGGCCGACTAGATTGTACCTAATTGAGTTGGTCACGACGTGCATCTAGATGGCAATTATCTTTGGCTCCGTGGCAATTTAAAAAAAAATACTTTTCGCCCTAGGGATGGAAAAGCTATTTTCCACCCGGCTATCTACTCATGAAAATGACACTTTCCGAACAGGAGAGATGAAATAGTACATTACATCAGAGGCCGGGAATCCGTTTTCACGACGAGGCATGTAGTATAGTGCTTTTCTCAAACATACAATGAAATAAAAAAATATACTTCAAAGGACAACATTTTATTAATTGACAAATCGATACCTCCTACGTATACTGATGCAACTGACATTTTTACGATTTTCGTTTTTTTGCATATCTAGGATCAAAATACTTATATCTACATGCTATAAAATTTTCATGACAAAATTACTGCTAGTTTTCGAAATAAAGTGACGTATACTGATACAACTAACACCGTTTTTTAATTTAGAACATACTGAGATAAGTCACTTGTACCACTGTACGCAGTACACCTATCAAGAACAAGTGGCAGTTATCTCAGTATGCTTGCTCGTCATCGTTGCGGACAATGCGGACGTAAGATGTCCCACTATGCGCGACGGACAGTCGATGCGGCCTACGTCTTTTCTACCTACTACGTATCAAATTAGGCTTACTTTTGGTTATGATACAGTTTTCTCCAATCAGTACCGATGGTTGTTTGGAGTACAATAATAGCCATATGTCGCCATTACCTACAGTAAACCAGAGTCACCACTAGGGCTGCCATCCGACCGGGTTACCCCGGATTTGTCCTAGTTTGAAGCCGTCCGGGGGCCGTCCGGGGTTTAATGTCAATAAAAAATAAAGCAATTTTTTTTTATTTTATTAATGGGGGAAATTGGTACGCCAAATGTCCGGGTTTTTAAGTCTTTGTCCGTATTCGGCGAATTTAGAGATGGCAGCTGCTTAGTTGGCACGACAGGCAATTGTAAAGTAAAATAGCAAAAAAGATGTCGGTAACTTACGTGTAATTTAAAAAATATTTGGATCAACGAACAAAGAAAGTAAAAATCTAATCATGAGTTTAAATAAAAAAATAAATACGGGAAAAACAAGCCAATAAAACAAATAATAAACATATAAGACAAAAAAGTGTGTGTGTCAGCTCCGACTCACGACTGGAGTTTACTCTTCAGGCCAGGCGCGCACCACGATTTTTTTTAGTCGCGCGATAATTTTGTCGCAGAAATAAACGTACTTATGGGTTTATGAAAATCGTGGTGCGCGCACTCTCATATAAATAAACCCATAGACGCTGACGGAACAATTCTACGGGTATGGCTACGCCGGGATTAAGAGCCGTCCAGGCCGTCAAAGCATCGGAGGCGTAAGGAATGATAGGCTTGTCACCATCAAAAGATAAAATTTGAGTGATAAGGTCCACCACCCCACACGCCGAAGCCAGGAAGGCCGGGAGGCTCACATCTCGCGCGCGACGCACGCCCAAACCACCAGTTCGAATCGGCAGAGAAGCCTGGTCCCATTGACCTTGGTTAAGGGAGACGTTCAGCACCTTTTCCAAACTCTCCTTCAACACGAAGTCAAAGGAGTCTGTCTGGACAGGGTGCAGCCAGGCTGGCACGGTGCGCAAGAAATATGTCAGCTTAGGCACGGCAAAGCAAACTCGCAACATAACGAAGGCTACGTGAGCCGAAAGTTCATTCAACCTCTGCGCAGCCATCAGCAGAAGCAGCTTTCTCTCATCGAAGGCTTCAGGAATGGCTTCTGGGAATATTGGGGACCCCAAGAGGTTGAAAGATCTCGCCGACAACACTTTCAGTCCGGGGAGCAGAGCACTGAATAAGGGGAAAGAATCGTGTGAGTTGGTACTGCAGAGGAAAAATTCGCATTTGCTGAAATTAATATCTAAACCCAGAGCTTTTAAACAAGGCAGGAGCATGAGCAAGTCTTGTTCCACTTCTTCAGGTTTACCACCTAGGGTACCGTCATCTAGGTACCAGATATTCAATGGGGATTTAACCTCTGAAATTACCTTTTGTATGGCCAGACAGAAAACTAAAGGGCCTAGCGGATCCCCCTGCTGTGCACCAACTTGGGAAAGAACAAGAGGACCATTGTAGAAAAGATTAGAAGCGGAAGAATATACTTGGAAAAGGAAGGGGTAGAGTGATGGCACTTTATCCTTCACTTCGGACAGTAAAACATCACGCTCCACTGAGTTAAATGCGTTTTTTAAATCAATTTTAATTAAAACGGATTCTGAGTTTTTGTTATCTACCGAAAAAGCCCGCGTAGCGTGAATTGCAGCCTCGCAGCCCAATCTTGTGCCAAACCCTAATTGGCAAGGTTGCAGATAAGCTGCCATTTCTTCTCTCACTGCATGGCATCCTAGCTTTGCCGTTAAGTGGCGGAAAGCGCTGCCTATGGCAATGGGTCTTATACCACCGTCTTTTTTTGACAGCGCACATAAGGAATCACCATAAATATAGGGGCAAACTTCAGGGTTTAATTGACCACTGAGCAAAAAATTACAAAGCTTGGCCAGATGTTCCAGGAGCCGAAAACCGGCGTCTCCCGCAGATGCAGACGTAAGCTCCTTAAGATGAACAGGGCGGATACCATCCAAACCGGCGGCCGAACTATTGTTGAAAGAGCTGAGTGCCTGCACCACTTCCTCCGGCTTAACAGTTAAGGCAGAAATAGATATGTCAGGTTCCGCTGGAAGTACCAGCGGCCGGGACGGGGCTGGATGCTTCGACTGCAGCGTAGCTAAAGTCTCAGGGCTCGACGGCGCCACGCCTTCATCCGACATAAGCAATCGCACTGCACCTGAGAGATCCCCTTCATGTACTTTACGCTCAATTGTCTTCAGTATGGAGTGTGATCTCAAATGCGTGGTCTCTGCACCGATGTTCCCACTGATATCAAAAGAAGCAGAGTTAATATTTCTCTTAACTTTCGTGGTTAAATTGCCCGTGGCCGATTTGAGTGCGGAATAGGCAAAAGACAGTAAACTAAACCATTCGAGAGTGCCATTGGAGTCGATACACTTATCAATGAGGTCGCTCAATTTGGCCGCTGCCAAGTTTCGCGCCCCTTTGGGGATATGCCGTAACACACGTACTGACTGCTTTAACGTAGCTAGATCACCAAAATCTAGATGAATAGGGTTGTTACCATGAGCTTGCTGTGAAACCGACAGTCTAGGGTTGGAGGGGATGACTTGGGGAAAATATTTATGCATGTGCCCTATATGCACTTTAAGTCCATGAGGGGTAAAAGTTCGAGTTGAGTTGGGACAATGGGGACAGCGCAAGGATGAAGAAGGATCACTCATATTTATAACTAACACTTACAAATAAAAGTAAAAAATACAAGCAATTATAATAAAAAAAGATACAATTTAAAAGCCAACATCAAAAACATATAACAATTTCGATTTAAACTTCATATCTTCTTGTCGGTCGGCAAGACTCCCGTCTAGAAAATGAATGGCTCGGTTGTGTTGGATCATGGATCCTTGATTTATGTATTTATTTATCCTGGAAAGTTTCACGAAATCAAAACTATTCTACGGCTGAATGCAGGAAAATGAGAGCAGTGGTGATGGAAAAGTATTCACGCCTTCTCTATTTCTAAGCTTAAAGCTGAGTCACAATTAAAGCGGCCTCTCTCTCTACAGCAAGACGTCTTCTTCGATCTTAGCACCATACAAGCACGGCTTAAACACCAAGAAAACACGGTCTTTGCATTGCACGTTATAAAAGTTGTAATCTTGGATATCACAAAAATTCGTTAGGTTTGTTTGGGAGCTGAAACGAACACGTATCTTTTAGCCGATTGTGTGACGGGTGCTATTGTTTCAAAAGCAGCACATTTTACCCGTTAAGCGTAGATTTTATTAAATTTTATTTTATTTACAAAATTTTGTTGACACTCGACATGAAGTTGACATTGACAATTTTATAGTTTGTTTATGTGAACATAATGGTACTTTAAAAAGTCGTATCTCAGTATACGATCGGGGTAAAAATACGACTTCTTAATTTAGCAGGTTATGCGTTAAGCGTTATAGACTAAGATCCCGATATAAAACGACCTTCACCGAGATGTTTATTTGATGAATGTATTTTATATTTAGTTTAATATGTCAATAAATATATTGCATATGGGTTGCCTAACAATTTTTAGTCCAGGGTATGTTAAGTAAAAAAAAAATATATATATTTTTTTAACATTTCACCGATTTGATTATTAGATAAATTCATAATTAAATAATCTTTAATTTTATTCAGTTTCAATTCAATAATCAGACCGTTGCAAAATGCTAGTAGGTATAGATTTACCTGTTTATACCTGGCTACCCGATAGTTGTGACGGGAAAAGAATAATAGCTAACGTTTGCATATTGTATGGGCTTCATACTTTCGATTGGTATAGAATTTATCTAATATTAATCAAACCGGTGAAATGTTTCACAACACTTTCCCGGTTACCCAATGTTCAATATGTTGGAAGTTCGGTCATCTGAGCAGGTTTTGTCCTACTACTAAAGTTACTTGTCCGAAATGCGGCGGGGAGCATGCCAATTGCAAAACGACTATTTTTAGATGCATTAATTGTAAAGGCAGCCATATGGCCTTAGATAAGTCGTGCCCGGTTTTTGTGAAGGAGTAAGAAATTCGCAGGATTATGTCTGCTGAGGGATGTATATATAAACGGGCTTTTTGGTTGTATATGCAAAATAAGGAAAAAAAGGATACGGATGTTTGTAGTCAGGATGCGCCATCTGTTTTTGAGAATTACTTAAGTTTTGGAAAGTCATATAGAGATGCTGTTTTGTCGAAGCCGTTACAATCTAAAGAGTCTGAAGATTCTGTCTGTCAGGCTGAGGGCCAGCGATCAGTAAGTCAGTACAGATTAGAGAGCGAGCCACAACAAGAGGTTCGTAAGCCGCGGAATTCAAAAAGAGTAACAGATGTGAAGAGGTCCGAGTGTCTATTGGTCAATCAGCCTACTATTGAGCGGGGGGCTGATATGGAAGATAAAAGACAAAATAAGGACAAGAAGAAGAGACGTATTACTTTTGAAAGGCTGGTTGCGAAGACGAAGGATATTTTGTTTTCTACCGAAAGTTGGGAGGAGAAGTTCAAAACGCTGTTTGGAGTTGTTGTTAAGGAGATTTTGGATTTATTTAAGGATTTTTTTAAGGAAGGTGATTTTGTACGTTTGTTTTTGTCTAATGTAAATGGCTAGGTCTAATACCAGATCTTTCATGAATGTAGTGTTCAATTCAATATTGGCGGAACCCTTATCGGAATCGGCTAAATTTGTATACAGTTTTTTTTATGTAAATAGTGTATACAAATTTAGTTGTTTTCGTGTACATGTTATTTTTAAGTTTATACGGTTTATGTTTTTATTTATCTATGTCTTTTAGATGAATGATGTTGTATTAGGCCTGCTGGAGCTGGCATGTTCATAAAAATGATCAAAGCTCCTTAATTAATAGATAAAAAAAAAAAAGTATTGCGATACTACGGTAGAAAGGTCGTATCTTTGTATGGATTTCATAGTAAGATACGGTTTTTTTTTCCGTAGCACTGCAGACTGTAGTAACTAAACTAGCCGCTCGAGGGCGCTTTACATCACGCTTCCTTATTTAGTTACTACTCAAGATCTCTCCAATTTCTTAAAAATCAATCGGAAGTAAATTTTCCTTGTAAAATATTGTAATTTTGCTGTGTATTATACTCGTATATTAATATTATGTAAATGCCTACCTTCTCGTTCTTGTTTGCAGCACCCAACAGGGTACATAATGTGATACTTAAACTATTTACTAATCATTATGTGCAATAAACGTATTGAGTATTGAGTATATATTTTATAATCGTTCTTAAGGCCAGGCGCGCACCACGATTTTAATCGCGCGATAATTTTGTCGCATAAATGCAAGATATGGGTTTATATGAGAATGCGCGCACCACGATTTTCATAAACCCAGAAGTACGCTTATTTCTGCGACAAAATTATCGTGCGACTAAAAAAAAATCGTGGTGCGCGCCTGGCCTGAAGAGTAAACTCCAGTCGTGCGTCGGAGCTGACACACACACTTTTTTTTTTATTATTAATTAAACATACCCTGGACTAAAATTTGTTAGGCAACCCATATGCAATATATTTATTGACATATTAAATTGATTTTAAAATACATTTCATCAAATAAACATCTCGGTGAAGGTCATTTTATATCGGGATCTTAGTCTATAACGCTTAACGCAACGCATAACCTGCTAAATTAAGAAGTCGTATTTTTACCCCGATCGTATACTGAGATATGACTTTTTAAATTAGCACGGCAGATACGTTCGATTTTATACCCCATATTTTTCATACCCCGGGCTTATATATGAAAATCGATTCTTAAGGAGTAAACTCCAATAAACTCCAAAAATTACGTAAAATTTTACTGTCTGAACGGTTTTTTTTTAAATAATAAATAAATTTTAAGGGACCATCTTACACGAATCGACCCAGTGTCCCAAGCAAAGTAAAGCTTGTACTATGGGTACAAGATGACGATAAAATATATACATACTTTATAAAGTACATGTAGAGATAACATCCATGACCAGGAATAAATATTTAAGTTCATCACACACATTTTTGCTGGCGGCTGTTTTGATTGAAATGTATAATTTGTACAAGGAGTCGTTTAATTCTACCAAACGAAGCGCAAGCTTAGTCGGTTCGACAATACCGTGATATTTTCAGTCAAAATATTAAGTTGACGCTTGTCACATTTACGAGAATTTGAAAACACCTACTGAAAAACAAACATCCAAACACATTGGCACATGGAGGAAAGAGACTTGAAATAAATAGGAAAAAAAACTCAAACTTAACAAAAAAATGCGACTGCTGTATTCGACCTTCAAAAACCTTGTCATCTCCTCACGGTCATATAAGCATGTTTTATTACAATAAAAACTTAAACTTATTCACAGCATTTGGTTTGGGAATGCTACTTGTTAGGTACTGTTGACATGACTAAATGACAAATTATTTGACTTAATTAAATTAATACTTCAAGGTGATGTAGATGAATTCAGGTTTTGGTCTGACAATTCTGATGGACAAAATAGGAACCGGCATCTACTATATATAAATATTAAAACAGTAATAATGTTGATAATACCGCTGTAACAAAGACAAAAACACCATTCCCTAAATGCGGGCTGTGATTTTAATTACCTTTTAAATAAACGTAATCTTAGTGTAAATTTGCTTTATTTATTGTCTTTCAAACGTAATTTGCTTAAATATCCTAATTACCAACCTCTGAACTTACTATATTGGACATAACATACAAAATAACCTTAACAGTATACTGGTTACTGGTACATAACGGAATGATTAGGCGTATACTGGTACAAGTGACAAATCAGATGAAACTAACCGATCAGATCCATCCAAACACGAGCTATGAGTTTGTTTATATATCTAATAAATGATACATGTCCATAATAGGCATAATAATAATATAATTATCGATATTCATCTAATCATAGTTTACGACGTATACTGGATCAAGTGGTAGTTGTATCAGTATACCAAAAACATAGTCGCCTCTCGTACGTGCTTTGCAATATTTAAACGAACTTCTCGTAGCAGCACCAGAGTGTGATATTTTTGCAAGTGCTTGGATGATAATATATGATGAATGTATGAGGTTCTGTGAGGCGATGGATGACCGTCCTTCTGCTGTGAATTATGTTTAATTAATGTTTAATTATTTATTAATATTTTTCCTTTCTGTTGTGCAATGTTCTGTATTGTTACTTAGTTCTATGACTGTACTTGTTACACAGTGCCTTGGTGTATCACTGTAATACTGTGTAATTATAATTGAATAAAATATAAATATAAATATAATATAGAACTAGTAAATTTCACGTATACTGGTATAACTACCTTATTTACTAAAAGTACAATTAATTTTGAAATAGTAAATATGTAGATTTAAGGAAAATATATTCATTAAAATTATTTGAAATTTTCATTACATTATTTCAACGTATGAGTTAGTTATGGCACTTCAAACCTTTGAACAGCCGTCCTGTAAAATCGTGATTTTGCACTTGTATCAGTATACGTAGGAGGTATCGAAATAGGACATTTTAGTCTAACAACCAACCTTTAAAAACAAAACCTGCTTTTTGTCAAACCAGCCAGCTGTGTGAATGACCTTGTTGTTGAAACAAAAAAAAAGTTACTTTGCAGGCCTAGGCCTGAAAAGCAGTATGAAATCCCTTTACAGTCCTCTCGGGTTGTTGCGCCCAAAAAGCGATATTTCCGAGCCTATTATGAGGAACGTAAAGACAATATTTCATTGCATGTTTGAGAAAGAATAATTTCATCTCATTATATGAATCTAACTTTCTTAGATCAATGTAATTCACCCCTTCTCATTAAGTACCAAAGCATCTATATATATATATAAAACTCAAAGGTGACTGACTGACTGACTGACTGACATAGTGATCTATCAACGCACAGCCCAAACCACTGGACGGATCGGGCTGAAATTTGGCATGCAGGTAGATGTTATGACGTAGGCATCTGCTAAGAAAGGATTTTTCAAAACTCACCCCCTAAAGGGGTGAAATGGGGTTCCAAAGTTTGTATGGGGAAATAAGATTGGTTATTATTATTTTATTTGAAACTTCACAGGGGTATTTCTAACGATAAATGAGTAAACACGTGTTTCAGGTTTTTTGAAAATTCGACCCCTAATAGGGAGAAATGTGGTGACAAAGTCTGAAAATCAATATGGGATAATATATATTGTTTTTATGGTTTATCGGGTCGCTGATTACGAAAACCGCAACGATTTTAAAATCCAACGTGGCGGACGTGAATTACCATCTCTCCTGTTGAGGTGAAATGGGGTTGAAATGTCTAAATAATAAACCACTGGTTCTAGAGAGTCCAAATTTGGCACGTAGGTTCCTTATAAGGTGTAGGGGTGCACTAAGAAAGAATTTTTCAAAATTAACCCCTTAAAGGGGAGAAATGGGGGTCCAAAGTTTGTATGGGGAAATAAGATTAGTTAGACTATTTTATTTCAAACTTCACAGGAGTATGTATAACGATAAATGAGTAACCACGTGTTTCAGAATTTTTGAAAATTCAACCCCATAAAGGGAGAAATGTGGTGACAAAGTCTGAAAATCAACATGGGTATTGTTTTTATGGTTTATCGGGTCGCTGATTACCAAAACCGCAACGATTTTAAAATCCAACGAGGCGGACGTGAATCACTATCTCCCCCGTTGGGGTGAAATGGGGTTGAAATGTCTAAATACTAAACGGCTGGTTCTAGAGAGTCCAAATTTGGCACGTAGGTTGCTTATAAGGTGTAGAGGTGCACTAAGAAAGGTTTTTTTTAAATTCACCCCCTATGGGGGTGAAATGGGGATTCAAAGTTTGTATGGGGAATGGGGAAACAAGATTAGATAACTTGGTACCCTGTATCCCGGAAGGGGAAGAGGGAAGAGTTGGTTTCTATGGATTATCGGGTCGCTGATTACTAAAAAAAGAACAATTTTAAAATTCAACATGGCGGACGTGTAATACCATCTCTCATGTTAGGGTGCGATGGGGTAGAAATGTCTAAATATGTCTAAACATATGGGTATCGTTTTTAAACGCACAGCCCAAACCGCTGATTCTAAAGAGTCTAAATTTAGAACGTAGGTTCCTTATAGGGTATAGGGGCGCACTAATAAACGATTTTTCTAAAGGGGGTGAAATAGAGATCCAAAGTTTGTATGGGGAAACAAGATTAGACTATTTTATTCAAAACTTCACAGGAGTATTTCTAAGAATATGAGTAAACACGCTTTTCAGGCCTTTCAAGAATTGAAGCCCTAAAAGGGGGAAATGTGTTGACAAAGTCTGAAAATCAACATGGGTATTATTTTTATTAGTTATCAGGTCGCTGATGACGGGTACAACAATTATTTTAAAACTCAACGTAGCGGACGTGAAATACCATTCCCCTGTGGCGGTGCGATGACGTTATGATTGTGGGTGATATGATTGAATATGGGTGTCATTTTCATGTTTTTTTGGGACATTTGTGGACATGAAAATTCTTGAATGCATTTGTGCCTATTTGCAATTCAATCGGTGCAGTAGTTTTTCAGCAAATCGGTTGTAACAGACGGACTCACAGACAGCTACAAGTGATCCTTTAAGGGATTTATTTTTGCTTTTGAGGTATGGAATGAGTCCCGTTATCCTAATAGATGTTTAAATTTGTATTTGGTGCCATTTCGATTGTCGTCAAGGCCAGTGCGGGTGGCGCGGCGAGACTGGAGAAGTCATCGGGAAACCTCCTGCAGCCGTAATAAATGCATTCAAACTTTTGAACAATAAAACGGCTAGACGGATATGCATGAGGGATTAGCAGATTATACCGTAACTTTAACAAATAGCCCACTTTTTATCCTGAAAAAAAGAGCATCGTTCCCGTAGGATAATGTTTATTGTATAGGAACGCGGGCGAAGCCGCGGGTTAATGCTAGTTATGTAATAAAAACTCAATGGAATCCTTTACGTACAATCCGCAGTTTCCATTTATTACACCAGCAGGCAGATTTTATTCCTTGACATATATACATGCATTTTATCCCTGCAATAAAGGGCTGGTCCATGCATAACAGCGGCATGTCCGGCGTCCAATTTATCTTGTCAGGAACAATCCAATTATATTTTTTCCGCCAAATAGACACATTGGAGTCGGACACGCCACGGGATATATTCGCGAATACCCTGAGCGGTTCGTTGATTCTGTCTGCTCTTTTATGGAACGATATAACAGTGCTTTTTGGATTTACATATTTTACGGTTTTGTTTGGCAGCTTTTTACCGGTTCCCCTCGGTGATTTTGATTGGACACAAATCTGTGATGTCATGTGTTGAGGTCGGTAATCGCTTCTGTTTAATTTTTGTTTGGTTTTAAGTTTATTATTTTTGTAATTTTACGAACTATCAAACTAAAGGGCTAAATCCAACGTCTTATAAGACATCTGTCCGAAACCGCTCAATACAATTATTAAACATGTCCGACGAAAGTTTAATAAGACTATCAATAATATACCTACATTTATACTGTTACAAAATTCTTATGCTGTATTAAAAATCAATTCTGTGTGGAGAATCAATATAATTACAGGAGCCATCTAATAATATATACGGGTACGTTAAAAAAAAAACTGTCACCATTAGCATTGTGCTCTACTTAACTTAAAATTTCATGTTTATATAGGTATCAATTCATGAATAAACAAATAGACACATTGGAGTCGGACACGCCACGGGATGTATTCGCAAATACCCTGAGCGGTTCGTTGATTCTGTCTGCTCTTTTATGGAACGATATAACAGTGCTTTTCGGATTTACATATTTTACGGTTTTGTTTGGCAGCTTTTTACCGTCTCCCTCAGTGATTTGATTGGACAAAAATCTTCTGTGATGTCATGGGTTGAGGTCGGTATTCGCTTCTGTTTAATTTTTGTTTGGTTTTAAGTTTATTATTTTTATAATTTTACGAACTATCCAACTAAAGGGCTAAATCCAACGTTTTATAAGACAACCGCTTAACATGTCGAAAAAGTGAAAAAAAAACAAGATATTTTATATAATTATTATTATACCTACTTACAACACTGTGAGAATCAGTTAAAAAATGCGACGTCTAGGTAAAGATCTTTAGCCAAGATAATATAATATTTTCATGCAAGCATATTATTTTCTCGAACTAAGAAAACTTTTCTCAAACGATGATTATAAATTTCTTGAGTCAAGATTATCTCAAACATTTTAAACCAAGTAAAGGGTTTTCTCAAAAAATTAAAAAAATATTCTCATACGAAAAATGTAAAGATCTTTAGCCAAGATAATATAATATTTTCATGCAAGCATATTATTTTCTCGAACTAAGAAAACTTTTCTCAAACGAAAATTTCAATTTTCTTGAGAAGATTATTCTAAATATTTTGAACCAAGTAAAGCGTTTTCTCGAATGAATAATATATATTCTCGTACGAAAAATATAAAGATCTTTAGCCAAGATAATATAATATTTTCATGCAAGCATATTATTTTCTCGAGCTAAGAAAGTTTTTTTCTCAAAAGATGATTTTAAATTTCTTGAGTCAAGATTATCTCAAACATTTTAAACCAAGTAAAGGGTTTTCTCAAAAAATTAAAAAATATTCTCATACGAAAAATGTAAAGATCTTTAGCCAAGATAATATAATATTTTCATGCAAGCATATTATTTTCTCGAACTAAGAGAACTTTTCTCAAACGAAAATTACAATTTTCTTGAGAAGATTATTTTTAATATTTTGAACCAAGTAAAGTGTTTTCTCGAATGAATAATATATATTCTCGTACGAAAAATATAAAAATCTTTAGCCAAGATAATATAATATTTTCATGCAAGCATATCATTTTCTCGAGCTAAGAAAGTTTTTTTCTCAAACGATGATTATAAATTTCTTGAGTCAAGACTATCTCAAACATTTTAAACCAAGTAAAGGGTTTTCTCAAAAAAGTAAAAAATATTCTCATACGAAAAATGTAAAGATCTTTAGCCAAGATAATATAATATTTTCATGCAAGCATATTATTTTCTCGAACTAAGAAAACTTTTCTCAAACGAAAATTACGATTTTCTTGAGTCAAGATTATTCTAAATATTTTGAACCAAGTAAAGCGTTTTCTCGAATGAATAATATATATTCTCATACGAAAAATATAAAGATCTTTAGCCAAGATAATCCAAATATTTTCATCCTAGTATAGTATTTTCTCAAGCTAAGAAAATTTTTCTCAAACGAAAATTATAATATTCTTGAGTCAAGATTATTCTAAATATTTTGAACCAAGTAAAGCGTTTTCTCGAATGAATAATATATATTCTCGTACGAAAAATATAAAGATCTTTAGCCAAGATAATCCAAATATTTTCATCCTAGTATAGTATTTTCTCAAGCTAAGAAAACTTTTCTCAAACGAAAATTATAATATTCTTGAGTCAAGATTATTCTAAATATTTTGAACCAAGTAAAGTGTTTTCTCGAAAGAATAATATATATTCTCATACGCAAAATATAAAGATCTTTAGCCAAGATAATCCAAGTATTTTCATCCAAGTATAGTATTTTCTCGAGCTAAGAAAGCTTGTCTCAAATGGAAATTGCAATTTTCTTGAGTCAAGATTATTCTAAATATTTTGAACCAAGTAAAGTATTGTCTCAAATCAATACTACATAGTCTTAAATCAATAAATTTTATAGTCTTTATTCAAAATACATGATAGTTTTCAGAGGAGAATAAAATGTTATTCAATCAAGTATATTGTCTTGAAACAAGAAAATAAAACAAGAAAATATTATTCTTTATTTAAGTAATCCGGGTTTCTTGGGCTAAGAATATGTTATTATATCAAGACAATATTTACTTATATTTAAACAATATCTCCGAGAATATTGGTATTCTTGGTTGAAGATATCCTTTTTTTCCGTGCATGAGAGCATCTGGACATTCAAACATCATATATGATGTTTGAATGTTTAGATGCTCTCAGGCCGTTTTCTTACTCGTGTTTCGTATGATGTATCATACAAAAGACTTTTGGGCCAAGTTGCAACGGAGACAGTATAGAGTCTCCGCTTCGCTCGCTCGCCCAAATATCGATGTTTCTCTCAAAAACGGTCCCAGACAGTCCCCCTCACTGCTGGCTTCTATAATCGGTTTTTGTTGGCTAGGACGTGTTTCTTATATTATTAAATTAACGTTTTGTATCATAACAACGAAAGTTTTTGGGCTAAGCTGAAACGGAGACACTTCGCTTTGCTCGCTTCGCTTGCTCGGTTAAATATCAATGTTTCTCTCAAAAACGGTCCCTGACAGTCCCCCCTCACTGCTGGCTTCTATCATCGGTTTTTTATTGGCTAGGACGTGTTTTTTCTATCGGGAGTCTCCGAAGCATCTGCTATCTTTAGCCGCGCCAAGATTAATGATAATGGGTTCACAAGGCGCTAGGTGACGTTTAAACATGCCAGGAACGGAAAATATGGTAAGCGTTTAGTTAAAGATGCTTTAAGCTACTTTAAATTAATAATTTGGCGATATTGCTGTATAATAACAACCAGGAACCAGCGAGCAAAATTGATCGAAATAGCAAAGGAAATGAAATAACCAGTGACGAACCTAATAGTTTAATTAATGTTACTCTCATTTTACGAACTCTGATAATAATCTAAATTCAAAATTTGAAAAACTCCGATCATAAATACCAGACATAGCTAAGAACTATCTCTATAGACAAGGCTTTCGATTTCATAAAACCGCATTCAAATCGTGGTCATTTGGTAGCTACGATGACACAGACAGACACACATATACTCAGATACACAAGTTCAACGTATAACACCCCTCTTTTATGCCGGGGTTTAAAAAGCTACCAGTATTTTATCATTGCGTTAATTCACTAACATTTATAGGTACTAAATATGTTAAAAGTCTCACAAACTTGTCTCCAATAGGCGAAGCCTCATTTTAAAGTTCCTTGAAAGTGATTTGACCCCATACAAACAACAAAAGTAGCAATTGGCTGTATACCTATTTGACTTGCTTAATGTATTGTCTTTACTATATATTGTTTATTCTAGAGTTGTATTTAAAACAAATGTCTATGGAGGAATGATTTCAGGAAACATCTTAACAACGCGACGCAGAATTTGTATAAGCATGTGGCGCTATCTGTTAGTAAAAAAAAAATTCTACGACCATCAAAAATGGTTATAGACTACTTTTTACCCCACTACGGTAAAGAATAAAGTATTACGCTGACCAAGTTGCGGGCACGAATATAATTAATAAACTAGGTAGGTAGGCACAATTGAAAGTTCCAATGCCACAAGAATAACTACATTTCTAGTAATACACGACTGTTTTCTAAACCTCAAGCTATTATAACCTGTTTGACGCGGAAAAGTGGAAAAGAAAAAACGCGAGGCTAACAGGATGCGATAGGTGAGGACAAACTGCCCTTGTTAACGTAAATGACTATCGTCGTGTGCAGTAGGTACCGACAAGGAACGACTGCTGTAGACCGGCCAAGTGCGAGCCTGACTCGCGCACCGAGAGTTCCGAAAAAACACTTCCCATCTTAACTGGCCGGGTTAAGTTTGCACCTGGTATTTATGGCGCCGGATACAAATGAGGTGCAAAGTTAACGCAACCGATTACTATTGTTGTATGGGAGCCCCCTTAAATATTTATTTTATTGTTTGTTGTTATAGCGGCAGAAAATACATCATCTGTGAAAATTTCAACTGTCTAGCTATCACGGTTCATGAGATGGATCAAGCTGTAGCGTGGTGACAGACGGACAGACAGACGGACAGACAGACGGACAGCGGAGGCTTACTAGTAGGGTCCCGTTTTTACCCTTTAGGTACGGTACCCTAAAAACTACTTGCTTATCCGGTACTCCGGTGTTCTTAGGGATGGCTCGTTCCTCACTTAAAACAATAATTACTGATTAAATCACATCTTCATTGCGAAAATCGTGGTAGTAAAACAGCACGATTTTCGTAAACATATCAATATCTTCCCAAAATATTTTTTCCTGGCGATTTGCTATTTGTATCTATGTATGTACCTATAAATATCTTACAAGCCTTTCCACCATAAAACGCAGTTGTTGACATTTACAACATGATCTGTATTAAATAATGTTCCAATTTAATATGTATCGCTACCCGCCAAGTCACGACGTTTGAGACAATAGTTAACAAGCTACTAATAATAAGTTTTGTTAATTAGTTGCGATAATAAAACTAATTGGGCCTTGTTAATAATTTGTTATTAAACAAATCATCGGTTCTAGGTATTTAAAAACACAACCTTACAATAATTATAAAATATTTATGAGGTGCCAGTAAGGGACTAAATTCGACATTTCTAATGACTTGTGTCAGAATTATCAATACTATTCTGTGGAGTCTTTTTCCGGTTCTTGTCTCAAGATGGCCGCATGCGTTTAAGTTTCGTTGTTCATTATTTATTCATTTTAGTTGTTCAATGTGTAGTATTGATAGCGTATTGTGCAGTGATCTAACGTATAAGTGAATAGCTAATGAAGAATTCAACTTGAAGCGTTCATAGCCCTTCCTGGGTCAAGGCCCGATAGTCCGCGTGGTTTTTTGTAAATCGCTATCACTTTACAAAAAGCACGATTTTTTCAACTCACCGTACAACGTGGTATCAATCCTCTATCTAGTCGCCTAGTGCGATTGGCAACGAGACATTGGCAGTAATGGTCGCTTAACTGTGACCGGTTGCCATTTAAAAAAAAAATAGAATAGAATACTATTCTGTGTGTAGTGTATACAGATAGGTATGCTTTTTTTTTAATTAGAGATATTTATTTTCATCGTTACATTGACGACTTGTTCTTTTCATGCAGCTGGCGACGCATATAGCGAAAACTCGCCTATGGCCTATATATATATTTCACCAATGAACTATGTAAATATTTCTATCCATTTTTGAGATACAGTGTTTTAAACATTCGTGTAAAAATCTGCATATATTATCCTTAGCATCTTTTGAACACCGCTAAGTTAAAGACAGGTGTCAATTTAAAATGTAAATAAAACCTTTGAATTAGTAGGGTTGTCGCTGATATTAAAATATTTTATTTTGACGAGTTTTTTTTTACTATTAAATCCAGCTTTAGAATTATAATAGGTGGATTGTAGATTACTCAGATGACACTATCCCGTCAGCTCAGTTTTTATAAATGTACCACCCTGTATATAGGCCATATCGCAGACATATGAATTCATTTGAAGGCTATATGCTCACTCGTATTAGGCACAAGGTCTCTTTTTCTTTCGTAGTCTCGTCTCTGGTCTATCCGCACCGACGAAATTTGTGTTTTATTAATTATTTATTATCATCATAAAGTTCATTATTGTTTTAAGTTAGTTGCACCGCCCACAATTTATCTGCTTAGCCCAATGGTTCACTGGTAGAAAATGCCCTATGGCATTAAGTCCGCCTTTTGTACGATAAGTTCTTTCTTTTGTGCAATAAAAATTAATAAATTTAGTTCATTAATAAAACAATGTATGTACAATAGCCCCTCAGCTGTAGAAAGCCTCCTCAGAGCTGCGTAGAAAGGCCCGATTTTTTCATATTACAGAAACTTTTTTACCTACTTAAAATCGTGATTATTTTCGTAATCGCACATATGAAGGTATATACTCGTAAGTACTAAATCATACGCACATTAAGAATTCATTAGCGTTGCTAGAGATTTAGATTTAAGTCCAGTTTCAAAAGAGTACTTTAGCAATGACTGGACTTGAATTAGTTTCACAATAAGTTAAAATAATTGTTACGGACACAAGCCGAAAACTGTTAATTTATAAGCGAAATTTGATGTACATAACGTTAATTTATTTAATTTATTTTATTGCGCATAAAAGACGCTATAAGTCGAGTTATTATGTACCAAATGTATATAACAGTCCGTAAAAGAGACATATGTATGTAACTGGTCTAATCCCAAACCAATCCCGATCCGAAAATCACAATTCGATAGCGATGAATATTGCATAAGATATTCACGTGGTGCCGAACCACGTGGCAATGTTATGATAATATTACATCACCTGTTATCGCTTCCGCAATAGTGCCAAGCGATAGCAACGGATAATCCCATCAGGAATCCGTTTTTATTATGTTTCTAAAGTAGTTAGGTCAGCCGCAATTCACGTTAACGTAAAATTAACGTGAATTATGAACCGTCCAATTAGAGCCCATTTTCAGTACGAAATCGTATCGGAATTTCGTTTTAACAATTCAAATTAA
The DNA here is from genome assembly GCA_947623375.1 of Apotomis capreana. Classification (NCBI taxonomy): domain Eukaryota; kingdom Metazoa; phylum Arthropoda; class Insecta; order Lepidoptera; family Tortricidae; genus Apotomis; species Apotomis capreana. The sequence continues at coordinate 8,703,351 of OX392503.1, read as the reverse complement.
CTTCACTATGACCTAATCGCTTAGAATACACTTAGAAATGCATCTGGACTCATTGCACTTACCTTTTATAGCCTTCCGCGACTTGCCAGCACAACGTAAAATTAACTTTATCGATCGATCCGACTTAATAGCTAACGAACCGTAACTCTTATCTTATAAAACGTAAGGCCATTTAATGCGGTGCAATGAAAGCTACAGAATGAGACATCTCACGTAGATATCGAACCGTAAACGTAGACACGACCCTCCCCGAACCGCTCATCCCGTAGACCAGAAAAGCCGTTAGGGCTGAAAAATGGGAAAATGAACGGCCAATCACGTAGCCAGTTCACTTTTCCATACAACGACTCTTAGAAAAGAACGCACTTGACGAAAGGGGCGTGCCGGCCGTAGAATGTACGGTTCGACGCCTCCTATTGGCCTGCGAGCCAGTAATTTGCTTACGAGTCCTGAGTCTTGTTAGATCTTAAGGAAATAGCTTATAAGGAATTATTGTTTTCGATTATTTACCATACTGCCGAAGAAAATTAAAGAACGAACAAGTCAACCAGTGTTTTTATAACTCGTACTCGAACCTGCATCGAACCTGCGTCGACCTGCTGCCGTAACCAAGTTCGTCTGAGGTCCCATTCGTTTGGTTGATCTCCGAACTTCGGTCTACGTGCCCTACGTGATATCTACGTGACATTCACGTCGTGCAGCTACGCATCGGATCCGGAGCTACGAAACCGAACCCGAACTACGAGCTACGAGCTACGAACGTACGATTTGCTACGTGTTACGCAGCATCTACGTGGCAACTACGTGCCGCGTCTGAACCGCCGTGCCTACGACTGGGATAGCCACGGCGACCGAACTGGAGCCACGAATTCCGAGAGCCGATAATACAGTCCACTGTGCTCACTCGTGAGCTACCGAAGAGGCAGTGTTGAGTGATTATCCTCAACATTTTGGTCATTCGAGAGCCGGATCAGAAGAACCGCCGAACCAACCGACAACGATGGTCCACACGAGACGCCAAGCATCACGAGACGGCCGAGCCCCCAGCGAACCGAACCGAGGGGAATCCACGTCTGCGAAGATGCACGAAGCGCATCGACGACTGTCGGACACCAGGGAGCCACAACACGCCGCCCTGGACGAACCGAGCCGCAGATCGAACCCGGAATCGCCGCCCACGGACACGACCCAATGGCGGCAGAAACTGGAGGAGCACCTGCGACGAGCCAGCCTACGGGGGCAACGCGACGACCCCGCAGCCGGCTTTTCGACACCGACGACTCACCTGCCGGCGCGCCCCGAAGCACGAGCGCCCGGCCACAACCGCGACCGCGAGGGCCCCGAGGCTTTCGCGTTTTCCGCGCACCACGCGTTTAATGCGCCCCTCGCCGCGCATGCGCAAATCGAATCACCCGCGGCCCGCGCGCCTGCGACTCAAGCCGCGACCCGCACCGCCGATCGTTCCCGAGAACGAGCCGATCGCGAACGTGCTTTCGACCAAGTACGCTTCAACATCGGCAACACCCGCGCGCCTACGGTCACGTCCGCGACGAGCAGCACCACCGAGGCCCGCAGGAAGCAAGCCGAACTCGCCGCAGCCGAAAGCATCGCAGAGCTGCGCCGCCAACAACTCCGCGTCGAAGAGGACCTCGTCAGGAAGCGACTCGAGTCCGAGCTGCAACAGATCGAGGCTGAGGGGTCCCAGGCTGGCGGCTCACAGGCGGGTCGACGGACGCCAACCGACCAAGAAACCACGCAGCGTATCGATGCGTGGTTTCAACGAACCGAGGTGAGTGACGGAGCCAAGATCGCGCCTGCTAAACCGACGCCGATGAGGCAGCGCACGGTCACGCCTGAACGAGGCGAACTCTTACGTCCGAGCCGAAGCCGAACCGCGAGCCGCAACGAAGATATCGACCGACTCGCCGATCGCATCGAGAGTATAACTCGTCCACCACCGAAACAGGTATACGAACTCCCGATCTATACCGGACTGCCGAACGAGTGGTTAACATTTTACCACTCGTACACCGAGAGCACGCAGCGGTATAAGTTCTCAAATTTCGAGAACATGGCTCGACTCCGCGCGGCGCTGAAAGGTGAGGCGCGAGAATGTGTCCAACACATGCTGGCGTCGGGATCGAGTCCGGACTTAATCATCCGAATATTAAAAAAGAATTTCGGTAGGACCGACATTCTCGTCGACAGGGCGCTGGAGGACTTGAAACGATTGCCCGCCCTAGGACCGAGCGCGACTGACCTCAACACTTTTTCCATAAAAGTAATGAACATCGTCGCGACGCTCATGGACTTAGATAAGTCACACTACGCAGGTAATCCATTATTGATCCGAGAGATTACCGACCGTCTGAGCCCGCACCTGAGATCGAGATGGTGCACACACGCACGTGAACACATGCGAACAGGTGAGTGCGAGATCGTAATGCTAGCGGAATTCCTACTCGACGAATCCGACGCCGAATTACAATTCTCGCACGCACGAGCCCCGGCGTCGAGACGCCCAGCCGCTACGAACGTGAATCACCAGCCGCTGCCGTCCCGACGCCCGAACCCTGTGAACAGCGGAGCTGCGATACGACGCCCCGCACCCGTAAGAGCCCAGACATACGCCACAGAACGAGTGGACGCCTGTCTGTGTTGCGGCAACACACACCGAACCACGGACTGCCGCAAGTTATTAGGTATGACGATAGGAGCGAGATGGGAGTGGGCTCGAGACGCACGCATCTGCTATAAGTGTCTCGACAAAAGACACCGCCGCGAGAACTGCACGGCGAAAGGTTGCGGCGTGCCCAACTGCCCACACTCGCACCACAAATTGCTACACGATACGACGCCGCCTACGAGTAAGGCGCCGCCCCACGTAGCGCCCCACGTAGCACCCGACGTAGCACTCGACCGCCCAGCCCGCCCGACGCGTAGCACAGCGCAAGCGGCGCCCGGCCCCGCGCGTAGAGACGAGACGCCCGTGCAGAGCGAGCACGCGCACACTACGGCGGAGCTAACTGCCAATACCGTCGACGCAAACACGAAGGTAATGCTTAAGATAATGCCTATCGTCGTTAGCGGACCATGCGGAAGCATCGAAACATTCTGTATGATCGATGAGGGGAGCACGATATCTCTCATCGATCAGGGACTGGCGGATCAACTAGGAGCAACGGGACCTGAAAAACCTCTCGTCATACAAGGCGTAGGCTCGATATGCCTAACGCAACCGAGTCAGCGCGTAGAGGTAAGCGTCCGAGCTACGAATGGAGGCCCGTCACACTCGCTTACGCTGCGCACTGTACCGCAACTTGGACTACGCGAGCAGTACATGCCGCGTAGGGCGGTACTCAACTTCGAACATTTAGCCGACTTGAACGAAGCCTGCTACGAGCATGCCGCGCCTAAAATACTATTGGGCGCGGACCACTGGCACCTGACGCTGCCGCTAGAGACGAGGACAGGAAGGCAGTGCGACCCGGTGGCGATCCGTTCGAAAATCGGATGGACAATTTACGGTATGGCCCCACGCTACTTACGAAACCAGAGCGATCGAGAGGTGGTCATGCACGCTTTCTCGGATGAAGACCGAGAAATAAACATGGCGTTGAAAAGGTACTTCGACGTCGAAGCGCTAGGCGTGAAGTTGATCGACAAAAGGAGCCCGCAGGATCAACGCGCTATCGACATATTTAACGCGACAGTTAAACGCATCGACGGCCCGCGCTACGAGGTTGGACAACTGTGGCGCGACGACGAACCCTGCTTGCCGCCCAGTTATACAATGGCGTATAATAGGTTGCGCGGCATCGAACGACGCATGGATAAGGATCCGACATTTGCAGCGGAATACACCGCGCAAATAGATAACTTGCTGACCAAGGAGTACGCCGTGCGACACATAGGCGATTACGACGGTCATAAAACCTGGTTTTTGCCGCACTTTGCTGTACGCAACATAAACAAGGGCAATAAAATCAGGTTAGTATTCGATTCCAGGGCGACCTCGCAGAACGTCAGTCTGAACGACAAGCTGCTGGAGGGCCCGGATTTACTGCAGTCACTCCCGGGTATCCTGTGCAGATTCCGCGAAGGTGAGTTTGCAGTTAGCGCCGACATACAGGAGATGTTTTTACGGATCCAGATGAGACCCGACGATCAAATGGCGCAGCTATTCCTGTGGAGGGGAATGAACCGGGAGCGACCGCCGCAAGTATATCGTATGAAATCGATGATATTCGGGAATACGTCTTCTCCATATTTAGCACATAGCGTGCGAAACAGGAACGCCCAGGACAACGCCGAGCTGTATCCGGACGCCGTTTACGATATCCAGACGAATCATTATATGGATGATTTCTTGGCGGGATACGAGACGGAGCAGCAGGCGATCGACGCCGCTAAGCAAGTAGCAGCCTCACACGCTATGGGAGGTTTCGTCCTGCGAAGCTGGGCCTCGAATTCGACGAGGTTAATGGAGCAGATCCCGCCCGAGCAACGAGCCGCCGACGATCTCACAAGCTTAGGCAACAAAGAGCAAAAGGTATTGGGATTATATTGGAACGCTCGGACCGACGAGTTGAGCTTCAATACATCGCTGATTCGCGTGCCGCCCGAGGTACGAGAACTACAGCGGGGCCCCACGAAGCGCGAAGCCCTCAGCGCTTTGATGAGCCTGTTCGACCCGCTCGGGTACTTAGCGCAGTACACCGTGACGGGAAAGGTCCTGCTACAGAACGTGTGGGCCCTGAGAACGAGCTGGGACTCGCCGCTGCCAGGCGAGTTAAACAACGCTTTCGTTACGTGGTTGGAGCACATAAAACACGTAGCCGAGCTGCGATTACCGCGACGCTGTATCCAGCTAGGTACAGGCGTGCGGCATCAACTGCACGTGTTTGTGGACGCGTCAGAGCAAGCGTTCGCCGCTACCGCGTACTGGAGGACGGAAGGGGAGACGGGCGAAAACGAGCCGCGAGTACACTTAGCCGCAGCGAAATCTAAGGTAACTCCCGTTCGTCGCTTGTCCATACCGCGAGCCGAACTTCAAGCCGCTTTAATAGGAGCCCGATTAGCGCAGACATTACAGAACGAGCATCGCGTGAAACCCGTGCAGATCGTCTACTGGACCGACAGCCGAACCGTACTGCACTGGGTACGCGAGAACGCGCGCCGATACAGCGCGTTCGTGAGCCACCGCTTAGGCGAGATAGCGGAGCTCACCGAACCCGAACAATGGCGTTGGGTCCCTACAAAACTGAACCCGGCCGACGACGGTACTCGACCGGACCCCTATCGCGTGGTAAGGAGCACCGATAGATGGTACGTGGGTCCTGATTTCCTGCGACAACCCGAACCCGAATGGCCGCAAGAAACTCGAGCGCCGCAAGCAGAGCCGTCGATCGAAATAACCGAGCAGGTACCGACAGAACGATGTTACGTGACGAATCACGTAGACCCGCCGCTGCCAAAAATCGAGCGTTTCAGCAACTACGATCGCTTGATCGGCGCGACGGCCCGAGCACTTCTTTTCATAGAGCGACTGAAAAAGAAAACACAGGTACCGTTAGAAACACGTCACTATTTAATAGCTGAAAACCTGTGGATGCAGTGGGCCCAGCGGCGGGATTTTCCCGAGGAACTCCGAGCTCTCTCACGGGGGGAGGCCATTGCCCGTAGCAGTCGGCTGTACAAGCTAGACCCGCAGCTGCAAGACGACGGCCTCATACATATGCGCGGGCGTATCGACGCCGCGCCCACGACTACAAACAAGCAACCCGTCATATTGGACGGGCGGAATCCATTTACGAAACTTTTAATTTTGCGCGCTCATAAGCGAGCGCATCATTGTTCTAACGAAACAGTTGTGAATGATTTAAGGCAACAACTGTGGATCCTGCACCTGCGACCAACCGTTCGCAGTGTGGCTCGAGCGTGCATGCATTGCGTGCTCCGCCGCACGCGCCCACGCGTGCCGCCCTTAGGCGATCTGCCCTCTGATCGCTTGCAGCCGCACGCACGGCCCTTCACTTACTGTGCGGTGGACCTGTTCGGCCCGCTCACAGTCACTGTGGGCCGCCGGCACGAGAAGCGCTGGGTAGCGCTTTACACGTGCCTCACGACCCGAGCTGTACACATGGAGCTCGTGTACTCCCTGTCTACGAGCAGCGCCGTCATGTCGCTACGCCGCCTTGCCGCCCGCAGAGGATGGCCCGCCGTTATGTGGAGTGATAACGGTACAAATCTGAGGGGCACGGATGCTGAGCTACGCGCCGCCTACCACGACTGGATACCGGCGCTACAAGAACACGGCGTGCAACACCGAATGAGTTGGCGTTTCATCGCACCCGGCGCACCGAACATGGGCGGCGCCTGGGAGCGCCTCATACGAAGCGTCAAGACTGCACTCGCCGCTACACTAAACACACGAAGCCCGAAAGAAGAAATCCTGATTACACTTCTAGCCGAAGTTGAATATTCAGTCAACTCACGTCCCCTAACACACGTGAGCGTTGATCCGAACGAGAGCGAAGCGATAACGCCCAATCACTTTTTATTGGGCGGCCCGGCGGGGGTCCCACTAACCGGCCCCTGCGACGAGGCAGATCGCAAATCATATGGAAAGCAAGTCAAGCTCTCGCCGACCACTGGTGGAACCGGTGGATCCGAGAATACCTGCCGACCTTAGCCCCACGACAATCCTCAATGTCACGGGAGCCTACGGTCGCCGTTGGTGACTACGTGCTCATCACGGACTCCAGCGCGCCCCGCAACGTGTGGCCGCGCGGCATCGTGGAGGCGACCTACCCCGGCCCTGACGGCGCAGTACGGAACGTGGACGTCAGGACAAGAGGAGGAGTCTTCAGGCGAGCTACGAGCCGGCTTGTGGTCCTGCCCATCACCGAGGGATCGACTCTGCGATCGGGGGGAGAATTGTTACGGACACAAGCCGAAAACTGTTAATTTATAAGCGAAATTTGATGTACATAACGTTAATTTATTTAATTTATTTTATTGCGCATAAAAGACGCTATAAGTCGAGTTATTATGTACCAAATGTATATAACAGTCCGTAAAAGAGACATATGTATGTAACTGGTCTAATCCCAAACCAATCCCGATCCGAAAATCACAATTCGATAGCGATGAATATTGCATAAGATATTCACGTGGTGCCGAACCACGTGGCAATGTTATGATAATATTACATCACCTGTTATCGCTTCCGCAATAGTGCCAAGCGATAGCAACGGATAATCCCATCAGGAATCCGTTTTTATTATGTTTCTAAAGTAGTTAGGTCAGCCGCAATTCACGTTAACGTAAAATTAACGTGAATTATGAACCGTCCAATTAGAGCCCATTTTCAGTACGAAATCGTATCGGAATTTCGTTTTAACAATTCAAATTAACTTCACTATGACCTAATCGCTTAGAATACACTTAGAAATGCATCTGGACTCATTGCACTTACCTTTTATAGCCTTCCGCGACTTGCCAGCACAACGTAAAATTAACTTTATCGATCGATCCGACTTAATAGCTAACGAACCGTAACTCTTATCTTATAAAACGTAAGGCCATTTAATGCGGTGCAATGAAAGCTACAGAATGAGACATCTCACGTAGATATCGAACCGTAAACGTAGACACGACCCTCCCCGAACCGCTCATCCCGTAGACCAGAAAAGCCGTTAGGGCTGAAAAATGGGAAAATGAACGGCCAATCACGTAGCCAGTTCACTTTTCCATACAACGACTCTTAGAAAAGAACGCACTTGACGAAAGGGGCGTGCCGGCCGTAGAATGTACGGTTCGACGCCTCCTATTGGCCTGCGAGCCAGTAATTTGCTTACGAGTCCTGAGTCTTGTTAGATCTTAAGGAAATAGCTTATAAGGAATTATTGTTTTCGATTATTTACCATACTGCCGAAGAAAATTAAAGAACGAACAAGTCAACCAGTGTTTTTATAACTCGTACTCGAACCTGCATCGAACCTGCGTCGACCTGCTGCCGTAACCAAGTTCGTCTGAGGTCCCATTCGTTTGGTTGATCTCCGAACTTCGGTCTACGTGCCCTACGTGATATCTACGTGACATTCACGTCGTGCAGCTACGCATCGGATCCGGAGCTACGAAACCGAACCCGAACTACGAGCTACGAGCTACGAACGTACGATTTGCTACGTGTTACGCAGCATCTACGTGGCAACTACGTGCCGCGTCTGAACCGCCGTGCCTACGACTGGGATAGCCACGGCGACCGAACTGGAGCCACGAATTCCGAGAGCCGATAATACAGTCCACTGTGCTCACTCGTGAGCTACCGAAGAGGCAGTGTTGAGTGATTATCCTCAACAATAATAATATTAACAGTATCGCAACGCCCTCTCAAAATGACAACGATATCGACTAGGCACCAAATCATTACTAATCAATTATCTCGAAAACTTATGATTACTAACTGAAAATTATAAGACCATTTTACACTAGAACACATAGATTAATGGTAAAATTGTACCTAGATGTAATTGCAACGTTGACAGACCGTGATCCATCATAATAATATGTCGCGGCTTCTGGGTCAAAATAGGCTGCAAAATTTGGTCACGTTCTACTATCACATTAAGATATAATCAGTACATTAACTTATTTCAAGACCATTATGAAGTAATTATTGAAGCACTATTGAAAAGAACGAGAGACCGTAGCCCAACCAGATGGTCAGACCAGGTCCGCTCATCGCTGAACACCAAACTGCAAGATGCACTCCATGCTCATGCGAAGTCAGAATACAGATACAGGTGGCGGAAACTTATCAAGGAAAAAATACTTTTTCTCAAACATGCAATGAAATATTGTCTTTACGTTCCTTATAATAGGCTCGGAAGTATAGCTTTTTGGGCGCAACAACTCGAGAGGACTGTAAAGGGATTTCATACTGCTTTTCAGGCCTAGGCCTGCGAAGTAACTTTTTTTTGGTTTCAACAACAAGGTCATTCACACAGCTGGCTGGTTTGACAATAAGCAGGTTTTGTTTTTAAAGGTTGGTTGTTAGACAAAAATTTCCTATTTGTCAATTAATAAAATGTTGTTCTTTGAAGTATATATTTTTATTTCATTGTATGTTTGAGATAAGCACTATACATGCCTCGTCGTGAAAACGGATTCCCGGCCTCGTATCACTATCCGTATATACCTACTTGGCCGGAAATCCTCATTTTCCCGGCCTCTGATGTAATGTACTATTGCATCCGGGGAATCACAACCCTTAGTAATGAGGAACGCGACGCGAGGAGGAGGATTGAAAAGGTAGTTGATCGAAAACTAAAGTCACATTTAACTTCTATTTAATATTATTACCTAAAATTTACGTTGAAATGTAAACCCGCTGTCTTAACAGTTTGTTGAAGATCGAATTATGTAATTTTATTTTTCGTAACCGAACGCACTTTTGATTAATGTTTAGACTAATAAAGATATTAAAAAGTCAATTTATAAAAATCTCTTGCAATTATTGTTACAAATTGATGTTAAAGAGGCCCATGCAGATTTATGACAGAAGCGTTTATCACGCGATAAATAAATAACGAAGCATCGGTCACGTTTTGATAAGCATGTGAGAGCGGGCGAGAGTGAGAGATGCTTATAATTTATTCATCGTGTTATAAATGCTACCATCAACCTGAAATATATATTAAATTTTGCCAAAATATGTACCAAATTATTCCTCTTTGTGGTGGAATTTAAAATGATAGTTAGGATTGTGACCTCGTTTTAAAGTCAATATACTGATTATCACCTTCACTGTGCTACTACCGCTTACTAGTCGAATAACGCAGATCATGAATGTTTTAAGAGTGCTAGGTAGTTCAAATTAACACCTCGGGTAAAATTCACGCCCATAATAGCCAGCAATTTGCTTAAAATTAAACCCATTAACCTTAGTAAACAGCCTTTATGAAGCTTATTATGTTAAAAAACCCAGGGACTTCATAGTTTAGATGGCGAAACAACAGCGAATATGCGGTATGACGGTTGTACGGGTGATCCAATTTTTTTTATTTGGGGAAGTGGTAACCGTACAATTAACTGGAACAACTGGCCTTTCTGTATAACATTGGTCCACACTTAAACATTGCCCGTTTTAAGTTTTACTGCTACAGCGCATGTATAATATATTTCAATATCTATAAAAATATGTTAATAACTGAAATACATTATCATTATGCACTGTAACAGTAAAACAATTAATTCGGACAATGTGTAAGTGTCGAAGTTATTCCATTATTGTATATAATTATGCGAAACCGTTAACAAAGTCCCAAAACAATATAACTTTAATCTTTTCAATTTTAGGGTAAAAGCAAATTCACTAAATTCATGTCACGAAAGACGTTAGCCTAAGTACCAAGTACCAGCGTACATCTGGACGGGGGTCTGAAATCTATTTACTATATTATATCTAATCTATACTAAAGCCTGACCGGAAATATATTGAAAGTCGTGAACGTTATATTATGAATAAAGTGTACACGTGTTTACTACACGAAAAACAGTCAGGGAAAGAGTGCAGTCCATTAAATTATATTACGAGGTAATGGGTAGGAACTGACAAGTACTTAAACTAATGTCATTACAGTGGGTTGCGATTGGTTGCAAAATTATTGCCATATAAATCTTATAAATAACGCCCTCTTGACAATCCTCATATATTTCTGGTCAGGCTTTAAAAATTTTGATTTTCAACAGCCATCCCGCCGAAAATGTAGGATGGATGGATTTTATATGGGATACGGTTTACCCGACGACGGAGACAAATATAGTTTTACGCAGATGAAGTACCTTCGAGTATGTAGGTAGATACTATTATTATAATTTACCATGTTGTTATGCAAATTAAAGCAGAAATGGATACATGTGAGCACTAAATTGTATAAATACTTACAGAAGTTCTTATAACACAGATGGGATGTGATTTAGCTATTAAAACATTAGCTCAAATTAGCCCAGTTTCGTGCATAAGAAATATAATTTTAATGGGGTAAATACTTAACTACTAATCAAATGCGATTATAATTTCCCCTTCAATCGTAAAAGGTCCGTAATTGATGCATTCGTTTTATGACTGCTCGTTTTAATGATAATGTTTACCGCGAGGGAACTGAGTTTTTTATGCACAAATGCACGAACACAATTACTTTTAAATCGTATAATTTTATTAAAATTAGTGACTTCGCATGGATTATAGGCCGGAAATAAAAAAGGAAGGTAGTTATGCATGTGAGAAAATTCTAGGAGTTCTATGTTTGTTCGTGCATCATGCATAAATTATGCGACCGATATTTAGGTAAGTAATTTGACATACAAGTAGGTACAGTCAACCAATTTGATTTCTAGGCCATTATAGAATCTTGTCACGGTGACAATGATATGAGATTTCAAGCGGCTTTGATATATGACGTTCACTGTGACCAGGTACGAAATGGCCTACGAATCAAATTGGTTGAATGAATGAACATAAACGTATCCACACACGTAATCGTATTTCTATCGGCCCGGCCAGGACTACGCGCGACCAGCGTCAGCGGCAGTGGTAAGCGGCGAGCGGTGAATATGAACTTATAGCGATATATGAGGCACGACACGAGCCCCTCGCGCGGTTGCCGCTCTATTTGTTCTCGCCGGGAGCGCCTTTTTTCACATAAAGATTGCTTGTTATTATTATAACGTATTGTTTGTCATTAAATTGTTAGCCATATATCTGAAATTATTCACTTTACAAGAGTTTTGAAAGTAAAACCTATTAGGTTAGGTTTGGTTAGGTTAGGTTTGTATTAAAACGATCCTGAAAAGTAATTTGTTTCAGAGAAAAGTACAAATTATGGCTACGATAGTAATTATGATTAATGACAATTATGAATAATAATTTTATGTGAGCCAATACGGACCGCTTGTGATGATTTATTCACTATTTGGTGTTGACTATAATTATACAGGGCCATTCCATTATATATCTTTATCAGATACTTATTCTTCGAAGTGGAGATATGTATACCGCCGGTTTGCCAACCCCGTCGCGTTAAGTTTGCGCCTCTTTTACATTAGACGCCATATATATCAGGCGCAAACGTAATTTGACGATGGTAATGTGAAATGTCACTTTATGCAGCTCGATTTCAAGCATCGCGTTTTAACGATAGGTTAGATGCCTTTATACATTTTAAAATGTATTTTATTCATATGATGACTAAATAATGTAATGCCAACCAACTTTTAAAAGTGAATAATACTTTTCCCTGAGTTCTACGTAGATAGTAACATAGCTATTTCATGCTTTAATTGCGTGCAGTCGACAATTAGCTACAAAAAAATCTGCGTGAATTATGTCAATTTAAAGTAGTTTTTGAAATATCATTTGAATATGAAATATATCAATGAAAAATTCAAACTAAATAAATAAATAAATAGAAAAATATCAGACCACCTCACACAAATCCTAGTCCCAAATTAAGCTCAAGAAGGCTTGTGTTATGGGTACTAGGCGACGATATACATACTTATATAGATAAATAAATACTTATATACATAGAACATCCATGACCCAGGCACAAATATTCCTGTTCATCACACAAATATTTGCCCTTGCCGGGATTTGAACCCAGGACCGTCGGCTCAGTAGGCAGTTGCAACCACTGCGCCAACCGCGTCGTCAAACGTCAAACTGTAGGTTTTAAATATATATCAATAAATTGAAATATTATGTGTCCTTTCTAAGTAGCTAGTACCATTGATAATATGTTAAGAAACATGATTTGATTTATTTAATAAAATCGATTTATGTAAAATGCGATAAAAGTCGATTGGAATTACGTATAATGTCAACCAGTGACAGCCCTAGAACTTCAATGAATTTTGCTCGCATTTTACGAACCCTGTTAATGAATAACAGACGGCTTTTGATGCCAGCTCTGCTTTAATATACTAAAGCACTTCATGATAAATGTAAATCAGCTAGATAACTAACAGAATAGCATGCCACTTTGAATGAATTATGTCTAATGAAGTTACAGTAATTTAGAAATGTAAAGATTGTATGTAAAGAAGGATTGCAAAATGTATAAGGATTGGCTTCGGTAACTGGACTTTAAATTAATTCGCTTGTGAAATAATGTCGATCTAAGAAATCATTACAGTCCTTTCGTTCTGGCGTGATACGATCTATATGATCTTGGTACGATCTCTGTTCTACCGTAGAACATACGATAGAATAAAGGGAATGTTCTTTGTCATAACGTAGCATTATCGTTTGCATATTAATATAAAATCAAGTATTACTTTTCGCACATTGTATCAACAAATATTTTTTTAGGAGCTGTATTTGTACTTATAAAAAAACTGTTGAACGAGAATAGGAATCTGATGTTAGGAAGAGTCAGAAATTGTTTAAGTAGTTAACAATAGAAAGTTTGAAGGAGGTATGGAATCTCAACTGATTCCTTCCTGAATTGAAGACTACCTACGTACAAAATAAACATTGATGACCTTTAACATATTTACGGGTCTATAGAAATTCTATTATTAGCGAAATGAAGGTTGAATATGTAGAGAAATGTAGGTAGATATCCTCCATTCATTACTGCTCAGCAGGGTAACAAAATTATATTTAAAGAGCCAAATATAAGACTATTTATATACTAGAAAGGTCCTGATTTTTATAAATACAATAATATGTAGGTACAAAATATCAAAGTTGTTCAAGTAAAGGCGAGCAAAGGCGAATGAACTCAAAATGAGATGTTTACGGTATGTTCAACTTTATAGTACTCTCTTTATTACACTTCTATCTTCAAAAACCTAAACTATAATGTAAAAGAAACGAGCGGAAGTCTGCCATCTGCTAAAATGAAAAATAGACAGCAGACAGCATACTCATTCGTGATAAAGAAACGAGAGAAAGAGAGAGCATATCGATACATTCACTCATTCATCTTTCTACCTCCTTCCATCCTTTTTAGGGTTCCGTAGTAAACCGGGAACCCTTACAGTTTCGCCATGTCCATCCGTCCGTCTGTCTGTTTGTCTGTCCGTCCGCGGCTTAGCTCCGTGATCATTAGTACTAGAAAGCTGAAATTTGGTATGTGTATGTATTACGCCGACAAAGCGGTAAAATAATAGCTAAAACAATAACTTTTTTCGGGTACCTCCCGTACACCTAATAAAGTGGGGGCGATTTTTTTTTTCGTTTTAACACTAGTGGGGTGACGTTTAATAGGTCTTTTAAAAATAATAGGGGTATTAAACATCATTTTTTGATAAAGTCAGCAGTTTTGTAAATATTCGCTCCAGAAATCCAAAAAATAGCGTCCCCCTCTAACTTTACAATCAAGGCACAAAAAAAATTAGGAAAGTTCATAAAAATAAGTACTTTCAATGAAAACTACATTGAATAAAATCGGTCCAGCCGTTTTTGAGTTATCGCAAAAATTCATAATATTCTTTAAAATGACGTAAGTGCCGCGCGGAGTCCTTATACTTCGAACGTTACACATATTAGTTAAGTATATACTATATTACTGTATTAAAACATTTCGCTCAATCTGGCGCGTATAATCGATAACTTCCAGAAGGTAATAACTAATTACAGTTACTTTGGCGTTTACGACTTTTTTATAGAGCTTGAAATCTTTCTCGTAATTTATACCTCGGGCTTATTAAGCCCGTCTATTGTGAAGGATGGACAACTACGAAACCCTACACTGAGCGTGGCCCGACATGCTCTTGGCCGGTTTTTTTCCTAGGTAACAACTGGTTTTATTTGTACAAAATAAAGTTAACTTAAGTCATGACCTTTGCATTGTTCACTGGAAAGGTAACTAGATCATATAAATTAAGTCACACCCCAAAGCTTAGCCAACTGTGCCTAAATTATAGATTAAAGGTCTTATCAGAATGTCTATTAAGCCGCACCCGGAATCAAAATCTATTAGACCAATAGCATAAGTATACCCAAACGCACGAAATTCAACCCATTTGTACACGAAACTTGTAATAGGGCTGAATTCCGTGTCATTAAGTAGTAAGTAGAGGTACTCATAAATTGGACTTGGACCAGCTATTGTTAACTAATGCGAGTAGTAATTGATTTGTAGAGGCAAGTAATTATTGCCGCGCTTTGTGATGTAGATAGCTATGATAACAGCGACTACTGCTTCGAGTTCAGCGCCCGAATCCGATGAATCTTAGCTATAATATCTCCGAATATCTCTGCTAATGATTAGATTACAGTGTAGATTAGATTATTTTACATGTCAGGGCTAACAGTTTATTTATAAATGAACAAAAACAAGCTTGCCTTACATGTCATGGATAAAATAGAACGAATTCACAAAAAAATCGTCAGTTATATAGACTTATATAAAAATAATAATCAAATAGTTGATTGCAAAAAAAAACAAAAAAAACAATGAAAACAAGAGAAGATTATGTCACAAACGAAAGATATTCATTATTTTCTAATATAATTATGAACTATGAACTAGATTAACCCAGTACTCACAATTCAGTGACTTATAAATTTACATAGGAAACAGTCTCTAAATTTTTTACAAGCTTTTATTTAACTTGCATTGTATGTATGTATGTATGCATGTATCTATGTCTATATGTAAGAATGTTTGTTCGGGTGGAATCTTGCAACTCAATTTAGGAGCAGATATTGTCAACCGATTGAGCTGAAATTTTGCATACTTATATAACTTTGATGACAATACAACAATATGGTACCATGGGCCTGATCTGATGATGGAGACGGAAGGTGGCCATAGGAGCTCTATAATAGAAAAAGCAATTCTACCGAGTTTGGGCTCTTTATAATCGTCTCAGTGAGCATTTGATGGATATCCAAAGAAAAGTACAGTCGGCTTTAAAAGCTTGTCACTAAAAAGTAATTTTTGACATAAACTTATTAAGATCTGTATTGTTACTTTAAATGCGAGTATCTATTTACAATCCATTTTTTATTCAATTCCTTTGCAAAACAACATTGGTGTGGATATTTACTAGTCCTTTTACTAAGTGGTCGAACAAAATTAAATGGACTCTGTCAATATAGTTGTTGATTCCATTTCATTAACCGTTAAGTAAACCGATAACGTTAAATAGTGCATTACAAATAAATCCATCCAAAACACCATCGTTTTATTAATTGCTTGTTTCTGTTAACTGAACATTATACATAACAGTTATTGTGATGAATTAAAGGGATACACATTTCAATTTATTTTTATTAGGATATCAACTGACTACAACTGAATGCGTAACCTTTTCACATTTCAATTTTTCTGTGTGCTTTTATCTTTGTTTCAACGGTTCAGCAAACTATCTTTTCATCACATGCAACATCCACATGAAAGCCTTTTTAAGCTGCCTCATTTCGAATTAGACTCCACATTGAAGGCAATCAGCCACACACTCAAAAGTCAATTTGTTAATATATTTCCCAGCGCGTCGGTATAATTTAGTTTTTAAACGCAAACGTGGGACGTGAGCAAATGTGGGAGTGAATGCCGGCGGGATGCGCGACTAGTCAAAAGGGCCTTACTAATGAGCGAGGAGAGTGGAAATTTTCCCTCTTCAAAAGAAAATTTCACTCGGCTATCTTTCTGGTAAACGTGTTCTAGTTTTTAAATGTGACTATTGCGGTTTCAGCTGCACTTAAGCATTTAGACTTGTGGTTTTTAGGATTGTGGTGCACTCTAATTTTGCTGTCTTTGCTCTGGTGTATATTTTTAACCACTCTTTTTTTGACTAACGAAGCCATGTACAACTGGAGCATTTTTTTTGCATAAAACATTGGACAATAACGGAATACGGGCTGAAGAAAAAATATTAAGAAAAAACAAAACTGGCTTTCTTTATGCTTATTCTTGACGGCAAGGAAAGAGTTTTATATATATATTATTTAATCTTAAACTGTTATTCATAATCATTATTATTAATGATTTCAAGAAAAATATTAGTACCTATCGTGGTACAAGTTTAGTATAGGGGAGAGGCGTCAGTCGTACAGTCTGTTGGTACATATTTTCCTGGTCATCACGCCAGAACGGCTGGATTGATTTTAACCAATTTTGATTATAGGATAGTTATAGGATACTTTTTACCCAGCTACGGTATAGAAAAAAGGGAGGTTACGCGGACGAAGTACCTTCTAGTAACTCTATATTTATTTATTTTCATCACCTTAAAATGACGTAGCGTGGACTTGTATTTTGGCTCTTACGGAACTACTTGTGTTACTCCAATATTAATCAAGTATGGTAGAGAGAAAATTCATGGGCGCTTAACTGGTTCGATAATTGCAATCAAACAGACAATCACATGGGCAATAGGCGAATAGCCCTTTACGAGCAACATCTATCAAGTATTATTATCTGTCATCGACAGGACAAGACAATGGTCGATAAAAATCAATGCTGATAGAAATTCGAAAAGTACGTACTCTTGAAATGTATGTCATACATGTATCACTTGTCTTGTTTGAGTTCGATGAGAATTTAGAATTTTATCACCTACATTATAAATTTAAGTTTTTATTAGATACTACGACACGACTTTCGGCGGCAAGGGGCGCAACGAGCGGTTGAGCGAGAGTTCCGAGAGCGGCGGCCTTTACGAGTAAGCGAGACACACGTACCGCGCGCCGCTGCCGGTCACCGCTAAGACCGAAGTCGTGGCCGGCCGTAAGCCTTTCTTTTTTACCATAGTCTGATCTCCCATCTCTGGATATAGGTAACTTTGTTTTATACTATGTAGTGATATCACGTAGAAACTAAAGCTTAAAACGCCATTTACTTTTCATTAGCTATTCCTGGAAATCTTGAAGATGAGACACGATGAACCTCTTTCAAGTTCATCTGACACTGGTAGCGGGTGAACGATTCTATGATGAGTCCTGTGTTTGCAAAAGGCAGGAAGAATGTATGAGGTTTAAGTAAAGTTGTAACCTTCTTCGTTTGGTGGGGTTCATGGGCGAGTGTGCGCGGGCTTCCGGAAAGTGGGTTATTCTGAGTCAGGTCAGTTACAATAGTAAAAAAAAAAAATATCAAGTGAGAGTCAGACACGTACCTATAGCAAGGATTCCGTACCACTACAATGGGATATTTATGCATCATTTCTAAATTTAAGTTCAGCGGCCAAATACATTTTCCGCAATCTATTATTTAGTTTCCCGATGTCTGTTTACCTGCCTTTCTGTGTGTAATCAAATCTTACAAAATCTCGCAAGTTAAATCTAACCCACGACGTCACTGCTAAGTAATAATGTAGGTCTTTGCCTATAATATTAGTACTTGTACTTGTTATAGTAATTTAACAATAAGGCGCGCATATAATTTTACGTATATCACATTGAGACAAAGACGATAATTGAACTTGTCCATTAAAATCCAGTCTTCTAATTTTCGTAAGACATCTCTAATAACAGTAATAACATTAAAAATTTAGCTTTTAAACCATTGATACAAAGATGAAAGCTCAAAGAAAAATTTAAATGAAAATTTAACCTGGTAGAAGAGACCGGGAATCGAACCCGGTACCTCTGGATTGCCGGTCCAGTGCGTAAACTTTTCGCATTTCAATTTTTCTTTCAGCTTTGATCTTTGTATCAATGGTTTGACATAAATATTGTGGTGTGTTCCTACACTGCAAAGGAAACATTACAATGTTTCATAAATTTATAATGTAGCTTTTCTCACGGTTATATGTCAGAACAAAAGATGAACTCTATACGAGTTCAAAAAATATTGAACCGTTCTAGACACATACCCGTGATTGAAACTTACTTTTTCAATATTACTTAAGAATCCTTCACTTCAAAAAGTAACAGTGAAAAGCACTCGATACAGAATAGCCCGCCAGATCCGCCGGCGTCAGACTAATTCAATGAACCCCTTCGCTACGAGTGCTTTTTAGGTTATATGTCTGATTACAAAAATGTATGCAGCGTAATGTAATACTCACCGCAGTTCTCGCCACGGAATTCTCCAGAACTTTGCCAATATTCACGTATAGCTCGTTATGCGACGGTCATTTGCCTTTACAATTTTCACATAACAAGGTTTCGACGTACGATATGGAAAAGATTTTTCTACTGTGCTTCCATTTTTGCGTTAGGTTTCCTAGTTGAGCTTGTTTTGGGTTTCTGGGAGAAGGAAGATTAATTTTGCTGTTTGCGGGCTGTGATTTTTAGATCCGAGTACGTTTTCACCGTAAGATTTAAAATGTGCTTTAGATACGAGATATCATCCAGTTTTTTGCATTCTAAAATCTAGCTTTTTTCGCATTTCTGTGTCCATATTTTACAAAGATTTAGCAATAGATTCACAATTTGAACGTAGCTAAGTATAAGATATTTGGATCATAAACAGTTTACTGGAAAATATCCAGCGACCAGGGATATTCAGTGGTAGCGATTTTTAGTTATGCATTGAACACCACCAGTTTAGCTAGCAAACTCGTTTACGCAAGAAGGAATATGCGAAACCACTCTTTTTTATCAAAATCGGGTAAAAATCTGGGGAGACCGAGGGGTTTTGAAACAGGTTAGTTAAAACAATGCCATTTTTTTCGGATCTACATCCGTTAGCAGAACATGGACGCACGACTGATAGGCCGGCAGGCGGTAGGATGCGTCTAAACAGCATTCTTTAGATTCGTTAATGGATAAAGATACGGAGAAATTGACGTTGTTTCGAACTCTGTTTCAAAACCCCTCACCCATTCAGTTAATTTGTATCAAAAATAGTTCAAATACGTTCAGCCGTTTGCGCACGATGAAACTGATAGAAGACATAATACAAAAATCCAAAAACGATTTTATTGTCTATTGACTAATTTCACTACTTTTTACTTATTACTTTTTCACTATTGTATCTACCTACGTTGGATCTAATTCTATTGACGTTTGGATATATCGTCAACATCACGGACATAATAGCCATTTAAGTTATATTTCAGCTGCACTATGGGTTGTACCGGTGGAAATTGAAAACGTAAATAAAGCACATTACTAAAAATACATTTAAGTCGAAATGTTGAACATGTTGTTACTCACCAACAAGCAGCATTTAAACAAACTGCACACTACAGAAATGCGTATGCTACGCTGATCAGCGGGTGTCACACTACTCGACAAAATCTGGAACGATTACATTAGAGGAAGCTTCAAAGTTGCCCCGATAGCAGATAAGGTCAAGGAGAAACGCCTAGGGTAGTATGGTCACATTCAAAGACGTCCAGATGACCATATGGTAAAGCTTGCCTTACATCTATTTACCAACAACGAAGCGTCGCGTGGGAGACCACCTGCCATCTAGTAGACGATGGTCGATAAAGACCTAAAAGAAGCTCGTTTGAACAAAAACGCAGCACAAAACCATGCTAAATAGAGGTTGAGGACAAGGAAGGCCGACCCCAAATAAATAGGAACAGGTCTAGCTAGAAGGAAGAAGAAGGTCCAAAGAGATACAATTTTCATTCCAATCAAATGAGGCTCCTTGAAAATGTCCTATTTTGTCAGCAACCGTTTTCGTATTTCGTACACCTCACGTTGCTGGTATCCAATTTGGAGAGATTATGCAACACGTGTCGAATTGTTCGCGTTCGTTTTATAATGGGCCCCGTGTTGTTTCATAATCGAACCCCTGTGACATGCTCATGAATGTTTTTTATAACGACAAAGCCAATTGTAAGTATTTGTATATTAAATTCCGACATTCGACGGCGGAGCTCTGCTATTCATGGATTACGGTTTACGTTACGGCACAGAAATCAAAATTTGGATTCAATACGTGAATATATTTTTAATCAAATCGCAATTTGATTAAAATCGCAATTTACTGACAGCCTTTATTTGTTATGTTTAAAGATGTAGATGTTCCATGTCAGTTTCAAAGCTTTTTATGGCGTAAATATTTGAAATAAAGTAGCCGAAAAAATGGTTAATGAATACAAGAGTCATGTAATGTACATTTTGTCTAATGTTAAAATAACTAGGTTCTTGTAAATTCAGTGTCAATAATTCTATGAAATATTTCCCTTTTAATGCCTTGCCTTTTTTCCTGACTTATTAATTCTTCCAATGTTAGTTTAAAACTTAAACTCATTGTAAGAAAACCTATTAAGTTGGAGTTAAACAGAATAAAACTGAGTTGGCCGAGAGTAAGTTGGCGCTTGCAAATTGTCAGTAATTTTGAATGAAAGCTGACTGCAGCTCCGCAAGTTTAGTTCAGAATTGTAATAAACTATACCTGTTGGAGCTACTATAAATACACCATTTATAATTTATTTTTAGGCTGAGGATGACTCTCGAATGGCTTCGAAACATGTCGACCGATATTCGACTTAAACAACTTGAGTAAACCCGTTTCATATGTATTTTAATATAAATAGGAGCTTTCTATGTAAAATGAACTGGTTGATAAAAAAAAAGATACTTATTATAAACAAAAGTTTTTTGTGCGATCAAATTTTTGGGAGTCCAGACGTCGACGTTTTTTAGATACAACTAGAAATACATTTAATGAACCAACATACTAAATATACAGAGAGGTACGGCTACATTCTTTAATACACAGTTAAATTCAAAAGTTATAATTATAACCTAAACTAGGGTTCCCCCTGTGTTTCAGACGAAAGGAAAACCTAATACTACATTATTTAATTTGAAATTAATATTTATCTAATCACACTAATATTATAAAACCGAAAGTTTGTAAGTGTATTTATGTGTATGTTTGTTACTTCTTCACGCTCAAACAGCTCGACCAAATTCGATAAACTTTTGTATGTAGGTAGCTGACACCCTGGATTAACACATAGGCTACTGTTTATTCTGAAAAATGTAGCGTTCCCATGGGATAAGCCTGTAACATCGCGCAGCGCAGCTAGTATTCTAAGTTATATGTATAACTTATTGTTGTAACTTAAATAGTAAAATTAACACTAACCTAATATTACTACTACTTACTAGTATATTAAATTATATTATTCATTTAATAGTGTTGCCAGATTGAAATAGTAATTTACAGCTTTACAATGCAAGCCAGGTGCGTGACTTTTGCTCCCAGCAGTACCTAAGAATCACGCACGGACTGTCCCGCATTGGTCGACCGCCAACTCTAACACAACTGTGACCTGCGAGTATCTCTGGTGCGAGATAAATTACCTATCCTTTTCTATGCACTATCGTGAGAGAGTGACGGGCGGCACTAAGTCGCGCGATACGAGTCACGTAGCATAGTTGTGCTAGACGGGCAGGGAATTTAAGCCAGCGTATGGCCAAATTGTTATTTCACGAAATATTTCGCGCACTTGCTAAGCTGTCGACGCTAAGTGCTCTCTCCGAGACAATTTTATAGCGGGAAAGATTGGTCGTTGCATTATAGAACCACTGTCTCAAATTGAATCGAAACTCCCGCAGAATACAATATCTAAATCAAGATTTTGTAGACAAAAGAGTTTGGAGCTTAGCAATATTCGAAAGTGGGTTTATACGAACACTCTGTGGAGGGCTTTAAATCGAACTGCTCTGGCGGAACTTTCTATATAATTTACTTGAATTTTCTGTTTTACTTGTGCATCCAAAAAGACAAGTCGCAGCAAACAAAGGAATCAGTTCGGCGTGAGTAATACCGTCTGACTGCATTAATAAACTCCGTGCCAAGTTTTTTGGCATGGAACTTCCGTGTAGTTTGTTTTAGCTCTTTACTTTGGTCTGGTTGGCGGCGTTTACCGATATTAGCGAACTGGTCTAATTCGAAGAAACATTGCGATGTGATATCGCTAATTCTGCAAGGTTTGTGCTTGATCACAGCCATCGCACAACCAGAAATGCAAACGATTTTTGCTGTTCAAGCTGCATTGTGTCATAAAAAAGTTGATATATAAAGGAAATGCAGCAATGTACATTTATATACAATATCCACTGCAGCAATTGTACGAGTATATTTATATTAAAACTAGCTGTTGCCCGCGACTTCGTCCGCGTGGAATCTTATCTTGAACAGTTTACATCTTTATTATATTATTTTCAGATCTAAACAATGTTGAAATTACGTTTCTTTTTTTGCAAGTTGATGATTTTGATGTTGGTTACTGTAATTCAACAAAAAATAAATAATAATAAATATTGAAGTGCTGCTCCCATACAATAAACGTGTTTTTTTTTGCCATTTTATACGTAATGGTACCGAACTACGTACGGGAGTTCGACTCGCTCTTGGCCTCTTTTTAGTTTTTTTTTTCGGCTAAATTGCTCTAATTACGCGGAATCATTATGAATAATGTTATTAAAACTATCGTGAGACATCTTTACTAATTATAAAAACGGTATAAACTCACGTAAAAATTGTCAGGAACGGCCCGACATGTTTCGAACTCATTTGGAGCTCTTCATCAGGGGTAGCTATCCAGCGTGCGTGTAGCGTGCGCAGAGGGCGGCAAGAAGAGCGATTAAAAGTGCAGTGGGTCGCGAGTCGCGTAGCAGCACGGATAGCTACCCCTGATGAAGAGCTCCAAATGAGTTCGAAACATGTCGGGCCGTTCCTGACAATTTTTACGTGAGTTTATACCGTTTTTATAATTAGTAATCATTATGAACTCAGGTTTCAAGTCCCGCACTCAAAATAAATATTTGATCTTCAAACAAATTTTCAACCCCTTTTTCACCACCTTCTGGGCTGAATTTTCAAAAACGAATTCACTTTTCTTGTATTCTGATAATATGCCCTTATACAAAGTTACAAGTCCTGCGCCCAAAAAAAAGTTTGATCTCAATACAAACTATCAACGTCCTTTTTACCGCCTCAGGGGTTGAATTTTCAAAAACGCTGAAATTACTTTTTTTGATTTCTAATTATATGCCTTTATACAAAGTTTCAAGTCCGGCGCTAAAAAAAGATTTGATCTCCATTCCATTCCAAACATTCAACCCCTTTTTAGGGTTCCGTACCCAAAGGGTAAAAACGGGACCCTATTACTGAGACTTCGCTGTCGGTCCGTCTGTCACCAGGCTGTATCTCAAGAACGGTGATAGCTAGACAGTTGAAATTTTCACAGATGATGTATTTCTATTGCCGCTATAATAACAAATACTAAAAATAAAATAAAATAAATATTTAAGGGGGGCTCCCATACAACAAACTTGTTATAGATATATATATATAGGTACGGAACCCTTCATGCGCGAGTCGGACTCGCACTTGCCCAATTTTTTTCCATCTTCAGGGTTACATATATTTTCAAAAACGCTGAATCACTTTTTTGTATTCTAATAATACGCCTCTATTTAAAGTTTCAAGTCCCACACTCAAAAAAATTCTTTTCACCACTTTCAGGGCTGAATTTTCAAAAACGCTGAAATTTCTTTTCTTGTATTCTAATTATATCTTCTTCTTCTTCTTCTCAGCATATATGCGTCCACTGCTGGACATATGCCTCTTGCATGGATTTCCAAGCTGATCTTGATGCGGCGATCCTACTCCAGGTCGGCCCTGCCGTCTTTTTAATGTCGTCCGACCATCTGGCTTGCGGTCTTCCAACGCTTCTGCCACCCGTTCGCGGCCTCCAGTGAAGCGCTCGCTGACTCCATCTGTCATCGTCTCTGCGACATATATGACCAGCCCATTGCCACTTCAATTGCGCAACTCTTTTTCCGATGTCGGTAACTTTCGTGCGTTGGCGAATGTCTTCGTTTCGTATTCTATCTCGCAGAGAGATTCCGAGCATTGAGCGCTCCATAGCTCGCTGTGCCACTTTTAGGCGGTGGATTCTTCCAGCGGTTAGCGTCCACGTTTCGCATGCGTATGTCATTACTGGGAGAACACACTGGTTGTAGACTCTCGTTTTCAGTGTTTGCGGGATTTTTGAGCTGAAGACGTCTTTGAGCTTACCGAATGCACCCCATCCAAGCTGGATGCGTCTGCTAATTTCAGAGTCTAATGGATCTCTCTTTAATGTTATTTTCTGACCCAGGTATATGTAGTCGTTCACTTCTTCAATCGTTTTGCCGTTCAATGATATGTTTGCGCTGACGGAGGTGCTCATCCATTTCGTCTTCTCCATATTCATTTTCAGGCCAACCCGCATCGATGCCTGACTTAGATCGTTGAGCATTCTTCCAATATCTTCAGGTGTTTCTGCAAGTAGAACGATGTCGTCTGCGAAGCGTAGGTGATTGAGATATTCTCCATCGATATTTATACCTGTGCCGTCCCAGTTGAGTGTCTTAAAGACGTCTTCGAGTGCGTTTGTAAATAGCTTCGGGGAAATGACATCCCCTTGGCGTACTCCTCTTTTAAGTGGTATATTTGCGGTGGAGCCTTGAATTTGCACTGTCATCGTCGCTGATCGGTAGAGATTTTTTAGCAGCTGGATGTATCTGTAGTCTATTCGGCACCTCTTTAGGGAATCGAAAACTGCCCAATGTTCCACCGAATCGAACGCCTTTTCATAATCCACAAAGGCAAGGTATAGCGGTTTGTTATATTCGTGTGATTTCTGTATCACTTGCCTTAATGTGAAAATATGGTCTACTGTACTATAGCCACCTCTAAAGCCCGCTTGCTCTTTGGGCTGATATTCGTCCATTCGTCGCGTTATTCTCGTTGTAATGACGCGTGAGAAAACTTTGTAAATTTGGCTTAAGAGTGCAATAGGGCGGTAGTTTTTGAGACTTGTCTTGGCGCCTTTCTTATGGAAAAGGATAACTACACTATCTTGCCATTGAGTTGGTACTTCTCCCGTGAACAAAGCTTCGTTAAAGATCCATCGGAGTTCTTTCAGTATTGGCCTTCCACCTGCCTTAAGCAGTTCCGTGGTTATGCCATCGTCTCCGGGGGCTTTATACTGCTTGAGTTGTCTTATAGCCTGCTTCACTTCGTAGGTACTGATTTCTGGGATATCCTCGGTGTAGTGTTTTGTCAGAGGTGCACGTTTGTCCGCAGTACCTACGGTAGCATGTCCACTGGTTTGTGACTCATATAGTGCGCCGTAAAATTTAGCTATCACCTTCGATAAACCCGCTGAATCTGTAACGATCTCCCCTTCTTCATTTTCCAGTTTATTGAGCTGGCTGCTGCCGTTACTAGTAGCCCTATTGAAGACCTTGGGGCCACGGTGTTTTTCTATCAGGCGTTGTATTCTCTGGGTGTTCCTTTTTCTGACATCCCGTCTCACTGCTTTGGATATCTGCTTGTTGAGATCCCGGTGTTCTTGAGAATTATATTGCGCAGACGATAGTTGTTGTCGCTTTTCTAGCAGCAGTTGCGTCTCAGAAGTCGTTTGGCCGAATATCTCGAGAAAAGGATACGCTGACTGTATTTCTTTTGCACTATTTGTCACATTTTCTACGAATTCAGTGTATTTATCGTCTAGGCTTTTTTCGAAATAGTCAGCATCGGGTCTTGCGAGTTTCCCACTGAGTTCCTTTTCAAACTCTTCGTGGACTCCTAATGGGATGTTTAAGTTAGCCAGAGGTTTCGATAACAGTTTTTTCCTTTCGAATTGAGTGTTTATCTTTACTGTACTCCGCACGAGCCGGTGATCGCTCATTTTAAGTTTTTTAAGGACCGTGACATCTGTGATAATATACTTTTTGTCAGTGCATATGTAGTCAATTTCATTCTTCACCTTTCCATCTGGGCTAGCCCAGGTCCATTTTCTTTGAGCCTTTTTACGAAAGAAAGAATTCATTGCAAAGAATTTCCTTGACTCCAGGTAGTTGACTAGTGTTTGTCCTCTGGTGTTCCTACTCCCAACTCCAAAAGGACCAACGCAGGTTTCGTCCTCATGCCTAACCCCTATCTTCGCATTGAAATCCCCCATAATGATATTGAAGTGTGCTCTCTTCCCTTCGTGTAGAGCCTTGTCGACGTCCTCATAGAAGGTTTCGACCTCTTCATCATCGTGATATGTTGTGGTGGCTGGTGCATAAGCTTGAATGATTTTAATAGAGTATCGCTCACTAATATCAATGGCTACGTAAGCTACTCTTGGTGATATTGTACGCAATACCGTAATGTTATTGGCGAGTTTTTTGTTAATTAAAAAGCCTACGCTACCAGTTGCTGAATTCTTACTTCCCGTATAGAAGAGAATATTGCCCGAATTTAATTTTACGGTGTCTTCTCCTTCTCGCCTTATTTCGCTCAGTCCAATGATATCCCACTTTATTTGTGCGAGGTCTTTCTCCAGTTCTTCCAGTTTCGTTTGCAGTCTCAAAGTCCTTGTGTTATACGTAGCCAAGTATAGTTTTGTGTGACAGCCGGATCTCTTCCAGAGATTCTTAGCACCCCTGTCCTCACCATCACCGAGGCCGCTGTCGTAACCTGGGCTGGTGAGAACCCTGGGAACTCGGGGCCTTGGGTTAATTCTTTTACTTTCCATGCAGGTTACTTGCCATAGCCTCTCCACGTTGGCAGAACGTCTTGGAGAGCTGGACATTTTTGAGGTTTTTTAGTTCCTCACGGCTGCCATAGCCTGAAAACAGGTTTATTGACCGCCGCCTGTGGCTCGGCGTTGGTGAGTTTACGGCAGTATATATCACCTCTCTGCCTACCTTCCTCCTTTCTCAACCTGGGCTTAGGACCGGCTACGGCGGAGGCACTAATACAAAGCTTAAAGTCCCGCCTCCATTCAAAGTTTCAACCCCTTATTTACCAGTTTTAGGGATGATTTTTCAAAAACACTTAAATCAGTTTTATTTTATTTTATTTTAATACCTATTTACAAAGTTTCAAGTTCCTAGCTTAAAATTAAAATTGAACCCCGAGACAAACTTTCATCCCCCTTTTAACCCTCTTAGAGGTTGAATTCATAATGACGTTAAATTAATGTTATTTTGTTATTATTATATATGCCTTAGTCAAAGAATTTGTAATGGAATCAAACTTTCAACCCTTTTTAACCATTTTAGGGGACGAATTATTGAAAACGCTGAAATTACTTTCCTTGTATTTTAATTATATGCCTTTATACAAAGTTTAAAGTCCCACGCTCAAGAAAAGGTTTGATCTACATACAAACTTTCAACCCCCTTTTTACCACCTAAGAGGATGATTTTTCAAAAACACTTAAATCAGTTTTATTTTATTTTATTTTAATACCTATTTACAAAGTTTCAAGTTCCTAGCTTAAAATTAAAATTGAACCCCGAGACAAACTTTCATCCCCCTTTTAACCCTCTTAGAGGTTGAATTCATAATGACGTTAAATTAATGTTATTTTGTTATTATTATATATGCCTTAGTCAAAGAATTTGTAATGGATTCACACTTTCAACCCCTTTTTAACCCTATTTAGAGGAAGAATTTATGAAAACGCTGAAATCACTTTTCTTGTATTCTAATAGTATGCCTTTACACAAAGATTCAAGTCCCGCGCTCAAAAAAATACTTGATCTCCATACAAACTTTAAACCCCTTTTTTACCCTTTTAGGGGTCGAATTTTTGAAAAAGCTGAAATTACTTTTCTTGTATCTTAATAGTTTGTTTTTACACAAAGATTCAAGTCCCGCGCTCAAAAAAATACTTGATCTGCATACAAACTTTCAACCCCTTTTTTACCACCTTAGGCGATGAATTTTCAAAAACGCTGAAATTAGTTTTCTTTTATTTTATTTTAATATCTTCTAACAAAGTTTCAAGTTCCTAGCTTTAAAAATAACTTGTATCCCATACAAACTTTGCACCCCTTTTCAACACCCTTAGGGATTGAATTTTTCAAAATCGCTTCTTATCTCTAGCCCACGTTATAAAAGTAGCCTACTGTGCAAAAATCAACTCTCTAACATTAGTAGTTTCGGCTGTGCGTTGATGAGTCAGTCAGGACTTCTTCTTTTATATATATAGATGAATTACATTCATTATCAACTAAACATATAGTAGCGATATCTCGGACACATGTCATAAGAAACATTGAATTTAGTTCCTGTACAACTTAGCACAAAACTGTCTTATGTATATGCAACGGAAGACAGTACCAATTGAGTCAAAGTGAAGCGAAAAGAAAGTAATTAGTTATCACCTGCGACATGATGAAAACAAGAGTTCAATAATTGTAAATGAAAATAATTTGTACGGCTATTTTTGTAACGGAAAGGTCCGTTTTCTTTCCTAACCTATTTTATACCCTTCTGAACGATAGGACAAACAAATTGCCGGAAATATTTGAATGAGAATGGGACATTTTCGGGGACACTAATGTGCGAGGCGGGAAGCCCGGTCGGTGAGGGTGCCCCTTAATATCTGTTTTATTTTTTCCGGATTTGTATGAATGAGTACAATAAACAGCCCTCCATTGTGGGTCTGGAGCGTAAAAAAATTTGCGTCTATTATTTTCCTGGGCAACTTTATGACTTTATTTGCTACACCGCCGTTTTGTGTTCTGATTTCGGACAAGGGTCGGACGCGCATAAGCTCATTTTGTTTAATTAAACGCATTGCAACATTAATTATACATTTCCTTATTTTATTCATGTAGGAACCCTCGAAATGACATGTTTAGGAGTCGTATGACGTAGGATCCGCACAATAATACGATACCCGTCGTCAACCTTACAGGGCGTTCACCGATCCGTCCCGCGATATAACCGGATCGCTTTGCACGTTTTCTTTCAATATTTCCCAATTTGATGCAGTGTTACGGTTCTCGAGGAGACAATGGAAAGTAATCGGCAGTGACAGTGGAGGGGGTAAATTTCGTTAAAATAAAAGCGTACAGAGAGCGTAAGATATAGCGCCTACGTGGTCGCTGGAGATCCCGAGTGCTTCTACAATGGAGAATTGGAAAAAGCTTTTATAATCCGGCACGTGACACACATGCTCAAGTGGCCATAGATTCGCGTACACACAACGCCCGCGTTTTGGGTGCTCGTATATTTTTTCTAATGTTAGGCACGAGACGTGAAATATTAGCGATTTTAGATTGTATCCGGAGGTGCAACATAACTTTTGGAAGGTTGATATCCTCTTATGGACTGAGTCCAATGGATAACATACATGTATAATAGATAAACATCATCATCATCATCATTTCAGCCATAGGACGTCCACTGCTGGACACAGGCCTCCTCAATTGACTTCCACATGGGCCGGATAGAAGCGACCCGCATCCAGCGAGTCCCCGCAACCCTGACCAGGTCGCCCGACCACCTTGCGGGTGGCCGTCCTACGCTGCGCTTGCCGGTACGTGGATAAACATAGTAATACTTAAATACTGCTTTTTATTTGATATCCAGCGCCATACATGTATGAAAGTGTAAAGTGTGTAAGTGCAAACTTAACCCGGCCAGTTACGATGAGATAACTATTTGCGCGGAACTCGGTGCGCGAGTCAGACTCGCACTTGGCCGGTTGCTTAAATCCATTGTGAATCTTAAAAATCACGAAATTGTCACTATATCAGTTAAAATACTCCGTCCTAAAAAATTCCAAAGGCACTCCTAACACCCTTTGTTTCATAAAAGCATTACAAGGTAACCGCCAAGCAAAACATTAATAAAAAACAGGTGAACGCGGTCTCAGTTGATATTCAGCGCATAACAAGTCAATATGGGGCACCATTATCTTTTCGGGTGTCACGCCGTCCCGGCAAAGTCGGCTTTTCACGCTATGTGACTGGTTGTAATGGATAATGTTACGCGAGCCGTGAATTTATGAAGAAAAATACGCCCGTAACAATAAAACATTCTCGTATAACACTTTATACTGTTTCTGTTATCTGGAAGAGATCGCTATTTAGCGATAAGACTGCCTGTTGTTTACCTCTGTTATTTTGATCATTCCTCTTTCATTTGTGTTGTCTATTCCTTGATGTTTGAGGTATGCAATAAAGAGTATTTGTTTTTGTACTCTCGCGGTTTGTGTTTGTACACATAATTAAATCTCATTGAAACGTCAGGCAATTAAGGTTAAAAAAAACGCGATAGAACTAGAAATTTAATTCCGGTTCAATAAGTTTTAGTTAAAAACACACTCGATCATGAAATAATAGATACATCTATAGGATTTTTTCTCGATTTTTCCAGAGCCGGTAAATGAAGTTGTTTTAGGAAATACATTTAGTTTTCATAAAACGAATGTTTCGCCGAAAATATCCGCAATGGAAATTTGGAAATATATTTTTGTTTTCATGTCCTTCCTATACGTACATTTTCACAGTTTGAAAATGTTATTTAGAAAAAAGGACATAAGTTTCGTATAAATTCCGTACAGTACTTTATAGACACATGGAAAAATGGCATTAGTTGAGTGTTTTTTACCTTTATGCATAAAGATTTATTCAGTGTAGCTAATAATCATAAAGTACAACTACAAAAGTTCCTCAGCAACTCCAAGTCACTATTACGGGCTTCTGGTATGTAATTTTAACACCTTATTTTCATAAACGATAGCAGAGGCTGAACTAATTTTTAATCGCATATTGTTCTGATAACAAACTTTTCCTGTAATTAATAGCTTCAGGCGTTTCTATGCAGAACGCTATATAAAATTACTTTTCTCAAACATGCAATGAAATATTGTCTTTACGTTCCTTATAATAGGCTCGGAAGTATCGCTTTTTGGGCGCAACAACTCGAGAGGACTGTAAAGGGATTTCATACTGCTTTTCAGGCCTAGGCCTGCAAAGTAACTTTTTTTGGTTTCAACAACAAGGTCATTCACACAGCTGGCTGGTTTGACAAAAAACAGGTTTTGTTTTTAAAGGTTGGTTGTTAGACTAAAATGTCCTATTTGTCAATTAATAAAATATTGTTCTTTGAAGTATATTTTTTTATTTCATTGTATGTTTGAGAAAAGCACTATACATGCCTCGTCGTGAAAACGGATTCCCGGCCTCGTATCACTATCCGGCGGTATATACCTACTTGGCCGGAAATCCTCATTTTCCCGGCCTCTGATGTAATGTACTAATATGATAGTTCCTTTGTTATTCCTTGAACTCATGGAATTACTATTTTCCATGTTTTACTATTTTACAAGTTTTTTTTGAGTTTGCCTCTACTGTCCCGATAAGTGATTGTCATCAAATCATGAAATATTCGACCCACTTCTGGGATTCCGATTGAGCTGAAATTTTCCATACTGCCAGGGCATGTATTCGACTCTGATTTTGAGCGATCACGTTATCGTATTGTATTTTTCTTTAATTGATATTATCTTGCTATTAACTTACTGTTAGTTCATACATATAGCGTAATATATTGTTATGACATGGAACAATGAAGCTGATCTTATAATGGAACCAGGCGGTCATCAGAACTGTAAAAGTCGACGTATAACCATCGAGCTTGGACTCGTATGATTCATCTTGACGAGTAATCGGCGTTTGTAAGAAATGTACAGTCTGCAATAAAGAATTGAATTGTTCAAAAGTAGTATTTTTTTATAAACCCAAAGCATGTGTAAAGTACCATGGATTACTGAATGTATCAATATAAATTTATTAGTCATACATCAATAGTGAATGACGTTTGTTTAGTTTTTTATCGGCCGCCGTCACGTGGGAACTTCACATGTCTTGTTTATTGATTAAGGTACTTCTTTTGTTTCATTCCTATTTACATATAGTATTGACTCAAAGACAATGATTCGGTTCAATGCGGTGGAATGTACGATAGGTATAGTACAAATGTGAAGGATTCTTTACTTCGCATAGTACTGTCAGCAGCAGCCAAGTAACTTGATTAAAATGATTAATGTAGTCGTGCGCTGATTATTTTGAGCAATTGCTTTGCATAACAATTTCTGCCACTGGCACCACCACGAAAGACAATAGAAGGCTCTCTTTTTCGATCTTAGCAAACGGAGGAACGCCTTCCGATCAAGAGTGGAAGGTGCAGCTGGTGCACGTATGCGTGATGGTGTATTTATCGGCTAACTAGCTGTGCCCCGCGGTGTTACCCGCTCATCCCACGGGAACACTAAATTTATTCGGGATGAAAAGTATCCTATGTCCTTCCCCGGGACTGAAACTATCTATATACCAAATTTCATCTAAATCGGTTCAGCGGTTTAAGCGTGAAGAGGTAACAGACAGACAGACAGACAGACAGACACACTTTCGCATTTATAATATAAGTATGGATTACTTGAATATTAATTTCAATTACTACGAGTAATCGTATTTACGAAAGTAGATTAGATTGCTATATTTTCTTAGTAATTTTCTATTTTCTTCGTTTTTATAAGCGACGATATCCACACTTATAATATTATAAATGCGAAAATGTGTATGTCTGTCTGTTTCCTCTTCACGCTTAAACCGCTGAATCGATTTTGATGAAATTTGGCATAGAGATAGTTCCGAGAAAGGACATAGGATAGTTTTCATCCTGGAAATTATACCTAAAAAGATTGAAAAGTGAGTGAACATTTCTGTTAGGGTGCGGTCACCCTGTAGGAAATGTAATTATTCGACCAAAAGCATAATTGCTCTTACATTTGCTTAGGCGCTTTTAATAATCCCTTTTATCAAGTTCCACGCGTACGTAGTCGCGGGCAAGAGCTAGTAATAATATAATTAGTAGGCATCGGATTTCTGATAGCACGACTTTAGAGAGCTATGGAGTCGATATTAACATAAAAATCTGTGGCTCTAGTGAAAAGGGGTTAAAGTGCACTTATGGCCTTTTTGCGTTATATACACCAAAATTCACAAAAAAAAATTGCGCATCTTTTGGTGTAATCGGAGCTAAGTTATCTTTTAAAATGACAAAGTTAGGATTGTGCCAAACGGTATATCTGGTGAATTATGTCGTGAAATATGGTGCAACTAAAGATAACATTGAACAATTTGGTGTTTTGCATGTGGAGAACGATTTAAGTTCATTTGTCTCTTTTGACGCATCCTGTGTTAAAGGATCAATGTTTACTTATACCTTTTTACAAAACAAGATTACAAACCTTAAAGAATATAAATCGACTTTAATCTGTATTCACTACTTAATATTAAACATTAATGGTATAAGTCGAATTGTATCTCTTATGAAATCTGGTATTTAATGATCAATGTTTACTTGTACCGATTTGCACCAGAAATTTACCCATAATTTATAAAAATAAATCGAAATTAATCCATATTCACGAATAAATATTTAGCATTTATGGGTGTATATAGACTTATACCAGTGAGATGTATCATTTTACACCACGACGATTACTTGTATCAAGAAGTTTGTATTATAAAGTCTCTTCGCTGTCGTTTATTTTAAGTACCTAGTTACACTTGAATCTAAAGGTACGGACAGACGTGCTCATTACTAGCACGAAAGCATGCTTTTATTGAGCAAGTGCTCATTAGTAGCACGTGTGACACAACGTTGCTAGTAATGAGCAAGCTTATTTAGAGCATGCTGAAAAATCAACCGACGTTTGATTTTCGAGCATGCTCCCTGAGGCGCGGGTGGAAGGGGGCGTGCTCCGTGCACGTCTGAACAGGTTTGCTTATTAGCATGCTATTATCGATTCGATCTCGATCCACGACAGTTGCAATTCAAAATGTCGCGTTGGGGAGAAGAAAAAACTGTAGAGATCTTCGCTTCGCATCTCTGCCAACAATCGATTACTTGCTCCCAGTGATTCTCTTCTGTTTATCCAATTACGAACCCAAATTCTCCTTTTTTTAGTTCTTTTCTTTTTCACCAAAATGCTCTTTATCAATTCCGTTGCAAGCAATATGATTATTATAATGAGTTCTGCGCGGATAGCACTGTCACTATATCTGTGTACATCCATTTTGGCCGAGATAGAAGTGCCAAATAAGTACGTATGTCCGTACGGTTGCTTTAAGCATGCTTATTTATGAGTGTGCTTAAAACAAGCATGCTTATTGCTGGCAAATGTGAACAGTTGCAGAGCATGCTAATTTTAAGCAAGCTTATGAGCATGCTTTTTTTTGAGCACGTCTGTCCGTACCTTAATAAATCATCCCATTATAAAATTTGGCTCTCCAGTTAGACTGACCTACAGTAGTGATGTAGGCATTTTATTAAGTTGTTTAACTTGTAATAGTGTGTTTGTTCGGGATATTGCAATTCAATTTTGAAGCAGAATATCTGCAACTGATTGAGCTGAGATTTTGCTCATGTACCTACTCCCTACTTAAATATGACAATATAATAATACGGTACCATGGGACTGGTCTGGTGCCCGGAAGGTGGCCCTAGGATTAAAAATATTTTTTAGTTTGTTACACTGAATAGCAGGCCGATCTCGAATCGATCGAATGCTCAAACTTGTTGAGGAGAAAGGTGACAATAATCGTGTCGACTCTATTAGCACTCCTGAAATAGGCAGAACGTAGCGTTCACTGAATCTGACTCAGAAAATTTACAAGAAACGGAAGAAACCGGAACGGCAGAAGAAGCAGAGCAACTTTCGTTTTGGGACAGAGTCGGTCAAGGACGAAAACGACAACCTAAAAAAACTGAGAAAATAAACATAGGGAGGAAAGGAAAAAGAGGAGACATTTTGGTAAATATGAAACAAATTGTATGAAAACAAAAAAATAAAGGAGAGAGTTTAGATGCTAGGAAATTTTAAAATGAAATGCGCAATAAATATGCAAGAAGAACTCAAAAAAATATATTTGAGAGTTAATAGGGCTTTAGGAGAATATATAACAAAAGGGTTCAGTTAATTGCTAATTTAATTGAATTAGAGTTTAAAAACACAAAAGTAGACGCAAACAACAAAGAATAGACAGTTTGCCAATTATTCAAAAGTAAAGAAGAGAGTGTTATCGCATTTGCAGAGGCTGGTAATGCGATAACCATTTGACGAAACATCAAAGTTTGTTCCAGGAGTAACTGAAAAACTTAAAATCAGTAAAGAACTTGTCCTAGATTCAGCGTGATGTATAATGCTGAGTACCACAAAAATAAGTAAAAGTGGATTGAAAGCCGTCGAGGAACATATTTCATTATTTCCTGTATATGAAAGATTTACAGCGGGCCAATATGGATATCGGTAAAAAAACAGTTTTTTGTTAAATTTGATAAACCCGAGTGTAAGATCTTTTACGAAAAATTGTTATGTTCTGAAGATGTGGTAGATTCCCATCTTTTGGCGCCAACAGAGCACAGGCAAGAATTGATTTTATACAAGAATTGAAATTTTACAAGCTGGCCCTCAAAACGTGATACATGTTATTTTCCGTGTCTAAATATTCACAATTGCGATAAAATTTTAGTACTTATAAGGAAGGTCTCATACTAAAAGTTATTCATAATTGTAAGCTAACTGGAAAAAGTAAATTTCGTACTTATCTCGTTTTAGGTACTTATCATCTTGTATCGCTTAAGACAGTTGATTACTTAATATTTTATTCTTTTTGATGAAAATCCAAAAGTTAAAAACGACGAGAATAATTTTATATGCTAATGTTGACTTTTTCTGTTATTTTTGTAATAAAGAATAAATAAAAATGAAGATTTTTTATTATCACTGCACCGCAAAAAATGATATAACTTCTAAAAAACCATTGGTAAAAGTGTGTTTATATTACAGTACACCTAAATTAATTGAGTGCAAAAGGGTAAAAGTTTGTTTTCTTAGGATTATCTCTGAAATAAAGCTCTTAAATGATAGGTTTCGTTTAGTTAGGTATTTCTTATTTAGGGTGTTCATGTATTTTTCCTTTATAAAAGGAGATAACTTTAAATAAACCGAACAGCAAGTCCATTTACACTTTCTAAAATAGTGGTGAAAATTGGTATAAGTTCAGTTATATTCCCGGGTAGTGTAAGTGTTATGGGTGAAAAGGGGTATAAAGTAAGTTATGTCCTTAAGAACACGTTTCGGCACGGATATAAGTCACATTTTTTTTTAACCGTTAACTTTGGAGAAGGAAGAAAATTACCCCGTGAAAGAGGATTTTTTTTATATTAAAACTGCATTTAAAGTTTATTTGTAAGTATAGTGGTTGAAGTACAGTGATCAAAAGTCTGAATAATTTTAAGCCGCAACGGTTTTTTGCGTCTCCTGTAAAGTAGTGTTTTTCGAGTTTAACCCCTTTTCACTAGAGCCACAGAAATATAACTCATATTTATTTATCTATTCATTCGAAATTCCCTTTATGGTCATCGTGGTTAACATTCCGAAGCAAGAGGCCTTATTCCTTTTAAAATTCTGATTGTTTTAGACATTTTTCTCTGTGCTCAAATATGTTTCATGACATATATTAATGTTGGGATTTATCGGTATATTTTAGTATAAAGGTGGTATAATTTGAAACCTACAGTTTGATTTTTTTATTGATAATTTATGTTTCAAAGACTACTTGAAATTTACAAAATTCACGCAATAAATTTTAAAAGCAATAAGGCCTCTAAAATGACTAAAATTATAAATAAGTAACATGCAATTTGTACAATATTATAAACTCCTAGATTTAACTATATTAATGGTCAATGTTATGCATTTTCTAGTCATAACTGGATAAACGTTCAATATAGAACCCAATTTAAAGTCGCAAATATTTACATGTTATGCAAGAAAAAAAAATGCCTACACAAATCTGGTCCTTGTATATTGTTCTGACTTTGTCCTTGACATAAAATTGAAATTGCTAATGAAATACGCTTATGAGTATGAAAATGCATTGTATTTTAATGTGAATATCGGCTCCATAGCTCTCTAAATTCCTACCGTCCTATCAAAAGTCCGATGCCTAATAATTAGTTACGCATAATAGTGCTAACTTAAGTTAAGGTTAGTTTAACCGTATCAACGCATTAAGCCCAAGATAACCGTTATCGCGCAATAGAGTAAGAAATGTCTGAATTGGACAAATTCTTATCGGGCGATAGCCGCGCCCCACGCGACTTAGCTTAGCATGCAAACAGTCCGGAACGAGCTGATAATACTGGCAGACCGGATTTTATTACCTATAGGCAGACTCGCTCAATAGGATAGCTGGTTTGTAGCATGGTGCAAGAGAATAAGGTATGAAACTAAGGCTAGTGAGACTTTCTACGTCACTGATTGTGATTAGTTACCGCTTTATGGTAGGTTACAAAAAAATTACAAGGAAAAAAATGTTTGCCGCCAAGCGAACAAAAAATAATAATTATGCGTAATTGATTTAAATCACTCGCGATTTTATGAGATACATACACTGTATGTAGGTAACAAGGGAATCTGGGAGTATTATGAGACACCACTGGCAACACTGAAATGGATTGACAGAACCAACCAATCCCAATCATAGCGTGATGACGTCAAAATTGTTGCCTGTCATACCGGAGTGGCATACCTTATTTTCTTATACCATGGTTTGTAGGAATGAAATACATAGGCGCCCGCTCAAAACTTTAAGACAGACTCAACGTGTGGTAAGAAAACTGTTACGCGGACGAAGTACAGAGTACCCTTGTATTTATTATATTATAGTACCTTTTATAATAATATATACTTCTATGATAGTAAATACTTCAATCTCTTTAGCCTTGATACTTGGCTCATGATTCATGACCAATCGGACAGATATGTCATTGTAATCAATAACGTGAATAATTCTCTAAATATTTGATAAATTATTTGCTTGGTATTATAATATATTATCCCCCCCCCCCCCCCCCCATCCCATCCGTCCGATCATTGCTCATGACTTGAGCGCCATGTCGAACCTTAATTCGACGATCGTTGTCCTCATTGAAAAAGTTTTTTTTTCTGAGAAATAAAAAGTTTCTATCAACGGTTTATTTTTCACTCTAAGAAATTCAGTCATACCCATGCTAAAGAATATAGTTTTCACACGCAGATTATAGGATTAGCGATCCTTACAAATATCTAGTACATATGGCAAGAAACCACTTATTTCCTAAATACGTACTTATAATTTGTTTCCGCTTACGCTTATAATAATATGCAGTTATTAAATATTAAAGCCTATATTTTCTAAGTTCGTTGGAATAATTTTGAATAATTGGTAAAGATAAGGCATAATTTTAAAGTTCTCAGGCCCACTTCTAATTTCATGGTTTAATAGTAAAATGCTTGTTCATTTACGCCATTATAATTAGTTGAACCCGACCCAATGGACGGATCTGATAAAGACAGCGACATACACCAGCATTTCAGTGTTCTCGAAATGCTGCTAATAGAGTAAAGTGGAGACAAATACGAAGGCCGCCACCGAAGTCGAGAGTCCCGAGGACGAAGATCAGCCCTGTACAAATACATCATCATCGAGACAACGACCACTCTGACAAGAGTGAGACGACTAGAAAGAGAATTCGTTGCTACTAGTTTTGGAGCGCCGCGGTGCCTGTTACAGTGCTGTTACATAACCATAGCTTACTTAGTACATAGATTATGTTATCCTCCGGGCTATAGGTATATTATTTATTTATTGAAAAAAACAGGTTACATAACATTACAGTGTAGACACCAATGCGTCATGAACCGAACAAGTTTATTTAGACGGCGAAACGGCTATATCTATTAGTGCTGATTATACAATTGTACATCCAAACAATCTGACCTTGAAATATCTGGAAAATATTTTATAAGCAATAGTAGGTCAATTGGTCATATATACTACTTTTACCCCCTTGGACGGTCAGGGTAAAAGTATAAATAAATAAATAATATCAGACAACCTCACACAAATCAACCTAGTCCCAAATTAAGCTCAAGAAGGCTTGTGTTATGGGCAGT
Source organism: Apotomis capreana (assembly GCA_947623375.1). Classification (NCBI taxonomy): domain Eukaryota; kingdom Metazoa; phylum Arthropoda; class Insecta; order Lepidoptera; family Tortricidae; genus Apotomis; species Apotomis capreana. The sequence goes on along the minus strand of OX392503.1, from coordinate 8,663,622 downwards.
AGGCGACGATATATACATACTTAAATATAGATAAATAAATACTTAAATACATAGAACAACCATGACCCAAGCACAAATATTCGAGTTCATCACACAATTATTTGCCCTGGGCGGGATTCGAACCCGGGACCGCCGGCTCAGTAGGCAGGTGTCTACATTCCGAGCCAAACGCGTCGTCAGTATCTAAAGCAAAACAAAATTTGAGCTCAAACTGGGTTTAAAAGAAATTTCCGATAATAAACGACGAAAAAACAATAAATTCATTATATCTATATATATATTTGTAGGTATGTATACTATATGTATATGTTAGTATTTCACACCAACGCATACGAGTAAGTATGTCGAGTATGAATCATATATCTAGGTCGGTAGTCTGGCTAGAGCACAAATTGAGTGTTTATTGCCTGTATTTGTTGAACTATGCACTGCTAGAGTTGAGTACTTACTCTTTAAATACATGCGTATCTTTATCGTGGATAGAAACCTCTACTACTCATAAATAAAATGTTCAGTCTAAGATACGACTTATGTGCTCATATTGTGTTAAACTTATGGGTGCACTTAAAAAAAATACATTTGTCAATTTAAAATTAATCAGTTTGGCCCGATTTGTAAATCCATACTATCCATACTATACTATATACTATATACTATATACTATATACTATATACTATATACTATATACTATATACTATATACTATATACTATCCATCCATACTAATATTATAAATGCGAAAGTGTGTCTGTCTGTCTGTCTGTCTGTCTGTCTGTCTGTCTGTCTGTTACCTCTTCACGCTTAAACCGCTAAATCGATTTTGATGAAATTTGGCATGGAGATAGTTTAAGATCCGAGGAAGGACATAGGATAGTTTTCATCCTGGTAATTATCCCTAAAAAGATTGAAAAGTGAGTGAACAGTATAGTAGTGACATTGATGACCCTGTAGAAATTGTAATGTCATTATTAGACCAAGAGCACAATTGACAACATTTCATATTTTTAAGACTATCATTTTATTACTTTTCTGAATTCTGCTTAAAAAGATGAAGTAATCTCTGTTTTTATTGATTTTCTAAGATGATTATTTATTTTATTATTAATTTATAAAAACATACTCATTTTAAAATGTGGCAACACCAAAACCAGAACTTAATGGAACGGTTACTTTAGTCGGTTTTCTTATTAAAAAAAAACTTAATAAAACTCGGTATGCATCTGTCATCTGTCAACGTCAAATAAAAAAAAAATCTATGTTTTCGCTCTTTGGTTTAGACAACAACCCTATTCAGCCCGTATTGTCTTAGATTGCAGTTATTTGATGTATTTAATTCTTATATTTCCTTAAATACAGAAGAATAAATTCCAAGATTTTTTTTTAAGGTTCACGACATAAAGCCCTGTCGATCTCTATATTAATTTCCACCTGTTATAAATATGAAATGTTGTCAATTGCTCTTAAATTTGCTTAGGCACTTTTAATAATCCCTTTTATTAATTAAGGTGATTAGGTGGATATCTATCGTGTTGTACGAGGTTGTTGATAAATACGGAACAAATACGAAATACTCTCTGTCTGCCTGTCTTTCTGTTACATTTTCACGCCTAAACTTCTGACCCGGTATAGATAAAATTTGATGTGGAGGTAGTTATAGACCCCGAGAAGGACAAAGAATGTTACTGCAGTTTTAAGGTGAGAAACTTACATGTAAATGGAGGCGGTTCGAATAGGCCTTTGTTTTCTTTCTGTTACACATTTTAAAAACCTATGTAATATTTAAATAAAACAATTTAAACGGATAATTGCAATTGCGTATATTAATTATTTGAGCCTCCCTGACGTTTCAATACCTGATGTCTCAATACCTGAGGCCCGTGAAGTGCAGCATCCCTCTGCAGAGTGCTGGTGTTTACAAGCTGGACTGCGAGTGTGTTCTATCATACATTGGCCAAACGTAACGTAGTATAGCTACACGGGTTAAGGAGCATGTAGCTGATGTCAAGCACCGTCGTTGCAACAGGTCTACAGTCTGCGAGCATGTCATGGACAAACCAAACCATTCAATTAAGTTTGATAATACTTCAATCCTTGGCAGAGAGAAACGATATTTTCCCACAATGTTGCGCGAGGCTATTGAAATCAAAAAATATCACAATTTCAATAGAGAAGATGGTTTGTCATTACCACCGGCTTGGGATCCTGTTGTACATCTTATATCAAGGATCCAGCAAGACACAAGACTGGAAACCTTGGGCCTCGAACGGTGTAAAACAAATTAATGTTAAAGTAGTTTATGTAGTTTTTGTTTAGAAGTATTTCATAGTAATAAAAAAAGGCAATCTGGGAGTTTTCTTTGGCGGTTCTTTCTCCTCAGTAAGCCTTATAGTGAACCGCTGTACTGAACCGTCAGGGAGGCTCAAATAATATACGCGATATAATCCGTTTAAATTGTTTTATTTAAATGTGTGACAGTCGCGGAAACCGAAGAAAATACTATGTAATATTTATTCAAACAGGTTACTAGTAGGGGTTTTACTTATGTTTCTTTAAACCTACCTATCTCGCAGTTACCAATAATTAATTGACCTTATCACTTAAATTCAGGGGGGGTATTCGACCAATTTTAGAGATATAATGGAGATCTCTCCTTTTCATCGCCATCCGTCACTTTTGACGTGTGCCTACTTGACAAGTGGCGATATCTCTAGAGCATCGCAACTTCGTCAATTCGGACGCGCAAATTTTCGTTTCCTTTGTATGTGACGGCATAAATAACAGGTGCATACTTTAAATTGACCGCGTAGTACGTGAAATTAGTCCGTTACGTTTCGTTCAAAACAGAAATTTATATACATGAATAACATTTTTGACAATCATTATCGCCTTCGTATTTCAGAAATTGAGATGAGATATGTCACTTTTAAGCTCATCGCGTTTTAATGACAGTTCAAAGGCGAGATCACGGAGAGATGACTGTTATCTAACGGTGATCTGACGTTTGGCGATCGACACTCGAATTAGGCCCCTGGTCTTACACATCCATCCATACTTCTAAGTTCCACGTGGACGTAGTCACGGGCAAATCCATACTATACTTACTATATCCATCCATACTAATATTATAAATGCAAAAGTGTGTCTGTCTGTCTGTTACCTCTTCACGCTTAAACCGCTGAATCGATTTTGATGAAATTTGGCATGGAGATAGTTTAAGATCCGAGGAAGGACATAGGATAGCTTTCATCCTGGAAATTCTCCCTAAAAATATTGACCCTGTAGGAAATGTAATGATTAGACCAAAAGCACAATTGCTCTTACATTTGCTAAGGCGCTTTTAATAATAATCCCTTTTATTAATTAAGGTGATAAGGTGGATATCTATCGTGTTGTACGAGGTTGCTTCCGTACTGCCAAGTTCCACGCGGACGTAGTCGCGGGCAAAAGCTAGTAATATTATAAATGCGAAAGTGTGTCTGTGTGTCTGTCTGTCTGTCTGTCTGTCTGTTACCTCTTCACGCTTAAACCGCTGAACCGATTTAGATGAAATTTGGTATATAGATAGTTTCAGTCCCGGGGAAGGACATAGGATACTTTTCATCCCGAATAAATGTAGTGTTCCCGTGGGATGAGCGGGTAACACCGCGGGGCACAGCTAGTAATTCATAATTGTAATGTAATTCCTGTTTGCGATAGAAGCATAGTCGCATAATTATAGTGTACCTGGTATACACTTCAAATTATTTTAGTCAGTAATTCTGATTGATGTTGATATTTTAACTGTAGTAGCGAAAAGTCACTTTATGCTTAGCAAAGAAAGCGTTTTTTGCAATACCTCCGATACAACCTACTTAAAAATTAAATACGTAAAATATAGCCAAATATTGCATTTTCTATAACGTATGCGGTGAATCTCGAGAATTTTAAAATACTTAGATACGAAACTGGTTTACTCACGTCGTAGAAGTCGCGTACCGATTCGAAACATTCGAAACTTCACACGAATACCACGAAAGTGTTTTACTGCTAAACTTTTCTTTTTTCACTCCACTCCTCTGACAATTAATATCCGATATCGGTATAAATTATTTATTCTTCAAGGAACAAAATCTACATATATAAAAGAAGAAGTCCTGACTGACTCATCAACGTACAGCCGAAACTACCAATGTTAGAGAGTTGATTTTTGCACAGTAGGTTACTTTTATAACGTGGGCTATCCCTAGAAGGGATTTTTGGAAATACCTCCCCTAAGAGGTTTAAATAGGGGTGCAAAGTTTGTATGGGGTACAAGTTTTTTTAAATCTAGGAACTTGAAACTTTGTAAAAAGGTTTTAAAATAAAATGGGAGAAAACTAATTTCAGCGTTTTTGAAAATTCACCCCCTAAGGTGGTAAAAAAGGGGTTAAAAGTTTGTATGGAAGTTAAGTATTTTTTTGAGCGCGGGACTTGAATTTTTGTGTAAAGGTACACTATTAGAATACAAGAATAGTAATTTCAGCGTTTTCAAAAATTCGTTCCCTAAAAGGGTTAAAAATGGGTTGAAAGTTCCAATCCATTAGAAATTCCTTGAAACTTCTTTTCTATCTTCTATCTACATATATAAAAGAAGAAGTCCTGACTGACTCATCAACACACAGCCGAAACTACCAATGTTAGAGAGTTGATTTTTGCACAGTAAGTTACTTTTATAACATGGGCTAGGGATAAGAATGGATTTTTGGAAATACCTCCCCTAAGAGGTTTAAATAGGGGTGCAAAGTTTGTATAGGGTACAAGTTTTTTTTTAATCTAGGAACTTGAAACTTTGTAAAAAGGTATTGAAATAAAATGGAAGAAAACTAATTTCAGCGTTTTTGAAAATTCACCCCCTAAGGTGGTAAAAAAGGGGTTAAAAGTTTTTATGGAAATTAAGTTTTTTTTTGAGCGCGGGACTTGAATTTTTGTGTAAAGGTACACTATTAGAATACAAGAAAAGTAATTTCAGCGTTTTTGAAAATTCTACCCCTAAGGGGGTTAAAAAGAGGATGAAAGGTTGTATCGGGTATAAGTTGTATTTTAAGTTAGGAATTAGAAACTTTGTAAAAAGGTATTTTTATTAAAAGATAATTTTTTTTTTTAAGTCATTGAATTTAGTAAAGTTATTCGTTCGTAGATGTACCAGATTTTATAGTGATACCGCGTATTTAGAGGTAATTAGCCGAAAGTGTGACTTCAAACGCAATGTAAATTGTTAAATGAATAAATACTTATGACTTATGAAAAAAAAAAGGCCAAGAGTGAGTCGGACTCGCGTACGAAGGGTTTGTTGCTATGTATTTCGTAAAGAACTGCAAAAAAGCACGTTAAGCAATTTCAACATTACTTATATAGATCTGAAAATAATAAAGATGTAAAATTTTCAAGATAAAGGTTCCACGCGGACGAAGTCGCGGGCAACAGCTAGTATTATATAAAAATAACTCCTTCGCGATATTTTTCTTAAAATACCATATTTTATATAAAATACCACTATTGAAGACGCGGTTGGCGTAGTGGCAAAGCAACTGCCTACTGAACCGGCGGTCCAGGGCTCAAATCCCGGCAAGGGCAAATATTTGTTTGATATGTATAGTTATATATTATTAAATTTAAAGTTTTTTATACACTAATATACTTACCTACATAAGCCCACAGAGATATTCCTTACATTTAGAGAAAGACTAATATTTCCTCATAAACTCGCCACCACAAAATCGTTTCTTTTGTAATTTTACCAAAAACAAGAAAGATTGTGTTCTTGCTCCGTCCCAACGAATTTAGCTTCGTAACACGTACTCTGTTAAATTATAAAGAAAAGACATTAATCTTAATGTTGGATTTTCACTATTTATCTTACTTCTTTCTTGGCCTGTGAGATTGGATCCTTAATGAAATTCAATGAGGGAAAAAAATACCTTAGCTAAATTAATTCGTAAAGTCTAGGGATTTCGCTTTAATTTAAAAATAAAGTTTTGTATATTTTCTTTAACTGCGATAGGATGTAACTAAACATATTTATTCTTCTTTATATTTAATTAAGTACCTATTACAATATAAACACGACGAGCACACAGCGCGCGGTGAGCCCTGCTTATGACCCCCTATACCCCCCCCACATCAACTAGCTCCTCCTTCCGCTTTTGCTCAGCGCGCGTTCTAGTCAATCGTTTTGAAGGACTTATTAGTATTTTTTAAGGACGTATTAGATGCACAAGTTACAATGGTTCAGACAAGCCGATGAGAATGGGATGATATGGTAAAAAATATAAGGCGTTGGTCTGCAACAAACGCCGTAGGTCGCGTCCGGCGTGACGCTGTACGCGACGTACGAATGCTTACTATGGAAATGCACTATAGTGGTCTCTCTCAGACGCTAAACGCGGCGCACGAACGCCGTGCGCGGCGTCCGTAGGTCGTACGTACGCCGCCTACGCAGTCATTTCGGAGCATTCTGGCGTCACGGACGCCGCGTTTTTGTACGAAGATGATGACATTTTCAAAGGAACAGGAAGAGTTATTAATTGAATCTGTTAAATTAAACATAATTTTATTGGACGCTAGTGATAAAGTTTATAGAAACAATGTATTGAAAGAAAATATTGACACAAAGGTAAATTAATTATGAACGAAAAATTTAATGCGATCTATCATCCTCCTCGTCCTCCTCAAGAAGGACTCTTAAAATTGTCTGTTGATCCATATTCTAATCACTTCACGTCCGAAAAACTGATCGCAGTTTGCGTTGGAAGCCGCGTCCCATGAGTGACCATGCGCGATGTGCGCTGCGTAGGCCACGTCCGGCGTCTGCGTTCAGCAAACGCCGGACGCGTCCTACGGCGTTTGTTGCAGACCAACGCCTTAGAAAAAGTTCGAAACCTATCCAGGCTTGCCGTGAGTTTTTTTCTGACAACACGTGACAGTAGGCTATGCCTGTGAGTAAGAAATGCTTACCAATATTGTTTTTAACCCTTCATATGCTTAGGCACGGATGCGTGCTGACAATTCCAATCTTACATTAAACAATTCAATTTAATTAGCAAATTTTTGACATCGCATGCGAAGGGTTAATTACCTTAATCGCCAATTACCGGATACATTAACATTATCGTTAAGAAAATAACCTAAATAATTTCAGTTATAAACTTGTTAATACTAATAATATTATCGCATGGAAAATATTTGATCAGATAAATCGACTTCCGGTTTGTGACTTAAGATGGCCGCATGCCTTTAAGTTTAGTTGTTCGTTATTTATTCATGTTGGTTGTTCAATGTGTAATATTGATAGCCTATTGTGCAGTGAACTAACGTATGAGTGAATGGTTAATGAAGAATTCAACTTGAAGCGTACATAGCCCTTCTTGGGTCAAGGCCCGGTAGACCGCGTGGTTTTTTGTAAATCGCTATCAATTTACAAAAAGCAAAACCTCACCGAACAACGGCATGCTCTACGAGCAAACTTGAAATTGGCGAAATCATCATTAACCTGATGGAAGCCATATTTTAAAATTAGAATTAGAATTAGATCAGATAAATCTGAGCTTTGGTATGCGAGTTCATTCCGCGTGGAATACGAATGAATGACATATGAGTGATTGTAAAATGAATAATAAATTGAAAGTTAGCTTCAAATAAATCACAACTATTTTATATACAGGTTTAGAATTCTAACTTTATTTTGCTTAGCGTGAGGTTGTTTTTGTAATAGTTCATTTTAGGGAGATGTGAGTTTGTGAAAATAAGTAGCAACTTTCAGTAATATTAGCGGCTGGTGTTTGTAGTCCAAAAGCGCTGTGGACATATGGTATGATAAATCGCGGTTGTTATGATTAGGTTTATTATAATTAACAAACGCTTTATTTTGCTACTTATTGAATTTTCTCAAAATCAAAATGTTGGTATGGTAATGTTGGTTTTGTACCTTTGGCAGAGGGGAGCGCCTGTCAATGGCCACTCCAGTTGGTTTAATGTCTTGTTGGTTTAAGCTTTGTTACGAGTCTTTAAGCCATGTACGCTCAAACAGACAAAAACATGGTGATTGAACACGAAATCTTATAAACCATCCTGTTGTGTTTGATGTTCGTTAGTAGTACAGATCTGCGAACAAAGTGTTCCACGCACGTTCGCTGCACGTTGTTGTTCGTTCGTCCGTACTCGGCTTTACAAGATTATTTTCTACAAGAAATACGAGTGCTTTTCCAATTAAACTGTTCCATCAGATACGAGGCTGAGAAAGTAAAGGGACAATACACAACCTGAATCAGCACAAAGCTACGACATCGCAGCAAAGTCGTCGAGAACCGGAAACGTCCGCGTAAGAGGCTTTGCTCCTCGTAACTCGAGTTACGCAAGAAACCGGTTAAGTGATAGTTGCCAAGGGCCTGCACTTGTTTCAAGGACTGTTGGTCCAATAGCTGGGCCGATTTTTAGATTTTTTTGAAACTTTTTTGTCATATCTGTGTGAAGTACGGTCAACATAAGTAGCTGTCAATTTTACTAGGTACTGGCTTATGTCAAATTGCATTCTAAAATTGTCAGCTACTTTTGATGCTGACTGTACACAAAATCCTTCATTTTGTGAAAGAATAGCAAACAAATTAGACAAAATAACTTATTAGAAAAAATGAGTCTCACTTTTATTGCCGACTGTACTTCAATACACAAAAGATAAATGCATCAAGAACAATCATATGAGTCTAAACCCGATGAGTTCTTACGGCCATTTTCCGTCTATATCATCAGATCAGCTCCGAGATACCACATTATTACATTGTTCACGTGACGTACATTATATCATTTTGATACAGCAATTAGAAGACGGTTAGAATTTACTTCCAAGATTTGATTACATTGTTAGTTACGAAAAAACTTAGTTACAAGTGAAATAAAAGCGTGTTATAGTAAATAGCGGCAAAATAAAAGTAAGCTATTCAGTAGAAAAAACAGTTACTCGATTTAAAGGCGAAAATTAAATGAAGTACGAGTTTTCCTGAAAAAATGTGCCGATGCAATATCGCATTTAGACTGACTTGTTGTTAATGCAGCTATTTTTCACACTTTCCTAAATTAGTCACTGACGAGAGAGATGCAGCAATACGAAGGAGTGAGATGGGGTTGTACCCATACGTATCTATTGCTGCATTCGTCTCGTCAGTGATTAATTTAGGAAAGTGTAATAGCCGCATAACGAGGGAAGGAAAATGTATCAAATGTCATTATGAGGAGTTGATCTGCTTGGTACCACAGTTCTAATTTTTTCTAAAAGTTAAGCGTACCCACCACAAGAAAAGCAACTGAAGTCGTATAAAGCATAATGTGGTAGGTATATTAAACTAAAGGTAAAACGTAAAACGTGTATCTAACTCAGGATTTAAAATCTAATACGTCTACTATGACACTGGATATTTCTCTAAAAACCGTGTTTAAATCTGTCGATTCCCGAACACATTTCTTAGTGTAAAATGTATTTTGAAAAAACAACCCCGCACAACAATGAAAGTATCGTGTTTAAAACGTCTGCCAGATGAACAATAGGGTTTAAACGTCGCTAAGTGTCGGGAAAAGTCACGGAGACAGTGCCCGCTAACAAAGAGTATTGTGTCAAGTCTTTGGTGACGGGACACATGCGACAGAGGGCTTATACGACTCTGTTAGTTTCCACTATGTGATTTCAACGCCATGGCTTAAAAAGGTAGGTACTTATTTAATGACATTTTTGAAACAACCGTTGGCGATTGTATAATATACAGGGTGATCAATCCAAATGGGTCAGTAGGGAGAAGTCACAAACTATATAAGAGATAGGGAAATCCGTACATGTTTTTTTTTTCATATATCTCTGGGTGATTCTACAGGCGTTTCAACCGCCGTCAGTCCGCTGTCATAAATAACAATGCAACGGACCATAATATGCTTTCAATTAGATTAAGTATGGTAAGAAGTACGGTTACACAGTATATCATCGTATTAGTTTGCAGCTTGGTGTAGCTCATACTTTCAATATTTTTGACGGCGGTTGAAACACCTGTAGAATCACTTTTCTTACATTACCCGGTCAAAACCGCTATAAAGAATGTTACAACACGACATGCGATTACTTACAGATTTTTTACCAGGTTCAATTTCCAGTTTTGTAGGTGTGTGAGTTATAAAAAAAACCAGCGGTTTTAAGCCCGATGTTTAAATTATGAGAAAGATTTCAAGCTCTATAAAAAGGTCGGAAACGCCAAAGTACTTATTACCTTCTGGAAGTAATCGATTATGTATGTATGTACCTATGTAATCACTTTATTGTACACAAAAACAATTCACAAAACTTCAAAAAATAAAAATAAAACATGTACAAAGGCGAACTTATCCCTATAAGGGATCTCTTCCAGTTAACCTTTGAGAAAATGAGAAAATAATGGGATATCCAAGAAGATAATCGATTATACGCGCCAGATTGAGCGGAATGTTTTAATGTAGAAGCACTTAACTAATATGTGTAACGTTCGCGGCACTTACGTCATTTTAAAGAAAATTATGAATTTTCCACACACTAGTGTTGGAACGAAAAAAAATCACCCCACTTTAGGTGTACGAGAGGTACCCGAAAAAAAGTTTTTTTATTAGTTTTTTTTTTTACCGTTTTGTCGGCGTGATAAATACACATACTCATACCAAATTTCAGCTTTCTAGTACTAATGATCACGGAGCTTAGCCGCGGACGGACGGACAGACGGACATGGCGAAACTATAAGGGTTCCTAGTTGACAACGAAATCCTAAAAATGAATGCAGTTTCTATCAAATTTAAAATCGACGCCATGTTTCTTAAGAACAGATGTCCCTATCTCTTACAGTTTTAGTTTTCTCCCTTCATTTGGATTGATCATCCTATATATATATATACAAAAGCGAACTATCTCTTCACATTTCGCCGTTTTAATGGAGGTATTTTTGTCATTGTACGTAGTGTTTGTTTCTAAAATGATAAAATGTAATTTAATAGCCTCCTCAAGAATGAATTACATGACAAAGCAACGTCGTTGAAATCAGACAGTGGAAACTAACAAAGTCGTAAAGCACAGAGCAGACAAATATGCAGTCTTTCGCATATGCCACGTCTGAAGACTTTAAGCACTTTTCTTTGTTTGTCTTATAAATATATATATTGTAGAAGCATAGACTTAATAATAAAAAATAGTTCAAAATGGCAAAGCAAACAAAAAGCGCTCAGTCTGGAGACGTGACACGCGAAATACCGCTTATTTGTCTGTGCTTTACGACTTTGTTCGTTTCCACTGTGTGATTTCAACGATGTTGCTTTGTCATGTGATACATTCTTCTGTAGCTGCTATTGAATTACATTTCAGAAAGAAACGCTATACGTACTTACAATGACAAATTAAAATAATTCAATTAAAACGGCGATGGAAGCAAAGAGATGGACACGTAATGCAGAGATGGCTTATACCGGGTGTTGCCTGTAATAGGAGCAATAAATTAAAACATAGATTCCACCCTTCAAATTGACCAACATTTGTCAAGCTACTTCTGAAAATAACGTGCATTAAATGATAATTTTGTAGAATAAGTCGTCGTCTAGTACCCATAACACAAGCCTTCTTGAGCTTAATTTGGGACTAGATCGATTTGTGTGAAGTTGTCTGATATTCCGTTTTTTTATAATGTTTAGACAAATAAGCAATGTATTGGGAAATGTGCGATATTAGTAGAGTGACAGCTATGTCAATGCTCAGGGAATGTCATTGTTCGACGACTTACATTGAAAATACCATTTAATTTGTTTGAAGTAATAAAATTCTAAAAATTTACTTTTTTTTAAGTTGCTGAAAAAATGTTGTTCAGTTTGAAGAGTAAAATCTATGTTTTAATTTTATTTATTGCTCTTATTACAGGCAACACCCGGCATATGACTGTTACTTTTCACTATGTAATTTCAGCACCGTTGCATTGTCGCGTAATACTTACATACTCGAGTTTTAGTAACAAACGCTATAGGTACTATTAAATTACAGACTGCAATAGAAATGGCGAACCAAATAAAGATTGGTGTGTCATGTCTTTAATGACGGGCCATGTGCGAAAGATGGCGTTATTCTTCTACACTGCGTTTTACGACTTTGTTAGTTCAGTTACTTTCTACTGTGTGATTTCAACGAATGGCATCATTATGTGGTGTTCCTTAATTTCATCTGAATTCACTACATAGTATAAAACAAAGTCGCTTCCTGCTGAACGGATTTTGATGCGGTTTTTTTTAATAGATAGTCATTCAAGAGGAAGGTTCATAATTATGTACATACATGCATAATTTATTGCAACCGTGTGAAGCCGGAGCGGGTCGCTAGTGTACTTAAAATACACGCTATACGCAATAAACAAAGTAAAACTTTACACAAGAACAACAAATACCTACACATCGAAAGCCCCACCTTTATTTTTCTTTTTGGGCTCTCTTAAAAATAATTGGCCTTGAAAGATTGATATATTATACACGAGAAACATCGTTTTCAACATACTTAGGTAATACATATGAAATACATTTTGTAGGATTCGCCAAAATAACAAAAAAAGAAAAACTATTTGACTTTGTATCTGAAAGTAATATTTGCTTTTTTGGGGCACATCTTCACAGTGACGACAGCTGTTTTTTAGGGTTCCGTACCCAAAGGATAAAAACGGGACCCTATTACTGAGACTTTGCTGTCCGTCCTTCCGTCCGTCCATCTGTCACCAGGCTGTATCTCAAGAACGGTGATAGCTAGACAGTTGAAATTTTCACAGATGATGTATTTCTATTGCCGCTATAACAACAAATACTAAAAATAAAATAAAATAAAAAATTAAGGGGGCTCCCATACAACAAACTTACAGATAATGGTAAGGAACCCTTCGTGCGCAAGTCCCACTCGCACTTGGCCGGTTTTTGAAGTTCACTTTTTCGTACAAAAGACTTACATTGATGGTTAGACGTACTTTTCTTTGGTTCAAGAACGTATTGAAGAGCCGCGAGTGTTCGCTTTTGTCTCACATCAAAGGGCGCACAGGAACCAACCTCTAAGTAAGCCTTCTCTATGACCCACTTTGAAGTATGTCGCCAAAACAGAGAAAGTATGAAATCACCATATAACCTACGCAGTTATATCTTGTAGACAAATATGGCTGTTAACATATTGAAAAACTTTGATCCTTGTTGAAGTTCTTTAGCTCGTATGTATGTCATTTTATGTAGCTACTTACGATTCTGATTATGAAGGTACTTCGGGCTACTAAAACGTATGGCCAATTTATGAATGAATAATCTATTCATGCAATTTTGGTGTTCATAGTACGTAAGTATGAATAATGTGTAAGTAGGTACTTACATGATAAATAGCGATATATAAAGTACATTAATACAAAAATACATTATTTTTCTAATATTTTGGGGCGTCACAAGGTAGTCAACGGAACATTATGCTTTAGTATATTAGCGTTTATTTAACTTTCTTTCCTATTTACTGCGTTGTTATTACACATTATATTATTTTTTACATCTAAGTTTGAAAATTACTCTACACAAATTTAACTATTTTTTTATTCTTGACTTGAAATATGGCTTGAGCAGCAAAATAATTTGGAAATACCTACTTAAATTAGCCTCTTAAATATTTTTTTTTTTTTTATTAATTTATTTATCTCATGCAATGCTTACATTTGGTACATTTATCTTACTTTCGCCAAACATACGTTGATTGGCGAATGCTGCGCTCACTTTTATAACTACGTTTGTCTACAAATGTACCTAACTAAGTACTTATATAATAATTAGAGTATTCTGTATAGTTTGACCTTAGTAATATTACAAAGGTCAAACTATTATACAGATTTTAAAATAACTATTATAGTTATGGGGTATTTGTTATTAACTGATCTAGTAGAAACTTTTATATGAATCTATATCTTATACGGCTTATCAAACTTTGAATTGATATACATTATCAAGAGCATTAATCGACGGTACAGTTACATACATACACAGTTAGAGCACTTTCTACTAACAAACTGTCATGATATAAACTGGTACTGTCATGATGGTCATGTTCCGGTATTACTGCCAGAAGAGTTGTAAGTAATGAGATAATAGTTTGACAGCTATCTAAACAAACTTTGATATGACAGACCATAAACGCACATACTCGTATCGTAAACCGGTTCAACTCTTGGTTCGATTTCCGCCACACCTGTTTAAAGTTTTTTGTTTAATTTTGAACGATGTTTGGCAATTCGATAGATCAATAGATGGCGTTAGCGATTGTGATAAATTCGAAACGAATTCCCTACTAAATAAATGAGACACATCTCGTAAAGGTGGCACAGTCATGTTAATGAAACGCGATTTTAACTAATACTTCTTGGATTATTGACACATGTTTGTGGTTTGAAATTTCTATGGTTTCGAAAATAATAATAATAATGAGTTGTATTTATTTAAAAACAGAACCAAATTTAAAAGCAATACAATTGTCTGTGATTTTACAACTGTTAAAACACTCGAAGCCACATAGCTACGTGTTGACACAGGACTGATCGTACAAATGGGAGTTGTCAGGGACGAAATCGGGACGGGACTGAAGGCTTACTACAGAGTTCGACGTTCGATCTTATCATCCCTTTCATTCCAATATAGGTTGATAGGGGATTGAGTGGGATGGCTGTAATCGAACATAGTATTTGAGAGCTTACTCGTGTGTGAATTTAACGGAATTCAGGGCGTCAGCCAGTGGCATATCCTTTTAGGCATTTTATCAGTGGTATCAGTTACACGTGGAAGCATTTCTCGTTCAATAGAGCGTTAAAGTGATAATAACAATATAGGTTTTCAACGCTAAGGGTAGTCGTAATTGTATAATTTTTGTATGAAATGTTCAAAATGTGTCGCTTGAAATCATCAGAAAAGGGAACAGATCAATTGGTTTCAGTGTTTAGATAAAGCTACGTACACTTACTCGTGTGCAAAAATGACGAGTGGTCAAAAAGTGTTAGAAAGCCTGTCCAAGTAATGAACCAATCAGACTGCGACATTGTGAAAATAAGTGCATTCAATCTGAGAAATTATATGAATCATCCATTTTACGGGTACACTACAATTTTCCGAAGTTTCATTTGTCCATGTGAATCATCATTCCGAATTTTCATAATTCCGAAAACAGTGTTCTGATTAAATATAACCTAAATAAATCATTTCGCAGATTATTATAATACCGAATCTTATATTGGGATAATGTTGATGAGCATAACAGTCTTCTAAACGAATAGTACGAGTACTTTCGCAGATAATTTTTTTGCATAATATTTAGGCGGCATAAAGTTGTCAAGCCCATTTTGTACATGGAGTGGTATGGTAGCCGGCCGTTGCCGCGCGGCACAATTATTGTGATTAAAAATTTAGTGGCTGTTGCCCCGTGGCGGCAAGATACTTACCTAACACTGCTCCTCGATTCGCTCGTCGTCGTACCTAATGGTGACTCTGGAACTATATTTCCTTTTTGATAGTAAGTCGGGTGTGTTGGGGACGTAAGATACCTAACTATTATGCCATAGAAAATTTGGTGGGACTTACATTTTACTACGTAAAATTTACCTAATCCACTTTTCTGCTAGTAGAAAATAATTATGCTATTTTAATCGTATGCTATAGGATTATTATGTACATAAAATGATGCTTAACCAAAGTCGGCCAAAGAGATATTCTACAAAACAATGTGCTGCAAAATGTGTCGTATGCGAAGTTCACCGTCCATTCGACCGAAAGTGTTTCTGCGAAACGTGTTATGCGAAGTGTATTTCTGACCAATATTATTCTGCCAGATGAGGATAACCCCCTAATAATTATAGCATGCAGGAAACTTATGAATCTTATGATCCATGGAAAAAAATATCGTTTCACGTTATTTCACTTAAAAAAAAATATATTCGTAATATTGATGGTTTCGGATAAATTAAACTTCGATTTTTTTTAGTAATCCCCCATTTTACATATCTCCTCTCCGCTCCGCTTCTGTGTTACAGGTAGCCAAGGTTTCCGACCTAAGAAAATATCTCGATCGTGTCTACATTTCCCATATAAATGTCACAAAAGCGTGCAAAACATTTTTTTGCGTTGAAGGTATATAGTTAGTCTCGCCTTATTTATCAAATGCGCAATAAACGCCACTATCATAACCCCGATGGGTTAGCTTAAATTATATCCCACCATTGTTCATATAATTCAATAATCAAATTACCTCACCGCTACCGGCTACACATCGATTGACAACAACCTTGGCAGCATGCATTGAGAAGAGACAATCACTGCATAGCTAGTGGACGCACCCAATGGACGTGAATTATCGCAGGAGTCGCGGAGGAAGGCCGACTCGTCACGCCGGGTTAAGGACAGTAGGGCCTTAGGAGGCTCGATTCACATAGCAGGCTATGTCATGCTATACTTTAGTTATTAGCTCCTTGGTGCTATTAATTAGATCTACTGCATAACTACTGGTCGCACTCAATGGATTATCGTGGGATACGCGGAGGAAGGCCGACTCGACACACGGGGTAAGGACAGTAGAGCCTTAGGATGCTCGATTCACATAGCAGGCTATGTCATGCTATACTTTAGTTATTAGCTCCTTGGTGCTATTAATTAGATCTACTGCATAACTACTGGTCGCACTCAATGGATTATCGCGGGATACGCGGAGGAAGGCCGACTCGACACACGGGGTAAGGACAGTAGAGCCTTAGGATGCTCGATTCACATAGCAGGCTATGTCATGCTATACTTTAGTTATTAGCTCCTTGGTGGTATTAACAAGAACTACTGCATAACTACTGGACGCACTCAATGGATTATCGCAGGGGTTGCGGAGGAAGGCCGACTCGACACAGGGGTAAGGACAGTAGGGCCTTAGAAGGTCATAAGTCATAAGTCAATTATTCATTGAACAATATCCATTGTAAATTTATGAAACATGTAATGTCTAGGTATACGCTACAATTTTTATATTAAACTAGTGATACAAAGATATCAAAGCTCAAAGAAAAATTTAAATGAGTACCTCTGGATTGCCGGTCCAGTGCGTTAACCACTTCGCTACCCGAACTCCAACCAATCTTTAGAATTTTTCCTTATGCTTTGTGTCGATCTTTGCATTGTTTATTTGGGTCTCGTCCCCCAGGTAACTCATTTAAATGTTTCTTCGAGTTTTGATATCTTTGTATCAGTTGTTTAATATACATTCTGTTTGAATGATTAATAGGGTAAGACACAGTTAAAATTTTACAATTATTCCATTCCATACATATACCATGTCAAAAGGAGGCTCGGCTCTATTCTAATATATGATACGAGTATACGTTGTATCATATTCTAAATATGATACGAGTATACGGTGAATCGACGCGGTGAGCTCTATGACAATGCTGCTGCTGACTACAAAGCAAAGGGTTCGAAACCTCGCAAGTGATGGAGTAAGCATTGCTTTGTTTGGGCCTATTATTTCAAATGTCTTTCGAAAATATTCAATCAATGGCCTTTCAGTCTTTTACAGACTATACAAACAGTGTCATGAAGAACAACGCTTTTCATGACTATGCAAGCCAATACGAGAACGACACACGCGACCACAGGCTTGGCAGATGTAAGACTGGCCTGCGCGCGGTGAGCAAGGGTCGAGCTGATGTCTTTTGGCACGCTTGGTTGCGAGAGTCCTAAACCATGCTTCATCCAAGATCTTTCGCCCATCCAACACCAGTTTCCGCCATTTGTCCCTATCCGCTGCGGACTCCTCCCAGTTGTGGACATGGATTTTAAATGCGTGCGAAAATATTAAACCATTGGTATTATTATATAACAAAATTAAAAATGGGTGATTCAAAATACGTACCTATTCCATGCGTTGTCCAATTACATATAGAGACGAATATGATTAAACTTAGTTAGTTTTACTTACCTATTATTAATGTTAGTTGTATATAGTTTTAGTATATTATAAAATTGTAATTAGTATGTTACTGAATAAATTTGCACTTCCTTACTGAATAATGTATGTGATTAATTTTCATTTTATAATTTAAATTACGTGAACATGATACATGTTTTAAGCTGATTCAGTTTAAAAATCAACAATGATTAAAAAAACCAGACTAAGCAGCAATAAGGGCTAAATCGGTTAGTATTCAATTTCAAAAATAACAATGGTTAAAAAAAAATTAAAAAAAATACTAAGTCCCAAAATAACTCTCAATCGGCAAATTTCCGTACACACGTAAGCTAGTATTCAAATCGTTTGAAAGCAATTGTTTTTGAAGGAAAGACACAATTGTTTATGACGAGACTTTGCCACTTTAAAATTTTTACTGCAATTTACTGCAGAGCTGAGTTCCGAGTTTGGAACTAACTTTGCGACAACATTTTACGGTTGTTAGCAAAGTGTGTCTATATTATTTATAGCTAAGTACTCTAAACTCCGATTAAAATAGCATGATTGATGCATCTTATGCCGAGATGCATTTGATGTTCAATCATTTACGTGACCCAGTAAACACAACTATGAGAATCAAAGTGCAGCCAACACAAAACTTGTCGTCAATAATTGCGTATTGCATTCATTATTGTGTGAATACCAGTAAAGAGCAAATTAATCGTAATTACAACCGCAAGTGCGTATAACTTAAACTACCTATCGTAAATTCGTAAATAGTTGTAAATTATATGTTATTTAGTGCCTTTATGTGAATAAAAGTTTTACAACACAATTTATAGAACTACTAGAACGGAGGGAACTGTTTTTCAATTTTAAGACCTACTTGATTTAAAAAAAAAAAACACTTAAATAAGTAGGTACTCGTAAATATTTGGAGATATATAATTAGTTATTTAAATTTACACGATCGTCCCACATTATTAAGAAGAAACGGGACTTAATCGTGTTAAAAAAAGTTTTTATTTAAGTACCTTGACGTTTCGAGTGAGCTAGGCAACACGTGTCGCGATAACAACTGGTTTACGGCTCACCATAGTGCTCCGTAATACGCTTTTGTCCATTCTGCAATCGTAGCCAGTCGCACGTTGGTCAGTCGTGTCGTCACGCCCTTCGAGGGGATCGTCAGCCGATGGCCTATGGAAAGAAGTTGGAAAGTAATTTTGGGTATAGTCTAACTTTGAACACAAAGGGGTTTTTCGTGCGAATCAAATACAGTATCAGCCACTTTCAGATGGATTATGTGAACATTAAAATTGTCGAGATGAAGTCAAACAATTAGCTTAGCAATCGTTGTGCACAAGCCAAACAATGAGATAATACATTAATATTTTACGTTATGACCTTTTATGATTGTTTAGGCGGCTTATATAATACACTATAAATAACACGGTCAGACACTTTCAAACGCAAGTTCAGTTTATCAATTAAGTTGTAATGTAATACAGGGGTGCGTCTCATTTCATAGAAAAACAATTAACATATTTTCATATGACCGAACATACGTTTGGTAGAATTTTCAGTTTGTATAACAACGTTTCATAGAATGTTTATTTCATATATCGTTATTTCGTAGAAGCACAATTGATAGAAAGTCATTTCTTATAACAATAATTTCATAGAATGTACGTTTAATAGAATGTACTTTTCATAGAATGTACGTTTAATAGAATGTACTTTTCATAGAATGTACGTTTAATAGAATGTATTTTTCGTATAATGTACTTTCGAATTCATAAATTACAAAATTTGAACAAGCGAGCGAGCGAGCAAAACCTTTTAGAGCAGATCCGACGTGGCCGGGTTAGGTTAGAAGGTCAGGCGGGAGCGAAGCGTAGCGAGCAGTGCAGCGAGAGTATTAAGTTCGGAGGTAAGGCGGAGTACTGGCAAAAAGTTGCGAATATTATAATTATTATTTACGTACCTTTCTATTAAGTGTGTATTATGTTATTTGTTTATTCTATTAAATGTTTAGTGTATGAAATGTTCATTATATTAAGTATGTATTATGTTATTTGTTTATTCTATTAAATGTTTATTATATTAAATGTTCATCATATTAAGTGTTCATTATATTTTGTGTTTATATACGAAACAAAAAATATATCAAGTGTTGTTATAAGAAATGAAAATATATTAACTGATTTTCTACGAAATGATAATTCTAACAATTGATCAATTCTATGTGTTGAAATTATATTATATGTTATTCGATGTGATGAACGTTATACCATTTGTTGTTCTATGAATTATTACACACCCGTAATAAAGGAATTCATTCTATCTATTTTTCACGCGCTCATAGGTTTGAATTAATTCTATCAATCAATAAAACTTGTAATTTATAATACGTAATTATCATTACTAATGATCACGATCAAAATGAGCCGTCGGAAACATTTTTTTAAATCTTCTATAGAAATATTATTTAAACCTGACACGTGCCAAAAACATTTAAGGTCGTTGTATTTTTTCACATGAATCATTTTGCTTTATATTCTGTATCCATGTCAGGGGGCCAGTCTTTCCTTAAAGACATAACTTTCCGAAACCATTTTTCTTCTATAGATAAAATTAGATGTGCACAGTTTCCTAATTTTTTGTTGTATGTTTTTTAGGGTTCCGTAGTCAACTAGGAACCCTTAATAGTTTCGCCATGTCCGTCTGTCCGTCTGTCCGTCCGCGGCTTAGCTCCGTGATCCGTACTAGAAAGCTGAAATTTGGTATGAGTATGTGTATGTATCACGCCGATATCACGGTAAAATAAAAACTAAAAAAAAAAATTTTTTCGCGTACCTCTGGAACACCTAAAGTGGGTTTTTTTTTTCGTTTCAACACTAGTGTATGGGGTGTAGTTGAATAGGTATTTTAAAAGTAATAGGGGTCTCCAAACATTATTTTTTGATAAAGTCAGTAGTTTTGTAAATATTCGCTCCGAAAATAAAAAAATTGCGTCCCCCTTTAACTTTTCAACCACGGGTCAATAAATTATGGAAAAAATCATAAAAAATGAGGCCTTATAAGTACTTTCAATGAAAACTATATTGAACAAAATCGGTCGAGCCGTTTTTTGAATTATCGCAAAATTTCATAATGTTCTGAAAAGGACGTAAGTTGACTTCCAGAAGGTAATAAGTAACTACAGCTACTTTGGCGTTTACGACCTTTTTATAGAGCTTGAAATCTTTCTCGTAACGTCTATTGTGAAGGATAAGCAACTACGGAACCCTACACTGAGCGTGGCCCGACATGCTCTTGGCCGGTTTTTTAGATCTTCCGGTATCGGATAAACACCTCTGTTGCGAAGCATTTTTGAGAATATATGTGATCGTTGGAATTACGTCTAACAGCTAGTCGTTGGCGTCGTGGCATTATACAAAATAGCATAACGATTAATGTATGGCGATTCTGCAGAAACTTAAGAAATCCTTGCTTATAATATTTCGTGAAAGCTTGATGGTTCATATGCCCCTCTTTCTCTCAGCCACGAAGCAATAAATAGAATCAGAAGCTAGCAACGTGTTTAAAAAAGAATTACGATTCTCTCGGACGCACCAATAAAAACTTTGTATCTACCTAAACTTATAAAACCTTCTGTATTTTTCCAGGTAACTAAGCACCCAGGGCTGCCAAACGACACAAACGTTTACTCCCCGTATCCAATATCCGACGTCCCCCTCAAATTGGCAACCATTGTATGTGTAAACAGGACATGAATTATTTCACAGGCAAGTTATCATTGCGTGCGGGATGAGTGAGCGGGCGGACGTGACGACCCTAGCTGGTGCCCCGATATATTGTAGTAATGCCTTCAAATTTGTCCGCCACTACAATCCCGTCAACGCGAGGAACGAGTAGAGGGGAGCAACTCCAAATCTGTGGTTTATGGCAACACGGTTATGATTTTGGAGGGATGGAGATTTCGAATATAGTTGCTTGCATTTATTGGTTAGTTTTTTTTTACCAAGTGTAATATACATGTGGAAGGAAATAGAAGAAGAGTAAGACCAAAGAAGAAATAAATGGATTGTGTGAAAGATGACATTAATAGGAAGGAACTAAACGACGAGTGATATAGAAGAATGGTGGAAGAAAGCATACTTCACCGATCCCAAATAAATGGAATAGGGGCAATGGAATTATGGAACCATTTTTTTTTTTACAAAACCTTGGATACAAAAAAATATTATCCATTTTTAAAAATACATATCATCGTTATCGCCACGATTAAAATACACAAACATTACAGCCCGAGCTATAAAAACTAGATAAGTAGTCAAATGATTGACCCAGCCAGAGGTAAAAACGCTTTAGTTTATATTAGCTTACGATATTCGTTAAGAGTATTGCTTCATATTCTAGATCATTAGTTTCAGAAGATTAAGATGCAAATGGTATAACAAGTAAGATGTTCTCGTTAAGAATATGCTTGATAAGTGAAGTCAATCATTCTTAAAAAACGTAATGTTTGGCTGTGCAGTAAATCTTACAGTCCATGGGCAGAAACGCATTTCATGTTCACTAAGCGAGTAATTAGTGCCTATCTATCTTTATTTCGTAAATTGCATGTTTGTACTTTATTAGGTAAAATATTTAGGTCATTTTTTGTCTGAGTATAATTTTCTAGCAGACTTGCGGTTTGATTAGGTGCAGCTGTTGCCACTGATGTTTAGCACACTGGTCCTACTATTTTATAATTATGTGGTGATTTTGATTCTGAGCGGCTTCAATCTGAGTTTTATTACTTGTGTTCTTAAATTGAATAATGTTTCTTAAGGTCGTACCTACTCTAACCCTGGTTAAATTAAATATGTTTTTAGTTGCAGCAAGCTTTTATATAATTCAATGCTGTGCAACTAGGTTTAACAGCAATAGTTACCATGTTTTAAAAATGTATTCTGACATTTCTGAGAATACTTCAACAAGCAGATGATTACGTGGCTAAAAAAATATACGAGACGCTTACGCAGTTCCTAACAAACCAAAATTATGCAAATCTTGACTTACGCCGCTATATAACAATATCGCAAAAGCCGCCACGTACCAGCAAATGCGCAAAAGTGATAAATTTGTCAGGTAACAGTGCGTGTTCAGAATATGTGGCGTGGTGCAAATCACCCGAGATATTGTATGAGATTGAATCCGGCAACCATGGGATATAGTGCGCTACGCACGTGTCATAAGGATGAAATCCTGACGACTAGTTTACAAGAGGTTTATGAATGACGTTAGTTTGCGTATCCGTACCCTAAAGTGGTAAAAACAGGGCCTTTCGGCTTCCTGGTCCAATAAAATGTGTCATGGCCGAATAACTTTTAAGTTTTGACATTCAAAATCAAAATCATTTATTTTACAAAAAGGTTATACAAATATTGACGAATCCTCCTTTTAAGTTACTACTTGTATTAGGAGGATTCGCTCTTTCGTACAATGGTTTACATTTCTTCTTAAGATTAAATTTTTAGCTTTCAGCCAAGTTGTAATTAGTTTTTTACACTCGCCATATGATTTATTGTATATTTTGTTCGTTCTGTTAACTTTGTTGTACACTCCGGATTTTAATTAGGCGAACTAACTTTAGGCGAACTAACTTGACAGCTCAAAGTGTTGTCAGGAATAGAAAAAAATAAATAGTCATTGGTTTATGTCGATACTAATATGTCGATATAACCTTGTACCTACTATTCATTTGATTATATTTGTATTTTATCAAATACTTCAGTTCACACTCGTACTAATTACAATTTTACCATTTTGTCAATTTCAATTTTACTAATTGAAATTGACAAAATGGTTACCTTTTCAATAGTCGGTGGATCATTGTTTTCGTAAAACATATGTACTTTTCGACGTATCACCGCGAATGTGAATTCGTCCAGCTTTCCCTTAAAATCGATTTTTGGCCCAGTTTTCATGGGAACACTAAAGTTCTGATTTTCTTTGTGCTCCTTTAAAATTTTAAAATCTGTGGTTCTTGAAATGCCTAAGATGATAATTGTAATGCATAATTATTATTTTTTGTACGACGTGCAGCAAACATTTTTTGCCTTATAATTACTTTGTTACCATAAAGCGGCAGCTAATCAGTGACGTAGAAAGTCTCACTAGTCGAAGTGCCATACCTTATTTACTCATACAAACGAAGACATAGTTAAAGCCTGACCAGAAATATATTAGGATTGTCAAGAGGGTGCTATTTATAAGACTTATATGGCAACAATCCTGCAACATTAGTTTAAGAGGCCTTATTCCTTTTAAAATGCTGATTGTTTTAGACATTTTTCTCTATTATCAAATATGTTTCTTAACATATTATTGATGATACTACCTAGAACAGGGCTATTGGGGTTTATTCATATATATTTGAAACCTATAGTTTGAATTTTTCATTGATAATTTTTGTTTCAAAAACTACTCGAAATTGACAAAATTCACGCGAAAACTTAGTTTTTTTTAACTTATTTTCGACTGCGCGCAATAAAAGCATGAAATAGCTACGTTACTACCTAGAACTCGGGGAAAACTATTATTCACCTCAAAAAGTTGGTTGAATTTATCAATATATTTGTCATAATATGAAAAAAAAAATTTTTAAAAGGAATAAGGCCTCTTAAATGCCTGTCTGTTCGTATGGTAACCTCTTAATATAATTTAATGGAATGTACTCATCTCCTGACTGCTTTTCGTGTAGTAAACACGTGTACACTTTATTTATAATATTACGGTCACGACTGTGAATGGTTTTCGGCATTTTCTATGAACTTTTTTAAATATTTGTCTTTTAAAGAAACCACCACGAAAGACATTCATATTGTTGAAAAACCATCATAAAATCATTGCCAGTGTAAGAAATTAGTTTCAGTGAAATTCCGCAATATGGCGCATCTCAATAATTATATTTCTGGTCAGGCTTGAACTAAACACCCAGATCTTTATAACATGTTGCAATACCTGAGGTTTATATTCGTTTACAGTTATCAGTGTATTCGATAGTACCATACAACTGCCAAGAAAACAAAAAGGCGGACAGCGTTCTTAGCGATGTCCTAAAACAAAGTTCATTCGATGAAAGTATTTTAATTCCAACCGTTTTTTTTATTATTTATTTGTGTAATAAAATTATTAGTTTGATTTCAAAACGCGATAATACAAAATTCATGAAACATGTAATGTCTAACCTAAACCTCTCTGGTATTAACTGTTTTTTTTATATCGATATTTACAACACTAGCCAAACAGTGGCAACATTCGTGTGCATTGAACTGTCAAGTTAGTTCGCCTAATTAAAATCCGGAGTGTACATTTGAATTGATGCTACAGTCAATTGTTTTCTTGCAAAAGAGGTCCTACCAATTGGTTGTTTTATTACCGAAAAGGGATTACATTGCTCATTGAGAAAATATAAAACGGAAAAAATCTAATTTTTATGGCCGGATGTTATTTAGGGTCGAAACAGACGGATATCATTTGAATTTTGAACTGCAACCCTGCTGCTCTGTTTCGGTCCTTAACAACGTCAATGATCGAAAGATTTTTTGGCCACACAACTATAATATATTTCACCATTTTTCTGGTATAATTCAGTCCAAAATCATGTTACTAGAATTTATGAGGTTAACTAACATTTTGTCCATCAATGTCAGTAATGGCTAAGAATTATTTCATGTACACACCAAGGCTTTATTATTATTATTAAGAGCCTATATTGTCCCACTGCTGGGCAAAGGCCTCCCTCTCATTCTTCCATGCGTCCCTGTCCCGAGCAGGCTTAAGGCTTCTTGTTATTTAATAGTACATTACATCAGAGGCCGGGAAAATGAGGATTTCCGGCCAAGTAGGTATATACAATATTTTATCTACGCACATATCATTAGTGCTCTAAAATGCGTTCAGAAACCGTAGGAAATGACCAGCATTACTACAACCAATTTTACTATGAGAACTTTCTTATCTGTGGCAGTAGGTAAAATCTGTAATGTAATGTTATAACAGTATCAATTTTTGTAAGGTTATGAGTTTAAATTTGGAACAGCTGTCAAAACTAAAGTAGGTCTCTATTCTAGTATCCATAGATATTAATATTGTTATCGATACGAAACGTCAATTCAGTATGTTTTTTTTTATAAAAACCGCACGACATTTGATCTCGAGTGACATGAGAATATGGATACATACGATTTAGAAAAAAAAAACATTTGTCTTGACGGAGGTTCGGTCAGAGTATAGCAAAGGGGGCCCTATTTTTAGGACAGAAAAATTTTAATTGTTTTTTTTTTGTTGTTTTTGGGCTTAAATTAGATTGAATCTTGTAGATTACGCTAAAAAAAACATATTTTGTTCTTTAAACTTTTTCACTCAGAGTAATATTTACCGAGATAAAGGGGTTAAAAAAAAATCTTAAATTTTTCGCATTTTCAGGCTTAAATTAGATTTTAAGGTCGTTCGAATATGTATTTGCAAAACTGTTTTACGGGATATAAAAAAAAAAACTAACCTAACCTAACCCGGCCGAGTCGGATCTTAGTGTGCAGTGCGAGGATAATTAGTGTGCAAGTCAGTATTTGGCAAGGCCCATTTTCAGCAAGAGGTTCGAATTGCCGCCATTATTGTTGTCATTTGTTTGTTGGTTCTTTGCTGTTACGAAAGTAAAATTGTGATAAGTTTATTGTAATTCACATTTTAGTTGAAAATATTGTTTCAATGTAAATGTAAATTACAATGTTTATGTATTTGTTCAGATTTATTTCTTAGTGCATTAGTATATGTCGTTTATAGATATTTTATAGGTAGCACTAGTGGTGCCGGTCATTTCCTTATGGCTTCTGAACCCATCTTAGAGTACTTATGATATGTGTGTAGATAAAGTAGTGTATACAACTGTACATAATTAGGCCTTAAAACACTCGTGTGATCCTATTATGAAACTCGCTGACGCTCGTTTCATAAAACCACACTCGTGTTTTAAGGCCTCTCATTATGTATCAGTTGCATAAACTACTATTACAAGATCAAGCATGCAGTTTTACAGTGCGGAACTGCTACTCAATATTACACCTTTCTCTTAATCTACAATAGTTAATCTGTAAATCCACCTGTAGAGATGGTTCAAGTCGACCGTAAGGTCTCAAGAGTAAGTACATATATTATTTCAGGTACCCGATTCGATTGATATTGACATCTGGCCATTTAAGCGATGTATTGGCCAACTGTTATACAGCCGACATATTGCAGATGTTGCTATTCAAGCGGCGATATTAAATGGTCAAGTTGTCATTTAAAGGTAAATCTTAGCCAAAAAAATCTATAGCACGGAATTTTTCACTACTTTGCAGAAAAGTTTATATCTGTAACTAACCTCAGGAAAAAGTAGGTATAAATGCTTATATTTTATAAGCAATAAATCATTAGCAGTCAATAGACGTCCGCTGCTGGCTCCAGTACCGGTTTATCTAAAACAACGCCACCAGAATGGCCCTGCATCGTCCGCATTCAGCCATCTTTTCCAGGTCTGCCCTTGTCAGTCTAGCTTGTGAGGGGTACCCACGCTGCATGAGCATGATCCGTGGTTGAGAACCTAGTTGCCGTCTGTTGTACGAACAAACCTGACCTAGCCATTGTTACTTAAGTTTATAATTCTTTTAGCTATTTCGGTCACTCAGGATGTTACGGATCCCGTATTAAAAAGAGATCAGAGTTTCAAAGTACAAACTAATGTTCATTATATTATTGGAACTTGTGCTTGAACAGTATCTACTAGCTTAGTAGTAATTATATTATAACATAGAACAGTGATATGGTAATTAGTACTCAGACCCAGACTATGCGAAGATTAACCGTATAGGAAATTCGGTTCTAATTTAGTTTCAGTACGTAATCTAATTTACGAGGCTGACGGGAAACGTTGCATTTGCCTGTGTCATTGCACTTCTGGTTGCAATTAAACAGAGCTACCGCCACAGTACAAATAGTCAGTGAAGCGTTTCCAGATCTTGGCATCAGATTGCTAATGTGTTGGCAATATTGGGACTGCTGTGATTTAAAGACCAAAACATAATTTTTCACTACATCACGACGTCATATCTTTGCCTGTCATGGTACTTCTGCATTTAATTAAGCAGAGGTACATGTACAGTACAAATAGTCAGTGAAGCCATTCCACAAGTGTCAGATCTTTGCTATCAGATAGTTAATGTTCAGGGATTATCTTTCTGCATTATAACTGCTGTGACCTGACGGCTTAAATAATGATTTTACGCTGTTATAAGATAGTATCCAATGATTGGAAATACACAAAAGTTTGTGAAATTACTAATTAGTCTACATATGTTTGTAGGATTGTTACCATTGCTGTCTTAAAACAAGGTTGAAGGTATTTTCCCTATAATATTTAGTCGAAACAAACATCAACAGTGCGGTGTAATACCAACTCTTTGATAATTTGAATACTATGGAAAATTGGTCAATGTATTTTGCGTGTTCACTGATGCCGAGCCGGCCAAAGCGGATTGACCAATCAGTGTTTCCACTGTCGTCGTACAGATTTCAAACACTAATTGTACAGAGTCCATTCTGCTCTACTCCACCGACTCCGCCTTAGTGGCAGTCTTACACACTAAAGCCTTAGTCGCACTATACAATAAGTCAAACGCAGCCTTCTTTTCGATACAGAGACCAAGATACTGGTTTGCTAATTGCACCGTGTTACGGATGCCGCCTGCAAATCTACTTCCCTGCAATAATAAATTCAGGGTAATGCAGTTTTCAACTTAGTTCGTTAAAATTGTTTTGTGAAAACACAGAAGTTCGGCTGCATTGTGAAATGATTAATAAGTCAGTTAAACTGCATTATTGCGGTGGCATATTTGGCATTTTTCCACTTATTTACCAAATACCTAATTGTTTTATTTTAGGTACCATTACATATTACAAATGAAAATATATTTAATTCAAATATTTTTTTACGAAAGGTTTAACATCTGCTATTTATATTGAAGCAAAAAATTAAATATTTTAAAAAGTCGACATTTTGCGTAACGTAATATGTGGACGACCCCCAGTCAAATCATCACGGTGAGAATGCGCTACGATGCCAACAATTTTTTTTTTTAGTTGTCCAACTACAAAGGTTAGTTAGGTATCCGTTGTGAAAACAAAATATTTTCAACGTGGTTTCCACTGACGATAAAATCAACATTTTATGTATTTCTGTAATAGTTGCAATACCTACAAGAATCCAGACAAACTCAGAATATTAGAAATTGGACATTAAATTTCGCCAGTACAAAAAAGTCTGATTGTTCCGATTGGATCTCCGTAACAATATTCTCAACTCCCCATTGAACTGACAGTAACCTGGCAAAATATGCAAAAGGCGAAGAAACGGGTGTTTGGCGCATCAGCCCGGCCATGGCACATAGTTAGGGAGCTTAGAGGGAGGTTTTTGCTTTTGCTGCGCCGAAGAGTATTATACAGTGAAACCTGGATAACTGGGACTTGAAGGGACCAGCAAATTTGTCTCACTTAAAGAGGTATTCCACTTACCCAGTGTCTCAGATATACAGGTATAGATTAATGTCTGTCCCATTTAGATAGGGTTCCATTAATAGAGGTAAAAAAGAGGATATTCCAGTTATAGAGGTGCGATTATTAAATAAAATAGGTAGGTAGGTGGTGTATTTCATAATGATTATATTGATTATACATGAAATATAATCGTTGGCAGAAATAAAAAGGTACCTCATAAACAAGAAATATTAACACGTTTTTATAAACAGTACAAAAATACAAATTAAATAAATCTGACATTTTATATTGTCCTTTTTTAGGGGTCAGCTATTAAGATATTATTTTTAATTAATATAAATTTAATCTTAGGTATAATGTTGATATTTCAACATTGGTGGGCAAAAGAATAGTGCTTTTACTGTCTCGCGTTTTGAAATAAAATGAAGTCCCAGTTAGAGAGGTAATGGATTGACATTATCGCAGTTATAGAGGTCGAAATCTTTAAATTCAAAGATAACCATTTATTAAAAGTATTTAACTTAAAATTTAGTCTCAATAATAGAGGTTAAATACGCCCGCTGTCTCAGTTATGGAGGTAATTATGAAGACATAATCGAAAAAACGAATCCCAATTATAGAGGTCTGTTTTGTCCCACTAACAGAGGTAATTCAGTGGTAAAGTGTGGGGACAGCAGATGAGTTCCAGCTATGGAGGTTTCTCACTTATCCAGGTCCCACTTATACAATTTTCACTGTATTATGATATTAGCAGTAACACCGAACATACTCGAGCGCGTCAGTTCACGGTAGGGAAGTAATAGGACAGTATGTACTGGTTTTCTTTTTTACTTCAGATTGTGGCTGTCGGTAGATTACTTTTCCGTTAAAAAAAGTGTTTTTTTTTATCCCCTCCCGTAACATTGAAATACATACTAGCGTATGCGTATCCTGTATACGCATCTCCCGCGGTTGAACGGGAAAACATCAAATAATATTTTAATTTTACTTTCATCTTATCTTCAACATATCTAAGCCTCGACGACACTCAAGTAACTACATATTTAGCATCATGGGCTCCTCTACTATGACACACAATGTAAGTTTGGAAGTGGATTGCATTTGTCCAATGCACTTGGCAGAGCATTTTGCTGACCGCGCCGCGGCATGCATAACCAACTACTTGCCGCAAACAACTTCGCTGAGACTGGATAAATATACTCTGATACTATTTGGGACGGTCATAGAATAGCTAGGGAAATTTAGCTTTTAAGCAATTTAGGAACAAGGCTACATTTGTAAAAGAGACTAAAAGATGCCCGCAACTTCATATTTCTTCGGATATACCGCATAAGTAACAAGTGTCGATAAAATTGTCATTTTAATAAAATACTTAGCATTTGTTTGAATATTGATTCGTATCTACACTTGTTACTTACGCGGTATTGCACTATCCCTAACGATTTGTAGGCAAATATTAGGTACTTTTCGGGGAACGAGTGAACTGAAATTTGGTTTGCCTGCGTAACTTCAATTCAATGGAGATGGTTTGATGTAGTTGGACGATAGTGATAGGTATTACTTTGCAATAATTAAAAAAAAAAACGAAGCAAACCCATTGAAAGAGAGAGTTTTGTCTGCTTTAACTAGTTTTAACAAGCAGTTGATGCTCATATTCAAATATTTAAACGGGTTCACTCGCGTCGTAGAAGTCGAATAACGCTCGACATGTTTCGAATCGGAACGCGATTCATCATCAGGAGAGACGATCAGTCGCGGTGGCGGCCAACTGAACACAGCGCAAGAGTTTAAATATTTTAATATGTCTGAGAATCTTGGCCGTTGAGGCTCATGCAAAAAATAATGTTGGCGATTAAAACTGAAATATATCTTTTAGTTAAACTTAATTTACGAGCTTTTGCACGCGGCTTTGCTTCGGTTTGTCCGGGTATATTACTCTACTATAAAAACTAGCCTACGTGTTAAGTTAGGGTCAAAATATTGTGTCTGTTCAAAATTTCAGTTCAGTTGATTTAGCGTGAAGAAATAACAAACATACATGTGTGTGTTAGTGAACACACACCTTCGGTTTCATAATATTAGTGGGATTGTTTATGAAATTTTCATTTAAAAAAATGTATAATGGGCGTACGAGCACGAGCAACACAGTGTGTACCTATGATCTGAATCAACCATTAGTGAATCCGAAACAATTCGGGTGGATAGTGGCACTGAAACAATTTGCGTTTGCCGGACGGTATCAACGGTTGCAAACATTTTTCATTTCTCTCGGATATGGTACAAGGTACAAACGAAAAGAAAAACGCTTTTAATCGGGATTTGTTTTTGCTTAGCATGTAAATCACAAAACACAATGAGAATTTGCTACCTTACCGGATATGACCCGATGTGTCCTGCTTTCTACCAATTGCGCCCTTTTCAGCCGAAATGACGATCGTGGACCTTCCGGCCGCCATCGCAACTGTGTTTCACAACCAGTTGTCTACGAGGATTTTTTAGTCTTTCAAGGCAACCAGTTGTGATAGAAGAATATTATTCTTCTTATGCAACCAGTTGCCAACAAGGAAAATCTCAAAAATCCTAGTTGCTATAGAAGAGTTAATTTCTTTGTTCACAACCATAGATTAAACCATGGATTATGTTTAAACCTGGACTGCTATATACCAAAAATGAAGATGATGATGCTTCCAACATGAGGATAATTAATTTGATACCTCGAATTCCGTGAGAGACAAACTACGCACTTGACCGGTTTTTTAGAAGTTGACTACCGGTGTTGAACTGCTAATAATTTTGTGTCCTTTTATCACCAGTGGTAATACGAGTATGAGAAAATTTTGTTTTAGCGACATTATAATGAATGAACAAATGAAATGCCATGATAACTTTTATTCCGCTTAACATTTAATATAAATACAGGGTGCTCCTGAGCAATCCAAATGATTTTACCAGCGGATTCCTGAGGTCGTAAGCAGTAAATTTTTTACATCGAAATATGATTTTTAACTTTTTTTATGTTTTCATACATAATAAATAAAATACCTTTACTTCACCAGTAAAACAATACTTTAGAACACGTGGCAACATTTGTTATTGTTATCTCTTTTCATTAAAAGGGAAGTCAATGGCATAAAGAAATTTTCTAGTTGGGCAATGTTTATTTTCAAACAGGTTTTACCTTGATTTTACTTTAATATGCGATCCAAACTCCTTACTCATCTGTCTCATGATTTATGTAATGGCGGCTCTACACTCTCTTTTAATAACTTTATAAATAAATAAATATCGGACAACCTCACACAAATCAATCTAGTCCCAAATTAAGCACAAGAAGGCTTGTGTGATGGGTACTAGACGACGATATACGTACTTATATAGATAAATATATACTTAAATATATAGAACAACCATGACCTAAGCACAAATATTCGAGTTCATCACACAAATATTTGCCCCGGCCGGGATTCGAACCCGGGACCGCCGGCTCAGTAGGCAGGTGTCTACAAACCGAGCCAAACGCGTCGTTAAAACTGACGATTAGTTAGTCTAATCGTACGAGTTCCAAATTATTTAATCCCGATTAAGTTAATCGTAGATTAATTTCTAGCGATTAAATTTAATAATAATCGATTAATTAATCCGATAAATTTTCTCTCGATATTAGGAAGAAATAAGACATTTTTAAGTCTAAGTTCCTGCCTAGAACTTCTTAGAGTAATGCACTATAAAAACCACCTTGTATTACTGTAACAAGAGGGAAGACGGAAGGAACGGAAGACGGAAGCTTGTTTGGGTACCTAAAATATTGATACCGGTACCGAAATGCTATTTTAACGGTCGGATACCTTTAAAAAGGCCCGGTCTAAACATAATATTGTATTTTCGTAAAATGCACAAATGAGCGTGTTCCAACTTTTAATCGAGAATTAATCGTGACATTTATTCGATTAAAATGACGTCGAATCGAAGACTGTCGATTAAGTTATTCCTGATTAAAATAATTGCGATTATTTTTTTAATCGATTAATGCCCATCTCTGTTAATAATCATTGCTTGAATTAATGTGTCGAGATTAGAAACGTTTCGTGAGAAGAATAAATGTTCTTTTAACACAACTGGTTGCCGTGAAAGACTAAAAAATCCTCGTAGACAACTGGTTGTGAAACACAATTGCGATGGCCGCGATTTTTTTCTTTATTGGCAACTGGTTGCGTAAGAAGAATAAATATTCTTTTATCACAACTGGTTGCCGTGAAAGACTAAAAAATCCTCGTAGACAACTGGTTGTGAAACACAGTTGCGATGGCGGCCGGAAGGATCGTGGAATGGAAGTAAATAACCATGTTCACCTTGTTTTCATGTTCTTCATAGTTAAAAAGTAACATGTCAGAATCAAAAAGTTGGATAAAATTTAGGCATAGTTAGCCATACTTAAAAGCGATTGGAAAAAGTTCCGTTGTGCTACACAAATTGATTACAAAAAGGAACCTTAAAAGAGAACCTTAAGGTACGTTATTAGATGCTGAATTGTCATCCCACAACGGAAATTTTGATTCAATGTTTAATTGAGTAAGTTAAGGTGAAAAACTTTTTCGTCTTCACCCGTTTTAGTAGATTAGTATAACCCATCATTCTGCGGTAATTTTATATTTTTATCTTCTGTTTAAAAAAAAAAGCATGCGTTTATGCTAAGCTAGACTCTGGCTATATTTTTGTGGCTAAAGTGTTGATTAAGTATTTTTTTAAGTTGAGCAATATGTTACCGGAATAAATGCAAATTGCTCTTCCGGATAGCTTACTATTTATTTATTATATTAATTTGGAATCAATGAAACAGTTGTAAATGTACCTATAATATTTCACGTAATTTTGCCCATAATAATAACTGGTCCAAAAAAGTAAATCATAAATAGACAAATCAGTTAGTCCGCCTTTTGTACGATAAGTTCTTTCTTTTGTGCATCATATATAGATAAATATTTAGGGTTCAAATCGCTCTTGAAACAAACCACAGGAGAACCCAGCGCAGTTCGTAACCATATTATTCGCTAGTACAGCTTCATTGTTCTAGCCGACACAACTGGTCTATGCCAGAATGTATTTAGGCAACAACATGGGATTCATAAGTCAGGCAATTTTTCGATGTTTCATTTTTAGCCTTTGTCCACTCACTTTCTTTGCAGGATGAGAACTGATATGTGTTTTTTACATTAACGTTTTTGGGTTCACACTACTCAAAATCAATTGCTCTTTTTAGTTGATATTCTTTTAAGGTACGAAAACACTTTTAAGGCGTATATTATTGGAGGTATATTATACAGGGTGAGCAATCCAAATGGGTCAGTATGGAGGTTTTGGAAACCATAACAGATAGCGAAATCTTGGCTTAGGAACCATGACGTTGATTTTAGTAAAAAGAAAAACTGCATTCATATACTTACAAAAATACGTGTACTCGGCCCAGGAATCGAACCTGGACTTTTTGAAAAATTAAATTTCGTTATTTTCCTTTGAATATCGGTTATGTAGCTCTTAAATAGTAAATGTTACCAAGAAACATGATATCTAAAACTAATAAAATGCATTGTTTTTAAACAACGAAGTTTTATTTTTCAATACTTCAGTGCCGCCGCCGGCCCTTTGACTTTGTATGGGGAAGTTTTAATATTGTTTAAGTAATCGAACGAAATCTTATGTAAATATTAGACTGAAATGCCCACAATTTAAATATTTTGCAAAATATCGTCATTAATATGATTCCGGTTATCATTATAAATCGTTTATCTGAATAGACCACTTATGCATATCTTATCTACAACCATCATATTAAGGGCCTGTTTCACAGGTTCTAACAAAACAAACTTCGTTGTTTAAAAACAATGCATTTTATTAGTTTTAGATATCATGTTTCTTAGTAACATTTACTATTTAAGAGCTACATAACCGATATTCAAAGGAAAATAACGAAATTTAATTTTTCAAAAAGTCCAGGTTCGATTCCTGGGCCGAGTACACGTATTTTTGTAAGTATATGAATGCAGTTTTTCTTTTTACTAAAATCAACGTCATGGTTCCTAAGCCAAGATTTCGCTATCTGTTATGGTTTCCAAAACCGCCATACTGACCCATTTGGATTGCTCACCCGGTATATAGCTCCTCAACCAATTGGCGCTAAGTTTTATAAATTAACAGTAACTATTGGTGGTTGTTTCTCAATATTATCCAATATACAAACAAGATCGTATAATATATAAAGAGATAAATTATGCTCACCGGAGACTGAAAAAAAAACATTTTGGTGCAATTCCCCTTCGAATTTTCACCATAACTTTATATTCACAACGTCACAACACAAGTGTATATGTATTCACTAAAGTTTTCAGTAGCTTATTAAAAATTGGTGCATATAATTTATTGCACAGGTATAATTTATAATATTTACGATAGCTATTTTGATGAATAAATTTTGACACTATTTCACATATACAAATGGTAACATGGACACATGGAAGCTGTTTTGTAAGGCCTACCGCACACGAGTGACTTGTCGTCCCGAAAGTAGCTATGGACAGTAGGTATATCGACTTTTCTTATTTTGAAAGTGTAAGAGAGACAGGTACCAATAAGTCTATGCCTCCAAAGATGCAGGTTATATTATGAACACGTTGCGACAAACATCGGAATTTATATCAAAATATATCAATATATTTCTGACGGCGCTAATTTGATTTCGATTTAAGTCCAACTGAAAAAGTGGACACCATCCACTGATAGTCTATGGCACCAAGAGAATCATCCGTGATTCCGCGATCACAGATATAGTAAGTAGTCTGCGATTGCGATGATGGTGCGTGTGTCTATGCCTTGCGTCTAGTATAAAGGTAGGACCGCACCGGGCGTAACTATTAAGCGACAGCGGAGCGACGCGACGCGACGTGGTTAAATATTCTTTTTATGAAATTGTTTGAGATAGACGGCATCCAATTCTATACAAAAATATTTGGTCGCGTGGCGTAGTTACGCTTAGTGCGTACGCACCATAACTGTGACACGCGTCTCTTTGTCGCCCGATAAATACCTCCGGTCACTTTCCTTTCAATACCGTGTGAACAAGACGGGTTATGATGAGACGCGCGACAAGTGAAGTCGGGGCAAGATATTATGCTAGTAGCTCCGCTGCCCGAAATCCAGCCGACAATCGTCCAGAATTACCGGTGCGTTTGTAATCAATGTTTGATGTCCACTTTTTTTTGTATGTCACTCATCATTTTTTAATTGCAGCCAAAACATGTTTTTTTTTTTTATGTCATAGGGGGCAAACGAGCAAACGTATCGCCTGATGGAAACCGATTACCGTCGCCCATAAACACCTGCAACACCAGAGGAGTCACAAGTGCTTGCCTACCCGGAGGACGAAGATAGAATGCCTCTATGCTAGTAATTTCACCGGCTATCTTACCCCCACACCGGAACACAACAATGCGAACATTGCTGTTTGGCGGTGGGTTAGCAGGCAAGACGGTAGTAACAATCCGGACGGACCCTGCACGAGGCCCTACTACTCCAGAACTACTAGACTATTTTATTAATTTTATAATAGATCTTCATCCATAGATCTCCAAAAAGGACTAAACTGTTTTAAAAGAAAGTAATATTATTCCTTTATATTTATATACTCTATGCTTGCTGTCTACGTCAACACCAGACTGACATTATTTAATATCTTCTTTTGACACAAAAAAAATAAACATAATGAGAAAAAAATTACCGTAAAATTTAGCTTTTTATCCAGAACAATGTTGATAGAAAGGCAATATGAGGAAGCTTCACCTAACTTGCTACTTTACTGCACAACCATCTTAGGATTTTTATGCATATTAAAGGCCATAATGTATGTTCTGGAAAAAGTTATCAAGCCAAAAGAGTGTTTTGAAGAGCCACGTGAAGTGAGAAGTCCTGGGAAGCAGCAAGAATATGCTCAATCAGAAGCTCCCAAACCCCAAACTGCTCCCAAACCGCTGATAAAAGAACGTAAACGCGTGCCCAGTCCTTCACGTGACAGACGGGGGTCGAAAAGGAGGCGTGCAACTCATTATTGCGATCGCACCAACAGCTACTGCAGTTGTTGTTCTAAGGCCTCCAACTCAAGCTCCCCGTCCTATGTGAATTGATTGAGGATGAAGCAAAACCAGTATCGCCACTATTAGTGGAACCAGAACCACCGGAACTGATGAACTGAACATTACAGATCTCTTGTGTCAAATATACATGTGTCTTGTGAACCTCGAAATTTTCAAAGCAAACGAATGTCAACAGTTTCTGCAGTTTTCATTCCAATATTGTCGTCTATGGCCTACATGGCCATTTAGGCTCACAAAAGGCTTAAAAGTCAATCTTTACCTTTGTAAATAATACCTTTGTAAATAATAACCTAGTAGTATCTTTGGTTCATATGCTGAACACTAATTTTGTTAAGTACTTAAAGCTTCTTTGTCTGCTAAATGTAGATCAGTGAATGTGTCAGGCACAAAGTTAAGATTTTTCATTTGCAATATTTTGTCAATGGGACCGAGACTGGCACCGACGCGCCTCAAGATATATGTCAGGTTTTAATAGTTAATGTGGTTAAAACTCTTATTTATCTTTCAAGAAGATGATCAGCAGTTTTCTCTTCTTGAATACTTGTCTGAAATTCTAGATAAACTATAGACATCAATGCAAATATACGATGGACAACCTTGCTATCAAAATATTTATGTACCTAACAAAAATGTATCTTAAGAAAAGTCCTGATCCTATGTTCGGCAAGATAAACAAATTCTTCGACGAGTGCTTAAAATGTTTAAGCGAGTTTCTTTCGGTAAAATTGATTTTGGAACTCCCAACTTCTTCCTGCGTAACAAAGGCTAGTTATTTTTAAAAGATACCGCTTGTGCAAGTTACGTCGTTAGTGAAATGGCAAATCATTTCGTGTTGAGAGCTCGATTTTGGAAATTGGCTTTGGTTCAATAAATTTTACAGTCGGTACTAACTTGGAGTAGGACTAGGGGCGAATTTCGAAAAATAGAGTTACCTATCTGTTAGTTCTAGATTAACTTTTAAATTCATAAGCACACTCAAACATTGCCAATGAAATGTGTCAACGTTGAGTTAATTTCCTAGAATTATAAGCATTCCAGCATTTTTAGTAAAACTGTGACACGCGACTCTTTCTCGCGTGAGAAATATTGCCTATCTCTTTCTTCGCAGTACTGTGTGAGAGTGACGATTCTTGTCGTGGGACAAGCCTAATTTTTTTTAATCCACCAACTGACCGTCGATTCACCTCAGTATCACCTGGTGGTAAGTGACTACGGGGTCGAGGATGTGGCTCGCCGGTTCAGTATTCTATTCACTCTTACTTTAAAGAGACCCAAATTACATTTTTTTGGAAATACACACGGTGAAAGCGAGTTCCATTCCTTAGCGGTTCGCATTAGAAATGATGAGTCAAATCGCTTCGTGCGAATAAGTGGGAAACTGACCACATAAGGGTGAAATCGCTCCCCTTGCCTGGTTGTCCGATGGTGAAACGTGGTGAAACGGAGATGGCGGAATTAAAGCGTGCAATTCCGTGCCTACTTGTGCTAGACGGGCTGATATAAATATTACATGACAAGGCTTTTAGCTCCGACAATCTGTCAATTATACCTACCTAGAAAGTTATTTCGCATTGTTGCGGTTGCAAGTCTGACGTCAGGGCAGGATGTTGCGGTCAGCAACGTCGCGACCGCAGCGTGCTGGAGACAAGCTTGGTTTGTCCGGCTATTGTGGGCCTTTAGCTCCGATAATTCGCGTCGCTATAGGAATCGAGAGGCACTCGATAGGAAACAACAAGTAAAATGTCTTTTCTTTAATATTTTTTTATTAAATCAGTAACGTCGGCTAGCGTAAATTAAATGTTTATACAGAAGCGAAAAATTTTAAGAAGTTGGTTCAAATCCCGCTCAAAGAATATATATTTTTAGGGTTCCGTACCCAAAGGGTAAAAATGGGACCCTATTACCGAGACTTGGCTGTCCGTCCGTCCGTCCGTCCGTCTGTCACCAGGCTGTATCTCAAGAACGGTGATAGCTAGACAGTTGAAATTTTCACAAATGATGTATTTCTATTGCCGCGATAACAACAAATACTAAAAATAAAATAAAATAAATATTTAGGGGGGCTCCCATACAACAAACGGGATTGGTTGCGTTAACTTTGCACCTCATTTGTATGGAGCGCTATACATACCAGGTGCAAACTTAACTTAACCACTTAAGGATAGAAAGTGTTTGTACGGAACCCTCGGTGCACGAGTCCGACTCGCACTTGACCGGTTTTATTTAACATTTGAACTCTATATGTATAAGCATTTGACTTTTGTTTGTTTTTGAGAGATTGAGTAATGTCAGCGCAAGAAGTTTGCGGTCGACAACGTCGCAGCCGGAGTAGTGCAGTCATTGAAGCGAAAAATACGGTCTTACCTCCGATTTTTTTTACGGTGAACCGATTTGCATGAAATTTTGGAATTTGGCTCATCTTACCCTTAACTTCAAAAGTGAAAATGATTTGAACTCCGCAACCACCCTGGGGGTGGTTGCCACCCCTTCTCGGGGGTGAATTTTTTTTTTTTTCAAAATAACCTCGGATATCGATAGAAGGCCTAATTTTAAGCAAAAAATCATCTATAAAGTTTTGCACTTAGAATACTTTATAAAAAACCAAATTGTTCATTGTTTTACCTGCTACAATTTTGTTTTGTATAAAATTTTCGATATAACGTATATTTTTGGAGATATTTGCAAAAAACCGATGAAAAACGTGAAAAAATTGCAAATTTTCAATTGCCAATAACTTGAAAAGTATTGGATTTTTTGAAAAACTTTATAGATGATTTTTTGCTTCTATCCCTGGCCTTCTATCGATGTCCGAGGATATTTTGAAAAAAAAAAAAAATCACCCCTGAGAAGGGGTGGCAACCACCCCCAGGGTGGTTGCGGAGTTCAAATCATTTTCACTTTTGAAGTTAAGGGTAAGATGAACCTAATTCCAAAATTGTATGCAATTCGGTTCACCGTAAAAAAAAACGGAGCCATAATGCTTCAATGACTGCACTAGAGCGTACTAGAGACAACGTGTTCGTTCACTCGATTTCGTGTCACTAATGGAAATCCAGAGGCGCTTGATAGGAATCAAGAACTAAAATTACGGAACAAGAATTAATTAATTAATTAATTATTTTCTCGGTTTTTCAATTTATTAAATGGCGTGGAAAAAAATAAAAATGCATAATAGCATTGATAATAGCATTTTTATTACTTTGTATGAAGATAGAGGCCGAAAAATGATAAGTAATAACTTGGACTATGAATGTGTCACAGTC
Organism: Apotomis capreana; assembly: GCA_947623375.1. Lineage (NCBI taxonomy): Eukaryota > Metazoa > Arthropoda > Insecta > Lepidoptera > Tortricidae > Apotomis > Apotomis capreana. The sequence continues at coordinate 8,622,661 of OX392503.1, read as the reverse complement.
GCCTATCCCGGAGAAATCTCAATTCCTGAGGATTGGTAAAAATTTTGCGCTACGCCGCGCAGTCGCATCAAAATCCTTCTAATATTATAATCTTGCAACGTTGCGGTTGCAAAGTGTCTATGTCAGTTCAAGAAGTTGCGGTCGGTAACGTCGGAGGCATGCTGCCAGCTAGATTGCTTAGTCCGGCTATTGTGGGGCGATTAGCTTCGATAATCCGTGTTGTTATTGGAATTAACCCTTAGATGAATAACAGTATCAAACACGAAACTACTGAAAGGACATACATTGAAATAAACGTCATATTGGAACTTTGCTTTTGACTGAGTGACTATTCTTTAGGTATTGGATTAAGATAGTAATTTCACAATATGCATCTAAGGCACTGAATGCATTAAATTCTGATTAATAGTACATTACGGCAGAGACCAGTAAGTAAGCCATACTGGCCGAGTAGGAATTAGACGGACCGAGCCGTAGGCGAGGTCCGGATATAATACGAGGCCAGGATGGCTCTTACGGTCGAAGCAAGTATAGTGCTTTTCTCAAAAATTAAACAAGAAAATTAGATTAAAATTATATTTTGTAGGTGACATTCATCGGCCATTTTCCAATGAATATTTTTGTTATATCCCATTTTTATTATTACACATTGTGATATTCGTCGTCGCAGGCACCATTAACTCCCATGATAACCTGCAAAAATAATTATGAGTTTATACTTGGATAAAAGATACAGTTATATCGTTATCAAATAGTGGCAGCATTTATTTACCTTCATCGCCAAATTGGTTATCATCTAGAGCTTGATTTAAGAACTTTTGTATATTTTGCTGCTGAATATTTGTGATTTCTTTCCTTTGTAGCCATCCGATTGTCTCAGAAAGATTGTTGAAATATTCTGACCTTATCACACATTATCTGACCAATTATTAACTTGATTTTCTTCCTTCCATTTAATGAATCTCTTGTATTTTTTTATATCTCCTTGGATTTAGTCGGAAGTAAATTATTTTAGCTAACTCTGCCTCCGCTTTTAAGTATGGAGGAGTGCCGTCTATTCGGAATCAGACTCGTCTGAACTCATTTTTGCTGAATTATTGTAATAGATCACACAAACAAATTTGAAATTTTTGTCTTTTAATTTAAATAAATCCCGCCTTAATTTTTTTTTTATAAATACTGCGTTTAATTATTTGCACTGTCTTACAAATCTAAGTCTTAAAGATAAAATTTAATTATTGTTATACATTGTTGTATTTTCTAACTAATTTTCATATCGTAAAGCTTACCTTCAATTTTAACTCCGAGGTTTTTTCTAAACGATACAAAAAAGGAAGGAATTCCGAAATATCATTGTCATTTTACACAGCACAATTATGAACTAAACGCTGCATACAAACTTCCGCACTAAACCTTGTCGCTACTTTTTTTTTTTAAATATGCATCTTGAGTTACGTTTATACTGCCAATAGTGCTAACCTCTTTTTATTGTACATTTGCTTTTAGTGTAAATTGCAAGTGTATACTGCAATGTCGTCTCTTTCTATTTAATATATGAAAAAGGGACGCCACTTTTTAATTTCTACAATTTGCTGTCGCACTGTACTTATAATTTATAACAATTTGTGGAATGCATCCTTTTTACATTTATATACGACCTCATCGCCTTCACATCCTTAGTTTTTTTATAGGTCGGTGACGATGTAAATCGTGTTTCGATATTCAAATATCTTGATACGTAATAGGAATTACATACTTACTTACTGGACAAATATTGATTCCAAATTTAAAATCTCGCTGTTTACTGGACACTTCTAAAAAGTCTTCGGTATGTTCCACTTACTGTAGTCTATCTACCGATGGTAAGGCAACATTACATGCAATTTTTGAGAAAATTACTAAAACAAATAGCAATGCGGCGGTGAAATTGCAAACTTGCGTTTATTTTATTTATATGATCGTGTATTTATTGTAGGTAATCAGATTTGTTCAGCGCAGAAATGAATTATTTACGATATTGGCTTCATATCTGAATCTTATAAAATTTTCTTAACATAGGGACCAGTTAAGGCAAGTTTATGAGTGTTCTTTCCTACTAGAATACAATCATTTATCTGAGATTTAATTTCAAACGCTGAACAAGCAACTCGCACTAAGGATTTAGTTTTGCGAGGCGTAATGGAAAACGCAACATTACCGTACAAGCTCGGCGTTTACGACGCAAACCGCCGCCACCGCAGTTTCGGCGCCACATCCGTTTAAAATTATCTTCCAACCACTTGCACTTAACCTGAGTTAGTGAACACGGTCGAGGCTTTAGGGATGAATTTAATTACTGTAATTGGAAAATTAAATAGTTTATCCTTTCTTAATCACTTACTTGCTGAGCATCGTGGCTCTTGATTTTGTCGACCAGCTCAGTCGCTTGGTATATTAATCAAAGGATTATCGATGCTAATAATGTACCTTATACTGCTAGTGAGCTGTAGAACTCGCGAACACACCAAAATTTCTGAAATATGTGTCTTTTACGTATTCAACCTCTATGTCCGCCATGTTGAAAAAATGCCGAATAAGTTACCAGACAAAAAACTAAATAATTTCAGGACTTTCAGGAGTATTAATTGAGTAATGCGAGTTCTAGAGGTAAACTGCCGAAACCCTGGACATCCGCACTAACGGACGTATGGAAAAACAAAAAAAATATTGTCGAAGTTAAAACGGTCACACTTTGCTCACTCACTCAATAATTCTAGCAAGTAAATGTCATCTTTTCCAATCATCTCTTCTAGTATCGTTTCATTTCGTTTCTTCTCTTTTTTTCCAGTCTCTTCTTTTCTTCTCACATCTAATCCTGTCCTATCTCAAAACGTCTTATGCGTCGTGTCATATTATTACCAATCTCTTTCTTCGGTGTATGGTGAGAGTTACGGGCGATGCTATGTCGCGCGACAAATGTCGCGAAGCGTAGTTGGACTGGTGTTTAAAATAATCTTCAAACCGCTTGCGCTCGGGCGCTTGAGCGCGGGCGATGCTTTAAGAAAGTGTAATAAAGTATACTTTCCCCATAGCTCCCTTAATTCTGAAGATTGTGACACTTGATCTTGTCAACCAGCTCAGCCACTTCATATTAGATTACAGAGAAGACACCATAGTTTCAAACAATGCCCTCAAGGTATTTTACTAATAATCCCACACCACAGAGACACCACAATGTACTTGTTTTGCACAATAGAAAATGATAGAAAATGTACCGTATGGCAAAGTCTACTTTTTAGTACGGTCAATTTTGCTTTGAGCTTTATTAAGGCTTAAATAAATAGTCTATGTTTTCTAAATAGTTATGTGTTTATTTTTATTAAAGCAGTAGGTACCGTCGGCTAACGTAAACCAAATGTTTACAATTTACGGCAGATGGCGCTATGGTGCCACCCTAAGGCATGCAGAGGCAACTGGCTGAAAAATTCAATGGCTCTCGCATCAGGTTCTGTGGTCCAATAGGTAGGACGCCCGTGTTGGACTGGAAAGCCGTTGGACGCAGGTTCAAACCCTGCCTGAACCATTATTTATTTCAATTTTTCGCTTCATTGCAAAGATTTAGCTATGTGTTTCTACAAATAGTTAGCTTTGTATTTGGAATTATTTTATATTAGGTTTTATTTGGTACTACCTATTTAATTTTCATCTATTTATTGCCCATATGCTTACCCAGAAAATGCTCATTCGTCCTTTAATTTGCTTTAAGCGTCAATGGAATTCATTATTTAGTAGTATAGTTTTACATTGTTGAATACCTTCTGCTTTTGAATTTATCTACTCAATACGTAAAAGCTGCTGCGGTGTAGTGTTTAAGATATAAATATATATCCTTTAATAGGTCTTTAATAAGCCCATTAAAGCCTAAAAACTACTAAGAAACGATAAAACAAACTTTACGAGGCGAATTCATGTCTTTGCAGTCCCCATAAAGGTTTATTCGAAACAAATAAACGCTATCATTAGACATTTATGTTAAGGATAACAACGGGCTATTGTGAAACATCATATTAAAAGATGTCACAACGAGCTTGTGCAAGTTACGTCGTTAGTGAAATGGCAAATCATTTCGTGTTGAGAGCTCGATTTTGGAAATTGGCTTTGGTTCAATAAATTTTACAGTCGGTACTAACTTGGAGTAGGACTAGGGGCGAATTTCGAAAAATAGAGTTACCTATCTGTTAGTTCTAGATTAACTTTTAAATTCATAAGCACACTCAAACATTGCCAATGAAATGTGTCAACGTTGAGTTAATTTCCTAGAATTATAAGCATTCCAGCATTTTTAGTAAAACTGTGACACGCGACTCTTTCTCGCGTGAGAAATATTGCCTATCTCTTTCTTCGCAGTACTGTGTGAGAGTGACGATTCTTGTCGTGGGACAAGCCTAATTTTTTTTAATCCACCAACTGACCGTCGATTCACCTCAGTATCACCTGGTGGTAAGTGACTACGGGGTCGAGGATGTGGCTCGCCGGTTCAGTATTCTATTCACTCTTACTTTAAAGAGACCCAAATTACATTTTTTTGGAAATACACACGATGAAAGCGAGTTCCATTCCTTAGCGGTTCGCATTAGAAATGATGAGTCAAATCGCTTCGTGCGAATAAGTGGGAAACTGACCACATAAGGGTGAAATCGCTCCCCTTGCCTGGTTGTCCGATGGTGAAACGTGGTGAAACGGAGATGGCGGAATTAAAGCGTGCAATTCCGTGCCTACTTGTGCTAGACGGGCTGATATAAATATTACATGACAAGGCTTTTAGCTCCGACAATCTGTCAATTATACCTACCTAGAAAGTTATTTCGCATTGTTGCGGTTGCAAGTCTGACGTCAGGGCAGGATGTTGCGGTCAGCAACGTCGCGACCGCAGCGTGCTGGAGACAAGCTTGGTTTGTCCGGCTATTGTGGGCCTTTAGCTCCGATAATTCGCGTCGCTATAGGAATCGAGAGGCACTCGATAGGAAACAACAAGTAAAATGTCTTTTCTTTAATATTTTTTTATTAAATCAGTAACGTCGGCTAGCGTAAATTAAATGTTTATACAGAAGCGAAAAATTTTAAGAAGTTGGTTCAAATCCCGCTCAAAGAATATATATTTTTAGGGTTCCGTACCCAAAGGGTAAAAATGGGACCCTATTACCGAGACTTGGCTGTCCGTCCGTCCGTCCGTCCGTCTGTCACCAGGCTGTATCTCAAGAACGGTGATAGCTAGACAGTTGAAATTTTCACAAATGATGTATTTCTATTGCCGCGATAACAACAAATACTAAAAATAAAATAAAATAAATATTTAGGGGGGCTCCCATACAACAAACGGGATTGGTTGCGTTAACTTTGCACCTCATTTGTATGGAGCGCTATACATACCAGGGGCAAACTTAACTTAACCACTTAAGGATAGAAAGTGTTTGTACGGAACCCTCGGTGCACGAGTCCGACTCGCACTTGACCGGTTTTATTTAACATTTGAACTCTATATGTATAAGCATTTGACTTTTGTTTGTTTTTGAGAGATTGAGTAATGTCAGCGCAAGAAGTTTGCGGTCGACAACGTCGCAGCCGGAGTAGTGCAGTCATTGAAGCGAAAAATACGGTCTTACCTCCGATTTTTTTTACGGTGAACCGATTTGCATGAAATTTTGGAATTTGGCTCATCTTACCCTTAACTTCAAAAGTGAAAATGATTTGAACTCCGCAACCACCCTGGGGGTGGTTGCCACCCCTTCTCGGGGGTGAATTTTTTTTTTTTCAAAATAACCTCGGATATCGATAGAAGGCCTAATTTTAAGCAAAAAATCATCTATAAAGTTTTGCACTTAGAATACTTTATAAAAAACCAAATTGTTCATTGTTTTACCTGCTACAATTTTGTTTTGTATAAAATTTTCGATATAACGTATATTTTTGGAGATATTTGCAAAAAACCGATGAAAAACGTGAAAAAATTGCAAATTTTCAATTGCCAATAACTTGAAAAGTATTGGATTTTTTGAAAAACTTTATAGATGATTTTTTGCTTAAAATTAGGCCTTCTATCGATGTCCGAGGATATTTTGAAAAAAAAAAAAAATCACCCCTGAGAAGGGGTGGCAACCACCCCCAGGGTGGTTGCGGAGTTCAAATCATTTTCACTTTTGAAGTTAAGGGTAAGATGAACCTAATTCCAAAATTGTATGCAATTCGGTTCACCGTAAAAAAAAACGGAGCCATAATGCTTCAATGACTGCACTAGAGCGTACTAGAGACAACGTGTTCGTTCACTCGATTTCGTGTCACTAATGGAAATCCAGAGGCGCTTGATAGGAATCAAGAACTAAAATTACGGAACAAGAATTAATTAATTAATTAATTATTTTCTCGGTTTTTCAATTTATTAAATGGCGTGGAAAAAAATAAAAATGCATAATAGCATTGATAATAGCATTTTTATTACTTTGTATGAAGATAGAGGCCGAAAAATGATAAGTAATAACTTGGACTATGAATGTGTCACAGTCGCCTATCCCGGAGAAATCTCAATTCCTGAGGATTGGTAAAAATTTTGCGCTACGCCGCGCAGTCGCATCAAAATCCTTCTAATATTATAATCTTGCAACGTTGCGGTTGCAAAGTGTCTATGTCAGTTCAAGAAGTTGCGGTCGGTAACGTCGGAGGCATGCTGCCAGCTAGATTGCTTAGTCCGGCTATTGTGGGGCGATTAGCTTCGATAATCCGTGTTGTTATTGGAATTAACCCTTAGATGAATAACAGTATCAAACACGAAACTACTGAAAGGACATACATTGAAATAAACGTCATATTGGAACTTTGCTTTTGACTGAGTGACTATTCTTTAGGTATTGGATTAAGATAGTAATTTCACAATATGCATCTAAGGCACTGAATGCATTAAATTCTGATTAATAGTACATTACGGCAGAGACCAGTAAGTAAGCCATACTGGCCGAGTAGGAATTAGACGGACCGAGCCGTAGGCGAGGTCCGGATATAATACGAGGCCAGGATGGCTCTTACGGTCGAAGCAAGTATAGTGCTTTTCTCAAAAATTAAACAAGAAAATTAGATTAAAATTATATTTTGTAGGTGACATTCATCGGCCATTTTCCAATGAATATTTTTGTTATATCCCATTTTTATTATTACACATTGTGATATTCGTCGTCGCAGGCACCATTAACTCCCATGATAACCTGCAAAAATAATTATGAGTTTATACTTGGATAAAAGATACAGTTATATCGTTATCAAATAGTGGCAGCATTTATTTACCTTCATCGCCAAATTGGTTATCATCTAGAGCTTGATTTAAGAACTTTTGTATATTTTGCTGCTGAATATTTGTGATTTCTTTCCTTTGTAGCCATCCGATTGTCTCAGAAAGATTGTTGAAATATTCTGACCTTATCACACATTATCTGACCAATTATTAACTTGATTTTCTTCCTTCCATTTAATGAATCTCTTGTATTTTTTTATATCTCCTTGGATTTAGTCGGAAGTAAATTATTTTAGCTAACTCTGCCTCCGCTTTTAAGTATGGAGGAGTGCCGTCTATTCGGAATCAGACTCGTCTGAACTCATTTTTGCTGAATTATTGTAATAGATCACACAAACAAATTTGAAATTTTTGTCTTTTAATTTAAATAAATCCCGCCTTAATTTTTTTTTTATAAATACTGCGTTTAATTATTTGCACTGTCTTACAAATCTAAGTCTTAAAGATAAAATTTAATTATTGTTATACATTGTTGTATTTTCTAACTAATTTTCATATCGTAAAGCTTACCTTCAATTTTAACTCCGAGGTTTTTTCTAAACGATACAAAAAAGGAAGGAATTCCGAAATATCATTGTCATTTTACACAGCACAATTATGAACTAAACGCTGCATACAAACTTCCGCACTAAACCTTGTCGCTACTTTTTTTTTTTAAATATGCATCTTGAGTTACGTTTATACTGCCAATAGTGCTAACCTCTTTTTATTGTACATTTGCTTTTAGTGTAAATTGCAAGTGTATACTGCAATGTCGTCTCTTTCTATTTAATATATGAAAAAGGGACGCCACTTTTTAATTTCTACAATTTGCTGTCGCACTGTACTTATAATTTATAACAATTTGTGGAATGCATCCTTTTTACATTTATATACGACCTCATCGCCTTCACATCCTTAGTTTTTTTATAGGTCGGTGACGATGTAAATCGTGTTTCGATATTCAAATATCTTGATACGTAATAGGAATTACATACTTACTTACTGGACAAATATTGATTCCAAATTTAAAATCTCGCTGTTTACTGGACACTTCTAAAAAGTCTTCGGTATGTTCCACTTACTGTAGTCTATCTACCGATGGTAAGGCAACATTACATGCAATTTTTGAGAAAATTACTAAAACAAATAGCAATGCGGCGGTGAAATTGCAAACTTGCGTTTATTTTATTTATATGATCGTGTATTTATTGTAGGTAATCAGATTTGTTCAGCGCAGAAATGAATTATTTACGATATTGGCTTCATATCTGAATCTTATAAAATTTTCTTAACATAGGGACCAGTTAAGGCAAGTTTATGAGTGTTCTTTCCTACTAGAATACAATCATTTATCTGAGATTTAATTTCAAACGCTGAACAAGCAACTCGCACTAAGGATTTAGTTTTGCGAGGCGTAATGGAAAACGCAACATTACCGTACAAGCTCGGCGTTTACGACGCAAACCGCCGCCACCGCAGTTTCGGCGCCACATCCGTTTAAAATTATCTTCCAACCACTTGCACTTAACCTGAGTTAGTGAACACGGTCGAGGCTTTAGGGATGAATTTAATTACTGTAATTGGAAAATTAAATAGTTTATCCTTTCTTAATCACTTACTTGCTGAGCATCGTGGCTCTTGATTTTGTCGACCAGCTCAGTCGCTTGGTATATTAATCAAAGGATTATCGATGCTAATAATGTACCTTATACTGCTAGTGAGCTGTAGAACTCGCGAACACACCAAAATTTCTGAAATATGTGTCTTTTACGTATTCAACCTCTATGTCCGCCATGTTGAAAAAATGCCGAATAAGTTACCAGACAAAAAACTAAATAATTTCAGGACTTTCAGGAGTATTAATTGAGTAATGCGAGTTCTAGAGGTAAACTGCCGAAACCCTGGACATCCGCACTAACGGACGTATGGAAAAACAAAAAAAATATTGTCGAAGTTAAAACGGTCACACTTTGCTCACTCACTCAATAATTCTAGCAAGTAAATGTCATCTTTTCCAATCATCTCTTCTAGTATCGTTTCATTTCGTTTCTTCTCTTTTTTTCCAGTCTCTTCTTTTCTTCTCACATCTAATCCTGTCCTATCTCAAAACGTCTTATGCGTCGTGTCATATTATTACCAATCTCTTTCTTCGGTGTATGGTGAGAGTTACGGGCGATGCTATGTCGCGCGACAAATGTCGCGAAGCGTAGTTGGACTGGTGTTTAAAATAATCTTCAAACCGCTTGCGCTCGGGCGCTTGAGCGCGGGCGATGCTTTAAGAAAGTGTAATAAAGTATACTTTCCCCATAGCTCCCTTAATTCTGAAGATTGTGACACTTGATCTTGTCAACCAGCTCAGCCACTTCATATTAGATTACAGAGAAGACACCATAGTTTCAAACAATGCCCTCAAGGTATTTTACTAATAATCCCACACCACAGAGACACCACAATGTACTTGTTTTGCACAATAGAAAATGATAGAAAATGTACCGTATGGCAAAGTCTACTTTTTAGTACGGTCAATTTTGCTTTGAGCTTTATTAAGGCTTAAATAAATAGTCTATGTTTTCTAAATAGTTATGTGTTTATTTTTATTAAAGCAGTAGGTACCGTCGGCTAACGTAAACCAAATGTTTACAATTTACGGCAGATGGCGCTATGGTGCCACCCTAAGGCATGCAGAGGCAACTGGCTGAAAAATTCAATGGCTCTCGCATCAGGTTCTGTGGTCCAATAGGTAGGACACCCGTGTTGGACTGGAAAGCCGTTGGACGCAGGTTCAAACCCTGCCTGAACCATTATTTATTTCAATTTTTCGCTTCATTGTAAAGATTTAGCTATGTGTTTCTACAAATAGTTAGCTTTGTATTTGGAATTATTTTATATTAGGTTTTATTTGGTACTACCTATTTAATTTTCATCTATTTATTGCCCATATGCTTACCCAGAAAATGCTCATTCGTCCTTTAATTTGCTTTAAGCGTCAATGGAATTCATTATTTAGTAGTATAGTTTTACATTGTTGAATACCTTCTGCTTTTGAATTTATCTACTCAATACGTAAAAGCTGCTGCGGTGTAGTGTTTAAGATATAAATATATATCCTTTAATAGGTCTTTAATAAGCCCATTAAAGCCTAAAAACTACTAAGAAACGATAAAACAAACTTTACGAGGCGAATTCATGTCTTTGCAGTCCCCATAAAGGTTTATTCGAAACAAATAAACGCTATCATTAGACATTTATGTTAAGGATAACAACGGGCTATTGTGAAACATCATATTAAAAGATGTCACAACGAGCGAGAATCTCTTAGGACGTGAGAAGAAAACGGGAGTGGGAGACAATCTAGCGGACGATTAGTGTGGTCTCGTCGGGGAAGGCGCCATGCTACCGTGCTAAGGTAAAAGGCGACCTTTTGCTTTGGAGCTGCATACAAAATGGTCGCTTTTTAGCTTAGCATAGCAGCATGCTGGACCGGGAGATGGCATCATCTATACAAAACGGGAGCCCTTTAACTCTCAGATAGGTACCTACTTATTTCGTCGAATGTTTAATTTGGCCGAAAATAATTTCGATTTTTCTTCTGTAGTCATACATTTTTCTTAATTCTTGCAAATAATTATCATTATACCTATTAGTTAGGTTAGGTTTGTTTTATAACAATTTCAAATAGTTTACGGTTGCAAAGAAAAATGCTTTCTACGAAATGATTTTTTGGCGAAATGTAATGTCGACGAAAAACAATTCTAGAAGTTAATATAGACCCATAACAAAACTCTTAAATTATAAATCAGTGAATCATGAAATGACATATTTTTTTATTGAATCATTGCTAAAAATATCAAAGCGTAAGGAAAACAATCAATGCGTAACGTAGCGGATGAGACCGGGAACCGAACGCGGCACCTCTGGATTACCGGTCCAACATGTCAGCCACTCCAGCACCCTAACGTTATTTTTATTTTTTTTATTATGCTTGGTGTGTTGAACTTTGCATTGTTTATTTGAAAGGATTTGCACATTTCTGTATGTCAATAGTTTAATAACTATTAGCTGAAATAGTTTTCAGATGACAATTCCACTTTTACATAAATCGCGTGGCCAATATAAGGAAGCTTCCTAACCGCGTGCAGCCGCCTGTAATGTAACAAAGAACAAATCAGATTTTTTAACTAAATTTTCGTTACATTACTCGCGGTGAGGCAAAGCCCTCCAGTCTAAGAGGTGTATCGAATTTGTGTAGTTCATCAAAAACATGAAATAGTCGACGCTTGAAAATTATCACTATTGCGAAATACACCTTATATACACCTTACATACATCTTAGTTCCACGGACCAATCATACGGGACTTTTCCTCCCCTTAATGTTTGCGTATTCATCGCTGAAGAGGTTAATTAGCTAGCGCGAGGCAAATGAGAGCTCGAGCCCTTATTCTACAGAAAACCAAGTTTGTGCCGTTAAAGTTTACTTTGCTGGTGTTATTTTAACCGTCGTAGCGACACTTCCATTAAGAAGTTTCGCTCATTTTGACAAGCGCTTTAGCTTACCTTTCGAAATTTACCATTTTGTTGGTTTATAGTTTACTTTTGTGTAAGACAGACCAGTGGTAATGTCTCGATAAGTTTAATAGTAATTTTATGTTTATATAATAAAAATAAAAACCGGGCGGACAAGTGCGAGAGGATTGACCTACTTTATTTAATCGTATGGCATATACAGTGACATCAGACAACTCGAGTACCTACTTAATATTACAAATCAACATTAAGATTTGTTAGCCACTTAATGGCCTACTGATGATTCCTTACTCCGTACAAATCTGATTGCTTTAAATTAGTGCAGCGAGTCGTATGTTCATTGCTGATGTTCAGGGGATAAAACTCCGACGCGGGTGCGCCCTCTGCTGGCCGTGCCGTTGTTGAGCTCGGTGTCACACGGGAACTCCCCTTCAGGGTGCATCCCTACTGAAACGGAGGAAACGGAGCGGAGACGTAGGGAATAGACCAATCACCTGAGTTGAAATTTGTATCTCAGCTCCGCTTCACTCTTGTGATTGGTTGATTCCTGTGCTCCAGTGGAGACGCAGACTCCGGGCGCGGGCGATGCTCGATGCTGTCCTGGCATCATGGACAATTTTGTGCCGTGAATTTCTAAAATTCTATGTATTAGGCTTTTTGATATGTGTGTGCAGATATTTAGTTTTTCATGTTAAGTGAGTTTCGTTTTGCATTGGTTTATAACTGTAATGCTGTGTAAACATTATTGTAAATTAGTAACAAATCTCTGCAATGGCCCCTTCTTGAAACTTACCTTCGGTTTAATTATTTTCTTTTCTACTTAGTCAACTACAACCAAATATAACTCCCGTCCTAGGATATGATGAAAATGCAACAAACACAAGTCTCGGTCATCTATCGCGCGTAATTCAAATTAACCTGCGAGCTGCGCCCGCGCCTAATCTCCACCATTACACCGACCAACTTGTCTTTCATACGTTAACACACTTACCGTATTGATATAACGCGTATCTTTGTCTGCTTCAGACGCCTGATAAGTTCGTTTGTCTTCCCTGAACATCCCAACAACTCACGATCCGGTACTCACGCAAAAACTAACAATATTTAATTATGATGTTCGAGATTTTAAACTTACATTATAAGGACTAAGATTTACGTCTTAAGTTCTATTGGGATTGTTGGTGACTTGATGCATTTCAGTATATGAGATGAGTAAACCACAACGCTTTTCTAAATAGTTACTAGTAGCGTAGCAGACATTATGGGAATGTTCAGATATAGTACTTCAATTTTACAATTGTTGAGCGAGCGAGTGAAGCGTCTCGTGTTTCTGCTTCGCCAAAATTTATTTCGTATGTGCGGGGTGTTTGGATGTTCGGATTTCCGACTGTTTTTGCCTACTGGCTACATTTGTCAACCGATTCTAATAAAATTTTGTGGTTAGATTCGATAAGTATATAGTATTTTTTGACAATTAAGTTTTTCCTTTATTTTTCAAAATGGCAAAGACATGGGGGTCGAAACCGTAAAAAATTACAAATTACAGTAATTTCGCAACAAACTCGCGAGATTTCCAGCTCAAAGAGCCAAAATGTTTAAATATCTGAGTTTCAATATTATAAAAAGCCCATATTATACCTACATATTTATATCTACAAATAACAGCTAAGCGAATAAAAATAAATAACTTTTACTTATACCTTTTACAAACACTCTTTAAATATAATTATTAAAGTACTTGACACTTATTATTCTTAGCATAGGATAGGTACCTCTCAAACTTCACAGTTATCTGTTTTAGCCTTTATTCAAAACGATTTTCTATGTGATTTATGTAACAGACAGACTTTCTGTTATTGAAATTAGTGTTTTCAACTATGAGGCATTTCATATGTATCTACTTACCTAGTATACATTTATTATTCAAAGTTGTCAGTTAAAAACTTATCCTATACATTTTAATATCGTGTTGCGTGGTATCACACAATAACTTAACAGTTTATAACTGCCAACACACCCGATAAGAAGTTTATATTTCTACAGTTAGCGGAAGTTTATTATCTAAACAACTATCAAATTTTGCATTTATTGGCGCATTCAATCGCCGCCGGCTCAAATAAATCCACTGTATTGCACAACGAATTCCAAAATAAACTATTACTGATAATCGCTTTGATTCCGGTCCGGTTTGAGATAAAGTGCGCTGGAATCTTAAGTAAGATTAAGACTAAGTCCAAGCCAAAGTTAGCTTTGACCGCGAATAAGCCAGAAAGTTGAGGTTACTGGATCGTGAATTCCCATTACAACTATCGTTTGATGGTAGGAAGGAAATTATGTATATACCATTTGTAATCAGAGCGCGTAATCTGCATAACAAATATTGTCGACGGCCCGGGCTCACGCCAGCCCTATCTTAACTGAAACTAACAATGACACGAACCATAAACCGCTGAAACTAAGTATATGTAAATAAGTTGAAATTGCATGTGGCGGCGTTGAGGTCGTTTTATGAAGTGCCAGCGTTTGTTCCCGTATTTATGATAAAGTAACACGAACACTCGCAAATTTAATCAACAGCCAAATCAGAAATCAGTTTTGGATTAATTGCCATTTCTATTCCACTTGATTTTGATAATTGAAATAATGAACAACGTGTGGTTGTGTTTGGAGCCGATATATTGTTAAAATTCAATTAACTAATTTGTTATTGACATGTGAATCATTACAATGAGTGCGTTTTCCTTATGATTTCGATGCCCGGTGTTTAGTGTCAATTAATAGCAATTTTCTGGTGGTCAAATCACATACAAAATCATGTACAGATGCTTGTTTTTGTTCTTGATTAAGTACGAGTAATATGATGTGTCCCGAGACTAACTTCTAGTATTGTGAGCGTGCATCAACACATTTTTTATTTTAAGCAATTCGTCTCGGCGTGACCTCATCAGCATTATTTGACAAGGACAAATTGCCTGCAGACGGATTTTCTTACTGCACTAAGTATTTATTACTCAATATTGATTTATACTAAATGACGTGATTGTTTATATAGTGTGTGATAATGTAATGAGGATAATAGTATTGAGTGACATAAAAAGTCTTATTTATACTTCTATAATTACATAAGAATTATATATTCAAGAGTAACATAATTCCACGTACAGGTCGTAAGTAACCATGTTGTGTTAAGCCCTGTCAGCTTAACACAACTTGGTTCAACTTCGTTGATGGCGTATAGAAATAATTCTTTTGGTTGAGCGAATCCACTTAGCTTTGTACCCGATGAACAATACACATTATCTGTATTGTTAGCTGTGGCCACAACTGCCACTTCAAAATGTAAGGCGTTATAAGTGCAAACTACTTTTTTTAATTTGCACTTATAACGCCTTACATTTTGAAGTGGCAGTTGTGGCCACAGCTAACAATACAGATAATGTGTATTGTTCATCGGGTACAAAGCTAATGGGATTCGCTTAAAAAATGGGAGTAGGACTATACCACAGTCACACATAGCTTTCTCGCACTATGTTCAAAGAAAAGAGATACACGATATGCGTTGCACGAAAATAATTATATTCCATAGTTATACTAAAGGTGCAGCCTGTACAGATAGGTGCATCCCTCAGCCTGTCGGCAGTCTGTGGTCAACTGGTCAGGTAACCCATCGAGGAGCATGTTTACTCAAAAGGTACCTGGTTACCTTTACAAGAAGTCAAGGTCAACACACAATATAAAAAAAATAGAATCAATATTTCAATCCAAATGCATGGGTGCAATGCAGAAACGATCCAGGAAGAAGAATGACAACATAGAAAAGCTCTTAGTAAGGGGAAAGAATCAACGAAGAAGACCAAGAGGAAGGAATCCCATGTGCTGGACCGATCAGATTCGAGACAAAACGTCACTAAGTTTCCCGACGCCATGCGGTCTGCAGTAGATCGGAATGTAATAAGTGGAGAGCGATCGCCCGAAGAGTGATAAATAGAAGTTATAGAAGTCATGACCTTCAGCAATAAGGAATGGGACACTAGAAGAAGAAGCAGAAAAGATCTATTGTCAAAGCTTGAAATATGGCCTAATAATAACTTGCTAACTGAAAGTTGCTCTCGTTTAATGTATACAGAAAACCTTCATGTTCCACATCCATATTCGCCACATTAAGAAGAGTTTGCATGCTTTTCAAATTTTCTCAACAAACCGAGACAGTCCCGCTCTAGGTAACAAAGGATTATTAAGCCGAGTGAGCGACATTACAAAGAAATGTGGGGAAGTAAGCACTGTCCTCAAGCTCTGCTGGCTGGTGACCGAAATATTCCTCTAAAAACATAGTCACCCTCTCATTTGTCTTAGATGTTCCCTTCAAATACAGACTTTAGTGTCACCTCATAAGATTTTTTTTACAAAATATCTGTTAGACAAGATGAGAGTGTTGCAAAGTTAGTATTCAATATTATGCAAGCCTTAAGTGCAGCGAAAAACTAAATGAAAGCTGCTTTTAGTTAAATGACGACGTTGCTTTGTGGAATAATTTGACCCGGCTGTCCAATTAACAAAAAACAATACGGTTTTATCCCTGCTATGACGTAGGACTATGTATTTATCTTGTTTGTATTTACTATGAAGCTTTTCCTAAAACGGCATTGTATCAAATTAACAGTATTTTTAACCAACTTACTTGAAAAAAAGGGGGAGGGTTCTCAATTAGACTGTATGTTTGGTATTTTATTTATAGTTTATTTATTTAAATAATGAACTTTATTCTGCAAGATTTAACCTGAAAAAACGCCGAAAGAAACTCAACAGTCAGTCATTTTTCCAGATTTTATTTGGAACTCAGGGGATTATTTTGTGCTAAGCAAAATAAAAAAGCCCCATTTTTTTACCATTGTAATATTAGGAATATACATATTTACAGATAATAACACAATTGTTCCGATGGAAATTTATATAAGTGTATAAAAAAAAAGTGTGTGTGTCAGCTCCGACGCACGACTGGAGTTTACTCTTCAGGCCAGGCACGCACCTTTTTTTTAGTCGCGCGATAATTTTGTCGCAGAAATAAGCGTACTTCTGGGTTTATGAAAATCGTGGTGCGCGCACTCTCATATAAACCCATATCTTGCATTTATGCGACAAAATTATCGCGCGACTAAAATCGTGGTGCGCGCCTGGCCTTAAGAACGATTATAAAATATATATTCAATACTCAATACGTTTATTGCACATAAGGATTAGTAAATAGTTTAAGTATCACATTATGTACCCTGTTGGGTGCTGCAAACAAGAACGAGAAGGTAGGCACTTACATAATATTAATATACGAGTATAATATACAGCAAAATTACAATATTTTACAAGGAAAATTTACTTCCGATTCATTTTTAACAAATTGGAGAGATCATGAGTAGTAACTAAATAAGGAAGCGTGATGTAAAGCGCCCTCGAGCGGCTAGTTTAGTTACTACAGTCTGCAGTGCTACGGAAAAAAAAAACCGTATCTTACTATGAAATCCATACAAAGATACGACCTTATTAATTAAGGAGCTTTGATCATTTTTATGAACATGCCAGCTCCAGCAGGCCTAATAAATACACAACATCATTCATCTAAAAGACATAGATAAATAAAAACATAAACCGTATAGACTTAAAAATAACATGTACACGAAAACAACTAAATTTGTATACACTATTTACATAAAAAAAAACTGTATACAAATTTAGCCGATTTCGATAAGGGTTCCGCCAATATTGAATTGAACATTACATTCAAGAAAGATCTGGTATTAGACCTAGCCATTTACATTAGACAAAAACAAACGTACAAAATCACCTTCCTTAAAAAAATCCTTAAATAAATCCAAAATCTCCTTAACAACAACTCCAAACAGCGTTTTGAACTTCTCCTCCCAACTTTCGGTAGAAAACAAAATATCCTTCGTCTTCTCAACCAGCCTTTCAAAAGTAATACGTCTCTTCTTCTTGTCCTTATTTTGTCTTTGATCTTCCATATCAGCCCGCTCAATAGTAGGCTGATTTACCAATAGACACTCGGACCTCTTCACATCTGTTACTCTTTTTGACTTCCGCGGCTTACGAACCTCTTGTTGTGGCTCGCTCTCTAATCTGTACTGACTTACTGATCGCTGGCCCTCAGCCTGACAGACAGAATCTTCAGACTCTTTAGATTGTAACGGCTTCGACAAAACAGCATCTCTATATGACTTTCCAAAACTTAAGTCATTCTC
Source organism: Apotomis capreana (assembly GCA_947623375.1). Lineage (NCBI taxonomy): Eukaryota > Metazoa > Arthropoda > Insecta > Lepidoptera > Tortricidae > Apotomis > Apotomis capreana. The sequence goes on along the minus strand of OX392503.1, from coordinate 8,604,585 downwards.
AAAAACAGATGGCGCATCCTGACTACAAACATCCGTATCCTTTTTTTCCTTATTTTGCATATACAACCAAAAAGCCCGTTTATATATACATCCCTCAGCAGACATAATCCTGCGAATTTCTTACTCCTTCACAAAAACCGGGCACGACTTATCTAAGGCCATATGGCTGCCTTTACAATTAATGCATCTAAAAATAGTCGTTTCGCAATTGGCATGCTCCCCGCCGCATTTCGGACAAGTAACTTTAGTAGTAGGACAAAACCTGCTCAGATGACCGAACTTCCAACATATTGAACATTGGGTAACCGGGAAAGTGTACTGATTTACCTTAAATCGGCAACCGTAGGCATAAACATATGGCGGTAAAGAAGTTCCCTTAAAACACAGACGAATAGCTTCAGCCTTAACCCAACGCCCATCATGATCCAAACGGTTCAGTCTACATATTGACAAAATGTCTTCAGACCCTTCAATATTCTTTAAAAATTCGTCTTCCTCAACCTCCAACTCAACCTGCCTTATAATTCCATAAGTGCAGCATGCCATATTAGACCAATAAGAACGTCTCGTCTCATTGTTAAACTCCTGAGAAGCCAGAAGCTTCTCCGCATCATCCTTAGAGTTAAACTGTATGCGAATTTTACGTGGACCCATAAACTTGACGGATAAAATTCCTTTTATACCCTTAAATTGCAGCAACTTTGCCAAACCAATCTGTTTCGGTAAATCTTCTTTTGACACTATATAAACTTCAAATAGCTTGTCAGGCACACCACACCGTCCGGCTCCAGCTGCGTTTAGGCGGTTGCTAAAACCCGCTAGCGTTTAGGTTTCCTGCCAATTGTCATAAAACTATCACTACAACCACAGCTTTTGTCGCTGAGACCACAAGCACGCTTCACCGCTATATGCCGCACATCCGACATGGACTCAGCGTCCGATACAATATCCGATTGACTCGGCCCTGCCTTATTATCAAACTCCACTTCAGATAGCCACGACGGAGCTGCCCGCTGCCCACATTCTAAAAGTGACGTATCACTCGCGACACCTCGACTTGACTCACTCATCGCAAAAACAGCGAAAAGGACTCTAAAACTGAATTAACTTATAAATAAAATAAAATTTGATAAAATTTTCAACAGTCGCCTTTGACAACCAAACGTCAATCCTCGCAATACTTATATTTTTGGAACGTATCTGCCGTGCTAATTTAAAAAGTCGTATCTCAGTATACGATCGGAGTAAAAATAAGACTTCTTAATTTAGCAGATTATGCGTTAAGCGTTATAGACTAAGCTCCCGATATAAAATGACCTTCACAGAGATGTTTATTTGATGAAATGTATTTTATATTTAGTTTAAAATGTCAATAAATATATTGCATATGGGTTGCCTAACAAATTTTAGTCCAGGGTATGTTTAGTTTAAAATTTAATTTTTTTTTTTTACATTTCACCGATTTGATTATTAGATAAATTCATAATTAAATAATCTTTAATTTTATTTAATTTAAATTCAACAATCAGACCTTTGCAAAATGCTAGTAGGTATAGATTTACCTGTTTATACCTGGCTACCCAATAGTTGTGACGGGAAAAGAATAGGCAACCTAACGTTTGCATATTCTATGGGCTTCATACTTTCGATTGGTATAGAATTTATCTAATATTAATCAAACCGGTGAAATGTTTAAAACAATTTTTTTTATTATTAATTAAACATATCCTGGACTAAAATTTGTTAGGCAACCCATATGCAATATAATTATTGACATATTAAATTAAATATAAAATACATTTCATCAAATAAACATCTCGGTGAAGGTTATTTTATATCGGGACCTTAGTCTATAACGCTTAACGCATAACCTGCTAAATTACGAAGTCGTATTTTTACCCCAATCGTATACTGAGATACGACTTTTTAAATTAGCACGGCAGATACGTTCGATTTTACACCCCATATTTTTCATACCCCGGGCTTATATATGAAAATCGATTCTTAAGGAGTAAACTCCAATAAACTCCAAAAAATATGCTGATTACCAAATAGCCTCTTGGCTTCCTAATAGTCTGTTTTACGGTACCTAACTATTTAATAAGAACTTTAGGAAGACTTATAAATAATAATAAAAAAACCAGTCAAGTACGAGTCGGACTCACGCACGAAGGGTTCCGTACCATCAATTAAAAAAACGGCAAAAAATCACGTTTGTTGTCATCATTCTTTTGCCCTTATCCCATTTAATTGGGGTCGGCGCAGCATGCCTTTTTCTTCCATTTTTGCCTATTATTCGTCATCTCATCAAATAATTCCTTCTTCTTACATCATCTCTCAGACAATCCATCCACATTTTCTCTGGTCTTCCTCTTCTTCTATTTCCCTCCACATTAATCCTTTACACTTTTTTTGTCGCGTGGCCATACCAACCTAGGTGATTAGTTCGTAGCGGCGCGGTGATTGGACTACTCTCAGACTTCCTCTTACATACTTATTCTGTCCATTCTCGTCACCCCACACATCCATCTTAACATTCTCATTTCTTCCGGAAACAACATGCAACCAGATTTGGGTACGGAATTTGTATGATGGTTCCAGAAAAAAATCGTCTCAAATAATGAAGTTAACGATACTTCCGTGCAGCGTTTATAACGTGACGTTGGCACGTCATAAAAAGATGTAATATCCCAGGACAAAGGAAGCCCGCCGCATCACTCAAGTATCAAAAGTGTCACACTTTATGAACTCCTAAAGCCCTAAAAGAGGATATTGTCCCGCTGACGTGACGGGACGTAAAGTGTACGATTATTTATAATATACACCATAATTCGAGAAATAGATTCGAGAATATTCCAATTAATTACAATTTCAGATGGAAGCATGTTTGGTTTCAATTAGGTACAGTTCAATTAGTAAAGAATATTTCAAAAGTTAAGGTTGAGTTTCAATTTCGTATTTATACAGGCACTAAAACTGAAATAATGGTCCGCCTTTGTTCTCGGAAATTCAGGACAACGTGCTATTTAAAGGGTTCGTATCCTTAATATGTACCTAAACCAAATTAGCACGTAAGAAATATCTATCCGTAGGACCATAATAATATCAATACTTTATAATTAAACGGATCTTTAATAAATAGAGCAATTTATTTGTTATTTAGTTTATGTCTCGTAGTGCCCATTTCATCTCTTCATGGACATAACTTGTAAATAGGTACTCAATACTAGTAAGTATTGAGTACCTATTTACAATATTTACTTTGTTGTATTCGTTGTACATCCTAAATATGCTTAATTAAAACAATAAAAAAAACCCGGACAAAGTGCGAACTCGCCCGACGAGGGTTCCGTACAAATTTATACCGTTTCTTTACCTCGATGTGCCTCGATTGATATGTTAGGTAGACCTATCATGTACAATCTACTGTGTAAGTGCTGGGAAGCAGGGGCTGTGCCTCAGGACATGCGTGACGCTAATATTGTAACATTGTATAAAGGGAAAGGTGACCGCGGTGATTGTAATTGTTATCGCGGCATCTCCCTTTTAAGCATAGTTGGCAAACTCTTTGGCCGAGTCATTTTATCTCGACTCCAAAAGCTTGCGGAGCGCGTTTATCCTGAGGCGCAGTGTGGTTTTCGGACACAGCGTTCCACAGTGGACATGATTTTTACACTTCGTCAGTTACAGGAGAAGTGCAGAGAGCAGAATACACCCCTGTTTGTAGCCTTTGTTGACCTTAACAAGGCCTTCGACACAGTCAGCAGGGAAGGTTTGTACATTGCGTTGGAGAGTATTGGGTGTCCGCTGAAACTCTTAAGTCTCGTAAAATCATTCCATGAGGGAATGAAGGGCGCCGTGGTTTTCAATGGTAGCATGTCCGAGTCATTTGACGTCTGCCGAGGTGTGCGCCAGGGGTGTGTTCTGGCCCCTACCCTGTTCGGTATATACTTTTCGCTTTTATTACGAACTGCTTTCGGCGATAACCAACAGGGCATCCACCTGCACACGAGGACCGATGGGAAGATGCTCAATGTCTCGCTTCTTAGGTCGAAAAGAAACCGCGAGGACCTTCTCGTCGACAGTCTTCTCTTTGCTGATGACGCAGCCTTTGTAGCAAATACCACATCCGAGCTCCAGTCAATGGTGGACAAGTTCTCTCGGGCCTGTTCCATGTATGCCATGACTGTGAATGTCAAAAAGACTGTTGTTTTTGCACAAGGCTCTACTACTCGCTGTTGGAGGTTGTAGACAGTTTTTGCTACCTAGGGTCGACCGTTTCTAACAATCTCTCGTTAAACGCAGAAATAGATACCCGTATTGGCAAAGCGGCGACCATGTTCGGAAAGCTAAGTACAAGCGTATGGTATAACAGACATCTTACCACAAAAACAAAGATGGTAGTCTTTCAGGCTTCCATACTGAGTATACTCTTGTACGGTGCGGAGACCTGGACAACGTATGCAAAACAAGAGCGTCGTTTAAACACCTTCTACATGCGTTGCCTACGCAAAATCTTAAATATATCATGGCAGGACAGGATAACAAATGAGAGGGTTTTGGAAATTGCACAATTACCAAGCCTGACTGCACTACTTAAACAGAGGCGCTTGCGCTGGCTGGGTCATGTGCACAGAATGGAACCCTCTCGTTTACCGCGACGTGTTCTGCTAGGCGCAATAGCGAATGCAAAACGTAATGTCGGAAGGCCCTTGCTTCGCTTTAAGGACTGCGCGAAGCGTGACATGATTTCCTTTAAGATAGACCACCAAACCTGGGAAGAACTCGCGGTAAGGCGCACAGACTGGCGCAAGTGTTTGGCGGACGGCCGCAAGTGGCGCGACGATGCATGGTTTAGCGCATTGATTGACAAGAGGCAGAAACGACATCTAGGCGACCATACTCACTCAACAACGGTCAGTGTCTCTTGTCAAGTTTGCGGTCGGGTATGCCGATCGCGTATCGGTCTTTTCAGCCACCAAAGACGGTGCTTCGCAGACTGAAGACCACACATCTTCTGTAATAGACTGAAGGGCCTATGACGATGATACTTTAAATGAAGACTATATTTTTATGATCACTTTGTACAGTTTTGAGATTTTTTCCCATACTTCTTCGGTATTACTTGCCAAATGTCTTATGTCTAGGACAAATATCATAAACATTTGGATTCCCTTGAGAATGTCGGATAATACGTATGTTGCGGCATATACGGCTGTATATCTTTTTACGTTATCTGAGAATTTTGATTTCATTTTTCACAGCTTCAAGGGACTGTAGAAATGAGGTTTTAATTTCAAGTCGATCGCTTCCACGTGTTCCCGAGATAAAGGGTCTTTTCAGACAAACGACAACAAAGTGATCCTATACGGGTTCCGATTTTTCCTCTTGAGGCACGGAAGCCTACAAATGTTACGAATTATTTGCTCTGCATGTATAACTTACAAATATGCATGCAGAGCAATCAGCAAAACTAAAATTACATAAAGAAGTGTCTAATGAAAAAATAATCAAACAAGATGAGAGCTACAGAAATTTAATTTAGTACGAACATAAAAACAAAATAAATAGTTACCGTTGTGATTCTCAGAACAAAGGATTCGCCTTATTCATTATTCACGTAACCTGGGTTTGCTGAGTATTCTTGACGTAAACTTGGAAATTGACATGTTTGTAGGGGTACCCTAACCTGCTTTTATGCTGCTTATCCGGCTTATTCGGTTCTTTATGGCTACTTTAGCTTTTGCTTTATTAGAAATAACCGTTCTCTATCATTTTCTCGAATTTAATATGCCGCAATTTTTTGCTAGTTATAATATTAACTTGCCGTAAATCAAGTTTTCAAGCAAAATCTTTTTTAGGATTGTTATCACAGACAAACCCCACTAGAGGCAGCATGTAAGGCGACACGCGTGCACCAACGATATGGTACGGCAGAACATTAAAGTATCAACACGGCGGCCACCGTTTAATTGTTTGTAGTACCTATAACAAAAAATACATTTTAGTGTGTACGAATACCTATGATAAAAAAACCGGCCAAGAGCATGTCGGGCCACGCTCAGTGTAGGGTTCCGTAGTCGCTCATCGTACACAAGAGACGGGCTTAAAGTAGCGGCCTTCTGGAAGTCAACTTACGTCCTTTTAAAGAAAATTATGAAATTTTGCGATAACTCAAAAACGGATCGACCGATTTTATTCAATATAGTTCTTATTTAAAGTAATTATAAGGCCTCATTTTCATGATTTTTTCCATATTTTTTTGACCCGTGGTTGAAAAGTTAGAGGGGGGGGGGGGGGGGACACAATTTTTTTATTTTCGGAGCGAATATTTACAAAACTACTGACTTTATTAAAAAGTAATGTTTTAAGACCCCTATTATTTTAAACAGACCTATTTAACGACACCCCACACTCTAGGGTTGAAACGAAAAAAAAATTTACCCCTACTTTAGGTGTACGAGAGGTACCCGAAAATATATATTTTTTTAGTTTTTATTTTACCGTTTTGTCGGCGTGATACATACACATACTCATACCAAATTTCAGCTTTCTAGTACTAATGATCACGGAGCTAAGCCGCGGACGGACGGACAGACGGACAGACAGACATGGCGAAACTATAAGGGTTCCTAGTTGACTACGGAACCCTAAAAATATTGTTAGTATTTGTGTATCACCAGTTAAAACACGTTCGTGTTTTAACGGACTTATTAGAAATTTCGACTGTTATTGCGAGTCAATCACTGTCCCTATTTATAATAAAATATCAAATAAACACAATTAGCGCTTTGACATACGTATATTCGAAAAATGTCTTAATTTTAGATGTTCGTCAAAGGAAAACGCAGAATCCAATTACAAGAAACTTGAAAGGTAGTACTACATTCAAAAGGTATCTCGTATTCATCGTTGATATTAATATAACCAATTTCCATCATCCATTCCGTGATTGAAAATGTTATATTAAAAACAAAAAAATACTGCGTTCAACGTTCACCGATGTTAAATAAAAATATGTTGTATTGGTATTTCAAAGGGAAAATCATGTTCATTCCTAATTGGTATCAATTATCAGGTTAATTTGCTCCGTATTTGACCATTTAACGTTACGATACGACATGTTAATTAAGGCAACACAGTGTACGGAACTTAATTGCACTGCTTCAGACTAATGTACTTATTAAATTGCCACACATGCATTGGAATGGATTGACATAACGGTAAGTGTCAAAAATTGGTATGTACTTCTGTAATTTGTCGCGATTATTAATGTTTAGGTATTAAAGCAGTAGGTAACGTCTGTTAACGTAAAACAAATGTTAACTTACATTTTAACGAAAAATACAAAAATAATGATTCGGGCGGGGTTTGAACCCTCGTCTCCCTCGCTTTCCGGGCCAACACAGGCGTCTTACTTACCTATTAGACCAACGAACCGATGCGCGAGCCATTTAATTTTTCAACCAGTTGTTTCATTTCTTATACGAATATATCTTAGATATGATGAAAGTGATGATGTCTAAAACCAAGCAAATAATTTGATTAAAGAAGTAACTGCTGCTTTAAGCTACTAACGGAAACCAAATGTTTACATAAAAATAAAAAATAAAAACGAAATTGTGACTTTGTTGTAATAACGAAGTAATGAAAAGGTCGGCCGAAAATTATAGGTACAATGAAACGAGTTACATTTACAAAACTTTTGTAAGAGCAGATGTATTAAATGTTAAACTTAATATGGATATGCCCCGGAAAACCCCTTTTTTGGTGACATTATAAGTAAGTAAGTAAACACTTTATTGTACACGAAAAAAGTTAAAAAATACATTTATTACAAATAATATAAGAATATAAGTATCTACTTTTTTTCATAAGTAAGTAATATTTGGAATGAACCACATATTTTGTTTTTGTTTTAAGTCATATCCATATCAATATTACATTACGAAGTCCAGGGAAATTGCACATGCTAATCCAAATACTGATTATGTAGGTACTTATATATACGACGCCACGGAATCACGCCGATATATGTCGCCTAAATCTAACTAGTTTTAAGTCTTGTTTATATGTATTATTGTAGTTTACAGTACCTTGGTTTTATTACTGTAATGCTGTGTAAATTATTTGAATAATAAATAAATAATTTGACCGCAGTGCACAAGTAAATACTAACTAATTTACAAATATCTATATTCGTGTACTAAAGTTTCCCGAATTGATGTATCAACTTATTTAATTGGTTACAGTTGTTACACATTGGTATCAAACGTTGTTTACCGACGTCGTAGTACTCGTATATAAGTAATTAGACGTCTAGACGCTTTTTGTGATTCTAAATGAATATAATATCGGTCTTATTCGAGCCTAACGAAAATAAAGTAGGTAATGAATGTATTCAAATGGTATAAATTCGTTACAGATTATCAATATTTAAATATTTAGTTCTTCAAATTAGACTTTCTTTATAAGAGTAAGTGTAATAATTGAGATAAAAAGTAAAATAGTCATACCTATTACATATGGAATAAACAGATGCTTGAATTTTAAGCAACAGTCTCTGGCGATACAATTCGGTACAGTCCGGTACAATCTACACTTATATGTATACGTATAAGTATGTATAGTTATAAATACATTTATAACAAATAGAACATGTACAAAAGCGAACTTTTCCAGTAAACCTTTGAGCCATTAAAGGAATAGCTATTCGATTAAAATAGGCACACTACACTCACTTATTGACATGAGTTTTCGATAAATTCCGATTCTAAAATAGTTTTCAGTCGTTCATAAAACAATATAAAAATACTCGTAATATCGTGACCGTATAATGCTTTGCAATCACATCCATTATATTTGCAAATTACTCAGGATAACCTATAGCAAACAATACCTTAATCAACGACCTGGGTGAAGTTTGCGCTGTCTAAATAATACATAGGCAAACATTATTCGCTCGAGTTAAATCTGCCACCGTGTTGAACTGTAGCTGTTTAAGTATAAACCAGTCTAACTAGACCTTCAACCCCTCCCAAACTTGAGCAACATGTCCTTAGTATTCAAGGGAGTTAGACAACTCCAGAGCTCAAGCTATCTGGATCCAGTTACTGATGTTTAGGACTGTAATGCGAATAGTAAACATGCTCCTGTTACGTGTTGCTTGAAGGCAAATTTAACGTTGAAATAAAGGCACTGATAAATATTGTAAGAATTTATGTCAACTCACGCCTTGTTTCTACAAGTAGGTATGTTTTGTGAATACTGAACGGTGAGGTTGAATGTCAAAATAAAATATAATTATTTCGGTACCATGCCGCAGGGGAGTAATTTTTTGAATTTGTTTTAGTTTATTTTAATTTAAGGTTTTTTGTACATAGTTGTTAGTAGTATTTAAGCTTTTTATTTACTGTTTCTTTTTTTTTTTCCTTTTTTATTATAATTACATTTATGAATGTAGTCGATATTTCAAAACGTTTACTGCCAAGGGAAGTGTAAAATAAGAAAACAATCAAAGATTAATTATATGGGCGAGGAATTATTCCAATATACATATGAAGTAGCTGCAATGTACTCGTAAAATTATTACCAGATAGGTAAACGTAAAATCAATAAAAGAAAACTTCTTCGAATAAGTTTGCTTTTGTGTATTGGAATATTTAATTTCTTACTTTAAATAAAAAAATGAGAGTAATGCAGTCATGCTGTTATATTCGTTTTATAGCCCAGTAGCTTCTAGTCAGTAGTTAGTCTTATTTACAAGGACTTTAAGTTTGGGTAGCAATTTATGAGAACTTAATTGAAGCATACGGAAAAATAATGAATGCAAAGAAATTGTCTTCTTTATTTTAATGGGAGATCACAACATTCTTATTGCAAACAGTTTATTGGGCTCGTTTTCATCGCGCCAGTAACAAACCTCATGCCACTCACCTGGATAACGTGTACTTTTATATACAGGAGTCTCATCGTAAAGGGATGAGCAACGCACCGGACACCCGAGAGGCACCTTTATATATTTAGATCCTACCTTAAACTTACATATTAAATTATTTGGAAACGCAGTCATCATTGTTTTATACTCTGAGATGCAGAGAAAGGTATAACTTACCGTTTTCAAACGTTTAATAGACAATCTTTCTAGACGACTTATGCACCCTTAAAAATGATTTATATCTGTTGTAACATCTCAACAGACAATGACGGAGCTTGTAATTTTATCATATACAGGAGTCAGGGATAAAGAATTTTGATTAAGCATGAGTAAAAAAATCTATATGGCAAACTTGAATTTGCCGACGGCGCTGTCATTTTGCTCACGCTCGAAATATGGCAGCAAAAAAGATGGTTCTAATTCTCTAGAATTTCTGACAGGGTCTTATTTAGCCGGCGGCAGAAAAAAGTTGGTGCCACTGTAGTCATAATTCAGAGCCACAGCTGTCTCACGATATTAAAATGTATGCTAACTTGACTCCTTAATGACCCCGAGATTCAGATCTAAAAAGAAATACTTTTTGTTCCCGGCCGAACTTTAATAAGCAAACTTTGTTACTTTGTTTTGTTTTTCCTTTTGTTTGTATTGTAAAATGGAATAAATATCTGCGAAATTATTCGTTACGAACTTTACCTACTTTGCAAAAGTGTAATTAGTTTCACGTAAGTGCTTTAGTGTATCATGTGCTCATCAAAGTTTGTCGCTCATCGCTGTGTACACGGGTAAGTAGCTAAGTATTTTAGACGTGACTTGTTTGTAACATACTTTACTTTTATTAAATTTGTTATACATTCCAAACCATCTAAACTTCAGTACAGTAGACCAAGTATATAAATTATAAGTTTTTTGTTAAGCTTATAAGTTCCTATGTATTGCATTAGATTTATAAATAAATTTTTGATTTCATTTAAAAGTATCATTATGCACGTTTGTCAAATGATGCTCATGTAGAAAACGTTATAATAAATATTTTATGAATTACATCCGAAAATATACAACCAAGCTCCCAGTAAACACTTGTTTCTTCAATTACGAATAACTTCTTACAAGATTCTCTCGATAACTCTCAGAGTCATAAAAAATACTGCTCGGTATTATTTCTGTTTGATAGCTCATTCGAGCGACGATATTGAGTCGGTTTTGCTCTTTCTCTCATTTATTATATACTTCCAGCACTTTCGGACGCGCGCATACTTTGTACCTGTCATGAACTTTATATATAGTCCAATATACAATTTTCCCATTTCATTGTCGGCACTTTCACAACGTGAAGTATATCTCCGTAGTTCGTTGGCAGAGCGAATCGCGAATCACTATTTGAGTTTGCTGAGTGTTTACTCGCCAGTTTTAATGCTAAACGATTTAAAGGCTTTTTGTTTGGTTTATGTTTTGAAATGAAATAGTAAACCATCGCGCCGACTAACATTTTTGTTATTTCAGTCGGCCAATAAAAAACTACGCCTAAAGGCATAATACTGATATGAATAAAATTTACAAAAGCTCTTTCAAGTTATTAAAACACTCGCGAGAGTCATTTAACGGACACACAACCTAAACGGGTGGATCTAAAATAATCAAGTTTTCTACACAAGAATCAATACAGGTTAAATTTGAATTCGAAAATAACATTAATAATATTTTGAAAGATATCTTTAATCAAATGCAAACAGAACATGATTAGTTGATGTTTTTTGTCAAAATTACTAAAACAAACTGTGATAAAGAAAACAATATTTAAACGTTATCAAAGAACGTTTACAATTTGAGTATTTAGCAGCGGCGGTACCCATAGAACCCGATTCCCATCGGCTTGCCCAGCTCAGAGCAGTTTAACACCCATCTCTATTGATTTTGAATAAACTAGCTAAATAATCTTGCTCCGGCTAGCCCAAGGAGTTCTTTGACGCCCCACCCCACTGGTACAGTCGCCATCAGATATATCGCAGCACATAAGGCGTTTATAAATATCTGAACACGACTCTTATTGACTTGAAGTTACAGTACATTTTCAGATATTTATGAACGCCTTATATGCTGCGATATATCTGAATGCGACTGTAGGTACATCAAATATTAGTTCGCAGTACTTTTATTTATTCATCTTTTGATCGTGTAGAAATTTATTTCATCTATACAAAATTAGTTTGCAGTCAAGATTTCTTTGTTAAAAGCTGCAGCCGTTTATGTTCCAAGAAAATATTTCTCATTGCCGTTCGCAGAAAGCATTTCAGAGAAAATATTCAGCAATGCTTTAAAATTGCTTTCCATTCGTTTATGAACTGTAAGCATCTCATTACAAGTATAAACGCTGCGTCCGAACTTTTTTATAAACTATTATTTTAATTTCTCAAATATGCCATGAAATAATGACATTGGGTTCCATTATGGAGTATTCCATATGGAATAGGGATGGCGACTGATGTTAAATTCTTCCAGCATTTTAGGCACCTTGCCTTTCCTTTCTTTTGTTCTTCTTTTGTTTCGATATCAGTTTTTGACACAACCTTATGGCACTTCGGCCACTACGCCTAAATACAAGAAGCGATGTTTGCAGTTTTAATTACGTAAACATTTATTAAAAAATGTGTTAATTTTAATATTCATTTGAAAATAATTTTAAACTAACTTTTTTTATTTGATCTGACCACATCGGATATCGGCACCTGGAAGCGTTGGAAAAAAAATATTGCTCACATGCTCAAAGAGAATATAATAAAAAAAGTTTTGGCATATGGTGGTCAAATTATAAATATTTCACGTTGTGATTTGATTTAGTTGTTCGATATTTTTTATTTTTATTTCATTGCATATTTGAGAAAAGCACTATATATACCTCGGCGTGAAAAAGGATTGCAGCCTCGTACCCCTAGCCTATACCTACTTGGCAGGCAATCTCCATTTTCCCGGCTTCTGCAGTAATGTACTATTCCTGGTTCGGGCTCTGTCTGTCTGTCTATCTTTAATTAAATTAAGATAAGTATAGGCACCGAGTGACCCGCAGGTAGTTGAGACTGGGCGAAAGCCGACTAAAAAACCCAAGATTCAGACGTGAGATGAACTATTATGATGACAAACATATTAGGAGTTAAAATAAAAGACAAATCACATTATAAAAGGGGGAAAGTATACATCCTTAGTGATCAAGTTAACGAAAAATATTACTTAAAAGTAATAAAGTAACAACGTAACTTTGTAAAGGTAATACAATTCGTACAAACCGGAATGTCCTCTTTCGACAAGCCAAGACGTCTTTGTCAAATCGTTGCACCAATTGAGAAGCTGTATTTGAACTCCTTTGGACGAGACAGTGCTCAACGTTTTGGAGAGTTTAATTTTAGAGAGGAAGCGTATTTTACGTCTATTACTTGTCTGTGGTCACTTTGCAAATAAGTTTGATATCATTTCGAAAAGGAAATATAGTTCGTTCACCAATTAAATCTAAATTACAATACATTTTGCACGAATGCGATTGTGGCCGTCGTGATTTGGCTGGTATATGTATTGAATCAGTAAAAATCCACTCTCAATCCCTAGACCTAGAAAACTGAGATTAATAACACTGCGATAATAAAATTTCCCTCAACAGATGAATGACGTCTATATGACGTGCCTGTTTTACGCTTCAGATTTTCATCGCATCAGTTCAGCCTGTAGAAGATGATCTCCGCCATATTCTCATACTTACTAATTTTTTACATCATTATCATCATATCAGCCGATGGGATAAAGGTATCCCCCAAAGTTCTCCACAACGATCGGTCTTGTGCCGCCCTCATTGAATTTCTACCCACGATCCTAGCCAGGTCATCGGTCCACCTTGTGGGGGCATCCCACGCTGCATCTTCCGGTTCGCGGTCGCCACTCAAGAACCTTTCTGCCCCAACAGCCATCAGTTCTACGAGCAATGTGCCCCGCCCACGTAGTCGCTCCCAATGCGCCTCAAAAGAAGGCTCAAGGTTACTCAAAGGGCAATGGATCCGAGCTATTTTGTATGTAATCATTTGCAATTTTGCGTGTCGCATTTAAATCCATATTTAAAAATAACGTTGGTAATCCAAAAAGGTTGAGCGTTTCGAATTTATCACGGCAACAAAACTACGGGCAACTTAGTAGTAAATACTTATATTTCCCCAGTCCGCTGCCACCCGCGACCCAGGGTGAACGGTCGCGATGCACCGAGATCTCCTGCATGATTTGTGGCTTACGTCATAAAGTAATGCCAGCGAGTGTTGCCAACAGCTGAATTGGGCTATTTTATAGTCGATTCGCTTTGACGGAAATAGAATTTGAAATACGATTTAGAAGAATGGGACGTTGACGTTATTTTATCGTTCGGCCAAACCGCGAGTATTTCGTTTTGTTTAATGTGGGATTCGAACAGTTTATGTAGACCAAATTATTGAAAGCTACTTAACCCATTCCACCTATTCCAAATAAACGACCAACTGCGAAAAATAAAACTAGTCAAAAAAACGTACCCTTCACAGGAAGGCAAAATGCTATAGAGGTATCGTAATTTACACTACTATTATAGGCCAAGTCCAGTAGTCAGACCATTTCACCGTTAAATTATCTACTATATGTATACACGTGCATAATATAATGAATTACATTAAATACGTGCATAACGAAGGTGCAGCCAGTTGTTGTCGCTATCTAAATCTTTCACCTTATCATTGCTTGCAATTGACATTTACAGTGCTGCCACCACAGTTCGTTCACTTTCCCTATAGGTAGGTGTGCCTAACACTAGGACGTTTACTAAGCTCCAGTGAAACGTAACAAATAAACAACGCACAAAACATTTACGTGCTTAAGTAAAACGTTTCACAAAGAAAGGTACACTAAAGGAAATGCCTGGTTTCCATTGTGACGCGTGAAGGGCGTTGGAGGACCCTCTACCGACTGCGGGGCGCATTCGACGTCGTTATTATGCCGGTAAATAATGTCGACATTACTGCTGTGCACGATGTTTGGAGACGAATTAAATCATAATGATTACGAGAGGTTTTACATTTTAATGCGCTTAAAATGTTGTTTTTAGGTACTATAAAAACAGTTTCATACGCTGTGGGCAGACTGTCTAGTTTATTGTATAGCTGTATATCTACCTGTCGCGATAGAACGGTTATAGTTTGTTTTAATGCGGGCGTAGTTTTGTAAACCTAAATACTCATGCGTTATTCACAAATTAAATTAAATTCATAAAAATTACCGCTCTGAATCGTCACTGGTTTCAATGGTTCTATTACACTACTATCTCCCAAACGGTATCGCCATTTTGGTTTACTAAATACCTATTTCTAATGTTATATTCGCAAAATACGTTTTTAAACGTGGGCAAAATGTAACAGAATTTAGGACAAGGATTGCTCCAGGCACTTTTGTTTCGTGAACTTGTACGTTTCTTATTTTATTCTACTAAATTGTAAGTAAAATGCCAATTACCTTAAAGCATAATGTAACATTCTAGTCCCGGGGTAAGAAACTGGCTAGCTTTTATCCCGAAATTTATGCTTCTTCCCTAAGGAAAGATGATGAAGGAAAATAATGCTAGGCAAGAAAAATGTACGGCGGCCCGCGGCACAAGCTACGATGCCTACTAAGTCGTGTGATGTATAGATAAACGTTGACTTACAACATGTTGAAAATATATAATAAATACTAAGAAAGACACAGTGTTTTTTTTTTCAGACTCAGTAGCTTAGCTGGTCAGAGCGTATCGCCTCAGCATGGCATAATAGACCGGGAGATAGTGACACAATTTACTTGGTCATTTGTAACAGTATGGCGGTTCTTCAGGGGTCTTAGTACCGTAACAAAGCATCTCTCACTATTTGTCAATTATTTATCGTGTGATAAAAGCAACCGTCATAGGCATGTTAGCATTTGTCGACTTCAACAAAGCATTTTAATAATGTCAGTAGGGAAGGATTATACACCATACTGAGTATCGATTGCCCTCCGAAGCCTCTAAACCTGGTTAAGCTTTTCCACAAGGATTCTTAAACATTAAACAGTTTACATATGCGTTGTCTGCGTCGTGTTTCAGGTTGGGTAGAAGGATCGAGTCACAAACGAAAAGGTGCTCAGTATCGCACGCTTGCCCAGTATCGCAGCCATCTTAATACAAAGACGTCTACGTTGGCTTGGGCACGTGCAAAGCTGCAAAGGATGGAATCATCTCGTGAGTCATCGAGTGAGATTGCCGACGCTAAGCGACCCTATGTAACGCTTTAAAGACAGTTCAAACCGGGACGTGTTGTCCTTCAAGGATTCACATCCAACACTGAAGACCGTGACCTATGATGGAAGACTGTGTGATGGTGTGGTGCTTTTCCCACAAGTGCAACCTGAGACACCAGCGCGTAGCTCTTCCCCATAGGCGCAACATTTATTTGTCAATTATGGGGCCGTGTTTATCGCTCTCGTATCAGGATATCTGTCATAGATGCAAAAAGCCAATGAATGAATAAATAAGTGAATGAATTGATATGGTTTATTTTCAAACTTATTTATAAAAATAATAAAACTTTTTCTTGTTCAGCTTGGCCAACGACATTGACTGCCTTTCCGAATAAAAATAAGAAAGTTTTGTGTAAACTAAAGAAAATTTCGGTACGAGTATTCAACCAAGCTTTCATAAGTGGGCTATTAAAAATTATAAGAGCTTTCCGAACTTATCGAAAATCTTTGGAAAGTTTCTAACAAGCAAGCAGAGTTTACCTCTAACCAGACCCAGTTATAGTTGGAGTCACCTCCCTAACCTTGTTTACTCCACATTCCACCCCATAACAGATTCGAATAGGTCATCACCCCCTTGAGGGTTGTGCTTAGGTGCTGGCAAGCAGATGGGTAGGGATGGGGCAAATGTACTCATATTTACATCGTAAGAGTTATACAATTGTGAGCATTGTTTTATAGGTACGTATGCGAGACCGAGGGAGTTTGAAACAGAAGTGAGGCGCATCCAGTGCACTTCATCAAGCTAAGTGGCGTATTTATTCACAAAACGAATAGGGGAGACCGACGGGTTTTGAAACAGAGATGATTTGAAACAACGACAATTTCCCGGATTTACATTGGTTAGCGAAGCAAGCACGCACACTGTAGCGGGCCTGGCAACGGTGGGGCGCGTCCAAAGAGCTTTGTAGCCGGCTTGTTAACCGATATGGATATCAAGCAATAGATATTGCTTCAACTCTGTTTCAAAACCCCTCGGTCGCCCGTATTCATTTTGTGAATAAATACACCACATACATTTCTGGAAAGACGCTGTATGCGACTAACTCACTGGTCGTGGCGTTCTTTGGGGAAGCCCATGTTCAGCAGTGGTCATCTTTTGCATGATACTTTTTAATGGCAGGAACAAACTATTACTGCCTTTGGCTCCTTCACGACCAATTTATTTTAGTTTGTTTCTGCTTTTGTTTGGTTTTCCAGGTCAAGTTGGCTCAGTTCGGGTTGCATAGGGCCCCACAACACTTCGGGAGCTCCAATGGAGCCAGCCGTCCGACTGCCTCTTTGAAACTGCAACTACGCGACATTTCATTATTTTAACTAAGTCAATGCTCACAATGTTTTATAAATAACTACTCATAACGACCAAATAAACGATTGGACTGAAATATTGTATACCTATTTCAAGTTCTACCTAGTTTTACCATCCTCACGTTGCGCCCTCCCTGGTCGTTGGCATACTTAGTATTCTCTATCGACACTAGCCATGTCCTAAGACGGGATGAGACCGGATCGTCACGAGCGGTTAGTTTCAAGTGCATTCCCTTGCTCTATGGTAGCCTGGTGCATTGTCTGGGTATATTTATCTCATCGTCAGCCGACTACGAGTAATAGGCGCGTAGACATTTTTTAGGATGTAAATCGTTTAAATTTTTAATTAAGATGAAATAAATGTCCATGTAGGACTTACTAGTCTTACTACATTTAGACTGCTCTAAAAGTCAGAAATGACCGTCAAAGTTCAACATTCCTAATATTAGTAGTAATTTTGTGGGTTGGGTACCAATATTTGTATGGTTGGGTACCAATAATTTCAAATTTAAAAAAAAAATAAAAAAAAAAAACAAAATTGGCGTACCTTTGAAATCACATTAAATTTCAAACCAAGAACTGATATATACCGCATCAACCGTATCACTCACTTGGCAATAATATATTTAATAATTTATTATTAACAAGAAAGGTCCGCGGCTTTATTCGCGTAAAGTAAATAAATCATGACACTAGAAAATCTTCAAAAGTAAATTGAAATTGGTCACATAGACAGGCCTGCCCAGACAAAAATGGTGGAAAACAAAGCATTCCTCAGCAACTGATTGGAGGAAGCATCAGACAGGGAGGGACCTATGGAAATCGGAAGGACAGGCCTAGTTGTGGAACAGTCCTATAGACTAGCAAAAAAAAAGTAATCCATCTAACCACCTTGGCGTGATGATGCCGCGAAGAAACACAAAAAAACTTATTTAAATAAATTCTGATTTGGTATCATCTTAGACTAGTTCACTTTTTTGGGTTCCGTAGCCAAATGGCAAAAAACGGAACCCTTATAGATTCGTCATGTCTGTCTGTCCGTCTGTCCGTCTGTCCGTCCGTATGTCACAGCCATTTTTTTCCGAAACTATAAGAGCTATACTCTTGAAACTTGGTAGGTAGATGTATTCTGTGAACCGCATTAAGATTTTGATGCAAAAATAAAAAAATAATAATAAATATTGGGGGCTCCCCATACTTAGAACTGAAACTCAAATTTTTTTTTTTTCATCAAACACATACGTGTGGGGTATATATGGATAGGTCTTCAAAAATGATATCGAGGTTTCTAAAATATTTTTTTTCTAAACCGAATAGTTTGCGTGACAGACGCTTCCAAAGTGGAAAAAAGTTGGTCCCCCCCCTCTAACTTCTAAAATAAGAAAATGAAAAATCTAAAAAAAGCATATGATGTACATTACTATAAAAACTACCAACGAAAATTGTTTTGAACGAGATCTAGTAAGTAGTTTTTTTTTAATATTGTAATACCTAACTTTGCACCTAATTTATATGGGGCGCTATACATACCAGGTGCAAACTTAACTTCACCACTTAGGGATGGAAAGTGTTTGTACGGAACCCTCGGTGCGCGAGTCCGACTCGCACTTGGCCGGTTTTTATTTTTTAAACTTACTTCAATGTACCTATTAACACACATTTAACCTTTACAATTTTATTTAAATATAGAAGAAGATAAAAATGTTTTACTAAACCAACGACCACGCTTGATAAAGTGTTCATATCCACGGCGCACGCTAACTGTAAAAGTTCAGTACAGTACAGCACTGGTGTAAAGAAGTATTTATGAGACAGTCAGGTAATAAAGCTATTTATCTCTTCTTTCTGTATTTTTTTCATCAGTCCTAATGTGTCTCTTTATATCTCTCGATCTGTCCCTATCTCGAATGAAATTTAATAAATAATTCATTAAACCAAGGGCCACGCTTTTTAATTGATAATTTAATTTATTTAATTGTTAATTTCCACGGCACACGCTAACTGTAAAAGATCAGTACAGTCCCGGCAGTAATGAAGTGTTATAAGACAGTCGTTAGGTGATAAAGCTATCACGAGTTTGCGAGAAATCACGTGTCGCTGTACCCGTGTAAATTTAATCCGAGTCGAGGCTGTTACACTGCCCACGGGCGCTGTAATAACCCGCTGATTAGTCAAGTCGAGTATCATATCTATCTCATTCTCTATCGTGTTATCTATCTTTATATCTCTCTCTTTTTATTTATTTTTTCTGTTTCTATCTATCACTCTAACTTTACCTATATCTTTCAATCTCTCTATTTGATTAATTATATTTGTCTCTCCATCTGACTCCTTATAGCTCTTTACGTGAGCCTATTTATATCTTTATCTAATATCTCTGTCTTTTTGAGTCTATATTTCTATAATTACATTTCACTCTTACTATCTTTCTATCTGACACTGTCTATCTCTATCATTTTAACTATTTTTATCTTCCTTTTTCTGTATCCAATCTTTATGTAAATTTATGTCTCATCAAACCAAGCCCACGCTTGACTATTGTTTCTTAATTTCCACGGCACACGCTGACAGTAAAAGATCAGTACAGTCCCCGGCAGTAACGAAGTGTTTATAAGTCAGTCGTTAGGTGACAAAGATATTGTGAGTTTGCGAGAGATCGCATGCCACTGTAGCCGTGTAAATTTAATCCGGACCAGGGTTGTCACACTGCATACGGACGCGGGAATAACGCTGCTTTCTTTGTTCTTATCTTTATATCTCTTTATGTTACTATCTCTGTCTATCCGTATTTTTAATTTGTTTCAAATGATTTTTGAACTTGTCGCTCTGTGAGCTGTAGGTACACCTGGCGGGTCTGTTTGGAAATGACTGAAATATCTATATATTTTTTATGTTTTCAACTCCAATATTTCCACCATTATTAAAAGGTGCATCCGAGAAATGCAACCTGTACAAGAGAACAGCCGGGCATCTGAAAATCTGGACACACGAAACATTTTTGCAAAAGTTTAAACGGAGGCGCTTCGCTCGCTCTGTCAATAAACGAGAGCTAGTTCCGACAAGGATGTGCCATCCTCAGACGCGAATTTTTGAACACTTAATGAATAAAGCCAAAGGACAACACTCTGTCACGATCTTTTCCTTCTAAACTCTGGCTTGAATGTTGGACTAGTACTTGTGATTCCTATTTATATATATTTTTTTGCCTATATTTCTGCGACAGTTTAACCGACTTCAAAAAAAGAGCACATGTTTGCATGTAACAATCGAAACGCCACTAAAGGCTTCTCTTGTGGTTGCGTGCGTTGGTTGTTTTTGCGGTTTAGTCTATATTTCGTTTGGTAAATATCTATGTTTATTTTTCGGTTGTTAAAAAATAATGGTCAACTTAAGTGGCAGTGAGCAAGGCACATTCTTGTAAAACATATTGCCAAGTTTTTGAGACGTAGCGTAAGCCTAAGCTGTGTTCGAGCTTGACTTGTCTTAAAATATAGAATAGAATACTCTTTATTGCACACCTCAAGAAGAAAGAAATACAAATACAAATGACACTTAACATTACAATAGAGGCAAACAAAAGGCGATCTTATCGCTAAAAAGCGATCTCTTCCAGACAACCTTTTTTTTATTTATTTATTTATTTAATATATATTGATACATAAACATACATAAAAATATACATAAATGAACATAAGACTAAATATATACTCATATATAAACTTACTTAAACCTTATATTTAAAATAATATTTTGTGTAACGAACCACAGATTATGTCAGTCACAGTGACAGAGTATTAAAGGAGAGACAAGTAATGTTCTTTGAGGTGTGTTTTAAAAGTAGCAACGGATTGACTACGTTTCAATTCAACAGGGAGAGAGTTCCACAATAGAGTAGCCTGAAAGGTAAATGAGCTGTTATAGAATTTGGAAGAAGAAGAAGGGACAGCCAGAAGCAAATTTTGAGAGGACCTAATAGAACGAAGGTAACTGAAACGCTCCTTGAGGTAGCAGGGAGTTGCAGGGTGAAAAAGAATATTGTAAAGAAGAGAGAGAATGTGAGAGTTACGACGAAAGCGGATAGGAAGCCACTTGAGCTGCGAACGGAAACTGGAAACATGGTCATATTTACGAAGCCCAAATATGAACCTGATGCAAATATTCTGAATACGCTCAAGTTTATCAAGCTGTTCTTCTGTGAGATCAGGGTAGGAGATATCAGCATAATCTAAGATTGGAAGAAGTAAGGTTTGGCAAAGCGCAATTTTGGTGGCGATTGGAAGAAAATTACGGAGTCTTCTTAGAAAACTCACCGCTGCAAACATCTTCCTGCTGACTTCATTCACCTGAGGCACCCAAGATAAAGTGTGGTCCAAAATAATACCCAGGTCTTTGACTTGTTGTGAAAAAGGAATTAAGACACCATCGAAATAAATTGATGGCAGCTTATCAACATCAATCCTAGCTATAAGTAAAGTTTTATCCTAGCTAAAATATATATCTTTGAAAAAAAAAACCAGCCAAGTGCGAGTCGGACTCGCGCACCGAGGGTTCCGTACAAACACTTTCCATCCCTAAGTGGTTAAGTTAAGTTTGCACCTGGTATATATAGCGCCCCATATAAATTAGGTGCAAAGTTAGGTATTAAAAAAAAACTACTTACTAGATCTCGTTCAAAACAATTTTCGTTGGTAGTTTTTATAGTAATGTACATCAAATGTTTTTTTTAGATTTTTAATTTTCTTATTTTAGAAGTTAGAGGGGGGGGGCAACTTTTTTCCACTTTGGAAGCGTCTGTCACGCAAACTATTCGGTTTAGAAAAAAATATATTTTAGAAACCTCGATATCATTTTTGAAGACCTATCCATAGATACCCCACATGAATGTGTTTGAAGAAAAAAAAATTTTGAGTTTCAGTTGTAATTATGGGGAGCCCCCAATATTTATTATTTTTTTTTGCATCAAAATCTTAATGCGGTTCACAGAATACATCTACCTACCAAGTTTCAACAGTATAGCTCTTATAGTTTCGGAAAAAAATGGCTGTGACTTACGGCCGGACAGACGGACAGACAGACGGACAGACAGACATGACGAATCTATAAGGGTTCCGTTTTTTGCCATTTGGCTACGGAACCCTAAAAAGTCAATTCAGAAACTTCTTTCAAAGAGACCGTGTGTTATTCGTTTTCAGTATTTAATGAATCTCACTGCAGACCTGAGAAATAAACATAGGGTAAGAAATTTGTGAAAGAAATTTCAGTATCTCTATAAAACCTACCCGCAGTGTACTCCCACTGTTAACTTACGCAAAAGTAAGAAGACACGTAATAGGATGACGTCCCGGATTGTTATTTTGCCCCAGACGCCGCCTTCTGATTGTCACAAGTATTAAATAAACGAGAGCTAATTCCGGCGAGGATGTGCCTCAGACGCGAATTCTTGAACATTTAATGAACGAAAGTCAAAGAACAATGCCATGGTGATTCAAGCGTTAAGTTGTTAGGCACGCTGTAAGGCCGTGTTGGATTTTATGTCATATTCAGTATCTGTCGCGCTTTAGTTTTATGCGTTCGTTTTATGTATGTTGTGTTTGTGTTTTGTTTTGATGCGGCATGATAGCCTTTTATACGATAGTGTCTTTATTCTGTGACGATATATCAAATTAGAAGTATCTTTGTTTGACCAAGTTTATCAGTTTGTTTTTCTCAGTCATCCTTTGACAACCGGTAACTGGAAAGTTGCCGGTACGTCAGGGAGGCTAAAATAATAATATGCGCGATATAATCCGTGCGATAAATAGTTTTATTTAAACAAGTTCATCAGGTTTTTTTTATTTGAGCTGCTATTTGGACTGGCCACGACTTCGGTCTTAGCAACGAGCGGGGCAGCAAGCATGGCACGGGCACCGCCCTATCTGTCCGCGCGAACCGCCGCACGCGCCGCTCAGATCCCGGCGTTGTTGGCGTCTTTCCTAGTCGCCGATATACGGTCCAATTCAATACATCGAACTAAAGTATATTCAACTCCTGATACAAATAACCACATATCCTTAACAAGGGATCCCAAGTTGGGATTTACGACCTTGTCTACTTACATGTAAACTTTTGTAAACCAAAATACATTTACATTTTCAATTAATAAGAAAATATTGTCATTATGCTTACTTCGAATAGAACATCGTGCATCGTCAAAACATAAAGTAGCGAGATTCAGAACTTAAGTTAGTAAGTAAAGGTCATATTTTTGCACAAAAAATATTTACAACCGAAAAATAATGCCCTCCTGTGGAAATGAAGTATTCGCTGTTTTCATAAGTCACTAATAAATTTATGAACTTGATACGTACGTTAGACCACCATACCAAACCGCCACTTTTTATTTCCGTACTTTTTGCCCAGAATACAAATCTCTCTATGCCTGATAGTCTGATACTTAATCTACCTGAGCCTATAAGACCCTAGTCCAGTTGAACACTCTCACTGCTCGGTTCTCGGTTCCTTCGGCTCTGAATTTCATATTTTGAAATCTACGTTTGTATCGCATCTAATCCGCGTTCCCAATAGTCAAAGCGGCCGCAGCGGCTGATGGGCCTGGCTTTTAGCGATGCATTTCTTGCCTCTTGCAGCGATATCACACAGATCTAAAACGCCGTATGGGCCTTTTTGTTTCGAATAGTTATTTGACGTTTTGGTTTTAGTCTGCGCCGTTTTCATGCCACCCTTTGTGTGGACGCCATGTATGCAATCAATGCATTCTTAAAAGCCTTTCTACTTTCAGTCATAGAGACTCACCAATGCATATAAGAGTAGAGATTGCGATTTTTTGGTTTAAACCCAGATTAGCTTATTGGACTAAATATGTTTTTTGTTTCTTTCATTTTAGCATGTTTTTCAAAAATAATGCCCAATCCTTAATACCTACAATCACATTCCACCGACCTGGAGTTCACGGCGCCATTTTAGCGAGGTCTCTATCGCGTACATTTTGTATGGCGCTTAGACCTTAGACAATCAATAAGATGGCACTATGTAGAAATGCGTTTTAAGTGGCGTATAAACAGAGGATAACACGCTTTAGGAATACATATAATCTTTACTCGTGACTGTAATACGTATGGATTTGCATCCTGAGAGTGGTAACTTGTTTATCCGTGCACAGTAGTAGTGTTGATTGTACAAACGACTGAATAAGCACAAAATAAATATGTCACCAGTCTATTGACTTCGAAATACCGGCTGACGGCTCTGCAATCGTGTTATGAGGATCACAATAAAAAAAAATTACCTTAGCCAATAGTGACCGCTAATAACAGATCAAGTAAAACGGACCAGTAAAGTTAATGGTTATTATTAATTGGTTATTATTTTTATTTCACGGACTTAGTACAGGGGGGTCCACGGGCAGCACAAATAAAACTTTGTGTCTATGACAATAGAATAAACTAGTTGTAAATTTCACTTTAAATACTCCGAAGTGTTATCATGTGTCAGGATATTAAGTTGATTTAACAAATTGCCTAAAATACTTATATTGCGCACGGCAGAGGGCTCTAGAAATTTAGAGCTTCGCTCCCGGGAGCGGTGACCAAGTCCGAGTCACGAATGCACAACCCTGTCATCCCTGGGGTAATAAGCGTCATAAAATATTTGCGGCCCACGTGAGACGTAGTTATACTACCTCTCACCGTTGAGGGTTAACTTAAATTAGTTGCACGGCAGGGTTGCCACTTAGTATTTTATATTGTTTTCTTTTATGTAGTACATAATGGCTTGACGAGATGATTGTGGACGTAGTTATCGTTGCCTATGGATAATAGTGATGTTGAATTAAATATCATAAATTTATGATTGCATTAAGTTCTTTATATACCTATCATGTACCAAATAAAGAAAATAACAAAGGAAAGAAAAAATATGTTTCTCCAATATGTCCGGAAATTTTTAGTTTTCTGTTTGAAAATAAATGTATGTAGGTAAGTATGTAAACGCATTTTTGCCCGCTTCCATAATGTTCCATTAAAGCGGTCGAAAATGCGTTTTCTTGCATTTATTTTCCCCTAGGTAGCGAATACCTATATATACATATTTTTATTTATATTGTATAAATCAGGCTTTTTGTGTATTCTTACTAACTGTCCAAATATGTCGACCGTTACATTTAATATATACCTACTAACTTTTGCACGGTGCTTCGCTGCGCAGAAGGATGAATGAAAATGAAGGATGATGTGATCACCTTACGCATAAAATACCATTGGTTCGTGAGCAAATCTGTGGTATTAACCTGTACTAGGCAACCTATTGTTATATAGCATCGACTTCACTCCAGCGGAACTGAGTTTAGTCTATTCAGCAGCGAGTACTGTGCACCGGTCCGGTTGAATTGCTTATTCGGAGCAAAACTGCCATTTCGATGCATATCAGCAGCGGGCAGGTCCACTCCACACAATGGCGCCCAAGTCGAAGCTAGATCCAACCACCGAGGATATGTAAATCTAGTTTATATGAAGCTACTTAAGAGGCGCCGATGACCACGCTGGGAAGAAAAAAGGTATTATGAAAAAGTAAACACGGAAAGTCAGCTAACTAAGTGTAATACATTATTTCCTAGGCCTGGAAAGTAGGCGATTGTCTGACGAGGTGGTTTGCAAGCCGAGCATCGCGAGTAAGTAGGTATCTAGTTTAATTGAATATGTATGTATGTATACTAGTGTAATCCGTAAAAATAATATTTTGTCTAAAGATGTTAAGAATTTTCATGCAAAAATAGAATCCCCTATGCAAGAAAATCGGGAAAACTAACCCAGAACTTGGTCGTGCCTCTTGCACCGCCCGACGTTGGAGGAGACCCACGTTCCGGCCGGAAATGGACCACCCGGCGACAAATTTGGTCGACACATGCACGCAGTCTTGGTTGTGTGAATGGCATTCTGCAGCCCGGTTGATAAGATGCAGTAGATGCCGTATGCGAAATATTCAATATGGCAATTGAATGTTAAAAGGGAGTTTGAGTTCTGAATATTGCATTTACCACTGTATTCAATGGGTTAAAACGAATTATATCTGATATCAAAGCAATTTTTATTGTGGAATCATTCTTAATGCTTTATTATTACATGTAAAATATTCCCATTGAGACAAATTTGGCTTTGTCAAAAATTTGATCTTTGTATCAATGGTTTGTCAAAGTTGTCCAATAATTAACACGTCAAAATATACTTTACCACTTCACCTTGAATTAGGCTGTCAAACTTGTCTAATAATTAACATGTCAAACTACATACTTTACCACTTCACCTTGGCCATCTTCTGGGAACAAGGGATACCTGAGTTACACTTCAATAATGCATGTTTTAAATTATATTCTTCTGTATGTGCCACATAAAAGAAAAAATACTTTAAACTGTAATCCCAAGAAATTGTACAATCTCCATTTAAAGAAAGTCCCCAAAACTAGCCCAGAAAGTGGTCGTGCCTCTTGTACCGCCGACGTCGGGGGAGACCGAGGTTCCGGCCGGAAATGGACCGGCCGGCGACAGATTCGGCCGACACATGCACGGAAGACATGCAGCCCGGTTGATAAAATGCAGTCGATGCCGTAAAATATTCCCATTTATTTAGACAAATTAATTAACATGTCAAACTACATACTTTACCACTTGACCTCGGTGATCTTTTGGGAACAAGGGATACCTGAGTTACACTTTAATAATGCTTGTTTTAAATTATATTCTTCCGTTTCCGCCACATAAAAAGAAAAAAAAAGACTAAACTGCAATCCCAAGAAATTTTACAATCCCTATTGAAAGAAAATCCCCAAAACTAGCCCAGAACGTGGTCGTGCCTCTTGTCGCCCGATGTCGGGGAGACCGAGGTTCCGGCCGGAAATGGACCGGCCGGCGACAGATTCGGCCGACACATGCACGGAAGACATGCAGCCCGGTTGATAAATGCAGTCAATGCCGTATGCTAAATATTCAATATGGATATTTTCCGTTAAAGAGGATTTTAGCTTCTGCATATTACATTAGCTAGGTACTGCATTCAATGAATTATATATAAGTACGAGTATTCGTGAATGTCCCAAAGCGCAGGTGTTTGTGGCCCGAACCGAAGGCGAGGCTTTACGAAGCGATACTTAGAAAAATTTAATCCACGTTACGG
This sequence comes from Apotomis capreana, assembly GCA_947623375.1. Classification (NCBI taxonomy): domain Eukaryota; kingdom Metazoa; phylum Arthropoda; class Insecta; order Lepidoptera; family Tortricidae; genus Apotomis; species Apotomis capreana. The sequence goes on along the minus strand of OX392503.1, from coordinate 8,576,873 downwards.
GCGTTCTAACCTATTGTACCACTGAACCTGATGCAAAGAGCCATTGAATTTTTCAACCTGTTGTCTCTTTCATACCTTAGGGTGGCATATCGTAGCGCCATCTACCGTAAACTTCATAATCGGCACCATCGTCTTAAATTGTGCTGAGAATCGACAGTAACGATGTGCCAACTACTACACCCAAACTAATTATCATTATCGGGTTCGAACTCTGCCTTAACCATTAAATTTTTCAGTTTTTCCCTCCATTGTAAAAATTTGCATTATTCCTAGAAACGTCCATTCCGATTGTTAACCCTTTACCGCATATAGGAAAAAAATAGTTGTTTGAATTTGAACCTTGACCTGTGCCAATAAGGTCCAACTTCATATCTGCCATATATGGCTTCGTATGCGGTAAAGGTTTAATTAATCGACGCTACCTATATAACCACACTTTATGCAAAGCACTAACCTATTCCGCAACTAGTAAATACTCTGTTCGATGCTACTCAAATACTCCCCACATAATTAACGTAAAAAGCGTTGCATTATTCCTACAAACGAACATTCCGGTTGATAATTAATTCGTTTTTGCGTTAAGCGGGACATTTATAATTAATGGCGAGCGCTGTCGTCGTCATACTCGCAGGAAACGCGAACATGCGATGGTTTTTCCAAGAAAATTTCCGTGTCCATTATGAGTTAGATGCCACGGCGGCGTAAGTTGCGGTCTCAGAAAGTGAAATGTCGGAAAAGTTCCCGGAAACAACGATACATCACTAGTTCTCAGAAGGCCTACATTTTTTGTTGACATCAAATTTTAATAATACCGCTTTCAAAATAATTTCCGTTACCTTTTTTTATATTACGTTTAAATGTAGTATAGGTATTGGGAATTTGATGAACTAAAATTGTGGTTTTATGCACTAAGAATTGCATAGCGTATTTACAAAAACATTTCATAGAAACTTGTTACAATAATATAAGCCTACAGGGTCAGGGTCAGCCAAAAAATTGGTCTACCATTTTTCGCCTCTAATTCATTATTTATTTTATCTACGCACATATCATTAGTGCTCCAAAATGCGTTCAGAAACCGTAGGAAATGACCAGCATTACTACAACCAATTTTACTATGAGAACTTTCTTATCTGTGGCAGTAGGTAAAATTTGTACTGTAATGTTATAACGCTATCAATTTTTGTAAGGTTATGAGTTTAAATTTGGAACAGCTGTCAAAACTGAAGTAGGTCTCTATTCTAGTATCAATAGATATTAATATTGTTATCGATACGAAACGTCAATTCAGTATGTTTTTTTATAAAAACCGCACGACATTTGATCTCGAGTGATATGAGAATATGGATACATTCGTTTGTAGGTATATGATTTAGAAAAAAAAACATTCGTCTTGACGGAGGTCCGAATTGCCGCCATTATTGTTGTCATTTGTTTGTTGGTTCTTTGCTGTTACGAAAGTAGAATTGAGAAAAGTTTATTATAATTCACATTTTAGTTGAAAATATTGTTTCAATGTAAATGTAAATTACAACTATTACAATAAATAATCTGTTTATGTATTTGTTCAGATTTATTTCTTACTGCATTAGTATATGTCGTTTTTAGATATTTTACAGGTAGCACTAGTGGTGCCGGTCATTTCCTTATGGCTTCTGAACCCATCTTAGAGTACTTATGATATGTGTGTAGATAAAGTAGTGTATACAACTGTACATAATTAGGCCTTAAAACACTCGTGTGATCCTATTATGAAACGAGCGTCAGCGAGCACACTCGTGTTTTAATGCCTGTCATTATGTATCAGTTGCATAAACTACTATATTTATTGAAAAACAGGTTACATAACATTACAGTTTACACCAATGCGTCATCAACCGAACAATGTTTATTTTGACGGCGAAACGGCGTGGCCCCGTTGTTCCGACATCTCGTGTGTTGGATTTTCGACACCTTTCGGCCAGAAATCAGCACACGCGATGGTGTCCTGGAGCGGCCGCGGCACGCGCACTACAAACGAGCTGAAGTGCACGTAGTGGCGCGAATGCAACTGGAACATCCTCAGCGAGTAGCCGGTTTTCTGGCGAACATACTGCGTCACTTCTTCAGCGGTGGCAGTATGATGCAGGCGCGACACTTATAGCGCCTTGCTCGGTGTGGAGACCCGCAGACCACAACCAACCGGTTCTGCAGTACCACACTGACTCTTGCGTGTCTTACGCTTTCCTGACACCGTTGTGAAACCCTCCTTGTCCACACTGGTGCGAGGAGTTTCCTCTTTTGGAGGATCCCGAACTTCACGCGCTTTTAAGGGCGCGGCTTTCTGGCGGGCTGGAACAGGCTCACCAGCAGAAACGACGTCAGCAAAACGACGACGTGGTTTCGATGAAACGTTGACGGGAGGCCCCGCGAGGAGGGGGCAGGGGGGCCGCGGTTAGGCATGCACAGTGACATCGCTTTGCGCAGTGTCAGCTACATGCGAATTGACCGAGTTGGCATTTGACGCCCGGTCATTATTCTTGAAATTTGACGCTGTCAGTGACCGCGTTTCTGGGGCACAGTCGCGCAAACGGATGATTTCTTTGCGCAATACGTCAATAACGGCCTGTGATTTGTCAAATTTCTTTACAATTTCTGCCATGCCTGCTTTAAGAGCCACAATTTCTTTCAGCAGACAGCTCACGTCGACATGGTCTGGCGTATTGGATGGCAATCTGGAGCCCTCCGTCGCCACGAACTCAGGCATGTCGCGTTCGTTCTCCCTCAGGACTTCAATGATGTCATCGAGGGTCTTCTTTCCGGCTTTATCTTCTCTGCGATGAGGTACAAATGTGCCGACAATCCCTGGAGACTGGAACAGCACCTTTTTCGCAGCGCAGATTTCGTCGACACTAAAACGCGACGAACAGAGTATTAAGATCCAAAAGGGGTACTTAGACCACTTTCTTGGTGATTGTACAGTAAAGGAAGAGTGAAGTAGTCATTTTCGAAACTAGTACTTTGAAATGTATTCCCGATATCCTTATTTAACAATCCCCCAAATGCTAAGTAGGTGTGCATATAGCCTATAGAATACACCGTGTTTGATTGTACGGATACAATTGTGTCTCAAACACTTTCAGTACGATTGTACTTTTTCTCGCTGTACCAACTTTTGTATTTTCCATTTGGCTCTATTGATTGTAGAATGCTGTTTGATAATTAGTCGGCAACTGCTACTGTGAGGGCGACAGGAAAACGTTAAACTTAAAGGAAAAAAGACACATACTTATAAAATCAACGGCATTATTTAAGAAACTTTAATTTTGTGATTGATTTCTTTTTCATCGTATTCCTGATTGGACATATTCTTGTTTCGGCCGTCGTGGGTGTCCAATTTAGAAAACGGAATACCGCTAAACAGAAATGTGCCGAAACAAGAACTATGTCCATTCAGGAGTAGGTACCACAAAAAAGGAATCAATCACTTTTCTTCCGAAATAACACGGATTTATTATTTTACAAAATTAACTAGCCAAACTATAACAAAACTGAAATAATAAGATATTAGATGATTTGCAATATCTCGGTGATCCATTCTGCCCACATGGATGGGTAGATGAAACGTATTTAAACTGGCCTATAAATTGAATGAATAAAATCGATGGATTGCAATCACGCCAGACTAGTATAGTGGTACACGACAGCCATAGAAATTCGATATAAATATCCAAAAAATTATTACTTACTAGTTTTGATATGGGGTAGCCTAATACCTATTTCTCGAAATCGTTGTAATTGCGGACATAGCTATAGGAAAAAGTAAAACGTAATTTTCCGTGCACATTAATCTTTCACATGATATTTACTGCCATGCATACGATTTTACCCTCTTTCACAAAATTTTAAAATAAAAAAGTCGTAGCATCTTACCGCACTTCCGTGACTCTTAAGATTTAATGAAAAGTTCAGCACTGAATACAATACTTATCTTTACAGAATCGATACTGCAGGTACATAATGCAAGTGCAATTAGTCTGATAATCAGGATCAACATACAGTCTTTACAATCCAAGGAGCCAACTATAACTCTTAATAAATATTATTAAATATGTGATATGATACAGTCATCCGGCTGTTACGGGCTGGTTGGTTACTATACCAGCAAGCGTGTAAGCGTGTTCAATTTGCACGTTACATTGTTTCTATATATTCATCTCATATTTTTCGCGTTTCACGATAAAGCCTGGATAAAATGTCTCAGTCTGAAAATTAACAAAAAGTTTTTCATCCGCGCCGAGTCCCCAAAAGCACAACGTGAAACTTGTTATTAAATTTTAATCCATTATTCCGACTTTGCGGCTTCGCGTCACAAATTAATTTAATAAGAGCACTGATAATTATCAGTTCGTTATGACATTTGTGGGGAAATAAGGTTGAGCAGACAATTGAAGGATTTCGCTATCTGTGCGCCACCGTTCATGTATATACTGCGTATTACGCCAAAACAGTTGTAGGAATTCAACTATTTTTGGTACACTGGTAGCTTGCTATACCTATACAGATGGTTAAAATAAATAATTTTTATCCTATCACGATGAAGAAATGAAAATTATTATGACTTTTCAATCTTACACGAACAAGCTTATTAAGTTAATTTCTAGATTTTAATAAACGTTAGTCGTACGCCCTTTAAGAAGAAATTAATCTGCTTATAAAAGACTAGTAAACGAAGGATAAAAACCTGTAGATACTACAAACAAAAAACCCTTTCAGTCTAATAATATTTTCATAACACCACATTTAGTTACGTATAATATCATAACTAAACGACCTTAAAAAACTAAAATCACTATCCATTAGGACTTGAAATCGGGAGCGCTCATTAAAAGAGTTATTTCGTATGCACGCCGCAGCCGGGCGGATGGAGGCGGCCTTAATGCCTCGCATGAATATAATTGAGTGGGTAATTAACTTGGGCTTAAAAAGATACCGCCTAGGGACGGCAGTATCGCTTTTGTATACGGATAGTTATATTTTAGAGCGGATACACCACGAAGTGCATTGGAGCCATCCCACAGAGGCTATTTGCTAACATCCCAGTATTTGAGCAGCATGATTTTTGTTGGAACGAAAGAGCAGCTATGGCATAGACACGTCATTCTCTCTTTTCCATGTTTGTAATTCTTTTACAGATTAAGCCAGTTGATGCATTTCAGATGTGGTGATGAGAATACCATGGACGGCCCATCGCACCATTGCATCCATCCTTCAGGATTTCGGAGTCCAATATCTGCGTCCGTAGAATCCTTGAGTTTTTCGTTCATATAGCCAGGAGAAAGAATGACAATCTGGAAAAGCTCTTAGTGACAAGAAAGATTCAAGGAAGAAGACCAAGACTCAAGAGGAAGGAGTCCCATGCGCTGGATGGATCATATTCGAGACACAACGGTCACCAAGTTTCCCGACCCCACGCGGTCTGCAGTAGATAGAAATAAGTGGAGAGCGATCGTCCGAAGACTGATAGGTAAATAGAGGTCACGACCCTCAGCAATGAGTAGTACGACACAAGAAAAGAAAAACTCAGTTTGAACCTGCTCCCACAATCCCCCTGCATAAGTGCGATATGTTTGCAAATGGGGTAACGAGGTAGATGATGGAATGGAATTGAAGAGAGAGAGAGAGAGAGAGAGAGAGAGAGAGAGAGAGAGACCAAGACCAAGATAAACATCTTGTAGTTATAAGTTGCAAGTTAGTTTATTTTTAGATGGTAAGCAAGAAAATAATCCATATAACGATGTGATTGATTATTAAATGTCTACTTGCATAATATGTGATTGACATGCAGCTGTTCAGCGGTCAGATATTGATCGTCACAGATTGCCCTGGCTCTCTTAAACAAACATTTAACCTACTGGACTTTCACTGAGATGATTGTTTGACTATTATGATATAAGTATACTGAGAGTTTGTTGTATATGGCAGTTCTTATTATGTACCTTTAAAGTTATGGCTTGGCTACATACCAAGTTACTGGGGTGTAAATAGGTGAACTCAAAGACCTATAAACTAACCGTTACAAATTTGCGTGCGAGGTAACTCAGGCGTGCGTGTTTGCTATCCATATCATTAAAAAGCCAAGGGTCGGCGACGTGTCGTCGGTAAACTGCGAGTTAAAAATTGGACGCGAGCATTTGCGTGTTAACCGAGTTCCATGTTTTAAAGCCCGTTTAAGTACTTTTTGCTGACATGATTTAAATATCGTGTTGTGAACGTTTACGCGTGTTTCTTTTAAGAGTTGGTTTTACGATGCACTTTTGAATACGTTTAGCTGACGTTTATTCAGTATTGTTTGTAACAGAAGTTTAATTGAGACTAGCTTTTATTGCAGACTGTACTTTTTACAAATGTCAAATGCTTGTAAGAACAAATCTCACGAGCCCAAAGGTTGTATAGGAATAGAGATACTTATGGGTTTTCCATGACCTCTTCCAACAGCGTCATCAGATTCATGTTCCAAGTCATTATAATATTGCATCGACATCTGATATAGGTACACATGTATGAAAAGTTTAAGCTTAATCGGGATTCGGGAAGAGAAAAGTCGGTTAAATTTAATTTGCAATACATATTTGATTACGGACAAACAGACATCGAGACAGGCTAACTAAATAAAACCTTGTAAACATACTAGATTAATAAAGCAACCATAGCGTATTAGGTAGTAACTTTCTACTACATTTGTACTCTAATGACATAAAAGATATCCGCAATCTTTAAGACCTTTAAACATGTTTATGGTTATGGCATGTGAGTTTATGTTTATATGAGTTTGAATACAGCTACCTACATCTTAGAATACAGCTGTCCCTTTTAAGGTAATCGTTAGTAATATTTGATAGATTTTTGAACTGCTAGACCATAATATCAAATCAATCTTCTTCTTTGTACAGAAATAATTATAATTTACCGAGTACAAAGACATGAGCCGCTAAATACGTTAGTGCATAGAAGTAAACAGTATGGTAACTTATCTTATTAAAACTTTCGCGAGACATTATTTAATTAAGCGGTTTACACTCACGTGATTTATCAGTGATGAAATTACGCGCTGTTGTACGGATTCCCGATGAAGAGCTCCATACGAATTCGAAACATGTCAGACCGTTCCTGTCAATATTTTTCAGCTTTAATACAATAATTAAGTATGGAAACTATTTAACGTGTGAGTATGATCATGTGCTATTTATTTGTAATGTATTATGATTTTGATTGTGACGATACAAAAGATCAAAAGTCCATGATAACATAAAAAATAAGTGAAAGGAACTAAACATTCAACAGTAAACATGTTTTAAATCCTATGTTTATATTTCGAAAAATAACAAAGCTCATTAAATTATGACGCCCACTCAGTCGAAATATGTCATTTATTCAATTATTCATACCAAAATGTGATCAGCTGATCAGAAATTAAGTTCGAGCTTACTTCTCACTGGCTGTGTTGCGTTATGATTGATACGCTGAGCATGCAAATTGGCAGTTGCATACCTTGTTGCCTGCGCTCCATGAAATTCTACGTTAGTCTGTGGGAGCTTGCCCGAGGTTCGAGTGTGGGCATGCGTGAATTTAGCGAACTTGACCTGAGCAGATTGAGGAGCGTAAAGCGTCGCATTGCGTAGATATAGTACAGTATAGACATTTAGCCAATCGCCAGTCCATAAAATATGAGTGACTGTTTGAAATTCCTTATGTTCTAGTGTATTCGTTTTAGTAGTGGCTCTGTGAGCTGTACACCTCGCGAGTTTGTTTCGATACAGGCTGAAATTTGAATCTTCGCCATAAAAAAAAACAAAACTAAAATATCTACTTAAGTAACCTACTCAAATATTATCATGAGAATCTGTTGAGAAATACAACCTGTAGGGAGAACAGTCGAACATCAAATGATCCGGACATACGAAGGAAACCTGCGCATTTTTATAATTATGTATGGTACCCACCAGTTCAGATTGTAATTTCATTCTAGCGTTTGCATTTCTGTTAAATTAGTTGTCAGAGAAATAAAGGTGTTCTCTATGTAAAGGCTTCTCATTATTCATAAAAAGAACTACTCGGCTAACTTCTTATAACAAAATTAGGCAACTGTAATACCAATTTGCCGGACCGCACTATATACTGATTAATACTTAAATTGCGGCGTAGGGCTTTTTTCCGCCCACAAACTCGTTAAGTCTGACAACACCACGATTTATTTCATTGCGTTTGACACGGCAATTATTAGAGGGCGTACCTACCCATTATGAGCTCCATTTGTTGACACGTTCTGGTTTTAATTAAACTAATACGTGATATGTTGCGATCACGACTAAGACATTTTCCCCTTCAATGGACATAGGACGTAAATCGAAGCGAAGTGAGTATTTGAGCGCGTGGAATGTGAACAATTTGATGGCGTCATCGTGCGGTGTGATATGTGAACGTGAACTTTATAATCTGGCATGAGGTCAATATAAGTTTATAGGGATATTATAGCTTTAGTAAACTTACTGTTTTCGATTTGAAGGAATGCACAAGTAAGGTGGACTTGGGTTCCACAGGACAGCAAAGGAGTGGAACTGTGTACTACACAGCCAATGATGGAAGTGAGGTGATTATGTATATCCTCTCTCTTTCTCTCTCTCTCTCTCCATTATCACACATGGTGTAGGGTCAGTTTTCCTTATTTTGCTTCTCCACTTCACCCTGTCCTTCGGTCAGTGTCAAGCGACACTCATAATTGTCTGTAGTTGTATATCGTTTATTTTTGGACTATTTTATGTAAATAATGTAGATACAGTGGATAGATTAATATTCAAAATAACTTGATTATTTTAAGGCGACTCCTAATCCCAACGTCCTTGAGGATCTGGGCGGAGCCTAACGTTATTCCCCCCGCCGACCGTGCGCCCCCGGAACATTACTTCGTTCATAATCTCGTTGAGTGGCGTCCAAGCAGATTCATACACTCGCATAGTCCGAGCGAGAGTTGAAGATCAACAAACCTTATAATATTTAAAGGCATTGAAAAATCTCGAAGTAAAATAAATCATTTAAACAATGATATAATTATTGCGGATTACTAAATATCTATTTACCCACTACAGTAGAATATTAAAAATAAAATGCGTTAAAACTATTTTCCAAAAAAATAAGTGAAATTGGCCATTTGGAAGTCTCGCATCGAAAAATACTTTTTAGTTTGTTTTGTATGTGTAGGTACCTACCAAAAATAGTTAAAATGCCGACAATATTCTTGATTATACGTGTAAAATCATGCAGAAATAAAAAATATCGTTTTTTAATAAATAAATCATATCGTGACCCAGCGGATGAACCGATATTTTAACATAGTAGTGGAGGCACAGCTTTATCCCCCGGGTCATGCTGCTCTAATGAAAAGATAAACTATAAATAATAGAGTGACAAACTCAACTTTACCGTTGGAAAACGGATTTACGTCCTTTACCTACTTATAAACAGTGATAGTTTTTTATGACTACATTAGTAATGTTTTCAGATTTTCCCCTATACTTGTTGATATTGACGATATTTTACTAGACGAATTTTTTGGCTAATTTCAATGTTCAAGGTCAATGGATACCCGATAAATGTTAATTTACTTGAGTGTCAAAATATGCCGATGCTGGAAAAGAGAACTTATCTAAGCGACATTTTTGGGGATATTGAGTTATACACACTGTTGGGATCGGCAGATTTTTCTGCATCGAATGGGTTGGGTCTCGTATACATCTGTCTGACGACTTGTGTCGCTTATCCCGTCGGTGATTTAGAGAATCTCTATTTTTTTTTCTACTAAACAACTTGATTTTCGAGGTTTTTTTTAGCAAAATGGAGATTACATAAAAAGTTTATTGCATAATAATGAACCTTAGAGCTTTTTTACTTATTTGTCAAAACAGATCAAACAACTTAGGTAATTTTTCTTTATTGCAACTAACCTTGCACTTGTTGGTTAACTGTTTTTACCTGATCGTAAAATATTTTAATGTCGTTTGAGGCATTTTACCTATGTTTTTATGATAAAATTAACATAAAGGTAAATTATGAAAGAAAAATTGAATGTGATCCACTGCAATGTAAGCAGGACTCGAACCTGCGACCCTAAGTTTCCGGCGTAGTGCTCTACCAAATGAGCTATCATATCGTTACGTCAATCACACTAAATCTTTGATTCCATAATTCTTCGCTACTGGAGCGCCCTCTGTGTCATGTGTGTTTAAAATGCTTATGCGCATTAGCCAAAAAGTAAAAATGAGGTATTTCCACATTATTAAACAGAATCGATATAAGATTCTATAAAAAATAATAATATAGTTAGATTAAATTACCTGATTGTCGTATCTTAACTATTGGCGTTTATCCAAATTTACACCTGCTTTGATACTATGAAACCATTGTCGCTTATCCTTTTTTACCTGATATGACTTTGATCGACTTCTGTCGCTTATCTTGAATTGCTTGAATGACAATTGAGTCGTATTTTTCGCATAGAATGTACTAAAAAACAAATATTTTCGTTAAATTGGTAGTTAGACAACTTTACCGGTTCTGTTATATAAAATATCACACATTTAGTAGTAATTCAATATATTTATAAAGGCCGTTAGGCCCATCTGCGGTGTAAATCTGTGTCTGTGGCGCTAAGGCATTACTTTGGACTCGCTTGATGGACCCAAACGCCATCTCACTCAAACAGTGTCTTACGAGACGTCACTTCAACACAGAGTTGTAGCCGGTAGTTTTGTTGTTCTTGTTAGGATATGATATTATCTCATTGCAATTGTAAAACTTGAAATTTCACGTAGTTCGTGATTTAAAACTCCTTAATGAGTACCGAGTGACTGCAGTTTTGAGAACTCTCGTGCTGTTCTCATTAGTCATAGCTATTGTTTGCTACCATACATTGGTCTAGAACTACTGGAAATCTTTCAGCAGATCACACATAAAAATTGATAAAATTGAAATTTCACGTGATATCTGATGAATAAATCTTTAACATTTCTAAAGCAGTTTTTTTTGTATTTGCGTAGTTGGACCATAAGTTTTTGTCTTAGAGAACTTAAAATATAACTTCATTAATTTTAATGTTTTAAAATAAATATTTTCCTCTAATTAAAACATTAATCGTGAGGTTTTATTGTACGATAAATAGCTTTTCATGTCTGAAATATTTCCTACAAAGGCGATTAGATAATTTTTCTTGATTTATTTCATGCTGATTTATGCACATTTATATATTTACCAGACTATAAAATGAGCATGCACATATATTATATTGTTAACTGTGTTGATTGTTGTGTAATAGATTATACTATTTTACCTGACTAATTTCTCGGGAAACGTGTCGTTTAGATAATTTTACCTAATTCTATTTTGACAGCCATTTTGCGTAAGCGATGCTTAATTTTAAATTATTCCATTAATAGACAAAATAACAAAAGTGACATGTAGAGAACATGATGTTGTTTATAATTATAAGATGCTTCATTTAAAAAGTAAGTCCACAGAATATTTAATAACTTTTTTTTTTTGAAAAAGTACGTAGTTTTTTAGATCTCCTGTAAAGTTAGCTCCGTGTCTCTTGGATAATTTTCCTTTCCAGCGTATATACGTTTTTTTGCGGCATAAAGAGCCGTATCTTTTTTTTACGTTAACTTAGAAGTTCCGAATTTTATTGGGTGGGTGTAGATTTCTTGATCTGCAGATCGGTTGACATGCGGCAAACGTGTCAGCCCTACTTTAGTTTAGCGGTTGTCTGAGTTACGTAAGCTATTTGGGTTTTGGCGTTCCTTCCGCGATCGATTAATTTGATCCAAGATCGTTTCATTGCCCTCTGGCAAACTTAGAGAGAAAAATTCTGAGCATTAGTGAAAAATCAAGTCCGGGCATTACGATGAGTCTAAATAAAGTTTTATATTTTTTCATTAATTCAACTGTTAATCCGATCATTAATATATGGCTTTTAAACGATATGTAATAAAAATCAGGTTTTTATTTTATAAACGGTAAACAATTGGAACAGAACTTATGGCCAGGCTAGGTATGTCTAGCTAGGCCCGGCGGATATGTCAATAATTACTAATAGTAGGAGAGCCGAAGAGGGGATTTCGGGAGTACCTAAAGCGCGGCAGATTAATATATAGGGGGATACCTTATACCCAGTTAAGTATTTCCACCAAATATGAGCCCCATATATATGGCCGCCCGTCAAGGATAAAAGATCAGATTAGTAAAAAAAAATTGTTCATCTGAAATTCTCGAGCGCGTCAGATTAAGGTAGGGTGAGTTAGTTACATGCTAAAACGTGTATATTCCTCTAATCTGACAATTTAAAGGTGACGTAAAGAAGGCGGAGGGCTACGAAGTTGTAAAAAAAAAACTTCATCTCGACATTCTCGAGCGTGGCTAATTTTTTTTTTATTTAAAAGGGAATGAATCAATGATGACGGAAAATATATACCGTGAAACATGCCAACTTTGCCCGCTTTTTTCGTAAAAACCCGAATTTCTCTCATTTTTTCTATGACGGGATAAAGTTTTTTTTTGTCTAACGCATCCATCGTATTCATATGCATGCGTTTATTACGAGAAACAATTTTTAAATCTACATTTAAACATTTTTTTTTATCAATTTTCACCTCGGGTAAAGTTATCTAAACTTTTGCAAACATTGCCCAAATCGATTATTTTCGTAACTATAGCCCCTACAACGTTAAGATAAGGATCAGTATAAAATCTGGGGTAATAAATGGCGTTCTACTTAATATCTTGGTCTTAACTGTACAAACACGTGTGCAATATGGGTGGGCAATGTTACAAAGGTATTTTGTTTTTCTCCATACAAGCCGAATCAAGCAGTTTGAAATTGTCAGGGTTATCACTTTTGGTTGAGTAAACCATTATTACCAATACCATTATCAAAATGAAAAATGTATGCTTAATATTCGATACTAATAGTTTGGCGGTTATTTTTTTACTTCACGTTAGAATAATCTAAATAAAAATTGTCATAATTGAATATTCTATGTTTTTTTTGTTTTATTGACATGACATGACATGACATGCAGCTAATGCTAAAAGTACAACGGCTTAATAGAAATATAATTTACCTTACCTTAAATACATAACCCTCCTTTATTTACGCAGTCAGGTAAAATTACGACAAGGTGACAACCCTAACCCTTTTTTTAGTCTGGGCAATGTTGGCATTCATAGGTTAGCAAGTTACTGGATAACATTGCCCACCATCATAACTCCGGTTTTAATAAGTATTTTTAGTTCAAACTACAATAAAAATGATCGACAGTTCTTATTTTATAACAAGCAATAAGATACATTCACCTGAGGCTTCCCCATTCTGTAAAAAATACACCAGAACTTCACCTAGAATTGGCCCGCCAAATCACGCACCTTATTCGACTAGTCCCAACACGTTACAGAATGAAGTTGCGCGCAAATGTGACTCCCAGTGATACCACAGATATAATCTATTTTCCACTAAAAATAGTAGTGTTGCCATAATCATCTTGAAATTGTCTACAGTAACGTTTCTTTTTTTAAGTAGCGTTTTGGGCAAAGTTCCCTGTGGAGGCAAAGTTGGCGTATTTCACGGTAATCTGACGATTTCCACTAGCCGAAGTAACAAAAATTCATCGATAAAGTATAATGCGTGCAGTTACGTGATGCCTGTATTCCACTCTGGTTTCTGTTGCCAATGACGCCATGACAGTTGATCATGTTGTTTACAACACTAAAGTACTAGCACTATTAAATATTAATAGTTGCCGGCAACTTTTAGAACAAAAATGGCAGATTTGCGCATGTACCTACATTTGTACGTAAATCGGCTATTGCGCAGTCAAGATTATGCTCTAAAAGCTTGCCGGCAGCTGTACTATGAGTGATATTAATATAAAGTGTGTATTTTGTGGTAAAACTACTTTACAAAAAACAATTAAGTAAATTTACATTAGAAACATAACAGAAATGTGTAAATATTTTAGAATATAGTCGGAGCAAACCGGTTCTCCGAAAATCCCGAACAACATACGATAATCTTGAACTTTCGAGAGAATCTTCATTAAATGAAGTAAATCACGCACAGTGCTATAAATTATTTATAGCAATAAAAATACCGCGAGTCTTTCAGTATTTACAACAGCGGCAACGTATAATGGTATATGACAGTGCATCGGAAGTTTCTGGGAATAGCTCCGAATCACATGCCCCTGCTTCTGGGGAGTGCTCCGAGTCACATTTTCCTGTTTCAGGAGAGTGCTCTGAGTCACAAGTTCCTGTTAATTTTTTTAATTGTCGGATTAGGCGAATCCCGCCAGATAATCGTCAGATTATGAGACAGCACGTCTAGGGCATAAAGATGAACCATATATATCTTAATCTGACGCGCTTGAGTATTTCAAAATGGCGAATTTTTTTTGCACATTCTAATAATAACTGCGAGTTTGCGTCACATCCAAATCGTCAGATTATTATATAAGAGCTTTTTCTTAGGTTCACTTAACATCCCCTTAGAAAATCTGACGCGCCCGACGAAAAAATTTTTTTTTTCATTTTCAACCCTTAAGTACGACCACCCCCATCATGGAAACAATCAGTTTAACATGCGTACATCTTTAAAAATGTGTAGGACATGGATGCTATCAATATCTGACGACGACGTAGAATTAATAAAGATCATTAGACGTTATCATACTTAAATATCTGTATTATCAGATTTTTTTTACTAACCGAAATACCTAAGGTACTAATATTACACAGAGAAGGGCCCTAAAACCCACACCTCTGGGAATCCTGTCTGGTGTGGGCCCATGACTGAGAATATCTAAGTATCTAAGTAAGGGAATGCTAAGCAATGACAATTTTTTTATAAGTACTTAAAATTAATAGATACCTAAATACGAAAAAAAACTGTTGAATTTAATTCTATATGAAAATGAGTGATTTTTGTTATGTCGCATAGCGTAGTCGTGTGAAAAAACGAACTACACTCTCTTAAAATACACTTCAAACGCACGAAGACAGATCGAACCTCCGCGGGATCCAGTACTATAACAATTTTCCGTAACTAGATGGATCGCGAGAGCAAGTGACACAGCCTTCCCCTTCGACGGTTAGATTTACACTGAGCTCGCAGCCCGGGCACGGCCGCGCTCGCGGAAATTCAGTTTTTTTGATGCTTTATTAGACCGAATTTCCATATTACTAACTTTTAAACAATACGATTAAAGATCAACGAATTGTCAATGTTCTTGGTAAAGAGCCGTGTAAATATCACTTGTAGTTTAGAAGCCTTAGGGAATTGAAAATTGAAAACGACCCTATTTCAACATTATTTTTTCCATATTAATTATTGCTTTAAAAAAAAATCCAACTATAATTTTTTAGAAGAAATAGTCAAAAATAACATATATTTTTTTCAGATTTTTCCGTTGGCTAGATTACGAGCCTTAGGACTTTAAAAATCACCATTCCACGTACGGAGTCGCCTTAAACCCCATCCAGATTGATGGGCTAATCGATTCACGGAGTGGGTGCCGCATGGTAGGCGGCGACGACGTGGCTGGCCGAGACGGAGATGGAATGACATGCTCGATAAATAAGTGACAAAGCATCCGTCACGGTTTGACAAATTGCGAGTGTGAGTAACTCATCATCATCATCATTTCAGCCATAGGACGCCCACTGCTGGACACAGGCCTCCTCAATAGATTTCCACATGGGCCGGATAGCAGCGACCCGCATCCAGCGAGTCCCCGCAACTCTAACCAGGTCGTCCGACCACCTTGCGGGTGGTCGTCCTACACTGCGCTTGCCGGTACGTGGTCTCCACTCGAGAACTTTTCTGCCCCAACGGCCATCGGTCCTTCGAGCTATGTGCCCCGCCCATTGCCACTTCAGCTTGCTTACCCGGTTTGCTATGTCGATGACCTTGGTTCGTCACTCATGCTTTGTCTTATTTATTACGTGATAAACGCAACATCCATATTCCCCCTGGATATATTCAAAGCGATTTTGACGCCAGAAATAACACCGAACAGGACGTTGTCGAGGGAAGAGGCCTTTACCCAGCAGTGGGACGCCAGTATGGGCCAGAAAAGTAAATTAAATCTACTGTACAATACACAGGCAAGCATAGCTTGTATTCAACTCCTCGCCATTCTTTAACATCTGGTAATGCATGACATCTGGTAATGATGTATTTAATTTACAAATTGTGCATGTTTTATTTATCCTACCTAGTTATACGAGCTTGCGGTTGCAAGTTAGTGAAACCAATAATAGTTAGGGACATAATATTTTCTCGTATACGTACATACTTTATTACATTCGATTGAATCACACTTCAATGTAACGCAATATTGAAACCATGTATCTGTTCATAGCAATATCAAAATAATATCTTGCAGCGACCAGCATGCGAATAAGGAAACATATTGGTTTTTCTTTTAAACTGACAGGAGGTGCATTCTGTTGGACTATTTGAAAGTCAATAGACTGAATACGGCGCCAAGAAACAAGTAACATTTCTATTTTATTCTGTGAAGTAAATAAGGTTAGCAGGGATATTACATATGAACGAATATTTGAATTCGTGACGAATCCAGTTACGATATTAATAGTAGTACTAGCTCTCTTTTTCATACTATTATTCAGAATCAAAGGCATCTTTTTCCATTTGGTATTGTGAACAACCAAGTGTTTGTATTACTAAATTCAGCAGTTTATTGTTTAAGTGTTTGTAATGATTGCTTTCTATCAAGTAGGGCCAATATCGTACCTTATAAAGGTTTTACCTTTTACGTCATAGGTTACTGCCTGCTAAGTGTTTAGATTGATACTTCTGTAATAATCAGGGTAGGAATAGCATTTTTGACATTCATCATCGCCTTCGTATTTTCAAAACTGAGATGAGATATGTCACTTGAAGCTCATCGCCTTCTCATCACATTTAAATGACAGTTCAATGGCGATATCACTGTTATCTAATAGAGATTTGACGTTTGGCGATCACCCAAACGGCATTCTCGAATTAGGTCCCTGATAGCTTCCAAAACATATTTAGCCTTAACACGCTGATTTATGATGCTATAAAAATATTTTCGAAATAAAAAATGCGATTCAACTGATATAATACTTAGAAAACATTTCAACGATGCATTACTAAACCGTAAGAAACTCCAGAACGTCGTTAAAATCGTACATCACTTAACTAAAAGGAAATCACTAAAATTAATCATATCAAATTAACACTCAAATGGAAGTTAAAATAAAACGGCATTTTAAATTGCGTTCTACCGGACTTCGCTATTTTTATTACGTTTATGCAGGAAGGACTAGAATTTCATTGGCCAAAGCAAAAAGTGTCAGGAGAATTCATTTTTGTGTAAATAGGGAACTTGCAAGAAGTTGGAATTCACGGTTCTTTAAGTATACCAGTTGATATATGCAAAATTAACTCAAAACATAAATATCGTCACAATGACTACACAGTGTCGGACAATACATAAATGATTCGTATGAAAATCTCTTTCAATTGTTATTCAAAATATATTTTCTATTTATACAATTTATTCAATAACAGTAAATACAAAAAAGAAACACTAAAATGTTAAACTAATTAACTAAACATCTTAATAAAAAAATAAACGTAGACTAAAATATCAAAACTAAAAAAGTTACTCCTCCGCGGTATGGTACCCAAGATGCATCAGGCCGCATTTCCTTACTGAATCGCTATGTTGATACGTTGTTCGTGGAAACTGCCAGCTCTTCGGTCTCTAGCAGTGTCTGATTAACCTTTCCGATATTTAATTATTTATTTTCTTTATTGGGGAAAAAAACAGACATAGACAAAAACAGTTACATAATAAGAAAATAAATCTTACGTTAGGTATAGCCTACATCCTAACACAATTCCCACTAAGATTTTATGTAAGTAAATAAATAAGGTGGCATTGCCATTAAAAGAACACTTGATTAACACTACTTATACTAAAACTGAGATAGAACAGAGATAGTTCCTTTTTTTTATCAATTTTAAATCTGCGATCAGTGTATTCACTTTTAGCGGATGTGTTGCATGCTTCTCTCATTCAGAGTGTGTCCACCATCGAGGACATCTACTCATAATCATAATTGTATCCTATAGGATGTCTTTTCTTTTAAGACGTTTAACATAGCTAAGAACTGTTAGCTGTCGTGCGAGGGTATTTGGATGCGCTTCAAGCCGGTCCCTGTACCTAGTCTTGACTTTCGTAATTTCTTCTCTCACTGTGGGCATGCCCAGATGTTCGTGAATCTCAGCATTAGTCACATACCACGGGACATCACTGATTGTTCGGAGAATTATGTTCTGCATTCGTTGGATTCGTATGATGGAAGAATTACAAGCACTACCCCACAGCTGGAGGCCGTACATCCATACAGGTTTTAGGATCGACTTGTACACTAGTAATTTGTTGTCTACTGACAGTTTGCTGTTTCGGCCTAGCAACCATAGGAAGCTTTTGTATTTAATATTCAATTCATCTCGTTTTTTCTTGATGTGTTCATTCCATGTCATACGCCTGTCAAGGTGAAGGCCAAGGAATCTGACAGATGTCTGTGTAGGAAGGGTGGCGTTTTCTAGCTTTACCGAAGGACAGTTGCCTTTGCGGAGGGTATAAGTAACCTGCACTGATTTTGAGGTACTAACTTTAATACGCCAGTTACGAAGCCATTTAGTTGTGTCATCTAGGCCTTCCTGTAAAATTTTTGAGGCTATGGCTGGGTCCTTGTGACTCGCTAGGATTGCGGTATCATCAGCGAATGTAGCTGTAGTTACAGTATTCGAGCAAGGGAGATCGGCTGTGAATATAGTGTAGAGTACCGGACCCAACACCGACCCCGGAGGTACACCAGCTTGTATATCAAGGATTTTTGATGTTGTTTCTCCTTCTTTAACCTGGAACAGTCTTCCAGAGAGATAAGAATTAAATATTAAGAAGTAGCTATGTGGGAGACAGCTTTTAATTTTGCATAGTAGACCTTTGTGCCATACTCTATCAAAGGCCTGTTGTATATTCAAGAAAACTGCAGAGCAGTACTCTTTTTCTAGAGATAGTTCCTGTTGTAGATTATGAGCGCCCATTGAATATTATCATTCCATTGATAGGTTAGGCCAAGTTCGTTTTATAACAATCCCAAATAGTTTACGGTCGCAAAGAAAAATACTTTTTACGAAATGATTTTTCAGCGAAATGAAACATTCGACGGTAATTAATTCTAGGAGTCAATATAGACCCGGTACCGATTGAATAGTCTAATGGATTTAATCAAAGGGCCTTGGCAATTCAAACACTTATTTATTTAAGCACAACACATTAATAATAAACTTCTAAAAAATACAATACACATGTCAACTTAAGATGTGTTCTCTTTAGCAGCTGTCAACGGAGTAAGTCAACAATAACATACAATCTTACATCTGTCACTAGATTTGAATCAAATCAAATCTAGAACCATAAATAGTCGATTGCCAGTATCTCATGACACACCCCCTCAATCGACTCACTAATCTAAAATTACCCTGTATATTCACAAATTTTGAACCACCTTGTATACCTAAACAACTCAACCCCATTCTGAATTTTCAATCTTTAGAGACACCCTGTATAAAAACAATAAATTGGTATAATTTCTAAGCTCCTCTAAACAATTATAATTTTACATACCTATCCAAAAATCTTTAATCAAACTTTGTTATTATGTTCATTGACCCTCATCTCGGCACATACTCATCATTAAAATTCGATAAAACTAAACAACAATACATTATAAATCTCCACTAGACTCGCCATCAATACACAATATGAATTTCAAATTCTTACACTCAAAATCTTCAATAAACGACTTCAATATTTAAATCAACTTCTATTATACTCCACTCGACACTTCATTTATTAAAAACTACAATAAGCATTTAAAAATCCCTTCCTAACCTTTCCTATAACAACTTTTAAATTCTACGACTCGATACATCATCTCATTAAACTACAATTAATATTTAAAACTTCATAATCTCCCACTCGAATCCTCAATTTCACTAGACTACAATAAATATTTCAACTTCAATCTTCTCTCACTCGAATCCTCACTTCATAAAACTACAATAAATATTTCAACTACTATATTCTCCCACTCGACTCATCATTTCACTAAACTACAATAAATATTTCACCTTTATATTCTCCACTCGACAACTCATCTCATTAAAATTACAATAAATATTTAAACCTTTATCTTTTCTCCTTGACTCCTTCATTTTAATAAACTCATAAACCTCTAACATACAACAACCAACAACAACTCACACTCATATCACCAACTCACACTAACCAGAAAAACCTAAATAACAAACAATATACAATATATAAGAAACAAATACAATCAAATTATATTATATAAAAATAGAAAAATACTTAAGGCTCTCATTTCGAAAAACTGTGTATAAGAGATTAAAATTATTTAAGTTCTCCGTTGTTGCTTTTTTACTAAATAATGATTCAGTTATATTTACCTGATTCACCTTACACCCCCTCCGGGCTAAAACTTTCAAACACAAAGCACTGAATCTATAATGCATCTATAATGCGCCGCTGGTGCCCATGACCTCTAATGGGTTTAATCAAAGGGCCTTGGCAATTCAAACACTTATTTATTTAAGCACAACACATTAATAATAAACTTCTAAAAAATACAATACACATGTCAACTTAAGATGTGTTCTCTTTAGCAGCTGTCAACGGAGTAAGTCAACAATAACATATACACTCTTACATCTGTCACTAGATTTGAATCAAATCAAATCTAGAACCATAAATAGTCGATTGCCAGTATCTAATGACAAATAGAATAGAATATTTACAATGAAGCGAAAATTTTCAAAAAATAATGGTTCGGACAGGATTCGAGCCTGCGTTTCCAACGGCTTTCCGGGCCAACACGGGTGTCCTACCAACTGGACCACGAACCAGATGTCAGAGCCATTGAATCTTTCAACCAGTTGCTTTACGGTGGATGGCGCTACGATACCACCCTGAGACGTTACTGCTTTAATAAAAAAATAATAGAATAGAATGTCAAAGTCAAAGTCAAAGTCAAAATTATTTATTCCATTGACATAAATTATGCACTAGAATATGTCTTAAAACTGTATGATTATTCTAATATTACACGAAACAAATTATTAAATTATATTGTTATATTATACTTTATAGATGAGTCATTCCATATTCAGTTTTCATTTAATTTAAATTCAATGTCATAATATTCCTTTATGTTGTACAGTGCGTGTTCGGTTAATTTACTTTTTAAATACAATTTAAATTTAGCGTCATTGAGTGAGGTTACACAATCGGGTAGATGGTTGTACATTTTTAGGCTCTGATGGATGAAACATTTTTTAGTCTTAGCCAGTCGAATTTTTGGTAGGCACAACTTATTTCTGTTGCGTGTGGGATAGTTATGAATATCCTTTCTCCTTATACTGCCACCGATGTTTTTCCGTGCATACAGTAAGTTTCTATAAGCGAATAGTGAATAAAACGTCATTATACCAGTCTCTCTGAATATGGCTCTGCAGGTCTCTCGAGCAGTCAGACCAAAAATGTTTCTAAGAGCTCTTTTTTGCAGTCTAAAAACTCTTGATGATGTTGCTGCATGTCCCCAAATTAAAACTCCATAAGACATTAATGAGTGAAAGTATGCGTAGTATACAGTCTTACTTGCTTGAATGCCACATAACTCCTTAATTTTTCTAATTGAAAAGGCCGCTTTCGTAAGTTTTTTGCACAGATAATCAATATGTCTATCCCATTTTAATGCACTATCTATAGTTATCCCTAGAAATTTTGTCTCTTTATTATATGGTAATTTGTTTCCTTCATATTCTAGATGTACATTTTCTGTTGTAGGCTTTAGGCTGTATTGCATAATTTGCGTCTTATTGGCATTTAATTTTAATTTATTCGCTGAGAACCAAGCCTTCACTAAGTCAAGAGCACTTTTGACATTAGACACCGTATCCCTGACGGTGTTGTCAGACGTAATAAGTGATGTATCGTCGGCATATTCAATTATGTTACATTTTAATTGCTTGGGGATGCTATGTGGAAGATCGTTTGTGTATACAATAAATAATAACGGGCCTAAAATAGATCCCTGCGGTACGCCTTTAGATATAAGTTGGCATTGTGATCTGGCCTGATTTACTTGTACTGTTTGATCTCTGTCTGACAGATATGATCGAATTATTTTAAGACTAGTATCTGCAACACCATAAAAAGACAATTTATCCAATAAGATACCATGATCCACCATATCAAAGGCCTTTGACAGATCACAAAATATACCCATACACTTCAGCTTATTTTCTAAACCATTATGTACATGTTTAATAAATGCGGCAATGGCATCTTCTGTAGAGAGTCCCTTACGAAAACCAAACTGCTCCGTGCTAATTATATTATTTCGCGCGAAATAACTACTCAGCTGAGAAAACATTATCCTTTCAAAGATTTTACTGAAAGTGGGTAGAACACATACTGGTCTGTAATTATCAGTTGATGTAGCGTCTCCTTTCTTAAAAACTGGAACAAGTTTAGCCTTCTTAAGTGACTTTGGAAAGACGCCGAGCCCTAAACATTGGTTTATGATGTCTGTGACAATGGGAACTACAGGTAAGATAGTTGCCTTAACAATTTTGGTGGATAAGCCCCATAAATCGTAAGTATTCTTCATTTTAAGGCTTTTACAAACTGTAAGGACTTCCTTGACTTTAGTCCACTGAAATGTTTCGCGAGGTGGGATTGTTTTCATTAAATCCAAAGCGTTGATATTTAATTCTGTCTCTGAATGCTCTGCTTGTATTGTAAAGAAAAAATCACTGAATATTTTTGAAATGTCATTTGGATTCTGATGCAATCTGCCCTCGTGAAAAAGTCGGATGTCCTTATTTCTTGTAGTGTTGTAACCTGTTTCATCTTTTATTATATTCCAGGCGGTTTTAATTTTATTTGAAGATTTTCGTATTTTGTCATGAAGCCACATTGACTTTGCCTGAGTGCATACTGTTTTAAATATTCGTTTATAGGTTCTAAAGTACTGTTTAAAGGATTCATCATTACTAATAATATACTTCGAATTTAATTCAAACATAATTTCTTTGCTCCGTCTAATTCCTGTAGTAGCCCAATCGTTAAAGCATTTTTTTGCTTGTATACAAATATTTTTCATAGGCATAACTGTATCCAGAAGTCTTATGTACGCGTTGAAGAAAAGGTTATAGTTAAGTTCAGGATCAGGACCCAAAACAAAGTTACTGAATTCATACAATAGTTCATCGTTCAAACATTCAATTTTTGATTTAGTGACCAATCTCTTACTAATGCGGCTGGGTTTACTTTGTATTTGCGATTTAGAGTCGATACTTACAGATAAACATTGACCAGAGTGGTCTGAGCACACAACAGATACATTTTTTATCATATACTCGTCCACATTAGTGAACACGTTATCCAAGCATGATGACATTCTTGTATGGAAATTAACTGTTTGCTTGAGACCATAAGTTAATAGAATATCGCAAAGCGATTTTGCTTGTTCGCAATTTTCGTTAAATTTAACATTGAAATCACCGCACAGTACAACACGAGAATTATTTCTTATGCCAATATCTAGAATTTGTTGCATTATACGGAGAAATAAACAAAACTCTCCATTTGGAGGTCTATATGTAACAATTACTATGCATTTTAAGGAAACTAATTCGATTGCGCATGCCTCCACATTACATTCATCAGATAAGGAGCTCATGTCCGGTCTGTCTTTAAAACGTATAGAGTCTTTCACTAGGATTGCTACACCGCCGTGAATATGTCGGGTTCTTAAAAATGTAGATCCTAACTTATATCCTTCCACTTGTAGCGCACTTATACTATGATCCTGAAGCCATATTTCCGATAGGCACATGACACTAATATCTAGTTCGTACAATGACAGGCATAGTGGAAGTATTTTATTTCCAACCCCCTGAACATTTTGATGAGCGATTGTTAACTGTCCATCAGGATGGATCGAGTTCACAGGGGCGATATTCCTAAAAAAGTATGTTCTTGTACTGGCTGTTGCGTTTCTTTCAGAGTCCATTGAGTTGACAATGCAGTAGGTGTAATGTTCGTTGTCAATAATCGGTGTCCTTCATCTACCTCATTTATTGTAGCATAACATGCGTTGTTTCGGGTATTTGGGGTAGGTATGACGTCATCACCGGCGTTTGTCAGTATAATTAAGTTCTTGTATTGATGAGTGTATTCGTACAGAGAATTATGGGTTATTTTATTCCATAGATATGACACAAATGATCTACTGAGTACATTTTTCAGGTTATTTATCGTATGGCGATGTAATATGGCACACTGGGTACAAAATTATCTATTTACAATAAATTATCTAAAATCTAAAATTTACAATGCCGCAGGTATACACGCGCTTCCTCGGTCAAGTTTTTGAAGTCCTCAGCTGGTCCGGGGTATCTGGAAGTGGGGCACTCGAACACTATGTGGCGTATGGTTTGTTTCGGGTCCCCACACTCGCACGACGCTGACTCGCTCCATCCCCATTTCTGCCAAAGATATGCACAGTTTCCCATACCAGTCCTCAGGCGATTCAGTCTGCACCATATCTGTCGGCTTTCATTAAACCCTTTAGGCCGCTCTTGGGTATTTACTTGGAAGAGGTTGTTTTCGAGCAAGTGTTGCTGGGTTTCCCATTCTTCCATCCAAGCTTCGCTCGCCTTCCATGTTGGATCTCGTGTATGGAAGGTTTTAGCTGGTGGGTTTCGGGATTTGAGACGGATGCTGCTGGTGCTTTGCAGGTCTTCATGAACGGGCAGCTGGGGATTTCCGGTCATTTTAGCGAATTCTCGTGATAGGCATTTCTGTCTACGGATGCCTGGTGGTGGAATGTTGCTGAGGACAGGTAACCAGTGAGTTGGTGTTGGCATAATGCAGCCCGAGATGATCCTCATGGTGTGGTTTAGCTCAGCATCTACTTTAGCCACGTGTGCACTGTTCATCCATACGGGTGCACAGTATTCCGCTGTTGAGTAGACGAGGGCCATAGCAGTGGTTTTTAGGCAGGCGGCGCTTGCACCCCACGATGTTCCTGTCAGCT
This sequence comes from Apotomis capreana, assembly GCA_947623375.1. Taxonomy (NCBI): domain Eukaryota; kingdom Metazoa; phylum Arthropoda; class Insecta; order Lepidoptera; family Tortricidae; genus Apotomis; species Apotomis capreana. The sequence continues at coordinate 8,551,598 of OX392503.1, read as the reverse complement.
TCTGGACAATATTGTTCCTTGTTTTTAGTTTTCCAGACAGTTTTTCGAGGTGGTTCTTGTATGTCAGGCTTCTGTCGAGGGTCACACCGAGGTATTTAGGGCAGAAATTATGTCGTAACACCGTACCTCTAAACCTGATATTCAGCTGCTCGCTCGCCAACCTATTAGAAAGATGGAAGCAACAGACCTCAGTCTTAGTGGCGTTTGGACATAGCCGCCAGTGTTGGAAATACTGGTCCATTGCCTCTAGGTCTCTTTCCAAGATGGTTTCTGTTGTTTTCATTGTTCTATGCTGAGTTACTAGAGCCAGATCGTCAGCGTAACCAAACTTTCGCGATGTTGTGGCAGGTAGGTCGTGGATATACAGGTTAAAGAGCAAGGGAGCAAGCACAGACCCCTGGGGCAAGCCATTGTTTAGGACTCTTATTTTACTACACTGCTGGCCCAGGTGGACTTGGAACGGTCTGTTTGTGAGAGCATCTTCTATCACTCTAAATATTCTCAGGCATGGGACAGCTTTGATCAGTTTATAGAGCAATCCCTGCCGCCATACGGTGTCGTATGCGGCTGTTAAGTCTATAAAGACTGCAGAGGACTTCGTTCCTTCTTGGAAGCCTGCCTCGATATGTGTAGTAAGAGCAAGGACCTGGTCACAACAGTTTCGTTTCGGTCTGAATCCTGCTTGCTCTTGGGGAATTTTAGAGAGGATGGTTTCTGATATGCGGTTATATATCAAGCGCTCCAGTAGCTTGTAGATAGCGCTGAGCAGAGCTATTGGTCGGTAGCTGTCCGCCCTGTCCTCTGGTTTTTCGGGCTTAAGGATAGCTATGATTTTTGAAGCCTTCAGTTTGGGAGGTATTTTTCCAGTTTGTATTATATTTGTATAAAATACCGCCAGCCACGCTTGCGTCCGCGGGCCACAATACTTCAAGAACTCGATTTTTCAGGTAAAAAATGCTTTTACTGAAATTGTTTATATCAATTAGTGTTACACCATTTGATCTTTCAGTTAAATATTTCAGATCTGTGTTAATTTTGAATATTCTATTATTTATGTTCCAATCCACCCCGAATGGTAATGTGGTTATTTGCAGTTTAAGTTTTCTTAACTTGCACAAATCTATTGCATATTTGATATGTGCCATGCTGTAGTTGTAAATAGACTAGAAAGAAGCTTTATTCAAGATAAAACGTCATAACAATTTATACTATTTGAGATTTGTTAAATGTAAGTATTATAATAGAACAAAGTGAAGTTAATATTGTAAATATATATTATATAATTTTTTTTTATTAAACTGTTGGATCCACAGATAATGTAAATATAGCGTTTGGATATTTTATAATAAGCGAAGCAAATTAAGCCTCAGAAAAGGATTCCTACCATACTTAGTGAAATTTATTTTTTGTTGCAAGTTCCCAATCAGTCCAGCGACACTCCATACAAAACTGAATTATGAAAGCCTTTAGTGCCAACATTGAAATATAAAAATAATTCTACTAAATTAAAACGACAACCGATTCCTTCGCGTAACAAGTCTCATAACGTCTATTTGATTAAGACGCAATAACAAATGTCATACAACCCTCAATTTGACGCAAGTTGTAAAAATCTATGGTGGAATAAAATTTCCTTGTTGTTTGGTCTGTTGTTACAAAATTATTATTAGGTATGTTATAGTAGTGTGTCAGTGTTTTATAAGAATAATGCCAGGGAAATGTACAAGAAAGTGTGAAGTTTGTGGCATTGGGAGTGTCAGAAAAAAAGATTCTGGTATATTTTAGCAAGATTTCCGCTTGACCCGATCAGGTAAAACTGTATTTCAGTGCCAATTTACTTTATATATATATATCGTATTTGTTAGCTGTTTTACTCAGATTGTAGTAGATATCAGGTAAATACGTAAAATAATGTATTTTCTCAAAAATCTAATCATACTTAAGCAAGCAATAACATAGTGATGTGAACAAATTATCGATAACATTCGTTGTTTTATTTTTAGGTGCCGTTTATGCGTGAAGTTAACAGGCAATGAGGACTTGGCGTATTTACCGATTAGAAAGTTAAATGAAAATGTGAAAATCTCATAAAGCGTTTCTTTTACAGGTCCTAGGTCAACCGATTTTATGTTTAATACCTAATATGTTGCTTGAAAACAAAATCCAAAGATAAACTGTTCATATACCTAGGTTATGTCAAATAAATAATAAATTTTTAAGGCGTATATTTATTTTCGTAAAACCAGCACTAAAATTGACCAAAGTTATGCAGGAAGCGACCAGCATATTTATTTGTCAAAGTGACTTGTATTTTAATCAATTAATCATGTTGGTCGTTTTTTGCATTACAAAAAAAACTGCTTGCAAACCTACGCAACTACGAATATCGAATATTTATCGATATCGATAGAAAAGTATGATTCGTATTTGTCAAGCCCTAACAACATTGGTACCAACATACTCGTAGTAGAATTGGATTTTACTATGTTGGTACTACTGTTTTAAGTTGTTAGGTTGGTACAAAAGGCTTTCATAATTCCGATTAGCGGCTTGTATGAAAGTGCCGACTCTTAAAACGTAGTGATTATATGCTCTTTGTTCCCAATTACATACGCGTAACACGTGAGTTTTATGCGACTACGTGCATGAACAGGCGACGGACGGTGCACGAATATTAGCTAAAGTTTAAGCTTACATTATAAGGATCCTTGCAATTTGCAGCAAGGACTGGGAGTTTTGAGAAAATATTTTTAATTTTGTATATTTATATTTTAACTGACATATTAAATCTAGAACGTTGGCCGGCTTGGTTGGCTGAATACGCAAAGTTCTTTACAGGCCAATTTCGTCCTTTTTTTATACTTACTTACGTAAATGTGACGTTTTCAACCAAAAGGGCCCATTTTGGCGCTTGTTTAAGAGTCGAAATTTGTTTGCATCTTTATACCAATAACCTGTCAATACGTCCTTATAGTGTGCGACCAAGTGGACCCTTTTGATTGAAAACGTCACAAATATTCGTTATTTTATGAATGACATTCTCCATTAAATCTAGTTAATTCCTTTTTTCTTTATAATGTTCTCAATATATTGAATGCTGTACAAACTTTTCTTCTAACGACTGGATATTTTATGTACATATCTGTTTCGTACTTCAGTCGGCGAAAACGAAACCCTTATAAGGTCCACTTTGTCGTCCATCTGTCAAGACTTCTCAGCATCGCGTGGAAGGTACCAGACTGAAATTAATACATATTAAATTCTTATATTCCTGGAAGCTGTGAAAAAAACAAACTTCTAAGTCAACGCAATCAAAAGATACGAGCGTTTATGCTTGCTGCATATGTTAACGCTCGCTAGGGAATCAAAACATTTAAGCTATTTCCCGTTGACCTAGAATTTGACAAGAAGCAGCAATATCAAGAAGTCGATCTTTGCATTGCACACAAAGCATAAGAAAAAAATCGAAAGGTTATTTGGCGCTAGGGTGGTGGTAAGGTTAACACGATGGATCGGTAATCCGGAGGTACTGGGCTCAGGTACTTTCGCCTTTGTACAAAATTCAAACTATGAAAGCATAGACTTTTGCTTATGTAGCTACGAAATCGATAAAAAACAACAACTAAGTAATTAAAAATAGTTACACAATACAAAAAAAACTATGTAAATAGTTAAAACTAGTCATTTTTGGCAAAGTTGTACAGAAAAACAGCAAATATAACGACATAGTGTGGCCTGGCTCTGTTCTGTAGGCATGCCAAGTGCACATCCTGGAGAGCACTTGAGGCGAGCCTCGCTCGGTGCCGCGTAACATGGCTGTCGGTGGGTACACCACATACCGTAAAACCTCCCAACTAAAGACCAAAATCACACGACTTTAGTCTAAATCATTGAGTACGTTACTTGTGCGTATGACGTATAAAGTGTTGGTATAGATGTGTGTACGTGTCAGGTGTAAATATGGAATAGCATTGAGCCATAACATAATAGATTTATCTTTTGTTTTTGTAACTTACAAGACCGTCGGGCTTCAGGTGTGGCGATACTTATGACCAACCGCCAACCGACGTATGTGCATTGTGCCTCTGACTGACTAGGAACGCGCCCTAATTTTGTTATACTAAAGTAACATTAACAAAATAGGCTTGTCTATGCTACTAGTGGCGCCATCCCTTTACTCATATATTTAAAAGTGTAGTCTCAGTTTTTGAACGAATAAACGTTAGTCTGTTCCGAACAAGCTTGCAGTTATATTAGGTTATGGGCCCAGCACGCTTCCACTGCGACCAAACAAAGCCACACACCGATAGCCATAGCAAATCTGTTTTGGCTGGAGTCAAATTAGCCCCACTTTTTGTGGGATAAGTGCCCTGTAGGTACATGCAGGCACTTGAATTGACTTTTTAGCCCTCACTACCAGTGAGTCAGATTTTGTGTGGAAGTATACTAATAGGATTATCTCCGCGCCAGGGGAGTGATTGGGTGGGGTTTGACGCGGGTAATAGACTGCGTCGTGAATAGACTGAACCGGGTCAGTTTAACTTAGCGTGGGGAGGTGAGGGGAAGGAGAGACGAACTATTCTTGGGAACCGTGTATATTTTTACGACAGCCAATATTAGGTACACGGGCAGCTATTGAAATGACCTGCTTGTCATCATCATAACTTTAGGAGCTACGCTCTTGTCGGTGGAGCAATTTCCACGTATCTCGTTCTTGCGCCTTTTCCTTGACAGCCTGGTACGACACGACGTTCACCTTCTCTTTTATTTGGTTCATGTAAGCTCTCCTTAGTTTTCCTCTTTCTTCTCCCTTCAATCTTTTCTTCTATTATAGTCTTTATATATTCATCGTGTTGCAGCAGGTGTCCAATCATTGCTTGTACAACAACTAATTTATTACTGAATGACATACATTACACTCCTCCCACGCTTATTCCAAGAGCCTAAGATGTAACATATCCAACAAGTCCTGACGGTTGGTTCCGAGTATTCAGGTCAGGAGTCTAAATTTAACTTCAACCTTATTATAATTTCTTCAAGTGTTATTTTTCACCAAAATTTTTCAATGGAAAACCTGTATAACGATTGACGATGATTTATCATGCGAGAGACGAAAAATCGAAAATCTTTATCAGTTATCAAAATCACAATGATTATTCGATGAAAGGAACTTGTTTGAATTTTAAATACGAAACTTGAATATTCTGTGAAATACAATTCGATGAAATTCTGTCAGTAAAACAATGGGACACAACAGTGTAGAAGGTAGAATATTACATATACTATGTCCTCTGTAGCCTGCAGGCGCGCGAAGAGCGCATCGCTGAGTGGAGTGCGCACTTCAACCACTCACAGTATCCGTGCACAACGTGAAAATAATTTTCATACCGGGTGTACATTTGCTAGCATAATATAATTTTTATAAATTTATGAAAATGTAATGTCTCATTTATTTAACGTGGGTACACACTACAATTTTTATATATTAAACCATTGATACAAAGATCAAAGCTCAAAGACAAATTGAAATGAGTTACCTGGAGGAAAGGTTCACGCGCTAGACTGGCAATCCAGATGTACCGGGCTCGATTCCCGGTCTTTTACCAGGTAACTAATTTCAATTTTTCTTTGAGTGGTTCAAATTGTTTAATACTTAACATTTTGTTTGCGTAATGACTGTGGAAACAAGTAGCGATAATAGGTATATTATGCAACTTCGTTGGGGCGAAGAAGAAAATAAACGTAACTCGTTCTCCCTCTCTCTCTATATATCTGTAAGGAATGCCTCGTCAGCCGGGTCCTTACACTGACATCTACGATAGCTCAAGTAGAAATAAATGAGATGATAGAAAACACAAGGGTAAACGAAAACGATATATATTTAAACACAAAACAAATTAACACAATTAAAGATCGGAGTGTAAGCTAACACATAAAATTAACACAAATTACAACGCGAATTTAAACTAGATCTTAACTAATGAAGTCCTTTATCTTTCACTACGCACTAATTAACTAACAAGATGGTATACACGTGAGTAAGAGACTGAACGGAAGTACTAGCGGATCGCTGATCTACGCACTGAGTAACAGAGTGTGGACTCGATGTTAACTGAGGTTGTACTACAAATTTTGCGGAAAACGAGCGTCCTTTTTTTTGATCTGTTCAAGGTTTGTTTTCATGTCTAGAGGGACGCCCGCTCCGTTACATTTTACTAGATCTTACATAAATCACAATATTTATCTTAAATCTAACTTATAGTTAATGATAAGGCTCACTTATAGAACACAAATCTATACGTGGTTTTGATGTGAGAGCTCCCGTTTAATCATAATTATATAAAATGTACATCATTTCTTTGTTCGGACTCAGAGTCCGTCTCGCTCACACGGGTCGAGATATACACCTTCCTAGTCCCTCTTATCGCGGCGCGCGCGGCGTGCCGTGTTATTTTCATGTTTGCCGTGCTCGCAGCAGGTTGCGGCCGGTATAATATTAAGAGAATTTACTTATATGTTCATGAGGAACATTACTACAAAGTTTCAGGATTTTCTAATCTTTATCCTTAAGTTTTACATCCAATGTAAACAACATGACTCCTTTGTCTTAGACTGTGAGTGGAAAGTTACTGGGATGAGTCATCCTTGTTTACTTTCAGATTCCGTGGTCTTTTAACTATTTTACTTAGTTATATTTTGGGAGCTCTCTTACAATAATGTCTTCAGGAAAAATAAGTGTTATACACATGTAATATGGCCGCTTTTTAGGGCATTAGGTAAATAGGAATATATTATTTATTTCGCCTTAATTCTAATTTTGCCTAACCGTTTACAAATATATATTATTTATTTATTTATTCTAAATTCGCCTAGCTGTCCGTAACAATATCTATCTATCTATACCTAAAAAAGAAATGTGTCACTTACTAGATAAAGAAAAAATGCCGCTAGCTGTGTAGTTTACATGTGAAACGCGCATCGTAAGTGCTCTCCAGCCGCGCCCTGCACTTTGTACCCCTGCAGAAAACATTAGAACTCTGCAGAAGAGATAAACATATATATTGGTTTTATGTAAGTAGAAAAAATATAGGTACATATCTGTTATAAAAAATGTTAATAGGACTTCGTATACTCACCCAATTGTGTTACTTAGTTTATATATACTACTTAAAATCTCCTGAATCTTACGCTTCTTTCCTGGATTGGTGAACTGGTAGAATTGAATAAAAGTGCGCACACACGCACACACATACATACCCATACGGACGTTAACGCGTCAAAGACGTATATAATTGTTAAGTTGGATCAGGCATTTCAAGAACACGTACAATACTGGTGGTTCTTTGTGACACTCATTCTAAAGTAAATTTTACAGATTTTTTCTTTAGTTTTTAGGAGCAAGCACTTCAAGAGTTCCCTTCGGTGTCCTGGCGTGATTAATTGCTATATAATATAGTGAATCCACTACACTTAATACGATGATACGCAATAGCGCAAAAAAAATCACAAATCTCATACGTATTTACGAGCAATGTAATGTCTCGTCATATTTGAAATTTGTGCTCGTATACCTATTACTTACATTGTAATGTGATTGTTGTACGACCCGAAAAGTCAATATAGTTAGATATTAGTCAATAGTGACTCTTATTATCAATTTATTATTTACGTTTCGAATCTCTTTTCACGTTTAAAAAAAGTAAAAGGACGGTTCTTTGTAAATTTCTGAATTAAGTACTACATATCCTGCTGTAAAAAACCTCAATAAAGTAGTAACAGGCCCTACTTTACTTCCAACCAACATTATTATCTCAACGAAGTAAAATCCGTAAATTGAATTCAACTACTTACTAACTCAATTTTACTCATTCATTATAAAATTTTCGCGAAGCGTTTCATCAAACTAACGGTTTGGTTTACTTTGCTCATTTTCAGTGCAGTTCATTATTAACTTGGGGCTTAGCTACGGATGTATGTTCGAAAGTTATTACAGGTAGGATGATTGTTAAACCCTCTTAATAAAGTTTCAGTGAAAAGTGGAAATGTTCACTCGTTTGGGATTAATCGCTTAGGTATAGTCTCCAATATTCTCTAGAGAATTATAAGGATTGCTTATGCTTTTCTAGAACATGATAATATACTCGTATATATATAATATATATATAAGCGTATCATATAGATACGCTTTTTAGGGTTCCGTACCCAAAGGGTAAAAACGGGACCCGATTACTGAGACTTCGCTGTCCGTCCGTCCGTCCGTCCGTCCGTCCGTCCGTCCGTCCGTCCGTCACCAGGCTGTATCTCAAGAACGGTGATAGCTAGACAGTTGAAATTTACACAGATGATGTATTTTATTGCCTTGCATAAATATTTAAGATGTACAACACGATTTATTTTATACAACAAACGGGATTGGTTGCGTTAACTTTGCACCTCATTTGTATGGGGCGCTATACATACCAGGTGCAAACTTAACTTAACCACTTAAGGATGGAGTGCTTGTACGGACCCTCGGTGCGCGAGTCCGACTCGCACTTGACCGGGTTTTTTTTATGTTTGCCTGGCGTAAATTAAATTAAAAAAATTGAGCTAAACCATTGATACAAAGATCAAAGCACCATGAAAAATAGAAATGCGTATACTGGCGTAAGTGAGCACGCTGGAACACGCTGGACTGGTAATCCAGAGGTACCGGGTTCGATTCCCGATGACTTCCGCCAGGTTACGCATTTAAATTTTTCTTTGTGCTTTGGTCTTTGTATTAATGTAAAAATTGTGGTACTCACACTTAAAAATAATGAGATATTACATGTTTCATAAATGGGCTAAGCTCAAACAATGATGCCACGCTCGCTCGATCTAAAATACCTATCAAAGTTTTCCGAAATAAGCAACTCCGAGTAGGTAAACAGTCCGCGGTCACGCATTAATTATATAGTAAAATCGTATGCGAAATAATAGAAAGTTAAATGTTTTATTAACCTTAATGACGTTTGTTGTTTTTAGGTGCCTGTAACGTCCCACTATTGGGCAAGAGCATCTTATTTTTTCAACTCTCCCGATTCTCTGCATTGGTAACATGTTGCATCCTCCAAAATGATATTATCCAACTCATCACGCCATTGCCGGTAAGGTCTGCCTCAAATTCTGTAAAAAAAATATGGTAAGTGATTGATCAAAATGTTTATATTGAGCCATGGACCTCCGGGCCAATATGGACGGCTTACATTTTAGGTCATCAAAGGTCTAGCCCGACCCATTGATTTTTTTAGCCTTTTGGGGACGCGCGGGTTTAAACCCCGCCCAAAGTATAATTTTTTCAAATCTTCTCTTTAATAAGGCTCCTTTCAAAAATGCTGATTATTTTAGACATTTTTCTCTATGATCAAACAATCAATAAATAGTAACACTATTTAGAACAGGGCTATTGCGATTTACATCAACACAACGCGGTAACAGTCAGCCCATGCAAATAAAAGCAAGCATTAGATTGACAAGCGAAGTGGGCGCAAACACGACGAATAATCACGAGTCAAGCTCAAGGCCTAAAACCTTAACCCTGAGAGCAATTATTGCCCAACAAAACAAGATATCAGATAAACTAAATACACCACTTATGTAACTTGGCTATCAGACATCGGAATTTTGGGAGTGACAGGGGACATAAATGCATTTTCCCTATACTAGTACGATGACATTTTATAAGTAGATAGGTTAGGGGAGTCACCTACCCGCTGGTCCGACCAGATAAAAGCTATAACTGGACTTACTATTACCACTGCCCTGAGAAAAGCCGAAGATAGAGTAGGATGGAAGCAACTCGTCAACGATGCCGTCAAAGCGTTTCAGGACGGACACGACCTTCAGCAATGAAGCCCACGAACAAGAAGAAGAAATTTCTCGGTATCTCCGATCCGTTAGCGAGACAGAGATAACACTGTTTAGACTCACGCCATCGCCCGCGGGCCTCTTAGTGTGCATATTTCGATGTAGATACAAGAAATTTAGATTGTTTCAACTTACCTCTGTTTCAAAACCCCTCGGTCTCCCCTACGCTCCAAAAGTGAAGCCCTTAATTAAGAGTCAATTGTAGCTTATCGCTATGGCAACGCTTTAGTTGATCTCCGGAAAGTGACAGACGGGACTGAGTCAGAATCAAAATCAGAATCATTTATTTTTTTTGCTCAAACATGGAACATACAGGCGGTCTTAAATTACTTACTGAGTCACAGGGAAGTAAATATTGCAGCTATCATGTAATGTATAACGTACCTACTTATAAAACATCATTGATGTGGGTGATCGCTCCTAACTTCGTTTTTACGAATAGGTATACAGTGTGTTACCGCCAAGTAGGCTTTTCTTAAAGTAGAGTAAAGTAACATAGATTTTTAACGTATCCATGACCTTAATTTAATTAATTAACTTAAATTCAGGCTTTATTAACTTTCTTACAAAATTTTAATTGCCAGTAATGTACAGTAAAGTAAATTGACAAGTGAGTGTTAAATGACAGCGTGATATGAGTAACGACAATTACGCTGTACACCCACTACATTGAATGTGCGGATTTAAGAAATTTAATTGTGCAGTTAATTTACATAATTATGATTAGCTAATACATGCAAACAATTACTAATGAATCATATTATTATCAGTTTTAATAAATGCTTGCATGCCGGTAACAGGCTGTATTCTTTTGTTGTAGTATTATAATGAAACTGCGTCATTAAAAAGCAAGCGGTTGCACGAAGATCAAAAGAGAGGATTTAGTATTATACTCATATCTATTTTACATAATAAAAAATCTGTAGGGAACGAGAAATAAAAAAGAAATTAAGGCCTTTGTCGATATGGAAACACAAACATTGGCGTATTATGCAAGCTTGTCACTTCCAGATAATGCTATATCCGCACTGGCGCTATTACAATAAGATTATTCAAATTAAGGTAGGTGGGCTGAGATATGTATAAAGTTAATCTTGTTTCAGTGTATTTACATCGTTAGGTAGTTTCAAATTAGCTTATCTTAACTTATACTTGTTGGGTGTTTGCATTTATGTTATGACCTTATGTCAATTCGGTGTTGATTACTTAAGGTCAGGGGTAACTGCGGCATAGGTGGCAAATCCGACAAATTGGATGAAATAGCCAGCTTAATATGCGGAACCGCAAAATACAGTTGCAATTCTATAAATACTTTTTATTTATTTTTGCATTTATGCCCTCATGACACTTTAGTGTCGTTTGCACAAGGTTAATTCGGACAAACTACGTCTTTTTTTCCTATTCTCTTATTTTCGTTTCTGAAGTCGGTTGAGTACTATGTAGCATTAGATATTATTAATAATGTCTTATAAAATCGCCTGACAAACATTTAGGAGGTCACCAATACCTTCACGTATGCTTATAATAATCTTAGAAGTGTTGTACTGAATGAATGAATAAAATATTATTTCGGATAAAATACAATCCATAGCGTATTAGTAAATGTTCTTATATTTAGGGTTAGTATTACATATTTATTATTATTATATTACATATTATATTACATATTGGGCCGCGCCTTTAACCTGCTCTGTCCAGAACCTCTGTATAGGGCAATCGTATCTCCCAGCGACCGCGTTTAGAATGCTGTTGGGACTACATCTTATATGATTCCAGCTCGACACGATACGCTTTCTCACGGTGGCATTAAAACCATCCGTGCGAGCTTCCGCAAACATGCCTGATGCACTACACCACTTAGGCAGTCCCATCAGCATTCTAAACCCATTATTGTACTGAATACGCAGAGCATTGTAGGTGCGTTTTGTATACCTAGCCCATAGGCTGCTCGTGTAAAAAGATTGGCTATAAGCTTTAAAAAGCGTTATCTTAACTTCATACGTACATCGAGCAAACCTACGGGCAAGCATATTACTCCGCACCGCCAGGGCTCTGCGTTCCCTTTCAATGTCTAAATCGTCGGTAAGGCCAGTGGTTAGGATATGTCCAAGGTCTTTAACCCTGTCCACAACCCTCAGCTGGGTGTTTCGGAGTACAATAGGAGGTACATAATAGGGTTTTATTTTACCAGCTTTAAATATCATAACCTCGCTCTTATTAGGGTTGTACTCTAAACCATGGGCCAAAGCATAGTTCTCACATGTCCTAAGCAGTATTTCCAACGCACTGATCGATGGGGCCAGCAGCACCATGTCATCGGCATAGCTCAGGTTATTTATACAAGTGCTTCCTACGTAACAGCCCGCATACCGCTGAGCCCACCGATCAGCTCGTTAACCCTTAAATGCATGGTGTAAGATGCAGCTTACATAAACAAAAATGAATTACTGGTTGATAACAAGAAACATTTATTTGAAATAAAATAATATTTTATAATATTGTGTTTTTTTAATTTATGCATTTAAGGGTTAACATATAAATTAAACAGCTTAGGAGATGTGATCCCACCCTGCCTTACCCCACATTCCACTAATTAGTGTTACTAAATTAGTCTTTCGCTTTTACTTTTTCAATGAAGCAATTCATGCTACAAGCACAAGTAAATTAAAAACTTAATGACCGAAAAATCTCCATACAAAGTAGGCGGTCTTTTCGGCGAAGTCGTAAACCGTTACCTTGTAACTTCTCCTAAAATAAATGTCGCTATGTAACCGTTTTATTATATTTGTATTCGTAATAGGAAATCATAGTGGCTTTTAGCAGATATGTGCTAATATTTATGTTATTGACATAAGGTTTGCAATATGAATGCGATACCAACGCCTACTTTTATAGTTATAGGAGGATTTTTGATAATTATCAATAACTAAGCTAAGTACCTACACACTGATGAAGAAAATTCGTAACTGCTTACCATACCAACACATGCATTGCGGAAACTTTAACCATTAGCCATTTTAAAAATGAACGCACCGCAAATTGTTTTAAATATGCTATAATTACTTAAGTGGAATTAATAGATTCTTAAAGGGTCGGAAACGCGCGTGTGATGCTCCTGACATCGCAAGCGTCCATCGGCAGCGGTAACTGCTTAACATCAGGCGGGCCGCAAGCTTGTTTTCCACCATCGTAGTATAAAAAAATAATTAAGTAGTATTAATAACGTGGACCTCTTTAATCTCTTTTTGAACTGAGTGATTGAGTGGCTACGAAATACCCGCATTAGCTGTCATATTGAGGATGTTGACGATATAGGCTTCTGATTCAGAAGCCCTCACTCCTTGAAAGGCTTTTGTCGATCTGTGACCGTTCATGGGAGCGTTCATAGGTTGAGATAACGATTTTTAGTACTTAATTATTGTATTAAGCGGTTTACACCCACGTGAAGTTGTCAGGAACTGCCCGACATTCGAACTCGTATGGAACTCTTCACCTGGGACTGCTACCAGGTACACCGGCGCGGCGCGGCAAATTTGTCACTGATTCTTTGATCGACGGCCGTTCTTGACAATTTTATGTGAGTGTAAACCGCTTAATACAATAATTAATATGTCTCAGGAAAGATTGAATAAGATTGCTGACATTTTAGTCATTAACTACCACTGATAAACCAATTTTTTTCTAAAAATACTATCGACAAAATATTAGCGTTTACGGATATACTTATTTTCCAAGCGGAATCAACAGTTGAGATTGAAATGGTAATTAACTAGTCCTCCAGTCCGATCCGGAGGTGTCAAGACAATGGCAAAGACAATGCTCTTCCTGCTCGCTGTAGGCGAACAAGGAGGCGCGAAACATGATGTAACTACGCGTGTTCATATAACGCTTGTCACGGGCAGGAAATGTCGAATATGGGGAAATAATAATACATATACATATTTATTGTTATAATGATATGACATTTTGCAAGCAGGAGAACTATCTTAAAAAAAGTGAGGTCAGTCGGGGTAAGTGCGCCACTCAATATAAGTGCCTTACCCCTACCATGAAAGTATCAAAAATACAGATGTTATACTATACCACTAAGTTAGTAGTATGTATACTACCATACAACTTTGCTTATCGCGTTTAAATTCATTAAAAACATTTCAAAGGGATGATAAGTCGGGAACGCGCCACACGGTGGTGTAGTGGTTGTAAGATGGCGTTAGTAGTATTTATACAACTACACAGCTTAGTAACTATTATATTAATCTGTGGCTTAGTGGTATATGTAAGATGGCGTTAGTAGTATTTATACAACTACACAGCTTAGTAACTATTATATTAATCTGTGGCTTAGTGGTATAACATATGTACTTTTTGATATTTTTATGGTAGGTAATGGCGCTTATCTTTAGTTTTTATATTATCCCGTGTGGCGCGTTTGACCCGACTTACCATAATCACTTTGAAATGTTTTCATTTTAATGAATTTAAACGCGATACCTAAGCAAAGTGAGTGCTTATTGCGAAAACTCCATAAATTACACTTAGTCCCTTAAATCGGTAAGGGATAATCTTAGGTACTTATAATAATTATACATTTTAAAATTTACAATAAAAATAATACAGAAACGGGGAAGATTTTTTGAGATCTTTGTATCTATGGTTTAATAATACAGAAATTTAAATAATAACTACAAACTAAGAACTTAACTAACTAAAATATAAAATATATGTCCCTTAAATAACATCGGATCAAGAATAGTTACTACTCGATTACCTTTAAAATAAATGACAAATGATATGAACGAACCGCACATTAAATAAGCATACATCGCTTAGGCATGATGTATGTGACCCACTGACGTTCATGATTCAGTGTTGTAGCGCAGTGGGAACCGCAAATAAATCATCCGGAACCCACTAAGTTATTTGTAGCATCATACGAAGTCAGTCCGCACCTGTTCTAACTGACGGAGACATTTAGATCCGCTTACATTAAGATATGTGTAGTTGAAGCTTTGCCGGTCTAGTCTTGGTTTTTGACGGAGTATTTTACATAAGTAGTCGTTGAGAGAATGTGTTTCTTATGTTTTTCTGGTTTATTTTGAGACGGGTTTAAGAGGAAAATACTATCGCTATTTTTTTCATACAAATCGAGGTTTTGTTCTTGTCTGTTTACTCCTCCAAAACATAAGCAATCTTTACGAAATATTAGGATCTGGATGGGGAGATAATGTTTTGTGTCGGACTGTTTCGAAGTTTGCGTAAATTATTATACAAATTTGCAGATATATGTCCTTGTAGTAGGTATAAGACGGTAATACTTGCCAAAATTAAAAGGTAGTTCTAGGTCTATGGAAAATACCATAGATTTTTTTTATGCGTTGAGTGTGTCGAAATATACAGTATCTAAGTTTAATTTTTTCACAGCTTCAAGAGACTGTAGAGCTTTGTAGATTATATGATTTTGAACTCAAGTAGCGATATCCTGTACATCGCCACTATTTATTTATCGTATGGCACTTATATTAGTCACTGGATAAAAACTTAAACTAGAGATTGAGATTAGCCTTCTTCAGATACCCAATGGCCCCTTCGCTGAGGATTGCGAGGTCTTCAGCCTGTCCGTTGAATTTGGTGATTGGGCATTCCAGCACCATGTGTTCCACCGTCTGCTCGGGGGCGCCGCATAGTCCATCGCCACTTAGGAGAACTCTCCGAGGTATCAGATAGATATATATGGAATTAGGGCCCTGTATGGCTATTCATAAAATGTGTCCCCGTTACCCGGAAACACGAATGAAACATTTCTAATCATAAATATTTTAAGTATTGTATTAGGTAGTTTGTATGTCCTTGAGAGACCAACATTATTAACATTTTGAGTTTTAACGTATTACGTCTTTTTAGGGTTCCGTACCCAAAGGGTAAAAACGGGACCCTATTACTGAGACTTCGCTGTCCGTCCGTCTGTCACCAGGCTGTATCTGAAGAACGGTGATAGCTAGACAGTTGCAATTTTCACTGATGATGTATTTCTATTGCCGCTATAACAACAAATACTAAAAATAAAATAAAATAAATATTTAAGGGGGGCTCCCATACAACCAACTTGTTATAGATTATGGTACGGAACCCTTCATGCGCGAGTCGGACTCGCACTTGCCCATTTTTTTAAATTAGATACCTACATAAGTAGCAAATAATTCCAATTGAAAAAATAGTTCCACTTCTTCAGAATCATGTAAAGGTATAAACTAAGTAGAAAAAAAGCTCAAAACAAAAACAACAACAACAAGAACCAATTATTTTCTTCGCAGAACAAGGAGCGTCGAGTGGTAATCTACGTAGAGATAATTAATTAACAGTATAAGTATTGTTACCAACTAGACAGTAGACCTAAAATGGAAACACAAAATAAATAACCGTTTGGTGAAACTTCTTGCTGTGTAAACTACCTACACTTCGAAACAATTATACTGGCTATGGAACAAAACAAGTTTTAGAGAAAATTTATTGAATCTTTTTGTATCCAAAAATACCTATTGGGAATGAACAATATTAATATGAGGATAGTACTTAAATACGTTAGAATGGTTTATTTTTTTGGTTCTAATATGTTTTTCGCCCTAGTCTTTGTCAAATTGATCTAGTCCCAAACTAAGTAAAGCTTGTAATACTAGACGGCGATAGGTTTGTACTATATAAATACATATTATAGACAACAACTCTGACTCAGGAACAAATATTGGAGTTCATCACACAAATATTTTCCCTGGCCGGGATTCGATCCCAGGACTGTCAGCTCAGTAGCTGCACTACAAACTTCTATTGATAATGAAATGTAAATTATTTCATTTAAACCACTTATATGATTAAACAAATGAGAAAACAGAGTCACAGTTTCCAAAATGGTAAGTATGTTTTCTGCAATCAACCCTCATTGAATACATACGCTGAGCAGCACCCTTAGCACAACTGTGACACGCGAGTCTTTCTCGCCCGAGAAACATTCCCTATCTCTTTCTTCGCTGTACTGTGAGAGAGTGACGGGCGACGCTATGTCGTGCGACAAGAGTCGCGAAGCGTAGTTGTGCTAGACGGGCTGGACAAAGCCGAGAGAGAGAGAGATCGTAAATTAAATACAGTATACTATTTAACATAGTTTTCGTGTATGTGAACTTTGTCACCTCAATACACTTTATAACCTAAATTCCATATATCACACACAAAACTATGTGAAATAGAAATTACAGTGCAGTGCTCGAAATCTACACTTCAAATAAAACACTCTTGTCATGTGGGGTTATTTTTATAGCAATAATGTACTTAAAGGATATTTAGGTACTTTGATATTGAATATTGATGCTCGCCGGCTTTTAGAATACTTTAGCCATTAAATATTATACGGCCAAGAAGGGTAACGACACAATATAGTGGCTCCACCTACCTGATGGTAAGCAAAAAAGGGGAGCCCAAATCGCAATAGATTTATGTTTTCTACTCCGTTTGCATAAATCAAAAATATAAAGCAAAATAGTGGTCTGTAGCAGATTTGTAATGTCGTAATGAGAGGCACCGCCGTGAACCTCTGGCCCTGACCTGACGCCTGCTGCACAAATGACATAATTGACGCTATGGAATCTGCGACTTTGATATTGTTTTTGCCTTACGCGGTTTATGTAAGTGTCTACTTATGGATGAATAAAAGCCAGCTTCGTCCGTGTATTATTTTCTTTAGCATAGTCGGGTAAAAAGTATCCTATAACCATTTCTGGATGTCCAGCTATCCTTGTACCTAAAGTGGTTAAATTCCGTCTAGCCGTTCTGCCGCGTTGAGAAATAAATAGTACATTACATCAGAGGCCGGGAAAATGAGGATTTCCGGCCAAGTAGGTATATACGGCCGAGCGAGCGTGCGAGCGAGGCCGGATAGTGATACGAGGCCGGGAATCCGTTTTCACGACGAGGCATGTATAGTGCTTTTCTCAAACATACAATGAAATAAAAAAATATACTTCAAAGAATAACACTTAATATTGTTTGTCCGATATTTTCCGAATTTGACCGAATTTTAAAAATCCGATTTCAGATTCTGACTCAGGAGCCCCAAAAACCCCCGGATACCGAATTTCAGCCACCTAGGACCAATTTGAAATTTTCTCCATACAAATCGTTTTTTTTTTCGATATTTTCCGAATTTGACCGAATTTTCGGACAAGATTTCAGATTCATATGTTTGAGCCCCGAGACCCCCCGATACCGAGTTTTAGCCGCCTAGCACCAATTTGAAATTTTGAAAAAAAAAAGTCGCCATCTTGAATTTTTTTTCCACAAGTGTCTAACAACCAACCTTTAAAAACAAAACCTGCTTTTTGTCAAACCAGCCAGCTGTGTGAATGACCTTGTTGTTGAAACCAAAAAAAAGTTACTTTGCAGGCCTAGGCCTGAAAAGCAGTATGAAATCCCTTTACAGTCCTCTCGAGTTGTTGCGCCCAAAAACCGATACTTCCGAGCCTATTATAAGGAACGCAAAGACAATATTTCATTGCATGTTTGAGAAAAGAAAATTTTACCAACGGATGGCACTTTACAGCACCACGTTGTTATTTATTAAACACGTCATTCGTATTGGTTCTGTCAGAATTTAATTAACAATAAAAAATATATGCATTGCGAATCGAATACCTTTGTACCATTTCACACAAATTTCAAAGATATTTTTTAATGAAATCAACGTTATGACTTCCACTGCTAGCCAGGCCGTCCAGAAACATCCAGCGAAATCCCTTGATATTTCACAATTTAATCATCATCTCTATAGTAGGAAGTAAGGATTCATTCTGTAGTTCAATTGGAAATATTCAGTAAGAATAATAGGACGTTACTATAGAAAACACACTTGTGACTCCTCTGGTGTTGCAGGTGTCTATGGGCAACGGTAATCGGTTTCCATCAGGCGATACGTTTGCTCATTTGCCCCTATGAAAAAAAAAAACACAGTCATATATTTTTCATGATCATAGGTATACTGCAAAAATATAAATTCTTAAAGCATTGAAATTAAAACCTATGTCTTAATTAGAATTTACTCATTTAATTTTAATTTAATTTGCAGGTATATAATTGTCAATTTACAAATCTTATAAAGGCAACAATTTTAAAACCGAACAAAATGCAACTAAAAACAATTACTATTTCGCATTACTAGATTAGAATATTAATTAGCATACCACTTCGCATCCTCAAGGGCCGTGTACATTTAATCAAAAGCGTTAAACAAGGCTCAGTTAATATTTGTACAACCGACATAACCCATTAGTGGAAACACGTACGATTATAAATCCAACCAAAAGCGTATTTTCATCGTCCGATTGAGTATTTAAAAAATGGTCTTGTGTAAAAAAAAAAAGATATTACGACGAATTTTTCACAACCATCACCGAAGTGATAAATTGTGATTACTCAAATTGTCGTTTGCGTAATTTTCGAGTCCTGTACCTCTACCATGAGTTGGTTTCGAAAACTGTCGACACGCCGACTATCCTCGCTTGCGAGGAAACGCAATTCGAATAGAGTTACTCCTACACACGTAAATTGCGGTAGTGTGAGTGTATGAGACACTCGCCAACGTTTGTTCTAACTTCACACCGAATCAATCTGTCTCTTTCTAACTAAACTTAAGAGAATGAGGAAGATTCATAGCGGCCAAAATAAAACATGGCGGATTTACGGTAGCGAGTATCGTTTACGTGACGTGACAATGTCGGCACCATGAGATTCAAATTTGACAGGTTCACCTCGAAACTATCGAAAATTACGCTCACGACTGTAGTTATAACTCTCACTGCCAAATCGAAGGGTGAAATCATATTAGATTTTTTGTTTTATAATGTTTTTCAATTATTAGTGATCCAAATATTGTCTGCAAGACATTTTTAGAGTAAAATATGTCAGCAAAGCCTATAATAATATGAAGAATAACCACGCTGCAAGTTATGTAGGTACAAAATGTAATCCGCTATGTGAAAAGTGAACGTTTTAGTGAAAAATGTGCCCTGAACACCCGAATACAATGTGACTGAGTCAACGAAAGTGAAGGCGAAATTCCGGCTTGAGGATGCAAGCATACAGTTGCTTTTTGGATGTGGGTCCGTCGTCGGTCCGAGGAGCCTTCATGCACTTCTATACAGTGCTACTGGAAAAAGTTTACTCTTTCTACAGTGACAGCTGTGAAAGTAAAGGGATTACTCAGAAAAACATTGAAGGGACTTACTTCCCTTACAGTACAGACCACTGCATTATATATATTATTATAATGAATTCATTTCAGAAGCAAAAATGAGGACAATTGAATCAACATGATTACAAACATACTGGTATTATGCAATATTAATTGCACTGCTTTATCATTGATAAACAAAAATAAGCCAAAGTAGTGTTAAAAGAAGTTTATTCAGTCTTTCTGCTAGTGTGCAAAAGTCATTTGTATTTTGAACACAATGATTGTGATTCTCTGTGATGCATGTAAATTTTTAATATGTATACTTTACTCTTGTTAATATGGTTTGGATTTGAGTGTGTTGAGTGTGACTGCACAAACATTGGTGCGGTGCTCTTACAACAAAAAAAAGCCCTGCGATTTCTTACAGGGTGTCCACATGTACCTGTTACTCACAGATCCATGTTTGTAGAACACAAAATTATGACAGTTGTTTCCTTATATTTGTACTGTGTCTGCTTGTATGTATTTAGGAATAAAGACCAACTAAAAGTCTCTAGACAAAACACATACAAACTCCTAAGAAATAAAAATGAATTTTTAGTACCCAAGAGTAATTTTAAATATTTTGACAAAACTAAGCAGTACTGCAATTAGAGCTTATAATAAATTGGACATTAGTATTAAGAAATATAGTAGCTACAGAGTATTTGAACGAAAATTAAGAGATTATTTTACAAGTAGACCATTCTATTCAATTAAGGAATTTTATGCAAGAGCGCTAGATTAATTTTAAATAAGTATTCAATGTCATTATTTTAATTTTTATTTAATTTTCATTCAAATACGACATGTGTATAATTAAATTTATTTTGTTATCAATAATGAATTGATTTTACTTGAAATTGTATTTATTTTAAGTGAGTATTTTTTTACTTTTACTTCTATTTTATACTTGTATTTGCACCCATTTAAGTATGTTTTATTGCAAATAAATTATTGATTGATTGTTATCTTAAATTTTATATGTTAAGAGGCCTTATACATTATTAAATGTACAATTTTTCATATAACAAATATATTGATAATTTCAACCAACTATTTAATGTCAATAATACTTTTCCCTGAGTTCTAGATAGTAACAAAGCTATTTCACATTTTTATCGTGTAAAGTCGAATATAAGTTGAAAACACCAATTTGCTATATGAATTTTGTCAATCTTGAGTACTTACTTTTTGGGAAAAAATTATCAATGAAAAATTCAAACTGTAGGTTTCAAATATAACAGTTCTAAATAAGTAATAACATCAATATATTAAGAAACATGTTTGATCATAGCGAAAAAGCCTTAAATAGAGGGCAAAATCAAATCTGATTTTAATTTTTTTACCTTGCTGTAGTGAGTAGATTCCTTCACTCGCTCAGCTTTCAATTTCAACACTAATAACAACTTTTCAGGCTTGCACGTCAATAACTATTACTCATTAAGTCCATGTCTTTTAATTTTTTATAATGAACCTTTTTAATGCCAAGCTGTGAAACTATTTAACGTGCCACTGAAGTCACTACAAAACATAAAGAAGTGCTCCAAAAGTACCTAGTTGCAGCCTTTTTAATTACAAAGTTTTTGATTGAAATTTGGACGACTGTGGCCGACATGGCATCAGTGGCACGATTTGTAATTGACAGCTACAGCCGTCTTTCACAGGCTATATATGAAATGTGTATGTACAGTCGCCATCAGATATATCGCAGCATACAAGGCGTTCATAAATATGTGAACATGTACTGTAACGCCCAGTCAATAAGGGTCGTGTTCACATATTTATGAACGCCTTATATGCTGCGATATAACTGATGGCGACTGTACCTAGTTTGCCCAAATGTAAGTTTGGCAGAGAAAAATTGTTTTTTCTCAGCTAACCACAGCAGTACGGTACTGGAAAGTTGCCATAGGTAGCCAACACGTCAGGAAGACTCAAATAAAGAATATACATAATATAATCCGCTTAAACTGTTTTATTCATATAATTCATGTTTTTCAATTTTTTGATTTCTCTTGCAACATGATAACATCTTTAGTATGTAAGCACATGTTAATAGAAACGCTTCTAATAAACTTTGTTATCTTTACAACTCAAAAAGATTAAAATACTTTTTTTAATTTCTACCAACAGGATATTATACATTACATTCAGTAATCAATTACTTAATCAAACATATACTTAAATGGTTTATATAGGTCACTATAAAATTATACTAAACAACAAAGGTTTCTTTTCAATTAAATGCACAGTATTTTGGTAACAGTAACCCTTAATGATGAGGAAGG
Organism: Apotomis capreana; assembly: GCA_947623375.1. NCBI lineage: Eukaryota > Metazoa > Arthropoda > Insecta > Lepidoptera > Tortricidae > Apotomis > Apotomis capreana. Next base: position 8,529,164 of record OX392503.1, on the reverse strand, counting down.
CAGGCGACGAATGACCCTTTCAAAACAAGACATATCACTATGTGATTTTTCAATTTTCATCATCAAGGACAATTTTTTTCTTAGCCGTTTTGACAACTCCTGACTCAGATCTTTTAGGACGGCATAGAAAAATCTTGAAAGGTGATGTGTGTAACGACAAGTGGTAGTTGCTTTCATTAGCGTTGTGGTAATACTTAGATTTTGGTATATTGTCTGCACGGCCTTGCTTCTATAATGCACATTTTCTTTTGTTCTTACTCGAACAGTCTTCTGCAGGTATTAGAGGATTTTTGATAAATTACTATTCATCTTGAGTTTTTGGCAATTCTGAAAAAATAAATATTCAAGATAAGTAACATAATTTAAGTGTAAACATAAAAATTATAATTATATTATTAGATTTTTAGGGTTCCGTACCCAAAGGGTAAAAACGGGACCCTATTACTGAGACTTCGCTGTCCGTCCGTCTGTCACCAGGCTGTATCTCAAGAACGGTGATAGCTAGACAGTTGAAATTTTCACAGATGATGTATTTCTATTGCCGCTATAACAACAAATACTAAAAGTAAAATAAAATAAATATTTAAGGGGGGCTCCCATACAACAAACTTGTTATTGATTATGGTACAGAACCCTTCATGCGCGAGTCGGAATTGCACTTGCCCAGTTTTTGTAAAATTAGATATCATACCTGGAGGCTCAATTATTTATAGCATCATTCTGTGACAAGGACAATTTCTCGATGAGATCCAGTATCAGGCAGCCACCTCTTGCAATCATCTTGACGGTGAAATTAACTTGGAACAGCCTCATCTGTAAGAAATATCTTCTGACTAAAGCCCTTTTTGTACTTCATGTAGTTATTTGGGTTTTTTTCCATCTGAAATTTAACATAACTGATAAACCAACTATCTTATACCATATTCTAATATTATATTTATAACAAAACAGCACATAAAATTATAAAGAACATAGATAAGCTAAACAACATAATATAAAAATGTTTGTAATTCCCGAGTGACGTGTTGTAGTTGTAAACAATATAGGGTTTAATAAATCTAAGGCCACATCCAATAGGTTAGGAATTAAAGATGTTATTTTGTTTTGTTTTAAGTATACTGATAGTTCTATCCACACTAGCTCGTACGGAAAAAAATAATTGTTACTTACGTGTGATTGAGTGTGATCTTCACACATAAATACATTAATGTGATAGAATGGCATTCGGATCTCCCCGTAGCCACATTTTTCGTCTTTTGCGTTTCGCCGGTAAGAAACAAACAGTTTCTGTGGAGTATTTATAGATGTATTTGTACATTGTGGCACTACACACCAAACAAACACTGCCTTTATACCATTGTATCCATATTTTTTGAATAAAGTCGATGAATCTCACTTTTCTATTTACGTTTTATGGATGTGACGTCACGCATGTGAAGTCAAGATTGAGAATGAAATGTCAAAGTGACTGGCGCGCGGCGCCATTAAAACCCGTTCCAGACCTTCCGATCCTACCCGATCCGATCCTACTTATCGGATAATGTGTAGCGTAATTGTTAGGAAATCGGATAATGTGTAGTGCAATAGTTAGGACCTAAAACACTACACATTATCCGATTTCTTCCGATAAATCGGCTCGAATCGGAAGGTCTGGAGCGGGTTTAAACCCGTTCGAGACCTTCCGATCCGATCCGATTTATCGGAAGAAAAGTCCTAACAATTGCACTACACATTATCCGATTTCTTCCGATAAATCAGACAATTGCACTACACATTATCCAATTGCTTCCGATCCGATTAAAACCCGCTCCAGACCTTCCGACCCGATCCGATTTATCGGAAGCAATCGGATAATGTATACATAGTGCAATAGGCTAGTAGACTCAGTTTTGAAATGTATTTGAAATGGTTAATAATGATCTTACTAGCTCTAAAAAAATGTCTTGTATTTTTGTGAAAACTAGAAAGCTAAATTTTATCAATTGAAAATTAGAAATTTCATAAACAGTCAAAAACGCCGTCCGCAATTTTTGCCTTTTGCTAATCTGTGGTGTAACGTAGAATTACCTGTAAATATTGGAAATTAGACCGTCGTAATGTGCCATTCCGCTCACTCCAATATACTTTGACAGGAGACCGAGAGGGACGGCACTATTCGAAGTCGTCAAAGTAGACTTTCATTTTTGTTTACATGACCGATGACGTCACTATCATAAGCGAACATGGCGGACAGCGTTTTAAGCATTTCAAAATACAGGTTAAAAACCATATTTTCAAATTCAATTTTTTCAGCCATCTTTCACTTTGATGAATTAAAAAATATATATTTAGGTTTCCTTTGCTAAATACTATACGGAATAAACGTTAGTTTATTACAATTTGACATGAGTCAACTAGCCTAATTGTCCGATTTATCGGAAGAAATCGGAACCCGTTCCAGACCTTCCAATCCGTTCCAATTTATCAGAAGAAATGTCCTGAAACCCGCTCCAGACGTTCCGATCCGATCCGATTTATCTGAAGAAATGTCCTAACAATTGTACTACACATTATCCGATTTCTTCCGATAAATTGGACAATTGTACTACACACTGTCCGATTGCTTCCGATAAATTGGATCGGATCGGAACGTCTGGAGCGGGTTTAACAATTGCACTACACATTATCCGATTTCTTCCGATAAATCGGACAATTGCACTACACATTATCCGATTTGTTCCGATAAATCGGATCGGATCGGAAGGTCTGGATCGGGTTTTAGAGTAAGGAAAATTCCATAGAGCTCGTGTTACTTAGTACAAACCTACGATTATATCTGTGTCTCTGCAAAGCACGTCAATTTTGCGCAAGAAAAAACGAGACGACAGATACTTTGTGACGACGATTTTTGTCAACACGTCGACTACAAAGAAAAAACCCATGAGTCAAAGTTTTGGTTGTTAGTGACGCCCAAATAGATTTATCGATACGACATCGATAAGACTACTATTATATTATATCACTACATAGTAAAAAACAAAGTCGCTTCCAGGTGTCTGTCTGTCTGTCCCTATGTATGCTTACATCTTTAAAACCACGCAGTGCATTTTGATGCGGTTTTTTTTTTAATAGATAGAGTGACTCAAGAGGAAGGTTTATTACATAGATTTTGGAAGATAGGATGTTGAAGACCTCACACCGTTCAAGCCTAAACGTCACAAAGGCCTCTGTCTGTCCTAAAGGCCAGTCTGTCAAGACTTTTAAGCTACCATATAAAGTAGGGGAGTAAGCAGATGATAATGACATCACTGACGATTATCTACAATTTTTTTCGCATTAACTCGCTATACTTTGACTTAAATCTTTATTGAATCTTCCGCAAAGATAGTATTCCATAAGCTTGGAATCCTTTTCAAGGTGAGGCTGAATTGAATCGCAAAACTTAATCTTGGAGATTTTTTATAATGCTCTGTTTTTTATCTTTGCACTAAGAAAATTGTAATAAAATCCAAGTGAACCAAAGCGATAACAATAAAAATACATACAAAACCCGCGTATTTATTTTAATATTATATTCTATATTACAGGATTAAAGTTAAGCATAAGAAGTTATTTTTATGAATAAATCAATTTATTGACATTAATTGTTAAAATTTCATTCGTAAAGGTGAAAATTAATATAGACATAAATTAAAGTGTACAAATGCAATACTCTCTGCATCGTGTACACTTGAATTTATTTTTCTGTAAGTATGTGAAGAAATGTAAGAAAATACATAAAATAACCGAAATCTACGACAACTATGCATGCATAGAGCTGTTAGTCTTCAACACCGATAGTGAAAAAAATTAAGTGTCAATAATGTTAAGCTCAACCTCATAAGTGCAATAGAGAAAAGTAATAAAATTGTAGTCTTAAAAATATGAAGTGTTGTCAAATCTTAGCAACTATAATCATAATGATAGTTTTTTCGATATCGATAAATCTATTTGAGCGTCGCTTACAACAACAAAAAAGACACATGTGCTGAACACGTCCTTGAATTTGACGTGTTGACAAATATTCTGTCGTCTCGTTTTATCTTGCGGGCACTTGATGTGCTACACAGAGATAGCAATAAGGTCATAGGTTTCTACTTAGTAACACGAACTATTGATATTTCTTTACTCTAAGGGCTAATATTATACTTACTCAGCCATGTCAATATAGTTAGAAAGAGACGGATTCATTTGATGTGAAGTTAGGTGTATTTGCGTGACGTATTTTACTACACGCACTTTCGAATCGAGTTAACGTTAGCGTGCAAATACAACTTATGGTGCCGACCACTTCTGGTAGTTCTATACGTATCCGCTAGAGGCGCTGTAAAAAATCTCCATACAAATCCGTTACGTAGTCGCAATCGAGTACGGTATTTGTAAACTCATGGTAGAGCTACAGAACAATCTTTTAAAGGTTTCCCTCAGGAATTACTATTTGAAGTTCTGCAGTAGAGGAGTAGGTAAACAGGTCTCAAATGTCCGCAACATGTGTGTCATGCTTTTGTCGTTGCAACGTTTGATAGGCTGCGGTAACTGCTTACCACCAGGCAAGCCTTCTATCGTGGTATTAAAAAAAAATTGGGCAAGTGCGAGTCGGACTCGCGCACCGAGGGTTCCGTACAAACACTTTTCATCCTTAAGTGGTTAAGTTAAGTTTGCACCTGGTATGTATAGCGCCCCATACAAATGAGGTGCAAAGTTAACGCAACCAACCCGTTTGTTGTATGGGAGCCCCCCTTAAATATTTTTTTTTTTTTTTTTAGTATTTCTTGTTATAGCGGCAATAGAAATACATCATCTGTGAAAATACAGCCTGGTGACAGACGGACGGACGGACGGACAGCGAAGTCTCATTAATAGGGTCCCGTTTTTACCCTTTGGGTACGGAACCCTAAAAACAAGATTAGGATTAATTTGAAATCTGAATTCGATAATATTTGGATGGTGGGATCGCCCTCAAGTTAACCAGCTCAAAAAACATTCGTGCCAATTTAGCAAGACGTCACTGTTGAGGCCAGTCGGCGTGCTTATAACGATAGCGCTCCTAGGTTTGATCCCGGCAAAACTATATTCCTTTGATGACTACGACATTTTTTATGCAATTTATATCGTGGAACCATTTTCATTTATCGTGGTAACCATAGTAGTATATTAATTTAATATTGCTTAGAAAAAAAAACAGCGGAATTTGCCTCACCTCGCGACATTTAACATATTTTGGCACGACGAACCCTTCGCCATTGTGTAATCGCTTCAGATGGCATTTATAGTTAGCCATCTTTTCCCATATTTCGCGCCTAAATGCCAATAAAGATGGTCACGATATCGATTGTTCTATAACTCACGTCTCGTCTACCTGCGACCAATAAAGCTTTAATTAATAGGCAACATTTACGCGATATATTTTAATTAATCTTTAGACATGTCACGACATGCCGCTCTAAATATGTTTAAATTGAGACATTCACGCTTGACAATCGATTACAATCTTTGCGAATGCTAATGTAGCTAATTCGCTTAGAGCTTTAGCATACTGGCGATTTGAAGGCGAGTGGAAAGCGAGGCGAGAGCGCAGCGAGTTGTCATTATTGTACCGCTGCGAACTCGCTGCGTTATGGAATTTAGAAGGGGAGGAGCAGCATCTTTCATAGATTATTTGAAAAAAATGTCCAGAAGCAGTAAATAATAGTTCCAAAAGGCGCCACAAGCGGCGCTGGAGTAGCCCACCTCCCTGACACTGTCTACCGTCCATAAACTTTGGGATATAAACCTCAACCTGACAAAGGCTAGGAGGATGATGATTATTGAGGATAGAGATATTTGCAACTCTGCTTTGTGTTGTCAAAACGCCATAACAATGGAGACTCTTGATTGAGTATTGAAAATGTTCAAAATGGAAGAAATATGGGGAAAATCGTGATAAGTATTCCAGCGTTTTTACTTTAATAAAAAGTAGCTCATTTGACCTATCACAAACAGGAAACTAGCCTAGCACTCTTGCAACACTAGTACCACCAATTTAACACCTTTCAGCGGACGATGCTGGTCCTCCTTTTTACAGTCCATACGCTGTGTGCTCGCGGCGAATTCCATTGCACACTCGCCACGTTTCAACTTTCAACTCGCCCGAAAACCGCGAGTATGATAGACTGCCTGTCCTCAGAAGTGGCGCATAGAAAATTAACCAATCAGGTTGCCTTTGTGAAACCAAAAAGGATTGTATTTAAATCTGAGGAATGTCGTTCGGCCACTTCACACATTTCCCCTGCACTCCGCGTCACTGGACAGACAGCCTTAAACTCCCTAATGCTATGATTCAATTGATTGACACGGCAGCGGCGTGAATGACATTTGATGTAAAGCGTAAGTATGCACATAATAAGCAAACAATAGAACAATAGATGGAATAATTTAGGGTTTTGTTTAAGGATTTCCTATAAAAAAGCTTCCGTCTTTCTTGTTCGTAGATCGGAGATAAGTTAATTTATTTGATTCAAACTAAACTTGCCCTTTCATTATGTTTACATACTCAGCAAAGATCGGATACTTAAATAACTGTGTTTAGAACATTAGTCATTGTACTCGTGAGGGTCGCAGGGAGTCGATGGGTGCGCTCTGCACAGGGTCGTACCATGTGGCGAGCTATAGGGGGCCTACGTTCAGCAGTAAATGTCTGTGGCTGATTACAGCTCAACGTAAAAATTTAACTTTCTTTACGAAAAAAACGAAAACTTGAGCTAATGCTTCCGTTTCTTCTTATAGCTTTCATCGAAAGTTGGTTAACGTTTCAATTCTTTCTTATGTTTACTACACTTTGGGACAGCTGGAACCGAAGAAGTTTTGGAGATTTCTTATCGGAAACTGTCTTTTATGCTCCATCTTTTTGGAGGATGGATGCGCAAATTCAAGAGACCATTCAACGAGGATATTTTTGGGGAAGCCTTTGCTCAACAGTTGACGTCATGCGGCTGAGATGAGATGATAATTTCCTTTTTAGGGTTCCGTAACCAAAGGGTAAAAACGGGACCCTATTACTGAGACTTCGCTGTCCGTCCGTCCGTCCGTCCGTCCGTCCGTCTGTCACCAGGCTGTATCTCAAGAACGGTGATAGCTAGACAGTTGAAATTTTCACAGATGATGTATTTCTATTGCCGCTATAAAAACAAATACTAAAAATAAAATAAAATAAATATTTAAGGGGGGCTCCCATACAACAAACGGGTTGGTTGCGTTAACTTTGCACCTCGTTTGTATGGGGCGCTATACATACCAGGTGCAAACTTAAGTTAACCACTTAAGGATGAAAAGTGTTTGTACGGAACCCTCGGTGCGTGAGTCCGACTCGCACTTGCCCAATTATTCACATACTTTTATTACTATGTATCTACTATCAACAAAGTTACAGTCGATAAATGATTTTGCTTTAGCAGACCGTTTGTTCAATTCTCCCCAACAACTTCCAGAACTACTTTCAAAGCACCTTGTGTTAGCCGGTTAATCGATCTCGAGTTAATCTAGGGTTAATTCCAGCCAGATTTGGGTTCTAACTTTCCGAATTATCTAGTTTCTCTATCACAGCGACGCCCTTTAACGAGACAATGTCATTGTTAAAACCCAGACAATAAATTCGACCGGTCATTGCTTTTTCCAATCTAATAGAAATCCGTATCTACTCAAAAATATGTTGGATTTAAATTTAGCGCCCTTAAGTAAATGTCACTTAACTTGACGTTCCTAATATTTTACTATCTATATTCTATACTCTGTGATATCCAAACGCGAGTGTACATTTGTTTAGTGAATTAAACCAGATTATTATAAATTAATAGTTTATTTCAACTCAACTTATCAGGTTAAGGGCCCAGATTAGCCCAGAGACGTTTAGTGACTGTTTTCCAAAAAGTAATTAGTGCAACAAAGAATAAGTAGTGAACATAACCTCAAAAACAACGTGACTATATGAAAACTGTTTTTCGTGTCTAACTACTAAAGTGTTTACAACGAATAAAAATGGCATCGAACAATTCATTGGCATTAATCGAAAAGTTAACTGGCCGTGAAAACTATTCGACTTGGCAATTTGCAGTGAAAACATACCTACAACACGAAGAAGTATGGGATTGCGTTGAGGTTAAACCGGAGTCAACTGTAGACGCGAAACGTGATACAAAAGCGAAAACAAAGATAATTCTCCTGGTTGATCCTATTAACTACGTACATATTCAACAGGAAAGCACGGCCTAGGGAGTTTGGGATAAATTGGCCGCGGCGTTCGACGACTCCGGACTTACACGCCGAGTTGGTCTGCTGCGTGACTTATGTAACACATCGCTCAGTGGATGTCAAAATATAGAGGAATACGTGAGCAAAATTATGTCAACGGCTCACAAGCTCCGCAACATAGGCTTCAAAGTGGATGACGAGTGGCTCGGAACTTTGCTACTCTCCGGTCTACCTGAATCATATCAGCCGATGATTATAGCCATCGAAAGCTCTGGCACAAATATATCTGCAGATAGTGTTAAGGCAAAATTACTGCAAGATGTTAGAAATTCTGAAAACAACACAACAGCTTTTGCTGTCAATAAGAAGTTTCATAACAATGTTAAGAAGTTCTCCAAGGGTCCGAGATGTTATTCGTGCAATCAATATGGTCATAAAAGCCCTGAGTGCAACAAAACAAAACCCAAGAACAAATCACAAAAACCTAGTTCTTCTTATGCTGCTGTGTTTGTTGCGTCATCCGGCTATGATGATGCTTGGTACGTCGACTCAGGCGCTTCGGCACATATGACGAAAACCAAGGATATATTTCTAAAAGAAACAACTCCTGTAACCAAGAATATTAGAGTTGCTGACAACAAAGTGTTATCTGTGCACAGCTCAGGTGAATTGAGCTTAGATATTTATGACCACAAAGGACAAGAGAATAAGATTCTGTTCACAAATGTCTTATATGTTCCTGAACTGGCTACAAATTTGTTATCCGTCAGCCAAATAATAAAAAATGGAGGCCAAGTAAAATTTGACAACTCGGGCTGTGTGATTATGAACAGCAAGCATCAAATAGAAGCGACTGCAAGCATTGTAAACAACATGTACCGGCTGAACATGCCTGGAGGCCTGGCGCACATGTCTAGTGTTGATCAAGAAGAAGATGCTTATCGTTGGCACCAGCGGATGGGACACCTTAATTTTCATAGTTTGATGAAAATGAGTGATAGTACAGAGCATGTAACTTTCTCGGGAAAAACAGAAAATCTGACATGCATAACATGCAAAGAAGGTAAGCAGACAAGGCTACCTTTTAAAAGTGAAGGAGCAAGGGTCAGCAAACACCTTGAATTGGTTCACTCCGATGTATGCGGGCCAATGGAAATTCAGTCTCTTGGCGGAAGCAGATACTTCTTAACCTTCCTTGATGAATACTCCAAGAAGATTTCTGTATACTTTCTTCGCAACAAGTCTGAAGTACTCGACAAATTCAAAGAATTTAAGCAAGAAGTTGAAAATCAATTGGATACTCATATAAAGGTTCTTCGTACAGACAACGGACTCGAATATGATAACAAGGCTTTCACTGATTATCTGAAAGGCGCTGGAATCATCCATCAAACAACCACACCATACACGCCTGAACAAAATGGGACTGCGGAACGTATGAACCGGACGCTAGTTGAAAAGGCGAAGTGCATGCTACTCAATGCTGGTCTGCCAAAGTTATATTGGGCAGATGCAATACACACTGCTGCCTATATCATCTACCGTTCCCCGACCAAGTCTTTGATGTTCAAGACCCCTATGGAAATGTGGACCGGACGGAAACCGAGTGTGAATCACTTGCGGATATTCGGCTCTGAGGCCATGGTTCACCTGCCTAAGGAAAAGCGTAGGAAATGGGATCCGAAGGCTCATAAAATGATTTTCATCGGATACTGTGACCACACAAAAGGGTACAGATTCATACTACCAAATTCCAGAAAGGTAATAAAGAGCAGAGATGCTACATTTCTTGAATCCTCAGTGAAGAGAGACTTTGTTCCGGTAGAATTGTCTGAGATGGATACTGAAAAGGAAGACGACAAAAAGAAGGAAAAAGAGGAAGAGAAAACGGAAGAAACAGAAGAGGACAGCTTGGTTGATGAAGACACAAATTCAGAAAGTTCATATGAAACGGTGAAAGGAAACAGATCTGCTTCAGACAGTGAATACGTACCTGATAATAGTATTAATTCTCCTGAAATCAGTAAAATCATGTTGAGACCTAGAAATAAAACAAAAAGTAAAAATGAAGAAAATGAATGGATAAACTCAATCAACGAAGAACTTGATGCCCATAAGAAAAACGAAACCTGGACATTGATGGAAAAACCTCCAAACGCCAAAGTGATTGGAAGCAAATGGGTGTTCCGGATAAAGGAGGAGTCAACGGGTCCACGGTTCAAATCAAGACTTTGTGCTAAGGGATTTGCACAAACAGCAGGTATCGACTACACAGAAACCTTCGCTCCGACTGTGAGGTATGATTCGATACGTTTATTAATGTCTATGGCTGTCCAAAATAATCTTAAAATTATGCAACTTGATGTCAAAACTGCATTTCTATATGGTGAACTTGAAGAGACCATATTTATGTCTCCACCTGAAGGTCTGTCTTGTGAAAACAATATGGTATGTAAGCTCAACAAGTCACTGTACGGTTTAAAGCAAGCCCCCCGATGCTGGAATAAGAAATTCGATTCGATTTTAAAGAAATTTGGTTTCATCAATAGCAAAGCAGATCAGTGTGTTTATGTTGGTCAAGTCAACAATGAGAAATGTTACCTTTGTCTGTATGTGTACGATGGCCTGTTATTTTCTAAAAGTGAATCCACTCTGAAAGAAATAACTAAAGAATTAAAATCTGTATTAGAAGTAAAAATATTGAATAGACCAAGTAATTTTGTGGGCATGCAAATTGAGATACTCAGCAACGGTATTTTTATACACCAGACCAAATATGTTGAACAAATGTTGAACAAGTTTAACATGACTGACGCTAACCCCAACAGTGTTCCAGTGGACCCTCATGTCAAGCTACAAAAAGGAGATGGAGAACCAGAGAAAAACATTCCATACCGAGAAGCTGTGGGTTCCCTTATGCACCTGGCAATAGTGAGTCGACCTGAAATTATGTTCGCTGTGAGCCTGGTGAGTAGATTCTTGAATTGCTATAATAAATCACACTGGAATGCCGTCATGAAAATCTTCAAGTATCTAAAAGATACAAAAGATTACGGGCTGTACTACTCATCGACATCAGAACCAGCAGCAGTTACTGGTTACAGTGACGCTGATTATGCGAACGATCTTGATACAAGACGCTCAGTCACAGGCTACGTCTTCATAAAAAATGGTGCAGCTGTGACATGGTCCAGCCAACGACAACAGACGGTTGCTCTGTCGACAACAGAAGCCGAATTCATGGCAGCCTGTGCAGCAACCAAAGAGGCTATGTGGATAAAACAGTTGTTATGTGATATTGGTGAATATAAACAAGACACTATGTGTTTACATTTAGACAGTCAAAGTGCTATCAGTGTTATCAAAAATGTAAATTTCCATAAAAGATGTAAACATATTGATATTAAGTATCACTTCATAAAAGAAAAATATTTTCAGAAAATTATAGATCTCAAATCTGTAGGCACTGCCTATCAATATGCAGATATATTAACTAAAGCATTGTCAAAAGATAAATTTCAATTCTTAAGATCTAAACTTGGAATGTTTAATTGCATCTCTCTTTCTGAGTGATATGTCAGAATATTTTCATAGTGTAACTTGTTTAAAAGTTTATTGTTTAGATACTCTCTTTTTTACTGTTTAGAATTAGAAGGCTTAAATTTAGAGGGAGTGTTGGATTGAAATTTAGCGCCCTTAAGTAAATGTCACTTAACTTGACGTTCCTAATATTTTACTATCTATATTCTATACTCTGTGATATCCAAACGCGAGTGTACATTTGTTTAGTGAATTAAACCAGATTATTATAAATTAATAGTTTATTTCAACTCAACTTATCAAAATATAATCAGAACTCTGATCAGACTCAGTTCGTTTGTACGTCTTCTACATGAAAAGCGTCACTTTTAGACAAGTTTGTGAGTGTGAGAGTAACGGATGCTTTATCATTTACATAACGCGTGAAAATGCCACCATCATAGGTCCACAGAGTTCCAATTCAGAAGTATCTTCTCGTCAATCAATTTTAAAACAATAAGACAGTAATATTAAATACCCCGACGCTTACTTGAATAATTCCTTATGTAATATTATTAAAACTATCATGAGACGGTGAGGTGATTGTGAAAACTAAAAACGCACTCACACGAAGTGGACCGAGACTCGCGTCGCAGCACGGATAGCTGCCCCTGATGAAGAATTCCATATGAGTTCGAAATATGTTATAGGCCTGACAATTTCTACGTGAGTTTAAACCATTTTTGTAATTATTTCTTCTTTATTTTATGTGAAAAACAATGCACTTTTTAATTGTGTGAATATTTTGTAAGGAAATCTCGGCGCGTGACTCCGACTCCCACTCCATTATTAATACGGGTGCACGTTAACGTCTTGTTGTATTAATGCAACCGTTTTTCAATCGATTTATCGTAACCATTCATTAGCAATTCAATAGCTAAGATGAACGGGTTCGTGACAACGAGAAACGATGACCCTTGGCGGGGGACTGTAAAGAATGTCCATACAACTGACACTCCTTGGCCTTCTCGGTGTAAAAGGTAGCAATGTTAAGTGGGAATTGAATTAGCAGTAGAGGTCAATTATTAGAACGGGATCTGACACGGAATCTACGGTATTAAATCATTGTTCACGTTAACTTATATCTTACATCATTGGTTTGTTTATCATGGAACGAACCTGTATTTACCAACTTTGAAATATACACTGAGAAATAACAATAGTTCAACTACTTAGTTTAACTACTTAAGACATAGCCAAAAATTGTGCTTAGTAGTAACCAAAATTATGCTAATTTTTATGTAACACATTATGGTTACCATTCGCCCTCAGTTTGTCTGTCCTCCGATTATATATGTCTTATTATTTATGTAACTAGCAGCTAACATTTGGGCTACTGTTAACAAATCTTTTTTTTTTCAGGTTACTGTTCGTACTCCTGATGTTATTTTTTGTCACTTTTTTGCTCAAAGGCCAATTTTACGATTACTTTTTATTATAATCCTGTTAAATTGCTTATTTTGAGCCACAGTCAATCAAATGTGAAATATAATCTGAATAATTGAAAAATAAGAAGTAAGTAGCCAATAACATTGATGGGAAAACGATTAAATCTTCACTTTTTCCTTATTCCGATTCATCCTTTTACCCACGCACAATCTCAGTATGAATTCGATATATTTTTAACACAGACTTCGATTAGTTGTGTTATACATAGAAATCGGAAATTCAGGTGGATATTTACCTAAAGTTGACAAAATCCTATTGCTATCTCACTCATACCACAAACAAAGCCGCCGCCAATTTTTTTTAGGTATAAACGGCATCCGATTTTCCGATGCCTATACACTATACATAGACAAATTATTATCTTTATCAAGGCGGGTGGCTTCTGAAAGATGAACAAAATGCGTTAATATCGTAGTATCTTTTTATTTTTAAATAAATCACTTAACAGATGCGAAATTAAGCTTTGATAATTAAACATTAAACATGAACGCCGGTGATGTTACCCAACTGTAAGGTCAGCATCAATCATCGCTGACAATTTTACTACCAGCATATTATATCAAATGGAATACTAAAATGGTCAGGTACTTTAGATGCTGACTATATCCTATGTCTAATGCAAATTGATAGAACGCATGTGGTTGAACCCTCAATTCGGGCCATCTGCGTCGGGCGAACATAAATCCTTATACCCCGTTCGACTCCAGCTAATCACTTAACAGAAGGTGGCCATGTACTTGGCTCTGAATTATCACACAGCGTTGTAACTGAAGCACTGAGTGATGAGAAGAGCGGGTAGCGGGGGACATATGAAACATATTTATATTATTAATAGGATTTTGTTTATTTACCTCAAGCATTTCACATGGCCCGCCGAGATAGCGAGTATGAATTGCCGGCGGCTTGATTTTTTTAAATTACTCACACTACATTTTTACCGTTTCATACTTATATATCTAGTATAAGCCACTATTTGGAAGTTGAATTAAATAGTATAAATATTAATATCTTTATATTTCAAGAATAGTCAGTTCTGACCCCATTTAAGCTTAAACGGTTAAACTTATTTCAACTTTTTTGGTTTACGTAGTAGTAGTATATGTATATTATGTTACTTGGCATAGCAATAGTAGAGTTGCTAAGCCGCGAAATTGTGCGCATCGGGTTACAAGCATGAAATTTCTACCACACATAGAACGTTCCACGGTGATTATTTTCAGATGTGGAGGGAAGTCAGATTCGTCCCCTGTTTGGTGGGAGAGCGGGGTGAAGAGGAGCTTTTTCTTTTTTTTATTACTGATCAGTTAAGGCTATTAGGGCTTGTGCGACATCGTTTTCGTGTAAAATAGATATCAGCTATTAATTTTTCATGTTATTTAAGAATAGTTTCATATAAAAATTTGGGTTTATTGCCGAAAAGGTAAAAATCACAACAAGTTTTTTTTATTCAGAACGATAAATTAGTTATCTATTCTGAATATTTACAATTTAAAAAAATATAACTAAACAGCAAATTTATTGTTGTTTTTAAAAATGTATACATATTGGGCACATCTGATACAAAAAGTACCTTGAAAAAAATGTTGATGTTAAGCCTAGCCTGCGTGTTCTAGTACATTTTGCTAAGTCGCGAAATTGTGTACATCGGGATACAACCACCAAATTTCTACCACAGATAGAGTATTCTGCGGTGATTATTTTCAGATGTAGAAGGAAGTCAGATTCGTCCCCTGTGCGGCGGGAAAGCGGGGTGAATAGGACAAAGGAGTCCTCTTTTTCTTTTTATATTACTGATCAGGTAACGCTAGTAGGACTTGTGTCGTATCGTTTTCGTGTAAAACAGATATCAAGAATTCATTTTTCATGTTATTTATTCATAGTACCATATAAAAATATGGTTGTATTTCCGAAATTGTAAAAATCATAACAAGTTTTTTTTATTCAGGGAGATAAATTAGTAATATTTCCTGAATATTGACAACTAAAAAAAATATTGCAAAATAGCAAATTTAATCTTGTTTCTAAAAATATATAAATATTGGGCACTCTTCATACAAGCAGTAACTTAAATAAATTGTTGATGTTGAGTTTAGCCAGCGTGCTCGTGATACATTTGCAAAAAAAAAATGTTTTAATTACATTAATTTGTTTTTCTAGGACGTATATAGTAAATATTATATGTAAAAGCATGTTAATAATCATTATTTAATGTATTTAATGAAGCGAAATAGGATGCGGGTCGGAGATTTACGTTGGTTACGCCGACGTAAAGATATATTTTCAGCTACTGTTTGTAGGAGAAGTGCCCAACATTAATATATTTTTAGAAACCAGATTAAATGAACTTTTTGAAATAATAATAATAATTTGAAAATGTTCACGAAAATGAACTAATTTACCTCACTGAATAAAAAAACTTGTTGTGATTTTTACCTTTTCGGCCATTACACCCATATTTTTATACAGAACTATACGAAAATAACATAAGAAATGAATTTCTGATATTTGTTTTACACGGAAACGATACCAAACACGTCCTGGTAGACTTAACTGACCAGCAATAAAGAAAGAAAAGAGGGATACTTGGCCGTATTCACTCCGCTCTCCCGCCTCACAGGGGACGAATCTGACTTCCCTCCACATCTAAAAATAATCACCGTGGAACACTCTATCTGTGGTAGAAATTTCATGCTTGTAACCCGATGCGCACAATTATGTTAGAAAACAGCGGACTAACAACTCTACTACAAGGCCTACTTATAGGGTATTTTTTATGTGACTATGGAGAAGGAAAAATACAGTCCAGACTTTTTTGCGTCGTGAACGAAGCTGAAAGCACCTTCTGGCAAGTTTTAATATCATTATATTTACATGATATAATATTATTTGTAAGTAGTAGAACCTTCAATTCTGCGGGGCCTATGATGGCTGCGTTTATCACGTGATAAATAAGTGATAAAGCATCCGTCACGTTTTGACAAAGTGCGAGTGTGAGTGACAGACGCTTTATCACTTATTTATCGCGTGATAAAAGCAATAATCTTACGCCCGCAGCATAATTATCCCGCTAGTCTTATAACGCCCTCGCTACCGCTTTACTCCACTCTCCCAAGGGCAGCAAACGCAACACAAACGTATCTCTGCCTCTCAACGTCTGGTGCACTCTGGCCAAACATTTCATACGAAATATCTCTGTGCGGAGTGGATTCTGTTGCCTTAAGCTGAGTTGTGGCGAAGTAACACTGGGCGCTAATTCGAGTCTACTTTGAGATATCGCCAAATAAGCGATATTTCAGTTATATCCCATTTATATCGCCTTTAATGGCAGCATTAAAACGCGATGTTTGAACAGCATAGCGTGACATTTCACGCTACCACCCGGTTAAGTCAAGTTTGCGCCTGATATCTATGGCGTAGCATATAAATGGGGCGCAAACTTAACGGGACAATATCCATAATATATTATGTGGAATTACGGCCCTAATTGAATTTTGACCTAGGGCTGTGAATGTGTGAAGCGGTTTCCCGGTGAGTTTAAACATTGGATATTTCCAGTCTAATCTCGCGATTTTCAATGAGAATGTGAAACTACAATACTCGCAACCACAAACTAAGCACTCTCATCTTGGGATTAAGTAATCCTTGAAATGCTCTGGGCAGTAGAGTGGATCAAAATATTTTTTTTGGAATTAAATATTCTAATAGGAATAAAAACTTGCTCTAGTTGATTACGATTAAGATTTAGTTCTACACGATAGCAATCGGAATATGTTTTTTGCATCCGCAAGGTCGTTGAAGTTTCCTAAAAACCTATACTAGACCCAAATTTTTCAAAACTCTAACCGCATTTATAATGATATATATGATGTTTACTATAGTTTTTCTCATTAAATACATAGTTATTCATTTAAAGGAAGCCCTTTTTCTTTCAAATTTAACATCAAGACAAATCATGCCAAAATTAGGCAAAATAGTAATATGAATGGGTTTTATAATAATAGTTTCTGAATAACTATAATTGTTAATTTACTAAATTTATACCCTCTTAATACTGTTTTTTAATCTTGTGATCGTTAAAGCTAATAATACCGCATCAGTTTTTTGAAAATTGGACTTATTTACACATTTTTTTAATTCTTTACAGCGATGCGGAGGCAAAAAACGTTATTTAAAAAATATAAAAAAAATCGTCTCGCATCTTTATACTATGCTAAAACTTTTAAGAACTATTAGAAGTTAAATATGTAAGGTTTTTTTTTTCTCATACAAGAGCGATCCACCCTACTGGGCAGTCCACCGCATAAATGTACCAGAAGTGCTGCAAACCAGACGAGATGGCGAAGACATCGTTAGAGGACGGCATCCCCCGACCCTTACTCATGAAGATCACGACCGCTTTGTAGGGATAATAAAGTTTAAATAAATAAATAATAAGCTTAGAACAAAGATGGAACTAGGGCACGAAAGCAGGACAAATAAGAGAGAAAGGTTTAAATTAGTATGCATAGGTAAAATTGTGCTAAAAGAACTAGTCAAGTATGAATTTACAAGCCGACCTTAATACGAAATGGTTTTTTCTATAAGCAAGCTATTGGGTCGAAGTGAATTATTTCAAAACAATGGACTAAGCCAGTTTTGTGCCTTACCCCTTCAAGTGACTATACGGAACTATATCGGTAAACACCTAATATTCGACTCGGTACATTAAGATCCGAACGGAATCTCGAACACACCCTCGCACGTAATACGCCGTGACTTCTATTCGGTGCCAGACAAAGCTTCCATACGGACAATAACTTGATTGATGTGCATTGTAATGTTCTGTCCAGCCACTAGACAAAGCGGCAAATATTTATTACCTTAGTGCTGAACACTGTAATTAACCAAAACTTACTACAAATTTAAATAGCCCAAATGATGAATGGTCGCTGTCGTAATTATCTACAAATTTGGTTCTGTTGCTAGGCATTATAGTTGCCATTGGCTATTTTACTGTATCACTACAAATACCTTATTAAAATACAAATAAGAGCCATATTTCTAATAACACAATGTAGTTGTAACGTGACTTGTATCAGGTTTAAAGGACGGAACAAATTATTTGTATTTTATTGCGAGGAGAAAATTTAATATTAATTGAGTAATAAAGTCATTGTTACAGTTCAATTTGCATTGTTCTACAAATATAATTATCTTTTGTAGCAACGAAAACAAACGTATGCTACGTGTATCTTTTTATAAACCTGTCAAGAGAATTTTAAAACTCAAATAGTGTTGTTTTTTCTTAGTTTTTAATTCAAGGAAGAAAAATTACACTCAAAAAGAAAATTATCAACAGAATTATTCAGAAGCCGTGGAGAAAGCATTCTTGGTTACCCCTTCTGTCTGACATTATTGTGACTACAACTACCAACCATACAACCACACATGCAAACTTCAAAAACGATGATTGCTTGGCCGCCGCCGTGGCTGGTCGGCTCTCCTGATGGTGAATCGTTTGAAGTTTTTAATTGACCAAGATTCCTCAGACTTTATTTATTTATTACCCGTATTTGTTTTACTTATTCTGTGTATCCTAAATGGGACTTTAAGGTTAGCTTCCAACAAGTACAACTTTTTCTTTTCTATCGTGTCCAAATAAAGCGTGGAAGCAAAGAAACCAAGACAAGATTGTCGTCATAAATAAATAAGTTAGCTCTGCATTAGAATAGCATTTCTCCGTATTCCTAAGTAAATCTAAATCTAGTCACAGAATATAGACACTACAGAAGCCGCACTCTTTTGTTATTTACCGCTTTTGCAAAGGAATTAGCCTACTCGTATCTGATTGGCCATTTTCAATGACGTACGACGCTGTTGGTTGTAGCTTCTGTGGGGCGTGTCATACTCCTAGGGTTGCCTACATTAGCAAAAGGGAAACTACTTCTCTGTGTTGGTAGGTACTTATTTTAAAAGTTACTTTGAACAAAATACTTTCTAAATAAGACGGACCTAGCGCGATCTTTATAATGATGGGCTCTAAGAGTGCCCACTGGATCTTTGGATTGGTTTAACGTAAACATGTGCGGTTTTTGCTTTTCAAATCATTTTGATTAGCAATAAGGTCCAGTATTATAAAATTGACCAGATTTTGTGCCCTGGAAGTGCTTACTAGATCTTAAGACTGGTTCAACGCAGTACGTGCAGTTTTCGCATTCCGATTCATTTTGATGAGCAATTAGAGCCAGTATCATAAAATCGACTTTTGATTGTTAGAGTAACATTCATAAATCTTCGCATGCACATATTAAGGTATATAGGGAAATAAAAGTGAGAAGGGCACATTGCTCATAGACCAGATGGCCGTGGGGGCGGAAAGGTTCTTGAGTGATAACCGCGCACCGGAAGACGCAGCGTAGGAAGGCCCTCAACAAAGTGAACCGAAGATCTGGTTAGGATCGTGGGTAGAAATTGGACGAGGACGGTGCAACGGGGGAGGCCTTTCTTCAGCTCACAATATTGACAAAGAGTCAATATCGTCAGGTATATTTTATAATACTGGGTCTAAATGTTCATTGTGGTGAAACGAAACGTGAAAACCGCACATGTCTGCGTTGAACTAATCTTGAGATCCATTACATATTTCCAGGGTCCATCATCAGGTCAATTTTATGATCCTGGATGTAAATGTTCATCAAAGTGAGTAGAAAAACGAAAATCACACTTTTTTACCTTGAACCAGTCCTGAGATCCAGTAGGCACTTCCATGATCCATCATCAGGCCAATTATATGATACTGGGTCTAAATGTTCATTGTGGTGAATCAAAATGTGAAACCCGCACATGTCTTCGGTGAACCAATCTTGAGATCCGGTCCATATTTCCAGGATCCATCATCAGGTAAATTTTATGATCCTGGATGTAAATGTTCATTAAAGTGAGTAGCAAAACGAAAACCACACTTGTCTACGGTGAACCAGTCCCGAGATCTAGTAAGCAAGTGTGCCATCATCAGATCATGACTTAATGTCAATGGGAAAACCGTAGTAGTCAACGTATTCTCTTAAAAATAAAATGATTTACACTTTACGGAGATAATCGGTGATCTTACGTACAAAACGATTCGATGTAGTGAAAACTGAATCTCTTACTTTTTAAAGTCGGTTAAAAATAAAAATAAATCATAATAATATATAAATAATAAAAATATAATCGATGCGTTGTCTTTGCTTCAAACGTGCCGACCCTAGCCGAATAAAGGTGGGGCGATGGGCGGGCCGGGGCACAATTGTGACCCGAAATTAATAGGTATAATTTTTGACACTTGGCGCGGAGTGAAACCCCCTTGATCTAGTTAGGTATTCTTTAGGTAAATAGGTATCATAATACATGTATTCTTAATCGTAAAATTCTTGATATCAAGAAAATATTGTCGATATGTATCATTTTAATATGAAAGAGCAAACATATTAGTACAAAATGCTTTACGCCATAGTTTGAGTATATTTATGCCATAATGAATATACACCGACATTTGTTTCCACTCATTTTGCTGTAATTCCGTATAATACAATTTAATTTCAATTCAGTGCACTTTAATTTAGTAAAATGTTGAAGACTATCATAAGATATTCCTATGCACTGACAGGGCCCATGTAAAGTACTCAAACAAATCAATGTAACATAACATTTAATCTTAAAAATAAATGAATAAATTCATGATAATTTCAGGACTTCCGGTTCGTGTCCCAAGATGGCCGCATGCGTTTAAGTTTAGTTGTTCATTATTTATTCATTTTAGTTGTTCAATGTGTAGTATTGATAGCGTATTGTGCAGTGATCTAACGTATGAGTGAATAGCTAATGAAGAATTCAACTTGAAGCGTTCATAGCCCTTCCTGGGTCAAGGCCCGATAGTCCGCGTGGTTTTTTGTAAATCGCTATCACTTTACAAAAAGCACGATTTTTTCAACTCACCGTACAACGTGGTATCAATCCTCTATCTAGTTGCCTAGTGCGATTGGCAACGAGACATTGGCAGTAATGGTCGCTTAACTGTGACCGATTGCCATTTTAAAAAAAAAATAGAAAAAATAAATGATAATTTCATAATTATAATGACTGAATCAATGTCGTAGCTAAAATTTACCGACATACATTTTTTATCAATAATAGAAATCCAATTCAATCTCAGTGGATTCAAATATTATCTATTTAGTAGCAACAATTTGCAAAGAAATGTTTTACCAAGTATATTCGTTACGCAAATATAGTATCGGATAAATAGTCTTATATGACAAAATATTATGTTTGCCTCCAATAACGATGATTGAATTACTTAGTAAGAAAATAGTTTGTGTAAATAGTGGCTTCAATATTTTTTACGCCTAAATATATTACATTATGTGACTTAATCAAATATCAATATTTTTTCGAGGAATTATGAACCCCGCAAGATAATTAGATGTTAAAAGTTTTCAAACGTAAATATAAAACCAATTTTATGAATAATAATAAAAAAATATTGTATAGAATTTACCCATTTCATAATCAGTAATATTTATAAAAAGTCAAAACAATGTCCCTGGTTTTCGGTAGCCTAGTAAGAGTAATAATAATTGGGCAAGTGCGAGTCCGACTCGCACATGAAGGGTTCCGTACCATAATCTATAACAAGTTTGTTGAATGGGAGCCCCCTTAAATATTTATTTTATTTTATTTTTATTATTTGTTGTTATAGCGACAATAGAAATACATCATCTGTGAAAATTTCAACTGTCTAGCTATCACGGTTCTTGAGATACAGCCTGGTTACAGACGGATGGACGGACGGACAGACAGCGAAATCTCAGTAATAGGGTCCCGTTTTTACCCTTTGGGTACGGAACCTTAAAAACCGATAGATAAATATATATATGTTTAGAAATAGTAAACAAGTCTACTGCACTCGTATACATATGTCCTCTCTCCCTTCCTAGCCATTATCCCACATGGTAGTGGGGTCCACTTTCCTTACTTTACTTATTTACTTTGACAATCACTCATATTCTTTTTCACTACATCTTTTCACCTCGTTATAGATCTGCCCCTGTATCTTCGACAGGGGATAGTTGTAATGTCAAGTTCCCTACTTGGTTGAATGGTTGTCGTTTTACGAGACCATACCATCGCAGCCTACACTCTCCTGCTTCTTATCGTCGATGTCGCGTACACCCATCAGGCTTCCTCGCACGAACTCGTAACGAATTTTATCTTACCTAGGTGCGTACGTATACCTACGCACGTGACTGATGTACTGTAATCAGACTACCTATAAAATTATTTCATTTCATTAATACCTTCTCGAACAAAACCCTTCACATCGCCCATTTATACAATTACCTTCTCAAGTCTCCGCAACTTGGCAAAATCGCACGTATATCATAAATAGTAAATGATGTCAGATTTTCATGTAAATTACTTTAGTATCCTACAATTACTCAAGAGGGCATGATTGATACCACACTTTAATCAAGTACGGCTATTTACGGGGGGTTCCCTTGAGGCTTATATGACAGATGCTCAATAATAAATGTTTCGGAATTATTAACTTGTGCAAGTCGTTGTACCTAATTCAGTTGTCTTGTTAATTTTAGTTATGTTTACGAAGTTCACAAAGACCTTTGTACATTGACACAGTACACACTACACACGTACACAGCACTTGAGGTTTATTATCATTTTGACCTCATACAATGTTTATATATTGACTACATAAACTATTAGACCTTACTACCCAAGAAATATTAGAAATGAAGCAACATTTACTGCTTGAAAAAATTGGTGTGACTTCGACAAAGCAATTGGTAACTCACCCGTTTAGCCCGGAAAACCGTGGAAGAAATGGGTTCGAATCCCGTCCGATGGATCTTGTTTTTTTAATCTTTGGTCAAATTTTTTTAATTTTTTTATTTCGAGACAGCTATATGTTATAACATAACTTAAACCAATGATTTGTAAGTATGGTTGATTTAGAAGAACAATATAAGACGGGTTTGGTCAAATACGTAGGTGGTTTGAATTAACTTCAGAGGTAATTATTGTATTAAGCGGTTTACACTCACGTGAAAATTATAACTTCAGAGGTCTTTATATTATATTAGTTTATTCATCATTTGAGCCTTTCTGACGTTAACCTTAACAGTTACCGTTGTTAAAGGTTGACTGAGAAAAATATAATTTTAGAGGACTGTTTTTTTTTACGCTGACTCAATTTTCCCTGACAAGTTGTCATTCGTAAGGTTATTTGGGTGAATTTCAACAAGCTCGAAATTTACCTAATTTTTGTTGCTTTTTTATTTTTGATGTTAGAGTCAAAATTGTATATCAATAATACGAATAAAGTCATAACCAATATTGTGTAGTAATGGCCCTTTGTTATTCATAATAGTTTTAAAGATATTATGATTTTAGTAATTTGTCTGCCACCAAAATTGCTTGTGCCCACCAAAATTAGATTATTCGGCCACCAAAATTAGTTACTTGTGCTAAAAATGTATATTTGTCAATGAAATTACCTGCTGGAAATGATAAAAAAGTAAATGTTTTATTAATCATTCTAATTATACCAAAATATCTATGAAAATACAATCACTAAGTCGTTTGTAACAACGATATTCTTTTTCTTTTCGAGGACTTCTTCTCTTGATTGATTTTTGGTGCGATTAGCTACCCTAAAAAATAAATCAATTTTATTATGAAAAGCAAAAGTAATAATCTAGATTAAATGTATGCATGTAATGTATCTAAACACTTTATTGTACAAAATAACAAGAAATACATTTAAAAAAAAATAAGCATGTACAAAAGCGAACTTATCCCTTTAAGGGATTTCTTCCAATTAACCTTCGAGTAAATGAGTGTTAAACACCAAGTAAATGGTAGACAAACGAAGCAACATGGGTACGATAACTTTACAATATTATACATGAAAATGCAAAAACCAAATGAGAGAGAGATAGGCAAACAGTGAATGTAATACATATTACGTAATATCTGTATAAATACGTATAACCTAAATATAATCGTAATTGTAACAAAAACAGCAACCTAATCAAATAATCATTCGTTCGGCAGCCACAATTTCTTTAACTTCCCCTTGAGCGATGCTACGGACTGTGTCTGCCTTAGGGCGGGAGACAATTTATTCCATGATTGCACGGCGCGCACAGCAAAAGACACATCGTCAACATGATATCTATGCAGTGGGATTGATAGAGCCAGATTCGCACTTAAAACACGTAAAAGAACTTCTCTGCAAGGTAAGGAGGAGAAGAAGGAATGAAAAGGACATTATACAAAAGACAAAGAACATGTTAGTCTCTGCACTGACGGATCGGAAGCCATTTAAGTTGAGCGCTAGATTGAGACACATGATCAAACTTACGGAACAAAGCAAAAGAGAGCGGGCAAGCATGATCTTCGTATGAAGAGGAAGGAATTTCTGCAGACACCTGAATGAATGAAGATACGCGAAAAATTTCCTACTGATCTCAGAAATATGAGGTGCCCATGACAAAGATTGATCCATGGTAATGCCAATTTTTTTACAGTAGAAGAGAAAGGTATGTGCGTACCATCAAATAAAATGACTGGCTTAGCTTGATCTGTAAGCTTGGAAATAAAATGTGGCCTTCCAACAACAACAGCCTGCGATTTCTTGGCATTCTTCATCAAACCAAAGGATCAAGCCCAAGCACGGATTGATTCCAGGTCTTAATTGATTTGCGAAACTAGGGAGCCAAAATCATCAATGCTGGCCGCCGCATAAAGCTGCAAACCGTCTGCATAGAGATGGAACGAGGAGGAGAGTGACTTGGTGATTCCGTTAATGAAGACAGAAAAGAGTAATGGAGTGAGTATGCCCCCTTGAGGTACACCAGCAGACAGTTCACACCAGCTAGAAAATCGGTCATCAACTTGAACCCGCTGATGCCTCCCAAAGAGGTTATCACGAAACCTGGACAGTGAAGTTGGAGATATATTTAAAGTACTAAGTAAACTGAGAAGGATATTAAAATCAACAGTGTTAAAAAGACTACTAAAATCAAGGAGCACCAATATAGTCACTTTTCTATATTCTATATTAAGACGAATGTCGTCGGTGATCTTAACCAAAGCGGTGGTTGTGCTAAAGAATTCAACAAGTTAAGTATATTTAGATGTGATGAGAGCCTTCGATTTAAAAAGGATTCAATGATTTTGGATAAAACGGGAAGAATGGACATAGGACGATACTGCAAAAAGTACGACGGATTGGAGGTTTTAGGGAGAGAAATTGTAGGAAACGTGCCAGAGGAGAAAGAAAAAATTCTAATTTAGGAAAGGATAGGAGCTATAGAATCCGCCACCAGCATAAACATGTCTAAGCTAAGATTACTCTCACCGACAGCTTGTAATGTTGTATTAGATGTATTGTGTTTATACTTGACTTCAAATAAATTCACCGAGTCAAAAGTGTTGGAAATGCGAAAAAGACGATTACAAATGTGAAATTATATACAGAATTAACAATTCTGGTGGCATTAAAGCAATTTCGGTGGCCTTCAAATTACCACCAAAATTTATCCAACAAAATTACAAACCGTGATTAAAAAAATATCCGTATTATTTACTTCCAATTTAACTTTATATTTTAAAAAGGAAACCTTTAACACGTCTTACACACAATTCACACACAATCAATTATTGCTAAGTCACTAGAAAACATATACCACAAAATTCGTGTCAAAACGTATTTTAACACACCAAAATTAGATACTTACGTGCTGAGTGGACAGATCCAGCAAGGTACGACATGTGTGTCATCGCTCAATGCCGAAGCTGAACTAAACGAACAGGTTAACACACGTTTGTTGGTCTTGTTGCGTTTCGTTCAACCATAAACACATTTTCAATATTTACCACCAAAATTGACAATTTCATCCTGACAACTTTTAGTGCTCAATTTTGAGTATCAATTTATGTATTAATCTTTATTTATATATCCTTATAAGATACTTAAACTAATAAACATCAAAAATAAATACAATTTTAGTTTAAAACTTTGATGTTTTGGTTCTATCAAAGACATTTATGTGGAACAATGAATACTGGACACCGCACCAAAATCATCACTCTAACGCAAAAAAAAAGTATTAAACATACTTTGCGATTTGGCTTAAGATAATAATTTTTGTCTTCTTTTCAGAAAAAAATGAAAACTTTTAAAATTATTGTTTCACACTATAGTTATTTTTTTTCATTGTAAAACCATAAATATAATTATCCATACACATGACAATATATTTACAATATTTACAATAATAAAAACTATAGATAAATATAAAAGAAAGGATAATTGTATGTACAATGGCTTAAAGCTAATTAGAAAATAAAATAAAAATAAAATTAAAAATATACATTTTCTATAAAAAGAATACCCCGTCCAGCAAGTCTGCCTGCGGCATGGTTCCCATTACGCTGGCGGCGTTACCTCTTTGGATCGCAAGAGCGATCCTCTGTGAGAGGTACGCGCCAGCTCTGGGGTCTCCTGAGACGCGAACCAACCGATAATCACCCATTTATTTTTGTGGCACATTGCTTAACTTGTTTATAATGGTAATCATAGCAGCATTGAGCCATGCTCAAATTTACAAAAAGGGATCAATTAAGATTGGATTTTCTTGTACTATATAATCTTATAATATAACCACCATAGCGGCTACAATGTTAAGAAAACAAGAACAAAGACAAATGTTTTCATACCACAAGAAAATGGTTTCATGTAAATCGCGTGACACCAATTGATGTTCGTAGTCTCGATAACAAGAACAATAAATAACTCACGCCATAACCTCAATTGAATCCGTCTAATGGTGTTTTCAAATTTTCACATACATCCATCACATAGGTAACGATGAATAATATCGAGCACACCATTTTAAAAGTAGAGTAAGGTACGTAAATAAAAGTAACAGTCTAGTATTTTATTGATTTTCAAAAGCAATACAATTCGTAACAATTAACAATAATAGTACTACCGCAAAAGCCAATAAAGGATGTCCACAAAAATACAATAAGTAGAACCTAACTAGTTACGAGAGAAATCAAACAAACTTTATGGTAATGCTCGATTAGGTGATTGCGCTTGTGTGTGTGCGTGTGTGTACTGAAAAGGGATATTGATTTAACTATCATCTAGGTATACTTAGCATTAAATACCGAATACGCTTCTTCAAAGTCGATTTGGTACAGTCAAATAAGTCAATACTGCTAAACAGTTTATTAGTATTGAATCAAATCAATGTTTATTAGTTTTGTCTAAGGGATTCACAAACATCACATGATGGTTACGTTTATCACGTGATAAATAAGTGACGAAGTATCTGTCACTCACACCTCGCATTTTGTCAAAACGTGACGGATGCTCGCGCGTCACTTATTTATATATATCATAGGCCCGCAGATTTTCAATTTGTTTTGTATACTATGATGATGGTATATTACGAGTATGATCTATATTATGTATGGCAAATTTTATTAGGTGGGGTTAAAAAGGATGAACATTTTTCTAAAATAACTTTTACTGTTCATGAAAGACATTCAAGCTATCGCCGTGATCATAGCTTCAAATCCATCATTCATTCAATTTCGTTCATTCGGAGACAGAACAGCGATTTTGCACAGCCAACACAAAGCCAATCACATTTTTTTGTCACTAAAGCACCATGTTTTTGTTTTTTACGTTGCCTGTTGCACATCCGAATGGACGATGTAGCGAAAAGCTTTACGTGTATTGAGCAGCTGATAAGGCTTTGAAGGATCGATTCTACGAACACAGAACAGTATAAATAACGCAAATCTAAATAGAAAAAGTTTGGTCATACTGTACAGCATCAAAAGCAGCTGACAATTTTATGTACAGATATCATCATCATCACGCAAAGAAATTAAATTGCGCTCATACGTGGTCCACACCGGGACACAAATCCCTCAAAGATGTTGAACCGGTAATCCAAAGATACCTAACTTTATAGATTCCTAATCCAGAATCTATAGTTATATGTTATACAAATATGGATAACATTCGTGCTATCCCAAGTAGCAAACAAGCTGCAAAAGCGCTTAAACAGTCTTTATTCAGCTTAAATTTGCAATATAAGGGTTGTATTTCCCCTTTCACTCCACTAACTACGGTGCCAATGCCGTGCTATCGCGTCTCCCTCGTCTGTATAACACCGAATTTGCCAAAATAGACCCATTTGTAGGGTCTAAATGTAAATTTAAAAAATAAATTTGTAAGGTTCTATTAGACCATAAAAGTAATCTGTAAAAAAAATAAAAACCCATCTTCATCTTTTGTTACTACACTTGATGACCTTGTTTCGACTCATCTCGTATAAAATACGCGAAGCAGCAAGATGGTTAATAGATTATAATTACATAAGATATACATAAGATAAACATATAAAATAAAATTACGATCTAGGTACTTGTTTATGGGTGGGCGACAGTGGCTTGGCGTCCATAGAACCTGATTCCCACCGGCTTGCCCTGTATGTAGAATCTACCCCGGCTTCGCCTGACTTTCTTTTTTTTTTGTGACGCCACGCCACTGGTAGTGTAGGTACTAGGTATGAGAATTAGATGCGATCGATTTGCGAGTGCATTGTGAGCGTTTCGTTTTGTTCTGTTGAGTGCTCTTATTACAATTATGATGTTTGATGCTATACTCATATCGCATCGTGATAAAATCAGTACGCATTTTTTTTTATTTTATTTATAGTGTGTGCACGGATGCACGCATAATATATGTAACTCGAGTTTTAGGAGTAGACAGTCTCTTTAGTATCTGGCCCTGCAAAATATATGATGCAGCGGACTATTAGTGTATTAATATGAAAATACTTGTGACTAACTCCTGTTTCAAATGTATCACCAATGTTGAACATCTGTTTGGAACGGACATGTTGACTGTGTCTGATTCTACTTAGTTTAAAATCTTATTTTTTTATGTAACCAATGGATAACTGTTATTGGCCCTCTGTTATGTAACTAAATTTATATCATATGTATATTTACGGCTGTTGTTATCCTGAATACCAATAAATAAATAAAGTATGAGCGCTTCTACACTTTGTTTGCTACTTGGGATGGTAAGTTTACTCATGCTATTTGAAAATATCACTCTCTATAGTATCTCTACTGCATTTTGTTGCAGTATTGATTAATCTATTTCTCAATAAGTATGACAAATCTGTCAGCGTGGGAGTTGACACTATTAGATTTCTTGATTGATTACGAATGCATTGGTGACAAGCACACAATGCTACCTACCTACGTTAAGAAACGAACGCCCATTAACTGGTGCAATTTTTGTTTTTACGACTGTCGAAAGATAAAATTTAACGGCGTGAAAGTTTACGGAAACCCGTAAATGCTGCCACCCCTTTTAATGTAGGGTTTCCCTATAACTTTTTAAACTTCTGTGGGGAAATTCTATTTTTATTAAGTCAATGCCAAACAAATTGGGTTGAAATAGTATTATAGTATTATGTTCTAAGCGATAGCTAAAAACATCTTTGGTCGCTTTAAAATTACATTAAAATTTGTA
Organism: Apotomis capreana; assembly: GCA_947623375.1. Taxonomy (NCBI): domain Eukaryota; kingdom Metazoa; phylum Arthropoda; class Insecta; order Lepidoptera; family Tortricidae; genus Apotomis; species Apotomis capreana. Next base: position 8,499,280 of record OX392503.1, on the reverse strand, counting down.
TAGACAAATTCATTAATTTGTATACCGTGAAACATGCCAACTTTGCCCGCTTTTTTCGTAAAAACCCGAATTTCTCTCATTTTTTCTATGACGGGATAAAGTTTTTTTTATCTAACGCATCCATTTATTACTAGAAACAATTTTAAATTTACATTTCACCATTTTTTTTATCAATTTTCACCTCGGGTAAAGTTATCTAAACTTTTGCAAACATTGCCCAAATCGATTATTTTCGTAACTATAGCCCCTACAACGTTAAGATAAGGATCAGTATAAAATCTGGGGTAATAATGGCGTTCTACTTAATATCTTGGTCTTAACTGTACAAACACGTGTGCAATATGGGTGGGCAATGCTACATAGGTATTTTGTTTTTCTCCATACAAACCGAATCAAGCAGTTTGAGATTGTCAGGGTTGTCACTTTTGGTTGAGTAAACCATCTTTACCAATACCATTATCAAAATGAAAAATGTATGCTTAATATTCGATACTAATAGTTTGGCCGTTATTTTTTTACTTTACGTTAGAATAATCTAAATAAAAATTGACATAATTGAGTATTCTATGTTTTTTTTGTTTTATGGACATGACATGACATGACATGCAGCTAATGCTAAAAGTACAACGGCTTAATAGAAATATAATTTACCTTAACTTAAATACATAACCCTCCTTTATTTACGCAGTCAGGTAAAATTACGACAAGGTGACAACCCTAACCCTTTTTTTAGTCTGGGCAATGTTGGCATTCATAGGTTAGCAAGTTACTGGATAACATTGCCCACCATTATAACTCCGGTTTTAATAAGTATTTTTAGTTCAAACTACAACAAAAATGATCTACAGTTCTTATTTTATAACAAGCAATAAGATATATTCACCTGAGGTTTCCCCATTCTGTAAAAAATACACCAGAACTTCACCTAGAATTGGCCCGCCAAATCACGCACCTTATTCGACTAGTCCCAACACGTTACGGAATGAAGTTGCGCGCAAATGTGATTCCCAGTGATACCACAGATATAATCTATTTTCCACTAAAAATAGTAGTGTTGCCATAATCATCTTGAAATTGTCTACAGTAACGTTTCTTTTATTAAGTAGCGTTTTGGGCAAAGTTCCCTGTGGAGGCAAAGTTGGCGTATTTCACGGTAGATAATTTTAGCATAAGTAAATTAATTGGTCTGGGCTGACATCAAGTATATTTTTGTTGCATTAAAGTCCTCAGAAAATATTTACTAGGTCAAAAAATGATTTGTAAGAAAGCAACCTTGTAGTTATAATAAGAGTGATTTCAAGCATAATCTTATTTAATATCTGGTTGCGGTTATGAAATAGTATTCGCTCGTGGCATCTTTCTTACGATGTTCGTTACGTTCACATAACCCATGCCACTCGCGTTTTTTTGCCCCCTCTTATACAACGTTGCATACAATACGTTTTCTACGACTCGACATTTTAATAAAAAAAATTAAATAAACAACAAAGAAAATAATTACATGAGCTCGGAACAAACAAAAAAAAATAGTCTTAAAAACATGTGATAAACTTCTTTTTTATTGACATCCATCTGTCAAAAAAATATGAACTTATACCTAAAGGTATACGTTCACCTTACTATACATCCATGCACAGAGGATAAAACTATTTTTTTAAGTTGGCAGCAATGCATTAGTAGGTACAATAAGTTTTTTTTAAATTGCAATTTGTGTGAATGCAGCTGTTTATTTTGTAATCTGTGGTACTAAGTAATGCTTTTTTGGCGACATTATAACATCGTTTAGCAGTGTTTTTTTTGGGAAGTAGAGTATAGACTTTTACAGACTTTCATAATTTATGTCTTTATATTAGAGTTAGTACCTAACTATATAAATGACAGAAAAAAAGTACTGGAGTAGAAAAAATTATAGATAGAACAAACACAAATAATAATAATAATAATAAGTGTGGAAGCCGTGGCTTTTTATATGCCAAGGACCTGCATAACCGCGAGGTGTGCAGTCTTAGGGAGTATTTCTTAAACAACGAGTGTGGGATTCATCGCGATGTAGTAGCAGTTGACAAAGGCCTCACCTCTCTCTCCTTGGCAAATGAGAACTGGCGCAGACCAAAGGTGCTTAGCACCGATGACCGCAGGGCTGTATGGAAGAGCAAGGAGCTACACGGGCGGTTCTACAAGGCCCTTACGGGGCCCGATGTAGATCTGCTCGCGTCGGTGAACTGGCTACGCTTCGGGGATCTCTTCGGGGAAACCGAAGGTTTTTTCTGTGGAATTGCGGACGAAGTAATGATGACGAACAATTACCGGAGATATATCCTGAAGGACGACATTTGTCGGGCATGCCGCCGTCCCGGTGAGTCACTCAGGCATATAATCTCCGGTTGTTCTCATCTTGCTAACGGCGAGTACTTGCACAGACATAACCAAGTAGCCAGGATTATTCATCAGCAACTTGCTCTTCGATACGGTCTTGTGTGTCTGAGGTGCCGTACTATAAGTACGCACCGATGCCAGTCCTCGAGAATGGTCGTGCCACGCTCTATTGGGATCGATCTATCATCACGGACAGGACTATTGTAGACAATAAGCCTGATATCGTGTTGGTAGATCGATCCAAGCGCCAGGCAGTGCTCGTCGACATCACCATCCCCCATGACGAGAACCTCGTGAAGGTCGAGAAGGACAAACTCAGCAAGTACCTTGACTTGGCTCACGAGGTAACCGCCATGACCGCCACAATGATCGTCGAGTCAACATCCGCCGGATGTTGACTCGACGATCATTGTCCCGATAGTCGTTTCGGCGAACGGTCTTATACTTAGCGAAGAGTCTCGATAAACATCTTAAGAGACTCGCTAGATGGCTGTATCAAGGGTCAGATACAGAAGGCGGTACTCCTGGACACGGCGCGCATTGTCAGGAGGTTCCTCTCTCTGCAGCCCTAACCACCGGTAGCCTGGGCCCTGCCCCGCTGCCGGCGGCACCCTAGGTTAGGTTTTTTATAATGTGTTTATATATTTTGTAATTTCTTTATTGTATTTTACTTTCGATATAACTTTATTGTAAAAAACCTAACTTAAGATTTTAAATTAATAAAGGAGATAATAATAATAATCATCTATTTCAGGTCATAGACCCATACAATTGTTAGTAACAATGGTACTTAATCTATGTCAGCAGTATAATCAGTAATCACAGTTCACAATCTATTAAATATAACGCAAAATTAACATGATTTAATACAATAATAAATAATTAATATAATAATATGGCAGAATTACATTTAACAGGAAATTTAATAATAATAACGAATCATAATTGTCAAATTCAAGTTTTAAATTTAATTTGATTAAGTACATACTCGACGCAAGTGACATTATTTATGTGGCAATTGAGAAATTAATATACACGGACAATATTAATTATTTAATGTATCTATATAATGATTTAACCTGCCCTACCCAGTGCATTAATATGGGACAACCAAATCTGTCAGCTATCACCTTCATAATGCTGTTCTGGCTATAAACCTCTGACACGTTCCATGATGGAGACAATTTTTTTACGCATGACAGATTGAAAGCTGTCCGTACGAGCCTCAGCGAACATGCCAGATGCACTACAACATTTAGGTAGCCCTAACAACATTCTGAAGGCGGTGTTGTATTGTACGCGAAGGGCGTTATAGGCTCGTTTTGGTATACTTAATCCACAGGCCGCCGGAGTAAAATGATTGGCTATATGCCTTAAATAGCACAATTTTGACATCCTTTGTGCATCTTGCAAACCTGAGGGCAAGCATCTTGCTCCTCACAGATAACACCCTTCGCTCTCTTTCGATGTCCTGATCATCACAAAGGTCATCATCAGCTATGATATGGCCAAGAAACTTAAAACTATTCACAATTTTTTGCACGTGACCACCAAGAGCGATAGGAGGTACATAATATGGCTTAAATTTTTTTTTCCTGCTTTAAGGACCATCACCTTGCTCTTGGCAGCGTTGTACATCAAACCATGGGCATCCGCATATTTCTCGCATCTATCAACCAGCTGCCTTAATGACCCAATAGACGGACTCAGTAGAACCATGTCATCGGCATAGCTAATATTGTTCGGGCATTTATTTTCAATATAGCACCCCGCATGCATGCCGCTGAGCTCGCCCACCAGGTCATTAATATACAAATTGAAAAGTTTAGGTGATGTTATGCCTCCCTGTCTTACACCACATTCCAATTTGTACTCGCCAGACAATGTATCACTCCATCTCACCTGGTTAATTTGATTGTTGTACCAAAATTTTAACATCCTAATACAATCAGCCTGTACACCTGCTTTCGTCAATTTTGCCACAGAATATTAAAATGGCAAACCGGATAGGATTAAAATTAAAAACTGTTCCATTGTAAAATAAATTAATACAAGACTTATTTTATGCGATTTTATTGTTCTGGAAGGTCATATAAGTGCCATTTTCACACCTATTAGTAGCGCCTAGTTCCTTGTGTGAGTAAAATGGAACAAGGCAATAAGGAAATGCAAGTTATTCAATTGTAATTATATTATGTAGGTTATATAGGTACACATACGTATTTCAATTATTTTGTGAATGCGATATTCGAAATTGCGTGATTGTTGACTGAACACCAACAATTGATTTACAATGCGTATTCCAAATTAACTGTAAGTTAATAGTTGGATAATTATCACGTTTGATTGAATTTGTTGATACTTTAACCGCTGGCGGTGGTTCGTTGAAGCGTGCAGAATTATTAGATACGTTTAATTGTTTTTCTCCTTAGTATGTATTTTGATTGGTATAAGGGAATACATATCTGTGGGAGGGCAGAAAAACCTGAGATATCTGCCGTGCTACGTTAAAAAGTCTTATTTTACTATAAAATCCGTATAAAGATGCAGCCTTCTACCGTTGCACGGCAGATATGAAGATGATACTACCCACCCTTTTGGCGTCAACTAAGTAAGTATGAATTTAAAACTCTTCTTGGTAGCTTGGAGACCAGAGCGTTGTATTTCGGACTTGCAATCAATCGTAATAAGACAAAAATGATGATTGTAGACCGTGTTAAGGCTCCTTACCCGTTCAAAAATGCTGATTGTTTTCAAAATTTTGCTCTATGATTAAACATGTTTATTAACATAATATTATCAATGTTGGTACTTACAAAGAACAGGGCTATTGAGATTTATTTATTTATTTGAAAACGCCAACGTCCAATTTCTATTTAGCGGGATGCGAGCTCCATACCTATGTGTATCTAGGCTCCATTATCACCAACGCTGGAGACTGCGAAGACGAAATTCGCAGGCGTTGCGCTGTGACTAGGTCCTTGGTGGAAAATCAAAAAGATTTGGAAGGACCACTGAATAACCAGAAACACAAAGGTTCGATTGATGACGTGCCTGTTCTTCTCTTCTCTAAGAAGAATCTTTCTATACGAAGCTGAAGTGGACATTGACAATGCAAGACCAACACAAGATTGACGCAGTGGAAATGTGGTGCTGGAGACGCAAGCTCAGAATCCCGTGGACTGCGCACCGAACCAACGTTTCGATCCTGATAGAACTTCCTTCTAAAGAGATATTGTTGTCGGCTGTGCAAATAGGTACGAATCCTTAAATTCTTCGGGCACGTCAGCTGTAACGAGGACTCCATGGAATGAGGTGCAAGGGAAAGTTGAAGGCATAAAAATAAAATATGCTTTTTACAAAGGTATCCTTAAAAAGGATCTCTCCAAAATTAGCTTTGTGATATTTATAGGTGAGAAACGACATTACTGATTAATATAAAGTTATTTGGATATAATATTAAAAAAAGTTAAATAACTAATATGCAAAATCTATTTTTATAAAAAGGTGCCTAATATACTGTTATAATTAAAGAAACATTCTGTATATAACGGCGTGACTAAATGACTTCCATTGTTGCCGTTTCCTACTCATTAAATAGATTGAAACTAATGTATTATCGACATTAGACCGTTTACCGTATCCGTTATTACCTATTAGTTCCGTAGTACTTTTTACAAACGATCCATTAAGCCCCACTAATTTTAGTAACTTGGACATTGACAGCTCAATAATTATATTGACAGCGTACATATTTTTAGCTTCGTGTCAGATACCAATCGTTAGGTTTATGATATGACCTTTTATGTGGGAAAATGTGTGGACAAGGTCGAATAAGTATACAAGAAATAGAGTGAAATACTTATTGCTTTGCTTCTGCGTGCTTTGTTACGAGCGAAGCTTGGCCAAAAAAGTTTATTTCCACCGATGTCCACCTGTTCTCGCCGACAAGTCGCATTTCTCAACCGATTCTCATGAAATTTTGTAAGCAGGTTCGATAATTTATAAGTTTTGTTGTCCTAGTAAAAACGTAACCTAGTTTTTATGTGTATTTTTTTTATTTAATACGTATGTTAGATTATAGGGTCTTTCATACCTAAAATAAATAATTTTAATTTAAAAAGACAGTTATACTGCCTGTAATGATGCGATAATGAAGATATCCTTCTGTAAAAAATAATAAACATTTCAGGCCATCATCGTCAGCAGGTTCTTTTCTGTGCCTTCCTAAACAACCAATAGCTTGGTCCTGACTCGACGTCGGCAGCATCCTAGGCTGAGTTTATTTACGTGTAATTTTCTTGTATTTTATTTTTTATGTATGAATCGGAAGAAAACCTACGCTAAGAGTTAAGATAGATCGAACAAGGATAAGGAGACATTCAAAGAACTTCCGTCTTTAATTAACAAACAACTAACAAAATATTATTACATGTTAGTATCAACCGCCTATAAAAGCAACAAATCTATTACGCATGACTAAATTTATTAACACGTTTATTGTTACTGTGCTCCAATTTTAAAATATAAGAAAAACGCTCAATCATACAGATAAAATCTAACACGGCTTTGACACTGACCAGCTACCAAACGATTATCTGTAGACGCCCGATAACAAATCGATTTTGTGAATATATTATAAACTTTTTAGGGTTCTGCGGGTCGAAGTGTTCTATGTTTGGTGATAAAATAGTATTTTATGCAACCGTTGTATAAGAGGGGGCAAAAAACGCGAGTGGCATGGGTTACGGGGTCGTAAGAAAGATGCCACGAGCGTTTTTTGACCTACTTATACAACGTTGCATACAATATTTTTTTCTACGACTCGACATTTCATAAATAAAATGCAAATAAACAATAAAGAAAATAATTACACATGTTCCCGCTCGGAATCAATAATATTAAAAAAAAAATAGTCTCTGGTAAACTTTTTTTTTATTGACGTCAATCTGTCAAAAAAACATGCACTTATACATAAAGGTATACGTTCACTATACCTACTAAACATCTGTCAAAAAATATGAACTTATGACATAAAGGTAAACTAAACATCCATGCACTGAAGATAAAACTTTTTTTTAAGTTGGCAGCAATGCCTTAGTACAATAAGTTTTTTTTAATTTGCAAATTGTGTGAATGCAGCTGTTTATCTTGTAATCTGTGGTACTAAGTGATGCTTTTTTGGCGACATTATAACATCGTTTAGCAGTGTTTTTTTGGGCAATAGAGTATAGACTTTTACAGACTTTCATAATTTATGTCTTTATATTAGAGTTAGTAACTAGATAAATGACAGAAAAAAGTACTGGAGTATAATAAGTATTTTATTCCTGCTAATCAAGAATATCTTGAATATAATGGAGAATGGATGAAAAATAAACAAATAACCTTACATTAAGATTATACGATTACGATTATACGATTCGATTATTCCAACTCCCTCATTCCGAGAATTACAGATTTTGCTGTAGCTCAAAAAAATATAAAAAAGGTTTTTTATTGACTTTTACGGGCATCGTACCTAAAACCCACCGCAAGTGTCTTCGACTGGGCAAGGATGGCGCCGTGCTCCTAGGTAATATAAATTGCAATAATATTATTCAAACTATCGTGAGTAATCGGTAATTATTATAAAACTGTTTAAACTCACGTAAAAACAAACACGTGCGTAGGAGCTAGGATAGCTGTCCCCGATAAAGAGCTCCATATGAGTTCTATTAAACATGTCGGGCCGTTCCTGTCAATTTTTGTAAATGAGTTTTAAACAGTTTTTATAATTATTAATATAAATTGCAATTAGTAAGCTACTTTTGCTGCTCATATAATATCCCTCAATAATGTTTTATCAAATTGACAAGCGTAATGCCGTGCAGAACCTAAAGTACAAGAGTGGATATACGGTTTCTCATTGAACTTACTCTACTTTATATTTTACATGACAGTTAACCTCTAATTACTAATATTTTTGAGGATAAATGAGGAATATTACAACAGGATATGTAATTGACTAAAAGGTTATAGTCTGTCCGATTAAATGAAATGTCTTTGGCATAAGCAACCAACGACCGTATACGTGTAAATTTAAGATAATTTTTCACGTTTGCCCTTTTGATATTATTTGATCTTAGAATTCCGGATAGAGTATACTTTCGTAATAATTTTGCACTTTAGCATCTACTACAATTGACGTCATTTTGTATGCAAAACTGACACGTTTCAAAACAAATCCAATCCCTATACTATAATGCTGTGATAATGCTATTTGCCCTCTGGCTATCTTTTGAACACGCACATGCTCTATCACTCTCTATCCTAATACTTAATGTACGTGAGAAAGAGATACAAAATCGTTAGCAAAGTCACAATTGTGATGTTTAAACAGAAACATAAGCTAAATACGAGATTATTGGATAATGATACGATATTCTAGGTAGAAATTATATTGTGAGCGATTTGAGTTCAATTTATAGTGACAAGGTTTTAATTCTGTTATCGGTTTAGCCAGAATACAAACACGATGGTACAGTCAGTCAGCGTCAAAAGTAGCTGATGGTTTTGTCAAATTTCATGCAATAAATAATGCCTAAAGTAAAGTTATCAGCAACTTTTGATGATGACCGTACTTATAGTAGAATGTAATAAGTTCTTTCAGTGCCACTAATAATATATGATACCCGGATAACCCTCCTTGCTATCTTTCGCTTAATTAAGTTAAAAGTATTCCATAACTTTCGTTGGATATCGATATTGTCGAACTAGGTATATTCCCTTACCAACATTTAACACTTTTATAGTCCCCATAATATGAAGTACCCGGACTTTTATCAGAATTGGTCCAGTTTTTTGAGCGTGAAGAAGTATTGTTACATAAAATCTCACAAACTTTTGCCTTTATAATTATGTCAAAGGGTCAAGACTGATATAGAATAATCTTCCTTTGTCCTTACCGCTGTTTGGTAAATGTATCCTGCTGGTTGCGTGATGAGACTGCAGACAAATTATCACCGTTAGATGGTGATGTAGTTAATGCGCATACGAAAAAGAAAGTGACAGAGACATTTCACCATACAACATTGGTTTCGCAATTCAATTTTAGTGTTTTATAATAAGTACCTATAGAGATGTCCCATGATAACTGAGTTAGACAAATAAAACGCATTTCATCCAGAAGTCATATAAATGCAAACATAATTACTTGCACAAAATGCAGCAAGGTAACGAGTTAATAAATCCGCGTCTTTATCCCCAGCCGCACTAATTGCGAACTTGTACTGCAATAGTTCGCAACTTCCCTAAGCACTAGAAACTTCCACTTTTATCCCGTACTCACCTTTCACGGTGCCTGTTGTCTGGGAGATCTCATTGGTGAATCTCTTTGAGCGCATTTATTAATTGTCATTCAAAATACACGATTTAATATTATAAAGACGAATGTTATATTACGTACATTTTAGTAGGGAATAAACAATATTTTTACTAAACGAAAAATAAATAAAAAATAACAGTAATCAACTTAACCTATTCTAAATAAAAGTATCTAACTAATTCCGATGTCCCCTAGATCACGGCCCTGCGGCAGGGTACCTACCCATGATGCCGGCTACATTCCTCCGCTGAATAGCCAAGCTAATCCTTTGGCCGAGGAATGAGCTGGCTCTGTGGTCCGAAGAACATTCTGACAGTTTTTGTTTGAATTAGCTGTACAGTCTGTGGGCGTCCGGACTCCAAGGTCCGAGTGTCTCCACTGCGAACTCCGCAAATATGTAGTTATTTTAGTACCTAACTAAATAATGAATCGAGCCGTCAAAGTTCACGACTCACGATGTTTTTCTATGGAGCTAAGAGACATATTTATGGTACATATTGATAAATATAGGTGCCATATTTTGGAACAATTTGTAAACCAATAAAACAATTTCAAACGCCGACGGATTAAATCGTTTGAATCCGTAGTCTCTAATTTATAGATTTTATCGGAAACAGTTCTATTAGTGAAGGACCTTCTGATGATTTTGCAACGATTGCAGTTAAGGACTAAATATATCCTTTCAATAAAGACTTTAGTAGTTCATTATTAACTCAGAGATTGCTATCGAAGTAGACTAACTGAATGTGAGTATTTTAACCTATTAGATTTGCAGCAGTGTGCGTATCATAATAATAAGGCTTTTGGAGTAGATAGTGAACTGAAAGAGCGTATTTTTAATAATTTGACAGCATTGTCAAATTATTAAAAATACGCTCTTACACTACGCCGCTACACCACAACGTGCGCCAACCGCATGGTTGGCGCACGTTGTGGTGTAGCGGCGGCGGTCCTGGGTTTGAATCCCGGCCAGAGCAAATATTTGTGTGATGAACTCGAATATTTGTTCCTGGGTCATGGATGTTATCTATATATGTTATGTATATCGTGTTCTAGTACCCATAGTACAAGCTTTGCTTAGTTTGGGATTGGGTCGATTTCTGTAAGATTGATTTGATTGATTTATTTATAATTTATTTTTTTATTATACCTAATAACAAGTAAAAACACAATTATGTGTAAGTACCAACACATAAGTAACTAATAACAAGTAAAAACACAATATGTATAAGTACCAACACATAACTACCTAATAACAAGTAAAAACACAATTTGTGTGAGTACCAACACATAACAACAGTAAATTGATTATTTAACTTTTCATCCCACCAAATAGTAAGCATATAAGTTAAAATAGACTTTTTTCTATAGACAAGTGCCAATGAAGTGTGCAGCCCGGCTGATGAAATCAAAGTAACAGATATAAGTATGAAATCTAAACAACTATAATTTAGTCACTAAGGTCGAGCGCAATGCAAAGGAATTAATTTGAGAATACATACATACGAACCATAAACTAATAGTCAGGTGCAATAACTTAATTTCCTTGGCAATTACACCACGAACTACGAGTATTAAACTGCTTCGACTGTGCACTAAAATGCAATTCATTGCGTCCAATAAATCATTTAATTGCCTATATATTATATTTGAATAATTGATATTGGTCGGAATTGCTCACTTTTAACACCTTGCAGAAAATACTTCCTTAGAATTAATAATTATTTTACATTATAAATCATTCCACATTCTGCTTTTTGTTTCCTTGGAAAAATCAAAAGTATAGATGATTACCCTAAAAACCTCTTCATAACAATTTGATACTGTCAAAGAAACAAAAACTCATTCTGATTGTTTTTAATTCGTTTCAGAATATTGACACAATAATTAATTATGTTTATAAGTAAAAATGGCGATTACTCCACTGGTCCGAAAATTTAAAATATTTACTTACTCACGATCACGATCATTTTAGTCACTTGAGGCCGCGTAGCAAAATCCATGAAGATCATTAATTAAACCTATACTCCGTGGACTTGCGCATGATTCCCTTGCGCAACATAACACCATTGTCGTGAATCCGTTCTCTCAACGTGAAATAATTGTGTGAACCCATGTTCGAGCGGCTTATCTACATCTATGCTAAAATGTGGCCACGAAGATGCTAGTTTACGTCCAGTGCTGCACAGCTGAGGAAAACTGTGAATTAGAATAATGGAAGCACTATACGGAATTGTCAGTCGAGTTATCTATGTAATGCTAGTGATGCTGTGTTTGATACTATTATTAGAATAGCAATTTTGCGTTTAAAAAATCGATGTGGGGTTCATTATTTTTAGGGAAGCAATGCAATTGCTTATGATGTTTGCGGAAAGCTGTTGGAAACGCGGGATCAAACCCCACTCGAAACATTACGGGTATTTAATTAGCTTCAATATACCTTTGCACATAAGGTATTGTTTGTTTGATAAAGTTTAACATCGATAGGTCGTTGTTATAATATCCAGAAACTAAATAAAACTGTTTTCACAAACCTGCATATATAGTACATACACATTTGTATGCTCACAGGCTTTCGCCATATATTTATAATATGGTTAATAAAGGTTATTAGCGGAAAGTGACGATGCAATTAAAAACTATGACATCACATATAATTCAGTAAATAAAGTAGTTTGACCTTACAAACGGTCCGGTAGTTTTGAATTTATTATATGTTGTCTAGGATGGTTAGTCAGTGTTTAAAATGCAAAATGCACAATTCACCCCCCTCCGCGCCCGCCGCCATATTGAAAAAACCGGCACGTTTTTCATACTTTTGCATATATCTTCCTTTGGGAGCATTTTAGGTAGAAGAAAGCTTAAAATGTTATAGAGAGTTAAATTTACTACATTCTCCATTTTATATTTTGTTTCTAGGACAAATAGTTACGGAGATATACATATTTAAAAAAAAGTAAAAAATCGAAATTTCCAACTCAAAAACAAACTTCTGGATTATATCTTCGTTTAGGAGCATTTTAGCTAGAAAAGTGCTTGGGCAATGTTGTAGAGAATTAAATTTGCTATAATTTACATTTCAGATTTTGTTTCTAGGATAGATAATTACGGAGATATGTAAAAAAAAGTCACATTTTCCGAAAATGTATGTAAAAATGGACATGAGTTTTATAATCAATTATATTTCCAACATGTTTTAATTTGTCCTAGACTAGTCCGTAACTGAATGACAGCGTTCTAAACCAAGAATTTTTAGAAATTTCTTGAAAAATCGACTTTTCCAGTTTTTTTAGTGTGCATATCTCCGTAACTAACCGTCCTTGAAACAAAATTTGAAATGTAAATTGAATATAGTAAATTGAATTCTCTACAACATTGCTCAAGCACTGTTCTAGCTAAAATGCTCCTAAACGAAAATTAATCCAGAAGTTTGTTTTTGAGTTGGAAATTGCGATATTATTTAATAATGAAAAAATACATATATTTATTACAATGGAAAATAAATTACAAATATACATACTAAAACTTAAAATTAAAAAGAATCCCCCAGTACTGAAGCCGTCTGAGGCATCGTCCCCAGCACGCTCGCCGCGTTTCCCCTTTGAATGGCGAGGCTCAGTCTTTGAGCGAAAAAGGAGCCCGCTCTGATATTACCCGATACTCCGATTAATTTTTGTGAAATTTCTTTTACAATTTTCTTTGCATCCGAAGACCACGGGCCAAATGTTTCCACCGCCAGTGCCGCAAATTCGTAATTTTTATTTAAGAAGGCATATTTGCGGCGCTTGATGATTTGGGCATCTTCTGCGGCCATCCCCGGTTTTCTGGCGGAACGTTGGACATGGGACGGGGCTAGAGTGTCCACACATGTAACATCCCATGCCAAAGGCCGCCCGAGATGCCATGGCACCAGTGTGCAGCCATCCGGTCTCTTCCCGTCTTCAGCGGAAAGTCCCACAGGCTCCAGAGTTGCTGGAACGGATGCTGTGCCAAGGGCCCGGCGAACGAGGTCGTTAAGTGCCCCGTGTCTATAAAAACGACCAGCGCTTGACTGGCAAAAGAGGCCGTGTCGTCCGAGGGTGTCAGCTGAGCCTCCGCAACGGCAGCAAGGGTGTGGTTCGCAAATTTTTATACCGAGACGGAGGCAGATTGCGATTCTAAGGGTACTTGGATCTAAGACGGAACCGATATTGCGTGAGGGCAAGGCATGCAGCCAATGTCCCGACTCCGGCTCGGATACTGCCAGTAGGCGGGCCCGCTCGGTCGCAGTAAGGCAACTGTCTAATAGAAATTTGTGAATGGATTTTACTGTTATGTGATCCCAGGCAGCTTGGCTGGCTTTTTCAGATGGCGCGCTCTCACCCGGGTTCCTAGCGCTCCACGCTGACTCTGCATCCACCAGGTCCGAAACCTCTACATCAGTGGGATTAGAAATGTTAAGAATACCACTGATGAGGGTGACAGTACTGTGAATGGATGAGAGAAAGGCAGGAAGAGCAAGGTCGCCTGTGGAGCGTATGCCTAGTCCGCCATATTTAATAGGAAGAATTGCCTGGGACCAACTAGATAAATTTTGAGAAACGTTTAGAATTTTGCTCGTGGTTGTTTTTAATAGATCGTAGATAGTAGTGGTCAAAAAGGGAAATTTCCAGACAGGGCAGCAGCGTAAAATGAACATGAATTTGGGTGAAAAAAGACATAAACGTAAAATGTAGATAGCTACATGAGGGCTGATTTTTAATAACAAATCCGAAGAATTGCGAAACTGGTTTAGTTTTGAATTTATGGTTGGTGGAATGGCGTCTTCAAAAATTGGAGCACCGAGTAGGGCGAGGGATTCGCGATTAAGTAAAGTAATATTAGGCGTTACACGGTTAAAAAGACTTAAAATGTTACCTCGGCATTCATCTGTGAGTTTTTCTGAGATAAAAAGCTCACACTTGTCGAAGTTAAGAGATAGGCCAATCTCAGAGAACCTTTTTATAACATAATTTAGGTCATTGAAAGCTGAAGACGCCGATCCTCCTAGCGTTCCGTCATCCAGATACCATATATTTAAATCGGAAGTGAGGTGTGATATGATGGAATGGATGGCCAGGCTAAAAATGACAGGGCCGAGCGGGTCACCTTGCTGGCAACCAACGGAAGAGGAGATTTCCTTGTCACCGAACATTAATTTTGATGGGGTACCGTAGCATTGTAGTAAATAATTATAAATTTCGGGAAGTTCATTTTGAATTTCATCTAGAAGGGTGCCCCTGTCAATCGAATTAAATGCATTTTTGACATCTAGCTTTAATATGACTTCAAAGTTAGATTTATTTATGAATGTGCGGGTGGCATGCACTGCAGCTTCACACCCCCCTCTAACTCCAAAACCGAGTTGTTTCGGTTGAAATTTGTCGGTGAGACGGGTATGATACTCCCGGCAGCATATTTTAGAGGCTAAGCGGCGTAGTGAACTTCCCACTGCAATAGGACGAATACCACCGTCTTTTTTCTTTAGAGCAATTAAGTTAGCACCGTATAAAATGGGAGCAATTTCGCTGCAAATTTTGCCCGATAACATTAGATTAATTAAACCAGTCAGCTCCTTGAGGAGGGATTCCCCGGCATCACCCATTAGAGGGTCGGTAAGGTCTTGGAGGTGCTGCGGGGTCAAACCATCCAACCCTCCGGCAGAACCGTTGGGGAAGGATCGAATAGCTTGTAAAGTGGCAGCCTCAGTAACCTGTAGAGGCTGAAGGACGTTAGATGGCGGAAGGGGTAACGGATTTGTTGCGGTGGGAGTTGGGTGTTTATCTTTAAGAGCGGTAAATACGTCAGCAGTGCGCGGGGCCAAGGTGTCGCTAGAAAATAAAAGTTTTGTAGCACTTCTCACGTTGCCATCAGATATTTTAGTCTCGATCGCCCTGATCTTCGAGTAAGTGTTCGAATTACAACGTTCTGTGATTGGCTGCTCCAGGTCAGTTGGAAAACCCGGATGAAGAACGTTCTCTTTTATTATGGCGCATAAAGTACGATTTGATTTATCCCGTGGGATGTGGCAATTTTTGTAAGTGAAGGTAAGTAAAGCTTCCCACGCTGCAAAACTGTTACTCGACGTTACCTTAGATATACAATCCGATAAACTTCGCGCTACAGCCGCCCGAGCTCCCTTCGGTATCCGTTTGGCTAGTCTGGTGCTCGCTTTTAGGGTGGCTAGGCGAGCGGATAAATCTGTTGAAGAAGTGGATATGCTGGGCCCCGTGACCCCAGACGGGCAGTTAAGCGAAGAGCTTGATGGCAGTCTGTCAATGCGTGGGACATGTATCTTGCCGAGATGTATATTAAGTCCTTTCTTCCCTTTGTACACTTTCTGATCTTCGCAAATAGGGCATTCGTAAAACTGCGTCGATGCACAAGACATTGTTATAAAAAACAGAAAATTATAAATTTGTAAACATGTAAGAAAAAGTTGATTATTTGTGACATGTTGCTGCCGGTGTCATACAAACTGACGGTTGCCTTGGCAAATCGTAGGCTTAGCAACGGCGGCGTCTCTGGCTTTTCCAGTTAAAATAGATTTGCCGGGTCTGTCTTGAATGTGTACTCGTGTACGGAACGATAATTCTTTCGGAGAGTATAATTGCTGCAAGGATTTCTTTGTTGAGAGATTCGTTCTTTTTTAATACATTTTTATAATATTTTACGCCTCAACAGTCTTGACAGCGACGACTTGACATATTTATATACTACCGGACCGTTTGTACGGTCACACATAGTACTTTAGTCTCTATTCACCGAATTAATAGCGACTTTTGCAGGCTCAGCGATGCTATGTAATTTTCCTTTTAAACTCAAAAGTTAAAGTTAATAAAAATTTACACTTAATTACAATTAATTAATCAATCATATATATAGTAAATAGCAAAATAAATAAATGAATGAATGAATAAGCTTTATTACTCAAATATGGTATACGTACATAAACGGTCTTAAATATAGAAAAAAAGTTGCACATATTTGGCCGCTGACGCGACGTGTAAATTTTATAAGTCCTTATATACTAGAAATATGACTAGGTACAACAAATAATCAAGTAGAATAAAATGTAGGTATGTTAAACAAAAAAAAAACAAGAATGTCAACTAGATTAAATTACAATTACAGCACCAAGTATATAATAAAACAATGTAATAAAAAACACAAATTAACTTACAGCATCGCTAAAATTTTAGAATACAATAATACTCAATAAAAACATTAAATATAGAAAAATTAATCCTGCAAGTCAGTCAAATACTCTTGAACTTGAACAATGAAACATTAAAAAAAATATTGATTTTTCTCTTAAATTCCCGTATGTCTTAGATATTCTGGTAATTTATTATAGCTTTTAATCGCCGAGTGGAAAGCATTTCTTTTAAAAAGTGAGAAATTACCTTACTTTACTTTATTAGCTAATCAACAGGCACATTCAAACTAAATAGAATTCTCGGATACTCGCGCATCATCAGGAGATTTCTCCTTTGCGACCCAACTCTTACAGTCGGCCTCCTTTTGGAGGCACCCATCTTGTTTTTTATAACGTCTAATCAATTTAAGTGATGTCATAAATAAAAAATATACTCACACATCCTTCACCACTACGAGTACACAGCGCATAGGCAAGGACGTGTGTAACAATTTGCGCGGAAGACCTAAAATGGCGCGTTTTCGTGTCCGGCGCATTACAGCATGAATGGCTTCCTGATGTATGATCTATGGGAGCGAGAGTGGGAAGTAAGCAATGAGGTCGCTTAACTAACACGTGTTATGACAATCTTGACAATTATTTGCATAACATATCGCCTCGTTTATGCGAAGTAACACAATAGACACGATGACAAAGATCTTTTATGAGTACGTTCAATGCGAAGTTAGAGTAGCAATTCAATTTATTTCTTAGTTAAAAATGCTAGTTTTATTTCCGGCTTTAGGTAATATTTTTTTATTACACAGATTAATGTATTGCTTTTAGTGGTTTAGATATTGAATTATTTGATTACAAATGATTTTTTGTAAAAAAATCGAATGTTGAAAACTCAACATGTTTCAATTTTTTGTGGCCATCGTTGCTCGTTTGACATAAATAAAAAAGATCTCGTGCGTGTTTATTATTACGATTGTCTTCGATCCTACTTTTTTACCAGAATTAAGAAAGACTTTCTTCGACTTATAAAATAACTCACGGCTTCGCTGCATTACGAGATATTAGGTATTCCAAGCCGTAACTTAGGGCTTAGTCTATCTGTGCGCTAAATTCCATCGAAATCCGTCTGACGATTTTCATATCTATACTATTATTCAATTCTTAAATTGAATTGAAAATCAGTTTTTATGGAAAGGGGTCATATTTCAGGATTTTTTTAACAGCGCGATTTAGGATTTGTATGGGCGCCATGTTTTTGTATAAATAATTTGTACGCTCATCACTCCAAAACTAACTTACAGATTTAAGCCGATTTTGGTACAGGGATAGCTGGGCATTTAATGATGGTTAGGGGAAACCGGGGCATTACAGGCACCCGGGGCAATATGAGCACTCTATCTCCTCCCCCTACCAACCCGCGAACGCCGAAGGTTAGAGCTAAGACGGGCGTCAGATGGCCCCGCGACCGTGCGCGTCTCCCGAAGCCGGCGACAAATTTACGTAAGTACGAATTTTGATCTAATTTTTCTATATTTTGTGTTATCTGAATCTGATAGATATTTGTGTTATTCTTTAATCAACAAAACGTTTTAATACTTAAATATCTTTAGTTTGTATATGACTCCAAGTAATTTTAATTTAAATAAAGGTTTATAGATTTCAGGGTTAGTTAAAATTATGATGTTGGGGCATTATGGGCGGGATAATATGGGCAGGGCCCGTGCTGCCCCGCTAAAATTAATAAGTGCAATATGGGCAGTGATGGGGCCTCTGATTTGGGATAAGTTTTAAGATAATTATAATAATCTGATGATATTTTTCTTGCAGCAGCAAACATGGTTAGATTATAAAAGGAATGCTAATCGCGGTGGTTGGACAGTCAAAAAATGGAGTTACTGGAGTTATAAGTTAACCCTATAAAATGGAACTGGAAAAATCAAAGCTCAAAAGAAAAATGATGAAGATGTAGAGTGCCTAAATTGTGGAGATTGGTACTCTCAATCCAAAGAGGGTTGGGTATCTTGTCGCGCGTGTAAAAGCGTGACACGTGAGCGTAGGCTTATTGTTCATGTGCAGACCAAGACAACGATGATGAATCCTTATAATCTGTTCCTTTTGTGCTATATTTTAGCTTATATACTTTTTTTGTTTCTTGCCCATAGTGAACCGACTCATAATGCCCCAGGTATGACCATATTGCCCCGAGCACGGGGCAATATGAGCAATTTGCATTTTTTGGTTTAATGTTAATGGACCACAGAAATAGTAGACTGAGCTAATTATTTTATGTTATAATTAACGACTGTTAGTTAGTGTAATAAATGACTACTTAAGCAATTATGTATTTTACTCCATTCCCATTTTATCACGACATATCCTTAAGGGGCCCATATTGCCCCGGGTTCCCCTATAGGATACTTTTTACTCGATTGCTGTCAAGAAAAAAGGTTTACGCAGACGCAATTGCATGCACCTTCTAGCATTTTCATATTTTTTATATAAGCATTATGATGACTGTACGAAACATAACTGTATAATTCAATTAATTCCATAGTGACGTCTAAAATGGGATTTCTGTACAACAATACGCCTAACAAGACTAATACCCCTCTCAGACAGGGGTCGCTAAGTCCCAGACGATGGCATTTTGACAGAGTTCAGGTCCAGCTAAACAGGGTTGACTGTTTACTCAGCTTAAGTATTAATTAAGTTTGAAATTTCAATTTAAAATTAAATTCAGTCATTTACAAGTGCTGCTGCTGAGAAATATTATTAAAAATTAGACAATTCGAGCATTGTCTAATTTTTAATAATATTTCTCAGCAGCAGCACTACTTAATCTTGAAAGAGATAAAACTTCGTTCACCGTGGTAGCGTACAACTGAGTTGGGTATACTATATCCATGGTTTCAAACCAATGCACAATAAATAATTGCATTTAGTAAAAGTATGTAAAAAACTATAAACATTTTAATTTAATCTCTCCCATGTCCCTATTGATTTTGACCCAACATCATCACCATTTCAACCTCAGTTACACCCTTTACCAACCTACCTAATCTTCGAGTAAGTATGTTGTAAAATTACCCGTTAAGATTTTTACGACCTAACTACTAGTATCTAATACGAGCTTGAAAATGTAGGTTTTTGAGTTAGAAGCAAATATCGAAGAATAAAAAATAAGTATATCAGGAGACGTTCACTAAGAACCACCTTCGGATACGATTTTGAGCCTCTCCCATGTCGCTATTGATTTTGACTCAACATCATCACCATTTGAACCCTAGTTACGGTTACCCTTTACCAACCTACCGAATCTACGAGTATGTTGTAAAATTACCCATTAGGCATTTTACGACGTAACTACTAGACTAGTCTATTCAATCAAGCCACCGTGTGAGCTATTCTTAAGTCGTAAATCGAAGGCGGTTCAACATAATTGATTGCGGTGGCGTTAGTTAGATTGGTTGATATTGCTTTGCCTAATCAATTCATCCATCAGGCGATGTTAATGCTTACTGCATTAAGCTTGCCTGCTAGCGTAAGTAAAATCACAAACAAAAACAAAACTCTAAATCCATGAACCATTGTACATTACAATTTATATAGTTATAGAAAAAAAAAATTGTCCATGATGACACAATGACAATAAGTACATCAATACTAATTTATCTACGCCGACATTGTTAAATTACTATAATAATTTTAATGACTATATATAAATAATGGCTATAGGTAATGTAGGCATTACTTGGCAGCGACCAAAATCAGAGATGTTCTTTCATAACATTACCATATCCCCCGCGTGGCTACCTTATCATATATGATGCTGTTAAGATGACCACGCCCGCTGCGGAGCGAGGATCATTCATTCCTCGGCTCCGCGGGACTGTGACGGCAGTACCGAATGTATCTACGTAAAATAAAATCTATGGTAATGATAATGAATATGTATAAAACCTTATTCTTAATAACATATTTATAATACAATAAAAAACAAAGGGTCATAAAAAGAAAACCCCATCTAAAAGGTCCGCCTGCGGCATGGTACCCAGTATGCTGGCGGCGTTACCTCTTTGTACGTATAGTCAGAGAGATTCTTTGGCAGAGCTGTTTTATAGGTACATATCTTTTGGTTGTCTATTGTTCGACCGAAATTTATATACAATAATATTGATTGGCTCGCATTTCACTTATCCCAAAATGCATTTGCCCGAATGTTTCGTTTACTAGAAAAGTCATTTGACATATTTTTGTATTCCCGAATATTATATGCCATAATGATACGAATGCCATAAGTATTGTTTTCCATAGTATTAAGTGCCATAATATTACTTGATATAATATTAAAAACGCCATACACCGTACACATGCAAGCAAGCATTTTGCCTATATATACTCGTAGTGACCACTTATGTACATACGTCTTAAAATACTCGTGTGATCCTATTGTGATATTAATAAAAATAATAATAAATATAATAAATATCAGACACCCTCACACAAATCAACCTAGTCCCAAATTAAGCTCAAGAAGGCTTGTGTTATGGGTACTAGGCGACGATATACATACTTATATAGATAAATAAATACTTAAATACATATAGAACATCCATGACCTAGGCACAAATATTCGTGTTCATCACACAAATATTTGCCCTTGCCGGGATTCGAACCCGGGACCGTCGGCTCAGTAGGCAGTTGCTTAACCACTGTAAATAAACCTTAATATACCCCTTCTAAGTAAGTATATAAGACTATTCAAATAAAATATCAGTAATCAAAAATATTGGCCATAAATAAAAATACGTGTGATCGTCTAGTATTAAATGTAGGACCCCTTTTACGTTGTGTTAAGGAAATCGGATTAAAATAAAACCGATAGTAAACGAATAGAATATTTAAGAAAATAAAATCCGCAGTAGTAAAATAAAATCGTTTCGGTTTAAATTAAAACCTTCCGCATTAAAAGAAAATAATAAATCAAAATCCGTAATAAAACGAAAACTTCGGTTTAAAATAAAACCGTCCGCAATAAACGTAAATAATAAAAAGAAAATCCGTAATAAACAAATTTCGGTTTAAAGTAAAACCGTCCGTAATAAACGAAAATAATAAAAGGAAAATCCGTAATAAACAAATTTCGGTTTAAAGTAAAACCATCCGTAGTAAAATAAATTGAACGCAACGCAATAATTCCGATAAAACATGAATTATAAAATGTTAAAGTAATTCAAAATAAATTTTAGTGAACATGCAGACTCACCCAAATCAGCATAAGCTAAACCAGAATAAAATTAATTAAATCATTTTATAATTAAAATATATAATAGTAAATATCGTAAAACTAAATTATATTAAATATTAAATATTGAAAGTGAACTCTGGCTCGATGATAAACAACGACGACCTGAAAACCCGACTTCAAAGGGACCTTAGGAAGTTAGACCTTTAGGTCAAAAGGGGAAACCTAACTTATTGTTATTTTTTTTTTAAAAAGAACCGAGTCTCCCTTCACGCCTATAACTCGGCCTCGCAAGTAAATCGTTAAAGCCTCACAGTCGGCCCGATTTCACCTGCCCAACGACCTTATTGTCCGCCTAACTAACTCATCAAACAATCAGACCGTCCCACTTATCATTCCTTCGACACCATCACATTTATCACAATCACTTTTATACTTCTCTCTCAAAATTACGCATATTGCAATCAAAATTACGCTATACAGTCATGCTAAGCATTTTACGCGCTGCTGAATTTACGCTTCCGATCCTACATCGATTCATGCATCACACGGTATTTGTGACAAACATAGAGGGTGTGTGAATTTGTACAAGGTGCTCTGAATATCATTTATATGCAATAACATCCACTGTACAGTAAAACCTCAAAGATGCAATACACCTTCACACACGACGCAGATGTCAGGGGTTAGTGGGGTACATCCCAGGAGTTACTAAGCGAATATTACAAAACATACAAACGACTCCAGGCCTTGGATGTGTACCTATAGTGTTGTGGTATGGTTCCAGACTTCTAAAACATTGACACGTCGCTGCTTTAGGCTAGAACCACGATTTGGCATTCGGATAAGCGCGACCTAGTGTCCGGCACTTTCCTATTCCAAGTGTACCTAAGTGTGTGTGTGCAAATAGACTAATCGTGTGGTGTGTCAGCTAGTGCATGTAAATGTATATGTGTGTGTGAGTGAGTGTATGTTCTCTGTAGCCAGTGTAAAACACTGAGTATAAAGTGTGTGTGTATAGTTTTTTATTATAGGTCCTCTATCTTGTCGCAAACATGTACACAAAAAGCGGTAGACGTAAGACACTACAACCACAATGGAATATCAGGTAAGGCAATAGATGATAGTATGTGAGATATAGTAGCCCTTCCTTTACCCATCGCGATCGCAGAGTCGTACATCCATTTCTGCATTGCAACACTAATTTACGCAAAATAGCTTAATTTACGCATAAAGCAAAATTACATATATTCTAATCTAATTCACAACGATTCGACCTAACAACCCATAACATGAGGTGTCATTCCTATAATCTTCTTCAGCAACTCTGGCAGCATCAGGTATTTGCAGAAGTGAATTGACAACAGCATATAATTATGTCGATTGTGACATAATAAGGAAGAATGCAAGAGAATAACCCGAGAAATGCAGAACACAGCAACTCGAAGCTCTGCACCTAGATATTAAATAAATAAATTGTACTCCCTGTTATACCAAAATACAACATAAACATAAATATACACTAGCACTTAAAGTATGTAAAAATTGTCCATTGTCCGAAAGATATATAAAATAGACGGCGTGAACGATTCCGAAACCTAAACTAGCAATTTACCTTTGTGTCATTATTTATAAAAATAAAAATGTGGTATTACCACATAAAAAATATAGAATCGATAAAAAGATTCTATACAAATATTTAGAACAGCGCCATCTCTCTCGCAGTCTTCACACTTGCTGTAAAGCAATGGGGATTGGGGATCGTGCGTGTAAAACGCACATCCTAGGGTATGGCTAATGCGCAATAAGCATTTCAAAAAACATATATGACGCAGAGGGCGCTCCAGTAGCGTAAAGGATTAAGGGATGAAAGATTTGGTGTGACTGACGTAGCGGTCGAATAGCTCAGTTGGGAGAGCAATGCGCCGGTAACGCAGAGGTCGCGGGTTCAAACCCCGCTTCGATTGTAGTAGATCGCATTCAATTTTTCTTTCTTAATTTACCTTTGTGTCATTATTTATAAAAATAAAAATGTGGTATTACCACATAAAAAAATATAGAATCGATAAAAAGATTCTATACAAATATTTATGATTTATAATTTAATTAACTAGCGGACCGCACTGCCCAAAAGGTTGACTATCCCTGACTGTAATAAAATAGCCAAATTTATTGCGTGTTTAGATAACAAAAACTGACTCTAGATGTTTTGCTTCACACGTCTTGAAACTCTAGAAGTTAATCTTTTTGACGATTTATATGCTGATTTATTAGATCCTTTAGTAAACACTAGAAACTAGACTCCACAATAGAGTCTTTGTTGTAAAGTTAAATCGTATTAAATAAAAATTCGTATCTAATAATATTTTAAAACATTTATTATTAAAGGTACTGTGAACCTTGCGTTTACACCACTGAGCCAACCGCGTCGTCAAAAAGTATAGAAGTTAGAAGTATAATATTCGCCTTCGGCTCGTTTCATAAAACAACACTCAGGTTCTCATTATGTAACAGCTGCATAACTGTAAAAATCCCATAACGCTCACAGCATTTCCACGCTGGATCGCAATAAACACTAAGTATATTTTTCTTGAGGACATTATTACACAGTAAGTGCCTTATTACTTGCTTATGATGACTGATAAATAATACCTACAAAGAAAATATCAGTCAATGAAATCTTATTTTTAAACTAAATACTTATTTTCGTTCCCTATCTTTTGCATAGAGTAATGTTGACGAATTCGAAATTAATAAACCGGTATCATATAAAAGGATGAAATCGCTGAATAGTTTTGTTAAAATCGCAGTATTTAAGTGTTAGCAATCGTCTGACTGTATCTACTTAGAAGTATAATGAGATATATTTGCGATATAAATACCTAAACGAAGGGTTTCAAAAACAACAAAAGAATTCAGTCACTTTGTTGCCGCTCCACTAACCTTCGTCTATTCTAAATTCTTTCCAAGAACATTTCAAGACGATAATAAGTGCCTACTATTAAGTATTCTGCGTTGAAAGTGCGCTTTGGTTATAAATGAGCGGGCATTTTTCATCCCTTTAAGTTCTAATTTTGGAAAGTTCCACTCTGTTTTAAGCCCGAAAGGGCTGTTAGAATTTAAGCCCAACTAATTTTCACTTGCTAATTTAATTTAGATTTATCTTTCGACGGAGCAATATTTTACTTTTACCGCCGACTCGAGTATGTCAATAA
The DNA here is from genome assembly GCA_947623375.1 of Apotomis capreana. Classification (NCBI taxonomy): domain Eukaryota; kingdom Metazoa; phylum Arthropoda; class Insecta; order Lepidoptera; family Tortricidae; genus Apotomis; species Apotomis capreana. The sequence continues at coordinate 8,473,904 of OX392503.1, read as the reverse complement.
AATATCTGAATGACACTTCCAAATATCATAAAACTGAAAATGGCTGAAGTTTGCCGCTGCGTTCAGCAAAAGTATAGATTCTGGGATATCGATGTGTTTGCGCTCTCTATTATGAATCGGGTCATAAAGCGGTATGATGGTATTATCGAATTTCCCATCAGAGATAAAACCCTTTTGCGTAAATAGCATATAGCGTATTCAGGCAGGGAGCCCTGCGTAATATCAGAGGGTCGTTTTCACCTAGTAAACGTTGAATGGAATAGATCAGGTGAGGGCTAGATGTGACTTTGCAGAGAGGTAATCAGGATGCAGATATTGGGAAGTTGTAACTTTGTATAGGGGTAGGTTGGCCGAGTGCTGCTACGGGCAGCCATCGCCACGAAACTTCGCTGAGATAACGACCGGTCCGCATCGTAGCGACTGACAAACTATAAAGTTTCTTGTAAACTGGCGAGTTACAGGGCGTGTTATGTCTAGTGTAATTTCTTGACGTTGGAATGAAATATCATATTAAAGAAGAAAAAAATGTTTATTAAACGACAAGTTGTTGAGTTTATATTTCAGTAAGTATGCTACTGCCAAATCCGAATCGAATTCTTTACATACAATTATGTAAATGTAATTACATAAATTAATTCAGATAGAAAAATAAAAAGCATGATCACACAAATGTTCAATGCAACGTGTCTCATTTAAATGATTGGTTATTCAATTGTAAATCCCGATATTCAGTGAACCGCGCTTTCGTTTCGTATGACAATTTTCCCCAAATATTGGACTATTCAAATTCGGAAGTACAAAATGGAAATACAATATAAGAACATGAATAAATTATACAAATTCCTTGAACAAACACGACCATTTTAAGGTCTGTATTTGCTTTTTGTTTATAAATATAAATGTACGGTGGAATAAATCCTAAAAATGTTCGGCCTTCTTCCGGTCATCGCAAACATCCAAGGATAAAAAGGCTTTCGTTGATAAAGCAACCCTTTTGCCACAAATATCAAAAGAATTAAGAAATGTTTAAATTTTATTTCCAAGTATAATATTTACATTAGCCATCATTTAAATTAAAATGCTGAGAGGATCAGGCTGTACCTTGTCTCGATAAAAACTTAAAACAATCTGCTGTTCTAAATGAATAAGGATAGCGGTGTAAAAAATAAGCATATTTCAAAGTAGGGTATGTATCTCCTTTCGCAGATTTTACAAAAATAAAATAGGATACTTAAAGAATGAAAGTAAAAAAATAAGCCGCGTCGGTGAGCCACAAACAGTATTACCGGATACACATTAAATTATCAATTATTATTATTATACGAAGTTTGCTTTCTTTTAGACTAAAGGTCTGCCTTCTAATTCTAATTTTAAAATATGGCTTCCATCAGGTTAATGATGATTTCGCCAATTTCAAGTTTGCTCGTAGAGCATGCCGTTGTTCGGTGAGGTTTTGCTTTTTGTAAATTGATAGCGATTTACAAAAAACCACGCGGTCTACCGGGCCTTGACCCAAGAAGGGCTATGAACGCTTCAAGTTGAATTCTTCATTAGCTATTCACTCATACGTTAGTTCACTGCACAATAGGCTATCAATATTACACATTGAACAACCAACATGAATAAATAACGAACAACTAAACTTAAAGGCATGCGGCCATCTTAAGTCACAAACCGGCAAGGTCTGCCTTGAAAACCCAATACAAAACAAAACTGGTCGATGGTTGACACTTGTTATCGTCAAAACTTCAACGGTTTGACATTGACAAATGCCGATCATCGACATTTTTATTATTATTGGGGTTTGACGAAAGTTTTGTTTGTTTGACGAAAGTAAAAAAATAGGCTAGTTGTTCCATTGAAATATATTTGATATGGTTAATAATGATCTTACTAGGTAGCTCTAAAAAATATATTGTATTTTTGTGAGAGCTAGAAAGCTAAATTTTATTAATTGAAAATTGAAATGTCGGGAACAGACAAAAGCGCCGGCTGCCATTTTTGCCTTTATCTTATCTGTGGCGTGACGTCGACTACCTACCGCGTAGATATACTCCGCGTAAATTCGACCGTCGTATAGTGCCGTCCCGCTCACTCAAATCTACTTTAACATGAGATCAAGAGTGACGGCACTATTCGGAGTCGTCGACCCCTTCAGTTTTCTTTACGGGACCGGTTACGTCTCTGTGTGTCACTATCATGAGCGAAAATGGCGGACAGCGTTTTAAGCATTTCAAAATACAGAATAAAATTCATACTTTCAATTCAATCTTTCCAGCCATCTTCTACTTTTATGAACTAAAAAATATGTATTCATGTTTCCTATGATAAAAAATATACGAATTATACACTGTTTAAAACAGTTTAACATGAGTCAACTAGCCTATTTGGTAAAATTATGGTGAGGAAAATAAGAATTGCAGTTTGTGGATCCTTAGTAGGATACGTGACTGTTACACACTGTTGCTTGAACAGTGTACCCCGGTGAGTATTTTTGGTTTAAACTAATTTTACCGTTTAAAATTATTGGCCGTTTAAAACCACTCGTATTAATTTCTACACATGTAGCAAAAAAAAATGTTTTAAGGCAGTAAGAAATATCTATATGTAACAAAGTATTCACGACATAAAAAAAAAAATTCAGTTCCACGGTTTTTTTCTGTCCCCTTCCACTTTATGAAAGTTTTATGCTTGTAGATAGGTCATTATTACTCTGTAGTTACACTCAATACTTACATCTGAAACAGTCGTAAAGAAAACACGCAAACAGATTACATCAGATCCTATATCCCAAGCTGGTCGTTTGCTGGCAGCCTGGAATGCTAATAACTGGCACTCGAGAACTATCTAATCAGGGCTCACTGTTGTGCCATTGCAATTGCCTTTAACGGCCAGTCGTTTTATCGCATCACGTATGCACAGCGCTCCAGAGGCGTTCCCGCTGCAGAATAGTCTGGATAGCGCAATTGAAATTCAAAAGTGTATTTTTGACGGTTAGATGATGGATGGTTGTTATATTTCGTCGATTACGTTCTTAAACAGGACTCAGCGGGGCTAGCATATCTTGACCCGACTTTACTTGTTGCGCGACTTAGTGTCACCTGTCTTGCTTGCACAGAATTTACAGTTATGTTAGACGTGTTCTATTCACAAGTTTTTCCCGTTTGTCTTTCTGTGACAACCTAGCAGCGTGATAAGCGGACAAAAATTACCAATCGAGGGTGCTGTGCGGCCGACACCGACGGCCCACCGACAGGAGGTCATTAATTCAGAAAAAAAAATGGTTGTCTGTAAAGTTCTTACCCATAGTACAAGTTTTGCTTAGTTTGGGACTAGGTCGATTTGTGTAAGATTGTCCTATTTATTATTAAAAAAGTTGGTTTACGGACGATAATTTTACGTGATAACGTATACCGGCCGATGGCGTAGAAGAGAGATCGATGCGTCACAAGTCACAAGCCAAACGCTTAGGCCGATCGTGCCTCTCTATCGCTTGTTCCGCACTCTCGCTTGCACGCTCGGCTCAGGCGGAACGTGACAATGAGGCATGCTTTTTCGTGTGTGCATTCATTTATTTATAAGACGTTATCACGTCAAAAACATACAAATCTAGAATAATGTAACCACAATTAATAAAAATACAATTTTAAGAGAGCGCACAACGATATGTGTTTCTCTAGACGTATTTTATTCGTGCGTAAATTAAAAAAAAAAAAAGTATTTAATAATTACTGTATATTACAATAATGTTGTTTCTGTACAAGCACAAATAGCAAATTTTCTTTAAAACGAACATATTAAATATTAACTTGTCAGTTATTTACGGTCAACAATCTCATTTCATCGCCCATTTAGCGCCCCGGCGTGGCACAAAATTCAATCCTGGTCAGGGTCTAAAATGTATTCACTGTTTCTATCTTTGTATTTGTAATCTCATTTCATTTTGCTTTCAAAAGCTTGTAGAGCAAACAATGAAAAAAAAAAAAGAAATTTTAAATTAAGGTTTAAATTTCTAACTAGCTAGTTTTTATGATACGTTTCCAAAGTAATAAGTAATGTTTAATGGATGCTCTTTCGTCTGTGTTAGTAGTGACACCAGCGACAAAGCTATTACTTCACATTACAAAGAAAAACCCTAGAGAATTTAGTAATTTAAAGTTTGTAGTTTCATAAAATATTTAATCTATGCATATTTACATACATAACTAATGAGTGTGTTGAAAGTTATTTAATATCTGTATAAAAGCTACACAAAGATTATAAAGTCATAACTTAAAAGATATAATATTTTCACATTAATTTAATTAGTGACTGTATGTTTGAGAAGAAATTACGCTTTAATTTCTTTAGCTTAATCATATTAAGACATATTTACTGATGGAATCCGTAAATGAATTATGAAATAAATATAACGATATGGATAGATATATGTATTTTACTCTCTTTTTCTTCGGAAAATAGCATGATTTGGCATCGATGAATCGGCATCAAAGCAAGGTATTAATGATATAAATGTTTTTATTTTTATTTTATTTTATTCTTCGTGCAAGCTATGTTACATTCATTACACTTTAACAATGATTTTCTGGCATTAAGTTGCTAAATGTAATTGTCTATCTAAGATACGAATTAAGAACGTTATTGGCGAATCGGTTTCATAATCATAAATGATAACTGATATGTATTTAGGTAAGTATATCAGTATTAGGTTTAAAGTCTTATTGCTCTATCTATATGTTATTTAATAAATACTTATAATTTATTATGTTAAAAATATAACATCGATCACTGGTTCCCTAAAATTTCCTATAGGGTTAGTGCTAATTAGTTTCAGGTTGTACAAACATTACGGCGTATGTCGGGATTTTTGAATGTTTAGCTGGTCTTCCCTACAGTTCGCACTTCGCATTCCTCAATTTGATTCTCATGAAATTTTATGAGTATGTTTGATGAATATGTAGAATTTTCTGTTGATTCAGTTTATCGAAATATTCATATAAGTTTATAAAAAGTTCGAAGTGCAGAAGGATCTGTGCGCCCTAAATATCCCTAACTGGCGGGAAAAGGCGCAAAACAGTGAAAAATGGCGTTCTCTTGTGTCAGAGACCAAGATTCTCTTGTGGTCATTGAGCCAGACTAGTAAGTTGTAAGTAAAAAGTTTAACCTTTTTGACACAATGGTTCGCGAGATCAGCTCGTTACTCTAGCATACTAATGTAGTATGAGTAAATATATAAATTTTTGGGTATCGCATTGTTTTAAAATATTATGCACATCCAGCAACTTTACGGCTCAGTTGTCGGTAAACAGTAAGCGCCTGCATTGTGCATACTGGTCCGCTGACCCTGTCGACTCATTTCATTATCCCCTGGAGAAAACGGAGTGGATATCGAAGATCGAGATTCGAGACTGTTCGAGACACAACGGCTAAATGAGTTTGCTTGCAGCTTTGGTTATAGCTATTGGGTTAGTTTGGTGTGCTAGCGAATGTAAATCTTTGGGGTCTCTTTTTTGCTGCGAAATTATTTGTCATAATAATATTGAGTTAGTTGACTACTTTTTCCCAGATCTATGAGCTTGTTTTTTAGGGTTCCGTAGTCAACTAGGAACCCTTATAGTTTCGCCATGTCCGTCTGTCCGTCTGTCCGTCTGTCCGTCTGTCCGTCTGTCCGTCCGCGGCTTATCTCCGTGATCATTAGTACTAGAAAGCTGAAATTTGGTATAAGTATGTGTATGTATAATGCCGACAGAACGGTAAAATAATAATTTTATGTTTTTTGGGTACCTCTCGAACACCTAAAGTGGGGGTGAATTTTTTTTTTCTTTTCAACTCTGGTGTGTAGGGTGTCGTTGAATAGGTCTTGTAAAAATAATGGGGGTCTTCTAACATTATTTTTTGATAAAGTCAGCAGTTTTGTAAATATTCGCTGCAAAAACAAAAAAATAGTGTCCCCCCCCCCTCTAACTTTTCAACCACAGGTCAAAAAAAATCTGAAAAATTCATGTAAATGAAGCCTTCTAAGTACTTTCAATGAAAACTATATTGAACAAAATCAGTCGAGCCGTTTTTGAGTTATCGCCAAATTTCATATTTTTTCTTCAAAAGGACTTCCAGAAGGTAATAAGTGATTACAGTTTCTAGGGCGTTTACGACCTTTTTATAAAGCTTAAAATCTTTCTTAACTTAAACCTCGGGCTTAAAACAGCAGTTTATTGTGAAGGATGAGTAACTACGGAACCCTACACTGAGCGTGGCCCGACATGCTCTTGGCCGGTTTTTTTCCACGTTGGAAAATTGATGTTTTTAGAGACAATAATCTGTCCTAGTAATACGTAGATGATATTTTATTTAGATGAGATAAAACTGTGGAATTTTACAATATTTACGAGATTTTAGAATATACATGTATATACTTATAATTATGTATGTTAACTGGACGAAATCCCTTATAGGAGTTAATTGTTTAATAAATTAATATAACTAAAAATGTAACATTGCAGTATAAATTGAACTCAGTAAAGATAAGTTCCCTTTGTACATAAATAACTATTGTTTTTAAGTTTTGTTATGATTTTACGTACAATTAAGTGTTTACACGGTAATCCATCACTTTATCGAAAAACGTTTCATCGATTATCGTTTCCCATAACACTATTCGCAGAATTTTGTTACAACTTAGGAATCATTCATCGAACTTCGTTACATCGCTTGTACATTTGCTCGAATTACCTTTCACACAAGAATCAATTCATCGAATTTCACTTCATTATTTTATTTGTTTATCGACGTAGTCGTTCATCGAAACGTGTTTTTTTTTTTTTTAATGATTCGTCCTTCCGGACAGGCTAAGACCATACTGGCAACCCGACTTGGCTAGATCCGACCTGGTTGGGTTAGGTCTAGGTTATTTTTTTTTATGACCTGAAACCCGACTTGGCTAGATCCGACCTGGTTGGGTTAGGTTTAGGTTATTTTTTTTTATGACCAGAAACCCGACTTGGCTAGATCCGACCTGGTTGGGTTAGGTTTAGGTTATTTTTTTTTTATGACCTGAAACCCGACTTGGCTAGATCCGACCTGGTTGGGTTAGGTTTAGGTTTATTTTTTGTATAAATGGGACGTGCCATCTGTGAATCATGTTTCGATGAAAGGTAAATTCGATGAATAGTTAAGCTACGATTTGAGACAAATTCGAAACAATTGACGTTGAATAGTTGATCGATGATTCGAAAAGCAATGAATTGATGATTATGAGATTCGAAAAAAAAATGAAAAGACATTCGTGGAATAGTTTTCGATGAAATGAAAATCGATGTAAGAAATTTCGATAAAATGATAGACACCCTGTTTACACACATAGGATTATTATTAGGATTATTATTATCACAATTTTAAAGTAAAATAATACCAATGGCAGTGTAAATAAAATGCATCTCCCCTGCAACATCGTGAACCCTACAAGCCTCAAGATAAATTGAGCCATACAGACACGTTTGATAGCCTCGAATGTGTTTTATTGGAACATTTGAATCGGTAGTCCAGCAATAAAAGTAGAAAGACCTTTCTCGTAATAAATCTAGATTTATTCGTCCGTCTGAGAATCAGAAGGCGTTGGCTTCGCGATACCCTGCCTTCGCTCGCTGAAAGGTAGTATTATTATATTGAATTTAATATAGCATTGATTCTGTAGACTATAGCGTACGCGGAGGAATGAAAGTCTTTTAAAATGAGACATCGCAGTTTTATTAAATCCTTTGTGCATCGAGCTTGTTGAGACATGGTTTTATTTTTTCACCTCACTAGCTCGGAAAGCCCAGTTTGTTTGTTTGATATCTATTGAGAAAAACGCTTTTTATCCACATGTGGAGAAAGAGTTTTGACGTTTCAACGCAGCTAAAGTAAAATTTGACATGACCTTTTTTTCGGAAAAATCCCGTTTAAAATACCTACACGAAAGCTAATTATACCATAGTTTTAATAAATGGCAAATTGCACGGAGAGAAAATTCTAGTTTAGGTAACCAGAATAAAGTTAATGTAACCAGATTGGCGTGTAATATATACGACACCTATCTATTTTGTCGAGTTTACTACAAAAATCTGGTAATAGCTTACAGGAATATCTACCACAGTTAAACATAATGCTGGTACACATAATTAAAATGTGTGTATAGTGCACAAAAACCTTTCTGTATCCATTACAAACAGGTTTTGTTAAGTGTAACGGAATTGGTATCGTTCGTAACACCATGCTTTATTTTGGAGATAGCCAGGTTTTTAGTAACGACTACTAGATTATTATAGTGACTATTAACAAATTTAATGCAAATATTACCAAGTTGAGATTTTACCAAACTATATATTTTTTACACTTTACTACTTATTTAGTGTTTACTACCAACATTGTGGTTAGCCATTATCACATCAAATGATTGAGTTTACTAAAATAAGAAATGAATATTGTTCAGTTTACTATATTTTTTTGGTAATTACAGCAATGTTGTATTTTTTGCTCCACAATATTTAGAAGGCGAATGGGTCTTTAAAAAAAGGTACATACTTACCGTACCGTTGTTAAAAAAAGTTGAAATCTGTCTGTTTCGTCACGAAATTTTCATATAAGTATAATTTCGTGACTTAAGTGCCAGATTTTAACTTATTCTTAACTAACAATACGGTAACTATGTAAACTTTTTTTAAAGACTCATTTGCAGCAAGCTTGTAATACAAGCCGTACTAAAGTAAAGACCTTCTGCGCCAAGCTATCTTTATTTTGTATTTATAGAATAAATGCTTATTACTCAAACTTTTTGTATCAGAAACAGTACCTAAACATAGTGATAGCATGACGTAGAAGGGACTTTACTCTTCGGGCCTGCTAAACCTGCAACCTTCTGAAAATAAAAAATAAGTATAATGAAGACATGGTCAACAACAGTTTTAAATAAAACAAAACATTAAACGTTTGTAAGTTTATTATGTTATCTAAAAATCAACATGGAGGTCTTACATGTTAAAATGTCCCTTATTGGGATTATGTTCCCTGTCTAGATTTCTTATACGTTAAAGCGCTCCAAACAAACAGACAGAAAAATGAGTAAAAGTTCGACCGATCTTAAAATTGTGATGCTTCATTACCTGTTTAATAGGGTTTTTAGTATAAATATGAACATGACACCTTTTAAGAGCAGTCGGACTTCTACTCGTGTCAGTAGGTAATCTGTAAGAAATCTAGGCAGGGGACATATTGGGAAACAATTTGGGAAGGAACATTATGAATCTGAACGATATACTGCCAGGATTCCAATAATTTTTCAATGTCTTTGTCCATTTCCTGATTTGGAACACTTCACTTCTATAATATCTATTTAAACGAATCACACTATTTGTCACAGTCAACGTCTCTGCACGCGCGCACGCACTGATCGCTCCGAAAGATGAAATGATAAACAAAACAATTGCAGCCAGGCGGTGTTGCCAACCAAAGTTCAGGCAATCCATACAATAAATATTGTATTATTTAATGGACAGCTAGCTATAACATACGAATTATGGGGTAGACAGTACTATATGAATCTAGCTTATTTAAATATCTAAAACAATTTTTGTTACTTGCGTTATTTTAGAGACAACCTAAATATTGTATTGTTTAATTGACAGCTAATACCAATAACAAACGAATAATGGGGTAGACAGTACTATATGAATCTAGCTTATTTAAATATCTAATACAATTTGTGTTACTTGCGTTATTTTAGAGACAACCTTAAATATTGTATTGTTTAATGGACAGCTAGGAATAAACAACGAATTATGGGGTAAACAGTACTATATGAATCTAGCTTATTTAAATATCTAAAACAATTTGTGTTACTTGCGTTATTTTAGAGACAACCTAAATATTGTATTTTTTAATGGACAGCTAGCAATAAAAAACGAATTATGGGGTAAACAGTACTATATGAATCTAGCTTATTTAAATATCTAAAACAATTTTTGTTACTTGCGTTATTTTAGAGACAACCAAAATATTGTATTGTTTAATGGACAGCTAGCAATAACAAACGAATTATGGGGTAAACAGTACTATATGAATCTAGCTTATTTAAATATCTTAAATATTTTTTGTTACTTGCGTTATTTTAGAGACAACCTAATATTGTATTGTTTAATTGACAGCTAGCAACAACAAACGAATTATGATGGTATACTTTACAATTATCGAAATTTTATCTCTACAATAATAATATGTACTTATAAATAGCTTTGAGTATTGTTTACTAAAATGTTTTTACTAGAATATTCTGGCATTTATTAAAATACGACTATTTGTTGTTAAAAGTCAATACGGTATATTTAACTTAATTCTGTTTCTTTATACTAGAATGACATTTACAATATGTTCTGGTAGTATTGTTATAATAATTTCTTTCCGTGTGGTTGATTATTGCAGATATTTTTCAGAGAAGATATAGTACAAACCCTTATTCTTTTTTCCTCGCTGTAGTGAGGTGAAAAGTTTTGTGTTATACACGGGCGAAAGTTATTTTACGTCTCGTGTATTGAAACACTCACTACGCTCAGGATTCTATTTTGAACCACTCGCTTCGCTCGTGGTCAATCATAGGATCCTTTCGCTAGCTCGTGTTTCAAATATACACTCGCGGGTAAAATACAACTTTCCCCCCTTGTATAACAAATAACTATATTCATATTTATCGAATTTTAAGAAGAATATTGAAATACAGCATGTACTACAGTGACACAGGACGGTAAATTACAAAACAGGGAATTAATCGCAATATCAACTTATACGGCAGTAGCGTAAATATTACTTTACGCGTGTTACTAAATGAAAATTAAATTTCTTAAGAAATCCCAACATGACATTCAACTGACAAGGATGGCCATATCACGGATGGATGTGGTACGCGTATAGTCGATTCAATATATATCGTTTTTGCAATTCAGGATTATTGCTATTAAGTAAATAAAGAGTATCGCCAGTTGACATAGTCGTATTTTGGTTATGTACATTTGAGATAGATCGTTAAGAGCAAAGAATTTAGCCCGTTTAAAGAAAAAAAATGAATTAACAGAAACAGACGAAGAAATACTGTAACTCTAAAATATTTAAGAAGTAATCTAATTTTCAAAAAATAATCAGACCCTAAACTAAAACAATTTCCATATTTCACTGGAGACTCTTCGTTAACAAGAAATACGCCTATTTTAATTATATACCGAGTTCCAAAAATTTCCTCCTAAATCTCCGTAATTTCTATAAAAGGGTAGCAATTTGAACTAAATCTATTTTACCGAAAATTAAAATGCGTTTCCATTAAGATTTATGTTCCTTTCAAAGCTCTAATTGAATGTTTGAAATTACTTAACTTGATTCCAAGCAAAACGGCACTTAACTCGATTTTAATTCTTAATTTATGCGCAGAATCTTTCTTAGTACTTACTGTGAAGTAAATATATAACATACTAGCTGTGCCCCGCGGTGTTACCCGCTCATCCCACGGGAACACTACATTTATTCGAGATGAAAAGTATCCTATGTCCTTCCCCGAGACTGACACTATCTATATACCAAATTTCATCTAAATCGGTTCAGCGGTTTAAGCGTGAAGAGGTAACAGACAGACAGACAGACAGACAGACAGACAGACACACTTTTGCATTTATAATATTAGTATGGATATGGTACACGGTATATGCAAGTGTTTCAGAGCATTTGCTATTTACATTCCTTCTCTTTGCAGCGGCTCAGTATAGTTATGCGTATTTTTTGAATGAAGGTAGTTTACAAAGCAGAACAGAGGCTATTTATCCTTAAAATCCAAGACCAGAAGGATAAGAAAAAATGCTTTATACGCTTGTTTATTTATAATTCTTTCTCATAAATAAATTGTTAGATCACCAGCCCTCAATTCGTCAATAGATTTGACCGCTGTCTACAAAATTAAGGTGCCGTTCTCTGTCTGATGACCCAGCGAAATCGTGATATATTTGAGTTGTTCTACGTGAAAACAAAAGCCTTGGGCATGGGCACGGTGCTACTAATTAATAAACACTTATAATGAAAAAACATTCATAAAAATTTAATCTGTACTAGTATTAGAAGTATATCGACATTCCTGCGAATAAAAACCACAGCAAACTGTTCCTGGGTCACGATTAACAAACACGAACCTGTCGCGTTGCATTTTATACAGACCGATACAATGGTTCACTTTAAATCATAATCGTGTCCAAATTACATGCGAGAGCGAGCTGAGAGGATTTCAGAAATTATTAACTGACCCGATCCTGTCGCATTGCATTTTATACAAGCCGATACAATGATTCACTTTAAATCACAGTCTTGTCTAAATTACAGGCGAGAAAGAGTTGACAGGATTTGAAAAATTATTAACAAACGCAATCATGTCATGTTGCATTTTATATTACAGACCGATGCCGATGCAATGGTTTACGTTAAAAACTACAATCGTGCCCATATTACAGGCGAGAGCGAGTTGAGATTATTTGGGAAATTATTAACAAACGCGATCCTGTCGCGTTGCATTTTACATTGACCGATGCAATGGTTTACTTTAAAAACTACAATCGTGCCCATATTACAGGCGAGAGCGAGTTGAGAGGATTTGAGAAATTATTAACAAGCGCGATCCTGTCGCGTTGAATTTTATGCAGACCGATACAATGGTTCACTTTAAATCACAATCGTGTCCAAATTACAGGCGAGAGCGAGTTTAGAGGATTTGAGAAATTATTAACAAGCGCGATCCTGTCGCGTTGAATTTTATGCAGACCGATACAATGGTTCACTTTAAATCACAATCGTGTCCAAATTACAGGCGAGAGCGAGTTGAGAGGATTTGAGAAATTATTAACAAACGCGATCCTGTAGCGTTGCATTTTATACAGACTGATACAATGATTCACTTTAAGACTATAATCACAGTATAAGACAGTAGTTAAAGTTCGAAGAAAAGTACATCGCGCGGTTTGTATGTGTGCGCGCCGTGTACGTACGCGTCACATGCAAACGGCGAGTAATAAATAGACATGAATCAGTCGGGGCCGCGCTGTTGCCGTGTTCGGAACTCGGAGCCGCAATAATTATTGCTATTAAGTGTCAGAACTGTAAACACATTGAAAAATAATAATAAGGCATTTCGTACATCGCGAAATAGACGAAAGTATTTCAGTGTGGCTAATTTATAATAATTGTTATTCTTTTCAATAAATATTTTTGTTTTTCAATTAGTTGTACTTATGAACTTTTATTTATCGTACCTACCAACTTGTAAAAATCCAAGATGCAATATATAATTTGTAATAATAAACGTTAGTGCGCTTTCTGGTCTTTGTGGAGTTCTTTGTAAAGTGCCGCGCGCAAGCCAAGCGGCTCCCCCTACCTACAGTCAAAGGAAATCGCCGCCACTTATCAAAGGATGCCGAATGCGCGAAAGAGGTACCGCACCTTCTAATTAGATATTAACCTAGCTAGTTCGGTAACAAATATTGAAATAATCGTATTCAAGTGTAGCGAGTATTCGTTGGACGAAGTAGGTAGCTACGAGTACTCGTATAATTATAATAATTCGTTTCCGTAATGACTGATGGGGTAGGTATTGTTAATTACATGGTTATATCTACTTATATAAATATTTTATAATAACACCTGACATTACACGACACCTAACAATCGAAATAACTATATACCTATGTTACCCCACAAATTTGTAGGTACAACCCTGCGCGCGTTAACGAAACGCGCCTGAGGGGCCGGAGATTTATTTATTACTGTATTTGTCCTTATACTGTGCTATAATCGTGTCCAAATTACAGGCGAGAGCGAGTTGAAAAGATTCTAAAAAATTATTCACAAACGCGATCCTGTCGCGTTGCATTTTATGCATGATAATACCACGGTCAACTTTAAATCACAATCATGTTCAAATTACCGGCGAGAAGGTTGGGAGGATTTGAGAAATTATGAACAAAAAGCGAGAGCGAGTAGAGGAGATTAGAGAAATAATAAATTCAGCTTACACACAAGGAACGCAGTGTTGTCAAAAAGATGAAACTTTTTCGTATTAGGTACTCATAAATTGTTTGGTGCTTAGTGGTTAAAGAGGTTAATGTGAAATGTGCTTGGAGGTCTTTGTGATCAAGGCTTAAAGTTGGTATAGGATTCGCTCGATTGTAAATATCTTAATTATTCTTGGATCCATATTATGGGTTCCTTTATATTCTTTTGTCTCGAACGATTCATTACACATCGTCACTATTCTCACATTCCGAGTGATTGGGGGTGGTTTCATGCCTATTAGGTACCCGGCTAGTGTAGAATTATTACAAATTACGCTCAAAACCCTGTGATACGGAAAATGCTTATTACTTACACCGCGTAATAAAGACAGAACAGTATTTTACTGACGACTGTGGTGCAAAACGATCTCAACAAAAAGTCGCCACAATAGGATTTGAGCGCTGCTTCGTTCATTCCGCTCTCAAGTACAATTACTTTCCGCTTATCACAATCGCGTAAACAAAAACAATTATCCAACAATTAATACTTGCGCCGTAATTAACACAAACAATACACGCGTTTCTGAATTAATTAAACAAAATGCAATATCAACAAAACAAGTAATAACGTGGCTTCCAAACCTCGCCTAAATAAAGATGAATTTAATCAAAATTATTAAACAATAACAACACTCAATGGGCTTGCTCAATTTCGTTTAATAAGAAATTTTAACCCAACATGGCTGAAATCTGAAATGGAGAACAATTGGCAGGCTTTAGAACGACGCTAGAAGACATAACGGACGTGGAATGAAAACGTGCAGATTTTTACTTGTATTTTCGCTCAAATGCGAATTTTTAGGCAAGCCAGAGTTAACCGATCTCGGGGGGAAATCATAAGCCAATTTTAAAATTGCTCTTCGTATGACGTCGGAATTAAAATTGAATAGAGTTAAGATCGCATAAATGCAATCGTAATATGCGGAGCAAGCGGCGTTATTAAATTGTCGTTTACATCCCTTTTTGCAGTCGGCCACACAAACACTAATGACTTGAATATTGCCAGGAAATCTTCCGAGGATTGCGGCATTTGCATGCTAACAGCCGGGCCTGGCTTTCTTTATTAATTGCTCCCTGCCGTATGGCTGTGCACTTTCATGGTATAGATACGACTTTAAACTTATGGAAACCGAAGCCATTAAAGTGCATAGGAAGTAATTTGATACTG
Source organism: Apotomis capreana (assembly GCA_947623375.1). Lineage (NCBI taxonomy): Eukaryota > Metazoa > Arthropoda > Insecta > Lepidoptera > Tortricidae > Apotomis > Apotomis capreana. The sequence goes on along the minus strand of OX392503.1, from coordinate 8,458,631 downwards.
GCTGAAAGTAATGGTGAAGGGGAACTTAGAATACGGGTTAGACTGAAATCGCTTTTGAAGTAGATTTAGAAGTGATGTTGGGACTATGAACCTTTGCATTATTATAACTACCAGGCGTTTAAAATATGAATTGGATTAGGTATTACTTCTACAATATATGGATGACCCAACTCTTATTAGTCAAGCCTTCAAGCCTTTTTTTATTTATAAATAAATATCGGACAACTTCACTTAAATTGATCTAGTTCCACAGTAAACTCTAGAAGGCTTGTGTTATGGACACTAGACGATGAAATTTCTTTTGTACCTGGGTCATGGTCAAGTTCACCACTCAAATATTTGCCCTTGCCTGGATTCGAACCCAGGACCGCCGGCTCAGTAGGCAGCTGCTTTACCACTGCGCCAACCGCGTCGCATCTTTTATAATATGTCCGAAGATTAGCTCGAATACCACCTAGTTTAGGTGAAAGCAAAAACCTCTAAATATACATATACAATCTGACCGAAAATTTGTTAACAATTAGATTATTTGTCTAAACACGTGAAACTGTGTTTGGCTAAATACTAGTATGTACATTATTCGCATAATATGTTGTAACCAAAAACTAATTATCCACATACCACATAATACTTAAGTTTAACTAGTCGTGTTGTATATAGTAGTGCGTGGTATTAATTAATAGGCTCACCGACAGGATTACCTAATGCATTTACGATGTATTTTATCCAAGCTAATCCGTTTACGCATTCACAATCACGTTTAAACCTATCGCCATTCGTATCATGTCCAATTAAGTTCCAATAATATTGACACTCGATCAAAATGTATCAGGACAGCGAAAGTTTTCGACTGAAACAACAAGGTTTGTTGATGGCTGCTTCGGCTATCGTGCCGTTTGTGTGTCCACACGGATCAGCGAACAAAGAAGATTATTTTTATTGCACTCTGACGATGCAACGGACCGAAATAGTTCGAGATTGAGAGTTAAATCAATAACACTGTTCAGAGGAGTGCTCGCAAATTCGTCTGCGTTACCCTTTTTACTTTGCCGTACTTGGGTGGATCCTTTCTACAACAACAGACGACAAATAAGAATATGTTTATTGGTACTGTACCCTTACCATGAGTTAACGTGACAGAACTTGTTAGCGACAGCGTAAATGATTTTTATAGAAAATCGTACAGCGCCTCTAGTGTGGTTACTTTGTAGAATTACAATTTTCCATACAAATCGTTTACGCAGTCGCTGGCTATTACAATCACTGTAAACTCATAGTGAAGGTACAGAGAAGGTGCCCGGAAATTCGTCTGCGTTACCTTTTTACCGTAGCTGGGTAGAAAGTATCCTATCAACAATAACGAGACGACAAAGAGGAATATTTTTAATGCACTCTGACGATGTAAGTGAACCAAATAGCTCAGGATTGAGCGTTAAATGAATATGGTGTATAGTTTATGTGAGGGCGTGACTCTCCAAGATCTAGACACGCGGCAGCGTGTCCAGCCAAGTTCACCCCAAGAACTGGCGAGCAGCAGCCGTGTGTTATATTACACGAACCGTTTGGAGCCACTTTTGACCCCTCAATAACTCCAAATCTATTTAACATAAAAACATGAAATTTGGCTCATGTATTAGGATCCTTTAGAACAACTAGAACCCCAAATTTCATAAATATAGGTGAAATAGGTATTGAGATATTAAAGTCCAAAAAACGGTATTTTTATCACTGACTGACTGACTGACTGACTGACTGACTGACTGACTAGTAATCAAAAACCTAACCCACTTCCAGGTGACCTAGAAAGGTGAAATTTGGCATTCAGCTTGGTAATTGTGTGTGTACACATAAAAAAATCGAAAACAGTGATTTTTTTACTTTTTTAATTATTATTATTATTTATGCTTCTTGCCTCAGAACTCCGTCATTTATTAACCGATTTGGAAAATTCTTTCTTTGTTTTAAAGATGTATTAGCATAGCTCACACTCTTGCTCTCTCTCTCTCTTACACACACACACACACACACACAAGAATCCAACACGTACTAACCGATTTGGAAAATTCTTTGTTTGTTTAAAAGATGTACTAGAATAGCACACACACAAGTAATTAACAATTAATTATTAAATAATTCACACATCATAATAATTTCTGTACAAAAAGTAATGAGATCCCATCAAAAACATAAATGTTAAATTAGAGCCAAGTTCTCGCATGCAACGTTGTCGACTTCGCCGACAAAAGAATTGAGATCTATATGGGCGCCAAGTTCTTTGCCCTAAATTTTTTAAATACATGGACATGCGACATACTCAATGCATTTATTTTACTTGGGGTGTAATTCAATATCAAGATTTGACTTGGCTAGTTTTCACAAACTGACTTAATTTTATCAAAGTAACATAGTATTATTATCAAGCTAACAGTATAAGTAACAGGGACGTACACTAACTTGCGTACATACCTTTACGAAAATAGATTAATGATTAGACAAATATAATATAAATTTATATGTAAAAACTAGCCAAGTCCAGTCTTGATATTGAATTACACCCCAAGTAAAATAAATGCATTGAGTATGTCGCATGTCCATGTATTTAAAAAATTTAGGGCAAAGAACTTGGCGCCCATATAGATCTCAATTCTTTTGTCGGCGAAGTCGACAACGTTGCATGCGAGAACTTGGCTCTAATTTAACATTTATGTTTTTGATGGGATAAACATCACTGCAGGTGTGTATAAAAGCTTTTAATATTGCGCTTGATCTTGTTCTTCTAGTAGTCTTCCTCGTCTTTTTTCTGGCGACAGCTGGATGATTTAGATCACTTCCTGAACGACTGCCGAACAGCCTCCAATCGAGATCAATGGAAAAAAGAGGTAGGCATTTGTCCAGCAATGGGGCATTATGGGCTTAGTATGATAATCGTAATAAGTCTTCTAAGCGAAGCTAGTACATAGTACACGAAACTGACTGTTGGCGACTGGCTGAAATGCCACCTCTTTTGTTGGTACATTATTTTCATACTGACAAAATAGTTGTTGTATGTCATATAATTATTTAGTTATTAAATTAATATCTTTATTTTACAAGTGTTTCCATCATACTCCCATACGTTTTAACATTATGACAGTGCTACTGCTCATTAAGATCGACATTAATACTCTTGATAGCTATCTACCACTCACAAACATGGATAATATTAATGCCTTGCGTTTTCCTAAGTTAGATCTGTCAAATTAAAATTAAATTAAGCTTTAGCTATTTTATAGTTATGCAACATGCTGTAACTAAATAATGTACAAGTTAACCATACTTTTTGATATTTTTTGTGAATAATCAACGTAAATATTATTTCTGATCAGACATGTCAAGCTGTGTTTCATTCGACCGCTACTAACAGTGAGCAGAATGTATTTACTATAGAAATACTTAGTAGATGTATAAAGTGGTACGCTTTATTTTATTTTTATTTCTAAGCTCACAAAACAGCTCCCAGAAGCATCGTACAAAACTTGGTTTACGTGTATATCAAGCGAGCGTGTGAATGCAACTGCAGATTTAATTTATTACGCTAATTCTAAGAAAAAAACTTTAAAATACGTAGGTACAGTATTTTGTTAGAGCTTTGAGACGTCATTTAACTTTAAAAGGCATTCGACTTTAAACCGACGCTGAAGACTAGTAGGTAATCACAAGTAAATTTTCGGTGGATATATTTTTATGTATTGTTCTTTTTAACAATGCGCGGCTGTTCCACACTGCGTCTTCCAGTACACGGTTACCACTCTAGAAAAAACATACCTCTACGTACATAACTTTTTCCTTCGTATATTTAGAGAAAATTGTCTCAGTGGCTGTTTCACTAAATCAACGGATTTCATTAACTATTAATCCAACAAAAATATGAAACTCATCCAAACGGCATACGAATGAAATAAAAATTACCTACCCACATTTAAACAAGACAATGTTTTTTCACTATTTACTTAAAAAGAAAAAAACTATTGCATTAGTTTTGGTACATTCCTAAATAATTTTGTAACATGATTTCCTACACTCCACAACGCAAGCTAGAGCAAAATTTTATGAATTTAAATAGTTCCTCCAACTAGTTTGAAACACATAATATTAATTTCTCAAAATTACACCGTTGTCTGGGTTGTTCGTCCTTTCCGGGGATCTCGCCGCTGGACAAAGCCCGCTTACGTGGGTCGGGCGTGGGCCATTCACGAGAATTTCTCCAGAAATCCTCTGTCACATAAAGTGTGCTATTATTCACAGGGTACTGGTTCAACTGACAATGATCCTCGCGTGTATGATAAATCGAACGACAGTTTGTGAGTTACCAGTGGAAATTATGCAGTTACTGACAGATGCAACCTTTTTCGTTCGTTTTATGGGTTCTGTAATCAAAGAGTGTCAATGGGACCCTATTTAGTGCCTCTGCTGTCTCTCTGTTCATCGGTCCGCCGGCTACAATGGTGTATCTTTGGTACTATAACAGGTAGGTACATTTCTATAACTTGAACATTTCGCTTAAAAATACTAAAATTTAATAGTTAAATTATATTAGTCCCCTTAAAAATACGGGTCCTTTTCCAAATTTTTTGCTTTCCGTAAAATAAGTAGAGAACTTTTGCATAATGGCCGCTATCTACAAATAATAAAAATTAAAAAAAAACCGGTCAAGAGCATGTCGAGCCACGCTAAGTGTAGGGTTCCGTAGTTGCTCATACTTCACAATAAACTGCTGTTTTAAGCCCGAGGTTTACGTTACGAAAGATTTTAAGCTCTATAAAAACGTCGTAAACGCCCTAGAAACTGTAATCACTTATTACCTTCTGGAAGTCAACTTACGACCTTTTAAAGAAAAAATATGAAAGGCCGTTTCCGATTAAGGGAAGCAAAAATGCCCTTTAATATTATGACTTAGTTTTTTTTTCTACAGTCAGTTACGTCTAGTAGAGTAACTGTGTCAAGTTTGGTTGAAAAATTCTTTGCGGTTCCGCAGAAAAAAAATAAAAACGGAAATAATGAAATATGGTTTTTCTCCAAAAATATTTAACTTTAATGAACTATTATTTTTTCATTCTGTAAAGCTTAGTCAAGTTCATGTTTTAAGTGAAAATGGTATCTCTATATCTAACGATTATGTAAAAAATAGATAAGTGAAAATTTTAATATATATATTTTTTTATTTTTGTGAGAGATACCACTCTAATTGATATTTCTAAATAAGCCTTAGTTAACGTCCTGTAACACATATTAATTTGATGGATAAAATCGGAAAGCAACTGTGTCAAAATTAAATAAATAACTGGGTTGGATTACATTTTATTAGTAAGCTATTCTAATACTTCCAAATAACCAACGCCAAATGTCAAATCTTGTTCATTTGTAAAGAGGATGTATTCTTTACAAATGAACAAGATTTGACAGTTAGTGACATTTGCCTTTTATTGTTATTGAAAATGTCATTATTTTTCTAATAACATAAACTATGCATATATTAATCATTTTTGCTATTTGGTATATAAGCTTTACTTAACATTATACCAGATTATCAATTTAAAGGTTTTAATCGGACACTAGCTGTAAAATGGAAATAAAAGACTTTTCGGGTATGACTTCATTATCTTGAAATTGTAATTACAAACTATTCTTTTTTCGCCACGCAATAATCCTCTTTCTACCGAAATTAAAATAAATACATGTTATGACAGTAATAAAGATGATTGAAGATTGTTTTTTAAATGTAACATGACATTTCAGGGACATTAGAAAAATAACTCGTCTTTACAAAATGAATTCTAAAGCGAATGCAATCAAAAAATTATTAAGAAAGAAACCTACATCATTATATCACCTCGCAATGATATAAGTAGCGATTTCGTATCCATCAGAAATACTTAATGAAGATGGTTCGTTGAATTTGGAATATGTGAAGGAAAATTCTAATATACTGAAACTGAAAGTCCAATCTCGCCATATTTCAAAAAATATTTACAGATGCTTTATCGAATATGTCCCAAACAGCATTGGTGTTGGATCCATAAGGCGGCATTATTGTGGATGTGCCAACGGAATGCGAACAGTAGGGTGTTGTTCACACATTGTTGCTATTGTTTATTATTTATCGCACGCAAGATATTTGTCCAAAATCGTTCGGCCTGCGGAAACTTTAAGCGGACTTTTTGTGAATCACGGAATTCACGTTACTGTCAATGAAGATAGCGATGAGGATTAGAAAAAGTAGTGTACCAGTGTACCGCCAAACAGCAATGTTCGCATTGTTGTGTTCCGGTGTGGGGGTAAGATAGCCGGTGAAATTACTAGCATAGAGGCATTCTATCTTCGTCCTCCGGGTAGGCAAGCACTTGTGACTCCTCTGGTGTTGCAGGTATTTATGGGCGACGGTAATCGCTTTCCATCAGGCGATACGTTTGCTCGTTTGCCCCCTATGACATTAAAAAAAAAAGTGTATTTTTTTTCATTACGTAACTAAAAAGGTGACTTTTCTAGCAAATGTCACTGTAACTGTCAAATCTTGTTTATTTGTAAAGAGGATATTATGTTTTGGTTATTTAGCAGTGTTAGAGTAGTTTACTTATTAAATAGTAATGAATTCCAGCCCAGTTATTTATTTCATTTTGACACAGTTGCTTTCCGTTTTTATCCATCAAATTAATATGTGTTACAGGACGTTAACTAAGGCTTATTTAGAAATATCAATTAGAGTGGTATCTCTCACTAAAATAAAAAAATATATATATTAAAATTTTCACTTATCTATTTTTTACATAATCGTTAGATATAGAGATACCATTTTCACTTAAAACATGAACTTGACTAAGCTTTACAGAATGAAAAAATAATAGTACATTAAAGTTAAATATTTTTGGAGAAAAACCATATTTCATTATTTCCGTTTTTATTTTTTTTCTGCGGAACCGCAAAGAATTTTTCAACCAAACTTGACACAGTTACTCTACTAGACGTAACTGACTGTAGAAAAAAAAATCTGTCCATTATCACGAAAGGGCATATTTTCTTCCCTTAATCGGAAACGGCCTTTGGCGATAACTCAAAAACGGCTCGACCGATTCTGTTCAATATAGTTTTCATTGAAAGTATATTGAATAAGGCCTCATTAACATGAATTTTTCCGAATTTTTTTGACCCGTGGTTAAAAAGTTAGAGGGGGGGGACACTATTTTTTTTGTTTATGGAGCGAATATTTACAAAACTGCTGACTTTATCAAAAAATAATGTTAGAAGACCCCTATTATTTTTACAATACCTATTCAACGACACCCCACACAGCAGTGTTGAAAAAAAAAAAAAATCACACCCACTTTAGGTGTTTCAGATGTACCCGAAAAAATTTTTTTTTTTCTAAATTTTATTTTGCCGTTCTGTCGGCGTTATACATACACATACTTATACTAAATTTCAGCTTTCTAGTACTAATGATCACGGAGCTAAGCCGCGGACGGACAGACGGACAGACGGACAGACGGACATGGCGAAACTATAAGGGTTCCTAGTTGACTACGGAACCCTAAAAAAGGGGAACGAGGTTGTTATCATTTACTTACCAAAATGCGGTTAACATAATAAAAGACTCACTATGTGAATTTTTGCATCAACTCCACTACCCAAAAGTTGTCTGGAAGAGATCGCTCTTTAGCGATAATACCGCCTCGTGTCTTCCTTTTTTTAATGTTTGTATTTTATTTCGCGTGTAAATGTAAATGTAATTTGGTATGTGTGTATTTGCATTTTATTGTAAAAGACTGGCCCCCAATGCTTGCGTGTTAGTTACTAGTTGTCAGTGTTATACATTAAAAGAAACTCAAGATTCTTGAACTATGAATCCAGTCTTTAGAAACAGTGCTTCTAGTTTCAACTATACTGTATTAACATCCACAGCGTGCGCGATAAAACACATTTCAATTTAAACTTGGCACAGTTCACTTAAAATAAGAACGGAGCAAGATAACATCCATGTTCAGTCTACATTCCTAACTTAATAAAATATTATTCCCATTCCCAGTGAATTAAATCATAACTTACCTTGGACGAACCGAAACGCGCGTATATCGTCGTTGAAAAATATGTCCTCCTTTACTCTCACATCTTATTTTTAAGAAAGGAATGAGCTGCTTTGTTCTGCTTCTAGTGAAGGTCCTCTTATGAAACTCATAACTAAGATAGAAATAAAAGACAGCTATACAGCAACTTTGATTAAAAAGAGCGGGACGCGCGGAACGAAATAATTTGCTAGTTGCACGAAATTTATTGCCAGCGTCGTGCTTTCAAATTGGACGCTGTAAGATGTAGTTGTTAGAAATAATTTTGTAAGCACCTAGATGTATGATACGAGCAGGAACATAAAAGTGGTGAGCTACCCTATTTTTGGCACCCACCACATTGAGCAGCTTCACTCTTCCATTAAAGCAGTAGTGTACTTTATTACCAGCGTCAAGCTTCGAAGATGTAGCTGTGTGAAATAATTTAGTACCTACCTAGATGTTATCGATACGACGAGCTAGAATATTAAAAGTCTAGGGTAAACTACCCTATCTTTGGCACTCACCACAATGGGCACCTTCAATCTTATTTAATATCATAGCATATTACCACTACGATAAACCTACAAAAATAGGTACCTATTACAACTTAATTTTCGGTTGAATGCAGTGCGCTTAATGCATTTATAATCTTACTGTATAAGTTAATACAGGTGTATAGATAAGTACAAAGATACTACAACTATTCGACTCCATATTGTCACTTATTTACCTTAAAAAAAATGGCCAAAATATCATAATTCAAAATATGGCACAAACAATGCCTACAATGTTTGTTGGCTTGTAAATTGTAATTCTTTTTAAAGAAGCCGCAGTAATTAACAGTGGGAGGCCTATGATATACTGACACAGAGACACACGACGGAGCCTTAGTTCCGTTACTTTGAGTATGGAACTCTAAAAAGTCTTCACTTCAGTTCTGTCACTCAATATTTAGACGAGCTTGACAAAAAATGATGTTTTAGTACAAAGAATCTAGGCCAACATGTCAGATTCACGTTGACATTTTTGGAAAAAAACTTGGCGGGGTTAGGCGGCAAATGCAATTTAGTTAGTAGTTACCTCTTTACCCGTTCCGCAGGTAAGGAGGGGAGGCAAATTTCTCGAGGGATTTTCTCATTTCAAGCTCAATTTAGAAATTTGTTTACTATGTAATATTCGCGTCGGTATTAGGGATTATCTCGAGTGTAATGATTATTTCCTAGCTTTGAAATATATTTTTGCATAAAAACATATTTCTACCGTATAACGTTATGAGTTTATATAATTCAAAATATGTAAATAAATACTTAAAAATCCGTTATCACCGTTATGTACCTAGTTTGTAGTTTAAGACCGACAGATGGACGTACATATATATAACCCTTCAGGTGGCAGCGCCACCAGGTGCATGGCAGGAGAAGTGGCGCGTCTATTTTACAAAATTTACCGTTAAGTGGCAGGAACCGGGAGCCGGACCCAACGTCAAGTGGCAGAGATCCGGGAGCCGGATCGGACAAAAGAAGCCGTTGGGTGGCAGGATCCGGCTCCCGGACCCTGTGCGATGTCTTATTTCGCACCCGAAATAAAACCGTTAAAACTATATCTTGCTTGCTCACACTTTCAAGATGCATTCGTCACTAAACAAGGACGGCATTCACTAACGGTCGAATTGCCGCGCAAAGCAAAGTTCGTTAGAAATTGCGTCATCTTCCCGACCCCCCCGACCATCACGCGTCGACCGCCGAGCCGTGAGCATTTTAAAAACCTTGTGGTTAGAAAATATTGTATTGTGAGGTGTAATAAAAAGGGTTATAGGTGTAAATAAATATATAGATTTGCCATTAAATTAGTTTTTTCTACGGTTCACTGTTTTTTTTTCCTAATTATAGTTATTTTTATACATAAAGTGGTTAAAATTTAGTCATTCGACGATTGATCAAGACTAGCAAAATTTCCATAAATGGAATGGCATTAATTTCTATACAATAAATATGGCATTTTATGATGAATCCAACGATATATAGTTTATATACAACATCTATTTTTTTTTGAGAAAAGATATCTTTTGTAACATGCGGAAATTCGCGATGACCACCCGTGGGAGGCCCGCCACTTAACGGTATATTTTGCCAAGATGGCTGTGCCACTTCTCCTGTCATGCAATCAGAAACCTTGCCACTCAACGGCTTGTTTTGTCAGGTCCGGCTCCCGGATGCCTGCCACTTGACGTGGGGTCCGGCTCCCGGTTTCTGCCACTCGAAGGGATAAATGAATAAATAAATATAAATATCAGACAACCTCACACAAATCGGTCTTGTCCCAAATTAAGCTCAAGAAGGCTTGTGTTATGGGTACTAAACGACAATATACATACTTATATAGATAAATATATACTTAAATACATAGAACAACCATGACCCAAGGCCAAATATTCGAGTTCATCACACAAATATTTGCCCTGGCCGGGATTCGAACCCGGGACCGCCGGCTCAGTAGGCAGGTCTCTACAAATTGAGCCAACCGCGTCGATAGAAACAAGAATAATATATGAATACAGATATACAAAAAGGGCTAAAAGATACATACATATGTGCAAATACTTCTAGACTAAATAATTTACAGTAGGTAGCTCTCATCAGTCAATCCTATTTTGCGCCAATTTAGTGCATAAACTAGAAAATTGTCTTCTCCATCATGATTCTTTTTCTATTATGTCTTTGTACTTATTTCTTTTATTATATTTAAAACTTCGTAATTTAAATTCATCCTTTCCGTCCGACTTATTCCTTTCATAAAGCGATGGAAATACCTGTAAAAAAAGTTTCGCAGCGAATACCCATTCATACACGGATACTTTTACAAAGTTATCCAACGATGTCCAAAGGACATCTTAGGAACACCCTTGGCTCTTTATAATATATGCAAAATACTCATATTTTATGACCCAAAGGGCGTCATAATGGAACGAAATAACTCCCTTAAAATGCCATAACATAAAACACCATGTGTTTCATACATCAGCCGGGACGGACGAAATCTGCCCGGATAATGCCACGAATCAGTTTTCATTTCGCATAAAGGACCTTTAATCTCTTGGGTTAAATGTAATTAAATTTTGCATTGGAATAAAATAGAGTGGATGTTTTCATTTGTGCTGTACTACTTAGCCTGAGGGAAGGCTTCTTCAAAGTTTCCTGGAAAACGTCTATAATATATTATTTTAGTAGCAACATTTAGACTTGAAAGTTGGCTTTTGTATTTATTGTCCTTTGTCTCTTTTCTGTGATCTGACATTTTCTTTCGTGTTTTTAGCAGGAAGTCATGTTGGCAGTATTCCTTATTATTTATATAAAACCATATTTCGTACAAAATGTTTATTAAATGTTACCACTTAGTTTGTTGTGTTTTCTTCTTCCACTATTTAAATAAAGCATACTATTTCACATTTTATAGTCATTATGTATATTACAACAGTACAAACGATACAATCACAATAAATTAATACTAATTAATATTTGATGTATACTTACATTTTTAATGTAAGTATCTATAAGGTATTGTAGTAAGTATTGTATCGTGTAAGTATGTATAAGTGTTACCTTTTGTTTTTACATTTTTTTTTTTTAATTTGCAATGTATGTATGTAACTATGTTTGTTCGGGTGATATCTTGCAACTCGATTTTGAAGCAGACATCTTTAACCAATTGAGCTGAAATTTTGGATATATTTGATGACAATACAATAATATGGTACAATGGGGCTGGTCTGGATGGAACCAGAAGGTGATCCTAGAAACTCTGTAATATGTAGATAAAGAAATCCTACGGAGATTAAGGTCCTTAAGGTCTTAAGAATCATCTCAGTGAGCAAATGATGGATGTTCAAAGAAAGTCAGCTATAAAAGCTAGTCATAATAATGAAATTTTGCACAGAAACTTATTTAAGCCTATTCTCTTCTAAACAACTTTGAAATGTATCGAAACCCACCATTTTAGACATGCCAGTTTCAATTTGATTCGAGGCGGCTGAAATAGAATAAAGAATTTGCCCGTCTGGCTTTCTAACTGAGACTAAGATAGATCCCAAATATAAGTCTTTGTATAGTCTTTTGATAATGAAATCAATCTTTTCATCTTAAAATACAAAAGATCTTTTCAAAATTGAACAAAAGCTGCAATTTTCAATAGAAAGAATCAGAATCAGAATCAGAATCAGACATTTATTTGTAAACATAGGTACATAAAATATATCAGGTCTTACATTTAATAAAAACAGTATCACCATGTCTAGCCGTTAGGCATACAAATATTTCAAGTCAAGATGGAGCATGCAGTATATTACTTAAAGTCGTTATCTATATAAATAAAATTACAATTCAAAATCGGATAAGTATTCTCCTACTGAATAATATGCTCTATTTACTAAAAGCGCGAATAAGCTTTTTTTAAAATCTACAGTATCGTCTTGATATAGAAAGATGGTATTGTATGCCTGAAATATTTTTTCCAATACAGCGTTTTTTTATACGGCTCTTATATTGACATAACAAACCTAAATTACTAACTAAAGTTCAATCTACTAGAGAACTAACGAAGTGGATTTGTAGTCTTGCTTTAAGTAATCTTTACTAGAAAAAAGCTGTCGTTGTCATTATCAGATCGTAATGACAACGAACGGTACTTCATCATGAGGGTACGGAACAAAGTATAGTACAAGTTCTACGCATCAAACTGAAGGCATCTCCATCAATAAAAAGTTATTTAGCAAAAAGGAGTATTTATTTACTTAGAAATTGCCACAACTTACACAAACTTGGTATGTATCTACTTAAACTAACAAGAAGAAATGAAATAACTTGTCTTGCATAGGTCAGCTTAAAAACGAAGAGTGTGACAAACGGTTGAGCGTCAGCATAATGCTAATCCTGTCGTCTTACGAGCGACACTTCGGCGCTGTTTTTCAGCCCAAATCAGAATTACAAACATATCTGATCGTATATGCGCACCGCTACAGCAACTACGTATATTGCGACCCACAATTTACATATTATAAGAAAAAATATAAGTAGGTATTACGTTGTTGAAAGTGGTCGATGGAGGTATCTCAAACACGCTATCTCCTTCGTCAGTAACAACGACAGTTGTGAGCGTAAACATGCCAGATGTAGAATCCTGAAAATGCGTTTCAGATGTAAGGGTACAAAACGAGAAGGACATAAAATAGGTATTTGTAGATGGGTATTAAATGATGGATATGACAACGTTTAATATAATTTCACTAGATATCAACATTTGATGGAGGTAATGTTTTGTTTAATAAAAGGACAATAAGTATAATTTAATTGGATATAATTTCAATTAGTATAAAATAAATAATAACGTTTATATTTGCAAAATAGCCTAATACTCCTCCTCGCTTCAATCGTCGTCTTATATCATCGTCGTATGTCATTATTCTATTACAGTTTAACTTTTGTGTTTGAGCAGTTTGAGTGTGTATTGAGCCTTTAAACGTATTATATCAAATTAATGATCATTATACGATATGATATTACGCCACATGTAATTATAACAAATGTTATTATTCGTGCAGGCATTCATGCAAACGACTTCAATGCAAGTACAAGTATGGGAGGTTATGCGACTGTCTTCCAAGCGGAGACATACGCTATAATCGCCTGTGCCCAGGAGAACATAGATAGACTTACCAGAGGGAAGCACATCTACATACTCAGTGACAGTCAAGCGGCACTTAAAGCGCTAGGTGCGCCTAAAGTGGATTCTAGACTTGTGTATAATGGCGTCCTAGCTTTGAACAAGCTTGGAAGGCACAATAAGGTGCAACTGGTATGGATCCCAGGGCATGAAGGCTTCATCGGTAATGAAATTGCAGATGAACTTGCTAGAAAAGGGTCTGCGACAAGTTTCATAGGACCTGAACCATGTGTGGGTCTCTCGCAGGGAACCATAGCAACAGCCATCAAGGATTATGCCAAAAACCAGCACCAACAAGAGTGGAGGAAAATGGCAGGCTTGAGGCACTCAAAGCTATTCATGGAATGTATAGAATCAGGCTGGACCAAGAAATTATGGGAATACAGCAAAAGACAGCTCCGAATCATAACGGGGGTGTTTACCGGTCACTTTGGGGTCAAAGGACTATTGGCCAAGTTGGGACTGTCTGACAATACAGATTGTAGAATGTGTGGCGAGGAGGCAGAGACAATGAAGCACATACTGTGTGGATGTCATGCCCTCGCCAGACTCAGAATGAAGGAATTCGGTATTGGTTACCCAGAACCGAAGGAATTCCAGGCACTACCAACGGTTCCATCATCCGATATATGAAGGTGGTGGAACAATCCTTTGAGTAGGCGCGATGGGGGTAACTACACAAAAGATCCCATTGGGTCGAAGTGTATCCGCAAGGACCCCTTCCTAATAAGATAAGATAAGATATTATTCGTTTATTATATCACTTGATCGTTATATTGACCAATATTATATCATAAGTTCTTATGGCGACCGTTATTGTAGATACTTCTTTCTGCTTATTAAATAAGAAATTAGATCGGACCTAATACGCCAGCGCTCTTTGAGACAAAAGAAGTTTAAAGATCGATGTTATATATGTATATCGATCGATACTCTTAGCCAAGTTACTCATATTCAAATGATCCTTTTGAATACAGCACTTTAAAAAATGACCGTCATTACGCCCGATATCCGGCCATTCTGCGACACTCGTTGTTAGAACTAAATCGTTTCACACTACAACGTAGTCAGAGCTGTGAAAACGAGCGCTATAACCTTTCACTGTCGTACAAAGGGCGCAGCGAGTCGTAAACGGACTAAATTGATTTCTGCTCACATACGGACCTAGAACGACTGCGTGAGATAGGACTCGAAACACAAGAAACACTATTTACATATTGTTTGGTATGACAGTTAAATTTGAGTTTAAAAGGGGAGTAATTCGACCAATTTTAGAGAGATGATGGAGATCTCTCCATTTCATCGCCATCCGTCACTTTTGAAGTGTCCCTACTTGACAAGTGGCGATATCCCTAGAACATCGCAACTTCGTCAATCCGGTCGCACCTAATTTGCGTTTCCTTTGTATGTGACGGCATAAATAACAGGCGAATTTAACTTGAACGTGTAGTGCGTGAAATTAGTCAGCTACGTTTCGTTCAAAACAGAAATTCATATTCATGAATAGCATTTTTGACAATCATTATCGCCTTCGTATTTCCAAAATTGAGATGAGATCACTTGAAGCTCATCGCATTTTAATGACAGTTCAAAGGCGATAGGGGGAAAGTGCTATGAAACGGACAGGTTATGAATAGGACAAATTCAATTTACCGCGGCAGAAACCAAGAAGTAAGTTTTTGTTTTCTGCACTGACCCATAGACAATATTGACATTGATATTGCCAAAATGCAGAAAACAAAAACTTACTACTTGGTTTCTGCCGCGGTAAATTGAATTTGTCCTATTCATAACCTGTCCGTTTCATAGCACTTTCCCCCTATCACTGTTATCTAATAGAGTTTTGACGTTTTGCGATCTCTCAAACGGCATTCTCGATCTCCCTGTACCCTTACCATGAGTTTACAGTGACCGTAACCGCTAGTGACTGCGTAAACGATCTGTATGGAAATTTGTAGTTGTACAAAGTAACCGCTACTATATTCTCCATACAAATCATTTACGCTGTCGCTATCGAGTACGGTCATGTGTACTCGTGGTAAGGGTACAGTAGCTCTACCATGAGTTTACAAATACCGTGCTCGATTGCGACTGCGTAGCGGATTTGTATGAAGAATTTTTACGGCGCCTCTAGCGGATACTTATAGAACTACCAGAAGCGGTCGGCACCAAGGGTGCTCAACTGAAGAACTAATAACGTTGACCAAGGTTTTTTGTTAGTGTGAGTCTGGGACTATATAGAGCTTGGTCTATATGTATGAAACCATAAACACGAAGTAGAAAAATGACGAAGTTTAAAAGACATATGATTTTAATTGTATAAATAAGTAATTATTGATTTTACTTGCCTTTTATAATTATTTATTTATTTTATTTTTCATATCAAAATGTTGAATAAAGTGTGATAAGTACTTAAGATTTTTTTTCCTCTATGGCTGTCACTTCTAGCTGCGTAATCTATGCTAGATATTTAAACATCAACGGAAATGTCAACGCAACCTGTCAGAGTACTCTCTTGTAAAAATCTTGAATTATACGTTGATACTACTGTTACGGTAAAATCCAAAATTTTCGAAAATGTCTGTTGATAAATACCGCAAGTGCTCTAAATATGGAATTACTCCACATATGGACAACCGAAAAGTATTTCATCGGTTTCCCAAACCGGGCAAAACCAACATCTTAAGGTAAGATACCATTCATGTATGTACTTATTTTTCATAATGACATAATTCTAAATTAATATTATAAGATAAGATCGTGCCCTCAGAATAAATATACAGCATTAATCTTATTAATACTCATAATATTGAGAAAAAAATACTGCTTACACACGCAAAAAATGTTAGGAACGGAATGTTTCGTGTGGTGTTCGTCCTCAGGGTTCCTTCCTGGCATTTTTTACGTGCGTTTAAGCAGCTTTGCTCAATTTTACGCAATTATTGATGTTATGTGTCGTTCCAAAAGTATTTTACGGAATTTTTGTTTTAGGTTTAAACCATATATACTGTTGGCCAGAACAGAAATCCTGGTCAATAGTCTCTTATGAAGTTGCATTCCAGTCACAAAGTTTTGTGCTGGAGACACTTCGGGGACTCCTGTTTTGTTGACTCCGCTAAAAGTTACTCCGCTAGAAGTTGCACCATGCATTCTATTCCGGGAAAGAGGGAATATGTCATCAAATTGATGAAGGGAGATGAAAAGTCACGCTGATGAAATTGAAAAGGTAACCATCGCATTCTTTTCAGACATTAAATTATTTTGTCTGTAGAGAGCTCACTGTATACCTATTAATGATTGTCCTATTCTACTTTAATATTATACATGAGAAAGTGTGTGGCAATTTTTGGATGTTTGTTATTGTTAGACGATTTTTATGACAGAACTCATCCCTTTGGGGAAATGGAGGGGTTAAATTTGAATTTACTGTGTCAGCGCGGTCACTTCTCTTGGTTGAAGTATTATTATATTTTCTAATTGACTATTTGCTATTAAATTTTATTAGGTATTTAATTAGTCCCTTATGGCGACTAACGAGTATGACGCGAACATATTTATGAGTAAAAGCAAATTATATATTATTTGAACAAAAACATACTTACATATTTACGATATGAAATTGTATTTCTGATATCAGCTGAACGAGTTACTGAAAAACCCAAATCACGATATGTATGCTTATAAAATATTTAAAAAGTTCCCTCGAGATCTTCTTAATGTCAGGATTGGATGCTCACATGCTGGCAATCGGCACAATTAAACAAACAAACCCAATCGGTCCATTCATTTCCAAACAAAACCAAAACACAACTAGAACTAAGAACTTCCTGCATTTCGTAGCGATTAAACATTATAAAATTGTTTAAATTATAGAGTATCGACAATCTGGATGACGCCCATGAAACGACACAAGTGCTACCACCAGAGCAAGTTCCATCGTCTTCTAAGCATCAGGTGAGCATTTATACTCGTTATTTATATAAATGGACATTATTAAGAACAATCATTTACCGAACAGACATCCTCCTCAATTTGTTATCGATTAAAAATGCATTTTTTTTCCTAATTACAGAGTATAGGGTAACTGGTTGACGCCATGGACACTTCACAGGCGCCACGGCCACGACTGGAGCAAGTTCCATCGACTTCTGAGCATCAGGTTAGATAATTAAATTAAGTCTATAATTTTTCAAGCTTTTATTTAACTTGCATTGTATGTATGTATGTATGTAAGTATGTTTGTTCGGGTGGAATCTTGCAACTCTATTTTGAAGCAGATATCGTCAACCGATTGAGCTGAAATTTTGCATACTTACTTAACTTTGATGACAATACGATAATATGATACCATGGGGCTGATTTGATGATGGAGCCGGAAGGTGGCCATAGGAACTCAATAATAGAAAAAGCAATCCTACCGAGTTTGGGCTCTTTAGAATCATCTAAGTGAGCATTTGATGGATATCCAAGATAGATGAGAAAAGTACAGTCGGCTATAAAAGCTTGTCACTAAAATGAAATTTTTGATAGAAACTTATTACATTACTGTATGTATCTATCGATCTCTAAATTTTGCTTAGTTGTCTATGATCCAAGAAATGTGATCATTGATCATACATGCTCGATAATTTATATTACTTCGTTTTTAAAGTTTTTTAGCCATAGTCCTTTTTCTGCCTTGTATGGGCATTGTACGGTAACCTAACCGCAGGTTCGAATCCTGTCCGAACCATGAAATTTTTCAATTTTCGCTTCATTTGTAAACATTTAGTTTACGTTAGCAGACGTTACTGCTTTAATTAAAATAAGTGTTCGGAGAGCATCTAAGATACAAGTGAATACATGACTGTATCCATACTAATATTGTAAATGCGAAAGTGTGTCTGTCTGTCTGTCTGTCCGTCTGTCTGTCTGTCTGCCTGTCTGTCTGTCTGTCTGTCTGTCTGTCTGTCTGTTACCTCTTCACGCTTAAACCGCTGAACCGATTTAGATGAAATTTGGTATATAGATAGTTTCAGTCCCGGGGAAGGAAATAGGATACTTTTCATCCCGTATAAATGTAGTGTTCCCGTGGGATGAGCGGGTAACACCGCGGGGCACAGCTAGTATTATATAACTTAACTACCATACGAGTAAATACAATGATACATATATTTATATACTATACGACGTATATCCATATTAATACTCGTATTATAAATGCGAAAGTGTGTCTGTATGTCTGTTACCTCTTCACGCTTAAACTGCTGAACCGACTTAGATGAAATTTGGTATGGAGATAGTTTGAGACCCGGGAAAGGACATAGGATACTTTTCATCCCGAATAAATTTAGTGTTCCCGGGGCTGAGCGGGTAACACCGCGGGGCACAGCTAGTTATATATAATATTCATATAATAATAAATACGATGAAATGTCTACTGCATTTATTGAATTTTATTTTATAATGTGTTTTAAATTACATTACAGATGAACTTCCATCCGAAGCCCATGCTACGTCTAACCATGCTCAATAAATTTGATGCGTTATTTGACTCCCTAAATGCTGACAGCCCAGACCTGCGTGGAGGAAAGAAGTACTCCACTTACATGTCGCAGCCCACATTTAGATTTATTTAAGCGAATGAAAGAGTTTGTTCGGGGACTTAAATTTAAAGGAATACGGTCACCTCCGCCATCACCAGCAGGTTGGATACGCACAATGAATGCGGTAGAGAGACTGTGGAATAATGTAAACGCAATGGGCGTTAGCAGCATTTCTATAATATCAAACATTGATCATATAAAAAAACTGTTTTTACATAGTGGTCAAGCGATATATTGCCCTTAAGAATAGAGAATTTGCTGGAGAATATCGCGAAAAATCATTGCAGAAGAAAATGACTATTAAAAAAAAATATTAGGTGTTGTTTATGTGTGTCAAAACCAGTATTTGTAATAGGATAATATAATAATTATAATTGTTATAATTATTTGTGCAACAAGAGAGCAAATTTGTTTTTTGTTGCGGGTGCTGGTTTTGAGTCCTTAGTAAGAATCCTTAGTGTAACCATGTGTAACGACTAACGAGGGACTCAACAGCACAAGATGCAAAAAACTTTGCTCTCGTGTAGCACACACAACCTCATCGCCTCAACAGCGAGAACAAATTCGTTTTTTTTGGACTTGTACTTTCAACCATTAAAGTGTAGGTATGATTATAGTCTTTGTTGCTGATTTCAATGATATTATAAATAAAAAAATAGATAAATGCTAATAAAAAGGAATACCAATATAATATAATTGAAATTATACATTCCAACACTGCCGTACCAGTCTCTCACAACCACCACGGTTGTCATTAGGAATTAGATCAAAATAATAATAATTTTGGCCGGGTGTATTGGAACGTGTTCTTATTCGAGATTGGATTCGAAACATGAATATCGAATTGATTTATGTTTTTATCACTCTCTTTTATATATAAAAATGAGTGCTGTGAAGTTAGAATGATTAGAATTTTATAATTAACCTAAGGCTGAGAAAAGACAATTCGTGGCCAAATATTGAAAAAGAAAAGTTACTTTATGCTCTCGCTCGACACAAAATCGCATTTCGTTTACTGTTATCTCGGAGCAAAATCATAATGTTTGCTGATGTGCTGGTAAATTTATTTTAACTCGTGATAAAATTTTCGGAAACGAGGAATAATTATTAGAGATTTCTCACGAAACGTTTAATGAAATTATTGGGACAATATACAGGTATATTGTCCCAATAATTTCATTAAAGGGAGAGGGTCGATTGCAAAAAAAAAATGTACATAGTTAAGGGCTTTAATCAAAATAAAACTTAATTGATTCCTTTATGTGACGAAAGTTACCCATACATTTTCTATGACTAACTTTCGTCACACAAAGGAAGCGACCGTGATTTTTTGTTAACTTAGTTTTTAACTATGTACAATTTTTTGCAATCGACCCGTAAATAGATTCATCATCAAATGTAGAAGTGCACAATATCCTAAAAAGCGTTAGATACTCAGCAAATAATGTTACATGGAAGGGATCGCTAGTCGATAATACCGCCTGTTGTTTACCTCTGTAGGGCTAGCATATCTTGCTGCGACTTCGCTTGTCGATCTCGCACGGTATCGAAAGGAAAATTACAGATAGTATTTGTCGCGCGACAAAAGAGTCGCGTGTCCAAGTTATGCTGGACGTTTTGCTTGTTATTTTATTGTTTCTCATAATGTATATTATTTTATTCTGTATTCAAGGTGTGCAATCGGAATTTATAATCTGCAATACCTCATATTATTCTTCTTTCTTTGAGTAAAGAATGTAGATTTCATCTTGATTTAGTTTTATTTCACATACAAATGAATGATTACAATTAACGTTAATTCCAGAGTTGTGAGGGAAACCTGCAGTTCCAAATACTTAACTTACTGATGTTAAGTATGACATTATTATTATTAACAATGGTTTCTTGACATATCAGTTAAGTATTTGGACAAATAAGGCGTTACTTTGCGTAAATCCATATTAATTAAAACAATAATATTGCTTTGCTAATCCGCGATATAATAACATATACATGTCGATTAGTGCCAACTTACTTGTTTGCGTATTTTTTCATGCAATCATGCATTTAATGGTCCCACCATTATGCATTAAAATACACAAATAAGTATATAAAGGTAAGCACGAATTGACTGGCACGTTATTATATCGCGGATTAACAAAGCAATATTATTGTTTTGATTATTCAAGTTTCCCGCGTATATTGAACTGTCACTTTCTGACTGATGACACCTATTTCCGGTTCCGGTTTTGAGTTTTTACTGGGCTGACGTTGAGGCGCTGTAGGACTCATATACGTGTACGGGTGTGCGTGTGTGAGTATGTCGCATTTGCTTGTATGGCAGTTAGCGTTCTTCTCCTTGTGAGTATTATATTCCTTGGTCGGCACCATGAGTCGTATGAGCACGCTAACGTGAACTCGATTCGAAAGTTCGTGTATCAAAACGTCACGAAACGAAGTCGTCTCTTTCTAACTATATTGCCAAGGCTGAATAAGAATAATATTGGCCAGAAGACATGGAGTTGGAGTACGATTTATTATGCTATCTGCAATGCAAGACATTTTTAGAGTAGAATATTATGTCAGTGAAAGCTATAATAACATGAAAAATAACCACGCAATTCAGAAACGGGAGTGTAAATTGGCACTTAGTTGTGTACAAAGTGTAATTCCGCTGCATGAAAAAATAACTTTTCAGTCAAGGATGTGCCCCGAACCAAACACAAAGTACGAGCCGCGTACGTGACTGATTGTCAACGAAAGTTACGGCCAAATTGTGTTTTGGCTGCAGGATGCAGGTATACAGTTGCTTTTTGGATGTGGGTCCATCTTCGGTCCGAGGAGCCTTCATTCAGCCTTCTTCACTTCTATACAATGCAACTGGAAAAGGTCTACTGTCTAAAGTAGGGGCTACTCTGAAGGACATCACTATGCAGCAGCTGTCCAAAAAGGAAGTGCCTGACAGACCAAGTTCATCGGCCTTATATGAATTTATTTCAGAAGCATAAAAGAGGAAATTAGACAACTTACAATTGCTAAAATATCAACATACTGTATTAATACATTACTCATTACACTCTTTTAACATTGATCAACCAGCTGAGATTAAGACAAACGTAGACAAAGACAAGCTTGTTGAAACAATGAAAAAAACATTCACAGACTCCGGCAATAAGGGACAGAAGAAGCGATAGGGAAGCAGAAAGAACAGCTTGTGGTGTGAAATGAGAGATGGCCGAATCACAATCAAAGCTTCGAAGGTACATACACCAGATGGTGTGATAAATATATAAAGCGGTGCGACTCTAGTGCGACTGTCTGTCCCGGACGTCCCAAGGATAGCCCTCAGACCTCGCCAGCGCGACCTGTTGGCTGTGCCGCCGTCGTCCACCGTGTCGCTCAGGAACTTGCCGCTGCCCCGAGCCCTCTCACTTCTCAATGCGCTCCTGGCATCGACACCTGAGTGCGACTTGTTTGGGTGGTGATGGGTGGCTGTGCGCAGTGAATGCTTGAGATTCTGTGAGGCGATGGATGCTAGGTGCTCAACTGTTCCTATGTAATTTTGTATGTTTCCTTTAATTTTAATCTAAGTTTCATGACGCATTGGTTGTACTGTAATGTCATGTTAATCTTTTTTTTAAATTTAAATAAATTAAAAATAAATAAAATATCATATAATGAAACATGTACATACAAAAGTCTATTTTATCCGCTAGTGTGTAAAATTAATTTGTATTTCAAAACAATGATTGTGATTCTCTTTATATGTATGCTTTTGTCTTATTCATATCATTTAGATTTGAGTGTGTTATCTTAAATTTGTAATGGTAGGCCTTATACATTTTTGAATGTATTATTTTCATATTCTGACAAATATATTGATAATTTCAACCAACTTTTTAAAGTGAATATTACTATTCCCTGAGTTATAGATAGTAACATAGCTATTTCATGCTTTCATGTCAGGAAGGCTCAAACAATGAATATACACAATGTAATCTGTTGAAATTATTTTATTTAAATTTTTTTTTATTTCCCTTGCAACATAATAACATCTTGTATGTAATCACAAATTAATAAAACAGCTTCTAATCAATTTTGTTATCTCTACCACCCAAAAAATGAAAATACTTATTTAACTTTCTACCAAAAGAATATTATACATTACATTCAGTCATAATTTACTTATTCTAACAAATACTTCAATAGTTTATATAGATCACTATAAAATTATACTGAACAACAAAAGTTTCGGTAATTGTTCAACGGAGTCCGTAATGCTTAATGATGAAATAGCTATGAACGGTGACAAATGAACAGTATTTCTCTCAGCCGTTTTGACAATGCCTGACTTCATTAGCAATGGCTTTTTATGCAGGTATTTGAGGACCTGTAATAGTTTCTTCATCTGCTTTTTTGTAATTCTGAAAAAATAAATATTCAAAATAAGTAAGTACCTAAGATAGCTTAAGTGTAAAAAATTATATAGATAATATCATGATTTTTTTAATAAACTGATATCATACCTCAAGTCTGAATTATTTGTAGTATTAGGTATAACATCATCTTTCAGTGTGCCGCGTCTTCGTCTAGCATTCTTTTAGACAGTGAAATTTTGTTGACACATCCAATCATGAAAAGTATCTTCTAAAGCCCATTTTGTACCTCATGTAGTTGTGTCTTTTTCCATCTGAAATTTAACATCATAGCTGATATACCAACAATCTAATATTATATTTAACAAAACAGCACAGAAACTATACTTAAAGAATATTTTTTTGTAATCCTAGAGTGCAGAACATCCAGGAGGTTAGGAATTAAAGATATTATTTTGCTTTGTTCTATGTAAACTTATAGTAAGTAATAGCTGGTATGTAC
This sequence comes from Apotomis capreana, assembly GCA_947623375.1. Classification (NCBI taxonomy): domain Eukaryota; kingdom Metazoa; phylum Arthropoda; class Insecta; order Lepidoptera; family Tortricidae; genus Apotomis; species Apotomis capreana. The sequence continues at coordinate 8,434,396 of OX392503.1, read as the reverse complement.
CTTCTATGATCTACACACATAATTCATTTTAATGTGATAAAATGGCATTTGGATCTCTCCGAGCCAAGTATCGCCTCATTTTTCGCCTTGTGCGTGTTAAACAAACAGATTCTGTGGACTATTTATAGATTACACATTGCGGCACCAGTTAGGTATACAGCATACACCATTTTATCCAATAATTTTGAAGAAAGTCGATGATTGTACTTATGTTAAGTAAGACAAAACAAGTATTTATTTTTTATTTATTACATTACATGTGACTTGATATGACGTCTAGTCTAGTGTTGCCAACTCCAAACAAAATTAACCCTAAATCTGAAGTTGAAACTAAAATCCGCTCCAGACCTTCGATCCGATCCGATTTATCGAAGCAATCGGATACTGTGTAGTACAAATTTGTTGGGATATTTTTTCCGATAAATCGGATCAGATCGAAGGTCTGGGGCGAACGGACGGGCGATGCTATGACGTGCGTTAAGTTTTTAGTTTTTAAAATATATGCTGTCATCTGTCTTGTTGTGGTCTTAATATAAAACTCAAATAGAAAACATCATTTATCTTGTTTGTGTTTATTTTATTGCCATTCCAATGGTTAACTGAGTACTTACAACTTCCAAATTCCACTGCTGGGTCCAGGGATCGATACCGTTATCCGAATACTGGTTAATATTGTTCGATAACTGTTAAAAATTTCGTTTGTTGAAATAACGTTTCCTTAGAGTAACGTTTAAAAAAGTAGCAAAATAATTTCGATTATCGTTATTCAAGAAAAACGAATGTATAACGTTACGTTGAACAGTATTAACCGGTATTACTCAGTTTCACTGCGCGTTTTCCTTTGTAGGCGCCGACGCATCGCTATCTTGTTTACGCATAAGGATATTTTGTATATTTGTCTCTGTTTGACTCGTGCCGGCCGGCTAAGGATTGTTTGTTTATTGTTATTGTGGTGGAGACTTTTGCATTACGATAATTGACAACATTTCATATTTTTAAGACTATCATTTTATTACTTTTCTGAATTCTGCTTAAAAAGATGAAGTAATCTCTGTTTTTATTTATTTTCTGAGATGATTATTTATTTTATTATTAATTTATAGAAACATACTCATTTTAAAATGTGGCAACACCAAAACCAGAACTTAATGGAACGGTTACTTTAGTCGGTTTTCTGATTAAAAAAAAACTTCATAAAACTCGGTATGCATCTGTCATCTGTCAACGTCAAATAAAAAAAAAATCCATGTTTTCGCTCTTTGGTTTAGACAACAACCCTATTCAGCCCCTATTGTCTTAGATTGCAGTTATTTGATGTATTTTCTTATATTTCTTTAAATACAGAAGAATAAATTCCAAGATTTTTTTTTTAAGGTACACGACATAAAGCCCTGTCGATCTCTATATTAATTTCCACCTGTTATAAATATGAAATGTTGTCAATTCCGGCGCGATCACTTAAGGTGCTATTTCCCAGTAGACGCCGAACTCGCTCACTTTTTAATGAGTCGTAAACATATTAAACAGTGGTTAAAGATTATGAAAAAAATATATGTCATATTTAAGCATCTTGCAATTATAAAATCGCTTTCGACAACATGACTAGTAAAACTTCGAACGATCGAAAAAAAAAACAGTTACCTCTATTTGTAATATGTTTTTAATGTTGGTAAGTATGGACTTTTTTTACCCGTTTTTTTGTGTCAATCTATAATTATCTAGATAAATTCGGTGGGTTTGTCAGTGCCATACCACAGTTTAAGAAACAATACAGTCGGTCGACGAAGGCGTCTAGACAGGGCAATCGTGCGAGGTGACAGAGGCGGCGGCGGGAGGGGCGCACCCCATGTGTCATACGACGAAATTGTTAGTAATGAGGGTGCTGACTTTGAGGGCTGACGCGTCTTACAACTTGCAATACACAATTAAAATAGTGCATACGACATGTGCTGTGCGAAATTTTATAGCGCCTAAGTTTTAAATTTTTCCATGTCATGCTAACGAGCATGCTAAAATGGCGGATGTAAAAGCGTTACGCCTGCCAGTAAAATTCAAATACTATTATCCATAAGTACTAATATTTTAAATGCGAAAGTGTGTCTGTCTGTCTGTTACCTCTTCACGCTTAAACCGCTGAACCGATTTAGATGAAATTTGGTATATAGATAGTTTCAGTCCCGGGGAAGGACATAGGATACTTTTCATCCCGAATAAATTTAGTGTTCCCGTGGGATGAGCGGGTAACAGCGCGGGGCACAGCTAGTATTATATAATTGTTTGTTTCTGTGTAAACAAAAAATATATGATCTGACATGTCACATGAATTTTTAAATTCAAAATGTCGGACATGTTTCATAGCTTATTTTAAGTAAAAAATACGAGTTACGTAGTTTAAGACTTTATTTAAAAAGCAAGAAATTGTTCCTTGCTTCCGTTTGTATATGAATCCTGTAGTCAGATTTTTTTATTATTTTTAAGGATCCTCGGGATGCCGATTACGAGAAAGACATCCATTTTGAAATCCAAGATGGCGGACATTATTTTTTCTTAAAAATCGATATGGGTGTCATTTCCAAGGTTCCTCGGGGTTCCGCCCAAGTAGCACAATTGGGTCTAAATAGCTCGTATATCATATCTAATTAGATGCTTAAGTGAAATTTACCACCATGACTAAGTGCTATATAGGTGGCAAGAACCCTTATGCCACCAGTATAGAACCAAAAGGAGAAAAATTGCAGCCTATTTTTGGTGCTAAATAGAATCCATAAGAGATCTCACAATAACCTTAAGTGGAAATTAGAACTATGGGTGAAAGTTATGCGTCCATAAGAGATCTCACAATAACCTTAAGTGGCAATTAGAACTAAGGGTAAAAGTTATGCGCAGTGAACGAATGAAAACATTTCAGTTCGGTCAATGAGTGATAAATGAGTCGCCAAAATTATCTTTGAGTGGCGAGGCAACTGTCAAATTGAAGTAATACGTGATCTGCCATATTCATTTTGGATTTATATGTCTGTTTGATGAGTGATTAAAACTTTACGCATGCAAGCATGGAAATAAGCACGAAATTCTTGCGAATTTTTTTTTACTGTGAAACTATAGTATGTTTTCTTTGTAAATTTCGACGCGCCCTTCATTTGATTAGGAATATTAAAAAAGAGAGTGCTAAATTAAATAAGGAATAGATACTGATAAGAAATAAAACTGTTAAAAACCTGACCTAATGATTGTAGGTTACGTACAATGTTAAAGTAACATCGTCACAACTATCAAAAGTCTGTGATTATGCGTCAGTGTGATAAAATTCTGGTTAAAATAATCAATTTTCATAGGCTTCCATTTGTAAACATGGCGAAACAAAAACCGTCCAAGAGCATGTCGGGCCACGCTCAGTGTAGGGTTCCGTAGTTGGCCATCCTTCACAATAGACAATAAAATCGAATTTAAATTACGAGAAAGATTTCAAGCTCTATAAAAGGTCGTAAACGCCAAAGTAACTGTAATTACTTATTACCTTCTAGAAGTTATCGATTATACGCACCAGATTGAGCGAAATGTTTTAATGCAGTATGGCACTTAACTAATATGTGTAACGTTCGAAGTATAAGAACACCGCGGGGCACTTACGTCATTTAAAAGAAAATTATGAATTTTTGCGATAACTCAAAAACGGCTCGACCGATTTTATTCAATATAGTTTTCATTGAAAGTACTAATAGGGCCTTATTTTCATGAATTTTTCCATAATTTTTTGACCCGTGGTTGAGAAGTTAGAGGGGGGGGGACACTATTTTTTGGATTTACCGAGCGAATATTTACAAAACTGCTGACTTTATCAAAAAATGATCTTTGAAGGCCCCTATTGTTTTTAAAAGACCTATTCAACGACACCCCACACGCTAGTGTTAGAACGAAAAAAAAAATCACCCCCACTTTAGGTGTATGGGAGGTACCCGAAAAAAAGTTATTTTTTTAGTTTTTATTTTACCGTTATGTCGGCGTGATACATACACATACCAAACTTCAGCTTTCTAGCACTTATGATCACGGAGCTAAGCCGCGGACGGACAGACGGACAGACGGACATGGCGAAACTATAAGGGTTCCTAGTTGACTACGGAACCCTAAAAAAGATCCTACAGTGTTTATTTTCACTTATTTGTTCCTTATTTGGAACTATCAAGTCTAATAATCACTTATTTGTATCTTGCGAGTGGCAAAGCAGTGAATGATATTACCAATAGTAATTATTTGCTCTTTTGTAGACTATTAAACAAGCAAGACTATTAAATATATTTTGACAAGGCGCAAATAGGAACAATAATAGAACTTTTAGTTCGTTAGTGGTTCGAAATAAGTGAAAATAACTGCTTTTGGTTCCAAGAACCTCCTACTGACACCTATTTATGCGTTGGAGTGGCAATAAGGTACTTCTTAGGCCTTAAAGTTGCAATATTTTTTGGTTCCAAAAGAGCCGTAAAATTATCCCTTTAGCCACTATTGGTGATATAATTCGCTATTGTACTAGTCATTTGGAACTTTTAGTTGCAAATAAGGGTATGTTCCCACTTATATGTAAAAGTTGCTTATAAGCAGTGATCGTAATCAACGTGCAATTTTCGTGGCAAAGTGTATGGTTGACAGAAAAAGCGAATATTCAATTATTTATTTTCTAGTTTTACACAATCACTATAAAACAAATACTTGCCAACATAGGATTACATCTCTAGATAATAAATCTACACTGTACAAAACCTTTTCCGCCCTAAATATTTTTAAAACAATATACGTCAAAATGACATTAATTTGTCATACATAAACATATAACTGCAGCTGAACATTCGATAACATTACGCGAAGAGTTTATTTTAATCTAAATAAAGGCACGTCGTATCTCGAGTTGATGATAATCATAATCAAGTATTTCAAGTGGAGTCTTAGTAAAGTGCACATTATGGTAACAGTATTTATATTCACAGTATGGAGTTAACACAATACCCGGATATTATAACGACGGATGTAGGCACGCGATGTACAATTTGCAATGTCAATATTAAAAATAAAAAATACAATATAAATAAGCATATAAAGTCGAAATCTCATCAAAATAAAATGAGTGATTCGTACTCACATTCGAAGCTACAACACAGCTTAAAAGACAACCCTGATTTTGAAGTCAAAGAAAGAACGTTATTTTGTAAATTGTGTAATTCGTCATTACATCTCTCTTTATTCAGTTTGGACCGGCATGTAAAATCTGATTTACACCAAAAACATAACAACAAGAAAAATGAACAAAAACAGTTTAACAGAGACTTGGCTGAATTTATGATTCAATGTAATATACCGTGGTCAAAACTTGACAACCCAAAATTTCGGAATTTCATGGAAAACATGTTAAGCAATAAATATGGAAATAGCGTCAATTTGCCCAGTGAATCTAATATACGGCTGAACTATCTCCCAATCATTTACGAGGAAAAAAAAGAACAAATTAGGCAGGAACTGCAAGATAAGACGATATGCCTTAGCGTCGATGAAACAACCGACTCGTGTGGAAAAAAAGTGGCCAATGTTTTGATTCAGTCCCTGGATGGAACAAGCACCAAAATGCATTTGTTTACTTCAAAAGTTCTGGAGAAAACTAATTATTTAACTACAACCAAACTCGTTAAAGAAACTCTTGAAGATCTTTGGGGCCATAAATATAATGAGAACTTAGACAAATTACTGTTTTTCATTACTGATGCTGGATCATACATGCTTAAGGCGGGTAAATGTCTCACACAGGAATATCCCAATTTAACACATTTAACATGCTTAGCACACGGACTGAATCGCGTCGCAGAAAAAGTGAGAATTCTTTATCCTACAATTAACAAATTAATAGACTGCGTAAAAAAAGTTTTCCTCAAAGCCCCTTCTAGAACGCAAAAACTCCGATTGATGTATCCGAACATTCCTCTTCCTCCGCGACCAGTAATAACCAGATGGGGAACATGGTTAAATGCTGCGTCATATTACAACAAATATTTTAATGAAATCAAGGCTGTGATCAATGCTTTAGATTCACGTGAAGCAAGAGCAATTGTCGACGCCAAGAAAATTTTTCGCAATTGCAATTTAAAATCAGAGTTATTGTTCGTTGACACACAATTCAACATTATCGCCAAATCAATTCAATTGCTGGAGGATCCAAAACTAGAACTAAAATGTTCATTAAAAATTGTGTCTGACTTGATAAAAAGAATAGCAAAGTTGAGATTGCATCCCACAGGCAAAGAAATTTATTTTAAATTAAAAAATGTTCTGAATAGAAACCCCGGTTACAGTACTGTAAAAGTCGTGCAGCAACTGATGGAAGGAAAAGAGGTAAATATGCCGGAGGGCGTCAATAAAAGTTGCGTGCAATATTTTAATAGCTTAAATTACCTTCCCGTGACTTCTGTCAACGTCGAAAGGTCATTTAGTTATTTAAAATGGATTTTTTCCAATCGTCGTGAACGACTGACGGCAAAATCTGTTGAACAAATTTTAGTAGTTTATTCAGCATAATTGCAGAAGTGATAGTAAATATGTATATAAATGTTATAATTTGTGAAATATAATAATATTTAAAATACTTGAGTATTTGTTTTTTTGTCAACCATACTTTGCCACCAATTCAGCACGTTGATTACGATCACTGCTTATAAGTGATTTTAAGGCCTTATATAGCACTATTGCTTCTTATTGAGTGACAATTTGAACCTGCATGCAACTTTAAGTAGCAAAATCGACTTTATCCCACCATAAGTAATAAAGTAGAAACAAAAAACGTTCCTATGCAACTACAAGTGATAGGAGGAACCCATATACAGTTTTGAGTGGTGTTTAAAGCTATAAGTTGTATCAAACACTGTTAAACCACTCATTTAGAACTTAAAGCTATAAGATAAGCTGCAAAATTCACTAATGTGCTGCTTGGGCGATTACGAAAATAACATCCATTTTGAAATCCAAGATGGCGGACATTATTTTTTCTTAAAAATCGATATGGGTGTCATCTCCAAGGTTCCTCGGGGTTACGATTACGAAAATGACATCCATTTTGAAATCCAAGATGGCGGACATTATTCTTTCTTAAAAATCGATATGAGTGTCATCTCCAAGGTTCCTCGGGGTTACGATTACGAAAATGACATCTATTTTGAAATCCAAGATGGCGGATATTATTTTTTCTTAAAAATCGACATGGGTGTCATCTCCATGGTTCCTCGGGGTTCCAATTACGAAAATGACATCCATTTTGAAATCCAAGATGGCGGACATTATTTTTTCTTAAAAACTGATATTGGTGCCATTTCTCAAAATTATATCTCCGCCAGTTTTAAATCTAATTTTTTATTTTGAAATGTACACCCCCCGAAAAACCCAGAAAACGACATCCATGACGATTTAAAAAAAAATTACGTCCACTATCTTTACTTCCAAAATGGATGCCATCTTTGAAATTTACACCCTCTGAAACCTAGAAAACGACACGTCAACTTTTTCAAAAAAGTGACGTCCGCCATCTTTATTTCCAAAATGGATTCCATATGTAAAATTAGTACACATACATACATGAACCCTAAAAACATTACCCTCCTTTTTTGGGCAGTTGCGTAAGTCTGTGACAACCCTTGGTAGGTACGGCGGCCTTGAGCGGTGTCGGCACTTACGCAAACATCAAAGGCGTCGGCCCACTGTTACTTTTTACACCTTGTTTTCTTATACCATGCTACCAGTGAAGTAGTTTAATGGGTTAGAACCAAACTGCTACCAGTAATAGTCAGTAAAATTTTATCCTGCTTTATGTCAACTAAATACTATGAGATATAGATTTCTGCGGAATGCATAATCGGACATGCAAATATTATTTATAGCAATTCGATGCAACATCTGGGGGCACGGTAGTGCCCCCGCCAAGACGAGCAAAAAAGAAGCGGGGCACTACCTACCTTTTCTCGAACCGTTTCGTCTAATTTTCAAACCCTCATAGGTTTGGCCCAGTTAACACCAGAGCGCCCAAATTCACAGGTTAAGATGCTGTTAGGAAACATATAAAATGTACTGAATTTCATTGATCTAGCTTTTATACTTTAGGTTTTATTGGTACCTAAAATACGCCGATTTTGCCACTCTTATATACACACTTATACACTGACGTATCAAAACCTCTCGGGTATTTCCCGATGACCTAGAAAGCTGAAATTTGGTAGGTAAGTTATTTTTAGTACACATACAATAGAATAAGGGGTCATCCATAAATTACGTCACACGTTAAGGGGGAGGGGGGGGTCATACCAAACGTGACAGTACATGTTAAAGGTATAGCAAAAAAGCGTGACATAGGGGGGGGAGGGGTTCAAAAAGTCGTCATTTTGTGTGACGTAATTTGTGGATGACCCCTAATTCTGAAACTTGGAACTTTAAAAAAGTAGTTGTACATTTCAAAGATGGATCTCATTTTGGAAGTAAAGATGGTGGACGTAATTTTTTTTTTAAATCGTCATGGTTGTCGTTTTCTGGGTTTTTTGGGGGGTATACATTTCAAAATAAAAAATTAGATTTAAAACTGGCGCAGATATATTTTTGAGAAATGGCACCAATATCGGTTTTTAAGAAAAATTTATGTCCGCCATCTTGGATTTCAAAATGGATGTCATTTTCGTAATCGGAACCCTGAGGAACCTTGGAGATGACACCCATATTGATTTTTAAGAAAAAAATAATGTCCGCCATCTTGGATTTCAAAATGGATCTTTCTCGTAATCGGCATCCCGAGGACCCTTAAAAATAATTAAACAATCTGACTACAGGAATCAAAATCTAATACACATGAATGCAGACAAACATATGGGTCAAACTGAGATCCTCTTTTTTAAGTCGAATTACGTTAATCTTCTCCTAAGTGTAACAAATTCTTTTCTGAAAACCGCATCATCAGCCAAACGCGAGATAATCGCGGACAAACATAAATACTTATATACTTAGATATATACATGCATTACTCCTTTTTTAACTTACAAGACAAAATCGCACACCAAACCACATGAACTGCGGAAAATCAAATCACTGCTGCGCTGCGAGCCTGCGACTACCGCGACGCAAAATCGTACGTAAAATCAAAATCGCAACACAGAACGACTCATTCTATCTCTGTCAAACTCAAATTAAACGGTTAATTTTGTTAAACAGAAACGGAATTTGCTAAATAACGGTATTATGTGAATAACGTTATAATACCGGTAAACGAAACCACTACCAATATTCATTTCGGTTTAGCGTCACGTGACCAATAACGGTAATACAAAAATAACGGTATCCGATCCCTGGCTGGGTCCAACATTCGTTCCCCACTTCAATATACACCCTAATATAATATTTAAATATTTTTTTCTGTATGTAAAGAAATATAAGAAAATACATAAAATAACCCTAATCTATGACAACTATGCCTGCATAGATATTTAATCTTCAACCTATCCGTAAAAAAATAAGCTGTCAATAATTTCAAGCCTAACGTCATTCATTTTTTTTTTATTAGACGCCAGACCTAAACCGGTTCCAAACCTTCCGATCTGATCCGATTCATCCGAAGCAATCGGATAATGTGTAGTGCAATTGTCCGATTTATCGGAAGAAATCGGATAACGTGTAGTGCAATTGTTAGGGCATTTCTTCCGATAAATCGGATCGGATCGGAAGGTCTGGAGCGGGTTTTAAGTAACATATACATTGTGTCATAATTTTAGACTTACAACTTTTTAGAATAAGTTTTTTTTTTTTATTCATATTAAAATAATTAGTAAATAAGGCCTAGTTTCCCCTCTGGGTTGGAAGGTCAGATGGCAGTCGCTTGCGTAAAAACTAGTGCCTACGCCACATCTTGGGATTTAGGTAGCCGACCCTGATTGAGAATTCATTCTCTACAATATGGGACAAAGGCTAGGAGGATGAGGATGATGATTAAAATAATTAGTAACTTCTGGAAAAAATATAAAAACAGTGATTAAGTCCTCTTTTTAAGCGGAATACAGAAAAGTAATAAAATTGTAGTATTAAAAATATGAAAATCAATCGGACAATGTGTAGTGCAATTCACAGCACTACACATTGTCCGATTGCTTCCGATAAATCGGTTTGGATCGGAAGGTCTGGAACCGGTTTAGGTCTGGAGTCTAATTAAAAAAAACAATCTAAAACCGGTCAAGTGCGAGTCGGACTCACGCACCGAGGGTTCCGTACAAACACTTTCCATCCTTAAGTAGTTAAGTTAAGTTTGCACCTGGTATGTATAGCGCTCCATACAAATGAGGTGCAAAGTTAACGCAACCAATCCCTTTGTTGTATGGGAGCCCCTCTTAAATATTTATTTTATTTTATTTTTAGTATTTGTTGTTATAGCGGCAATAGAAATACATCATCTGTGAAAATTTCAACTGTATAGCTATCACCGTTCTTGAGATACAGCCTGGTGACAGACGGACGGACGGACGGACGGACAGCAGTCTCAGTAATAGGGTCCCGTTTTTACCCTTTGGGTACGGAACCCTAAAAACGAATGACGTTGGGCTTGAAATTATTGACAGCTTATTTTTTCACGGATAGGTTGAAGACTAAATATCTATGCAGACATAGTTGTCATAGATTAGGGTTATTTTATGTATATTCTTATAAATATTTAAATATTATATTAGGGTGTATATTGAAGTGGGGAACGAATGTTGGACCCAGCAGTGGAATTTGGAAGTTGTAAGTACTCAGTTAACCATTGGAATGGCAATAAAATAAACACAAACAAGATAACTAATGTTTTCTATTTGAGTTTTATATTAAGACCACAACAAGACAGATGACAGCATATATTTTAAAAACTAAAAACTTAACGCACGTCATAGCATCGCCCGTCCGTTCGCCCCAGACCTTCGATTTGATCCGATTTATCGGAAAAAATATCCTAACAAATTTGTACTACACATTATCCGATTTCTTCCAATAAATCTGACAATTGTACTACACAGTATCCGATTGCTTCGATAAATCGGATCGGATCGAAGGTCTGGAGCGGATTTTAGTTTCAACTTCAGATTTAGGGTTAATTTTGTTTGGAGTTGGCAACCCTAGACTAGACGTCACATCAAGTCACATGTAATGTAATAAATAAAAAATAAATACTTGTTTTGTCTTACTTAACATAAGTACAATCATCGACTTTCTTCAAAATTATTGGATAAAATGGTGTATGCTGTATACCTAACTGGTGCCGCAATGTGTAATCTATAAATAGTCCACAGAATCTGTTTGTTTAACACGCACAAGGCGAAAAATGAGGCGATACTTTGGCTCGGAGAGATCCAAATGCCATTTTATCACATTAAAATGAATTATGTGTGTAGACCATACAAGGTACATACCAGCTATTACTTACTATAAGTTTACATAGAACAAAACAAGATCTTTAATTCCTAACCTCCTGAATGTTCTGCACTCTAGGATTACAAAAAAATATTCTTTAAGTATAGTTTCTGTGCTGTTTTGTGGTATATCAGCTATGATGTTAAATTTCAGATGGAAAAAGACACACTACATGAGGTACAAAATGGGCTTTAGAAGATACTTTTCATAGTTGGATGTGTCAACAAAATTTCACTGTCTAAAAGAATGCTAGACGAAGACGCGGCACACTGAAAGATGATGTTATACCTAATACTACAAATAATTCAGACTTGAGGTATGATATCAGTTTATTAAAAAAATCATGATATTATCTATATAATTTTTTACACTTAAGCTATCTTAGGTACTTACTTATTTTGAATATTTATTTTTTCAGAATTACAAAAAAGCAGATGAAGAAACTATTACAGGTCCTCAAATACCTGCATAAAAAGCCATTGCTAATGAAGTCAGGCATTGTCAAAACGGCTGAGAGAAATACTGTTCATTTGTCACCGTTCATAGCTATTTCATCATTAAGCATTACGGACTCCGTTGAACAATTACCGAAACTTTTGTTGTTCAGTATAATTTTATAGTGATCTATATAAACTATTGAAGTATTTGTTAGAATAAGTAAATTATGACTGAATGTAATGTATAATATTCTTTTGGTAGAAAGTTAAATAAGTATTTTCATTTTTTGGGTGGTAGAGATAACAAAATTGATTAGAAGCTGTTTTATTAATTTGTGATTACATACAAGATGTTATTATGTTGCAAGGGAAATAAAAAAATATTTAAATAAAATAATTTAAACAGATTACATTGTGTATATTCATTGTTTGAGCCTTTCTGACATGAAAGCATGAAATAGCTATGTTACTATCTATAACTCAGGGAATAGTAATATTCACTTTAAAAAGTTGGTTGAAATTATCAATATATTTGTCAGAATATGAAAATAATACATTCAAAAATGTATAAGGCCTACCATTACAAATTTAAGATAACACACTCAAATCTAAATGATATGAATAAGACAAAAGCATACATATAAAGAGAATCACAATCATTGTTTTGAAATACAAATTAATTTTACACACTAGCGGATAAAATAGACTTTTGTATGTACATGTTTCATTATATGATATTTTATTTATTTTTAATTTATTTAAATTTAAAAAAAAGATTAACATGACATTACAGTACAACCAATGCGTCATGAAACTTAGATTAAAATTAAAGGAAACATACAAAATTACATAGGAACAGTTGAGCACCTAGCATCCATCGCCTCACAGAATCTCAAGCATTCACTGCGCACAGCCACCCATCACCACCCAAACAAGTCGCACTCAGGTGTCGATGCCAGGAGCGCATTGAGAAGTGAGAGGGCTCGGGGCAGCGGCAAGTTCCTGAGCGACACGGTGGACGACGGCGGCACAGCCAACAGGTCGCGCTGGCGAGGTCTGAGGGCTATCCTTGGGACGTCCAGGACAGACAGTCGCACTAGAGTCGCACCGCTTTATATATTTATCACACCATCTGGTGTATGTACCTTCGAAGCTTTGATTGTGATTCGGCCATCTCTCATTTCACACCACAAGCTGTTCTTTCTGCTTCCCTATCGCTTCTTCTGTCCCTTATTGCCGGAGTCTGTGAATGTTTTTTTCATTGTTTCAACAAGCTTGTCTTTGTCTACGTTTGTCTTAATCTCAGCTGGTTGATCAATGTTAAAAGAGTGTAATGAGTAATGTATAATACAGTATGTTGATATTTCAGCAATTGTAAGTTGTCTAATTTCCTCTTTTATGCTTCTGAAATAAATTCATATAAGGCCGATGAACTTGGTCTGTCAGGCACTTCCACAGCTACTGCACAGTGATGTTCTTCAGAGTAGCCCCTACTTTTTAGACAGAGTAGACCTTTTCCAGTAGCACTGTATCGAAGTACATGAAGGCTCCTTGGACCGACGATGGACCCACATCCAAAAAGTAACTGTATGCTCGCATCCTGCAGCCGAAGCACAACATCGACGTCACATTCGTTGACAATCAGTCACATTGTGCTGCTATGGTGTGGCTCGTACTTTGTATTCGGGGCACATCTTTGACTGAATCGTAGGCTTTTTCACACAGTGGATAACTTAATGCAATTTACAGTCACGTTTCTGTATAGCGTGGTTATTCTTCATATTATTATAGCCTTCGCTAATCTCTTGCAGACATTATTTGGATCACTAATAATTTAAAAACTTTATAAAACAAAAATTCTAATATGATTTCACCCTTCGATTTGGCAGTGAGAGTTTAAACTGCACTCGTTAGCGTATTTTTCGATAGTTTCGAGGTGGACCTGTCAGATTTGAATCTCATGGTGCCGAATTTGCGACGATACTCGCTACCGTATATCCGCCATGTTTTATTTTGGCTCTTACTCATTCTCTTAAGTTTAGTTAAAAAGAGACAGATTCATTGGTTTTGAACTCACACTACCACACTTTGTGAGTGTAGTTGTAGCTCGATTCGAAGCACGTTTGCTCGCTAGCGAGCATGGTAAGCGTATCGAAAGATTTCGAAGGCAACTCATGGTAGAGGTACAGAATATTAAACACCATCGCAAGTTTCGACAGTACGTTTGGTTAAATCGGTGTAACTGTCAGCATCAAAGGTAGCTGACAATTTTACTCCTGGCATATGTCAAATTGTCTACTAATATTAAGCGAAGCTGACAGACCTGGGTTCGAATCCCGGTAAGGGCAAATCGTTCCTGTAATGATGTACATAATTCTGAAGCTTCAAAAGTCCAAAGGCGCTGTTACTCAAAAATTTCGTAACTCTGAGAACAACGTTTTGATAATTTCATCATTTTAATCTAACTTTCAACTGATTTCAAAAAAGGTTCTCATTTCAACTGTTTTTTCTATTGTGTAATAATATTAACCTATCAACAGTAAAATTATTGTTTAGTGAAAATTCACTTTTAAATATGCTTTTGGTGCTACATTTTCAGTTTAAGCCGATAAAACAATTATCATAAGTTCCGACAGCAAATGTTAAGTTTCACCAATGAAAATTTAATACAGCAATAATATTTTTGTAATCTCAATTGCCATTTATTGGAAATGGGAATGTGATTTTGTAAAGGCGAGACCGATTCATCATACGAAACGTACAACAGCGAATGGAAACGCAATTTCAAAATTCATAATGATGTTACGTGTTAGGGTCCCGTACCCAAGAGGACCCAAAGATAATTTTCTTTACTGAAAACCTACGCTTTGTAAGTTTCAAGAAGTTTATATAGATTTCACTCGACATCAAGTGAATGCATTTGGGGCCGCGATTTTTTTTTATAGAATCCCGATAAATAATTTTCTAGCTCTGTAGTTAAAAAAACTTGTATAAAGCGTTATAAAAGACAGACATTTGAAATCTGGGCTGATGGAGAGATTTCAAACTTGTACCAGGGGGGGTATTCGACGGGCCACTGCCATACCTCCAATTAGCAACATATCGGCTTTATTACGATAATACAATATCCGGACATATTTATTTATTTTTGCTACTCCAGCTGCAAGTGACATTAATAAATTTATATTTCAAAGGAGATATGAGAGGCAGTACTAAATATTTATTAGATACATGCCAAAATAAAATTATAAAAAAACAAATGTACGGGTTATAAAACAAAAAAAAAAGAAAACAATTTAAACTAAGATTAAAAAATATTCTTAAAATTAAGACCCCTCGATACGTTGACGCAGGCAGCATTCCCACGCTGTATGGCTATAGAAATTTTTTGCGTAAGAAAGCTGCCCGCGCGTGGGTACCCTGTTGCCTCCCACAGGCGCTTACCGAGCACTTTGTGGAACCCACGCGCACCCCGGCGCCACGAACGAAATACCCACGATGTACGAGTATATACATCGGTATATCGGTGGGTAATATTAGAAATGTCCCGTCTCGGCGCCCTATACGACTTCATCGCTTTCGGCGTCGAGACACTTCTAATATTAGGTATATATACATCGTGGGTATTTAATACGGGCATATTATTATAATGTATTCAGTTATAGTATCTGATCATAGGAATCGTACGGCATAATTATTTTGTTAAATAGTGTTTTTAATTTTGGTGAAATCATTTTTTAAAGTCCAACCAAGCAGCAATATGGTACGTTCATTTATGCGGATGCAAATACATTGCGTGTTCAATTATTTCGTATGAAAAAAAAACTAATTTTCTAAAAAAAACAATGTTAATAGGATCCCTGGGTCCGATACTAATCCGCATTTCAATATATGCCCTTATTAAATACCCACGCTGTATACATATTATGATAATAAATATGACTATTGGGTTAAAACATTAAATATTTTAGACAAATGATAGAGATACTGTCTTCAAACAAAACGCTTTTTTATCGATGATATTGCGAGACGGAACACTCAGAGCGCGAGCTCAACTCCCCCTTACTTTCCATTTTCATTACCATACATTTTTATTACCATACATTTTGTTTTGACGATGTAAATCAAGCATGCAATGAACGAATATTGATTTACAAGTGAATGAGCAATCAAGCGCGGAACGCAATATTGTCGTGATACTGATTTCACAGCTACCCGGTCATGATTATCATTCGATTTGTTCACAAACGAAGACTGTCAGCGCTTTTGGTGGATAAAATTCTGGTCCCCAAGACACGTGGAAATGCAATTTTGGAATCATTTGTTTAAGGTGGGATTTGCATTCAAAGTTCTTTCACACATTTTCGTCTAGGGGTGACACAAAATATATTTTTAAGTTTGTACTCTATGAATATACTAACGACGTTTCTTTGCCTCTTCCTTTGTTCTAAAATATTCTGAGGAAAGTTTTAAATTGCGTTTTATTCGACATGTTTCAGACTAATAGGTATGTGCGCCTTAATCCAACCGAGATTATAGCGCAACCCTCATCAATGAGGGAGAAAAATAATGTCAGTGTCAACTAAGCACTTGACACATTATTTATGTATACGTCACGTTATATAATCACATAAATATATTTCCAAATTAGAAATATCGTTGGCATTCATGCGTTTGATTTCTTTACACGAATACTGCACAGCTGACTGATCATACGAACCCCTTTGACCTACTTTAATTCATATCAAAAGAAAATATTAACAATAAATTTCTCAATACGCGCGAACCAATTGACTCCCATTTTCCCGTACCCTTCGTTCTAACTTTCCGGTGGCCATTTACGATTGGCAAACTTATAGTTATTGCCCTTACGAGTTTCGACCCTTTTCCATTTCAATTTACAGACGTGTTTTCAATACTCCTGGGAACTATGGAACTGTCCCTAGAAAAACGCAATAACTGAAAGGGTTGGTATATCCCTAGTAGAATGGCGCTGGTAAAAACATTTTACCTGTGACCTAATAGTACTCCTCTGATTATGTTGTTAAGAGGAAAACTTGCCGTTTGTTTGTAATTTTAAGGAGAAAGGCCAGGTTTTCCTCATTTTTGCGGCTGTTTATCGTAGCATTTCTGATAGAAATTGCTTTGATTTGTTAAGTAAAGGTAAATTTTGTTTAACAATACAATTGTATAGAGAGTACCTAAAGGGAAAGTTCGGAATATTTACAGTCTATTCAAATTCAATCGAACTATTTCAATCCAATTCCTATCTTACATTCCAAAAGTAGAAATTTACGACAGTAGAGATTTTCAATTGCGATATTAATTCAATTTCTTATCAAAAGTCTTGACTAACGACATTTGGAAGGAAGTTGAGTTTGAAACAGGGTCTATTGTGAAACTTCTGTAATATTCGACGTGGTAAATTCATTCCGATATTCGGAAATAAACCAAAAGCTCTCAATAAAATTGAAACGTTCGGAGATCAAATACTGTTATCTATGCGATAACGTGAAATATAACAGTTGAACTTTGACGAACAGGCCTGGAAGTTATAAAGGAAAGGCCGGGCCTTTTCTTTGTTTATTATTACTAAAATATTACTGCTTCGTTCGATTGCTTTTGTAATTTGAATTCATTGTTTGACACCCTAAACTAAACGACGAAAAGTCTCTCGTCTTGAACAAAAAGATTTCTCAATTTTATACTTCAAATGGGCTACAAAAGAGAAAAGTGTTTCCTAACGTTTCTATCTGTACTATACCTAACTATTTTGAACAAAGTTAAACACGTGAGACAAGTAACATTCCTTGGCTTTTATTTCATAGAAACATACTTATTAAGATAATAATAAAAACAATAATTACCTAATAAACTAATAACTAAAAAAAAAACCTATATTATTTACAAATAAAAAAAATGACCTAAATCACTGTCGCTCGGAAGTATGCCCAGAAGGCTGGCCGCATTGCCACGCTGGATGGTAATGCTTATTCGCTGGGCAAAATAGTGGCCAGCCTCTGGTCACGGGTTGCCTCTATTAGGCGCGCCGACAATTCTTTAAAGAGTCGACGCGCACTTAGTCCCCACGGCCCCTTACTTTTCTTTAGCATATTTATACTAATATAATTCGTAGCTATAGCCTCGATGACTGATGTATCATCACGTACCTACTACTTAATACCTTTCGCCAGCCAACAATATTTACCAATTTGTATGATTAGCCACTTCTTTCCGTACCTCTAAGCACGGTCATTCGCTTACAATTGATAAACAGTAGTCAATTTAAACACAACAAGGCTAAAACAAGGTGATCAGAACTATGAGAAGCGTTTGTGGTTACATGCAAAGGCCAACCTATTTATACTTACATATATTTTACTACGTCAAGTGGAGGGACGACGAAGAAGAAGAATATTAAACTATCGAAAGATAAAGACTTTAAAAGTACTGTAAACGCCAGAGGGTCTATAGAGTATTGGATGCTAACCCTTAGCCCTCTATATGCCGCTAAATGTACCTTATATGACCATGCACTAATCACTGCATATAAAACAAAGTCGTTTCCTTCTGCCTGTCCCTATGTATGCTTAGATCTTTAAAACTACGCAACGGATTTTGATGCGGCTTTTTTTATAGATAGAATGATTCAAGAGGAAGGTTTATATGTTTACATGCTGAATGCATTGCACCCGTGCGAAGCCGGGGCGCGTCGCTAGTAATAATACCTAATATTATTCTTTAACGATTACCTAGACGAAATTTAACTACAAAAGCGTCATTACTTGCTTTAATGTTTTCCAATATGTATTTAAAATTTAAACTATACCCAACCGTAACTTTTAGAAAATTGGAAAGGTTGCCAAACATGAAAACCTTTCAATTAAACTCACATCACTCACTAAACTTCCTTAACGTTAAAATTCTGAGGGCAGACTACTTACAGAATAACTTAACTGACATTGTTTTATTTAAAAAATACGTCCTTTGTGTGTTAGACTTCAAAGGAAAAAAAATGCATTTTCTTGACACTAGTACTTTCAAGGTATAACTACTCAACAAGGCTTGTTGCTATTAGTTTTTGCTAAGGAACTTACGATGAATTTGTTAGGCTGAATTGGATCGAAGTTTAATTATAGAATCAAAAAACAATACATGTACAAAAAAGGGCCACTAAATAATAAGTCTATTATGCATATTTAAATTTGAATTACTGGGTTTCCAATCGTGATTATAATGCACTCTTAACACACGCGTATAGGTACATTAGGGCAAAAACAGCATTACTTTAGTCACAGCAACAACTTCGAGTCATCTTATATTTCCAACCCTTTCAACGGTATAACCCAGAAATATAAATGTAACACAGCTTACACCCGTTTAAGGTACCAAAAGGCACCATCATAATAATTACGCATTACTTTAAATGGCTCTGTTGTTCCCTTAGTGATCTGTAACGCAGATGGTGATATTTATTAGGGTTTCGGGGACTTTAAACAAACCCAAAAACCTCAGGGCGGTTTGCTGGGGAAAGTATTTATGGTCATTGCAGCTGGCTCCCAATTACCGTGCCTCGCAAAAAATAACGTTGTTATGCCTAATGTTTAGCCGTAATTGGGTTGATTTCTGTTAGGTTTTGAATAATTTGCTGTTTTTAGCTCTTTTATTTCTTAAGATTTATTTAAATACACTGGTATCCAAAGACTACCTATCTATTTACCTATCAACCACAGGCGACTACTGCTGAACATAGAAAGACTACCTACAAGGACTTAATGACAATAACACGCTGATCTTATTTAACACATTCACGGATAGCACATCGGGAAACGTAAGACCATCATGATACACATGACTTTTATCTATCCAAAAACTGGCACTTCGTATACAAACGGACATTTCTCAGTGTTTATATGAAGGCCTTGAGCCATTTTGCCTAAAAATAAGCTTTGCGGCATACCGCAGCATGCAAGTTTCAAAATGGTCCTTGACCATGTTAAGACTAAGATAATTTAGATAATAAATATGCATGCTCAGCTTATCTACGAATCTGGATC
Source organism: Apotomis capreana (assembly GCA_947623375.1). Taxonomy (NCBI): domain Eukaryota; kingdom Metazoa; phylum Arthropoda; class Insecta; order Lepidoptera; family Tortricidae; genus Apotomis; species Apotomis capreana. The sequence goes on along the minus strand of OX392503.1, from coordinate 8,414,457 downwards.
ATATAATTTAATTACACAAATTTTGATTGACTAATATACGAGTAGTGTTCACTGTTGTGTCTGAAATTGTTAATCTATGTGTTTCTATCTTTGAATGTTATTTGGTATTGACACAATGTTTAAACCGTACCTAAAAGATAGATTTGTCAATAATTTCATGAATGACCGAGGGCCAGACCTGCAGCACAAACTAACTCATTCAACTAGTACTCACTTCCCAACCTCATGCGTTTTTTAACAAAAAAATAACTCATTCAAAAGCATAGTTTCATACCGCCACGATATACGCAAACATACGGCTGGCGTCGACGAGACAAAACCGGCCCCTCTATCAATGTCAGACCCAACTTTTCATACCCACTCATTCGCGTTAAACGGTGTTACGGCCGCCTATCAATTACACTTGCTGTGTAAACGAACAATGTCAACAGTAAGGGAAGAGCTCGCAGCCTTTGACATCCACATCAATCATGTGAGCTCTGAATATTTTTCTCGATTTTTTACGTTAGTTTGTGAAGTGTAATTTGCCAGAGTTTGGAGTGTGGGTCAGCTTTGGCGCGGTGGAGTTTTAACTGGTTTTCCTTTTCGTTTAGCTAAAATGTTTTTCACTATCTGGATCAGCCGTGATTGAATAGTACATGACAGATTTGAATATTTAAAAAATGTCGCAATGTATAGGTATGTAGACGACCAAGACGGTCATGTATGGAGCAAATAAAGAAAAGATAAATGCTCCATTATTATAAAGAAGAAAAACACAAGTGCGAGTTGAACGATCGACCACGGCGTTTTGAAACTAGGTATAAAAACAATTTGGCATCAACCACGAGATCCAGACTTAAACTACACAAAACCAGCCCAAACGCGATGGCAATAAAAATTTATAATAAAATAAGCGAGGATATAAAAGAACAAACAACGGAACAGCAGTTCAATAGACGGTTGAAGGACTTTCTTATAGAAAAATGTTATTACACCCTGCAAGATTTTTTTGATGACGCAAGCTCATAAAATATTTAATTTTTATTTCTATTTAATTAATTAATGTATATGTTATAATTATAAATAAAATCGATAGATAATCAAATTGAATTACACGAATAACTATGTCATAATTGAATTAATTGTATGTGTTAAAAATTGTCTATGTAATAATTGAATATTTGAAAATGTAATGTGTTATAAATTGTATTATCTTACACTATAGGTATAATGTATAATTGCTACGCCCTATCAGGGCCCATGAGAAACTGTATTCATATGTGATAATATCTTTGTACCATGGATGCAATCAATGAATAAATGAATAAATGAATAAATGAACTTGCGCGCCCAGGGTTCCGTAGAAACACTTGTCCCATCTTAACTGGCCAGGTTAAGTTAAATTTGCACTTGGTATGTATAGCGCCGCATACAAATGAAGTGCAAAGTTAACGCAACCGATCACGTTTGTTGTATGGGAGCCCCACTTAAATATTGTTTTATTCTGTTTTTAGTATTTGTAGTTATAGTGGCAACAGAAATACATCATCTGTGAAAATTTCAACAGTCTAGCTATTCATGAGATACATCCTGGGAGACAGACAGACAGACAGACGGACGGATAGGGAAGGCTTAGTAATAGAGTCCCGTTTTTTACCCTTTGGGTACCGAACCCTAAAAATTGCATATTGCTCGCTAAAACCTGGCCATGCCGACGTCTGTTTTTAAGTATTAGGGTATAATTTCCTTTAATAATGGAATTATAGTTCAGGTAAAATGGAAAGAAAACAGCCAATACTGCGGAAATCTTACGTCTAATAACATGCGCGAACGACATGAAGATACAGTGTGACAGCTGTCAGAATGCGATTTATACCTGTCTCCCTCGATCTTACGCGATCCAAATAAGCCCTCAGTTTTCACCCAAATCGAAATCGCAATCTAAGATCTCACAGACTGTAGTAGGTAATGGCCATGCATTTTTGTAAATATTTCGACTCATATTTCGATTCATGCTCGCCAAAGCCTGGCCATGCCGAACGTCTGTTTACACGTAATAGGGTATAATTTTCTTTAATAATGGAATTATAGTTCAGGAAAAATGGGAAGAAAACAGCCATTACAGCGGGAATAAAACCTATTACTTACATCATCATGGATCATTAGTCCATTTGGTGAAATATAACAGTAATTCTATTGTTATTGTAATAATGCTGAATCTAATATCATTATGGCCATCAAATATTTATAGCAAATATGCAACAGACATCTTTTGGGTTCCGTTGGTACCATGTTGTTTTGTTAATGGTCTGATGCTTTACGCGAATACTATTACTGAAAATCTACACGACACGACGATTTTTGTGAGGATGTCAAGCGATTAAAATTTTAGTGGGATCAAATGTCTATATCAGACTAACTTACACTTAGACTGATGTAAAACTCAGAAATGATCGTCAAAGTTCAACATTTCTAATTAATTGTGACGTCATTATTATGTTATGGATCTATATTTGTATGGAGATGGAGACAATAAGTAATTTGCCATTTTCACCGTGACCGTGAAAAATTGCGTTTAAGTTCATGGTTCTCATACAATTAGTGTTTTTTTAAAGTATGAGGATTCTGAAAACAATTGAAAAATTTCTTTTGGACTTAAAAAAGAAATCATAAAATTTGCAAACCTTTGAAGTCGCATATTTCAATTTTTCTTTTTATTTATTTTTTCTTTGTCACTATATTTATTAATAAGTTCATTTTATTCATGTAACTACAATAAGCTATAGAATTGAACATCTGTCGTCATACCTATTAGTGTTCCACCAAAATCCTTCTTGGATTCAGGCATATTCATGGAAAGAATAATAATTGCATCATCTAAAAATAACGATTCGGTAAATGATATTTCAACAAACAAGTCTGCATTCACTCCATCAAGAAATGTATGCAGCCCTAATAAAATATATGCTAAGTGCAGTTCTCGGCTTGATGCAGTGGTATCTTCCCGCAGGCATCTTTCAATGAAGACTACGTATATGACATTGTGGCTGACTCCCTGAATATCGAATTCGATTTTAACATCCCGTGCCACGGAACGGAATGAATAAAAGTCACATTTTCGTTCGTCTGATGGCAACCGACGCTCCCTTTATTGGTATTTCGTATTGAAATTTTAAGCAAATTGTATATTCGGTGAAATAACGGGTTTGAGAGTGGCCTGGATCGCTCATTTCGATGTAAATGTGTCACTTGCTTACACGGCTCGCCGCTATCACCGCGAATATTGAGTGTTCCCAACGTTTTTATGATACGATCATTTTTTCACTGCATCATCACGTATCTTGTGTTTTATGGTTTGGGTAATGTTCGACTTGATACCGACCTACATACCGGCTACATAGTCTTTCTTGCCGCACAGGAGCAGTGAGGAGTAGTAATCAAAAACCGACCAAGTGCGAGGGTTCCGTACAAACACTTACCATCCTATCCTAACTAGCCGGGTTAAGTTAAGTTTGCACCTGGCATAGCGCCCCGTACAAATGAGGTGCAAAGTTAACGCAACCGATCACGTTTGTTGTATTAAAACAATTTTTAGTATTTGTTGATATAGCGGCAACAGAAATACATAATCTGTGAAAATGACAATTCTCTAGCTACCACGGCTCATGAGATACATCCTGGTGACAGACGGACGGACAGACAGTCAGACAGACAGACAGACCGCATTTTACCCTTTGGGTACGGAACCCTAAAAAATTACTTATCGATAATATATTTGGCTTTTGTCTTTTAATCAAATAATATCAGTTCCAGGATCGTTACTAGGTGAAATTAATAATATTTAATGGTTTTAAAATCAGTAAATTTACATCGGTGATAGCCCGGAGAATGGACGGCCGTTAGACGCCACTAGATGGACGGATGACCTCGTGACGGTAGCGGGAATTCAATGGATGCGGTCTGCACGGGATCGCACTTTTTGGCGAGTAATGGGGGAGGCCTATGTTCAGCGGTGAACGTCTGCGGCTGATACATAGATAGAAATTTCCATCATAAAGTTAAATATGTCGCTGTAAGCAGATCACATGCCCCATAAAAATAATCGATACAAAATATTGTCGCTTCTTACACGCATAAAAAAACCACTTGATTTATAAGCCAGTTTCATTCGTTATGATTTACGGTAGCGGCGCGAATATTAAAGATTCGTATTGATATATTATTCCTTTATCCCTATTCGCCCTTTCTGCTATTTACGAGAGTTTCCCCTACCTCCATAACTTTCATCGGCCCTTTTACGGGGACTTGTTAGGCGGAGTTTTTTTTTATAAATATTCGCCAATTTGTTAGGTGGGTAATATTCGTGTGTTAAAGTTGAGGCTGTTGAGTTTTTTGTGACATAATAATACTAGTTTATATTTTAGTATTATAAAAGTATTTAGTAGAAGTTACGCTAGTGAACGAATGAATTAAGTGAATAAACCTACTCAAATACAATAAAATGTAGTAAAAAAACAATATTTTTTTTTTTTTCTTAAATCTTGTATAACATAGTGCTTTATGCACATGAAACAGAGGTAAAATAAAACTTGTAAAATGGCGCGACAAGTGTAATTTCTTTAATAACCATCCAAAAAGTTTTATCATTGTTATAATTGCTTACGCAAAAAAGAGATTTCTCGAGCAAAGACTAAATGCTTAGTCACCAATCTCAGATTAGTGATGTGCCAAATTATAAAAATACGTCCATACCAAGTAGAGAAAATACTCTGTGCGTACGTAAACTATCCTATACTAAGCTTAAAATACCTTATTACGTTAGCAAGTTCTAATTTTTTTTTTCCTATTTAATTTAACTAGGAAGATTTACGATAGAGCCAAGACGTCTAACTTGCGTCGCCTTAAGGAGGCTCCCCGCGAGAATTTGGCTTCAATGTGACAAAACAAATTGTCAATTCCATTTATTTTATATGAGAACGCCGCTGCAGAGCTCCCTACGAGCTTTTCTTGTCAATAATTAGTAACTTGTAATTAAATTAAATGAACTAGCTAAACTAACCAAACTAAACTTAAAATGCGTTACAAGAAAAAATTGAAGCCTAGCATTCATTTTAATCAAGGTCTCCTTTCTTCTTTTCATTGCCTATACAAACATACAACATACAAAATACTTCATTAAACCATTGATACAAAGATCAAAAAATACTTCATTGTTAAAAATATTAAAATAAACCTGAACAAAGTATTTCTTCACTCATACCGATTACGTGTCTGCACAAATTCGCTCGACGAAACACCGCCCTGATAGTCAGATTGCGATCTTTTCATTTCCAGTAAACCATAAGTAATTCCTCCCCCGATGGAGTCATAATTAAGGCGATAATTATATTTCTGATTACTTCATTGTTCTTAGAACTTGGATTAAACTGGGTACGGCTAAAAATTCCTACAGGAGCTCGTGGAAAAATTAGGAAGTTTTAGAAGTTTAATTTACTTTCGTTACGTTGTTGGCGTTATTTCATTACTACTAAAATAGAGCGAAGAATTAATTTTCGCAATTTAATTTCAGTTAAGAATTTTAGGGTTGAGATGAAGCGTGCTACATAAATAAACCAGAAAAATTTGCCCGACTCGCGCATGAAGGGTTCCGTACCTATACATATATATAATCTATAACAAGTTTGTTGTATGGGAGCCCCCCTTAAATATTTATTTTATTTTATTTTTAGTATTTGTTGTTATAGCGGCAATAGAAATACATCATCTGTGAAAATTACAACTGTCTAGCTATCACCGTTGTTGAGATACAGCCTGGTGACCGACAGACGGACGGACGGACGGACAGCGAAGTCTCAGTAATAGGGTCCCGTTTTTACCCTTTGGGTACGGAACCCTAAAAATTAAATGTTTTATCGTTATTAGGGTTCCATTCAAAAACGTATTAACAGTATTTTAGTAATAAACTAGATGTTCTCAGTCTGACTAATATTTGAAACTCAGTAGGTATTAAAATGTTACTTATTATGATATTTATGATTCAACACACACCGAGGAAAGTAATGAGCCTCGTTGTGGAAATAACCAATAGGGAAGACGACTGGTGTCAAATTTTACAGCATACTGTAGTTATATGAATACAATTAGGTCAATATGTCATGAAATAAAGAATAAAAAATGTGACGTCAAAGGTACTCAAATTTTAAGACTTTTTTATAAATACAAAAAAAATTGAAATTATTTTCAGAATTCTCATAACTTAACAAATCAATAATTTGACAACCATGAACTTAAAAGCACCTTTCCACGGTGAAAATGGCAAAATATATACTTACTGTGTCCATGCAAATATTGGTACCTCTAACATATAATGAATTAATGGGTTTACTAATGTTTCGCCGAAAATTATTTAGCAAATTCTTAACTCGCCGAACTACGTATCCCATATTTTTATTTGGTCAAATTTTCATTTCCCAACTCAACGTTTCGCACTGATATCTTTTCCCAATTAATGATTTGATAAACTATGACCAATTATTATCTGGAATTTTTATAAGATGTCAATTATGGTTTCGTCAAATGTATTGATTGGCATACCTTGATTTAGCAACATATTGAATGGCATTATGCAAATCGCAGTATAATTTTATTGCATTACTTAAGCGGGTAGGGTGATGCACCATGCACCTAAATTTAGAGGGTACTTTTGTTTACATACTTTGTGGCTCAAAATAGCATTTCATTCTTGAGTTATCATCGCTGATAGTTAATGTGCGTGTGTGCATAAAAAAAAATAACCCTAACCTACCTATCTCTGGGAGCAGTTTCGTCCCGAAGACTGTAATCCCGAAGACTGTAATCCCGACGGCTAGAATTCCTACAGTTCACATACATACGTATCACAAGTACAACAAAAGGAGCGTTTTTTAGGGATATAAAAAAAAAAACTAACCTAACCTAACCCGGCCGCGTCGGATCTGCTCACATACATACGTATCATAAGTACAACAAATTGATTTTTATTAAAAAATATTTTTTTCGGTTTATATTTGTGTTTTATTTTGCACTATCATCATACTGTAAGCAATGGTTGTAGGTAATTTGCCCAAATGGCTTTTGATGAATCGTTATTTGACTAAGCAAATCATTTGCTACACAATTATTTACCACATAAAATTTGACATAATAAAATTTTGGAATATAAAAATGTAGCGAAATAAAAAAATTACGAAGTAAAATTATGCCAAGGATTGGTTTGCGTGATAAAACTTCGGCGAAAAGTTGCTTGCCAAATGAAATTTGACGAAACATAATTCGGCGAAAAGGCAGTACACCGAATTAATGACGTTACGATTGGGTGGCCATTTGTATGGAGCGTTTTAGCGCTCCCTAGGAATTTTGAACTTTGACGGTCATTTCTGATTTTTCGAGCAGTCTTAGTGTAGTTAGACCGATATCTAGACAGGTGATCTCAATAAAAAAGAATCGACTGACATCTTCGACAAATTTATTTCGTCATGCTTATTATACTTTCTTATTTATGTTACATGTCTCCTCTTTTGATAAAATCCTGGCACCGTAGCTGTGGTGGAGATATATGAGCCATGAGGGAGGCATATATGAGCTCCATTTATCGACAAATATTCCCAGTCCAAGCAGTGAATCGCACATATTATGTGTGATGTACATACGAAGTGTCAACTACTTATATGATTTACTTATTAGTGCAAGGCACTATATTCAGTGCATCGATGCACTCAATAGTATGCATCACTAAAGCGATACAGCAATAAACTCAACTAACCAGAACGCGAGCAACATCTTGTTAAATTGCACACGACGTTCATCCCCACGAAGCAGCAATTTGGGAAATAATTAAATCTACAGTTCCAGGTAGTACGCGATTGTAATGTTGCCTGTAATGTCTGGTTGAATGAAATTGTGCAGTTTTGCTGCATTTTCGTTGTGGTGGAACGAGAATAGGTACGCACAATTTACGAGTTCTTAGACCGGATATTATTAAAGCTTAAGAAAATTAGAATGCAGAGCCTGTCATTTTTTTTTTATAAGATACATTTCTACGTGTTTTTCACTATTATGGTCCTGGTATTCATAATTTAACTATTATTGTGTATAACCTTAGAATAATAACGCCTAGAAACCCAGTTCACGCGCAGCGGTGAGGCCACTAAAAGTAAGCCAGAAATGGCTTAAAGCGCCGATCGGCTTCTCAGTTGCAAGGACGCGTGACAGGTGTAAAGAGCTCCCACATTTTCAATTATTATGACGATTTGTGCAAGGATAGGGTGTCACAATGCATCGGATAAAAATGATAAACATGCTAAGATAACATTTCACTCGTAAATATTATTCTTTAACTCGTATTTTTACGTAAAACAGTAATCAAAATTTCATATCTTCTATAAGCGGCATGACCACGTAGTGTTACCCGTGTAACGGAATTATTTACCCTTAATTCTGTCCTGATAATATACTGATTACTTACAAATGTCTTGATGATGAGTTGACGACTGTGCAAATAAAAGTAAAGTCAGTTGTAAAATCATATCTAATTTTATTTGACACTGTAGTTTTTTTGTGTCAGAGTAGTTGTGTGGGTTTTAGATCAACATCATATTGTTACGCCGGTGGATTAACTTCAAACGTCAATTTCGGTGATTTAGAATCGTTTTCAGCTAGCTGTAAAGTAATTTTTGGCCGTTTCAGGATTTGCTCTATTGCATATTCAGATTTGACTATACCTACATCATAACTGACATTTTAAATTAAAATAATAAATAAAAAACTTTTGGTTAATGCATTTAATAATGTTTGAACTCAGCAACAGGTCTAAGATTCAATTAAAATTTTGAAAGTAACCAAACACCACTGGCAAGAGTATTCCGCCAATTTGTGGGGAATGTGATTGCGCTAGCAACATTATTGGTGTGTTTGTGTGCGTATCGGCGCGTGTAAATACGAGTTGTTCACAACTACATGAATCCATTTTATGCCTCACGTGTGACGCTTCGGCCGTTTGAAACTATCATTCTAGGCGTTATTATTCTAAGTGTATAACTGCCTAAACATGCCTGATACGTTGGCCACTTGCAAAGGCACCAAAATGACTCGCGACTAATTGCGTAGCAATTTATAGGAACATTATTTACAATATTTTTTCCGATCATTTTGTTGCTTTAGTCTGTGGAATTGGGTAGATAATATGATTATTTTATCATTGTCCGTCTGAGATAACTTACTAATGTCAGCAACATACTAATTATGTACCTACCAAATTATCACACTATGCAACTGATCTTTATTTTTACAGGCATTCAATGTGTAAGTATATTTGGCATTTTAGTTGTTGCAGAATATTCGATGTTAACTGTACACAAGCTTACCAATTTCAAATTCTAGCACAAAGCACCTAGAACTCGCTGGGAAGTTACAACAAAGTTGACTGAGAATAAGTCTAATCTTGGCAGCAGAAGTTGTAGAAATCGTACGTTGTCACGTGTCACGCTCAAGTTTTGCTGTCAATTATGTCTCCGCGACACGCCGTCTCCCAACTTCAGCGCTGCAGCTTGCATCTTGGCCAGAGAGAAGAAGCTCTACAGTTTAATGCTGTTAGAAAAGGGACTAAAAAGGACCTGTCTGTCTCGATTGAGAATCTATGGAACATAGCCCTCTCCATTGCATTTTGGATGACATTCAGCCTCTTATAAGGCCCATCGTGAGCGTTTACGTTTAGTAGGTGTGATTCAGTTTTTGTACTCCGGTTCCGATGTAATTCCCGTTGATCAATTTCGGATGACCATACATTTTTCTAACTCTGTAACCATAGTTCAAGATTGACAGAATACTGGTTGTTTTATAGTAGAAGTTGTGCTATGCAAAGTGACTAGTGTGTTATCCCTGCACAATGACTGCACTAGCGGTAGAATTATTAATGATTTGTAGTTTTGCTTTATATATCCTCAGTTGTCCAGCTCTGGATCGCATCTGTCGATAAGACTTGTCATAAACTTAGATTATGGATTCAGTTGTAGGTACCTACCTACAACTGAAAATCAGTTGTAGTTACCTAAACAGTGTTTATACTATAATAGATTGCAGTCATTGTTGGGTATTTGTCAAAAATAAAACGTATTTGGGCATTTAAAATTACAGAACCACCCCACAACTTCTTTTTTTGAATTAGTACAACATATAATATGTTTTTTTATCTACTCAGAATCATGTAAGTACAGGATTTTCAACATGATCTAAAATAGTAATATAGAATAGAAAATACTAAAATTAGATGAACATTTTGTGTCACTTTATTTCTCCTATCGGGAAAAAATAGTACTCAAGATTGCAGAACAAGTCAAGACTCGAAATAAACGAGGGTACAGTTTTGTTATACCCTTAGAATAATAACGCCTAGAATGATAGTTTCAAACGGCCGAAGCGTCACACGTGAGGCATAAAATGGATTCATGTAGTTGTGAACAACTCGTATTTACACGCGCCGATACGCACACAAACACACCAATAATGTTGCTAGCGCAATCAAATTCTCCAGAAATTGGCGGAATACTCTTGCCAGTGGTGTTTGGTTACTTTCAAAATTTTAATTGAATCTTAGACCTGTTGCTGAGTTCAAACATCATTAAATGCATTAACCAAAAGTTTTTTATTTATTATTTTAATTTAAAATGTCAGTTATGATGTAGGTATAGTCAAATCTGAATATGCAATAGAGCAAATCCTGAAACGGCCAAAAATTACTTTACAGCTAGCTGAAAACGATTCTAAATCACCGAAATTGACGTTTGAAGTTAATCCACCGGCGTAACAATATGATGTTGATCCAAAATCCACACAACTACTCTGACACAAAAAACTACAGTCAAATAAAATTAGACATGATTTTACAACTGACTTTACTTTTATTTGCACAGTCGTCAACTCATCATCAAGACATTTGTAAGTAATCAGTATATTATCAGGACAGAATTATGGGCAAATAATTCCGTTACACGGGTAACACTACGTGGTCATGCCGCTTATAAAAGATACGAATTTTTGATTACTGTTTTACGTAAAAATACGAGTTAAAGAATAATATTTACGAGTGAAATGTTATCTTAGAATGTTTATCATTTTTTTCCGATGCATTGTGACACCCTATCCTTGCACAAATCGTCATAATAATTGAAAATGTGGGAGCTCTATACACCTGTCACGCGTCCTTGCAACTGAGAAGCCGATCGGCGCTTTAAGCCATTTCTGGCTTACTTTTAGTGGCCTCACCGTTGCGCGTGAACTGGGTTTCTAGGCGTTATTATTCTAAGGTTATACCCAGTAACGTTATGTAGGTAAGACATAACGGTGAAGTTACAAAGCTGGAAAAAAATTGAGACGAAAGCTAATGGAAGTATCTAATTAATAAATTGATATTTCATTAAGAGAGCATTTCTCAAAAAGTTTGTACAAAATTAAGACGTCAATTAAAAAGTTCTTTTTATCCTATTTTGTTAACAATTTCCTTTACATTTCCAATACAATGATTTCAAATTATATATAAATAAGAAGGTAAAAGTAAGTAGCAGAACTTTAATTTATTACACATAGACGTAACATTGATAATTGCTATAAGATCACTAAAATAATTCGTAACAAAATAAGAATACCTATTTTAATTAGACTTTAATTGTAATCTTAATTTTGTGCAAAGTTTTTGAGACATGCTCAAAATTTGGATCTGAATTTACTTCAAGGATAATAATATGCTTGAAAAAGAAGATTAGAATTGCAATGAAATCTGACATCGATAAAGTTAATAAAGTTAATAGTAAGTTGTTAGTTAATCAATTGATAAAGTTATTCAAACTTTAGTAAGTAATCTGTTTAAAAGTTCGCAATCAGAGTCGAAAATTTGATTTAAGTTTTACACTGCAAATCCTAGCTTCAAGAACTGACAAGGTCTTCAAAGTTCATTTACTTCAAACACTTCCCAAGATTCAGCGCAAATAAATACCTAGCAAATAAAAATTGCCAAAAGCGGCCAGGTCAAGTCATAACTCCGCGTGGCCGGCGGCTAAAAACCCGACACAAAGCGTGCTATATCCAAATTTCCATCCGCAATGTCTTGTTTTCCTCATTTCCTGCAACGCTCGCAGGAAATAAAATCGCCATCAAGCCGGTGCTGGTAATTTAAAAATAATGCTGCAAAAATTCGTAGGAATGCGAATTTGGAGGCAAATTGCGGTGAAGTAGGATCAGGCGCCGGCTGGGCGCTGACGCTTTTAGTGAGAGTGTGGGGATGAGGTGAGAGCAGATGCGACACTATGAATAGGAAAACTATGGAAGGTCACCTTAATGGAGATTAAGTTGACCTTTGCAGTTTTATGTTATATCACAGAACAAAGATCTACTTACAAAATCTTTTGATCTTCGCATGAGCCACCTGAAAACTGTATTTCATTACTTGCTTGTATACCTAAAGTGCGCAATTGATCGAATGACCACATGACCGACTGATGCGTGTGTGCTACTAATGACTGACTATGAATATTTATTTATTTAGAAAGCGGAGCTCGGTCTCGTTTTATTAATAAGAGTACGTAGGTATGGGGATGTCGTCGACGAAAGAAGTTCAAGGTCAATTTGATTTATCTAGGTACGCTTTGTTATCAGACTTCTTATCGGATCACGAGTAAATATCTTAAGTTTTATTTCTCGCTTTATACAATAAACAAGTAAAAAATAATAATAACTAACTTAACCTTACTTAAGAGAAGATAACCTAACCAAAACCGTCCCACAGATTACGGCCCTGCGGCAGGGCCTACATTCCCCGCTGAATAGCCAAGCTAATTTGGCTGTGGAGCTCTGTGGTCCGAAGAACACTCCGACAGTTTTTTTTTTATACTTACTTAAGTATTACGACGCTTTATGATGTTGCAAAGGTCGTATTCGTATTCGTGTTCGTTTATTGCTGTCATGAATAGGTACTTTAGGGTGTTTACCTATATGGCAGTCAATACATGACGCCCTGTCAGGGCATTGGAATTAATTCCTAAAAGCTAAAAGCTTAAACAACTTCCTATATTAGATTTTACATATCAGTTTTAAATTAGGTAAATAATTGAGTACCTACAAGTCACTTATATCAAAACAAGAAACTATGTACATTCTATTCTACCGTGCTTAATCTTTTGATGAGCTCTTGAATCAGACGTCACCGTCGAATGAAAGTTACTTTTTTCTTTCATTAGTCCAGAAATATTTCGTGCAGAGACATCATTGTAGCAGTACTCAAGTCATCTTAATGACACTACGTTAATTAAAAATAATGACCTAAAGCCTTCATTTTTAATGGCAAGTTAAGCTGAAGCGGCGCCTGATTTGCAAGATTTAATCAATCTCATAAAACCAATTAGTTGGATCTGTTCGGATTTGCTACGACTTTCGGAGGCCAGCGGCGCGGCGAGCGGTTGAGCGAGAGATCAGAGCGCGGCTCATACGGGTGAATGAGACACACGTATCGCGCACTGTTGCCGCTCGCCGCTAAGACCGAATTCGTGCACGGGCCGTAAGATTGCATTACGTGAAGGGGTCTATTTAGTGTTTTTTTATCATTTTATAATTGAACACATTTCAATAAATAAATAAATAAATATTAAGGGACAATCATACACAAATCGACCTAGTCCCAAACTAAGCAAAGCTTGTACTATGGGTACTAGACGACGATATACATAATATATAAATACATATATAGATAACATCCATGACCCAAGAACAAATATTTGCACAAATATTTGCCCCGGCCGGGATTCGAACCCGGGACCGCCGACTCAGTAGGCAGGTGTCTACAAACCGAGCCAAACGCGTCGTAATAATTTTAAGGAGGCAAGCCAGGGAGACTCATAGGTCATCAATGAATTTATTATCAAGCATATCCATAACTCCATATAAGCCATCAACTTATAAAGTTTTGCATCTTCAAATATATGCTAGGTTATACATTTCATTGTTGTTTTGTTATTTGCAAAAGGAAGTGCACGAATCTCTGGTAATTGTAATAATAACTGTAGTATATAGACATTTATAGATAATAAATGTACCCTCGATCCGCCAGCTATCGGTCATTACATTGACAGACGTCACCGGTGGTGGACGCACTGCAGGTTTACTGAAAGCCCGATTAATGTGTTTATTGAAGTATCCCAATAGGAAACCCTAGTGAACACTACAATGGCGACGAGTATAAAGCAACGGAATAAAAGCGTGAGTTAAATTTGACTTAAAAATCATTGACGTAATTACCGACGTCGTTGACAGTATTTTCTTGGAAAATAAAAAGGGACGACAAGGGCATTGGAAAAGTAGATGCGGTTTCTTTGGGGTGATAAGACTATTAACACAAGTTTTCGGTTGCTAAATGTAGGATAATTTTATTTTGGGTAGTGTATATTAGTCACGGAATTCGTGCTGAGGCCTACCCACGACATGAGGCTGAGGCCTACCCACAAAGCACCACCTTGTGGAAAGTTAAATAAATAGGAATACAGGCGGTGTATTATTTTGAATATTAATTTGTAGTTGTGCACTCGAGGAATATAAATATTTAGCAGTTTAGCGTAATTCTCGAATTGGTCGTGTTACTAATCTGCGACTGCGCAGTGGCGCAGTGGATGACGAATCACAATATAATAATTATGAACAGATTGGGAAAACGATTGGACTGCTAGGCGTCTATTTAATTGATACGACTGTTAATTTGTGCGTGCGTACTTAATTGAATACGCTACTTAATACTATCCTATGGAGTGGGCTTGATTGTTCTGAATTCCAAAATATATTGACGGGTTAAATATTATAGTGTGATAAGCTTACTTGTCTTACGTTGAAAATGTTTTTTGGAATAATTATCCAGAGTATCTTGTATAGCTGATAAACCGTATGAACATCCAGCTCAAGGGTCATGTATTAGTACACATGACACACATAGGTGCATATGTCACATGTAATCAATTTGGTATAACAAAATCAGTAATTACATACCAGCAGATATTTTTATAGAATTACAGACCAGCGTCTTGTAAGGTATAGAACAACGAAATATAAAGAAGCAAGAGAGCCTTACGTCTGTGGGAATTTCGTTGTAATTATAAGCTATTTGCGAGTGTTGACTGTTGAGCGGTCATTATCATTATATACCAAGACGGATTAAAAGCGATATGGAAGACTTTTATTTGGAAAATCATTTTGAGTTAAAATATAAATGTTCAGTTTCAGTAACACCGTAATCCAGTATACAAACAGTTTAGTATCTCTTAAGTACTTAATACTTGTGCTAAGAGGCAGCACTCTTCTACATGGTAAAGTTATTTGTATTATTGAGGAGTTTATTACTTTTAATTAAAATGTTACTGACTTAGTATACAGTGGAAGTCAATATGATAGGCTATGACTGGATTGTTATAGAAAATAGGTGTATCTATAAGGAAGGTCAATATGATAGACCAAGTTGAATTTAAAAGTGATATGGAAGACTTTTAAGTTGAAGGTCAATATGATAGGCTATGACTGTATGGTTACGGAAAACGGAAGGCTTTATGAGAGGTCAATTTGATAGACCATGCTGGATTGCCAATATGATAGGCAAAGGCCGTATGAGAGGTCAATTTGATAGACCATGCTGGATTGCCAATATGATAGGCTAAGGCCGTATGAGAGGTCAATTTGATAGACCATGCTGGATTGCCAATATGATAGGTAAAGGCCGTATGAGAGGTCAATTTGATAGACCATGCTGGATTGCCAATATGATAGGCTAAGGCCGTATGAGAGGTCAATTTGATAGACCATGCTGGATTGCCAATATGATAGGCTAAGGCCGTTTGAGAGGTCAATTTGATAGACCATGCTGGATTGCCAATATGATAGGCTAAGACTGTATGAGAAGTCAATTTGATAGACCACGCTGAATTGCCAATATGATAGGCTAAGAGGATTGTTAAAGTAAGCGAAATGCATTTTGAAACGTCTATTTAATAGACCACGGGAACCAAAGTATTCGTAAGAAAGATATCGTAAGGCTTAAAGGCGAAGCAAATATAATTGCATGGAAGGTAAATTTGATACACCATAGAAATATTATAAGCGGTATGTAAAGTGCCGCGTTCGTGCTGGAAGCTCAATTTGAAATACCATATTATTAAATTTGATTACTATATGTATTAAAGCTTCCTTTTAATTGGGAAATATTAAAAGTAGTTACTTTAAATTCGAATTTGTAATGAACCTGAATCTAAGGTCTCAAAGCGTTCATAAACTGGGGAGTATGTGCTTTTGAGACTTCTATTAAAATTTGAATATCGGTGGCTTCGACGCGTCGATTAAATTGAAATATGATGTGCTTTTAATCTTTCATTCAATTGAAAACGGCTGTTTTTTTAAGACTTTCATTAAATTGGAATATCTGAGGTTTCAGAGGGTCCGTAACATGGGAATATGACGTGGTTTTGACTCCCATTCAATTGGGATACTAGAGATCTGAAAGCCTTCAGTGAATTGGAATTAATTGACAACCTTTATTGAATTGAAAATAGTTAGGTACTTCAAATGAATGCCTGGATAAAACTGTAATTGTTCGAAAACATTTTTAAATTGACAAAAGTTTGGCATTTAAAATGAATGCCTATATTAGGTTGGGATTGTTTAACAACCTACATTATATTGACAAAAGTTAGTATTTTGAATAAGAGCTTACATTAAGTTCGAATTGTTTGAAAACATTAATTAAATTGACATTAGTCCGGTATTTCAAACGAATGCCTAACCTATTAGGTTGGAATTGTTTAACAACCTCCATTATAATGACAATAGTTTAGTATTTAGAATAAGAGCTTCCATTGAGTTCGAATCGTTGGAAACATTAATTAAATTGACAATAGTCCGGTATTTCAAACGAATGCCTCCATTAAATGGAAATTGTTTATCAACCTTCAATTGAGAATGGTCTGGTATTACAGATGGAAGCCGGAATTAAATTGGAATTAGTATATCACTGTAATTTAAAACCTCGATCCAATTAGAAATGTTGCGGTTTCAAGATCTCAATTCAATTGGATCTTATAGTTGCAATTTAGTTTAGGAATTCAAATAAGTGCCTTCATTAAATAGGAATCGTTTGAAAACATTAATTAAATTGTCAATAGTCCTGTATTTCAAATGAATGCCTCCATTAAACTGGAATTGGTTATCAACCTTACATTGAGAATGGTCTGGTATTCTAAATGAATACCGCAATAAAATTGGATTTTGTTAATCTGTGATTTAAAATCTAGATCCTATACGAAAAGACGCGATTTCAACATCTCAATTCAATTGGACTTTAGTTGCAATTTCGAAAATTTGGATTCTCATATTCTTTTGAATGGTATATCGGAATTTTAGATGACAAATTATAATGATGGCCTTAGTGAGAATATTGAACGAGAGTACATGATGACGTATTAAGCAAGTTAGCTACTTTCAGTTTCAGTTTCATTTTAAATAATTGAAGATAAATAATAATGAAGATAATAATTGATGGTAAAAGGGGGAAAAGAGCAAGCACTAGTTCTTAAGCGCTTGACAAGATGGTTGTTGTGAAATAATTATCCAGATAAGGCTATATGCTTAAAAAATCTGGTATCAAGTGTATAGACCTTTGTTTTAATAATTCATTTATTTTTCAAATAAGTTACACGATATTACAGTAATTAACCCTACATGCTTTGAAACTACAAAACTACATGCAGACCAAACTTAAAACTAGTTAGATTTAATTTAACAAGCGCTTTAATGGCTTAAGCGACATAGCAGCGTGGCTCCGTTGCGTTGTTTGACCCGCAGCTCTGGCATAACTGTCACATGCGACTATTTCTCGCGCGAGATATTTGCCTGTCTCTTGCTGTGCAGTAATGTGAAGGAGTGACGGCTAACGCTAAGTCGCGAGGCATAGTTGTGCTGGACAGGCTGGCAGGATTAGGCAGCCTGTAGCTGCTGGGACACGCGTAGCTCTAACGAGCTGAATTGCACGTAGTGACAGGTCTGAAGTGTTACACCTTCATGTCCTCTCGTTGGACACGGTGTCTGTGCCACTTAGTGTTGTGGGGCACCAGGCGCGTCTTGCTCTTCCTTTCCACCAGTGTGACTCCCTCCCTATCCACATTGGTGTGGGAGAACTTTTCCTTATCGCGAACGCGTACGGGGACCGGTTAGCCGCGACCGCGACAGACTGATCGGCGACTACAGCATATTGCACGCTGTCGCGACTTCGTAACGGTATCCTTTGTGTATCCTCGATGTATCCTCTAAAGCGTTGTGTCAAACAAGGTTCAGGGCAAGTTTATATTGCAGAACTAGTTCTAACGGGTTGTGTGAAACGAATTAAATTTTAAATTTGCTTTGATTTCAGAATATTGTTTTCAAGTATCAGGAATGTTGTTTCAAGTCACTAATGTCGAGAACTATCACTGGCTTAGAAGTGAATATACTTACGGCATTTTACGATAAGGAAAGTAAGCTCGGAAAAAATCTTCATTAAAATCTTTGAACTAATTTATATATTTTGCTGACAGGCTTGATAGAATTATATTAAAAATGCAATCTGTGAGTTTTATTGCGGCGCTTCTTTATCACGCAAGCCTTGTTTAGAAGCGCCGGTAGATATTATAAACTTTCAAATATAAATAAATATTTGTATAGAATCTTTTTATCGATTCATATTTTTTATGTGGTAATACCACATTTTTATTTTTATAAATAATGACACAAAGGTAAATTAAGAAAGAAAAATTGAATGCGATCTACTGCAATCGAAGCGGGATTTGAACCCGCGACCTCTGCGTTTCCGGCGCATTGCTCTTCCAACTGAGCTATCCGACCGCTACGTCAATCGCACGAAATCTTTCATCCCTTAATTCTTTACGCTACTGGAGCGCCCTCTGTGTCATATATGTTTTTGAAATGCTTATGCGCATTAGCCATACCCTAGGATGTGCGATTTTTTTACACGCACGATCCCCAATCCCCATTGCTTTACAGCAAGTGCGAAGACTGCGAGAGAGATGGCGCTGTTCTAAATATTTGTATAGAATCTTTTTATCGATTCATATTTTTTATGTGGTAATACCACATTTTTATTTTTATAAATAATGACACAAAGGTAAATTAAGAAAGAAAAATTGAATGCGATCTACTGCAATCGAAGCGGGATTTGAACCCGCGACCTCTGCGTTTCCGGCGCATTGCTCTTCCAACTGAGCTATCCGACCGCTACGTCAATCGCACGAAATCTTTCATCCCTTAATTCTTTACGCTACTGGAGCGCCCTCTGTGTCATATATGTTTTTGAAATGCTTATGCGCATTAGCCATACCCTAGGATGTGCGATTTTTTTACACGCACGATCCCCAATCTCCATTGCTTTACAGCAAGTGCGAAGACTGCGAGAGAGATGGCGCTGTTCTAAATATTTGTATAGAATCTTTTTATCGATTCATATTTTTTATGTGGTAATACCACATTTTTATTTTTATAAATAATGACACAAAGGTAAATTAAGAAAGAAAAATTGAATGCGATCTACTGCAATCGAAGCGGGATTTGAACCCGCGACCTCTGCGTTTCCGGCGCATTGCTCTTCCAACTGAGCTATCCGACCGCTACGTCAATCGCACGAAATCTTTCATCCCTTAATTCTTTACGCTACTGGAGCGCCCTCTGTGTCATATATGTTTTTGAAATGCTTATGCGCATTAGCCATACCCTAGGATGTGCGATTTTTTTTACACGCACGATCCCCAATCCCCATTGCTTTACAGCAAGTGCGAAGACTGCGAGAGAGATGGCGCTGTTCCAAATATTTGTATAGAATCTTTTTATCGATTCATATTTTTTATGTGGTAATACCACATTTTTATTTTTATAAATAATGACACAAAGGTAAATTAAGAAAGAAAAATTGAATGCGATCTACTGCAATCGAAGCGAAAAAATATGAATCGATAAAAAGATTCTATACAAATATTTAGAACAGCGCCATCTCTCTCGCAGTCTTCGCACTTGCTGTAAAGCAATGGGAATTGGGGATCGTGCGTGTAAAAAAATCGCACATCCTAGGGTATGGCTAATGCGCATAAGCATTTCAAAAACATATATGACACAGAGGGCGCTCCAGTAGCGTAAAGAATTAAGGGATGAAAGATTTCGTGCGATTGACGTAGCGGTCGGATAGCTCAGTTGGAAGAGCAATGCGCCGGAAACGCAGAGGTCGCGGGTTCAAATCCCGCTTCGATTGCAGTAGATCGCATTCAATTTTTCTTTCTTAATTTACCTTTGTGTCATTATTTATATAAATAAATAGCTTTCTAGCTACCGCATGAGTAAATACTTAATAAATATCTTAGAAACATTTAGTAGGTATGAGATGGTAAAAAAAATATAAATTTACTGAATAGTTAATAAAAGTAATAACAAATTGGAAATAAATAATAAAATAGAAACGATCTGAAATAAAGATAAAAAATTAAAGCAAAAAAAAAAGTTGTCAACGGGATATGGAGGGCGGCATAGAAGTTTCCATGGGATAAAGGAAAAAAGTGGGTATGATTAAAATAAATAAGTAGAAGACCAAATTGTTCATGTTGACTACTAATTGTATTAACATGAAGAAAACTAAGTACAAAGAGGATTATAAAATCATAATACAAAACAGCTCGGGTTCTTAACGAGACGTCGTAATCGACATAGTGTAAAGAACGTTGTGTTGTTGGTCTTCGAGATCTTTGAGCGAGCATTTCGTGTGTTGGTGTTTGTCATGGCTGTCTGGTGTGGGGCGCCTGGAGGAGGACCCTAAACAGAATTGGTTGACACTTGGGCGGGACAGTGAGTAAGTCTACTAAAGGCTTGTAATACTTGTAACTACCTAATTCCAAGCAATTTCTAATTGGTAAAAAGGGAGAGATGTAGTATATAGACATTTATAGATAATAAATGTACCCTCGATCCGCCAGCTATCGGTCATTACATTGACAGACGTCACCGGTGGTGGACGCACTGCAGGTTTACTGAAAGCCCGATTAATGTGTTTATTGAAGTATCCCAATAGGAAACCCTAGTGAACACTACAATAACCAGTCTTCGTTTTACACGCACAAACATTTCCTTTGAGCTAAAAATAAAAAAACAGCAACTGCAATTCAAATTGCTGCGTATCTTTCTGTTTGCTGGCCACACTTCACTCCATTTTAATATTTCGCTTATAATGGGCCGTTAGATACGCAGAATTAAACCAATACCCCCCTCAATTTTGCGTTCTTAAAGGATCGTTGTACTAAAAAGAATTCAGACCTTTGAAATAAGTATCATATTTCTGTGATGTCCAAAATAAATGAGTAGGGTAGGTACTACGTTACATTTCGTTTGAGATAGCTTTGTGACATGTCTGTCCACAACTCAAATGACAGAGACAAAAGGATATTGTGACACGGAGGGCTCAGAAGCTCAGTATAAAGTTTAGAAACCCTAAAACTGCCGTCCCAACTATAAGTATTTCAGGGAATTTATGATTTCTCGGCCCCCAAAGACTGAGCTGAATAAATTTTATTAAATCCGGACCAGTTTACGACTAGTCGCGTCAGCGTTCCTACCTATTGGGACAAAATGGGTATTTTAATAAAATAAATCACCCGGAGGTTCCACAGGTTAACCGGTGCGTTTTACCGTGTTTGCGGATATTCGAGATGTGGATGACATAGTGCACATCACTTACATTCGATGAAATCCGGGGAAGGAAATTTTATTAATCCAAGAATTGCCGAACTGAATACCTACAATTTTTCTTTTTTGCCCTAAGGTGGCCTGGTAGAGAATGCTTATCGTACAAAAGGCGGACTTAATGCCAAGTCCGCCTTTTGTACGATAAGTTTTCTTTTGTGTAATAAAGCTTAAATAAATAAACTGAAGGATTCTGAAAAAACGTTCCTCTTTATCTTTACACAAGAAAGCGCCAGCTTTTTTTTCTTGCGGGAAACTTTGTAACTTTGTTGGCGAAAATTTGTTCTATACTCTCTAATCTGTGGATATTCAGCTATAACTTTGTCAAGAATGGGTGAAATACGTCCACTTAATCGTTTCGGCATGATGAGACAGTGAGACAGAACAAAACGTACATCAAAATTTAATCGATTAGGTAAACTCGAACAGTTTTTTTTATTTTTTTTGGGAAATACCTGTCTTCAAGGTAGGTGCCTACAGACAAAATTGTTAAGTATTACAATTTTTTTGTAGTATACCTAAATGGATTCCCTTTATCTTGCATAATATCGATTCTCCGAAATACATTTCGCATAGCAGCTATCACCGAAACATTTTTAGCCGAATGATTCTTTAGCATAATCATAATATATGTATTGTATCATAATTGTCTGTTAGCATACTATTAATTTAGCATAATTTTAAATGGCAGAACACTAGTATCACCGACTTTTATTTCACATAATTTTATATGGCAGAACATTAATATCGCCGAATTTATTATGGCATAAAGACATAGTTCACGGAACAGACGAGTGCTAGGAAACTAGTTTATGTTTTAGGTTAGATTAGGCGATTATAAACTAAACTGATACCAGTAAAACGGGTTAGGTTAGGTTAGAACTGCGACCACAACAGAACCGAACTGCTGCCAGTAAAGTAGGTTAGGTTAAACCGAACTTAATGGGTTAGGTTAGGTTAGAACTGTGACCACAACAAAACCGAACTGCTGCCAGTAAAGTAGGTTAGGTTAAACCGAACTTAATGGGTTAGGTTAGGTTAGAGCTGTGACCACAACAGAACCGAACTGCTGCCAGTTAAGTAGGTTAGGTCAAAACCGAACTTCATGGGTTAGGTTAGGTTAGAACTGCGACCATAACAGCATCGAGCTATAAATGTTATGAGATATAAATTTCTTCGAAATAACTATTCGGACATAATATTATGCTTATTCATATTCTGCCATATGAATATTCTGATACAAAAAAATATGTGAAATCTTAATATGAGAAAATAAATATGCAAAATAAAATTCGGAGAAATGATGTTTCTGTCGAAGGTTGTTATACAAAATGAATTTATGAGTATCAATTTTATGCAACATATTAGCGAACCTAGCACACTTAAGTATGGATAAATTGTGACCTCTGAACTAAGTACTTAAGGCTAATAATTATATGCTAATTATTATAATTCGAATTAACTGAGAAAAATAATAGGTACAATGTTTTACTAAGTCGCTGTGCCATTACAAAATCTCATTGAAAATGGTTCACTCATGTTCATGTGACAAGATAGGTAAACTTCTTTCTTTCCGTGTTCACTTTAAGTTGTGTCTCGAAAATTCTTCTGAGAGAGTGCATGACTCTCCCTTTTGTATGTTTATTTTATTTTATTGAAAACGATATATAATCGGTATGTATATATAATTTTTTTGGTCACGTATGCCGCCGAGGGGAGGTGGCTATTGAGCGACTTGTGGTCCAGGGAAAGGTTGAGGGTACCAGGCCACGAGGCAGATCGCCTATGAGATGGACAGATCAAATAAAAGCTGCAATAAATGGCTCATCGTCACTACACGAATGTACGAGGAAGGCGGCTATCAGAGAAGAATAGCGGCGTGTTGTGAAGCTTGCCACCAACATCTGAAATGAAGACCACGACCACTCTGCCAAGAGTGAAAACGACAAAGAAGAAGAATACATTAAAATTAATTAAAAATTAAAATAGCCTTTATTTCTAGCGTCATCAATTACAAATTATTGAATTAGTTATTAATTGAATGGTAATTCTATAGTACCTAGTATGAAATGAAATTAATGATTCAAAATAATAATAAATAATACCATGCATTATTAGATTAAAATCGTTGTATCGCTAGTTGCCCATTTATAGGCAAAGGCCTCCTCCTTTTTTTTTCCAAGTCTTGCGATCTTTAGCCGTCCTCGTCCAAGTCCCGCCTGCGATGTGTACGATGTCGTCGCTCCAGCGCCGCCGCGGCCGGTGGGCAGGGGGCGGGTGTCTTCGCGCGGCCGCCAGTGAAGCACTTTCTCGCTCCATCGCCCATCAGTTGTCCTCGCCACGTGCCCGGCCCAGCGCCATTTTAATTTACACGCTAGCTCAGCCGCATCTATTAGCTTAGTTTGTCCCCTAATTTCTTTATTCCTTTTTCGATCTTTCAGTCTTAGTCCTAGCATGCTTCGTTCTGCTGATCTTTGGAATATTTGTAATTTACGTATTATGTCCTTCGTGAGCGACCAGGTCTGACATCCGTAGAGTAGTGTAGGAAGCACCACCGTATCCATTGCTTTCTTTTTGAGTTTTAGAGGGAGATTCGATTTGAACACTTCCTTAAGTGACCAATACTTTGCCCAGGCTGATTTAATGCGTCTTTCGACTTCGTAAGATGTTCCGTTCACGAAGGATACATTTTGTCCGAGATATAAATAATTGTCCACGTATTCCAGCATTCCAAAATCGGTGGCTATTGGTATTTTCTCACTATTCGTCATAGCACAAGTTTTTCGAGAGTTCATCTTTAATCCACATTTTTTGCTTTCCTGATCTAGCGTGTTTACCATGAATTCTAAGTCTTTGTGGTTTTCAGCAATCAATACTATGTCGTCTGCGAAACGTAAGTGGTTTAGGTACTCTCCATTAATACGAATGCCAACTTCTTGCCAGTCCAATTTTCGGAAGAATACATACTCCACTAAAGCTATTCTAATTTTCACATAAAACACATCTGAAAGATTATTTATACATAACCTATGAATGATTAGAAAGTGACCCCAACTTCGTTAGCCTTAATAATTTTTTTACCGTTAGTTAGGGTATAGAATGAACTTCTAGTCAAAACTTATTCAGAAACAAATAATATTTGGCGTCGAGACACTCGGCTCGTGGGGCCAGGGGGCACGCCGCCTGGTCAAATGTATCAGTAAGCGCTTGCGGGAGGCGACAGGCGATCCACGCGCGGGCAGCTTTCTCGCGCAAAGGTTAATAGCCATTGCTATCCAGCGTGGTGGAACGCTGCCTGCGTTTTGGGTCCCTCACCATGGGGTCCCGATCTTTTTTAGGTATATAGTTATAGTTCCTAGTTTAATGTTTTTATATCTTTGTTTATAATGAAATAAATTACTCATACTAATGATGTTTTCGTTTCTGAGTCATAACTCTTTTGCGTTACTAAATATAAGGTCCTTTTCTCCTAGATTTAATCTGAATATAGACTTAAAGAATCAGTTTTAACGATTTGCCCACGGAGCGGGTTCCCGGTGTTGAAAGTGTTCGTTAGAGTCGGAGACTACTACATAGTAATAATAATGCTTTATTGTGCACCACGTGAAAAAGAATACAGCGAATAAATAATATAAAAAGGAGTGTGTAACAACAGGCGGTCTTATCGCTAAAGAGCGGTATCTTCCAGACGACCTATGGGGTAGCAGAAAAAAGAATTATAAAAGAAAGAAACTCAATCAACAATATTTTTTTTGTCAAATGAATATACATTCTTTTTTTTATTAAGCTTCGAAGACAAAGAGCCCTACAGTCAATTAAAAAAAAAACATGGTAAAGGAAAATGAATGACCTGCAGTTCGTAAATACAGCAAGGAGTTCCAAAAATTATACCAAGCCTATTATAAACACCTCTCCATGGACAGCGATAACTGAAGTTATAAATAAGAAATGAAGTGGTGAGAACGGCATAGACGTAATCGTAAGTCGTATGTGTCAAATATCGAAGCTCCTGATTTGTGATATCGGTAACGCAGCATTATTGCGAATTAAGACAAATTTATCGGCGGGGCGACGCTTGATTGTAGTAACAGTAAGCCTACAATTAACCTCTGCGAACGCTTATAATGAATGTTTCAATAAATCAGCCAAATTGCCCGTTATTACGCATCTTACGTCTCTTTAATTGAGACAAGCTAGCGACGAGGGCTGAATTTCCGAAAATTTAGGCGGAAATACGAGAAAGTACTTGAACGTTAGACTTTAGCTTAAGAGGGGGTTACACTTTATTTTGTAAACGTTATCAGCGGGCCAGCAAGTCTAGCATAACTGTGACACGCGACTCTTTGTTGTGCGACAAATACTACTATCTGTCACTTTTCTGTGAATTCTTTGCGAGCAAGACAGGTGACGCTAAGTCGCGCGACAAGCGAAGTCGCGTCAAGATATGCCAGCCCCGCATTAGTGGCGTTTTTGTCGCGCATTGAACACTGATTTTCAATACAATTTTAGAATTACGAGGGCTGTTCCGAAAATAGTTAGTCAACGGCGTACTATTAATTGTATTCGTTTAATTTTACTGTAGCCTAAAGGCAAATTTCATTACGAACTCTTTCGCGTAAGAGTCACTGGCCAGTGACATTCAGTTATTTTTTTATGAAATCAGAAAAAAAACATGTCTGTCACTTTTTGTTCGCAAAAATGGAGCTAACGCGGGAAGCATTTCGTGCTATGATATATTATGATTATAAACGAGGGTTAACTTACAAGGATTCTCATGAAAATTTAACTAGTGTTTTTGGGGCCTTATCCCCATCTGTTGCCACTGTCAGTTACTGGTTCCGTGAATTTAAGCGTGGGCGGAGCGACATCAAAGATGAGCCTAGACCGGGGCGACCGCCAACGGCAGTCACTCTAGAAAATGTTATCAAGGTGGAATGGCTAATCAAGGAATCTCGAAACATTACCCACCGAGAGATTCAGGACGAACTGAATATTGGATCCCGGGCAGTTTCTACCATTTTGCATGACCACCTTCAAGTTCGGAAGGTTTCGTCTCGATGGATACCACATTTTCTCACACAGGAGCAAAAAGACATACGTGCCGATTGGTGCAAATTTATGCTAAAAAAATTTGATAATGGTAATTCACAACAAGTGAGCTACATTGTGACATCCGACGAATCTTGGATATATAGCTACGACCCATTTACAAAACAGCAATCAACACAATGGGTCTTTGAAGAAGATGATTTACCTACTAAAGTAGTTCGCGGTCGAAGCGTCAACAAAAAAATGGTTGCTGTTTTTTTTCGACGTAGTGGACCTGTAGCCGTAATTCCACTTGAAGATCGGAAAACAGTTACCAGCCAATGGTACACTGAAGTTTGCTTACCACAGGCCTTCCAGGAGCTGAACGTCAGTCGTCCAAGTACTGGAGCTCGGGGCATCATTTTTCATCAAGATAATGCTCCGGCCCACACGGCTGCCAGAACCACGGAATATATTAGCAAATCAGGAGTGCAATTGCTACCACACCCTGCATACAGCCCTGACCTGGCTCCGTGCGATTTTTTTCTGTTCCCCACGTTAAAAAAATCATTACGTGGGCGACGATTTTCGACGGCGGATGAAGCAGTGGACGAATTCAGGCGACTTTTTTTTGACCTTCCGCAAGAACAGTTTTTCTCCTGTTTTGAAAGTTGGTTCAGTCGTATGCATAAGTGCATAAAGGCAGCAGGGGAATACTTTGAAAAGTTGTAAATAAAGTTTTATTATATTCCTTATAGTTTTTGTTTAACTAAAAAATTTCGGAACAGCCCTCGTATACAATAGTTACTCCAACACTCATAAAGATGTTTTTTTGTCATTTAGGTACGTTTATCGTGCAATAAGAAGTAAATCGCTCTAACATGACACATGGCGGTTGAAGGAGGCTCATGGTACCTACTTTGTACATAAATCACAATAGGGGTGTAGACTGATGTAGTAGTGTTGCTAAGCCGCGAAATTGTGCGCATCGGGTTACAAGCATGAAATTTCTACCACAGATAGAGCGTTTCGTGGTAATTATTTGCAGATGTGGAGGGAAGTCAGATTCGTGCCCTGCGTGGCGGGAGAGCGGGGTGAATAGGACCTAGTACCTACTCTTTTTCTGTTTTAGGGTTCCGTACCCAAAGGGTAATCGCTGTCCGTCCGTCCGTCCGTCTGTCACCAGGCTGTATCTCAAGAACGGTGATAGCTAGACAGTTGAAATTTTCACAGATGATATATTTCTATTGCGGATATAAGAACAAATACTAAAAATAAAATAAAATAAATATTTAAGGGGGGCTCCCATACAACAAACTTGTTATATAAATGTAAGTGCTATATTCGATTGTATTATATTGTGTGTAATTTATTGACGATGCAAAAGTGATTCCCATGAATCCTACTTGAATAAATGATTTTTATCTTATCTTATAGATTATGGTACGGAACCCTTCATGCGCGAGTCGGACTTGCACTTGCCCAATTTTTTATTACTGATCAGTTAACGTTACCAGGGCTTGTGTGGTATCGTTTTCGAGTAAAACTGATAGGTATCAGCAATTTATTTTTTATGTTATTTATTCATAGTACCATATAAAAATATGAGTGTATTGCCGAAATGGTAAAAATCACAAC
This sequence comes from Apotomis capreana, assembly GCA_947623375.1. Taxonomy (NCBI): domain Eukaryota; kingdom Metazoa; phylum Arthropoda; class Insecta; order Lepidoptera; family Tortricidae; genus Apotomis; species Apotomis capreana. The sequence continues at coordinate 8,385,987 of OX392503.1, read as the reverse complement.
AATTTTTTTTATTCAGGAAGATAGACTAGATTAAATCTGCTATTCTGCAATATTTTTGTTAGTTGTAAATATTCAGGAAATATAACTACCTACTGAACTACTAAAAATAGCTACTGTTTGTATGGGAAGTGCCCAACATGCACATATTTTTAGAAACTAGATTTAATGTGCATTATAAAATAATAATAATAATTTGAAAATGTTAACGAAATCTATCTAATTTACCACACTGAATAAAAAAATCTCGTTGTGATTTTTACCTTTTCGGCCATACACCCATATTTTTATATCGAACTATACAAAAATAACATAAAAAATGAATTACTGATCTCTGTTTTACACGAAAACGATACCAGATAAGTCCTAGTAGACTTAACTGACCTGCAATAAAGAAAGAAAAAGAGGTATACTTGGTCCTATTCACTCCGCTCTCTTGCCTCACAGGGGACGAATCTGATTTCCCTCCACACCTGAAAATATCAACCGGAAAACACTATTTATGGTAGAAATTTCATGCTTGTAACCCGATGCGCACAATTATGGCAGAAAACAGCGGACTAACAATTAACTTATGTTGTATTTTTCGACATTAGTAGAGACTAATGTCGAATTATACAACATACTTTAGTTATACCTATAAATAAAATTAGGTCAATATGTCATAAAGCAAAGAAAAAAAAATGTGTATAATATGTGCCTTGAAAGTTACGCAAATTGTATGATCTTTTTTTAATCCAAAAGAAATTTCGAAATTGTTTTCAGAATCCCTATTTAATTTAACAAAACAATAATTTCTACCCACTTTTTCACGGTGAAAATGGCAAATTAGTTATCTCCATACACATGACGTCACATGTAGGTAGGTGGCCATTTGTATGTAGCGTTTTTGGCCCGCACAATGTTGAACTTTGATGGTCACTTCTGACTTTTAGAGTAGTCTAAGTGTAGTTTGTCCTAATAAAAAAAAAGAATCGATTGACATCCTCAAAAAAAATCCACACGCCTATTACACATTTTCAGTTCACAATCGAAAGTAGGTACTTAACATATTCTAACACGGTAAAACCGTTTTAATAGAGTACCGTAAAATTTTAAGTACTTTTCAAGTCATGTACGTAAAATCTATTTTGAACACCGTTACATAAACGATTTCGCTACTTTTGATTAGACTACCTATTATAAAACTGTAAATTAAAAGTTTCATCAATATGAAAACAAAATATTATGTTAAGTACAGTTCTGTTGTATCACGTTCCAATTTTAACGAGCGTAAACATTTACATTGTTTTCGTAAACATTTCATGTTTAAATGTCTAAAATACGTTTTGTTGAAACCGCCTGGTAACAACCAATACCTCACTAAAACTTCTGTCTCTTCAAAAACTCGTATCTAGTTTGTAGATTCATATTAAGATACGAGATTTGTTATAAGTAGGTATTTGTTACTTAGTGAGTTATGGAAATACAAACGCAAATAATGTGATTTAATTATGGGATATATTTAAATGCACATCTGTATAATTTTTCAGTACACTCCACTAATTAACTGAATGCATACCAGAAAAACGAATGCTGTGCAAAAAAAACAATTGATTAACTGAACATGTCCTACAAAAAAAACTTAAACATCATACAAAACGAGATGACCTTTTTAAGCGAATTCACACCAAAAATATGGTTCGTACCTACATCAGATATATTTGAAAGTTTCACCAAAAATACTGACTTGCACACTAATTATCCTCGCACTGCACACTAAGATCCGACTCGGCCAGGTTAGGTTAGGTTAGTTTTTGGCATGTATTTAAATCGATATCTGTATATTCCCTTTTTTCGATCAAAATATTTGAAAGTTTCACCAAAAATACTGACTTGCACACTAATTATGCAAACTAAATTATGCGAATTCAATATACTATTTAAAGGTATTTGCAAAACTATTTTATTACTGGATATAAAAAAAAAAACTAACCTAACCTAACCCGGCCGAGTCGGATCTTGTGCAGTGCGAGGATAATTAGTGCGCAAGTCAGTATTTTTGGTGAAACTTTCAAATATATCTGATGTACAAACCATATTTTTGGTGTGAATTCGGTTAAAAAGGTCATCTCGTTTTGTATGATGTTTAAGTAATTTTTTGTAGTACATGTTCAGTTAATCAATTGTTTTTTTTTGCACAGCATAAGTTTTTCTGGTATGCATTCAGTTAATTAGTGGAGTTACCTAGTGTACTGAAAAATTATACAGATGTGCATTTAAATATATCCCTTAGTTTTTTTTTATATCCAGTAAAACAGTTTTGCAAATACCTTTAAATAGTATATTGAATTCGCATTATTTAGTGTGCATAATTAGTGTGCAAGTCAGTATTTTTGGTGAAACTTTCAAATATTTTGATCGAACAAAGGGAATATACAGATATCGATTTAAATACATGCCTTTAATTATTACTGTTTAATGTCCTTAAATATACTCGAGTTTCAATTTGTGATCGCCAGACCATTAAATGTATTAATACAAATTAATAACAGATAATTCAATTGGAATAGTTTCAAAACAGAATCCAATTTGTAACAGTTGGATAATATCTAAATTGTTAATTAGGCACTGAACGAAATCGCAATCATCTGATAAAACTACTGTCATGTTAGTTACAATTCCATTACTGTATTTTGGCACAATAAATTAATTTGAATATTATATAGTGTAATGTAACTAACGATCTAGCGCAGAGTTCCGTGAATACAAATCACATTTTTAAGGTTCCGTCCCCAAAGGGTAGAAACGGGACCCGGACCGTAGCCTCCGCTGCCCGTATGTCCGTCTGTCACCAGGCTGTATCTCATGAACCGTGATAGCTAGACAGTAGAAATTTTCACAGATGATGCATTTCTGTTGCCGCTATAACAACAAATATTAAAAAAACAGAATCAAATAAAAATTTAATACAACAAACGTAATCGGTTGCGTTAACTTTACACCTCATTTGTATCCGGCGCCAGACATACCACGTGCAAACTTAACTTAACCCGGCCAGTTAAGAGGGGATAAGTACTTGTACGGAACCCTCGGTGCGCGAATCAGACTCGCACTTGGCCGATTTTTGTTTTTACATATCATTCGAGTTCTCTTCCCTGCTAAGGCTATAGAATCGTCTAGCATCTCATTAACTGAGCGAGTGAAGTGTGCCCGTTTCAGCTTGCCCAAAAATTATTTTGTATGTCCATATGTTTGAATGTTCTCGCCTACAAATGGGAATTTCTCAACCGATTCTAATGAAATTTTGTGAATAGGTTCGATAAGTATATCGTTTATTTCTTGTACTAGGTTTTCGAAATTTTTCAAAATGGCGCGGATATGGGGGATAATAACGTAAAAAATTACAAATTTCAGCCATTTTGAAACAAACTTGCGAGGTCGACAGCTCACAGAGTCACTAGAATATTATAATTCTATTATTTTTGCCATCATAAATCATCATATTATAAAGACGAAAGTTTGTGAGTGTGTTTATGTGTACTGTTACTTCTTCACGCTCAAATGACTGGACCAATTTTGATAAATTTTGGTATGAAGGTAGCTGACACCCTGGATTAACACATAGGCTACTTTTTATCCCGAAATAATGTAGTGTTCCCGTGGGATGAGCGGGTAACACCGCGCGGCGCAGCTAGTATCCTTTATTCTGGAAAATTATTCGATTAATTTTATTTGTAGGTACCTACTCATCATTATTTCAACTAAAACACGTAGACTAGTAGGGGCTAGAGGCTTAAAAGGATCTATTCGCTCGAAGGAGCGGCAACGTTAAAAACCACGTAGACGTTTTTTTTTAATTTACATCACACATCTTTTTGTATTGAAAATCATTTTTTAATGGAGAGGGCTCATGATTTTAGGAAAAAACTTAATAGCGTGATGCAGGATCGTCATTTGTTTTGTATAGGCGCGCGGCGCCATGCCAGCCTGGCGCCATCTGTTTTCATAATTTACTTTATCCCCGCATCACGCCGAAACGACTGGACAAATTTTAACCAATTTTGGTACAGGGATGGCTGGATATACAAAGATGGTTAATAGTATACATTTTACCCGACTACGGTAAAAATTACGCAAACAAAGTTGTGAGTAACTTTTAATTATTTCATGAAATCTATACAGTACGAGCTTTTGAGCAACGCCGGCTTCCGACACGTCGGTACGAGCTGTATTTGAACCCAACCGTAAATTTTGCAAATGACTCGGTGACTCAAATTATGAAAGTGACAAACACCCACTGTTTCATGGTTTGCGGCAATTAGCTCTTAGATAATGGGAGGCAGGTGGGCCCATCCCGCATTCGTACCCATTTCCTTTGTTAATCGGGCTTTAATCGCTTTCCTATCCCTAAACTAAAATCGTAAATCTGGAAAATTCGTCCTCTATCTCGTTGCCGAATAGGCATCTCGTGAAACTTAACGTATAAATTATTCGGAGATAAGTTATTCTATTCCATTCTTAGTTGTAGCTGAAGATTGCGTTTTTATACCACAAAATTGAACTGCGAAATTGAATACGATATTGGATTGAATGCTAATTAATTTAGTTTAGTCTATGTCTTTTTTTAAAGTTAATATTGCCTTAGGAACTTCAGCTTTGTCTGGGTTTTAAATTAGATATTGTTTACTTACTAAAGTCTATGTGGATAAAGTCTATGGGCTTAATTTTATAATTAATATATATTAATAGGTACGCAATCTCGTGGAAACAAAATAACACCACGGGTAAACCGGAGCGGAATTAGTTTGTTTAATAGAGTACGGTTTTTAGACATGACTTGTATTTACTTTTTCGGGTTGGTTAGCCCTCACTACCAGTGAGTCAGACTTTATGTGGAAGTACGAACCCACTAACGTAACGTAAGCGATTAAGAACAGAGTGCTGAAGTGCTCTGACTGAAATATGTAAGCCGGTGGGAATCCGGTTCTATAAACGCTGATACTAACGCACATACGTGACATTACTTTAACGGCATGCTCCGTAGCTATTTGTATAGGAAAAAAATAAAATGCAGTGTATTATATACTGCCCTAAGAGTTTTATTTGTAAAAAGTACATACCGTAAGTTCGGGGTACTTTGACCCTACAGGGTTACTTTGTCCACCCATAGAAAACCATGTTATTAAATTAATACATTCTTAGAACGACATCATTTGACTAATAAGCCTGACTCGCACTTGGTCGGTTTTTTATTTATTTATGGACTCGATAAAATGCATCCATTTTTATCGATAGACAAAGTGTTGGATTTCGTTTTATATTTTTGTATATGGGGTAGTTTGAATTCTCTCCCAAACCTGTCAAATCCCATTCCTCTGACATATGTACTTCATCGACGCCCGCCGTGAGCGACAGTCGCAAGTCGCCATTTTACCTTGCTGTCTGTGCGGCCCCGTTTGGCCGCCTGGTGTTTGAATTATGTGCTACGAACTGGTGTGATGTGCCACAAATCTATTTAATAAACTATTATACATACCCGTGAAAGTGCAGATGACTTGCCGGCAAGAGGAGACAGCACGCAGCGTATAAAAGGTTAGTGCATATGTCTTTCCCTTTGTCCTAGGCTTCCTAGCTCCTATCTGCATAGTTTGGGGTTAATCTCAATTATACAGTCCACTTACCTTTATATTTTTCCCAATTTTGTTCCCCTCCCCACTGGTGCCGTGGGCTACTCTTATTTCGCCACACTTTTATCAAAATTATGGATTATTAAAAAAGGCACCTCCATATTCTTTCTGGTCACTTCTTACCGAATTAAACCATTTTCTGGTCATTTCCATCCGCATTAATACATACCTATGTGATTAATATATAAATTTAATGATAATTATTGGGGTAACTTATGCGATTATTGTGCTAGGTATTGAAATAGTTTGTCATTTTTAATCTTAAAATATTAACAAGATCGGCGACTATTTCGCTTTATTTCCGCACCCGCATGCTTAGTACGTTATATTGCTAGTTATTTCCTAATATATTTCATTTTTCGTGATCAATTTCGATACACGTGATCGCACATTCCTTTGTTCTTAACCATACCACTTTACCTGTCCGCCATATGCAATTGTAAATGCAACTCAAATTGGTTCGGTTAAGTTCATTTATTTCACCGCCCGGTAACATTACAATCACGGTAGCACATAAAATTCAATCACAATTTTATTCTTAAATACGTAAATACGTTCCCGCCCGCATTTATCACAATCTATTGTGTCCCGCTCAGTTAGTTTAAACTATTTAGCTAACATTCTAATTTCTATTCCCGCAATTACATAAATAAGTTCTTATAAATACCTATAATACTTTTATATACGCTAATATCATCATACTTCTAATAAAAAGTGAACAATTTGTTATCATACTCATACGTCTAATATAAAAAGTCATAAGTCCATATAGAATCCCAGTCGCTTACGTCTTTTATATTTACTGCAAAACTATTTGCACCACTTAAATAAAAAGTCTTAAGTTCTCAGTAAATCGTCGTGAGTTACGACCTTCTTTAAGATTCTTTAGGATACCGCGAACTGTTATTTTATTTGTTGATTATAAGTTCGTAACTACTGTTTACAATAATGGGTAAAGGTAGCAGAAAAGGGAGTGACGCGTTCAGCCAGGGAGTCGATTACGATACTTGTAGGAATCAGCTGACTATATATACCGTCAGGCGCGATGTTATCTATAAACGCGTAGAAAACATTCTAGAATTAGCATACAAAACCGAAACTGATCACCAACAGTTTAGGGCGTTTCGGACAAGTGCATTAAATATAGACACATTGCGTGATGATTACGAAAAGGTTTTAGAATCGTATAACATGCTGTTTTTACAACTGAACCCTGGCGCTGACGTAGATTATGAGTCATGGACATCATTTGAGGAAATGTATTGCTATATTAAACAATTATTGTCAGAAAATAAAGTACATAGTGTTCCTGAGACTCAACCCCCCAGTGTTACGAAGTCGAAACCGCGCTTGCCAGTAATTGAATTAATTTCATTTGATGGACAGCCACAAAACTGGCCGCTGTTTTATCAGCAATTTAAGAGTATGATACATGATAACGCATCACTGTCTGATAGTGAAAGGATTTATTATTTAATTGGCAAATTAACTGGCACTGCGCGAGATATTTGCGCAGGTTTGCCTCCAACCGCACAGAACTATCGCATCATTTGGGATGCTTTAATACAAAAGTATGATGACCCACGCACGCTAGCATGTACTTATCTTAAGCAACTGTTGCATTTTAAATCGCTAACTACCGCGAGTTCGACCGGTTTAGACGCATTCATAAATAACTTTGACACATCCGTCAAAGCGCTCAAAGAAATGAAACTCGAAGATTTGACAGATTTCATTTTCCTGCATTTGGCATTACAAAAATTGGATACAGAAACAATTAAATTATTTGAGATCGCCTATCGTAAGGAGAAAATCCCGTCGTATCATAGTTTAATTGAATTTGTCAAGGAGCAGAGTAAAGTGTTATCTCGATCTCCAAATGCAGTTACTAATAAACCGATCTTTAACTCCCCTAACAAGTCGCACATACCTAGGGCCGTTACAAAGACGTTCGTAGGCGCGGACTCAGGCGGTTCCGATAATAATATTAAATGTGGACTTTGTAAAAATAAACAACATGAACATTTGTATTCTTGTTCTCCTTTTATGAAAATGACACCGCACGAAAGATACAATTTTATCAAATTAAACGCATATTGCAACAATTGTTTAAGTGTAAGTCACAAAACTTCAACTTGTACTTCGAAGAAAAATTGTTCTCATTGTTCTTCACGGCATCATTCATTGTTGCATTTTAACGTGAGTTCGAAGTCAAATTGTAACATGGGAACAACTGTTTCAAACCCCGCTCGTAATTTTAAACATGAAAAAATCGGACACCCTGAGTCCGGCCCTGGCATGTTTACGTTATCTCATGAGGAAAATAAATTTACTAATTCTGATATTGCTAATGTTGATAATATTAATATGACTACTGCAGTTAACGTCGACCAAAGCACCCCGCATTCCTCATCGGATCGTAGCATTTGTACAATTTCGTGCGACAGTTCTAGCCGTCTTCAAACGACGACGTTACTGGCCACCGCGAAAATAAAAATAATTGATTCTTTTAACCGCACTCACTTTTTGAGATGCTTGGTCGATCCTGGCTCTCAAAGTGATTACTTAACAGCAGCTTGTTGTAAGCGATTATCGCTGCCTATTAAAAAACAAAACCGCTTTTCTGAAGTTCAAGGCATCGGTGGGACTTCGCAAAAAATATTAGGTGTAACTTCACTTAAATTCACGCCGCGAGTAGGGACCCAACGCGAATACACTGCCAGCCCGCTGGTAGTCGAGCGCATTACGTCACAGCTGCCTAGTGCGCGCGTAGATAACGCGTCGCTCGGGTACATTAAGAACTTACCGCTCGCAGATGATGACTTTTCACAACCGGGACCGATTGATATGCTTATAGGTGTGAAACTTTATTGCGAAATTTTATTGTTTGACAAAATTAAAGGCCCATCCGAGAATATGCCCAACGCTTATGAAACTACCTTAGGGTACATTTTAATGGGGGATGCTCCTATAGTTTCTTCCCAACCCGCTCCGCACACGCTCTGTGCTTTTAGCTGTGACCCGCTTCATCAACTCGTCGAGAAATTTTGGTCGAATGAGGAGATACCTTCGCGTACCTTTTTAAGTCCCGACGACGAAAAATGCGAAAGTATATACACTTCAACTACTGTTCGCAATGATGACGGCAGTTATTCTGTTGACCTGCCATTCAAAGATGATCCCAATAAATTAGGCGATTCTTTCATAACAGCAAAAAAGCGTTTTTTACTTCTCGAGAGAAAGTTCTCTAAAGATCCCGCACTTAAATCTAGTTATGATAACATTATACGCGATTACCTAAATGAAGGTATTCTCTCTCGCTCCGCACCTGAGGAGTCTCTCTCTTCGGGCTATTTTTTACCGCATCATCCTGTAGTTCGCAATGACAAAGCGACATCCAAAGTTCGGCCCGTCCTGGATGGGTCCGCGAAAAGTGACACAGGGTTGTCACTAAATGATATTTTATATACCGGTTGTAACTTACAGGCAAATATATTTCACATTTTATTAAATGTCCGCATTTTCAAGATTGCATTTTTTGCTGACGTGAAACAAATGTACTTGTGCATTCACACAAATGAATCGCATCATAAATATCAACGAATTTTATACCGTTTCTCGGATACTGATCCGCTAGAGGTATACACGTTCACGCGGGTTACGTTTGGTTTGCGTTCATCGCCTTTTTTGGCGCTACGGACCCTACGTCAGCTAGCTGCTGATGAACGGCATCGATGGCCAACTGCGGCCGCCGTGTTAGAAAGAGATGTCTATATGGATGACCTCGCTTCTTCTGCTTCTTCTCTCGAGGAAGCAGTTAAGACAGCTGATGAACTGATCGACCTCTTCAAGGCCGGGGGGTTCGCCCTAGTAAAATGGACATCCAACTCGCGCGAACTGCTCGAGCACATACCAGAGTCACACCGGAAGTCTGGATCTATTTCCTTCGATGACGGAAATACATTTAAGATTTTAGGTCTGCGCTGGTTGCCCACGCAGGACGTGTTCGTGTTCGATACCTCTAAACCGCCAACCTTGTGTACTAAACGTGCTATATTATCCGCGACCGCCCGACTATATGATGTACTAGGACTCGTAGGGCCGGTTATTTTATACGCTAAATTAATAATCCGGGAACTGTGGCTTATGGATTTGCACTGGGATGATTTACCGCCTTCTCGCATTGTTAATTTATGGCAACAGTACTTATCTGAGTTGCCTCTGATATCCCAGCTTAAATTCCCCCGACATCTAGGTGTAGAAGTCGGAGCTCAAGTCTCCTTGATAGGATTTTCGGACTCCAGTGAAGCCGCCTATGGCTGTGTAATATACCTGCATGTTGTTAACCCAGGCCAGCCACCGATCGTAACGCTTATCTGTTCCAAGTCAAGAGTAGCTTCTGCCAGACCTAAGATTACGTTAGCGCGTTTAGAACTCAACGGTATTTTATTAATGTCACGGCTTCTACGCGAAGTTAATGACACGCTATCGAAAAGACATAAAATAGATAATATTTTTGCATTTTCTGACTCCGAAGTCGCCCTATGTTGGTCGGTCGCTTCGCCTCATAGATTCGACACTTATGTCGCTAACCGCATTTCACAAATTCAGACAAATATTTCGCCTAACAATTTATATCATATTGCTGGCTCTCTTAATCCCTCTGATTGTAATTCAAGAGGTCTCACTCCCTCCCAGCTCATACAGCATGAGTTGTGGTTTCATGGACCGCCTTGGTTAGCACAGCCTTTAAACCACTGGCCTGTACAAAAATTTATACCTAACCGCTCATCTTTGCCAGAGGAAAAGACTGTGGCCCACGTGTCCACGAGTGTCACTGAAATAGAACATCCTGTTCTGACGCTCGCCTCGCGATGTTCCTCCTGGAATAAACTTCTTCGAGCTTTTGTTTATGTGCTCCGCTTCTCGAAGAAGCTCCCGCGAAACGACGTAATCACTGCTAATGATTTAAATACCGCCGAATTTGAAATAATTCGTGTAGTGCAATCTGTATATTTCTCCGACGATATTAAAAATATTTCAAAGGGGCAACGATGCTCATCAAAACTACAAAAGCTATTTCCGTTTATTGAAAATGGAATCTTACGTGTCGGAGGTCGCTTAACGAATTCGTCGTTAGATTACGCGTCTAAGCACCCCATGATATTGCCTAAAAAGGATAATGTGGTGCACTTAATTATTGACACTTATCACCGCGATAATTCTCACGCAGGACCGCAACTATTACTAGGCATCTTAAAAACTAGGTACTGGATACTTTCCGCTCGTCGTATTGTTAGGCAACGCGTGCAAAAATGCAATAGCTGTTTCAGATTAAGTCCTAAAGCTACTTTCCCGCTTATGTCTGATCTACCTAAATGTCGATTAGAGCAATGCAAGGCTTTCTTACACACGGGTGTAGATTATGCGGGACCGCTGTATATTACTCCCTATCGCAAGCGCGGCGTACGTAGTGTCAAAGCATATTTATGCCTTTTTATTTGTCTAGTGACAAAGGCCGTTCATTTAGAACTGGTATCGAGTTTGACTTCCGTAGGTTTTATAGATGCATTTAAACGCTTTACGTCGCGACGTGGACCATGCACGTCGCTTTATTCGGATAACGGGACTAATTTTGTTTCTTCAAAGGCTTATTTTAATGAACTTCACGAATTCTTACGATCTGACGAATATTATAAAACATTTAGTAATGAACTCGCGAAAAACCGCATTACGTGGAAGATGAACCCTCCCACTGCCAGTCATTTCGGTGGCATATGGGAAGCTAATATTAAAAGCGCTAAATCTTTATTATTTCGCGTAATAGGAAAACAAATTCTCACCTTCGAGGAGATGTCGACCGTGCTTACACAAATTGAGGCAGTGCTTAAAGTTCGGATCCCTCGGAGCCGCTGGCGCTCACGCCATCTCATTTTTTGTCTACATCTCCACTAGAGTACCTTCCCGCACCCGACTTATCCGACGAACGAACCAATTTGTTGTCTCGTTTTTCATTGATGGACTCGCTAGTACAGTCATACTGGAAGCGGTTCAAATCTGAGTATTTACATAATTTGCAACAACGCGAGAAATAGAATACTTCATCTAATCCAATAACGATTGGTACAGTGGTATTGTTAAACGTAGATAACGCGCCACCCTTACAATGGCCGTTAGGAATTATCACTAACGTATATCCCGGTAAGGACGGAATAACGCGCGTTGCGGAAGTAAGGACGAAAGTTGGCACGTGCAAACGCCCAGTCGTGCGACTTTGCCCTCTCCCGACTCAATGAGTCAATCTTAATTTTAAGATATTTAGTTTAGTTATTTTAAGCCCGCGTCTTTATAGATAATCTTAGTTAAGATTTATTTTTGTTGTAGAGTTCTTTCATACATACTTATATTCGCGCACAAACTACTGTGCTTTTCTTAGTTTTCGCTAAATATTTCTAGTTTAAGTTTCTTAACTATTCACTTACCGCTTAGCACAATAATCGCACCCGCGTTCTATGATAGAGCAGCTTCGGTCTTTTTTCTTTTGAAGGGTTCCTTCAAGGCCGGGGGGATGTTGGATTTCGTTTTATATTTTTGTATATGGGGTAGTTTGAATTCTCTCCCAAACCTGTCAAATCCCATTCCTCTGACATATGTACTTCATCGACGCCCGCCGTGAGCGACAGTCGCAAGTCGCCATTTTACCTTGCTGTCTGTGCGGCCCCGTTTGGCCGCCTGGTGTTTGAATTATGTGCTACGAACTGGTGTGATGTGCCACAAATCTATTTAATAAACTATTATACATACCCGTGAAAGTGCAGATGACTTGCCGGCAAGAGGAGACAGCACGCAGCGTATAAAAGGTTAGTGCATATGTCTTTCCCTTTGTCCTAGGCTTCCTAGCTCCTATCTGCATAGTTTGGGGTTAATCTCAATTATACAGTCCACTTACCTTTATATTTTTCCCAATTTTGTTCCCCTCCCCACTGGTGCCGTGGGCTACTCTTATTTCGCCACACTTTTATCAAAATTATGGATTATTAAAAAAGGCACCTCCACAAAGTAACGTTGTAGGGTCAAAGTACCCCGACCTTACGGTAATAGGTAATCGTAACGTAACTAATGCGACCTAGTTGCGTGTAGTAGGCTGCGGAATTTATATGCTATTTATTTATTTCCTTTGTCTTAAATGGAATATCAAGCTGTATAGACAGTTTGCTATCATAATTATACATATCTTACGAGTATACCTACACAAGAAAAATATTAGGAGAAGAACACTTGAGTTTTTACCTATACGACTATAGTAGACGACTAGGCATTGATTTAAAGCTGGCATTGCTGTGAGGACCGCGAGAGAGATGGCGCTATTCTAAATGTTTTTTATAGAAGTTTAATATTTATAAAACGAAAAACAAGTAAAAAATAACAATAACCAACTTAATCTATTCTAAACAAGAGTACGTAACTAAAGCCAATGTCCCCAATATCACGGCCCTGCGGCAGGGTACCCATGATGCCGGTTACATTCCCCCGCTGAATAGCCAAGCCACAGATCATATAATACTAGTCAAGCTAATCCTTTGGCCGAGGATTGAAGAACTGTGGTCCGAAGAACATTCTGACAGTTTTTTTGGGCTTTACAGTCTGTGGGCGTCCGGACACAACGGTCCGATTGTCTTCACTGCAAACGCAAATACCCATACCCATTTTTTATAGAATCTTTTCATCGATTACATTATTTAATGTGTGTTTTTATTTCTTATTTTTACAATTAAGCGTACAAATATCTGTGTTGAGTGGCGCATGGCGGGGCTCGCCACGACATACATCGGCACTCACAACTTCGGCGAGTTGGAGAACGGAAACCCGCAAACAAATCCTTCTTGTTTAACATGGCACAAAACGCATTAGTGTTTGGAGTTTCGGAAGACTGAATATTATTTGTACTGGAATGTTCACAAATCACAATGTATTCACTTTTTTTCTCCATTTCATCTTGGACAAAAATTATTTCTCATTTATTTTTGGATGGTCGGATGTCGAGATTTCCGGCTGTTCTCGCCTACAGATCGCATTTCTGAACCGAATCTCATGAAATTTTGTGAGTAGTTTTGATAAGTACCTATAAAGTTTTATATTAATTCGGATTAACTGATTTTTTCAAAATAGCGGATTTTATTCGGGTTAAAAAGGTAGAAAAAAACTTACAAATTTCAGAACAATTGACAATTTTTTTTTTTATGCTACAATTTTATTACTTTTCTGTATTCCGCTTAGAAAGAGGACTTAATCACTATTTTTATATTTTTCCTGAGATTACTAATTATTTATTATTAATTTACTAAAATTTAAAACTTTTTAACTCCAAACCTTATGATATAATATATAGGTTACTTTAGTCTGGTGACTACCTATTAAAAAAAGCGAGTGTGTCACGTTGATGACCGGAGGTAGGGTAAAGTAGGTAGGCAGGAACGGAAGAAGAGACAGGAGACAGGGCAGAAGAAGGTATTTATTTATAATAATTAATAAAGGCACCTGCGAACAAGCAGATACAGACTTAAGTTCTAGATTTATATTAAGAGATATTGACATTACAACGGTTATGAAATACATGGGAAACTTACGTTTACGTGCCTTGTCTTTTATTTAATTTTATATTTGAATCCAACAAAATCCAGCAGTTAGAAAATCACAGCACAATAGCACAGTTGACTTTTGATAAAATTAGGACACTCTTGTGTGGTAAGGTAAATTATAAGACTGCTAAATATAATGAATTGATGATGAGCAGGATTAAAAAATCGACTTGTAGATATCTGTTCAGCTCGAAAGCTCTGACTAGAATGAATTTTTTTCACTTGAAACGGACAAGTGTGGAATTTAGAATGAATTTTGAATTTGAATGTAAATTTTTAAGAAAGAGTGTGTAACCAGACAGTCCAAAAAGTTATCAAGAACGAGTTGTAACGCAACACGTTACAATACCCGGCCTGCCCTGGAAGAAAAAATCCTGAGGGGACCTATGTCCCAGAGGGATTTTTTCTAAAAGTAAAAGAAGTAAGAACTAATGATGGTGAAGTATGGCGTGATGTGGTAATTTAGAAGATGGGGATGATATGTACAATGTTTATATTACACGAGAAATGGTTCTCATACATGCTCCTGTCATTCATCCCATACATGCATCAATCTTCGAAAATTTTGGTAAACTAAGTAGTTCACCCAAATTACACTTAGTGAGTTATCCGATAGTACATGGGTAACTCGTAAAAACCATTCTCAATTGGTAGTAAGGCTTATGTTCAGTTACCATCCGCTGATAATGATGATTACCTAAATAAATATGTACAAATATAGCCTCTTATTTCCAAGAAATGTAGTGTTCCATTGTACGGAACGATTGCATTGTATGCGTAAGTAAGCGATAGAGTTGTAATTAACAACCAGAAATATGACAGCCTATAGTGTCGGAGAGTATAACTCGCAGGAGTTAAGGAAAATAACTTTCCTGCAAAAGAGAGTAAGTAATGCATAAACCGGTCACTTGCCTATGGCTAAGTATCGGTAATAATATGTATAAACTAAATTAATAGAACCGAAGTAAGTAAATGATGTTATAGGCCAAATGGTTTGATGAGATGATTATGAATTAAAATTAAAAGGTATAGGTATATATACAGTAATTATATATGTACATAAGTTCAGGAGAATTAGGAGAAAAGTAATAAGTTGAAGTTAATGTCTCATTAAAATGCCGAAATATTATGTTAGAACGACGGTGTTCTTATTTTTGAATTTTGGGAATAGGTTTTAAATCGCGAACGTGCCATCGTCCCAATAGTTTGTTAGTCATGTCGGTTAGAACATAAACAAGTGGTGATATTTTCTGGGCAACTCTGCATTTGACAAATTTAGGAGCAAGTTTGGCCGAGTGATATTTGCCTGCGTTGCTGATGGTATAGTTATGTTTCCAGACTATATCACCTACATTGAATTCTATGTGTTGATGATGTTTGTTATACGTTGATGAGTTAATTTGATGTGCTTTCCACAAACGGGCCTGAACTTCTGAGAAGACGGGGTGAAGGTGTCCCAGGTTCTCAGCAAGTTCATCTCTTGGTGCGAAGATAATGTCATCTGTGAGATCTGTGCTATTGTAAACCCACCCACATGTGACTAATTCACGACCAAAGACTAAGAAAGCTGGAGTATATTTGGTAACCTCATTCACGGCTGTATTAATAGCAAATTGAATTTTGTGGATATTTACGTCCCAAGTTCTGTGGTCGTTTTCCACAAAAGATGCGATAGCTGTAATAATTGTTTTATTAAACCTCTCCACTGTATTGACTTGTGGACAGTATCGTGGTGTATAATGAACCTTAGGTATTTTGTAGGTTTGGAATAACTCAACAACTTCTTGACTCGTGAATTGAGGACCATTGTCAAGAATGACAGTTTCTGGTACTCCGTAAGAGAGAAAGACTAACTGTTCAAGTATATGTACGATTACGGAAGCGGTTCCGCGTTTAATCGGAAAAAGAAGGCAGCATTTTGAAAAACAGCATGTAACGACGAAGATATATTTATTATGTTTGTATGTTGTGGGAAAAGCTCCTATTAGATCGATAGAGATGCATTGGAATGGACGTGAGCACACTTTAGGTTTACCCATGAGTCCGATTTTTACTTGATTTTGATGTTTGTAAGTCAAACAAGTTTCGCATTTGGAAATAAAGTTTGAAATGTCTCTGTACATTCCTGGCCAGAAATATTTCATCTTTATTCTTTGGTATGTTTTAAATATACCAAAGTGTGCACAGGTCGGGGTGGAATGATTTTCGGCGATAATCGGGGTTCTATATTCGAGTGGAACTACTTCCTTCCAATTGTATTCGGATTGGAGTAATGAAGTAGTTTGCGCGTATCTATATAATTTATTATCATTAATGATGTAATTGGGGGTGGTATTAGGATTGATGCTACATTTAGAATAAATATTATTATACCAATCGTCATTTGTTTCTGAACTACTGTAGTTAATGATACTTATAGGGACTGAGCGTGATAAAGCATCTGGAACCAGATGGTCTTTACCACGTTTATGTTTTATTTCGAAGTTAAAGGTTGAAAGGCGAATACTCCAGCGAGCTAGGCGTCCAGTAGGATTATCAAGGTGTAAAAACCATTGAAGAGCGGAGTGATCCGTATAAATAGTGAACTTGAGACCATTATCAAGGTAGCAACGCCAATGTTCTAAGGATAAGATGATACTTCGCCCCCTGCCTGCTATACGGCCACATCTCAAAAAACCATTTTTTCGAGAAATCGCTTGTTAAAGTTTTGGCAGCGTAGTGCGTGGTAGTAAAACGGGGCTTACTCCAAGAGTTTTCGGTCAATTCATTTTAAATTTAGCTTTTTTTATTCTACATGATATAACGCTTCTCATGAATACGTCTTTTTTTATAAAACGTGTATATTTTCTAAGATACGAGGCCTTTAAGATAGGTACTTGGAGTTGTGGCCGTATTGCAGAAACATTTTGTTGAAATTTTGAGATGCGTCCCAAAACCGATCAAGTATTATTGGAAAATAGTAACATAAAAATTATCATGCAAACATTAAAATGATTAAAATACCTTTATTAATCAACTTTTGTTACAGTAACAACATCACTGTAAGCGATAATCAGTGCATGCAGCTTTAATACCAACTTTCTAGATGCAGATATCATCATCATTTTGCATATATAATTAATGACTATCTGGTACCTTCTCTTAAAGGCACTTGTATCTTTAATTATCGTGTTAACATGTACCATATATAACATGTACCATGTACAAGGAGGCCCCGTAGTTTTAGGTTTTAGCGTGGACTAGGTTCCCGTTGATATAAGTGTACTGTTTCCCAGAATTCTTCAACTTCTTTACAATATTACCTTTTCATAGTGCAGGATAAGCTTTTCGTTTTCTACTTTTAGGTTTAGCAATACTGGATGAAGACTGGTTCGAATCAAAGTCCCAATTTATGTGAGTCGGTATTTACAACGAATTTTTAGAAAACCTTGCACCAACATGTAGGACATGGCTCTCACAGTTCTATTTAGACACAGCCTCGAATAATATAATTCCACCTAAGTTCAACTGCATACACTAAATTCGGGTAATTCGGGGAATTCGGGTTCTACAAACTTTTGGACAAGCCAATCTACAATCAATCAAACCTATAGTTGACAAAATAATTCCTGTGGAGCAGGCTGGATTCCGTAGTGGTCCGAACTGCGTGGATCAGGTTTTGTCGCTCACAACACATATAAAGACAGGCTGGGTTTCAAAGGTAAGAGAAAACCGTGGCAGTCTTTATCGACCTTTCAGCTGCATTCGATACTGTATGGAGACAGGGGCTTATCTATAAGCTCATGACCGTAGTGCAGATGGTGGAACTAATCAACTCTATGCTCAGCAATAGGAAATTGATCGTCCACCTAGGAAACACCTCAGGCAAAGTCAGGAAGCTGAACAATGGACTACCGCAAGGATTGGTCCTGGTCCCGCTCCTGTTTAATCTAATAATTATATCGTGTGTGTATAGGTTGAACAGAAGTGGGGTCAGGACCGATTCCGAAAACAGAGAATCGGAAATTTATGTATGCTGATGGATGACACCGCCTTCACAAACCAGGATGCCAAATTTAAACCCTCGAAGAAAGCCCTTCCTTGCGATCTGGAATGTTTTGAGTAATACTTAAAAAAATGGATACTGCAGCTCAATGCTAGTAAAACAGAAGTTGCGACATTCCATTTCTGTAAGAAAGAAGCAAATTATGAGCCAAATATCTGCTTCAGAGAGACGGCGCTTAAATTAAATCCTACACCGAAGTATTTGGGTGTCACTGTAGACCGCAATCTTACCTATGCGCCACACATTAGTAAGTTAGGGAAGAAGCTACAGACGCGGAATAACATACCCCACAGATTAAGGGGAACTACTTGGGAACACCAGCTGACGTGCTGCGCACTACCGGTCCTAGCCTAGTTTACTCCAGGGCAGAGAACTGCTTGCCAGTTTGGCTCAACAGCGCACATGTGCATCGGATAGACGTGTTAGACCAAACCATGCGATGCATATTGGGAACCATCAAATGTACTCCTCTGGTTTGGCTGCCTGTGTTGAGTCATACAGCTCCCGCCCAGCTAAGAAGACAACAGGCACTGGTCCACGAAGCACAAAAATTCGTGAATTGTCCCAATTTGCCCATCCATGTAGAGTTCGCAAACCTGCCGCCTCATCGGTTGAAGTCGAGGCACCCACCGTACAATAGAAGAACTTATAATTGTATAATATGAATGACTGTACCTACATAATATGCCATACGAATAAATAAAATAAATAATAAGTAGGTACTATCGGTACCCACTGTTGTGAAACAATGAAAATGACGTTTATTTCGCTTATATTAAAGGGATTCATCGTAATAACACTAGAATTTACGTTTTTCTTATAGGACGCAACTCAAAAAAAAACATCATAAATGTATGCTATACAGCCACAACTGGCAAGTGGCTGTCTTGCAGGGCGTCACCTGACAATTTTTGGTCAGATCCATAAGGCCACTTGTGGAAAAAAGGCTTTTAAGGACACTTTTTCTTATGGCTCTCGAAATAAGGTCATAAATTAAACTATCCTGACTACGAATCTGCAAAAATCAAAAAAAAAATTTTTTTTGAGATGTGGCCGTATAGCAGGCAGGGGGCGACTTAATAACTCTCTTTCCGTAATTGAGTAATTTTTCTGGGGACCAGTGAGGGATTTACTCATGTAGGCTATGGGTTTTTCAACTCCGTCAACTTCTTGAGTGAGCATTGAGCCAATTCCAAAGCTTGAAGCATCACAATGGACTGCGAAGGGCTTTGTAAAATCTGGACAAGCGAGAATAGGAGTGGAGACTAGAGCTTCTTTAATGGTTTTGAAGGCATTGTCTGCTTCAGAGGTCCATTTAAAGGGCGGGGCTTTTTTGGAGGTAGAAGTAAGTTTTGTAAGCGGCGCAACCTTAGTGCTGAAATCAGGAATAAACCGTCTGTACCAACTTGCAGTACCTAAGAATCTCTTGACTTCACGAGGATTGGTGGGGGCAGGGATATCGAGAATAGCTTCGACTTTACTAGGGTCAGTTTGGAGTCCTGACTCATTGACTATGTAACCCAAATATTTGAGTTCCTTTTTAAAGAATGAACATTTAGGGAAATTTACTGTTATGTTAGCTTGTGCTAGCTTCTGTTGAACTTTATTTAGTAATGTTATATGTTCATCAAATGTGTTACTGATGATAATGATGTCGTCTAAATAGGTGAATACTGAGTTATCTAGGTTCTCTGATGGGAATAATGTATCCATGAAGCGTTGCTGGGATGCAGGCGCATTAGAAAGACCAAATGGCATAACGCGGAACATATACATTCCACGGCCTGGCACGTGAAAAGCAGTCTTGGGTCTATCTGACGGACGTAGAGGAATTTCCCAAAAAGCTTTGGCAATATCAATGGACGAGAGATATTTAGCGTTTTTGAGCTTATCGAGGATATCTGAGATAAAGGGAAGTTTATAAGCATCTTTGCGTGTAATTGAATTTAATTTTCTGCTATCAATGCAAAAACGCCATGTTTGATCTTTCTTAGGGGTGATTATGACTGGATTCAACCATGGACTTTCACAGGGTTCAATGACGTTCAGCTTAAGCATTTCGTCAACTTCGTGACATAGGGCCTTCTGTTTTTCCGGTGAAAGTCTATAGCATCGCTGTCTAATGGGTGGATGATCTCCAGTATCGATGTGGTGTTCTACGAGGTAAGTTCTACCCAAGGGTTTGGATTCTGTTGAGATGTCTTTAAACCGTTGGATAATGGTATCAGATATTAGACGCTGCGTATCAGTAAGCGTATCATAATGGCTGATATGATCAGATGGTTTATTAACGACAAACGTGTCAATATGCTGATTCGAAAATGATGTTAATGTATGAAGTATGTCTGGAGCTAAGTTGAACATTTTCCAGAAATCAATGCCGAGGATGAGAGATTGTTTTACGGAAGGTATGACGTGAGCAGTTATGATTGCTACTTTTTCTTTAAAGAGTACAGGCAATTCTATGGTACCGATGGAGCGTATAGTTTGACCATTAGCAACTGTACCTGTGATCGTGTGCTTATGGTTAAGCTTATAGCCATGAGACAACAATATTTGATGAGAATTATTTCCTAAAATGGTTATGACACTACCACTGTCTAATAGACCAGAAAGGGTTAAGTTGTTTAATTTAATGTTTATGTATGGTCTTTCATCATTAGAATTTTTGTCAAATAAGATGGACGTGGTTTTATATGAAGACATGAATATTCTAATGGTATCTAGCCAAAGATTCCATTCTTGAGTTGTAACTTTTGGGGTATTACTTTTCTCCTTTACGCGTTTTTTGAATGCTTATGACAATTGTTACATTTAGGGTGTGTAACATTTTCATTGCCGCAGCGGAAACAAACTATTTTTTTACTGGTACAAGTTTCTAACTGGTGATCGTTGGTTCGGCAACGAGGGCAGGAGAAACGTAATATTGAACCGGAATGGGGAGTGATAGTATGAATTGGGGGTTGATTTTTGTATGGAAATGGTGGTATATGGGGTGTAGTATGAGTTGATGTATTATGTATATGTTCAAAATATTCTGTTGATTGCTGAAGTTTTCGTTTTGTTCGAAAATATTATTGTGTACTGAGCTATTACCAGTAGTACAACTTTCATACCACTTGCAGGATTGGAAAAGTTGATCAATTGAAGATACGTCAGTAGGCAACAGTTTTGAACTATAAATTGGGCTCATATTTCTGCGCAAAATATCTATCTTAGATCGCTCTGAAAGTGGTTCGTGTAGTTTGGAAAATAATGCTTCCATCGCGGAAAAATACATAATTATTCTCTCGTTTGGTTTCTGCTTGCGAGAGTTTATGGTTTGAGACAAGTTATAGTCGTGGTCATGAATTTCGAAATCCCGGATAAATTGGATTTTTAAATGTTTGCCAATCAGTAAGCGTTAATTTTTTAGCTCTATACCAATCTAGAGGGGTTCCCGATAATAAATCGTAAATACAATTATGTAGTTTTTTATGATCGATATTTCGAGCGATTGCGAATTCTTCGACTTTTTGAATGAAATCGCGCGGGCAACCGTCACCTTTGTAATTAAATCTTTTGAAGTCTGTTTGACGATTATCGGCAAGGTTTGATAATTTTTGTGCTAATAAATCGAAATCTGTACGGGGTGAATGTAAGGAGGTCGCAGACTCGTATGTCGACGTTGATGTTGACATTTGAGAATAATTGAATTTTTTCTGACAGTCTGTCAGTTGTTCGCAAATCTGTTTATATTTTTGTAATAAATTATTAGTAATTTCGGTCGTGATAGATATACGATTTATTCTTGCGGAAAGATGTTCCAAATACGTGGAGATACGGTCGTTATGAATGGTCGTCGTGGATGATAGAAGAAGACGAGAAGATACCATGGTGAGGCATTTGGTGACCTCGTCCATGTCTTGTTCTAATTCATATGGACTCGTTTCAATGTGGCACGGCTGTTCTAGAAGCGGACTTAGTAGTTGGCGATAGTCTTCAGCGGTAGCGGAAGGAGGAAACTGGACAGAGCGAAGTTTGAGCTCGTACAGCAGTTCGGGTTTATTTAGAAGAGCCGGCTGCATTGTGATGAAGATGAATAACTATTAGTGAACCTAATGTGAAGTGATAATTATGAGTGAAAGTGATTGTAATTTTAAAGTCTGATTAAATGATTTAAAAGCGTAAGTTTTATTTATTCAGTAGTAAAGAGTAATATAGGTAGGCTGATAGGGCATATAGGGTATATATTGGTTGGTTGTAGTTTGGTTTAAATTATGATCCTAAACGAATAAAAGTGATAAGAATAATAAGCGGTAAATAGTTATGAAACTGTTCGTTATAATTAATGGATTAAATGATTATAAAGCGTAAAGCTTGATTATTTAAGTATATTAGGGTTTAATTTAAATATTATCTTAGGTGTGCTTTTTAATAAAATAAGTGTGTGTTATACCATCGACCAGTCTGGAGACCTCTAGATAAGCGACCTCGAAGGTCCTAGAAAGGTTTCTTTTCCGGTGTAGGTATTATGTTGGATACACTGAGGGTATTCCCCAACAGCACTGCCGTAGGTGGTTAATGAAATGACACATCTTCAGGTGACTCGAGACGAGTTTTAAAACACCCGAATTTGTGACAAGATATGATGGTTCCTATGGAAACCGCAGATAGTGTAAATGTCTGTAAATGTTTTGAGTATAATTTTGTAATGTGTATTGTAAGTGTAGTGAGACTAACTGGACGACGATACGTTAGTGGTTTAATAATTTTGGGCTCAAGAGCAGGTTAAGTAGAAAGAAAGTATGAAAGATAGGTATATGAGGAAGTTTTAAATAGGTAATTTGGTAGGTTAAGGTTAAAGAATAATAAGTAGTGAATTTAGGCCAAAATAAGCGATCGAATCAGGAAGTGGGGTGATAGAACCTTTCAGAATTTGGAAAAGACTTATAAATAAATTAAATACAATACTAAATAAAAAATAATAAATAAAATCTTGTTGTAGAAGTGGGTCCGATCTTGAAGAGTTGGGTCCGGGCTTGATGGGTTTCAGGGTATCCAGGGGTAGGGTTCAACCACGTTGGTGCGCCAATTGTCACGTTGATGACCGGAGGTAGGGTAAAGTAGGTAGGCAGGAACGGAAGAAGAGACAGGGCAGAAGAAGGTATTTATTTATAATAATTAATAAAGGCACCTGCGAACAAGCAGATACAGACTTAAGTTCTAGATTTATATTAAGAGATATTGACATTACAACGGTTATGAAATACATGGGAAACTTACGTTTACGTGCCTTGTCTTTTATTTAATTTTATATTTGAATCCAACAAAATCCAGCAGTTAGAAAATCACAGCACAATAGCACAGTTGACTTTTGATAAAATTAGGACACTCTTGTGTGGTAAGGTAAATTATAAGACTGCTAAATATAATGAATTGATGATGAGCAGGATTAAAAAATCGACTTGTAGATATCTGTTCAGCTCGAAAGCTCTGAATAGAATGAATTTTTTTCACTTGAAATGGACAAGTGTGGAATTTAGAATGAATTTTGAATTTGAATGTAAATTTTTAAGAAAGAGTGTGTAACCAGACAGTCCAAAAAGTTATCAAGAACGAGTTGTAACGCAACACGTTACAAGTGAAATGCTCGTTATAATGTTAGCAGGCCGATGTTGGTTCACACGCCAATGTTCAAAATTATATGCACCCAGATTTTATTATGAAGAGAGCAGTGGTAAAGTTGTACAGGTCATTGTGACTTTTGCTACTGACTGTACTTGTATTCTTAAGTTTTCATTTTTACTAAAATAAAATATCCGATATTCAAATTGAAAAGCCTTTTTGTCTGCGCCTGTAGCCTAAAACTGGTTGTTATTTTTGCAATTCTCTTTTTTCACAAACTTCATTAGTTTTTACAATATATCCTGTATACAATGTATACTGTATAGTTTTCAGTTAGGAACACTATGCACTTAGTTATCAATGTAACATGGTATGATAGTGTACGAATGGCAAAATTCTTTACACTTTTAGCTACCTCGTCGCTTAAAAATAAAATAATCGTAAGCCCCGAACGCATTCTCGCAAATGTCTCACGATAAGCCCTCCAATTACACACTCAAAGGGAAAATGACTGCGAAGGTATTTCAGACGTCACTGAAATTCAGTGTCAGGGGCCGACCCGACATATTAGTGGCAATAATTTAAGAATAATGCTCGAGTAATTCCGCCCGGCGACCCGCGAAATCTATGGCCCTTAATAAACGGTAACGACTACTATGGAAACAATTATTTAACGAAATTACCGTTTTACATGGTTACCTTTAATGAAAACAGTGGATTGTCTTAATTTGAATTGATGGGTTTCATTGTTAATGGTTTTAATTATAGGTGATAAAAGAGGTTTACAGCTGTGTTATTGCGTAATAAAAAATCCAGGATTAAAACAGCAATATTAACGTTACCTATCGTCTTTTGCACGAAGTCCCAGCGTGGGAAGGCTCCCAAAAATGAGAGATATTACAAATTCCATTTTATTAGTGTAAATGAATTTTTAAATATTTATATTGTCAGTTAAACATAATGTATTCACTGCAATTCAAATTAATACCTATTGATGTGATGAATAAATTGGTTCTCTGAACTAGGGAATGCAAACCGGTAATTTTTTTGTATGAAGATTACCATGACATATAACTAGTCAGGTTTCCAAGAAACCTGACTAGTTATATGTCATTGTAAAACTAGTCTCTTTATTCCATATGAATGTTTTTTGGCTTTATATTACTGGACTATGTTTTTCGTAGTGAAAAAAATATTAATTGGTAAACAAACTTGTACAAATTATATCAAACCTATACAACACACAAACATACACAAAATTTCACAAAACTCTCACTATAAATTACTCTCGCATATAATAATTATATATACACTGCACACTGGTGCCATATTTGTACCATACTCAGACTATTACATTATTATCGTTACTACACTAAAATTATACATGAATAACACTAATCATTGCTTGTCGTCTTTGTCTTCTAAAAACAAACTTATGTTTCTGTTTCACATAATCAACTTCAACAAAAATATAATTGTGGAAATACCCATTTATGATACCCCACTTGCGCTTTATAACACTTATAATGGATGATACTCTCTCTACTCTTAATCAGTTAGATAATCTGTCGGTTGCTAAGTATACTGAATGCAAATGTGAAGATATCCTAAAGCTAGTCGATTTTGGTCATTCGGACCTGACAGTTGTCTCCCAAAATATAAGAAGCATATATTGTAATCTAGATAATTTTACTGTAACTATTACACCGTTTAAATTTGAACTTGATGTCATAATACTAAGTGAATGTCGAATACACCCTGATAAACCCATACCGTCCCTGGACAATTATACTACATTCTCCACTATTCGACAGTAAATCAAAATGATGGAGTTGTGGCGTACATAAGTAATAAACACAAGCCGAAAGTAAGAGAAATTAATCTCACTCATGCATCGTGCCTAGAGATAACGATCATAGATAAGAAGATCTTGGGAATATATCGGTCTCCTTCCATAAATATTGCAGATAACTTCATTGCAAGCCTAAATACACATTTACAATCTATGAAGAGCTGTCAAAATATCATAATTACAGGAGACATAAATATAAACCTAATAAATAAAAGTAACGAACAGAGCTATGAGCGAACTAATAGACTTAATTATTTGAATACGTTAGCTATGCACGGAATACTTCCAGGGCACCTTATACCAACAAGAGATAAAACATGTCTAGACCGCGTTATGCTCAAGATTGACAAAAGTACATTAAAGGCAAATATCCTAGTTCTAGATACAACAGTAACAGACCACGCTATGACTCTATTAAAACTTCGGAGTATTAATGCCACCAGCACTCTGCAGAAAACGAAAACTACCGTTAACTTTGAAAAAGCAATAAATAGTCTCCTGAAAGAAAATTTGACAGATCTTTATAAAATTAATGACCCAAATTGTCTGACTAATCACTTGATAAACAAAATTAGAAATTGCCTCATAGAAAATACGATTACCACCATTATATCGAGAAGGGACCGAACTATAAAGCCTTGGATTACTCCAGGAATTCTCCGCTGCATTCGGAACATAAATAGTATGCAAAAAAGCGTGCGTTCTGATCCTAACAACATGGTACTCAAAGTCACTTACAAGCGGTACAGAAATTTTTGCAACGCACTTATTAAAAAACTAAAACGCAAATATGACAAAGAAAACTTACAGAAAGCCAGTAAAAACTCTAAAACCCTTTGGAAAGCAGTTAACCAAATTACAAACAGGAAAACAGATAAAAGTGAAAATTTAGAGCTGTTAGAGATTAGTTCCTGTCCTATTGATTCGGTTAATAAAGTCAATCACTACTTTTCTAACATAGGCAAATCTCTCGCAGAAACTATTTTAAGCAACAGTTACCCTAAAAACAAACATCGGGATGATCCAACCACTCACTTAAATTCCTTAGTTCTATATGATACAAATCCAAATGAAGTATTTGTTGTTCTGTCGAACCTTAAGTCTTCAAGTGCACCTGGATGGGATAATATCCCTACCCAGTTTTTAAAAATGGCAAGTGGAATCCTGGTGCCCATTCTCACATATTTGGTAAACTTATGCTTTAAGACTGGAGTGTTTCCTGACCCTCTAAAACTAGCAATAGTTACACCGGTGTACAAGGGTGGGAAAAGAAGCAATGCCTCGGACTACAGGCCAATATCCGTTTTACCATCTATTTCTAAAATTATAGAGAAGCTTATTAATGTTCGATTACTCAATTACCTGAACAAATATAAATTATTATCAAATAACCAATACGGTTTCAGACAAGGCATATCAACTGAGGACGCTGTAGCGGCGTTGTCCGCGCAAATAGTTGATAAGGTAGATAATAACAAAAAATGCACTACTGTATTCCTTGATCTCAAGAAGGCATTTGATACGGTTTCGATTTCTACTCTTATAAACACCTTAGAGAGCATGGGCATTAGAGATATGGCTCTATCCCTGCTAAGCAGCTACCTTCAAAATCGTAAACAACGTGTTAAAATAGGATTACATATTAGTGAGGAATGCGATATAACATACGGTGTCCCACAAGGAAGTGTACTCGGGCCCACACTGTTCTTAATCTATGTTAATCAACTCTGCAACTTGAACATTGATAATGGCTCTATCTTCGCTTATGCCGATGATACTGCTGTGGTATTTTGGGGTAATAATTGGGACGAAACTAGAAGAACTGTGGAATCTGGAATTGCTAAAATTGCTGGCTGGCTTCAAGCTAATCTTCTTACTCTAAATACAAGCAAAACAAACTACATCTGTTTCACCAAGTACAATAGTTCGCAACCCGATCCTAGTTATTGTATCAAAATTCACACATGTGTAAACTTGTAATCGCAAAATTGCTCCTGCCCAGTCATTAACAAAGTAGAAAGTACGAAATATTTGGGTATCATGATTGATCAGCGGCTAACTTGGCATGTTCACTCGGAACTTATTATGTCTAGAATAAGAAAATTAATATATATTTTTAAAAAATTAAGGGAAGTAGCTGGTCATAAACTAATAAATCAAATTTACGTGTCCCTGGCCCAATCAGTCCTTGTTTACTGCATTCCAGTGTGGGGTGGAGCTACCAAAACTAAATTTCTTGAATTAGAAAGAGCCCAGCGCGCTCTACTCAAGGTAATGTACTACAAGCCTATTTTATTTCCCACTAAGGACCTCTATGAATTTTGTGAATTACTAACGGTTAGAAAATTATATGTGTTAAATACAGTTTTAAGAAGACACAAAACAACTAGTTACAAGTGCAATCGTAATACCCTCAGAAGAAGAATCCCTAATGTTATCCCCTTTGTAGCTACAAAATCGATATTTCACTTTATTTCATTTCATTGTCAGTTTTAATTTGTAATTTGTAACTTTTAATTCTTTTTATTTTATAAATGTAATGTTAATGCCACTTGTTAAGACTCTTATTTGTAAACTTTGTGCTCATTAATACATTCCGTGGAAGAGCGGTGCCTCTTAACACAGGTATCTTAGTATACTTAAAAAGAGGTACCAAATTGCTAACCTGTAAAATTGTGTGAGCTATTGAATAAATGATTATTATTATTATTATTATTATTACCAGATTACCGGCCATTTCCATAGAAAATTTTACCGGTTTGCATTCGCTACTCTGAACTTAAGTAAAAACAAGTAAAAAAATACAAACCAAAACACACTATTCGTATTCATACTACCGCAAATAATCCGCCCACATCCAAAAATAGAACAGGAAAACGCAAACCGAAACGGCACCGCAAACAAAACATCCTTTCGAGAAAGAGGTAAAGGGATCTTCCTAGGCTTAAGGGCGCACGTCTATTACTTAGTCTGCACGGAGCAGGCGCGGGGAGCTCCAATTAACGCGCGTATTAACGCTGGCTCATGGGCCTGCGAGAATGGGCATGGACTGACAGTAGGTCCTTCAGAACATTCGTTTAGTTCTCATTAACCTTGTGGCTTTGCAGGCATATCTGTCGCATTAAGATACGAAATTAAGCTCTGATTTAAATCGGTGGCCATTATTTGAAGATTTCAGACGTTCGGATGACCAATTGATGATTATTATATTATTGAATTGAGGCCTTCTCGCGAGTTTCGCATGATTTTTTTAAGGTCTCGTTCTACGCGACAACCCAAGCAGCACATTAGTGAATTTTGCAGCTTATCTTATAGCTTTAAGTTCTAAATGAGTGGTTTAACAGTGTTTGATACAACTTATAGCTTTAAACACAACTCAAAACTGTATATGAGTTCATCCTATCACTTGTAGTTGCATAGGAGCGTGTTTTGTTTCTACTTTATTACTTATGGTGGGATAAAGTCGATTTTGCTACTTAAAGTTGCATGCAGGTTCAAATTGTCACTCAATAAGAAGCAATAGTGCTATATAAGGCCTTAAAATCACTTATAAGCAACTTTTACATATAAGTGGGAACATACCCTCATTTGGAACTAAAAGTTCCAAATGACTAGTACAATAGCGAATTATATCACCAATAGTGGCTAAAGGGATAATTTTACGGCTCTTTTGGAACCAAAAAATATTGCAACTTTAAGGCCTAAGAAGTACCTTATTGCCACTCCAACGCATAAATAGGTCTCAGTAGGAGGTTCTTGGAACCAAAAGCAGTTATTTTCACTTATTTCAAACTACTAACGAACGAACTAAAAGTTCTATTATAGTTCCTATTTGCACCTTGTCAAAATATATTTAATAGTCTTGCTTGTTTAATAGTCTACAAAAGAGCAAATAATTACTATTGGTAATATCATTCACTGCTTTGCCACTCGCAAGATACAAATAAGTGATTATTAGACTTGATAGTTCCAAATAAGGAACAAATAAGTGAAAATAAACACTGTAGGATCTTTTTTGTTTCGCCATGTTTACAAATGGAAGCCTATGAAAATTGATTATTTTAACCAGAATTTTATCACACTCACGCATAATCACAGACTTTTGATAGTTGTGACGATGTTACTTTAACATTGTACGTAACCTACAATCATTAGGTCAGGTTTTTAACAGTTTAATTTCTTATCAGTATCTATTCCTTATTTAATTTAGCACTCTCTTTTTTAATATTCCTGATCAAATGAAGGGCGCGTCGAAATTTACAAAGAAAACATACTATAGTTTCACAGTAAAAAAAAATTCGCAAGAATTTCGTGCTTATTTCAATGCTTGTATAACGTAAAGTTTTAATCACAATCAAACAGACATATTAATCCAAAATGAATATGGCAGATCACGTATTACTTTTAATAAAACACAATTTGACAGTTGCCTCGCCACTCAAAGATAATTTGGCGACTCATTTATCACTCATTGACCGAACTGAAATGTTTTCATTCGTTCACTGCGCATAACTTTCACCCATAGTTCTAATTACCACTTAAGGTAATTGTGAGATCTCTTATGGATTCTATTTAGCACCAAAAATAGGCTGCAATTTTTCTCCTTTTGGTTCTATACTGGTGGCATAAGGGTTCTTGCCACCTATATAGCACTTAGTCATGGTGGTAAATTTCACTTAAGCATCTAATTAGATATGATATACGAGCTATTTAGACCCAGTTGTGCTACTTGGGAATCCTTTCATCCACACCACTTCGATAGGTTGGCAGTCCACAACTGTGCGTTTTTCTAGAAATGTCCTGACTCGCACGACTGCATTGTGTAATGAATTGCCCCTTGCGGTATTTCCGGACCGATACGACCTTCAAACCTTCAAGAAAAGAGCGTACCTGAAAGGCCGGCAAAGCACTTGTGACTTCTTTGGTGTTGCAGATGTCGTCAATGTGCGACGGTAATCGCTTTCCATCAGGTGATCCGTTCGTTTTCTCCCTATGTCGTAAAAAAAGCGAATCGTTATCAGTCTGTAAACGTTCCCAGTGTTTAATACCCACAATAACCACTATAGGTACCACACTAGCCTTTATTCCATTGTTTACTGAATATTCAACGAGAATAGTACGTAAATCGATCAAAAAGCTTACAGTGTCGTATTGGAGTTGACAGTCGTTCTTCCAGCATTTAGAACATTCAAACTCCTGGACGTAAATATTGACTAATTACCTGTGGACTAGAAATATTCTTTTCCTCAGTGTTTTTCAATCACGTTAATTCTCTCAGCTCAATTTATCTACGTTTGAATTTGAGGTCCGCAAACATCGGCAAATTCCTTTTTGAAGAGAATTGCATTTTTAGTTGATCATGATCATGATAATACCACTTTTTGTAACTGATTGATTGTATCAAAATGTTAGTAACGTGCATAATGTTTAATACAACTATCTAACTATTGCGTCACAATATTTTTATTTTTTCTGCACAAGAAGGAAGTAAATTCGGCACAACATCGCCAATGAAGGTCTAGAACGAAATGAGGGGGTTATAATTTTTTTTTTACGATTTTGATTTTTTCATAGATTCCCTGTTAGCCCCAGTGGATTCCCAGCCTGCTGTAAGCATGCCCTGTGCAGGGGTATAATTTGAACGCAGATCATGTCGCGCCAGCGAGCAATCCGAGGGCGTCTTCTGACGGGATTTGCTTAAATATTTAGCCGCTATGTTGATCCGTTTGATTCCAAATGATATTCCACTATTATTATTGCCTTATCTCGGCTTGTTTGGCTAACGGGCCTGGAATTTTAATGAGTAGTTGGAGTCATGTCAGGTGATGTCAGTTCTATAGAGTTGTAAAAATATAATAATGTGAACGTCGTCTTGAACAGTTTAGAGTATGATTGAGATTTAACTGACTGTAAAGTTAAAATATTAAAACAAGAGTAATTTCGTAATCAATTATGTATTGGGAAATAATAGAAAGAAAAACAGTTTGTGAAAATAGTACATTACTGTAGACCCAGGAAAGGGCTTGCCGGCTTCGTACGAGTATCACACACATCCGTCTGTACCTACTCACCCCGAAAGCCCTTTTCACAGCGAGGCATGTAAGTATAGTGCTTTTCTCAAACATGTGCATTAAAATAAAAAAATATACCACTAAAAAATATAATTCAGCTTTTAAGGCTGTTCATGAACACAAACGCCATGTTTAAAAAAAAATACTTCCCGGCTTAGTCCCTCAATTTTGTATGAAATTCCTTTACATACAAAATTTATTGTTATCTCGAGTTGTTCTGCCCGAAACGTGATAGCCTGTTATAACGCACGTTATGACGACACTTCATTGCATGTTTGAGAATATTATACAAATATAACGATTTGTCGTCTCACCTAGGTACCTAAATGAATGTTTTACTGTGAAGACAATTTTTTTCTGAACAATGTATAAATCGCCATTTATGGAATTTAACAGGCTAGGTACCTATATTTATAATATTATCAAAAACATTCTTCACTTCTTCTTTACTGATAACTTTATATATACTATGATTTACGTAAACTGATTTAGTTTATCCACTTGTTGAAACGATTCGATGAAAAGCAAATTCGATGGGTTTCAATTGATTAAAATCCGTTGCGCAACTTATACTCGTTACGGAATACAAAAGAAACTTGGTCATTATGTCCCTATTTCTCTTGTATTCATTTACTTTGAAACTGATTCATTAATTGCTTTTAGAATCTTCTGAGGTCCAACTTTCGGAGCGATTTGCTACTAATGAAATACTTGAGAAGATTCACTTACCTATTTCAGCATTATAATTTATTCACGGGGGATGTTGAGAGCGAAGTTCCATTTAAGCTGAGCTGAATTGGACTACATTCAATCGAATTATTATACCTAGGTAGGGATTGAATACGATTCGATAAGCATAAGCCGGTTACGAAAGGTAGAGGTTTTGAGGATTCTTAAGTTGATCCATAAAGCCAGAAAAAGCGGCGTAAGCGGTGGATAGCGGTACACATAAGTCTTGATCCGCGGACCTATGCAAAGTTAGGAAAAATAAGTCACCCGCCTCTTTTACAAATGCTTGCTCTGCGGGTTGGGGATGTGTGCGAGGGCCTGCAAATAGGTGCTATATGCGGTCGTGAGAAATTTCATACTCGTATGCTATGCTAAGCACCTAACGACATAGTATTAGGTGAATCTGTAGTATGGTTACATTGGGTATGGTGTGTTAGAAGTTTTGTTGCCTTATTTTTTTTATACTTAGAAGTTACTGTTTTTAGGATTCTGTACCTAAAGGTTAAAAACGGGACTCTATTGCCAAGACTCCACTGTTCAACAGTGTTCGTTTGTCTGTCTGTCTCTCCGTCACCAGGCTGTATGTTATTAACCGTGATAGATAGACAATAGAAATTTTCACAGTAATGATGTATGTATTTTGTTGCTATAACATCAAATACTAAGATACAGCGGTGGTAGCCTAGTGGTTAGGGCATGCGACTTTCAATCCGGAGGTCGCGGGTTCGAACCCGGCCCGTACCAATGAGTTTTTCGGAACTTATGTACGGAATGTCATTTGATATTTACCACTCGCTTTTCGGTGAAGGAAAACATCGTGAGGAAACCACCTAAGCCCAATAAGGCCTAGTTTCCCCTCTGGGTTGGAAGGTCAGATGGCAGTCGCTTGCGTAAAAACTAGTGCCTACGCCACATCTTGGGATTTAGGTAGCCGACCCCGATTTGAGAATTCATTCTCAAAAAAATGGGACAAAGGCTAGGAGGAGGAGGAACATCAAATACTAAGAGAGAAAAAAAAATTGAGAGTCCCATACAACAAACCACAACAACAACAAACATGATCGGTTGCGTTAACTTTGTGCAAACTTCTTTTAACCTGGCTAGTTAAGATGGGATAAGTATTTGTACGGAACCCTCGGCGAGCAAGTTAGAATCGCACTTGTTTGATGGTTATTATTTAATTTATGTATATAAAGAAGCTCAGTGTGGTACTGAAACGTGTTTTAAAGTATCGTATTTGTTTGTCATCTTCACTTGCTCTGCCTTGATAGAATTTCTCCGACTGACATTTTTTTTCAAGGTGGGAATGTTCAAGGTGGGCTTGAATATCGGGCGAGATTTTGTTACTTGTTCCAATTAAAGCTGAATATCTTGGAAACAGCTGGTCTTTTTTTCCATCAAACATAGCTAACAACCATCTCAACAGACATGTCTTTCAATTAAGAAAATACAGATACATAGATACAGAGATACACATGTTAAACTTATAACACCCCTCTTTTTCGTCAGGGGTTAATAAACAGAACACAAAACAAGACTACACAAAGGTACGAAACTTATAATAGTTATAACACCCCTCTAATTGCACCAAGGAATGAAGAAACAATTTGTCGCATTAGAATAAGATGGCTTAAAAAAGTATGAAATAACATGAGGGGTGCTTCGCCAGATGGTATTATTGCAAGGGATTTTATTTCGACATATGGTGCCGCCACAGCACTGCAACAAATGTAATTTAGGTGTAACTGATTTCGTTAATTATTTTTGCAGAAAGCTGGTAGAGTGCTAAACTACAATGTGATAGGAAAAAAAAATATATTCCGTATGACGTCACGGCAATTCTCTTATTTCATTTGTCACGGTGACGCGAACGATTTCCGCTGACACCGTTGACAATGCACAGTCTGTCACGCGGTTCACTTGTTTGTCGCCATTACACGGGGCCGTGCGCATTAGACAACTACTATCATCAGCAAAATTTGTACTCAGAAAGTGGCTAGTTACCTACTAGTTACATAAACATGGAATTATTATTTACCGGGATCCACATGTCAGATCTTTTTATATTCAAAAACAATAGATTTTAACGTATAAAATTTACCACAGGTAACTTACTTATTTTATGTAGCTATCGAAGGGGTATTCCAAACACATTAACAAACTCTCAATGCTTAATTCGATTGGCATAAAGCAAATACATAAATTAATAGAAATTTACACTTTTGAAAATAGTAATTGTACAAAACACGAGAACAACTAAATAAAAGCGTTTACATTTTAATAATTCCGTGTGACGTCACGGCAATCCTCTTATTTCATTTGTCACGGTGACGCGAACGATGTCCGCTGACACCGCTGACAACGCACAATCCGTCACGCGGCGCGGTTCACTTGTTAGTCGCCATTACACTAGGCGGGTGCGGTGCGGGTGCGTACCTATGTATATTCCTGAATCAACAAAAATATAACGCTATATTTGAAACATACAATACAAACATAATTACACGAGGAAAATAGAAACAAAATTAAAAGCAGGAAAATGAACCAAAATCGTCTTGTGTCAACGTAATTTCTGTCTCCGAACTTAATCTCAGAGTTTAAATAAAGAACAGAAATCATGTTGACAAAAAATAAGTGCCAAACATTTATATAATTAAAACCTACAGGAGCAGGAAATTTTTTAATAATACCAAATTAATTGCCATGCCTCACGCAGTTCCAGATGTTTTATCATAGAAATGTCCTCGTATATATAAAAAATATATTTACATTTAAGGCGACGGGTAGTGCGAAACTAGCGCCTAGTCACAATTTTTTATTATATCTTCTAAACCAGATCAATTTCCAGTAATTGCAATATTTGAGGAACTGGATTAACACCTATTATTTATTAAATTATTATACACAATTTCTTGTTCTTTAGTTGTCTCTGTTACGGACAGCTAGGCGAATTTAGAATAAATAAATAAATAATATACTTGTAAACGGTTAGGCGAAATTACTATTAAGATAAATAAATAATATATTCCATCTTTCTAAATGCCCAAAAAAGCGGCAATTCTATGTGTATAAAACTTATTTTTCCTAAGAAACATTATTGTAAGAGAGCTCCCAAAATATAACTAAGTTAAAAGACCACGGAGTCTTAAAGTAAACAAGTATGACTCATCCTGGTAACTTTCCACACAGTCTAAGACAAAGGAGTCATGTTGTTTACATTGGATGTAAAACTTAAGGATAAAAATTAGAAAATCCTGAAACTTTGTAATAATGTTCCTCATGAACATATGAGTAAATTCTCTTAATATTATACCGGCCGCAACCTGCTGCGAGCACGGCAAACATGAAAATAACACGGCACGCCGCGCGCGCCGCGATAAGAGGGAACGGGCAGGTGTATATCTCGACCCGTGTGAGCGAGACGGCCTCTGAGTCGGAACAAAGAAATTGCATTAATTTTATGTGATTGTGATTAAATGGGAGCTCTCACATGAAAATAACATATGTGATTATGTTCTATGAACAAACCTTTATGATAACTATAAGTTAGATTTAAGATGAAAATTGTCATTTACTTAAAAATCAGTGTAATATCACAGAGCGGGCGTCCCTCTGAAAATGTAAACAAACCCTAAGCCAATTATATAAAAGGACGACCATTTTTGTATAGAATCACTTGTCTTGTCAACACTCTCAGTTCTTGTTCTCCGTAATTACCATCTTTCTGTATTCGAGTAGCGTAGTACCATCGGTCCGCGAATTAGTTTTATTAGTGTCAGCGTAGTACCATCGGTCCGCGATCAGTGTTAAATTTATTTAGACAGAGACTATATTAGTTAAGAGTAATTTAAGTGTTTTTCCGATCCGTTGTTGTGTTAAATTGTTAATTTCTTGTGTAAATCCCAAACAACAAGGTCACGTCATTATTGACGTGAATTATTGGGCATTTTAGACGTCGCATCACGTGATTGCCAACGTCATGTTTCACGTGACGATGTCACAAATTTATCGTCATTAATGACGTCACCACTTGACGTCATTTTAATCCATATGCTGACGTGATTAAAGACGTCGTAGAAAGACGTCGTTTATGACGTAAGACCTGACGTCATGTTTCACGTGACGATGTCACAAATTTATCGTCATAAATGACGTCACCTATTGACGTCATTTTGATACATATGTTGACGTGATTAAAGACGTCGTAGAAAGACGTCGTTTAAGACGTAAGACCAGACGTCATGTTTCACGTGACGATGTCACAAATTTATCGTCATAAATGACGTCATCGCATGACGTTATTTGTACAAGTTTACAAACGTCACACGACGTCGTATGTCACGTCGCATGACGTTATTGGGATGACGTTGGTATAACGTCTTTAATGGACGGCACACGACGTCATTAGTTCACGTCGCATGACGTCATTGGGATGACGTTGGCATAACGTCTTTAATAGACGTCACGCGACGTCATTAGTTCACGTCGCATGACGTGGTTGGGATGACGTTAGTATGACGTCTTAAATAGACGTCACGCGACGTCATTAGTTCACGTCGCATGACGTCGTTGGGATGACGTTAGTATGACGTCTTTCATAGACGTCACGCGACGTCTTTAGGTCACGTCGCATGACGTCGTTGGGATGACGTTAGTATGACGTCTTTAATAGACGTCACGCGACGTCATTAGGTCACGTCACATGACGTCGTTGGGATTACGTTAGTATGACGTCTTTAATAGACGTCACGCGACGTCATTAGATCACGTCGCATGACGTCGTTGGGATGACGTTAGTATGACGTCTTTAATAGACGTCACGCGACGTCATTGAGATGACGTCTTTAATGGACGTCACATGACGTCATCATTTCACGTCGCATGACGTCATTACGACGTCGGTAATAGACGTCGCGTGACGCCACTACTAAGACGTCATCGGGTAGACATGTGTCGACGTCATAGGGTACACGTTTGTCAACGTCATGCCATCCCGTTGACGTCTGTGTACGAAGAAAGAATCGTATCTGAAACAAAACAAGTGTATGCAATAAACATATTTATTAATTCAAAAATTAATTTATAAAATCTCTCACAGAAAACACAAAATATAATCTACAACAAAAATCTACTACATTATGTATGTATGTATGTAAACACTTTATTGTACATAAAAACAAGAAAAACACATTACAAAAGTTCGCCTTTGTACATACAAAGGCGAACTTATCCCTTTATGGGATCTCTTCCAGTTAACCTTTGAGCAAATGTGTGCTAAACACAAATGTAATTGGTAGACAAACTAAGCAACATGTACAATACAAAGGAGTATAACTATACAATAATACACATGAAAATGCAAAAACCAACAGAGAAAGAGATAGACAACAATCAATATAATACATATCACAATTCAATAATAATAAAAACTATCAAACTTAGCCAGATGGGTTAGTAATTAAATTATTCAACAGGCCTAACCTAACAAAATACAGCTAATTAGCAAAAGACAGGAGTCTTAATGTAAAAAATTAGTCTTCTTATCATATCTATCTTCGTTATCACTATCCCCCAGGTATGTTAGCTATTAATGTATCCACCTGCAAGTGAATTACAGTACTGGGTATCAAATTTAACCAGAGGGGTTATTAATTATTCTACAGGCCTAACCTAACAGCTGCTAATAAGTAAGTGAAACTACATACCGAACAAGTACATACCAGATGGAACCAAGTCCCACGGAAGTTACTCTACTATACAGTAAAACACTAATTAAATATGAACAACTTACTAAAGTAAAGACTAAATCTAAAATCGCTTACTAAATCAAAACACGTGAGCTAATGGTAAAATAACATGTAAGAAACCCATATAATTATTAATTGTCTTTGTTAGAAGAACTATTCAGTTTTCATCGAAGT
This sequence comes from Apotomis capreana, assembly GCA_947623375.1. NCBI lineage: Eukaryota > Metazoa > Arthropoda > Insecta > Lepidoptera > Tortricidae > Apotomis > Apotomis capreana. The sequence continues at coordinate 8,347,457 of OX392503.1, read as the reverse complement.
GTCACTTTCATATCCTTTTCAATTGATGTATCAGCAGGTAATTTGAAGTGTTTCTTTACAGTTCCTGAAACAAAAAGAGCATTAAAAATAATTTGTAATAATATTTTATTAAAATGGGTAAATAGCACAGTATCTATTAAATTCAAATGTCATAAGATTAAAACACAAAGTCTAGAATGAAGAAGAAAAGTCTAAATGAATAAATGACCATAGTTATGCAGAAAGCGACCAAAGATTTTTTTCATAATGCAAAAAGTGACCAAACTCATTCGTTGATTAAGTAAGACTTAAGTCACTTTGACAAAAAATCTACACTGGTCGCTTTCTGCATAACTATGGTCAAATGGTCGTTATCTATAATGTTGGAAATCGAAAGAATATAATCCCGAAGTCACAGAATCGATAAACATATTTACGTTGTACATAGAAATATACGGCATAAAAAGTCCCAATGACCAACGCCTGATACATTTGATATGACTTTATATATTTTTAATCATAAACATGGCAGTATAGATTGATTTTATATATACCTGTATTGTTCAAAGGGACGCTTTCCTTTCTCATAATTTGATTCACCGAGCTGGCTGAAGAATTTCCACAGAAGGACTTGAAGTGTTTCTTTACAGTTCCTGAAACAAAAAGAGCATTAAAAATAATTTGTAATAATACTTTATTAAAATGGGTAAATAGCACAGTATCTATTAAATTCAAATGTCATAAGATTAAAACACAGTCTAGAATGAAGAAGAAAAGTCTAAATGAATAAATGACCATAGTTATGCAGAAAGCGACCAAAGATTTTTTTTCATAATGCAAAAAGTGACCAAACTCATTCATTGATTAAGTAAGACTTAAGTCACTTTGACAAAAAATCTACACTGGTCGCTTTCTGCATAACTATGGTCAAATGGTTGTTATCCATACTGTTTGAAATCGAAAGAATATAATCCCGAAGTCACAGAATCGATAAACATATTTACAAAAGCTAGTTCTGTTTCGTCTACCTTCGCTAGCAGTAGTATAAAGATAAATAGTTACCCTTTGTACCAGCAGCGTCGGGACTGCGTACGTAGCCCGTAGCCGCAGTCGGCGTTGCAGCCGGTCCACGCGCCCCACTCCTCCCAGCGAGGCCGCGCCGGCGGTTCTTCTGGCTTGTTCTCAATGGTCCCCTGCCCGGGCATCGGCTCACAGACTCGGTTTACGCACCACTAAAACAATTTAAATAGTAAATAATTAACCTTAAATTAAAGAGACTAAAAACGAACAGGAAGAGTGGCGATAACTCCACCAACAAGATCGAAGCTCTTAATGACTGAATGAAAGAAAGAAGATTAATTTGCACACACACAAATGAGCTTACTTACCTGTTTCATAAAATTTTCTCTTCAGGGTTATTAACTGCCATGTTGATTATCGGATCGGTTTGCTTGAATCTTGGCCAAAATTCGTCTGTTTTTTTAGGTGTCAACCATTGTGCTGCTCACAATAACGATGTTCTGTTCTTCGCCACCTTCTGCCACGATATAATGCACAAGCAGGACACACACACACAACCTAAAGGTTTACAAACAAATTTTACAACACAACAAGACAAAGACTTGCTCACTCGGTACTTAAGATTTGATTGCCCGTTAACAAATGAGTCAATTCAAAGACCAATACATTATAATACATTAATTTAGTCACCTGTCTTCCATACGTGATATCAAACGGGTCAAGCGAAAGTTAAATTCATTTTTAATTTCAATTTCAATTAATGCGATACCCTGCTAATTCTAACCGAAACAGTGAAGTGAACTGAACAAGTATAGACTTGCGTAGGTACGCGTGAGGGATGCGCCAGCCGCCAACGATAACTAATTCGATATCGATACATTAACGCTCGTAACAAATATTTCCAGCGCATCAAATAAGTATTGTTTTTATCTCTTAAAATTTATAATAATTCCAGGACAGATAAACATGACACTGAGTAGGTATTTTATATAATGTCCACCTAACACAACACAAAGAAACGAAACTTGACAAACTATAGGATTAGGTTTTAAATTTAAATAATTTATTTCTAAAAACAAAAAAAAAACAAAAACCGACACATTTAGAACCTCCTCCTTTTTTGAAGTCGGTTAAATGGGTGTGTAATGATTGTCATAAAAACAATTAGTGAATTTTCATTTTTCATAAAACGAATATCATCATTTTAATGTATATAAATAATGATGTTACTTAAACAAAATGAATAAAAACAAATTGCATAAATTCCAAAGTAATATACCTATCAATCTGTATAGGGTCTTACTTTTTAACCGACTTCAAAAAAGGAGGTTCTCAATTCGAACTAATTTTAACCGTGAACCGATTTTCAATTTTATTTTTTTAAATCGAAAGGGTATAACTCCGAGTTGGTCCCGTTGGCACTAAGTCGGGATCTGATGATGGGATCTTGGAGAAATCGAGGGAACTCTTCAAATGTTATAGGGACATGTACGGCGCTTTCGGTAATTTATTGATAAAGTCAAGAATTTACATTCAGTAAATAGGATTTGGTGTAAGGAAACTGATGATGAACACCACAGATAGCCACTAGAACTTTTATATGAATCACTAAAAAGCAAAAAAAAAAAATTTACATAAAAAGGAACCGACATCAGTAAAACTAAAAAGCCAACAATAACCCGTTCAAGTACAGATTACATTTGACTCACCCTTCGAAGTCGGTGCCAAACCTAGCGTAAACTTTAATATATAAATATAAGAACTCAGGGATCGGATACCGTTATTTTTGTATTACCGTTATTGGTCACGTGACGCTAAACCAAAATGAATATTGGTAGTGGTTTCGTTTACCGGTATTATAACGTTATTCACATAATACCGTTATTTAGCAAATTCCGTTTCTGTTTAACAAAATTAACCGTTTAATTTGAGTTTGACAGAGATAGAACGAGTCGTTCTGTGTTGCGATTTTACGTACGATTTTGTTTATATGTCACTCGCATTTGACTCGCGTCGCGGTAGTCGCAGCGCAGCAGAGTGATTTGATTTGATTTTCCGCAGTTCATGTGGTGTGGTGTGCGTTTTTGTCTTGTAAGTTAAAACAGGAGGAATGTATGTATATATCTATGTATATAAGTATTTATGTTTGTCCGCGATTATCTCGCGTTTGGCTGAACCGATTTTGATGCGGTTTTCAGGAAAGAATTTGTTACACTTAGGAGAAGATTAACGTTAATCGACTTAAAAAAGAGGATCTCAGTTTGACCCATAATTATGTTTGTCTGCATTCATGTGTATTCAGTGGCGTGCACCTTATAAAGACAAAAAGACACTGCCTACCCTAGTTGATTACAGGAACGAAATATATTATTTATTGTTACAAACATTACCTTTTTATAAAATTATATAAAACAAATGTACAAAAATAATCAATTTGCGATCCGCGCCATCTATCGAGTCGGTGCGCCAAAATTACGTACGTATTGGTCGATTCCGTGGAGATTGACTTGAACCATTCCGCGGCACTAGCGCCGCTGCGCGCCGAAAGCGGTAAAGACAGGCGATTTTCTGTCTAAATTTATATTTGTGTGCCTCATGGTAACACGGACCGCGTGTGTGTGCGTTCTTATAAAAATATTGCACACAATAACAAAACTCACGCACACAAATACAGAAGTAAGACACTGTCTCATGTCTTTTACTTCCTTACGGAAGTAAGATGTTTCCGACCCGCGACTCGATCGGCGAACAACATTCGGTGCGAGCGAGGCGCGAATACCGCGACGCCCGATGTTAAGCGAACAATTCCGAACGGGTAGCCTGTCTCGCTCTCTCGTTAGCTATTATTTGTAGATTCGATTTTCCGATGTTGAGTATGTAACGAATTTAAAAAGGCGCTTTTTTGTAACTTTAATTAGTGCAAAAACAGTACTATTTAAGTTTGTCGTATTTTTGTTGGTTTTGCATACTTGGATTGGACGCCATTATTGTTTGTTTTGATTATTACGTGTGTGATAGTGGTGACTAGTAAATAAGCGAATAAAAGTTTTAGTGTATTCTTAAAAGTTGTCTGAAATTGGATAATTTTAATTGTGATAATTGTGGTGGTGTTTATTGTTTGCGGTCGTCAGTTAATAGAGGAAATTACTTAGAGATTTGCTTGATATTTGAGAAGACGAAGAAAAAAAACTGTCCCGCAGTATTTCTGTAAGTTATTAGGTTCTCAAAATTTTGTGTCTACCCTGTCGTAAAACTCTGTGCACGCCACTGTGTGTATTAGATTACATTTGAATCACATTTTCGGATTACATTTGAATATCCCGTTAATGTACAGATTACATTTTGAAGTCGGTGCCAAACCTCACGTAAACTCTTTATCGAACAGAAATACTCGTAAATACCAAATATGTAAACAAAATACTCGTGAATATAAAATATACAGTAATCATTAAAGGCTTCATGGGCGGCATCTGTTTTCAAAGTTATAATTAAGTGGTTTGGCACCGGCATCAAAAGGTGATTCAAATGTAATCCGTACATGAACGGGTTATTTTTGGCTTTTCAGTTTTTTATTTGTCGATTCTTGTTTTGTTCAAAAAATTTAAGGCGATAGTTTCCGACGTTCCGGCCGAATCAAGGCGGAGAGGTGTGCGGCGAGACGCGCAGCGCCGCCCGCGCGCCTCCGCCCCGCTCACCGAGTGCGCTAACGCAATAGGCTAGTAGACCCAGTTTTGAAATATATTTGAAATAGTTAATATTGATCTTACTAGCTCTAAAATAATGTCTTGTATTTTTGTGAAAGCTAGTAAGCTAAATTTTATTAATTGAAAATTTGAAATTTTATGAACAGTTAAAAACGCTGTCCGCCATTTTTGGGTTCTGCTAATCTGCGGCGTAACTTAGAATTACGTGGTACTGGTAAAACAAGTACGACGGTCATTCTCCAGATTTGTGTTCTAATTCTAATTAACGCGTCGCTTTTTTTCTACTTACTTTTCAATCATTTTTATCTGAAATATAGTAACATATCGACCATTGAAACTTAAATGTGGATAGGGCACATGATAATTATTAAAGGTTCATTACTTATAAGCAAATTAAAATTAATATGACGCGTAAATTAGAAAAACGACGTGTTAATTAGAATTTTGGACGTTTTGTATGACGTGTTAATTAGAAAAGCGACGCGTTAATTATACAAATTCAGTTATATTTTTTAAAATTAAAATAAAAACGTTTTGTATAATAATATATGACTGATATGGTGACAGTTATATGATATAAGCTATGTTTTAAATAATATGAAAGTACCTAAGTACTCAAGAAACAAGCACACCGGCCGTTACTTACTAGGTAGGTTAGGTATGCAATTACGTATATAAAAAGTATTATTATGAAAAGGTATAATAAATAATTTATACATGTACCCGCCCTCGCTACGCTTACTATATTATCTCCTCCTTCTCCTTGCGTCAGTTGCCTCATTGCTGAGGGTCGTGGTCATTCCCGGATGATGCGGCGCCATCTATTGCTGTCAGTAGCCGTGTGTAGAGCATCGTGTACTGTAGTGCCAAGGGTTGTGAGAATCTGGTCTATCCAGCGTGTCGTGCTCCTGCCTCTTGGTCGCTTGCTTTCAACTTTTCCAGTGATAGTCGTTTTTCCAGGTTATCACTGTCTTTCCTGGCAATGCGATCAAAGTACTCCAGAACCCTGTGAAGATAGGTCGTCGACAATTTAGTTCGGATCTTGAGTTGGGCTATGATCGGTGCGTTGACGTGGCGTGCTGTCCATGGTATGCGCAGCATTCTTCTCCAGCAGAAAGCATCAATTCGATCACGGTCCGCTTTCTTCAGTGTCCATGTTTCTGAGCCGTATGAAAATAGGGAGAACACCATAGTTCGGACGAAGGTAGTCTTAGTGTTGGCGGAGATGTTCCCGTCCTTCCGTACATTATTAAGCTGCGACATTGCGCCCTTGGCCATCCCAGCGCGAATTCTGCGAACTTACGTCTTACATGAACCATTATTGCTAATGTTAGAACCCAGGTTCTCCGTGATTTCGAAGTTAAGTGTTCCACTGTTCTACCTTGCCTGTACGATCATCAATCATGAGTTTGGTCTTGGATCTGTTGATTGAGAGTCCGAATTCTTCACTAAAGCGTGCCATCCTGTTCAAGGCTGCTTTTATCCCCCAGAGCTTTGAAAACCTCGGAAGTAATGTCGTCTGGTCCAGGAGCTGTTTGTTATCTCTGATTTGAAGATGTTGAGCTTCAGGTTCAGAAGTCCCCAGTGCAACCGAGTGTCGGTGGATGTACAGGGTCTTTAGTACAGCTGCTCATAGTGGCCACGCCAGCGTTCTGCAATTTTGTCAAACCCATGCAGCGGTTGCTCATCGTGATTTTCAATGACCCAGAACTTGGGTTTGAACTTTCGACTCAGCAGGCGAACTATCTTGAACAGATCCGGAGTTGTAATTTAAGTGGATGCGACTCGACTTCTTGGCATATGCTCGTTCTTGTCTCTGCGGCGTTCCCTTTGAATTGCTTTACATAGTTTCGAGTATTCCCTTTTCACCTTGGAGTCTTGACGGGCATTAATTTTAATTTCTTTCCGGCGCTGAATTAGGTTCCACGTTTCCTCAGTGATCCATGTGGACCTTCAACAGTCCCTTCCTCTCTTAGATACGATATCCTCAAAATCTTCATTTATTACCTGGACTCAGCGTCACCTATCCGCGGTGGATCTAAATTCATGAGCGTTGCTTCCGTCAGATTCTGGAAATGGGATCGTCGCTCTATTGGATTCTAAGTTCTGAGTTTAGGTCGCGCGTTACGGTAAACGGCTTTGAGACGAATGGCGAAGGAGGGAACCAGTAACTGCATTCAGCTCAAGGGAAGGTTTTCACATTTTGGACAGATGACTTCCAGCACTTGTCTACCAGTATGTAGTCTGGTTCCAGGAGACTTCCAAGTGTAGAGTCATCTTTTGTGATGGTGAAAGAGTGTTAGAGTAATGGCCAGACACAGAACACAGAACTCTGCAAGCCTCTGACCTCGTTTCGTTCCTAGAGTCTAGACCATATTTTCCAATGGTGTCTCGGATTTCATGGACTATTTCTGAGCTTCGTATTTTAGCATTCCAGTCTCCTAATACCATTGCGATTTACCGGCTTGGTATGCTATCTAGAGTTTCCTCTAGTTCTCTTCCGTGGACTGTGTTGTAAACTTGCACGATGTTGAGAAGACATAAATCGGTGTTCAGCTTCACTGTTATTATTCTATCAGACACAGGGTTATATCCAAGTACGAAATATTGTTCATGCCTGATGGTGCTAATATATGGAAAAAACCGCTTCGGCTAGAATTTTCCAGCCCTGAGAAATACAGCTTGCTACCTGATGAGGTTTTAAAATGACCTCACGACGATGTGACTATATATTATAGGTACTATTACTATTATATATACAAATCTACTATTAATAATGTATTGCTGTTGATGTTCCAAATAAATAAAATAAAAATAAATAAAAATGTACTAGAAAAAAAATCCAAACCGATGATTAGAACCGCATGGATGGTAAAATTCTAATTAACGCGTTCATTTTGATGCGTGAATTAGACTTGTGAATTAGGGATTCTTGAAAAATAGAAAATAACTTTTTATAGGTACATGTAATTATCTACAGAATCTAGTATCTATTAAATAATGCGGCCTTTAATGTGCACTAAAATTCTCTGCGCGATAGAGTTACTGGTTGATTTTTAAAACGTGAACGTGTTAATTAGAAATTTCGTGAGCCAAAACGCGTGAATTAGATACTTACATTCATAATCCGCGACCCGTACACAGCTGACACAACCATCCCACACGGGGCTCTAGGCACGACTGACCACTTCACCGAAATGCGTTAGTGAGATCCGTACCTACCTTCAGAGGACTTGTGTGATCACAACCGACCGCGACGCGTCAATTATTATACGTTTCGAGACAAAGTTACTATAATTGATATCTTTGTGATATATTATTTGTATTGACTAGGTTTTTTTTGTGCAAATTAAACATGTATTCTTTTGTTTAATATTCTTGCCTATATTGTTTTTTCTTCATGTATATCATCAGGAGAAATTGGTATGTAAGTAATTTGGGTAGTGGGACGCGACGTGTCAATTAGGAGAATAGGACTAAAAGTTTTTTTTTCTCCCCGAAGGGTTTTAAATATGTTATTGAAAATTCATGTACAGCTCAATACGAATACCTGCTACGATCAAAAAATATAAGACATAATTAAATCAATAATTTTATATTTTTAAACAGCGAAGACAAGCAAAAATGTACGTCTGGAGAATGACCGACAAATGAAATAATCATGAAATTTTTAAAAATAACTCTCTGGGAACTAGTAACTTTTTAAATTGCAAGGCTGTCATTTGTTTTTTCAATGAGGCGCCGTTTTGAAATTTGTCCGTTGCTACAAAAATGAATATAAAGCGTGAAAATTTTCGGTTATGATTTATTACGATTTTCGTTGTGGCTCAAGTCAACAAGAGTGCTGTCAAAGGCTTCAACTAGTATTTGGTGATGAAGCCCCACGTCGTAGCTCTGTGTATTCGTGGTTTAATGAATTTAAACGTGGTCGTGATCACCTCCATGACGATGTACATGACGGTCGGCCAGCAACTGCGGTTACCAAAACTAATATTGAAGTCGTACGACAATTGATCGAAACTGACAAAAAAATTACTTGTCAGCAAATTCATTCCTTACTAAGCATTGGAATGAGCCAAGTGCAAAAGATATTGCATGCACATTTGAAGGTGCGGAAACTATGCACTCGATGGATACCGCACGATCTAACGGAAGACCAGAAACGACAGCGTGTAGACTGGAGCCGTAAAAAAAAATTACGGAGGACAATCGTTGGCTGTAAATATCGTGACAGGTGACGAAACATGGGTGTACTGCTTGGAGCCAGAAAGAAAAAGCCAGTCGGCGGAATGGGTCTTTCCTTTTGAAGATTTGCCTACCAAAGTTAAGAAAATTCGGAGCACTGGGGAAAAAATGGTTGCTTCGTTTTTTGGCGAAACAGGACATTACGCAACTGTAGCACTGGAAGAACAAAGGACAGTCACTGCAGATTGGTATGCAAATAGCTGTTTGCCAAGAATCTTCGATAAAGTTCGCGAAAAGCGGCCCCGTAGCAATATCGTGCTTCACCACGATAACGCGTCTGCACATACCGCTAAAAAAACAACTGCATATTTGAAGGCCTCAAATGTGGAACTAATGCCCCAGTTAAATACTACATTAATTAATTTGACAAGATACAAGTGCTAGTCTGGCTCGCGCATCAAGGGTTCCGTACAAACACTTATCCCATCATGACTGGCCGGGTTAAGTTATGTTTGCATTGCTACTGGTACGTACGGCGCCGGATATTAATGAGGTGCATAGTTAACGCAACCAATCACGTTTGTTGTAGGTATGGGAGCCCCACTTAAATATTTTTTTCTGTTTTTGTATTTGTTATTACAGCAGCAACAGAAATACATCATCTTTGATAATTTCAACTGTCTAGCCATCACGGTTCATGCGATATAGCCTGGTGACAGATAGACAGACAGACTGACAGTGGAGTCTTAGTAATTAGGATCCCGTTTTTACCCTTTGGTTACGGAACCAAATAAGGGCCGTGACTAAACATTTGTGTTTCGTCAGTACTTTTTTTTTAGTGATTACTTTTTGTGTACTGCTAACTAAAAACAAAAATAAATCTTTCGTCCGTAAATACAAAAACAAATTCGACTTTTTTTTTTCAGGTCCAATTTAGAAAGTGCAAAGATTAATTTGTTGGTAATTGCGTGTGCCCCATATACGTACCTAATGACCGCTCTTATTCGAAACCATTTTCGTCGTTCGTTCAGTTAACTAACTGGTACTACTAGAAATATTTTATTTTTATTATTTGACTACAAAACTAAGTAGCGGCTTCTACGAGACACCTATACTCCAAATTTCATCAATGTTCCTCTTGTCGTTTTTTTAGTAAAATGCCTGTGATATACGGACGGACAGACATGATGAAACTATAAGGGTTCCGTTTTTGCCAGGCCCTAAATAGGCCCCCGCGCCATGGTGCCCAAAAGGCTGGCAGCGTTCCCTCGTTGATTTTTTTTTGGGTTTGAAGCTGCCGAAAAATCTAACTTCTAGTTAACGAAAAAAAGATACGGCCATTTATGCCGCAAAAAAACGGATATGTGACACAAGGGAATCAAAATGTATAGGGTACTTTCCGTTTTGGCCTTGGCCTTGACCAAGAAATTTGCCAGGTGCAAACTTAACTTAACCCGGCCTGTTAAGATGGGATATGCGTTTTTATGGAACCCTCGGTGCGCGAATCATACTCGCACTTGGCTGGTTTTTATTTATTTCATACGGACAGACTGACATTTGGTCAAACTAACACACACGTTTTTTTAGGAATTCGAAGGTAAAAGTGGGAGATATTAGCGTAATATCACTATGATATTTTACTGTGTTTATTACATTTTCAACGAAAAACTTAACACTATTGGCAGCGATCTTTCGTTTTAGTTACAAATGTGTACGAGTTTGGTGGTTAAAATTTCCATTTTACTATCGAATATCGACCGACAGCTATCCCATCAAGTAAACGTGTGGGACATCCCTATATGCGACGCGCGCTCTTTGGCGCGAAAATAAAAACGGTTGTTGTGCATTTTATATTCAGCTTCTGTTTGCTAAAATGACCGATAAAATAATAATAAAATATTTGTTCTCAGTTTTTCATACTAATTTTTATACACTTGAAGTAGGGGTTATAGTTTAACGCAAATTACAAAACACTTAAGTGACCCCGGAAACGACTATACAATGTGGCTGGATGACGACTGACGAGTGATTGGTCGGAACGGGAAAAATTGGTCGCGTGCGTTAATAACGCCGCACTTTCATTCGTTGAATTAAGGGAAGGGCAAAGTTTGTTTATACTTCTAAAAACAAATTTTTCAAAGGATTGTAAAAGAAAGATGGTCGGTGGTCAGTTTTAGGACTTGGAAAATTTACGACCAAAAGGTTTTTTTCGTTGGTTTGGGCTTAAATTAGATTGAATCTTGTAGATTACGCTAAATTAAGCATATTTTATTCTTTAAACTTTTTCTCTCAGATCGATATTTTTACTGAGACCGGGTTCAAATGCATAACATATTTTGATGTATGTAACCTATAGTAGACTATTTACGAGGATCCATGTAAGCAAGCATTTTGACGCTCCGCTATACATGGTCAAAAAACAAACCTAACCTAACCCACAGAATAGATAATAGTATAACCTAACCTGCAGTTTTCGGTTTTCGACCCATGTACCATATAATTATTTTCAGCAAGCATATTACCTTAAAAACCTCAATATCTCTATAAATATTATTCTGAGCCAGAAAGTTTCAATAACAAAACATGCTTATTTTAACATGTTTTAAAGGACACATTAATAAAAATGAGGTATTATATTGACATACATTTCACGCCTCCGAAATTTTTCCATGTCTCAGAGCCCAAAATGGCTGAATGTCACTTTTCGGCGTATGCCGACATACGAAAACTTTCGACGTGATTTTGACGTCGTCTTTAAACCACTGACGAAACACGACAAATCACGACGTGAATTGCAAAGTCATTATCAGACCTATGACGGAACACAATCATTTATGACGTGATCAGCGAGTCACTTTTAGGCGTATGCCGACATACGAAAACTTTCGACGTGATTTTTGACGTCGTTTTTAAACCACTGACGAAACACGACAAATCACGACGTGATTTGCAAAGTCATTATCAGACCTATGACGGAACATAATAATTTATGACGTGATCAGCGAGTCACTTTTAGGCGTATGCCGACATACGAAAACTTTCGACGTGATTTTTGACGTTGTTTTTAAACCACTGACGAAACACGACAAATCACGACGTGATTTGCAAAGTCATTATCAGACCTATGACGGAACACGACAAATCACGACGTGATTTGCAATGTCATTGTCAGACCTATGACGGAACACAATAATTTACGACGAGATCAGCGACGTCACTTTTAGGCGTATGCCGAGATACGAAAAGTTTCGACGTGATTTTTGACGTCGTCTTTAAACCACTGACTAAACACGCGAATCACGACGTGATTTGCAACGTCATTATCAGACCAATGACGAAACACAATAATTTATGACGTAATCAGCGACGTCACTTTTAAGCGTATGCCGACAGACGAAAACTTTCGACGTGATTTTTGACGTCGTTTTTAAACCACTGACGAAACACGACAAATCACGACGTGATTTGTAAAGTCATTATCAGACCTATGACGGAACACAATAATTTATGACGTGATCAGCGACGTCACTTTCAGGCGTATGCCGACCTACGAAAAATTTCGACTTGATTTTTGACGTCGTCTTTAAACCACTGACGAAACACGCGAAACACGACGTGATTTGCAATGTCATTATCAGACCAATGACGAAACACAATAATTTATGACGTAATCAGTGACGTCACTTTTAGTCGTATGCCGACATACGACAACTTTCGACGGGATTTACAACGTCGTTTTTAAACCACTGTCAAAACACGATAAATCACGACGTGATTTGCAAAGTCAATATCAGACCTATGACGGAACACGACAATTCACGACGTGATTTGCAATGTCATTGTCAGACCTATGACGGAACACAATAATTTATGACGTGATCAGCGACGTCACTTTTAAGCGTATGCCGACAAACGAAAACTTTCGACGTGATTTTTGACGTCGTTTTTAAACCACTGACGAAACACGACAAATCACGACGTGATTTGCAAAGTCATTATCAGACCTATGACGGAACACATTAATTTATGACGTGATCAGCGACGTCACTTTTAGGCGTATGCCGACAGACGAATTCTTTCGACGTGATTTTTGACGTCGTCTTTAAACCACTGACGAAACACGACAAATCACGACGTGATTTGCAAAGTCATTATCAGACCTATGACGGAACACATTAATTTATGACGTGATCAGCGACGTCACTTTTAGGCGTATGCCGACATACGAAAACTTTCGACGTGATTTACAACGTCGTTTTTAAACCACTGACGAAACACGACAAATCACGACGTGATTTGCAAAGTCATTATCAGGCCTATGACGGAACACGACAAATCACGACGTGATTTGCAATGTCATTGTCAGACCTATGACGGGACACAATAATTTACGACGTGATCAGCGACGTCACTTTTAGGCGTATGCCGACATACGAAAAATTTCGACGTGATTTTTGACGTCGTTTTTAAACCACTGACGAAACGCGACAAATCACGACGTGATTTGCAAAGTCATTATCAGACCTATGACGGAACACAATAATGTATGACGTGATCAGCGATGTCACTTTTAGGCGTATGCCGACATATGAAAAATTTCGACTTGATTTTTGACGTCGTCTTTAAACCACTGACGAAACACGCGAATCACGACGTGATTTACAACGTCATTATCAGACCTATGACGGAACACAATATTTTACGACGTGATCAGCGACGTCATTTTTAGGCGTATGCCGACATACGAAAACTTTCGACGTGATTTACGACGTCGCTTTTAAACCACTGACGAAACACGACAAATCACGACGTGATTTGCAACGTCATTGTCAGACCTATGACGGAACACGACAAATCACGACGTGATTTGCAACGTCATTGTCAGACCTATGACGGAACACAATTATTTACGACGTGATCAGCGACGTCACTTTTAGGCGTATGCCGACATACGAAAACTTTCGACGTGATTTTTGACGTCGTTTATAAACCACTGACGTAACACGCGAATCACGACGTGATTTGCAACGTCATTATCAGACCTATGACGGAACACAATAATTTATGACGTGATCAGCGACGTCACTTTTAGGCGTATGCCGACATACGAAAACTTTTGACGTCATTTTTGACGTCATTTATTTCCATAAGACGTAAAATTGAAAAAAATCACCAAAAAATGACGTCATGATTTACGTCATAGGACAGAAATTGTTGACTGGGATATATTTCGTTGATTTTACTTTGCGTTTACGTTTCGTCCGTTTCGTTTTCCCTATATCTCAACCTACAGTCCGCTTAGCTCCATACTCATCCCTGAGTTACGGAGCGTCCATGTGACCGATAGCCGACGGACGCGGTTATCGTTAACAGTCTCTAAAAACTTGCCCAAAACTATTGTGGCCGCTTTTGACGTGAACAAGTTTTGTAGGGTGAACTACACTGAACAAATTGTATATAGTGATTAAATAAATATAAAACGTGTTTTGCTAGCTCCTAGACTTCTAAAAAAATATCAGATTATGAAGGTATAAGAAAAATGTCGAAAGTGGCGCTAGTTTCGCACTACCCGTCGCCTTAAGTTATTTGAGTACGACGTGTACATGGACGAATATTTTCAAGACTGCTAATGTCTACACAAAGTTACATTTCGCCGACCTAATAATGAAAAATACCGACTAGACACAGGAACTCATTAACCCGCAATCTTCCCACCTGCCTGGGATTTGAGACCGCACCATTAATTTTCCCTTGCATAAATAAATCTCTCGAATGAGAAATAATTTTCCACCATGTAATTTTTGAAATAGAATGGTTTTTTCTCTGTAATCAGAGGCAGGCGAGTAGTGATAGCAGGATTAAGTCGAGGGGGAATTACAAGTCATAACTTTCAACAACTCAGATCTCCGCTCCCACTTTGATCCAATTTCAACCTAACCCCTTTTACATGAGGCTGTAATTTCAACAGTGGATATGAAAAAGATAGGGGATTTGGAAAGTTATTTGGCGATTACCTGCCCGCTCGAATACCCGCCGCGGTACCTACAGCAAATTGAATTTTTTGCATAAATGAAAAAAATAAACCAGGTGTTGAACTGTTAACGCTTTAATTTGAAATTAAGTGGCTTTATACAAAATATACGATGAGATATATTTTAAAAACTTTGATCACATGATTAAACTATAAATCACTTGCAGGAGATGAGTCCCGTCGACACTATGAATGTAACATCACGTTCGACTCGTCCAGGTAACAAATAAACACTTTTTGATGGCGATTAAGTCCCGTTTTGTTATGTGTGAAAATCGTATAATTTTAAATAAATATGACTTGGACTGTATTAACCTGCACATTAATACATCTGCTGAGTTGTCAATTAACCAATTGAGAATTAAAAGCGTTTGTTTCATTAAATTAATTTTATGAAATTACACAGCATAAAAACCAAACAATGCATACATTTATACGTGTAGATGTGTTATTTGAAAGAAAAAAAACTACATTTGCAAGGCCTCTTAAGTAAAGACAATCCTACGAATCACCATCTTTGGTAAATAAGAAAACTTGTTTAAAAAATTCAATTCAGCGTTTTCTTTATTCCGCCATCTACAATTCGTCGCAAGCGAAAAGCGAAGCGAAAGCAACGTAGCTCTTGCCTTAAGGCGGTAGGTATATTCGCAACGAGTGTGTTGCCGCTTTTTATTTTCCAGACTAGTGTTAAGTTTAACATGTGTATATAGGTATGTGTGTTGTGTGTTTCAGTAATAGTGTTCAGTTTGGATACAGATCTATGAAATATCTAAAACACCTTCCTTTTAAATGATTTTTCATATTTATTTTTCATATAGCGGCAACAATAACACAATATTCCATTGGCACGCTTCGAGCATGGAACCTTAAAAACGCGTTTTCTTGCGAACTAGCTCATGTTTTAAAAATATGCAAATTAATTGGCAGATATAAAGGTCTTTAATTTTATTTTTAGAATCAAAAAAAAAATAACACAGTGCGGCGTTGTGCTCTCTGTTAATATTCGCCTTAAACCGTGGTGCCACCCCGCCTATAGACGAGTATTAAGGGATTCTAAAATAACCCTATAGGTACCAGCCCACTCACACTTTTAAAGAAGCACGCTTACATCTCTCTTTTTATGATTGTTCTTCTTTTATTGGAGTACTTTTGTTTCTTAAGTGAAATTTCCTAAGTTAGAAAGGCGGGGCTTTTGCAGAAATCCGTACTTACTCTCGCCATCGTAAAAGTTGGCCGATTGAAAAAATGTTTCTTTGTTTCTCGTTGTGCTATCGAGGCATGTTTGATCTACTGTTTGTGATTTTGATAGTACCGCTGTATCATTAAACACATTAATATAATTAAAAACAAAAAGTTAACAAAATATTTATTTATTAAATACTTATTTACACGAAGCGGTTGGCCCAGTGGCAGTGCAGCTGCCTACTGAGCCAATGGTGATGGGTTTGAATCCCAGCAAGGGCAAACATTTGTGTGATGAACTCGATCATGTATGTGTGTGTAATGAACTTGGTCATGGATGTTTTTTTATTTATAAGTAAGTTAATTGTCTATATAAGTATGTATGTCGTCGTCCAGTGCCCATAACACATGCCTACTAGAGACTACTACTACTACTGTAAGACTAGATCGATTTGTGTGAGGTTGTCTGATATTTATTTACGAAAAATTGGGCAAGTGCGAGTCCGACTCGCGCATGAAGGGTTCCGTACCATAATCTATAACAAGTATGGGAGCCCCCCTTAAATATTTATTTTATTTTATTTTTAGTATTTTTTGTTGTTATAGCGGCAATAGAAATACAAACATAATCTGTGAAAATTTCACCGTTCTTGAGATACAGCCTGGTGACAGACAGACGGACGGACGGACGGACGGACAGCGAAGTCTCAGTAATAGGGTCCCGTTTTAACCCTTTGGGTACGGAACCCTAAAAACTAGATGCACCAAAACAAAGCTAGAATTCGGTTCTACCTTTAATTAAGTACGAATTCGGTACTTCTTGTATAAAGTACAATTTTTTCACCTCTGGACATTTAAAAATTCAAGCTACACTAGGGATTCATGCACATAATTATGTATAAAATGTTACTATTGTGGGTTCAAATTTTTAACCCGTCACGTCACGTCACGACGTCGTGACGGCGAAATTTCAATGATCATCAACAACAACAACAACACTGTAAGTCAAATCGCTACAGGTGTTTTTCAAACCATGTTGATTTTAGAACGTTTCTCTATTTTTTTGCTGTATGTGGCGTCTGGGGCACGGTGAGTTGCTTCACCACTGTTTTTTGAGTCAGTCTTTTAGTGATCCCACTTACTGATATCGTACTATTACTGTTATAAATGTGAAAATACCTATATAAAAAGTTTGGATATTTTTTAAGGGCGTATTTAGATAGAATTGGGTACAAAGATGTATCTTGGAATTGATTAAAACACAACCATGCACTTATACCACCATATTAACGTAAACTATAGCAAGCGCTAGCTAATAAAAGCAGACGCTAGTAATACATACCTATATATAGCCAGTTATAACCAGTTGTTGTGTACGATAAAATTTTTAGATACATAAACACATAGATAAATAAATAAGGGCCAGCCACGTGAGCATTCCTGCCTTAAAAATCCACTTAAACTGCGCTTTCGAAAGCAAGAAACTCGAATAAAAATATAAAAGCGCATAAATACTATAGATAATTGCAGGGTAAGTTAACACGCCACGCAAAGTTGAGTGCAACCAAACGTGATATAGCTCTAGTGGTAGGTTAGGATCCCACTGCAAATAATGTCTGCATCTGTCAGTATTTCTAGTTACATGTGATTATAGGTAAATCGAAGTTTTACTTGGATAACACAATAACTAGTTGCTAGCCAAATTTTTTCTGCAACTAGGCGAATTTTTTGCACTCTAATTCAAATCCTGGCTGCCTAAATTAATGGTGGATAATTGCACCATATTAAGACATATACTGAGCTTTTACTTGGGATAAGATTTATCGAAAAAATAATAGGTCACACGCATATTACATCGCTAAAGGTGAAATCTTTAGGCTAAGTAGGTTACCGGGGGTGCGGCTGTTTTCCCAAATATCAATTTTCATTAAATCCTCATTTCATTAAAAAAAAGCAAGTAGGTGGTTTAAACACAGATTTAGGTATCTTTCCTGTATATACAGTTAAAAATTCGGGGCCTCATTTTCTGATAACACTCGTATCTGGATAAACGACGTTCACTCTTCTATAATGTTTTTTCATTACAAATAGGTGCCGCGACTTTGTTCGTGTAAGACATTTTTCTTTACCCTAGTCGGGTAAAAAGTATCCTTTAAGGTCTTCGCACATTATAATAACTCAACGGCTACTCGATTCTATGCCAAATATTAAAATTTAAGCCCTATGTCATATTTTCTAGGTTTACTTTCAAACGCGCGACGACGCGTCGTCCCCTCGTCGTCCACTACTAATATATTTTTTTGAAATTAAACCTATAAAATATGACATAGGGCTTAAATTTCAATATTTGGCATAGAATCGAGTCGCCGTTGAGTTGTTATAATGTGCGAAGACCTTTAACCATCTTTAGATGTTCAGCTATTCATGCAGCAAAATTGGTTACAATCCGGCGTGGTAAGCGAACAACGAAATGTTTACTAACAGTTGGCGACCGCAGGAAGGACGACTTCTGTCTTCTCAAATGTGTATATCTCACGAGCATGTATTATTGACACTGAGATCTCAACCTATATACTAGTGGTGCAACGTAAAACTGCACAGCATGGAGTGGATTAACTAATAAGATTAGCATAATTGCGTTGCCACTGCACGCGAGTCCATAGCTTTCAAGGGTCTGACACGCTTTGATAGATAAAGATAGCCTTATTGTGATTCCTAAAAGAAGAAATAGAAAAGAGTGCCATGTTTTGTCTTTATCAGCGACCGAGCATTTTTTCATGGTCGGGTTATTGGCACACTTCAAATTCGAAGCAAAACAAATCAGGTAGTATCAAAAGCGGTATAGAAATAGAAGATTTTGTGTATTTAATAATTGTTATTACCAGATAATTGACATATTAACGGATGTGGAGTGTTTGTGTGTAGCCTCAAAAATAGTGGGGTGTTCAGTGCTTGGTTAGAAAAGCAACAGTTAACGAAAATAAGCGGATTTTACATTTCATGCGTAAGTACAAGTTTCTTTGTGTTTTGATCACCTATTTCTTTCTCAAATCTCACAAGAATCAAGTTACAAAGTTAAATCATTAGTTATATCATGAAAAAACTTGTTAAAATAGGAAAAATCTGTAAATTATTTTCAAAATAACTCGGAGCATTTTGACATGTCAATATTGCAAATCGCTCAAATTGCGTAGCATAAATCTACGATAGAAGCCAGCTAACATAGACGTCTATATAAATCAGTCGGTTTATAATCCAATTTGGGGATGCCTAGTTATAAAATAAAAATTACCCCCATATTTGGGGAATCTATAGCAAATTGATATTTTCAGTCCTCCGATTCCGACAGAGAAAGAACCGTGTAAAAAATTAATAGCTAGGCCTGAGAAAAATTTGATTTTTTTAGCAACTAGTATTGGTGATATCCTATCTACTTATGTCATTTACAATTTTACTATTTAATTTTGCTTTGTTACAGAATGTCCCAATAAGGCGGTGCGTCCATGAACATGGACTGTCACGATGGATTATATAATAATAATAATTTATTGATAAAACATAATGTACAGAGGTGACGGTTAAATTCTATACTTAAAAAACAAATAAATTCACAATTTACATAACCTGAACTAGGGTTGCCCCTGTGTTTCAGGCAATGGGAAAGCATTAATTATTACAT
Organism: Apotomis capreana; assembly: GCA_947623375.1. Lineage (NCBI taxonomy): Eukaryota > Metazoa > Arthropoda > Insecta > Lepidoptera > Tortricidae > Apotomis > Apotomis capreana. Next base: position 8,327,677 of record OX392503.1, on the reverse strand, counting down.
TATTTAATTTAAGTACATATTCATCTATCTTACAGTAATCTTATTGTAGCTTAACGACTAAAATTTACACTAAAGAACTAAATTCAACTAAACAAATATTTATTTCATGACAGCCAGTAAGTTCTCTGTATCTTCGTACGTCATAGTTTGTAGTGACTCACGAAGCGCTTTCTTACATTGAGCGAAGCTTAGTGGATATAGGTCCAATTTCGCATTTAATCTATTGTAAAGAAATGGACCCAGAAATATGAAAAATCTTGTAGAAAAAGCGTGTTTTGCTTGCATGTTATAGGAGCAAACAATATCTTTACGCCTCTTGTTTTTATATTCGGTGCTGTAAGGAGTTATGCAGTGCTGCCTTAATACTGTGCCGTGGATAAATAACTGACGAACTGTTAGTACTCTACATTCACTGTATATAAGGTTAGTAGGGTAGAGGTAAGGACGATAGGTATGGACCTTTAGGATTGCTCTTTGGGCTCTTTCTATTTTTAGAATTGTGGTTTTAGCCAAACCTCCCCATGACGTTATGCAATACGTTATTATTGATTGGCAAAGAGCAAAATAAACCGTCTTGAGGAGCTGCTCATCCGCAATTGACCGCAGTTTTTTGAAAACAAATATTAACTTACGGATTCTATTACACAGCGCTTCCACATGGAATTTAAACGAGAGGGTTTCGTCGATTAAAACTCCGAGATATTTAATTTTGTCGGTACGCGTTATGTCCGGGCAGCTGCATTTGACAGTTGAAATGTTATTACATATGTGGGCATAGAGCTTGCGGTAGGTTATGTCTACGCTAGGTTTACGCATGGAAAATCTTACATACTGAGTTTTATCTGGGTTAAGTGTTAGTAGGTGATGCCGTAACCAGGTGCTGACGCTATTAAAGCCTCGCTGTGCATATTCATGTGCGTCATCTGCTGATTTAGCGGAAAAAAGCAGTACAGTGTCATCAGCGTACGAGATTATTTTACCATTTCCTATTTTTAGATCACAAAGGTCGTTAATATAGATCAAGAATAGGGTGGAAGCGAGCACGCTTCCTTGTGGAATTCCGTAAGCGGTGTTTTTTAAGTCGGAGCTGATATTATTGTCTATCTTCACGCATTGGGTGCGTTCATCTAGATAATTTGCTAGTAATTTGAGTTGGGTACCTCTAATACCAAATGCTTCTAGCTTTTGGAGAAGAATGGCAATGGGGACGGTGTCAAAAGCTTTTGCGAGGTCCATAAAGATTCCTATTGTCTGATTTCCTTTATCAAGTTCTTGGACTAGGTAATTAGTTAGTTCATGAACAGCGTCAGCAGTTGATAGCCCGGCCCTAAAACCAAACTGATTTCTTGATAGAAGACTTTGTTCTTCAAGATATTTAATTAGTCTAGAATTAATGATTTTTTCTAATATTTTTGATATGGCAGGTAAAAGTGAGATGGGTCTGTAGTTTGCTACCTGGTCCTTACTGCCGGATTTGTATACAGGAACAACTACCGCTTTTTTTAGGCATTTCGGAAAAATTCCTTCCGATAGGCATTTTTGGAAAATGTGCGTGAGAGGTGGAATCAGGATGAGTTTGTATTGTTTAAGCATTTTGTTTGAAATGCCGTCCCAGCCGACCGCAGAGCTATCTTTTAAATTATTAATAATCCTTTCCACCTCTTGTTCGTCTGTATTTAAAAGCACAAATGATTTCAGCATATTTTTAGATGAATGATCGCGGGGAGAGAGAAGCGGCTTGTTTTTTTGAATTTTATCAGCTAGGTCTTTTCCAACATTTACGAAGAAATCATTTGCACTCTCGACGGATGATGACTTCGAGGGGTGAGCTTGTAACAATTCACAAGATGTTTCTCGTTGGTTTGCCGTATAAGTTACATTTTTAACACACTTCCAGATCAATTTACTGTTTTTTCCAGCCATTTCCAATTGTTTTTTGTCGTAGTTGTTTTTAATTTTTTTAAGCAGGTTGTTACAGAAATTACGATATCTTTTGTAGGTCACTTGCAATAACAAATTGTTCGGATTCTTTTTGGCTTTAAAATGCAATCTATCTCTGTGTCTCATACATCGTACGAGCCCCGGTGTGATCCAAGGTTTAATATTGCGGAATTTACAGCTGACACGTACGTATGTTGTATTATTTAATATTGCTTGTTGGACACTTTTAATCATGTATGACATGCTAGAGTCAGCGTCAGCAGAAATACTATAAACTGTGTCAAGATCGATGTTACCTAAATCTTCTTCAAGTTTGTTATTATTTATTTTCGAGGTTATTGTTGTGCGATAAGTATTAGGATGATTATGAAATAAGGTTAGTAGGGCAGCATGGTGGTCGGTAACCGAAGAGTTGGTGACTAGTGCTTGTGCTGGGCACATTGACTTGAGCATAATGTGGTCTAAACAGGACCCACTTTGATGGGTAGGAAGCGTGTGTGCAGGGAGTAATCCGTGGAATGAGCATATGTCTAGATAGCCCTGGGCCGCAGAGTCGCTACTTTCAGGAAGGATGTTTATATTTATATCACCAATAACTATTATATTCTTATAAGAGGCGAGGCCACGTAGGGTCTCCCCTAATGACTCGCTAAAGATATCAAGATTAAAAGTATCCTGAGTAGAATATAAGAAAAAGAAGAAAAAAGAAGTTTCATCCTATTTTTTTAGTACTGGCCAGAAAAATTCTACAGTATTCAAGAGCAAATCAAAAATTTTGTTTAGAAACAATTGTTGTAAATACATATTATTTAAAGTTTAAACTAATTTAATTGTTTTTATTATCAGAGAACCCAAGTATATTATTTTTATTTGATTATACGGACTAGTTTTGAAAATACTAAATATAAAGGTGAAAGCAGCGTCGTCTAAGACTCAAATCAATCAGCACTCAAATGACGACACCTTGTGGAAAATTGTCAGTCATAGCCTATAAAAGAACAGCGCTACAATTTTTATACTAAATCCGCCTTAGTAATAGTCCGACTTATGATTTACTGCGCTGTGACCAATTACCTTTCGCCTATGGTCTTTTAAAATGAGGAACAAATAGATTTTTAATCGTTAATTGGAATATTTTCAAAAATATAAAAAGGGAATACATAATTTTTTTATCCTTTATTTGATGTTATTGGAAAATGAGTAAAAAAAATTAAATGTTGTGAATTTGAGTACTTGGAACGTTTCTAACCACTTTTTATGGGGTTTTTTTTTGCGACCATGGCAACCCGACATTTTGACGTCATTATATGTCTTTCTCTTACGCCTGGTCGCTCTGTGGCAAATCTATAACTTCTATACTATATCTATGATAGCTTTTCATAATTAACACCTATTGTTATAAATTGCTTGTTGCTAAGTAACTGCGAGCTGAAGTAGGTCGACTTTTCATGAGTTTGAAGAGGATAATTTTACTCGGTAGTATTGTTGCGACAAAAATTGGTACTTAAAGTCCGTAATATATTAATAGAATTAATAGCTTATTTTCAAGAATGGATCTTCAATCCATATTGTGCATTTTTAGTCATATGTACTTATTTAATTAAAAATCAATACACATACGCAATTGAAAACGGTAAGTTTGTAAACAAAATATTACTGGATATCAAAAATGCTCTTAGCATGAGCTGTTTCGTAAACAAACTTTTAACCAAACTAGCTGAGCAGTAGACTATTGTTGGTAAAAATGAACGACACAGCATGTTTCATTGACTGAAGTACATTACTTATTGGCAAAAAAACTCCTGGGATGTAATTCCATATATTTCTTTACCAACCGGGTTACTTTAAGTTTGCCACTCATTTATACGGAACGCCATTAATAATAATAAGTATCAGGCGCTAAGTTAAATTGATGGGTAGTAACGTAAAGGTGTCACTTTATGCATTAATTATCATCTCATTTTCGTAATTGTGCATCTCTACATAATGGTGCTCCCACACAGACTGTTACAAGTGTTATATAACATTATAAAACATTTGTTATATAACAAATGTTATACATTGTTATCGTGTTATATAACATATAAAATGTTTTAGAACAAATTGCAACAAGTTAACAAGTTGCAGGTGCTCCCACACTAGTATTACATTGTGTCACTATAACTTGTTAGATGTTATATGTTATAAAAGCTCCCAAATACCGTAAATACGTCAGTGCAAGTGAGGTTTCCGACTCGAGTAGACATGGACGAGGATTTGGTCATTGGGTTCGCTCTTTATTTACTGTTTTTGCGAAAAAAGAAAAAGCGCTCTTGTTGGATGCGTCGTTCTCTAAAAGCAAGAGAAAAGTACAGCATGACGGAATATCTGGTGGATTTGGGGATTGATGGCTGTTTAACCGATTTTTTGAGAGTAAACAGTTCACAATTTGAGTTACTGTTCAATTTAGTTGGGAAAAAAATTGCAAACTAGGACACCAATTGGAGAAAACCTATAAGTATTACAGAAAGACTAGCAGTCACCCTGAGATTTTTGGCAACAACAACATTGTAACATTCATTACATTTGTTATAAAGTAATATAACATTGTTATAAAACATTTTTTTTTGTTTTATAACATTGTTTATAACATATCAATGTGGGAGCGTTTACAACATTTAACTAGTTGTAACAAAAGTTATAAAGTGTTTAACAATCTTATCGTGTTTTATAATGTTATATATCACTTGTAACAGCCTGTGTGGGAGCACCATCAATAATTAAATAACACGTCATTACCATAAGTAAACATTTTGTACATATAATTTATAGTTATAGTTGGAGTAAGTTCGTTTTTTTATAATTATCTACTTGTTTAGCATAGAGTTTAGGAATTATGTGTCTAAAATTATTCTTATGAAAATAAATTCTATAAACCGAAACTGTCTTTAACATTTTGTTCTTGAAACGAGTGGATTTATAAGTAATGTACTACTTAGCTTTATTTTCGGTCACTTTATCTCTCTTGGTCTTCATAGTAACATATTATAAAAGTAAAAGTGTGTTTTTATAACGTAAGAATCACCGTCAAATCCTGCTCAGAACGTATTTATATTCCACTTGAATTGTTAAGCACATTTTGCCCACTCTTGACTCAGCCTTTCTACGACAAAAAATACAAAGATTTTATTTAACGGAATTCTAAAAAAGAGCTTTATGTGCGATTCTTTAACAAGAGTTCAATGTTGCTGGAGTAATGAATATTTACGATGCCCTTGGATCCCTCCAAGTTGCGCACCCTTATCATGATGTACGGTTTGCGATAAATAGGACATGAGTACGGGGAAAACGAAAAAGAAAAGTACTGCATTTACTAATATCATGTGTGAAAATCAAGTACCTAATTTTTTTTTTATGTAAGTAAACAAAAAGGTATTGAAGATCGCGTTAAAGTTTTTGATAGCTTCACTATCTATACATGGAAAAAGAGGATGTCCACAGGGAGGGGTTCTATCACCACTTCTGTGGACTCTAGCGGTTGACCAACTCCTTGTTCGAATGGCGGCCAACGATTATGACGTACAAGGATATGCCGACGATATCGTAGTCATAATCAAAGGACCTTGCCTTAACACAATCTCGAACATTATGCAAGGAGCTCTCAACACTATCTGTATATGGTGCAGAGAAAACGAATTGTCTATCAATGCAAACAAAACCATTATAGTGCCCTTCACAAATAAAAGGAAACTCGACAAGCTCAATACTTTAAAGCTAAACGGCCAAACTAAACCACTTTCAAATGAAGCCAAGTATCTAGGGGTCACCTTTGACCAAAGGCTAACTTGGAACACGCATTTGAACAATATAATCCAAAAAGCGAAAATGGCACTGTGGACATGCTGTCGAATGGCAGGAGCAAGATGGGGCGTAAGACCCAACATTGCTATGTGGCTATACACAGCAGTCGTGAGGCCCATAATAACTTATGCCTCCGCTGTCTGGTGCAACAAGGCCAGCCAAAAGACAGTGATCCTAAAACTAAGCGGCCTACAACGCACTGCCTGCATTATTGCAACAGGAGCCCTGTCTTCGACGCCGGGCGCGGCCCTGGACGCACTGCTCGACCTAACACCTCTGCACTTACAGGTGCGGAAAGAGGCCGAGCAGTGCATCTACAGGCTCTGCACTCTGTCTAAGACGAAATGGCGCTCGCAAGCACTGAACAAGCTAAAGGCTTCAGTGTTCGAAAACAAACTACTGTGCATGCCCTCTGACGACATGCTCACTGAATGTATCTTTACGCAATACTACTCAGTGGAACTACCCTCCAGAGACGAATGGCTAAACGACCAAATGTCTCTCAAAGAGGGCTGCCACATCTGGTATACGGATGGTTCCAAAAAAGGAAAAGATGTAGGATGTGGGGTCTATGGACAGAGACCTAAGCTCAATGCAAGCGTCAGCATGGGCACAGAGGCCTCAATCTTCCAAGCGGAGATCTTTGCCATAAACAAATGCGCAGAGATAAACCTTGACAAGAACATAAGACACTGCCACATATACATCAACTCGGACAGCCAAGCTGCCCTGTTGGCACTGGAATCACTAGAGGTCAAATCTAGACTAGTCCAACTATGCAAAAACAATTTAAATGCCCTAGGCGAAACCAACAAAGTCACTCTTAGATGGGTACCAGGTCACTCCGATATTGACGGAAATGAAAGAGCAGATAAACTCGCGAGAGATGGCGCGGACAAGCCCCTTGTCGGCCCAGAACCGTTCTGTGGAATCACAAAACGCCAGGCTTACTCTCTGCTCAGCGACTTACACAAATCTAAGGCGATCGAGATGTGGGTGGCTGTAAAAGGACAAAATCACTCGAAAGCCCTTATAAAAGGCTTTGTTCAAAAGTTATCTAAAGAGTTACTACAGCTGAAAAGGTCAAAAGTCTGTGCGGTGACTAGAACTCTGACCGGTCACTGCAAGCTGAAAAAACACTTGTTCCTAATGGGTATGGAACAGGACGCAACGTGCAGGTTCTGCCAAGAGTCAGAGGAGACAGCTATGCATATCCTCTGCTCCTGTGGACCACTTATGCACAAAAGGAGTATCCACTTAGGGCAACACTTTGTGCCCCCAGAGGAGATACAACATCTCACTGCCCAAAGAATCTGGAAATTCCTGGACTCAACGGGCCTCAGCAGTGAGCTCTAAAACAGGGCTGCCACAATAGATCAATTATGGTCGATGCGGCACACAAAAGGCCCAATTGAAAATAATAATAAATGGGCGAATATACAAAAGTTGGGTAACTTTTCGGGATATTTTGTTTATGATAGTTTTTTAATCAAAATGCTACAAATTCGGGTATATAAGATAGGTAATGTAATGAATATATTGCTCGAGATTGGGCCAGTCACTTTTTTAAGTGGAACCGGAGAAATTTCGGTTTTTCTGAATTTGACTGCCAGGGGACTGACGAGGCTGACAAAGTACTGACAAAATACACAACTTCATAACATATGCTTGATATTTATTAAAATTTAGAAATAAATCTCTTAGGAATTAATCTATCTATTAGCCACAGACGTCCACTGCTGAACATAGGCCTCCCTCATGACTCGCCACAAAGTGCGATCCCGTGCAGACCGCATCCATTGATTCCCCGCTACCCTCAGGAGGTCATCCGTCCATCTAGTCGGGGGCCTTCCCACGCTGCGTTTTCCTATACGTGGTCGCCACTCTACGACTTTGCTGCTCCAACTGCCGTTCATTTACCGGGCTACATAGCCTGAGCATTGCCATTTCAACCGTGCAATCCTGTGAGCTGTGTCGGTTACTCTGGTTCGACTGCGGATATCCTCATTTCTGATTCATTCACGCACAGAAACTTCGAGCATAGCCTTTATTGAAGAACTACAGGCCCATCTCACTGCTGAGCCATGCTTTGGCGCAATATCACACAAAGGACTGACGCCAACGGACTGATGAAAAAGACATGAATTTGGGGTTATCTTTAGAATCAACATTTAATTTGATATTTTCGAACATCAACTAGCTACATTTTAACAAAACAAAGTTGACTGTGTATAAATTCAAGTATAACACAGATTTACAAGGAAATAACCATTTACCATAGGACTGACTTTTTGACTGGATCGGCACGTGTTCACATGACAACCACAACTCTGGTACTGGCTCAGTAATAGTGGCCGTAAAATAGCTCGACCTGCAGCTAACTTTACTATCAACCTTGCAATTTAACGCGGATTTGAATTTGAGTCGCCGATATTTAGCGCGAAATTCCAATTCGAACAACAGACAGCGGACTGACGAATAAAACTGAACACAAAGTTTCTTATATTTTTTACAACAACAGCGAGAATATTATATTATGAAAGTAGTGATATACATTATTAAATACATCATAGAGTGTATTGAAACAGTAAGTGTTCTTACATTAGAGGTAATATTTAATACACAGCCATTTGATTGCCCACTTTTGAGGTTGTGACATGCCAAAGTACTGACGTTTTAAGGATAAATTGTGGAGTTTCACAAATTAGTATTTAAAATGAATAGCTGAAATTGGGTGACCAAATAAAAGGCTTTTAGTAGTATTCAAATAAAATTAAAAATATAAACAAAATATAACAAAACATTATTTTATTGCCCTATGACATCGAGTTACCCATTTTTTGTAGAATCACCCAAATACATGGAAAAGGAATCGATCCACATACCACTGTGGAATGCTATGACAATGACTTACCGCCTTTTTTTCTTAAACTGACCTTCGAGCGTTTTAAACGCCTCATTACCATGACCACAATATTGACGAACCCCGTATGATCTGCAGGCGCCATTTTCGGTTGTCTTGTAGAAGACGCAGATATTTTTAATTCTTGTCAAAAAAATGATGCTGGTTGCTTCAGTTGCTTGTATGAATTTGCCTTTATCGCGGTCACGGTAATGAGGCGATTAAAACGCTCGAATAATCACCGCAGAGTGATTGATCTCAGTATCACCAGCTGATGGTATTGTGGCTGCGTGGCGAAGATACCACATTATAACATAACCTGGAATTCTTAGCTTCAATATTGGCTTAAATATTGTCACTTGTTCTCATTAAAGCTAAACATATTGTAAACTACTGGTCCTATTTTCACCAAACATAGCTAATAACCATTTCGACGGACAAGCCTTCCGACTTAAAAAAAAAACCCGTGCTCAAATTGGTCCATGCGTTTGGGAGCTACGATGCCACGGACAGACTCACATATATACATGTTAAACTTAAAACACCCCTCTTTTTTCATCGGAGGTAAAAACGGGACTTAATTTAGAAAAGTCACCTTATTATAACCAAAAGGGACTTAAAGCGTTCAAAAATGCTGTTACTCTAATGAGTGAAAATCGTGTAAGTTTAAATCAATGAAGAAGAAATCAGTGAAGATGTAAGTACCACAGCAATTACTCACTCTTACCTTGACGAGGAACAAAAAGTGGGACTTATTCTCGTTCAAAAAGTGTTTATTTTATGAACTCGACCTTTCGAACGTGATGGTGATTCATGGTCCCGAAAGGACTGAATTGAGACAGATTAAGTCCCGTTTTGTTATAATAATGAGCCCAAACATTCTATGGTACGGCTGGATTCTATGGTATGCCTTGGCTCCACGACAGGTTACATTTCCTGAATTGAGATCAACTGATCACAATCCTACAAACGCAGCATAGAGACAACTCACGAGATGGATTGATCTCGGCCCAAGTCGTTGATAGTTGCAGAAAGCGTGCAGTACCCCTACTATGAGTTTGAGTTTACAGAGACAGCACTCGCCAGCAGCGACTCCGTAATAGTATTTTATGCAACCGTTGTATAAGGGGACAAAAAACGCGAGTGGCATGGGTTACGATGTGAGCGTAGCGAACATCGTAAGAAAGATGCCATGAGCGTTTTTTACCTTACTTATACAACGTTGCATACAATAGATATTTGAATCCGGTGCGTAATACACCTCCAAGCCCAAGTATTAAACTAAAGTCAATGCACAAGAATGACTCGCCAGTTGTAATTCGTCTAAATCGTCGCTCGCTGTGCAATCAGGTACAAAATACACGGGGCCATGGCCTCAAATTAATGAGGGTACAACCCCAGATATCTTGTCTCGTCGACCTTTACAATCTAGTGCGAACATAAATTGTGATAGAGCTCGGGGGCTTGTTTAATTTCACGACTGAATAAATCCGAATGTTATGGGAGCGGTGATGGGTAGCCATGGGTTCCACGGTGCGTTAAGACTAACTTTATTAGCTAGCGATTAAATATCGCGAATTCGGTAGCTTACGGTTGACAGTAAGTCTCTCTTTAGGTAAATTTGAAAATTGTATTCCTTGCAATTTTAAACCAGGTATGTTAAATGATTTGCCAATAAAACTTTTCAAATTCAAATTCAAAATTGTTTATTTGCATGAATACAGTTTTCACATAACAGATCTTAATATTAAGTACGTATAAACGTTCCTCCGCCATGTATTCTGCCTGCAAGCAGGCGTGCAAACATTTGAGCGCGCCTTTCACCTGAGCAATGCAACATTTTTTATTGAAATTTGTTGGCATGTCTCCTCTTTGAAGAAGAAGAAGTGTAAAAATCTTAGCTGCCATAAAAAGGCCAAAGTATATTTCACTTTTTAATTTATTTCAGGCAATTTATTCAGACAAAATATATCACACCAAAACATTTCATGTAAAATTGGCGGCCAAGACTCACATGCTCATAACGCTTTCGCTGTAAAAAGTTATCAGATCCCAGGAAAAGCCAAGCCCCTAAGCCCTGACTTTACTAACCCTACACCTTGGTTTCAAAAGTATGGCACGGCTGTTTCATACCGAATTTCAGCTTTCTAGGTCATCGGGAAGTACCCCAGAGGTTTTGATACGTCAGTGTATAAGTGAGTGGCAAAATCGGCGTATTTTAGGTACCAATAAAACCTAAAGTATAAAACCTAGATCAGTGAAATTTAGTACATTTAATATGTTCCCTAACTGCATCTTAACCTGTGAATTTGGGCGCTCTGGTGTTAACTGGGACGAAACTATGGGGTTTGAAAATGAGACGAAACGGTCCGAGAAAAGGTAGGTAGTGCCTCGCCTCTTTTTTGTTCGTCTTGGCGGGGGCACTACCGTGCCCCCAGATTTCGTCTCTTATGCCATGTCAATTGGTTTCTGGTGAATAAAATATCAAAACATAAATAAGAGCCCCTAAAGTACGAATCTCTAAAAAAATAAAGATGAAAGCGAACAAAATTCTTGTTCAGATACTTAAATGTTAGCAAAGTGAAGCATAAACAAAGATTCGCTGCAAGAAAATCTAAAGTAGGTACCTCCTTACCATTTAAATGTTTCCCGGCTATTGTCAAGGTACATACATCATAGTAATATATCACCTAATAATATGCACGAAACAAACAAAACACTGCCCCAAGCGATCCGATTTTTCTCCACTTCAATCGAAGATTGAACAAACTGAGTCCTGAGTGCAGTTCCAAGCTAGTCAAAAAAGTCATATGTGTTATTTTGCCTTCAATGTACTTATGCTCTTTTATAACACCATGACCGTGTAATGCCAAGCTGGTCAGAAAAGGCCTATCTGTCATTGTACCATCAATATACTTACGCTCTTTTAGTAATGTATGACAGTGCAATACACGAGTTGTTATTGAATATTTACTCTGCAGGCAGCGGGGTCAGGAGTAGAGATAAGGCGTACGTCGCAAATGACGGAAAATTGAATGCAAGGACCGAAGTATACGCAAATTTTATAAAACGCGGTTACTTGAACTTCTTTCATACTCTATGTTGTTAATTACTTGATATGATTGTGAATATTGTTTCCAGAACATTGTTACAGGCAGACATAGATAAATATAAATCAAAGTTAAGTTTCCGCCTGATATCTATGGCGTCGCATATTATACCGGGTGGAACGAAGCGATGTTCATTCCTGAAACTATAATGCTATGTATTTCATGTAGAATCGACCTGCAATAGTTAAATTCTTTTAATAATAAAAAAACGAAAATCGATTAAAATTGTATTTTTTAATGTATGTACAACCCTAGTTTTTTTAAACTATTATTTGACGTTTGGGAGTATTTACAATTACCTACATTTACATCCGGTGTTCGAAAGTACCGCCGTGGCGTACGATACACGCCGCTGCTCGTGCCCGCGTGTGGCGATGCACCCTCGACAAGATGTTGTGTCGGTTATTTCTTCTGCGAAGACTTTCAAAGGCCACCCTTAGCCTTTCCCTCATCTCTTCAGCCGTCTCACACTCAGTCTTGTAAACGATGTCCTTTACGGTGCCCCACAGAAAAAAATCCAAGGGTGTGAGATCTGGAGACCTAGGAGGCCAACGGTGCGGCCCATATCGGCCGATCCAGCGATCCTCAAACACATTATTCAGTGTTTCACGTACTTCGACTACTGAATGAGCTGGTGCTCCATCTTGTTGGAACCAAGTGCGTCTTCTTTCTGCCAGCGTCAACTCATCCAGATAGTCGTCGAGCTCTATCCTCAACAGAGCCATGTATCCGTGTCTGTTTAAAGTCTGAGGCAGAAATACAGGGCCTATTATTGTATCCCCGTGTATCGCCGCCCAAACATTAACAGACCAACGATACTGGTGTCCCGTATAACGGTAGGCAAACGGATTTTCTTCGGCATACACGTGTTCGTTATGCCTGTTCCACATACCGTTCCGTGTGAACAAGCTTTCATCACTCCATATTACGTGTTTGATGAAGTCTCGGTCTTCTAACACCTTTTGCAGTAGCCACCGGCAATAGGCTTCGCGAACGGGGCAATCTCTTGGTAGTAATGCCTGGACTCTTTGTATTTTGTAAGGGTGACGGCCCTCACGTTTTAGTATTCTGAGTATTTTCGTATGAGTCATACGAAAATGTCGGCCCGCTTGTCTTGAACTTGACCTCGGATAATCTTCGAAGTACTGCAGCACTCTCTCTTCCAATCTGACATCATGTTGAATAACGCGTCCTCCGCGCTGGTCATCCTGACCCGTTCGTGGCACAATAGGACGATTGTTACCAACACGGTCAAGAGCGCGTAATATCGTACTAGAGTGTGTTGGGTGAGGAGGAGGATACCTGTTCCGGTATTGGCGCAAAGTCTCTCCAGTATTGTAATCGCACTCCGCGTACAAAAGAAGCAAATTCAAATAGCCTCTAGCGTTTAATTCCGGCATTTTTGCACACAGCATACGATACAAAAAGTCAATGTAACGTCTATCAATCATGTCAACTAAAAAGTCTAAAAACAATCTTAAGGGTATTTTCAAAGGTTTTTAAACCGATAAGAAATGGCTAGGCAATTTGTAAAAAGTTTGTTTACAAAAGTTAACTGTGTTATGAAGAGGTCATTGCACTCTAAAATAGGGTTGTACACACACACTTTTTCGTATGAAAGTTTAACATGCTATAACTGGAAAACGGTGAGAGATATTAATAAAGTTTATTTGGAGAAAATAATATTCTAAGCCTGTATAATGCCACAGTTAAAGGAAATAACGTCGTTTCGTTCCACCCTGTATAAGTTAGTGGCAAACTTAACGTAACCGGGTTGGCGACGTGGCGATATGCCAGGTATATTATTAAAATAAGATTGAGATAAAAAGTTGGTGTTTTTCTTACACATTTCATACTGCTGTTGATTTGATCCGCCAACTAACATCCCTATTATATACTAACAATAAAATCCACGTTTAGATTTCTCTTAGTATTCGCATAAAGCACCAGACCATTAACAAACAACATGCCAACGGAACCCACAAGAAGTTTGTTGCATATTTGCCATATTTTATGGCCATAATGCTATAAGATTCAGCATTATTACCATAACAATAGAGTCCAAGACCGCTGTTATACATATTTCACCGAATGGACTAATGATCCATGATGATGTATTATTCCCGCAGTAATGGCTGTTTTCTTCTAATTTTTCCCGAACTATAATTCCATTATTGAAGAAAATTATACCCTATTACGTGAAAACAGACGTCGGCATGGCCAGGCTTTGGCGAGCATGAATCGAAATATTTACAAAAATGCATGGCCATTACCTACTATTTTTATGTCGTTTAAGCATCTTATTAGACGTAAGGTTTGCTTATGAAGTTATTTTCTCATACTAGCAGCGCCGCGCGGTGTTACCCGCTCATCCCACGGGAACTTTTTTTTTCGGGATAAATAGTAGCCTTTGTGTTTATCCAAAGTGTCAGCTAGCTTCACACCAAAATTTATCAAAATCGGTCCAGCCGTTTGAGTGTGAATAAGTAACACATAAACACACAAACAACACACCCACAAACTTGCGCCTTTATAATATTAGTGTGATACCACAGAATAAAGACACTGATACGTACGTCCATAGCAAAAATTAACTTAAAAAGCGCAAAGGATGAATGTAGAGGGATATTGAGGAAGAGGGAGGCCAAAGAAAAGATGGACGGATTGTGTGAAAGAGGATATGGAGAAAAGGAATTAAATGACGAGGTGATGAATGGTAAGGAGGAATGGAATTTTAATTTTAAATAGTACTTAATGTGAAATGATGAAAAATCGCGTATATTTTAAAAAGGCACACGATCTCGACTATGTAGAAAAATAGACGTTTTATTGGCCAAAAGTGAAAGGATAGGTTAGTATAAGGTCTAATGTCAAAGGTTTGCACCCTTTGCGCCAGTTTAGCCCTGGCATCATTCATACAAAATACACAGATATGATAGATTTTTTTGCCGCTACCGTTTTATACATACATACACCTACCTACTGTATTATACATATACATATTTATTAACATGTTAAATACAAATTATATTTAAGACGTATGAGCAGTTGTAATATATTGTTGTCTATTTTTCTGTTCACCGACTTGTTTCCTAACGACGAACAGCGATAAAATAGTGTAAGATAGTAATTACTGCCCCACCTTCCTCATTAACACACCCAATAATTCCAGAAAGTTCTCAAATAACGACGCAACCTGAACCAGTAAATAAGTTCAATTGTCATGTTTTCTTTCCTAATGTCGTGCGGGCGGTAATGTGCGGGACCATTAAAAGGACATAAATACACAATCGCGTCTATAAATGTCACGGAGTTTCGTAGTTCGTTTTACTAACTGTGTGTTGCGATCTAGAACGCTGTTTTTCACATTACTTTATGTTGTAGAATTAACCTTATTTCGTTGAATGGCGTGTTACTTACATTTGCAGGCTTATAATGCGAGATCATTTCAGAAAACAATATTATCTACTCGTTTGTTCAGTAGTAATCGTCATCGTGAAATTATTAGTATCTCACTGTTAGAGCTTCTTCAAGCTAGTTATGCCAATCCTGCCTTTTCGGGATCTTCTTCTTCTTATTTCGTGTCGAGATACTTCAAATATTTGATGCCCAAAAAGAAGCGGCGATAATAAAGCAATCGACACGAAATAAAAACAATGCAGAAAGTTTCTTTTTTTTTGGCAAAATTCAGCCGAGGTACAGTTATTTTATTGGTTATTTGTATAAAATGCGATGCCATTGGTCATGGGGAGTAGCAATGCGACCCACTGCTGAACGCGCTCCGTTTTTCCCGAATTAAAGCTAAAGACAGATATGAGCACAATGGTGAGACAATCTTGCACCTTGCTTACTGCATAAATATCACAGTGTGTTACTATAACATTATACCGGGTGGGGCCTGTAAGCTGAAAGGAGCAATAAATTAGAACATAGATTCTACTCTCCAAACTGAACAACATTTGTTCAGTAACTTTAAAAAAAAAGTCAGTTTTCAGAATTTTATTATTTCATACAAATTAAATAGTATTTTTAATGTACGTCGTCCAAGACCAACATTGACATTCCCTGAGCATTGACATATAGCTGTCACTCCACTAATATCTGACATTTCGGAATAAGATGCTTCTTTGTCTAAACATTATTCTACAAAATATCATTTAATACACGTTATTTTCATAAGTTGCTTAACAAATGTTATTCAGTGTCAAGGGAAGAATCTATGTTTTCATTTATTACTCTTACTAGCTTTTGCCCGCGACTACGTCCGCATGGAACTTGATAACAGAGATTATTAAAAGCGCCTAAGTAAATGTAAGAGCAATTGTGCTTTTGGTCTAATAATTACACTTTCTACAGGGTCATTAATGTCATCATGATCCATTCACTCGCTTTTCAATCCTTTTAGGGATAATTTTCAGGGTGAAAACTATCCTATGTCCTTCCTCGGATTTTAAACTATCTCCATGCCAAATTTCATCAAAATCGATTCAGGCGGTTTGAGCGTGAAGAAGTAACAGCCAGACAGACACACTTTCGCATTTATAATATTATTAGTATGGATAGTATGGATTACAGGCCACACCCAGTATAGAGTCTAACAGTGTAATAGTACACATCCGTTGACGACAAAGGCTGCCCACGCTCCAGGTAACTGACTTAACTTCATCTGAAGTTAGCTCTTTGAACATAACTTGCAACAGACTTAAGTAATCGCGTTTTAGTTTTCATATTAAGAGGAAATACCACTCCTCATTTTTTCATACAAATCGAAGTTTTGTTCTTGTCTGGCAATTTGTGTAGTAGGCGTCTGTTTTTAACCAAATTTCCGCCGCAGGTCCGTCTGTACCTACACAAATTCTATAATAATTTGCGCATAAATCAAAACAGTCGAACAAAGAACATTTCTTTCCCATTCTATTCCTAGTTTCATGAAAAAATATTAAGTTTTGAAAGAGAAAACAGATGAGTGCCAAACCTCGATTTGTATAATAACCCAGTTACTTTGAGTTTGGACCTCATTTCTATGCTAGTTACCAGGTACAAACTTAACGTAAACTGATAGTATGGGCAAAGGGCAGAGATAAATATTCTCTTAAGCAATGAACATCTGTAAAGAGGCAAATTTACTTTAAATGTATGTTTTTTTCTGTGAGATGAAATTAAACGGCATATTCGGAGTGAGCAATCTATGTTCAATATTGTTCTAGAAGCAAAATTGACATAATTATTATATTCGCTAGGTATAATACCGTGATATTTTTTTATTGTAGATACCTACATATCGCAAATAAAAGGGTTTTCTGCCTTTTCGCAGAAATATTTTTAGTCGAATATTTCATGCCGCAATTTCGAAGAAGGCTTTTTTTCTGAAACTGTTAACTATTTGGGACTGTTATAAAACAAACCTAACCTAACCTAATCTATAAAATAATACAAGTATTTGCAATAATTATGAAAAATACCTATGACTACAGAGGAATGAAAATTCTGCGAAATGAAACATTCGACGAAAAATAATTCTGTGAAAAGGTAGAACACCAAATAAAAGGCATGTACATTTTTACACAGAGGCGCTAAAAGATTCTATAGCATTAAAAGTATTTATGTGAACGTAAGTAGCAGAACAATGACGAGGCATTCATAGAAACCGAAAACACCGGTTTGTTTATTTGAGGGCGTCGAACACCTTTCATTATTTTGTAACAAATGTATTCTTATTGTGCTTGAGTGAGTTATACTTGCTTTGATTTGAATATGGATTTGTTTAACGCCTCTGTAGTATGTATAGCACCCGGAGACGTAGACGGTCTGCGGGATATCGTAGCATATTTCCTCAGTACCCTGACCATGAGTTTACAGTGACCGTACTCACTAGAGTTTGCGTAAACGATTTGTATGGAGAATTGTAGTAGTACAAAGCAATCGCTAGAGGCGCTATACTATTCTCCATACAAATTGTTTACGCTAGCAAGTACAGTCATGTTAACTCATAGTAAGGATACAGGATTAGGATAGGCAATGCGGATTTAGTAATTTCTAGTTCGATCCCCGCTGGTAAGCACAGGACACCAAGTGATCCATTGACATTGATAAGAATTCATACAGTGAGACATATTTAATTATTTTATTAAGCGGTTTACACTCACGTGAAATTGTCAGGGACGGCCCGACATGTCCAAACTCACGTGACGAGGTTGCCGCGGCGGTGTACGGGCACCCGTCCCTGATGAAGAGCTCCATACGAGTTCGAAACATGTCGGGCCGTTCCTGACAATTTCAGGTGAGTGTAAACCGCTTAATACAATAATTCATACAGAGGTTAAAACGGATAAACATACATACAACGTATTACGCGATCCACTACATTGCTGGTGGTGATTGGACCCACGAACTCTGCTTATCCAGAGTAGTGTCATCCACGCCAAAACAACTTACCAACGTTATTTTGTTTTAATAGAATATTGTTATCGATCCTTTTTAATGTGGAAATACCACAGTTTAATTTTTAGGGTTCCGTACCGTACCCAAAGGGTAAAAACGGGACCCTATTACTGAGACTTTGCTGTTCGTCCGTCCGTCCGTCCGTCCGTCTGTCACCAGGCTGTATCTCAAGAACGTTGATAGCTAGACAGTTGAAATTTTCACAGATGATGTTTCGCACTTGCCCAATTTTTATTGTGTATATTGACACAAAAGTTCGAGCCCTACATTGCAATGGATCACATTAAATTTTTCTTTCATGATTTTAACCAGTTTTGCAACAGGGATAGCTGGACATCTAAAGATGGTTCTAGGATGCTTTTTACCCGACTACACGGAGTGGTAAAAATAAATAATGCTAGAAGGAGCCTTTCCAGTATTATTTATTTATATCATACTGAGTCAGAGCCTTTCTTTAACACGCACATATTGCTGGACTCTTGGGAGACAACTTTACTCCATTTACCATACTTAAAAGAACACTGCTTCGTATGCCAATACCGTCCCTGTCTTTGTGTGTTTATGTAATAAACATGATTCTTCCTTTTTATTATTACTTTTTATAAGAACAGAATTTAGAAACTGTCGGGCAAAGACCTCCTGAAAAGGGGCTGACTGTAGAGTCTTGCTATTTCCTTTAAATTTGTCTAAATCCGTCATCTTCTTCAAACATAATATGGATAAATATTCATTACATGAAAATTATATACGAGGAAGCACAACTCATTTACACAAACACATTAATATTTAAGTAACCAGGAAGTTTAATTCGTAATTCTTCTTCTTTTGATCCGCCATTCGTCACAACATTTCTGTCATAAGTGAAACATTCTTGGAACGAAATCTACAAAATCAATTTGTACTGAGCTTTAGTGCCCATTAAAGTAAATTGCTAAATCAAAGGGCTACATAAGGAGCCATGCGTGTAAGGAATGTTATCGCGTTCAATAAAAGTGAACGAAACGCGTCTAATTAAAACTTTACGAGTGAGCCTACATTGAATTTCGACAACTAGAATATGCTTCTATCCCTTTCCTTCCCCTCTTGTGAGCATAGGGTGAGAGGGATCGTATCGTCACTTGTAATATGAATTAAGGTAACCGCCAAATGACGATTTTTCAGGAGAGGCCAAAAACTAAATTGCAAATTAAAAAAAGTGCAGTAACATTTTATTTCTTAATCCGATTAAAATGATGTAAAGTAGTTATAGCTTAATTTTGTAAGATCTTTCAGTTGATAATGGTCTCAAAAAGGCTGCTATTATAGTTTAGAAAATAGCATGGCGCTTACGTTAATTTTTTTCCAAAAATGAGGAGTTACATTAACACAACACAACATTGATTTCAAAAAATGAGCCCTAATTTAAAGTAAGTCACAAAAACGTAAAAAAATCTAACGTAAGGGACACACATTTTCAAAACGTGGACTTACATTAGCGGAATTCAGCTAAGGAATTTTTAAACTTATCCAATTCTAATAAGGTTTAACATAGAGTTATTTCTTGTTTTTCAGTTAATTAGTGGCAGGATAGTAAGTCGTGATAAAAACCGGTTTATAAGCGGGAAACAGTTTCTTTTTTGTTTATAAAAACCAAAATTGGTAAAGGCACCTTTAGATTTAAAGAGTATTAAAAAAACACTTCATTTTCTTTCCAATCTGATACTTTTCCTTACTGTTTTTCCTCACTTTGCTTTTCTTTCTCCCTTTCCTACAATATTTATGTACCTTTTTTACCAACGACTTGTACTGCACATTCTGCTTTCCCTTTTTCTCTTTCTTTTTTATTTCTTTCTATATAGTTTTCTTCGTATTTATTACCTTCTTTCTGTTCCATTCATCAACTCCCTCCTTTTGAATTTAGTGACTTAAGTTTAAATTTCAGCTTAACGTTGTATAATTTCGTTTAAATAATCAATTTGGTCTTTACAAACCCTCAGTCCTATTTTCAGTGTACTAAGGCTTGTCCCTGTCTGAAACTAGCCGAATGAACTTTATTTGATTCTTCATTAGTAATTTGACCATTTCCTGGCAAACTGGTGACTAAATGTTTCGTCACATATTAGTAACTCACTCTCACATCACTATTATGAACTTGAACGTCAAGGGGTCAATTTACGACTGAAATCCTTCGAATACCTTCGCTATTGGGCTTGGACATCTTTCTTATAGAGCTGAAACGGATTTAGAGATTTTCTTATATCTTGTAAGCTGTTGTTTTCTCGCGAACTACTTATTTGAAGCATCATTGGTGTCCCGTTATTAGTAGAAAGTATGGCCCAGCTCAACTCCTTTCTCTGGCTGAAAAAAAAAATGGTCAAGGGGCAAGCAAATAGTTAACGTATTTTATTGAATCATCGCATCAATACAATGACACTACGTTGGATACGTAGGCTACTGAAAAAAATGATTGGGAGTATCTCAATGTCACTAACCTCCACCATATCACTATTACTACCATCATTCATTCCTGTCTCTTGTTTTCTAAAAATAATATACATTTTATTATGCCTACATGTTGCTACATGGTAGTGGCAGTGACAGATTTTCACAGAAAAAGTTTTCACAGTCCGTTTAACCAGACATTTAAGAGATTCCCTAAAAACGAAATGCATTAAGCCAGATTGTTTCAATTAAAAGTCCCTAATTCAAGAATTAGACATGATATAAATAGGCATAATAGCTAATTAATAAATAACTTAACTTTAAAAAGTTTAAAACATCAATTTCTATTTGATACTGGAAATCCCGACAAACTTCATTCCGCCTTAGAACTCCCTTTTGAGGTGATAACAATTTCTATAAAACTTACTGAGTACTTATCCTTTTCAATTTTCCCTTAATTTTTGAAAGTTTTTTTGTGTAATATTATTATTTATTAATTTTTTATGTCGTTGAGGGCAAACGAGCAAACGGATCGCCTGATGTAAAGCGATGAATGTACTTAACTCGTAATTTTTAACTGTACTTATTGATATATAACAACGCAATCGCACAATACTGTCCTTATCACGAATTGTTGGAACCAGGGATCGTTACCGGTATTCATAAAAATTACAAAAAAAATATTACAGATTTACCATTACATATAATTAAAGTAAACTAGACCGCATAGAACTTTGAAATTAGCTCAGTGAAATAAAGAAATGTGTAATAATAAGCGAAATACCGAAATTTAATACCAGTATTTGTATGGAGTCGAAAACCGGCATCCGATCGCTGGTCGGTACAAACTAAAGTGGCTATCATATCCATCACAACACCAAATCGTAAACAGACGCACGCGGTAGTGTTTGTAATTGCTTCCTACAGGCAAATGTATGGTCGTCTCACCGGTATCTACTCATTAACACTGCAAAGGAAAGAAATGGTCGCAAAGTTCCTGGTAAACAAAATAACGTAAGCACCAGGTCCGTCTAAATTAAGTACATAATTTTAATGTAACCGTCATCACTCGAGCCTTGGGAAGACAAATAATAATGTAAGAGGCATTGAGTGCTTTAAAAACTACGAAAACTTTAATGTTACTGACTAAATTATATATTCACCCACCTTGCAGTAAGCACAATTTGTGACAAGATTAGACTATAATTGGCTTTAAATGGTTGCTGTCTTATAATCCCGTAAAAAAATTTTTTACCTATCTAATCTGAGCATGTAAATCATTTATGTACCTTATTATTTACATGATTTGATTCGAAAACTAAAAGTATAACCCATTTAATGTAAGAACCATTTTATAATTTTTATCTTGCTTTGAAGCTAACGTAACAGTCAATCGGTAATAAAGTGCTATAAATTGAGTAATGTAAGAGTCATTTATTTACCGATGAGTCTTACATTAATGACTTTTGTTCAACTTTGGCCAATACTTGTGGTTACGTTAATCTGATATTAAGTAATTTACAAACAATGTGCCATACACCAAAATAAATACAGAAAACTAAAAAAAATGGTAAATTTTTGTTTAATGTAACCAACATTTTTTTCAAGATATCGTAATTTTAATAACAGCAATGGATAGATCGTCAAATTTACAGACGAACTGTATACTTAACTCAATTTCGTCATTTTGGCGGTTACATTAATTCATATTACAGGTGACGGTATGATAGTTTCAATTTTGAGGGCTTGTGTTATTTATGACGTCACGAGAACGAATGGCGTTTCGATTGAAAACATAGCGAGTTGATTTAGTACTTGGTTCCGTAGTTTGTTGGAAAAAATATATTACTCACAGTTTAATAGACATTGTTGTAGTTTGTATTACTTGTTTTTAAAGCATTTATTTTATTTTATTTTTCTCCGCTTGTGAAGAATAGTGGATGTGGGATATTTTTAACCCACTTCAAAAAAAGGAGGGGTTGTTTGTTACCTCAGAACTCCGTCATTTATGAGTCGATTTGGAAAATTCTTTTTAGGTTCATGAATAGACATCTCAAGGTTGGTCCCATAAAATTTTGGTGAAGATCGGATGACGAGATCCATGAGGAATCGAAGGAATTCCTGAAATTTTATAGGTACTTATAATATTTTTCACATATTTTATAAAATTATTTAAGTATTTGCATATGGTAGTCATCATCTTCCAATGCTGAGCTGATGATGGAAGGTACAACTCCTCAACGGTTAGGAGTTAGGAGATAATTCAAACGAGATGCATGCATTCAAGACCTCCCTGATCAACCTGCCATAAGTGTTTTTAACAATCACTAAAAAGCAAAAAAAAAAATTTTTAACAAAAAATAGAACCGACTTCAGTAAAACTAAAAAGCCAAAAATAACCCGTTCAAGTACAGATTAGGTACCTTTAAGTCACCCTTTGAAGTCGGGGCCAAACCTCACGTAAACTATAAAATATAAATTAACTGAGTGGTTTGGGATCGATTTCAAAGGGTGAGTCAAAGGTAATCTGTACCTACTTGAACGGGTTATTTTTGGCTTTTTAGTTTTACTGAAGTCGGTTCTATTTTTTGTAATTTTTTTTTCTTTCGTTATAAAAACCTACAACTGAATAGGTAAAACATTGATATAATTAGTTAACATTCTAATGGGCGTTAAAGATGATCCTATTAATCTACTAGTGGCTATATGAGCTACAGATCTTGCAAATTTTTTTTAAATTGTCTGAAATATGACTTTTTTACCATTACAACCTCCATATTACCGCCCTTTAAAAAAAAACGAAATACTAAATAGCCGAAAAAAATGGTATATTTAATTGATCCTGCTCACAACATTTCACGAAAATCAGTTGAGGAAAGCAACTTGTAGACGTGAAAAGCTGAAAATTCAAACATCTGCATGAAATCATCAGTCCGAAGAGAGACATACGAATTCCGATTTTTTGCTGAGACTGAAACTGAGACGCTTCGCTCACTTGGTCAATAAAGACAGACACCTGAAAATTTATTCAACGAAAAGTCCTTAAATGCTTAATATAATTTCAGTATACCGGGTGTTTCTTGTAATAGGAGCAATAAATTAAAACGTAGATTCTTCCCTTAAAACTGCACAACATTTGTTAAGCAACTTCTGAAAATAACGTACTTATATTTAATGATATTTTGTAGAATAGTGTTTAGACAAAGAAGCAATGCATTGCGAAATGTCCGATATTAGTAAGTGACAGCTATGTCAATGCTCAGGGAATGTCAATGTTGGACGACGTACATTGAAAATACTATTTAATTTGTTTGTAATAATAAAAATCCGAAAAGTGACTTTTTTTTAAGTTGCTGAACAAATGTTGTTCAATTTGAAGAGTAGAATCTATATTTCAATTTATTGCTCCTATTACAGGCAACACCTGGTATGCATTTTCTAAGACCCAGGATATAGCAAAAGTAGGTAAGTATTCTTAAGAAAATTTTGACGTTTTTCATAGAAATAAACTAAAAAATTATCTCAAAATTCACACTCATGCTAATCTTAATAGTTAGCGTAAATTTCAACGCGAGATTAACTTATAAACGATAAAATCGGATACCATATTAAAAATAACTCAACTAATAACTCTTCCCCTGTCGATACACGCGCGGTTCCTCGCGGAACCCTAAACAGCTGACAGCCGAACACGAACAAAACAAATGATAAACGACCCTGTTTGCTTTCCAGCCAATTAAGTATTTCTATTGCTCTGTTTCGGGCACTGCACATTTAAATACGTGCCGGCTTCACTTTAGTGCAAATAAAACTTTAGCGCGCCCTGCTGATGCTATTTTTATTTAACTAGACTGGATAGAAGTGTTCAGTTTGGGTGAATTGTGTGAATATCTATCTGTCTTTGGCATTGGATTTATTCATTTCATACATTCATTCATTCATTTAATCATCATGAACACCCTCGATTAGTTTACTGCTGGACATAAGCTTCTCCCATGGCAAGCCACTGAACTGGATTTTCATTTCATATATAAATTAATTTATTCATTTAATACAATTCATTTAATTAATTCCTTCATTTATTTCATTCATTCATTTCATGTAATTCATTAATTTATTTAATTTATACATACATTCCATCAACTGTTTATGTATACATTCATTCAACCATTCATTTAATTCATTTATTATTTCATTAATTCATTTGGGCATACTAGTAATTGTTGTCAAGTTTTTCATGAATCAAATATAAATAAATAAATAAATAAAATATAAATAAATAAATATTAAGGGACAATCATACACAAATCGACCTAGTCCCAAACTAAGCAAAGCTTGTACTATGGGTACTAGACGACGATATACATCATATATAAATACATATATAGATAACATCCATGACCCAAGAACAAATATTTGCACAAATATTTGCCCCGGCCGGGATTCGAACCCGGGACCGCCGACTCAGTAATTAATTATTATAATTATTATAAGTGATGATGTTCAGAGTTAACTTTAAGTTTGGTTTGATCAATATCGCAATTTTGTTGTTTTAATAAAATTATGATTTTTTAATCAAATAACACCGCTTAGTGTTACAATATTTTTTTTCGAATCGAATCGAATTTATACTAATTGACTGACTTTTGTTTGGTCCAATAAAGTTAAATTAAATATCTTTAATCCAATATCCAATACCTCTGCGCTCCGCTATTTTGAAAAATTATAAGAAACGGAATGGACCAAAAATCCGTATACTTAACAAACTGTCTCCCAAAACTTCAAGGGAAATGGTTGAGACGAGAACAGCCGATTTTATTTTCTGGATATCCAGAGTACGGAAGTATTTCTGCCCAAGCTGAAGTTTTGCTTTGCTTGTCATCAGTATATTCTTTTTCTTTCTCCATCGTTTCTTAAAGTATTAAAACAGTAATATTGCCACGATGTGTACGACAACGAATTCACTAAGCTGTTTCAAATGTTTACACGCTACTTCGACGGTAAGATTGCATGAATTATGTTTATAATTACCGTCGCTTATCGCGTCAGGCGATATAAATAGAGGGCAATCGCGTGCGCAATACGTTTGTCGGGACCATTCGATAAGATCTACCAGTGCCTTTTGACCAACGACTTCTAAAATATGGACTAATGAATAAAGCAAGGCTCACAATTAACTGCGTCGCGCTAGTAGCCGTATCAGCGCGTATTCGGTTGATCGGCTGAACATTCCGCATTTGTTCAAGTCGTAGCGGCACACATGGGCTGAGCGGTCACCACAATTGCGTCAAAGATCAAAAGAGAGAGCCTTCTGTAGTCTCTTATTCTGTAACGCAGTATAAATCATAACTCGCCATATTTATAAAATAGTCTGTTATAATACAATATATATCATAGGTACTCTCTAGTACCCCTCTGGAAGTGTTCGCAAATTCGTTCGAGTAATTCTTTTTTTATTACTGTACTTGAGTAAAAATTGAAAATCCTATTCTTTACCAACATTGGTAATATCGCTTTACCAAAATTGGTTAAAACCCGTTCAGTACTTTCGGCGTCATGAGCGAACAAAGAATGTTTTACAAATAGATAGCGCTTCGCGTACATACAAATCCTGAATTAAGTTGTTAAGATTTTTTCTAAAATAATGCCACTTATCCATAAAAACCGATTTCAATACAATTTGAGAAACTCTACTTTAAATGCTGAGATGTAATATCACTACATAGTATAAAACAAAGTCGTTTCCTGCTGTCTGTCCCTTTTATCATAAACTAGCGACCCGCCCCAATATTAAATAACATAAATTAAAAAACTTCGCAAATTAAACCTTAATTTAAAAATTAAAAACAAGAATGTTAAGGACTTTCAATGCTTGCATTTACTATGTAAATTTCAAAACTCACGTCCATACAATTCATTTGTCTATGCTATATAACATTGTAACTACGAAAATACAAACGTTACGCCAGTCAAGAGAAATAGGTAGGTACAGTCAACCAAAAATGTGGTCTACCACTTTTCGACTCTATTTTGCATGTAATAGAGTCCAAAAGTGGTAGACCACTTTCTTTGCTGACTGTACCGAAATTGTAGCCCCCCCAATTCGTAATACGGAACCCTAAAAATGAAAAGGGAAAAAGGTTACCTAGTCGATAAGAGCTTTCGTCGAAGGCCAATTTAGCAGTTACAGTGAGCCGTATCGGAACTTTAAATTTATCTAATTATCGTACAGGATATGTGGTAATTGAATTTCTTCTTTGCTGAACGGGTTCAGTTCTTGTTTATAGCTGCATTTATAGGTAAGTATAATACTGTAAATAAATAAATAAATAAATATTAAGGGACAATCATACACAAATCGACCTAGTCCCAAACTAAGCAAAGCTTGTACTATGGGTACTAGACGACGATATACATAATATTATAGATACATATATATAGATAACATCCTCTACTGTAGAATATAATGTCCGAAATTCAAATTCAAATTCTGATGAATGATTAATCTAATAATTGATGTACTCGTATACATGGAAATTAGCATTCGTTTTTATTCGGAAATGCGATGATTGCCGATGTACATACTGTGATAGGTACATAGCTGCTTTGAATTCATCATGTTTTCAAATAAGTTTAAAAACGTTAATCCCAGCTGCAAAAAATCTTCTATAGTACCTAAATAAATAACATTTTCATGAGTAGATACATGTCGGTTAAGTTAATAATATATTTTAAACTAAGTGGATTGCATGTACCCATGTCAGTAAGCCATTATTGCGTGACTTATAAACAAGTCTGCATATATTATTTTCCTAGATTTCCTTATAACCAACGTCCTAATAAAGTAATACAGAAAAATACTACCTACCTACATAACTATTGCTGTATACCTACGTATATCGTTCGTATTATTAAACAAAAACAGCACAAACTATTACTTTAAATATACATTCGCTGAGGAAAATAGAGTTTAGCACGGGTATTATAACGTTCGGAATTAATCGATGCAAACTGTCAAACGCAGTAGTGATGTGCCACTGGAGCCCAACAATTAGTGTTGTTCCATGAAGAACGTTTTTTTTATCTAACAGTATGTACTAGCTAGACGCCGCTCACTAGACAAGCCGGAGTAGATTCAGCTTACTCATTCTCTAAGAACATCAGAAAAAAGAGCTAAGGCGCTCTAAAACGGGCAAGCTGGTAAGAATCGGGTTGTATGGACGCCACGTTACTGCTAGATAGTTTCATTTTTAATATGTTATAATCAGAATCTGCAGTCCAAGCCTGGGTGGGCCTTGGCCTCGTCGAAGGTCGAGTAACTTCCTCAATTCCTCTGTTTTCTCTCTCCAGCCGCTAACACCTAAATAGATATAATATTGTGAGTGTACCTAAATCGAACTAAACACCCGATTGCCGCGCCCGCAGTTAGGAAGGAAGGTATCTTTTTCACTAGTATTATCGGTACTTACAAAAGCAATGATACTTAACCGTTATTATTATAGCCACCATTTAGCCAAGGAAAGCCAACTCCAAGAGGGTTCTCATTAATTTTATGGAGCTTCATTGATTGTTGTTGTGTTTAGGTTTCGTCTACGATTGTTATAACCTTGAGAATCTTCTTCAAGCTTAAGTTTGATCACGAAGTCCAATACCCTCTCAAATTTGTGGCATTGACCGCTTATTTGATTGGAATAAACATCTGAACAAATCAAGTTCCCTCACGTAATGCTTATCAAAAAGGGATAAAATATACAGCATAAAACGCTCATGTCATATTCCGGGCATCAGCGCCCCGTTATGAACGTATCATAATATGAAGCGATGAACTTTTCGACCGAACAGCGGAGAAAATGTAAATAGAGGCTGTATCGCGAGACCTCCAGCGCATTCTTCTCGATACCCTCGCCATAAACAGTCATCAGAATCCAGCCGAGCCGAGCTTCGGACAAATTCCTTTGATCTTGTTTAGGGTAAATCTTTTCGATTTATATGTTAATTTATACATTTGAATTTTCTGCGGCTCCGCATCGAGCGGTGTTACTTGTTAATCTGAGCTCTTGTCTACCGAGATCTTCTATTTACGTAATCCTTTTCAATTTCGATTGTAGTAGGCTTCCTCAAAAATCCGCTGGATTTGAGTCGCTAATAATATTGCGGGTAAGCCGCGAGTTCGGGTAATGCGTTTACCATAAGCAGGCCGGTCGCTGCTAAAATGCTAGTCTAAGGCATGCAAACGAGCATGTCTTTAAGAAATTGGAATTTCTTTGCTCAGCACAAATTTTATCGAGGACACGTAATTTCCTTTGATCCCTCATCTTTATTCAATGATCCGAGGATCGTAACGCTACGTAAGCGAATTCATTATTTCTTCCAACACTGTTATATAGATCACACGGATATAATTTACTTACGAATCGAACAGGGTGACGTGACTTGATACTTAAGGATTATTAACTGTGTGATCACTTTAATTTAGGTCCATCTTAACGTATGCTTTTCATCGATATTAAGAGTTACCTTACCTTAGGAATACAACGATAAAGATGAAGTTATAATTTATTATGGGTGATTCAATGGGCGTTTCAACCGCCGTCAGTCTGACACGCCTGTGGAATTTCCCTTATTTGTTGTATCCCGTCAAAATTTAATTCATGTAAATATTAAGGAGCAACCATAAAAATATTTATCCTCAAACATGCAATGAAATAACGTCATAACGTGCGTTATAAGTGTTATAACAGGCTTCAAAATATCACGTTTCGGGTGGAAGAACTCGAGAGAACTGGAATTTTATATAAATAATGACACAAATGTAAATTTAGAAAGAAAAATTGAATGCGATCCACTACAATCCAAGCGGGATTTGAACCCGCGACCTCTGCGTTTCCGGCGCATTGCTCTTCCTGTGATGTGGAGAGTAAAAGATGTGTTCGTTGCTCGAGTATAAGGTTTATTGTATATCAAATCAACATGCAATGCATTTATATAGCATCTACATAAAGAGAGTGTGTGTGTTACATATACACACACTACACCTCCCATCTTGAAGAAAAAAAAAAGATTAACTGTAGTTGATCTATTTTTTTTTATATCTTGACATTAAATTTTAAAAACAAGTATGACTTGCAAAATGGCAAAATGTTGATTTTTTTAACAGGTTACAATATCAATGAAAAAAGAAACGCAATAAAAATACACAATCCTCATAATAACATACAAACGTTAAAATAAATGCTCACCAATTAATTAATACATAGTACTTTCTGGTAATTTTAAAATGATAGGTAATTAATTAATGTTCTGTTTTTGTTACGTTAGTTACAACAACATAGTACTGTGATACTGGGCGAGTAAACATTATAATGTATCATACAGTATATACATTTTTATTGTTATTAAATTTCTCTATGATGAGGATATTTATGTTGAATACATTTTTTTTCTATAAACTATTCTATGAACTACTCTCGCTTTTTCCGTTACTGATAAACAATTGATAAAAGAAGAAAATTATTGAACACAATTTAAACAGCTTTTGAAAAGAAAAATACTACAAATTTTATTGTAAACGTCTGATGTTTTTTTTTTTTAATTTTTCACACACTAAGTAATTTTACTATGACGGTGACAATGTTCACAAAACCAAAATAATTGTATAATCTTACATGGTACATTCAGCGAGCTAAATATTTCAATTATATATTACTATACTATATTATATACTAAAGAAAACTTATACAAATTTTAAAACTCAAATTACATGCAGTAAACATTAAATCTACATTACGCCCACTATGATGACGTAATACCCTAGCCTTAGGTTCTATTCTAAATGTTACTTAAGACTAACAGTTCTTTAACAATTGTTTTTCTACGTAGGTTCTTCAATTCAGTGTATTTTATGCTAGCAATGTCATAATCCGATTAAATTCGTACGTACTTTCATCTATCATAGGATTCATTGGATTTATAGGTACCTATATATTTGTCGTTTTTCTGAAATTAACTTCATACTTAAGTATTTGTCAAAGCTGGTATTATTCTCTCGTTTTCTTTAACGTCATTCCTTATTTATTCCTCATTTATTAATTATACTTAGCATGCAACTTTGGCAACACTATCAAGCACCAAGGTACACAGCACATTATTTATGTTGCGACCGGCTTTAAAATATTTATTTAATTGTTCAGGATACAAGGATTTTTTTTTCCAACTGAGCTATTTGATCGCTACGTCAATCACACCAAATCTTTCATCCCTTAATTATTTACGCTACTGGAGCGCCCTCTGTGTCATATATGTTTTTGAAATGCTTATGCGCATTAGCCATACCCTAGGATGTGGGCTTTACACGCACGATCCCAAATCCCCATTGCTTTACAGCAAGTGTGAAGACTGCGAGAGAGATGGCGCTGTTCTAAATATTTGTATATAATCTTTTCATCGATTCATATTTTTTATGTGGTTATACCACATTTTATTTTTATAAATAATGACACAAAGGTAAATTAAGAAAGAAAAATTGAATGCGATCCACTACAATCCAAGCGGGATTTGAACCCGCGACCTCTGCGTTTTCGGCGCATTGCTCTTCCAACTGAGCTATTTGATCGCTACATCAATCACACCAAATCTTTCATCCCTTAATTATTTACGCCACTGGAGCGCCCTCTGTGTCACATATATTTTTGAAATGCTTATGCGCATTAGCCATACCCTAGGATGAAAACATATGTGACACAGAGGGCGCTCCAGTAGCGTAAAGGATTAAGGGATGAAAGATTTGGTGTGATTGACGTAGCGATCAAATAGCTCAGTTGGAAGAGCAATGTGCCGGAAACGCAGAGGTCGCGGGTTCAAATCCCGCTTGGATTGTAGTGGATCGCATACAATTTTTCTTTCTTAATTTGACGACGCGTTTGGCTCGGTTGGTAGACACTTGCCTACTGAGTCGGCGGTCCCGAGTTCGAATCCCGGCCGGGGCAAATATTTGTGCAAAATATTTGTTCTTGGGTCATGGATGTTATCTATATATGTATTTATATACATATTATGTATATCGTCGTCTAGTACCCATAGTACAAGCTTTGCTTAGTTTGGGACTAGGTCGATTTGTGTATGATTGTCTCTTAATATTTATTTATTATTTATTTATTTAATTTACCTTTGTATCATTATTTATAAAAATAATAATGTGGTTATAACCACATAAAAAATATGAATCGATAAAAAGATTCTATACAAATATTTGGAATTTTATACAAAATTTAAGACTTAGGCCGGGAAGTATTTTTTTAAATATGGCGTCAGTGTTCATGAACAGGCTTAACAGCTGAATTATATATGTTTTTAGTGGTGTATTTTTTTTTTAATATTTCATTGCATATATGTGAGAAAAGCTCTATACATGCCTTAGCCGTGAATGGCTTAGCAGCTTCGTATCACTAACCGGGCTCCCAGCTACGGTCAGCTGTCTATACCTACTTACCCGGCAAGGCCTTCTTTCCCGGCCTCTGCATGCAGTAATGTATTATTTAAAAAAGACTTGTATAATTTTCTGTCCGTTCTTATCACCCAAGTAGCACAACTGGGTCTAAAGCTCGTATAGTCCTACTCCCATTTTTTAAGCGAATCCCATTAGCTTTGTACCCGATGAACAATACACATTATCTGTATTGTTAGCTGTGGCCACAACTGCCACTTCAAAATGTAAGGCGTTATAAGTGCAAATTACTTTTACACTAAATTAGTCTTTAAATCAAACAAAATAAGGTTTACTCTTAAACAAGGAGAACACAGATGTTGGTCACTTCGTAAGTGAAAGAGCAGTGAAGCTCGTTTCGATGCTTATAAAGACAATGAAATGACCAACATCTCTGTTCTCTTTGTTTAAGAGTAAACCTTATTTCGTTTGACTTAAAGACTAATTTAGTGTAAAAGTAGTTTGCACTTATAACGCCTTACATTTTGAAGTGGCAGTTGTGGCCACAGCTAACAATACAGATAATGTGTATTGTTCATCGGGTACAAAGCTAAGTGGATTCGCTCAACCAAAAGAATTATTTCTATATATCATATCTAATTAGATGCTTAAGTCAAATTTACCACCATGACTAAGTGCTATATAGGTGGCAAGAACCCTTATGCCACCAGTATAGAACCAAAAGGAGAAAAATTGCAGCCTATTTTTGGTGCTAAATAGAATCCATAAGAGATCTCACAATTACCTTAAGTGGTAATTAGAACTATGGGTGAAAGTTATGCGTCCATAAGATATCTCACAATTACCTTAAGTGGCAATTAGAACTAAGGGTAAAAGGTATGCGCAGTGAACGAATGAAAACATTTCAGTTCGGTCAATGAGCGATAAATGAGTCGCCAAAATTATCTTTGAGTGGCGAGGCAACTGTCAAATTGTGTTTTATTAAAAGTAATACGTGATCTGCCATATTCATTTTGGATTTATACGTCTGTTTGGTGAATGATTAAAACTTTACGTTATACAAGCATTAAAATAAGCACGAAATTCTTGCGAACTTTTTGTTACTGTGAAACTATAGTATGTTTTCTTTGTAAATTTCGACGCGCCTTTCATTTGATCAGGAATATTAAAAAAGAGAGTGCTAAATTAAATAAGGAATAGATACTGATAAGAAATAAAACTGTTAAAAACCTGACCTAATGATTGTAGGTTACGTACAATGTTAAAGTAACATCGTCACAACTATCAAAAGTCTGTGATTATGCGTGAGTGTGATAAAATTCTGGTTAAAATAATCAATTTTCATAGGCTTCCATTTGTAAACATGGCGAAACAAAAAAGATCCTACAGTGTTTATTTTCACTTATTTGTTCCTTATTTGGAACTATCAAGTCTAATAATCACTTATTTGTATCTTGCGAGTGGCAAAGCAGTGAATGATATTACCAATAGTAATTATTTTCTCTTTTGTAGACTATTAAACAAGCAAGACTATTAAATATATTTTGACAAGGCTCAAATAGGAACAATAATAGAACTTTTAGTTCGTTACTGGTTTGAAATAAGTGAAAATAACTGCTTTTGGTTCCAAGAACCTCCTATTGAGACCTATTTATGCGTTGGAGTGGCAATAAGGTACTTCTTAGGCCTTAAAGTTGCAATATTTTTTGGTTCCAAAAGAGCCGTAAAATTATCCCTTTAGCCACTATTGGTGATATAATTCGCTATTGTACTAGTCATTTGGAACTTTTAGTTCCAAATAAGGGTATGTTCCCACTTATATGTAAAAGTTGCTTATAAGTGATTTTAAGGCCTTATATAGCACTATTGCTTCTTATTGAGTAACAATTTGAACCTGCATGCAACTTTAAGTAGCAAAATCGACTTTATCCCACCATAAGTAATAAAGTAGAAACAAAAAACGTTCCTATGCAACTACAAGTGATAGGATGAACTCATATACAGTTTTGAGTTGTATTTAAAGCTATAAGTTGTATCAAACACTGTTAAACCACTCATTTAGAACTTAAAGCTATAAGATAAGCTGCAAAATTCACTAATGTGCTGCTTGGGCACAGACCATAAGAATCTAATTATTTTCGTCAAATACCTGAATTAACCTGATTAAATATTCCACAGCCGAGAATGTAAGCTGGCAACATTCCGAGCACTTTCGCTCCAAATTTAAGTTATACTCGTAATCCCTTTTAAGATTCGATTTGTGACGTTAAGTGTTGGGTGGGCCCATACCTCAAACGCTGGAATTAGGGATAACAAAGTTTGTGGCTGCGAGCGCGGGAATCTTACGTCCAACTCGATGTTGGATGGGAAACTGTTTTCCTGTCAAGGTTCCAAATATCTATTAAGGGGGAGTATCAGTAAATTCTTGAAATGAAAGACTAGTACACAATTATATTCTATTGTTTCTCGAATTTAATAAATGTGACATAGTCCGAAAAGCTTAAGGCTTCTTATCCGTTAAAAATGCTGATTATTGTAGACATTTTTCTCTATGATCAAACATATTTCTTGACATATTATCGATCTTATTATTTACAGGTCTTATTGCGATTTATTTGAAACCTGTAGTTTTAATTTTTCATTAAAACTACAGGTTTCAAATACTACTCGAAATTGACAAAACTGACGCAGAAAAACTGGTTTTTAAACTTCACGCAATCAAAACATAAAATATATTTGTTATAATACTAAAAAAAGAACACTTTAAAATGTATAAAATGCCTCTTAATAACTAACTACTTTTCACGAAGAAAACCCAATCCAACAGTTGATTCCAATCCAAAACTTGTAAGAAAGATAAATGACATTATCAGAATCATATGAATAATGTATACCTACCATCAAAACTAGCTGACAACTTTACTACTGGCTTATGTCAAATTTCATACTTAAAAATTACAGCTACCTTTGACCAATCTCATATTATAACATTGGCAAATACACAATTTTCAAAACAATAAACAGTATATTACATATCAGTTGACTGTTATTAAATAGATTTGTTATTTTTCTCGAACCCTTCGTAGTGATCTTTTCAATGGCCCTATATTGATCGTTAGCGTGGCCCTTCTGCCATCAGCAATACAATCTGCCCCTAGCGACTAGCCCTTTACATAGTTAGTAAATTGATTCGCAAACATCTGCTTCTTGGAAATGTTTAGCTCCTGTATTTTTAGGATGAGACAGTAATCATACTCAAATTGACTACTATTAGGGTTTATTCATCAATCTGAATGATGTACCATTATTTTTCTTCTTTGAATAGAATACATATTCATCCTGTTTACTCGCAGTCAACGAAATATTATTTTTTGGAATGTTTTCATAGTAGTACAGGGCAAATCATATGTATACGTTATATTAAACTATGAAAATAAAGTTACATTATGTCTTCTTTGACCTTTTTAGATTTGTAATATACATCATAGGATAACAACGTTAAAGAGTCAATTTTGAACACGTAACTAAATATTAGAAAAAAAAACGATTTAAGGATAGGTATTTTATATTTTGCGTTATATTGTGATTATAAAGAATAGATGTGTATGATTGTTAAGTTAAGAAGGTAGTTTATTTGAGGTACTGTTTTAGTTAAGTATCATTAACAAAAAAGAATACTGACTGTTGACTTACTTTCGGCGTGTCATCTCATAAAATAAACTTAATTATTTTATAACACTTAATATATGTATATGTTGTATTCGACGTTTAACAATGTCACTGCCATACGATTAAATAAATTATTTTATTATTGTAATATTCTTATTACCGCAACGACTGACAATAATTGATACACGAGTAATGGCTGAAATTTATCCTAACTCATTTAGACGCTCATTAAGTAATGAGCGGCTAAATGAATTAGGATCAGGACACACCCTGACCGAGATTTTATTTCACTTATTTATAGCCCGACCTAATTCTAGCGAAGTGTGAGGACTCATGTCTTATGCAGGACAGACCGGTCACGCTGTGGTTTCCCACCTCATAAATCCATTTAAGAATTTAGACCCCATAGGCCTTGTCACGTTGTTAGGGAAGACGATTGCTGAGTTTATCACGTTCTCTGTGTTCACTCACTCTGTGTGTGTTTGTGTGTGTCTAGTCACTCTTCCACCCTAATCTATTTAAATAAAATTCACTATCAGTTTCCGCATTGCCACACACTTAAAGAAAACAATTTGGTTCTCTTCTTTTATAGAAAATCACTTCACCGAATGCTTCATTTCATAAAATGTTCATTTCATAGACATATTTTCCTCGGCAGTGATAATTTTTTCAGAAATCTTGAAAATGATAATTTATAGGTTAGGTTAGGTTCGATTTAAGCTACTATTCCAAAATATTTTTTTTTAAAAGTGCTTTTGATTAAATGAGAATTCGATGAAATCTTTGTATATAAAACAAGGGTAAACCCAATCTGAACATTTATTTGACTTATAAATTATTTGAGTGACCAATATGAAAAAAATAGTAATCATATATTTAGAATTATATATTCACTGGCTTTCTAAACCTCATTTAATATAGAATAATAAAAATAATTTGTTTACTAAATCGTTTTCCTTTGAATACGAGACCAATAAGGATTTTGATTTGACTAAGTAACTTATATCTTTTAATGTATTACTTATCCAAAATTAATAATAATTATATTATATTTTACTTTTGTAGTAAGTTAACATTAAATTATATTGTTTCATTTTAATTAATTTTAACTACGTAAAAAGGGGGACTTCAATGATCTTTTCCTTTTAATTTTTTGTTTAAAGTCATAATTTGTTTAAATGTTAAAATTAAAATTTATCACTATACCAAATAATACCAAACTATCAAAAGGAATACAATTAATAAGTGTGATATCCTCCTTAGACCCAACGGCCTATTCTAAAGATCAGAGATCGTACTTATTGCGAATTGCGGTCCAATCACATGTATGAATTTATCAAATATCCACCCAAGGTCCTAGAATTATGACACAGACTAAAAACCTAAAATTAGGTCACTGGGTCGCTATTACAATGTCCTAAAAATAGATTGGGTCTTAGGAGGTTAATAAAATATACTTAAAATGTTTGCACATTTAACTTTATGAAACACGTATGATAGACAAAGATATAAAGAAGAAACACATTCGAAAACTCTTAAATCTCTCTTCACTTTGTTATAGATGATTTTATATGACTTTCACCAAGATCAACGACACTGAAGAATTTGCATGAAATTGAGAAATATTTTCGAAAGGGCGTTGCCTACTTCTGTCTCTAGCAAAGGTCACGTAGTAGTTCTGTGATTGATAAGTAGTTTGTTGTATTTACTTAGGTTTGGGTTAAATTACGTTTGCGTAAACATTAAAGTTTGTTAATTAATTGCTGACCCTTAAGTAAACAAATATGATTAAGGTTGAAAGTTACATTTTTACTCGGTCGGATTTTAGTCTCTTGACGCAGAGGAGGGATCATTTAACCTAGCGTAACGTCAAACCTAACCCTTTTTAAACACAAACAGGTGACACACAGAGATAATAGAGGTGTTGACTAATTTTGAATTAAACAACGTAATTACTGTAGTTATATGAATAAAAATTGCAACATACGTCATGAAACAAAAAAAAAAACAAATACAAAAAAATATTTTTTAAGATATATATGTGGCTTCAAAGGTACGCACTTTTACACGGTGAAAATGGCGAATTACTTATTGTCTCCATACAAATATCGGTACCCAACCTACTGAATGACGTCACAATGCAGGTGGAATTTGTATGGAGCGTTTTAGCGCTCTGTAGGAATGTTGAATTTTGACGGCCATTTCTGACTTAGAGCAGTCTAAGTGTAGTTTATTCTATACCATGTGGGTCCTGTAACAAGAGAAAAAAATTAAAACATAGATTCTACTCGTCAAACTGAACAACATCTGTTAATTTTTGGAGTTTACTCCTTAAGAATCGATTTTCATATATAACCCCGGGGTGTGAAAAATATGGGGTATAAAATCGAACGTATCTGCCGTGCTAATTTAAAAAGTCGTATCTCAGTATACGATCGGGGTAAAAATACGACTTCTTAATTTAGCAGGTTATGCGTTAAGCGTTATAGACTAAGATCCCGGTATAAAATGACCTTCACCTAGATGTTTATTTGATGAAATGTATTTTATATTCAATTTAATATGTCAATAAATATATTGCATATGGGTTGCCTAACAAATTTTAGTCCAGGGTATGTCAAAGTTGCCGGTCCAACGCGCTGGACCGGCAATCCAGAGGTACCGGGTTCGATTCCCGGTCTCTTCCCCCAGGTAGCTCCTTTTTCAATGTTTCCTTAAGCTTTGAACTTTGTATTAAATACTAAAATAAAAATTGTGGTGTACCTACCCACATAAAAAATGAGACATTACATGTTTCAAAAATTTATAATATTATTATAAGTTTTGCTGTATATTATATTCGTATATTAATATTATGTAAGTGCCTACCTTCTCGTTCTCGTTTGCAGCACCCAACAGGGTACATAATGTGATACTTAAACTATTTACTTCCACCTGTATAACCATTATGTGCAATAAACGTATTGAGTACCTATATATTTTATAATCGTTCTTAAGGCCAGGCGCGCACCACGATTTTAGTCGTGCGATAATTTTGTCGCAGAAATGCAAGATATCGGTTTATTTATATGAGAGTGCGCGCACCACGATTTTCATAAACCCATAAGTACGCTTATTTCTGCGACAAAATTATCGCGCGACTAAAAAAAATCGTGGTGCGCGCCTGGCCTGAAGAGTAAACTCCAGTCGTGCGTCGGAGCTGACACACTTTTTTTTATACTGTTTTTATAATTAGGTATGTTCATTGTTTCAAACAAAGTAAATAGCATTTCCAATATACGCCGTACAACATTGACATTGCCTTAGCATTGACATAGCTTTCACTTTACTAAATATCAAATGTTTCGCAATACATTGCTTCTTTGAATAAACTTTATTTTACAGGTTTACATTATAAATGAGTTATTTTTAAAACTTGATTAATAAATGTTGTTCAGTTTGAGGGGTAGAATTTATGTTTTCATTTATTGCTCATGTTACAGGTCCCACCTGGTATAGACATTTGATCCAATACAGTTGATTGACAAACTCAGAAAAAAATTGTCGATACGCCTATTATAAAATTGGCTTATCTTTTACCAGATGGAGCGATGAATTTGATAGAATTAAATAAAGAACACAGTTTTAATTAGCGAAAAGTAGTTTTATTTTAACCGAGATCGTTACACCGTTACAGCACAGATAAGACAGTCTATACAGTGTTACCACAATATAAAGAAAATAAAGTAATAAGGGTATAATTACATTGCCATATTCCAACACCCCCTCTCAATGTAATTACACCAAACAAAACTTAATAACTAAACAAAGTATTACAACTTTTCTATGTTACCCATACCACACTTCTCCAAAAAACGAGTTATCAGTTCTCTATTTAAGGATTTTGTAAGCATGTCTGCTGGTTGATCACTCGTTTTAATATATTTTAAACATATTTTATTATTCTTAACTAATTCTTTTATAAAATGATACCGAATATCAATATGTTTTAAACGCTTAACAGTGTCAGTGCAGGCAACCGATATTGCAGATTGGTTATCACTATAAATATGTACAGGACATATATTATTAATCTTAAAATCCTTTAACAGATTAATTAGCCAGCAGGCTTCACTGGCTGCCACACTGATTGCAACATATTCAGATTCAGTAGAAGATAAACTCACAGACACTTGTTTCTTCGAACTCCATGAAATTAGACAATTAGAAAATTTAAACAAATAGCCTGTTGTTGATCTTCTATCTCTGAGATCACCCCCCCAATCGGCATCACAATAACCCTCCAAAACATCATCTTTACATATATAGACTAATTTATAATTTAGAGTATGTTTTACATAACGTAACACCCTTTTTAATGCTGTTAACAACATATTATTGGCACATTTTTGGTATCTACTCAATAAAGAGACAGTAAAACATAAATCAGGCCGAGTGCCAGATACAGCATACATGAGACACCCTATAATTTGTCTACATAACTTTTCAATGTTTTTGTCTGGTGTTCCATTATTTTCAAAAACTTTCACATTACAATTCTGATCTATTGGGGTAGACATAGGTTTACAGTTTTCCATTTCAAATCTTTTAAGTACATTTTCCAAGTATTTTCTTTGGCTCATTTCGGTGATACCTTTCTCATCATTTTGTTTTATATTTATGCCTAAGAAATCAGTTACAAAACCTAAGTCCTTCATTTTAAATTCCTTGTTTAATAAAATTTTCAGCCGTTCTATTAAATTATTGTTTGTTCCAAAGATCAAAAGGTCATCAACATATAATAATACATATATTTGGTCATTATCATTACATTTTGTATAAAGACAGAAGTCACAGTTTGATCTAATAAAACCTTCTTTAAGCATAACAGCACTAAATTTTTTATTCCAACATTTAGGTGAACTTTTGAGCCCGTAAAGTGATTTATTTAACTTTACAATATTGTTATTACCTGTATAGGCACCTTCTGGTAAGCTAACATATACATTTTCATTTATATCTCCATATAGGAAAGCCCCTGTTACATCCATTTGAATAATAGGTAAGTTAAGTTTAGTTGCAATTACCACAAAGAGTCTAAGAGTCGACAATTTTGCAACTGGAGCATAACAGTCATTTAAATCTAAAATATTGTCTTGCTCAAATCCTCTGGCCACTAACCTAGTCTTATACTGAGGGGCATCCTGGTTACCCCTTTTAATTTTAAAAACCCACTTACTACTTACAACTTTTTCATTTTCAGGTACATCACATATTTCCCATGTATTATTTTCTTTTAATGTCTGCATCTCCCGGTCGATTGCCTCCTTCCATTTATTGCTGTCGTTTCTCATCATGGCGTCTCTATAGGTAGCTGGTTCACTATCTATAGTATAGGCATTCTGGCAATGATAAAATACAGGTGGTTTCCTCACGCGCTGGCTGGATTCTTTTCTTGGTATCTGGGATATATTGACTGGTTCTAATGAGCTGTCATCTTCATCACTGGACGGGTTATAGTCACTTCCAGACTCATCTCCAGACATGCTTGGCTCCAATGTTGTGTCATGGAAGCTTTCTGCCAAAGTGTCCTCTTCATTTTGCGATTTATTAATTGCGGTATCTTGATTTTCTTCTATGTTCAATTTTATTCCGCTATCACTGTCATAATTTTCCTCCTGTTCCAAGAAAACTATGTCTCGCTTTATTTCCACATTATTTCTATGTGGGAAATATATTCTATAGCCTTTGACAGTATCTCCATATCCAACCATTATACCTTTCTCTCCTTTGCTATCCCACTTCTTCCTCTTTTCTTTCGGGATGTGTGCAAACACTGAGGTGCCGAACACTTTGAGCTGAGTAATGTCATAGCTTTTTCCAAACCATACCTCATATGGAGAGTTTTCACCGTATCTGCTCTTCCCGGTTCTGTTCAGAACAAATGCTGCTGTATGTATAGCCTCAGGCCACAAAGACCTAGGCAAACTCTTGCAGGCATTTAACATAGTTCTAGCAGCTTCAACTAGAGTCCGATTCTCCCTCTCCACTTTCCCGTTCTGTTCAGGGGTATATGGGACAGTTGTTTCATGCAATATGCCACATTTAGTAAATAATTCTTTGACTTCTTTATTTATAAATTCTAAGCCATTATCAGTTCTGACAACTTTCACTTTATTACCCGTCACATTTTCTGCCTTATTAATAAAATCTTCAATCGAATTTTTAATCTCGGATTTATTCTTGACAAAATAAACCGATCTATAGTTAGAGAAATCGTCTTTTAATAATACAAAGTATCTTGAACCGCCGATTGAAGTAACCTCCATGGGGCCGCACGTATCCGCATGGATTAATTCACAGGTTTTCGTAGTAACCCTCTCACTCTTTCCGAATGGCAACCGATGCATTTTTCCCTCCAAACAACTTTCACATTTTGCTACCGAAGTTTGGTTTACGTCGATGTTATTTTTCAGAAGCACTTTTCTGACATGATCAAAATTTTGATGTGCTAATCTTTCGTGCCACTCTTGTAATGTACTTTTCACAGTCTTAGCAACACTAGCCACCATATTTTTGTATCGCAATTCCAAATAATACGAACTTCCAACTCGATTAGCAACAGCACAAACTCGGTTGTTTTTATAAAATTTACACGAACTGTCATCTGTCCACATGACGTATCCTTTGTCTGACGCACAGTTCACAGAGAATAGGTTAGTTTTTAGTTCCGGAACGAACAAGACCTTGTCTATGGTCGTTCGAACCCATTCACTCCCGTCGTAAACTTCTACCACGATCTGTCCATAACCTAGCACACTAATTGATGCCCCGTTACCTACGATTACTGAATCTCGCTCAGTGCTAGTAAATGACGAAAACAGTCTACGATCACGACACATGTGTTGACTTGCGCCCGAGTCCACTAACCACTGTGATTGTTGATATTCTTTTAACGAACTTGATACGACAAACGCGTTACTTTTCTTTTGGTCCTTGTTTTTCCTAAACCAACACTGGGCCTTGTTATGTCCAATCTTGCCACAGTAAAAACACTTGTTATTTTGTCCTTCACTTTTACTGTTGTTATTTTTACACTCACTAAGAAAATGACCGAATTTGTTACATTTATAGCACTTTATATTCTTTTTGTCTTTAACAACAAAAGCAGATGAGCCTGCAGATTGTTGCTGAACCTCGCTCTTCTCCTTCATTCTTTCCTCTTCGACGAGTAATCTTGCAACTAAATTATCGATTGTTTGTTTACTATCTGGAGCCGACTCCCAAGCTGACACAAAGTGTTTGTACTCATCTGGCAATGACATGAGAACCTTTGTTATAACAAACTGGTCGGAGACTTTTTCACCCAGCTGTTTTAATTGATTTTGCAATTCTTGGATTTTGGACAGGAATATAGACATTTCAGTGCCTGCTTCATATTTATATTGAAAGAAACGCTGCTGTATTATGTGAATATTAGTTTCCGTTTTCTGCTCATAAACACTTTGTAGTTTCCTCCACATTTCAGCTGAAGTCGAACATGAAATAATATGTAACATCACATTTTCAGTCATTCTCGTGACTAATAGTGTTTGTGCCTTCGCGTCTTTACTGTCCCAAGCGATTCGTGAGCTAACCTCTTCGGGTTTTGGAGTTTTGCCCTCGACAATGTCTAACCAGCCTTGACCTCGTAGCAAAACTGTGGTTTGAAACTTCCAGATGCTCCAGTTACTGGCTCCTTCCAGCTTCATCAAGCCGCTGTTTGAACTCAGATTTACTTCCATTTCGCCGTCCTGCCTTGCCCCACAAAGCGAAACAAGTATTCTTTGACTTTCAACTCCACGTCGTAATGCAACCTAACCTCACTTTTGCCGGCTGCACCTCCAGACGCAGATACTTTGTACGAAAAACTGACTTCCTGTATTCTTTATATAATTCCTGCGTAGATTATGTGCCTGGACCCATAACCTGATAGAATTAAATAAAGAACACAGTTTTAATTAGCGAAAAGTAGTTTTATTTTAACCGAGATCGTTACACCGTTACAGCACAGATAAGACAGTCTATACAGTGTTACCACAATATAAAGAAAATAAAGTAATAAGGGTATAATTACATTGCCATATTCCAACAGAATTAAATAGTAATACCAAACGGAATACAAAATATGCAGGCTTGTTGCAAGGGTTGCGTTTATCACGCGATTAATAAATTACAAAGCATCTGATTTCATCTACTTAGACCCACAGTATGCTCTAGCAGAATTGTGTTAGGAACACTAAACGACGATTTACATATTTATACAGATAAATAACATATATATAGATCAAAGAACATCCATGGCCCAGGAACAAACATTCGAGTTCATCACACAAATATTCGCCCTTACTGGGATTCGAACCCAGGATCGCCAGCTAAGTAGGCAGCTGATTCATAGCCATAATGGAACAATCAGGAAAAGAGTACCTACTGTGTGGCTGCTTGTCTGCTATCACTCCTGTGGCGCGGAGATAATCCCATTAGCGGGTTATACTCCCACACAAAGTCTGACTCACTGGTAGTGAGGGCTAAACAGCCTTGATAGAGTTCGTCATGTTTAAAAAAATGCTCGTCTACTAGAAGTGCTAAACTACAAGTACGTGGATGCAGTGTGCGCAAAAATCTACCAATAAGATTTCTTAGCGTCGCTCGGCATAGCTCGGTATTGGTGGATTTTATCCTCACATGCCGCTTAGTTACGCAGCTTAGTTCTAGTGGAAATGCCGCTTAAAGTACCAAGGCACTCATTCGAGTGTGTTTTTATAGGTAGATATCGTCAAATGTCTCTCTCTCTCTCTCTCTCTCTGTATATCGCCTTCGCCTTTAGCTGTCATTAATACGCGATGTTTGTGATTCGAGTGCTGCATAAAGTAACATTTCACGTTACTAAGTACCTTCTTAGGATTTATTTTGTTTCATTTGATTTTGACGAAGCTTGTTGTGGATACACTTTATGAATTGCATGCGTTGTTTTTAAATGAACAAAGCATGTGGTGAATTTTCTTTTCCGTTCTTCGGTGTCCGTTTTATCCATTAATGA
The DNA here is from genome assembly GCA_947623375.1 of Apotomis capreana. Taxonomy (NCBI): domain Eukaryota; kingdom Metazoa; phylum Arthropoda; class Insecta; order Lepidoptera; family Tortricidae; genus Apotomis; species Apotomis capreana. Next base: position 8,282,852 of record OX392503.1, on the reverse strand, counting down.
AAAGTACTTAAGTTTGCGCCTGATTTGTATGCGACGCCATTGCGCAACCTTATCTTAGGAATATCGGCATTTTAGAGATATCAGAAAGACACATAGATTACTTTTCAGTACCGATTACCATTTTCGGCTAAACAGAGTTGAACTTATTTATGAACTGTCATTGCAATCTCTTATTGTAACTAAATGCCTCTATTGTTTACTTCCTTTTATAGTGACAGTATATTACGCCAAACGATGAATGGCGAATAAATTTAAAATGGCAATAAACTTGTGACGTAAAGATCTGTATATCAAGGGACGTGACATTACCCGTTTTTATGTTCGCAAAAAAAGTCCACATCGTTGGTGGAATCGTTTTTGTGAAAACAACGGGGGTAATAAAAGGTCTTATTGTTATCCTTTGAATTTATATCCAGATATTATCGCGCGCAAATTGCTGCTACGGGAACTTTTACCTAAATCGGATGCTTGGAATAGTGACCCCGGGGTTAGGCCGAGCGAATGCTGAAATTTGATTAATGTTCGTAATTTTACTACGAATGGGTGACAGGGGAGGCTATTTTGTACTATAATGTTTAAGGCGAGATTAAAGAAACAATTTAATGTAACAGTTATACATGCCTAAGGGGTCATCCATAAATTACGTCACACGAATTTCATGATTTTTTGCCCCTCCCCCCGTCCTTGTCACAGCTGGTCACATTTGGGAGACTCCCCCCTCCCTAGTGTGACGTCACATATTTTGCAAATTTTCATTTAGAAATTATTAAAAGAAAACAGCGGTTCCGAAATCGGTTGTATTTCCATTTCAATATTTTTTTTTATAAATATAACACCAATTCAAACAAGTAACAACACATAAAACGATGATAGTATAGAGCGAGTGGTCGACAAAACAATTGGTATCTTATATTTACACAGATATAGTTGTATATGTTTTGAGGTTTTCGTAAAGTAATAGTTTAAAGTTCGTGTTTTAACACTTATAATAGATTTTGAAATGTGACGTCACGAAATTTAGGACCCTTCCCACCCCCTTGTCACACAATGTCACACTTCGTCGACCCCCTCCCTCCCCCTTAACGTGTGATGTAATTTATGGATGGCCCCTAATCTAGGAAATCAGATCTGACGAATAGAGGGTAAATTTGACATTTTCTAATGGCATTTTGTGCGAAATGTCTCTATTATGCATATACGAATTTTAACAATGTTCATTTGCCTTTAAATGACAATTTGCCAGTATTATATCACTTAGTGCAGCTCGAATTGTAAGTATGAAAATAAACCGCAACCAATACGACGCGCTCGATTGGCAGTCAATATTAATCAAATTAGACCCTAATGGTTGTACTATGTGTGTATAATCTGAGAGATCGAAATGGAATCGTAGCACAAAAATGTGCTAAACTTCACACTTTCGTAACCAAAGATCTCATAGAGCTACGCTCGTAGCATAGTATGGGTGTAGCGTAAGTGTGCCAGTGGGGCACGCGCTTACCTTATCGCAGCACGAATAAATGCTAAACTTAAAGCTTTCGTAACCAAATATTTCGTAGTGCTACGCTTTAAGACAATATAATAGACGGTAAGTAGGGATCAGTGCGCCAGTGGGACACGCTTTTACCTTATCGTAGCACGAAAAAGTGCTAAACTTAACACTTTCGTCACCAAAGATTTCGTAGTGCTAGGCTCGTAGCCAGTAATATAAATCTAAGATTAGTCGGGATAAATGCACCAGTGCGGCACGCGCTTACCTCATGGTAACACGAAAAAGTCCTAAACATAACACTTTCGTAACTAAAGATTTCGTAGTGCTATGCTCGTAGCTAGTAATATGAGTCGGGATAAATGCGACAGCGGGCCACGCACCTACCATATTGAAATATGAAATATCGAAAGATACAGATGTTATACTACTAACGCCATCTATAGTTAGTTGGCAAATGTAAGATAGCATTACTTTTAAAATCTGTACTTTTTACTATTTCAATATGGTCGGTGCGCTTGTCCCACTAGCATTAATTGTTCCGTCTTACCTTAGTAGTAAAAACTGATCCCACCAAAACATTTCATGTAAAATTGGCGGCCAAGACTCACATGCTCATAACGCTTTCGCTGTAAAAAGTTATCAGATCCCAGCAAAAGCCAAGCTTGACTTTACTAACCCTACACCTTGGTTTCAAAAGTATGGCTTGGCTGTTTCATAGGTTACCGTAAGTATAAACCGTAATGGGCCAGACGGTCCGTTAGACTTATTTACGGTACCTACTATGAAACGGCCAAGCCATACTTTTGAAACCAAGGTGTAGGGTTAGTAAAGTCAGGCTTGGCTTTTGCTGGGATCTGATAACTTTTTACAGCGAAAGCGTTATGAGCATGTGAGTCTTGGCCGCCAATTTTACATGAAATGTTTTGGTGGGATCTCATTTCTTTTTGTCAGGTGCCCTGGTTTTTTTATTTTTCTGGGCTGTAGCGTGTCTTGAGCATCAGTCTTCTGAGCTCTATCTTTGCCTATTTTTCTTGTTATCATTTCCTCTTACGCATTCATCTTACGCTTAAATCTGCTTGAGATGGAAATAAAAATCATTGATTCAACAATCAAAAATATAAAATTCCGCGTGGTTATTGCGCTGCATTTATTATTGCATTTTGGTAGGTCTATAAAGAAATATTTAAAATACGAAGTCAAAGTGTAGATACAAAAGTAGTAATAATTGTGTATTTAAGAAATACTTACGTTTAGCCCCATGTATAATATACACTTTTATCCCCTATTATGGGAACCCCATACAAACTTCCATCCCCTTATTTAAAGGGTGGGGAGGGTGATTTTCTAAAAATCCTAGAATATTATGTGTTTTGTTTATAACAAGGAGTCCCTATATTAATTTTCAGACCTCTAGTATCCAAATTTGCAGAAGTCTCATACAAACTTCCATCCCCTAGTTTAAGGGGTTGGGGGGTAAAAGTTCCAAGTTTTAGAATTATTTTGTTGTTTGTGTACTAATACTAGCTTACATACCAAATTTCAGCTTTCTAGGTCATCGGGAAGTACCCCAGAGGTTTTGATACGTCAGTGTATAAGTGAGTGGCAAAATCGGCGTATTTTAGGTATCAATAAAACCTAAAGTATAAAAGCTAGATCAATGAAATTAAGTACATTTTATATGTTCCCTAAAAGCATCTTAACATGTGAATTTGGGCGCTCTGGTGTTAACTGGGACGAAACTATGAGGGTTTGAAAATGAGACGAAACGGTTCGAGAAAAGGTAGGTAGTGCCCCGCCTCTTTTTTGTTCGTCTTGGCGATATAACTAGCTTATCGCCCACGAAGTCGTCTCCTAGTGCTGAAAGTGTTAATAGACAATGTGTGGAACATTGCGTGTAGAACGGCCAATGATATCAAACATACACTCAATTACTCCGTATGTTCTTTCTCAATAAATTTATAAAAAAAAACATACGTATTTAATTTTCCATAACTGGTACAACAATACCCACAAAAACTGCCTACCGTGTAACAAAATAAAAGAATTTCAGCAAAAATAAATTATTTATCAAATTGCGCTTTCTGCGTTGAAAAATATATCGTTTCATATAAATCGCCTCAGATTTAATTCGTTCAAAATTACTTGCGAATGCGGAACGGCCGGGTATCGGTGCCCGAATAAAAAGTCATAAATTCGCAGTTTGCGCGGCATCTGTTTTCTAATTGAGACATTAAGCGTAGGATTGGTCAAATGGGTCTCCTTTAATAACGCGCATACATAACTGATGGAGGACGGAATGTAACCTAAGGGTGGTTGCACACTGGACTCGAATTACTTTCAATATAAAATTATGCCTAAATAATTGACCGAGCGAGCGCAGTGAGTGAACGATCTCCGTTTCAGCTTGGCCAAAAAATGTTTTGTATGTTAGATATCAAAAGTCCAGATTTCCGGATGTTCTCGCCTACAGGCCACATTTATTAACCATTTCTAGTATTTGCATGCAAGTTCAATAATTATAAAAAAAATACAATTCTGTATTTCAAAATTTAAAAAAATGACGGCGTATTTTGTCGGATAAGTTATCGCTTTTAAATAGATGACCTTGCACATTTCTTTAGCCAATTAATAGCAGCCTCTTACCGAAGGCTTAGAAATCTAATAAAACAATGTATCTGTTAAAAATAGGTAAGATATAACGAATTGTGCCTCGCGCGACGCAGCATATATTTTGATATAAAAGATTTTTTAGCCGCGCCCCGTCGCTCCGCTGTTGCGTAGTGCGCACTAGTGGCTCAGTTGTAATCGGCCATCACCCGAAATTTTTCGATATAATTATATCTGTTTCAGCGCTGTCATATTTGTAAAAATGCTTCTGACGTTAAAGCATTACATATACGCTTTAACAGTGTCACAGACATACCTAAATGATGGACCATTAATTGTTTTGTGAAAATTATAATGATATAATTTACTTATTATTTATAAAAAAAAATCATACGATGGCAATGCATACGCGCTTCAAGGGTATTCGTAACACAAGGCCAGCGCTTAATGATGGGCCATTGCCTGCAATCGTTGCTGGAAAACTCCCGGATAAATTGACACAAAATGTTACGAAACGACCAACACACGCTTCTTGTGTGTCCTTTTTATGGAGCCTTATTCGTCGTTTCTAATGACATTGGCCCAAAATCTCGCCAATAGATATCTATTTCAGCAATGTGATATCTTTGTAAAAAATCTTCTAACGTTAAAGCATTACATATACACTTTAAGGAGTATCACAGGGCGGGAAAAATTTAAATGCTATAGTTTACTAACTATTTTTTTTTATTAAACATACGATAGCAATTCATCCGCGCTTTAAGGGTATTCGTAACACAAGGCCAGCGCTTAATGATGGGCCATTGCCTGCAATCGTCGCCGGAAAACTCTCGGATAATTGACATGAATGTTACGAAACGACGAACGCTTCTCGTGTGACCCTTCTATGGTGCCTTATTCGTCATGTCTAATGACATCGGCCCGAAATCTCGCCACTATATCTATATCAGCGTTATAATCTATTTTTAAAAATGCATCTGACGTCATTACATTATGCATTTTAAGGAGTATCACAGAGCGGGAAAAATTTAATGATAAACCTAATCTGGTATTCCCTTGATTTGTCTAATTTTTTTTGTCTAATTTCAGTTTGTCTAACAAATTTTATCATAATGAACATTTTATCTAAAGTAAATATGTATTATATCATTTCTCATAATTATTATTTTGTCGAAATTCGTTTTGCCTAAATGATCATTTTCATAACTCTTGTTTTGTCGAATATTATTTTATCTAAAACTCACTTTGTCGATTCTTATTTAGAAAATTGTAGGTTAAGTTGAAGACCGAATACTGTAGGTTAGGTTAGGTTTGTTTTATGACCATGAATAGCGGAGCGTCAGAATGCTTGCTAAATAAATAAATTAGGCAAAAAAATTGTTAGGCAAAATATGTTTATACGAATTAAAAATTAGGCCAAATAAAATTAGACGAAATAAGTTTATGTGAAATGAGTATTATACAAAACGACTTTCACTCAAATGAAAATTAGGCAAAGTGAATAGTTATGCTAAATAATATTAGTTTAAATGAAATTAGGCAAACCGAAATTAAGCAAAAAGTTGTTAGGCAAAACAAGGTACAACCACCTAATCTACTATCTAATATATATAAAAAAAACTCGTGCGCTAGCAATGCATACGCGCTTTAAGGGTATTCGTAACACAAGGCCAGAGCTAAATGATGGGCCATTGCCTGCAATCGTCGCCGGAAAAAGGGTACTTGACACATGTAATAAATAATTATAAAACGTATTGTTACATGTAGCTTATGATTCCTAGAACCAAAGTAAGTAGTTACATTTCAATGAAAATGATTTAATAAATTAATATTATTTAAATAGTGAGTCTGTGAGTCAAATGATCAAAACGACGCCATCTTGCTAATGACGTCACAGTGGCACAAACAAACGGCTGCTGTCAAAAATCAAAACTGACAACTGACAAAACCGTTAGTAGTTTATGTTGTTACGATTGGATTCATCTTCTCACACATTTAATAAATTTTTGGTTTATAATTAATACTCCAGATCTTCAAAAATGGAAGAACATTATATCAAAGCAGACAGTGCTAACTTACCGAAAGTGGATTCTTACATGGTAGCCCACTTTTTTGGTACGAATCCCGACTTTTGTTCAGCTGAATTTAGGAATGTAAAAAGTGCACAGTAAGTATGAATAATATGTTATTTGTTTATATATAATAAGATAGCCATTTATATATAATAAGATTCATTAGTTTTGTTACCAAATATACTATCACCTTGTATCATAGAATATCCTTTGTTATAGATCTTCAAGAGAATCTTATGGCGATGATGCCATAGGTTATGTTCAGCTTCGTCGTGAGGCGAGTCTGTGCACTGTTAAGTGTAAAGTGTGTCCGAAGCACAAAATAAGAAAACCACCATATCGATACCTCCTACGTATACTGATGCAACTGTCATTTTTACGATTTTCGTTTTTTTGCATATTTAAGATCAAAATACTTATATCTACATGCTATAAAATTTTCATGACAAAATTACTGCTAGTTTTCGAAATAAAGTGACGTATACTGATACAACTAACACCGTTTTTTAATTTAGAACATCGTACGTATACTGAGATAAGTCACTTGTACCACTGTACGCAGTACACCTATCAAGTACAAGTGGCAGTTATCTCAGTATGCTTGCTCGTCATCGTTGCGGACGTAAGATGTCCCACTATGCGCGACGGACAGTCGATGCGGCCTACGTCTACCTTACTACGTATCAAATTAGGCTTACTTTTGGTTATGATACAGTTTTCTCCAATCAGTACCGATGGTTGTTTGGAGTACAATAATAGCCATATGTCGCCATTACCTACAGTAAACCAGAGTCACCACTAGGGCTGCCATCCGACCGGGTTACCCCGGATTTGTCCTAGTTTGAAGCCGTCCGGGGGCTGTCCGGGGTTTTATGTCAATAAATAATAAAGCAATTTTTTTATTTTATTTTATTAATGGGGTAAATCCAAGTTACGCCAAATGTCCGGGTTTTTAAGTATTTGTCCGTATTCGGCGAATTTAGAGATGGCAGCTGCTTAGTTGGCACGACAGGTAATTGTAAAGTAAAATAGCAAAAAAGATGTCGGTAACTTACGTGTAATTTAAAAAATATTTGGATTAACGAACAAAGAAAGTAAAAATCTAATCATGAGTTTAAATAAAAAAATTAATACGGGAAAAACAAGCCAAGAAAACAAATAATAAATATATAAGACAAAAATTACGTTAAATTTTAGTGTCTGAACGGATTTTTTTTTTTAATAATAAATAAATTTTAAGGGACCATCTTACACGAATCGACCCAGTGTCCCAAGCAAAGTAAAGCTTGTACTATGGGTACAAGATGACGATAATATATACACACTTTATAAAGTACATGTAGAGATAACATTCATGACCAGGAATAAATATTCAAGTTCATCACACACATTTTTGCTGGCGGCTGTTTGAATTTGATTGAAATGTATAATTTGTACAAGGAGTCGTTTAATTCTACCAAATACGAAGCGCAAGCTTAGTCTGTTCGACAATACCGTGATATTTTCAGTCAAAATATTAAGTTGACGCTTGTCACATTTACGAGAATTTGAAAACACCTACTGAAAAACAAACATCCAAACACATTGGCACAGGAGGAAAGAGATTTGAAATAAATAGGAAAAAAAACTCAAACTTAACAAAAAAATGCGACTGCTGTATTCGACCTTCAAAAACCTTGTCATCTCCTCACGGTAATATAAGCATGTTTTATTACAATAAAAACTTAAACTGTATAATTCACAGCATTTGGTTTGGGAATGCTACTTGTTAGGTACTGTTGACATGACTAAATGACAAATTATTTGACTTAATTAAATTAATACTTCAAGATGATGTAGATGAATTCAGGTTTTGGTCTGACAATTCTGATGGACAAAATAGGAACCGGAATCTACTATAATATATATAAATATTAAAACAGTAATAATGTTGATAATACCGCTGTAACAAAGACAAAAACACCATTCGCTAAATGCGGGCTGTGATTTTAATTACCTTTTAAATAAACGTAATTTTAGTGTAAATTTGCTTTATTTATTGTCTTTCAAACGTAATTTGCTTAAATATCCTAAATACCAACCTCTGAACTTACTATATTGGACATAACATACAAAATATCCTTAACAGTATACTGGTACATAACGGAATGATTCAGGCGTATACTGGTACAAGTGACAAATCAGATGAAACTAACCGATCAGATCCATCCAAACACGAGCTATGAGTTTGTTTATATATCTAATAAATGATACATGTCCATAATAGGCATAATAATAATATAATTATCCATATTCATCTAATCATAGTTTACGACGTATACTGGATCAAGTGGTAGTTGTATCAGTATACCAAAAACTTAGAACTAGTAAATTTCACGTATACTGGTATAACTACCTTTTTTACTAAAAGTACAATTAATTTTGAAATAGTAAATATGTAGATTTAAGGAAAATATATTCATTAAAAGTATTTGAAATTTTCATTACATTATTTCAACGTATGAGTTAGTTATGGCACTTCATACCTTTGAACAGCCGTCCTGTAAAATCGTGATTTTGCACTTGTATCAGTATACGTAGGAGGTATCGATATGCCGTGACTATGGTTATTGATGAGAAGGAGAGTAAAGTTCTAACTGTGAGGAGCCATCTTGTTTTTCAACAGAATGTTACTGGAAAAATTTGTGCCACGAATTGCAGTGCAGTGTATCACCCATATATTTACAAGTGTGCCAAACAATGACAATATTAAGAGCTCCGTGTTTATCGCCGCCGCAGTGTCCCGCCGGCCGAGATGAAGACCTTTGAAATCGGGCTTACATTTTTGACCCCACGATATGTTGTCTATTTTAGATTCAACGCTAATGTTAGTAACATCTTTACTCCAGTTATTTGTTGTACAATTATTATTAAATGCTTAAAAATAAAATAGTTTATTGATTTACTTGTTTCTATTATTCAATCTATTAAAAATCATGTTGTAGTTTAGAAAAGAAAATAAATATTTTACAAGGAAAATTTACTTCCGATTATTTTGTAACAAATTCGAGAGATTATGAGTAGTAACTAATAAAGAAGCGTGACGTAAAGCGCCCTGGAGCCGCTACTTTAGTGACTACAATCTGCAATGCTACGGAAAAAAACATATCTTACTATGTAATCCATACAAAGATACGACCTTTTTACCGTAGTATCGCAGTACTCAACTCATATTTTGGACCGAAAAACACGTAAAGTTAGCTATCTATGATTCTGACTGACAAGACAAGAGGAAGAGGCTATGGAGTGTAGAGGGAAGGAGTAGCATCTTTCATGGAAGAATGTAAAAAAAAAGTGTACAGCGGCAGTGGTAAATAGTCCCAAAAGGCTCCGGTAGCGCTAGCTACCGGAGCCTTTTGGGACTATTTGCCAACTATTCCAGCATTTTGATTTTAACAAAAAGTAACTGATATGATCTTTTAGGAACAGGTAATAGTCTAGCTCTCTTGCAATACTAGCGCCACCAATTTAACACCTTTCCTTTCGCCGGACAATTTTGTAGATATAAAAATTCTGCTCCTTCCTTTTTACACTTCAGAAAAAACGTTCTGTTCTGCAGCTAATACACTTTCCTAAGTTAGTCAGTGACTAATTTAGTCATTCATTACCTAATGAAGGTGTAATATCCGCATTAGTCTGGTATGCCATTGTGACGTCACACTAAAATTATATCGCGTTTTGGCGCAAGCATGTGAGTGGTAACGAAAAAACACAAATTGTACAAAAACTAACGCAGTAAAATTTTTTTTCTTAGTTTTATATTTCAATTTACGATAAGCTTAATACATTTAAACCGATTTTCAATTTTTGTCAATAACCCTAATCCGACACACGCTTCTCTTGTCCTTTCTACTGGGGCCAAATTCGACGTTTTTATGACTTGTGTTCGAGATTGTCTCTATTTAATATTGCCCACTATCACATTTTGACCCGGTTATGCGACAGCAAAGACCAAGCTATATGCTCTTTTAAATTATACTTTGACTGTTAGAATTTGAAAATTAAATCGACGAGCATAAAAAATTAATAAACTATATATAATGTAATTACATATTTTTTTTTAAATGTTTTCATTTGCTTTGAGTAAGATATTCTGACCAATTCAGTGCAATGCTATCAAAACCCATACTAAAATAAAGACATGCATGGCACTGTTATTTTTTCCCGCAATCCTTAACTTTACAAAAAAAATAGTTTCATAATGATATACATTTCTAAAACAAAATTCTGCATTATTTACTTAACAGCTCATAACTAAAATAAAGCATCCTCTTAGAACACAACATCTTCAATTCGGCCATATTATTTTACATCACGAAATCGTCGTTAGTGGTAAAGAAAAGGTTTGGAATGTACGTGACAACAAAGCAATTCTCACAAAGGGTTCCGCTGTTATTACACCCGTGGCAAATCTGCTGTTTGTTGCTTAATAATGTAGCTTTACAGTTTATACTTGTAAATGTTGTTTGCAGGATATTTGGGCTGTATATTAATCCATTACACAAGCTGGGCTAGAGCAAAAGTTTCTCATTTGCGACAAATTCTTCAAAGAGATGGGTGTTGATTGCATATTTGTGTTAAAAAATATCTAGTTCCTCTGGTCAAAAGTTAACAGTATTATGCATTTACTTGTACGTTAGACCGGTTACATATGGCGACGTTATGTTATTACTGGGGGCATATGATGGTTGCGTTTATCACGTGATAAATAAATGACATAGCATCTGTCACTCACACTCGTATTTGGTCAAAAACGTGACGGATGCTTTGTCACTAATTTATCGCAAGCATCATAGGCTCCCCTGCAAACATTGATTTAGAGAATCTTATACAAACATCTCCTATACGTGTATCGATTACCTGGTTAGAATAAAATAACTAGTAGGTAAATGTTTTAAATATAATTCACGAAAACATTACTTACTGTTGAGTTTCTTGCGTCTTTCTTCTCAACAGCGTCTCCTCTTGTGAAATGCCGGTAGATTCAGATTAAGATATGGACAAGTGCCCTTGGGGCCTACTTACTGAGTAAACATTTTGATTTTGATTTTGCCTGTATACAGCGATCTAGTGATCACAATAAAATGTAGTAATTCAGTTATCATACATCAGTATCAATACAAAAGCGGTATAGTATCGATTAAAGCTCAAAACAACATCGATGCAAACGCGATGCAGTATCAATACGCAAATGCGAGTACCTAACTCGAAACTCTTACCTACGAGTACTTTGGAAATGTAATCCGTCAAGCTGTCGTGATACACAATATGCGCGTTTGCATCCATACACACGTTTAATTTATATTTATACAATTTATAAGATTTAGCTTTTTAGCTGTCACAAAAACACAACACATTTTTAGAGCTAGTTAGATCATTATTAACCATTGAATGAATGAATGATTTGAATGAATGAATGAATGAATGATTTATTGCGTGTATGGTCATTCAGGTTTACAATAAGCAGATGTTATTACATAAAACAGTTTCACCGAACCCTACCTTTGCAGGTGTGCACGTTTAAAATTATACAGTATAAAACCATAATAATATTAATAAAATTACAAAATGATTAGTTAACTATTACAAAATGACCTTCATATATTGGAATAACATGTCAAATATAAATAAAATACATTTCAAATATATTTCAGAAATTGGTCAAATAACCTATTACTTCATGTTATTTTTGGCCAAGTGACCTACAAGAATGTTTCCTTAACACCCCTAATGAGTTTGCGCATTGATAGACCCATAAAATAACAATAACTTGTCAAGTTACGGACGTGACAGTAAATTAGCCTAGTTACCCAAATATTTAATGAGGACAGCACATTCGAGCGTGTTGGCTAAAGAGTTTATGGACGCACAACTAGCGGTGTCTACGCAGGCTGTCCATTATGTTTCGTACACAGTGGGGCAGCCTTATTACTGTACAGTCGCCATCAGATATATCACAGCATATAAGGCGTTCATAAATATCTGAACATGTACTGTAACGCCCAGTCAATAATAGTCGTTGCAATTGATAATAATTGTGGCTGCGATATATCTGATGGTGACTGAACTATCTGATGCTCACAAACTCCACTCGGAACCAAAATTCATTTCACCTTTTTTCTTTCAATCAACTTTTTTCTGTTGGTGTTGTCCCCTGACTCTTTGAAACTACGATTTTCAGCGGCAATATTCAACAATAATATTGTAATTACAGCAGTAATAAGCCCATTCTTATTTAGAATGTCTCTTGAAAATGCCAATATTATAAATAGGCTAGTTGACTCATGTCAAATTGTACTAATGTTTATTCCGTATAATATTTAGCAAAGGAAACCTAAATAGATATTTTTCAATTCACAAAAAGTGAAAGATGGCTGAAAAAATTGAATTTGAAAATATGGTTTATAATCTGTATTTTGAAATGCTTAAAACGCTGTCCGCCATTTTCGCTTATGATAGTGACGTCATCGGTCATGTAAACAAAACTGAAAGTCTACTTTGACGACTTCGAATAGTGCCGTCCCTCTCGATCTCCTGTCGAAGTATATTGGAGTGAGCGGAATGGCACTATACGACGGTCGAATTTCGAATATTTACATGTAATTCTACGTCACGCCACAGATTAGCCAACGGAAAAAATGGCGGACGGCGTTTTTGGCTGTTCATGAAATTTCTAATTTTCAATTGATAAAATTTAACTTTCTAGCTTCCACAAAAATACAAGACTTTTTTTTAGAGTTAGTAAGATCATTATTAACCATTTGAAATATATTTCAAAACTGGGTCTACTAGCCTATTATCAACTTCTCTAAGAAGTTTAATCACCATCGTCTCCTGGGTGACGGGACAGAATAACAACAACAAAACGTTGTGTGTAATTAACGTACTACTGCGTACTGCTGCTTCGTACTGCTGGACGTAAAGGCGAAATTTTGTGAGTGTGTTTATGTGTATGTTTTTTACTTCACGCTCAAACTGCAGGACAAATTTTGATAAATGTTGGTGTGGTTTTATCCCGAAAAATGTAGTGTTCCCGTGGGATAAGCGTCACAACTGCATTAAATCCTTATATTCTGGCGCAAGTGCATAAGTTCTACTCTCTGGATTCCGTTGGAGGCTACCTACGTATAGTCTATTACATTCTGCTGTTAATTGAAATTGGTAGCTCGGTAAACCGAATTTATGTATCATGCACATTGCTAACAATAATAAACGGTAATCCATTACATATTGGGTTTTTAAAGCGGGCAATCTATTTTAATATTTGGGGTTTAATGAATGACGGTTTAGTTATCTGTTCGGGCAAAAATAATATTTGCTTTTATAATACAGCGGTTTTAGTTAATCTGTACTGATAATATTGATGATGGAATGTGGTTTTTACCGCTTTGTGGCAGGTTTTTTCATTATATATGCAGCGATACATTCAGTGATACCCGCGTGAAACATGAAATTCAAAATTAAAACACACCAACTTTGCCATTTTATTCGTTTAAAATGTTGGATTGGATTGTTTTAGAGACACACATAAAAAACCACGCGGTGGGATATGCTTCAAAGTACCAATGACTTAGGCCGCAGAAAGAGGAACCTCCTAGTGAAGCGCGCCAAGTTCTGTCAGAAGTAATTCCTTTTGTATCCGACCCATGATCCAACAATCTAGTTTCTTAGCTTTACAGATTTCCTCGCCTTAAGATGCTGGTTAATAAACGGGACATTGATTGTCGAATCGAAGCTGTAAACGACTAGGTGTATACCTTGGACAAACAATCCAGTTGGGTTGGTCGAACTTCAAAAAAGACGTCACTCATGGAATCCAGCTCGGATGGACAGTGTTCGGGAAGCTGTGTAAACTACTCATCCCAAATGCCACAATGTCTTTAAGACGAATGTTGTTAACCAACATTTGATATATGTTGCCAGTGATGACACACGGCACTGAAACGTGGTCACTCACAATGGGCCTCATAAAAAAGCCCAAATTTACTCAAAAGACAATGGAGCGAGCTATGCTAAATAGCGAATTAGAGTCTCCTTGCGTGATCGAATCAAAAAAAGATCAAAGGATCCTCAATAGACCCAAGGTTGTAGATGTAGCTCAGTCTGAGTCTGAGTCGCCAAACTTAAATAGATGTGCGCAGGGGCACATTGCTTGTAGAACCGATGGCCGTTGGGGCAGAAAGATTCTTGAGTGGCGACTGCTTACCGTAAGATGCATCATGAGAAGGCCCTCAACAAGAAGGACCGACGACCTGGTCAGGATCGTGGGAAGTAATTGGATGAGGTCGGCGCAGGACCGATCATTGTGGAGAACTTTTGGGTAGGACTATGTGCAGCAGTGGACGTCAATCGACTAATATGATGATGATGATTTGTCGAATCAACATCTTAACAGACAGTCAAGCTAAGTTTGATATTCTGCCCAATGCTTTTGATGTGAGTATTTTAGTCTCGTACTTACCGACACCGAATACGATTTGGATATACTTATTACGAAATATTATAGAAGGAAATCGAAAGTTGCATACCTATATAAAATAGTTCGCTGTAATTTAATTTAGTTCATTTGAATGTACCTTTACTTTTTTATATGTTTCGCATTAAATATATTACAAATTAAGTTCCACAAATTTCCTCTTCGCAGTCTCAAGATTGGAGAAATACCGTCCTTCACTTAATTATTGCAGTGTAAATCTTTAACTGGAACTTCTTATTGGAGTTCTTAGCGGAATCAATAAGCTGTCGAGTCTTCTCCAACAAAGTGCTAAGAATAAGTTGTTACTGAAGCCTCGACTTCCGTCCTACTTAACGCGCCAACTAAATATAGGAGCACAATAGACTATAATAAATTTCCTTTAGGTTTTTTTATGAAACGTAATAAAAACTTGGAGAAAGACAATGATAAATTATTGAAATATGAACACACAGAAGATACTATAAGTAAATAATTGTCAATTCTCGTTGATAAAACTCCGACGGCATTAAAAAACTAATCTTATTAAAACCTTTGTACTAAACGGTTAACACGCTTTGAAATTGTCAGGAGCGACCCGACATGTTTCGAACTTGTATAGAGTATGTATAGGGACAGCTAACCTAGCTACCCAGCGGTCAGCAAATCAAGTGATGACCAGCTGTTGTTTTAATAAGAATTTTAAACAGGCCTTTTACCGATATAATCAAATACATTCTTCAGACGAAAAACAAAAATAGTTTTTCGTGTTGAAATTTGAGTAAACCCTGATAAAAAGAGATAGTTTTACACGATGTTTTCTTTCCCTTTGATAAAGTGAACACTGGTTTCACGTGCCTTTTTGCAACGAGCTAGACCGAATGTTTTTGCCCAACCCCGGTAGTGCGAAAGTGATTTATCATACGGCAACATGCTGTGGTTTTGTGAAGAAAAATAAAAGTAATTCCTTTTGTATTTGGCCGTGCGCGGAGACACATTTGGCAAACGTGTGAATAATGCTCCAGTGGTTTTGATACGGGGTGTGATTTGACGTATTTTTCGGTGGTTTGTGATTCATGTTTGATAAGGTGCGTGTATCTTTTGTAGTCTATGAATTGATGAAATGTGTCATGACTGTCATTTGTGTATTCTGTACGTACTCATGAACTTAACACATGAAATAAATAACATTCAAAATGTATGTATATTATATCTTATATTCTCACGAAAAGATAGTATTTTATAGTAATGGCTTCTGAATTAGCCTAAATTTCACAACGCCGTTATTTTTAACTTATTTTTCTTGTATAAACTAAATAAATAAATAAACGAATATTGGACAACCTCACACAAATCAATCTAGTTCCAAAGTAAGCTTGTAGGCTTGTTTAGTAGGCTTGTGTAATGGGTCCTCACGATGACGATGAACAAACTTAAATAGATAAATATACATATATACATCTATATAATAAAATTGAAAATGCCAGAACGGGATAACGCACTAGGGAGGAAGCGAGATGGCGCCTTACAAAACTCGACGTTCTTTTAGATCACGTTTCTCCAATACGATGCACGTTACCGCAGAAAAAACTATTCAAATCTATTGTCTAAACATGAGAATGGAATAAGAGCGTAAAAAATACCGTTTTCACAACGTATTACCTTCACAATCGGCTAAAGAAATCTTCATAAAATTCTTCATTTCGCGACCGTCGACCATTTCCGGCGATACTCGGTTCTTCTCGCTCTTATAGCTCAGGTTCAAGTAGCCTAAAGTTTCTTTTCGCTATATGACTTAAGTTTAAGTAGCCAAAAATTTTGGCGTCATGTTGGTACGCCGTTATATCGAAGTTTTTTACTCGAAATGTAATGACTACGCACTTTGCTTGACGTATGTTGTTTTCTCTGTCAAACTAAATGTCATCGGCAGGCATTGTCATTGTCAGCGAATTTTCTGTGCAATAAGCAAAAAGTGTTATGAAAATGCCGAGAATTGAAAGTATTAAATTAAGTGATTATGTTATTAATTTGTATTTTGATTGATCGACCATCACGGTTTTATTCAGATTGACCACCACGGTTTCGGGAGATGGAGGAATGGCGATGGCATGTTTAATTTTTGTTAAATTTGAATTTAACAGATTATGTATTATTATAAACACAAGAAAAATATCCTTGCAAGGCAATGTACTCATTGTTCTGCATCTCGGTGCGTAGAATGCGATGCGATAATGTTGGGTTAGTAAGACCTCAGGGGTTGCGGTATAGGAAAGGTGGGCCAGTTTTGGGACTTAGAAAAATTTCGGTGTCGTGAAATTTATGTCAATATAACACCTCATTTTTATTAAAGTATCCCTTAAAACATCCTATAATAAGCATGTTTTGTTATGTAAACTTTTTCTCTCAGATCAATATTTACCGAGATATTGGGGTTTTTAAGGTAAAAATGCTGTCTGAAAATATGGTACATGGGTTGAAAACCGAAAACTGTAGGTTAGGTTAGGTTTGTTTTGTGACCATGTATAGCGGAGCGAGCGTAGCGAGCGGAGCGTCAAAATGCTTGCTTACATGACCCTCATAAATAGTCTACTATTATTACGTACCTACATCAAAATATGTTTATGCATTTGAACCCCAATATCTCGGTAAATATCGATCTGAGAGAAAAAGTTGAAAGAATAAAATATGCTTATTTTAGCGTAATCTACTAGATTCAATCTAATTTAAGCCCAAACCAGCAAAAAAAATTTGTCCTAAAATCGGTCCAGCTTTGCTATACTCTGACCCTTACTGCTTATTTCTCGAGAAGATCTAGATTGTTCCCTATTTTCAGAGGATTCTTTTCCCACGGATTTGTCTGTTACTGAAGCGGCACTGCCTATTAATGGTTATTATTTTTTACTTTTGTTTATTAAGCTTTGCTAGGCTTAGATTTGCTTTGAGTAACATGTGTACATGTATGTATTACTCTCCAGTCCATGTAAGTATACAAATATAAAATGTGTTGAATCCCTTTTGCTTATAATTAATTTTATTTCGGAAATACAAATATGAGGACTAAACGCAGTTTCCTTTTAAAAAGCTTTTATTTAACTTGCAATGACAGTTTCCTTTTTTCATTAAGTATAATAAAAAAAAAACAAATTACATGTTCAAGTGTTACAAATAGGAAGTACATATTTCATTTACGCGAGCGAAGCCGCGGGCACGTCTAGTATAAATATAAATAACATCCATGACCCAGGCACAAATATTCGAGGTCAACCCAGACCAGAACTAAATAGATATTGTTACGCCGGTAGGTTAGGTCAAAACCTTTGAACGTAATTTTCAGTGCGTTAGAAGCGTTTTCAGCAGGCTGAAAAGTCATTTCAGGCCGTTTCAGAAGATGCTCTATCACATATCTAAAGATCAAGATTTCACCCAAGTTGCCGTCGTTTTCAGGCGCCTGAAACATGTTTTCAGTCCGTTTCAGGGCACCCTCTATCAGATGACGCCATAACCTGAATACCCGTTTTCAGGCGTTTTCAGGACCCCTTATGGGCCTCTGAAGCACAAATCGTTATATGGCGAAATATCCGGTAGGAGTGACAGAGATAGCACTACTAGAAAGAGATAGCTATGCTCAGAACATTCGAGAAGTGTGTAACAAGGATGGGACTATTAGAAAGAGATAGCTATACTCGGAACATTCGATAAGGGAGTGACAGAGAGTGCACCATTAGAGAGAGACATATATGGCCTCGAATGTTCTCGGCCCTTACGCTGGACCTTACTAGAATATTCGCGATATGTGTGGACAATGCGTCTAGAGCGGTTCCGCGGGATATATAAGGCGCCGACGGCCGGCGCGAGCTAGTTACATTTTAACTGCGATCGAGTGCTAGTACAAGGATAATCGGAGAGAAAGACTCTTGGGTGATTAGTGCGCTTAAGTACAGTTCGTGTGAATAGTGAGTGCATAATTTGTGAAATAGTGTGTGTGTTTTAATTAGCGGACTTTAAGTACAGTTCGTGTGGATTGTACGTACGTAATTTGGGTAATAAAGTGAGTGTTTTATTTAGTGGATTAATTTGTGCTTTTCTATCAAATACGAACCCCACGCTCGTAACAATATGAAAGCGAACTCATGTGCTAAGTATAGAAATCCCCGTTAGTAGTTTCCTCTTCTTTCATCAAAATACTACTTGTACACAAAACTACTTGTGTACAAAAACGATGTGATAATAAGACGTGTCGGTTATAAAAGAAAATAGCCGCAGTTTGTAACCAAGTGATATTTACGAGGCTTTAAAAGACGCGGTTACTATCAAAAAAAATATATTTTTGGTGCAATAAAATTTCGCTATATCTTAGGTGTCCATGAAAAAGACATAACATGTGCGTTGGATTTATTGTAGCAGGCGAGGACCCAGATGGCTTTTCTCATAAAATACTACGAGTGGCTCTGTTGGTACCATCGCTATACTTAAAGATAATCACAATTTACGGGGGCCTTTGCCGAAATTCGGGGAACACTTTCCCTTTGGCAATTACTAGACCTCTAATGATGGACTGCCCACACTTTGTCCGCTTAAGTTTATGGTGTAGTTAACGATGTTTATCGATACTCATTATTTTGGCTTTTGCCCGATAAAATTGTACTATGACAGCACAATAAAATAAACAAATTATTGAAAGGCCCGAGGTTGTTATAGTGATGTTTATGCCTAGGATATTTAGTTTTTTACAATTATTTCAATTTTGTTGGATTGCGAAACGAGTCTAATGAAAAAAGACCCAATCATTATAACTACTTTACTTTATTAAAGATAATTAGTATAATTATGTATGAAGAGTTACCAAAATATACGATTAATTAAACCATGAATATCAAATAATTGCCTTCACAGCAGAGCAAGACATTTTTAAGGAACATATTTATTAATAAAAAGCCTTTAATACGCCCTATACACATATAATTTTTGTAGCTTGATTGACTCTTAAAAAAAATCACAGTTGGAAACAAATATAAAATAGCCAATCATTACAATAACTTATTCGAGTTGAGTTACTCATGTCTTGCACATTCAAAACGAAACAAACAAAAGCACAAGGATATTAAATGCAACTTTCCTCACTTCCTCTTTATACAGATCCGAGAGACATTGTCTCAACTCATCTAAGGAAGAGTTGCCGTTTTCACTTCCGATCTCGTTTGTAAAATTAAGTCTTGTTTTCACCCTTTTGATAGTGGTTTCAGCAAATACATGGATACTACACTAGGGAACTTGACTAAGCATATTTAAATTCAAAGTACGATTCAATGTAATTAATATTGCTTCACGGATAGCTTTTGTATTTTTCGGGCAATTAGCAGACTCAATCCAGTCTAAAATAGCATTATCTGGTATTGTCTCTTTATCCAATAAACAGTTTAATCATGCAATCGGTTTGTTAATACGCAAGACCAAAAATAAAACTCACAGCAGTAAAGTCCATAGTATACAATTATTAAGTCCGTAATCACTGATGATCGGGGATCGTAAAATGCGAGCAAAATCGATTGAAATGAAATGGAAACCAGTGACAGCCCTTGCACTTTAATGAATTTTGCATTTAACGAACCCCGCTGATCACACACAGAGTGCAATAGTTTTATAAATAAATAGGCATCGGCAAATAGTTATCAAATGGATATTGTAGCTGTTAAATGGAAACCAGACGCCTTTAAATGAAAACCTGATGAAATAATGAAATAATGAAATATAAATGAAATAATGAACTTTATTCTGCAAGTAGGC
Organism: Apotomis capreana; assembly: GCA_947623375.1. NCBI lineage: Eukaryota > Metazoa > Arthropoda > Insecta > Lepidoptera > Tortricidae > Apotomis > Apotomis capreana. The sequence continues at coordinate 8,262,406 of OX392503.1, read as the reverse complement.
CTCAAGGGCACTTTTACATGTCTGAGTCTACCGGCATTTCACAAGAGGAGACCACTGTTGAGAAGAAACGCCGAAAGAAACTCAACAGTCAGTCATTTTTTCAGAAAGCATAAGTACTTAACTATTACAGTGATATGAACTTAACTATACGTAGTTTTACAAGAAAACATATTAAAAGTGTATTTTAAGACATAAGTGAGGAAAAGTGTAAGAATAAAATAGAAACTACAAGAAAGCCTGACGGTGTATCACAATTTATGTACGTGTGATATGCTTTCTTATTAGAACTGTGACCCTTAAACTAGTTAGGTACAATCTAAGAAGGAGTCAGCTACGCGGTTTCTGGTTCAGGCCATGCATTTTTGTCTGTCAGTAAGTATCTACTGTATAATATGCTTTTGACATAAGAGATTTTTTTAAATAATTTTTGAGAGATGGAAAGGCTAATTTTAAAACATGATCAGGTAACTTGTTATAAAAATGAATACATTGGCCTAAAAATGATTTACTTACTTTACGAACACGAAACTTTCTAATAGCAATTTTATTTTTATTTCTAGTGTTAAAACTGTGGACATCGGAATTTTTTGTAAATGAATCTAGGTTTCTAATAACATACATAATATTCTCATAAATATATTGGGACGCTACAGTTAAGATGTTTATATCTTTGAAAATGTCTCTTAAGGAGTCACGAGAATTTAGGTTATATATAGAGCGAATGGCTCTTTTTTGTAGCACAAATATAGTCTGAATGTCAGCTGCTTTGCCCCAAACCAGAATACCATATGACATAACACTATGAAAATAACTATGATAAACTAAGCGAGCTGTATCAACATTACTCAATTGTCTGATTTTCCTAACGGCGTACGCCGCTGAACTTAATTTACCTGCAAGCACTGCTATATGTGGACCCCATTGCAAATTTGTAACACTTTAGAGTGTACATGAACCTTAAAATAAGAATTTTAGCTCGTTTGAAATGAAATTCCTTACCTTCACTATGAGTCGCCTTTGTAGGTGATTATAAGTATAATTTCCGCATATTTTCATGATTCCAGTCCTTGTAATAGGTAGAACACATCCTGTAGTCTTTATTTTTCACTAACAACGGCCTCTAAATAGTCTATTTATATTCAAATACTTATTCAAAACACACTCGGCAAACATACTTTGTCAGTCCTTGTTTTTGCCTATTTGTCCTTCACTTTAGGTAATTCCAACATTTTTACGGACAGATATTATTATTCTATACTAGAATACTAACACTAAACCCCAAACTAATGTAATTGTTAAATAAACTAGGTAAAACTTGTTAATAGAAATTTTATTTTCAATTATAAACAACTTTGACATTTCGTCACGGGCAACGTTTAGTTACCGCTTTAAACTGTTCCGACATTGCACGCAAAGCGTTCATGTCCGTCACAAATAATTTCTTTTCTATATTATTTTAATCTCAATAATTGATGTTCAATGTTTTTAAGGAACCTCTAATTTCGTTGTTATTCGTAAAATACCTTAATACAAAACGACTAAAATAATGTTACATTTTTGTAACCATGCAATAACAAGACACGGTAGTCAGGAACGTTCAGAAGTATAGTTTAACGTTTTGTTCGTCACAGCCCTTAACAGATTTGTAGTTTTGACGATGTTTTTATTTCAGAAAATTATTTAATATACATTTTTAAGGTGTAAACAATGTCCCAGTTGTTTTGCTAAATTCTGGATATCTTTTGGATTAAATTGGTTCTGTTCAGTTTATTGATATTTAGAATGTCAAGTCTCGGTTAGTTGGTTGTTTTGATGACTTCGGAACGTGTCAGTTAAAGTCCCGTTACTTTACTTGCATTCCAACGATTTCGCTAGATCATTCTTCATTTACCAAATTGGTTTCTACTTGGAAAGCTGTCTTAATAAAAAACCATGGAGATACGTTGGTGCCTCTCGGGTATCCGTCAGTAATCTTCAAGTGGCTATATTAGTGTTGTTCTTCTTCAACATGCTAGATAGTGTTTTTTCGTTTTGTTGTAGACACGATGCTTCGCTCTAGCAATTATGGCGGGTGACGCCTTACTATAAAATGTCCTTAAATAAAGTCTAAGGTGAGTTGCATTTTTGTAACCATGCAATAACAAGACACGGTAGTCAGGAACGTTCAGAAGTATAGTTTAACGTTTTGACGATGTTTTTATTTCAGAAAATTATTTAATATACATTTTTATGGTGTAAACAATGTCCCAGTTGTTTTGCTAAATTCTGGATATCTTTTGGATTAAATTGGTTCTGTTCAGTTTATTGATATTTCGAATGTCAAGTCTCGGTTAGTTGGTTGTTTTGATGAGTTGCAATCATCAGTGTATAATCTTTTATTGTTCTGTTAGAATCAGTGTAATATTCGTCCAAATATTAACTGGAATTTTCGGTACGTTTCAGCCACACCCTTGCCTGTACCACGTGTTGTCTGCCTACACGACTGTCCTATTCTGTTCTTCTATTTGACCCAACAACGTTGGTAAGTGAACATATTCTTTCTTAATAGTAGGGAATTCATCTTGATAATTTCGTTCATGTAATTTACTATGATTTTCTTTCTGATCATAGGGTCGCTAGCTTCGCAAGATATCGCTAGCTTCGCTAGCTTTGCTAGCTCTGGTGCTAGTCTCGTTTGTCTACGTGGCAATCCTCTGTCCTGTCTCGGTTGCCGGCTAGATCGCTGCGCTACCCGACATCGCCCCACTCTCGGGAAACCTGTGGTCAACGTCTAGCTGACTCACTGGAGCGTCGATAGTTTGGAGCACTGGCGTCTACTAGCTCGGTGTAATAAGGTCTTTGCCTCTATAAGGCAATCTGTTGCAAGGTACCTTACATTTTCTTTCTATTTTCATACTTTACTGCGTGAAGGTGTCCATCCGTTCTCGGTGGACCACCCATAATAGTTTCAATCACAATTAATAGAACCTCCATCTTAAAACGGTGTATTTAAATTTAAAAATGTGTTACTGTTGAAACACAAGGTTGTCTATAACGATAAATCTAAAGGTTGTACCTGATATTCTAAGCTTAAAAATAAGTGTGTTGTGCTTTACAATAAATGTTATTGTATTTATTTGCATTGTTTAATTCAAGTATCCTCCATTACGTTTGACGGTGATAAAGCAATTGGCGCTCAAGGTTTTTATACTCACTTAATTTCAAACTTATTGTCTTTCTTAATTAAGTTATAAATTTATTGCTTTATTTCTGCTCTGGCCTGGCCGTACTTGGACCCTGAGTAATTTCTTTCTCATTTTAATAACATTTCTGTAGCTAGCTAATGTCTTAAGAGTATTGTGGTAAGTTGAGTTAGTAGTGTAGGTGTGGGAGTTCTGGCTCACCTTACCTCAAAACTTTCTTTTACCTAAGACTTCTTATTTTTTTTTAAAGATATGTGGAAACACCCCTAAGGTGTAATCGGGCATAACCCATACCTTTTACAAATTACTGTCCAATGTTATACCTAAGAACATTATACCTAAGAACAATGCCTTATTCACTATTTCTAAACATTCACTATTTAGTAATATAGTAGAATCTACCGCCGTAACATTCGGTAAAGCAAATCTAACACATTTAGTCTTCTTGGCATTTAATAGAAGATTATTAGTAAACCAGTTAAGTACTTTCTCTAGTGTGCAATTAATTTCCGCATAGTCGGTTGATTTCCGGTGAACCTTGAAAATTAATGATGTATCGTCAATTCGTCAGCAAATAGTACTATATTACAAAGATTATCTACTATAGATGGTAAGTCATTTATATAAACCAAAAATAGAAATGGACCTAAAATAGAGCCCTGTGGCACTCCTAGCTTAACTATAGCTCCATTGGACTGGGTTCCATTTACATCCACTGTTTGCATTCTATCACTGAGATATGAAGACATAAGGCTTAAAGCATTTGAAGACAGACCATAATGTTCTAATTTCAAAATGAGTGTTCCAGGATGAACGCAGTCGAATGCCTTAGAAAGGTCGCAGAAGATCCCAATTGCATCACAAGATTCCTCCCAGCTGTCATAAATGTGTTTAATAAGTACAGATGCTGCATCAGTCGTGGAACGTCCCCTTGTGAAACCGAACTGTTTACTAGAGAGTAATTTATTTCTATTGAAGTGTCCTAGTAGATCTTTCAACATTAATTTTTCGAAAACTTTACTTAAAACAGGTAGTATAGATATCGGACGGAAATTAGTCAGATCACTCAAATCACCCGATTTAAAAAGAGGTATGACTTTACTAATTTTCATAAGATTTGGGAAAACTCCCTCTGCTATGCAACTATTGTAAATCAAAGCTAGGTAAGGCGCAATTGAATCTATGATATGATTAATTATTTTTACTGATGCTCCCCATAAATCCTCTGTTTTCTTTAAATTGAGTGATTTAAATGTTTTAATAACATCTACTGTATTTACTGGACTAAATTGAAACTCAACATCACATTTCTTACAATTAGCACAAAGTAAGGTATGGGCTTCGGACGCAGATGATTTTAAACATTTTGTGGTATTAACTGCAATGTTGGAAAAATAATCCTCGAATGCCGAGGCAACATCATGATTTGACATAGTCTGCCCGTTTTCACTGACAATGTTGACTTGGCAATTGCGAGTTTTGGATTTACCAGTTTCTCTGTTAATAACATTCCAAATAGTTTTTACTTTGTTGTCCGACATTTTGACTTTAGAACTAATATAATTTGCTTTTGCGGCTATGCACACTTGCTTAAACAATTTTGAATAGTTCTTAACATAGTTTAAAAAATCTGCGTCCTTGTTCACTTCCTTCTCTGCATACAGTTCATAAAGCCTGGTTCTGCTTCTATGAATACCTACAGTAGCCCATTCACTAAACTTTGTTTTTGTAGTCGACCCAGAAATAGTTTTCTTTTTGAAATGTGTATTAAATTGATCCATTATTATGCCAAAAAAATCTTTGTAAGTACTATTTGAGTCATTACATGAAAGAGGTAACATACAAAGATAATTATGAATTTTATTTTTGAATGATTCCAAAGTCTGCATGTTATAGTTTGTGGTTGTAGTGTTTCCTGTAAAGTGTTAGGAAAAGAAGCTTTCTGCCCTCTATGATCTGAATTAAAACACTTAAATATTTCCTTTTCTAAGTAATCACAATCACAAAAAATATTATCTAAACAGGTTTTACTAGTTACACCTACCCGGGTAGGCTCCAGGAACATATGGACCAAATGAAAAGATTTGAACAAACTTAACAGCTTAACAGTATCACTGGTCATTTCAAGTAAATTAACATTAAAGTCTCCACAAACTATAACATGTTTTTTACCTTTACATGCTATTTTTAAAACATTTTCCATAGATGATTCAAATGAATGAAAATCAGTTGCCGGTGGTCGGTAAGCACATTGGGGTGTACCGTTTTTTTTCAAAACCGTTATTTCGATTATGACTGACGAGCTGGGTTCTTTCTGAACCATTTCTAGTTATTGAAAAAAAATACAAAAATTTCTTAAAAAAGATACTACCCAATTTTTCACTTGACCTTCAGTAACCGGGGTTTTACTACGTCACCGTAGTTTGGAAAGGTACAGGTGGTGTTATCTGTGGCTACCCCAATACTCGGTCCAAATTATACTAACGGTTCATTATAATTATTATCTTACTGCTATTATACTGCCCTTTCCTTCAATAATTATGATAATTCTTTAATATTATAATGTTGAAGTTGTGAATCAAACATTCAAGAATATTTTAAATACTTGATTGCGCTGGCAATTGAAACTAAATTGAACACAAATTTCACAGATTTTATGTTTGGACCGGTAAATATTTCGTCTGACAGTAACAATGACAACTATTTATTTACATTTTCAATATTTACATCGGGATTTTCTAGAAATGGTATTGAACATATACAAGCACGGTTTATTATTCTTTATAAGTAAAGTGAATCAGATTATTTATTAAAAACTGACATTTGCAAAAACCAGGAGCTGCCATTCCAGGATTAATATATATGTATATATATTTACATCGTCTCTTACGTTCAACAAGAAAAAGAGTTTTATTAAACACTTACGAGACGATGAGTGGAAATAAAAATAATATCGGTTATAAAAAATTAGGATGCAGACTAATATCTCGAGAAATAGTTCAAGCGATTTTACCTATATTTTTTATATTTCTTGTCAATTAACTGCTTTTAACAAAGACTGCGTGAATGCACCAAACCGAGCTTTGAAGGAGAAATGCATCGGTGGTTATTAAAAATGCTGATTTAATAAGAAGGTAATCATCTCAAAACATTTGAGGTTTGTTTTATATTTGTATTTAAAAGTTAGACACTTACGTGTGTTTTACTTTTAGGCGTATGACCAAAACCAAAACTTTGATGGTATGTTGGATCCCAAGAAAATCTTAAACGTGCCCTTCGACACCTTCGATACTTTCAGAGACATGAATCTCGATCAGATCCACTACAAGTACACTACAAGAATATTTTCATTGATTCAACAGTCAACACCCACCCAAAAGGGCAACCGCAACTCTCACCACTTTGCAGACAGTTTAAAGCCAGCATGAACATAAAAGAGGACAGGAATGTTCGATCGAGGATTTTTTTCTTTTAAAATGTCACAAAGATTATTTATTTACTTTCAATAAAAAAACTGTTATAATAACATGAGTTTAATTTTTTCAGCTACATTATACATTCATTAAAGTTACGACACAGCATATACATCATCCAAAAACTTTACTTCATATATAGGAATGAAATAGAACTATGATGTAATTCACACTTAGTAGTTTGTACATTTTTGTCAATTTAATCTTCCGGATCCATTTACTAGCAAGTTTTCTATCTTTAATGTTGTTAGACGTGATGAGATTTTCCTAGGAATCTTGACAGCAATATTTTCGTCCTTAAACATAATTCTGCATAGTGAATCCTTTGACTGTTTTAAAGTATTAACAATAATCTGCTCCATGAAGCTTGCTGGGATGTTGAATTTTTAGGTTTTAGGACTGTTATTTCCATTTTATCTAGTATCACACAAATACTTTTATCGTATTCCAAGTCAAATATTTGTTAGTACGGTCAAAGCATAGCCATGGAGACTAGCCTGGCGTGAAAAAATAGTCCAAAATTAAGACAGAGCTATCGAAAAGCAGCACATATAACTTGTAGTAAAGTAATGAAAACAAACTGGAAAACAATTACATTTTTTTTGGTTATTTACAAACTGTCACCTGACAGTTCTTTGACAAGATATTGAATATATTTTTTTTGGGAATTTCATGGCCAGTTTCACAACTTCAGAAATGCGTAGGTTTACCAGTGAAATTGTAAAAAATACAAATAAGAGTACGCTGAATAGCGTTTTTTTACTATCCTCAAACACACGGGGGAATCATGACGTCATCTTGTGAGCTTCTTAAAATAATTAATAAAAAAATAACTACTTATTCTAATGAAGAGTTAATGAAATTGGTATTGTAAAATGGCCTATTTCATCGAATAAAAATATAAAAAGGGGGGGTAATTTTTTTTGGGATACCCCAATTACATAATTCTCTAATTCTACACAAGCAATTTCCATGACGCGTTCTATTGAAAAATTAACAATATCTTCTCGTTCTTTGAATTTTAAGGAATTTTTAACAATAATAAGAGAACCACCATGAATGGAAAATTTTCCAGTAAAACAGCTCACTAATTTAAAATTAATAAAATCAAAAATCAACTGTTCTTGTCTCAGCCAATGCTCAGTAATCCACATAACTTGAATATTCTTATTATCTAAAAATAAGCCTATTTCTAATTCCTTGCTGGAAAAACCCTGAATATTCTGGTGAACAATGTTAATATTCAGAGATGTTTCCGCTGTCTTACAATCTAGTTTAAATGTGACAAATGTGTATTTCCACTGCAGACATGCTTGAGCCCACTAACTGAGGTATAAAATCTATTTGGCTCTATGTTAAAAGCTAAAAGATCCACTAGTGTAAGAATACATTTCTTAGGCATAGTTATCTGTTCAGAGGTCAATTTGAAGCGCTTGATAAATTTATTTATGTCAAAGAAATGCACCTTTTTATTGAAACATATAGCATTGTATAATATGGAGTTAAGGTGTGCTATTCTATTGTTATAGTAATATGGCATATTCTGTGAGTATGGTAGTGCATTTTTTTTTTTTTTTTTATGGTATAGGGGGCAAACGAGCAAACGTATCGCCTGATGGAAAGCGATTACCGTCGCCCATAAACACCTGCAACACCAGAAGAGTCACAAGTGCTTGCCTACCCGGAGGACGAAGATAGAATGCCTCTATGCTAGTAATTTCACCGGCTATCTTACCCCCACACCGGAACACAACAATGCGAACATTGCTGTTTGGCGGTGGGTTAGCAGGCAAGACGGTAGTAACAATCCGGACGGACCCTGCACGAGGCCCTACTACTCCAAAAAGCATTTTACCTATGCCAGATATTTCAATATCATTTATTGTTGATATTAATTTATCTATACTGTCTAGTATAGATCTACATTATGACTACTTCCTACCATAATGACTGATGTAGTCCTGTCATCAAATCTTCCCTTTGAAAGATATTGATAAAATTTGCCGTTAAATGGTAACCAGATGCCATTTAATGGAAACCAAAAGCCATAAATAAATGTGGGATACATTTCATACAATTGTTCGATCTACCTATATATTTTACTTTCAGATTTCCTCCAGTCATCACTCATCTTAATTTCTAAATGAATACAAGAATCACTTAAAACACGCAGTGAAGGTAAACGACCAGCCAGATGGAGGTAAGGACCAAAAAAATGGACTAAATAAGGGCGTAGTTAGCCATACAAACGAGAAACAAGCGATTGGATAAGTGTCGTTTTGTGACAAAATTTTATGATACAACAAGGAACTTTAAAATAGATCCTGAAGAGATGACGTCATTATTATTAGATAGTAAATTGTCGTCGCACAAACTGAAACATTCATAGAAATTTTAATTAAGTTAGTTAAGGTGGTAATCTTCTTGGTGATCATCCATGATAAACGAGGCCTGTCAAGAGGGAGCATATGGATGATAGGTAGTTTACACTCAAGATAGGGATGATTTTTTTTTTGCATCGCTCTCTGATATAAAAAATTACTGCCAAAGTACATTATCAAAAAAAAAATATGCCTACTATCACATCACCAGGAATCGTAAAATAGCAATATCAACTGAAATGAAGTATGATAAACCAGTGACGACACTTCAATGAATTTTGCTATTTTACGAACCATGATTATGATTGATCACATAATTGAGTACCTACCTGTATCTCCACAACATAATTATGTATAAGTAGCAACATGAATTCTTCATCCATGCCAAAATATCGTCTCGACCTTATTGGTATTCAACATCGCTACGAGATAATGTTCATGTTCGAGATTTGGTTTGTTCTTTAAACACACGGAATACACTGAAGGCAAAACAAGCAAAAAAATAGGAAAATGTATAGCGCCTTACATCAATGTTGTGTTTTTGTTGCTCGTACGTGGACTGGCTTCTCTGTGACTACCGTAAAAGGTTTGTGAATCCGTAACGCCCTTCCATTGCACCCTAAGTTCTTGCTTTTTAAATTAACTTGTCAGAAACACAGTTATAACACGCAATGGTTGTCAAATATTTTTCTATTTCCATTGTCTAACGTTACAAGTAGGTAGCTACGTTGTTTTTGCGTGTGAGGTGAGGTATGGTTAGACAAGATTTGTGTTCTCAAAACAACGAAGATTTTTTGCTTATTATCCCTATTTTAAACGGACATCCCTTCGCAGAGATGTACAAAAGTTTTTACATGGAAAATGAGGGCATAGTGCCGGAGGGTATGTGCCTTTTCACTATGTTTTGCTCAAAATGAAAAAGTTGATAAGCGTTTCACTTTGTAACAAAGTCCACGAGTACCCTCCTCTTATTTATTATTTATTTCTAAATTCTCGTTTTGAAAAGTGACTCAGCCGACACTGTCTGCATCTGGCATACGGAACTTGTGTAAACCTGGCCTTCAAGATTAGATCTGTAAGTTGCGTTATATTTCCAACGATACAACATATGGACTCAAATAGCTGACTAGACACAAACGGTTATTGTGATGTCCTGGGGTTCCGTGCGGGAGTAGGTAGATTCAATAAAACACTTAAATGGGTTTTCTGTCCCACGACTGCCCGTTCCCGTTCACGTCTCTCATCACAATGGCGGCACCCGGGCAGGGGTGGGGACACTTTATTATCATAAAGGTGTCTATACACCACACCATCCTCTTTTGATAAATTCGAAATAGTTATTTATTGACACCTTATTTATTTAATTATTACTAGGTATTAACATTTCATATCACCATTGTATTACATGTACATTTAATATATTTCTGGAATCTAGATTGATTCATATTATTAGTAATTACAAATATTCTGCGGATTCGCTCACTGCTCCGTCTGAGTGAATTGAACTAAATTCGAGGCTTACCTCTAGATGCCCCACACCAGCCAGCTACGCCAAACACCAAGGTGCGAAGCATTTGCTCAGGCTCAGGGTTCAGCTGAGCACGGTTATCGTGGCGGTGTAGTGCATCCAGCACGTTCGCTGTGACAGCGAGGATGAGAGTTTCGCCATTAATATGGTTTGCTTGTGAGTCGGCGCAGTGAGCAAAACAGACAACATAGTTCAAAGTAACTGGTATGCACAACATACCTATTAGTAATATCTCGGTCATTAGACTGTAGTAGTGTCTTTATTCTGTGACTGTAGTTGGAAATGTAATATTTTTAATTTAATCCTTAATCATGAATTTGAATGTACATTGAAATGTAACACGAGTTTAATCTTATCAACAACTGTATTGTAAATTTGTAATAAATGTGTCATAAAGAAATGTTTTTTCTTTGTTACTATTCACGTATTCGGTATTTAATCTCCTTTTGAGACAAGGCTTTTAACCATAAGTGTATGCATACATGAAGTTAATTTAGTGAGTGATACTTATTATTTAGTAGTTTCAAGTTCAATAATTTTGTCTTCATTTTTACATCATTAAATAATTCTATGTTCTCGTTTCCGTTCCCTCCTCTTTCCATTTGTGTTTCTTTCTTTTTTTTATTTTTATTTTTTTAGGTACTTGTTCTTTATTGGTAAATGGAATGAATTAAGTAATGGAATATTTTGTATTTGGTATTGTAACAGTTATTTTTATTTTATTGCTTTCGCCAATCATAACATTGGATTACATATATATATTCATTTACCCGTGAATTAATGTACTATGAAGCTATTATTTTCGAAAATTTAGGAATCTACCAGCGCTTCCAACTAAGGCCTTTGTGAGAAAGAAGCGCCGCAAGAAAACTCACAGTTTGCCTTTTTCAATGAAATATACATTTTCCAATTTTTGGTATGAAGTTAAAAATCTCACGAAATGTAAGTATTTCAGAATACTAAACCGGCGTTGACTAGTCATCACTTAAAAAGAAAATCTGTTTACTTTAGAATTTCTATATAGTGAAATTTACACAACTGATTGGTACACCGACCATAATCTCAAATACCGTAGTAACTTCATAAGGAATCACAAATTATTACTGAATTATTGAAATTTATATTTAAAGTTACAGGTGAGTATAACTCAAGGAAAATACATAGGTAAACACACCACCCACGTCTCTTATGAGGGCTCGTGGATCATTATTAACTAGACTAGATGCAAAATATTATAAATGCTGCGTCTCTCCATTAAAACAGTCTTCAATTTGGAAAACCCTCATCCAAACCAAATTTTATTCATTTTACCATTTAATTCAGGGACAGCACTGTTTTAATGCATGTATAATCACGAAGACTCATTTATCATAAGTACTGAAAGTCTAAAATTACTTTTTTGAAAATAGGAACCACAATCGTTTACACTTCATTCTAAAGCAGGTCGCAGGTTTCACAGCCTTAATATATATATATTTATAAATATAATTATTAATATCATCGTCTAGTACCCATAGTACAAGCTTTGCTTAGTTTGGGACTAAGGTCGATTTGTGTATGATTGTCCCTTAATATTTATTTATTATTTATTAATTATACATTTTATTATTTATATGTTTATTGGCAAGTTTTTCACCTTTGTGGCCCCTCTGGCACCTTGTTATTTTGTGCCCATTGGCGTTTTTTGTATGCACGTTAGCATTTTGTATATTATGTATACCGTGGTACATTTTGTACACCATGGTAAATTTTGTACACTATGGTACATTTTGTAGACTATTGTACATTTTGTATACCATGGTACATTTTGTACACCATGGTACAGTTTGTACACCAGGGTACATTTTGTACACCATGGAACATTTTGTACACCATAGTACATTTTGTACACTATGGTACATTTTGTAAACTATGGTACATTTTGGCCCCTTCGGCATTTTTTTGTTTCCAAATTAGCAGTGCATTATTATTTATTATTATTATTATCTCCTTTATTCATTTTATAGCTCAGATTAGGTTTTTTACAATAAATTTATATAAAAAGTAAAATACATTATTATTATTATTATTATTTTTCTTTGTGCCCCTTCGGCATTTTTGTACTTTGTGCCCCTTCGGCATTTTTGTAGTTTGTGCCCCTTCGGCATTTTTTGTTTGGACTTTGTGCTCCTTCGGCACTTTTTATACACCATTATACCTTTATTATTGTAAACCCGATGTAATGATTATTCAGTCTACCTAGTAGAAAGGATATGACGGAATAACATAAATTCCTCAATCAAAATACCTTTTAATTATACCCAATCAAATTACATAATATTGAGAGGAAGTTTTCATTTGTTTATTGTAAGAATATTACTATATGATTAATTGATTACGATTTTTATGTACATACGTACCCCAAGACAACATAAACAAAGACAAGATAAACAAATGCGTAGGGAAGTAACTGCGCTGTACTAGTGATTGATAATTTCTAACTGAAGATGTACTTTAAACGCCACAAACGACAATTTACTTTAAGATGTCTTTACCATAATACCTGTGTTATAGGATATGCTTGTACTCGTAATCGTTTATTTATAATGCACGGATACTTTAGATGTCGTTACTACTAGTATATATTCTTTTGTTATATACCTTATTCTATAGTGAACTCAAATTCAAGTCAAATCGTTTCAACTTCTAGAACACGGTTTATTTAAGTAATAGAGTATAATACTAGTTGTCGAGTTTAAGTGTTGTTAAATAAATGCCTTGTTTATTATATATTCAATCAATTTCGCGATTAGCCCTCTACGACGGAATTACTGTAACACTTGTATCCCTATTACGGCCATCTATACGACTTACATTTTAGAAGACTACTTTTTTTTCTTTCATTGCCAACGCGTGACAGCTTCTTTTGTAGTTCATCTACTTTTTAAGGGACATTTCAAGTGAACATGAGAAATGGTATGCTACGGTATATGATGTAAATATATTTTTTCGAACGTATACAGGCATGGTTTATTATTCTTTATAAAGTTAATATTACTAAACTGACATTGGCCAAAGCCACGAGCTGCCATTCCTGTATTAATATATAATATATCTTTTTAAGACTGATCCGTAGATCATTTTATTTCCCGCCTGTCATTTCCAATCAATGACAGCTTGTGTTGAAGTTGTTTCGTGCTGAAACAGCTCAACTGATTTTATTTTGATACCCTAATAAATAGGGTTGTTTTCCGCCAATCCTGTTGGTTTTGTTTTAAACTTGTTATGGGTCGATTATTAGTTTAAATAAAATGATGAAATTAATAACACTACGTTTAATATACTAAATGCTTATTCTAATTTTACTAATCTACTTATGAATAACTTATGAACTAATGTTAGGCGCCAGGAGGGATTTTGCAATCTTGTGGAACCCTGCCTATCCAATATGTGCCACCGGCTAGCGACAATTATCATCCGCCGTTGAAAAGGAGGTAATCCAACGTTACGCTCACGTATAACAATGAATCCGTAAACTGAAGGGCATGTCCAGAGGCTAAAACAACGGAATCACTTGTTTTTATCGAGTACAGATCTAAAAAGATATCTAATGTTCCGATAAACAATATCCTTACTTTTAAACTCACCCCTTCGTCTCAATCACACTCGCTTAATTATCAAAACATTTCCAAAAAGCAATTGCCACAAATATTACACTAAGACTTTATGCACTTCTTGTCACATAATTATTTTATGGTTGTGGGTAAGCATTTCTTAATTCCCAGACAAAGGTGTGCACTTTGCTACTAGATGAGCTGCAATGACCAACCTGCATGACGTTGTGATATTTTATTCAACAATTTAAGGAAACGAATGTAATGTAAACAAAGACTGAAAAAAATCGAAAAAGATACATCGGGAGAACCCCGGGCTCGAACGTCCGACCTCTTGCTTCGTAGTCGGAGCTACGATCCACTACACCATCGAAACGTTGAGGAAGGCGGCGAAACGCGGCATGCATTGCTGATATTTACTGTTTCAATTCCGCTTGAACCTTATGTCGAACACATAAGGGTGACATTGACTTCACCCAATTCTCACCATAATATCTACCCTCTCCCTCAAAGAAAAAAAAAAACTTTTTTTTTTTTTTTTTTTTACCTTTTAAGATCTTTGGCATGCCATACACCAATATCTTTTCCATATGCGTTGTTCAGACGATAAATGTTATTTGAGAGTATGTTCACAACCACTGCTTTCTCAAATTTCGGAGCTAATTTGGCGTTGAACTTTTTTTGTGCGTTCGATAAAAACTTTGTTCTTCGCCAAACAATATCGCCCACCTGAAAGTCACTCGGTCTTCTTCCTTTGTTATAGTGGTGCCTACTTCTATCATGTACACTCACTAACCGCTTCTGAACCTCCTCAAACACTTTGTGCCTGAGCTCCAAATCATTTACATAAGTGGTTTCACCTGTCGTTATATTATCACCATCTATATTGGAATCCTCTTCGAAATTAACCGTGCAGGGGTTTGGAACTGACGTTTCACGACCATAGAACAGGTAAGAGGGCGTATATCCCGTTGTCTCATGTACCGCCGTTCTGATTGCATTGCCAAATTCTTGTAAATGTACATCCCACTCGTTGTGTTTTTTTGATTTCGTGTACGTTGCAATCATTGTCTTTATTACCCTATTTACTCGTTCCGTGGGGTTGCCTTGGGGATGGTAATTCGGAGTGTACCAAGTTTTGCAATTATATTTACTTGCCAAATCCTTAAATAAATGTGACACAAACTGTTTACCATTGTCGCAAATTATAACCAATGGAGCGCCAAATAACAAAAATTGACCTTCTAGAATTTCACATATCTTTTCTGCCTTTCCCGTCCGCAATGGAAACAAGAGTGTAAATTTACTGAACCAGCACGTTATAACAAGTAACATTGTGTTACACTTCTTACTTTTCGGGAAAGGCCCCATTAAGTCTAAAGATACCACCTGCCAAGGCCCTGATACCTCTCTGTGATGACCCATGAAACCATAAGGAAGTTTTTGCGAGACTTTATGTTTAGCGCAGGCCTCACAGTTTCCCACATAGGATTTGACATCCTGTAGCATGTTAGGCCAGAAGTATTTTTGTTTAATTTTATAATACGTTTTACGAATTCCTAGGTGTCCTGCTGTGGCATTGTCGTGACATTCTTTAAATACTTCTTTTCGTAGCTCTTCTGGTACCACCAATTTCCATGCACCTAGTTTTGGGTAAGGTTTTAAGCTCATCTTTTTATACAGCAAACCATCAATAACATTCCACTCGGCAGTTCCTTTCTGACTAGAAACCTGGTCCATTTTCTTGCTTACTAACATCGGGCACAGTTCTTTATCACTATGCAAAAAAAAGTTTCTTATAACTAACAACCACTCCTGCCAATCTGCGCTACTGCTCCTAACCCGGGGTAAGTTTACTGCGCAGGCCTTGAAACTTCCCCTCCTGCGTTTCCCTTGCTACATACACAGTTCTTAGAGGTGATACCAAAACGTCCGCATCTATAACAAAATAACCGTTGTCTTGGTGTGGCACAATCTCTAAACAAATGACCCGATTCGCGACAATTCCAACATCTTTTTTCAGACGCTACTGTAATCTTCGCTCCTCCCGTGTTAGCCACTTCACCTACCTCGATATTTCTCGGAACCTGCTCTAATTTGTATGCTAAATCCGGTTCCAAAGGGTTTCTCAGTATTTTTGGTTCCTGAAAATTTTCACAAGTGACTTTTGTTCGCTCTACCACCCTGAGTACATTCACCAAATCTATAATCGACGAGAAGTAGTCTCTGCACACTGCCCGTTGATAATATGGTTGTAGATTACGCAAGATCATGTTAATTTTTTCATTTTCCCCGATCTTCGTGGGCAACCTGTTAAACATATTCTGCATGATCGAAATATAAATAACAACTGACTCGTCTTTACCCTGAGTTCGTGCCTTAATTTCCGATAGTAACTCTTCTTGGTAAAACGGGGACTGAAATGTGCGTTTCAACAGAATAACTAGATCCTCCCAGTTTTTAGCGAATTCCTTATTGGCCCTGTACCAAATTAACGCATCCCCTTCAAACAAGTCTATGGCATATCTCCAAAGATCAGCATGTGTTGCATTTCGCGCCTCTTTCAACTCATCTACTCGTTCAATAAACGCATTTACACTTAAATTATTCCCTGAAAACTTTATCCCCCATTGAACAATTGGGACTAATTTCCTTTTGATGCTCTCATCATCCACCGTTGACGTACGTAGTAACCTATCTTTACTACCCCCTGGTTTGTCTAT
Organism: Apotomis capreana; assembly: GCA_947623375.1. Taxonomy (NCBI): domain Eukaryota; kingdom Metazoa; phylum Arthropoda; class Insecta; order Lepidoptera; family Tortricidae; genus Apotomis; species Apotomis capreana. The sequence continues at coordinate 8,245,526 of OX392503.1, read as the reverse complement.
CTGGTCTACCATAAAGTTTACGCTCTGGTTGCCGAATGTGTGCACTTTCTCATGATCTTCTGATCTTTCCTTGTTGGCGTTCAAAGTCATATCCCTAGGGTTATCCATTTTTTCTAAAATTTTGACCCCTAATTCTCCTAAAGTATCCTGTAATGCTTTCCTGTCATCCACCGTTAAGTCTTCATTTTCTGACAGATCGTCTTGTGTTTCCAGTTTACTTATGAAAGAAAATGCCTTTTCTGTCAACGTGGCTTGTAATACACCTTCGCTACCACTGCCCGATGGTATAAGATTAAGCCTATTAATAACATGGTATAACCTAGATACTAGGCGCCTAAATAAATTTCTATCTGGTTTACCTTCAATTTCCTCAATGTAGTTACCCAGGATATCTAATTTTGATTTGCACGTGTTCAGTTCTACGGTTGGGTTCTCTCTGATTGTTAACAAGAGCTTATTATCCGAATTCGAACCTCCCGACGGATCATTTAACATTAATTCTTTTAGTAATTTTTTCATCACCGGCACAGAACTTTTAACCGCAATACCCCGACATGCCAGTTCAAATTCCAACTCATCTTTTAGCAAAAAAATTGGATCCATGACTTTGTAACGCAACAGTTTTAATTTTCAACACACTATTTAGTTAAATATTACTTATTTAAAATCCAACTTACTCTTAAATATAAACTATATCCAATAAAACCCTCACAAGGTATAGGTCTCGAAATGCAAATATTAAAACCTAGTGTTCGTTATAATTAATATAGCAATACTAAAACACTACATAAAAGTCGGAACATTTACAATAACACTGAACTAAAACCAAACGTTGACACTCTTTAACTTGTTTGTGCGTTCGTTGCAAACTACTTAACCAACAACTGAGAAAAAGTTTAGATTTGTAACCTGCAAAGGCAAGAACAAAGAAAACATGCAATTATAATCTATTTCTAACGTTTAACACACATTAATAAATAAGTACTACCAATTTTCTTGTAATGTAACCATAAATTGCTACAATAACCTCAAAATCTCAAAACAACAATAGATGCCTAGCTAAAACTGTAATACCTACTTATACTTTATAATTTAGTCTACATTGAGTTACTTGAAATAAAATAAAAAATGGCAACCCGTTTCAATTGTTTTTCCGTTGGGCGCCATGTTATGGGTCGATTATTAGTTTAAATAAAATGATGAAATTAATAACACTACGTTTAATATACTAAATGCTTATTCTAATTTTACTAATCTACTTATGAATAACTTATGAACTAATTAATGTTAGGCGCCAGGAGGGATTTTGCAATCTTGTGGAACCCTGCCTATCCAATATGTGCCACCGGCTAGCGACAATTATCATCCGCCGTTGAAAAGGAGGTAATCCAACGTTACGCTCACGTATAACAATGAATCCGTAAACTGAAGGGCATGTCCAGAGGCTAAAACAACGGAATCACTTGTTTTTATCGAGTACAGATCTAAAAAGATATCTAATGTTCCGATAAACAATATCCTTACTATTAAACTCACCCCTTCGTCTCAATCACACTCGCTTAATTATCAAAACATTTCCAAAAAGCAATTGCCACAAATATTACACTAAGACTTTATGCACTTCTTGTAACATAATTATTTTATGGTTGTGGGTAAGCATTTCTTAATTCCCAGACAAAGGTGTGCACTTTGCTACTAGATGAGCTGCAATGACCAACCTGCATGACGTTGTGATATTTTATTCAACAATTTAAGGAAACGAATGTAATGTAAACAAAGACTGAAAAAAATCGAAAAAGATACATCGGGAGAACCCCGGGCTCGAACGTCCGACCTCTTGCTTCGTAGTCGGAGCTACGATCCACTACACCATCGAAACGTTGAGGAAGGCGGCGAAACGCGGCATGCATTGCTGATATTTACTGTTTCAATTCCGCTCCAAGAATTGAACCTTATGTCGAACACATAAGGGTGACATTGACTTCACCCAATTCTCACCATAATATCTACCCTCTCCCTCAAAGAAAAAAAAAAACTTTTTTTTTTTTTTTTACCTTTTAAGATCTTTGGCATGCCATACACCAATATCTTTTCCATATGCGTTGTTCAGACGATAAATGTTATTTGAGAGTATGTTCACAACCACTGCTTTCTCAAATTTCGGAGCTAATTTGGCGTTGAACTTTTTTTGTGCGTTCGATAAAAACTTTGTTCTTCGCCAAACAATATCGCCCACCTGAAAGTCACTCGGTCTTCTTCCTTTGTTATAGTGGTGCCTACTTCTATCATGTACACTCACTAACCGCTTCTGAACCTCCTCAAACACTTTGTGCCTGAGCTCCAAATCATTTACATAAGTGGTTTCACCTGTCGTTATATTATCACCATCTATATTGGAATCCTCTTCGAAATTAACCGTGCAGGGGTTTGGAACTGACGTTTCACGACCATAGAACAGGTAAGAGGGCGTATATCCCGTTGTCTCATGTACCGCCGTTCTGATTGCATTGCCAAATTCTTGTAAATGTACATCCCACTCGTTGTGTTTTTTTGATTTCGTGTACGTTGCAATCATTGTCTTTATTACCCTATTTACTCGTTCCGTGGGGTTGCCTTGGGGATGGTAATTCGGAGTGTACCAAGTTTTGCAATTATATTTACTTGCCAAATCCTTAAATAAATGTGACACAAACTGTTTACCATTGTCGCAAATTATAACCAATGGAGCGCCAAATAACAAAAATTGACCTTCTAGAATTTCACATATCTTTTCTGCCTTTCCCGTCCGCAATGGAAACAAGAGTGTAAATTTACTGAACCAGCACGTTATAACAAGTAACATTGTGTTACACTTCTTACTTTTCGGGAAAGGCCCCATTAAGTCTAAAGATACCACCTGCCAAGGCCCTGATACCTCTCTGTGATGACCCATGAAACCATAAGGAAGTTTTTGCGAGACTTTATGTTTAGCGCAGGCCTCACAGTTTCCCACATAGGATTTGACATCCTGTAGCATGTTAGGCCAGAAGTATTTTTGTTTAATTTTATAATACGTTTTACGAATTCCTAGGTGTCCTGCTGTGGCATTGTCGTGACATTCTTTAAATACTTCTTTTCGTAGCTCTTCTGGTACCACCAATTTCCATGCACCTAGTTTTGGGTAAGGTTTTAAGCTCATCTTTTTATACAGCAAACCATCAATAACATTCCACTCGGCAGTTCCTTTCTGACTAGAAACCTGGTCCATTTTCTTGCTTACTAACATCGGGCACAGTTCTTTATCACTATGCAAAAAAAAGTTTCTTATAACTAACAACCACTCCTGCCAATCTGCGCTACTGCTCCTAACCCGGGGTAAGTTTACTGCGCAGGCCTTGAAACTTCCCCTCCTGCGTTTCCCTTGCTACATACACAGTTCTTAGAGGTGATACCAAAACGTCCGCATCTATAACAAAATAACCGTTGTCTTGGTGTGGCACAATCTCTAAACAAATGACCCGATTCGCGACAATTCCAACATCTTTTTTCAGACGCTACTGTAATCTTCGCTCCTCCCGTGTTAGCCACTTCACCTACCTCGATATTTCTCGGAACCTGCTCTAATTTGTATGCTAAATCCGGTTCCAAAGGGTTTCTCAGTATTTTTGGTTCCTGAAAATTTTCACAAGTGACTTTTGTTCGCTCTACCACCCTGAGTACATTCACCAAATCTATAATCGACGAGAAGTAGTCTCTGCACACTGCCCGTTGATAATATGGTTGTAGATTACGCAAGATCATGTTAATTTTTTCATTTTCCCCGATCTTCGTGGGCAACCTGTTAAACATATTCTGCATGATCGAAATATAAATAACAACTGACTCGTCTTTACCCTGAGTTCGTGCCTTAATTTCCGATAGTAACTCTTCTTGGTAAAACGGGGACTGAAATGTGCGTTTCAACAGAATAACTAGATCCTCCCAGTTTTTAGCGAATTCCTTATTGGCCCTGTACCAAATTAACGCATCCCCTTCAAACAAGTCTATGGCATATCTCCAAAGATCAGCATGTGTTGCATTTCGCGCCTCTTTCAACTCATCTACTCGTTCAATAAACGCATTTACACTTAAATTATTCCCTGAAAACTTTATCCCCCATTGAACAATTGGGACTAATTTCCTTTTGATGCTCTCATCATCCACCGTTGACGTACGTAGTAACCTATCTTTACTACCCCCTGGTTTGTCTATCTGGTCTACCATAAAGTTTACGCTCTGGTTGCCGAATGTGTGCACTTTCTCATGATCTTCTGATCTTTCCTTGTTGGCGTTCAAAGTCATATCCCTAGAGTTATCCATTTTTTCTAAAATTTTGACCCCTAATTCTCCTAAAGTATCCTGTAATGCTTTCCTGTCATCCACCGTTAAGTCTTCATTTTCTGACAGATCGTCTTGTGTTTCCAGTTTACTTATGAAAGAAAATGCCTTTTCTGTCAACGTGGCTTGTAATACACCTTCGCTACCACTGCCCGATGGTATAAGATTAAGCCTATTAATAACATGGTATAACCTAGATACTAGGCGCCTAAATAAATTTCTATCTGGTTTACCTTCAATTTCCTCAATGTAGTTACCCAGGATATCTAATTTTGATTTGCACGTGTTCAGTTCTACGGTTGGGTTCTCTCTGATTGTTAACAAGAGCTTATTATCCGAATTCGAACCTCCCGACGGATCATTTAACATTAATTCTTTTAGTAATTTTTTCATCACCGGCACAGAACTTTTAACCGCAATACCCCGACATGCCAGTTCAAATTCCAACTCATCTTTTAGCAAAAAAATTGGATCCATGACTTTGTAACGCAACAGTTTTAATTTTCAACACACTATTTAGTTAAATATTACTTATTTAAAATCCAACTTACTCTTAAATATAAACTATATCCAATAAAACCCTCACAAGGTATAGGTCTCGAAATGCAAATATTAAAACCTAGTGTTCGTTATAATTAATATAGCAATACTAAAACACTACATAAAAGTCGGAACATTTACAATAACACTGAACTAAAACCAAACGTTGACACTCTTTAACTTGTTTGTGCGTTCGTTGCAAACTACTTAACCAACAACTGAGAAAAAGTTTAGATTTGTAACCTGCAAAGGCAAGAACAAAGAAAACATGCAATTATAATCTATTTCTAACGTTTAACACACATTAATAAATAAGTACTACCAATTTTCTTGTAATGTAACCATAAATTGCTACAATAACCTCAAAATCTCAAAACAACAATAGATACCTAGCTAAAACTGTAATACCTACTTATACTTTATAATTTAGTCTACATTGAGTTACTTGAAATAAAATAAAAAATGGCAACCCGTTTCAATTGTTTTTCCGTTGGGCGCCATGTTATGGGTCGATTATTAGTTTAAATAAAATGATGAAATTAATAACACTACGTTTAATATACTAAATGCTTATTCTAATTTTACTAATCTACTTATGAATAACTTATGAACTAATGTTAGGCGCCAGGAGGGATGTTGCAATCTTGTGGAACCCTGCCTATCCAATATGTGCCACCGGCTAGCGACAATTATCATCCGCCGTTGAAAAGGACGTAATCCAACGTTACGCTCACGTATAACAATGAATCCGTAAACTGAAGGGCATGTCCAGAGGCTAAAACAACGGAATCACTTGTTTTTATCGAGTACAGATCTAAAAAGATATCTAATGTTCCGATAAACAATATCCTTACTATTAAACTCACCCCTTCGTCTCAATCACACTCGCTTAATTATCAAAACACTTCCAAAAAGCAATTGCCACAAATATTACACTAAGACTTTATGCACTTCTTGTAACATAATTATTTTATGGTTGTGGGTAAGCATTTCTTAATTCCCAGACAAAGGTGTGCACTTTGCTACTAGATGAGCTGCAATGACCAACCTGCATGACGTTGTGATATTTTATTCAACAATTTAAGGAAACGAATGTAATGTAAACAAAGACTGAAAAAAATCGAAAAAGATACATCGGGAGAAGTATCATAGTCATCGGTAGTCGGAGCTACGATCCACTACACCATCGAAACGTTGAGGAAGGCGGCGAAACGCGGCATGCATTGCTGATATTTACTGTTTCAATTCCGCTCCAAGAATTGAACCTTATGTCGAACACATAAGGGTGACATTGACTTCACCCAATTCTCACCATAATAAACTCATAGTCTTGTTTTAACTATGGTCCAATCCTATTAGTAGAGGATCCCGATATAGAACGACCTTCACCGAGATGTTTATTTGATGAAATGTATTTTATATTTAATTTAATATGTCAATAAATATATTGCATATGGGTTGCCTAACAAATTTTAGTCCAGGGTATGTTTAATTAATAATTATTTTTTTTTTTTTTTAAACATTTCATTATTAGATAGATTCTATACCAATCGAAAGTATGATGCCCATAGAATATGCAAACGTTAGGTTGCCTATTCTTTTCCCGTCACAACTATCGGGTAGCCAGGTTTAAACTGGTAAATCTATACTAGCATTTTGCAACGGTCTGATTATTGAATTGAAATTAAATAACATTAAAGATTATTTTATTATGAACACGGTGGTATAGGGTTGCCTGCGAAAAATCAGTCCAGAATTCCGGTTGTCGAATTTTGAAAAGTAAAATATTGCAGCGAGTGAATGTGTGCGACTGAGAGGTCTTAACCAAAACCATCCCATACGATAGAAGAGGACACAGCATAGCAGCTGTTTGAAGTCCGCCCATTTAAAAAAAGAGAGTGCGCATGCTATTTGTGCTTGAAAATGATTGCATTATTTTGGAGTAGATTGTCGCTATAGATACAATAAAATTCATGGTATAATAATATACTCCGCCTGGTACTCTCTTCCGCGACTCGCGAACCACGTGACTGACACAAGCCTACGTCATCATGGTGTTCAGAGATTCTCATACTTTAAAATGTGGGAGAATTTTAACCAACGGTGAAAAGTATTTAAACGGCATTTATTTTAAGTGATTCAAGTAGAAACATAGGTAGTAGAATAAAACAAATCTAATGTATTAAATCAAAATGTTATTTATCTATACAAGAGAAACGTTTGAAAAACGAATCCACATTTAATCAATAAACGGTGTTTGACACTTTAAGCAATTTTCGTTTTAATTTCTTCTGGAGTTGATTACTTACCTGAATAATTTAAAAAAAAAATTATAATAAACAGAAGTTTTTTTTTAATTGTTGTTTTTTATTTTGTCTGATAATAATAAAGATAAAATTTGCAAGATTAGTATTATATATGTATTACTATAACCTTCATTTTTACTAAAGACGACTAGATACTTTAGTATCACATAAAAAATATACACACATAAATAATGAGTTTCTTTCGGAGTTTCTTCTCAACAGTGGTCACCTCTTGTGAAATGTCGATAGACTCAGACATGTATAAGTGCCCTTGTGGCCTACTTGCAGAATAAAGTTAATTATTTCATTATTTTATTAATTAATTGATTTAAAAAAAAATTAATAACTATTTCTCTATTTTAATAATAAATAAATAATAAATCTCCTCTTAGTCGCACACATTCACTCGCTGCAATATTTTACTTTTCAAAATTCGACAACCGGAATTCTGGACTGATTTTTCGCAGGCAACCCTATACCACCGTGTTCATAATAAAATAATCTTTAATGTTATTTAATTTCAATTCAATAATCAGACCGTTGCAAAATGCTAGTATAGATTTACAAGTTTAAACCTGGCTACCCGATAGTTGTGACGGGAAAAGAATAGGCAACCTAGCGTTTGCATATTCTATGGGCTTCATACTTTCGATTGGTATAGAATTTATCCAATAATCAAATGTTTAAAAAAAAAATTTATTTAATTATTAATTAAACATACCCTGGACTAAAATTTGTTAGGCAACCCATATGCAATATATTTATTGACATATTAAATTAAATATAAAATACATTTTATCAAATAAACATCTCGGTGAAGGTCGTTCTTAAAGGAATCTTAGACTATATAATTTTATTTAAAAGTCTTTCTAGTTCCTTTATTTATTGGCTACTAGGCAAAGAGATACCCAAATATTTAGGTAGTTTATTTAAGCAAATTGTATTACGAATATTTGAATTTCCGATGCTTTGCCTCATGTGCGCCTGTCTAGTTCGCACGATATTGGAATGAAAGTGACAGGTAGTTTATGTCGCGCAGTAAAGAGTTGTGTGTCACCATTATGATAGACACCCTGACGGGCTAGTTAAATATTGTTTTATTTAGATGCGAATTTCCAACTGTACCTGTGCTTTTTGTAATAAGTAGTTGTATTTTTTAACTGCTTTTGTGTACATTAATGTGTTTGCTTACTTGTTTCTATACAACGTCTTTCAAACGAATAATGTACTCAATACTCAATCATTTATTGCAATATCACAATAGTAGGTACAGATGTTAACTTGAAGCTACAGATCATTGTGAACCCTGTTGGTTACTGCAATGTTAGGGAGAGGAGGACTTACTAAGTGTTTATAATTTATCTTCTAAGTATTCATTTAGCGTGTAATAGGCTTTAGTTAGTAGTAGTTGCTTTAGTTTAATTATATACTTTTTATCGTCTTCTTCTTCTTTTAAAGCATCAGGTAAATTATTATAAGTCTTAATTGACATTATTAATGGGCCTGAGGATAGCAGTTTCAGTTTATCGGGCGGTGGAACGAGCCTATTCTTATGGCGGATAGATCGTGATGAGGGAATGCCACCGCGTTTTATATAGATCTCTTTATGTTTCCGTACAAACTTACATGTCTCAAAGGTGTATATACTAGGAAGAGTTAGTAGTTCATATTAATATGTACTTTCATAAGTAGGTTATATTACCTAGTCATCAAGTGACTCTTATATTGTTATTCGTGTTTTATTTAGGTACACTTGCACATAGTCTACTCCCGATGTCACAACTAATTCACGCATATATTGGCGATTAGTAACGTCAAATTTGTTACTGCCGAACATCAGTCGATACTTCGGTTTGGTTGATAAAAGGAAACATAGGTACTTGTATGGGGAACAAAATGAACAGTATCTGGATTAGGCCTTTCCACCTTTTGTTTGATACCAGGGGTATTCATTACTCTTGGCTCTTTTACAAAGAACCTCGAGGACTTTTCACTCCTTGAATCTTGATTGCTACATAACATATAGTACAAATAATTGACACATTATTTTCAGTCTTAAGACATGACAAACTCGGTGAGCTTACGCTCTTTTGTGTTTGTTATGTTATATTTACTTGCACTTAGCTCGCACTTAGAAACATAATAATACTAAGGATTGCCTCGAGAATTGTAAATGCGATTAGGTACATTCAGTCTATGTAGAACTCATGCAGCTTTTACTCCTTCATATATGTTTGCATAGACGGGCAGTATGTAAGTAGGTGTGAATTGCATAAACTGATGTTATTTAGTTTCCAGTTTATGAGGAACTCGGGGGGCTTCACTTCCCCATAACTTATTTTAATTCACTAATATTTACAGGCACTCTTTGTTATTGTTGTTGTGTAGGTAATCCGTAAAACATGATATATTTAAAAATAACACACTAACCTATTTACATCGAAAGTATGTAGGTATATTTTAGTCCAGCTGATGCTAGCTAACCTGATCACGTTACGATGTAAATAGGTACAGGTAGGTGTGGGTTTTCAATATTAATTACTCACTTACCTACTAAGAATCGTATGGAATAGTAATATTGTTCAAGTTATTATCATAAATTGAACACAGATCCAAATAATATCATAACAACTTATTGCGCGACAGCTAGATATGTACAAGAATGTTGAATATTTTCGTTACACAACAACAGTACTGCCTTCCTTTTGTTAGTTTCATGGTAGTCTTTATTTGAACAGTTCAGTTTTAATGTGTAACTTTATTTAGAAATATTAATATGTAACGAAACATTTGTAGGTAGATAACGAATTTGTAACTGGCTGTCTAACAACCATCAAGCATTTTATTTAATACTTAACCAAATATTTTAATTGTACGTATATCTATGTCTAACAATTTGTTACCATAACACAACAACGGGAATGCATTTAGGTAAATATTAGCGGGCACATTCTGTTCACTAATTACGCCGACCGTTATCGGTTTGTTTTCGATTTCTCTGTTCTATTTTTTTTTGACATAACTGCACAAAGTACTGATACTGATCACAATGTTATGTGAATTTTGTTGTAAGTACTTCAATATTCTAAGCCACTATACCCACTTTTTCTTTTTCTTTTCGTTTTTCGGAAATATTTAAAAGGATATCATTTCTTGTTTGGGTTTTTTTAATCCTCGTCGCCAGTGTGATGTCCTGGGGTTCCGTGCGGGAGTAGGTAGATTCAATAAAACACTTAAATGGGTTTTCTGTCCCACGACTGCCCGTTCCCGTTCACGTCTCTCATCACAATGGCGGCACCCGGGCAGGGGTGGGGACACTTTATTATCATAAAGGTGTCTATACACCACAGTTATAAAATACAAAATTGTCACCATTTCCGAGGGCGCGAACAAAAAAATACAAAGTAAGTAGGTACTAAACAATCCAGCTCGTAAAATAATCGGTCGGCGTGACGAAAGTCCCACGTTCAATACCCTCTCAAGAAGTATTACTCGTATTATGAGGGGTCACAAAGTGAGGGCGGCGATATTGGGGCCCTTACCTAGCTCTGAAGGTGAGGAAACTTCACATAAAACCTAAGGAGGCAGGTGCAGTCCATTTTCCGGGCACCGAAATGCTCGCGTATTTCACGCTTCACGCGTCGTTACTGCTCCTTACAAGGAATACACCGGCGCGGTGGGTTACAACAAAAAGGGAAAGAATAATAATAAAAGTCCAACGACACGGGAGTCGAGTAAAAATTCGTGTTCGCGCACGGTCGGGTGGTTCGTCAAACGGTTTGGTTGGACCGGTGGGTGTGTGGAAAGCGGTGCCGCTTTTGAGCTCTAAGGCTTAAGTAACTGTAAGTATACGATTAAAATTATGGATACTCAGAACAAAAAAAACACCCAACTACGTGGCGAATTCGCACACCAATTAATTCGCCACTAAATATGCATTAAGTACTTACTTTACCGACGCTTTACTTTGACGACGCGCGGTTGGCTCGGTTTGTAGTGCAGCTGCCTAATGAGCCGGCGGTCCTGGGTTCGAATCCCGGCCAGGGCAAATATTTGTGTGATGATTCAGATTCAGATTCATTTATTTCATGTGAAAATAACTGTATATATTTGCATTAAGTATTCAAAAATATAAGTATTCACATCATGATCGTCAAAATAATAATATAATAATAAAAATAACTATAACAATGTCAAGCACAAGCAATAATAACCATAATAGTAATAATCAATATATTATCGTGTTGATAGATCGATCCAAGCGCCAGGCAGTGCTCGTTGACATCACCATCCCGCATGACGATAACCTCGTGAATGCCGAGAAGGACAAACTCAGCAAGTACCTTGACTTGGCTCACGAGGTAACCGCCATGTGGGATGTTGACTCGACGATCATTGTCCTGATAGTCGTTTCGGCGAACGGTCTTATAGCCTGGGCCCTACCCCGTTGCCGGCGGCACCCTAGGTTAGGTTTTTTATAATGTATTTATATTTTGTAACTTCTTTAATGTATTTTACTTTTTATATAAATTTATTGTAAAAAACCTAATCTAAGCTATAAAATTAATAAAGGAGATAATCAATATAATCTCCCAATAAGGATCGTCATCACAACATTAAGTCATTAAACTAAAACAAAGCCAATCTATATACCAATCTATATAATCTATATACTACTCACTTTACATGTTTGAGGTTCTAATGTACGTGAGAAATAATATGCCAATGTTTGCGCGTGTTGAGGTATCGGGCAAACAAATTAGATCCACAGGAAGACTCAGGACAGTTCCGCGTCGCCTGGCGCTTGCCTGTAAAAACCCGCGCGTCATATCGGTCCCACGTTCTATGAACGTCTACCCGCGGAATTACGAACCGAGCCATCTGACGACAGTTTTAAACGACAATTGAGAAACTTTTTATTGGATAATCCATTATACTCAGTAAATGAGTATATGGAAACGTAATTTATATTTGTATAATTGACATTGTTTTTATTTATAAGTACTCCAGTTTTGTTAATTATGACATTATATACTGACAATACCTAAGTTCCTGTTGACCTTATTCCTAATTATTGCCTTATTTGACTTTGTTATTTTCAGTGTTATTTTTATCGTGTTAATTCTTGTATTTTGACAATCCATTTATGAGCTACTTTGACATTTCTATCTGTTTGTTTAAAATTGTGACATGTAATTATTTAATCTGTTTTATTATTAATTCCGCTGTTTTTACTATCAATTTCATCACATTTTATCTGTTAATATTAATATATGACGATCATAGTATAAGTGCATGTAAATTGACTTCGTGTAATTTATATTGACATTTTATATTATGAAATAAATAAATCTAATCTAATCTAATCTAATCTATACACAGAAAATAATAATCAGATGGCATCTCCTAATAAGGGTCATCATCCAATACAAAATAAAACAAAATGTCTCTCAGTCGACGCTGAAATATTTCGTAAGATGGCTCATTTCGTAGGTTTTTAGGTAAATGCTCATAGTAAGTTGGGCCAATGACCCGTGGGTTTTTGCCTGAACTGAAAGTGCCATGCGACAAGGCATGGTTCTGAGCCGCCCGGTAGTGCGGAGATGTTTACCAGCAACATGGACGCGCGCGAACTGAGTTCTTACAAATAGAAGTAAGTCGAAAAATAGAAGTAAGATGAACTCGAATATTTGTTCCTGGGTCATGGATCTTATCTATATATGTATTTATATAATTATTAATTATTATGTATGGTTTGAAAATCAACCCTGACAAGACTCAAGTTATAATCATTGGTAGCCCTAAGATGACAGCAAAAATTGATTTTATAAACCTCCCACCTATTTTGTTCAATGGAATTGTGATTCCTTTCTCTCATCAGGTTAAAAACCTGGGTGTTATTATGGATTGCCTGGTATGAGGTGCCTCAGCTTGGTGAGGTTAGTAGGAAGGTGTTTGCCGCAGTAGGTTCTCTGAGGAGGCTTCGCAATTTCCTACCCATTGCTACTAAAATTACGCTTGTTCAGATTTTACTCCTCTCTATTTTAGATTACGCTGATATTTCCTATATTGACATTTCCGAGGAGCAGCTTAACAAACTTGAGCGTATTCAAAACACCTGCATTAGGGTCATATTTGGGTTACGCAAGTATGACCATGTTTCCAGTTTCCGTTCGCAACTCAAGTGGCTCCCTATCCGTCTTCGGCGTAACTTTCACACACTTTCACTTCTCTATAATATTCTTTTTAACCCTGCAACTCCCCGCTACCTTAAAGATCGTTTTAGTTACCTCAAATCTGCAAGGTCCGCTCAAAATTGTATACTCACTGTTCCGGCATCGAAGTCAAAATTTTATTCTAATTCTTTTACTGTGCAAGCTATTTTACTGTGGAACTCGCTTCCGCTGGATCTAAGGCAAGCTAAAACTTCGGCAATTTTTAAACATAAACTAAAAGATCACTATTTGTCTCTACCGTAGCCTAATCCTTTTATAATGCTATGCTGTCGTGTTTCATTATAAGTCTAATGTTAGCTGTGATATTCTTTTCATTCTTCCTTTTTGTATGTATGTACGTTTATGTATGTTTATATATATATAGATACTTATTTGTGTAAGTGTATGACCTATCTATCTAATATTTTGTATATATAAATTACTTGAAGTTCTTATCTCACCACCTACTATTTTCTGTTTAATTTTGTTTTCTCCGCTACCCAAAGGTTGTCTGGAAGAGATCGCTCTTTAGCGATAAGACCGCCTATTGTCTACCATTGTTTAATTTAAGATTTCTCATGTAATATTTTTCTTGTTGGTGTGCAATAAAGTGTTGTTGTATTGTATTGTATTGTATATCGTCGTCTAGTACCCATAGTACAAGCTTTGCTTATTTTGGGACTAGGTAGATTTATGTAAGACTGTCCCTTAATATTTATTTATTTTATTAGTACCTAAATTCCTCATTCATTATCATTTATCATATTTTGGGCTTTACCAATACGCAGCCTGATTGGTTCTATTTCTCCGCCCCCGTTCAGTGGGTGGGCAGCCTAAAAACTGTTGATTAAATTAAAATTTATTCATGGAAGTATTTTGATATTATTAGACATTATTAACAATAAGTACAACACAAATTACAGTAAAAAGTTTGAAATTACTTTCCTGCTTATTAAACAGCACATAAATATAGAGAGTTACTCCTGAAATGTAAATACACCATTATTGGCGTGTTGAGAGAAGTTACTGACAAAATATTAATCAAAACATTTCTTATATGATTTTAATTAAACATTATATTTACTAGCTATGGTCAGCTATAGAATGATATTTGTTCAGTTATGTTTGTTTCGCTTAATATAAAATTTGGCGACTGTGTCGTTTTCATTATGCAAGAACCTATTTCACGTATTTTGAAACGTATTAATAACTCCAATCAACTGATTAAAGTAAACAATACAACTTTCATTTTATAAAAATAAAACCACTGTTTGCTTTTAAAGAATTTTTAAGTTTAAAAAGGTAAACGGTTATTCAGCACATCAAATCACCATTTTTGTACTATATACTTGGATTAAAATACCTACGAAACGGCTTTACTCACGTCGTAGAATAGAAGAAGTTATAGAAGTCGAATATCGCTCGATATGTTTCGAATCGGTTCGCGATTCATCATCAGGAGAGCCGATCAGTGGGCAGCAGCCAACTGAGCACTGCGGGCAAACGCCCTGTCCGTACGGCTGCTCGACGCGGGCGTTACCGGCGGAGCCTGTCCGTCTAGCACAACTACGCTTCATAGCTTCGTCTGTCACTTTCTTACAGTACAGCCAGGAAAGAGATAGGTAATATTTCTCGCGCGAGAAAGAGTCGCGTGTCACAGTTGTGCTAGAGGTGCTGGGTTCTTTAACGTATAGGTATTCATCTGCTCAAATCCAATGCATGGTGTACAATTGAATAAGGAAAGTACAAAAAATATCGTATTTTAATGAACCCGATTGTACTTCCTATCAAAAGGCGAAAGTGTTAAAAACAAAAGTCAGCAGTTACTCATGAAAATAGCGTGACACCGCATTATCGCGGAATATGAATCGCGGCAGATAAGGCATTCAACGCGCCCTCATTATAAAAGAGAATCCGCTTTAAAAAAGTAAAAATACAGTGAAAGCCAGTCTCATTTGTCAACTTCCCCGCGTTGCATGCTATGTGTAGGAGTGGCCGACTTTTCATTACCACTTTTTACGGGCACAATTTTAATAACTCGAAATTAAATACACTCGGGGATAACGTTTACATTGCTTTTTATGTGGTCGCACATGAGCTTATAGAGTTAAGCAGGCGGGAGACGAGGTCGGTGGATATCTCTAGCTTGTGAAACCTATTTCCAATTGGAGTACTACTTATATTTAACCGTAAAATTGTAGTAATCTTTGAACGAATGAAAGTATGCACTTTACACGAATCACATTTCTAGAATAAAACTTTAGCCATCACAGAAACCAATCTCATTCAATTTTCTTACTTGAATACTTGTTTCTTCTGTTTCTAAGCTTAGATTACTTCTTATCTGTATATTACAAGAAAGAATATGATTATGGATGAGACGAAAATGAAATCAAACTTATTCAAAGACAAGCGAAAAGGGATCAAGGAGAGTGCTTGTTTGCTCTTCTACGAACTCGGCCCTTTGTGACTGTTTAACGAAACAAAGTATTACTATTAGTCTTTTTTATTATTTATCTAAATTATTTGTAAATCCATTTCAAAATAGAGCAATGTTGAAGAAAAACGCGGGAAAATGGACTCCGTCTCTGGGCGGGACAAACGTTAAGATGACGATGAACGACTAACAAAATTGAATGCTATTTATCTGTAGACCAGAACTTCAGGAAAGTGATTGAAATTATTCAATCGTTGCAGATTTTAAATAAAAATATTGAAATAATACGTCATATTTTCACAAAATTTGTTGAAAAAAAATAACAAAGAGAAAAAATAATGTTTTTTAATGAAAGAAGTAACGTCTTCTAGAATAACTTAACGTTTATTATAGAAGCAAAAATCTAAAAATGTTATGCTTTGAACGGGATTTGAATCCATGTCCCCGCGGTTTTCCGGGCCAAATGGGTGCATTACCAGTTAAATTATTTTGCCCTAAGGCATTTTGACGACGCGTTTGGCTCGGTTTGTAGACACCTGCCTACTGAGCCGGCGATCCCAGGTTCGAATCCCATCCAGGCCAAATATTTGTGTTATGAACTCGAATCAGCCATGGTTGTTCTAAGTATTTAATTATATATTTATCTATTTAACTACGTATATCGTCGTCTAGTACCTATAACATAAGCCTTCTTGAGCTTAATTTGGGACTAGATCGATTTGTGTGAGGTTGTCCGATATTTATTTATTTATGTAGAAATGAAGCAACTGGTTGAAAAAATCAATGTTTTGTCTGGTGACTGATAGCATAAGAGAAAAAAATGTTGCTTTCATTGGAAAAAACTTGTGAACTACGCAATACAAAGTGAAAAAGTGTCAGGGACGCCAACGTTGGTGCGTCAATTGATCGAATGTGCATTCACAGAAGCGTCAGTCATTCCGTTCTTTCATTATGCAGTCGATTTCAGTACTTCTAGCTCGCGACACCACCCGTCAGTCCGGTTAGGTGAGTTAATTTGAAATAAGCCCAACTAGTGACTCTGTGAGTTGAATACCTCGCAAATAGTTTGATAATTATTTGAAATGGCTGGAATATTATGTTTCCGTCTCCTTATTTTCGCCATTTTGAAAAAAAATAGAGAAACAAAAAAAACATGTAATTATCGAAACAACTCATGAAAGCTGGAAATCCGGACATCCGAAATTCGGACTGGTTCGGATTTGGATTCGCCGACAAAACTCGCACTTGCTTCGTTCGCTCGGTAAAAGCTAATTAGCTTTGTCGGGCGGATTCCAACAGGCCAATCTAAAACACCATTCTGAATGTTGACAGAGCGATGAAAGATGAATATATTAAATATCAGACCATTATACACAAATTGACACAATCCCAAATTAAGCATATTACGTAAATATGATACTTAAATAGAAACATAAAACCATAACACTCGTTTTTTTTTCTTTACAGTAAATAATAAATTTAAGACTATCATAAATACGTCTATTACTTTATTCGTTTATCTAGCAAAAACAACTTATTCAGCTTCCTAATCTTACAAATATAAAATGTTCAAATATAAAATAACAAACCGATTCTTAGTAGGGCCTTAATTACAATTCATGGACGCCTTTGAAATGAAAACGCGTCTCTCGTAAGCCTTCGATAACTTACAGTTTGTATTTATAACTTTATTTTTTGACTGCCAAATAGCCCGCTTATTCCACTAAAAATATCCGCTTATCTTAAGTTAATCTTAGACATACTTACAATACAACAAGTATAGTAGGTATATAAATATAACTGTACTATAATCGTCCACTATCCAACTAAAAATAAAAGATATCATTAAATAACAAACCGATTCATAGTAGGGTCTTCATTTCTATTTATGCACATTTTTCATTGAAATGAAAACGGCTTCCCCCATAAGGCTTCAATAACTGCAGGTCCATCCCGGCTCCCGAGGCGAAGCAATTAATTTCTGATTGTGGAATATAGGCGCCCCCGGGCTTGAGCGTTAATGGCGATATTTTCAATTAATAGTTGTATAGAATGCTGTCGTAATGGCTTATATATGACATCGAAATTAATTGTTACATGTATTATTTTGGGCTGTAGCAATTTTTCAGACTACCTATATAGGTAGTCTGAAATTTTTTTTCTAACTATCCCACGCGCAAATTAAATAAGTTGCGTCTTTCAAAAACTCGACTGGCTAATACTAAGAAATGATTTATTTTATTCATCAGAGCCTAAAAATATATAGCCATTTACCCGATTACGTAACCTCAATCAATGACGCTGAATTTAACACGTTCACTGCGGTACGGGGGACTCCGAGCCCCGTACGACGTCGTCGTTCAGTGCGGGGGACAAAAAACAGTGTTTACTCGCTGGTGCGGAGCCTGTAACTTTGGTATTTTTTTGTCTACAATAGACACAAATATATAATTATGATCCTTTTTAAAGTCTAATCAGATGATATATAAAAGATAAACGGGGTCCCACGAACCCCGTACCGACCACAGAACAAAAATTGTCTCAAGTGCGATACGGGGTACTGAGAACCCCGTATAGATATTAGCTGACCCGTACGGGCTAATGAGCTCAGTGTCACTAGTGCAGTCATTATTGTAAATCTTGTTATCGGTATCGGTAAATTGTATCGCAGATAAGATCATACGGAGAAAACTATGTGTACGTAAGTGCAAAAAACCACTGTGTTTAAATTGTTATAATTTAAAACATTAAATACAGCTCAAATGTGTAAGTATGTGCAATATTTTGTATGTTAGTCAAGTTACTTAAGACTGTTCCACTTGTTTATTTTTTTATATACAGTTTAAATCACGTTTAAAATAATGGTGATTAAAATTTATCGTTTGATTCTATTCCCATCCCTATCAACTTATCGACACACACACAAAGTCTGTGCGGTCCGGGGTCCGCTAAACCCCGTACTCTGTCAATTCTAGTGCGATACGGGGATAATAGAACCCCGTACTTTCTTTTCCTTCTAATTTAATAACCTTTCATCGTGTCTACGTGCGGAAGCAGGGTCACATAGGTCATATTATACTCTTTGAATTGATGAAAACAAATTTGTAAAAAAATATGATTTCAGGATTTTAGAGCAGTTTTAACTGACGGGGGAGTACGGGGCACTTTTATACCCGTAACGCATCACGGCGAAAACCACTACGGGGTCAATCAGGCCCCGTAACGCACTGAAAGTCAGGACAGAGTTTTAGATTGCCGCAGTGAACGTGTTAAAATGTATTTAAAAAATAATTTAACTCAACACGCACTGTACAACAAATAATTGAATTTGGAAGGATACTCTTTTGTATCCATTTTTTTTGTGTAATAAATACATAAACAAGATAGAACATAAATAAGATGTATTCTAGTGTATAATTTATGTCAATTTAATAAGTAGTTGTTATATGTAAAAATATTACAATGTTAAAAATATTCCTGTACGCGAAGATTTTCATAATGACACTTCTGTAAACAAACGAATCGTTAAAATGATTGCAAAATTAATGAGCCAATCCTCGCTCCGTCGCATTACCGTATTAATAATAATAGTTACAAAGTACGAGTAGGGATTAACCGCGGATCGAGTTAGATACGGCTGACACGCGATGTGGCACTTTCATAATTCAGTGTCATAATAGGCTGGCACATTAATTAGTGGAAAATAGTGTCGTACCGAATGTTGAGAATTGATGTGAGGAGGAACAATTTTTTTTTGTAAATATTTATTTACTAGCTGTGTTTTCCTTATTTTCATATACATAAAAAAGGGAGTTTATTTTTGACTCACAGGTACACAATACAACAATACCATGACACTTCACAGCAATTTACTACACACGACACACAAACACGCAAACACACCCAGAAGCAACGTGTACCGATAGCACCGCGCTTCTGAGACAGTACACTATACAGGGAGGAGGTTTTAGCACAGATTATATACAAGTTGGTTTTAGTCCGTAGGCTAGTGGAGGTGGCACCCATTTGTAATATGGTGGGTACCACTGGCAGTATCCAATGAGGATATCCTCCTCCCGCGCAAAAAAAAAACGGGCTAACTGACTGTTTTATACTTATACAACGGTGGTGGCAAACAACGCCTGATGGTAAACAGTTACTGATTTAGTTTAGTGAATATATTTTTTATAGATTTTTTTATAATCACAGTGAAAATGTTATTTATTTAAGGTTCACCCAGTTGCTCGGCTACTATTTAATTAAAATAATATTCCTTGTGAAAATTAGTTACCATTAGTTAATTTGTCGTATGGTTGATAATATTTATAATACACACATTATTTATATACTCACATGGCATAACGATAAGTTTTAGTACTGTAAATATTTTGTGGGTGCATGATGTAACTTGTGTCATTTCATATTTTCACTCTCTTATTCAAACATTGGTATAAGGATAAGATTGTTTTTATACCTGTATTATCTGCCTAGATTGTATTTTAATCGTTAACATAATATATAAAATAATAAACAATAGCGCGCCTGCAATGTGTCAACATATTTTAAAACAAGAATTAAACAATGACGTCATAGGAACATTACAATTTATTTTCTCTCTTATGAACACTCTTTTTAAATCAGTTATAAAACGCTAGCTAACGTTACTGCTTTAATAAAAATTTAGCCAGTTTTAAATTTCTTCTTATTCTTCATTTCTCTTTTATCTTCTAAAAATCTGTAGTCTTTTAATCAAAATATCATGTTGATGTGAAAATATTCTCTTCTTTCTTGCTTCTTCATGACTGAGGGTCGTGACCATTTGAGGCCGTTATCTGTTGCACCAAAGCTCTCTACTCCACACGGTTTTCCGCCTTCCGGATTGACGCCTGTAGATTTTCCTGACAGGCTTCTTTCACGGCATCGGTCCATCGGGTCGGTGATCTCCCACGGGCCCTTTTTCCTTCCACGTGGCCAACTACAATGAGCTTTTCCAAACTATCTGGCTCGCGTCTAGCCACGGGACCGAAATATTGCAGGATCCGCTGGAGGCAAATGGTCGATAAGCGGCACTTGATCTTCAGTTCGGCCAGGATCGACGCATTTGTGCGACGTGCCGTCCAAGAGATTCCTAGCATTTTTCGCCAGCACCACATTTCGAATGCGTCAATCCTGTTCCAAATGCGTGCCTTAAGGGTCCAGGTTTCTGAAGCGTATAGAAATATAGAGAAGATTAAGGTTCTCATCAGCGTTGTTTTCGTTTTCCTGCTGATACCTCTGTTCTTCCAGATCTTCTCTAGCCGTTTCACCGCTACCTTTGCTATCTGGGCTCTTCTCACAACCTCTTTCTCACAGTCACCATCCGCGGCAGCCAAAGATCCCAGTTAGACAAATTTGTCCACGGTATCTAGGTCAGATAGCTCTGCCGTTGATTGCAGCGTGCCCGCCCGATCCACAAACATGAGTTTTGTCTTAGCCTGATTAATATGTAGACCATACTCCACACTCACTTTTTGGACCCTTTGCAGAAGCTCAGCTAGTTCTGTTTCGTTAGAGCCTATAATGGTAGTGTCATCTGCAAAGCGTAAATTATGAAAATATTATGAAAATATTATATGTGAAAGTATTAGAATAGCTGTAATTGAAATGTTGACCCATTGAGTATAAATAAAATGAAGATGGGCGTTTCCCACCCCTATCAAATAATGTCGAGCGCCAGTTTTAACGGGCATGTGCCACTACCCTCGTAATATTAAGAAATTATTATCTTAATTGCGTTACTCACGGAATATAATTTAGTTTTGTTTGCCGTGATACTTTGCGCTAAATATTACTGTTATCTTGATGATCTTTATGCCGATTATATTTCATTTACGGACTTCGGCGGAACTTATTGTTATTTTTACGTTCACTTTCAGGTTGAGTTTTTGAAATATTTCTTGTATTTGTGATTTCCTGGCGAGATTTCGATCGCAAATCGTGAACCCTTATCGGCGCTTTTAAAGACTTTTTTTTTTACGTAAATGTTATCTATTTTATTCGACGGCTAGGAAATGTTGTAAACGCCAAAGCCTTTGGCGCTTACTGCGTCTCGGCTTTTTCCCATCGATAATTAAACACAAAGTGTATAACATCTTTTCAATCAACTTTAAAAAAGAGGAGGTTGTCTATTCGGTTGTTTATATTGTGATTACGGTGATTTATGAAGCGATTCCGAAAAAATATTTTTTCTTCGAGAGCACCTTGAAATTTGTCCCATACAATTTTGGTGAAGATCTGATGAAGAGCTCTGAGAAATTCCTCCAAAAGAACCTCCCAAATATCTTTCGTAAAATTTTGGTGTTTTTTGTAGTAACTCATTCAGTTGTTCTCCTCGCTGAAGTCGGTTATTTTTTGGGAAAAGGTTATTATGATGACATGCTGGGTGTTCCAAAATAACCAAACCCGCACTTGTTATTCCCGTATTTTTTTGAGAATAGCGTTGCCAATCCACAATTGAAGCGTTATTTACCTACACATTGACATGTTATAAAAGTGCAAAAAATTCCCCGGGAAGAGCGATTAGTGATAGTGAGTAAGTAAATTCCCGTCCTTAAAATGTTAATAAATAATTTCATTAGTAGCCAAGTCGCTTTGACTCGTATTCGAATAATAAGATATATTGTTCCCACAATAGCATTTGATACGATTATGCGCAATGTGCACATCGCTCGTGTTTATGACGACGCATACAAACGAGATGCAAACTTTAAGTAATTGGGTTTTGTTTCTGTGCAATGCACGTTCCATTTGTACACATTTATTGCATTTTGTGTGTGTGCTAAAACTGTTTAGTCTGCGTACCTATACATAATATTATATACAAAAATATAAACACTATAATCACCATCATTCCCTTGCAAGGTCAAGGGAGTGATTATTGATTATATTGTTTTCTTCCTCCATTCTTCCCTTTTACTGGTCATCTCGTAAGAAATATAAAACATATTTATTACCTTTTAATATCAGAACAGGCCGAATATATTTATATTTTCTTCGGTTTCTGCGATTGTTGTTCGACACAATTAAATGAATAATATCGCGTATATTCATTATTTGAGAATTCCTGATGTTTCAGTACATACTCAATCAAATGCTTAATTGCAAAGGTTGACAGAAAGAAAATGCTTTACGTCCAATCCTCCATATATCGATGATGATGATGGACCCAATGGCATTGCTTGGAATTCCAACGGTTCTGGGTAGCGAATACCGAACTAATATCTTCTGAATCTGGCAAGGGAATGACATCCACAAAACTAGTTAAGATTATGTCAAGCCATTTTATCGTGATGAGACCGCATTTCCGACTGTTAAGCCTACAAGAAACGAAAGAAAACATACATCGTGCTTTTTAGAGCTTTATCATGTCAAATTCCAATCATGTCCTCTTCTAATGGAAAATATGAACAAATAAAGTTTACAGTTAATCATTAAAAGGCGCTGACAATTGGACATAATGTGGGTAGTAAAATAGACAGCCACTTTAGATTTTGACCTTACATGTGTATTCCATTTTATCGAAATACTACGCAGTAAACCTGCCAGTAACATGCCATGTCGTTGACGTAATTACCAAGAATCACCTCATTTCATTCATCCTGTAAAACTCATTGTTACATAATTATGAAGAACAATAACTCCTCCATTGCATTCTCTAAAAAACTGAAAGTTCTAGATTAACAAAAACCCTATTGTCGTCTAGACACGTCCCCTCTTTAAAAAGGAAGCTGATTTACTCTTTTATTTTTTACTCTTTTGTTTTCGATGGCCATACAGCTCTTTGAGATATCTTAATACAATAGCTCGCGTTCGTTTGCGTTGATAGAAACGACAATAAAAATAGCCGTACAACGCAATTGAATGAGAATATAATTTTATAAGTGGTATTTATGTCATGCAGTGCAGTGCTCTTTGTTAAGGTAGATGTAGCTGATTGTTATTATTGATACAATAACTTTTTCACCTCACTCGCTCGGAAAACCTCCGTTTATAGGGCGAAATCTGCGTGCAAAAGTCAATTTTATCCGCTAGCGTGCAAAAGTCATTTGAATTTCGAACACGACGATTTTGATTCTCTGTGGTGCATGTAACTTTTTTATATTTAAGACTCCTTCAACGCGTGACTGATTCATCAGTCGATAAATCTTCGAATAAACCAATCAACGCGCGCTAATACAAGGCGATCTGGTCAGGCCGGCTAAAACCATATATACGTTTAAATATTTCTTTAAAAAAAAATATACATACAATATCACGTCCAGAAACCTGGTTTGTGGTTACAGATGTTTAAGTTTTTATTTTTTCTACACTTTATTTTATGTTGAATATGTTTATATATATTATTAGTAAGTATTTCAGTTTCATTTACATATTTTGACTAGTAAATATATTAAATACACCACAAATTTTAATATTTATTTGTTATAAAAGTTAAAACATAAGAGTGTCATTTCTGAACGCACCTTAGAAAAAAATAACTAATTGAAAAGTTGGAGGTTTTCGCAATTCACGTAAACAACGTAATTTTTTTCTGTGGACAATACATACTGTTGTCTTACTTTATAGAAATATCAAAAACAAGAAAGTTAAGCCCAATTTGGAGTATTTATTCAATCCTAAAAGCCTGCATTAAAACGAAAAAGGATTTGTTATAAATATTTGGAGACGATAAGTAATTTACCGAAACTATTGGCGTTTTTAAAGAAGATAAAGCCGAAATAATCTTGTTCGGATCCCATCGTCCATAACTTCCAAAGCAAGTGTTATGGAAAATACTTCCGAGTGGCCAACTAATCCTTTCCAGAATGCCATTCTCCCACATTCACAACGAATGTGTCAAGTAGTTTCAAATACAAATAACAGTGCTTAAGAAAAGCTCAACGATAAAATAAACACGACGATAATACAAATTACGGCCATATTACTTTAATTTTTAATATGTGTGCTTCTCTCGTATTTATTTGGTTTGGATTTGAGTGTGTTATGTTTTAAATTTGATTTGTTAAATAGAAGGCAAAATTAAATATGATTATTTTTATGTTTTAATATTTTTTCTTGAATCTTGTACTTTCCTCGCTGTAGTGAGGTGAAAAGTTGTGTGTTCCGCATGGCGGCAAAATTATTTAGCTTCTCGTGTCTTGAAAGCCTCACTACGCTCAGGAATCTATCTTAGATTCCTTCGCTCGCTCAGCTTTCAATTTCAACACTCGCGCCAAATAACAACTTTGCAGCCTTGCATAACAAATAACTATTAACCAGGAGTGGCTTACTTCGCGTTGCAAACTGCACTAAGAGACTATGTACCGGTGTGCACAGTTTATGGGCTTGAAAAAAGAAAAAAGCTCGAAATTAAGATGGAGTCCTTCCGGGTTTTTTAGCGTGTAACGCGCTGTCCAGAGATCTTTTTATGGAAATTTTAAATAATTTTCTTTTTGCATGCCAAATATAAATAATTCAAGTCTTATAATTGTGTCGTGCTTAGACCAAAATACTAAGCAATTTAACCTATCTACATCCCATGTATTGCCGTGAATAGGTTCATTCATCCTTGATATTATAACGCTTCGCTACATAGTAGTACGTACCATTTATTCCAAATAGTAGTAATAAATAATCGTAAACGTGTCTTTATGATATGTCTTAGGTACATTATGTTATCTTGTGTTATTACCTAGATGTTACTGTTTTGACGTGACAACGTCTTAATTTAAGTTGCGCTCGGAGTCACACATGAAAAAATGTAACGCCCGCTCACGTCTGATGAGTGAGAGAGACAAAATATATTTCTGTAGTTAAAATTTGTGCAATTCTTATTTTCATTCATCGAGCATTACTGTAACAAGAGGGAAGAGGGCGGAAGAGGGAAGAGGGAAGAGGGAAGAGGGAAGAGGGAAGAGGGAAGAGGGAAGAGGGAAGAGGGAAGAGGGAAGAGGGAAGAGGGAAGAGGGAAGAGGGAAGAGGGAAGAGGGAAGAGGGAAGAGGGAAGAGGGAAGAGGGAAGAGGGAAGAGGGAAGAGGGAAGAGGGAAGAGGGAAGAGGGAAGAGGGAAGAGGGAAGAGGGAAGAGGGAAGAGGGAAGAGGGAAGAGGGAAGAGGGAAGAGGGAAGAGGGAAGAGGGAAGAGGGAAGGGAAGAGGGAAGAGGGAAGAGGGAAGAGGGAAGAGGGAAGAGGGAAGAGGGAAGAGGGAAGAGGGAAGAGGGAAGAGGGAAGAGGGAAGAGGGAAGAGGGAAGAGGGAAGAGGGAAGAGGGAAGAGGGAAGAGGGAAGAGGGAAGCGGGAAGAGGGAAGAGGGAAGAGGGAAGAGGGAAGAGGGAAGAGGGAAGATGGCGGACATAATTTTTTCTTAAAAATCGATATGGGTGTCATCTCCGAGGTTCCTCGGGGTTCCGACTACGAAAATGACATCCATTTTGAAATCCAAGATGGCGGACATTATTTTTTCTCAAAAATCGATATGGGTGTCATCTCCAAGTTTCCTCGGGGTTCCGATTACGAAAATGACATCCATTTTGAAATCCAAGATGGCGGACATTATTTTTTCTTAAAAATCGATATGGGTGTCATCTCCAAGGTTCCTCGGGGTTCCGATTACGAAAATGACATCCATTTTGAAATCCAAGATGGCGGACATTATTTTTTCTTAAAAATCGATATGGGTGTCATCTCCAAGTTTCCTCGGGGTTCCGATTACGAAAATGACTTCGATTTTGAAATCCAAGATGGCGGACATAATTTTTTCTTATAAATCGATATGGGTGTCATCTCCGAGGTTCCTCGTGGTTCCGGATACGAAAATGACATTTTGTGATTTTGAAATCCAAGATGGCGGACTTAAATTTTGACGTGATAACGTCTTAAATTAGGTTGCGGCTCGGAGTCACTCATGAAAAAATGTAACGCCCGCTCACGTCTGATGAGAGAGAGAGACAAAATATATTTCTATAGTTAAAATTTGTGCAATTCTTATTTTCATTCATCGAGCATTACTGTAACAAGAGGGAAGAGGGCGGAAGAGGGAAGAGGGAAGAGGGAAGAGGGAATGGAAGAGGGAAGAGGGAAGAGGGAAGAGGGAAGAGGGAAGAGGGAAGAGGGAAGAGGGAAGAGGGAAGAGGGAAGAGGGAAGAGGGAAGAGGGAAGAGGGAAGAGGGAAGAGGGAAGAGGGAAGAGGGAAGAGGGAAGAGGGAAGAGGGAAGAGGGAAGAGGGAAGAGGGAAGAGGGAAGAGGGAAGAGGGAAGAGGGAAGAGGGAAGAGGGAAGAGGGAAGAGGGAAGAGGGAAGAGGGAAGAGGGAAGAGGGAAGAGGGAAGAGGGAAGAGGGAAGAGGGAAGAGGGAAGAGGGAAGAGGGAAGAGGGAAGAGGGAAGAGGGAAGAGGGAAGAGGGAAGAGGGAAGAGGGAAGAGGGAAGAGGGAAGAGGGAAGAGGGAAGAGGGAAGAGGGAAGAGGGAAGAGGGAAGAGGGAAGAGGGAAGAGGGAAGAGGGAAGAGGGAAGAGGGAAGAGGGAAGAGGGAAGAGGGAAGAGGGAAGAGGGAAGAGGGAAGAGGGAAGAGGGAAGAGGGAAGAGGGAAGAGGGAAGAGGGAAGAGGGAAGAGGGAAGAGGGAAGAGGGAAGAGGGAAGAGGAACAAAATATATTTCTATAGTTAAAATTTGTGCAATTCTTATTTTCATTCATTGTTCCTATTGTGCAATTTAATAATATTCATATCAATAAATATTCTACCGAGAATAAGACGTTGTCACGTAAAATCTTCCTTCGCCCGTAAAACCGACTTTACAGGCAACCATTTTTTTACTTTTATTTTTATTGTTATTTTGTTTTATGTTTGAGTACCTACCTAATTTTTGTGTTTCTTTCTGTATACCATACAAATGCTTTGGTCATATGTACTGTTAATTTGTATGTAATAAATAAATAAAATAAATAAATGAGACTCTAGTGAAAATTAATTAATAATGTCATTGAAACCACTAAATATTCATTCAAAGATACAGGGAACCAAAAAACTACCACTAACTTTTGGATATTTTACTATTTTTAATTGTTTAAAAACTAAAAAGACGTATTTTGACTACTGCAGTGACCCGTGCCAAAAGCCTACACATCGGTGCGCACCATGGTGCTTGCTATCGCCTTCAGCTTTTGTTCGCAGCCCTCGCAGTGGCGCACACGCATCACATAGTTACGTCACAACATAAACGACCAATTATATAAAACTCTGAACCGGTTTTTTTTAAGATCAACACGGGATAACCTCCTGACATTTTTAAGGATCGTCTGTGTTATGAGATGTCGTACCTATAGGTTCCCTATAACGGTAAAATTCGTTTCCGGATGTTATAATGTTATGTCCAAAATGAAAATACGTGCACCGCGTCCAAGAAAGAATCCACGAAAAACTTCTATGCAGCGTTATTATCACACTAATATTATAATGACGAAAGTTTGTGTGATGTTGAGGGTGAAGAAGTAACAAACATACACATAAACACACTCACTAACTTTCGCCTTTATAATATTAGTGAGTGTGTTTATGTGTATGTTTGTTACTTCTTCACGCCCAAACAGCAGGACCAATTTCGATAAATTTTGGTTTTGTACGTAGCTGACATCCTGGATTAACACATAGGCTACTTTTTTATCTCGAAAACTGTAGTGTTCCCATGGGATGAACGGGTAACACCGCGCGGCATAGCTAGTACAATGAAGTAAATAATAATCCCACCAAATAAATGGGTGGTATCTGAATGGGAGCCAAGTTTGGCACCATATTGTTGACAAGCCAACCAATTTATTGCCACTTTGTTGTTGCTGCTGCAATTCTGCGCTGCGCTGCTTACTGTTCCTTTCTACTTTTCATAATACATTTTGAAACGGCTGGACTGATTTGGTACGGGACTTGCTGGATATCTAAAGATATTTCCCCGAATACAGTAAAAAATGCTTCTAAAATATTTACCGTAACATCGGTGCACTTTGACCCTAAATGGTTACTTTGTCCACCAAAAAAACACAATTTTATTGAAACCATGAATACAAAGATCAAAGCTTAAAGAAAAATTGAAAAAGGAGCTACCTGGTGGAAGGGACCGGGAATCGAACCCGGTACCTCTGGATTACCGGTCCAGCGCGTTAGCCACTTCGCTACCCTTGCTCCACGTAGACCTTTGTGTGTCGATCTTTGCATTGTTTATTTGAAAGTTTTTTTACACCTTAGCGACCTCTATGTGAATACGTTAATATTCACATCTTACCGCACCACTTTACAGCTGTGAACGAGCAAGCGAGAGAGGGCGCTGTTAGTTTTATAAATTTATGAAACATGTAATGTCTCATTTTTTTTTTAATGTGGGTACACCACAATTTTATTTTAACCATGAATACAAAGATCAAAGCTTAAAGAAAAGTACCGGGTTCGATTCCCGGTCCTCTCCACCAGGTAGCTCCTTTTTCAAGTTTTCTTTAAGCTTTGATCTTTGTATTCATGGTTTAAATAAAAATTGTGGTGTACCCACATTAAAAAAAAATGAGACATTACATGTTTCAAAAATTTACAATTGTATTGAGTTAATTAATTGAGGACTTCCGGTTTGTGACTTAAGATGGCCGCATGCCTTTAAGTTTAGTTGTTCGTTATTTATTCATGTTGGTTGTTCAATGTGTAGTATTGATAGCCTTTTGTGCAGTGAACTAACGTATGAGTGAATGGTTAATGAAGAATTCAACTTGAAGCGTACATAGCCCTTCTTGGGTCAAGGCCCGGTAGACCGCGTGGTTTTTTGTAAATCGCTATCAATTTACAAAAAGCAAAACCTCACCGAACAACGGCATGCTCTACGAGCAAACTTGAAATTGGCGAAATCATCATTAACCTGATGGAAGCCATATTTTAAAATTAGAATTAGAATAAGAGTTAATTAATTCTTTAAAACAACATCACGTGATTCAACTGTCTCTGTATAAGCGTTGGGTGTCGTTTAAAAAAAAATATTAATTAAATAAAATGGGTGGACAAAGTAACCTTGTAGTGTCAAAGTTCCCCGATGTTACGGTACCTAAAGTGAAATAATGATAAGATATATGTATGTGATACATTTATGCTAATAAATAATAATGGTAATCATTAGAATTAGGATGACGACTGATTTTAAATTCTATAGCATACGAGTACTGTAGTTATATGAATAAAATGAATACAAATATGACATGGTGTTAACAACTGTATAATTTACCTTATTAAATATGATGAATTTAGCAGTATCAATCAGTTAACCTTAAATATATTTTGGATTTGTTAACTCAACAACTAAAGATGAACTTCCGGTTGGCGCCATTTTATGCGAGTTGATTGTCAATATAAAACTTCTCATGCCGCCATTTACGTCAGTTCATCTTTAGGAGTCGAAGAGTGAAAGTGTGAACAAAAGCTGTGTATTAATTAAGTTAAGTAAGTGAAAGCTTTGAAAATATATGCAAGTGAGTACTGAATTTGGTTTCCTTGCTTAATTATTATTTTATTACCCACCGTTGCTAAACCCATGTGAGTGAGTCGGCATCTAACCAATTTTCGTATTGCGCCTATAATGAGATTATAGTCGCCATTGATGTATGTGATTCACTTTACGAGGCTTCACTCCCATAAGTTTAGATAATGCCAACCTGAACACTGAGTCTGAATGTAGCTCCATTCAGTAAGAATCCAATAGTAGAAAGTATATTCAAAGCATAGCATGAGGATTCCGACTGAAATGGGCTACAGTGCTTTACACATGAAACAAAGAAAAAAAATCAAAAGAAAATGTTATTTTTTGAAATATGTATCTTCAAAGGTTCATGTTAATTTTATGTTTTTTTATACAAAAGAAATTTTAAAATAGTTTTCATAATCCTCATAATTTAACAAATCAACAATTGTATGACAACCATGAACTTAAACGCACTTTTTCACGTTGAAAACGGGAAATTACTTATTGTCTCCATACAAATATTGGTATACATAACATAATAGTGACGTCACGATTAGGTGGCCATTTGTATGGAGCGTTTATAGCGCTCCGTAGGAATGTTGAACTTTGACGGTCATTTCTGACTTTTAGAGCACTCTAAGTGCAGTTAGTCCCATACAGACACTTGATTCTAATAAAAAGAAATCGATGTACATCTTCAAAAAAAATTCGTCGTGTCTATTGAGAACTTAACATGGTAAGGATACTTAGATATTGATTTCAATATTGCTCGCCTCTGTAAGAAGAACGAATGATAAAAATCATGCAATAAATAATATTTAGATTTTGAAAACTAATTCGCAACTATTCATATACATGGTTGTATGTATGTTTTATGCTGGAGGTGTAGCTCGTAAACTATAACTTGTACCGTTAATGTTAGTGGAATATTTTTCCCATCTCACAATATTCTCGTACCAGGGTTACATGCGCCGAGGATAAATCATAGAATATCAGCAAATACCTATTCCGCCTTAATCGTAAATCATATATATGGATAATGCTCGCGATTCCCTTTATTTCACTTTTTATGAGAAACTTTCTGGGATATAAGGAATGGTTTATTTATTCGAGTATTCATGGACTCCTTGTTTCTGGGATCCTAGGCCTCGATATATGTAGTGAGGAGATTTGAATACAGTATAAATATTTCATTTTGTGATATGCAGTTAGAGTGACATTGCGACGTTTTACGGCGGTGCCGTTAAGGGGTAAAGTAGGTGCGGCGGTATAAGGGAGGAGCGGAATCTTCGTATATCCAAAAGAGTCCGCTGAAAGGTGTTAAATTGATAGTGCTACTATGGCTGAAAGTAGTTCCGTTACTTAGCAAGGCTTTGTGTATACATGTTTGTTGTTGTTTGTTGTTTATGCATTTGTAAATGTGTCTGTGAAATTAAAATAAATGAAATAATTTATTCAGTAAAAAACCAGCCAAGTGCGAGTCGGACTCGCGCACCGAGGGTTTCGTACAAACACTTTCCATCCCTAAGTGGTTAAGTTAAGTTTGCACCTGGTATGTATAGCGCCCCATATAAATTTAGGTGCAAAGTTAGGTATTAAAATATAAAAAAAAACTACTTTCTAGATCTCGTTCAAAACAATTTTCGTTGGTAGTTTTTATAGTAATGTACATCATATGCCATCCGCCTATTTGTTGTAGATATGAAGAGACGGATATTGAATCAGTCTCAACTACTAAGTTTCTAGGAGTGCACTTAGATAATCACTTGTCATGGAGAGCCCATACTGAACAGGTGTGCCGTAAACTCAATCAATATGCCTACTCTCTCCACAAGTTATCAAAGCGAGCGAGCCCTGATGCCGTATTAACTGCGTATCACGGCTTTGTCGCATCAACGCTGCGCTATGGAATCATATTTTGGGGTAATTCCTCAAGTAAAGAAGAGGTCTTCAAAGCACAAAAAAGATGCATTCGAGCAATGCGTGGTCTCCAGCAAACTGATAGCTGTGTACCACACTTCAAGGAATTGAAAATTTTGACAATGCCTTCTCTCTACATTCTTGAAGCTCTATTATTTGTTAAAAGTAATCAAACAATGTTTAAAATAGTGAATGTGACGAGAACCGTTTGGGACACCATACGGAGCGGACGCGTTTTCTTAGCCTCTGCCGCTCTGTATTGGCATCGTAAAAACCCGGGCAAAACAATAGAGTCACGAGACAAAAACAAGGCTCGACCAGATGTTTGCATGGTTGCCTGTTAATTTCTTACCGCGTGTAAACGAATTCAACGCGTTATATCTTTCCTTCTGTCTTTCTTTCAAATATTTAGTTACTAAGTAGATAGCCTAGTGTTTGGTGCGTCTATATTACTCGGCCTATCCGTGAGTGTTGATCAAGTGTGTGCAATTCCGAGTCTGCAGTACTCCTCCGCCGCGCCGGCCACACCACAGCAGCTTAATTTGGTGAGACCGTTCCATTTTCTAATGCCAATTGCAATAATATTATACTCCTTGTCTACGGCTATGAAGGCCCGCCACAAGAAAAGCTAAGCGAGCCCAAAGGTTACGGTTTAAGAGTTTAAGCTAAAACCAGTACCAAGTTTAGATGGACATAGGGCGAAGCACGGCCCGTATAGTAACACTCTTTAACTAACGTCAATTATGCACCTTTTCTTGGAAATCAGGCCACACTTCATCAACCTCTACCTGTGGACCAACGGAATATAGTACGACCCAGCCGTCTCACGGTATTCGTCAGAACTAGGGTTTCTGCATGTCTGAAGACGAAAGTTTTCAACCAGTGCGTCCTACCCGTTATGACATACGGTGCCGAGACGTGGACACTCACGGTTGGGCTGGTCCACAAGTTTAAAGTCGCTCAGAGAGCTATGGAAAGGGCAATGTTCGGAGTTTCTTTAAAGGATCGAATTCGGAACGAAGTGATCCGTCAGAGAACTAAAGTTACCGACATAGCTCACCGTATTAGCAATTTGAAGTGGCAGTGGGCTGGCCATATTAGCCGAAGAACCGATAACCGGTGGGGTAAACGTGTTCTTGAGTGGAGACCGCGGATCGGCAAGCGTAGTGTGGGACGCCCTCAGACTAGATGGAGCGATGATCTGTGCAGGGTGGCTGGCAAAAGCTGGATGAGAGTAGCCGAGGATCGCGTACAATGGCGTGCAGTTGGAGAGGCCTATGTCCAGCAGTGGACAAGAATAGGCTGATGATGATGATGATGATGAGGGTTTCTGCTCGAGAAGTCTCGAACTCGAGACTATTCGAGAAATTTGGCTTCATTCGAGACGAGATTTTTTTTCAAAGTACTCGAGAAGTCTCGAGTACCGCAACCGGTATATGCACTTTAATTTTTTGCCGTGTTATACCACCCGCATTTCGCATTTCTTTCGTAGCGCTTAAAACGAAGACGACGCGAAATGCGTGGCAGCGCGTATTATTTACAATCAGGAAGATTCGTTATATATATTTTTACATTCATAATTTTATAGTTATAATTAAGTATATTTAGTAAATAGATCTCAATTACGTAAAAAAGATCTCAAGTAAAGGTAGGTGATTAATAGTTTAATAGACACTGATTATCAGCTGATTAAAATCTGTTAATTAATATAAGACTGTTACTTGAAGAAGTTTTTTTGATTTGTTTTAAGAAGATTTTATTTTATGTTTTTCATCATTTAATGATGATTTTAATGATGATAACCGTAAACCGGCTGATTAAAATACTGTTAGTTAATATAGTTGAGATTGTTACTCGAAGAAGTTCTTTTGATTTGACTTAAGAAGATTTTATTTTATGTTTTTCATCATTCAATGATGATAACCGGCTGATTAAAATACTGTTAATTAATATAGTTAAGATTGTTACTCGAAGAAGTTCTTTTGATTTGTTTTAGGAAGGTTTTATTTTATGTTTTTCGTCATTTAATGATGATTTATGTGACTGATATGAATACAATTAATAATGGTGCAATTAAACTTACTTTTTGATATTTAACTTGTTTTATTTGGTTACATTTTGTCAATTTTTACGATTTTTTTAAAAAGCCTCGAGACTCGAGAGTACTCGAGAAATTACCCTCGAGATTTCTCGAATCTCGAGAAAAATAAAAAGTCGAGAAACCAGAAACCCTAGTCAGAACAATTATATCTTTAGGTATTTTAAGTTGCAAATAAACGGCACCCGCAACAACATCAGGAGTTGTTGAAAAATATACATACAATATTTGTCATTTAATACATTTTATTACTAGCAAACATTCAATAAAATATTAGTAATAATTTAAATAAATAGGCCAGTTAGTTTAAAATCCAGGCTTTATTTATTGGAATCGTTAGTATTAATGTAGTTTTAGGCTTTATCCACTGTAATTTTCATTACTTTTCCTACCCGAGGGACTTTCCCTCACTTCAGTACTTGTACTACTTTCCCATAAAACTTATATTTCTAACCGTAATTTAATTATATTAGGTTTAGTAGATGATTGTGGACAGTTTGTAATTCATCTAGTGAAATGATAAACTAACCTAACCTATCCGTCAGTCACTGTTTAGATTTAAAACGGATGGTATATAGTCATAGTTGCTGTACGTTTTTTATCCTTTTATGTTTTACAACCATAATCGAAAGATTTCGGCGTGCGCGTGCTTCCTGCTGATATAACCTACTTCGGTTCGATGGTGTGATTAATGCCTTATACTCGTAATTTTGTTTAAGTAAGAAAGCTCTCTGTAAGGGACGAAGAGGTGAACGGCCAGCTAAATAATTATTCGATTATATTTTCGTTTTAGTGTCTTTTTTTGTATATTACTACACTATAATTATGCTCGTTACATTATGTAATACCAAAACTATACTAAGAGTCCTGCCTTAAACCGAATATTAACCAAGTGTGGTGTATGATACACATCTATATTTTTTGCCGTAGGACTCAAATGGCATAGTTTGGGTAACTTACAAATATATATTAACCGTTCAACAGTAATAATTACGTTAGAGGCTACGAAATCAAGAAATGCAACAGCTTGCAAGCAATAACTTCCTAGAACAAAGAGGTCCCTTTTTTCATTGCCCTTAAAGGCCAGGTCACTTTGTCCCAAACACGTGCGGACACCGCTAGCTAGCAACAATTAGCCATTTTCAAAAAGAAAGGGACTAACATAAACATAAGTGCCTCGCCGGCTCATCCATAACATTAAACTCGACTGTCTTCATTTATCACGATAGAAATTTTACCAATTCCCAAGGGAGGCAATTAATTGTCTGTACCTATAAGGGCGATGGCGAACCAGTTGAAAATCGTGTTGATACCAATTTCGACCATCGATGGAGGTTCGAGGATTGCTCGCTAATCACTTGTCCGACGAGAAAAATTACAGTCAAATCCAATTAGACATTAATGGCAGTGCTTCAGACTTAATGTCTCCCGGTTAGAATGCTTCTCCCTTCGCGGAACAAATTGATAACACATTCGGAACTAGTTTAGAAACGGTTTTCAGGGTGGAGAAAATATGATTATATTTGCCGCCGTGAGTTGCTCTACGGTAACTATCTATGTGCATATGAATCACCAGCGATCACTACAATATAGGACACCCCATATACCTACGAATACCGCAATGCCAAATCTTCGTGTCTTCTACGATTAATTGCGGAGCTCCGTCCACTTCAACAGTCCTGACACTGAAGCATCACTGATTCAACAATCCAGCCAAACCACGACCAAACCACGACCGATGTAATGCGCAGCTACCGATTAATTGACGCACAACCTAAAATAAACTAAAAACGCATGCTATCACGCTACCTCACAATAACAGCTATGGTAAAGAAATATCAAAAGGAAGTTAACCGTCATCAAACGGCCATAACCACGATGTCACAAGGTGAAGAAGAATGTGTCTTATAAGAACCCAACATGGGGCGAATCCAACGAGATCTCATACAGACATCAAAATGACCCCGCCATAGAACTTGATTTGGATCGCGACCGCCTTCCAATTTTCAATTATCACTAAAGAAACTTCAAGAAGTTACCTACAAAGACGTCCACACACACGCAATATTATCTCAACTGAAGTCGAAGGAAAGCAAGCCCAAGCAAATTTTATTCACTAGAGTAATCAGCCAGAAAATCTAAAATAGATAGAAACAGACACGGAGTCAAAACCGGAGGACAATTACATACAAAAAGCGACGGCTCAGCGACATCAACCTACAACACAAGAACTTATCCTACGTGGTAACCGGAAACTTTGGACGACGAGACGCAGTCCACTATCCTTCCCTGTATATATTTACACAACTATCTGTCTATTTCCTTTCTGGCTCGATGCTGGTATTCTTGTCGGATCTCTCCCGTCGGTCCTCATCCTGACTGCAAAATAACCTACACTCCCAACCTGTAAACTTTTGGCTCCCCGGTGCCTCGGATAGGAGGGCCAGTTGATCTTACCGGAGCGGCAAAAGACGAAGGGGAACACGAGTGGACCCGGATGCGTGCCCCGTCTCAGAACCGAAAGCTCCGGCCAGGGAATGTTAAGGTTTCTATACTACCCTGAACGACTTCCGGTATTGTGCCAGTATGCGCTTCTGAGTCATTTCGTTGAGCTTCTTTGTCTTTCCCTCTCTTGCATGCTCAACGCATCCGCGTCCTTGCAGCAGAACTGCTGGCTGGGTGTAGTCACCGAAACGAAACGAAACGAAACGAATGTTTAAAATAGTGAATGTGACTGGCAGGCATATGGAACGGGCTGAGAACATATGTGCAGTTTTTTCAAAAACAGCGTTAATGCGAAAAAGTGCCATTTCGCTCATAATTAGGGTGTACAACAAATTACCACTGAAATTAAAACAATTAGACATGCCTCAATTTAAACGCAACATAATCAAACTACTGTTAGATAAATGCTTTTATTCAATTTCCGATTATTTAAATATTGACACTTTATGTACATAATTATAATTTTTTTCTTTTTATATATTTGACATACCATTGCGCACCCTAATTTCATGTATCAATTATTAATTTGCTTAGTATTTGAGAAACCTCCTTAGTTTGTACGCCAACTGGCAAAACATAGTGGACCATTATATTGTATCGAACACCTCTGTATTATTCAGTGTGACCTATGTTTACAAATAAAGCACTTTGAACTTTGAACTTATGTTTTTTTTAGATTTTTCATTTTCTTAGTTTAGAAGTAAGAGGGGGGGGGGGGGACCAACTTTTTTTCACTTTGGAAGCGTCTGTCACGCAAACTATTTGGTTTAGAAAAAAAATAATTTAGAAACCTCGATATCATTTTTGAAGACCTATCCATAGATACCCCACGCGTATGTGTTTGATGAAAAAAAAAATTTGAGTTTCAGTTCTAAGTATGGGGAGCCCCCAATATTTATTATTATTTTTTTATTTTTGCATCAAAATCTTAATGCGGTTTACAGAATACATCTACCTACCAAGTTTCAACAGTATAGCTCTTATATAGTTTCGGAAAAAAATGGCTGTGACATACGGACGGACAGACGGACGGACAGACAGACATGACGAATCTATAAGGGTTCCGTTTTTTGCCATTTGGCTACGGAACCC
Organism: Apotomis capreana; assembly: GCA_947623375.1. NCBI lineage: Eukaryota > Metazoa > Arthropoda > Insecta > Lepidoptera > Tortricidae > Apotomis > Apotomis capreana. The sequence goes on along the minus strand of OX392503.1, from coordinate 8,207,562 downwards.
TAAAAAGGAACCCAGGTTCAAACATGACGGTACGGTGCCGCTGATAGTCTTATAAATTCTGTCTCCTTTTACTGCATACAAAGCCATATATAGTATATAAAAAATTCGACCTTATTGAGACGGGTCAAAGTTCAAATTCGAAACATATTTTTTTTTAATATGCGGCATATTATAATCAAAAATACGTATATCTGACTATACATCGTGAAATTAAGGGTTAGACATTAGAACTATTATTTGTCACTTACCGCTGGAAACTTCTTCAACTGTTTCATTTCTTAACTCACAGTTCTCTAAGAAACCCGTTTTTTTTTTCAGATATATTTTTAAATCTTTATGCAGAACTCGAGTCTAAGTCGCGGGTGTTCCAGAAAAAAAAAACATTGTTTGAGAACAAATAAAATTTTAAATTTATTGGTTAGAGAATATGTCAACCCTTTGGTTTTCACCTGATTCACAGTACCGAATTCCAGGAGATTCAGACACATCTAGTTACACGGGTTAATTGATTGCATCAGCCACTAATGAGTTTAATATAACCAGCATTGACTTGATGACGCAATGCCAATGCATCCAATAGGTAATTCGGGATTCATTATACAATAGAACACACGGTGATTAAATCCGCAGGATAGCTACCGTCTTTGTTTATACTAGAAGGCGACTGCAACTTTTTCCGCAAAACCCCGTATCGTATTTGTGATGTCCTGGGGTTCCGTGCGGGAGTAGATTCAATAAAACACTTAAATGGGTTTTCTGTCGACCACGACTGCCCGTTCCCGTTGACGTCTCCCATAGCAATGCGGCACCCGGGCAGGGGTGGGGACACTTTATTATCATAAAGGTGTCTATACACCACACCATCCTCTTTTGATAAATTCGAAATAGTTATTTATTGACACCTTATTTATTTAATTATTACTAGGTATTAACATTTCATATCACCATTGTATTACATGTACATTTAATATATTTCTGGAATCTAGATTGATTCATATTATTAGTAATTACAAATATTCTGCGGATTTGCTCACTGCTCCGTCTGAGTAAATTGAACTAAATTCGAGGCTTACCTCTAGATGCCCCACACCAGCCAGCTACGCCAAACACCAAGGTGCGAAGCATTTGCTCAGACTCAGGGTTTAGCTGAGCACGGTTATCGTGGCGGTGTAGTGCATCCAGCACGTTCGCTGTGACAGCGAGGATGAGAGTTTCGCCATTAATATGGTTTGATGTGAGTCGGCGCAGTGAGCAAAACAGACAACATAGTTCAAAGTAACTGGTATGCACAACATACCTATTAGTAATATCTCGGTCACTAGACTGTAGTAGTGTCTTTATTCTGTGACTGTAGTTGGAAATGTAATATTTTTAATTTAATCCTTAATCATGAATTTGAATGTACATTGAAATGTAACACGAGTTTAATCTTATCAACAACTGTATTGTAAATTTGTAATAAATGTGTCATAAAGAAATGTTTTTTCTTTGTTACTATTCGCGTATTCGGTATTTAATCTCCTTTTGAGACAAGGCTTTTAACCATAAGTTTATGCATACATGAAGTTAATTTAGTGAGTGATACTTATTATTTAGTAGTTTCAAGTTCAATAATTTTGTCTTCATTTTTACATCATTAAATAATTCTATGTTCTCGTTTCCGTTCCCTCCTCTTTCCATTTGTGTTTCTTTCTTTTTTATTTTTATTTTTTTTAGGTACTTGTTCTTTATTGGTAAATGGAATGAATTAAGTAATGGAATATTTTGTATTTGGTATTGTAACAGTTATTTTTATTTTATTGCTTTCGCCAATCATAACATTGGATTACATATATATATTCATTTACCCGTGAATTAATGTACTATGAAGCTATTATTTTCGAAAATTTAGGAATCTACCAGCGCTTCCAACTAAGGCCTTTGTGAGAAAGAAGCGCCGCAAGAAAACTCACAGTTTGCCTTTTTCAATGAAATATACATTTTCCAATTTTTGGTATGAAGTTAAAAATCTCACGAAATGTAAGTATTTCAGAATCCTAAACCGGCGTTGACTAGTCATCACTTGAAAAGAAAATCTGTTTACTTTAGAATTTCTATATAGTGAAATTTACACAACTGATTGGTACACCGACCATAATCTCAAATACCGTAGTAACTTCATAAGGAATCACAAATTATTACTGAATTATTGAAATTTATATTTAAAGTTACATGTGAGTATAACTCAAGGAAAATACATAGGTAAACACACCACCCACGTCTCTTATGAGGGCTCGTGGATCATTATTAACTAGACTAGATGCAAAATATTATAAATGCTGCGTCTCTCCATTAAAACAGTCTTCAATTTGGAAAACCCTCGTCCAACCCAAATTTTATTCATTTTACCATTTAATTCAGGGACAGCACTGTTTTAATGCATGTATAATCACGAAGACTCATTTATCATAAGTACTGAAAGTCTAAAATTAGTTTTTTGAAAATAGGAACCACAATCGTTTACACTTCATTCTAAAGCAGGTCGCAGGTTTCACAGCCTTAATATATATATATATATTTATAAATATAATTATGAATATCATCGTCTAGTACCCATAGTACAAGCTTTGCTTAGTTTGGGACTAGGGCGATTTGTGTATGATTGTCCCTTAATATTTATTTATTATTTATTAATTAAACATTTTACTATTTATATGTTTATTGGCAAGTTTTTCACCTTTGTGGTCCCTCTGGCATCTTGTTATTTTGTGCCCATTGGCGTTTTTTGTATGCACGTTAGCATTTTGTATATTATGTATACCGTGGTACATTTTGTACACCATGGTAAATTTTGTACACCATGGTACATTTTGTACACCATGGTACATTTTGTACACTATGGTACATTTTGTAAACTATAGTACATTTTGTATACCATGGTACATTTTGTACACCATGGTACAGTTGGGTACACCAAGGTACATTTTGTAAACCATAGTACATTTTGTACACTGGTACATTTTGTAGACTATAGTACATTTTGTACACCATGGTACATTTTGTACACCATAGAACATTTTGTACACTATGGTACATTTTGTAAACTATGGTACATTTTGGCCCCTTCGGCATTTTTTTGTTTCCAAATTAGCAGTGCATTATTATTTATTATTATTATTTTTTTTTTTTTGTTCTTTGTGCCCCTTCGGCATTTTTTGTTTGGACTTTGTGCTCCTTCGGCACTTTTTATACAGCATTATACCTTTATTATTGTAAACCCGATGTAATGATTATTCAGTCTACCTAGTAGAAAGGATATAACGGAATAACATAAATTCCTCAATCAAAATACCTTTTAATTATACCCAATCAAATTACATAATATTGAGAGGAAGTTTTCATTTGTTTATTGTAAGAATACTACTATAATATGATTAATTGATTACGATTTTTATGTACATACGTACCCCAAGAAATAAACAAATGCGTAGGGAAGTAACTCCGCTGTACTAGTGATTGATAATTTCTAACTGAAGACATACTTTAAACGCCACAAACGACAATTTACTTTAAGATGTCTTTACCATAATACCTGTGTTATAGGATTTGCTTGTACTCGTAATCGTTTATTTATAATGCACGGATACTTTAGATGTCGTTACTACTAGTATATATGCTTTTGTTATATACCTTATTCTATAGTGAACTCAAATTCAAGTCAAATCGTTTCAACTTCTAGAACACGGTTTATTTAAGTAATAGAGTATAATACTAGTTGTCGAGTTTAAGTGTTGTTAAATAAATGCCTTGTTTATTATATATTCAATCAATTTCGCGATTAGCCCTCTACGACGGAATTACTGTAGCATTTGTATCCCTATTACGGCCATCTATACGACTTACATTTTAGAAGACTACTTTTTTTTCTTTCATTGCCAACGCGTGACAGCTTCTTTTGCAGTTCATCTACTTTTTAAGGGACATTTCAATTGAACATGAGAAATGGTATTTTGCTACGGTGTATGATGTAAATATATTCTTTCGAACATATACGAGTACAGGCATGGTTTATTATTCTTTATAAAGTTAATATTACTAAACTGACATTGGCCAAAGCCACGAGCTGCCATTCCTGTATTAATATATAATATATCTTTTTAAGGCTGATCCGTAGATCATTTTATTTCCCGCCTGTCATTTCCAATCAATGACAGCTTGTGTTGAAGTTGTTTCGTGCTGAAACAGCTCAACTGATTTTATTTTGATACCCTAAATAGGGTTGTTTTCCGCCAATCCTGTTGGTTTTGTTTTAATCTCATAGTCTTGTTTTAACTATGGTCCAATCCTATAATTTTATTTAAAAGTGTTTCTAGTTCCTTTATTTATTGGCTACTAGGCAAAGAGATACCCAAATATTTAGGTAGTTTATTTAAGCAAATTGTATTACGAATATTTGAATTTCCGATGCTTTGCCTCATGTGCGCCTGTCTAGTTCGCACGATATTGGAATGAAAGTGACAGGTAGTTTATGTCGCGCAGTAAAGAGTTGTGTGTCACCATTATGATAGACACCCTGACGGGCTAGTTAAATATTGTTTTATTTAGATGCGAATTTCCAACTGTACCTGTGCTTTTTGTAATAAGTAGTTGTATTTTTTAACTGCTTTTGTGTACATTAATGTGTTTGCTTACTTGTTTCTATACAACGTCTTTCAAACGAATAATGTACTCAATACTCAATCATTTATTGCAATATCACAATAGTAGGTACAGATGTTAACTTGAAGCTACAGATAATTGTGAACCCTGTTGGTTACTGCAATGTTAGGGAGAGGAAGACTTACTAAGTGTTTATAATTTATCTTCTAAGTATTCATTTAGCGTGTAATAGGCTTTAGTTAGTAGTAGTTGCTTTAGTTTAATTATATACTTTTTATCGTCTTCTTCTTCTTTTAAAGCATCAGGTAAATTATTATAAGTCTTAATTGACATTATTAATGGGCCTGAGGATAGCAGTTTCAGTTTATCGGGCGGTGGAACGAGCCTATTCTTATGGCGGATAGATCGTGATGAGGGAATGCCACCGCGTTTTATATAGATCTCTTTATGTTTCCGTACAAACTTACAGGTCTCAAAGGTGTATATACTAGGAAGAGTTAGTAGTTCATATTAATATGTACTTTGATAAGTAGGTTATATTACTTAGTCATCAAGTGACTCTTATATTGTTATTCTTGTTTTATTTAGGTACACTTGCACATAGTCTACTCCCGATGTCACAACTAATTCACGCATATATTGGCGATTAGTAACGTCAAATTTGTTACTGCCGAACATCAGTCGATACTTCGGTTTGGTTGATAAAAGGAAACATAGGTACTCGTATGGGGGACAAAATGAACAGTATCTGGATTAGGCCTTTCCACCTTTTGTTTGATACCAGGGGTATTCATTACTCTTGGCTCTTTTACAAAGAACCTCGAGGACTTTTCACTCCTTGAATCTTGATTGCTACATAACATATAGTACAAATAATTGACACATTATTTTCAGTCTTAAGACATGACAAACTCGGTGAGCTTACGCTCTTTTGTGTTTGTTATGTTATATTTACTTGCACTTAGCTCGCACTTAGAAACATAATAAATATAATAATACTAAGGATTGCCTCGAGAATTGTAAATGCGATTAGGTACATTCAGTCTATGTAGAACTCATGCAGCTTTTACTCCTTCATATATGTTTGCATAGACGGGCAGTATGTAGGTGTGAATTGCATAAACTGATGTTATTTAGTTGCCAGTTTATGAGGAACTCGGGGGGCTTCACTTCCCCATAACTTATTTTAATTCACTAATATTTACAGGCACTCTTTGTTATTGTTGTTGTGTAGGTAATCCGTAAAACATGATATATTTAAAAATAACACACTAACCTATTTACATCGAAAGTATGTAGGTATATTTTAGTCCAGCTGATGCTAGCTAACCTGATCACGTTACGATGTAAATAGGTACAGGTAGGTGTGGGTTTTCAATATTAATTACTCACTTACCTACTAAGAATCGTATGGAATAGTAATATTGTTCAAGTTATCATCATAAATTGAACACAGATCCAAATAATATCATAACAACTTATTGCGCGACAGCTAGATATGTACAAGAATGTTGAATATTTTCGTTACACAACAGTCTGCCCACTGCCTTCCTTTTGTTAGTTTCATGGTAGTCTTTATTTGAACAATTCAGTTTTAATGTGTAACTTTATTTAGAAATATTAATATGTAACGAAACATTTGTAGGTAGATAACGAATTTGTAACTGGCTGTCTAACAACCATCAAGCATTTTATTTAATACTTAACCAAATATTTTAATTGTACGTATATCTATGTCGAATTTAACAATTTGTTACCATAACACAACAACGGGAATGCATTTAGGTAAATATTAGCGGGCACATTCTGTTCACTAATTACGCCGACCGTTATCGGTTTGTTTTCGATTTCTCTGTTCTATTTTTTTTTTGACATAACTGCACAAAGTACTGATACTGATCACAATGTTATGTGACTTTTAGTGTAGGTACTTCAATATTCTAAGCCACTATACCCACTTTTTCTTTTTCTTTTCGTTTTTCGGAAATATTTAAAAGGATATCATTTCTTGTTTGGGTTTTTTTAATCCTCGTCGCCAGTGTGATGTCCTGGGGTTCCGTGCGGGAGTAGGTAGATTCAATAAAACACTTAAATGGGTTTTCTGTCGACCACGACTGCCCGTTCCCGTTGACGTCTCCCATAGCAATGCGGCACCCGGGCAGGGGTGGGGACACTTTATTATCATAAAGGTGTCTATACACCACAGTATTGTATCCGTGCCTTTAACTGAATTGGTTTAAATCTTTTCAGCCATTTTGGTATGATAAAGATGCAATGATATCCTGAGCTATCTATCGATGGGTGTCATTATCAATCTTTAAAAAAAATAAAGTAAACATACATCGTGCTGTTAAGATTCAGCCTCCCCACAATTATGAGTTCTCCCCGTACAAAATTGTTTTTAAATAATTTTTAACCATGCTATAATACAATACGTTGTAAAGTTTCGCACAGTTACAACTCGGAATACTTTTCGCGGTGCTTTCACCTTGAGCTCGTGTGGAAACGGTCATAAAATGCTTTCATATTCACATTTCACTTATATTTATTACAGTAATATTCAAGGTGCAGAAATATCAACTTTATTTTTGTAATTCAAAACAATCGAGAGTTGCATTGGCTTTAATTTAAGGCATGGATGCAATTATCGACTAGTCAGAAGCCAATAAAACGTCATAGAGCGCGTTGTGATGAATCGCCCTTTTTGGCGAAACGTTCGTGATTAAAGAGCCCCAGTCATGTAAGCCGAAGCCGCACCTTGAACGCACCCGCGCGAAATTAATAAGCAAAATTACTCTTCTTTACCGTCTCATAAATTACATTGATGGTGACTGGCATCCACCAGCAGCCGTAAAAGCCGTACCTTTATTAGAATCGTACAAGAGGTGTGAATTATGTGTAGTTATGGGCAGGTTTTACGACGTTTTCCAGCTAACTGGCGGGAGTTTTTCATTAACTTAACCGTAATCGGTGTCATGAAAAATTACTGCATCGGTTTGATTGTGTTACGACACGGAATGGTTTTCGAGGTGGGTTTACCTTAAACCCGTTTTTCGTTCATAGAGTGCTACCGTTATAGTTAACTTGGAAGCTGACACTTTATTGTGAATTGACGAAGCAGAAAATACGAATTCGCATTTTTGGGCGCTGATGAACGATTACAGCAGAATTTGGCAACAGTTTTAGTATCAGCTAAAGAACACAGGTTTTTTTAAAGAGTTGTACCTATTATTATAATCGTATGAATACAATTGGGCATTATTTTCTTTTTGATTGATACTAAATCTCTAAATGCATGTTTAGTTAGTTATTTAATCTTAATTGCACAAAAAAAACCTTATAGTACAAAAGACGCCATTCTCTAGTAATTAGGCAGTACGCGGCCATGATTTCGCGCGATCATCGAAGCGGCGAGCAGCGACCATAGGTCCCACCTATCGGAGACGCGACTTTGCGCGACCAGCGGCGTGGCGAGCGGTTGAGCGAGAGATTCGAACGCGACGGCATAACGAGTGAGCGAGACACACGTACCAGCACCGTATGCGTAAGGTCCGAGTGCATCTCGCTCTCTCCTATGGCCGCCACTCATCGTGAAGTCGTGGTCGGGCCGTTAGGGCAAAGCAGAAAAAAATTAGGCGGTGCAACCAACTTATACTGTTAAAAGAATTTAAAAGTTATTAAAAGCTTTTTTTTTTAAGTTATTGCGACAAAAACGAAAGCTTTTAATCAGTGCATCCACCATACCCCGGGGTTTTCGGTGCATACATGATCTAACACTAGGGTGACAGTAGGCGTCAAATCCCCCCTGTGACGCGGAGATAATCCCATTAGCGGGTTATACTCCTACACACAGTCTGACTACTGGTAGTGAGGGCGACGTGTGCTACGTCTACAGGTCGGGAATAAATAAGTTCAACAAATTAAACTTAAAGAAACGTTTATTCCGCGACACGCCGCTAGCACACGAAAATAAGTCGTAGGGATGGGTACGTTCAAAGCCGGTCTGATAATTTGTTTCCAGTAGTTGTCGCCGCCACCACGTCAGTACTCTCCTGGAACTCGAGGTCGTTGAGGAGACGTGGACGGCTGCAGGTCATCAGCTGCGGCGGCTGCCGTGGAGTTGTGAACGAGCTGAGGGACGTCAGCTGGGACAGCGCCGAAAGCTTTGGTGTTGGGCTCGAGCCGTAACGTAGCACCCTGGAATTTACGTCCTTCGTGTCAAAATAATAATATATCAACATCTCCGTTGACTGTGACCGTTATTGTGCAGAAGCAGAAGGCAAGCACTGCGTGATGGTGAAATGGCTGGGTGAAGTGCGGATGTCACAGTCGGACGGAGTTTACATTTTGAAATCAAAAGCGTTCGCATTTATTTACATGCGAAAGAAAAACATACATTCTAAAAATGAATATGGACGTTAAGATTTAAATTTGAAAAAATACGACGTTAACATTCAAATTTGGAAAATACGTTAACATTAAAATTTGCAAAGTACAAGATTTAAATTTTGAAAATATTTATTATTTAGTATCGTTAACAATACCAATGCATGATTGCGATAGCTAAATGAAAATGAGATGTGAGGATCGGCATTTATAAAGCATCTGTAAGCAGGCCAAATCAAACAAAGGAACACCGTTAGACACATTTAAATCTACCGGTTCTATATGAAGCATAAGAAATGTTCAACACTCACCCAATAATATAGGGGTACACTGACACTTTACGAGTACAGTAACACTACTCGGGAATTTAGTGTAGTCTAAATTCTAAATATTAATAAATTGGAATACGCCGGCGACGTGTGACGACGCTAAGGATGAGCGTACGTGCGCCTGCGTTGAAAACAAAATCAGTCTGCCCGGGCGGCACGGCGCGGGAGCCAGGTGGGTGAGCGGGGCGCGGGCGGAAGGCGGCCGACCGGTTGATACGGAGACAAAGCAATGCGTGTTCACGTACAGTCCGCTTGGTAAAATAAGTAACAAGCGTGGTACACTTAACTAGTTTAATATTTAGTATAGTTTATTTAGAATTTAGTTTATTTTAAGTAACTGTTTTTAATTAAGTGTTTTAATTATATTTTATAGGTTTTAATTTTGTAAAAAAAATGTAAATTTTATTATATTTCTTATAACCAAGGTTATGTAACATTTTTTATGTTACAGTACCCCGGCGCGTCCGGAAGGATTTTATTACACCTAAATGTGATAAAATCCGTTATATCTTCGCATCTGTAAGCGCACATTCATAATTCTCCATACATACTTCACTCATACATAATTACATCGGTAATAAATTACGCTATATTACTGACGCCTAATTTCTAAAATATAATAAGGTAACTTGTCACTAGGACTGGAAACCATACAGACACGAGTGTATAAAGATGTTAAGACACAAGAAATCAATAAAAAACAATCTACGCTCTATTAGAACCTACCAATTTGAGGTCTTTTATGTGCCAGGTACCTAAGTCTTTGCCTGCCAAATCCTGCAACACATAAACTAAAGGTGATTTCTTAGCAACAACCTTTGCCTTAATGAATTTCGGAGCTAGCTTTTTGGTGAACTGTTTCCCCTTGTCACTAAAAAAATAGGCACGCTTCATAACGACGTCACCTATATTAAATTCTGCTGACTTCCGTCTTAAATTATATTGAGACGTGCTCTTTACATGGGCATGCCATAACTTACTTTGGACATCGTCAAATATTGAAGCCATACAACCTAAGTTCTCGGCATATGCATCGCGGGGCAAAAACAACACTTCCTTCCCTAAATCGGTTTCCGTATAGTGTGTTCCACAAGTCACCAGCTCTCTACCGTAAACTAAAAACGCAGGTGTAAATCCTGTAACCTCATTAACAGAACTGTTAATGGCAAATTGAACCCGTGGTATGAACACGTCCCAAGACCTGTGATCGTCCCCAACAAAAGTGGAAATACAAGTTATTATAGTCCTATTGTAACGTTCTACTAAATTTACTTGAGGAGTGTATTTAGGACTATAGTAGACATTGGGGATATGATAGGTTTTAAACAGATTTTCCATAACCTTGCCAGTAAACTGTGTACCATTATCCATCAGCACAGTTTGGGGAACGCCATGTACCAGGAAAACCGATTTTTCCAAAATTTCGACGATTACCTCTGCAGTAGCCTTTACGATGGGAAAAATTAAACAGTACTTGGAAAAGCAACATGTGATGACTAAGATGTAGTTGTTACGTTTCCTAGTTGTTGGTAATGGACCCATCAGGTCGATTGATAGCATTTGAAACGGGCGTGAGCACTGTTTCGGTCTCCCCATTTCCCCTAAGGTTTGATGGTTCTGAGACTTGTACGACAAACACTTATCGCACGTTCCAATAAATTTGACCACGTCCTGGTACATGCCTGGCCAGAAATATCGTAACGCAAGCCTACGGTAAGTTTTAAAAATGCCCATGTGTCCTGCTGTTGGCTCTGAGTGGTTTTCATGTATAGCCTTTTGACGTGATTCAGCGGGAACAACCAATTTCCATGAAAATTCGTTAGTAAGCTCATGCTTGTTTTTGGATAATCGGTACAATGAATTATCATTAATTCTAAAATTTGGAAAATCTATTGGATAATGAAGACAACCGTTATAAATATTTGTGTACCAGGTATCTTTAGAGTCCAAATGAGAGTTGGAGGTACAAATAGCACTTACCGGAGCACGTGACAAGGCATCCGGGATGACATTATCAACGCCCCTACGATGTTTAAGCGTGAAATTAAAAGCTGACAACCGAACACCCCAACGAGCCAGTCTACCGGTTGGATTGCTAATGGACAGAAACCATTTGAGCGCACTGTGGTCAGTGTATACAGTAAAAGGCTGACCATTTTCGATATAGCAACGCCAATATTCTAAGGCTGTAACCACGGCCAAGGCCTCGCGTTCGCCAACACTGTAGTTTCTTTCAGCAGATGACAAGCTTTTGGACATATACGCAATCGGGTGCTCCCTGCCATCGATAGTTTGTGTCAACATTGCGCCAATTCCGAAGTTGCTAGCATCAGAATGCACTTCAAATGGCTTTGTATAATCTGGACAACACAGAACAGGATCAGAGACCAAACGCTCTTTTAGTTGCTTGAATGCAGCGTCTGCTTCTGGAGTCCATTTAAATGGGGGTGAACCCTTCTTTGAGGAAGTTAATTTATTTAATGGAGCTGCTATTGTACTAAAATTAGGGACAAATCGCCTGTACCAAGTAGCGGTCCCAAGAAATCGCTTTACGTCTTTACGAGACGTCGGTGTAGGATAATTTAGAATAGCCTCCACCTTCGCAGGATCGGTACGCAAACCAGAACCGTCAACGACGTACCCGAGGTACCTAAGCTGGCTACTGAAAAAACGACACTTATCTAAATTAACAGTGAGGTTGGCTTGTTTGAGTTTATCTAAAACACGTAAGAGCAAGGTGACATGACTATTGAAATCTTTGGAGACGATGATAATGTCATCCAGGTAGGCGAAAACTTTAAGGTCGAACTCTGAGAACAACAGGTCCACTAATCTTTGCTGAGTAGCAGGAGCGTTGGTCAGGCCGAACGCAGTTCGTTTAAAGTGTAGGCTTCCCCTACCGGGCACATAAAATGCCGTCTTCTGCCTATCCTCAGGCTCAATCGCAATCTGCCAAAAGGCCTTGGACAAGTCGATGCTGGACAAGTAACGAGCATCCCTAAGGTTGTCCAAAATCTCGGAGATATACGGGAGGTTATATGCGTCACGCTTCGTCACCGAATTCAATTTACGGCTATCCAGGCAGAAACGAGGTTCCCCGTTCTTCTTGTTGACAAGCAGGACAGGTGACGACCAGCTGCTTTCGCAAGGCTCGACAACATCTAAGGCGAGCATCTCGTCCACCTGTTCTATCAAGATACGCTGTTTTTCAGGTGACAATCGGTAATAACGTTGGTGAATCGGGCTAGCATCACCAGTATCAATTTTATGCGTAATTAAGTTCGTAAGACCCAAACCCTTACGTTCATATGAAATGTCCTCGAATTGCTTGACAACGTTATTTGCCAATTGTTTTTCAGTCTCGGATAATTCGTCGTAACCCTGGATAAAAGTTCGTTGATTATGCAACTCGGTATTAGCTGTTGTACTGCTGCCATCTAGAACAATACTGCTAAGAAACTTAGGGCAAATTTGAAAGGCACGCCAAAAATCTACACCTAATATGAGGTTGCTCTGGATACCTGGCACGATAAAAGCCTTTAAGATGTGGAATTTACCATCAAAATGTAAAGGAACGTCTATATAACCCTCACTTTGCAACATTTGACCCCCAGCTGCTGTTACAGAAATAAAGTCTCCTTTGGTTACTTTTAACCCACTATCGACAAGGACTTTATGAGTACCATTGCCAAGGATAGTCACAGCAGAACCGGAATCTAATAATCCTGATATTGTAACGCCATTGATCTGCACCGAAACATAAGGTCTATTGTCATTTTGATGATCTTCCTTCAGAATTGTGTCAATTTTATAAGACCTAAAGAATAAATTAATTGAAAGCAGCCAACTTTGCCAGTCATCTTTATCAAAATTAGCCACATTACAATCATTGACACAATCCTGAGTAACTAGTTTTTTGGACGCTGTTTCCTATCTCTGTTGCAATCAGGACAATCAGGTGTTTTAACATTTTTACGACCACAAACAAAACAAACGATGACATCCTTATTTGCTGTGCACTGACGCAGATTGTGTGGATCCACTCGACATCTAGGACAAAAACGTGTCTTGGATGTTGATGGAGCGATAGCATGTACATAGTTAGGATTAGTTTTATGTGATTCTGACGTATAATTATTTTGCGAATAAGATTTATTATGATTTTGATTATTGTATTTAAATTTATTATTGTTATTAAAATTTGTACTATTATAGTTGCTTTTATTTCTTGATGAACCACCAGAATATGCAAGTTCCGACGCCAAAGTATCTACACTTGGACGTGGAGGTTCCTTGAATTGAGAAAGCCGCGATTGTATACTTTCGTAGTTACGACACAACGTCTTCAACTCTTCTATGGACTTAATTTCGGAAACGGAAGATAAAGTGCTCGCGTAACATGGTCGGATATTATGAAGTAATATCTCGAGCTTGTCGCTTTCAGGCAAGGATTTTGACAAACGTGAAAAAAGGCCGGACATAATCGACAAATATATCACGATATTTTCCGTTTCACCCTGTGTGCGAGACCGAATTTCGGAAAGTAGCCTATAATCGAAATCAGCCTGTCCGAAATCCTGCCTCAGAAGCACAACTAGATCGTCCCAGCTTGTTACTTTTTCCCGAACACTTCTAAACCAGTGAATCGCATCGCCTGTAAATATCTCAGTAGCATTGTGTAGAATTTTGCTAGTTGGGATATTCTTCGCTGTGCAAAATTCGGAAACGCGTTGAATGAACGCCCTCACACAGGCTTTGCCGTCGTAACGCAGTTTTGACAGTTGATTCGCATTGCCGCCGTCACAAGTCACCGCGATGTTAAGGGGAGAAGGAGAAATGACACGAGAAGACTGAGTATCACTACTAGTAGAAGCCAGCGGGTCCACCACATTACTAACAAGTAGCTTACCAACACGGTCAGAGCAAAGTTGAAATAAGCTAACACATTGATTGAAAGTCTCCCTTTGTTCTTCATCTTCACATTCAATGCGGTTAAGCCGGTGATAAAGGTGATGAACCAGGTTTTGCGCTCGTAGTAAAGTACTCTTTTCTAAAGGCTTCGAGTCTAACAAGGAATTTACCCTATTAATCACTTCCGCTGCACCGTCTAAATCCTCAACCACATCAAACGGACTAGAAAGAATCTCCTCAGATGGAAAAATAGGCCCGCATTTAGCAATTTGCTTACGTAGCTCCTGGACAGTGGAAGCTGGTGTCTCACCCCGAATAGCAACTTCGTACTCAAGTTCAGTTTTTTGTAACGACATAAATTTTATGTGGTAAGCCATTGTAAAAGTAACAAATCCGCGGTAAAATAATAATTAAATTATTCAGTGAATGTTGAACAAGTCACGCCAAAAAAAAAACAACGAAAAAATACTCCGTCCGTTACAAAACAATTGACAACATTTCATATTTTTAAGACTATCATTTTATTACTTTTCTGAATTCTGCTTAAAAAGATGAAGTAATCTCTGTTTTTATTTATTTTCTGAGATGATTATTTATTTTATTATTAATTTATAAAAACATACTCATTTTAAAATGTGGCAACACCAAAACCAGAACTTAATGGAACGGTTACTTTAGTCGTCTTTCTTATAAAAAAAAACTTAATAAAACTCGGTACCTATGTACCTATGCATCTGTTATCTGTCAACGTCAAATAAAAAAAATATATATTTTTTCGCTCTTTGGTTTAGACAACAACCCTATTCAGCCCGTATTGTCTTAGATTGCAGTTATTTGATGTATTTTCTTATATTTCTTTAAATACAGAAGAATAAATTCAAAGATTTTTTTTTAAGGTACACGACATAAAGCCCAGTCGATCTCTATATTAATTTCCACCTGTTATAAATATGAAATGTTGTCAATTATAAAAATTTTTGAACGCTTTGGTTGTTTTTCTTTTAAAATAATCTACTTGCAAAATTAAAATGAGAAATAAAAAGCGCAAAAAAAAACAACAGAAAAACAAAACAAAAAAAATAAGCATTAAATGCAACTAATGTGTACGAATAATGGTGTACAAAATGACAAATTACGAGATCGTTAAAAAAACAATAAAATGTTGTACAAAAAAACAATGCAAAATATTGAGACTGAGTGTACTACCAATAATTAATCACGCAAAGAAAATTACACTCAATAATTGCAATAAAACAATTTTGAAACTAATTTAGAAGCTAACACTTAATATTGTGTCCGACTGTACCGGAGCAAAAACACAACTTTAACAAAAATTATAAAAAACTATTCTGTACACATTAGCTGCTGGCAACCAAAAATAAAACAGAAAAACGTTTCACAAAACAAAAAAAACATCAAGCACATAAACCACAACTACCCACCTGGGAACAAATATCAGACCTTTATCCAGAAAAATAAAAAAACCACGGTAAGGGCGCCAGTGCTACGTCTACAGGTCGGGAATAAATAAGTTCAACAAATTAAACTTAAAGAAACGTTTAATTCCGCGACACGCCGCTAGCACACGAAAATAAGTCGTAGGGATGGGTACGTTCAAAGCCGGTCTGATAATTTGTTTCCAGTAGTTGTCGCCGCCACCACGTCAGTACTCTCCTGGAACTCGAGGTCGTTGAGGAGACGTGGACGGCTGCAGGTCATCAGCTGCGGCGGCTGCCGTGGAGTTGTGAACGAGCTGAGGGACGTCAGCTGGGACAGCGCCGAAAGCTTTGGTGTTGGGCTCGAGCCGTAACGTAGCACCCTGGAATTTACGTCCTTCGTGTCAAAATAATAATATATCAACATCTCCGTTGACTGTGACCGTTATTGTGCAGAAGCAGAAGGCAAGCACTGCGTGATGGTGAAATGGCTGGGTGAAGTGCGGATGTCACAGTCGGACGGAGTTTACATTTTGAAATCAAAAGCGTTCGCATTTATTTACATGCGAAAGAAAAAACATAGGTACATTCTAAAAATGAATATGGACGTTAAGATTTAAATTTGAAAAAATACGACGTTAACATTCAAATTTGGAAAATACGTTAACATTAAAATTTGCAAAGTACAAGATTTAAATTTTGAAAATATTTATTATTTAGTATCGTTAACAATACCAATGCATGATTGCGATAGCTAAATGAAAATGAGATGTGAGGATCGGCATTTATAAAGCATCTGTAAGCAGGCCAAATCAAACAAAGGAACACCGTTAGACACATTTAAATCTACCGGTTCTATATGAAGCATAAGAAATGTTCAACACTCACCCAATAATATAGGGGTACACTGACACTTTACGAGTACAGTAACACTACTCGGGAATTTAGTGTAGTCTAAATTCTAAATATTAATAAATTGGAATACGCCGGCGACGTGTGACGACGCTAAGGATGAGAGTACGTGCGCCTGCGTTGAAAACAAAATCAGTCTGCCCGGGCGGCACGGCGCGGGAGCCAGGTGGGTGAGCGGGGCGCGGGCGGAAGGCGGCCGACCGGTTGATACGGAGACAAAGCAATGCGTGTTCACGTACAGTCCGCTTGGTAAAATAAGTAACAAGCGTGGTACACTTAACTAGTTTAATATTTAGTATAGTTTATTTAGAATTTAGTTTATTTTAAGTAACTGTTTTTAATTAAGTGTTTTAATTATATTTTATAGGTTTTAATTTTGTAAAAAAAATGTAAATTTTATTATATTTCTTATAACCAAGGTTATGTAACATTTTTTATGTTACACCAGCCCTGATACAGTTCAAGTCACGTCTTAAAAAAAATAGGCGTCAAATCATACGTGCATCGAAAACTCCGGGGTACGGTCATGACCTACGGAGCCGAGACGTACCTAGCCACTCACTATGCGACTAGTCCACCAATTTAAAGTCGCTCAGCGACCCATGGAAAGATCTATGCTCGGTGTATCTCTTAGGGATCAAATCCGAAACGAAGTAATTCGACAGAGAACCAAAGTTACCGACATAGCACAAGTGGCAGTGGGCTGGTCATATCTGTCGTAGAGCCGATGACCACAGCTTCGCGACTCTTGTCCTGTGACATAATATCACCCGTCACTCTCTCACAGTACTGTACAGAAAGAGATGGATAGGTACTATATGTCACGCGAGAAAGAGTCGCGCAGTTGTGTTAGAGCTGCTGGAGTGGAGGCCACGAATCGGTAAACGTAGTGTAGGACACCCTGTAACAAGGTGGAGCGACGACATTCGTAGGACAGCAACGGTTACTGGAGGAGGAGCTGAAAATCGAGCTCAGTGGCAAGCCATGGGAGAGGCTGGATGTCCAGCGGTGGACTGATACAGGCTGATGATGATGATGATGATGATGATTGCGATAAAAGTCAAAGTCAAAGTTCAAAGTCAAAGTTCTTTTATTTGCTAGAATCATGGTACATGCGGATGACAAATATTACAAAAGAACAACACAATTCACCATAGCAATGGCATGCAAATTTAAAATTTTACATTAACAGATTACTCATTGATAAGATAATATAATAATCATTAAATTCAATTACCAGATTTTCAATTAATATAGGAATATAATTTATATGTCAATATGAAATTTATGAATCACATGTCAAAATATTCTTTCAAATTATAAAAACATTTTTCTATGAGCCATAATCGAAGTTTATATAAAAATAATTTATAAGGCAATGTTCTTAATTCTAAAGGAAGATTATTGTAAATTTTTTCTGACATTATAAAGCAATTTTTACTGTGCAATGCTGATTTTGTAACAGTGCGTTTAACTTTAAACAAATCTCTACTACGTAAACTTGGATTTTGTACTGGTTTGGAAAACATCTCTGGATTACCTCTTACAAATTTAGCATGTTCAAATATAAAAATACCCGTTAAAGTCAATATATTGAGCCTTTTAAATAACGGTCTACACGAGACCATTGGACCAACACCACATACCGCACGGACACATCTTTTTTGAACCAAAAACAATCGTTCATAATCACAAAACTACTAAAACATATCATACAGTCCAATATTTTAATAGTTGCAGCCAGTAAATCAACGAATTGGCATATGAATGAAAAACACTCGCATATAATGAAACAATAGGCGCACAATCTGCTCCCGCCTATCGAATGATGAATGGTTAATTTCGAAAACGTTTGCCGAGTGCACACATCGCAAGTCTTTTGAATTTTAATCATGAATCTCATCTGCGCCTCTTTGTTATCGGTTTTTGTTTCAATCACTATTTGTTCACTCGTATGCACTTGTTTTTGTGCTAGGACCTAGACGACCAGTTATGCAGTAAATGTATACGTTTTAACAGTTCAATAATGATCTGTATTCAAGTATTGATTGGAAATAAATGAATGACTGAATAATTTTGAGTGAAAGAATGACAAATTGTATTGCCGTATATGAACTGATTGTACATTGGAAGATTTTAATAAAAAATCAATACAAACTAACACGAAACGAAGGATTGAGCAGCTTTCTTCGACTAAAAAATATTAGAAATTCAATCAAATTTTTGTTTGTTTATGGCTCCATCGATACCGTCGACGATTCCGCCAATGATATTAGAAATTAGTTTTTGTATTCATCATCATCATCATCACCAGCCCGTATCAGTCCACTGATAGGCCTCTCCCATGGCACGCCACTGAGCTCAATTTTCGGCTCTCCTTCCAGTTACCGCCCGCTGTCCTACTGTCGTTGCTCCACCTTCCTACAGGGCGCCCTACACTACGTTTACCGATTCGTGGCCTCTACTCCTGAACACGTTTACCCCAGTGGTCATCGGCTCTATGTATTTTATTGTATACATATATTTATTAAACGATAAACAAGTAAAAATCAACAATAAATCTAGTTGATGACATAGGTAACGCTAACAGATATTTTATACATACACGACGCGCAACTTGTAAGGCTAGAAATATAGTTTTGACCAAGGAATATAATACTCACAAGGAGAAGAACGCTAACTGCCATACAAGCAAATGCGACATACTCACACACGCACACCCGTACACGTATATGAGTCCTACAGCGCCTCAACGTCAGCCCAGTAAAAACTCAAAACCGGAACCGGAAATAGGTGTCATCAGTCAGAAAGTGACAGTTCAATATACGCGGGAAACTTGAATAATCAAAACAATAATATTGCTTTGTTAATCCGCGATATAATAACGTGCCAGTCAATTCGTGCTTACCTTTATATACTTATTTGTGTATTTTAATGCATAATGGTGGGACCATTAAATGCATGATTGCATGAAAAAATACGCAAACAAGTAAGTTGGCACTAATCGACATGTATATGTTATTATATCGCGGATTAGCAAAGCAATATTATTGTTTTAATTAATATGGATTTACGCAAAGTAACGCCTTATTTGTCCAAATACTTAACTGATATGTCAAGAAACCATTGTTAATAATAATAATGTCATACTTAACATCAGTAAGTTAAGTATTTGGAACTGCAGGTTTCCCTCACAACTCTGGAATTAACGTTAATTGTAATCATTCATTTGTATGTGAAATAAAACTAAATCAAGATGAAATCTACATTCTTTACTCAAAGAAAGAAGAATAATATGAGGTATTGCAGATTATAAATTCCGATTGCACACCTTGAATACAGAATAAAATAATATACATTATGAGAAACAATAAAATAACAAGCAAAACGTCCAGCATAACTTGGACACGCGACTCTTTTGTCGCGCGACAAATACTATCTGTAATTTTCCTTTCGATACCGTGCGAGATCGACAAGCGAAGTCGCAGCAAGATATGCTAGCCCTACAGAGGTAAACAACAGGCGGTATTATCGACTAGCGATCCCTTCCATGTAACATTATTTGCTGAGTATCTAACGCTTTTTAGGATATTGTGCACTTCTACATTTGATGATGAATCTATTTACGGGTCGATTGCAAAAAATTGTACATAGTTAAAAACTAAGTTAACAAAAAATCACGGTCGCTTCCTTTGTGTGACGAAAGTTAGTCATAGAAAATGTATGGGTAACTTTCGTCACATAAAGGAATCAATTAAGTTTTATTTTGATTAAAGCCCTTAACTATGTACATTTTTTTTTTGCAATCGACCCTCTCCCTTTAATGAAATTATTGGGACAATATACCTGTATATTGTCCCAATAATTTCATTAAACGTTTCGTGAGAAATCTCTAATAATTATTCCTCGTTTCCGAAAATTTTATCACGAGTTAAAATAAATTTACCAGCACATCAGCAAACATTATGATTTTGCTCCGAGATAACAGTAAACGAAATGCGATTTTGTGTCGAGCGAGAGCATAAAGTAACTTTTCTTTTTCAATATTTGGCCACGAATTGTCTTTTCTCAGCCTTAGGTTAATTATAAAATTCTAATCATTCTAACTTCACAGCACTCATTTTTATATATAAAAGAGAGTGATAAAAACATAAATCAATTCGATATTCATGTTTCGAATCCAATCTCGAATAAGAACACGTTCCAATACACCCGGCCAAAATTATTATTATTTTGATCTAATTCCTAATGACAACCGTGGTGGTTGTGAGAGACTGGTACGGCAGTGTTGGAATGTATAATTTCAATTATATTATATTGGTATTCCTTTTTATTAGCATTTATCTATTTTTTTATTTATAATATCATTGAAATCAGCAACAAAGACTATAATCATACCTACACTTTAATGGTTGAAAGTACAAGTCCAAAAAAAACGAATTTGTTCTCGCTGTTGAGGCGATGAGGTTGTGTGTGCTACACGAGAGCAAAGTTTTTTGCATCTTGTGCTGTTGAGTCCCTCGTTAGTCGTTACACATGGTTACACTAAGGATTCTTACTAAGGACTCAAAACCAGCACCCGCAACAAAAAACAAATTTGCTCTCTTGTTGCACAAATAATTATAACAATTATAATTATTATATTATCCTATTACAAATACTGGTTTTGACACACATAAACAACACCTAATATTTTTTTTTAATAGTCATTTTCTTCTGCAATGATTTTTCGCGATATTCTCCAGCAAATTCTCTATTCTTAAGGGCAATATATCGCTTGACCACTATGTAAAAACAGTTTTTTTATATGATCAATGTTTGATATTATAGAAATGCTGCTAACGCCCATTGCGTTTACATTATTCCACAGTCTCTCTACCGCATTCATTGTGCGTATCCAACCTGCTGGTGATGGCGGAGGTGACCGTATTCCTTTAAATTTAAGTCCCCGAACAAACTCTTTCATTCGCTTAAATAAATCTAAATGTGGGCTGCGACATGTAAGTGGAGTACTTCTTTCCTCCACGCAGGTCTGGGCTGTCAGCATTTAGGGAGTCAAATAACGCATCAAATTTATTGAGCATGGTTAGACGTAGCATGGGCTTCGGATGGAAGTTCATCTGTAATGTAATTTAAAACACATTATAAAATAAAATTCAATAAATGCAGTAGACATTTCATCGTATTTATTATTATATGAATATTATATATAACTAGCTGTGCCCCGCGGTGTTACCCGCTCAGCCCCGGGAACACTAAATTTATTCGGGATGAAAAGTATCCTATGTCCTTTCCCGGGTCTCAAACTATCTCCATACCAAATTTCATCTAAGTCGGTTCAGCAGTTTAAGCGTGAAGAGGTAACAGACATACAGACACACTTTCGCATTTATAATACGAGTATTAATATGGATATACGTCGTATAGTATATAAATATATGTATCATTGTATTTACTCGTATGGTAGTTAAGTTATATAATACTAGCTGTGCCCCGCGGTGTTACCCGCTCATCCCACGGGAACACTACATTTATACGGGATGAAAAGTATCCTATTTCCTTCCCCGGGACTGAAACTATCTATATACCAAATTTCATCTAAATCGGTTCAGCGGTTTAAGCGTGAAGAGGTAACAGACAGACAGACAGACAGACAGACAGACAGACAGGCAGACAGACAGACAGACGGACAGACAGACAGACAGACACACTTTCGCATTTACAATATTAGTATGGATACAGTCATGTATTCACTTGTATCTTAGATGCTCTCCGAACACTTATTTTAATTAAAGCAGTAACGTCTGCTAACGTAAACTAAATGTTTACAAATGAAGCGAAAATTGAAAAATTTCATGGTTCGGACAGGATTCGAACCTGCGGTTAGGTTACCGTACAATGCCCATACAAGGCAGAAAAAGGACTATGGCTAAAAAACTTTAAAAACGAAGTAATATAAATTATCGAGCATGTATGATCAATGATCACATTTCTTGGATCATAGACAACTAAGCAAAATTTAGAGATCGATAGATACATACAGTAATGTAATAAGTTTCTATCAAAAATTTCATTTTAGTGACAAGCTTTTATAGCCGACTGTACTTTTCTCATCTATCTTGGATATCCATCAAATGCTCACTTAGATGATTCTAAAGAGCCCAAACTCGGTAGGATTGCTTTTTCTATTATTGAGTTCCTATGGCCACCTTCCGGCTCCATCATCAAATCAGCCCCATGGTATCATATTATCGTATTGTCATCAAAGTTAAGTAAGTATGCAAAATTTCAGCTCAATCGGTTGACGATATCTGCTTCAAAATAGAGTTGCAAGATTCCACCCGAACAAACATACTTACATACATACATACATACAATGCAAGTTAAATAAAAGCTTGAAAAATTATAGACTTAATTTAATTATCTAACCTGATGCTCAGAAGTCGATGGAACTTGCTCCAGTCGTGGCCGTGGCGCCTGTGAAGTGTCCATGGCGTCAACCAGTTACCCTATACTCTGTAATTAGGAAAAAAAATGCATTTTTAATCGATAACAAATTGAGGAGGATGTCTGTTCGGTAAATGATTGTTCTTAATAATGTCCATTTATATAAATAACGAGTATAAATGCTCACCTGATGCTTAGAAGACGATGGAACTTGCTCTGGTGGTAGCACTTGTGTCGTTTCATGGGCGTCATCCAGATTGTCGATACTCTATAATTTAAACAATTTTATAATGTTTAATCGCTACGAAATGCAGGAAGTTCTTAGTTCTAGTTGTGTTTTGGTTTTGTTTGGAAATGAATGGACCGATTGGGTTTGTTTGTTTAATTGTGCCGATTGCCAGCATGTGAGCATCCAATCCTGACATTAAGAAGATCTCGAGGGAACTTTTTAAATATTTTATAAGCATACATATCGTGATTTGGGTTTTTCAGTAACTCGTTCAGCTGATATCAGAAATACAATTTCATATCGTAAATATGTAAGTATGTTTTTGTTCAAATAATATATAATTTGCTTTTACTCATAAATATGTTCGCGTCATACTCGTTAGTCGCCATAAGGGACTAATTAAATACCTAATAAAATTTAATAGCAAATAGTCAATTAGAAAATATAATAATACTTCAACCAAGAGAAGTGACCGCGCTGACACAGTAAATTCAAATTTAACCCCTCCATTTCCCCAAAGGGATGAGTTCTGTCATAAAAATCGTCTAACAATAACAAACATCCAAAAATTGCCACACACTTTCTCATGTATAATATTAAAGTAGAATAGGACAATCATTAATAGGTATACAGTGAGCTCTCTACAGACAAAATAATTTAATGTCTGAAAAGAATGCGATGGTTACCTTTTCAATTTCATCAGCGTGACTTTTCATCTCCCTTCATCAATTTGATGACATATTCCCTCTTTCCCGGAATAGAATGCATGGTGCAACTTCTAGCGGAGTAACTTTTAGCGGAGTCAACAAAACAGGAGTCCCCGAAGTGTCTCCAGCACAAAACTTTGTGACTGGAATGCAACTTCATAAGAGACTATTGACCAGGATTTCTGTTCTGGCCAACAGTATATATGGTTTAAACCTAAAACAAAAATTCCGTAAAATACTTTTGGAACGACACATAACATCAATAATTGCGTAAAATTGAGCAAAGCTGCTTAAACGCACGTAAAAAATGCCAGGAAGGAACCCTGAGGACGAACACCACACGAAACATTCCGTTCCTAACATTTTTTGCGTGTGTAAGCAGTATTTTTTTCTCAATATTATGAGTATTAATAAGATTAATGCTGTATATTTATTCTGAGGGCACGATCTTATCTTATAATATTAATTTAGAATTATGTCATTATGAAAAATAAGTACATACATGAATGGTATCTTACCTTAAGATGTTGGTTTTGCCCGGTTTGGGAAACCGATGAAATACTTTTCGGTTGTCCATATGTGGAGTAATTCCATATTTAGAGCACTTGCGGTATTTATCAACAGACATTTTCGAAAATTTTGGATTTTACCGTAACAGTAGTATCAACGTATAATTCAAGATTTTTACAAGAGAGTACTCTGACAGGTTGCGTTGACATTTCCGTTGATGTTTAAATATCTAGCATAGATTACGCAGCTAGAAGTGACAGCCATAGAGGAAAAAAAATCTTAAGTACTTATCACACTTTATTCAACATTTTGATATGAAAAATAAAATAAATAAATAATTATAAAAGGCAAGTAAAATCAATAATTACTTATTTATACAATTAAAATCATATGTCTTTTAAACTTCGTCATTTTTCTACTTCGTGTTTATGGTTTCATACATATAGACCAAGCTCTATATAGTCCCAGACTCACACTAACAAAAAACCTTGGTCAACGTTATTAGTTCTTCAGTTGAGCACCCTTGGTTTTGACCATAAACAAATCAGTACAGTGTTGCCAACGTGCCGGCATGAAATAAACATGGAAGATCGGGGATAGTGCTCGTCACCGCAAAGATGGCGTATTGAGCCGCGTTAAATGAGGAAACGGGATGATTGATGGTTCTCTAAATAATCTTATCAGCGCATCAGACGGCCTTCGCATAAGGTTCGCTTCGACCTCTTATTATATTCAGGCTATAGTGATTTTTGTTTCATAATACTCGAGGAATTACTTAAATTGTGCACCCAGAGAATATTTTATAAGCTGGGAAATTAGAATAAATACGCCTCGAACGAGAATCTTCATACAACAGATTTGCGAAAGATGAAGCCGGTTTTGAATTTATGTGTGCGTCTACGAACCAATCATAGAGAAGACGTTTTATTTGTGAAATTAACGTTGTGACACAGACTGTGGCAAAAGTACCCCCACAGCTTCACATTCAAGCGCTGACTAGGTTTCTAGGCGTATTCATTCTAAGGCCAGGAATAATACACACACTGCTTATACCAAGCAGTCACTTTATTATTTTTAGGGTCGAAAAAAATGTGTTTTTGAACAATACTGAGATTCCGGCTCAGAAGGATGACATTAAGTTTAGCAAATATTAAGCATTTTGCTTCGATAGGATAATGATACTGTCTAACAAAACTATTTTAACAGAATCCTATTACTGCTGTAAGCATTTAACTTGTACACTGTTATAACTTAGGTAATAAGAGTACTTACAAGTTAAGTCCTGCAACAATGTATTATAAAAAATCGAATATTCTGCCGTCAGAACGAAAAAGGGCACATCTAATTTTTTTTTGTGAAATTGAGTTAGATACATATTCGGAAAGAAGAAAAAAAGGCGCATCTGTCTAAATATTTTCACAAAAAATGTTAGATGTGCCCTTTTTCGTTATGACGGCAGTATTCTTCTATCTGGTATATTATGAAAATAATATAAATGAAACGTCATTGATATATGTATCGAAAAAAATACCTTACATACAATTTTATTGAGATACAAAAAATTGGGCAAGTGCGAGTCCGACTCGCGCATGAAGGGTTCCGTACCTATACATACCTATATATAATCTATAAAAAGTTTGTTGTATGGGAGCCCCCCTTAAATATTTATTTTATTTTATTTTAGTATTTGTTGTTATAGCGGCAATAGAAATACATCATCTGTGAAAATTTCAACTGTCTAGCTATCACCGTTATTGAGATACAGCCTGGTGACAGACGGACGGACGGACGGACAGCGAAGTCTCAGTAATAGGGTCCCGTTTTTACCCTTTGGGTACGGAACCCTAAAAAGAACTGTTTTATGACATTTATTTCCTTCAATGGTGTCTTTTATGTTTTTCAGGTGAAAAATATTTAACAAAACGGTTGTAAAATTACCGCCTTTTATTACCGTTTTCCTTTCAGTCGTCAAATATTTAAATAACAACACTTTTCCGTGTTCATTGGACCCAGTTTCTTATAATGATATCTCCGACACAAAGGATGTAAATAACATGCTCTTCGAAACATTATTTTACATAAGTACCTATCTATTTTTATTAATTTAGTCACAAATTCCAAAGAAGTCCGGTTGGATAGGTACAAATCAAATTCAAAATTAAAAATACACAATAATCAATTATTATTTTTTAATAACAATTTGGTATTACCAATTTTGGATAAAAAAGCTTGTATACAATTGTAATAAAATGTAATAATACAAAATTAAATTTTAGGAACTTCAATTTAAGGGTTTAGGTCAGGTTGGTCGTGGTTCACACTAATACGAGAATTATAAAGGCGAAAGTTTATGTGTTTGTATGTTTGTTACTTCATCAGACTCAAACCACTGGACCAATTTTGATAAAATTAGCTGTAGTGGTAGATGACACCCTGGGTTAACACAGGCTACTTTTTATATCGAAAAAATTAAGTGTTCCCGTGGGATGAGCGGGTAACACCGCAAGACACAGCTAGTAGGACTTAAAGCTGATAGAACTTTAATGTAATATGTACATTATATTTACCTTTTTCACTGTTCACCTCTCCATATCACAAAATGTTTGTGGTATCGTAAGTTGTGCACATGAGTAATAAAAGCACCGTAAAACGTTTATCCTACACGTTAAGTTATTGATAGCACGTTATAAACTTTATGAAGTTGTTAACTTTTATAACTACGATATCGGCCAAGACGCACCGAACACTTGTGTTATGGGCACAATAAAATTGATGTTGCTACCTTTTGTGGATAGTAAGGTAAACCGTACTATTCTTGCCCACGATCTGTGATTACTTACTTAAATTTTGGGATGGAAAAATTAAGAAAAACGTTATTTTTATGGCATAAACTTTATATGGCATAAACTAAGTCCTTTACCTATATTTTTATTGCCTTAGATTGTTCTCCATACCAAACGCCAATATAGGTAAGGACCGAAAGTTTCGTCATAGTCTCGGGAATCATTCAAGAATAATTTTAACAAAGGTAGACTCTTGTTTTGCACTTTATGACTAGACTAGCAATACTCTGGCTACATTCATATTATTACCCTACCATAATTTAATAAATAACGAAACTCTGTGTAGGGTCGTTATTTATCAGGCTACTTCTCATTATATCAACCCTTATTTGGCAACATACTAACTAAATCGAACTGTATGTACGATATCGGCTGTAAATCGGCATCATAAATCCCTGTGGGCACTCTTATCGCACTGCCCGTGATATATTATTAGTTGGCGACTTCTCGGCCCATGCTTTTGTTATACAGCCATAACGAGCCTAATTTATCGTGGCTACACAAAGAAACATTGCTTTTTGCTGGACCTTTGTAGGCTTTGTACAACTCGCGGCAATAGGGCGGTGGCAGTATAATTTCAAGCTGAATATTGCATCGATATGGCAGAGTTTGTCGTGCAACTACGTTTTACTTTTTATTTAATGCAATTATCTTATTTGGAGACATTTGATCAACATAAAAAAATATATGTGTTCTGAATACTTAATAATGGTTCTGCTAGAATTTAACCTTCTTTTCGCTCGCAACTGACCACAGTCTGATAAAATGGTTAATACCATATAGGGTTAAAGATGTAACTGGTGGTTGCGTAAAGTTAGTATCTCTTTAAATAGTCATTGCTAAATTGTAGTAGAAGAAGCGGGACATAAAGTAAACTGCTGATACCAATATTTACAACATTCAACTTTAATAAAGAGCAGCTCAACTAACAGTAGATTAATGATAATGATATAAATAAGTTACTTCCAGAAGAAGGTTTAAGGAAATATGTGATCAAATGTGGTTTATCAATTTTATATTTGTGGTAATAGCGTCAAAATTTCTTGCTTTGCTTGATAAATTAACACAGCATACAACCGCCATTCGATGAAACTGTTTCCTCGAAGCAAATATCTTACAGGCAAAGTTCCTTCAAGCCAAACTTGGTAGCTTAACGTTGCTCACTTCGAAGCAGAGAATCCTTGTTGAGTCCACAACAATGTCTGCTTCGCACCAAGATGTTTATGTTAATGCACCACGCATTACTCACTCTCGCGAATAAATCGTCTCTCATGCATTAAACATGTTAGAACTCTTAAATAATAAGAAAAGTTTCGGCTCCAAGGTACTATTGTTTATTCTATTCATTCTCTTTAGAGGTTGAGATTGGAAAGGTTTTTTACACCCGCCCATTTGGGCCGGGATACGTTCGTTGTGTATCGAGGAGGAAAAATAGGAAAGCCGCTTTGTCTTCAAACGTCTGTTATTTTCTTGAAAGGTAGTTACTATAAAAATGTACGCGCCATGAATTTTACATTGAAAGTTATTTGTATCCATTAATGAAATTACTGGGAGCGCGATTCCTATTTGTAAGCACTGTGGACCTTTCGGTTGAATGGGTCTAGAAATGTCGGGTTCATTTTATGATTTTATTTGAAACTAGAAGGAGCCCGTGAACGTCGTCTGTGCGGAAGATAAAGTGGGTTATGGCTTTTTTGCTTCTTTATTGTCGAACAAATAAACTTCCTGGTACACGGATTTGTACCAAAACTCTTTTAAAATCGGTCCAGCCGTTTAAACGTGATGAAGGTACAAAGAAAAATACATAAACACAAACAAATATTAAAATAATAATTAATTATGTTAATTATTATCTCTGTATTGTTTCTGAATAAATATTTTTAACTTCAATAATAAAAAAAAATATTAAAATATATAATATGTTTTGGAACTTGTGACCTCTATCCTCTATATATTTTCTTTTGGAAAACATCTTCAATGTAACATTTTTCACGATTAAATAAAAATATACATTTCTATATCTTTTGATTGCTTCTAGTTTCGCAGTAAGGTAGATCCTAGGTATGTACATCGAGCCAATATTATTTAAGTGATTGCATGAATAATACATCTATATTAGTATTCGTAATTAGCGATGTGTATGTGTATTGTGCGTTCGTTGGATATATCCCCCACACTAAACCTATCCGGGCTAAAGGAATAAGAAAATTTCTATTCAGGAAGTTTATTACTGCAGTAAACCTTAATGAGATAGGAGGTGGCTTGGTCCCATCAGTTACAGGATCGACTGACATAAATTCTAATAGGAGGCCGCCGTGGTTCTAATTTTATGGTAGAATAAATTCTACTGATGACGGGTGTCCGTCTCCAAGACTCGATTAGGCGGATCTATTATATGTGACGTATCGTTATTGAATTTATCTTTTAAAATAATTCGAGAAAGAAAGATAAATGCAATAACGATACATAACACTTTTAAAATAATTCGAGATATTTTTTTTCATTTGTAAAGTAATAACCTGTTCCTTTACATTGTTGTAAGTATTTCTTATTTTTTGAGATAGTCAAAGATAAAACATAATTTATTTAGATAAAAACAATCTAATAATGCAAAAACTAAAATTCACAAATTGCACTGAACTCAGCTATCCGACTTTTTGCTGGTTGTTTATTACCATTTACATTATATAACAATATACCTACATAAGCACTTCTGAGAGTTATTTTTTTTTTGGATTATAAACTAAATAATCATATTTTGAGTAAAAATAATCGACAAGCCAAATGATGCTTGCCGACAATAACTGTTCTGGTTATTTTGAAGTAACCAAATCACAGTACGAGTAAGTGTGCATATAAGTTTTGAAAAGTTTCCACGACTTTTCCAGGATCCCATCAAAGTTCTAACCTCACGAAAATGAGACCAATTAAAAAATATACCCTTTTCAAACAAGATAAATCTAAGTCGGTCCAATCGTCCTCAAGTAATCCTTAAGTATGTACAAAAACTCCGTTTCATGCCGTTGGTTAAAAAGAAAAACCTCTTGGTTCAATTCCTATAATTATCGTTTTCAAATAAAACCGATTAGAGATAGCAATTTCAATAACGTAATAAGACCACAGACAGTCCTTTACGATAATTAACCTAACTTATCTCAAACGTAGACATCCTTCTTTATTATTATTTAGTTCCCCAAGTCAAGTAACCTAAATCACTGCTTTATCTTGAATTTTTTGACAAAGCTTTTCAGACGAAATTAGACGCTCGAGGAAACAAATAGACTTGCTGATAAAGTTTACGCTTGTTTAATCAAGACAGTTGGGATTTTTGCCGGATTGTTTTTTTTATGTCTATTACCACAAAAAGAACTTGATGTGTTTTTTCTTAGTTTGATAAAAATTGACTTTTAGATGTTACTAATAATAATAAGCCTTGGCAAGTAGGTACCTTGACTTGGCCCACGAGGTGACCGCCATGCGGGCGGATGTTGACTCGACGATCATTGTCCCGATAGTCATTTCAGCGAACGGTCTTATAGCGAAGAGTCTCGACAAACACCTTAAGATTTCTCTCTCTCTGGCTAGATGGCTCAGATTCAGAAGGTGGTGTCCAGGACACGGCGCGCATCGTCAGGAGGTTACTCTCTCTGCAGCCCTAACCAAACGGTAGCTTGGACCTCACCCCGCTGCCGGGGGCACCCTGGGATAGATTTTTTTATAATTATGTAATGTGTTTTTCATTTTGTAATTTCTATATTTTATTTTACATTTCATATAAATTTATTGTAAAAAAAAACTTAACTTAAGAATTTTAATGAATAAAGGAGATAATAAGCCTTTTCTCAAACATGCAATGAAATATCGTCACAACGTGCGTTAAGACAGGCTTCGAAGTGTCACGTTTCGGGCGGAACAATTCGAGAGAACTGTAAAGGAATTTCATACAAAATTTAAGGCCTAGGCCGGGAAGTGCATTTTTTTTATATGGCGTCTGTATTCGTGAACGGGCTAAACGGCTGAATTATGTTTCTTTTTAGTGGTGTATTTTTTATTTCATTGCATATGTTTGTGAAAAACACTATACCTACATGCCTTAGCCGTGAAAAGGGCTTACCGATTTCGTATTGTCTATACCTACTCCGCCGGCAAGCCCTTATTTCCCGGCATCTGCAGTAATGTACTAATAATAACCTTGCCTAGAATTGGCCCAATACGGCCTGGCCATTACTTCGTGTAACCAGTGGAGCGGCGAGCGGTGGCAATAGGTGGGAGAAAAAGGTCCGAACGCGGTGTCACGATCACTCCTATGGCCGTTGCTCACCGTTAGTCTACGCACTACGCACACTTGGGTGCTAGGATCCACCTTCTGCATTTGTCCGTTCAGAATCGATAAGCATCCGGAGCCAGTTGTGGCGGCGCTGACGCATCAGTCACCACATCCGATGGCCATTGCATTAAACACGAACAACCAATAAAATTGAGTGTCGACCACGTATAGGAAAGCACAGCGTGGGACGGCCCTCGACTAGGTAGACAGATGTCTTCGTTAAGGTCGCAGGGAGTCGATGGATGCGGTCTGCAGAGATCGCACCTTGTGGCGAGCTATGGGGGAGGCCTATGTCTAGCAGTAGACGTCTGTGGCTGATAAATATATAGAACCAAAATGTAGTTCTTAAACGTTTTTGGTGAAAGTCAAGAACCTTCTTTAATTTTTTACTCTTTCGTTTTTAAAGCGAAGTTTAAACAGGTGTGTAAAACAAAAGCACTAATTCGCTGTAATACTCATCCGTAAAACACGTAGTAACATCTGTAATAGACAGGAGAGAACAGGACAGAAACCGGCTTGTTAGTTGGATTTAAACAGATAAATAAACGGGTGACAATGAAAATACAATCGTTTGCCAGTGACAACCATCTTCCGGGATTCAATTAAAGTAAATGGATTTGCTGAAATCCGATTAAAGTTTGCAATCCGGATACTGCGCGTGGTTGGGCCCAAATTTAAACTTTACTCATAAATCATTCGTTTTGTTCAATAGTACGGAATTAGTTAATAGGTATCGCTACTAGGAACTTTGTCATAGCAACTTTTGCGCTTAACGGTGTTTTGATAGTAGTGCGATTAATTCGATTCGAGGATGCGATGCGGAGGCAGTTATTAATAGACTTCGATTATTAAGTTCGTCGGAACTACTATTAGGTATTTGGGTCTGTGGGAAATAAGTTATCTATTATAATTCACTGTTTTGTTATTAATTATGAATTTAAAAAGGTAATTTATAGCCTCACGTTTTAGAAATTCAATATTTTCTTTTAATTCTTTTACTTTATCCATGTAAATAAATGCAGCTTCAGCAAAAATCGATATGGACAATCTTACGCCCATGTGTTAAATTAATAATATTGCTACATGCAATTGAATTCAATTGTTTTATTTATACCGTGTTTTATTTTTATTTTACTTAACCTACATTGGAGAGAATATACGAATGATGTTTGTTTATCGTTTCTATTAATTTATTACACACAGTATTCGAACTCCATGTGTTCGATTGGCGGGCGCTGCGACTGATTGGCTTTCCTGATGATGAATCGCAAACCGATTCAAACATGTCGAGCGATATTCGACTTCTACGACGTGAGTGAACCCGTTACGTATTAATTTTAATATTTTTGAGACTCAGGGGAGTTTTCTACGTAAAACAGGGCGTTAATACGAGTGTACTTTGAAATATCGCCAAGCGATGTTCCAGGTATACCTACCTACGCCAGGTACCTCAGTCGTCTAGCTGTCATTATAACGCTATTTTTGCGATTCTAGCTGCATACAATTCCATTTCACGTTTAAGTTTAAGTTTGCGTCTGATATCTATGCAGCTATCACAAACAAATAAGTCACAATCTTAACGCGACCGGGTTGGCGGATTGGTAATATTCCAAGTATAACGCCATTTCGGAGATCTATCCGAAATATCAGAGAGATATATGGCAATAGGGCCCAGGCTTTAGTTTTGGACAGAACGTTATCAAAACCAGTTTCCAAACAAACATTCATACTAAATCCTTTATCTGTCACAGTAAAATTGTACTATAATTTCTTAGCAGATTTCCCGCATCGAATTGGCATAATTTGCATCTCCGCTTACAAAATAACTGCAAATAGTTCGTAGTCAGACAAAGTTTCAAACATAAAAAGGAAACCAACACTAAATTTTTATTCGAACTTAAAACAAATTGGCTTTCTTGGCCAAAGCCGGGAAAGCGCGCTTTATTGGCGCCGACGTCGAGGCCTTAAA
The DNA here is from genome assembly GCA_947623375.1 of Apotomis capreana. Lineage (NCBI taxonomy): Eukaryota > Metazoa > Arthropoda > Insecta > Lepidoptera > Tortricidae > Apotomis > Apotomis capreana. The sequence continues at coordinate 8,173,918 of OX392503.1, read as the reverse complement.
TGGAGTTTGGATTGAATTTCTTAATTTAAACCTGAGACATTTTAATTTCCTATTTCCATTATTCAGGTGTAACGTTGAAAGATTTTAAACTGACAGAGTTGTAACAGAGACGAAGCGAGATGCCTGAAATACTTTAAGTAGGTAAGTTATACTTATTCGGACTTGAAAATTAATCGGATAATTAATTTTCATCGTGGCTTAAAGAAGATTATATTAGATCTTGTGTTATGTTTTCGCCCGAGACAAATACCTATTTACATCTATATAAACCGAGTAGAATGACCTGCAGAATTGCATGGCCTATTTATAAATGAATTCATTCAAAAATGTAGCACTTGTGAGGTACTTATACTAAAGTTTTGGGTAAAATCCCGTCTTACGCCGTCTTATTAAAAAACTAGCTGCTCTATCCGATATTACCCGCTCATCCCTCGGGAACACTACATTTTTCGGGATAAAAAGTAGCCTATGTTTTAATCTAGGTCTAGGGTGTCAGCTATTTTCATACCAAAATTTATCAAAATTGGTCCAGTCGTTCGAGCGTGAAGAAGTAACAAACAGACACATAAACACACTCACAAACGTTCGCCGTTATACCTAATATTAGTGTGATACTTAAAAATAGAACGAACTTACCTGAAGCAGAAGTGAAGTTCTATTTTAATTGTATGCGAAGGCTGTATAACTGCTTATACTAATGAGTATTTTCATTGAAGAGACTGTGCAGCGAAATACAATGTTTCAATAGCATTCAGTGGGGCTATGATGGTTGCGTTTATCACGTGATAAATAAGTGACAAAGCATCTGTCACTCACACTCGCATCTTGTCAAAACGTGACGGATGCTTTGTCACTTATTTATCGCGTGATAACGGCAACCATCATAGGCCCTCAGATCTTGATTGCAAGGGACCCACTTGCCACGCGATGCGGTCGCTTGTGGTCGTCACTGCTGCATCGAATAGTGCTAGTAATCCGAATGCCACAGTGATAACACAGAAAAAATTTTTTTTCATTGTTTGCTTTACTAACAGACTTATCTTAGACGCATTTCAAGCAAAACTACTTATGCTAAACCTTTTGTGAAGCTGTTAAAACCACGTTACAGATTGCCTTACGGCGCGCCTGGTCCCCTGAGTACGGTAGATTCTTATCAGCTACAGTTATAAATCGCTCACTCTTATCGCTTCGAACGAAATGTAAAAATACATTCCCGGTGCCGCCTTTACGCTTTTCAGTCGCTAAAATAAATTATATTTGCACCGGTAAATTATGCTTTTTTGTTGGCCGGCATTGTAATTATAATTAGGGGGACCAATAAATTTATGTAGCGGTTTGTCCACTCCTTTGAATTTTAAATATACGAGGAAAACAGTTTTCAATGATTTCACTAAAACGATTCGTAACTTTAGTTTGTCCTTCCGTCCTTATCCGCGAAATCATCATATCATAAATAAAGAGAAAAAATACAGTTAGCAAATTGTGCCACGGGTAAAGTCCTCTTGGTGTTTACAAGTTCTCGTGTTACTCAACAAAAAAGTGATTGGGAGAAAGAGTTTAAGGGTCACCGTTGCTAATACGTACCTAACATTGTCATTTTAAACCCATTTGTGTTTATCAAAATGAAAATTTCTATCAAAAACAAAATTTTAGCTGAGTCGGAGCACGCAGTAAGCTCAGTGAGAAGTAAGTAATCCTGCATATAAAACTAGCGGTTATTATTTTTTCAGTTAAACAAGATATTTTTTTATAATACATAGGACAATTTTCTTCTGTAATTTTTAATTTATCTTCTATGGTAGGTGTTGAGGACTTCGAGCCTTCAAGCCAATCCTCATTAAACTACATCAATTTTAGTAAAACTATCTGCTGTTACTTCAACTACGAAGTTGAGATGTGCTTTGAATTAAATTAATAATAATTATAATGAATGAATGACAGGTTTATTTATTCAAATATGGTACACGCACAAAAGGTCTGAAATATTGATTAAAAATGCTCGCGCGCGACGTGTTAATTTTATAATTGCTGACATACTAAGACAAGGATATTATTAACCTTAATAATAAATCTTAATTTTATCAACAACCATCAGACCTACATTATAAATTACCATTTTAAGGTCTATTCTCGAGCATTGGATGAGTAAAATTTGTGTCCCTGTATTTTCGACGACGGGCAACTTTCCTCGGCGGCTTAGTAATTAATTTGCCCAAATCTGTCCCTTGACAAGGCCAAAACAAAAGAAGGGATTAAAGGAAACTCTAAAATAAATAAAATTGTTTACCCTTTCTATTTAGGGTTAATAGGTTCGGCCCGAAAATTGTATGTGTGGTTTTAACTACGTTAGGATGCTACTCTCTATGGGACATAATCTACACAATGTATTTGAGAGTTTATCTTTGTGAATATCAAACTATGTTCGAGTAGCTATAGTGCCCCGGACGTGGGCGGTAAGAAGTTAATTTTTACATCTAAATAAATAAATAAATAAATATTAAGGGACAATCATACACAAATCGACCTAGTCCCAAACTAAGCAAAGCTTGTACTATGGGTACTAGACGACGATATACATAATATATAAATACATACATAGATAACATCCATGACCCAAATACAAATATTTTGCACAAATATTTGCCCCGGCCGGGATTCGAACCCGGGACCGCCGACTCAGTAGGCAGGTGTCTACCAACCGAGCCAAACGCGTCGTCATCTTAATTCATTTTACAATCTTTTTTTAATAACCTAAAACCGATTTTATTCTACATAATCTATTGAGATGAAGGCGGGCACTATACCTATTATACAATTATACATACACTCTCATAAAATCTCATACACGCTCGTAAAATCTAAATATCATAGTTACTTTAAAATAAACACATACAATTATAATATTTACAATACTAAAAACTACAGATAAATATAAAAGAAAGGATAATTATTATGTCAAATTGGTTAAAACTAATTAGAAAAAATTGTTACTTAGTTTAATGCCGCTTTAATAGTTGAATACACATTAAAAGCAGAGAACATGAGAGCGATACTGTCTACGAAGGATAAAATACAAAAAAAAAACGAACAATTAACATTTATACAGACACAGGACCATTTGGAAGTCATTCAAAAAAGTTCTAGCGAAAAACTGCACAAGGCATTTGAATTTAAATACAAACTGATAGAAATGATCGACTGAAGGCGGTGTAGCAGTTTTACGAATTAGTCGCTGTCCAATGACGTGCTGTCGTATAACGAGGGTCCTAATTATTATATCCCAATAACAGATATTAGAAGAAACAATAAAAATCTTAATCAACTTAAATTACCCTTCTCCAGAATGAAGATAGTAAGGACTAGCCCTCACCACATGATGATCAAAATATATAATAAGCTGCCTAATTCAATAAATAATCAGGAAGAGACAACAATATTTACAAAACAATTAAAAATATTTCTCATTAATAAATGTTTCTATACACTACACGATTTTTTTCAAGAGAATACTAATGATTGTTGATAGGCAAGAATGTAACCTAGTAAACATTTTAATGTGAACAATAATGCATAAAATGAAAATCTAAAGTAACTAATTAATTGTAATTTTGAAATGTTTAAATAGTAGCCCTCTCTAATTGCTGTGCCCTTGCAGGGCACATGTTCCTAAACCTACTGTTCCATCTTTAATTTAAAATGTGATATGCAATAAATATTTGAATTTGAATTTAATTTACGTCTCTAGACGTACTGTCCGTGAAAGAGTTAATAGTATTTCTTTAAACATTCGTTGTATTGAGAATGGCAAACGAAATCTATTGAACTACCTATCTATTGAATATAGCATATCACATGAATATTATCTTTCTAAGATATTGTTAAGACGAACAATCGAAGTCAAGTATAGAAACAAAAATGTTTACACGTGGCTACGGAACGTCGGGAACAAATATATAAGCCATTTAGTTCACAAGCTTTGTACATAAATATAATTATTTATATGGGTACAGTTAGATAAGCGAAACCCATGCTCGCTGCCTTATCGATATTTGTATCGAACTTAAAAAAAAAACTCAATTTTGTGGACGGAACCTTTGTTTCCGAGGGATGAAATTCGCTGCTATAGAAGTACTTACTCTTGTTTGAGTCCCTTTAATTAGAGTGCGTTTCCATGGACCGCGATTTTTTCCATTGGCGCGCTCGTATGAATCCGAGCACTGTGATTGGTCAATCACCGACCGCTGCGTATTAGCACCGTTCAGCATCAGTGGACTACCATCCTTATTCCTTACCTAACAGCCTGCTCGCATTATTTAGTGCACCATTTTCTTCGTCCCTAATATCACCCTAAAAACTCCACAAAATTAAAGCCTTACCTACTATAAATGTATTATGAATTCTACTGTACCCATCGAAGCCCCTGTGTCGCAAGTTGTGAACCCTTAATGTGGATTGGCGTGAAAAGCTCAAAGTTCATGCATAAACAAAAGCTTCAAATTATTTAACGAACTTAAGACACGTGGGTAAAGGAAAGCTTTTAGGCCGTGTGTCGCCGTCGGGCCATGTTTAAGGGGATATATCACTGCTCATTTTCCACACTATCAGTTTAAGTTGGGTTTCCTTATGCGGCAGGCTCAGGGTTTTTCCAACATGAGTGCTGTACGCGCACTCTACGAGGCTCTCGTTAAAAGCCACATGGAGACCAATTCGGCAGTCTGGAGCCCGCAGGAGGCGAAGTATGAACTCCCCAAGCAGCACATTAGTGAATTTTGCAGCTTAGATTATAGCTTTAAGTTCTAAATGAGTGGTTTAACAGTGTTTGATACAACTTATAGCTTTAAACACAACTCAAAACTGTATATGAGTTCATCCTATCACTTTTAGTTGCATAGGAACGTTTTTTGTTTCTACTTTATTACTTATGGTGGGATAAAGTCGATTTTGCTACTTAAAGTTGCATGCAGGTTCAAATTGTCACTCAATAAGAAGCAATAGTGCTATATAAGGCCTTAAAATCACTTATAAGAACCTTTTACATATAAGTGGGAACATACCCTTATTTGGAACTAAAAGTTCCAAATGACTAGTACAATAGCGAATTATATCACCAATAGTGGCTAAAGGGATAATTTTACGGCTCTTTTGGAACCAAAAAATATTGCAACTTTAAGGCCTAAGAAGTATCTTATTGCCACTCCAACGCATAAATAGGTCTCAGTAGGAGGTTCTTGGAACCAAAAGCAGTTATTTTCACTTATTTCAAACCACTAACGAACTAAAAGTTCTATTATTGTTCCTATTTGCGCCTTGTCAAAATATATTTAATAGTCTTGCTTGTTTAATAGTCTACAAAAGAGCAAATAATTACTATTGGTAATATCATTCACTGCTTTGCCACTCGCAAGATACAAATAAGTGATTATTAGACTTGATAGTTCCAAATAAGGAACAAATAAGTGAAAATAAACACTGTAGGATCTTTTTTGTTTCGCCATGTTTACAAATGGAAGCCTATGAAAATTGATTATTTTAACCAGAATTTTATCACACTCACGTATAATCACAGACTTTTGATAGTTGTGACGATGTTACTTTAACATTGTACGTAACCTACAATCATTAGGTCAGGTTTTTAACAATTTTATTTCTTATCAGTATCTATTCCTTATTTAATTTAGCACTCTCTTTTTTAATATTCCTGATCAAATGAAGGGCGCGTCGAAATTTACAAAGAAAACATACTATAGTTTCACAGTAAAAAAAATTCGCAAGAATTTCGTGCTTATTTCAATGCTTGTATAACGTAAAGTTTTAATCTAAATCAAACAGACATATAAATCCAAAATGAATATGGCAGATCACGTATTACTTTTAATAAAACACAATTTGACAGCTGCCTCGCCACTCAAAGATAATTTTGGCGACTCATTTATCACTCATTGACCGAACTGAAATGTTTTCATTCGTTCACTGTGCATAACTTTCACCCATAGTTCTAATTACCACTTAAGGTAATTGTGAGATCTCTTATGGATTCTATTTAGCACCAAAAATAGGCTGCAATTTTTCTCCTTTTGGTTCTATACTGGTGGCATAAGGGTTCTTGCCACCTATATAGCACTTAGTCATGGTGGTAAATTTCACTTAAGCATCTAATTAGATATGATATACGAGCTATTTAGACCCAGTTGTGCTACTTGGGTCATGTTGGAAAAAATCGAGAATAAATTTGTGCGGTTTTTATATTTTAAGCTGTATGGGGTATATCCATTTTATCCACTGATGTATCCGACTTTATTCGTTTTGGGAATGGTGGGATATAACCAATTGCGGGTTAGGAGGGATTCAGTTCTTGTTTCCTACATTTTTAAATTATTGAGAGGGAAGGTCAGCAACCCCGGGGTACTGGCAGCGGTAGAGCTGTGTGTGCCGGGCCGGATAGGTACGTGTGGCGGCGGCGCCGGCCGCCGCTGCTGGCCGACCCGCGCGCGCGCAACGGCCTTCTGCGCGCGGCGCCCTGGATAACTTTATTTGTATTATGTTATTGCTCGTAAATAAAATAATTGTAATTAATAATCTTTAAATATTGTTATGTGTTGCTACTCTATCGCATTGGGAAACTGTCATGATAGATGTAATGTTGATGTAAATAAATAAAAAATAAATAAAAGTTAAGTTTGCACCTTATAACTATGGAGTCAGATACAAATGAGGTTCGATCTTAATGTTAGCGGGTTATACACATCGAGGTTTCGTTCTCGACTGTTTCCTCCTAAAAAACTTAACCAATCGTAATAAAATTATGGAAACTGAATACGACTGATATATTCTGTCAAACTTTAAGATTTTTGCGCAATTAATGATAGAATTTTTGGATTAGGCGTACGTTTGCGGCTAAATTTTAGCCAATAACAGACGACTAGTATACAAATTTAATAATATAAGCGCAAAAATTTAAACGGTCCGACACAGAATATTTCCTCTTCATTAATTTCCTTAAATTAATAGCTCAGTTTCATTGGTAGATAACTCGGTCGATATACCGCGTGCGGGACTCCCCGCATACGGTATAACGACCAGTGAAACTCATAATGGCATACTCAATATCGCAATGTACCGCACCCCGCATGTTGGCCCTATCGACCAATGAAAACAATTCCCCGCATGCGGGCCCTATGGCATGCGTTCTTGAACTCTCCCAAACCCCGCATGCGGACCCTATCGACCAATGAAAACAATTCCCCGCATGCGGGCCCTATTTCATGCGTTCTGGAAATCGCCCGCACCCCGCATGCAGGCCCTATCGACCAATGAAACTGAGCAATTGCTCAGTTTCATAACGAGGTTTTAGAGGGGAAAACAAACGAGAACGAAACCTCGGTTTGTATGGAAAAATGAGAAGTGGTATTTCCTCTTAAGGGTTCGCTAACACAGTTTGTTCGGTAACATAACATAGTAGGCTATATGGACTTACGGGAAGCTCTTACTATTAATATAACAAAACGATAAACCTACACATGTTATTACAACCCACATGTGTTAGTACATACAACCCTACTCCAGCATAACTTTTTTTCTAGAGAAATATGATGCAATTTTGTTTAAATGCGAGTTATCTGGTGGGAATCGAGTTCTACAGAGGATTCGTCACTGATATATTACATAGCGTTCGTTTTCGAAAATAGGTCTGCCTAGTTTTCGACGCCTGGCGAGCTTTCGCCGGCTGTCTACAAACTACATCTTTCTTTACTGGATAAAATAATACTTATTGTGATAAAAACACAAATATCATCGCATTAAGGAAATAATAAATTACAAGCGGCTCATGCAGTGACCATGCAACATTTGGACAAAGCAATAAAATAAACTTGCATAATTCTGAAAATCGTACGTTTCACTAAGTTAAATAATACTTAGGTATACAATCTATCCATAAACATTGTAATTTGCTAAAGCTTCGCCGCTGACCCAATCCGCGTCTCTGCTTATCGCGCAAGTTGGCCCAGACGTCTAAAGCCAGCGATAACTCGGCCAGACATATCATAATGGAAATGTCAAAAGCAACTCTTGCTTATCGATACAATGTCGCTTCGGCGCTCGATCGAATAGAATTATCAAGGAATCGACCAAATCCACCCAACTATGTATAATATCTAGCAAAATGTTAGAGGAAATCCGTAACTTTTCACTGGCAACATTAGTCAAAGACTGACAGGTTGATGCACTCCATTATTTGGGTATTCTATATTGCTATGTGAGTTTGTCTATTATATAGATCACAGTTCAAATTCATCAACTCTCCCTCTTACATTCGGTTAGTAATATTTAAAGCAGCAATTCATGGGGAGTATCCCCTACAACGCAATCTCTCTAAAAGGCGAACTTATTAGCATACAAACGTTTACTTGTCACTTACCTATTCACATCGCATTAGAGCACTAGAGAGTTAAGTCCCTTGCTAGAGAATTATATTAAACAATGTCTTGGCACATCAGAATGTACAACTGATGGCCAGCTGTGCTGAGTATTTGAGTGGCAACCATGCGCCTGAAGATACAAAGTGAAAGTTCTATAACGCAGTATATAAGCCAGTCTATACCAAAACTACTTTAATCTACATATTAAAATTACTCGCTTTTTAGCGATAAGACCGCCTGTTGTCTACCGTTATTTATAAATTGTATTTGTCTTGTTTCCTTTTGTAAACTTTTATTGGTGTGCAATAAAATATTGTATTATTATTATTCCTTTATTAATATTTCTTCTTAGGCTAGGTTTTTAACAATAAATTTATATAAAAAGTAAAATACAATAAAGTAATTACAAAATATAAATACATTATAAAAAACCTAACCTAGGGTGCCGCCGACAGCGGGGCAGGGCCCAGGCTACCGGTGGTTAGGGCTGCAAAGAGAGAAACCTCCTGACAATGCGCGCCGTGTCCAGGAGTACCGCCTTCAGTATCTGACCCTTGATCCAGCCATCTAGCGAGAGTCTCTTAAGATGTTTGTCGAGACTCTTCGATATAAGACCGTTCGCCGAATTATTATTATTCTTATTAAGGTCGCCAAGTGGAGTTGAGAATTTTGAAATCACAGTGTACCGGGCGTTTCCCTCAGAAATGCCCGAATCCCTGTTTCTTCCAGACCTTGATGTTTTTGCGTTCATCTGAACCAATAGCATTTTTAATGTAAAGAATAAAAAAGTGTCCTAAATTTGTCCGTTCCATTACGTCAGCGTTACGTAGTGGAAACTAAAATTCCCATACAAATTTTTCCCAAACACTTCTTTTTAAACTTCCCATTGAAAATGCTATAGATTTTGAGTAGGATACACCCAAAAACTTCAAGTTCTGAAAGAAACAAGGATTCAAGTTTTTTTTTTAAACCAAACCAGAATTAGCATCAGGACCAGTTCTACAAACTTGGTCCTGACCAAAGTAGAATGGAAAAATTAACATTGCACAAAAGACCTCCGTCGAGGTTTATTCCGGTGATTGTCCAACAATCTTTTAAATTATGGCCAGCCGGAACAAACAAGCTTTAAAGCAAACTAAATAAAAGTCGTAGATTATTTGTGAGTAAAATAGTGGGAAGTACAGCTTGATTCTTGTGCAATTTCCTGTTTATCTACCAGCCGGGTCTGGGACGAAATATGATCGGAAGGTTGGCCCGGGCTTCGTATTTATTTGTCTTGTTAGTGCAAATCTATTGGAAAAATGACAGCGGCACAATGCCCTGATATAAGCACTGGAGATAAGTATTGTTTACTGGTTTTGGCCAGGTAGTAATAAAGTGGACGTTTATTTGCTGCCTAACTTGGTTGGATATTCGATTGAGTCATTATGTTTAGGCTTCAACATGTTTTCGGTGAATACATCGTGCGGTCCATAGAGTTTGGTGTATTAAATGCCTGTGATAGACAACTTCCCGTCGCAATTTATGCGTGTACACGAATGGCTACTCTTACATTGAACAAATAAATAAACAGCTCCACTAAGTTCGAATACTTGATAAATAGCCAAATTGTGCCAAGCTTATGCTAATTTTACAAAACTTATTTTGGTTACTGGTAGCCCTCTGTTTCTCAATCCTCCGATTTATGTAACTAGCAGCTAACACTTAGGCTACTGTTAACAAACCTTTTTTTTTTTCAATGTAACCATGCAACTTTATAGGTACATGTATCAATAAAGTGAAGCGAAGTGGCAAGAGCAAGCCAAATTCTTAAGAACTTGATAAATTTCAATATTTTCAATTTCGCAGTGAATGAAAACCGCACAGAGTTCATTTATTACGAATGCAGTCGCTTTATCTGAAAAAGGAGAAAGGAATAATTAATATTCCGCTACAAATTTTCGAATTCAGAACATTCCCGCGACGTGTTATTGGATTGAGTGAACAGATAAATAGTATTATGCGGTTATTTCGTCTGACACTCAGCTAGGATTCGTTATTTATTGGAAGCCAGCATTGGATCCCAATTTCAAGACGATTGTATTAAATAGGGAAGACAATATTACTTCCAAATTCGAAGTAATATTATTGGAAGTTCCAATTGGGCTAACCCTAAAGCTACTGCCTACTATTTTAATTGGCAATGGTTCAAATTAAAGTATAATTGGAAGTACAACTGTGATTTAAGGTGCGAATACCTACTATTCAGAATAATTGGAGACCTCATAACGTATTAAGCTCAACTGAAAGAACACTATCTATCCCTTTCATTATTCGTATTTTATTCAAACGGTCCTATTATCTGTTGGCTGATTGTATAGTATGTATTTATGTATTTATTTTTTATTATATTTATGTATTTATTTGTTTTTTATGTATATATTATTATTATTATTGTCCAATTTTTGCACCGCCTAATAACAAAATCTTATTTTTCAAGTTCTCCACTACCCAAAGGTTGTCTGGAAGAGATCGCTCTTTAGCGATAAGACCGCCTGTTGTTTACCTCTAATTGTAATGTCTTGCATTGTATTTCTCCTGTATATTTTATGAGGTGTGCAATAAAGAGTACTTGTATTGTATTGTATTGTATTGTAAGTTACAATTCAAGTGTCAAGGGTTAGGTTACAATTTGTAACCTAACCCTTGAAGTAACAACGTACTTTATAGTTTTTAAATTATAAGAGTTTGTGTAGTATTTTCCATTTTATATGCTGCATGAGTTGTTTTTTACCCACAAATACTCGTGAGACACATTTTGTAAACTGAAGCGTTAAGACAGGAATGGAATCGATCAATTTCAACTGATCAAACCCTGGGATAGGGGAATTCATATAAATATGATGTGAAGAGCTGACAGATTCTTGCAAGCGGTAGTTTCATATTTAAATATTATGTTAGAGACCATCTTTATAATAGATGTTATTAAAATTTCACTTTGCAGTCGGAACTTGAAGCGGTCAATATCAGTTTTCAAAATCATGATTGCCTGAAATTGTTCGTATTACAAGACGTCTTGCATAATTGAGCTTATAGGTACGTAGGAACTGAATTTTACTATAACGTTCATTAATGAGCAAAGATATTAATTTTAGTTTACAAATAACAGGTCTCTTTCCATCAAAACAGCGTTTCTAAGACTTCAATAACTCTGAAGGACAACATTAATTAGTCGTCGAGTTTAATCGAAATCAATCTGGGAACAGAACCTGTCGCGAATGCGAGTAGTACCTATTCGACGCGTCGATAAATCAATTTCACCCCGCTTTTCAAACTCCATACAACTGGTATTGATAATTAATAGACGTTGTTATTTAACCAAACTTTCTGAATGAGGACACGGTTCATTGAAGCTTGGGATTGATGGTGCCTATACTACCATCTTGATACAAAAAGTCGTAACAGGTGCTTCATCCTATTGACATACGATCTTTTGTGCTATGCAATGTACGCAGGGGTGCTAACCGAATTCATTGAAAACCCGCAAAGAACGTTAAATTGTGTACCTTCATAAATCCTGGGATGTCTAGATTGGATGCTTCAAATTTATGAGCGTATTGATGTGCTAAATAAAAGCAGTTAGCATTGAAATGTAATTACGTCTTATTGAACTAAAACTAACTAGATGTTTTCAACGCTAGGGCAGCAACTGCTTTTCTTAGTATCTCTCTCTCTTTTTTTGTCTGCGACCGTTTCATGGCACTATTAGATTTTATGGATTCGAACTCAACTTTTTAGCCAACTTATTTATTAGCCAGTTTATTTTAAATGCCAGATTGTTTCGTCATTGTTTAGAAAATAAATACAGGTATGTAAAAGATAACCGACGACCTGGTAAAGATCGCGGGTAGAAATTGGATGAGGGCGGCACAAGATCGATCGTCGTGGAGAACTTTGGGGGAGGCCTTTGTCCAGCAGTGGACGTCTATAAATAGGCTGATATGATGATGATGATGAAAAGATAATAATTACCTCCATATAATTAAATATGCCTATAAAAAAAAAAATACATAGAATTAAATCTACGAAACCATTTTTTTACGTTAAGTGGCCAAGTACTCGATTTAATTTTACAAAAAAATTATTTAATAAAGATTAGACCATAACGTTTTTAATTTCAAATACGAACAACTTCTCTGCTTTTATCGCGATCAAAAGAAAACTGTCACGGCATTAAATAAATTTACCCTGTGAAAGGTGTTTTGTTTTTCTTGATTATGAAATACCAAGGCGTAATGTTTTTAAATAGTTCGTCTAGTTTATGTAATATGTTTTTTTTACAAACCACAACACTCAAAACCATTTCTAATAATTCATCTATTACACCAAAGCGGAAAGTAATATAGATATAGTAATTATCATCTCAATCACTATAATAACAATACTCTGAACTTCTACTACCAACATGAAGCATTTGCAAACAAACGTAAGTCCACTGACCTTTATTCTCCACACATCATGCACAGACCCAATATCATTATTCGGAACAAAAGGCTCACCTTTATATCCAAAAGGGTATCAACGTGAAAATTGTCCACGGATTCACCCCCAATACCGTCTAAGTTATGTGACGTTGCGCTGCAGATACTATCTTCTCTAATATGCAGGTCAGGCCTGGAGAGAAAACCAATTTCATTACAGCTTTATCTGACTCCGGAGCGGGTTTTTGAACCCTACTAAAGAACCAAACAGCAAATGCAGCTTACTGGTAATAGGATTGTTTTTGTGTCCACAGCGTCTTTCGTCGTTAGGTCGTTTCCAAGAGGTGAGCGACACCTCGAAATAGTTCACAAGTTTTTAGATATGATTTCTAAATGCTATTGTATTGTATTATTAATGTACATTTGACGCCTAGAGACCTTCGACATCTCTGAAAAATTCACTTTATTTTAAATAATTATTGTAAACATTGATCTGGAGAATCTTGTATATCTCCTCTTTATGTATCAATTTATTAGTTATAATATAATTGTAATAATAATAATAAATATTAAGGGTCCCAAACAAAGCAAAGCTTGTACTATGGGTACTAGACGACGATATACATAATATATAAATACATATTTAGATAACATCCATGACCCAAGAACAAATATTTTGCACAAATATCTGCAACGCGGTGTCTACCAACCGAGCCAAACGCGTCGTCAAATAATACGTAAATGTAATAAATTTAAGTATAGGTATAATTTACGAAAAAAATACTTACTGTTGAGTTTCTTTCAGCTTTTTCCTCAACAGTCTCTTCTTGTGAAATGCCGGTAGATTCCGATTCAGACATGTAAAAGTGTCCTTGTGGCCTTCTTACAGAATAAACGTTTTGATTTTGACATACAATATGAGATTTTTATACTCATTTTTTACAATTGGGGAAGTTCTTATGTAAAAAAATCCTGTCAGGCACAGGCCTGTCCCCTGGAGCGGAGGTGTATAAAATAAACCAATCACATTCCTCAGATTTAAATGCACTTCTTTTGGTCTTCTCAAAGACGCAATCTGATTGCTTTATTTTTTCCGCTCCGCTTCGTCGGCAGGCAGTCTTAAGCTGTGTATAGTTCTTTAAATTTAAAGTTAAGCCTTTGCCAAGGCTCCATCTTTCATATTTACTCGTTCAAAATCGAAGCGCTTACGTAGCCAGTCGTAGCGGCATACCCGCGTCGGCTAGTGGTGTCTTCATGCGTTGCACTTTTGTAGCTCAGTATCATTCAATTCATCGTCTACCTATATTACTAAACCTTAGTTCTTATAGGAAATAAAATTCAAGATTACATCTGAAAACGCACTGGATCGAAAAGTTTAAATTTCATTGAGTTAATAGGTAACTGGAGCAAACACAGAGCCAAACTAAAATAAAACTAAGGCACGGCTACACAAGTCAAGAGGATTTGGCAACAATGCTCGACTTTAAATCCATTGCTAGCACAAAAGTCCAGGCGAATTCGGAAAAGCAAACTTTTCAAATTGATTTTGTGATTAACGCCGACTATGTAAACCAAAAATGCATGTATCGACACGATATTGAGTCGATATTTGAGTCATTCGTACAGTCAGCATAAAAAATGTTTGCATCTGTTCAAAATATGGACTATATTCGTCACACAACTTTATTCAATACTAGCTGTGCCCGCGGCTCCGGACGCGTGGAAATCGGTCTGTGTCAGTTTTGCTTTATTACAGTTTCTTGATATCCCGCAGACAGGACTTTCCGGGCTGTCCAAATCTATTGGGATCTTGAAAGTTGTGCTCGCCGTTTTTTATTCTGTTTGATTATTCAATTAGTTGGTATCCATCCGTAGGTACCCCCTCTTCTAAACTTAGAATAAATTTGGCAAAATCCTTCTTCAGTGCCTTCAGTTTGCACCTCATTCCTAAGTAGTAATAAGATTCAGGTGCAAACTTATCGAGTGTAGTGGCTACTCCCCCTTTTATTGGTAATCTGTATATGGCCGGGGATTTTTTCGACAGATTAGTGAAGTTTTCATCAAAATCCGTTCAGCCATTTTCATGTGATGCACGGTCAAATAAGCAGAGAAACAGATAAACAAACAAAAATTCTAAAAACTGTTGAAACGTGTTCTGCTATCGATTCTAAGTATCCCCCGCCAACTTTTTTCTAATATCTTCCATGTACAGACTTTCAACCCTCTTCAGCTTTATTATATGTATAGATTTTTGATATACTGCCTGCTTGGGTGTATAATCGGTGTTATTAATTTTTATTAAACTATAAGAAACATATATAATATATATACACACATTACAGATTATACACTATAAGAAATACATATTATATATAGGTAATATATATTTCTTATAGTGTATTCCTTTCCTTATAGTGTTTAATAAAAATTAATAACACCGATTATACACCCAAGCAGGCAGTATATCAAAAATTATCTAAACAGGTGTATAATTATTAATGATTCCTTTCCATCTCAATCGAACTCAATATGAATACTTTTCCATTTCCATGCTCTTGATTCCTGCAATCTCTACGCTCGTGATTAAAGATTCATATAAAAAATCATATAATCATCCGTCTATTTATCAGAATTTAAAGTTAACATTCGCAACAAAACAAAACTGGCTTCTTCCCGCACATACATAAATAACCAAGTGAAGGGCTGAGGGGAAGAACTAGATTAGTCACTTTAGGTTCACTTTCACTTTCACTTAGGCAATTGAAGTTGTGAAATCACCTCACCAAACTAAATCACCCTGTAACTATGGCCTAAATAAAAATATAGCAAAAGAAAATCGGGGACAAGCAAGTTTTACTCCTGTTTTAGGTAATATAATGAACTGAGAAATTTTGTAGCCATACCTACCTAGACTAAAAACATCAATTTGAAAAAAATGGTCTTAGTCAGTTTTTCTCCTTACCCCTTCAAGTAAAGTGGGTAAGGTACATTATTTAAACTACTACAAAACCACGACCTGACTGAAAACTCCCCCAAACCCACCAATCACACGGCCAATGCGCAGTGCGGTTACGCAGATCCTTATTGAATTTGTCTCCATAAATTTCGTCAAAAAAAGACCACTAACAGGATTGGTACTGTCTCACTGAAGACGTAAAAACCCAGTGGATTGTGCTTACATAAAGGAGAGGAATCCTGGACAATCCGCCTCGACATGATTGATGAAAACACCGCTTAGGGGATTTGCACACGAGGGGAGGCGCTATCGCGAAATGACGTTTGGTGTTTTTTTTTTTTCAGTGATTATGAGGATTTACAAAATGTTACGTGATTGTTGTAATGTATAACCGAATTGATTCAGACACATTTGACATTTGAAATTATTTTAATAGGTAGGTACTCATACTTCATCGTCATCATAGGTTTTCGCATCTTTGTCACTTTTGCTCTCGCATCGGATTTTATAGGTAGCCATTTTAAACACTGCTACAAGGTTTTAATTGTGTACCTATAGAATCCGGTGCGGGAGTGAAGATGTCATCCACAGTGTTACCTTTTTAACCCCTGAAAAAAGAAGAGTGTTAAAACTTTAACATGTGTATCTGTGTGTCTGTCTGTTTCTGGCATCGTAGCTCCCAAACGGATGGTAGCACGAAATCCTTGTCTGTCGAGATGGTTCTTAGTTTTATTTGGTTGGACGGTGGTTTTTTTTTTTATTTTGAATTTAGGTTATGCCAAGGCTATCGACATTACTGATTAAGTTGCCAAACCTAAGTGGGAGTAGGCGGGGTACGTTGGCTGTAGAACCAGTTACCATTGAGGCAAAATGTTAATTAGTGATACAGTGTATCGAGAGACGCAACGATCGCATCGGGATCTAGGTAAGCGGTTGAATGAAGGTGACGAACAACCAGTGGTTGTGAATTTTTTTTGAGGAGGCCTTTGTCCAGCAGTGGGCGTCTTTCCTCTGATAGGATTATGGATTAGTAATAAGGATAAAGAAATACCTACGCATATACATCAACGGTTATAATCTTATTGAAAGGTACTCCTTAATATATGAGTTAAGAACGGTATCGCAAAGAATGTTTATTCATGTTCAAACGCTACACATCAAAGCGAATATTATTCGAAGTATTTCCGCCTTGATATTAAAAGCGATGTGGTATTAGCTGTGCAGAAGACATAAATTTGTAGAAGTGATCCATATTTGGATTTGTGATTTCTCTTTTTTATAAGCTTTTACTTAGTCACCTGAATCTATAGCACTCAAATATGACGCGCGACCCTTTCTCACACGAGATGCTTACCCCATTTTTTTCTGTACAGTAACTGTGAGATTGACGCTATGTCGTGCGACAAGTTGCGAAACATGGTTGTACTAGACGGGCTGGCAAATCAATATTTTCTTGCCATTATTCATTTGAGATCGGTCCTATATGATTTTTTCATCCATGCTTTCCTATTTATTATCAACTTCAGCGATCCTAAATTCCATCTTTTTCGTATCATCCTTTACCCAGACTATTCGTAGTTCCTTTGTCCTTCTTATTTTACAACCCTGCTTGACTCTCAACACTTTTTCTTTTAATTTTTACTAAAAATATACAACTCAGCTTTTTAAAGCTTTTCTTCTCGACAGCGGTATTTTTTGGGAAGCTCTGGTAGATTCGGATTCATGAAATATTCATACTATGCCCTTCACTATCATGCCTATGTAGTTACGTGTGTAACTATGTTCTTGGCTATGCAAAATAGCGTTTATTAGCTTGTTCGTTTGTTCTCATTTGCTCAAAGGTGGGAAAAAATTCCTTTTAGGAATAAATTCACATTAATCAACACCTACCGTTTATATGTTTTGTCAATATTGTTTTATGTACACTAAAGTATTTACATGCATACCTTCACAAATACATGTCATTGTACTATAAGTTAATAAATAATAAGCACTAACATAATAGAATTACATGAATCGAATCCATCCTCTCCTACAACAAAACAAACATATTTTGCTTGACAATATCCCCCATTCATTTCTTCATGCCGGTCATTAAGCTAATTATTTGATCCGACTCAAGATGTTATCTCCTGAGCCCTGTCCGGCCCAATTCCATTACAAGTAAGTTAATCGTACGGTGACGAAAAAAACAATGGGATACGGGATGCACTGGCTTAGAAACTCGAAACTACTCTTGCCATCTCTTTTTATAACTGGGACTACAGCTAAAGACTGAAAGAGACGTAGTGATGTTAAGATTTTTGGACTTCAGGATTACACGGGCATCGTTAACGGAAACGTTCCTCGACGTTGACAAACGGGATATGTTTGTATGTGTTAGGTGGCAAATTTGTTTGTCTTCGTATCGGTTTTTGTATATATTTACAAGTCGTAGTGATAAGCATTAAGTAAAGTGACTCTAAAATGATTGTTAAAAATAATTTGACTTGTATAAAACATTTATTAAGAATGAATTTACGAGTTATGTACTTTTATATAATGCCGGATACTATTACATTTTATTAGCTACATACCTATATAGGATTTTGTAACATTTTCATAATATTGATTCAAACTTGTACACTACGCATCCTTAAGAGGTTTAGTACTCCAGCCAGAGTACAAATGACACGTGGAGGAATTAATATAGTAACAATGGCATTTCCGGCCAGAGTCAGGCTCTTCTTTTTCTGATTCCTTTTCGTTGACTCTGACATTGTTCTTGTTTAACAAACCCCTGTAATGTTTCCAATTAGTAAACATGTTAACAAAAAATACTAGAAACAAGAAATAACCAAAAAGTTAAAACAAAAATTGGGCAAGTGCGAGTCCGACTCGCGCATGAAGGGTTCCGTACCTATATATATATATATATATATATATATAATCTATAACAAGTTTGATGTATGGGAGCCCCCCTTAAATATTTATTTTATTTTATTTTTAGTATTTGTTGTTATAGCGGCAATAGAAATACATCATCTGTGAAAATTTCAACTGTCTAGCTATCACCGTTCTTGAGATACAGCCTGGTGACAGACGGACGGACGGACGGACGGACGGACGGACGGACGGACAGCGAAGTCTCAGTAATAGGGTCCCGTTTTTACCCTTTGGGTACGGAACCCTAAAAAGCACAATGGAAAACCTTTGAAAATAACAAACAAACCCAATAACTCACGCTCCTCCAATGCACCGCGCATAGAAAACCAGACAAGTCCTGTTTACACCGGATTCGACTCCCTCTAAAATACGCCGGACAACAAAGATTCCTTTTCAAATTCGACCGCACTTACGTCCGCACTAGATTTGTGTTCGGAACGGATGGAGCCGGGCATTGTTGTTCAAGCCCCTTGATTAGAACAGAATCGTGTAGCCCGAAGCTGTTTTCAGCTCTCCTTCAAACTTCTTACTTTTCGTAACCCCTTGAATTTGAGTGCAGTTCAGTCTGTATTCAGTGACTTCTTTTTATAGCATCGGTTTATGATGTCATGACGATTCAGGCACAAAATATTTAAATAGTTGTTCGCTTTTTTTTCAAAATAGCAGAACAACAGGGGTTGAAAGAACTCGTGAGGTCTACAGCTCGCAGAGCCTCTATTAATAAATAACCAAAATTGAAATAAGGATTTGCTGTACCACACTAGATGCTTGGAATACTTAGGACGCCAAAAAAGGTACTGCACACGGGTACCGCACTCTCTATCAATCAGGCAAACTTGTCAGGTTTTTTTCATTTAAGGGCGACAAACGCTGCAAGTTTCGGCGTGTAGTCTCCAATCGAAAACCTTGCGAACCATTACTATCAGAACAAAGAGAATTGCAGCTTTTCAAAACCTATCTAACCTAGTTAGATTCCTATCACCTATATATTAACCTAGTTCGATTGCCGCCTCCAACGGGCCGGTTTTTTTTATTTCTTAAATGTCGACAGCGTTTGAAGTACTACTCGGGTTGATACATTATCCTACAAGAATCTCCAACGAATCCCGTGATCCCTGCAGATACTGATGTACATATTATCTACCCCGGCTCCATGTATATATGCCTTGCCTACCCTTGCGATCAAAACGTTTCAACTTGCTACCCTAACTTAAACTGTAACCAACCCTGTTCACGCTAATGTTTTCCAATAGTCTCCCACACAAGTATCGGATGATAATTTTACTTCATAAACTCCCGCGTACATCATTCGCCGGTAATTAGATTCCAAAGCAATCATTTTGAAAGCACCTACTTTTAAATTTTTTGCGGCCCTCTTGTCAGTCACAAATCGTCGGCCCCTTCACTCGTAGAATAAAAGCCCTTATTATCTATTCAGTTAGGGTGAGGGTCCCGTGGGGCCGATTTGCATTCCGCAACCAGGTGAGGGTTTAAGGGCACTCGCGGAATTACTATCAACAACACGGGCTGACAGATTCTGCCCAACGGATTTTGGGGAAACGCGACGCGAATGTCAAGTTGTGATCGGGAAGAAATAAAGAACTTTCACTACTTGTTTTAACTTGAATGGGATTGCTCTTGACCAGCGACGACCTACGGCCTGCGAGTCTTTTCCTTTTGGCTTCTGACTTTCTGAATATAAAATGTAATTTTATTTAAATTAAGGATCTAATACTTCATAATATATGCCTGCCTCAGCTTCATTTCATACGACCCTTGCCTGCTAAAATATTGTTGATCGCTGCTCTTTACTACAATGATTAGTACCACAGATTAGTACTGATCAAATCCACGCTGAAGCGTGCGATTGCAGAAGACACCTTATGTATGATGTATGCTCTAAGAATTTGTATGCAATCGTGCATAGAAATTTTCAATGTTTACCAGTTAAATATAGTACCTTATTATTTGGAGAACCAACAACAAAAAATAATTTTATTGGTCCTTAAACACTCATACCTTCTTAACCTCATGAAATAGTGGTAGATCTACATACAGGTCGTATGTAGCAGAGGCAGAAAAAGCCTAGATGCATTAAAAAAAAAAAGTGTGTGTGTCAGCTCCGACGCACGACTGGAGTTTACTCTCCAGGCCAGGCGCGCACCACGATTTTTTTTTAGTCGCGCGATAATTTTGTCGCAGAAATAAGCGTACTTCTGGGTTTATGAAAATCGTGGTGCGCGCACTCTCATATAAACCCATATCTTGCATTTATGCGACAAAATTATCGCGCGACTAAAATCGTGGTGCGCGCCTGGCCTTAAGAACGATTATAAAATATATACTCAATACTCAATACGTTTATTGCACATAATGATTAGTAAATAGTTTAAGTATCACATTATGTACCCTGTTGGGTGCTGCAAACAAGAACGAGAAGGTAGGCACTTACATAATATTAATATACGAGTATAATATACAGCAAAATTACAATATTTTACAAGGAAAATTTACTTCAGATTCATTTTTAACAAATTGGAGAGATCATGAGTAGTAACTAAATAAGGAAGCGTGTTGTAAAGCGCCCTCGAGCGGCTAGTTTAGTTACTACAGTCTGCAGTGCTACGGAAAAAAAAAACCGTATCTTACTATGAAATCCATACAAAGATACGACCTTTCTACCGTAGTATCGCAATACTTTTTTTTTTTTTAATCTATTAATTAAGGAGCTTTGATAATTTTTATGAACATGCCAGCTCCAGCAGGCCTAATACACAGCATCATTCATCTAAAAGACATATATAAATAAAAACATAAACCGTATAAACTTAATAAAAATTGAGTAAAAAACTTTTTTAACTTAAACGGTTTTATTGAAAATTAACTAAAAGGTAATAAATAATTCGGTAGGTCCTAGGTACCAGACATCACACCACTCTCCTCATCCATCTAGGGCATTGATCAGACAAAAAATAAAATCGTTGGGCGCGCGAAGTCTGCGTAAATACGGTTGACTTGATTGAAATTTCACACGCCCAACGATTTTATTTTTTGTCTGATCAATGCCCTAGATGGATTAGGAGAGTGGTGTGATGTCTGGTACCTAGGACCTACCGAATTATTTATTACCTTTTAGTTAATTTTCAATAAAACCGTTAAAGTAAAAAAGTTTTTTACTCAATTTTTATTTTCAAGTTTTTAGTTTTTTTTTATTTTGTTACATAAAATGTTTGCAGATGATTTCCAGTTCTGCATTGCAGGGTACGCTCACGTTGGTTATTTAACCGTACTTTGCGTTGCTCAGGTGTTTCTGATGCTACGAGCTCTTTTTCTCTCTCACGCTGCCCTGTTATCCTGGCCTCGTATTGCTCTGGTGTTTCGGGCGCTACCAGATCCCTTTGTCTCTCACGTTGGCCTAACAACCTGGCCTCATGTTACTCAGGTGTCTCTGACGCTAACCGTTTACCTACTCCCCTTTGTGTAGTCGACTGTGAGGTTTAATTTCACTCTCTTTTGCACGTTTTGCTCTATACTTTTCTTTCGCTTTTTTACCCGACTACGGCAAAGCCAAAGGGAAGGGTTATAAGTTTAGCAGTCTATGTATGTATGTATATTTATTAAGCCTCTTTTTCGTTATGTTGCTGTTTCTGTTTTACTTTTGTTTGTTTTTGTTTTATTGTTATTAAACATTTTGTTCCACGAGTAATGGACAATAAAACGGTCAACCCCCCAGAGGTCCAATAGAAGGGAAAGGCTGTTATACAGCAAGATGTGCCCAAGTCTTGAGGAGAAAATGCTTACGACATATAATTTATATTCACTCAAATGCCACACAGTTCTTGGCACGTTTAACCTTAACTTGGGTGGTGTACCGCTAACGACGTTTCATTTTTAGCCCCCGTAAGGCCACACAGTTCTCGTCACGATACACAATCTTGACTTGGGTGGAACCAAGATCCATGCTTGAACTCCGATTCTAAGTTGACGAAGTTCTTTGTATTGATGAGTTGCCTAAATTTCATCATTCATATTACTGTTAAGTATTGACTGCTCTATACTCTGTGAACCACTACGCAGCTTTCGACTTGCCCTTTCATTTGATATCCATCACTCATATTGAAACAATGATTAAATTTGACATTTCCGGCGGCCATCTTAGATGTATATATGATGATTTTTGTCAAAGCAGTACAGGAGGTAAGTTGCAGTATTCCATTACTCAAGCCCTTCCATTTGATACCCATATTGAAGGGGTAGTGGAAAAAATCACCTGCCTTCTTGTTGGCGGGCATATTGGATTTTCATTTATTTTTCATAGTATAATCTATTCTACTAGTCGAGACCTTTTATTTGATACCCATATTGAAATCTGGTATTTTCGGCGGCCATCTTAGATTTTAAATTTGTCGAAGCATATAACAGTATTCTATTACTCAAGCCCTTCCATTTGATACCCATATTGAAGGAGTAATGAAAAAAAAAAACACCCGCCTTCTTGTTGGCGGCCATATTGGATTTTCATTTATTTTTATAGGGCATCTTTCCTACTAGTCAAGACCTTCTATTTGATACCTACCTATATTGAAGGGGTTATATGTAAAGAAAAATTAACCTGCCCTTTTATTGGCGGCCATATTGGATTTTCATTTTATTTTCATAAAGAACTCTATTCTACTAATCAAGCCCTTTCATTTGATACCCATATTGAGTAAGTAGTGATAAAATATGTAATCCGCCATTTTGTAGCGGCGGCCATCTTGTATTTACAGTGATACCGAATGTATTAACATATATTGTCATCAAAACTAAATATGCGTACCAAATTTCAGATCAATACGTCAACAGGAAGGGGGTCAAATTTCAGTTACTAGATTTGACCCAAATAAATAAACAAACAGGGCAAGCTAAATAAAACCGTTTAAAAATAACATGTACACGAAAACAACTAAATTTGTATACACTATTTACATAAAAAAAACTGTATACAAATTTAGCCGATTCCGATAAGGGTTCCGCCAATATTGAATTGAACATTACATTCAAGAAAGATCTGGTATTAGACCTAGCCATTTACATTAGACAAAAACAAACGTACAAAATCACCTTCCTTAAAAAAATCCTTAAATAAATCCAAAATCTCCTTAACAACAACTCCAAACAGCGTTTTGAACTTCTCCTCCCAACTTTCGGTAGAAAACAAAATATCCTTCGCCTTCTCAACCAGCCTTTCAAAAGTAATACGTCTCTTCTTCTTGTCCTTATTTTGTCTTTGACCTTCCATATCAGCCCGCTCAATAGTAGGCTGATTGACCAATAGACACTCGGACCTCTTCACATCTGTTACTCTTTTTGACTTCCGCGGCTTACGAACCTCTTGTTGTGGCTCGCTCTCTAATCTGTACTGACTTACTGATCGCTGGCCCTCAGCCTGACAGACAGAATCTTCAGGCTCTTTAGATTGTAACGGCTTCGACAAAACAGCATCTCTATATGACTTTCCAAAACTTAAGTCATTCTCAAAAACAGATGGCGCATCCTGACTACAAACATCCGTATCCTTTTTTTCCTTATTTTGCATATACAACCAAAAAGCCCGTTTATATATACATCCCTCAGCAGACATAATCCTGCGAATTTCTAACTCCTTCACAAAAACCGGGCACGACTTATCTAAGGCCATATGGCTGCCTTTACAATTAATGCATCTAAAAATAGTCGTTTCGCAATTGGCATGCTCCCCGCCGCATTTCGGACAAGTAACTTTAGTAGTAGGACAAAACCTGCTCAGATGACCGAACTTCCAACATCTTGAACATTGGGTAACCGGGAAAGTGTACTGATTTACCTTAAATCGGCAACCGTAGGCATAAACATATGGCGGTAAAGAAGTTCCCTTAAAACACAGACGAATAGCTTCAGCCTTAACCCAACGCCCATCATGATCCAAACGGTTCAGTCTACATATTGACAAAATGTCTTCAGACCCTTCAATATTCTTTAAAAATTCGTCTTCCTCAACCTCCAACTCAACCTGCCTTATAATTCCATAAGTGCAGCATGCCATATTAGACCAATAAGAACGTCTCGTCTCATTGTTAAACTCCTGAGCAGCCGGAAGCTTCTCCGCATCATCCTTAGAGTTAAACTGTATGCGAACTTTACGTGGACCCATAAACTTGACGGATAAAATTCCTTTTATACCCTTAAATTGCAGCAACTTTGCCAAACCAATCTGTTTCGGTAAATCTTCTTTTGACACTATATAAACTTCAAATAGCTTGTCAGGCACACCGTCCGGCTCCAGCTGCGTTTTGGCGGTTGCTAAAACCCGCAAGCGTTTAGGTTTCCTGCCTATTGTGATAAAACTATCACTACAACCACAGCTTTCGTCGCTCAGACCACAAGCACGCTTCACCGCTATATGCCGCACAACCGACATGGACTCAGCGTCCGATACAATATCCGATTGACTCGGCCCTGCCTTATTATCAAACTCCACTTCAGATAGCCACGACGGAGCTGCCCGCTGCCCACATTCTAAAAGTGACGTATCACTCACGACACCTAGACTTGACTCACTCATCGCAAAAACAGCGAAAAGGACTCTAAAACTGAATTAACTTATATGCTTATAAATAAAATAAAATTTGATAAAATTTTCAACCGTCGCCTTTGACAACCAAACGTCAATCCTCGCAATACTTATATTTTTGGAACGTATCTGCCGTGCTAATTTAAAAAGTCGTATCTCAGTATACGATCGGGGTAAAAATACGACTTCTTAATTTAGCAGGTTATGCGTTAAGCGTTATAGACTAAGCTCCCGATATAAAATGACCTTCACAGAGATGTTTATTTGATGAAATGTATTTTATATTTAGTTTAAAATGTCAATAAATATATTGCATATGGGTTGCCTAACAAATTTTAGTCCAGGGTATGTTTATATTAAAATTAAAAAAAAATTTTTTTTTTTATTTCACCGATTTGATTATTAGATAAATTCATAATTAAATAATCTTTAATTTTATTTAATTTCAATTCAACAATCAGACCTTTGCAAAATGCTAGTAGGTATAGATTTACCTGTTTATACCTGGCTACCCAATAGTTGTGACGGGAAAAGAATAGGCAACCTAACGTTTGCATATTCTATGGGCTTCATACTTTCGATTGGTATAGAATTTATCTAATATTAATCAAACCGGTGAAATGTTTAAAACAATTTTTTTTTATTATTAATTAAACATACCCTGGACTAAAATTTGTTAGGCAATCCATATGCAATATAATCATTGACATACTAAATTAAATTTAAAATACATTTCATCAAATAAACATCTCGGTGAAGGTTATTTTATATCGGGATCTTAGTCTATAACGCTTAACGCATAACCTGCTAAATTACGAAGTCGTATTTTTACCCCGATCGTATACTGAGATACGACTTTTTAAATTAGCACGGCAGATACGTTCGATTTTACACCCCATACTTTTCATACCCCGGGCTTATATATGAAAATCGATTCTTAAGGAGTAAACTCCAATTATAACAAAATAGTTCCTCGCAACATCGTTTTTCGTGACCTTTCCAACAAATTTTCCCTTTGAATAGGTATACAGAAGAATTAATGTTTGTTGCGAATATCTAAAATTTCTAAACATAACTTATTGAAATGTATTGTTATTACAGTAAGTGCTTCAACTATGTTCACTTTATCGCTCCATGCTTCCGTTAAACATTCCTCAGCTAAAAGAGAAAATAGAACCTAATAACGTATTCAGCGCAGTGTTTTAAAAGTAAGCAGCAATAGAGCAGAACTTTTAGGGCAGGCAAGTGAAATATTACAATACATTATGCTGCAATAGGCTAGGAAAAACTTCTTGCAAACTTACATCTCTAAGTTGAGATGTTCGAGAAAAAGAAAATCCAAATTAGTTTTAGCCGTATTCGAAACATCGCGGAACATACATAAAAAAATCTACAGATCTCACACTACGTGTAACTATCAAAGGCATTGAAAATGTAATTTTGGAATAAAGCACAAATGATAAATTTTGTAAAATTTGTTTTCTGACCTACATTTATTTCCACCCGCCTCCTAAATTGCTCAGACTGTAGCTCGTTCTATTTTGTCCGTTTCTTGAATATCGAGCTCAAAAAGTTATTGGGGAATTCTCGATCCAAAATTTTGAAAATTTATATAATTTCAAAAAGTTACCGATCGATATTGAGAATTCAAATTTCAATTTGAAGCCCTCCGATGATAGCCCATCCGCATACCTCGCGTCTGCGAAACTACAGGCAAATGTCACAATTTCATAAATCGGGGCAGTATAAGTACTCGATCATGAAGATACGAATATACCCAGTGTAAAAAAAAAGTCCGCATCGAACTGGAAACCTGCTCAAAAAGAGACATTCTACTACGTTATTTGAATGGCTATCTTGATTGAGGATGGCATTTATAGTGTCAACTTCGTTGAGGTCAAGAAATTTCATAATTTAGCGATATTTTTCTGTAGTGAGTCATAACATAATTACACATTATTATATATACATTATATTAATCTTTACAAAATCAAGTAAGCACTGACAAAAATAAATTGACGATAGAATATAATTCATTTTTATCGTCAGCCTCACCATAGATATTCAATTAAATTAAACTTATGCAAATTGAAATATCATGACGCAGGATTGGTTTGACTTTAAATTACTTACCAAGAAAAATCTTAATGAAATGGCAACGTCAAGTCAATTCCATTTACATGATAAGGCTTCTTTCGTAGAACTACCAGAGATTCAATTTATAGGTATACATTTATTTTTTCACTTGAAATGAGAATTATATTCAATTTAAATTGAAGATTGAATCTTAACTACTACTAACTAAAAGGCCTTATACATCTCAAAAGATGAATTAAGCAGCGTCAGTTTGCGACACACTTTTTGCGTCAGTTAGTAGCGTCAGTTTGCGAGAGGCAACGCCTCTCGTGACTATTTAGTCCTATCCGGGAGCAACATACACGTCCACATTTTCTACATGTCAATGAAGACCCCACCGCGGAGGAGACAGTGTCGCGATTGTGTCTTTTTGCACGCTTTCTAGCCAAGTCTTGAAACCAAATGTTATCGTGGGTTTCTCGACCTTTCGCGACAACACTTCTCCAATCATCGCGGTTCGACGCTAGTTCCTCCCACGACTCACAGTCGATGCCGAATGCGACCATGTCACGCTTTGCGCAGTCTTTAAATCGTAGCATGGGTCGTCCTACGTTGCGCTTTTCGAATGCGACTTGGCTCAGCATAGTCTGCCTGGGCAAACGAGTGCTGCTCATACGTTGCACATGCCCAAGCCACCGCAAGCGTCTCTGTTTGAGTAGCGCGGTGATGCTTGGAAGCTGTGCAATCTCCAACACTCTCTCGTGCGTAACCTTATCCTTCCATGTAATGTTGAGGATACTTCGAAGACAGCGCATGTGAAAAACGTTGAGTTTTCGTTCATGGTTAGCGTACGACGTCCAGGTTTCGGCCCCGTACAAGAGTGTACTTAAGACACAAGTCTGGTATACGATCATCTTGGTCTTAATGGTAAGATGGTTGTTATCCCACACCCTTGTACGCAGCCTGCCGAACGTTGTAGCCGCCTTGCCGATGCGAATATTGACCTCCCCGTCAAGGGATAGGTTGCTCGACACAGACGACCCCAGATAACAGAACCTATCAACGACTTCTAAAGGCTCACTCTCCAGCAAGATGGACGGCTGGATCGAGTAGCCCTGCGCTAAAACCACGGTCTTCCTAGTATTTATAGACATGGAGAACAAGTCACAAGCGTAGGCGAATTTGTCTAGGAGAACCTGAAGTTCATGGGGAGATCTCGCAACAAAGGCTGCGTCGTCGGCAAAGAGCAGGCTGTCCATAAAGAGATCCACACGGTTGCGACGGACGCAACTGTGAATCTTAACTAAGGTGTTTGAATCAAATTATTGAAATAGTAAATTAGTCTCACGCAACACAAGAATTTTGAGATTGTATTATGCTACAGATGAAGTATACACAGAAAGAACATCTCTAGTCACCTTAGCAACTTTTTGAATAACAAATACAGCGCAGTAAAAGTATGTTTTAATTCCCAACCCTTTATATTCCCGAGCTTGAAGGGCATCCTCATCACGACTGATTGTTTTAAACTTGCCGAGAGTGGTTTACGAATAGATGATTATGCGGCGTCGCTTCCATTAAGCTCTCTGTTTTGAAAGGCAACCCAGTGCAGATAGTTAAGGTTGAAGAAAGTACATGAAAAAAAAAAGGGTTTACTAATGTTTCGCCGAAAATTATTTAGCAAATTCTTAACTCGCCGAACTACGTATCCCATATTTTTATTTGGTCAAATTTTCATTTCCCAACTCAACGTTTCGCACTGATATCTTTTCCCAATTAATGATTTGATAAACTATTGTTAGACCAATTATTATCTAGGATTTTTATAAGATGTCAATTATGTTTTCGTCAAATGTATTGATTGGCATACCTTGATTTAGCAACATATTCAATGGCATTATGAAATCTAACCTAGTTTGTTAGAATGCAAGGTTCAAATTGCAGTATAATTTTATTGCATTAAGCGGGTAGGGTGATGCACTATGCACCTAAATTTAGAGGGTACTTTTGTTTACATACTTTGTGGCTCAAAATAGCATTTCATTCTTGAGTTATCATCGCTGATAGTTAATGTGCGTGTGTGCATAAAAAAAATAACCCTAACCTACCTATCTCTGGGAGCAGTTTTGTCCGACGGCTAGAATTCCTACAGTTCACATACATACGTATCGCAAGTACAACAAAAGGAGCGTTTTTTAGGGATATAAAAAAACTAACCTAACCTAACCCGGCCGAGTCGGATCTGCTCACATACATACGTATCACAAGTACAACAAAAGGAGCGTTTTTTAGGGATATAAAAAAAAAACTAACCTAACCTAACCCGGCCGAGTCGGATCTGCTCACATACATACGTATCACAAGTACAACAAATTGATTTTGATTAAAAAATATTTTTTTCGGTTTATATTTGTGTTTTATTTTGCACTATCATCATACTGTAAGCAATGGTTGTAGGTAATTTGCCCAAATGGCTTTTGATGAATCGTTATTTGACTAAGCAAATCATTTGCTACACAATTATTTACCACATAAAATTTGACGATATGTTATTTGCCTTAGCATATCATTTCCTACACAATTATTTACCACATAAAATTTGACATAATAAAATTTTGGAATACAAAAATGTAGCGAAATAAAAAAATTACGAAGTAAAATTATGCCAAGGATTGGTTTGCGTAATAAAACTTCGGCGAAAAGTTGGTTGCCAAATGAAATTTGACGAAACATAATTCGGCCAAAAGGCAGTACACCAAAAAAAAGGTTTATATTTTTGTTGACTCGGTTCAACCTTTTAAACAAAAGAAAAAGATAAAAAAAAGGAAAAAGTTATGTTTGTAGTATTTTACCCCCTCAGCTGTGGGAGATTATTATGGCCGCTCCCCCTCATCTGTGGCAGCCTGTGGGGTCTGCTCCACAGACAGGGATCCCAGGTCCAGATGCAAGTGGAAAATTACGATTTATTCAGTTTTTTACAATGGCACAGTCTATAGTTTGTTATTTTTATGCCCTTTATTTAATTATCTAACTGCTACTTAAAATTACGACCATAAAACAAGCATGAAATAACAGTACCACTGTTTTCAATTTAAGGGTACCGAAATTCAACTTCTATTTTCGAATGAAATTTAAAAATTAACAGTTTTAAGGATTATATTTTGCTTTAATTATATACATAATATAATCATATACACTAAAAAATCATAAAATATCAGGCTCATCAATTAAATACATAATATACACCATTTAAAAATTTCATTGAAATTATGTCTGCCCTAGAAATGGCGTGCGAAGTGGGTTCCGAATTACATGCATTGTGGAGTGCTACTACACCCTAGGTATTCAATTCACACTTAAACAAGAAATTTAAATCGTAAACTATTGGTTGACAAAGTAATACGATTGCAAGTGCAGTAGTTATGAGGTAAGAGATGTTTAAAAAATGCTTCTGTTTATTCATGCAAAATGGATAGCCCACAAAAAGTGGCAAAATCACAGTAACTAGCGGACTTTATCCAAAGAAATACCGGTTCTCAGGATATTAAAAAGACAAACTTAAAGGTAAAATGATTGAAAGTTCTTAATAAACAGAAATACACCTAAAAACTTGATCTGACAACAAGACAATTATAGACTTAAACACATCTTAAGGTTTGATTAATATGGACATACCTAGACCGTAAGAGCAATAATGGGATATTTCCAAATGTATGGAAAGTAACACATTCAAAATATTTTTTTGAATTATTATTTGACATAAATCTATAAATAGTATAAATAACCTATGAAAACACGTTAAAACGGTGAATATTCGGCGATAATATTTTTAGTTAGTAAGTGGAATGTCCATGCTAAGCAAACGTGCGTTAGTAACATGACAGTACCGTCTGTGGCGACAGCCTGGCAGGTTCTCGTCCAGTCTGTGGCGACAACCTGGCAGGTTCTCGACCAGTCTGTGGCGACAGCCCAAGAGGTCATGTGCCGACCGGTAATTAGTTTGTGGGCTATTTTTCACTTTAAACAGATATACTACTAATTTCATTGTGTTTAATAGAACCTATATAGACTACGATATGTAATTATTGTTTTGAAACATAGTAGAACTAATGAAACTAAGCACAAACCGAGCATGAAAGTTCCAACTATGACTTGGCATGTTGTTTTCTTCACACGTTTAGCACCGATATTAGTCAAAAAACACACTCAAACATAATAATAACAAAAGCTTACTTACATTCCCTCAGATTTTTAAAGGTTTTACCGTATAAATCCACAATTTCACTCTTAACACACACAACATCTCACTCGTCACAGTGGCTGTTTTTGACTGACAAAAGTTAACGTTTTTTCCACCATTGAAGATTCAAATGTTCGCTTGCTAGCTGTCTTGCTTCATTCACTACACGATGAAATGCGTTAGAGCGAAATAAACATATGTTTCACTGATATTTTGCAACAAGTTTAGGCGCGAATAAAGCGAACCTGGCAGGTGGAGCCACAGATCCGCCGCCATTTTTATGACCGCCTGAAAGGCGCTCCCACAGTTGAGGGGTTACCAGGATCTAAAAAACTTGTCCGAGGTACAAACAAAACATAAGAGCAGAGCTTTGCATTGTTACAACGAGTATTTTTGAGAGTGCTTTATCATCGCAATGGTATTTGATTTATATGGACATTCCTGGCGGCGTTTCGTCCGATTACTGTGAGTGAGTGAACAATTATTTGCATGAATTGATATAAATGTATCAGTCAAATTTTTCAGTTTCGGTACTTGTAAATGATATGTGCAGCCTGCAAAAAGCTCTATAATTGTTTGTAAATAATTTATTTATTTATTTCTTATTCAAATAAGTTACACATCATTACAGTAAAAACCAAGGCACTGTGAACTAAAAAAATACGTTCGACACAACGGCGTGGCTCCATTGCGGCGTCTGATCTGGTGTAGAACACGCCCTTAATAAACTAAGTCTCTAATACTAACTAGAAATTATTTTCAGCAAATGGGCTAGCATAAATAGCTGTAACTACACTTGTCGATTGGTTTATCGTCACCTATGGCTTCTGACCCGGTACTGAATAGAATAAAATCATATTTTATTGCTAGAGGTACAGGATAGCCGTTACTCAATTGTTCTGTTGGTTGTGTGTTAACAGTTCTATGCAAAATCTAATTAACCTTTAGACACTCAAAGGTTTACATCACATCTTAACCTTAACGCCACGGTAAAAAATTTGGTCGCGAGAATTAACCATCAAGGAATGAAAATAATTACTTTTTTTTTGTTTATCAGACGCGGTGTAGGGCACTTAAAATGCTCGGCTGTTTTATTATCACGATCCTATCATGACTGGGGCGGTGGAAAGGTTAATTTAGTAAACCTTATCTAGGTCCCTCTGTATATGCATCAGTGAACTTTCTGTAATTACCGCTGCGTGCGTCGCAGATGCCTTAAAATCCGCGTCTCAATCATAGTCAAAAACAATAAATTAAGTCACCCAACAGGAGCAGCACAGTGACGAAAATAACTGAATTGCAAACTTTCGCAGTATCTGCTAAGTCTAGTTTAAAATCAGGAAGACGTGATGGTTTCAAGTTTTTTCTGTCCAGTTTTTGTAGAAGACAGAGTGCTTTGTAAATACATGACTTAAAGTCTACTTATCATTAATGTCAATGTAATTGCTGTAATAATTCATAATTATAATGTAATTCCTGTTTGCGATAGAGGTATAGTCGCATAATTATAGTGTACCTGGTATACGCTTTAAATTCTTTTAGTCAGTAATTCTGATTGATCTTGATATTTTAACTGTAGTGGCGAAAAAGTCACTTTATCCTTAGCAAAGAAAGCGTTTTTTGCAATACCTCCGATACAACCTACTCAAAAATTAAATACGTAAATATAATATAGCTAAATATATTGCTCTTTCTATAACTTATGCTCTTAATCTCACTTATTTGAAAAACAGTTTCATTTTAAAATACTTAGATACGAAACTGGTTTACTCACGTCGTAGAAGTCACGTACCGATTCGAAACTTCATATGAATACCACGAAAGTTTTTTACTGCTAAACTTTCCTTTTTTTTTCAATGATATTGAATAGAAAGAGTTTATAATAAATAACTCCGCTCCTCTGACAATTAATATCCGATATCGGTGTAAATTATTTATTCTTCAAGGAACAAAATTGTATGATATGATTTCTGCTAAGTATTGTTTGAGCTATGACTTTGCGTTGATTCTGTTTAGTGTTTACTATTACGCCTGCAGGTTTGGACAATTTAGAAAATGATTATTATATCTAAAAAAAATACAAGAAAATCTTTAAAAATCGCTGGTCTTGGGAGATACCTATCTATAAATATATTCTATTTACATTTTAATAAAAATTGACTGATAAAAAAATATCATGAAATAAAATATGACTGAAAAACTGTCAGACGCGAAGCTTCCATAAAAATTAAGTGTAGATAAATAATACATGGACAAAAAAAAACTGTTGTCTTTAGTTATCTTTTTTTAAACGCTTATAAGCAGCGTGACATTATTTCCTTATTCGCAGTAATATTTGACTTCTACGACGTGAGTACACCCGTTCCGTTTGTATCTTTAATATGCCTCAGACTCACGGGAGTTTTTTTCTATATAAAATCACAGATTCCATAATATACTGAAAATACTTAGTTGAAATCCGTTTAGCCGGTTTAGCGACGTGTAGCCACATTCGTAAAATGCTTTTAATACCTATCATATTTACAACTTTATATGTCTAACTATGTAACAATACCGTAGGTAAGTTGCATTAGCAGAGCAAAGAAAGCCTCCTCGCTCGCACACATCGCCCGCGACAAACCAGACGTTAAACATGAAATATTCCCCGCAATATATTTGTATGCGTGTCGTGCGGGCTAAGCGCTCGTTTATCAATACGCCCGCCCTTCGGATCTCGGCGAGCGTTCGAGAACATTCGACGAAATAACAATGAAACGTTTGCGAAAAATAAAAGGGCTACTTAAAAGTGCTTGAGATCCCGTTATCATAATTGTTACATTAGTGATATGCGCTATGGACTTAAACCGAAACAATTTTTTTTCTTATTGGTCTCATCTGTTTACAAATTCAACATGGCCAGTCACATGGTTAAAGTATACTGCCCTACTTAAGCATATTGCAGTAAGTAACACATTTTCAGACCTTTCGAGTGAAAGTTTTCGTGTAAAAGTTGAGAGAAAATTAACGCTACGTCTACTGAAGTGCTTTCCAATAATTTGTTCTAAAACTATTATCTTTCTATTTACTGCTTAGGTACTTGTTTAGGTTGTCTGATATAAAAGGTTTTACGGGATAGGTACAAAGGTATATGTATAGCGTATAGTGTAGCGCAATAGTGTTTTTTTTTAATTGCCATTTGCTTTAAAAGGCCAGTATAAATGACAGGAGTGAAAAATATGTATTTCTTATTTTACCATAATACCTATCCATTAAAATCCATCCTCAATTAAAATGACGACTTTTTAATGTAAAGAAGTGTGACTAAAATAGCAATTCGGCAAGGCGTTATCACACGGATATTACTAAATTGATGATATTAATCGAACAATGATCCGTCGAATTAGCGCCCAATACAGTCCGACAAGAAACTGTAGAAGTTTAAAAATTGCAATACTGTAGTGTCGTCCCGATTTCTTAGATTGATTAGACAGGGACTACAGTATTGCCACTTTTTAATTTCAACCCTTTTATGTCGTACTGAACCCATTCCTACATTGTGTATAAAATTCTATGAAAATTAGGCAAAAAATCGTTGCAGAGAGCGTGAAAAAATAAACTTATCCTCACATTTGTGATATTAAAGAACGTTAAAAATCTTCTAAAATTTCCAATCCGTGACCCATTTTTTATGGTAATCTTAAAAAGATGGATGACAAAACAGCCTCCAGCAGAGGCAGCCCCCGGGGATTTCAGTACGATAATACTCGATTTTAGAAAGCTGTAAAATATTTTATGATGACAACGACTGGCGCGATCTGAGATTTGGTGAGTCTCGCCAACTATAGCGCTGAAGGGCTGACGAAATTATGAACTTCGCTTGTAAAATTCATTTTGAATACCTTGAAACGATGGAACTTTGATATCATGTGCTATTGTACAAACTTGTCTCTTTTTTAACCCTCAACGAAAAAAGATTGGTAAGGGAAGTTGGGATAACTGCGTCCACAGAGGCAAGTGCGTCTTTTGCTTATAATTTATAATAGAAATGCTTTGTCTTAATTTTTTCAAAGGGACTTATTTATAATGTGTGATTCTGTGTGAAGTCTACTCCTTAATAGTTTTAATCGTATTGTAAGTAATTTAGTTGTTTTGTTGAAATTGAATTAATAAAATCAGTTCAGACGCTAATTTAACAATATATTATTAGGGTGTCAATATAAGAAACAATATGGTATGTATGTTCGTATGTAAAAACTTTATTGTACACAAAAAATGTATTTCAAAGGTCCAAATGTGAGGGTACAAAGGTGAACTTATCTCTTTAATCCATTTGCTGTTCCCACCTACCTGCTTGCCCTCTGGGTGCCAAGGAAGAGATCAGCGTTGCGACATCTCCCGGATGCCGTAGCATATGCTGAGTGGTGTCCTTTTGGGATCTGACATGACAGCACCATCTATTTGCTTTACGTTATTTCAAATTACTTAGTTTTACTTTTCTGTCTACCCATTGTTTCAATTTAAATATGTATATATGTTTTTTTAGATTAAGTATGTTCAGCTGTATGATGTATCTTTAGTCATTATTATTATAATTTATGGTTTCGGTGCTGTTTAGTTTGTCTCAATAAATTTATTTTCTTTCTTTCTTTTTTCTTCTTTCTAATCCCTTAAAGGCATTAGTTCGCCTTAATACAAGCTTATTCTCTCTTCCAGTTAACATTTGAGTAAATTAACATTAATGAATGATATCATAAACAACAACAGTTCAACATAATCCGTATTTTCAGACCAAGTATTGACTATTTTCAACAGAAAACCTCAAGCAAATCTGACTATTTTAAATGTTTTCCACAGTAATGATTAGCCCTTAAACAATTATTCCACGCGCAGCAATCCTAGCAAACTCAATTACATTAAAATACAATTTCAGTACCTTTGACTAGGTTTTAATTTCCACTAAACTAAAAGCAAGAAAGGAAACAAAACCTTACATACAGCGAGTTTCCGTTGTTGAAAAAGTGGCGAAGAAAATTTAATTAATTCGGCATTTTAAAGCAACCTTATCCGTAAATAAAAAACGTGCTCGGAGTTGTTTTTGTTGGTCATTTTGTGCGGCTTTGAACTTGGCCCTGAAACACGGGGAAAAAGGAGTAAAACATAAAGAAGAATGGCATTTCATTTAGCAGGTAATAATAAAATTGATAACATAAATCCCAATTTTAATTAACATATTGGCATTCATGATAAAAAAACCTTTAAACCGTTTGTACTTTTAATGTCTAATGAACGTTATTTTACAATATAAGTGATTTTACCTAACAATAGTAGGCTATCAAAAATTTGTGCATTCCCTTAGTTTAGAATGTTCAAGACATGGTCGATTTATAGTTAACAAATACTTAATAGGAGATCCCAAACCCGTTTCATGTAAATCTACGTAAACCAATAAACATTTTCATTTTCATAGTGACTGCATACCCTTTCCATACTACCCTAAAAAAACTTCATTTAATTTAACCACTTTTTCGACGTGATTTGATTTCCCATGCACAATTATAGTTTTAACAGTTTCAGAGCTAAGCCAAAGAGAATCGGATGGATGGACCGACAGAAAAGGGTAGTTAGGATACACATTTCTAAAAAGAGAGCAAAAGTTGTTGCGTTTCTATGATATTATCAAAAGACGCACTAGCCTCAACACTCGCAATTGTCCGATTGACCTTATTTTAAATGTTATTCAACGCAATAACCATGGTTTAATTCGCATTGAATAGTTTCTTGCTCGGCCTCAGCTTTCCAAGAGCATGGCTCGGAATTAAACGTTGCAATTATTTCATCCCGCTGCGTCTCTGGAGTGATATTCATTTCATTTATCTTGACTAGTTTGTGTAAGTTCTGCATAAATGAGATTTCGCCGCAGACTCACCCGTACATTACGACCATCAAAGAGGTATTCTTTTAATTTATCATGAAAACATTTCCCCGATTATAGAGATGTAGGAATTTAATGTTAAAAATTGGCTGTGAATTGAACTCGAAAGATTCTGTACCGTATGAAAATAGCTCATATATATATTATATCCCATCAAAAACATAAATGTTAAATTAGAGCCAAGTTCTCGCATGCAACGTTGTCGACTTCGCCGACAAAAGAATTGAGATCTATATGGGCGCCAAGTTCTTTGCCCTAATTTTTTTAGATACAAGGACATGCGACATACTCAATGCATTTATTTTACTTGGGGTGTAATTCAATATCAAGACTGGACTTGGCTAGTTTTTACATATAAATGTATATTACATTTGTCTAATCATTAACCTATTTTCGTAAAGGTATAGTTAGTGTACGTCCTGTTACTTATACTGTTAGCTTGATAATAATACTATGTTACTTTGATAAAATTAAGTCAGTTTGTGAAAACTAGCCAAGTCAAATCTTGATATTGAATTACACCCCAAGTAAAATAAATGCATTGAGTATGTCACATGTCCTTGTATCTAAAAAAATTAGGGCAAAGAACTTGGCGCCCATATAGATCTCAATTCTTTTGTCGGCGAAGTCGACAACGTTGCATGCGAGAACTTGGCTCTAATTTAACATTTATGTTTTTGATGGGATATCATTACTTTTTGTACAGAAATTTGAATTGACGCCCCACCTGTCTTGACTAGAGTGACGCGGGGTAGAGGGAGGGGCCGGACCGCTCCTCGCCACGCCGCGCTCCCGCGCTTCGCTATCCGTCCCCGCGCCACGGCAATTTATTAACCTTCTCTGTGTGTGTGTGTGTGTGTGTGTGTGTGTGTGTGTGTGTGTGTGTGTGTGTGTGTGTGTGTGTGTGGTGTGTGTGTGAGAGAGAGAGTGCCATCTTACAAACAAAGAAAGAATTTTCCAAATCGGTTAATAAATGACGGAGTTCTGAGGCAACAAGCATAAATAATAATAATAATAAAACTAAAAAATATCACTGTTTTTGATTTTTATATGTGTACACACACAATTACCAAGCTGAATGCCAAATTTCATCTTTCTAGGTCACCTGGAAGTGGGTTAGGTTTTTGATTACTAGTGAGTCAGTCAGTCAGTGATAAAAATGCCGTTTTTTGGACGTCAATATCTCAATAACTATTTCATCTACATTTATGAAATTTGTGGTTCTAGTTGTTCTCAGGGACCTAAATACATAAGCCAAATTTCATTTTTAGGGTTCCGTACCTCAAAAGGAAAAAACGGAACCCTTATAGGATCACTTTGTTGTCCGTCTGTCCGTCCGTCTGTCAAGACCCTTTTTCTCAGGAACGCGTGGACTTATGAAGCTGAAATTTATATCAATTACTCAGGTCTACTGTCCCTTGAAGCTGTGAAAAAATCAAACTTCTAAGCCAACGCAATCAAAAGATACAGCCGTTTATGCCGCAAATTTTCGACACTTGCAAGGGAATCAAAACCTACAGGGTGCTTCCCGTGAACTCAGAATCTTGAAATTTGGTACGAAGCAACGTCTTATAGCATAGATAAAGGAATAATTACGAAAACCATAATTTTTTTTTTTAATACCTAACTTTGCACCTAATTTGCAAATTTTCGACACTTGCAAGGGAATCAAAACCTACAGGGTGCTTCCCGTGAACTCAGAATCTTGAAATTTGGTACGAAGCAACGTCTTATAGCATAGATAAAGGAATAATTACGAAAACCATAAAATTTTTTTTTAATACCTAACTTTGCACCTAATTTATATGGGGCGCTATACATACCAGGTGCAAACTTAACTTAACCACTTAGGGATGGAAAGTGTTTGTACGGAACCCTCGGTGCGCGAGTCCGACTCGCACTTGGCCGGTTTTTTTCTGTTGAATAGATTTGGAGTTATTGAGGGGTCAAAAGTGGCTCCAAACGGTTCGTGT
This sequence comes from Apotomis capreana, assembly GCA_947623375.1. NCBI lineage: Eukaryota > Metazoa > Arthropoda > Insecta > Lepidoptera > Tortricidae > Apotomis > Apotomis capreana. Next base: position 8,134,368 of record OX392503.1, on the reverse strand, counting down.
AATATAACACACGGCTGCTGCTCGCCAGTTCCTGCGGTGAACTTGGCTGGACACGCTGCCGCGTGTCTAGATATATACCGGGTGTACAATCCAATTGGGTCAGTATGTTGAAGTCGGAAACTATGAGAGATAGTGAGATCTGTTCTTAGGAACCATGACGTCGATTTTAGATTTATTAAAAACTGCATTCAATTTTTTTTCGTATATCTCATGCATAGCCCGGAATCGAACCCGGCCGAAATTGAGTAGAGAAAAAAATAAAAAAATAAAGATGTCAATCGATCCTATTTTTTCTTGAGATCAAATGTCTGTATGGGACTACATACATTTAGAGTGCTCTAAGAATGAGAAATCGCTGTTAAAGAGTGACATTCCTTTAAGGTAGGTAGGTATACGAACATTTTACGTTTTCTTTTTATCCAAAAGCAAATATGAAATTGTTTCCAATCCTCATAATTCAACAAAACAATAATTGTATGACAACTATCAACCTAAACGAAAATTATCATGGTCAAAATGGAAAAAGTTATTTTTCCATACGCATGTTTTTATGGAGCGTTTTCAGTAATAACAGCAATTTCTGACTCTTAGAGCACTCTAAATGTATGTACTTTTATACAAAAATTTGTTGCCAATAAAAAATAGGATCGATTGACATCTTTATTTTTTTTCTCCTCTTTTTCAATTTTAACCGGGTTCGATTCCCGGTTATGCATGAGATATACGAAAAAAAATTGAATGCAGTTTTTAATAAATCTAAAATCGACGTCATGGTTCCTAAGAACAGATCTCGCTATCTCTCATAGTTTCCGACTTCTCCATACTGACCCATTTGGATTGTACACCCGGTATATATGTTTTTTTTTGTTTTTGTTTTGTATATGTAGATAGTACACGTTGGCATGATGATTATCATATGTCCTGTTCATGGGGTCCGTTGCTCCCTGCTCTTGGGGCAGTGAGCTAAACTGTTTAGTCTCTTAGGATTTACAATGGTGGGTGCAAATATGATTCGCAAAACCCAACTTATTCTTTAACGTACTGCATGAAAAAAAAAAATCTGCATCAAATGTGGGTTAAACGGAAGTTCACGCTTGGGATTACTTAGGACTTCCTTTAATTTAATCAAATTTTGTGAAAGTGCGCTATATTTTTTTTTCTTTAATACTGAATACTTACTTATAATTTGAGAATAAGAACGTTGGTGTTGCTGCGTAGTATGTGCTTCGTGACTTTGGTCATGTTGGGTTCGATTAATTTTATTTCACGTCAGCCCCAAAGAAACAGTGTGTATAACACCGTATTATTGTGATAACCGTTAGATTATAAACTAAAGAGTGGTATTGACATTGACGGTGTTCATTAATCAAGGTGAAATATACAGATGTCCCATTAAAACTAGCGTTATTTATCAGCTATTCGATCGTCGATGTCGATACGTCGTCCACTGCTAAACTCCTAAAGTTCTCCACAACGACAGGTCGTGCGCTTCCTTCTTTCCTTCCTAACCAGCCCGTCTAGCACAACTACGCTTCACGACTCTGCATCGTCTGTCACTCTCTCACAGTACAGCGAAGAAAGAGATAGGTCATATTTCACGCGAAAGAAAGAGTCGCGTGTCACAGTTTTGCTAGAGGTGCTGATTGTGCAGTCCAGCTATTCGTTAAACAACGCTATTATCGAATAACACAAAAAAAATTACAATAACCCAATAAAAATAAGTCTATCTAAATCTAAATCTAAACTAAGTCTAAAAATGGCCCTTGTGGCATTGTACCAAACACGCTGGCAGCGTTACCGCTGTATTGCTATGCTAAGACGCTGAGCGAGGAAACTGCCAGCCCTTTGGTCACTAGTGGTGTCGACGAGCCGATTAGCAAGCTCTATCTAATCATCTAATGAGATCGATCGTTACTTGTGCATGAACAAGTAGGTAAGCACTCTATTTGAGCAGTACCTGCTCCAGCAATAAACCAAGCATCTTACGTTCATCATTTAACATTAAGAGAACTAACTTAAAGCACTCAGTTGTAATTAAAAATAGAACTCGGTAAAGTAGGGCAATTCCTCAATGTCGTCGGCAAAGCTGCTGGTATTAAAAATGTATTCCGTGCTTAAAACATTGGTACAGTCACCCAGCGAATCTGAGCGAAGAACACGCCAAAAATATATCTACACTTTATATCGATATCACGCGATGTTTTATTTATATTCTATCCAGATTCCGTTATGACTTATATTGTTGTAACAGAATCATTGGAGCGGAGCGAGCGAAGCGAGCGAAGCTCCCATGGATCGACTCGAATGGACTTTGTAACAATGCGCAGATCTCAGCGAGTTCTCAACCGATTTTAGAAATGTTTGTTTTAAAATGCACAAATTAAATTTTGCTAGGTCGTGACGAAGAGAAAATTTCGAAAAAAAAAAAAAAAAACTCCGCTCCAATCTATGGTGCAAGCTTAGCCGGTGGCTGACTCTGCATCGACCTAGTATACTTAGTTGTTTAGTGATTTCTGTTATATACGAAAAAAATTAAACCAAATAAGGTACTTTGGCTGTATCGGTCCATACGCTACACATTGTATTTTGTTTGCCATACTTTAGCGTGTCGTAGTAATTGAACATAATAAGATTTAGACTTTACATTTGGCAGTATGCCAATGATAGCAAATGTAAACCAAAAAACACTTTCGCAGAATATAGGTAGGTACCTACTATACTTTTAATAAATAAAGCCATACAATTTTTGAGCGCAATTCGTTTCATATTTACAATAATAGTTTTCTTTCAACCTACTCATAAACGATATTTCAATGTGAATCATTTATTAAAATGTGTTAAATGCGATTACAGTCCAAATGCTGACTATGTAGAAAGTAGGTACTTATTTATTTCAAGGATGATAAGACCCGACGAGCATAGCAGGTCAGCTAGCTGCAAAACCGGCAGCGAAATCTATTTTGCAAACGTCCGCGTCTCCCGACAAATAAGCGCGCTGACATTCCGAAAACAATATTACAGTTTCTCATTTCGCCCGAGATCTGTAGTTTCGCCTTATCTATTATCCGAAGCGCTAAGGCGTCGTCTTGATAGTCGAGAGCAAGTTTTTCATTAATATTCTATTCATATTCAAATCTGATTCGACAGGCGTTATCGCGGCCCTCTGGATGCTGAGCACGCCCCAGCCTCCGCTCTCTTTGTAAAACCACAGCACGATCCAGAGACACCGAAACTCGTGATTGCCTATATTATCTACGGTAAACACAGTGATATGATTTAACTGTACTTGTTTGCTCTGATGACTGCACAATTGGGAGCTTTGCGCTTGATTAACATGTGTGGGTTGAGTTCGTTGCGATGCGCGTGTGGCTCTAAAGTAACGCGGTATTTCTGTCAATAGGAATGCTTGGGCTAAAAATAACGTTGACTACGCTGGTATATTGAATCGCTGTTGGCCAAAGAGAGGCGATAATTTTGAAAAGCTGCTGGTAACAGGCAAGAGTGCGAAAGACAGCCCAGTAGAAGTCCGACACGCTGGTCGGATCAGATACGCTTTACGTTCAAGACCTCGGATTTCGTTGCCATCCACGCAGCCAAGGATACCAAATTTTCCACGAGGAAGTCAATCAAAGAGGGCACGACCCTCAGCATTGAGTATATTGACTCAAGGAGGAGAAGGTTAGAATTTCTGACCCATGAAGAAAGTTATAAAGGGAAAATTACTGACTTTGAAGCACAAACTCGTGTATGTTATGAAACTCATAAAAGCCCACGTACGATTGGCCAGAGGAGCGCAGCACACTTGGAGTTTGCAGGGCAAATTGTACCAAAATACCGAACAGCGCTTCAAAACAGGTAAGTGTTGCAAATTTGGATTATTTAAGCTTTATTACACAGAATACAAAAGTTATTACAAAATGGCCGACTTAATACCAAATGTTATTATTTCTTAGTCAACCACAAGCTACATAAGCTGCGAAGCAAGTTCAGGCAGTTAAATTATACTATGTGTGTAGAAGTAAATAATATTTCATTAGAATATATCAGCAGGACCAAAATGTTAGTATACCAAACTTGTGTTCTGAGTACACTTTTGTATGGAGCTGAAACCTGGACGTCGTATGCAAAGCAAGAAAAAAGACTCAATAATTTCCACATGCGCTGCCTTCGGAATATTTTAGACATCAGTTGGCGAGACAGGGTCACTAATGAGAGAATGCTTCAAGTTGCGCAGCTTCCCAGCATTACCGCAATGCTTAAACAGCGTGGACTGCGATGGCTGGGGCATGTGCACCGTATGGATGCCACTCGCTTGCCAAGACGCACCCTGTTGAGCGAAGTTGCTTTTGCTAAGATAAGAGTGGGGAGGCCCATGTTACGTTTTAAGGACTGCACAAAGCGCGACATGCTTACGTTTGGCATCAGCCTTGCTAATTGGGAAACTTTGGCTAACGAGCGTAGCAAATGGAGAGCGTCTCTTGCCGAAGGCTGCAAAGCTCATGTCGGAAGTTGGTTTCGGGCTCTGGCTGCGAGGAGACACCAACATGAGAGGAGGGTCACTTCACCAACTCAATCATCAAACGACCCCCTAATGAGATGTCAATCTTGCGGACGTCACTGTCGCTCCCGCATCGGACTGTATGGTCATTCCAAACACTGCCACAAAAACGCTGCATAAAATCATCTGATAAAGATGTAAAGGCCTATGATGGTGTCAAAGCTGCCAACTTCAAGTTAAGTTGGGGTATACACGTCACCACATTATCTAGTGAATATCGTAGGATGGCTTACAATAGCAGCAGGCAGATCAATAAAAAAATGGCGCGAAAATTACAACAAATTCCAAATCTCGTAGCAGAAACATGCACTGCACCGAGACAAATGGAGAAAAATTCTGATTCTGATTCAGTAGCAGCTAACCAAAATTATTTTTTTTAATCAAAAACATTTACTTTCCTAAATTATCCTATAATGTTTGATGAATATTTTTGTATGTAAATTCTTATTTAATTATGACAGTATGCAAAATAAATCTTTTTGAAATAGTCTTACGGTAAAGTAAACTTTGGCTTTTCTAAGATACGCTTCAAGAATTTCAGCAAAGAGATTCATCGGCGATAGTTATCGGTGAATTTTAAAAAGCATTCGATATTCATGTTTATTCAAGTGGCCTTAAAGTGGGGCTTTTCTTTCAAGAGACGCTCCTTTTATCTCATCATTTGAGATGGCGAGGGTTCCTAGATTTAGAAACTGCCGTATTTTTTTCTAAATTTTATCAAGTATACAATTCTGAAACTCATGACGTACATTTTGATCTACTTTAAAGTTTTATATAATTTTTTCGCAACTCTAAGGCAAATTCTCGAAATTATTTAGTAACTCAAATAAATAAATATTACTTTGGAACGTCTTCTGCTGAACATAGGTTTCCCCTCTAGCTAGCCACACTAACTACCCGGAGCAGATCGCATCCATCGATCCACCTACTCGGGGGCAGTTCAAAGTTGCGTTTTCCTATACCCCTTAATTTTAGCGTGCATGGCAGGGTGAACAAATTCTTTGACCATCTTTTTCCATTTGCGACCTTGTCTCCCGGAGCGGGAATTTTCCACACGAAGGGATACGTGGTCGCTATTCCAGGATTTGCTGCCCCACTGGCCATCCGTTCTCCGAGTTTAACAAACATCTACTACAATACTGTTTGTCAGCTGTATCACCTTCTTGGAAGTATTGGAAGAAGCCAATACCATATCAGAGAGCAGCGGACCAACGAAGCTGCCTGCGAAAACATACGAGTAGACCGACTAGTGTTTCATATATTATTATAACTGTAACAGTTTCCATAACTACCCCATCCGGCGTAATGTCATAAGCATAATGCCTTGTTTATGTTATGTGTGGGCCATGGCCTGATAATACGGCTATCTCGAAGGGTTCGGTCATTAAGCTAGCTATCCTTTTCCCTATAGAAATACGTTAATTATGGAAAGTAAATTGCAACGACACTTCGAGCCAGTGAGCAGCGAACCTTACCGTTGGGAATGACATTGTATGTCCGGTTTTAATCAAACTGTTTGCGATACACTCGCACAGTAATGATTATGCAGTATCTCAACTGGAGTGTGAACAAAAAATACGTTATACCAATCAAATGAGATTTTCTTGCGAAACTTATGGCCCGTACTGACCAATGTGATTAGGACACAAAGAGGTAAAGACCAAAAAATTAAAATTTATGTCAATTTTTCCATTGTACGACGACAAATTAGCCATCGAATAATGTACCTTAAGGTACTGTTTCGAGGTTAATTATTGTGTCGTTAATTTTTGTCGCAATACGGAACTTTTTAGTTAGCCTTAGAAAAAAAGCGATCGGAAAAAGTTCCGTTGTGCGACAAAAATTAACGACACAATAATGAACCTCAAACAGTACCTTAAGGTACATTATTCGATGGCTAATTTGTCGTCGTACAATGGAAAAATTGATAAAAAAAATTATTAAATGAGTTAAGGCAGCAAACTTTTTGGTCTTCACCCAAAGAACTTCAGAAATGGGGGTCAAAGTAAGACATGTCTCCTGAGCGTTAACGTGAACGCTCCATAGAAAAACCGGCCAAGTGCGAGTCGGACTCCCGCACCGAGGGTTAAAAAAAAAAATATATATATAAATTAGGTGCAAAGTTAGGTATTAAAATATTAAAAAAAAAACTACTTACTAGATCTCGTTCAAAACAATTTTCGTTGGTAGTTTTTATAGTAATGTACATCATATGTTTTTTTTAGATTTCATTTTCTTATTTTAGAAGTTAGAGGGGGGGGACCAACTTTTTTCCACTTTGGAAGCGTCTGTCACGCAAACTATTCGGTTTAGAAAAAAAATATTTTAGAAACCTCGGTATCATTTTTGAAGACCTATCCATAGATACCCCACACGTATATGTTTGATGAAAAAAAAATTTTTGAGTTTCAGTTCTAAGTATGGGGAGCCCCCAATATTTATTATTATTTTTTTATTTTTGCATCAAAATCTTAATGCGGTTTACAGAATACATCTACCTACCAAGTTTCAACAGTATAGCTCTTATAGTTTCGGAAAAAAATGGCTGTGACATACGGACGGACAGACGGACAGACGGACAGACGGACAGACAGACATGACGAATCTATAAGGGTTCCGTTTTTTGCCATTTGGCTACGGAACCCTAAAAAGTCGCGCAGGCATAACGTCACAAATGCGCGCATGAGCTACTCAGTGTATATGTAAATGCATGCATTTTGCAATGTAGTTTTCTTAAAATACTGTACGTTTAAAATGTATACCTACTTGTCATTTATGTTTACATTTTGTGTAAAAAATAAATGGTATTTTTATGATTACTTTAGCTGAAAATTATTAAAAATTGTCAAATTTTCTAAGTTTCTGTGAGGATAAACGATAAATGAAATACCTAATTAGGAATCATTCATGTTATTTATTTCAAAAATTCGCAATAAATCCGATAAAACCGAACACCTGCGTCTGTGCGAGTTTGTAATTATGAACATTTATAAAATGCGTTTTTGTAGACTGCTCTATATTAGTTAAGTGTACTGTGAAACTAACGACCTAAACTTAGCAAGTTAACACATAGTCACAGGTAGAACTACAATACAGATGATGAACTGAGTTTATACTTATTTATAAGCAGACTTTAATCTTTTCTTAGCACGGTAGCACGTGAGAGAGCTGTGGAGCCGACATTATATATTTTTTTTTTATTCATTACTCATACTACTGCTAGTACAGAAGAAAAAATACAACAATATCACAGCAGCCAACCCAAGTAATTATATAATAACTTTCCTGTCTGCAAAGTTCAGTAGAAGAATAACTAAATGCTCATAAATCATACAATTATGTTTCGTTCGTTACGAGACAAATTTCTGTAATTGAATACTTCGATCAATTTGGAATGTTTGCCGATTAATAAGGCGAGTAGTTTATCTGAAATGATGAATTATGACGCATCGTTCTGGAAAATGGACGCATAGGCCGGTAGTCAATATTTGTCGACAATAGGCTTAGCATTGTACGATACGAATGTACATTTTTAACCCCCGACGAAAAAAGAGGGGTGTTATAAGTTTAACATGTGTATCTGTGTGTCTGTCTGTGGCATCGTAGCGCCCAAGCGGATGGACCAATTTAAGTGCGGTTTTTTTTTAATCGACAGATTTTTCCGTCGAGATGGTTCTTAGCTATGTTTGGTGGAAGTAGGACCAGTAGTTTCCAAGATATTCAGCTTTAATTGGAACAAGTGACAAAATCTCAGCCAATATTGAAGCCAAGAATTCCAAATTTTGGTTAAATGTTAAGTATTATTAGCATTTTCTATATCACTCACTAAATGAGGATCTCATGATGACCAGGTAGTTGTTAATAGATCTCAGCCAATATTGAAGCCAAGGATTTCAAATTTTGTTTAAATATTAAGTATTATTAGCATTTTCTATATCACTTAATAAATGAGGATCTCATGATGACCAGGTAGTTGTTAATGGATCTCAGCCAATATTGAAGCCAAGGATTTCAAATTTTGTTTAAATGTTAAGTATTATTAGCATTTTCTATATCACTTAATAAATGAGGATCTCATGATGACCAGGTAGTTGTTAATGGGTCTCATCTCAGCCAATATTGAAGCTAAGGATTCCAAATTTTGGTTAAATGTAAAGTATTATTAGAATTTTCTATATCACTTACAAAATGAAGGTCTCATGATGACCAGGTAGTTGTTAATGGATCTCAGTCAACATTGAAGCCAAGGATTCCAAATTTTGGTTAAATGTTAAGTGTTGTTAGCATTTTCTATATCACTTACTAAATGAAGGTCTTATGATGACCAGGTAGTTGTTAATGGATCTCAGCCAATATTGAAGCCAATAATTCCAAAGGCTGGATAAATGTTAAGTTTTATTAGCAGTTTCCTTATCACTTATTATGTGAAGATCTCATGATAATCATCTAGCAGGGCTGGACTAAGAGGGCCAGGGCCCCTAGGCACTTGGCATTTGGGGCCCCCTCCCCTATAAGGAGAACATTATTATGGTACAAGTCCTGCGTCTGGGACTGGGTCCCTAGACTAGCTGGGCCCCTAGACCCGGGCCTTGTGGGCCTAAGGGTAAATACGGCCCTGCCATCTAGTTGTGAAAGGATCTTAGCCAAAAATTTGAAATGTTGGTTAAATGTTAAGTTTTATTAGCGTAATCAACAATTTAATAAAATTTTGACAGTACAATAATTTGGTACCATGCAGCTGAAGATGGCCGTAGGCACTCTTGGATTGTTCTTGATGAGCAATTAACGTTTGTGTAAGAAAGTACAGTCGATATTAAACCGACTCTCAGAAACCTTTTTTAATTTCTGTCACAAGACTGGGTCACTGTTTCTAAGTTTTGCAATTCTGCTAAAGCTGAATTGTCATTAGGACTATTGAACGGGTTCCTTTGATTGAGGTCACAAATAGCAACACCTTGCAAGATTTTAACGCGACTAAAGGACACATAAGCTTTTGCAAAAGTACTCACCTAAGGTAATAACAGCTTTTTAGGATTCTGTAGTCAACAAGGAACCCTTATAGTTTCATCATGTCCGTCCATCCATCTGTCTACGGCTTAGCTCATAGTGGTAGAATAAGTTTTTAAAAACTTTTTTTTTGTGTACCTACCTGCCCTACACGTAGAACACGTACAAAAGTGGGGATGTAATTTTTTTTAACGGTTTATCCCATGGTGTGGGTTATCGATGATTAAGTCTTTCAAAAGTAAGTCAAGTTACCTAGCATCAACGGAATTTTTTATGGAGCTAAGTAAGTCACCCGTACTATTTGGATGCTGTAGAATGGAAACCTGGTTCTGTTGGTCATAAGTAGCAGGTTCCTTCAACTCATCCAGTGCATTTAAAGTATATATTTTGATGGTCTTGGCTAATAACTTATTAGCCATTTTGTCATTATAAGCATTAACTAATTTGACTTTCACGATTTATTCCCAGAATGTTGCTTAAGGCTATTTAAATCAAAATATATCCTAATTTCAATCTTAGAAAAGACTGCTTTCGTTACCACTGGCTTGGGATCCTGTTGTCGTACACATAGTCAAGGATCAAGCTCGAGAAAAGACTGGAAACTATGGACCTTAAACGGTGTAAAACCAAAAAGTGTTAAATGTAGAAAATTCCGGGGAAAAACTTCTGTTTGTTTAAAAAATATGAAATAAAAATAAAATTTAAAATTTAAAAAACCCCCGACATGACAACCTGTAAAAAGAAAGAAATAAAATCTGCGAAATGTGCCTTTACAATGAACAGTAGAAAAAGAATCCAAGCTTCGTTGCGTCGGGGGACCGCTAAGTAAATGAAATGCAATGTACTTAAAATCGTAAATTAAGAAGAGCCCCAAATAAATGCATACTTACAATTTGGCGTTGAAAAATATATTTCATTTCACTTGACTAGGACTAGGTTAGGTACTTAGCGGTCCCCCGAACGCAACGACGCTTGGATTCTTTTTCTACTGTTCATTGTAAAGGCACATTTCGCAGATTTTATTTCTTTCTTTTTACAGGTTGTCATGTCGGGGGTTTTTTAAATTTTAAATTTTATTTTTATGTAAATAAAATATGTTTTTAAAAATGTTACCATGTATTCAAGCGTCAATTGAGATTGAATTATAGTTATTATATTCGTAGCGAATATCTAAATTTTAATTATTATAATTCGTAATTATAATTATTATAAGTATGATATTAGCTGTTTTTAGCTAAAGATTATCTTGAATTATTATTTAGGTCTGAAATAAACGATTTTTATTTATTTATTTTATTATTAATTATTTTACTGACATATTTATTGTACATTGTTTTAATTGTGATTTTATTTAAAAAAATTGACGTTATTTGTTGTTATCCTTTGAATTATGACTTGCTGCTGACTTTGGTTATTTTGTTTTTAATGTTGATGATCACCGTATAGGAGTTAAAAACTAAAGTATTTATAACCCTACCCTACATGTGTGAAATAAATCTAATCTGATACGCTACAAGGTTCGGAACATTGTTAGTGTGTGTGGTCGAATGGTTATGATTATGACCCTCTTTATTACTTCTTTATAGTCGGGAGAAAAAAAACTTCAATTTTTTTTAATAGAATATAGTACAATAAACTTACTGAATATCTGCCAAACTGCACAGTAATAAACCCAGTATCCCAAAACGTTTAGAAATCTGTCGTGCCGTTTTGTGATTAGACCAAAAATAAACATTAATAGAAAATCCAATCAAACCCTCTAAATCGTAAGTAAACGTTAATTACTCTGCGAAACTCTAAATAATACGAGCGGTTCGATTAAATTCAGATAATACATACATTCTGATTAAGTATATTTATCTACACCCGGCTCGTTTCATTTTTATACGATTAAGTGTGATTTTTTTTCACACTTAATCGTGTTTTAAGACTTATTATGTAACAGTTACATAAACTACACTATATGTATTTTATTATCGCTGTACTGCGAACTACCAATATTAATTTAAGTAAGTACGTATACTAAAAAAGATGTAATCTCGAAACAAAAACTACAATTAGTATATTAGTTTCATTAATGTCTTAGTTTATTTATTAATTTGCCTATCTCCTTCGAATATCCACTCAACTGCTGAAAGGTTAACTGGAATAGATCCCTCATAGGGATAAATTCGCCTTTGCACCTGAAATATTTGTTATAAATGGATTTTAATAAACTGAGTATGTGTGCAACAAATTGTTTACATACCTACATAATATAGGTACAACATTTGACCTCATTATAATCTGATTTTCAGATAAGTCACTCACAGTTAACTTGATCACGCTTCCACAGTCACTTTTCACTTAGCCCTAAATAGAAAACTGTCACACTTTCACTGGAAAAATAACAACGCAGGCTGCATAATAATTTGTCTTGGCATCTGCACGTCCTAGCTCCAAGATACTTAAATGAACAACGTCGTATGCGCCTAAAAGCTTCGTTGTCGTATAAGGCATTATTCAGATGAGACTGCGAAGTATCTGCGGCTACGTTTGTTTATTCATAAAGGCCTCTAAAGCCCGTTGAAGTGTCACAACTTCCTATGGGAAATGCTTTAACACTCGTTCGAATTCTACAATGTCACATTTACGACACAGAATATTATGTTCATATATTACTCTCCTTCGTAAAATGTCATGTACGAATAATATTTGAACTGAAATTTATCCGTAGTCAGAGCTGCGCCTCGCTGCGCTTTCCTATACGTGGTCGCCACTCCAAGACTTCCTGCCCCAACGGTCATCCGTTCTCAGGGCTACATGGTCCGCCCATAGCCACATCAACCGTGCTATCATGTAAGCTATGTTGGTAACTTGGTTCTGCGGTATCTTCATTTCTGATGGCCTCGTGAGGGTAGCCGAAGCCAGAGTCAATGGATGCCTTCTGCACAGGATCGCACTTTTTCACAGCTATAGGGGAGGCCTATGTTCGGCAGTGGATGATGGATAGATAGAACTGAAATGGACAATATCACCTTCATTTCCCCCATCATTTGATGCATCATACTTGGCATCGCAGGTATCGCTCCATAACCACCAAGGATTGGACCGAAGAATAGTTACATAATATTAAAAATGTTAGAGATGTTACGAAAGCTTTAATATTTGGTACCTAAATGTCCACAGCTGGACAGAGATATCTCCAAGGATCTTCATGTCTGCAAGAGATTGATCATAAGGAGTGATATGTGTAACAAAATTACTCTTTAAACGCGTAAATTTTAAAATAGAACCGAGGCAAATCCAATTCACGTGAAAATATAATACGTGAAACAGAAAGATCCGGTCAAAGAACGAAAAGAGAACAAATCCAGTTGAGATTATTTCATCATGTTGTAAATTCAACAAAAGCCAGTTTGAAGCAGGTTTAATACATGAGGGAATTTGAGCTCAGGTGGAGAGTACAATTAAATTGTGCAGGGACGTCCGAGGAAATGTAATAAACGAGTCGCCTCCGACCAAATATTTAGAGACTTTGCACTGTGGCCACATTTCTGGCGTAATAGCTTGATTATTTTTTGGTAGGCAAATTGTTTTGGTTGTAAAGTCAATATATGCCTCTGGTAAAGAATTTATTCATAACCGAAAACAGTTGGCATTATAATATTTTTTGCCCCTCATTTTTAATGCTGATTTCCTAGCAATTAGGGCTGGAATCCCGGTATTTTCTGCATGGACTATCCCGGAGGCTCTACTAAGAATTTTGTAGCCGCACATTAATGCATGAACTATTTTTGATATTGACTAAAGTTGCTGCTGCAAAACATCTTAGTTTAGTTCCCACAGCCATCATGATGCCGAAGTATTTGGCCAGTTATAATATAGATTATGTAAACACCGGGCTATAGAGACTGTGTTTGTGTAGCTTTTATTTTTATTGTCATAACATTAATGAATTTAATTATGGTTAACATAACTTTGTCGAGTCATTCATTATTTACTTCATTATCCAACGTTTTGACCACAACTACATGCGACGAGGTCATCTCGAGGACATCTTGCGATACACCCATCATTTTTGTTCCATGGCTTGATATTGAATTAATTTACTAGCACCAGGTCAGCGGAGTTTCACCAGCCACTGTGGCACCATCTCCATCAACATTTAGTCATAGCCGCACGCGACTACTGATTCCTCAGTAATGGCGCCTTCTCCTTGCGTCGGTTGCCTCATTGCTGCATTTCTTCGGAAGTCTCTCCCTGATGATGCGCCGTCATCTGTTCCTATCTCTAGCCGTGTAAAGAGCATCGTTTACTGTAATGCCAAGGGTTGTGCGAATCTGGTCTGTCCAGCATGTCGGGCTCCTGCCTTTTCAATCAATCAATCAATATATATATATATTTTGGTCGTTTGCTTTCGATTTTTCCAGCGATCATCAGTTTTTCTAGGTTATCACTGTATTTTCTGGCAATATGACCAAAGTACTCCAGAACCCTGCGAAGACAGGTCATGAACTGTCTAGTTTGGATCTTGAGTTGGGCTAAGATCGAAGTGTTGGTGTGGTATGTACGGCCTGCACCACATTTCGAAATCATCAATCGATCATGGTCCGCTTTGTTCAGGTCCATATCTCTTTCAATGCTGCCAATCTCGCAAAATTGTACCGTCGCTCGCATGCAATTGTAATATTGTATTACAACTAAAGTTGGCACAAAATAAGTACAGGTTTAATAGCTGTGTAGATATAATTTCGGACCGTTACCTACGTTAGGCATTGGAGTAACTCCGTAGATTAAGTCTACTGACTGCGCCAAACTTCCTTGAATTATTATTACTTAACATAGTATTTTTTGTTCCATTGGACTTCTTCAACTTAAGAGCTGTGCGCTCTTGTCGGTATTCCATTGGACACTATTTGATAACAGCTTTTGTGTTTCACCAGCCACTGTGGCCCCATCTCCGCATATACGCACAGCCGCGCGCGACTGCTGATTCCATTATCACAGCAATGCCGCCAATCTCGCACAATTGTACCGTCGCTTGCATGCACACGGGGACTGAAGGGTTCGTTATTTGCTATTTTATAATTAACATTCAAGGCATTGCGAAGGTACTATTTTTAAAAGTATATTATATATTATAAATGTAAGCAACAAAGGTGGATATTATGGACAGTTGTTACTAAATTGCAAATAAATAATAATATGAATAGTGTGTTAAATGTGTTAAGTGATTTTAGAATGGCTTGGTATACTCGTATTATAATTTATAAGTGTTTCTGTCTATGTTTGTAAATATTCGAAGAAAATAAACGACAACTGCTTAACCGTAATTAAAATGATATTATTTTCTACACACAAATACATGCTTGGTGAAAAGGTGGACTGTTCCATTATCGTTTAATGTTAAGTAGAAATCCGCAATTAGGTATATTCTAAATTCTACAGTTTTTTTTTTACTATTTACTGCAGTTTCGGCTGGATATTTATTTTGCTGGGCCAATCGTGCATCACACGCGTATTAGGTGATATTAAGTCCGTTAGTTAGTTCTTTCAAATAGAAACTGAGCAACAAATTAGGTACTTGACATCTGACTGAATTATAATATGGATGTGAGAATTATATATGCTATTTTTTCCAGAAAAAAATACCATTCATAAAAATACGTTCAGTAATAACCGCGGGAAAAAAGTAATATCAAATACTTAAATCTGATTAAACACATCATAAAGCGACGACTGAAGACAGTATTATGCACTCAGCTTAACGCAAACCCCGCTTTATGACCAAGCTCTACAATGAGTTAATTTAAGCAACGAAATAAACCACAGAAAAATGTTTTACGAAAACAATAAAAGCGGAAAGAAAGCCTATAAATTATTTTTTCTAACCTAATATCAAATCCCGTTGCTTGGTCCCTAAGGAAGCAGAAGTTAATTCATCTTCAGATTTCGCCGCAAGCAACTTTATATCCTTAGCGTTATCGAAATAAGATACATACCTAAAGTTGGTTTTCCTTTTCAGCATTGACGAGATGTTATGAATCTATATGAAAGAGTACAGAATTATTTTCTTATACATCGTGAAATTCAGAAAGGCTTTTTAGCATAATCAATGTATCGGTTTTATTCAGACTCGTAGTTGCTTTAAGAAACAGGATTATGATGTTAAGGGAAAAAGTCTTGGACAGGGCTTTTGACAAATCAACAGATGTATACCTATTTTTATTATATGATAGGAGGATAGTTCTCAAACTAGAGCAGATTCTAAGATTTATAACGCAAATGAATAAAATACCTAGCACAAATAAATCAAGGAATGGAAAATATAATAATTGTAATGCAATACGAAAAATACTCTCCAAGCTAGCTAGAAATTAATAATTCCAATTCTCATATCAATATTGCCTCCACTTCCATATTTCATTGAATACAGATGTCATTATTGGTTCTACGCGGTACGAGTAAATGTCGTTCGAATTTCGTAGAAATTTAGCACATTAAATTGCATCTTGAGAAAGTACCGAGGAAATCAATTTTCCCGACGTACCTACTTGTCGTGGAGTATCTAGACGGCTCCAATCGAGAAGTTTTAGGTGTAAGTCGAATGCATGCCCTCCGATTTTTAGGGTTCAAGAATGATGATATTAGATCACTTAATTTTGAAATTAGAACTTACGTTCCCGTAGATTTTTATGGTTTTATCGGGAACTATTAAAAATAGGTAATGGTGAATTTTTAGTCGTCCCATATAACACAGAGACCAGCAAGGCTAGCTGTATTTAATCTCAATTATGCTTGCGTCTCTCTTAGATAATAATAAATAAATATCAGACAACCTCACACAAATCGATCTAGTCCCAAATTAAGCTCAAGAAGGCTTGTGTTATGGGTACCAGACGACGATATACATACTTATATAGATAAATATATACTTAAATACATAGAACAACCATGACCCAAGCACAAATATTAGAGTTCATCACACAAATATTAGCCCTGGCCGGGATTCGAACCCGGGACCGCTGGCTCAGTAGGCAAGCGCTTACAAACTGAGCCAACCGCGTCGTCGAAACTAGGACGAAGGGAGGTTGAGGACGGCGGACGACCGATCATTGTAGGTAACTTTGGGGGAGGCCTTTGATGATGATGTAGTTGGTATTTTAGGAAGTTAGTTTTACGTTCAGTTGCCATTCTCCGTTTATGGTATTGGCCGACAAAAAAAAACCTCCCACTCGCTTTCGCTGACTGTATCGACACCTTAAATCTCACCACTTCACATTACTTTGAAACCGATTCTACCGTTTGTTTCATACTATGTTATCCGAATAATTCTTAGACATAATTCTTACAATCAGCTTCCACTTCAATGGTTCATTCTTTCTGATGTCTAACATTTTCCACTCAACAGATCAAGAGGAAAAACATTAAGGTAATGAAAATCCCAATTTCTGCATGCGAAATGAACGTAGCCAAATAGACCTGAAGCTACAAATATATATCTTATTACATGCAATATCACCGAAACGTACAAACATACCAAAGCCAGCCCAAGACAGAACCAAACAAAACTTAAACAGCGGAACCCGAGCTCCTCTCGACAAACTTTTTAATATTTTCCGAGGTCGGGACAACTCTCCCGGTCGCACAACGAAGACGCTCGGTAATCAGGAAAATTATTTACCCATGTCTGCGAGCCCCGTTTGAAATACGCAGGGTTGGCAAAAAACTGTTGATTCCGACGAGTACTTTAAATATGTTGAGCTTAACGAGGTTCTGATATTAGAATACTAGAATTGATAAGCAACTACATCGCGTACACACAACCTACTGTAGAACTGATAGTTACTACACATCATCATCATCATTATGACCATTATATCTGGCAATACACTGCTTTCCACAGGCCTCCCCGAAGGATATCCCGGCGGTCGGACGCCGCGCCTTCATCAAACGGCTGCCTGACCATCGACTTGTTGAGGGCTGGGGGCATTACCACGCTGCGACTTTCGCCACATAAGTAGCAGCGGGCGGGGCGCGGGGCACATTGCTCGTAGAACCAAAGAGCGTTGTGCCAGAAAGAGTTCTGACTACTCTCTCCTAAATATTTCTTAGATGCAGAGGGTCTTCATAACCAGTGCCAGTGCCACGTGTGCTAATCTTCGGATACTCTTTTGACCTCGGTGCGCTGCCACATAACATCCGCGTTTTCGTCTAAATTTTACTACAATTAGGTAAATGGCTAAATAGACACAGGCGCAACAAAACTTTACGTGTCCTATTTTGATACCGCTATAAATATAATAGTTATTAATTGTGAAAGCAAATTTGATTTGCCATGACTACACACAGTGCTTCCTACTATACTATAACACACGTTATAATAAAAATAGGTATACGTTTTTATCTACGCAAGGTCACGATAAAAACAAAATTTTTTGCTTTCACTGTCAGCCCTGCCACATTTTGCACGCGAAATGAAGAGCCAAGAGGGAGTGCGCTCGGCGCTTTGTAAATAGTCACCGCAATGTCGTCCTGTTTAATCAGAAAGGCCTATATTAATAGGGAAATCATGTTACTTACGTCGTTTGTTAACATAGCATTGAATGGCTTCTCGCGGATTAATTTTAAGTGAGAGTGCATCGCGCGCTATTGAAATGAAACCGACACGACTTGACTATACATGCCGTGCTTAATTTCTGTGCGAATTAGAAGCGACATCAATTTGCGTTTAATTCCTTTGGATGTGTAATGTTATTGCAGAGCACTTGAGACAAATGAGAAATGTATACGCGAATAGTTTACGTTCTAAACTATTAACTGTTGGCGATAGAAAACACGGTTTACAAGGTAGGTACATAAAAAGCTAACGTATCCCTCTTTGTTTTATAAATACGACACATAAAATGGAATCAAGATTACAGAAGTAATTACCATTCAACGGTAGACGAATGCCTCCTCGTAAAATCTGTTGGTTATTTTGGGCAATACTGAAGCTGTAAAGAAACTATTTCAGCAGTTTAGTCACCAGCCTGCGTTAAGCATCACTCCTGTGGCGCGAACAGACCAGCTAGAGGGTTTGTACTTTCACAGCTGACCAAGTCCGTCACTGTTAGTGAGGGCTAACCAACCCTGACACTGTTATGTTTAAAAAAAACTAAGTAGGACAGAATCTTTGAGTTCCTTTAATGTTGATATACAGCGCGCACTTGACCGGTTTTTTTTCTCACTTGTTCAGGAGTAGTGATGTAGGTACCAAACACAAACAAGAATCGATGATGATATGTTTAAATATGTAAATATAATATCTACTTTAGCGATATGCTCTATTTGACCTTTGCTGTAAAGATATATCGTCGTCTAGTGCCTATAACACAAGCCTACTAGAGCTCACTGTGGGACTAGATCGATTTGTGTGAGGTTTACCGATATTTATTTATTTATTTATATCTACATTGAAACCATGTTAATGTCACTTAATGAAGTCGAGATTGCTTAATTAAAGATATCTCAAACCTCCATCGAATCAGGGCCATGATATGATGGAACATCAAACTAGTATGATTTAAGTTGGAACAAAGAGCGTTAATGGATACTGGAACTGTATGCATCGTTACTGGATAAATACTCGGTATCCAGCTTAGAACGAGAGTCCCTAGGACGAGAGTCTTCATACAACAGATTTGCAATAGATGAAGCCGCTGTTGGTTTTATGTGTGCGTGGCTAACCAAAACTGCAGGCTTCACTTTCAAGCGCTGACTAGGTTTCTAGGCGTATTTAATATAAGGTATCGAGTAAAATACTTCGTACACCTTATCACCCGGTGCGGTGTCGCGACAAAGTAAATGTTTAAATTCATATTCATACAGGAAAGTGACATAATGCTTTATCATTTATCTATAGCGCATTAAGCGTGGCTATTATGAGCCTCATACTGTGGTTAGAAGATTTATGATCGTCAAATGAAGTTTAAGTTTATTGACCAACATAAAACGTAGCATGCTTTAAAAATACAGCGTTACTGGGTACTCAGTATCCAGTAAAATAGTAAAATACCCCGAACACCTTATTACCCGGTGCGGTGTCGCGGCAACGTAAATGTTTTTAGAGCTCAAACGCCAGGGATGCTCCCCGCGAATGCTGAAATTTATGCTGTTGCAACCGGAGGATTTACGGGAACGCCTCGTGCGTGGGGATTTTCTAAAACGTCGTACATCTTCCTTATTTATGTGTAGAGCTTATATCGGCCGCATCCATTTCCTATATAGTTTGAATCCGTTTATCGGATTTCGAACACGTTTCGGACGTAGTATCGATGGACTTGATTTATAAACGGGAACCCTTATAAAATTACAAGGGACGCCGGCAAAAGACCTGGCCGGTGGACGTAATCGTTGAGCGGAATAAAGTACACGGAATTTAGACGCAAGAAATCATGTTGATCCGAAAGTAAATCCTTACATTTATTTGCGAAGAAAGCATTAACTGCTACCTAATGATTA
The DNA here is from genome assembly GCA_947623375.1 of Apotomis capreana. NCBI lineage: Eukaryota > Metazoa > Arthropoda > Insecta > Lepidoptera > Tortricidae > Apotomis > Apotomis capreana. The sequence continues at coordinate 8,114,318 of OX392503.1, read as the reverse complement.
GTGTGGGGTCACAGAAGAAGAGAAAACCTCTTCTAGGGATTTTCCTTTAGATCTTCACCGTGGGCGCGTGGCGGAACGCCAGCAGGGCTAGCATAGCTTGCCGGGACTTGGCTTGTCGCGTAACTCAGTATCACTTGTCTTGCTCGCACGGTATTGAATGAAACGGGACAGGTAGTATTTGTCGCGCGGTCGCGTATCACCGTTGTGTTAGAGGCGCTGCCTCGACTTCCTACGAACGAACGACTTTGAACGAACAAAGACGGAATGTGGAGTTGAAAACCCAGGCACTGGTCCGTACTACTATCGCTGTTAGCGGCGCGTCTACAGATAGTTTTTTCTGTAGAAGTGAAGTGAATATTCATTTCCGTGTATGACATTGCCAAACTAGATATAAATTGAAACTTTTATCTGGAAGCAATCGAGTTAAACGCCATTTTATTCCCACTTATCTGAAATAGGTAAATAATATAATATAATCTCAATTTGCATGTGACGTGGCTACAAAAGCGACTGCGCCGCCGCTTTAAATCCGTACCCGTCGCTTAACTTGATATTTTGCTAAACCGCCGTATGCCAAGCAACTCTCTGAGGACATCTCCGAACTAGGACTGCATACAGAATCCACTCTGCACCTTGATTCAAAGAGGTTTTGCTATATTTCCAATTAGAAATATCTGAACTTTATGACAGATTTCTATATATATATATAGCAATAGTCTAATAAGTCATATCTCCTTAAATAGGTAAACTTGTCAATATCACTTATTGCAACTGCCAGCGTAACCGTAAGGGGATGTACTCATGTAAAGGTACGAAGTAATAGCTTACTATGAATGCCTGCCATTTTCACATTAGCAATATGACTCGCTATTTTGAATTGTACGCCTATCAACATGACGTATTTATTCTCCGCAATGAAAAATAACATGTATGTACGACGATTACTGTGAATATAACATCGCTAAAATTGTCTTAGTCACGTAGATTTTACCATAACAGGGCTAGTACATCTTGCCGCGACTTCCTTTGTCGCGCGACTTAGGGTCATCCGTCTTCCTGACACAGTATTGAAAGACAGTGACAGGTAATATTTATCGCACGAAATAGAGTCGTATATCACAGTTATGCTAGAGGTGCGGGACCTGCCTAAACAATAGAATCCACCAAACTGTAGCGTGCACAAGGGCAGTAATAAGCAAGGTGTGGCAATTTGCCTTATCTATTCGTATTTTTTATCAGAGCAAACACAGATAACCTACCTAGCGTGGCGCTTTATCTCGCGATAAGACCAACCAGTTACAATACGATCGAGTTTGCGAATAGACGATATTGTTTCGAATTATAAAAAAGTGAAGTGAAGTGAAGTGCAATGGCGGTTGGAAAAGGCGAAGGAAAAGGCCCCGGGGTTGGGAAATTAGAGTCCCAAATCTACTGCATCAAATACACGCTGTTTTGCTTCAATGTTGTACTATGGGTATGTATGAGCTGGACATCATGTGCGTTTGTGCGAAGTGTTTACATTGAATTACGTTCAGAATTGAACAGGGACGCCATACATGTTACAGTTAACTCGACGCTATTTGCGCTATCTTCCGCTTTCATGTTGTATGTGTCTTGTCTAGCAGGAAACCAACTCTATTGTTTATGAAATTAAGTTGTATATTGTTCCATTTGTAAGCATATATTTTATGTGACTGTTATACGTGTTTTGTAATACCATTTTACGTGAATAATAATATTTCCATCGTAAAATGAGTCATAACGGTGAATCATTTATTGTAATCATTTAAAAGTAAATCTACGTTTGTATTACAGTAAATATGTTTGAAATAATAATTGTAGCACGCAGAAATAATAAAAGACAATTCAATGTACAAATGTAATGAATAATCGTTTTCCATCGTATTTTTTTCGGATAAGCTCGTTTTAATACTTACATCTCATTTTTTTCATCGAAGTTGATAGAGAAAACATGCGAAAACGAAGTTTTTTGACAAAGCACGATGGAAACTACATCTGTACTTAATACAATTTGAGTACCTACCTAGTTTTCATTACATTGCATTGACAAGGGGTTCCCGGAATATGTAAAATGAACGGACTCAATAAATAAAAAAAAAAAGTTTCCGCGTGGTTGTTCGGGTAGCAGTCCCTGATCAAGAGCTCCATACGAATTCGAAACATGTCGGGTGGTTCCTGACAATTTCTCGTGAGTGTAAACCGCTTAATACAATAATTATATACATCTCACGAAAATTTTAATAACATTATTCGTTATATTTGCTATACATTCATAAAATGAATCAGAAAATACTACGTGCAATAGAGTATAATATCAACAAGCACTGTTTATTTCAGTATCATTCGGGGAACGTTATCTCGCGATAAGCCCATTGTCCTCTTTCCGAGAACCTACAACCGTCATACCTGATTCATAAGAACGCAATCGAGTGAACATACGAGTAGGTGTATCCGTTATTCGTAATCTTCTTAGTTCCGCATTCCTTGATTATTCTTCTTATTCTCAGGAATTCCGGCTTGCCCACTTCAGGACGATTAAGCACATCGATTAATTATAAAATAAATAAATACAATTTTCAACACCCTGAAGTCATTGAAACTTTTAATGAAAGTCGATAATTATTTCCAGTTTGCTTCTATAGCTTTTTCAGGCACGATTGTTGATTTTAGGCTTTTTACTATGCAAAGACATTTTTTGCTTCGGGTACGTTTTTTTTCGCGAAGGGTGACTAAAGTGGTTTAAATGGAAACCATAATAATAGTTAAAAGGAATGAGAATTTAAAACAAATCTTGTTGGCGACCAGCTACTAAATAGGTACGGTTTTTATTTTGTTAGTCTATTAGTGTCCCACTGCTGGGCAAAGGCCCCTCAATTAGATTTCTACAACTCCCTGTTAGCCGTTGCTTCGGGCTAGTCGACTAGAATGCATCTAAATCGTCCCGCCATCTCCGTCTCGGTCTGCCTTGACGTCGCCGCCCATCTTGCGACACCCACTTGGATAATTCATAAACATAATTCACCTAAATTTATAACAATCATGTAGGTAAATATTTGTGTCTGGAAGAGATCGCTCTTTAACGATAAGACCGCCTATTGTCTACCATTGTTTAATTTAAAATTCCTTATGTAATATTTTTCTTGTTTGTGTGCAATAAAGTATTGTTGTATTGTATTGTAAATAAATATTGAAATACTGGTCCATCACACAACTATCCGCTTTTAACATGATCCAAACCCACTATAGTCTGTACTTTAAGGTAGTTAAAAAAAAGTAAGCAAACATTAAAAGGGTTGTTTATAAGATAACGTTTGGATCCTGTAAATTTAGCTTCACTGCCGCTCACCTACTTCGTCATCGAATTCCGCATAAATGCAACTCAATGCTACAGTGCGCTTGCAGTTGCAATCGTTAGCATCCGCACTCAACTGATTGTCACTTCTGAATAAATTCTACATCTTGGCTTAAATCCAAAACTCAATTATCGAAACCGACTCCACTGTAACTCCGACAATTATTCTCATTTTCGCTAGGAACCTTAACGAACGCTCAGGTGCGGTCTGAACGACACTCGAGGCGCTACGTTTTTGGCGTTGTATCGTCTCTCCAATTTACGACCCATTAGGCTTGGTTGTTTACCTCGCTTAATGAAGAATTAAATTTGGTCTGCATTGCATCTTGGAACTGCGGGATCGAAATGAGTACATCTCGATAATAACTTCGACTTCAACGGTTTCGATTTGATGGGGTATAAAAATAACCGATCAAATTCTTTTCACGGCTTGCTCAAGTTGCATTTGGCGGTGTAGCTGCAGTCGTGCAGTCCCCTCTCTTAATGAATTTTATTTATTCTCAGTATGAAAATAGTATTTTTGAGGATAAGAATACCTAACATAATCATTTCTAGAATAAAATATAATCGGTAATGATTACATAAAGCTTTTCTTTTTATTTTTACCGATTATTTTGTTCTTATCCTCAAAAATATTATTTTCATAATGATAGGGAGTAATACAGGGTGGAATTTTTCTATGGGCCCTGGAGGGGAACTACCTTAAATCCTTTAGTTAGCTCATTTTACTGAAAGGAAACATTCCTTTATTTTTAAAAAGAAACAAAACTGCATTCAAAGATTTTAAATCTGTTTGCCTCAACCGGGAATCGAACCAACTAAAGATAAAAAAAAATAAACCCTCGATATTTTATTTCACGAATCGGTATGTTCTTTGTCTCGCGAGAAATGCTACCTGTCAGTTTCCTTTCAATACCGTGCGAGCGAGACAGGAGATGCCGACTCGCGGCAAGATAATTATATGGTAACCCTGCCGCAGCATAGTCCTCTACTCGACGATGACGTCACGGTTTGGACGCTATTTGTATGAAGCGTTTTCAGCGCGTAAATACTGAATTTAAGAGCAGTCTGAGTTTAGTTATTCCAATACATACATCCTCATAATAAAAAATAGGATCGTATCAAATCAAATTGGCCTATTCAGTAAAAATGTGTATTTGCCTATTTATTCGGAGTTTGTCAATATTGGCTACTGAGTAAGGTAATACGCTTAAATAATCACCCAAAACCTTTACGTAAACTACATCAAATATGTTGTTAAGGGCACGTGGCACATCACACGTTCCAAATTCAATTTTGATTACGATAGGCTGTTTGTTTTGTACCATTGGATTTACTTAATAACCGCCGGTAGCCGAGTTGCGGCGCGCGATTTACCGCCGCCACGTGCCGCTAATGCGCGCTTAACTTCCCTCGGCTAAGTAATGACTAAGCTAACAGGTACAACTTTAGTGATGACCAGACTTAGCATTTTTGAGCCCTCGCAATAAAGTGTGGCGATGAAGGTCAAACGTAGGTAATTATTTATGTTTGAGAAACGGACAAACAAACAACCAGATAAACACAAGCTGATATTTTTAGACGACTTGATCAAATGATTATGAGATTACTAAGATTTATGAGATTGTCACCTTGTAAACCTGCTTCAAGAAGTTTTTCTCTTCCGGAAATGTATTGTATATACGTAAATCTATCTATCTATATATATAAAAGAAGAAGTCCTGACTGACTCATCAACGCAGCCGAAACTACCAATGTTAGAGAGTTGATTTTTGCACAGTAAGTTACTTTTATAACGTGAGCTAGGGATAAGAAGGGATTTTTGGAAATACCTCCCCTAAGAAGGTTAAATAGGGGTGCAAAGTTTGTATGGGGTACAAGTTTTTTTTTTTATTCTAGGAACTTGAAACTTTGTAAAAATATATTAAAATAAAATATAAGAAAACTAATTTCAGCGTTTTTGAAAATTCACCCCCAAGGTGGTAAAAAATGAGTTAAAAGTTTGTATGGAGATTAAGTATTTTTCGAGCGCGGTACTTGAATTTTTGTGTAAAGGACCCGGAAGGACCAGGTGTCCTATTAGAATACAAGAGAAGTAATTTCAGCGTTTTTGAAAATCTACCCCTAAGGGGGTTAAAAAGAGGATGAAAGGTTGTATCGGGTATAAGTTGTATTTTAAGTTAGGAATTAGAAACTTTGTAGAAAGGTATTTTATTAAAAGATAAGATTTTTTTTTTATACTCATCGAATTTAATAAATTTATTCGTTCGTAGATGTACCTGATTTTATAGTGATACCGCGTAATTAGAGCTAATTAGCCGAAAGTGTGATTTCAAACGCAATGTAAATTGTTAAATGAATAAGTAGATAAATACTTATGACTTATGAAAAAAAATAAAAAAAGCCCAAGAGCGAGTCAGACTCGCGTACGAAGGGTTCGTTACTATGCATTTCGTAAACAACTGCAAAAAAAGCACGTTAAGCAATATCAACATTACTTAGATCTGAAAATAATAAAGATGTAAAATTTTCAAGATAAAGGTTCCACGCAGACAAAGTCGCGGGCAACAGCTACTATTACATAAAATAGAGCACAACGCTAAAGTAGACCTAGGTATAGTGATGATATCTCGGACAGATGTCAGTAGAAACCTGGAATTTATGTGGAATGGTTCCGATATAGGTGCATCAATTCAATATATGGCGGAGATCGCTATTTAGCGATAAGACCGTCTGTTGTTCGCCTGCCTGTGGTGTCTAATGTATCGTATTATTTTTTGGCACTATAATTGAGGTGTGCAATCTATCTATCAGCCACAGACGTTCACGGCAGAGCATTAGCCTCAAAATATACGATCCCGTGCAATAGGTGTGCAATAAGATTATTTATATTGTTTTATAAGCTTTTTGTTTTGACATTGTTTTGTACCATTGTATTTCCTCAATAACCGCCGTCTACGCGATGTGCCGCCGCCGCCACGTGCCGCTAATGTGCCCTTTACTTCCCTCGGCTAAGTAACGACTAAGCTAACAACTTGGCTGATGACCAGATTTATCATGAGACAGACATTTGTACCTACTGTATATTTTTCCCCTAACAATGATGAGTGATATAAGTTTAACGTATCTGTGTCTGAGTATAACTGTGTCTGCATCCAAGCTCCTAGACAAACGAACCGATTATCTTTTTTTGTTTTATTACCTAAAGGTAATTTTTATCGAGCGTAGACTTCACAATGATTAAAAATTCAGCTATAATTATGTAGATAAAAAAAATACAATATCCATAACAATTTCAATAAAACCATTTAAAAGGATTATAATGAATTTACGCGACATAATCTGCTTAAAGTTTTATTGAAATTTTGTGACAGTTGCAGAAACCGCAGAAAATATTATACATAACGATTATCTATTTTAGCATTGTTTTGTACCATTGGATTTGCTTAATAACCGCCGCCACGTGCCACTAATGTGCGCTGTTTGCCGCTAACTCTCTCTGCTAAATAATGACTAAACAAAGCAAAGCGTCTATGGAACCCGGTTCCCACTAGCGTGCCTATTTCAGATCATGTGAGCACTCTTATCTATTCCTCTTAAGAGAAGAAAGCTAGTTCAGCCCAGGATTGACAGCCCAAAGATTTTTTTGACGACAAGCCTGGACTAAGCTAATAACTTTCGTGATTATTTATCAGACTGATTTACCTAAATTAAACATGTCCCAAACAAAGCTATTTTCTAAGGTATAAATCGAGAATGAGATGGGAGTCTTGAATCATAAGTAATGGAAGCCTTCAGATCTTTGGAAACTATGGGCCGTTTGTAAAGTTACGGGTTTTTATCATTAATACGCTTACGCACCGAGTTTGCAATCAATTGCATCTCCTTATCGCCCAAATTTACAACTGAAATCCTTATTCTAAACTCAAATACTTAAATAACTTTCCGGCTATGAGCAGACAAAGTAATGTCACAAGTGATTGTATAAACCAATAAATAATCACATCGCCATTCTCGCTGCTGTTACTAAGTCGGTATGCGCAAGCAGCATTTAACATCTTGAATATAAATAGCGTCAAAAGAAAAGAGGTCCTCAGAGCAATGAAAATAAGATGCTGAACTCTCGAATCCCCGTTTATTCGCTGACTCTGGGCTCACAGTGGCGTCTCATTCCATTTGCGAAATTTATTTTTCCGCAATCTTCCCCGTAAACGCTGTAACGTTAAGTCGAGGGGCAGACCCGTAAAGAAGTCAGCTCTACCCATATGATTGCAATTTATATGAAATTGCCTTGGCACCGCTTTATTTTCTATTTTGAATCCGATATCGTGGTGATTTAGCATCCGTGCAAAACTAACCGATTGTCCTAACGCACCTTCGATTCGGTATTCTTGCTAAGGGAATTGTTTTAGGACTAGATATAGGGACGAATCCGTTCATCCCGAAGTTGTAGATAAAACCTACCATATAAGATATTCAAATCCCTTAAGTGCACGTTGTGGTTGAATTGCGGGAAAAACTCCCATTTTGAAACGTTGTAAAACTCTTTATTATTCCAGCTTCGCAGGTGTCTCTGAGGAGATACAGCGGAAGCGGGACTGACGGGTGTTACCGGGGAAACCGGGACACTGCGACAGAAATAATAGTTTTTTGCTACTCAAAATGTTTCAACGGAACAGCTAAAGAGGGAAAACGAAGTGTAATATTTTTCTGGAGCAGAAAACCAGATATTTTGTAAGACACTTTGTAAACCTTTTATTTATTATTTATAAAAGGCATTGTCCGCGTGCCGCGCGGTGCTCGAGGTGCTTATCACCACACCTACTCAGTATATTCGGTACATAGTAATCATATTATGATGTCATATTCGTACCTCCCTCAGAGCGGCTCTTGCATGGCAAACGAGCGCGGTGGGAGTTTTTACGATGCTATAAATTTTTGAACATCCCAAAAAAGTAAATAAAAGTCTGCCTTTTGGCTCCGAAAAGGGGCAAACGTAGTTACACCGAGACGCCCAGACGCGATTCCAAATGTGCTTTTTATGATATATATACACAAACAAACAGTGCTCGTTTACGCTTTCGTTCTTATCAAATGCATTAATTTCATCTCGCGTACGACATGAGACGGTTTCCACGAGCTGACGTCGAGAAGAGTGCTTTCTGCGAATATGTCGTACAATTTTTCATGCGTTAGAAAACGAATTTTCTTTACAAACGCGAAGCTGAAATGGAAACTGTTTAGTCTTACCAGTAGCAGCATCTATTTACTGCGTATAAACTTATTACTAAAACTAACTTCATCAAACAATGATAGATTATAATGACAGAACTATCACAATATAGGTATCGTTGTTTGATGAATTAACGATAATACTCAACATAGAAATACTTTAGAAACCTGTCTCATTGACCCTTATTAATACAGGCCAGCCATCACAGACAGCGGTCATTTATCACGGCGGGGTGTGTAGTCGAGCATTAATGACGTACACGGTACGGTAGCCCGAGCATTATATGATTTTTCCACAAACCGTGCAAACGTACAAGTCAACTTTCCGCATCATTTGACGAGCCCTAATGGATTGCGAACGGCGATGTTGTCTCGGCTTTTGTAAACAAAGCATAGTAAAACGTAGATATGACCAAGTATTTTGTTGGCACATTTACTGAATATTCCTGGGGTTCTACAGACGTACAATAGTCGACATATGACGCCTTAAAGATAATTCTAGTTGAAAGTATTTATTTGCGCATATACGTATTTTTTGGATTCTAGCGGCGTCATGGCCAAGATTTAAATCTTAAATTTAATTCCCTCTTAGTACCTATAAGGTGATATAAGTAAGTGTTATTAATAAGATTATACCCTTAACGTACTTACAGCTGATGAGCATTAGTCTTAGAAACGGAGTAAATTCAATTAGCAGTAGCGATTTCTCCATCTTTTCACGGGTATTTTGTTAGCATCCTCCAACTTTTGACTCAGTTGGAATCGTTGAAATACAGATTTATGATTAAATTACTAACTTGGAGAGACGTCTCATCAGAGTTTCTGGAGTACAAATTATTACTGAAATACAAAATAATACACGACTTGAATCAGGCGACTTAAAATAAGAACGCCGACGAAATTAAGTCTGAATAAATTATTCTTATACCCACTCAATTATGCAATAAAGTACTCTTCAAAATATCTCCCGTACAAAATCATCGCTTTATTTGTAAGGAATGAGCAGTTCCTACTTAGGTACATAGTTAATTGCAAAAAGAAGCATTTTTGCAGTAAAGATTTTTTCTATTTCTCTGCCATGTAAACTTGACTCATTCACGCTACATAACAGCCAATAACTTTGGTACGAGATACATCAAGACAAATTTGTTTATGACTTTGTTGTTACCAATTTACCTATTTGTTCAAGTCGTGTCCCTGGAGTCGAGGAAAACAAAAGTCTATTACGAAGAGCGATCTGACACGAGGGTTAAATATTGTGAAACTTGCCAATGTTGGATGTCCTGTCATTTATCAGTTATACAGCTAGAGTATTTCTACTCTGACAATGAAATATAATTCAAGTATGCTATGGAAATTTTCGTTTCAAAATGCATAAGATAAACAGCGTCATTGCTCTATGACGAGCACAAATGTAACGTATCTGTTATTTTCAATTGGTATCTAGTTATCTTTGGATTATCGTTTACAAAATTTTAAGCATGTATGACGTCAAGTTGAAGAAAACTAAATAGGCCGTATAAATTTTGTGACTAGCGTCCAAAAAAAGTACAGTGGGCTCACCTGAACCTAACAAATTAGACAACATATTTAAGTAGGTATTTGATTATAAATAACTAGCTGTTGCCCGCGACTTCGTCTGCGTGGAACCTTTATCTTGAAAATTTTACATCTTTATTATTTTCAGATCTATAAGTAATACTGAAATTGCTTAGCGTGCTTTTTTGCAGTTGTTTACGAAATACATAGTAACGAACCCTTCGTACGCGAGTCCGACTCGCTCTTGGGCTTTTTTTATTTTTTTTCATAAGTCATAAGTATTTATTCATTTAACGATCAACATTGCGTTTGAAATCACACTTTCGGCTAATTAGCTCTAATTACGCGGTATCACTATAAAATCAGGTACATCTACGAACGAATAACTTTACTAAATTCGATGAGTTTAAAAAAAAAAATCTTATCTTTTAATAAAATACCTTTTTACAAAGTTTCTAATTCCTAACTTAAAATACAACTTATCAACCAACCTTTCATCCTCTTTTTAACCCCCTTAGGGGTAGAATTTTCAAAAACCCTGAAATTACTTTTCTTGTATTCTATTCCTTTACACAAAAATTCAAGTCCCGCGCTCATAAAAATACTTAATTTCAATACAAACTTTTAACCCCTTTTTTACCACCTTAGGGGGTGAATTTTCAAAATTGCTGTAATTAGTTTTCTTCCATTTTATTTTCATACCTTTTTACAAAGTTTGAAGTTCCTAGATTAAAAAAAACTTGTACCCCATACAAACTTTGCACCCCTATTTAAACCTCTTAGGGGAGGTATTTCCAAAAATCCTTTCTTATCCCTAGCCCACGTTATAAAAGTAACCTACTGTGCAAAAATCAACTCTCTAACATTAGTAGTTTCGGCTGTGCGTTGATGAGTCAGTCAGGACTTCTTCTTTTATATATATAGATAGATGACTCAAAGGTAAATTAAGAAAGAAAAATTGAATGCGATCCACTACAATCTAAAGTGCGTGTAAAGCGCACATCCTAGGGTATGGCTAATGCGCATAAGCATTTCAAACACATATGACGCAGAGGGCGCTCCAACAGCGTATGAATTATGGAATGAAAGATTTGGTGTGATTGACGTAGCGATCTAATAGCTCAGTTGGGAGAGCAATGCGCCGGTAACGCAGAGGTCGCAGGTTCAAGCCCTGCTTAGATTGTAGTGGATCGCATTCAATTTTTCTTTCTTAATTTACCTTTGTGTCATTATTTATAAAAAAAATAAATATGTGGTATTTCCACAAAAAAAATAAAATCGATAAAAAAAGATTCTATAAAAATATTTAGGTATTTGATTTTTCTTATTTTTGCATCATGTATAAGTAGGTGTTACAGTTCTTGAAATTACACCCCCATAGCTGGAGGGTACTCTATCCCAACAAATTAGACAAAACATTCGTTTTCAAATTACAGCAACCTGTATGGCCGTGCAATTTCTAAAAATAAGTTCCCACTCAATTGCTGGCAATTGCGTGGGCCAAACCAATTACGCTATTATTTTGTCTTTTAATTTATCCCACCCTGTATCCGTAGGTGTAACTGGGCAACAAAATAATCCGAAAGCAACTCATTTCACTTTTATCTCCGACGATGTATCAGGGAGGCAAAAACAAGGCTATTATAAGGGTTCCGTGGATGACTGGATTTGTTATACCGCCGAATAAAAGTCGGCACACTCACGGCATTAATGAGATTATAAAACTTTTAGCCCCCGACATCACTATTGTTCGTGTTTTATCTTGCCTTTAGTTTTACTGCTTTTAGGGTCCGTCGCGTTTACTGTGCGTTATACCGGTTATACGTGCAATGCGTTGTTATGCCATGCCAAATTGGTTTTCGTTCGGGCATTGTTTTGTTATTGGTAGTTGACGCTGTGTTTTATTGGTCTAGTTTAACAAAAACAATTCTACTATCTTTATGTGTGTACAGGAGCATGCTTCCACTATAATAATAGTTCATGCTATACTAAATACATATAATATGGTATCAATCACTTGCTAAACGACTTTTCATAATTAATATTCATTTTACAAACAACGTTAGGCAAATTAACAATTCCCAAATTGGACGTTGCATAAAATATTGTTTTATATAATAGTTCACTATTTACTTGATAAAACTTCATATTACAAAACATTATTTGACAAATTATTAATTTATTATTCAAGACAATTACCAAAATAACGCATGGTAAAAAGTTTAGTTAAATACATTGTTTGGTAAATACTTCGTTTAATAAATCATCATGGTGTGTACGCCATTCACACTTGTAGTTATCTACGAGTACAAATATGAACATGATTTTAACTAAATATATAATTGTTCTGATGAGCATACAGACGCAATGATATACTCAATAGGTGCCCAACGGATCGGCTACCAGAATAGTAGGTTAGATTTAACCCTTACAAAACCGAACCGCTACCAGAAAGGTAGCATAGATTCGGTTCGGTTAGGTTAGGTTTAAACTGCGACCCCAATAAAACCGAACCGCTGCCAGAAAGGTAGCATAGATTCGGTTCGGTTAGGTTAGGTTTACACTCCGACCCCAAAAAAACCGAACCGCTACCAGAAAGGTAGCATAGCTTCGGTTCGGTTAGGTTAGGTTTACACTGCGACCCCAATAAAATCAAACCGCTACCAGAAAGGTAGCATAGATTCGGTTCGGTAAGGTTAGATTTGAACTGCGACCCCAATAAAACCGAAAGGTTTCGTTACATAGAAAGTAATTTTTATGAAACAATAGTTTATCAATTAACGTTTTGTAAAAAGGATTTTAAAAAGAATTTATTGGTACAGTGAACAGTTTTTAAATAATACTATGTCTATCAATATGTTTATGAAGCGTCAAAGTTACTAAATGTATACCTATTTGTCGAGTAATTTTTTATAAAATGAACATTTTAGGGAATGACAGGTTTGTGAAATAAATAGTTTGTGAATTGTTGTTTGTTAAGTGATTATTTGAGAAAGGTTGTTTAGCAAATGATGGTAAACTCATACATATACGTAAAACCTCCTATGTTATATTTTGAATCATTCACAGGTATACAAAACTAAACACATTTGATAATTATCTTATCAAATGTTTACAATGAAGCGAAAAATTAAAAAAATGAATGGTTCGGACAGGATTCGAACCTGCGTTTCCAACGGGTTTTCGGGCCAACACGGGCGTCCCTACCAACTGGACCACGAGTCCTACCAACTGGACCACGAACCAGATGTCAGAGCCATTGATTCTTTCAACCAGTTGCTTCAACATGTCTTAGGGTGGCATCGTAGCGCCATCTACCGTAAAGGTTTAGACTTTATCGTCGGCACCATTGTCTCAAATTTGTTGAAAATTGATAGTAACGATGTGCTACACCCGAATTAATTATTTTTTTATTAAAGCAGTAACGTCTGCCAACGTAAACCAAATGTTTACAATGAAGCGAAAAATTGAAAAATTTAATGGTTCGGACAGGATTCGAACCTGCGTTTCCAACGGCTTTCCGGGCCAACACGGGCGTCCTTCCAACTGGTTCACGAACCAGATGTCAGATCCATTGAATCTTTCAACCAGTTTCTTCCAATCTTTAAATTTTTAAATTTTTCGCTTTATTGTAAACATTTGGTTTACGTTAGCAGACGTTACTGCTTTAATAAAAAATCATTAATTATCTTATCATAAAAAAAAAAAACATTTATTTTACACTCGTAAACTCGAGAAGAGCTGGGCAGATGTAGCAGATTTTGGTTTTAAAATGTTTGTCGTAGTCCAGGGAAGGTTTAAACGGTGAGGTATTAGCAGCTTACTGACACATACCAAATTCAAAAAAAGGTAAATATTTTGCACACCTTGAATCGTTTATTATTTGAGAATGGAGTCATATTCATTTTTCATGCTCTTACTTAATTATTTTTTAATTATTATTATTTTAATAATTTCATAATTTTATTTATGTAAGGTACCTATTTAATTTAAATATATAATATTCCTCAAAACCACGTTGGTATTCCCACGTGTCAGCGAGGTTTAAACACAATGACCGCACGAGCTGAGTTCACTCGAAGCCGGAGCTACCGCGGCGACCGCAGTCCCTTCCCAATTTAGTGTACTTGTAATTCCCAACTGTATCACAGCTCAAATGCATTCCTTATCGTAACTGGCTATAATCCAAAATTCACGTTAATATCGTCGTGACGCAACGTTGACGTTGCGTCATCGTGACGCCAAAGTCGTGTCATGCAACGTGAAAATCATAAAGTTGTAAACTTTCATTTAAGATTGTTAGACGGAGACGAAATTGGCTTTACATTGATTTATTACCACCGTACCTCAAGCTATTGTTATGATTTCTAATATGGGAACAAGTAGGATACCTCATTAGAAGTTGCTAGTCAATGTGAATCTTCACTTCTAAGTACATTGATTCAATATTCAACGTTTAAGTAGAATCGGTATTAAAATAGTGGTATTGCTTGACAAATTTCATAGTTCGTGGGCAACGGAAAATACCTTAAATAAATTTTGATTCCCTTTAGTGTCAAAATAGAATTTTTTGTTGTGACCGAGTTTTCCAGGCGGCGTTTTTTTAACGCATTATTTAATTTTATATTCTTATTATTTTCCAGTTGTTCGGCATTTCAATATTCGCGCTATGCCTCTGGATCTGCATCGAGCCCGGCTTCAACGAGTGGATGAGGATCCTGGAGCTCCAGAAGTACTTCATCGGTATCTACATCATCCTCATCGGCTCGCTGGTCATCATGGTGGTCGCTTTCCTCGGCTGCGGTGCTGCGCTCATGGAAAACGTCCTCTTGCTCTATGGCGTAAGCATCTAAGATACTTATTACCACCCACTGCTGGATATAGGCATCTTCTCTAGTTGTTCTCGACTCTGTATATATGCTTCGAGCAAATTGTTGAACTTCCCGTCTTTATCGCCTCGCTAACTTTGCTGAAACCTACACTGTCGCTCCCCTGCTTACTAAATGACGGCGCGGCGTTACCACGGAGGCACAGAGGCCTCTATCCCATATGTTACATATTTTAAGCTTTAATCATTCTTAACACACTAGCGATATCTATAATAAAACTTGTAAATAGATCTTTATTTTTTTTAAGACATGACTTGAACTGTATCGGGGCTGGTTAACCCTCACTACCTGTAGTCGGACTTTGTGTGGGAGTATAACCCGCTCATAGTCACTTAGCGAGCTATGGAAAGGGCTATGCTCGGGATCTCTCTACGTGATCGAATCAGAAATGATGAGCTTCGTAGACGAACTAACGTCACCGACATAGCAAACAGGGTTAGCAAACTGAAGTGGCAATGGGCAGGGCACATAGCTCGAAGAACCGATGGCCGTTGGGGCAGAAAGGTTCTCGAGTGGAGACCACGTACCGGCAAGCGCAGCGTAGGACGGCCACACGCAAGGTGGTCGGAGGACCTGGTCAGGGTTGCGGGGACTCGCTGGATGCGGGTCGCTTCTATCCGGCCCATGTGGAAGTCAATTGAGGAGGCCTGTGTCCAGCAGTGGACGTCCTATGGCTGAAATGATGATGATGATGATAACCCGCTAATGGGATTATCTCCGCGACACAGGAGTAATTTGGGGATGTTGACGCGGGCGCACTGGGCGCATAGACTGCGTCGTGAATATTTAGACTGAACCGAATCAGTCTGACTCAGGGCGGGAGACGCGTTAATAGATCAGAATAGACGGCGCTACTGTGCTAAATGAGATTTAAACGTATAGAACACAGGTTTAAAGATAGCGCCATTTACAGCAGGCGCTCCATCAAGCGCGTCTGTTTTGGCAGTCTTCCGGCATTATTTATTGGTCCATATTTGCATAGTTGCAATATTGTATAATGGGTTATTCTTTCAGTACATAGGATCACAAATTGCCGCCTTCGTCTTTGGCCTAATCGGCTCATGCGTTGTTCTGGACTTCGCCACATACGACTCCAGCATCCAGTACCTCATCAATGACGTCATCGTGCGACTCATGAACAACCCGCAACACGAAGGCAGCAGGGCGATCTTGAGGATGGTGCAAGAAGGCGTAAGTCTTTATTAATCTTGTCACAGAGAGCAAATTAAATCGTTCTGAAGATTTAATCGATTCGAACAAATTAGAAAAAAAGCGGAAGATACAAATGGCATTATATTAAAGTAATTACTCAGTAATAACACGTGGGTTTGTCAGTGAATGAAGATCGAAGATTCACATGAATGTACCGCGTTCAAGTGCCTATCAGACTAAACAATATGAAAACCGTGACTTCTTCTTAATTTATATCCAGTTTCTGACGTAATTTCCAACTGTTTTTTTGTATTGCAACACTGCCTCTCTAGGATTTTCAGCAATTGTTTATGAAGTTACTGCTTTGATTACAGTAAGTCTCTGGGGCCTTTCCTTTTTAGACGAGTGAATTTCCAACTGATTTGTTATCTTTTTTAACCGATATCAAAAACCGGAACAGGTTCTCAGTGCGTGGGTGATTTTGTCTGTTTATTTTTTATTGTTCCCCGATCACTAAAACCCGGCTAATTCGATAAGGAATAACCTTTTTAGGGTTCCGTACCCAAAGGGTAAAAACGGGATCCTATTACTGAGACTTCGCTGTCCGTCCGTCCGTCCGTTAGTCCGTCTGTCACCAGGCTGTATCTCAACAACGGTGATAGCTAGACAGTTGAAATTTTCACAGATGATGTATTTCTATTGCCGCTATAACAACAAATACTAAAAATAAAATAAAATAAATATTTAAGGGGGGCTCCCAATACAACAAACTTGTTATAGATTATATATATGTATAGGTACGGAACCCTTCATGCGCGAGTCGGGCTCGCACTTGCCCAATTTTTTGAGAGACAGTTTACTTTCTAGTTGGTCCTATTGTCATAAAACATAATTACATTTTGTTGACGTCCTTTATGTTTCGTTAAGAATTGATTACCTAAATAAAACACATGAGGAAACTCCGTGTTTATATTAAATAAACTTCAAACAGTCAACCACACTCACAACCCACAATTACTTTCTGAGTGTGATTGTTCCATCAGATCTAACATTTTCCAATCCAAAATATTTTTCCACTGAACATACGTGCAGTCGTTTGTTAGCAAATAAAACGGGCTTTGTCCATCAATCCAGAATTCCTGTAACGCAGCGATTTTTCCAGTATCCGCTCTGACATTGCCCTGTAAAAAGCATCGCAAAACCGTAACAGTTAACGAAGCAAATAGCAAAATGCATTTGTCGAATGACAGGAGGGGCGGAAAGCGCATGAAGGCGCATTTCATTTGGTATAAAATGAACGATCTCGGTGTGGCAGCGCAACGCAACGCATGTCACAACAAAAGTGTAACCTGTGCTTGATAATTTAGAATAAAAAAAAAACCTATTTAATTTAAGGTGATAGTCGCCCAGACTCCAGATTCTTCACCTTCCGGATTAGTATATACTCCATTGTAATAAAAAAAACAACACAAATAAGAAACTTGTCAAGAGAAAAAAAAGTGTTTCGTCAACCTGCCATTTGTCAGCTCGTGACATAAATTGAATATTTCGTTTTAGATTTGAATTCGACAAAATAGTAAAAAGGAGAATGGGTAAACAAATAAAATTATTTAAATTTTGTTGCAGTATGGTAATTTGAAACCTAGAGTTATATAGTTTATTAGTTACAATATTTATACTGCAAACGCGTACCTACACATAGACACTGTAATCAAATGGTGTGACCTCCACTATCGATCCTCCCTGATGCCTAAAGACGTAACTTAAGACGTTGGACCGGTAATCCAAAGGTACCAGGTTCGAGTCCTGGTGTGAACCACGTATGAGCACAATTTATTTTTTCCTTGCGTGTTGATATAGCGATTGTGTATATGATGATCTTTGGATGCTTCAAAGTTTCATAAACTCTGAGCGTTATTGGCATATTAGTCAGATCTACGGGCTTATCATGATTGCGGTTATCACGCAATGAATACACTGAAAAAAATAGCCAGTGGAGCCTACTGACATTACAGTAAGACTTACTGCAATAACAGTTGGGCCTACTGACATTTCAGTAAACCTAACTGCAATAACGGTTACGCTTACTGTAATTTCAGTAGGCTCCACTGGCTATTTTTTTCAGTGTACATGATAAAGCAATGTCGTACTCACATTATTATCAAAAAAAGACGCGCAGCATACCTAGCATAACTGTGACACGCGGCTCCTTGTCTGCCGACAAACACTACATGTCACTTTCCTTTCAATACCGTTCGAACAAGACAGGTAACAAGACAGGCTCAAACGCGCGCAAGATATGCTAGCCCCGCATCATGTCATGAATCAAAACATCTATTGATTTTTGAACCATTGATTTTTATCGCTTCATTGTAAACATTTGGTTAACGTTAACATACGTTACTGCATAAATAATAATAATTAATTCGGGCGTAGCACATCGTTCTCAACATAATTTGAGACGATGGTGCCGATTATAAAGTCTCTTTACGGTAGATGGCGCTACGATGCCACCTTAAGGCATGCAGAGCAACTGGTTGAGAAATTCAATGGCTCTCTCATCAGGTTCGGTGGTCCAATAGGTAGGATGCCCGTGTTGGCCCGGAATCCCGTTGATCCACTGTCATCACAAGCATAAGCTTAGCAAAGCAGCATATCTGGGGGTGAAGGGGCATGTGTATATATGTAAGTAGAACTACTTATAGTGTAGGTACCTAAAAACGTATAGCGGTATCTGAAAGGGAAATAATACTATACCAAAATATTTGTTGCGTACATTTTTGACTTGACGTCCTTGACAATGACATGGCGAAAAGAAAATGAAGCGAAAGCTTTTCTGTAAAACCTTTGTATATTTTAGATCAAAAAGTACTTTGAAGTACCTAATATGGTTGTTTTTGTTAGCCCTGTTTTATTTACAAAAAGATAATTATACCGACACGCCTAAGC
The DNA here is from genome assembly GCA_947623375.1 of Apotomis capreana. Lineage (NCBI taxonomy): Eukaryota > Metazoa > Arthropoda > Insecta > Lepidoptera > Tortricidae > Apotomis > Apotomis capreana. The sequence goes on along the minus strand of OX392503.1, from coordinate 8,095,184 downwards.
CTTTAGTTTTAATACAGCAATATTTTGAAAGTGATATTTGTTTTTAGACCTAGCTATGGACATAGCCAGTCGTTAAAACAGCATCAAAGTAGTTAATAAATTTTGGAGTTCCGATTTTATTTAACTCTTTATAAGACTTAATTAAGGAAGAAAAGAAAAAGCAAAATAAAAAGACGAAGAAAATTTATGATCCTTTACTTGAACCTTACTTCACATATTGGGACCTAAACTATATGGTCAGTGGTCACTCTCTATTTAATATAAGCCCATCATTAATGGTATAATTTGAAACACCTTGATTCTGAATAGCTGTTTTTTTGGAACGGCGGCTCGTGGATTTTGCTAGTTTTTAATAATATGAACTTTATAAGGAATAATAAATCATGCTTGTATAATTATGTTCGTATCAAAAAAATACACCGTTGCAAAATACTCATATCCACTTGAAACGCGAACGCTTAACGCACGAAATGGTATCACAGGCGCGCGCGTGGCTTACTTAGACGCGACAGCGGCCTATCGGTGTAACTCAGGCGTCGGTGACCTTGTAATGCCGAATCCTTCGACGAGGCATTCACGTGAATGCCCTTCACCACCGCGCGCATCCCGCACTCGTCCGCGCTCGCCCCTCGACACGCACACATAGCCGCGAGTTTTGTTACTGCACACTAGTGTCGCTGTCGTTTCTTTTTACGTTAGTATGTATATTCTACGGCACGGGTGCACGCGTGGCCTACTTCGCCACGTCACTGCGTCCACTCCTAACCAGCCCACTGAAGTGCATGGACAGGACACGCATGTGATGCACGTATCTGGGTGCGTCCCATGAGATATAACTACATAATATATAATTTCATATTAATAACGTTTACAAGATATAATAAACTTTTGCTATAACATCAAAATCAATATTTTTATTAAGAATAACGGTCAATTAGCATAATACTCATGTTGTAGAATGATTTTTTACATAACACTCAAATACTCTAAATTCAGTTGATATAACATACATAAACATAACGTATATATCGATCATAGTATATACTTTCTTTTAGTATAATGATTAGAAAATATAATAACGTATGGTATACTAAATACGTTATAACTGCTACCCCTATGCCCCTAAAATGGAACATGGGTCAAAAATGTTATTAAAACTATCGTGAGACATCTTTACTAATTACAAAAACGGTATAAACTCACGTAAAAATTGTCAGGAACGGCCCGACATGTTTCGAACTCATTTGGAGCTCTTCATCAGGGGTAGCTATCCGTGCTGCTACGCGACTCGCGACCCACTGCACTTTTTAATCGCTCTTCTTGCCGCCCTCTGCGCACGCGCAGATAGCGCGGCGCGGGGAGGGCAGGGCTCTTGCGCTGTCACCACTGGACTGTCTGTCACTGCATTTTCACTATTACCCACTGATACCACGCACACTTGACTTATTGTATCAACGACATTGTCTGAACGCGAGATGTTTTTTAACGCCGGAATCACAGGTTTCTATGCTGGAGGTAGAGCCCACCCACCGTCTCCAAATGAGTTCGAAACATGTCGGGCCGTTCCTGACAATTTTTACGTGAGTTTATACCGTTTTTGTAATTAGTATGGGTCAAAAACCGAAAACTGTAGGTTAGGTTAGGTTTGTTTCATGACCATGGACAGTTGCGTCAAAATTCTTGCTTGCATGGAGGTACATATATTAAAATCTTACAGCGAACTAACTATTGCATAATTATTTACACAATTGATGTGCAGGCGGTTATTCTACACGAGCATTATGCATTTTGGTGTTAGATGTATTGAGTAATATACATTATAAATCTGAGATATTATGAACGTTATACGTTAAGATCGTTATATACAATGATATTATACTTAAATAACGCTTGTAGATTTATTTTAGCATAATTTAATTTACTTTATTTTAGTTCTTTAGTTTTAATTTGAATTTACTGAGCGGCGGTCCCGGGTTCGAATCTCGGCTAGGGCAAATATTTGTGTGATGAACTCGAATATTTGTGCTTGGGTCATGGTTGTTCCTATGTATTTAAGTATATAATAGCGTATATAATATGAATATTATATTATAAGTTCTTATATCTTATATTACTTACCCCACGTATCTTGCTCACTGCGTTACGTGGCTTCGTGGCCACGCTACTGCCCATAAGGAGTCAATTAACTTGAAACTGGCGGTGACGCGACAATATTAACAAAGTATAAATTGCTTATTGCTGTTCAGCCCTCTGTAACTGGCCACTTCGTAAAAAAAATGACCTATCAAAATATAAAATCGCTATTTTTTTTTCTAAATAGTAGGTACAAAACCTGGAGGGACAAAACCACAGACCATAAGAACTAAACATTGTAATTAATATGGAAAACTAAACACAACTTTTCAAATGTTGAAAATACGTTGCCCTCTATTAAAATGGATATGAAATCAGAAGCGGACTACAGCTCACGGTTGGAGTATCTAAACGGCCACAGTATTTGGTTCCTATACTGAAAATAGTTATTTCAAAACAAACACGTAGATGCAACGCACGAAACGACGGCACGGGTGCACGCGTGGGCCACGCGGCGTGGCCTACTTCGACACGTCACTGCGTCCACTTCTAATCAGCCCACTGAAGTGCATGGACAGGACACGCACGTGATGCACGTGATGCATCTTGCTCACTGCGTTAAATAACGTGGCGTGGATTCATTTTAGCACTATGTGCAAGTTGCATCAACTACGTTTTATGCACCAATTAACTTTATAAATGGCGCTGACTTGTCAATTTTAAGATTTAAATTGAAAATAAATACGATGACCGTCTTTACTTGGCTACAAAGTTGGATACTATAACTGCCTATTTGTAACAAGCCTTTCTAGAATTGAGAAAATACAACGAAAAAATGCATTGTACCTATACAAATAAAAAAAGTCGCGAAGGTGCAAAATTATTAAAAAAAATACATGTTTTGAAGTCTCGTTTCTTGAAGTAGACTAGCATTTATTGTGAGGATATGCCTTTTGCGTTAATTTTCTGTTTATCAACTGATAGAACTCTAATAACTAGAAGTTCCAACTTAATGTATGTTCCCAATTAGAAACTCATTCTTGAGTTTCGGTACCGAAACCTAAGAATTGAAAAGTTTATTCAAATATGTATTTAAAATAGAAAACCTGACGGAGTGTGGAGACTATTCACTGCAATTAAGCACCATGCAAAGCTAAAAACAAATATTGTTGAAATGTTCAAAAGACGTTGTTATTTGTTACACTGAGCATTATTTTTTACCGCGTATTAACGGGCTAACTAAACTAAACTAAACTAACTAAAAATAACTTTGTAAAACTTAAAATAACTTTAAGGAATTTTAACTTAATAGAATTTAAGACTTGACTTTCTTTGGAAGAACTTTTCAAATGTTTAGAACTTTATTTGAACCTAATTTTGAGTTTGATGGGACTGAGCCTGTCTAGCTCTAAAGATCTGTCAGCCTGTAGCTGTACTGGATGAGTGTGTACCTGGGCATAGCCACATTCCCTATGTCCCCGGATTGTGAGCACACTGCGAGGCAAGAAGACAACTTTAGTTCAGGTACAGCAACCTGCGTGACTCGAGGTGGGTGCTTAGTCTCCATATTTTGTAGTGAATTATGATTTAAATTGATGTAGTAATTTATGATGGCAGTACAAATGTTTCAGTGTATGTAATTTTTGAACCCAAGTGTTTACGCCTAGCTTTATCGACTGAGCATTTAATTTAAACATACAGGTGTAGTAATTTTAAGAAACTGAGAGTTTGCTATAGATAAGTTGCATGTGACATGTTTTGATAATTAATAAATTATTTGTCATACCAAATTAACATACTTTTCTTGACATCCTTTATAGATCCCCTGAATCTTTCTGAAAGGCACTGATTTTTCTATACACCTGTAGTTTATTTATTGTTTGTTTGTGAAACAGGTTTAATTTTTGTTTTTATCTCACAATATTTTGAGGAATTCGATTTTCCTTTTTTTTGAGACGTGGGACCTTAGCCGAGCAGGTTTACCACGTTTCAAACATTGCATGCGTCAATAATAAATTAGACTCTCTGCCTTCACTATATATAGTACTAAACTGAATTTCCTATGAAATCATGAATAAAACATTACAGATCGGCTGCTGCGGCTCCGACGGACCAATGGACTACATAAACATGCGCAAACCCCTGCCCTCTGAGTGCCGAGACTCCGTCACTGGCAACGCCTACTTCCACGGCTGTGTCGACGAGCTAACCTGGTATCTGGAAGGCAAGACCGTCTGGCTGGCTGGCCTCGTTCTTGCCTCTTGCATGGTGGCGGTAAGTTTCATGTTCTTTCTTTCACACCTAAAATGTATCCATCTTTGTCAGTTCCTGCTTGTGTGAACGAGCTCACCTTATTATCTGAAAAGCTAGACCGGCTGGCTAGTGGTCAAATCGGCCACAAATTGCCCTCTCAACGAGAACACACGCGCGGTTGTGATAGCAGAATGCCGCCGTGTGGTTAGGCTTGCCACAGAATAAATAATAAATAAATATTAAGGGACAATCATACACAAATCGACCTAGTCCCAAACTAAGCAAAGCTTGACTGTACTATGGGTACTAGACGACGATATACATAATATATAAATACATATATAGATAACATCCATGACCCAAGAACAAATATTTGCACAAATATTTGCCCCGGCCGGGATTCGAACCCGGGACCGCCGACTCAGTAGGCAGGTGTCTACCATCCGAGCCAAACGCGTCGTCAAACAACAACAAGAAGGAATGATAGCCAAACCCACTCTGCCAAGAATGTATCGACAAAGAAGAAGGAGTATAAACTCGAACTGAGTATAAATGAATCAATGTGTAAACTGGCCATTAGAATGTGTGCAAGATTTGAGGTCATATAGCATTCCCTAGTACATATTACACAGTACAGCTTATGATTACTAAGTAGGTACTTATATAACAAATACACTGACAATGGTAATTTTATCACTTTTTACAGGTAGTAAACGCAGTTATGTCTCTGATCCTGATTCAAGCTGTGAAAAAGGAAGAAGAAGAAGTATCAGCGTACAAGAATTAGTTTATTTTTTCTAAGTTTTATTTAATCATAATATACGTATAATTAGATTATCATAATTATAAAGACGACGTGAAATGCCATGACAACGCTAGGAGGAAGCTATTATTGCGTAACGTCAATATTATGGCAATCATTAAATTTAGAGATTAGTATTACTTATTTTTGTATTCCTTTAAAATAGGTATCGAGTATTGACAACCAACTATTCTATTAGTATGAATAGGTAAAAAGTTGTCTATTTATGTGCCAATCTGTGCAATCCAACCACCGTTTTAAAATATCTACTTAATACTAAGACACACTGTAAAATTGTTTTTCATAATTACATACTAATTGATTTAGTGACTACATAGTTTCGTTTTATTTAATTGAATTACCCAAATAACTTTGCGACTTAGGAATTCGCACAGCGTTTTGAATTTCAAGTGGCCCTTTCGGTATGAAATAATTAAGTGCGATACAGTTACTATATTTAGTTGGCAAACTGTACACGTACTTTAGAACTAAAATTATAATTTACACGATACGACGGGAACCACGATGAAACGCAAAACAAATAAAGTAGACAAACAGTCAGAATAGGTTGTTCTCACGTTGTTCTGCTTTTTCGCCGAATTACTTTTAGTTAAATGTTGTTTTTTTTCCTCTGAAGTTATACGTTTTTCATATATTTTTTAAATATCATCCTATTGATTAGGTTTATTTTATAACAATGACACGAATAGTTAACGTCGTCAAAGAAAAATGCTTTCTACGGCACTTCGGCGAAATAAAACATTCGACAAATAGTGATTCGGCCGAAAGGCAGAGAACTCAGTATGGGACATAATCAATATAATCATGTTAAAATGCAACATCTCATGACTGGACATAGAAACCTAATTAAATGTGATTAAAGTTTCAATTCTCTTTCTAGAAGTTGTACCTACCTTTTATGATTTTTATCCTAAAAATATGGACATAATTATTCACAACTTCCACCCACGCAACTTGGGTAGACCCGCACAAGCTGGGCTGATGACCGGTGAAGAGCGCAGGAATCTAGGCGATGCAGTACAAATCATGATGACCATCCGGCAGTAGACGTCCTTTGGCTATGATCAGTGATCGGCACGAACCATGCAACATCGCGGCATTTCAACTAAAAATTGGAATATGCCTTAGAATAAATACGCCTAGAAAGAGAGTCTTCATAAAACAGAATTGTGAAAGATGAAGCTGCTTTTGATTTAATGTGTGCTTCAATTCAATTCAATTTTTATAAAAAGAATGGCTACTGTCCATTGGGACAATTCTGCCAGTGTCAAGGTTGTAAGAACGTTGTACGGTGAGTTGAGCATTTTGTAAAGTGATAGCGATTTACAAAAAACCACACTGACTATCGGGCCTTGACCCAGGAAGGGCTATGAACGCTTCAAGTTGAATTCTTCATTAGCTATTCACTACGTTAGATCACTGCACAATACGCTATCAATACTACACATTGAACAACAAAAATGAATAAATAATGAACAACGAAACTTAAACGCATGCGGCCATCTTGAGTCACGAACCGAAAAAAACTAATGTGTGCTTGACTACAAGGCGTTTTGCATTGTGAAGTTGACGTTGTCACAGATGCGCCAACGGACGTAATTTAGCCCGTGGCTTACCAAAACTGGCTTCCCATTTTTATATTGATTACAAAAAGATTATGTTTTGGTAACATGTCCAAATTAAAATTTCTACTTTAAATCCCACCGGGTTGATCACAGTCCGTGCCGATCGCAACTAACGATGATGAAAGTTTTATATACCTAGGGGTTTCTTATTTATCTTTACTTGACATATTTACTTATTTATTTAAACTTTATTGCACAAAATACAAAAGTAAAAGTACAAATGGCGGACTTAATGCCATAAGGCATTCTCTACCAGTCAACCATAGGGTCAAACAGAAGCCATCAGTTGGTGCAGATCATAAAAAGTCGTGGCTAAAAACATAAAACGACAAAACATATAAACGAAACATATTGACATGTATAGCCACATAGACATGCAGCAACACAAGATGGAGTAAAGTTTAAATAAACTGCTTGTTCCTCCAGCCCCCAATCCCTTGGGTCACAAGTTTGTAGAACCCCATGTTACTCAAATATTTCAAAGTACTTTTGCCGTGACCTATTTTTAGGACCAGTCCTTGGTGTAGGTAGTCATACAATTATACGAGTAGTACTAACTCACTTTTACTTTATCTCTCTATCTCTTATATGTGCATATTATGCAAATAAAATATATCAGTCCCATTGATCTATATATTATTACCTATCCAATATCCATACACGTTCATATAGATTTAGATAAATTGGATCAGACATTTTTCTATTACAATTTATAAGAATATAATTTTGAACACCTAATCGCCTACAAATTTATATATGAGCATTTCTCAAAAAGTTTGTACAAAATTAAGAATTCAATTAAAGTTCAATATACCTAATTTTCCTAATTCGTTACCAATTATTTTAGTAATTTTATGTCAATGTTATGGCTATGTTTTATAATTAACGTTCCGTTATGCTTAAACTTTTTAAATATGTATAATCTGACATCAATATATTGGAAATTCCAAAGAAAATTGGTAACAAAGCAGGAGAATAATGAATAATGAACATTAATTGACGTCTTAATTTTGCACAAATTTTGGTAAATGCTCATTTGTTATTTATGTAAGTAATTATCAAAGAAAACTTTTTATAGCGCGATCCATAATGTCCCAAATGTTTTTCGAGTGATAATGTTTGCCACCATAATATCGATATTTGCTATTAGAATATCGTTGCGGCAGATTACTTTTTTTTTTACTGAGGCCTAGTAAAGATACCTAAGGATGGCGATATACTCGTATACTACTCTACTACTAAGCTGTCGCAAAAATAGAATATTGAGTTTTGTTAGGGTTGAACTCGTTTGCTATGATCGCAAAGTGTAAAAGCATTCGTGGCATAGTTAGTGGAACTACGGTGCACCTGACGCACGGACAGACGTGCTCTCCAAACTACATACTGCACATCACAGCACAACAAAGGCAATCATAGAACCGACATCGCTATATTCAATCAGCTAAACTTCTACGCAAGTGCTACCTGAAATAACTTTTCTCACCACCGAGGAAAACACATTGCAAACTACCTAAACTCAATGAACTTAGCTATTGAAATTAAATTTAACTAGTTTATAAATTGATTAGGATTAACTAAGACTGTACGTTATACATTTTTGCCCGACTACATCAAGGCCCCTAAAGAACTTAAAAAGTTAAAACTATATAACAAAATTTATTTTCAGTCTACTCGTATGACTAAGTTTCTCAGTTTTTAATGCTTCAAACACTAGTTAGTGTATTAAATTAAATATCAAAGCGCAAAGAAAAAGAAATGTAAGTAAGCATACCATAGATTGGAACCTCCTTTTAATAAACAACACAAACACAGTTAAAAGCTTTCTGCCTTGTTTAAACAGAACATCATTTTTGACAAGTCAACAAAGAGTGACGGTTGTGCAAACAACAACATTTACCTCGCCGCAAAACAGAAAGCTAGGGTATAAATTAAAGGCATAATGCCTCGGTTTTCCCACGTTAATGGATTGATACACACTGTAGCTTCGTTTAGAAAGTGTTTCGGACACTACACCAATTAGATAGGATAGATCGACAAACAATCAACCTAGAAGCCGAACTACACTGTTTGGATTGTGGCGATACGGGGCAGTTCCAAAGCGCAAGGTATAGGTAAATATCCAGTCTTTAATATTGAATTTATATTTTCATTTATAATTCGTCTAGACACTTCATTCCATTAAAACGTCGCAACAATTTTAATGTTCTTACTTTAAACATTAAACTTGCAAGTAAATTAAGTCTGTAAAGAAATTTGAAAATGATCACTTTCTATAATTAAAATTAATGGCTTTCGGCGAGTAAGTTTAAATTTGATAAAAAGAATTGCTAATCTCATTAAATGTCAAATACTTTTCGGTGGACCTTTCATAAGGATAATTAACTTCTCGGATGATGGAATTTACAAATTAGATGTCTGTATAAAAAAGATATTTAATTTGATATAACTGATGTTCATGGAAAGGAATGCGTGTTATCTGTGTGTTTAGTACGTGTATCAATTTGGGAAACTATACCCTAAACAAAGTACTGTCTTATTCTGATTTGAATAAAATAAACTTTTTTTTTAGCAACTTCCTATAACTACCTAATGGAATCTTCCTAGAATTTCCACGTTCCCATTTTTCGCATGTTCGACTGTAGGAAATGTACCTACTATAAAGGATTTCTAAACTTTTTCTCCTTTTTACGAGTTTTTAAAAACTGTAATATAGTAGGTTCTTCATATCTGAAGTTTATTAGAGGATATGGGGGATTTATTCCGGTGTCTATATGGAATGGTGCTTTAATATTAATTAATTTTAATAATATCAAAAATATTTTATGATTCTGTCTTTAACGAATCGATGTATTTTTCGTCACAAAAGATAAGGTAAAGGTAAAATTAATTGACGTAACGACCGAACCAAAAACGTTGCGTCGCTGGTTCGCGTCCTGTTTAATTAGTAATTTAATTGTATGTATTATATAAGAAGTATGTTTGTATTTAAGTATTAAAAATTGCCAGTATTATGTATTAGTAATATATTATAATTATGTGTTGTTATTTATGTGTAAGTTAGTTGTAAGTACCTAACTCAACTAAGGTTGACTGGTAGAGAATGCCACATGGCATTACGTCCGCCTCTTGTACGATAACTTTTCTTTTGTCCACTAAAGATTAAATAGATTAATTAATAATGATTTCTTTAATCACCTCGGCTTTTGTAAACATCGTTTTTTAATCGTGGTGTTATTGTATATGGTTTCGACGAAGGTACAATTGAAAACCTTATCGATAATTTTAATTTGGGGACCCTGCCGTCGACGCAGTTTGTAGTGCACCTACTGAGCCAGTGGTCCTGGGTTCGAATCCCTGCCAGGGCAAAGCTTTTTGTGATGCGAGTAGGTATTTTGTTTCTGGGTCATGGATGTTATCTATATAAGCCGGCAGAATGCACATTTCAAGCATTATGTGGGTGAAGACCAAAAAATTTACCACTATAACTCAAAAAAGTGTTTATTACAATGGAAAATTAATTAAAACTCTTATCGTATTTTTTCTCGGTGCCTAAGTGATTTTGTAAAATCTTATGAGGAATAAATATCTTAAACCATAAAACTATACATAACTATACCTTAACTCGCCCTTAACTCACTTTAATTTGTATCAAAGTCTTCGATGCGTGACGACAGTTAATCCTCCAATAACGTACCTTTAGATTATATTTTAAAGTTCTTTATTGTATCGTTAATTTTTGTCGCACAACAGTACTTATTCCAATCCCTTTTATTTCCTCGCTATCCACGCCTTAATTCCAACTTTTTGGTCCTAACCCCTGTACAGTTTCTTGGTGACTAAAATAAACGTCCCGTGGTAACCGTGGTTCGTGTTGGTAACCGTTGAGACCTGCAGCGTGCATTAAACCAAAGAACTATCGCTCGCAGGCCCCTTAATAATGGCCGGCACAACACATTAAAAGCATGTTTGCGCTGAGCACAATGAAAACATCGCTAACGACAAAACACGAAGTCTTCACTTTGCCTTTTCCGTTTGGGAATCCATTTCCGCGACATAACAACGAACGGTACGGCGGAAGGCGCCCGTGGCTTGTATGAATTTTCCTACATCGGCATCAGACGCAACGACCAACTAACCCAGACCTGCCCCGCCCCTCGGAAAACAGCTAGTTAAATATGCATCAAGGGAAAAATAACGCACACGCAGAGCTCAAACTATACTAGTGGCTTTGATAAAGAAACATATAAGTCTGATATCGGTTCATTTGCTACAGTAATAAGTTGTGATCCGTCGACGTTTGATAGGTTTTCTTATTGAAGGAAATATTGTCATTAGTCACAATGCTTCTGTTTTCTGCAATGGAAATTATTTGTCTCATGTTTTCTATTGCTACGCGGGGAAGTATTATTTATATCGCCAAAGAAATCGACGTTTAGAAAATACTGAAAAGAATCATAAAAGGGTAATTTGTATGCTGTGGTTTTAACATTTTAGTGAAACTGTAGAAGGGCAATTTTTTTTTTGTTGTCGAATTCGTTTTTTTCTCAGTTTTCAATAAAATTTGGTGAGTTGGTAAAATTGCTTATTCTGAACAAGGTAAGCCCAATTTCACGATGTCCTACAAAATTTTCCATTGAGTTACAAAAAATGTATGAAATTTTTTAAACTGAACTTCGTATTTTGTACTAAAATTTTATACAAAATGAGGAGCTTGAAATGAAAAATAAATAATTCGACAGCAAAATAAAAATTAGCTCATGGGCCAATTTCCGTAATACATTTTGTGCAACTCAATGAAGAAAAATGTGTAGGACATATAGTGAGTTTGGGCTTACCATGATAAGAAGAAGCAACTTTACTAACTCACCAAATTTAATTAAAATCTGAGAAAAAAATAAGAAATTGACAACAAAATAAAAATTCGCCGTAATATTTTTATATACAAAACTCCCGCGAGTCTCAGACATATTAAAATACATATTACCTACTCCTGCGACTGATTAAACCCGTTTTGTATGTACATATCTTATTTTAATACGTAATACATTATATTCGATTGAAGTCCAAATAAAAACATTCACGAATTAAATATGTTGAGACAAAAATTTACAAATGTTTACAATAAAGCGAAAAATTTAAAAACTTAATGGTTCGGGTGGGGTTTGAACCTGCGCCTCCAACGGCTTTCCGGGCCAACACGGATGTCCTACCTATTAAATTGAACCACTGAACCTGATCTGAGGGATATTGAATTGTTACTAGTCACTTCTTTCTAGCGCCATCTACCGTAAATATTCAAACCTAATGATCGGCACCATCGTCTCAAATTATGTTGAGAATCGATAGTAACATTTAGTGTACGCTAGGCAGCGTTACTGCTTTAATAAAAGAATATATAATTCATCTCTTTTCATTTCCTACAGTGGGAAAGAGACGGGTAAAGGATGATATTCCATATGACAAGCGATGTTACGGCAAGTTATGCTGGTCGATGACCATGTAAAAATGTGTTTCTAAGTAATTTCATACTGATTTAATGGACAACTATTGATTCCAAATAACAATTCTCGCTTTTAACTGAACATCTCCAACAAATCTTCAGTACTCTATCTTATTAGCAATATCCTTTTTGAGAAAATTTAAATAAATAGGAACGTTGAAAAGGAAGCCACACGAGCAACATAAGGACACACGAGACTGTAATTAAATCGGCAATCACTTGAATACAAAGTAAAAGAAGCGGCTCTCGGACGCATTCCTCCACACATCCGGACCAGAGCTAATTTCCGGCAAGGAATGTTTATAGTCGACAATCGACTTAACGCAAACATACGCCGATTCCGCCCACTAAATTGCAATAGTTCGCAATCTCTGCGACGTTATTTATACTGAAAGGAGCGCTTTGTTTTTATCCTAAAGGATCTTTTGTAGACGAAAATGAATAAATAAATAAATAAAAATCGGACAACCACACACAAATCAATCTAGTCCCACAGTAAGCTCTAGTAGGCTTATGTTATGGACACTAGACGACGATAAACATATACTTATATAGATAAATACATACTTAAATACAAATAACATCCATGACCCAGGCACAAATATTCGAGTTCATCACACAAATATTTGCCCTTGCCGGGATTCGAAACCAGGACCGTCCGCTCAGTAGGCAGGCTGCTTAACCACTGCGCCAACCGCGTCGTCAATGAATTTATGATTAACTAGTAGGTGCCCGCAACTTCGTCCGCATATTTTTTTATTTACCGAAGACGGATAAAAAGTATCATTATTATATCTTTGGATGTCCAGTTATCCCTGTACCAAAATTGGTTAAAATTTATCCAGCTGTTTCGACGTGATGATAGAACAAAGCAATGATGACCAACATAAATAATTGGCGCCGCGCGTCCATACAAAACAAAATATGATCCTGCATCGCGCTATTAAGGTTTTTCCTACTGATCTGAGCACTAATTTAGCCGTCTCCTTGGTATGTTTCGATAATCATTTTTAATTTCTTCTTAATAAGTACCTAGCGGTAATGTAATAATGCAGTATATTATTTGAATCAGCTTATAAAGCCTTTTCGTTAAATACCCCTTATGACAGGATTCAGAACGAAATGTCATTAATTCATTCAATATCCCATACAAAAATGTATGACATCATAACTCTTTCCTAAAATGTTCTAAGCGTTCAGGTATCCTGCTAAAGGACATCATTCGATCATCAAATGCCGCATAATACGCTTATATTTATGTAGTGAACAGCGTCCACTATAATACAAAATTTTAATAATAATGTGTTATATATTCCACCTACTCTCTCTCATTAAAATATTCTACCAGGATACAGCCAACTTAAATGGTGTAAAAGACTGGAAATAGAATAATTTTCAAAGTAATTAGTGCAGTTGGCTGCACAAAGATCTTTATTAAAATTCCCAATGAAATCTAGTCTACACAGGAATAGATGTGATCCTAATACTTCCGTTAAACTTTCGATCCGACTAGCGTTAAGCGTTTAAAATTGAATGCTCAAACACTGAAATTATTTGTTGTTATTAAATGTCTTTCCTATTAGTTTATGTGGAGATTATTTTCCGACCTTTTCCGAGGTTTCTGTAAGATGCACAACGTACAAGACGGCAAAAAACAATATTTTTTTGAAGCTACCCAAATATCCGTAACGTTTTTTTCTAGGAATGAGGGTGGCTTTTCCTACCTGTAAAAAAAATCGAGGTTTTTGAAAAATTTCATTCAGGCGCCTTTGTCGGCTACCAGTCATTAATAATATACTTAATAAAAACCATTTCACAATATTCATTGAATTAACAAATATAGCTTAACTCAAGAGTCAAGTGACACTTTGAAGCAATCTTCTTTAAACCAATGCTTTATCGAGTCGGTCGAAATGAAGATTTATCGCCGAACTGAAGAGTAATGAAGCTGTATTGCACTTCTGCGACGTCAATGTAGACGATAAATAACAGTCTTAGCTAATAATTATTTTACGGTGTTGGTTGGTCGAACTGGTTGAATCAAACTTCATTAGTGCCAGGTTAAGAGTAATGCGAAGATTGCTTAAAAACATTTAAACCCAACTTAGTCAACTTCTATATTTGCTCAAGTATTCTTTGTTGGATTATTAAATCACCATGCCATCAGTTCATTGCCCAAATAAACTAATTGACTTATAGTCTAAACACTGATTTCCTTCTACATGTTGATTCTGGCTGCGCCCAAAAAGCCCGTTAGTCTTCATCATCATCATCATATCAGCCGATAGACGTCCACTGCTGGAAAAAGGCCTCCTCAATGTTCTCCACAACCATCGGTCTTGCGCTGCCCTCATCCAATTTCCGCACGTGATCCTAACCTTCCTTTCCATTTCCATTCTTCCCACACCGCATCTTCCGGTCTGCGATCGCCACTCAAGAACCTTTCTGTCCCAATGGCCATCAGTTCTACGAGCAATGTGCCCAGTCAAAGTCTTATTCGATCAAAAATCATTACTTTCGATCAATACAATATGTACCCAAAAATATTATACCTTCTGTTTATTGCCGTTGAGAAATAAAGTAATGGACTATTAGTCTAAACACAGGAAGAAAGGCTGCGCCAAGAAAAGCCCGCTCCAAGTCTTATTCGATGAAAAATCATTCCTCTCGATCAATACAAAGTGTACCCCAAAACACCATAAAGTCCTCAGTTCATTACCCAAATAAACTAATGGCTATAGCCTGAACGCAGCCAGGCTTCTACATGTTGATTCTGGCTGCGCCCACAAAGGCCCGCTCCGTGTCTTATTCGATTAAGCTAATCGACCTTCACTTACGAAACTACCCTAAGTGATTCCCGAGTGATTTCCCATTCATCGGGTACACTCCACATATATTTCGCTACACGGCTTCTTTTACAGATTTTATCGGTTCAGCGAATCGAACAGGTAAATAACTTGATTATTTCGAGCTAAGATCTACGATTATATACGATATTGAAGTGGTTTTATCGCAATGTTTTTACTAGACAGAAATGTTGAAATATTTAATAGTTCGAGCGGGTTTCTAAACCCTTGTCTCCTATTTATAAATCCTCTCTCCACCTGAGACTTGACAACAAGGTTAGGTCTTGTCTCATGTACTATTCACACAACAGTACATATTCTTTATGAGTATTTTATTAGTTAGGTTGGAAATATCAGGTACCCAACAATTATGTTTTTTGTTATTCATACTTTTTGAGTACTTAATAAAAATGAGATTTTAAATATTAATTAAGTAATTAATCTTAATTTTGCTTTCCATTGAAGCGCATACACGTATAAAGGTAGGTACTGCTTATTTCATGTATTCGTGATTCCCCAAATTGATTTACAGTAATAATAATTGATTTACAGTGATTTACAGTCGTTTTGGAATTCTGGTTTGTTGGTTTGTTAAGTTTATTAAGTTATTACTCACATCGTTTGCATACCAATCGCAAGTAATCTATGTATTATTCGGCTATCTGTAGAAATAAAGAAATTAAGTAATAAAAAAATGAATTAATTAATTATTTTGTAGCATCAGTTATTTCTTTTGACGCCTTGAGACCTTATACATCTCAACGGAATTGAATTAATTGATTAATTTATTATACCTATCTATATTACATGTCGTGACGCCTAGAGACCTTCTACATCTCTGAACAATTCACCTTATTTTGTATAATTATTAGTGTAAACCAAAGAGTATGTAATGGTGTAAACATTGATTTGGAGAATCTTGTACATCTCCTCTAACATGTATCAGTTACCTAGTTATAATATAATTGTAATAGTTTTTAAGTATAATTTACGAAAAAAATTACTTACTGTTGAGTTTCTTTCGGCTTTCTTCTCAACAGCGGTCTCCTCTTGTGAAATGCCGGTAGATTCAGATTTACACATGTGAAAGTGCCCTTGTGGACTTACAGAATAAACGTTTTGATTTTGTAAGATTCGTGTTTTTATGATTTCCATTTTTAAAGGCAAAGTGAAAAGACCGGCCTGGTCAAACCGGGGTCTAACGTGGCTTTAATTTCATAGAAAATCCTGATTGGTAGAATTACACGTGTATATCATATTTACTTTTATTCAGACGGAAAACAGAAACCATAACAGACACGTTGAGCCGTTTGCATAGTGTCGGAAAGTTGTTTGCTCCGCTGACGCGGGGCACAGATAAAGAGCTAATGTGATTGGGGCTGACAGAGGGAACGACAGAAGCAACTTCGCTTACGTTATGTAACTTTTGCCTATTTGTACACGTGCTTTTGAGTTTGTTGCGATGTTATTTGAATCTTGCGACGGTTTTATGTCAAGTAAGCTTGTATCGTTTTGTAAAGATACGACCTTTGTTGAACTTATTTTATCTTCAGACATGAAATCTAAACTTGTCAGGTCAGTTGCGTAGATAAAAGTTATATTAAGTACATCATACATCACCCTAGGCTGTAAGAGGGATTTACTGCGCGCTACGCGGAGACAAAATTTAGTTTCCTTGCCCAAGGCAAGACGTATGATTTTAGACAAAACTCGGGCGGTAATTAGTAAAGCCCTAGATCGCATATTTGACAGACACCTGCGATCTGGTACATTTACCGCCCTAGGTATGTAATGTAATAATGCATCCGCACAAGCAAAAGCTTACAAGGGCTGCCGCGTTTTCTGATTTTGGTTTGGAAAACTTAAAACGTTTTGGGCTATAATTTTAAGGAGGTTTACGAATTCTTCAATTTAACAATATCTTGGTTTTATCATAACATCAATGTAAACATTGTAATAAATAACCAAATTGACATTTCTAAATTTAATGGAAAAATTAGACGTTGCTTGCTCCTGTCATTTCTGCTTTAGCGTTATAATATGATTCGCCATTTAAAAATACAGTATATTTTATGGAAAATTAGAAGTCAGTCTCAAAAGTCGAATTGAGGGCCAATTTCTGATTTTGGCTTAAAAAGGCCAAATGTTCTGTTTTCATAGCTAACCGCCACTATCAAAACAGAACTTATTTCATAAATTAGAACTTAAGGGAGCACTCAGCATTCATATTTTTATTCTGTTCTGTGCATGCAATTACCCCTATTCATATGCAATTTGCTTATATTATGCAATGTTTGATTACACCTAGCGAAATCATTTCGTCAGATTCACAGCATACCACTTAAAAATACAGCAGGCAAACTCAAGACTCGTCTGCCCAGACCCGGCAGAAGCGAGACGTCTAATTTTAATTAATATCCAGGTGTACACTGGCGTGCAATGAAAGGATAACATGAAAATTTCATTCTACAATATTGGTGTTTTGTTTAGTAATTACAAAAAATGCGGCTTTTTATCTTGAATATTCTGACTACTGGCGTCACAGTGCGTTAAAATTTTACATAATCGATTATAATAATGACTGCTATAACAAGTAGGTACCTACATTTTTAAAATATTAATTTATAAACCAAGATTAATCTATGATTACATGGAAGAAATCACATGCTGTCTAATTCTTTTATGTGCGACGCTTTTGTTAATTGTTTTTCTGCGAAATCATTTGTATAATATTGAATGATTTACTGTAAATACACTTTTTTAGAGCATTCGTTTATTTCATAAACACGGCTGCAAATTCCAAATTGAGATTTCCTATCAAAATTTGACGGCATATAACATTAATTTTATCCGTTTCCCTGCACGGCACTGTACCGTACGAGTCAGCACTACCGACGGTTAATACGTACCGGAGCACACGGATCCTCAGCTAAGCACCGCCGAGCACACAATAAAGTTGTAATTACTAACCTAAGGCCCGCCGGGTCGCATGACTGTTGCACTGTGAATGTTCGAGCGATAAATTCGACACTGTCTTAGCTTGTACAAGGTAAGCAAATGAGAGTTGGTGAGTTAGTTCAGCTTGAGTAATGCGCCGGAATTATGAGCACGCAGTGCGCGGTGATTCGTCCAAAGCTGTCCAAGTGTGATTCGTTTTGGTGATCGTTCCACCGTTATTGGCAAATTGTGTTAAACAATAGCAACTTGATTTTTATCTTTCAGAATCTAACATTTTTTGGTTATGACTATGTAAACCTATCCGGGATCGACTTACACGTCAACATTTTCTATACGTCGATTGGCTCCCTATTGGAACGTCAATGTTTGTTTAATGATAGCAACCATTAAACAAACATTGACAACATTGAAAAATGCCTTCAATTAAAATGTTATTCAAATAACTTCAGCAAGAAAAAAGTGTAAATAAGAAGGATAAATATCACGTAACGCTCAAACAACGAGAAAGTTAATCTGATACGATCCAAAAGGCCATCCGGTCCAACTAAGCGATTCAGATTGCCTAACGACGTTTTAAAAATTGTACGGCCCTGTCGTAAAAGGATCAATGAAGTTTTAGAATAAATTTCACGGCGTCGAGAACTCTTGAACCGCAAATTGATCCGAAGATTTCATTCTAGCTAATCGGATTCGTATTACGAACGATTTTGCAAATTCTAAGGAAACCGGTTTAACGCTACGGACGTTTCTATTGAAATTAATACTTCAGTCAAATGGATTTTAACTTTTTTAACTTTAAGATGGATGCTTTGGTATGGAAACCAGAAAATGCTTTTAAAAATTCCCGCTGCCTGACTGAATCAGAAACACATCGAAATGATTTGATATTCAACGACATTTTGCAATGTGAGCTGATTATAAGTTCCTAGTCTCCTCCAATAATAATAATAATACGTATACTCGACCAGGCACAATATTGTCAGTTTCCTTAATCATTCATCTATATAACATATTTCTTGATGTTCCATAGATATTAGCTATTCAGTTATGTTTTAGGTGCCTTTTATCATTATTATTTATTTTACCGGTTGTCCCTGGTTCCTTTGTTTTACCATCCTTTCACCATCTCCTGACGTCACACAACTGGGCCCAATGTGGGGCCGACCGATAACGTCAGAAAAGCCCGCTTGGCCCTTATTCGGCGTTGTCAATAACATCCACGTGTACTCCATTCATATAACGTAGTTAGTTCCCTATTTGTCCGCCTGAACAGATACGTTGGTAGCAGGGAACTATAATAAGAACCCTCCCACGGGACATTGCCAATGCCGAAACTTCGACGTTGTAAACTGCTCTTGATTCTCGATCCAAATCTCCAAGATAGTTTAACTACTATAGGCCGTAAAAACTTATATTGTTTAAGTTGGCGCAATTAAAATTGATTCGTTTGATCGCCTTACTCTCTGATCTATAGAAAGTTATATAATTTTCTGTCTATCAACCACGACTTGGTTGAAAGGTGGAAAATAAAACAATTTGATTTTATTAAACTATTTTTGTAATGCCACAACATATTTTTAATAAGACAGACATTATTTTACCTAGGTGCTTAGTAAAAAAACTTCCAGTGCAAATAAAATTGACCCGCGGCTAGTCGTGCTTGTTTCATTATGATATTTACATATAAACATGAAAATACATCGCGATTTTTTTTAATATTGTCAATAACATAAATATACTGAAGGAACATAGCCCATCAAAAATGTTCGACTGTAAACGGAGTGACAGTTTTGTGAAGATAAAAGGTGCCGTCCACAGACGTTGTTGCCGTATTACGGAGGTCCTAATTTACGAAACTCGGTGTACTTCCCGTCGAAGTGTTAACTTTCGTTGAATTCTTCTTCGTGATTGACATTTGAACCATTGGGATTCGCGCCAACTACTTCTTCAGAGTAGGTACTCATAGTAGAGTAAGCTCCCAAAGCTCTACATCAATCACATCAGATTGTCCTTCTTTAGTAGTTTTTTAAAGCACTAGGAAAATATTTCTCGTAAACTACTTAAAGTTACATAATTATTATCCGTAACTAAACGAAGCAGACTACGATAGCTTTAAAGTAGAAGTTAAATCACCTATTTTACTCAGCAACACTAATCAGGCCAGAACTCCTATAAAACCCAGTAGTTAGATTTATGTGAGTTTCACGAGCACTTCGTGCTTGTTTTGCATATGCCCGATAATTCCTACAGGGCCAAAATGACACAGCTTAGACCGGCTGCTACACTGCTGTACACTGAACTTTGATAAGTGTCATTGCGGCTAAGTATCGGTGAGCGCGAGGATTCTTGGGTCCTGTTTAGTTAAAATTGTTTCGCGTAGTGTACACAACTACACAGGGTACCAGATAAATAGAAAGTTGCGCCGTCGCGTGATATAACAGACAAAATTATGTTTCAAAAATGTTTGTGTTGCAGGATCAGTAAATATGTTGGAACCTAATTCTGTTGAAAAGAGTAGAAGGAGGAGAAGAAGAAACATTTATTTTGCAAGTCAGTTACATTTTAACCAAACAAATTAAATTTTACCAGTGACTTTTAACTATAAGAGTATCTAATAATTCTTCTAGCTAAATGATGTCTATAGATTGCAAAAAAGCAATCCCTTCCGATGTGTATTCGTGAACCCCCCGAAACTGATTTGTGGATCTACATCAGAGGTAAGAGTAGAATTCCAAAACAACCCTTGCAACAGTTACTTTAACATGGTGAACAAGGTAATCACATGGTGTATCTTCACGCGTTGGTCCGTAAATTCCAATGCGCTTCGCCAAAGCCTCAGCCAATACAGACGCACCGTAACGTACAAATCGTGGTGCTGAGACGTACGTTAATGTACAACACGGGACGGTCGAGTGCATTCGCTGATAGCATTGCATGCGGTCCGTGTAACCATTAGAGCAGTAAGGAATCCTATTAAGGATCGTTTATCCTAATGGAAGTCAAGGGTCTAATAAATCGAGGCATATAGACCGATAATAATGCCGGATACGTTCCAGATGCAGCCTCGGAAAATTATGCCTCATTGATCACCCGTTGCTCGCGTCTATCAAGCAAATTTACAGAGGCATTGTACGCTTGAGGGTTACACACCCTGGTGTAGTGTGCCAGGATATTGAACAATTTCCTTAAGCAGATAGTTTGTTACGTCTATGTACGAGTATAAGATCTTGTTAGCTAAGAAGATTGTAACTAACTTTGAAGAAAAGCAATCAAAAGTATTTTTCTTTATCTGGTGTGTCTAAGGCGGACATGTACGTTAGTTTTATGACATACTTACTCATTCAATTATGTGCTCTAATTGTCAATATTTCAAAGTTGAAGTATTATACCTATTGATTTTGAATATATTTAGAAAAATGCGAAAGAAGCGTCGTTTCGAAATCGTTACTCAATTATTATATTATATCACCTTGTGGAAAAGCAGATTGTCAAAGAGAACAAATAATAACTTGTCACTCAAGCTCTTTTAGAATGAGTAACTATTGAAATTATTATTATTTTTATCAGAAATCGAAAATTTTCGAAATTTATAAACTTTTACACATTTTGACGATAACAATTCAAATAAGCTTTTATTTGAATTGTTATTGTTTTTAATTGAATAAACTTGTGTTTAAACTTAGGAATGTTGTTAAAATTGAGTAGGTACCGACTGTGGTGCTGACCCAATTAGAAAATACAAAACTATAGTTCAAAATGTGTCAATTTTAGCAGATAGGTACGAGCTCGAAATTTCAAACTTACTTCATGTACCTCTATAGGTAGGTCGATTGAGAATTCATACCAAATTCTTTCAAAAATAACTTCTCTTGGAAAATAATCCTAACGTTTACGTAATGATAAAAATTGCTCACCAACATTGAGGTATTATTAATACGTCAATGCTCACCAATGATTGTTGTGAGAGCAAATTACAGAATATGTATTACATTCAGAACATTATTGGCGATTGGTAGATACATTACGTAGCTCTTAGTATTATGAACAAGAATACAAATACCTTCTCAGGATGATACATAAGGATGTATATTAAATATTAAGTCAAGAGTGATACTTCATAACCTAACTTGTATTTGTTACGCAACTGCCCCGTAATTCCTATGAAAATACGATCTGTTGTCGACTTATTAGGCACACTTAGGGTTGTATTTTGTCGAGCCTACAGCTAGTCGATTTGACACTTATTAATTCAGTAGGTATTTATTCGTCTGGCACTAAGCAGTATTAGTTTTAAACATGTGTTCAAGAACACTGAAAACAAAAGTGGCATGCTATAAATAAAAAATAGTGCGTGGAGTCCCTCCACGTGGAAGAAGTGAAACTTCGTAATGTGGAAATGAAAATAGGAAGGGGTAGAAATTGATTTCTCATATTGTTTTTTTTAAGACAAACTTCTTCACTCTCGCTCTGTCTCTTTCTATTCCCCCTCCCCAGGAGCGTTGAACGTTTAACGCAACAGTGCTTTCATACCCCCTGCACGGTAGTGTTAAACGTTTAACACAACCGTTAAACGTTTAACGCAACCTTGTTGGAAGTCGCATTAGAAGTTTCACATCAATAACCTTTAATTAAAAACTATGCTTCCATGATGGTCTCAAAGATACTGGTAGAATTTAATCGCTACATCACAATTCCTTGTACACGGAAGCTGGCGTCTCCGGTCAATGGTGGTAAGAAGAGGGTAACAGAAAAGAAAAATATTTCACTATGAATTTGAATTTTGCGGCTCTTCAAATCCTAATAATTCTCGCGTTTACCACGCGATGAATAAGTGACAAAGCATCCAGCACTCACACACTTGTAAAAAAGCGGCAGATGCTTTGTCATTTATTTATCGTACGATTAACGTAACCATCACGCTGGTCGATGATACCTGAGAACATTGTTTTCATTTTATTTGACATCAAGTTATTTTTAAACATGCTCTTAACTATGAATGTTTACGAGAAGAGTAAGGAAGAAGGTATATAATAAATACTTACTGAGAAATAAGAGGTAAAATACATCGCAAATATTGGATATTAATCTTCTATTAACAGAGCCATTAGCGAATAATATATATTTCGTTTTGATAGGTCTCAAAATGAGACCCATCTCACACAAAGTACATGTTCTAGCCTGGGATTTATCTCATCTCTCGTTGAGCGTGTTTCATATCAGTCAGAGATACCTCGATTAATCATATTCTTGCTTCGTTTTATCCCACAATTGCGTTTGCGTAGATTACGATAAGTGAATCCAAAAAGCCATTGTTTAGAGTTTCATGATATTGAATCGAAAACATGGGTTAGAGGTATTATTCGTTTATAAGGTATGTTATTACAAAAGATAAATGTCAATTCAAAATTTAATTGCTATCCATTGAAGTCCAAGTGGGAATCGATCCCCGATCTTCGTTGCTCGCCTACGTACAAAGCGAATATAATAATATTTTATAGTAAATTCCTTATTTACAAAAATAAAATGTTGTTTAATCTGCCTATTGTAAAAATAAATCTATAATCTACAACATATTCACTCGAATTATTAATGATGTTACTCGTAAAGTGCATACGCGTGGAAAACGTTACTTATGCGATCACCAATCAAAACTGAAAACTCTTGAATCAAAAACTCGAAATCGACAATAACAAGTAATAAAACTGTAATACGTCCATATTACGTAAAGAGGACTCGACAAAGGGTAGGGGTTAATTAAATACAACGCTGGAACATTTCCACCGGCCGTTACGATGTTATTAAATTGTTCGACGGTGCTCAACCGCGTTTACGATGGACTCAAATACCAAAGAGATTTAATTACCAACCAGAGTAATCAAATGTGTTAATTTGATTAACGGTCACCCGAAAATAATAATGGTATTGTAAAATGGAATGTTGGATATTAGGATTCAATTTTCGACTGGAATCGTTACGTTTTAATGGTGGTAATGGAACATTGAAAGTGGCAGGGCAAACCGTAGGTAGACGGTAAGCTGGGGCCATTCGGGGGCCTTCGGGCCCATCGGCGATCTCTCCGTTTCGGAGAAATCTCCGTCATTTCGTCACAGTTAGCGCCTCATTTATAATTATGCGACGCCAGGGCGCAAACTTAACTTGACCAGATATCCAGCAAACGAATATATGTAGATATCCAAAATTGCAAACATCGCATTTTAATGACAGTTAATGAGATATCGCTACATTCAATATACTCTATGGATATCGCATAGTACAGTCCAATTAGGTGCCCAAGGGTTGGATTCGACATTTCTGTGATAATGTGTCCGAGATACCGCCTCACTACGTAAAATAGAGAACTTGTCGAATGAAATGCATGAGAATGGAACCTATTTGAAGTCATTGGCGTGGGATAATTCGTTTGTTGCTTTGTTAAAATTTATGGTGTAACTAGTTTTTCATTTCCATCACTACATAGCTTAAAACCCATACGGTTGCTTGTTTCCTGCTCTCCCACGAAACAATATTTTGTCCTAATTTGTATATTAGCCCCGTAAAAGATTTTCTATCAAGCGCCCCGCCCCAATCTGCATCAACGTAACCACGTAAGTCTGTATCTCCCGACTTGCGAAAAGTGAGACATAGGTTAGACGTACCTTTCAAATACCTTAAGACCCGTTTCGCACATTTGAAGTGTAACTCATCGTAACACGAATTAAATTGAGAAAGTACACTAACTACGTGTGCTATATCCGGTCGCGTATAGCAGGCTAAATAATTTAAACAACCTATCAAACTCTGATACGGCAGATTACAATGGGAACTAGTTGATCTTTCTAGTTTCATTCCCACTTCCATCGGGGTGGTAACAGGCTTCGCGTCAGCCATGTTAAAGTCATTCAATACGTCCGTAATGAACTGCTGCTGATCGAGATAAATAACTCCATTATCTCTCCTCAGTCTCATGCCTAAAACATGTCTAGCCGCGCCTAAATCCTTTAAAGCGTTTTTGAAGGATTTATCCCTATCAAATTATTCCATTAAGGGGGCGAACTGTTAGTTAGTTGTGATGTTTTGATATTCTATGTATGTTTTTAAGCGTCTTGTATTAGAATAATTTTCTACATATTTATTTGGTTATGCATGTGTTAATTTTGTTAGATTCCTTCTGTTTTTGTGTTGTACTTTTGACTATAGCGGTGTACAGTCAAACACAAAAGTGTTAATCATATAAAATATTGTATATGTGCCAAATACAAACAAGTACAGAAGTGTGTAATAGATTAAGGGGGCGTATTGGAGGTCGTATATGTACTGGCTACATATTAAGTTTAATCGTATTACACATGACATGCTTGTCATAGAATTAATACAAATTGTTCTTGTGACAGACTTCCTTGAAGTAGGACGTAAGTTAATATTAAACCAAAATAAAGCACCACCAGCTCACTGCCACTCTAGCTGATGTTATTATAACATGTTTTTCCTTTAAAAACAAAGTCGCTTCCTGATGTCTGTCCCTATGAATGCTTATATCTTTAAAACTACGCAACGGATTCAGATGCAGTTTTTTTAATAGATAGAGTAATTCAAGAGGAAGGTTTCTATGTATAGTACAATACATGCATAGTACATTTAGTATTAGCATTGCACCCATGCGAAGCCGGGGCGGGTCGCTAGTATTTTTATAAAATATAAATCGAAATTACATTGGATCAATGAACTGTAATAGGACGATGGTGGTGATATAAAAAAATCTAAATGCATATGCTATCCGTTTCAAAAAGTATTATTATAATGTATATTTTCTCAAACATGCAATGAAATATTGATGTTATGTTATCTTATAAAAGGCTGCGAAGTATGACGTTTCCGATGCAGCTTGACGAGAGGTCGTTAATGGAATTTCATACAAAATTGGAGGCCTAGGCCGGCAACATGCTCTTTTTTAATTTCTATTCCACTTAAGTTTGTGACATGGCATCATGTCGATCAGCCATTAAAAAACAGCAACATCTGCTTTTTGGTTGACTATGACATTCAGCCACCATGCTTATTAAAAAAAACAATTAGCGATTTCGTATCTTTTGATCAATTTAAGAAATAACTCATATTTAACTAATTCTATTAATTTTTAAAATATAAATTGAAAATATTTCAATAAAATTATCTACTCAAACCATAAAAACCGCGTAGGAATTTTTTTTACTATTTCGGAGGGAAACTTGAAATATTTTTTCTGTAATTGTTTTATGAGTTTTGTTGTGCGTTGTTAATTTTATTATTCATAATTGACAACGTTTCATATTTTGCTAAAGTCCTGAATCGAAAACCATTCGTAGAATAACGTGTAAAGAGCGCAAAAAAAATATTTTCGATTTTTTTCTCCTCATATTTTTCAAAAAAATCTACAAAATATGTTAAACCGGAAGTATGACGTCATTGCTGGACTTGAGGGCTTAAGCCTCCAATGGAATGAAAAAAAATCTCCCTTCCGGTTGTCACGTTTGAAAGTTTGTCAAATAATTGTCATTGACTTGTCTTTGTTCAGTTTTCGCTCGTGCGCAATATTTCATTTTATTATTGTTTTAACCCATTATACGACTCGGCTTTCCCACGGACATGGATTCTCATCCTTTTCACGACACGGCTATTCCACGGACTTTGATTCTGATCCCTTTTACGACTCGGCTATTCCACGGACTTATAAAATAAAGAATTCTGAAGGACTCTTACAAGCTGACAGCTCAAACTTGAAACCCTCATGATGATGGAGTACACGAAAAGTTCTGATAAGTATAATTTAGCCACCATAAGAGCTGCCAAAGCCTCATAATCTTCACGCAACACTTACGTCGATAACGCAGTCGGATATGTGGAGGTACGCAGAGAAGCAAATAATTGTTTCGTTCAATGCGGTATGACTCCGGAGCACCGCGTCAAGAATAAGTTGTACAAGATCACATATGAAATTGACGAAACTGAAGAAACCGTTATAGACGTACATTGTCAATTATAAGTTATGTGTATGTATATTTATTTATTTATTATATATATTTATATTACAAACAATTCAGATGTATGTGTAAATTAAGTTTCTTAACCAGTTTCTTGCACTACCTTTTTAAAATGTATCCTCCGACTTTTTCTGCTACCCAAAGGTTGTCTGGAAGAGATCGCTCTTTAGCGATAAGACTGCCTGTTGTTACCCTATTTAACGTTGCTTTATTTCTTTGTATTAATCTTTTTCATGTGGTGCACAATAAAGGATATTATTATTATTATTATTATTATTGTCGGATGGCGGCTGTAAACATGATCTGTGCTGTGCTTTCTTATGTGCATACCTGGGATAACTCTGGGCATCTATACAAAAATATATCGAAGTTACTGTCAAGATATAAATGTTATCGAACATATTATTACCTATATTTTTCTTTTCAGCTTAAAATAAAAACAACAAAACGTCTATTATTCTTTTATTTTAAAATAGTTTTCATAGTAAGTGCACAATCAATATTTTTCCCCATATTCGTCGGTATAAAAATATTGCCGTCTAGATGAAAATATCCGCCCGCAACACCATTCTCGTGTTTCCACGAGGAACTGTAAAAAAATTCTTTGCACGATACGCAGATGAGTTATTTTTGCAAGTTTTTAAAAACAATATTTCGGTCATTCTCCAGACGTACATTTTTGCTTGTCTTCGCTGTTTAAAAATATAAAATTATTGATTTAATTATGTCTTATATTTTTTGATCGTAGCAGGTATTCGTATTGAGCTGTACATGAATTTTCAAGAACATATTTAAAACCCTTCGGGTAGAAAAAAAAACTTTTACTCCTATTCTCCTAATTGACACGTCGTGTCCCACTACCCAAATTACTTACATACCAATTTCTCCTGATGATATACATGAAGAAAAAACAATGTTAGCAAGATTATTAATCAAAAGAATACATGTTATAATTGCACAAAAAAAACCTAGTCAATACAAATAATATATCACAAAGATATCAATTATAGTAACTTTGTCTCAACACGTATAATAATTGACACGTCGCGGTCGGTTGTGATCACACAAGTCCTCTGAAAGTAGGTACGGATCTCACAAACGCATTTCGGTGAAGCGGTCAGTCGTGCCCAGAGCCCCGTGTGGGATGGTTGTGTCAGCTGTGTACGGGTTGCGGACTATGACTGTAAGTATCTAATTCACGCGTTTTGGCTCACGAAATTTCTAATTAACACGTTCACGATTTAAAAATCAACCAGTAATTCTATCGCGCAGAGAATTTTAGCGTACATTAAAGGCCGCATTATTTAATAGATACTAGATTCTGTAGATTATTACATGTACCTATAAAAAGAAATTTTGCATTGTTCAAGAATCCCTAATTCACAAGTCTAATTCACGCATCAAAAATGAACGCGTTAATTAGAATTTAACCATCCATGCAGTTCTTATCATCAGTTTGGTTTTTTTTCTAGAAGATTTGTATATATAATAGTAATAGTACCTATAATATAATATAGTCACATCTTCATGAGGTCATTTTAAAACCCCATCAGGTAGCAAGCTGTATTTCTCAGGGCTGGAAATTCTAGCCAAAGCGGTTTGTCCATATATTAGCACCATCAGGCATGAACAATATTTCGTACTTGGATATAACCCTGTGTCTGATAGAATAATAACAATAAAGCTGAACACCAATTTATGTCTTCTCAACATCGTGCAAGTTTACAACACAGTCCACGGAAGAGGATATCAACTAGAGGAAACTCTAGACAGCATACCAAGCCGGCAAATCGCAATGGTATTGGGAGACTGGAATGCTAAAACAGGAAGCTCAGAAATAGTCCATGAAATCCTAGACACCATTGGAAAATATGGTCTAGACTCTAGGAACAAACGAGGTCAAAGGCTTGCAGAGTTCTGTGTTCTGTGTCTGACCATTACTTTAACACTCTTTCACCATCTACACTTGGAAGTCTTCTGGAACCTGGGTCGTTTTAGGAATCAGATAGACTACATACTGGTAGACAAGCGCTGGAAGTTATCTGTCAAAAATGTGAAAACCTTCCCTTGAGCTGAATGCGGTTACTGGTTACCTCCTTCGCCATTCGTCTCAAAGCCGTTTACGCGCGACCTAAACCCAAAACTTAGAATCCAATAGAGCGATCCCATTTCCAGAATCTGACGGAAGCGACGCTCATGAATTTAGATCCACCGCGGACAGGTGATGCTGAGTCTAGGTAATAAATGAAGATTTTGAGGATATCGTATCTAAGAGAGGAAGGGACTGTGGAAGGTCCACATGGATCACTGAGGAAACGTGGAACCTAATTCAGCGCCGGAAAGAAATTAAAATTAATGCCCGTCAAGACTCCAAGGTGAAAAGAGAATACTCGAAACTATGTAAAGCAATTCAAAGGGAACGCCGCAGAGACAAAAACGAGCATATGCCAAGAAGTCGAGTCGCATCCACTTAAATAACAACCCCGGATCTGTTCAAGAAAGTTTGCCTGCTGAGTCGAAAGTTCAAACCCAAGTTCTGGGTCATTGAAAATCACGATGAGCAACCGCTGCATGGGTTTGACAAAATTGCAGAACGCTGGCGTGGCCACTATTAGCAGCTGTACAAAAGACCCTGTACATCCACCGACATTCGGTTGCACTGGGGACTTCTGAACCTGAAGCCCATCATCTTCAAATCAGAGATAATAGCAGCAATCGATCGCCTTAAAATTAAAACAGCTCCAGGACCAGATGACATTACTTCCGAGGTTCTCAAAGCTCTGGGTGATAAAAGCAGCCATATCTTGCACAAGATCTGCCACCACTTATGGCAAAAGGGCAGATGGCCAAAAGTCTGGACCCAATCCGTCACCATCCCGTTACACAAAAAAGGTTCATCGAAAAAATGCGACAACTATCGTACACTTGCTCTGACTCAGTTTTGCTCCACGTGATAAACACCAAACTTCGTCACTATCTAGACTGGCAGATCGCGCAAAAACAAGCGGGTTTTGAGAAGGGAAATGGCACGAACGAGAAAATACTGAACGTGAGGCAAATCGTAGAGAAGTGCTACGAGTTCAATACACCTTTCATCATGTGCTTAGTCGACTATAGCAAGGCTTTTGACTGTGTCGACTGGGACTGTCTATGGAATATTTTGACCAATTTGGGTGTTCCTTGCCTCCTCACTGCACTACTTCACTACAGCCACTTTACTACAACAGCCAAGGACCAGTGAGAATAGATAAGACGTCATACAATCCCTTCAGTTTCCAAAAGGGTGTAAGACAAGGTTGCATTCTTTCACCTATCCTGTTCAATATATACGGCGAATACATTATAAGGACGACGGCTGAGATGGTAGCACTACTGTTGGGGGACGTAAAGTCTTGCGATACGCCGATGACACCACCCTCCTAGCAGCTAGCGAAAGCATAAGATGGGCAGTTTATTGAACAGGATGGCGCGCTTTAGTGAAGAATTCGGACTCTCAATCAACAGATCCAAGACCAAACTCATGATTATTGTTCGTACAGGTAAGGTAGAACTCAGTGGAACACTTAACTTCGAAATCACGAAGAACCTTGGTTCTAACATTAGCAATAATGGTTCATGTAAGACGGAAGTTCGCAGAATTCGCGCTGGGATGGCCAAGGGCGCAATGTCGCAGCTTAATAATGTACGGAAGGACAGGACCATCTCCGCCAACACTAAGACTACCTTAGTCCGACCTATGGTGTTCTCCATATTTTCATACGGCTCAGAAACATAGACACTGAAGAAAGCGGACTGTGATCGAATTGATGCTTTCTGCTGGAGAAGAATGCTGCGTATGCCATGGACAGCACGCCACGCCAACGCACCGATCTTAACCCAACTCAAGATCCGAACTAAACTGTCTACGACCTATCTTCGCAGGGTTCTGGAGTACTTTGACTGCATTGCCAGGAAAGACAGTGATAACCTGGAAAAACGACAATTACTGGAAAAGTTGAAGGCAAGCGACCAAGAGGCTGGATAGACCAGACTCTCACAACCCTTAGCACTACAGTACACGATGCTTCACACACGGCTACTGACAGCGACAGATGGCGCCGCATCATCCGGGAATGACCACGACCCTCAGCAATGAGGCAACCGACGCAAGGAGAAGGAGGAGATAATATAGTAAGCGTAGCGAGGGCGGGTACATGTATAAATTATTTATTATAACTTATCATAATAATTCAATTTACATACGTAATTGCATACCTGTGTGTGTGCTTGTTTCTTGAGTACTTAGGTACTTTCATATTATTTAAAACATAGCTTATATCATATAACTGTCACCATATCAGTCATATATTATTATACAAAACGTTTTTATTTTAATTTAAAAAAATATAACTGAATTTGTATAATTAACGCGTCGCTTTTCTAATTAACGCGTCATACAAAAAATCTAAAATTCTAATTAACACGTCGTTTTTCTAATTCACGCGTCATATAAATTTTTATTTGCTTATAAGTAATGAACCTTTAATAATTATAAAGTGCCCTATCCACATTTAAGTTTCAATGATCGACATGTTACTATATTTCAGATAAAAATGATTGAAAAGTAAGTAGATAAAAAGCGACGCGTTAATTAGAATTAGAACACAAATCTGGAGAATGACCGATTTAGTTTTCACGACAGACATTTATTATTATCAAATTATTTAGCACTGGCGAAAATAATATTTCGTATCGAGTTGTTCAGGGGCCCAATTCGAGAATGCCGTTGGAGATATCGCCAAACGTCAAATCTCCATTAGATAACAGTTATATCGCCATTGAACTGTCATTTAAATGCGATGAGCTTAAAAGTGACATATCTCATCTCCATTTTGGAAATACGAAGGCGATAATGATTGTCAAAAATGTTATTGATGTATATAAATTTCTGTTTTGAACGAAACGTAACGGACTAATTTCACGTACTACGCGGTCAATTTAAAGTATGCGCCTGTTATTTATGCCGTCACATACAAAGGAAGCGAAAATTTTGCGCGTCCGAATTGACGAAGTTGCGATGTTCTAGGGATATCGCCACTTGTCAAGTAGGCACACGTCAAAAGTGACGGATGGCGATGAAAAGGAGATCTCTCCATTATATCTCTAAAATTGGTCGAATACCCCCCCAGATCATTAATCTGTCGTAATCTGTCACTCATCAAGTGATCAAGTCATCAACAACGAAACTCAAACATCTATTCAATTCAAAAAATAGATATGCACACTTAAAAGTTTGGTTTTATATAAATGTACATTCGATAAATCAACAAAATACGGTTAAGTAGGATTAGACATAATGTAGATTGTTATAAAAGTCATGTGCGTGTATGGCAGTTTTAAGATAAATTTAAGAACGTCTGTGACTAGCGTAAGTTGTCATGGCTATCTTTTTTTGACTGGCAACACGTCACCCCAGCACTGACGTCATTTTTGTCGCTTACGATCTATTAGAATGAGCAACTATAAAGTTGGGGTTTTTGCTTCAAAATGGAGGCTTTCGAGGAAAATAAAAAATACGTGTAACTTAAAAAAAACCCTCTTTCGGACTGTATATTAAAAAGGATATGTAAAAAAAATGAAACGTCAATTCAATAGTTTTTGGTAGCTTACTTATTATGTCTAGAAATAAATTTATGTTTTTTTGGAGTTTTTTTTATTTCATTGCGTGTTTGAGGAAAGCACTATACATACCTCGGCGAGAAATGGGGTTGCCAGTTTCATACCTATCCCTATGTCTATATTTATTCGGCCGGCAGCCCCTCACTTCCCGGCCTCTGTAGTAATGTACTATTAAACACGTGCAATAATGCATGTATACCATTATTGACATGAAACTTTATAAACAACTACTTTTAACATTCATTAATGTAAAAAAATACGTGATGACCTAATTTACCAAGTGACTCAATAGGCTTGTAGGCATTATTGTTTGTTTATTGCAACGATAAAACTAAACTCGTGTCATTAAGTAATTCTTCTACCAATAAGGATAGAGGATTTTTTACTGTGTAGGCATCGAATTAAAATTTAAATTAATATTGACGATGGCGGAGACCTGCATGAGTTTCTGACGAAGAAAACCACAGGCTTAAACAAATACTAAGGTACATTATTTTATTTCAGTCTCAGGTTGAATATCGACTCGTTCTCACATCTGCTCGCTCAAGAAAATACAGAGTCAACAATAAATGTGAACATCAAGATGAAATCGATTAAGTAACTGATTGAAATAATAAAAATAATAAAAAGTAAGTAATAAAATAACATTAATACATTCAGAAAAGAAGAGCTGATTTTAAAATGTGCACAAATAATACTGACGCTGCAACTACTGAAGAACACCAAATATTTACAACAACAGAAAAATGCTCCTCGAGCGATACGGAATACGGTACAATGTTTGTGATTATAGGGTTGTGTTGGTGTGGTGCATTGTTTTCTCTGGCGGCGTTCATCTTTGTACTTACCTCGTGGATTCTCATCCCAAAATGGCGTCATTTTCGAAATTATGTTCTTCAGAACATAATTTTCTGCTGTCTCATATACACGTCCTGTCCACTACACGTCTACTTCGAGTTCGATATAACTGTCAGCTTGGGTTTCAAAACATTTTTTGCGTTCATTATCAATGTTTTTATTCACTGGCTTGTAGTTGCCACTATTTTTTTTTACATAGACTTAGTAAAAGTCTTCAATAGCAACTTTAAATACAAATTTTTGATATCTTCTTTATTTTCTTGGTTTATTCCTGTGGTAATCACGATCTTGTATGAATACGCTAGCTTCCCTGCAGCATATGTAACAAGTGCTGAAACTGTCTTGAATTTTGTATTGTTTGTAAGAGTTTTGTTTTCATTATGCTACATTAAAAAAGGCAGTGATTCTAGGCTACAAACCTATCAAACTATACTTTTCTCCACGTTCGCGTTTTTTTTATCTGGATTTTTATTATACTTTCCTTGTTTTATAGCCCAATTTAATCCAAGTTTAAAGAAATGGGCTTATTATTTTACGATTTGTCTATTTAAGGTAACAGCTGTACTTGTAAGCATCTTTTTCGTATTTATGAAATGTAATAGATGTTTGTGGAGCGAATATTAGATCCGAAAAAGGAACCTAAAATACAATACAATAATGCTATGACTTGGTGTTAATAAGTAGTGTAGTTGAAGCTTGTGTAGAAAACAATGTCGAATACTTTCAATTCTGTTAAATCTTCATTCAATAAATAAAAGAGATAAATCTAAGGTTAAGAATGACTAAGGATAAGAACTTAATTATGTTTTTTAATTTCCTATTTGTCCAAGAATTTTATTTCATATTGTGACAGTTCGTCATTAATTAACGAATAAGTAACTAACACATTATTAAAAGCATCCTATAAATAGGATGCTTTTAATATTTAAGAAAATCGATCTTCTTATTCTGCGTTTTTGTACAATAGTTTCCTGTGATTAACAGGGATCGTAAAATGCAAGCAAAATCGATTGAAATGACGTATGATAACCAGTGACGTCCTTAGCACTTCAATGAATTTTGCTTGCATTTTACGAACCCTGTGATTAGATACAAAAAACTTGTAGCGATTCACATGATCTCGTCATGTGCTCGCCGTCATATAATCATATATCATTATCGTCATCAAATTCCCGACACATTAGCATCATATTTCGCCAAGCTAATACTAAAATCATCATTTAATAGTTATATGCAATACAAATGCCTAATAAGAATAACAGTATGAATGTTTACGAAAGCAAGTAAAACCATTCCAATAACTAAACATCCTACCATTAAAAAAATAGCAAACTGCTATTCACAAAAATTGCCAACGGAAGAATTGAGCTTTATTTAGACTGAATTAGAATCAAAATTCCATATACAACATTTAGAGGGCGGGGGCTAGGTCACGTGACGTGTCGGGGATGTCGCGAAAGACGCGAAGGTCGTTGATGTACGGGGAGTCTGGATTATCTGAAGTGTCTAGCATGTCTAGAATATCTGGCATGTCGGGAGATATTGAGTATAAATGCGGGACGGGCGTTGTAGGAATTCATTCTGTTTTGGAACTTCGACTGAGTAGCATTGTTCTCTGGCAATTAAGGTACTAAATATAATACAAAGGGGAATCTCTGTTGGGATTTAAAATTATCTTTCTGACTTATAATTATTTATTAAAATTTGGTGGGATTTTGTTGTTTGAAGGCTAGCTTAATTACATGCCAGAAATAGTGTTTTGGTACATGGTTGCCAGATGAAAGATATTCAACCTTGCGGCTGTTAAACGAATATCTTTCAGACTCTTCTAGTTTTATCCGGGTTAGGCGGCCCGGACACTAGCCATATACAAGTGCGGTGATCAGCCTACAAGTCTGGAGTGTTCTGTCTGGTGAATGCAAGGACCACACGTGATGGACATGCGGGTTATCCGCACTTGCTGAAATCAGATGGTCCTCCAGGCTTGGTCTCATATACTTATATAATTATATATCTGCATTATATACACATATTAGGGCGAGCTACTCTGTGTTTCCGGTGTTCTAGCCACACAGGGGGGCTCACTTACACCGATTTTAGTTCCAACTTCGGGCTAATCACCCGAATTTATAGTTTAGCTTAACTAGGTCCCATACACGTTTAAATGTAAATATGAGGTTTAGGCCTCTAGTATGTGTGGTGCTAGTTAACTAACATAACATCTATTCAAATTATTTAAATCTCATCAGGTATAGTAGATGCAGAGGTTGACCTACTGTCTTCTTAGTGTTTATGACCAGGGATGTCAGTAGTGAAAAACAAAATCTTGTAACAGTTTATAAAGAATGGGAATAGAGAAACCTGTTATTTAGACCTGTCAGATATTCAGAACCTTTATTTTGACATCAATATTTATAGAAATAATTAATTAAACCTTACCGTTCATGGTTTAAGGTTTGGTAGAGTAATATTCATATTGTTATAGCCTTAGTGTAAGAATGGCATCACTGAAGTAAAGTCGAATCAGCTGGCAGATGACATTTGCCCTTCCAATGAACAGAAATAATTATAAATTTTGTTATAATTTTGATAAGGAAATTGTGGATTGTTGTGTAGTATGGAAAACAAGGCATTCTTATTGTTGGATTTGGAGTATCTGAAGCGTAAATTGCTAAGAAAGGCCGGGGACCTGTGAATAACAATAATGAAAGTTGTTCGTTCCCGTATTTACACCACAGATTTCAGAACTGAATTCGTTTATATCACAGAAGTGTAGAAGAATTTCCTTGTCAGAATAAGGCAGTCGAGAGTTGAAAGATACTACCAAATACTACGAACGGACACAATAGTCTTCATGATTTCAAGGATGTATGACATTTATGAGTATGGTCAAACGAAAACCAAGTTCTAGAACTTATTAGAAGGGTTCTTACCTACTAGGAAAGAGTAGTGTACTAGACTTCTTATAAATACAATTATAACTTCATTTGTCTGAATTGTCATAGTCTTTACAACCATTACATATTTTTAACTAGTTAAATAGGTAGGTGATTCAATTCTTAGAGTAGGCCTTGTGTAGTTAACTTTAAAGCTGCCTGAGCAAAAAGGCTTCCCAAAAGATGGATCTCCTGACACCTTGCCGTAGTCTAGGCATCATGCAAGGTTGCAGTGTGGTCCCACCGTGGTTTGTTCAGCTTAGACTAGGTGCGGAGTTCCCCATCCCTTAGCTGATCGCTTTAATTCGATTTGCTTATCAGGATTAGATAGGTAAAGCGTTCAGTGACATTCTCCGTGCACTTAGCGGGGTAGGGGATTTTCTAACAACAAATTTATATTTTTTTTTATATACACCTTAAGATAAGCTCCATTATACTATAATCTAGTCTTTACTAGTTCTTAATTGTGATGACTATAACAACTTCCTACTTATTGTATAGGTCTAGAATCCATTTCAAATTGTCCTACTATAACTTATTTAAGGGATGTATACCATTTTTCCAGATTAAATTATAATAACAAAATTATTTAATTTTGTCAAATATGAAAACTTAAGATTAATTAAATTTGTAATAAAATCTTATAGGTTCTGTAACTTCAATCTATTTATAGATTAGTAATGAATTGTAGTTTCATATTGTACATAAGCCCTTGACTACTAAACATTTTGGAATAAGGACATGAAATTTCAAGAACTAAATTATCTTTCATCTCAGAATCCTAATAATATTTGGATTGATTCACATATTGATCTTTATTGTTACATAGAGTAATGTAGTACAACTATACCTAACTATGGACTGGATGAATTTTATATTTCATGTAGAATTAAATAATTTTTAATAAGAGTATAATATCCCATATTTAATCATGCTATAGGAACTGTAGATATTTTTGAAGGCTAGACTACATAGGAAGTAATAAGTTTATATTTTGAGGATAGATAACATTAAGTTGTTAGAAATTTAAATTAGTACAAAGAACCAAGGTAGCAGTATGATAGGAGAAGCTTGCATTAAATAAATAAATAAATAAATAAATAAATAAATAAATAAATAAATAAATAAATAAATAAATATCAGACAACCTCACACAAATCAACCTAGTCCCAAATTAAGCTCAGGCTTGTGTTATGGGTACTAGGCGACGATATACATACTTATATAGATAAATAAATACTTAAATACATAGAACATCCATGACCCAGGCACAAATATTCGTGTTCATCACACAAATATTTGCCCTTGCCGGGATTCGAACCCGGGACCGTCGGCTCAGTAGGCAGTTGCTTAACCACTGCGCCAACCGCGTCGTCAAATAAGTAATAGAATACACATTTATTTGGGCCTATTAACGGAAATACATAGTAGTATAGCACAGTATATAGGTACGGAGGCACTTAGCGACACATCACGGTTAAATATCTCTTAAAAGAGTCTGAGTTACTACTTCAACGTTGGGTCCTATACAATCTAGACTTTCACACGGTTATACCGATCACATTTTTGGCCATTAGTTATTAAGAAATGTTCAAGCTCAATTGTTATGAAGATCCTTTCATATCTAGGTTTGTTTAGTTGTAGGATGTGGTAGACTAGGAGCTGCTGTTAAGGTATTCTTAGGTAATTTTTGTAGGGTTTTCTTAGGGCTTCGTTGTAGGAGTAGAGTTTAGTGAGGAGGGTGAAGCAGGCGTAGGACCAGGTGGTTTAGTTTAGTAGCTTCGTAGATACATTACAAACTCCTGGAAAAATTATAACGGTCCATTTTACTACTTTGTTGCTATAGTAGGGGACACGAATTGGAAACGACCTTTCACACATCTCTGTAATGGATGAAAAGTATTTTATATATAACTAAATGATTTAGACTATTACGCTTAATACGTGGACGTATTGCGCTGGATGACTGGATTGAAATAAATAAAGCGAGCTGATTCTAATGCTGATACCAAGATGGGGAAGAAATGGTATAATTTTTTACCATCTGTTACCTTACCACCGGACTAAAAGTCCGATTTTCTGTAGCATCGGACTGAGACGACAAAATCAAGTTGGTAAAGCGCACTATAATTTGTATATAGGTAGATAGGGTACTTACGGTAGGGTGCTAACGGTTGCAGTCAAATACTAGTCTCTACTGTATATGAAATTGTAAAAATTTAAAGTAGGTTTGTAGATTTTGATCAAATTACTAACCCAGATACTAAATGTGTCTAGTTATGATATTTTTAGCCATATCAAATCAAACAATCTTTTTGTTCCATTCGGGGTTGAGACCCTTGGTCCGTGGGGGCCCAGTGCTCATCAACTTTTTAGGCAGATTTAAAAAAGACTGGTTGACATCGCGGGGGACCGAAGAGCTGGCAGCTTCCTCGCTCAACGCATTAGCGTGGCTTTACAGCGAGGAAATGCTGCCAGCGTCTTCGAGACTATGCCAAAGGGATCCGAATTTTTAAGTCTTTTAGGGTTCCGTAGTCAACTAGGAACCCTTATAGTTTCGCCATGTCCGTCTGTCCGTCCGTCCGTCCGTCCGTCCGTCCGCGGCTTAGCTCCGTGATCATTAGTACTAGAAAGCTGAAATTTGGTACGAGTATGTGTTTGTATTTTGCCGATAGAACGGTAAAATTAAAATTAAAAAAATTTTTTTTTTTCGGGTATTTCTCGAACACCTAAAGTGGGGGTGATTTTTTTTTTCTTTTCAACACTGGTGTGTGAGGTGTCGTTGAATAGGTCTTGGAAAAATAATAGGGGTCACTTAACATTTTTTTTCAAAAAGTCCGCAGTTTTGTAAATATTCGCTCCGAAAACAAAAAAAATAGTGTCCCCCCCCCTCTAACTTTCCAGCCACGGGTCAAAAAAAAACAGGAAAATTCTTGTAAATGAGGCCTTATAAGTACTTTCAACGAAATCTATATTGAATAAAATCGGTCGAGCCGTTTTTGAGTTATCGCCAAATTTCATATTTTTCTTTAAAAGGACGTAAGTTGACTTCCAGAAGGTAATAAGTTATTACAGTTTCTAGGGCGTTTACGACATTTTTATAGTGCTTAAAATCTTTCTTAACTTAAACCTCGGGCTTAAAACAGCAGTTTATTGTGAAGGATGAAAAACTACGGAACCCTACACTGAGCGTGGCCCGACATGCTCTTGGCCGGTTTTTTTATATTAACTTTAATCTGTTTTAGCCTTTTATTTTAGTTAGTTAAGTTTTAAGTTTATAGTTAGTATTTTAATTGATGTAGGTTTATTTGTTGCATTATTTATTGTAAATATAATAAATATAAATTAATAAATAAAAAAATATATACATATATATTGATAATCAAACTGGATTTCGACATTTATGGTACAGGTCGATGGTAGTTATAGATTTACCCCTCATCCGACAACGGTCAAACAAAAGGATATTCACCTTCACAGACGAAATTGCGGGCATCTTTTAGTATAAATATACACCTAGATGTATTTCGTATTACGAGATTCAACTCTCATTCGAAGAGTGATTTAATAATTTTGCGGAAAGACACAAAGAGAAACTCGAAACGCGGCGAGTACGTGATATACATTATTTATCAACTTTAATGTCAATTTATATACCGCGCATCAAACATGAACAGGATTTAATTCCCACAGCTCGCTCCATGTATGAGGATGAGCAACTTTTTTGATAATATTTATCTATACATATGAATGAGTTCTGTCCAGTATTATATGTACTTTTAGCTATGTGCCTTCTCGCCTTGTAAGAATATGAATCATTGACACCACATCGATATATACATATATATAATTTTAATTTTAATTTTTCATATGTAATTTTAATATAATATATAATTTTATTTATGTTGAATATTATGTATATGTATTTATATAGACATTATGTAATATGTATTATATTGACTGTTACCTATCTCTCTCTCTATTGGTTTTTGCATTTTTAACCGACTTCAAAAAAGGAGGGGGTTCTCAGTTCGGTTGTATGTTGTTTTTTTTTTTTTTTTTATTTTTATGTTTGTTACCTCAGAACTCCGTCATTTATGAGTCGATTTGGAAAATTCTTTTTAGGTTCATGAATAGACATCTCAAGGTTGGTCCCATAAAATTTTGGTGAAGATCGGATGACGAGATCCATGAGGAATCGAAGGAATTCCTGAAATTTTATAGGCACTTATAATATTTTTCACATATTTTATAAAACTATTTAAGTATTTGCATATGGTAGTCATCATCTTCCAATGCTGAGCTGATGATGGAAGGTACAACTCCTCAACGGTTAGGAGTTAGGAGATAATTCAAACGAGATGCATGCCTTCAAGACCTCCCTGATGACCCTGCCATAAGTGTTTTTAACAATCACTAAAAAGCAAAAAAAAAAATTTTTTTAACAAAAAATAGAACCGACTTCAGTAAAACTAAAAAGCCAAAAATAACCCGTTCAAGTACAGATTACCACTTACAGTTATAGTTACTCACCCTTTGAAGTCGGGGCCAAACCTCACGTAAACTATAAAATATAAATATAATAACTGAGTGGTTTGGGATCGACTTCAAAGGGTGAGTCAAAGGTAATCTGTACTTGAACGGGTTATTTTTGGCTTTTTAGTTTTACTGAAGTCGGTTCTATTTTTTGTTAAAAATTTTTTTTCATGTGTATTATTGTATAGTTATAGTTACTCCTTTGTATTGTACATGTTGCTTGGTTTGTCTACCATTTACATTTGTTTAGCACTCATGTGCTCAAAGGTTAACTGGAAGAGATCCCTTAAAGGGATAAGTTCGCCTTTGTACATGCTTATTCTTTTGTAATGTGTTTTTCTTGTTTTTATGTACACGAAAGTGTTTACATACATACAGTCGAGTTCATTAACATCTACACACTTACGAGAACAAAAATATCTGAACATGACTTTATGCTCCTGACAATAGGGCCTGTTCAGATATTTTTGTTCTCGTAAACGTGTAGATGTAAATGAACTCGACTGTACATATATATACATACATATATGAGTCACGTGACGTGAGTCAAGGCGG
This sequence comes from Apotomis capreana, assembly GCA_947623375.1. Taxonomy (NCBI): domain Eukaryota; kingdom Metazoa; phylum Arthropoda; class Insecta; order Lepidoptera; family Tortricidae; genus Apotomis; species Apotomis capreana. Next base: position 8,053,546 of record OX392503.1, on the reverse strand, counting down.
CTCACGACGAATAGATGCCTAGAAAATGGCTGCGCCTTTTGGTTTGGTTCGAGTAATTCAGCGTCCGTTCATAGTTAGAAGCATGTGTCAATCGGTTGCGATATTTGTAAATTCAAGAGCAAGTACTTTCTGAACCATATACTTAAGTATACTTAATAATAATTGTAGTCACGAATGAAGATTAACTTGATCCCAAAGAGAGAAAATCGCGCTGCTCAAACTGTCAAACAAAGTCTGAAACCAGAGCGATGATACAAAATATCGTATCGTCTTAAGATATGGACATACACCCCTGGCAGTTTTGGAGTGATTGCACCGACGAACAAGTTTTAACGAGTCGCTATTGACTCTACGCTTGTCGCAAGGCTAGCAAGCAACTTGTAAATCCTTATTTAAACAACAAAACTTTTCAATAATGTGTCGCTAAACTACTACTTTTCTTTCAACGTAGAAGACTCGCGATCTTTTCACTTTTCGTGCTTGAGTTGGGTTGTAAAGGCACTAAGGGACGGCGAAGTCATAAGGTTAGTTTTGTATGCTTTGTTTTGTGGGCATATACATTGGCTATGTGTTAGAAATAAAAAGAGTCTGACATCCAAACATATATCTATAAGTAACATAAGCAAAGTAACTATACAAGAAGTAAAACATGACTGAAACTTTTACTGATTTATTTATTTTATAATTGGTAAAACGCCTACATAATCACATACTTAATCAATTCAAAGGGAGCTTTGTTTAGGCCGAAGTGGAACCAATGAGGAAATATTTAAGTATGTATTTTATAAGTAATAAAAACGATTTCCCAAAAATGAGTGAGAACATTCTTGGAAAGAATATTATTGAGTCGAGTGAGACATCTTTTTATAGTCTATATCAAATCGCTTTGCTGTGCGTGTGGCATCCGTTTTAATCGAATTTAGGTTTTGAAATGTGACAGTGTTTAATATAAGGTTAATTGTTCGAGTATCCATAAGGACAGATTATTGGTATAAAAGCAAACAAATTTCGTTATGACATAGGGGCTATGCTTAATTTATTTATATTTAGGGGTAGTAAAAGAAAGACATGCGGTTACAAAATTCTATTATTATAGCTACACCTACATAATATAAAGTTACTTAAAAATTAAATACTAATATAGAATATATTAGTATTACTAATATAGAATATATTAGTATTTAATTTTTAAGTAACTTTATATTATGTAGGTGTAGTCGATCTAGTTTTCACTTAACTGAACGCATTAAGCACCTACGTCTGTATACCTACGTTGCATAAATGCACATATCATTAGACGTGACCGTATTAATATTTACAGGTAACCGTGGGGCACGAACGCATGGCGGCGGAGTAAGGATAGTTTAAGTAAGAGTGGCGTTACTAAGTAAGCGGGATGTTTTACCAGAATGGTGCACACTGCTACTTACTTACTTGTGCTTACAAGAATTGGTATAAAATACCAAAAGCACTTTTTCACAAAGAAATGATTCAACGAGAAGAAATATTATTTTCATCTCTCCTGTTCAGAAAGTGTAATTTTCATGAGTTAGATAGCTGCGTGGAAAATAGCATTTCCACCCCTAGGGTGGAAAGTATTTTTTTTTTTAATTGCCACGGAAGCAAAGATAATTGCCATCTAGATGCACGTCGTGACCAACTCAATTAGGTACAATCTAGTCGGCCGTGGTAAGTGGCCATTGAAAAAAGGTCTCCAAAGGTTAGGTATAGGCAAGCTTAATTTATTTATATATAATTATTAAATAAAAATTTGCATTATATTCAAACTGCATACATATAATTCCGTCCAACATTTATTGATAGATCGTACATTTATATAAAAAATAAAATTGAACCCATTGGATTGTTTTTTTTTTACTTTTTAAATGTTAGCGATACGTATATCTTAAATTTTTTGTATCTATGTAATACTTAATAATGAAAGTTTGCTATAGAAAAAGCGGGAACACGAGATTAAATATAAATACCGTGTCTTATATTGGTTATTGGTTAAAAATTACATGGATATTAATATAACTCACTTATAACATGTGCGAGTAGTATTTTATTTTCCTCGCAGTCGAAATGAAAAGTAGAGTGTTTAACTCGGGTGAAATTACCCATTTCACCCTCGAACTATTGGCGCTCTCACTTCGTTCGAGCGCCAGAAATATCTCGGGTGCAATGGGTCACTTTCAACTTTGGTTAACAATCTACTATTCTGAGAACAACTGAAAGGGTTGCTATAGAAAACATCGAAATCGTCATAGATGTGCCTACAATATTTGAAGAGTTCCTCCGATCTCGTCATCAGGTCTACGCCAAAATTTTATGGGACCAATCAGGAGATGCCTACGTTTGAACAAAAAAAAAACAAATCGGTCGTAAGTGACGGAGTTCTGAGGTAAGTGGAGGTCGTGCGCTACTTTCATCGTTTCCTTCCGTTTTCTGCAACCAATTCGTCCGTTCACCTTTGCAGAACCCTTTTCCATGTCACTATATACATCAGCCGACCATCTACAGTAGCAGCTTGTCACTTACTGCCAAAAGCAGTTGAAATACTCCTTCAACTGCTTTTGGCAGTAAGTGACAAGCTACTGGCATTTGAAAGAGATATGAGAGAGATGGGATTACCATTATTTGGTACGTCAAGTAAGACGTAAATTGATCACACTTCGATGACCCGAATCACATATAAAAATGTGTATCGTATTAAAACAGTTATCACTCTGGTGCCGCATCCCGCTTTGAAATGCGGGCAGCAATAGAAAATCGTCCGCACGGAGATGAGGAGTCAGTGTGTTCACCATGCGGTTTATGTATAGGTACAGTACAAATTAAAAAACCGTAGTTCACACTTCGCAGCGTGACGCAGCGGCTGTGTGATAATGATAACCGTCTTAAGTGGCTTCGTGCCAAATTTTCTGAAAAGAAGGTACTACTAATAAAGGCTCCACGTGAGCAGTATAACGGCTACCCCGCCCGCAGATAGCATTGTCATCGTCATCATTCTCAACATAGGCAGTCGATTACACACTGTTAAATATATAACAAAATAATGTGTAGTTAAATAAATTCAGTTCGTTCCCATCAACGGTGTGTTTTATTATAAGACACACATTAAATGTTTTTAAGTTTGTGAAGCTTTTTATGGCTGAAAAGTGAGTAAAACAAGAAGGAATCCGAGGAATCGTCAGCAGTATACGGTTACCCCGGCGGCAGCGCGCGCGGCGGGGGCGAGGCGAGTATTAGGGGCGATTAGGACCAGTCGTCTGCCGAAGCCACGCTATAGCGCTACCTAAGTTCTGACGCGAAAAGGCTTTGCCCGACGGCTGGGTTTGATGAATGTCGGGCTTGTGATTGCTGGGAACGTGGCGGGTCGAAAAGGTGGTTTAAAGCTAAATTGCTATTTTTTCAGTCGAAATTCCCAACTAGAGGCGTAAATTCACCCAAATATCGTCGAAACCATTGAACATGTATCTACTAAATTGTATTTAGTGTATTCTGGCAGGGTTGGTTGGTCTGGCAGGGGCAGGGCATATCTAATAAATAAATAAAAATGCCAAATCGACATATTGGCATTTTAACTAAGTTTGCAATTATAAAATAACTCCATGCATGTAACGTTCCCAGTTTTTGGACACTTGTATCAATTTGACAACAGGATAGATATTTAAAAATTTATATCATACATACACGATCAGATATTTCCATAATTTGTTGACTTATTTTATGATTTAAACAACAATATTGCTGAATTTATTATTGTTTAAATTCAATATGATTTCCGCAAAGCTTGATTATTCTTTTTTTTTTTTAAAACAAATTCTAAAATCAGAACTAAATAAATATTAAGTGGGGCTCCCAAACAACAAACGTCATTTTTTGCCGTTTTTTGCTCAATACTGTCACTAGGCTGTATGTCATGAACCGTGATAGCCTGGGATAGCTAAGCTGTTGAAATTTTCACAGATGTATTTCTGTTGCCACTATAACAACAGATACTAAAAACTGAATAAAGTTAAAAATATTTAAGTGGGGCTCCCATACACAACAAACGGAATCGGTTGCGTTAACTTTGCACCTTATACGTATGTATGCAGTGCCATACATACCAGGTGCAAACTTATCTTAACCCGGCCAGTTAAGTTAAGATGGGATAAGTGTTTGTACGGAACCCTCTTGGCCGGTTTTTGTTACTTTTTTTTATTTACCTACCTACGCGTTAGAAAAAAAACCTTGCTGAAAGATTTACGGAAAGAAAAATATAAGCAATTTAAACGATGGAGATAAAACAACACCATTGAAATACTCGTAATGAAAGCCTAACAAAAGCAGATATTTATCTCAAACGAATAAAACGGTATGACAGTTGACTACCTTATCAACACGACTTTATGGGTACTATTAAAGTCTTTGGGGCAACAATGGCCGACTCAGGAAAATGTTTGTTTCAAAAAATTCGTGCTGCATATTCGGAGAACAATGTTACGTAAGCGAGTGAGGTATGAAAAGAATTCAGAAGTGCTGACTGCAATTCCCTTCTGGGGAGGTTAGGCAGTGAGCACTGAACGCTGCAAATCGCCCGTTCAGCGCTTCCACGGCTTAGAATATTCAAACTGGCAACATTATATTTTATGTCGCCGACTCGCCGTCGAGCAGTAAGTTCATATATTACCATAATGCTTTGCCGAACCCAACTATGAATGCCTGAGTACGAGCATTGTTCGAACAGTTTTATTCTATTACACGACTAAAACTTTAAAGAGGACTCGGCCGACTGGGACAGCTATAAGCACTAAATCAAAACTTTCCCGTTAGGGGGCGCGAGTCTTCGAGTAGTGTTCGCGTACACGCTTGGGAATGGGTGGGCTCGACGAATAGGCTAGCTGACCCATTTTTGAAATATATTTGAAAAGGTATCTTTCTAACTCTAAGAAATAAGATATATTTTTGTGAGAGCTATAAAAAAAAATTATGAATTGAAAATATAAATTTTATGAACAGATAAAACCACCGTCCACCATTTTTGCATTTATGCCTTTGGCTGTGTGGCGTGACGTAGAATGCCGAGTAAATAAACAGAAGGACTACTCCGATGTTCGAAATTCGACCGGCGTCATGGACGAAGTATCTCTGGACATGACAAGGGAATAATAATACCAGGAGGGAACGGGACATCTATTTACATAAACCGTTAAGAGCGACAGAGACATAGACAAGATGTTTTGTCCTTATCAGAGTTCCACTTTTTTCGATTAGCGGATGATTGTCAAATTGACAGAGCTCCGCTGCCGCCGACCCCTCCAAATTCAGTAGTCGCTTTACTTCTTGTCAGTGTCAGTAGTCTTTACTACCTTTTTAATTTGGCTGCTTTATACGATTGTAAGGGATACCAGCACAATAATTGGTAAATTACCCTTAACTCAGGGAGTTATGGTAATAATAGATTTTTTGTTTTAGTTCCAAAACAAGATTCTGCAGTACGTCAATTATGGATACGTGCAATAGGACGAGTGGGCAGGGCCAACAATGAAGTAAAATAAATAATAAATTCTTTCTTTTAAATGCCATTAATGTTTAGCGATTTTGTTTTATTTTATGAATATGGGTAATATTGCTATTTACTATTTGTTCGTATCAAAAGAGCTGAATCGTAATTATGTAAAGTAAAGACAAAGTGTGTACATATTTGCTTCCGCAAATAAGTAAATACCTATACTTTTTCATTACATTTTGTTAGTTTTTTTTTCGTTTAGTTTTATTGTAGTTATTTTTATTATTTGTCCCATTAAAGTTTTACTGAAGTTATATTATTATTGGTCCAATACAATATAACATGCATTTAAAACGAATGCCTCACCATCAACAATTAGCACTGGAAAAACAGGAGAATTATTTAGAACCTGGTAACTCAGTGTTATTTGCTCCTGTCCCTTTCGGGTATACGCGAATGCCAAATCCATAGGTACTTCATCTAAGACCGGCGTATAGTGCAGTCCCGCTCACTCGAGACTTTGACAGGAGATCGGGCGGAACGGCACTATTCGGAGTGTGGTCGGAATAGCCCTTCGGTTTTCTTTACGGGACCGATGACGTCACTATAGCGAAAAATAGCATATCCTCAAATTATAATTTTTTATTCATATTCTACGTTTACTAATTGAAAAATGTATATCTAGGTTTCCTATGCTATACACTATACGAAATAAAGATTAGTTTAATACAATTTGACATGAGTCAACCTCTCTCCGGTATTCTCCGGTTTCCATACATTTAATTTATCGCCCGTTTTGAAGAATTAAGGACGATGTGATTGGCTTAGTTTTGGAATGAGTTTCGGTAACATTCTCATGTTCTAACAACTTTAACATTTACAATGACTTTCCCGAAAACCGAGGTTATTTTATAAAGTGAAAATGTTTTATTAAAAGTTTTTCATTTGTCATTGTTTCTAAATGTTACTTTAATTTTAGAAGCCAAGAGGATAAACTCTTGAACTTGTTAATCCTCTTAACAAGGAGCGGGCAAGTTACTGAATACGTTACGGAGAAACATAAGTTTATTTTATTACAACTTGGAAAATTCAATGATAGTAAATTTGACACGTAACAACTAACAATGCTCCATTTATATAGGTAACCTTTTTATAAGTGAGTTAATTTAACCTCTGCATTAAAGGATTTTGACGTTTATTAGTTTACCTGTAGCGCCTTTGATTGTTTTATATAATAGTACTCTTAATACTGGTTCTACTTATTTGTCATTAGTTCCACAGATAGCTTCAGTGATAATGTAATTACTAACGTGCGATGTTCGTAAAACCAACGATCTTTTAATGATGGCCACTTAAACCGCACACAAAATCGGCTGACAATCTAGTGAAAATTTGAGACCAACCAATCAACCGTCGAAAAGGTCATTCATTTGTGTGTGTAGGTTCATACACTTCATACCTATGTTTTATGGTATCGATAACCACACGCACATACAGGCAGTGTCAATTAATTATCGCGTCTGAAGCACGTCACACGCCAGTAGCACGACGTCCGCCGCCGATCATTGCCAGCACCGATGCTCTGGCTGACACCATTCAACCGTCGAAAAGGTCACTCATATGTGTGTGTATAATAGTATATTATATTACTGCCGAGGCCGGGAAAAGTCAGTTCGTGGATGAGTATGATTTTGAAGGACGAGGCGTAGCCGAGTCCTTCAATAATACGAATCTGCGAACTGATATTCCCGCCGAGGCTTGTATAGCGCTTTTCTCCAAATATGCTTGGAAATAATCACCAATCTACATTTTAATTTAATATATCAGTACCATGAAGTTCATTTGGTACTTATTTTTTTTAGGAATAGGAATAAAATTTCGGGTCCGAATCATATGTTTGATTTAAAACAAAATATATGAATAAGAATGAAATATATATGAAAACACAATAACAAAAAATATGCACATAGGTAATTATAATTTTTAGTTAAATTAACAACTTCTAAACACACTGTTTTTTTTTAGAAACCATACCATATTTATCATTCGGAGAAGATCATAAGTTCAAAAAACTTTTATATTGATTTGGACACAATCATTTCTGTTTTATTTTTTATTTGTTTACGTTTGGTACACTTATTAATTTTCAACTCACTCATTAAATATCATCATATTATTAAAATTAAAACTTTCGTGAGAAATCTCTATTAAATAACTAAGAATCATGAAAATAAATTAACCGCATATAAGATTATTATATAAATTGTTTGTCCGTTATTCGAAATTTGTCGACATTTCAAATGCAGAGCAAAAAAATGTTCAGTGCAAGAACTAAACGCAGAGAACAATTAAAAAGTTTATAATAGTTTTTATTTTTTAAATTTAGTGGACAATTGGCTGTTTGGTGAATTATCAAAGTCTATGAAAAAATTAAAAGTAAAAATGCAGTAACCGGCCAAATTAAGATTACCCTCATTTGTATGAGACGTCATAAACGGAAGGTGTGTTTTTTACTTAATCGTCTTATTTAAATAATATTGATTTCCCGGCTAAGACCAATAATATATTTTTTTTTTAATTTTCATTAACGCCTTCTAAATATAACGAACGATTTCGCGGTCCAGTTTTACTACATTAATGGGAACATTTCCAAGCAAGTTGGAGAAAAGGTTGTATCATATCGATAGCCACACGCAGATATAGGCGGTGTCAAGTAATGATCGCGTCTGAAGCACGTCACACGCCAGCAGCGCGTCGTTTGCGCGCCGTCGGATCAGCCGTCGGAAATGCCACCACCTCTTCTTGCTGAACCACCACCTCTCGCTGAAACCATTCGACAATTGGAAAGGTCACCCATCCAGGTTGTATGGTGTCAATAGCCACACGCACATACAAGCGGTGTCAATTAATAATTGCGTCCGATCCGAGCACGTCACACGCCATTAGCGTGTCGTTAGCGAGGCGTCGGCCGTCGATGCTCTGGTTGAAACCATTCGATAATCGGAAAAGTCGCCCATATGTGTTGGTATTAAAATTGTATTATGCCGCCAATGAAGATGAACTTAGTAAACGACAATAATTAGTATTTGATCACACCGTACTCAAACTGCTCAAACAAATAAGTAAAACCGTCATAGAGTCATGTCATGATCAGGTACGACGAAGAGCGAAGCGAGCAGGAGCGTTGGGTTATCTTGCGAATATAAATGTTGTATCAAATATCTTTTATATGACGTTTATTTTATTTGACCATCATGCTCTTAGCGTTTGTCCCGTACAGAAACGGGGTCCGCTTTATACATCTTTATACATTTATCTTGGAGATCTAACCCGCAGTTATTGAGGTCGTTCTTTATAATATTGAGCCATCGTTGCCTAGGTCTTCCGTTCCGCGTGCTACCAGGCAAGGTCAGGTCAGTAGCCATGTTACCCACGTATTCAGACGTCCTTCTCTTGACATGCCTTCATGCATCCATCGTAGTGGACTTTCTTGGAAATTGTCGGCGATATAATTATTAATTGTGAACATAATTATTTAAATAAAACAATTTAAACGGATTATATCGCGTATATTAATTATTTGAGCCTCCCTGACGTTTCAGTACCTTTACAGATACCGTTGTCAAAGGTTGACTGAGAAAAACACAATTTTTCTCTGTCAAAGTTACATTTGTGCAAACTACCCATTTTGTAAATATTAATTTAAAATAAAGGTGTTCATACATGCCAGATGGGCCTAATGTGTAAAGACAGTTACACATGTGCCAGAAGGGCATTTATTATTTTATTTAAAATATCTACCAGCGGTTCACTAAAGGCTTACTGAGGAGAAAGAACCGCCAAAGAAAACTCCCAGATTGCCTTATTTATTACTATGAAATACTTTTAAACAAAAACTACATATACTACTTTTAACACTAAATTTGTTTTACACCGTTCGAGGCCCAAGGTTTCCAGTCTTGTGTCTTGCTTGATCCTTGATAAGATGTACAACAGGATCCCAAGCCGGTGGTAATGACCAACCATCTTCTCTATTCAAATAATTAATATACGCGATATAATCCGTTTAAATTGTTTTATTTAAATGTGTGACAGTCGCGGAAACCGAAGAAAATATAACATAATTATTGTTTTCAGAGGTATACCTACATATTATACTATGTTTTCTAGATAGTATACATTATTTGGATTCAGAATCTACGATCAGTTTATTTTCACGTCGTATAATTTTAAGATGTAATTTTTTGCCACCTCGATGTAACATTTTGGTCACATTTTGAAGGTATACAACATTACCTTGGTGGAGGAATAGGTGAATAAGTGAATTTGAAAGTAGTCGTGACAAGTAGCAGTCCTTGAAAAAGAGCTCCGTATGAGTTCGAAACATGTCTGGCCATTCCTGACAATATCCCGTGAGTGTAAACCGCTAAATAGGTACATTTGTTAATATGTTTCACGAAATCCTTAACAAAATTATTGTCTTCTATGCTAATTGAAATTATACCAAATAATCCTATGCGTATTGATGTTATATCAAATGAAATATTGTATAAAATGTTGTTATATCTAGTGAAATTATATGAAACATCATCATATCTATCACTAGACACCCAAAATAGGCATCTGAGATATCGTCGGGGATAGTGCAATACTGCGTATAAGTAACAAAGTGTAGATACGAATCATATATTCAAACAAATGCAAAGTATTTTATTGAAATGAGAACTTTATTGACAGCTGTTATGTACGCGGTATTGCACCATCCCCGACGATATTATTTTTAAATCTACGTTTATTACTTTATTACATACACAAATCAAACCGTAAAATCAATTTGTTCTAAACATTTCCTCAGAGGCATGTTTCCGTATTTTCTAGAAGTTGGCCATCCCTTATTTGTTTCGTTTGAACTCTGAACAATGTTTCTCGGGAATACGTATTTTTAGTTCGATGTAAAATATATCTGGTCTGCCAAGTTGCAAATAGATCCTCGGAACTCGGCAGACGCCTGTAGGAGTTACTGTCTCAATCTTGGATGCATTTTCTTATAAGATTTCGTGTGTATTCTGTACCTACATTTAGCTTGTTACACGGATAATAATACTCCATATGAAGCCTCCGTGTACCGTTTATGTAATATTCAGAAGAAAGCTTTATGTATGAAGCCGATACTATAGTTTCACAGCGATTCACGACTATAATATGGAAAAGGGGGCAATGATTACAATTTCTTTTTCGTATGTCAAACTTATGAGAGTTATGAGTCTATTCTCAGGATTAATATAGATAAGTTCCATGTAACGTATTCAAATATTTCTTTAGTTTAAATTAACTTAGTAGGAGGAAATCGCCTGTGAAAACAAATACAGGATTTGAATCAACAAAAATGGGCGCATTAAACGTGCAGATAATTATTCATTCTGGGCGCTAATTCGAGTGTTCTTTTAGATATCATTAATAAGCGATGCCTCAGGTACCTATATATCTCAGGTATTCGCCTTCGTTAAAATGCGAGATGCATAAATTGACATTGCACGACACCTACCCGAACAAGTTAAGTTTAATTAAACCTGATATCTATGGCATCGTATAGAAGTGAGGCGCAAACTTAACGCGACCGGGTTAGCGAAGTAGAAATATACTAGGCATATCGCCACTTCGGATATATCTCCGAGACATACGAGAGATATATTGTATATGGAATCAGGGTTCACTACCTATAGAATACTGAATATCCCAAAACCACAATTATCTTATAAGTAAATACTTGTATTTGAAGTTGAATATAAAAAGACTATTTTACTTTGCCAAGCTGTCCCAAAACTTTAGGAAGATAAATTATTTCCGCTAACAGCACTTATCAAAAGATCTCGAACTGTCCTAGACCCTTTAAAGATCTCGATATAGTTCGAGGCTCGGTTTCCTAAACTATAAGTTGTTAAGTTCACGAAGTACCCTATCGGTTTGTGGGACACAATAATTGGAGTGACGGTATTAATGATTTAATACCGTTGAAGACAATCTCACAATATTATACGTATACTGTTAAGGAATCCTTCAAAAAGTTTGAGAAAGTTCCTGTGGTTATTGTAGGGCCAATGAATCTGCCGATGAAGTCATAAACATTAGGCTCAATGTCTCACTCTCTTTAAAAAAGCGACGAGTGCGAGCGAGAAGACCCGTTTAAGGATTTATAAAACAATCTGCACTTGATTTTGGCCCAACTCTACCTTCTCTTCCGGAATTTATCAAAACACATTATTGCATCATTCGTCAATTTGCGCATTGCGTACAACGCAACGGATTCTCGATTCTCGACCAATATTTCTTCATTATTGCAGCAGATATTAAAATGACGAGCTATCATCAATTACGCCAAACATGGGTTATTGAAGTCAGATTTCGCAATTATCCTTGTTATCGTCACTATAAACAGTTGCGGTGAAACTGTAATTTCATTCACGATTTAGTATCTCAATTTATTTGTTCCGGGCGCGCTATAAATAAGATGGCGGTGCGCAACGAAACTGACATACCGACAGTTTTACTTGTCAATAAATGAGACCGTAAAACTGAGCTTTATTTTAAATGGGATATTGTAGGTTTTACAATCAAACAATTCATTTAGATACGGGGTTTAATAAAAATCGATATCACATGTTGCTCGGTACAGTGTCACCGACCAATACACACGATCACCAGTGATTGATGGTCGGTATATTAAATAAACCGTCCCAATATAACGTTTCAAACACATCGTTTTCTATTACAAAACAGAGATTGATCGATCGACGTTTATGAAAGAAACAAGTCGCATCACACTCTGGCTGGCAAAATACACAGACTCTGTACGTTTTCGGCAAGACCCGTTGCCATCAATCAAGTGTTTTAAAAACCCATTACGTAATTTGAATGATGAGTGTATTAAGGAGATATATTGTTGGTAACGGGGAAAGTTCAAGGATCTTCCTAACGACTCGACGAGCGCTGATGAGAAACTTCTGATTTGTAAGGTCGCGTCGCCCACAGCGGATCCAGAAAACAAAGAAATATTTCACTCGTGTAATGGATTGAAGTGAGCTTCAAACTTTTCACATTCAGCAAGTTTTCGAACAAATTTATCCCTTGAGAAGCGAGTGCTATACATCAAACTCGGAGCAATTTCAGACACTTGTTTCTTGAGACGTTTACAAGTCGTTGAAATTAATCCTATTGTTATTACAGGATTTCAGAGATCCGCTGGCGTACTTAGCTTCTGAGGTTTCGGAGCTGTTTGCTTAGGTTCCTCAGGTAAACCGCAGCGTTACCTTTGTAATACGGCTAAGTCTATCTACTCTTGTAAATAGTCAGAGAACTATTCCTATTACGTTTGGGTTCGTCTTTTGTAGAAAATTGTATTAGACGGGGCCTTGAAGCCCAGGGGGTCAGCATATAGCAAAGGAGGGTCATTATGACACATGTTTTTATACGCTAAAACAAACGTGTTTTCTATGAGCAGAATGTAAATGGCGGCTTATAATTGGATGTCGGATTGTAGTAGTTTTAAAGTGTTATATTATTTGTACGATATCTAGGTCTCTCGAGCTTATTTTATGCTCATTTTAGCGAATCATATTTAAAAGTAAATCATTCACAAACACAAAGACACAAAGTAAAACTTAACCTATTGATTGTCAAAGAGTTTAGCGCCAGAGCCAATGTTTTGACCTTGGTTAGCCACACTTACTGATACTGAAACTATTTCAAACTATTTTCTTCTTTTCATCATGCGCAGTTGGCGTTCAAGCGCTGTCATCATTCCTATCGTGATTGTGGCAGTGCGGTGTCTAGATTAACACATTAGTGCTCGATATTAATATATTTCAATTAACCTCCGTCATAATTAGTGTTGCAAATTAGCGTACCTGCAATAATTACCTGATGGATACAGCCCCGGCTTTCTCTGAGGTACATCCATCCCATACAGTAAATTATTTTCCCTTAACGTTTGTACCACCAGCTACTTCGCAAGAGTTAGAGTTATAAAACTTTCAAGACAATAACTCGGGTGAAGTGAACTGAAGTTAGAATAGTTGATCCTGAGGTGTCGCGGTCGCCGTTGCTTTAATGGCAAAGTTTTGATTTATCACCGCTCGCCGGATCGGGGCGCGGCTGATGCTTTTAATCAAATTGATATTCGACTGACTGACTCTCGAGTGAGTGTTGTGAAGTTTAGGTGCATTTCTTCGTTGAATCAGCGCCATGGCAAAATGTTGAGTGCCCCTGTTGTACTTTTGCATATTCATGCATTGATGAAATGTGTTTTTAGCGAGAGCTCTTACTAACGACAAAATATACGGAAAACTAGGAAATTAATGATTAATATATGACAAATACGTCGAAAGGTGGTGCGAACCTTACGTACGCCATTTCTTGCTGATAACTTAACTTTGCATTCGTCCAAGGAACTCCCTTCGTTCGATCATGCACGTTTATTATATCCTGCTAATTCCTGTCTATCTACCAACAAGCTAAATATCTTCCTCTTGCCTTGGTATCTAGCTGGTCTTGGTACCTAGTTGGTCTTGGTACCTAGCTGGTCTTGGTACTTACCTATATTTTCCTGGGTACCTATCTATTTCCCTTGGTGCCTATCTTACCCTTCGTGCCTATATTGCCCTGGTACCTATCTTACTCTTGATACATATCTTACCCTTGGTGTCTATCTTACCCTTGATGCCTATCTCGCCCTAGTTCCTATCTTACTCTTGATACATGTTGGTGCTGATGCCGAGAACTGTCGTGTGTATCTTTTATTTTTGCAGTGCCGAGTAACTATCGTGTGTGTCTTTTATTTTTGCAGTTTCGTTCTAAGCGAAGTGATTGAGTTCACTTTCAGCTGCTTGCGACGTTTTATGGCAACGTCATTCGGCCGGATCTCAACTCTTTCGTTTAACATAAAATAAAAGAGATGCAACACTAAAAAAATATCAAAAGTAATTGACGATAAAGTCATGCTAGCCTAAGACATCGACATTCCTCTTATAGAGCTCTATGCAGTCGTCCATGGAACAATCTTCAATTTTGCAGATTCATTCTATTCTGTTCATCTCACCGTCCTTTTTAATCTTCCCTTTTGGATAATATTACAGTGCCCCTAGTGGTTACTTCGTAAAACTACAATTGTCCATACAAATCGTTGACGCAGTCTCTAGCGAGGTACGGTCACTGCTAACTCACCATGATTTTGGTACTGATGAGTACAAAAAATAGATAATCTCTTTTTTTGAATATTTGAACTTTTGGACAAATGTAACATCGGAATTATGTCGAGTACCCTCTGTTACACTTTTTGAGACACGAGATGTATCTTTTCTTTTAGCCGCACTGTTTATACTGTGACTAAACAGTGTCCTCGCTTGGGCTCTAGGGACTGCTTGGACTTGATTATGCAGTCTTTAGTGCACCGGCGGGTGACGCCACGGCGACCGGCATTATACATAAGTTTCGCCACTGCAGGGGAAATTACGAAAATATTGCTCCAGGCGAGGTACACATCTAACTCAAAAGTTGGACTACGAAAATTGAGGATTGAAATGCATTCCTAAAATAGATTAAAAATAATAAAATCTATCCGCAACTTTGTCCATTAAACTTTCAGAGGGACGAGGGGTTGTTCTTGAGCCCGTTGTTGTTGATTGTGAGCCCGAAAAAGAGTATTATTTTATATTATTCAACCATTATACTAGATTGTTTGACATGGGATTGAAATAAGCCATTGTGACAGAGACAAATTTTCCAACCAATAAATATATTCTTCCAGTCTAAAAGAAGAAAAAGTTGCTTTAGCAACGCCTCTCAATCGCGGTGCGGAATCACCTGATACATGATCACGATGACCAAACCAAATAAAACAAGAATTTCTTTAAGTATAGCATCTGGCCGAGTTTCCCGTTTGTCTTTAATATAGGCAATTTTCATTTAAAAGCAGCGTTTATATTAATCGTAAGCAAAAAGTTAATGCAAATAAACGTCTAATCCATAGAGTATATTGAATGGTCTAATCGCGATGCAATGAAAAGCGCATACACCTGCCGAGTCCCAGTTGCGACTACTAGGTCAGATTACCCCCTTCCGCACACAAATTGCTCCGCCAATTGTACCATTCGTCCACTATAATCTGACATTTGTCTTTGCTCCCACGTTCCTCTTTGACGCCCTGGCCCGCTAAGTCGATGGCACGCGCGGAAGCTCAGGTTACCCTGGTGTTCGCATGTTACTCATCGAGCGAGTAAGTCCACATCGCTATGTGGAATAGCTCGATAATCGTGCGATAGCTTGCATACGTGACGATATTGGTTGCTATGAAAAATAGGTGTGAGTAATTATTGGCGTTTATTTTTTCCATGTCTTGATGGCACTGCGTTTTAACGGAATTGCTTCTAGGACATAATGGGAATAAAATGGTTTTAATACATAATAATTATCACGGTCGCTGTATCAGCTTCAGGGCTATAATATTAGCTTCTTTTTTGAACCCCTGTCGAAAAAAGAGGGGTGTTGTTGTGTGTATCTGTGTGTCTGTCTGTGGCATCGGAGCTCCCAAACGGATAGACCAATTTAAGTGCGGTTTTTTCTTCGAAATACAAGTCTGTCGAGATGACTCTTATTTATGTTTGGTGGAAATAGAACGAGCAGTTTACAAGATATTCAGCTTTAATTGGAACAAGTGACAAGATCTCAGCCAATATTGAAGCTAAGAATTCCAATTTGTAGTTATGTTGAGTTTTAGTAGCATCTTCTACATTACGCACTGAATGAGGGTCTCTTGACTTGACGACCAGCTACTTCTGTCGGGGGTGTTTAGATTTTTAAACACTTATTTTATTCGTTCACACACTTATGGTAATATTTCGAAAGCCCTCCTAGAATGCGACTAAAAAAAGATACCATTTACTTTCAAACATGCAATTCATGTTTTAGTCGCGTGGGTTAATTTAAGGTCAGTTTTGGAGAATACCTTATTTTCTGTCACCCATCTTCCATAGATACTACGCAGTATCTGTAAAATATAGTGCTTGTTAATAGGTATGCATTGTTATACTTTAAGTACCTAAATAACACGTAATGTTACATTACACGTTAAGTACATGTAACAATGCAAAGTTTTAGAGTAAGAAATTATGTATGAACATGACACATTTTACCGCACACGTCTCGCGTAGACCCTCATTTCTCTAGGGGCAGCATTTATAAACTACAAGACGCAATGAAAGTAAAAAACCGAAACAAAAGCTGACTAAAACATTTCAGGGGAAAATTTAAAGCCCGATAAACCTTCTAATCCTGTGCGAACCGTCCTAAATCTACACGGCGCCAATCACGCTCCTCCAGTGTATTTGGGATGGTTGGGGACAAAAAAATGGGTCCACCTGAGGGCCTGCAAGCGACGTGACGGTCTGTTTATGCGCCTATGGCCGGGTGCCCATCAATCACGGGAGTTTTTCTGGCCGATCGGGCCCAAAGGACGCGAATTGCAGGCGACGTCCCTTGACGAACGCCGTCCGAGCACATTCCGATTGGAATTCGCAAACGCGATTAACATAGGACCGTCTTGGCGTTGTTTTGTAGTTTTTGTTCCGGGCAAGTTTTGGGCGCGAAATACCTCCGTCTCAAGGGAGGCGCTCTGAACTAAATAAATTACACTATCTGAAATAAATAAAAATAACACTTTACTTACTGTAGCATGCAAAAAAAAGTAACGGTCTCACCGACAACGACACAGCACAACACAACATTTATATTTACAATGTATTTTTATAGCTTTGTCATTCCACAACGTGACAACGCAACAGATCGTCGTTTTATTTCAATTGTCTTAACGCATTCACTACCAGGGACGCATATATTGCGTTCCCCGTCATACAAGTTTGTTCCAAGGCCACACAACCTAGAGGTGAATGCCTATAAGATTTTTCAGGAGTTATTTCTTGAGACAAGTTTTAATTTCCGACTGTACTAAATATTTGCAAACAATCTCCGAAGGGCGATGGGTAACTACCTATATAGTTTAGTAGGTAAGTAGGTAGTGTAGTTTATAATATGGCCACTAACAGACCGGCTCTGCCCAAGATCTCACTCTTATCCGGATTAAGTTACTTATGATGACGAGCTTCATGAAGATTTGACAAAATTCCTTAAATTTTGTAAGCACACCTACTGAAATTTGATCATAGTTATAAATCATTTGAAGGGCTAAAATTAAATTAAATTAAATAAATCTTTATTTCAGACGTTTTACATCCATAAGGTGTTATTCTATATTAGTATATATATGTAACTTACAACTATCACTTCTTCTTCTTCTTCGTTTCGCTCTTGTCAGAGCGGTCGTGGTCATCATGAGGGAGGCTTGGGGGCTGCTGTCGCCCGCCTAACGATGTCCCGCCATCTCGTCCGGTTCGCAGCACTTCTGGTACATTCATGCAATGGTTTGCCCAGAGCAGATTTTATCACTACAACTATCACTTAACACTAAACAATGCAAGCCCTTTTATCTGGCTGATCCAGTACGACAATATAGGACAGTCATACCTATCAGCAATGACACACAGGATGCTGTTGGAGCTCCCTCTGAGCCTGCTCAGCATAGAGGCGATTTTGCTTGCGCATCAGCGCTGGAAAACCGTCCGTGCGGGCCTCCGCAAACATGAGCGAGGCGCTACACCATCAGGGCAGTCCCAACAGCATCCTAAATGCGTTGTTGTACTGAACACGCAAGGCTGCTCGAGTAAAATGACTGGCAGTACGCTTCAAACAGTGTAATTTTTACATTAGTAGAACATCGAGCGAACCTGCGGGCAATCATATTATCCCTGACAGCCAACGCCCTGCGCTCCCGTTCGATATCAAGGTCATCACTGAGGTCAGGTGTTATAATATGCCCTAGATATTTAAAATTTTGTACAACCGACAAAGCGGTTCCGTGCAGTACAACAGGTGCAACAAAAGTGGGTTTCTTTCTTCCCGCTTTCAAAACCATGAGTACACTTTTACTCGGGTTGTATTGTAAGAGGAACAACTGGTAAAATATATATATATTTCTTCTATTTATATCTTTTCATATCCGGATACAAAATTACCCAATCAATCATATGACTATCTAAAGATATTTAAGATTGGGGTAAAACTAGGTAGATTTATATGGGTAGTTGATTTTTTATTTATTTTTTATTTTAAATTTACGTCACCCTAGGCCTTAAGTCGGGAAAAAAAATCACTTTCTGGACAAGTCAAGACGTAAAACTTTAGACAAACCACGGGCGGTAATAAGTAAAGCCCCAGATCGCAAGTTTATGACACAAACGACTGCGATTTGGGACGTTCGCAAATTCACCGCCCTAGGTGGTATGTAAATATACTATTACGTGAGTAGGTAAGCCACCTTACAGCCATAAAGTGATTTCACAATTTCAATTGTCAATATTGTAACATTTAGTAGCTTTAGACAATTTTACATAATTATATTAAAAACTATCCTTTCTTTTGTATTTATTTATAGTGGTAAGTATTCATTGTGTTTATTATATAATTTTGCAAATGTGACTTAGCCAGTTCTTTCTCTTAGCCCTGAAGGGCTTTGCTTCGAAAAAAAGGATTTCTTTTTTTTACAGATTTTTTTTCGAAAATGGTACAACATTCGATTGTGACATGCGGTTACTTTTTATTCAAGGTAAATGTAATTCCACGAAGCCGCAGTCGCGGGAAAAACTCATGTTTATATGGGCTATTTAAGCCTTAAGGGATAACATAAAATAAATATCTTTATCCGGATTAATTGCTTAGCTCTCAAACTCAAAATGAACTTACGTACTTCAGCCGAGGACAATGTGACAAAACATTGCCCTTTTAATACGATAAAAGGTCCACTCAAAAAGGGCTAACATTAACAGCACACCTTTTAAGCTGTCCCGTACTTAATTTGTCCTAAATTTAATAACACTACTTAAGAGATAAATTAATAACACGCCGGAAATGGTTGTGATTTTGTCGCTACGTTATACATAAGTATTTTATGTATATCTTTTCCAAATACAGATCTAGATAGTTTAAGCACAAGTTACAAAGGAAGCTGTTATGAAACGGAGGAGGCTGTGATGGCACTAGACAGTAGTACCGCATTGTATTGACATTTCGAAATATATCTGATTTTATTTAATTCCTTTTAAAATACCATACTCGAAACAGCCACATAAAAAATATATTGTTCTCGCTGATCACCATCTACAATAAATTGGGGTGTCTAGACGGTGTGCTAACACAAACAAGCATAAAGTAATGTAATTATAATGTAAAAAATACGCAAATGGAACGTTTCATATCCTGACTCCTGACGCAAGATGGTTTTTATACAATCAAGTATATCGAATGCCAGAAAATACTACGCATA
The DNA here is from genome assembly GCA_947623375.1 of Apotomis capreana. NCBI lineage: Eukaryota > Metazoa > Arthropoda > Insecta > Lepidoptera > Tortricidae > Apotomis > Apotomis capreana. The sequence goes on along the minus strand of OX392503.1, from coordinate 8,033,621 downwards.
CTTAATATACAGTTTGTATGCAATCCATTTAAATAAAGCGAAATCGAAAATAAAAAGAAATATATTGTAATTTTAAATAAAATGTACCTACTAAATTCGAAATCTTGCAGAATTTCGAATCCGTATTAGAAAAATGGAAACTTAAAGGAGCATCCAAGAAATTAGACTTTCTTTCCAATAGTAATTACTCTTCCGAAAGTTCTTTGTAGACCTGCCCTTTCGAAATGTCTCCTTTCAAGGAAATAATTACCGCGATTGAACGAAGGCACCTTTTTAACCTTTAAGGATACAAAAGGACTTAAAACCGCCGGTGAATCGTTAGGTTAATGGGGAAAATCGTTCAAATTGAAAAAATTAAGTGAGGTTGTCGCAATTGTATCGGAATTTCTTCAGCAAATATGGCGGACAAGAGCCCTTTGATTACCTTTACCCTGGACTAACAATCTCACGAAATAATGTAAAAAGTAAAGTAAAAAAAATCATTGGGTCCAAAATTTGTGTTACCAATTCATTATAACATGCCGGCTCGATAATTATGAAGATTTGCAATACAAGTCCGCTTATATATGTGTTATAGTCTGTCCGGTAGCGTAAGAGTAAAAAGCAATAAAGCTTTTTTTTTATTTGATATGTTGATAAGTCGTAATAAAAATAAGTAAATTTCGACTTAAACACAGTTCTATTAGAGGTTAAAGTCCTTTTTATGTTTATCAAACAATATATGTATGTATATCTTGACACCAACTAAGGGTTGTCAAAACTGTAATAAGTGAGTAAAATAATACAACATAAATAATTCAGTGATAAAATTACATTTAAAAAATATATATTCAATAAAAAAAGTAATGTTTCCGTTAATTAATTAGTCACTGTTGAAGCTTTCTGTCACATTAATAATAGAGCGTTGTTGATCTAGTAAGTATAAAAGTTGTCTGCAATTTTCTTCCTTCTTTTATCTGCGTAACTAGGAGAATTATAATTTTTTAACGTTCTTATTAAGATATTCGAATAAAAATACACTTATTATTCAGTTACTACTTCCATCGGAAAAGTTGGTAATCCCGATCGTCGCAACCCTAGCCTATAATTTTTGACAATTCATTTTCAATTTTAGTTATGTGATTTGACATTAAACTTAAGTTACTATTACGTTATCTTTTGTGTAAGAAATTACTTACGTTCTTTTTACTCTTTAAATATTTTTTATGGCTTTCTACTCTAACGCCACTGGCTTAACTCTATAACAAGGTTTTTGATAAAGCTCAAAGAGTAGTCAGACTTAAGGGGAAGTGGGCGGGGACCTCGCTCGTAGAACCGATGGACGAAGTAGAAACTCTGTTGGCTACCGCAGGCTCAGTCGCGCGACTCAGCAGCATTTCTCTTGCTCGCACCGTAACTATTGTAAGGAAAGTGACGGGTAGCATTCGTCACGCGTGAAAATATGCTTGCCGTGCTGAACAAACGATTTGATCTGAATCGCAAGAAGCTGTTGGATGAGGACAGCCACCATCAGCACCCATCAACAACCATCGCCGGGAAGGAAAGAAAGCAAGAAAATAAATGTATTGAGTAAATAACTGCAAAACTCCAAAATCATTTAAAATAACGTATAATAAGAAAAAAATAATCTCAAACAGACTTTCAGAGAGGACTTTGCCCACCAGTGGACTTTCGGGTGCCCAGTCTGCGTTTCCACCAGAGATGTGCGAGGATGCGTAGCGACGAATGTGTTTTTGTTACAGCTGCCGGCAAACTTTTAGAGTATAACCTTGACTGCGCAGTAGCCGATTTACGTACAAATGTACATGTGCAGATCCGCCATTTTTGTTCTAAAAGTTTGCCGGCAACTATAACCAATGGAATAACTTCATTTCCTTATCCTCCTTTCTTTATCTTCCTTCACTTCCTTAGTACACATCCCTCGCTCTCGCTACGCGTCCTCGCACTGGTGACAATGCAGCCTGAAGCCGGGTCCAGACGAGTGTTACGTGTAATGTAATTTACCGTGTAATGTAACACGAATTCTACGTGTGGACGTCACTACGCAGTGCTCGTTTGGACGGCGTTCGTGTGCCGTCCACACTGTTGACGCTGTAGTGTATGCCTCAGTTACAGTTTTACAGTAACGTATTTGCTTACAACAACATAAACATATATTGCTTGAGTGGGCAAATCTTAATAATAAAAACCAATGTAACACTAATTTTAAGGTTCTTTACTTTACAACCTTTGATACAACAATATATCATAACCAACCTGAAATAATGGACTTTCCATGAAGAACCCTATCTCCAGCAATCATCATACTTCACGCTAAATTACACGTAATGTTACATTACACGTGACACTCGTCTGGACCCGGCTTAAGGAAACATGTAGGTATGTGTTACCAGGCGTACATTCGACGTCAAGCGTCAAACTGACATCTATTCAATTCAAACTAACCAAAATTACATTCGTGTTTTCATCGAGAGTAATATACCTACTCTATCTGATGCCGTAAAATTAATAATTCATACCGCCAAATGCAAATGACAAGTGCGATCAGTAGGTATATCTAAATTGTATTTACCTATAATGCTGCTCAAATTGCTAAATAGAATATCTGTCGTAAATATATATCCAATCATGCTGCTGAGGTATTTGTATGAGTAAATAAGGGTTATCAGAAAGCCTCGTCGCATAACAATACAATATTCTTCCCATTTGTAACTTTTGTTTTTTGTTGGAGGGAGGAGGATCTATTGTTTTGAATTTTTGTAATTTTTTTTATGAATGCTGACCTGGCGAACTTTCTACCACCCGAAAGTCGATAAATGTAGAGAAAAAAAAAAGATAAAAGTATCTTATGTCCTTTTCCTGGTTCTAAGCAACCTCCCCACCAATTTTCAGCCAAATAAGAGTTATAAATAGTGTAACTAACACGACTTTCTTTTATATATATAGATAGATAGATAAAGAGTTTACATACACATTGCTATTTTTTTCCCCCGATTACTGTAAGAAAAAGGAAAATTACGTACAGACATGTAAGAACAAGCATTAAATATGTAATAAAGTGTAATTATTCTTATAATTGGAAATGTGAGCAAAGATCAACCATGTATAACACCCAAACAGCGACGACCACACTGATATGAGTGTGCGACTTAGAAGAAGAGTATTTGAGCTTCTTAAATTATGTATTTCCATATTGTATAAAATAATTTTCAAAATTAAACTCGCTGGGGTTAAATTTAATATTTCTAATAACAACTACCTCAATTTCCGACATCTAAAAAAATCAGTCTTCTATCAATGATCATTATTTCAGGAAAAATCTTAACAGCTCGATGCAGTTTGTATGTGTAATGGCATTATTTGCAGGTAACAAAAGTAGATCCAGGCTACAAAAATACTGTGTTATCGATACTATTTTCTCTCTCTCTGTGGTTGCTGCTTCATGTCTAAAGATCGTTATTATCGAAAGTCTTATGGGAAGGACGACATTCTTGCTATAAAAGCAAACATTTTAATTTATTTACGAGTAAACATTGGTAGCCTAAACAATTTTCTATTTTTCTGTCGGATAATTAACTTGTGTAAAATTAACCAAAAGTGCTCTAATTAATTTTCTCGAGTAGGTAATAATATTAATTAGATGAAAAGTGTAATACAAGTCCCTTTAAGTGTAAAAGTGTGCTGGCATCAACTTTTACTGCAAGAGTGCTCACCCTATTTACCTAGTTCCTGGAAAGTCTGCCTTTGAATTTATACACAGTATGCCTTTAGTACTTCTAACTAGTATGAAGGCCTTTAGTTAGAGGTTTGTTATAGTTTATTTTTTACAACCGATAAAAAAATCGTTTTACCTTCGGACTGCGAGTTGAGGAAATAATTTATGTTCTTGCTTATTCTTTGTAAACTACCTACCTAGTTATTTTAGAGTGACAATGAATGGTATCTTTCTTATAAATACACGCACGATTAGCATCAAAAGTAACTGACAATTTTACTACTGGCTTATGTTTTCTCACTTACTTTTGATACTAACTGTACAATACTATATAGGTAATTAAGTACGATATTTTCATGTTCGGGTATCGTCAGTTGCATTCTAAAAAAAAGTTCTAAAACATTGCATACAAATGTAGTAAATAAGTGTAATAATTGAAAAAATCCGAAAATACTGAAGTTTAATCTGTGCGAATGCATCATTATTCTACATTTTCATAAATCAAAAAGCCAATCCGCCGAACAAACGCTACTGTAAATTATAAGTTACACAAATATAACTAGGTTTGGCAACGGTTTTATAAATATCACAAAAAAAAACAAAAAAAAAATAGAAAGTAGTGTTCGGAATTATGATTATTAATATTATTATTATTATTTTATTGTACTAGAATACTAATGATGGTATAGTTATATTTGTTTTAATATACCTACTGTGAATGATGATGACATTGCCTAGACTTAATACGTAAAATTACGCATTGCCGACACGCCTCCGTCAAAGATTTGGGAGTATATTCTATTTTTTTGAGCATTATTTGCGTAATAAAAACAATTTTAGTACAGTCATGCTTTCAATGGAAAATGTTATTCTAATTTTTAAATAAAAACAAAGTACCTACTTTTCCAATAAGAAAAAACCGTTTAGCCCGAAACAGAGTTTTCCCATTTGCACCAAGTCTCATTCAAATATAAATTCAAATCGAATAATTCCGCAAAGTCAGCGATTAATAATAAAATTTGTGATATCAAAAGTAAAAGAGCCGTGTAACATCGAAAACCTTTTATCGGGCGCTTATTGGTGCAGACTCGAGAGCCCGACTAGACTATATCAAGCTCGAGGCGAATACAAGTTGTTCGGTGTTCGGAATTATACGGAACTGTAGTTGAAGGGAAGAGGAACTACGCGTAACAGGAATCGGCGATTCCCGATGCGGGGTGACTCCCGACGCTCGCTCCCGACCAAATGTCGTCATCAACATTCATTCCCCCCGCCCCCGCCGCGGGCATGCGCTCGGGAGCACGTTGGGTCAACCTAATCAAATTGCGATGTGCCCCTGCACTCAACTATCGGTGCTGATTGTAGTTTTATTTATTAGTCCACCGTTATTCCATTACCGAATGTATTTTCGCCGTTTGACAATTACCTTAGTCAACATGGTTGTTGGTTCGCCATTCAATTGTTTTTTCGGGCGGCATAATTGATTTACATAACTTTGAATTCGCTTTTTAATTGAACCAATGAAAATGGAATGAATATTAGTTGGGGTTCAAATAAGCTGTGCATATTGCATAGGTAGTTCACAACAGTTAACATTTTAGGTGTATAAATAAATTCCTTTCAGATATGTATTTTGTTAACGTTGCAATATATTGTAATTAAATAGTTATTACAACGACTGTAAAAATCCAGTTATTTAAATAGAAGTACTACATACGTGCCCAGTGGCGGCTACATAAAGTAAAGTTTCAAAGTTGGACGCTTTGCGAACCCTATGTAGGTATTTGACGACATAGACTTTACTTGATAATATTGATTTCATTTGCCATTTCAGGACGTATAAAAGAATTAGTCAGCGTATAATTCTATTTAGGTTAAAAATGGTAAATCTCGCGACAATTTTGCCGCCAGCTACACACGGAGTTCGCGGAGCGGGACGCATGCGCCCATCTCAAAACGACCCGCAGTAAAACGACTGGTCACGTGACTCGACGCAGCATTCGCTCGTCGCCCTTCGGCAGTTGTCGGCGGACCGGCCGGGTGAGCGGGTGTGTCTGTGTCGCTCGCATCACCGTAATCACATGAATGTCAAATCCAATGATTCCGATAGTCATTCTGACATGTGCATCGTTCGGACGTCAACATTAATGCAACAATACCTTTAAAGTGATCGGTCGTGTGACTCGGCTAATATTTACCGTTTTTCGAATCTGAATTCTCGTATCAACAGACCCGGTTTCGTTCGTGATCGTGTTTTGCCAATCCTCGCCTAATGTGCCGCGCTCCTGCGAACGTTTCAGGTTGATGACTATGAGCTCGGATGTGTTGTGTTGGAGGGTTTAGGATGTCGAAGTGATTCACGATGGACCGCGTGAGTGGAGTGTGTAGGTTCGGCGGAGTGGTGTCGGCGGTGCGCACGAGGACCGGGCGGAGCAGGCGACGGTTGGTTAGCTCGAACCCGATCCCTGAAGACATGCCCGAAGCCCCGCGCCGGGGCCTCGGCGCCGTGCTCGTCCTCGCCTGCATCGTCGTCTACCACAACTGCCTCTACTGTGGCTTCGTGTTCGACGATATCAACGCAATCAAAGAAAACAGAGACTTAAGACCCCAGACACCCATTTCAAACATCTTCCTGAACGACTTCTGGGGAACTCCCATACATAAGGTATGGAATCGAAATAAATCTAACACAAACTAAGTACAGCTACTTTAAAGTCTGAACAGGTATCACATTGTGAATATTCGCCATTAACCGCAGCTGCTACCACCTGATGGATTACATTTGGCACAGTTTACACAGTACAATGCCCTCAAACTTATACGGTCCTGAATAGTTACTGTGCAGCAAGCTACAATTGGTTTTGCCCATTCTGGAGGATAATAGTTAAGAGGTTTACCTACGGTAAATAGTGATAAAAGTATTTGTCGAATTATGAAATACAAACATTTTACTTCTTAGATCAAACCCATAGGCAGTTGCAATACTATGCCACATAAGTTTGGTCTACGAACTTATCAAATAATAAAGTAACCAAAGATTCTGAAGGGCTAAAAAAAACATAAGAGCATTTACCTCTGATCGTCAGTCTAAAAAAATTATAATATACCTTGGAATACATTTTAACAATAAGCATATCAAAAATTCTATCTTCTTGCAACTCGCAACGCAATCCATTATTTGATTTCATTTGAAATCCCCACAGAGTTTAACCGATCTAAATAATGAAGCATTTGAAGTCACAAAACAAAAGGGACTTTTCAATCCAATTGCCAAATCCTCCCAGAATTGGACGAACGGAGCATGTTTTCTGAAAACAAACTCGTACGGTTGCAGCTTTACTTCGTCTTCTGAAATACGTATAAACATGGATATGTTTCGCTCATAAATAAAGGAGCTGTTCAGAATAGACTCAGAATATCTAACTGAGTTATGGTAAATTGAAACGATGAAAAGACATTGCCTTTAGAAATGCTAATCCTTCCAAAGACTTCAAAGCTTTGGAAATGACAAGTCAACGTTCGGTAGCTGGCACACTATTGGATCTCCCTGCCTTTTACAGAACCTATCCACCTTGATTCATTAGAGTATGAATGGCACCGGTTCGTGATGTCATCATCGGGCTCCGGATTAAAGCGCATTGACGGCGTTGAGCTCTGAGCTGTGGCAAATTGCTGCCTGCCGAAATAGGGAAAAGAGGAATAATAGCGATAATTTATTATACGTTGCCAAAGTTAAAGCATACAGATTTATCTCCAAACTGTCGTAAAACGTGATGTTCATACCATTTACCTAAGAATGAAAGGAAAACAATGAATATTATTGATGGATTGTTATTGTCAACAGTGACTCGTAGTGTTTATAGTCATAATAAATGGGGACATTGATAATAATCATGTACCTTTACGTCACACACGTTTCCGATCAACATCTTAAATATAAATACAAAATGGAACTATCAACCTAATGTTTACTACAGAAAGGAGAACTTATCTAGCTTTCCTTATTTCATGCCTGAGTTATTCTCTTAACAGTATTATATCTACAAACTTCATATTTCATTATCTAATTGGTCCCAGTACGTACAAACTTGAAATCTCGTGGTTTGAAATGAGATACCCAACATATTTCCATCTTTGAAGATAATAATAGGTATGCAACCTATTTAGTAATATGGTAAGACGTGTTTCAGGTTTTTCTTTATTAAGTATATGATAGGTATCATATGCTTACAAAAGGCTTTCTTTTTTACGCATAATCAGGTTTTTCTTTTTTACGCATACATTACAATGTGATCATTAGGTGCAATGCCTATTGTTTTCTGTACTATAGTTTACCCTTCCGGGAAATCCTTATCGACTTCCGGTTACCACAATTCTAATGTCTCTTTTTTGTTACACACATCACATGTGTCTCACCCTCCCTTTCAATCCGCGTTTGGACACACAGTCACTGCAGTTCGGTAATAAATATTTCAGCAGTTACATTTGTAATAAATTCAACATCAAATCATAAAATATCTGAAATCAGAACATGACTTGCAAAGGAAATAACAAATTCGACGTGACGGCTAATAAATAAATCATCACAAATAGTAGATTCGTCATTTTAATCCGCTCCTGGCTACTATCCGTCGAAAACTCTCAATGTGGGGTCGACACGATTTTTGTACGGGAGATATACGACGCTTTTCACGTCAGCTTAGGGAAAGTGGCGAAGTTGACATTTTAAATGCAAAATAGATGCTGAAAGTATTTACACAATAAAATAATATCGCCTGCGGTCAGTGTAGAGTTGCACGTCTTCGGAACAGATTGGTAATTATTTCACAAGAGTTGGAATGTGCAAAATAATTATTGAGATATGTACTTTTTAATGTTTAGAAGATTAGTTTCGGAGTGAATATTCCCAAAAACATTTCATAAATGATCTGATAAAAATGTGTAGACGTATTTAGTATTTAATCCAATTAGACACTGTTTTGGAGTTAACTGTAACGTATTTTTTTCGTGCCTATTATTGGATGTACAACAAAACGTCAAAACAAATTTCTCCTGTAAGTTTAGTGATGCTGATAATAAGGCAAAGTTAAAACAACTTCAAAGACGTAAGATACCTATATAATTGACAACATTTCATAATTTTAAGACTATCATTTTATTACTTTTCTGAATTCTGCTTAAAAAGATGAAGTAATCTCTGTTTTTATTTATTTTCTGAGATGATTATTTATTTTATTATTAATTTATAAAAACATACTCATTTTAAAATGTGGCAACACCAAAACCAGAACTTAATGGAACGGTTACTTTAGTCGGTTTTCTTATTAAAAAAAAACTTAATAAATCTCGGTATGCATCTGTCATCTGCTGTCAACGTCAAATAAAAAAAAATCTATGTTTTCGCTCTTTGGTTTAGACAACAACCCTATTCAGCCCGTATTGTCTTAGATTGCAGTTATTTGATGTATTTTCTTATATTTCCTTAAATACAGAAGAATAAATTCCAATATTTTTTTTTAAGGTACACGACATAAAGCCCTGTCGATCTCTATATTAATTTCCACCTGTTATAAATATGAAATGTTGTCAATTTTAGCGCACGTGATTTTTCGAACCTACACTACAGGTATCATACTTATTTTGGTGTGGGTTTATGTGTCAGGCAAGTTTAGTGGGAACAATATGCGTTCAGTTTAAACACGTACGATGCGATTCACCAGTTTACCTTTCGCTAGCAAAATGGCCGTTGGCGTTGGCGCGTTTGCTGCTCGCATCCATCAACGTCAGAGGAACAAGTTTTTCGTTGCGTTCCAGCGGAAGCTTCTGTATACTGTTTTTGTTTACTAACTTTTAGTAGTTTCACTACTGACAACGATAGGACTTTTTTTCTTATCTCCGAGGTAACAGGCTGATACTTTAACATATTTTGTAGAGCAAAAGTTTCAAGCGCAGACAAGCTCCTCTGAGGCCTTAGATAATAATATCAGCGAAGCAAGTTTGCTTATGGAAGTTTTCAACGAACGGGTAATCATTTCTACCACACCCAGCTAAACTGCGTTATGGTGTTTATTTAAAGTGTCTCGACTCTGCGTTAGAACTTTATTCTGATTGAATAAAGCTTAAGCTTTTCCGAATTACATACATTGATTGACACTTATTCAAACACGCTTATTCGACGATAAAAGCGGTCCGTACGAGCACAGACATCTTTGGATAAATTATTCAGCAGCGAAGTAAAGGCTTTTTTATATTTTATTTTACCAAGCACATACAGGGCAGCACTCCACGCTTTAATGTCTAATTCCATTTCTGAGCAGCACGTGTCAATGTTTCTTGTTGTTGTCAAAAAAAATATTTGCGGTTTCTCCCGTCTTCGCGTTCGTGTTAGACTATGTTAATTGCCGGATTCGCGCCTGACGTTTTCCGGACGACAGACTTGAATAATTTGAACGTTGTAACCAAGACTGTTAATAATGGAACGAGTAAATAAGTACAAAGAGTTTGGGGGCTCGCGTGACCGGACTCTCACGTGAACTTCTAATTTCCACGACCTTTTCAAGAAATTCATTTGTACACGAGTTATTTATGAGCCTTCGTGGACGTTACACCCACTATAAAGTAGTTTAAATTGTTTATTAACGTAATGAAAATAACTCATTCAAACGCTGAAGTGATTAAAAGAAGGAACGTGTTTCTTTTGTTTGGAATTTTATACACATTTTTTTTAACTGACTTCAAAAAGCAGGTTCTCTATTCGGTTGTATTTTTTTTTTTTTCATTTTTAATGTGGGTTACCTCAGAACTCCGTCATTTATGAACCGATTTGCAAAATTACTTTTTGTTCAAGAATAGGCGTCTCGGAATTACATATTGTTGGTATGACGATTGCAGTTTTTTTATAGTAACTCGTTCAGTTGTGTTCGGAAATGTCATTGAAGTCTCCCCTCGTTGAAGTTGGTTATTTTTTTTGTAAAAAAGTTATTAGTTTTCAAAGTGTGCTATATACACATGTTAAGTACTGTCTGTTTTATTTTAATGTTATAAATAAATATAAATAAATAAATATCGGACAACCTCACACAAATCAATCTAGTCCCAAATTAAGCTCAAGAAGGCTTGCGTTATGGGTACTAGACGACGATATACATACTTATATAGATAAATATATACTTAAATACATAGAACAGCCATGACCCAAGCACAAATATTCGAGTTCATCACACAAATATTTGCCCCGGCCGGGATTCGAACCCGGGACCTCCGGCTCAGTATAGTAGGCAGGTGTCTACAAACCGAGCCAAACGCGTCGTCATTTTGCACATTCCAACTCTTGTGAAATAAATACCCATCTGTTCCGGAGACGTGCAACTCTACACTGACCGCAGACGATATTATTTTATTGTGTAAATACTTTCAGCATGATTATTTTATTCTTATTTTTTCGAAATAGTTTTAATGTTGCTGTTCAGTTTTTAAAAATACATGCGCAGCCTAATGTTTAACTGAAGTATTGTCAATAGTGGCAGCCGCGTGCAACAAAAGCAATTAACCCCAGTAAATATTTGGTCCCAACATTTAAAATGCTCGACTGTGTTGAACACAAGTATTCAAACACTCCATTAAAAAAAACTGCTATTCGTCAGTTGACACAAATTAAAAAGCTATTATAAACGACTAGGAATAAACACGGTATATTTCTAAAGCAAAACTGCTAAAGGAATATTTTATAATGTTTTGCTTTAGAAATATACCGTGTTTATTCCTTTAGCAAAGAAATCAACCAACAACATCAACAGATAATCCTTGGATTGCCGAAAAATACTTTAAGAACACGGAACCCCATTTAGGTTGTATATCAAATCCATTTCTCGATTCGTCCGTCCCTTTCCGCTTTTATTCACGGGTCTTTACGATTTTCTTTATAAACAAATGCGGTGGAGCAAACTGCAACAGCTGTTGAGCACCCATTGGTTCCCTTTGTCACAACGTACGTGAATACAGAGAGTTCACTTGATAATTTTGATGAGATGATAACCTGTGTCAGTTTCTGATGAAATCTATCTATTTATCTATCAGCCGCGGACGTTCAGTTACAGTTCATGAATAGGCCTCTCCTGTAGCTTGCCATCGCCACAAAGTGGGATCCTGCGCAGACCACGTCCACCGACTCCCCGTGACCCTCACGAGGTCATCCTTCCGCCTAGTTGAGGATCGCACCACGCTTTGCTTTCCTATACGTGGTTGCCACTCTTAGAACCTTGCCGGCCCATCGGACACCCGTTCCCTAGGCCACATTGACACACGACCGTGGAATCCTGCAAGCCATGTCGGTAATTTTAGTTCTTCTACGGATATCCTCATTTCTATTCGTATCATTCCGAGAATATAGAAATAATCTGGTTGAATCCAATCTTATAAGTTTGTGCCGCGCTCTGCTGAGTGCTCAGTCGGTGTGAATGCGTGTGGTGAAAGCTGACACCAGATACCTGATATAGGCGCCTGGCTGACCAAGCGAATTCCTTGCGTGTACCTGCAAATCTGAAATAGACCTGTTTAATTAATAATTCAATGAGCGAGCGTAGCGTCTTCTATACAGCTTGGGCAAAATTTCTTCCGTGTGTTCGGATGTCCTTATTTCTGGATTTCTGGTTGTTCTCGCCTAGAGCCGCATTTTTCAACGTATTTTGTCAAATGAGTTTTTCAGTTTTGGTGGAGATTGCAACCCCTGATTGCAAACGTTAAAAAAGTTATATTTAAGCCATTTCAAAAAAATATCGCGAGGTCTGCAGCTCACAGAGCAACTAGCCATAGTAGGGTCTATCCGCGGATTGAGTCTCATAGTCTCATGTACCTACTCAAGATTTTAAGAAAATACAACAACAAAAAGATCGATATTCATGTATTTAGATGCCGCTCGGCAGAATGATTTTTTCATAACCAACTGAATCAAATTTAAACAGAACGACAAGATGTCAAGCTTTGAAGGCGCTTTTACATTTAGGGTTCCGTACACCAGTCGGCAAAAACGAAACATAAAATTAATATAGAATACAAAGGTTTGCAAACCCTTGAAGCAGTGTGATAAAAGAATACGTCTAACTCAACGTAATCAAAACTATAATCTATTATGATGCATATGTTGGCGCTCGCAATCAAAACCTGGAGGGTTCTTCCCGTTGACCTAGAACCATGAAATTTAGCACAAGACAGTTAAAATGTCCGCAAACCGTAAATATGTTACATTACAATGAATATATGTTTTTTTAATTACAATCTTCTTGCATTTGGTAAACTAACCCCGATCTATGTCGATGTATCCACGTACATTCGTTTATTTACGGCAAAGTTAAGTTTGTCCCTCAACTCAAGTCAATTTATCTTTTCGTTAAAGCAATATTCAGTACTTTCATGTACGGACCGGCTTTTCTATAACACTATGCATATTAACACTTAATAAATAAAATATATCTATACTTGTAGACAAGCTGGTTATATTCTGGATGAATAAAGGACTATTTGAAGCGATTAACTGTTAGACAGCCTCAAGCAATCACTTGTTTTCCGCGAATGTGTCTACCCATTCATAAGGAGTGGGTGAGTGGCTTAGGTATCCAATCCTACCACCTGATCTAGTTGACAAGGTAATATCTCCCACACAGCCAATATTGTGGTACCTACATGAGTTTAGCACAGGAACAGGATCAAGGAGTCTCTTAATAAACAGTAAGTGTGTATCCAGCAGAGTCTATAAAGGCAGAATTGAATAGACAAATAGAATTTGGCTTCAGTAGATTGTATGAAACGGTCCCTCTGTGCATATCTATTCGTGATTCTATCGACCGCTTGCCAGAGTCTTGGGCCACCCTCGAGATCTCACGCCCGGGCTCCCGATAGCAATCTGGGTCAAGGGAATTGAACTCCACCATGGGGTTCTTCGGGATGTATATGGCGTGAGTGTAATTAATAATCGTTACGCCCAAAACTAACGCTTTTTAGGGTTCCGTACCTCAAAAGGAAAGAACGAAACCCTCATAAGATCACTTTGTTTTCCATCCGTCCGTTTGTCTGTCGAGATCCTTTATTTTAGGGAATGCTTGGAGGTATGGAGTTGAAATTAAATCCATATACTCAAGTCTACAGTCCTTTAAAGCTGTGAAAAAATCAAAGTTCTAAGTTAAAGTGCTGGCGGTGGTGAGGCTGCTGTCGTTTATGCCACAAAAACCATATTTCGACACTCTCTAGGGATATAATTTAACGTCCATGATAAACTCCATTAGTTCCACTTCTTCCCGCCTTTATACCGATCACGTTGTCACAGTAGAGAAAATGAAATATTAATACCATTAAAATGGTTCTCATCACAAACTGTCAGTAAGTTTTAAAAGAAATTACCTTCAACTCAATATTCCAAATAAATTTCAAATAAACCGAGCATTGGCTGACCCCGGGAATTCTTGCAGTAATTTGTAGCCTACACTAGCCTTATCTTCGATATCCCGGGACTCGGGATGGACCAGCTCAGGACAAACAAACGGAGACATAAATCAATGTCAGCGCAAGTTTATCGCTTTGGCTTGCCCCTGGACGACACGAGTCTCGTGTGTTCCTAACCTAGGACTTTATGCAGATACCTGGCTGCGGGTGGGTAAATAGATTTTAGCTGCGCCTTTGAAGTAGTAAGTTTGTCGGTCAACGGAAATGTTTATCTTCAGCATCGACGACCGTCATGCCAAAGAACTGAAATGCGTACGAGAGCCACAACCCGAAATAAAAGCCACGACATGTGTTGAGCAGTTAATGAGCGATTTCTCGCGAGCGATTGCATTTCATTTTTACGCTTGTCAAAATAGATTATATTCATCTCAATAATCTTCACTTTGAAAAAAAATATCTCGAGAAACACCGAATCTAGCCTCTGGTAATAAAGCTACGTGCATAAACTACTTATAAAATTCTATAATAGTATTAAAAATTAGTTTCCTATGGAGTGGGGACATTATTTCAAGAAAAAACCTTACAGGATTTGTATAGGCACGCGGCGCCAGCCGTGCAGCTCCATCTGTTGGAAAATTTGTCTTTTGATACATTTTAGGTACAGGAATATCTGGACATCCAAAGATGGCTATAGGATAGTTTTTACCCGACTACAGTAAAGAAAGAAAAAAAACATGTACAAAGTTAAGAGCACCGTCTACGAGTATATATTTAGGTCCAAAAAAAAACAAAAATTGTATTGAATAACTGTTCTAGGAGAGGGGTCATGATGTCAGGAAAAACCTTAACAGCGCGATGCAGGGTCGTCTTTTGTTTTGTAGTCAAAGTCAAATCATACATCATTTTTTGCATTGGTGCGCGGCGCTATGCCAGGCTGGCACCATCTATTGGTCATAATTTCTTTATCCTCTCATCACACCGAAACGGCTGGACCAATTTCAAAAAAATTTGGCATACAGATGGTTATAGGATACGTCTTACCCGACTACGGAGAAACAAAAAGAGAGTTATGATTATGAATTTCTTCCACGCACACGACATCCGCGGGCGTCTTCTAGTTATTTTATAATTTTACACCAGGGAACAAGACACTCCCTATTCAAATTCAAATTCAATTTATTTATTTCGGGTAATCTTGACCCATATTTGTTAGTACAATAATTAACTTATTTTCTAATGTTACTACTTTACTAGGTTCTTATCGGGTAAGGAGACTTAAAACTTCTACTCTAAATTTGACTTGACAAATCCATATAAACTTATAATTATAGGGGCAGTCAAATTTGCTACTTATCATTTTTATTTTTTGAATCACTGGTCGGTTTCTAGGTTTTCTCACCAAAGTTTAAGGACTTTAATTAACAAAGTTCTCGTCTTGTTTAACTAAATTGGTTTAACTATTGACATCTAAATGTATATTTCGAGACAAACGTCTACAAATCTCCGGATTCTTGATGTGATGGCCTTAATATTTAAGTATTGTTAAGTCTTATGAGTAAAGTCATGTCATTTTGCGGTTTGAAATTCATTTCAATTACATTGCGATTTGATTTCTATTGATTAAA
This sequence comes from Apotomis capreana, assembly GCA_947623375.1. NCBI lineage: Eukaryota > Metazoa > Arthropoda > Insecta > Lepidoptera > Tortricidae > Apotomis > Apotomis capreana. Next base: position 8,017,847 of record OX392503.1, on the reverse strand, counting down.
AACTGCTTGTATAAATCTACTAGCGCGTTACTGCTCAATTTTCCCAAAAGATTGTATCAAATTGTCAATACCAACCAACTCACATTCGACATTTGCAAAACTCGAAACTGTAGTAAAGTTATGCTTTGAGGGGTTACGCGGAGTTCTCGAGTCTGTATTGTACACAACAATCCTAACAAATGCTCACTTTGTAACTTTGACTGTTTGTCAAGAATCCACGAATACTAGATTTCAGTCAACTTCGTAATACAACACAATTTGTGCACTGAGAAAAGGCAGAGTTCAATAATATCGGAATGATTTATATGTAACTGAAATCATACTTGTGGCTGACAATTAGGAGAATACGAGTCTGCAGTGAAGTAGAATTACTTACACTGCTTGATGCGAAGTTCCTCATGTATGGAAACTGGTCCAAAATGCTATCTGTGATGTTCTCAGCATTCTTTTCTTACACTACATTCCCAAAGCATCTATCGCCTTCTTCTCAATTTCTCGAAGCATCCACTTCTCTGCAGCATAATATATGAAAATATATTGGATATACAAGGGTTTGCACGGGCCGCAATTTCGTGGTTCTTGTGATGTGTATGTTCTTCCATACTTTCTTCAACATATTCATTGCCGTTCTGGTGATAACCTTACGACGCTTTACTTCATCTACGCAGCCGCTATTGTTCAATATTAAACCTCCAAGGTAAATAATAGGATTGTAAGAATTCACAATTAGCAATTCTTGTCACTTCAGAGTTGTGACTTGTGACTTCACTTTCAGAGTGGTTATTGGCGCGGTCATTGCTTTGGTTTTTTGCGGTTTATCTTTGAACCAAACTGAAAGCTCACGCGTTCCATCTTCAGAAGTAGTTTTTCCTACGTTTAAATAAACTTGTCTAAATAAATACTATAGAACCGATTCTGATAATATTTGGCAAGTACATAGCTGAAACATTACTTACAATGAGATTAACTAGGCTACATAAATAGATACACTATCTGCTACTTATCTCGTAAATATGTATGTAATTAAAAACTTCTAAATTAGTCCTTATTTAAATAAAGTATAAGCGTAATTTTGAGAATAGTGTACCCACGAACAAAATGTCACCGGCCAGTTCCCGTAAAAGCCTCTTTCAGCTCACAATAATTCCTCTCGCATTGTTTAAGCGCATGCTTCCATTGTGCCATGTTCAATCAAGTTGCAATGTTAGCTCTCCCAGTGTACACACAGTACTTATTGTTTAAACCTCTCGGCAGTTTTATTGTTCACACTGTTTACTCAAACCCATCGATTAAATATGGCTGCCCATGTAAATAAACGCTCAACGCTGTATTTATAGGGAAAAACTATTCGTCAGTGCAAATGGCTCTCGCAATATTATGCTTGTTGCTTTTTTACTGGCGGTTTGTTTACTACAGGCTTACGGGTGCGTAAATTGCGTAGCGGTTTACATTAGGTACATACATACCTAGGGCGGTATTCGTGAATATCCCAGATCGCAGCTAGTGCTTGTGCAAATGTTCATTTTGGATAACACGTGACTGGCAATCAAAATAGCAACTACACTATGTATTTATTATTTAATGTCAAAACGATGATTAGTATTCAAAAAATACCATTGTTGACATTCCAATTAGCATCCATAAAGCGGTCTCCGCTTTTTTATCAAATTATTAATCGTGATATTGATGTGACACTTTCTTAGGTCTGGATCTGGATGTTAGGATGTCCATATGCATTCCGGCTGTTCTCGCCTAGGGGTGCGACCTCTCTCTCAGCCAATTCTCATGACATTTTGTGAGTAGATGAGTGGAGACGATAAGTACATTGTTTATCTTTTTGATGATTCAGTTATTTTTTAATTTTTTCAAAATGGTGAAGATATGGGGTTTGAAAATGTAAAATAAAAGCAGCAATTCCGAAACAAACTCGCGAAGAAGCGCCACCACACTTTACATCCCAGTATTATTTATTAACTTTGAGAAATGTAATTTTCTTCACGACACGTGTCTTCTTTTGCGCGTCTTTCCCGTTATTACCTGAGTACCTAATTAAGTTAGGTGCTTTTTAGAGACTTGTTTATCGTGGAAATACTTAAAGTTTTAGAGAACACGTTATATAACATCTTGGACAATGTGGTTTTTACTGATGTGTTGATGACTGAAGTAGTGAAGTATTAGAAACTCTCTAAGAAAATTATATTATTAAACATGAAAGGTGATGTATGTAGCTCCTTTTGAAAAATAATTCGTATTAGCTCCGGTTTTACCAATAATATGTTTAACACTACGCTACCAATTGTTACTGACACGTACGAGACGTTTTTTGTGTTAAAAGCAAACTTACACTAAAGCATCCGTGCTTAAGAACATTCCGCGTTTTACATGGAGCGAGAATGTTCTCAAATACTTTGAGAATTCACGGGAACGGCACCACTCCAGATGGTATGGTAACATTATAAAGATAACTTGTATTTTTAACCTTACTAAAAAAATACTCTGGCAAACTTTGTCGATCGACCAGAAATCAGTTAGGTTTAGGTTACTCTACCTTACCTACCTTACCTCTAAAATATTACCTTCACGAAGCGCTATACATATACAAAAATCGATTTGATACATATGTCCTTGTTCTTAAATAACAATAGGTAAAGGGAGGAAAGGGAGCCAGGGAGATAAGGCAAACAATATGTATGACCTTTAAGCAAGAACGCACCAAGTAAATTAACAAGCCCATTCCAATATAAACCATGATACACGCTTCGTAAAGGCTTGCAATAAACGCCATTTTTAGCTCATTTGCCCCTCTTTTGTTTTCAACGATCGATAAGCGCTTAAATACGCAGACCTCGTGATTACATTGAACGTCGTTAAACCGTACGGTGCATCTATGCGTTGTTTTCAGTAGGTAGGATATTACAGGCATGCCAATATAGACGGGGTAAATCGTAGTTCTTGGCTCGCTCACAATAAAACAGGCGAGTGAGCCAAGGCGCGGTGCCAAGCAAGTTCTCGCCCGACGCCTATGTCTAGGCTTCGTATTTAAACAGGCCCGGTTCATGGAGATAGCTTCGCTAGGCTTGTGCTGGTTCGTTTTCGCTTGATATTATGGGTGGAGCACCTTTTTAGGGTTCCGTAGCCAAATGGCAAAAAACGGAACCCTTATAGATTCGTCATGTCTGTCTGTCTGTCTGTCTGTCTGTCCGTCTGTCCGTCCGTATGTCACAGCCATTTTTTTCCGAAACTATAAGAGCTATACTGTTGAAACTTGGTAGGTAGATGTATTCTGTGAACCGCATTAAGATTTTGATGCAAAAATAAAAAAATAATAATAAATATTGGGGGCTCCCCATACTTAGAACTGAAACTCAATTTTTTTTTTTTCATCAAACACATACGTGTGGGGTATCTATGGATAGGTCTTCAAAAATGATATCGAGGTTTCTAAAATTTTTTTTTTCTAAACTCAATAGTTTGCGTGACAGACGCTTCCAAAGTGGAAAAAAGTTGGTCCCCCCCCCTCTAACTTCTAAAATAAGAAAATGAAAAATCTAAAAAAAACATATGATGTACATTACTATAAAAACTACCAACGAAAATTGTTTTGAACGAGATCTAGTAAGTAGTTTTTTTTTTATAATTAAATACCTAACTTTGCACCTAATTTATATGGGGCGCTATACATACCAGGTGCAAACTTAACTTAAACACTTAGGGATGGAAAGTGTTTGTACGGAACCCTCGGTGCGCGAGTCCGACTCGCACTTGGCCGGTTTTTTTTTGTTGTTATTCTGTTCCGTGACCAGGATTAAATTTCTTAGAAAAGTGTTCATAATTTACATATTACTGGCATTATTGGGAGATAGTCTGCATAAGAATGGGTTTATAACTGATGCAATTACAAAGATTTTAGTAAATATAACCTCGGAAAATCGTACCTATTTTTAAAGAGTGACCCGAGGGTCATCACCATGGCAACAAGCGACAGAAAAAAGTTGGTCCCTTATACGGCTTTGGAAATGGTCAGATATTATTTAATGTAAGCTTCTGTGTAAAACCTAAGCACTAAAACATGCCTATGCGTCCCACAAGTCGAGTGTACATGGAATAGTGCCTTCGAAATGTAAACAAATAGCATAAGTACAAATACAAAGTCATAAAGTAGCGGCAAAAAAAAAGTGACTTCAGTTTTGCACACAATGTAAGTCCCTGCACTTAATTAACATCTTTCTAAAAATTATTAAACATACCTATCTTATTTTTATGTTCACACTAATACAATCGCAAAGTTTTTAGTACGTCTATATTTCTATCCAGATAGGTATTTAACTATTTAAACGAACACCTATTTGGAAGAGAGAGAAAATATAAGCAGCGTCCAGGCCTTCGTATACCAATAGGAATTCGGTACCTATAGTAAATTATAATAATTCATATACCTACGTACTTACGAATCACCTTTCCTATTAATTCGTTTTATTTAATCCACTAGATATTGACGTGCTTATGTAATGGTCAGCCAAAATATTCTTATAAAACTCTCCTTGGAAGTTACAGTTAGTGTCTAGACGCAAAATGGATTACGGGTGTCGTGTTGAACGAATTTACTTGAATTTCAAGAACTAGAGACGCAGCTGTCTTTTAGATTTATTGCGGCAATACTATCACACGTCCCGTGAGCGAGGACGATAAAAATGCCATCTTAGTTCAACGCTCCCTGGAAATAACAAAACAGGAATATTATAGGTCTTGTGAAATGTACTAGGATCTTATTGGGTTACTAACACCTGCGATGTGCTTTAGTAGGTACAACGACGAATTTATGAAACACGAAATGTCTTATTATTTTTTGATGTGGGTTCACTCCACAAGTTTTATATAAAACCATTGACAATGCAAAGATTGACACACAAACTATAAGGAAAAATCGAAGGGTTATCTAGCGTTAGGGTGGTGGAGAGGTTAACATGCCGGACCGGTAATCCAGAGGTACCGGGTTCGATTCCCGGTCTCTTCTCCCAGGTTACGCCTTTCAATTTTGCTTTGATCTTTGTATCAATGGTTTAGGTACTATTCCGTTTATTAATATTGCAAAAGTGAGTATTGATTATCATTGAGAATCTTGACATTATCTTTTACTGCTGCCGATGCATAATACTGTCTTGATAAAATGTTTACTTCAGAATCCCTTGCATTTCGGTATGAAACTGTCTTATTGCAAGCAACCCTATTTACATAAAGTTCGAAACCTATCAAATATCTATTTAACGATTCATTTCTTTTGTTTCAGGTAATTAACAATTCGCTGGTGTGAAGGGACACGGTCAAAATTAATTAAGCCACTTCAAATTGACTTTACTCCTCTATTATTCAGATTGTTTACCCCGAGGTACGTCCCTACAAGAGAAAACCGATATTCTAATGAAAGAGTAGGTAAAGAAGGCAAAGTAATTTTGATACTTAAAAGCAATCCTCACAGACTTGATGAAACAAGTCGTTCAAGGCACTTTTAATTTACTTTATAAAGTATTGCAAGCGTACTATCAGCGAACTAGTAAAACACGAGAACACCGAGACAAGTACTAATAGTCTATCATTAGTCTGTGTTGTTAGTTCCTTTACTTGATACAACACCTCTACACAAACTCGCTGTAGACAAGGTTCAAAACAACTTCTTTACTAACAAGAATTCCTATTTCGTCTAACTTTATATCAAAATTCCTTTTGTGGCAAAGTTAAAGTGGACGGCATTGTGTCACTGTCTCAAAACTGAGTTACTACAATGAAAGGAACTTCAGTCCTTTTCAGTGGCACGTTCGAAAATTGCACATTTGGTGGCGACGGGCGTGGGTCGGCGGATCGGGCACTCGTCGCATCAGTCATTGTCAACAAAGTTTATCGCCTCGACTCACCCCCGAACGGAATCGGCCAAATGTGTTTGTTGTGGTCTCAGAACGAACTAGCAACCCACGTCGACTTTGAGAAATAGAAATGCGATTTCCAACTTATGCACTTCCTTCCAAGCCGCAACCGCTTTTAGAAATATCTGTGGGTGGATACTCGCGGAGAATTCCCTTTTGTCATGCCCTTGCTTGTGTGCTATGTATGTTAGCGACATTTTTCGTCTGTAGAGAGTTGAAATAATTTTACTATAAAGAAGTTTTAAAAGTACACTTATTGTATCACTGCTTATTGTTATAAAGTCAATATGAAAGCGGGTTATCAATAGCCTTGCCCGTGTCAAGTGGACCGTCATCTTCCTCCTGGGTCTCCGCGATAACGTCAACCCCAATGTGTCTTACTATAACAATACCTACATTGTACCTACGACCTGATACGGTTGTATTATGTGTCAATCACAGCAAAGTCTGACCAATATTGTTACACAAAATTTGATTTAGGAGTACCGAACAGAACGCGTGGTTTCAAGCGAAACTGTAATGTTCCATTGTTGATTACATTCTTAAACAACCTATATTTAAAAAGTGTTTTGACCAAAAATAGGAACAGCGTGATCGTTAGCAATATACTTCAATTGTGTCTGCTTGAAATGCTGATTAAAATGAACAGCTATTACTTCCTAGTTGAATTATTAGTCTGTAGTATTATGAACAAAGTTACCGCACATATATATATAAATCTTTGTACTAGTGTAAGGGTAAATAAATTAAACTCGCTTTAGTATTACCGTGCGGGACTGAGTGAGTCGTATAAAGCTGGGCAGTAAATATTCCAAGTGCCCAAAACTTTTTGGGACCGCCATCGCCAGGGCTTCAGCTTTTATTGCTATTATTTTCACGAAACACAGTGCGAAACGTAATTGGAAATAACTTTTGTGATATTGTATGTCATCCTATACAAAGTTAGAATTTAAACAAGAATATAAATAAATACACGAGATGAATCCAAACAAGTTAGTTATCAGTGGCGTTGCGTCAAAGAAATACTTGCGCAAGCTGGAACAGAATTAACTTACTTCTCTAAGAGCTAAAACCGGCCAAGAGCATGTCGGGCCACGCTGTGTAGGGTTCCGTAGTTGCTCATCCTTCACAATAAGCTGCTGTTTTAAGCCCGAGTTTTAAGTTAAGAAAGATTTTAAGCTTTATAAAAAGGTCGTAAACGCCCTGAAACTGTAATCACTTATTACCTTCTGGAAGTCAACTTACGTCCTTTAAAAGAAAAAATATGAAATTTGGCGATAACTCAAAAACGGCTCGACCGATTTTGTTCAATATAGTTTTCATTGAAAGTACTTATAAGGCCTCGTTTACATGAATTTTTCCGAATTTTTATGACCCGTGGTCATTGACGTAATAATTACATGGACACACAATCAGACGGAAAAAATGGCACCCTCTCAACTAATGCAAAATCACAAATCGCATTAGTTGGGCGATCAGTAGCGTTTAGACCATGACACGTGACGGGTCTCAAACGTGACTTAATTTTCAGTGAAAAATTACAGAAATAACAACTATAAAATAAAGGAACAGGACGGAATATTCTTTTTTACTTAAGTTCTATTGATTAATTAACGAATCCTATGTAAAATCATAGCATATTTTGTATTAGAATTATTAACTTTGTCCCTACAAAATGCACCTCATCACAGAACAAAAAGCTAAGGAGTCGCTATAGTTTTATATTTTTTATATTTTATTAATAAATAAAGGAGTGCAATAAATAATTATCCTATTTTTTTTATTCAAGATTCCCATGCAATACTTAACAACGTAAAAATGGAGATCACATTTAGCAAGAGACAAACGCGAAGAATAATTGAAGCCAAATAATTCGTCTCTCGTGTGTTCGGCATAATCATATGTTTTTTTTTAATGTTAATCAACAGAAGCGTAAAATGGTGACATTCATAAATTACTAAAAAAATTGCTTGTTATTGTTTTATTTTGTCACAGAGTCTAGACACTGTCAGTTTAAACCTTTGAACGCCAAGAACACATAAAGGCGACGGCGACGTGAGCATACCACGCCACCGACAAATAAGATCAAACTTTAAAGGGTTAATAATGACAATATTTTGCACTTGTCTTACTCTCATTTCACATACTGGAACAAGGAGAAATAATGTAATTATTACTGATCCCTTCTATCGTAAACTTTTTATGCAGTTGTTGTTAAATAAAAACGTAACTAAATTTGTTATTAACAATTTACGAGTTTATTTAGTTCAAACAAAATATATATTTTAATACCTAAATAAAATAATAATGAAAATATTTTTAGTGTGTAAAAATATTAAAATCTGCTCCATTCGTGCCATGTTCCAAGTTTGACAAGAGACATGAGTCAGATTACGCTAAAAAAGTTAATTTACACGGAAAATATTTGTGGTAATAAGTACGTAAGCCAATTTGACACTTAAACGTTTGAGCAAAGAGTTCTTTTGTACGAAGTAATTATGTTGTTGTAAAATTATAAATAAGCGTTATTGGCATCTACTTGAACAGGACAACGGCGCCACTTTTTTTGACATTTTTGTTCGAGTCTGTGGCTCTATTATAAATAATACCTCAATGCCCGTGGTTGAAAAGTTAGCGGGCGGGGACACTATTTTATTTGTTTTCGGAGCGAATATTTACAAAACTGCTGACTTTATCAAAAAATAATGTTAGGAGACCCCTATTATTTTTATAAGACCTATTCAACGACACCCCACACTTTAGTGTTGAAAAGAAAAAAAAAATCACCCCCACTAGGTGTTCGAGAGGTACCCGAAAAAAATGTTTTTTTTTTTATTTTTTTTTATTTTACTGTTCTATCGGCGTTATACATACACATACTCATACCAAATTTCAGTTTTCTAGTACGAATGATCACGGAGCTAAGCCGCGGACGGACGGACGGACGGACGGACGGACAGACGGACATGGCGAAACTATAAGGGTTCTTAGTTGACTACGGAACCCTAAAAAAAGGAGGGAGGGTTAAACGCTCAAAAATAGGCAAGCCGTTGTGAATTTATAGATGTCACGCCACTGTTAATTATTGTCAAAGTATGATTACAATATTAGAAAACCTCTTCTACATTAACTCCGCTACTATTGACTTAATAAATGAAAATACCTATAACGCGGAAAGCTCGATTTACAAAACCAAACACAGTTCACCCCATCTTCAAATTAATGCGGGTCTACTAAGAGATTAAACTGAAGATCGTAATCTGCTTCTAAACGCCGCCACGAATCCGTGTCGTGCTCTAATCCCAGAGATGGAGTGGTTGGCTGCCAGCCTGCTGTGCACCTAGGGGACTTTATTGATGGCGGATGACGCTACAAACCAGAATCAACCAGAATTTGTGGAGAAACGGCGGGCAAATTTGGCCATCTGTTACGGAAATTTGTCACTTAAATAATACGTGAGATGTTAACATAAACACGGGAACCGAGTCAAGATAATGAGGCTGCAGCATTTACAAATTTAGATAAAGGATGTTTTCCTCGTCCGTATTTAGGGATGTTGAATACGTCTTTTCCCCATTTATCTCCAGCAGAACAATTGAATCCGAATATAAGTGCGAAATCGCAGAACGCAAATCCCCTATCAGTTGATGGATGCGATAGGATCCATCCATATCCCTTAACACGAGTATGAAATTGCCGTGGATCGGACAAAACCCGTAAAATTGTTCGCAGTAGAGCGTGTACATTAATCAAATTCATTCGTGTAATCGGAGCCGGTTCAGCATTCGGATTTCCAATTCTTCGTGGCCTATTTTTCATAATTGCTACAAGAGCGACAAAGTAAGATTTATTGAAAAGTTGTCATCAAAAGGTTCATTACGTACGTATGACGTAGATTTTTGCAAGGCTCCATTTTTCCTCGGCCTAATAAAGGGGGACGCGAACCGCATTCAAACGACATTATTTGTGCCACTCCCTTCCATGACAAAATAGATTACGTGGAGGCCACTTACAAAGTTGTTATTGGCCCAGCTCGGCACCTCCAAATTTATCATTGTTTTATTATTAACACGTCATTGGTGGCGCGTAAAATTAAATAAGATCGAAGTCTTTAATGAATTTTGTCTCAGTTTGAAACACGATTTTTTGCTTTTAGAGCCTTTTTAATGAACTTTTTCAACAAGAATTATGGTCGATAATGATTTTTACTTAATTATAAACAAATAGAAAATTACAATGTTACAGTTATTAAGTGCAATTGAGTTAATTTGGCTGGAGACACCAACTAACCGGAGGCGGGTAAGGGGTAATTTCTTCAAACGCTTATCAGGCATTGCGTGATAACCATTTACCTTAACATCCAATGGAAATTTTTGACAGGTCGCACTCATTCACTTTAATGGTTATTATATGCCAATTACTCATTTGTGATATAATATATGTTATGACACACCTGGCGTTAACAAGCACATTAACTGCGCTCTAACAACCGCAAAAATACTGCAACCCTGCAAAACTCAAAAAAGAAAATTACCACAAAATAAACGACTTTGATTTAATGTTTCACTAACACGATTTTATAAAATACCTCAATTACTGATAATGATTTTATTTCAGTGTTCAAATAAAAAAAGATCTAAAATAGAGTTTTTAGCTAACGACTAATACACTAGTAGTAATACTAGTTCAGCTGCATTCGATCCTGGAATCCCAAAATGACGACCGTGTATCGGATTTCAATATCAGCATATATCCGGCATATCGTGCCCTAATTAGAACCAATTACTACGTAAAGTGACACCAAAGTGCATATGTAAACCGGCGAAAACCCTTTTTGTGGAAGCAAAATAAACCAATGACACTGTATACGCGACAACACAAACGCACCGAACTCAATTACTCAGTAATAGCCGGGTAAGTTAATACCCGTGCAACATGCAAATGGCATTAAATATCGGTGGGAACACCAATTAAAGTCGTAAACTTTAATTGATATTCATGGGGTAGTAATGGGGGATGTAGATTGTAACGCTGGAAAACTTTCCGTCCGAACTCCGTGTCTAATTGTGCTTCAAACTAGTAGGTAAACTTCTTTTACGTACGTCGAATTCCCAGTTCGAGTTTGGTTTGAATAAAAACAGGAGATTAGCGAAACTTTTGCTTCAAATTTTGGTTTATTTTGCTTCGCTTGTTCTTGCTTTTTATCAACAAACGGCTGAATAAATGCTAGAGAAAGAAAAGTGTGTTTGTATTCTTTTTTCAATTTTAGTAAAAAATACTTTATTTTATTTAGTATCTCAGTCGGAAAGCTATTATTCTATGACGAATTAGCTTTGTTAATCAAAATATCTCTCTAAATAATCGCTCGCTGAATAAAATGTATAAAATTATAATGAGAATAAAAATACTTAAAAACTATTTTGTGAGGTTTGTTGCCTATGTTCGAATTTTAATTAATGATTAATCCCAAAGAAAACCCAATATACCAATACGAAGTCTTCTAACTTTATTTAATAAATGGGTCTTTCATTACCAGTTAAATAAAGCCAGTGAAATGGCACTGCAGTTTGTGTTAAGAAAGGCGAAGAGAAGCCGGGAAAATTAATAAGCAGACTCCATTAACTTAGTTATTTTCGAAAACATTGAAATCTGCGAAACTTTTGAATAGACTGGAACTTCAACCCTAAGGGTGTTGAAAGTTCGTAATTTCAGCTGTTCACGGAAACTTAAAGCTTAGAATTTATTTTGGGAACTTATGTAACATTTCCCGTTGGAAACTTTGTGAAGTGCTTGCACGAATTTCGAGGATAGGTATAGGGGTAATTTCAAAATTTATTGCAGAAAACTGTTCATAAGATACCTCCACGAAATGTAATACATATGAATAATTGATATTAACTAGGTACTGATTGGTGGAAATGTTGATTGCAAGAGTAGGAACTCTTGCTGTATCCCTCTAAGGGAAAAAATAAGGTTCACTAATTATAACAACACAATCTCAAAATCGTTTGGAAGGAGATTAGTACTTATCTCAGGGAAAAATATCAAATTTCCTCATTTCCTCCGTGTAGATTGTTTGAACGAAGCTAGGAACGTTTCTTGGAAGTTTCATAATCAAGTCTTACTTTAACCTGTAGAGTATAAAAAAAATGCCCTATTTTAGTAAAATGTGACACGTTAAGTACGCCCAAATAACAACATTTCAAATTTTAAATTAATAGTGTTCAGTTTAAAATAATTTAATTAATTTATTATCACAGAACCCAACACTTTTGATAATATCGAAAAAAGGCCTTAGGCCCAATTATATCTCCACAACTGCAAAAATAGATAATACGCAAAATCTGTCCTCTAAATTATCAAGGGTATCCTACCGACTGCGCCCTATCAAAATAGGACGCCTAGTACAAAGAGTCAAACACGAGCATTCCGCAAAAAAATGTATTACTTATACGTGCATGATTACCTATATTAATCACAATTTATTATCTATACTAGACGTGCCCGCGGCTTCGCTCGCGTAAATGAAATATGTACTTCCTATTTGTAACACTTGAACATGTAATTTGTTTTTTTTTTTATTATATATACTTAATGAAAAAAGGAAACTGTCATTGCAAGTTAAATAAAAGCTTTTTAAAAGGAAACTGCGTTTAGTCCTCATATTTGTATTTCCGAAATAAAATTAATTATAAGCAAAAGGGATTCAACACATTTTATATTTGTATACTTACATGGACTGGAGAGTAATACATACATGTACAAATGTTACTCAAAGCAAATCTAAGCCTAGCAAAGCTTAATAAACAAAAGTAAAAATAATAACCATTAATAGGCAGTGCCGCTTCAGTAACAGAAAAATCCGTGGGAAAAGAATCCTCTGAAAATAGGGAACAATCTAGATCTTCTCGAGAAATAAGCAGTAAGGGTCAGAGTAAGTATAGCAAAGCTGGACCGATTTTAGGACTAATTTTTTTTTGTTGGTTTGGGCTTAAATTAGTTTGAATCTAGTAGATTACGCTAAAATAAGCATATTTTATTCTTTGAACTTTTTCTCTCAGATCGATATTTACCGAGATATTGGGGTTCAAATGCATAAACATATTTTGATGTAGGTACGTAATAATAGTAGACTATTTATGAGGGTCATGTAAGCAAGCATTTTGACGCTCCGCTCGCTACGCTCGCTCCGCTATACATGGTCACAAAACAAACCTAACCTAACCTACAGTTTTCGGTTTTCAACCCACGTACCATATTTTCAGACATCATGTTTACCTTAAAAACCCCAATATCTCGGTAAATATTGATCTGAGAGAAAAAGTTTACATAACAAAACATGCTTATTATAGGATGTTTTAAAGGATACTTTAATAAAAATGAGGTGTTATATTGACATAAATTTCACGACACCGAAATTTTTCTAAGTCCCAAAACTGGCCCACCTTTCCTATACCGCAACCCCTTCCGCAGTCTTAACTAACCCAACATTATCGCATCGCATTCTACGCACCGAGATGCAGAACAATGAGTACATTGCCTTGAAAGGATATTTTTCTTGTGTTTATAATAATACATAATCTGTTAAATTCAAATTTAACAAAAATTAAACATGCCATCGCCATTCCTCCATCTCCCGAAACCGTGGTGGTCAATCTGAATAAAACCGTGATGGTCGATCAATCAAAATACAAATTAATAACATAATTACTTAATACTTTCAATTCTCGGCATTTTCATAACACTTTTTGCTTATTGCACAGAAAATTCGCTGACAATGACAATGCCGATGACATTTAGTTTGACAGAGAAAACAACATACGTCAAGCAAAGTGCGTAGTCATTACATTTTGAGTAAAAAACTTCGATATAACGGCGTACCAACATGACTCCAAAATTTTTGGCTACTTAAACTTAAGTCATATATAGCGAAAAGAAACTTTAGGCTACTTGAACCTGAGCCATAAGAGCGAGAAGAACCGAGTATCGCCGGAAATGGTCGACGGTCGCGAAATGAAGAATTTTATGAAGATTTCTTTAGCCGATTGTGAAGGTAATACGTAGTGAAAACGGTATTTTTTACGCTCTTATTCCATTCTCATATTTAGACAATAGATTTGAATAGTTTTTTCTGCGGTAACGTGCATCGTATTGGAGAAACGTGATCTAAAAGAACGTCGAGTTTTGTAAGGCGCCATCTCGCTTCCTCCCTAGTGCGTTATCCCGTTCTGGCATTTTCAATTTTATTATATAGATAGGTAATCCATAAGTACATGTAAACATCTACATAAAATGGACTTTGTAGTAATCATACTAAAAAGTGGTCACATTCTTGCACGCCAGTCACACTATTCTTGACAATCAATAAGTTAAGCCAAGTTTAAGTACTTAACGGATGTGACGGAGCATACATATCTAAATAATTTCACATTTGACCCAATTACTTACGATTACAAGTGCACGCTTAAGGGGCCTTATTTTAAATTTTATTTTATTCGTATTATAAATAACAAATATATTGATAATTTCAACCAACTTTTTGAAGTGAATAATGCTTTTCCCTGAGCACATTTCGTCTGTTTTTTTCAATAATCTGACATATTATTATTCTAGATTGTTCTAAAAACACTATATAAAATTGCTAATACAGAGGACTGCCTAACTGAGGGCTACTAATAGTAACCAAAATAAGTTTTCTAAAATTAGCATAATTTTGGTTACTAACAATCAGTATAATTATACCTACTGGGATTATAAAGGGTATTTTTAGGGTTCCGTAGTCAACTAGGAACCCTTATAGTTTCGCCATGTCCGTCTGTCCGTCTGACCGTCCGCGGCTTAGCTCCGTGATCATTAGTACTAGAAAGCTGAAATTTGGTATGATTATGTGTATGTATCACGCCGACAATCTGTGTGATGTGAGTGGGATATTAACTATTTAGTTTCTATATTTTTTATAGATGGCATTTGCTGTCCTATATTTTGGCTTCGCAAGCGCCATCTCGGTTAATGCTCATAAATTAATCGCTTGGCACGTAAAGAAGGCACCGACTTCAAAAGGTATAATAATTGAAGAAATTGTATATTTCTTAGGTTTTAAAAACAAATTTTGTGTTAAATTTGTAATTGAATTTAGGATTGGGATGCCGATATGTAGTCGTCATCGTAGAATGAAATTATATGAATACATTAGAGAATTATTTTTGGCTTTTTAGTTTAGTTTTGAAGTCGGTTCTTTTTTTATTTTAAAATTTTTATTTCTTGCTTTTCAGTGAACTTTGCGTGTCGATGATCGACTAGAAGCAAATATGGGTAGACCTACTAAACGTGCTAGCCATATGAGGCAGCGCCGTTTAAATGAGACAAACGAAGAAAGAGAGCAACGCTTGTCTCAAAGTAGAGAATCAAGATCCAAGGCTATTTCAAAAGAAAGTAGTGAAATGCGTAAAAAGAGGCTTTCACAAATGCGGGCTTATAATAAAGTTATATTGAACAGCGAAAACAGTGAAAGACGTGCCCATCGTCTTGGCTTAATCCGCAATCGCCTTTCCAATGAGACGGCAGATGAAAGGGCCTACCGCCTCAGCTCGATACGCGAGCGACTATCAAATGAGACGGAGGAGCAACGTGCCCACCGGCTCAGCTTGATTCACGAGCGATTATCAAATGAGACGGAGGAGCAACGTGCCCACCGGCTCAGCTTGATTCACGAGCGATTATCAAATGAGACGGAGGAGCAACGTGCCCACCGGCTCAGCTTGATTCACGAGCGATTATCAAATGAGACGGAGGAGCAACGTGCCCACCGGCTCAGCTTGATTCACGAGCGATTATCAAATGAGACGGAGGAGCAATGTGCCCACCGGCTCAGCTTGATTCACGAGCGATTATCAAATGAGACGGAGGAGCAAAGGGCCCACCGGCTCAGCTTGATTCACGAGCGACTTTCAAACGAGACGGAGGAGCAAAGGGCTTACCGTCTCGGCTTGATCCACGAGCGACTTTCAAACGAGACGGAGGAGCAAAGGGCCCACCGTCTCGGGGTAATCCACGAGCGCCTATCTAATGAGACGGAGGAACAACGTGCCTACCGTCTTGGTTTAATCCATGAGCGCTTGTCTAACGAAACGCCGGAATCTCGTTTGGTTCGACTTAATGTAATGAGACAAACTAGCCATGCTCGTAGAAACGTAACAAATGAACAATCGTTTCAAACCGCTATCAATGTTTTTGCCGATGTTTCATGCGCTGTTTGTACAAAGACAATTTATCCGCAACAGCGTTTCAACATACATACAGGCGTGTATAGTACACTGTTACCCGAAGAACTAGTTGATTTCGGTACAATAATTACGTGCTCCCGCTGTAATAACAATATTAGGAAAAGAAAAATTCCACCAACTGCATATTGGAATAAAATGATGCCTGCAGAAATACCACCTGAATTAGCGAATTTGACAACAGTTGAAGAACGATTTTTGTGCCGTATCGTACCTTTTCTAAACATTGTCAAACTTGATAACCGCTTCAGCCAAAATTGGTGCAAGGGGCAGGTCATTTTATTTGCCAAGGATGTTGTAGAAATAGCTGAGCAGTTACCACTGACACCAAACCAAGCTGGTTTAGTTTTGGTCGTGGAAAGTCTTGAAAATATTTCATGCTCTAAAGAATTTATCGTGGACATGCAGAAATTAAATCGAGCTTTAACTTGGTTAATATCCAACAACCATCTTTACAGAGATGTTCAAGTCCATTTTGAAAATGCGCCGAACATTACTCCATTGGTTCAAATAGCTGACAATTTTTCTCCAGAAGAGGTTGGTGCAGCCTCAGAAACGTCTTCGAATCGTTACATCACTTAAATGACAACAAGGCAATATTACGTGGCTCATTTCACCAAGGTGATTTACGATTTGGTTCATCTCGAGGTAAACAATGCACCGGCATAGCGGCTGTTGCTTGTGCTGCATTTTGTATATTAGATCCAAAAGATTGGGCCAAGTGTGATATTGATTATATAGTAATTATTGGTGATAAATACTACAATGACTGTATTGCTGCTAGGGTTGATCCTGCACCCGGTGAAGTAAACCCTGATTATCTCGCTGTAACGGATCTTATGTCACAACTAATATATAATAGGCAAAATGTAGGGATCACAGTTCTTGACGAAACCAATTTTAATGGTCACATAGACAATGATAACAGTTCTGATGGCTTCCCTAACCTATACAATGCTCTAGGAAGTTTTTTCAGAGAACACTCTAGTGGGATACTGACTGCAAACGCCATATCGGTAGCAGTACACTGTACTACTTTAACGGAACATCAAACCTACTGGTTGTTCGATTCCCATGCGCGAGGCCCCAAGGGTGCTCCGGCCCCCAGGAACGGTGCCGCTTGTTGCATGCGCTTCAATATCCTGGATGATTTATACGCCGTTTTGCGACGCAATTTATTTGTATCGCCATCAAAAAGGTCCGAAGGCAATCTTCATGACAATATCAATGTGTTTTCATTAACGTCATTAATTATAACTGTAGACAATCAAGTGCAACCATCTAGTCGTCTATTGGTACAATCGACAAGAGAAAACATAGAAAGTCCTACATTTACCCCCAACAGCAATTCCCTCCAACCACCAATGCAAGTCTTCGAGTCTTTGAAAGAGACTAATCATACAACACCATCAACTCAGGAATCAAGAAGAGTAAGCATAGAGAGTCCAACGTATACACCAAACAGCAATTCCCTCCAACCAGCAGAGGAAGTCACCGAGTCTCTCATAAGAACTATTCATACAGCAACATCAACCCAGACCATTTATATCGAATCAACCAGTATGTTGCGTAACATTGATGAAAATGTGCCTAATTTGGAAAGTGTTGTCAGGATGAATAGTTCTTCGACCGATACAATACCAGTGGCCGCAATTTCGAGGAAAACTGCACCGCCTTTGAACTTGGAGCGAGAACGACGTATGGAGGAGTTGTCGTGGTATTTTCTTTATCCAGATGGCAAGAATGGCTTTGGTGAGGAAAGAGAAAATCCAGTTACTCCCCTGAATTACTTCCAAAACCGAGTAATGAGTGGTGACAGAAGGTTTAACAGAAACGAGTATTTGTTTTATGCTCTATCCGTCGTTGAATATTTTCGTGCAAAATCAAGTGTTTCTGTGTCCTGTAGGATGCGACAAGGTCACGGAGAGCAAACCCCTCGAGGGCTTGTGGATAACATTCATCTCACTATGCGAAACATTAGAGGATCTGCGGCATATTGGCAAAAATGTTGTTCTGAATTAATTGCGATGGTTCGAAGCCTAGGTCCTCCAACATGGTTTTTGACATTTTCCTGCAATGACCTTAATTGGCCAGACATGACCAAAGCGCTGTTAATCGCCGATGGACGCGACATCAATGCTGCTGAGCACCTGACATTCCCGGAACGCATGGAATTAGTGCAACGATATCCGGTAGTAGTAGCACGACAGTTTACGCTGCGTGTAAACGCTCTCATGCGATTCTTAAAGCATAACGACGATTGCTTGGGTGGCCCTATTGAAGACTTTTGGTACCGAGTGGTGTTCCAAAATCGCGGTAGTCCACATCTGCACATGTTGTTGTGGTGTAGCAATATCCCGGAGTTCTCTAGTCCACAAGGAATAGAAGTAATTGAAAAAGTGGTATCTTGCTCCTTAAATCCTGACGACCCTGTATTACGCAAATTAGTCAAGGATTTACAAATCCATAAACACACTGCAACGTGCAAAAAAAACCGTCAGGATGATGGTTGTCGCTTTGGTTTTGCAAAGCCAGCGAGCGAAAGAACCGTTTGCTTGGGCGCAGATGAAGCACTTGCGAACAATGGACGATTTTGTTTATTGAAAAGAAGCTCCGAAGAAAGTATGGTTAACAACTACAATGCTGTCCTTTTAAGATTATGGAAAGGAAATATCGACGTACAACCATGTGGTAGTGTTGCTGCAGTGGCCTATTACGTCGCAAAATATGCAAGTAAATGCGAACCACACGTAACAGGTGACGTGATTCGAGAGGCTATTTCGAATGCGAAGAGACAAGGTGGTGATGTTTGGCAACAATTATTTTCGGTATCAATGGTTATTTTAAATCAACGCTTGGTGAGTGCGCCAGAATGCGCATACCGATTATGTCACCTACCATTCAAAATGTCATCGCGAAAAACCGTTTTCGTAAATAACTGTAAGCCGGAGGAGCGTTTCAGGCTTTTGAGATTTGACAGTGATGAAACCAGTATTTACAACAACATCTTTGATCGTTATGTGATCCGTCCACATGAACTGGAGGATTTGAGCCTTGCTGAATTTGCTGTCCGATTTGAGACTATTTCTAATACCTTGTGGTCGGAGGATGAGGGTGATGCCGAATTGAGGGATGAAGATACTACACCGGAGCGATATATCAGATTGCAAGACAACACGAAAATGCGTATAAGAAACAAGTCAGCAGTACTACGCACCCGCTATTATACTGTTAATAGCGACAAGGAAGCCTATTATTATAGTCTAATAGTGTGCCACATTCCATTCCGTGATGAAGGCGAGTTATTGCTCGAAGATGAGACCGCAGAGGACTGTTTCGTAAGACGCCAAGCAGATTTTCGCCCGTTGCAAGCTAACGTCAGCGCAGAACAATTTGCTCATGCTGAGCAAATTATTCAACAGGCTCTTGCACAAGTAACAGCCCTTAATGCTGCGCGCGAAACCCATATCGACACTGATCCCACCTTATGCGTTGGTGAAAATATCGTAAACGGCGATGACTCTTATTGTGAGGACGTTGGAGAACGAGCAGTGAAGTCCGATGAATTGTTCCTAGGCAGCATTCGGGGATTAAATATTCAGCAGAGGAACTTATTTCAGAATGTTTCCACAGCGGTCGAAAATGATTTGCACGGCATAGAAAGTCAGCTACTACTGTTTATTACGGGTGGTGCAGGTAGCGGTAAATCGTTTCTTCTGAAATTGATCGTGGAGCATGTAAAACGTTGCTACGCACCAACTGTCGAAGCACTGCTGAAACCTAACTTTGTTGAGGTTGGGTCATTGACTGGGGTTGCTGCTCGTCAAATATTTGGCAGAACACTTCATAGTATTTTCTTTCTCCCGATTGAGAAAGGAAATACTATGACGTACAAAAAACTGACTGGACAAAGACTCGAGAACGAACGACGTAAATGGCGGTATGTAAATTGGCTCATTATTGACGAAATTTCCATGGTGTCATATGAGAACCTGCGAATAATTCACCTAAGGCTACAGGAATATAAAAACAACGAAAAATTGTTCGGAGGAGTCAACGTTTTGCTCTTTGGTGATATTTTTCAGCTACCCCCGGTTAAAGGTCATTGGTGTTTCGTGCAGCCATCTTGGTTTTCAGCGGAAGTCAATTTGTGGCGTCAGTTTTCTTTCTGTGAGCTGACACTAAATATGCGACAACGCAATGATACCGAATTTATTAATTTGTTAAACAGTTTGCGGGTGGGGGAACTGACGACGGCTCAGCTGGAATTGCTGTGCGAGCGGAGGCACGTGCCTTTAAAGGGAGAATTTGCGGATGGAGTCGCAGTTCGTATTTTCCCTACGGTCAAGCAAGTCGACGCATACAATGACAAAATGAGTAAAGAAAACGCAAAGTTACACCGTACGTATCAAATTAATGCAGTGGATGAGTCTCGCGAAGTAGCTACGTATGGCAAGAAACCACCAGGTAACGTAATTCCAAAAGACGTCAATAACTGTGGTGGTTTTTTGTCATCGATAAAAATTGGCGTCGAATCTCGAGTGATGCTGAGACGCAACATTTCCGTCTCTGATGGACTGGTAAATGGAGCTATGGGCATAATAAAAAAAATTAAATGGTCGGCCTTAAGACGAGATCAGCTGGAGGATGGGGAACTGCCAGAAGCCGTGTACGTAAAATTTGACGATGAAACTGTTGGTCTTAGGTTAAAAGATAGTGACGGTTGCATACCCATACCTCCATCAAGTACTACGTTTCAAGCGACAAGGGGATACGGAGATGTGGAGCGTCGTATGTTACCTTTAATATTAAGTTGGGCGGTTACAGTCCATAAGCTACAAGGTACCACCCTCGAGAGAGCTGTGATTGACCTTGGTAAAAAGAATTTCGCTAAAGGGCAAATATATGTTGCATTAAGCCGTGTCAAAACTTTGGAAGGCATAGTGTTGTTAGATTTGGACGCCAACAAATTATTAAACCGACCACACGATGAGAGATCGTTAACGGAAATAACAAGACTACGAAATCTGTCTTCTGACGATCGAAGCCATACATAATACACGACTTTATGACTTATATCCCATGCAGTCGGTCCTTTTTTTTTTTGTAATTGTAATTTTTTTTTTTGCTTTTTAGTGATTCATATAAAATACTTATGGCGGGGTGATCAGGGAGGTCTTGAAGGCATGGTCCTCGTTTGAATTATCTCCTAACTCCTAACCGTTAAGGAGTTGTACCTTCCATCATCAGCTCAGCATTGGAAGGTGATGACTACCATATGTAACTACTTAAATAGTTTTAAAAAATATATGAAAAATATTATGAGTGCCTATAAAATTTCAGGAATTCCTTCGATTCCTCATGGATCTCGTCATCCGATCTTCACCAAAATTTTATGGGACCAACCTTGAGATGTCTATTCATGAACCTAAAAAGAATTTTCCAAATCGACTCATAAATGACGGAGTTCTGAGGTAACAAACATTAAAAAAAAAAAAAAAAAAAAAAAAAAAAAAAAAAAAAAAAAAAAAAAAAAAAAAAAACATACAACCGAACTGAGAACCCCCTCCTTTTTTTGAAGTCGGTTAAAAAGTGGTCACATTCTTGCACGCCAGTCACACTATTCTTGACAATCAATAAGTTAAGCCAAGTTTAAGTACTTAACGGATGTGACGGAGCATACATATCTAAATAATTTCACATTTGACCCAATTACTTACGATTACAAGTGCACGCTTAAGGGGCCTTATTTTAAATGTTATTTTATTCGTATTATAAATAACAAATATATTGATAATTTCAACCAACTTTTTGAAGTGAATAATGCTTTTCCCTGAGCACATTTCGTCTGTTTTTTTCAATAATCTGACATATTATTATTCTAGATTGTTCTAAAAACACTATATAAAATTGCTAATACAGAGGACTGCCTAACTGAGGGCTACTAATAGTAACCAAAATAAGTTTTCTAAAATTAGCATAATTTTGGTTACTAACAATCAGTATAATTATACCTACTGGGATTATAAAGGGTATTTTTAGGGTTCCGTAGTCAACTAGGAACCCTTATAGTTTCGCCATGTCCGTCTGTCCGTCTGACCGTCCGCGGCTTAGCTCCGTGATCATTAGTACTAGAAAGCTGAAATTTGGTATGATTATGTGTATGTATCACGCCGACAAAACGGTAAAATAAAATCTAAAAAAAAATGTTTTTTTCTGGTACCTCTCGAACACCTAAAGTGGGGGAGAATTTTTTTTTCCGTTCCAACACTAGTGTGTGGGGTGTCGTTGAATAGGTCTTTCAAAAATAATAGGGGTCTTCAAACATTATTTTTTGACAGTCAGCAGTTTTGTAAATATTCGCTCAGAAAATAAAAAAAATAGCGTCCCCCCCCTCTATCTTTCCAACCACGGGTCAAAAAATTATGGAAAAATTCATGAAAATGAGGCCTTATAAGTACTTTCAATGAAAACTATATTGAATAAAATCGGTCGAGCCGTTTTTAACCGACTTCAAAAAAAGGAGGGGGTTCTCAGTTCGGTTGTATGTTTTTTTTTTTTTTTTGTATGTTTGTTACCTCAGAACTCCGTCATTTATGAATCGATTTGGAAAATTCTTTTTAGGTTCATGAATAGACATCTCAAGGTTGGTCCCATAAAATTTTGGTGAAGATCGGATGACGAGATCCATGAGGAATCGAAGGAATTCCTGAAATTTTATAGGCACTTATAATATTTTTCACATATTTTATAAAACTATTTAAGTATTTGCATATGGTAGTCATCATCTTCCAATGCTGAGCTGATGATGGAAGGTACAACTCCTCAACGGTTAGGAGTAAGGAGATAATTCAAACGAGATGCACGCCTTCAAGACCTCCCTGATCACCCTGCCATAAGTGTTTTTAACAATCACTAAAAAGCAAAAAAAAAAAATTTTAACAAAAAATAGAACCGACTTCAGTAAAACTAAAAAGCCAAAAATAACCCGTTCAAGTACAGATTACCTTTGACTCACCCTTTGAAGTCGGGGCCAAACCTCACGTAAACTATAAAATATAAATATAATAACTGAGTGGTTTGGGATCGACTTCAAAGGGTGAGTCAAAGGTAATCTGTACTTGAACGGGTTATTTTTGGCTTTTTAGTTTTACTGAAGTCGATTCTATTTTTTGTTAAAATTTTTTTTGAGTTATCGTAATTTTCTTAAAAGGACGTAAGTTCACTTCCAGAAGGTAATAAGTAACTACAGTTACATTGGCGTTTACGACCTTTTTATAGAGCTTGAAATCTTAGTCGTTACTTAAACCTCGGCCTTAAAACCGCTGTTTTAAGCCCGTCTATTGTGAAGGATAAGCAACTACGGAACCCTACACTGAGCGTGGCCCGACATGCTCTTGGCCGGTTTTATTTCTGTGTTATGCTTTCCTATGACAGTGTCAGTATCAGTAACTAACCCAACTTTTACATCTACGATTGCTTGAAATTAAATCCTTATAGCACGGTGGCACAAGTGATTAATACAATATGTCCCGACGAAGTCAAGTGCTTAGATGCCAATTTAAAAATATTTTTGCAAGCTCGGGGGCAGGTGGGGCGAAATGGAATCACCATTAAAGGTCGGCGATGGCACTCCAACGTTTTATCGGAAATAGACTTAGCGGTGACTTTTCGGGCCTCAGACTACATGAATATTTATGGGACGTCCTTCTTTTCCGCTTTGCAGACAAACTTGACTCGGCCGACTGATGGAGTTCTATTCGCCGTCTTTTTTATCCAATTAGCAGTTTTTCAAGTAATAAATTACATCATTTGATACCGAGGGTAGCTTAGGGATTGTTTGGTTATAAGTTGAATACGTAGGTAATAAGGAATGGCAGGTCAATCAACACTGTCAGACTTAAAAACCGGCCAAGACCATGTCGGGCCACGCTCAGTGTAGGGTTCTGTAGTTGCTCAGTTTTAAGCCCGAGGTTTAAGTTAAGAAAGATTTTAAGCTCTATAAAAAGGTCGTAAACGCCCTAGAAACTGTAATCACTTATTACCTTCTGGAAGTCAACTTACGTCCTTTTAAAGAAAAAATATGAAATTTGGTGATACCTCAAAAACGGCTCGACCGATTTTGTTCAATATAGTTTTCATTGAAAGTTCTTATAAGGCCTCATTTATATGATTTTTTCCGATTTATTTTGACCCGTGGTTGAAAAGTTAGAGGGAGGGGGACACTATTTTGTTTTCGGAGCGAATATTTACAAAACTGCTGACTTTATCAAAAAATAATGTTAGGAGACCCCTATTATTTTTACAAGACCTATTCGGTACATCGGTCCATCCGTTTTTGAGTTATCGCAAAATTTCATAATTTTCTTTAAAAGGACGTAAGTTGACTTCCAGAAGGTAATAAGTAGTTACAATTACTTTGGCGTTTACGACTTTTTTCCGTCTTTCCGTCTTTGACCGTCTCTAGTGAAGGATGAGCAACTACGGAACCCTACACTGAGCGTGGCCCGACATGCTCTTGGCCGGTTTTTTTGAAACAAATACTTACGCGCCAATCGAGCGTTAGGGTTGTACTCTTAATTAATGAAAAATTAAAAAGTTTTTTGTTTAGGGTATCTGTATCTCAGCTGTTAGTTAGGCCCTTTTTAGGGTTCCGTATACATAGGGTAAAAAACGGGACCCTATTACTAAGACTCCGCTGTCCGACCGTCTGTCACCAGGCAGGCAGGTGTATCTCATGAACCATGATAGTTAGACAGTTGAAATTTTCATCATGTGTCTATGTTGCCGCTATAACAAAAACACTACAAAACAGAATAAAATAAATATTTAAGGGGGCTCCCTTACAACAAACGTGATCGGTTGCGTTAACTTTGCACCTCATTTGTATCCGGCGCCATACATACCAGGTGACAAGTTAACTTAACCCGGCCAATTAAGATGGGATAAGTGTTTGTACGTCTTTATTCTACGCTAGATAAGTACTTATCTATTATAAATTGCTGACTGAGAAATACTTTCGCCTGTTACGACACATTCGGAAAACTTTATTACCTATTAAATGTTATGGTGCAAAATAAACCTCATTCTAACGAATAACTTTTTTAAATAAATTATCAGAAAACATGGGCACGGCACCATAACTGGTTTTGTCTACTTCTTGATAAATTGATGCAGCTACTGTACAAATTTAGGTATTATCTTTGAAAATAACAGCGAAAAAGTTTGAAGTACGAGTTCAAGCAGCCGTATACAGCGCCTTACACTCGTGGCATACCTATTGAAAACATCGCGGACAGCGTACGCAATAAACACAAACAGTTACCATTTCCACTCGTCTCGACGCGGCACTCGCGACTAACAGCACTGCGAATTCCGCTTCGGGGCCTCGTAAACGCTTGCGTCTATGCGTGTGCGCTGTTTCGCCCGTTGGTACGTAGTTTCCATACTACTTTAGCGTATATATCTACTGTGTCTGTACTGTCTGTACATATATACGCTACGTGGCTGAATATTGTAGAAAACCGTAAACAACATATCACAGCCAATAGACATCGTTCAGTACAGGCGGTCCTATAGGGTCCTATCTTCAAGTTTAAACCCATGCTACACATTAAATTCCTTTCCTTATATAAAGAAAATTTAGTCTCAAAAGGCCGTAATTGTGTATTTTGTTTTATTTCACATTTAAATATCTACTTAACTGGCTTTAGGTATCAGCTGATGGAAATACCCTAGATGCCTTTCCCAGCATCGTTAAGTCAGAAAAAGTTAAAGGGGCCACGTCCGCCCACGCTGTTGCGGTAAAAAACATCAATAAAACTAGAAAAAATAAGTTTAATTTTAACATGGTTTTCCAATATTAAGGACGCTTTAATTCATTTCTTAGATATTATGATAACGGTGACTAAAGATAAGAGGTTAGTATTGGATTTAAAGTAAAACCTTTTTAGTTTTAGGTACGAAGTTGTTTTTAAAAGGTGGCGGATAAAGTTAGCAGCAGCGGCACTAGTTACTAGTTCAACTATATATTTAAGAGATATAAAAAGTGTAGTAGAAGGTTTCGTTTAAAGAAATGTATATTAAATTATTATTTTAAAAGGATATTACCTAAAAAGTATTTGACCTCGCCAACACGCGTCCACGTACACGTCTAGTTTTATGATTCTAATCGTGATCACCCTAAATCTTGGCCATATTCCATTACTTAAGAATAAAAAATACAAACATTTCGAATATATAATTTTAAAAGTATTTATTAGAGAGCTGTACAACTATGTTAACGATTCGACTTAATCTATTTTGTTGGCTTTGCTTGTCAGTATAATAAAACTACCCCCGCCACGGAAAGACTACCTACTAAGACTATTAGTAGGTAGTCTTTCCGTCTTAGATGAAATTCAGTGTTCTGTTAGCACAGGCTTATTACTCTTAGTAAAGTCCTTTTAAAATAATAATTTAATATACATTTCTTTGCCTAAGAGTAATAAGCCTGTGCTAACAGAACACTGAATTTCATCTAAGACGGAAAGACTACCTACTAATAGTCTTAGTAGGTAGTCTTTCCGTGGCGGGGGTAGTTTTATTATACTGATAAGCAAAGCCAACAAAATAGATTCCCCGACAAATACTTGGACAAACGGCTTCTGTACAAACTACACTAACTTAATCTGTATAAGGGATCGACGACACCGCTGCCCTAAGTAGTAGGGATTCGCCGATACTACGATACGGGGCGGACGGGCCTGATGGGCGGCATCCAGGGCGGATTTGGCGGACCACCAAACCTAAAAAAAAAAAAAAAAAAAAAAAAAAAAAAAAAAAAAAAAAAAAAAACAAATAGCCCCCTACTTAGAGCGTTTGGAATAGGTCCCAGTACGCTCAGACAGCTCTGTCAGGACTTACAGAACGCCCTACGCTAACAATGCAACACCTTCCCCGACCCATCGACCCTTTTCTATTGTCTACCCGAGCTCGGGTTTTATTGCCCTCTCGGACGCCGAGCTCACTTTTATTACGGTCTACTATTGTTTCCCTCTTTTATATTTCTCTTTGGCTTCAACTGCCTACAACTTCCTTTGCAAACGGTATACATCTTTTAAGAACATTCTTTAGGTAAAGCTGGACAAATACCTAAACATCTCATACCTAAACTATCAGACTAGGTCCGCCACCTTGGTTCTTATTGGAATCGCTGTTTCAACCCAGCCTGTCTCACATCGTCTCTTTACTCCAAGGTTTCTTACTACGTGATGTGTGCTACGGTGTACGTATCACTAATCTAAGCTAACCTATGCTAGATCACAATTCTAACCTAACCTAACCTAAGCTACAGGACTACGCCCAGCTAACGCAGGATACGTTACCTGACTACTTAACTTCAGGTAGCCTTACTTCAAAGTATGTATTTTGTTACTCACTACATATGCTGCATTTCGAACGTTGTTCTATTTATATATCTTATCTTGTTCAACTTAACATTACTTCTAACTTAACTATCACCTAACTTCGAAAACTTAATTTTGAAGAACTGCTTTATTTACTTACCTACTTAAAACTAGCTACGAGCACAGTACAGTTGTTTTGGTCTTAAGAACGCTGTTCTAACCTAACCTAACCTTGCATAAATTTGAGTACGTACTCAATGTTACTTTCATCTCTTTTTTGTAATAACCGACTTCAAAAAGGAGGAAGTTCTATGTAAAAATATTGCCTGTAGCATAAGGATAATACGAATCTAATCTTACAATAGTAATGCGGTATTTTATACAGTAATAACTGCTTCAAAACTATACTAACTTATTTAAGCTGTAAGTTAAAAATACGAGTTCTAGTTTTGCATATTTATTTATTTCGTCAAATATTATGTTCTTGAATAGATGCTTAAGAAAATACCTGAATAAACTTTGTAACTTGTACTAACGTGTATTTGTAGTAGGCTGAACTAAACTCGTTGATTTTTTAATTTGTTTGTTGGGTCCATATTGTTTGTAAAGATTTATGACAGGTTTCTTCTCCGAATCATCAAAAGATTCGAAAGTCTATTATAAATTTTATTACTGTTTGTTGGTGGCTGTTGGGCGCGGTACAAACTAGTCGAAACGTGATTTTAACGGTAATCTATTGTCACATCCTTATAAAAGCCGATGGACAGTGACGATCTATAAGTATTCAGAACCGAGTCGTGCTTGTTACCAGAGCTCTCTCAGTGTACAGTGACATAGTGTTGAATCGTGCTACAGTGCTTATAAAAAATGGCAAATGTAAGTATGTACTATTTTTTATAAAATATGTATGTAGTATTTTTATGTACTATTTGTTTAACAGTGTTTTTTTTTTCTGTAACTTGTGTTCATCGTGTTACTTGTTAAGTGTGTTAATCGGATGTATAACTTATTGTTGAATATTGTTACAGTTCACGGAAAACACTTTCAAGGAGTCTCGTTGGAGACACGGTACAGAGCGGTCGCATCTGTGCAAGCCATCCCGAACGACCCAAAAACGCCACTTAAATCTTTGAGCCAAAACAATAGCCCAACGCGAAACAATAGTCCGGCCGTCTGTTCGTTCCAACCCCGTCATAAATTTCAAAATTCTCACCGCGCGTTCGACGTTAAACTTGAAAGATTAGTTTAAACTAACCTCCACCGCGTTCCCTAAATACCTCATAACCAAAACCATTGGGTTTATACATAGTGCAGTGCGTCTAGATAACAAATAGCCTAAGTAGTGAGTGCAAACCTAGTGCTGGAGGCAGAAACTGCCGAGTAGAGCACAAAATAGGAGTAACCACGCTGCGCGCTGCATCAATTATTGACGACACAGCGGCCCAAGGAGATCTCGGTGAGCTCTTTCCATTATCTATCACTTCTTACTTAATGTCAATTCGAAATTGAACCATTAAATACCTTAGATATCAGAGTTGAAAAGCTATAAAGATCAGATCAGATAAGCACGTGCCTAACAGACCTCGTCAGGTCCTCGGCAAATTGCACCTCAAAAATTCCCCCGACCTCTTTAAAACCGCCACACTTAGGTTCTATACCTCTACGAAGGATCTGTAATCTAGATGCACTGATCAACTCCAGGCCCTAATAAACTAACAAAGATATTAAAAGCAGATTTTTATATATAAACTTTACTTCACTAATAAATACATCGCTAAATCACAAATCAATAGAGTCCTAAACCATTTCTTTTATTAAACTGACCGAAGCGCATACATACATAAATAACCTTCACGAACGACGAACAGCTATAGTCGAGTTCAACGCCAGAAACAACGGGGCCAAGAATTCCAATCCAAAAACGTCGGTTCGCTTCGCAAACAACGAGTTAAAGCTAAATCTCATGGCTCATTAATTGGCGAAACTAAATCTAACATAAACTGCTACCTATTACCACGCGCCTAACACAACTCCTAAAATACATACACACATTATTATATTATTATACCATCACTTCCAACGCAATTCACAGAATCTCGACGAAACTTGGGTTATAAGACATAATCAAACAAAAATATTCTTTGTTACAACCCACTCACAGCAAAGCACATGGTCAGTCCGGCAAACACCCCGTTTTATTGCCAACCAAAGCAGCTCGACATCAAAAAAAAAACCCCTTGTTAGAGCACTACGCAACAGACCATTTTTTTATCTAAAGCGCACCGCTTCTTCGAACGAAACATCATCTGGCGGCCACAAGTCACCAAAGAGAGTCTGCCAAGCCATATAACAATAGCAATTAAGTAGTAGAAAGTTGACGCAAGTTTGAAAGTCAGGATATCGATCACAATAGATATTAACTACCTAAGTCACACTGGAGCACAAAACAACACAGCCGGTGTGCATTAAAAACAAACACTACACCATATAACAATAAGTAAAATACCTAGCAACACACATAAACACCCCCGACAACACCATCCACTAATAACCTAGACTGTAAGCTCTCCCCACAGCGCGCCTCTAGATAGCAGGACACGACAACAATCTACAAACATGGAAAGCAAAACGGCAATAAAGAATATACCCGGAGATGGTAACTGTCTTTTTCGAGCTATCGCCTACCAAATCAACGACTTATTTGGATTAACGCTTGATTATCAAGCAATCCGCAGAGACCTCGCACGATATGCCGATGTAAACCAACATGACCAAACAATGCGAAATGCGAGATCATAAGCAATATTGATGTCAACAAGCCAGACCAAAATGAATAAATTAAGAAATATTTGTCTTTGCAAGATATCTGCAGCAGAATACTACGGCATCAATTTAATAGTATTTCAAGGCAACCCACTAAAATAAATAATACACTTTACCCCTAAAACACCCAGCGACGCGGTAGGCGCCATGGCCTGGTCTACAGTCACAACCACTACGATTGTTTTGAAACCCACCTGAGTGTAAACACGACTAATAACACACAACTCACGCGAGCAGAAATAAACCTAAATACCGGAACGCCAGAGAAGATAGCAGACGCAACTGGATACCGACTGTCACGACCTAGGCCGCACCACCCGGTTCACAACCCAATATATAGAACTAACGTGGCAACATGGAACGTTAGAGGAGCAGCAAAACCTTAGAAAAAATCAGATATTGATACGTTACTAGAATCGAATTCAATACACATCGCACGCTTACAAGAAACTCACCTGAAAACCGGAACTCATGAGTCCGATAACTACAAAGGGAGTGTAAGCGGAAATAACTCCAACAGAGGTCTGGCCATCCCTATTAGAAAAATGTCGGGCTTAAAATTAACTGGACAAAAACCAATTTGAACGACATGGCAGCATCAATCGACGTTGATAACAAAACAACCTTATTCGTCGTCGCAACACACTGGTCAAACGAAACATCAGCAGCCACAAACGACCTGTCGCGCCTACTCCGATTAATAAAGCTCAAGCCAAAAAACCCGACCCTAATCGTTCTTGGTGACTTCAATGCACACATCGGGTATAAAGATGCAAAACACTACGCAACTGTCATCGAATGGGTAAAAACCTATACCATCCAAACAGCAAGAGTAATGGGGAAATACTCACTGACCTAATAAGAATCGAGAAATTCCGATTGGAAACGTCATTCGGCCGAAGTAGCTCTAAAGTAACCTGACAATCAGACAGTAAAAAGTCACAAATAGACCACATAATGACCCAAAACAAGAGCGCATCCAACTTTAGCTTCATCAAAGGCCAGCACACGCCGTTATCAAATCATAAAATCATATGGGGCGAACTGAAACCACAAAAATCGAATAAGACCAACATAAACAAAACCTCGCGAGATAAAACCTCAGACGAATTACAATCCTTCAACTACAAGACATTAGACTACAACATACTCCAAGATAAAACTACAAAAAAGAAATATCAGAACATCGCACAAGAACTGGCAATGGTACAGAAACGTACAAGAGAAACCCACTCCAATGGCAAGAAATCACGGAGATAATGAAAACCTCAGCGAAAAGAACAATCAAATTTCATCCAAAGTACTCAAAAGAACGCAGAGTAGCGCTAGCAAAACTGCAACAAGCAAAATTCAGGAAAACTCTACGCCCAAGTGACGTAACACGAATAAACAACCTCAGGGAATGCAGACGAAATCTACAAATAATTGAATCAACAGAAGATGAAAGGGAATGCAGAATATTCTTTAAGGGGCTAGCAAATACCCATCCGTCAAGGAGGACGAAAATCACCTACGACTTCTACAGACACGAGGTCAAGGCAAGACAAAAATCAGAAAACACGTTTATCCCAATGTCCACATGGGAAGAAGAGCTTGCTAAGTCAGAGGGCCCAAGCATTGAGCAAATAAGCGTCGAAGACACAATAGATCTAGAACCGGAGCCCACGCTAGATGAAATAAAGCATATTATTTAAAAGATGCGTAATGGTACGGCCCCTGGAATAGATCAAACGGTGACTGAGCTATTTAAAGCAAATCCAGACGAACTCACCAACTAAATATTAACGCAAATGCGGGCAGCGTGGACAACGAATACCCTGCCGGAGACTTGGACACAATCAATCCAAGTACCGCTACCAAAAACAACGAACCTAAAATCTATAAATGACTACAGACGAATCTACGCTAATCTACTACTACTGAGACTGGATGAAACCATTGACGACCTCGAAAGCTACTAGGCAGCATTTCTGAAAAACAGATCTACCGACGGTCACATGTTTACTCTACGCCGAATTCTAGACGAAGAATGGAGAGCAGGAAAGAAAACTTTTGTCCTAGCAGTCGACCTAGAAAAAGCATTCGACACAATTGATCTCAACGCCATGAGGGACATATTACGCACGCGAACAAACAAGGCGCTAGCCAATCGTATAGTTAAAGCCGCGATGAACGAATCTACCTGCATCAACAACAAACCAGGTGGATTAATAAAGGCAAAGGCGTCAAGCAGGGTCGCCCTCTCTAAACGCGACTATTCACCATCGTAATGGACGACGTGTTCAGAACACTAGAAGAAGAAATGCCCTTCGTAAAATTCAACCAAGGCGAGGAAATACAGTTACCGATTATCTTAGCTTTTGCGGACGACGTGATATCGAAAGGCCTCCAACAACTAAATTAGATACATGCAAAGGCCAAAACCTTTTTCGAATCAGTGGGTCTAAAGGTGAACGAGCCAAAAACAAAACTCCTAGTACGAGACCCAATAAACGAAAACAGCAGAAACTTCATTAACCTCACCGGGACAACAGTTACTCCAGTGAACGAAATCCGCTACTTGGGTACCTACATAACCTCCTCCCGCAGCAGAAAAAATACGATCAACGAACGGTGCAAGCAAGCGATAAGAAATGCAAAAGCAGCCCATATGTACTGGAGGGAAAAACTATAACCAAAAGGATAAAATTCCTTCGACTATGCTACTACGGACACACCCTGCGACGCCCAAGACCCCACTTGCTGCATTCCGCGTACCGACACAAAGCGCAAACACTCAAAGTTGGCTGACCCAGCTTTACATGGAAAAACTCGTTGCACCAGGATATGCAATACTACGACATGAACCCCTCTGAGTGGGCAGAACTTGCATCAGACAAGAACAAATACATCACGGCAGCCCAAAAAATCTACCAACTACAAGAAACCGACAGGGAATCGGAGGATGAAAGTCAGACCAACGAACAGGAAACGTGATACCCCGATGGCTATCCGGTGAACACGACAAGCAAAGACGCCAACGAGAGCACGCGACAACTCACCAACGCTCATCCCCGATGCTCTACCCCACCTCACCTAACTTCCAATATTGGCTCAAGGTTGCATAATCGGCTGATTGTGGTCGACCGGTTGCGGCTAGTCGGCCCTCCTATCCCATCCCAGAGCGTGTCACTCCTTATAAATCTGTGCCCCCTGGTGTATCCGGCTTGTCCGGGTCAGGCTACGACCTGGCTGGGTGTGGTGCCTATGTTCATGTTCATGTTCAGTTCACGGAAAACACTTTCAAGAATTTTTATTACCCTGAACCTGAACATGATGATTCAGGGAGTGATGAAGAAGGCACACTCGGTTTTAAAGTGAAACAAGCCATAGCGAAGAAACGTCCTGCAAATAGTATCGAGAGTTTCTTTGAAAAACCGCAGAAAAAAGTGAAACCAGTGAAGAGATCTTCCAGTGTGTCGCAAAGTTCCCATACCGGTGTTGCTTACCTATCTTCGGGTAAAGACGATGCTGCGTATGCATCACACCTTATTAAGATAGAAATATACGATCTTGAAAAAGTTAGGAACATCGCACCAGAAGAGCACTGGAAGCACGCCGATGTGAGATTAAAATCTTACATCTCAACTGAGCAAGATCCACAGCTTGAGACTGTCCGTGATGTGATATACAACATAACGAAAGACATAGCTTCAAAGGACACTTGCGTGAAATATTTTATAAACAATACGAAAAAGTAAACTAAGTGTTTGTGTAGTTTTAATACTAGGTTAAAACTGTATTTATTATATAAGACATTAGATAATATTTTATAACATACCCTTGTGTACTACTAGTATTATATATTTCTTACTGCTTAAACAACAACTTTTTGTTATTCAAAATTGTTAAGACTCGTTTTATAACCACATGTTGTAATTTGTTTTGTAGCCTAATCATATTGATCTATTTCCCTTTGCAAATGTATAAAAGTCTCCACCCTTTAATATAAAATCACTAAGCTACGTTTGTTATTTTAAGGAAAAAATTTGTTGTAATGTAATCACTATTTTTAGGTAAATAAGGTATAATTAAGGTATTATTTATAAATAAAAAAAATCAGTTTAGTATATATATATTGTTTTATTTCACAAAAATTGACTTAAACATATTTCTTAAAATTAAATCGTTACAAAGAGAATTCTCAGAAAACAAACTCAATAAATCGCTCATAGTTTTTCCTTGATACTTAAAATATAAATAAACTAAACAATATTCGCCACAAACTGAAGTAAAATGATTTTGAAGTGGTCTTTGGTTATAAAACCACCGTTTTGCATTTCTATTCAAAAATAACTTATGATAACCAGTAGGTTTCCGACCAAATGAGTCAAAGTATTCCCCTACACCTTTAGCATCAATATGCATTGCAACCCAATGGGAACCTGGTTTCGAATCAGGGTCCAAATTGCTTACAATAAAAACTGGACGAGCAACCCAAATAGGGATTCGGTTAGCAGCAAAAACATTTGATTTAAATCTAGGGTTAATTTTTTTCATACAATATTGAATTTCATTAGTATCCATAATAAATAAAATATGTATACATTCATCGATGATGTTACAAACACAGATTAAGAAGAAATGAGATTAATTGTTAATTTCACTGTATTTATATTTATTTTAACTGTTGTAATCTACAGATACATCACGATTTTTGTTTATTTCAATAACATTATCAAATTCAGCGTACACAATACAGTTAATAGTAGTGCTCAAGGCATTATCAAAACGAACTTCTATCCGAACACTTCCGTGTCTTACAAGGTTCCAGTGTGAGGTAGAACTGGCTGACAGGTCAGGCGTCAAATCGAAACATAACAAACAGTAACCTTCCCCGTAATCGGTTCTGCTTATTGCATTACCTTCATTGTGGAAGTGAATACCAGTCCCAGAAAATAGAGTATGATATGTTGATGCTATTAAACCAGAACTAAATGATGGTTGTAATGTTCTAGAAGGAATTTCATGACCATCTACAAATAAACTAAAAGAGTTCATATTATAATTTTGAAAATTGAAAGGGTTCAATGCAAAATTACCATTAAACGATGAATTTGATACAAAACCAATTATACATCTTTTAGGTACTTGTCCAAGAAATATGTTATCTAAAGTTTTACCCTGTATTCCTGACGGTATTGTAAGTACCTTTACTTCTGCTCTTGTGATAGGGTATTTTGCAGTTGTTGATGCTAGCACTTTCTGATGAGCTAACAAAACACTTGGACTGATTCTAGCTCTTCTTATTATGAGACTAGCGTCCATTATTTGTACCTTAAATTTCTTATCTTGGTGACAAATAAGATTAAACGATTCTTTTGATCGCACTAACTTAACACGCATTTCTACACCATTCACTAGAAACTTCTCTTGGTTAAACATATCACCATGTAAATGTCCAATCATTTCAACTTGTTTACTATCTGTAACAAATTCCATCCTTTTGTGAAATCCTTTGTTATTTGCGTCAACGGTGTCCATATAATGTGCTGTATCTTCATACCATAACCCACAAGTAAGGTGAGTTTTTTTAGCGGCTGGTCCATAGTTAAGTAGATTTTCCATGTAAGCACGGTAAGCATATGTGTTGTTTGGTGGCGAGATTAGTTTTTGATTTAAATATACGTCAAGTTGATTAAAAAGGGAGTGCAACCAATTATTAACGGGGGCAACTTGAGTATCAGGCTTTAACTTTGTACCATCCTGGTTTAATATTTTGGCGTTTATATGTAATAATGTATGTGATAAGTCAATGTAGTCATCACCTGAACCGGGGACTTGAAACTCAATAGGACCATCATCACTTAAAGATGAGATTGGTTTATAATGAACCCACTGTCCACTCTCAATACTTGTCTGTGTCGAAGGCAGGGCAAATATATCTAACTCAGATTTTGCACATTCACACGAATGATTGTGTAGGAATGACATGATTTACTTTGAAAATATATCGTCACTATATTTATTTCTCTTAGCTCCTCTTCGGCGCGATGCTTTCAAGGTAATGAGAGGTTCCCGTCTCTTAGTTGACATTTTATACCCAGATCCCGACATCAGAGAATCGATCTTTTCATCAGCTTTTCTTTTTAAGTTAGCACTAGCTTCTTTAAATCGAGACCTAACTGAACTATCTATAGGGTGTGAATTTACCATATCAGATAACAAACCAACCCCCGCATCTAACGCTTCTTTTCCAACAGTTTTAAAACCACTAGACAACAAAGGAATTACTGACCTAAACAGTCCCCCCAAAAAACTTCCAATCCCATGCCCTCGCTGAAACGGAACACCTTTATAGACAATTCCTATACCAGAACCAGCTTGATGGGTATAATAATGATCGTAGGGACAAGAGTGAGATGATCTTTTATAATTCATCTTAGCCGTTGAAAGTGTAGTTTCACGCAGGAAATTCCGAATTGAAATGGCACTCTTGCACCGGTAGTTGTTCTTATATCTATTTCCATAGTATCAAATTCTCTACGTAAAACAGGTACATAATGAGCGGGTGAGAAAATGTGTGTTTTATATGCTCCATAATGGAATTCTGTTGGATCTAATGGTATTATTCTAAGCAACGTAGTTATAACATCACCAACTACCTGTGGTTGTATGATGTCTGTATAAACAAATAATTGTGATGGTAAGCCCAAATACAAATTAACAGGATTTTTACCAAATGAAACTTGCCGTAAATTTGTTTTCGGTTTAAAACCTAACTGTAGACTTAGTATTGGGGTTGTTATAAGAGAAGTTATATCGTTATTAATTGTTGCTACCCCAACCATTTTGGTTAGATTATCATATCTAAACTTTACATTATTTTTCAGTTGTGGGTTGTCATTAAAAGCTTGAATAAAATGGTCAACGTTGTCATATGTAGTTGCTGGTATATGAGTTTTTATATCTACAATTTTGGCTATCTTGTCAGTGGGTGACACTACTTTCTTTTTTAAATAAATCATATTTTCATGATCTTGAACATTGTACATTGAACAAGGGTATTGAAATTCTACTAAGCCAACTACCCATTCTCCTTCCAACTTTATACTCCTGGGTAATTTGGTTAAGAAGTGTGCAGTCGTATTATCGGTATAGTAGTCCGAGGAACTGTTACTTAACAATGTAATATAAAAGCTGTTTTCACTCATATTTTTTTTAAGCTTGAAGCGAGTATCCAAGAATTAAATTTGTTAGGATAACCTCGCCACTTCACTAGTACTTCTTTTCTGGCACCAACCCCACGTGAGCGTATTATTTTATCAATTTTATAATCAATGGAGGGGAGATAAGTCACTTTTTGTAATTCCTTAGAATAAAATGTACCAACGATAGGCTCACCTTCTAAATCTCTTAACGTATACACAACTCGTGGAAAGCGGTTTATTATTGAATCAATTCTAAATATTTCGTCACTCCAATTAGTTTCGTAACCCTTTTGAAATATATGTTTATATTTAGTAATTCTAACATGATCACCAACATTTAGTTTTGTGATTTCCAAAGTAAGTTGTCTATCCTTTTTTCTGTTATACAAATTACACCAAACAGTCATGATATTATCAAAATTTACATCGATAGGGCGCATTTTAATACTAGAATGATAACTGTGATTATAAGAATAAAGAAGTTCTTGCAAAATATCTATATATTTGTATGTATTCTTATGAGTAAAGTAACGCCACATTTTCATTTTAAGAGTTCTTTGAAACCTTTCTACTATACTTGCTTTAATGTCAGGATTGTTAGTAGTATAGTAGTTAATGTTTTTGCTCCTAAAGTAATCCCTTGCTGCCTTTGAAACAAATTCGGTGCCTTTATCAGATTGGATGTGACGAGGAGTAGAATTGGCTTCAGTAAATATGCTTTCAAAACAATTTATAACGGTTGTGGCATCTTTCTTTTTCATAGCTCTCGCAAAAGCATATTTACTGAACACATCAATAACACACAGAATATATTTGTATCCATCATTATATTGACTGTAAGTACCCATATCACTCAGATCAGCTTGCCAGAGTTCATTAAAGTTAGATAAGACGTATCTATTTCTTGTGAATCGCCTTTGAACCGGTTTATGCAGTGTGTACGTTTCTTGAGATTGTAACCAGTTCTTTACTTCGTCTTTGTTCATTCGTCCTTTCATTTGTTTACTTAATTTATTTAAACTACTGTAGCCTGCTGGATTAGATACATCGTAGTATATTGCATGAATGTCTAATAAGGGCTCCATCTTTCCCAATCTAGTTTCTTTTTGTTTGCCTTGAGCAGTACACTTGAAAGAGGTGTACTGGCGCTTGTGTCTTTAAATGACGATGACGATCGAGCACTTGATGGAGCAGATGATGCGTGAGGTTCACTCGATTGAGGTTTATTTATAAATTCTAGATTAGTAGGATTACCTATACAAGACGTAGGAACTTTTATATCTCTTAAAAATAAAGCAAACTCTTCCCATCCTGTTGGCTTAGGGCGTTTAAGAGATCTAACCGTATCGCTTACCAGATCGAGAATATTGCTGTTTGGAATAGTTCGATTGTTTATTACAACTTCACCATTTGTTTTCCACCATATTTTTGGTCTGCTTGACACAATACAAGTCAATAATGTTCTGGTTTTTTTCTCATATGATTTTGGTAAATTATCTATAATACGAGATGGACTGAATAGTACAGTTTCTGGATTTTTTGTACCAGACGGTGTAGCTGCAGTAACTGCAGAAACATCACCATCTGGTAGTGTTTTATTTGCAACTGATTCATAATTTTCATCCTCCTCCTTTTTGTTTACTTTTAAGTTTAAATCCTTACTTTCATCGTTGAGTTGATCAAACCCCTCCATCACTATTGGTATTTTAAATGGTTTTCGATCTGATTCAATAAAGTGCAAAAATCGTTGTAGTGCTTGAGAATATAATGCCCACTTTTCACGATCATTAATTTTACTCTTCAGGATTTTTTGCATCTCTCCGTCTAGGCGAGATGATACATTTTCGGGTTGGCTATCATTTCGTTTGAGTCTTTCAATAAAGTCTGGTTCAACTAACAACATTTTTTTTGTGTTTTCCATTTTATTTTATGTTACGGAGCTTACTAAGGCACTTAAAACTGCACCTAATATAATAGGTAGAAATGCACCTCCTTTTTGAATAATAACAGTTTTCCTCAATTTGTGTTTCCCTTTCGAAACTAGTTTTCGTAATGTGTCTTTATATTTGTTTAGTTTTGATTTATCTTTTGATTCCAGTGGTATTTTCCCTTTTAAAACGTTATAAATACACTCACAAATAATATTAATTTCTTCATCTTCACAAGATTTTAGCAACGCTGTGCGATACTTTGGTTTAAGTAACTGCAGTGCTTCAAGTAAATGTTTATATGTGTGTACTCTTGGATGCATTATTTGGAACTGATTAAAACGTGTTGATTCTTGTCGTATTTAAACCCTTTCTTGGGAACATATACGGTACAATGCCCATCAAAAGGAAATATTTTAGTTTTAAAACGGCATATGTCATCGGTATTTTGCTTCAGATCAATCATAAGGTAACCATGAGCATCTTTAGTGGCATCTTTGTAGGCTTCATCTACAAATTTTGGGTTCTCCGGATAAACTTGTCGTGACAAGTAGCGAATTTGTGTTTTATCCCTCGGGTTTTTGAAGTATACAATATAGCTGGTATTCAATGAAATATCACGTTGTCCTTTGCCTTGATGAAATATGTTTTGAGTAATATAAAAAACACTTAAGTTTCTATGGTGACTTCCTTTTGTAAAAATATCAACGATTCGTCCATCCGATTCTCTCATCAAGTCATCAATTATGAGAAGCTTGGGCTTTTTTCCATCAAATAAAGAAAAATCTGGTATTCCTTGGCTATAATTTACATTTTCCAGATTGTACAAAGGTTGCATTTCATCATAACACCAAATAATTTCATCAAATTCAACATTACATACTTCTTTTGCATTGTTTAAAAAATTGGTAACAAACTGAGTTTTACCACACCCACTTGGACCCGCTACTATTGTAGTGAAAGGGTGGTTAAAATGAATCATTATAAATTTTTAAATATGTGTGTTCATATGTTAACGGATTGACTTCAAATGAGAAAATTTCTAGACCATAGCTTTTTAAATAAATTTTAAATAAAAAAAAAATGGGGTAACAAATAAAAAAAAAAACAAAAATTTTGCTAAATATTTTTTAATATTTATATTATTCTAGATAAATCACATAAAAATTTACAAAAACATATTTTTCGCCAATAATTTTATTGCCAAAACTTAAAAAATAAAAAAAAAAAACATCCTAAAATACAATATTATGTACAAAAAATAAATATGAAAATTGAATGTTCAGTGTATTTTTTTTTTTTTTTTTTTTTAAGAATTATGAGGTATTCTATAATGACCCCACGCAAGAGTATCCGAAGTGTTTTTCAATAAATATCGTTTTGTGTCGTTGTAAGATAATGATATTTTATTGACATTTTGCGTAAATAAAACATGCTTTATTGATCGGAATCGTAACATTTGAGCATGTTGTATATTTCTATCAAATAAACAACTTTTATAGTCGTTAAGGGTTAATTTTTTGGTAACACACTTGTTTATTCCTTTAGCTTTGGATATAATACCACTATTTTGAACATCTAAGGCATACATTTTTGATCTAAGACCAACAAACTCTTTCAAAATTTTGCCATTATTTTCGTCTTTAAAAAAACCTAACCTCTTTTTATTTAGTAATGGTAAACCATATGCATTGTTGGGTGGGTAATCAGATGTATCATAATACAAGTTCAGGTCAGATTTAATGTCCTCATAAAAGTTAGCAGTGT
The DNA here is from genome assembly GCA_947623375.1 of Apotomis capreana. Classification (NCBI taxonomy): domain Eukaryota; kingdom Metazoa; phylum Arthropoda; class Insecta; order Lepidoptera; family Tortricidae; genus Apotomis; species Apotomis capreana. The sequence goes on along the minus strand of OX392503.1, from coordinate 7,976,554 downwards.
TTATTTCATATATTAAGCTATCAGTATCCGTGTAAAGGAGCTTGAGATTTTCCGTATATTTGTATTTCATATAATTGTAGTGGAATTCGTACATTAAAGTTTTCGATAGATCTAAAATGCAGAATCCAAGGTAAATTGGTTTGTTATAAAAGATTTTTGTTTTTTTCAATTGCACAGCAGCTAAATTCTCAGAAAATATTGATAAACTATGAAATTCAGGTTTAGATATTAAGGACTGTACCCCTTGGGATTTTCCGCGATTTTCCCAGTGACTTAATAATTTAACATTCACACGTTTCGTGACATTTTCCATTGTTTTACCAAAAACAGAATTATTCATAAGTTTAAAGAAATCTTTTTCAAAATCAGATGTCGCCAGCGAACGCATTCGGGTATTCAAATCTATGTAACTTTTTAACCAAGTAGATTGTTTGAACTTCAACACACGATGGATTTTCACTAAACGCAACCCATTTTTTAAACATTGTTTAAGATTTCTGTAATGTAATACATAATTATATTTATTGTTTAAATTGGGAATCAATTTTTTTTCTTTAGAATCACCTAGACATACATTTTCTGGACAGAACGGCAAATCTGAATGAGAGTCATGTAATTCCTTGGGGTACTCTAGATCAACTTCTAATATAAACCCATATTCAGCATCGTCTGAAACATTGAAATCGGTATCTTTATTTACCCATTCAAATTTGCCAGACGGAAGACATTGTGACATAGCCCACCCATAGAGATTATTTGCGTCTAAGTACATGAGAAAAGATGAAGGAATATTTGGATCATAGTCTTCCATAAATGTATTATTTGCTTTTGCATGTCTGTTGCTACATTGGGAAATCCCTCCTCGAATGTTTTTCGCTATAAAAGCTATTTTGTCGACATCTGTTAAAAGTTCTAAACTTATTTTGGTAGTCCTCAACATCGAATCAAAGGAAATTCCAGGCGCGGTATAATAATGGGCGGGATCTAAACCATATGTCTTAAGACACACATTTCTAAAATTTTCAAATATGTCAGTTAGTAATAAAACATCTGTTTTCAGATAAAGATTGGAATAATCCCCCATATTTTTGCATTGGAAATGAGACCAAATATCTTGAGCATGTAGGAAATCGTTTTCGGAAATGTGACTGTCAGTAAGAGAACTATAGAATTGATCCTGTGTAGGAAGCGAAGTTAATTTCAGTGAATCATACGAAGTCATGTACTCATATGGATAGACACCCTTCCGTATTAGACGTTTAAAGTCTTCTTCACGAGGAAAGTTCAATTTCAATTCGTAAAATTGGTCAGTAGTCAAGTTTTTAGCTAATTTATCCAAGCTACTCGACATAAATTTAAGAGAATCGACAAATCTCAATTTTACAACACGATTATTCACTTGTAAAGACTTAGAAAACGAAATATACTTTTCTTTATTTTGTGGGATTAGTTCTATGTCACCATCTTCAAGACCAAGTCCATGTACAATAAAATGACTATCGTAATTGCTCAAATTATGGAAAAATACAGGTACAAAATTGGGTGGTTTGTATTTTTCAGAACAAAATTTATGTGCAACGCCTTCGTAAAGTCCAGTATGATAATTATAAGAAACGGTTGAGTCATCATTCAAATTTCTATCACAAATATAACAAGCATGGCTTTGCATAATGTCTACCTTATTAGCATCTGTTAGAGGGAAAGAAGTTTTAGCAAACGCATTACTTTTACAAATAGTTTCTAAATCTTCTTTTATGACTTTCATAAATGTTTTTGCACAGTCTTCACCTGTATATGTTCTGTACACAGATAACTTGTCATTATAAGAACACTTAATATAGTAACCGAAGCTATAAACTTCATGTTTTTGAATATTGGTAGTAGAAGATGTACTGGGGTTGTTAGAACAGGATTGAATTGGATTTAAAAATGACTCAAAATCAGCGTATACAACAAAAGGTACTCTTAATTGTCGTTCATAATTATTAAAAGTAACTTGATTCGATGGAACATATTCGTTAAACCAATTTCTTGTGTCTTCTTTTTCGGATGGTAAGTTTGTGCATACGTGGAAGCAGTCGTTTTTTTGATGTTGGTTTAGTCTCTCGTGTGATGTAAATTTAATTAAGCAACCATCGCAAATATGAACAGCATGTTGTGCATTTGACAATTGCTTAGACACTAACCTCGATAAATTTTTGATAAAACAATAATGTCCTTGGTTATCTTTAGTTATGTACAACAAGTTTAAGTGATTAGACTTTTTTAATTTAGTTAAATGTAGTGGGCCTATAACATCGTGTTTCTTGTTTTGAGAGTTGTACTCGAGACCAAATACATTAATGCTAATATCATTATTTTTTTCAAATTTATGGATATCTCCCAATTTAAATGGAAAAGTTAAATTTTCAAAGTTCAATTTATTCTTATGTAATATGTATGAACTGAACATATTTGAATGACTTTTGGGTTCGTATAAACCAGACAATACAGCCCATCGAAAACACTCATGGTCATTGTTTTTTACATTAATAACCGCTTTTTTATTTTTTATATCACGAGGTAATTCAATAAAAGAAGAGCCGCGTAATGGATTATATTTGTTAATATTGAGATCGATATGATTAAATGTTACTAAACTCCACCCACTATCTTTTCTTTCAAAGTTTGACAACCTTATCACAATTTCATTTACTAGGGACGTAAAAACAGCAGCTTTATCAGTGCTGATATCAACAATACTATTACTTAATTGGAAATCAAATGTATTATTTAATTGTTTGGTATCTTGTGTAAAATTTGCATTAAGAATAAAATTTACTTTTAAAGCGTGATGTTTGTTAAGTGAACGATCTAATAATGTAAAGATCTTATCCTTGTGTTTTTGTAAAATAGTTTCGGGATCAAGAGGTTGGTGATCCATTTCATTAAATAATATTCTGTAAGTAGCGACTCTGTTTTTGAATGCATTTTCAATTAATTGGACATTAACATATTCACTATCGGATCTCAACACATTATTTTTGTGAATATTACTATTTAAATGGTTACCAAAATATCTTTTTGACACGAACTTTTTACACACCGAACATTCAATTTCAGAATTATTTTTTGTACTTACATTGAAATGAAATGAAATGAAATAATTTATTCAGTAAGTAGGCCACAGGGGCACTTTTACAAGTCAGATTGTGAATCTACCGGCATTTCGCAAGAGGAGACCGCTGTTGAGAAGAAAGCCGAAAGAAACTCAACAGTAAGTCATTTTTTCGTAAATAATACTTAAAACAATTACATGATACAGTTGTGTTAAAACTAATTACACTGGGTACACGTAAAGGAGATGTATAGATACCTACTCCAAATAAAATAAAAATTTAATAAATTTAAAATATTAAATATACCCAGAGATGTATAAAGTCTCTGGGTGTCACAGCATGCAATAAAATATAATTACTTAATTAATTTAATTCCATAGAGATGTATAAGGTCTCTAGGCGTCAACGTGAATAATTTAGAAAATAGTTATTAAACCTAAAATTCTTAGAGATGTATATGGTCTCTAGGCGTCATAACATGCAATAAAATATTTTAAAATGATTTAATTTCCTCAGAGATGTATAAAGTCTCTGAGTGTCATACTACACTAAGCTGTTTCTTAGAGATGTATACAGTCTCTAAGAGTTCAAAAAGATAAAATCAACATTGAATAACTTCAATCGAGTACAGGTGAAGTTTCTCACGTTTGCTTAATTTAACACTAGTATGCGGTTGCTACATATTTAATTTGGCCCTTGCTAGCATGAACAGACCGGACCCCACAAACGGCACCCGTTCACGAGTATGACGCATATCTCAGCCATCGCCTCCCTCAACCATATTATAGGGAAGGCTGCGACCCGATCAACGACGCCACCGTAAGCAAAGACCTTTAAGCGAGCATGACATGCTCAAGCTGCCGGGCATACTTGACTAATACTATTTGCCCGGTGAGAAACAACAAATTGTGCTCTCATGTTACATTAAAAATTACCCACCAAAATAATGCTTATTTAAAAATTTACTATTGACACACAACACTAAACTACTGGCTTAAAGGCATCACTGTCGTTTAGAAAGTCATTAACAGTATAATAAGCTTTATTCAATAAGTGACGTTTTATTTGCGCTTTAAATTTGCTACAGGGCAATTTTACTACATCAATAGGTATTTTATTGTAGAAGCGTACACAGTTCCCCACGAACGACGAGCTAACCTTACGGAGACGGTGGGCAGGTATTGCGAGCTTGTCCTTACTTCTCGTATTGTAGTGGTGAATGTCACTGTTGAGCTTGAATTCATGGAGATTTTTCCGCACATACATGATATTCTCAAGAATGTATTGAGATGCTACGGTGAGAATGTTTGTTTCCTTGAATTTCTCTCTTAGTGACGTACGACCTCCTAGTGCATAAATTGCGCGTACAGCTCGTTTTTGTAGCACAAAGATGGTTTGGATGTCCGCCGCTCTTCCCCATAATAAAATTCCATATGACATAACACTATGGAAATAACTGAAATATACAATCTTTGCCGTCTCGACGTTTGTCAGCTGCCTGATTCGCCTAACTGCATAGGCCGCGGAGCTAAGCTTACCTGCAAGAGTGGCTATATGCGCACTCCATTGCAGTTTAGAGTCTAAAGTAACACCCAGGAATACTGTTTTTTCTTCAAATTCCAGTACTTCGCCTTTCAGTTTTACCTTGGCACAATTGACTTGTTTCACATTTGGTAATGTAAATTTAATGCACTTAGTTTTCTTGGCATTTAAAAGCAAATTATTTGCAGTAAACCAATCCACAATAGAGGACAGTGCATCATTAATCACATCGAAGTTGTTTTCTTGCCTTTTTACTTTAAAAAGAAGAGATGTGTCATCTGCAAATAGTACTATATCATGTTTATCTCGCACAAGGTTTGGTAAATCGTTAATATACACTAGAAAAAGAAAGGGACCCAGAATTGAACCCTGAGGTACCCCCATAGCAACAGCTGACCCAGTCGATTGAGTCCCATTGATATCTACCCGTTGCGTTCTGCCTGAAAGATATGACGAGACAAGGTCAAGGGCATTGTTTTTGACTCCGTAGTGTTCTAGCTTACGTATTAAATTCTCATGATCAACGCAATCAAATGCTTTGGATAGATCACAAAAAACTCCAATAGCATCTTGAGCCTTCTCCCAGGCATCAAAGATATGTTTAACTAGTACCACGCCAGCGTCAGTGGTAGAGCGACCTTTAGTGAACCCGAATTGATTGCTGTGGAGTAGATTATTCCGATTGAAATGAGATATAAATTGATTAAGAATAATCTTCTCAAAAACTTTGCTTAATGCTGGTAGTATTGATATTGGTCTAAAATTTGTGGGGTCTGATTTTGTACCTGATTTGAATAAGGGAATAATTTTGCTATGCTTCATCAAATCAGGAAATACTCCAGTATCAATACATTTATTAAAGATATCAGCTAAATATGGTGCAATAGATTCAACAATTGAATGTAACACTTTCACAGATAGGCCCCACAGATCCTCAGTCTTCTTTAAATTTAGCGATTTAAACGCTTTAATAATAGTGGTAGGGGTTACATAAATGAATTTAAAGATAGTTGTACATTCTGTTACATTCGTTTTCAAAAGTAATTCAGCAACATCGGGCGATGAATTTAAAGACTTTGTTGTGTCTACAGGTATATTGCAGAAGAATTGCTCAAAGTGATGGGCAATTTCAACATCGGAACTTATTACAGTATCGTCGATTCGAAGACTGTAATGGCGATCTTTTGGTTTCGTTTTCCCAGTTTCATCATAGATTACCTTCCAAATAGTTTTCACCTTATCACAGGAATTTGTGATCTTTTTAGACAAGTAATCAGCTTTAGCGGCGGCACACATTTGCTTAAAGGATTTGGAAAACATTTTCACGTACTCTAGGAACTCCGGTCTCTTATCGATTGTCCTTTGTTCATAAAGATCGTAGAGACGACGTCTTTTTTCATGAATATCAAATGTAGCCCAGTCGCTGAATTTAGTTTTAACCCTGTCTTGTACTTTCTTTAAATTGAAACAGGCATCAAATTCTTTTTTGATGCAGTTAAACAAGACCGAACACATACAGTTAGCATCCTCTTGAGTAAATGTAAGATAACATAGTCTCCTCTGAATGTTATGGTTAAATAAATCTAAGCGATTTTCAGAGATAGGTCTGCACATGGCGTCTTGTGGATCACTCTCAATATTTCCACTGAAGTTGAAGGAGGCATATTGTCCGCAATGGTCAGAGCTTAGTTTGTTTATGATAGATTTATCAATCGCATCAACACTACTAAATATGTTATCAATACACGTTGAACTGGTAGCTGTGATTCTGGTAGACTCAGAAAACAAATTCACTAGGCCAAAAGAATTAAAAGTGTTCAATAAACTCACACTCATAGATGATTCTTCACACAAATTAACATTAAAATCACCACACACAATAATACACTTATTACTTGAGAATATACTATTGAGCACTTCATCCATAGTTGACTCAAATAAACTATAGTCCGCTGATGGGGGTCTGTATACGCATATAATTATAAATTGTTCCAATTCAATACACGAAAGTTCAATCTGACGCTCAATGGACATGTTAACAATATCTTTGCGTTCTTTATGCTTTAAATCATGTTTTACTATAATCAAAGATCCGCCGCGGATGTGAACTTCTCTAGAGAAAGAACTTACGATACTATGATTGTTAAAATTGAACATAAATTCATGACCTTTAAGCCAGTGTTCAGTTATACACAAGATATGAATATTATGAATATCTATAAATAAACCAATTTCAAGTTCTTTACTAGTGAAACCTTGTATATTTTGGTGAACTATATTAATCGCATTATTATCAAAACTACTACTAGTGTTAAAATCGTCGGGGGGCGCAGAGCCGGCGGGGACACACGTTGTCGAAGAAATCAGTTTAAATCACCCGAAGACTCCGTCCCAGGAGATCCCGCGTCGCTACAACGCAACGCAAGATTCACCCTAGCACTACTATCACAAGTCATGCTAGTCATGACGGCGTCTACAATATTATATGCTAACAGATTAGCACAATCACGTAAGCATCTTTTCGAAAGATACATACGATTTCGAGTCAGGAGAAAGTTTTTAATAAATTTATTCGTATCAAAATACGAAATCGTGGAGGTATACAGACTAAGTCTATAGAATAGGGAATTGAAATATTCTATCTTATTATACATTTTTTCAGGCTTTTTGTCCGGAAACGGTAACGCACACACAATTATTTTACCTACACCTCGGTCGACAACACCGGCAAGAGTCTCGCAGAAGTCGACCACGTCACGCTTGGTATAACCCAAACTGTCTCCCAGCATGATCGCGACGGTGGTGTGTCGGTCGAACGCGTCGGCAGAAATAGACGAGGCGATGCGGCCGAGAGGAGCGCCCGGCAGACAGTTGTTGGTGACCATTGACATCGGATAATGGTTCTTCGCTTGAGGATGTAGACATATCACGACTGTTGGAAGGGTAGTTTCTCTTCACTGGTACTTCTGCACCCGTACTTGTAGCTGTCCTTTTTCTCCCCCGTCCTACTTGGTTAGATCTGTAATAGAAAAAGTGAAACGTTAGTATTTAATACAAGATTTAAAACTTCAAAACAATGATTAAATTATTATCATTATACTAACTTAAGTTTTTTCGACATTGCTGGCAATATGCCTGCATTGTTAAAACACCATCAATGACATCTGATGACAAGTTATGCATCGACTTATTGATATGCCCATCACATGGTGTGTAATAGGGTATAATATCTTCATCTTCCAAAAGCGCCTGAGGTAATTGATTGTCAATATACCACAATCTTATGTTTCTATGAAATACTTTTAAAATGAATCCTTTGCTTAAAACTGCAATTTTGTCGTGGGTTAAACTAGTTCCCATATGAAAGTATCCAAGCACCATTTTTAAAACAGTATTTTGTACAATACACAGACACAGTACTAGCACAAACACAGTAACTGGAATAATGAATGATTTCTACACCAGAGACGTCGCTTATAAAGAACCTTCCAGGATCCCCACCCAACAGAGAACAATGAAACTGAGCCATAAAAAGGCAACAACTCAATGACACTGGTCAATGGTTTTGTACAAGTTTGAACAAGAATAAACTGTTTAAATTGCATGTCTAAATATACAAGTACAATATCAATAAACAATATAACAGGTTGGAACAAGAGTACTCACCCTTGACTATGCAGCTGGCTTAGTAATTCCCCGATCTCATACATTTCTTGATCACTTTCAATTTCTTCGCATAGCCTGACGAGCTCGGAATCGTAAACATCACAGCTTAAACAGTCCATCGTGAGATGTGTCTAAGAAAATAGTGATTACATTACAACAAATTTTTTCCTTAAAATAACAAACGTAGCTTAGTGATTTTATATTAAAGGGTGGAGACTTTTATACATTTGCAAAGGGAAATAGATCAATATGATTAGGCTACAAAACAAATTACAACATGTGGTTATAAAACGAGTCTTAACAATTTTGAATAACAAAAAGTTGTTGTTTAAGCAGTAAGAAATATATAATACTAGTAGTACACAAGGGTATGTTATAAAATATTATCTAATGTCTTATATAATAAATACAGTTTTAACCTAGTATTAAAACTACACAAACACTTAGTTTACTTTTTCGTATTGTTTATAAAATATTTCACGCAAGTGTCCTTTGAAGCTATGTCTTTCGTTATGTTGTATATCACATCACGGACAGTCTCAAGCTGTGGATCTTGCTCAGTTGAGATGTAAGATTTTAATCTCACATCGGCGTGCTTCCAGTGCTCTTCTGGTGCGATGTTCCTAACTTTTTCAAGATCGTATATTTCTATCTTAATAAGGTGTGATGCATACGCAGCATCGTCTTTACCCGAAGATAGGTAAGCAACACCGGTATGGGAACTTTGCGACACACTGGAAGATCTCTTCACTGGTTTCACTTTTTTCTGCGGTTTTTCAAAGAAACTCTCGATACTATTTGCAGGACGTTTCTTCGCTATGGCTTGTTTCACTTTAAAACCGAGTGTGCCTTCTTCATCACTCCCTGAATCATCATGTTCAGGTTCAGGGTAATAAAAATTCTTGAAAGTGTTTTCCGTGAACTGTAACAATATTCAACAATAAGTTATACATCCGATTAACACACTTAACAAGTAACACGATGAACACAAGTTACAGAAAAAAAAAACACTGTTAAACAAATAGTACATAAAAATACTACATACATATTTTATAAAAAATAGTACATACTTACATTTGCCATTTTTTATAAGCACTGTAGCACGATTCAACACTATGTCACTGTACACTGAGAGAGCTCTGGTAACAAGCACGACTCGGTTCTGAATACTTATAGATCGTCACTGTCCATCGGCTTTTATAAGGATGTGACAATAGATTACCGTTAAAATCACGTTTCGACTAGTTTGTACCGCGCCCAACAGCCACCAACAAACAGTAATAAAATTTATAATAGACTTTCGAATCTTTTGATGATTCGGAGAAGAAACCTGTCATAAATCTTTACAAACAATATGGACCCAACAAACAAATTAAAAAATCAACGAGTTTAGTTCAGCCTACTACAAATACACGTTAGTACAAGTTACAAAGTTTATTCAGGTATTTTCTTAAGCATCTATTCAAGAACATAATATTTGACGAAATAAATAAATATGCAAAACTAGAACTCGTATTTTTAACTTACAGCTTAAATAAGTTAGTATAGTTTTGAAGCAGTTATTACTGTATAAAATACCGCATTACTATTGTAAGATTAGATTCGTATTATCCTTATGCTACAGGCAATATTTTTACATAGAACTTCCTCCTTTTTGAAGTCGGTTATTACAAAAAAGAGATGAAAGTAACATTGAGTACGTACTCAAATTTATGCAAGGTTAGGTTAGGTTAGAACAGCGTTCTTAAGACCAAAACAACTGTACTGTGCTCGTAGCTAGTTTTAAGTAGGTAAGTAAATAAAGCAGTTCTTCAAAATTAAGTTTTCGAAGTTAGGTGATAGTTAAGTTAGAAGTAATGTTAAGTTGAACAAGATAAGATATATAAATAGAACAACGTTCGAAATGCAGCATATGTAGTGAGTAACAAAATACATACTTTGAAGTAAGGCTACCTGAAGTTAAGTAGTCAGGTAACGTATCCTGCGTTAGCTGGGCGTAGTCCTGTAGCTTAGGTTAGGTTAGGTTAGAATTGTGATCTAGCATAGGTTAGCTTAGATTAGTGATACGTACACCGTAGCACACATCACGTAGTAAGAAACCTTGGAGTAAAGAGACGATGTGAGACAGGCTGGGTTGAAACAGCGATTCCAATAAGAACCAAGGTGGCGGACCTAGTCTGATAGTTTAGGTATGAGATGTTTAGGTATTTGTCCAGCTTTACCTAAAGAATGTTCTTAAAAGATGTATACCGTTTGCAAAGGAAGTTGTAGGCAGTTGAAGCCAAAGAGAAATATAAAAGAGGGAAACAATAGTAGACCGTAATAAAAGTGAGCTCGGCGTCCGAGAGGGCAATAAAACCCGAGCTCGGGTAGACAATAGAAAAGGGTCGATGGGTCGGGGAAGGTGTTGCATTGTTAGCGTAGGGCGTTCTGTAAGTCCTGACAGAGCTGTCTGAGCGTACTGGGACCTATTCCAAACGCTCTAAGTAGGGGGCTATTTGTTTTTTTTTTTTTTTTTTTTTTTTTTTTTTTTTTTTTTTTTTTTTTTTTTTTTTAGGTTTGGTGGTCCGCCAAATCCGCCCTGGATGCCGCCCATCAGGCCCGTCCGCCCCGTATCGTAGTATCGGCGAATCCCTACTACTGCCCTAAAACGCTGCGTTTACGCAGTGAAATGTCGTATCCGCACCGTTTTAAAAGCACGCTCTCCACAGTGCTGCTCAAAGACGTTGGCGCCCCGTAAACCCAGTCAAATGTATGAAAAGAGACGCGACGCAAACGTCTCACGTCAAATAGTTTTCATACATTTGACTACGTAAACCGTCACCTATTTTAAGTTAGTTTACTGACCAATCTATGGATGCAATTCTCCGAAATAAATGATTATTATTGTTTAAGCAGCGGTATTATTATTCAAAGGCCGGCAACGCACTTGGGACTCCTGTGGTGTTGTAGGTCTATGGGCGACGGTAGGTAATCGTTTTCAATCAGGCGATCCGTTTGCTTGTTTGCCCGCTATGACATAAAACAAGTGGTGTAGAGAGCAAGCGTTATAAAGTCCAGCGTTGCCAGAGCTACGGAAAAATCCGTAGATCTACGGGAATTATTGGGTAACCTACGGAATTTCAGACTACTTTTATTTATCACCAAAACATGACATAAACGAAACGGAACTTACTTTTTCTGCGAAAAATGAATTGTAATCCGGGCTGAAACACTTGCGGACTAATCAAGCACTTTCACTGAGTGGTCCGTTTTTAAATTTCATTGTCTTACCAGCTCAAAATGATGAATAAACATATTCCATTTCTGTTTTTCCACCTACGTTTTTGCAAAAGTTACTAACTTTTCATTGCATTTTAAGCTTCAGTATAGTCAAATAAAGCATTGTAAAAAAATCTGTAGAACTATGGATTTTTCAAGCGACAATCCACGGAATTCTACAGACTTATCTCTCACCCTACGGATTTTCAAAAATGTCATCTGGCAACACTGATAAAGTCACCGGGTAAATACACTGTCACCGTCATTTGAGCAGCGGTGTGGTTGAACCATAATGCTCATCTCAGCTAATCTCAAGCGAGAAAAATATTACAATATGATGTTGTCCACAACGCGTAATTCAATCTTCATCCTGAACTAACATAATAATTAGAAACGGAGAGCCGCATTACTGTAACGTGAAAATCATACAAATTAGAGTGACGCAGAGCGCCGTTGTTATTGAGTTACATTGTTATTAGTTACAGTTCGACTTTTAATTACAGTGCAAACTGGCAGTTAAGTTCTGTTCTAGTGTATTATTGCGTAATCAATAAGTATATAACTTTTTATCAATGCTCATTGATGTGAGTGGTATTAAATAATAAAAACCCGTGTTCTACCCGTGCATTTATGTAATGTTAGAGCCATCTAAGCCTGAAATAAAGAATTTCAATTAACCAACACGTGTTTTATCAAATGCGTAGCCAGCGCCTCTAGCCTAGCATAACTGTCATACGCGACTATTTCTCACGCGACATAAATACCCGTCTCTTTCTGTGCAGTAATGTCAGAGACTGACGGGTAGCGACTATTAAAGTATTAACGAGGGTATTGACGAAGTATTTGTGACAACATCTGACATTTATAAATTAATCATTCTATCAACTACGTAATACCCAAAAAGGAGATACAATTCAAGCAAAATTGTACGCTTCGCTGAATCACATATTTATTAGGTAGGTACTATCTCAACCAGCTTGACGTTCCACAGTAACACGCGTTTTCATTGATTCTGGTATTCCATAAAAGTCTTACATTTCATATGATTGATTGTTTTAAGCATGATTTACGAAAAAAATATTTACTGTTGAGTTTCTTTCGGTTTTCTTCTCAAAAGCAGTCTCCTCTTGAGAAATGCCGGTAGATTCGCAATCTGACTTGTAAAAGTGCCCTTGTGGCCTACTGAATAAATTATTTCATTTCATAAAATAATATCTACAGAATGATATTTACGATGAAGACTGCCAAAAGACTATTACTTATTAAATTAGAATTGTAATCTATCCCCAATATCGGAAAAAATACAGCTTATTTAGGCAATATTGCATTCATATACGCAAATTACGCAATGCATACTTTCTCGACAAATTTGTCGTAAAAAAGCGACTGGGCTATTTCCAACTGTCAGTGACTCGCACTCTTTACATCTCTCAACGTCGATATAATCGTCGTCAACATTGCCTCAATATGGAGTCCCGAGTTTCTTATAAATGATTGACACTGGAATTCATAAATATTTCAGTAGGGTGAAAGGGAGAACTTCGTCGAAGTTTATAATGAAACGAAATGTCTTCTTTGTCACCATTCTCGGAGATCTTATTGTCATTTGAAGTTTAATTTCGAGAGATTGTTTAGCGTTGGGTATGCCTTTACCTAAGACTGCCGTTGCACCTATTGAGCCTATGATTGTGGTCACAACGAGGACTGTTTCAGAAAGGTTCGGAATAGCGTTGCCAGAGCTACGAAAAAAATCCGTATAGATCTACGGATTTTAGGCCTTGTGCCCAGACCTACGGAAATTATTGGTGAACCTACGGAATTTCAGACTACTTTTATTTATCACCAAAACATGACGAAAACGAAATGGAATGTACTTTTTCTGTGAATAATGAATTGTAATCCTGGTTGAAACACTCGCAGACCAATCATACGATCTGCTTTTCATTACACACAGTTCACGCAATTCACTCAGTGATCCGTTTCGTTAATTTCATTTTCTTACTAGCTCAAAACGATTAATGGACTACGGACAAGGTGTGCAAAAATATTAGATTTTTATTGCTTTCCACCTACGTTTCTGCAGAAGTTACTAACTTTTAATAAGATTTTTAAGCTTCAGTATAGTCAAATGAAGCATTGGAAAAAAGTCTGTAGAACAACGGATTTGTCAATCGACGATCTACGGAATTCTCCACATTTTCATAAATAAATGTCATCTGGCAACACTGGTTCGGAAAAGGAAAAGACCAAGCGAACAGGCTTCGACCGAAATTATTTCCAGACAAATTTAATGCTTCTATTTCTGTCTTAGAGAGCGTTTGGAGTGCAACCAAATTATTTAATAAGCTACCTGTAGTTCATTATCCAGATCATTAAAAAACAATGCTCTTAAGATAATCAGATTAAGAAAACTAGTTAGAAAACCACACCATTGGTTTAAATTAACGATGGACATTAAATTACGAGATGGCATGACATGATATTAGATAAATAATATAAAACGTCGTAATCAAATCTTCTTTCTTCACCCTGAACCGTGTTTTAATGGTCACTATGTTCTAGTCACTTTAAAGCTCTAAAAAGATAGACAGCTGTTAAAATATGAATAACCAAATTCGAACAACAAGGTACCAATTGTTAAATCATTGTCCCGATATTAAAAAAATGGCAGATAATCCATTTTCCCATCTTTGACTGAAATCCAGGAAACTTCAGAGCTGTCAAAATGTCACATCCAGCCGCGACCCGTTAGCGTTCGCTGAATGCCGCGAGAACGTCGAATTAATACGATTTCCAGCCTACCCATTATATTGGCCAGCCAAAGCTTTGTGACACAACACGCTTAGGAATATCCGAGTAGGAAATGACACTCACATACGCGTCAAGCAGTCTCTCATGCCATTTATAAAAGTGCCGCTTGAATGCGTGCTTCGGTATTTTGGACTATAATCATGTCAAGCTGTCGATCTGGTGGTTGATTACTTGGTCGATTCTGGCGACACACACGCAATGGGACTCAAACGAAGTATTGTTAATGATAGGCAGATTGTTGTTACCTCTGAGGGTTTCTAGGTGTTTGGCCAAAAACCACGACCCTTTAGAATAATTGACACGAAAAACCTTTTCTCTACTTTTTTGTGAATCGCCTGACCGAAAACCTAATTTGCAGTTGACTCGGGCTCAGCCTTGTTATAAAAGTCTTAAAAAAGGCAGCGCTTTACTTGTCGGACATTTCACCTTTAAGATTCGAGTCTCAAAAAGGCTCATTAAAATAGGCTCCTCAAAGCCAGACCCACATTTAATAGGCTAAGATCTCCAAGTTCTTGTTTGCAGTGTCAATGTTTTGTCTGTCTTACCCCTAACCTCTCAGTAACAGTTTAAAGGTGTTTGAAGATGCTAATTTGATTCCGTATCTACTTAATGTCTTCATGAGACTCGACATGAAACGTTCTAGAAACTTCATTACGTATGTACGATATTATTGACATACTTATACAACTGTTTGAACTGAAACTAATGTATTGAAATAGTTGGCTTCAAGACAGAATATACAGGATGTTATATGAGTAAATTACAGTTACAGTTGCAAATTATGCCAATATAATATCCATTACTCACCTCAAATTATTTTGCATGCGCATGTTACCATTACAGTAAACTTGTAGGAGGTAAATGTATCTGATTGTATGATTTAATTACTATATTTGATATCAAACTCAATTCGTAGGAGAATTGAAATAACTGTTAAATAGCCCGAAAATTTTCTAAACTGAAGCGAGAAGAAGTCCTAGGGACTCAGAGATGATCTTTATCACACTAAGACTATTTTGGAGTCCGCCAATTTAGACTTCAAGCCAGTTTCGCGTGGTCGCTCACCCAATCTTTTATCGTAACATAATTTCCAGCAGTGCTTTAAAATACATTACAACCTTTAATCCGTCAAATAATGTAAAACGTCCAATAAAATTCCGCACACCCAAATCGGTGTTATTCGAGCTCCCGCGTCGGTGATTGTTTTAAATTTCCATTTGTACATTAAGAACTTATTAGGGCTGCATGTTACAGCAAAAAGTGCCCAGCATCGGCATTTGTTAGGGATGTAAATTTATTCGGAGGAACAAAGAACCCGGTCTAGAGTAACACAAAAACTCTATGAGGTTAATGGGAGAGAAATGTGTCCTCGTCGGGTAATCAAGAATTTGTGAGGCCCGCTCTAATTTCCTGACATTTGTCAGAACCTTTTTGTACATTTAGTAGTGTCGCGGGTAGTTTTACAATCTCGGTGAGTATAGCCAGCTATTTGTAGACGAATAAGGAGAAGAACGAATCTGGGTCAACTTGTACTTTACTCATATTTTGTTAGATAATTTTCTGTACCATTTCGTTTGTCAAGTGTTTATGTAAGATGAATTAAATCAAGACGTTAAAGTTTTCGGAGATATTACGCATGTGAAATATCACTGCCTTAATTGTGTTGCTAATTGGAATATGTCATTATAAAAATACCGTTTTATAACATCCTCATCGGTAATGTTGTACTATAAATTATGAAACAATATCATCAAAGCGACCCTTAAATGACTAAGCATATAAAATGAGAACGTTCCGATTTTATGTACTTTAATAACCAGCCCATTGTTTTCAGGGACCGAACGTACGCTTTAAAACATTTGCCTTGCCGGCGGCGGGTCTGCCAATGACAGTGTAATAATAACTCCGTTCTCCGCTCTCCAATCGTTATTGATCGTCACTGTCGTCTCAAAACCTGGTAACGGCCGTACCGTTTCCAGGGTTTGAGACGACGAGGAACATTCAAAACATATTGTGGAGCATTAGATTTGATATAAAGATGATTTTAAGAGTACCTATAGTAAAAATGACAATCACTTCTTTCAATACAGTCTGACACAAAATAGTAGAAATTAAAAAGTGGTAATACTGTATTAACGTCCCCGTTTTCTTAGATTCATTAGAAAGGGACGGCACGACAGTATTGCCACTTTTTAATTTCTACTACTCTTTTGTGTCAGACTGTAAAGATAAACTCTTTCAAAGGGCCACAGATCAGTCTGGCTGACTATCTTAGTTTCACCCTAGTCAATAAAACATACTTACCAAAATATTTTCTGTTTAAACCAATCGATACAAAGATCAAAGCACAAAGAAAAAAATTAAATGCGCATCGTAGCGGAAGAGACCGAGTCGAACCTGGTTACAACTTGACGTTCGAGAGATTTTAGCCTATGCAATATCAAATCAAAATTAATTAAATAGCATGTACAAAATCATTTCCACAATCAGATCGGTGCCGCAGGCATAGGTACACAAGTTATATTTATACCAAATTTATTCCTCGTATAACAGCCAAGCCAAGTTTCGGCATCTGTCATAGAATTATTTCTGTATTAGGGCACACAAAACATTTTAGGTATATACTTTTACGGTATGGTATAACAATGATTACTATTTCTCCCCAAATTACATCTTAGAATAGAACCAACAATGCAAGTCATGCCACTGAAACCGCGCGAGCATCTTCATTACGTTTCATAAACAAAGCATAAGCGGAGGTGCCTTGGCAAAAGAGCCCCTATGTCGTGTTGGTGTTTCCATTCGTAATGTTTTGTCTTTTGTTTCTTGTGAGAACAACATCCACCCTGTCTAAAGCCCAGCGTTTGCGGCATATGCAAATATTTACCTAGCCGAGGTTTCGCTTTGACGTTCCCACATAATTTCCTGACTTCGCAACCCGGGTTGGAAGTCGCCAGATTCGGGCTATACTTAAAAATATGTACCTACGTGACAGACCTTTTTGCGGAGATCTAGATTCTAGAACGCCTGCGCTTTGTAATTCATTGTTGGGCATTTTTGTCTTAAGTTCATACTCAACACAAGTATCTTGCTTCCGTTAAAAGCTTAATTTCACAAGGTTAAATATCTTTCGAAAGAACGTTATAGTTGGTAAAGACGCGGCTGAAGTATCCACTCGGAAACTATTTTCATTCATGTCCTACCGAAGTTGCTCCACAAAATTTCATCAATATTCGACGTCCCCTACGCAGTAAATAGACGAACATACTAAAACAAATGCCGTATAGTCCGAACCTCTCACAGAGATGAATTTCTGGGTCAGCCCCTTGCCTCAGAGAAGTGATCAAATATCTCCGGTCTATGCTCGGTATACTTATACGCCGCTACAAGATACGGTACAGCAAAAAATGATTGATAATATTTTGCATGATAAAGCGCCCTCTAAGGAATAGAAATAAGGTATAAAATGGATAATCATGATGAAGTTTTTTGAATACTTACGTATGTTGTAGAAATCAAACTAGTCCCAACACAACGTGTCTTATACTAAACGGCAAGGATACTAAACGTCGATATATGTACCTAGTTATAAAACTAGTACCCCAAGGTACATACTTACATTGAGAACTAAACAACTAGGACACTTAATACACATTAAATTTTATAACTTTTAAGGAACAAAGAACTAATTATGCTATTAAAATTAATAGCCGGTATTACCCTTTAAATGAACTCGGCATGAAAAGGGCCTGACGTTACAGAAATATGATTTTTCGTAAAGTAATTAACTTAAATCTCAAATTGAAAAGGGTTACACCTTACCCTGGCACAAATATCCAGTGACATTTATACATACTTATTATTACAGGCCTCTGCCTGTACATCTCTCTAGAAGTAGGTACTGGCAACTTCATTTTGTGAACAAATATTTTATTAAAAAATATATGAACTCGTCTCTATTGTTAACGGCATAGAAGGGCGTGTTCAGATATTTTTGATCACATTTTTGCTCATAAATTTAAGAGCTCGACTGTACCTACTTCTTTGCCGTCTATGAATTTCCTTGAATATATTTTGTTTTAGGGTTCCGTTATCAAAAAATATCAATAGAACTCAATTATTAAGACTCCGCTGTTTGTTTGTCGTTTTTCACAATCACAAGTCTAACCTAACCGTTGAATCGTAATATCTTATGAACCGTAAGACATATAGATGCAGAAAGGCACATGTTTTTTTTTAAAAGCGTGCATTGGTATGGTCGCGTATACGGATCAAACACTAAACGAGTTTTTCGTGGCGATTTTTGCGTATGTTGGTACGGAACCCTTTAACTGCATGTCAAACTCATACTTGGCCGGTTTTTATTCATAAGTAGGTAGTGTTGATATGGATCCCTGGATACTTCCCTGCCCCCAAGTCCGACTTCCTTTTGGCTGAATTCCCGAATCAGATGAAAAAAAAAGACATCGGGTTTTAATAAAGAATAATTTTGAAGAATATTCAGTTGTTTTGATATCGACATCATTAAAACTCAACTCATATTCTTCGTGGTTGACATTTAGTTAGTACCAAGCAGTTGTTTTATTCCACATTGTATTCAAGTGGAAAACAGCTGTTTGTTTTTTTTGCTATTAGTTACATATTTTTCTATCATTAACTATTTTGATTTAAAAAGCAACCCAACGAGGAAGATGGTACTGTTCTCTCAATTTATTTCGCAGCATGTCCCACCCATTCCGGCACAACACACGAATAATGTACCTGTCTCCAGCAGCAGACTAAAATTTAATAATGCCACTCACACTGGAGTGGAAAAATCCCTTTTTCCGTAACATAATATAGCGGTGAGTTACTATGGGTTAGGTTTGTAACTGATATATTTACATTTCGAGCTGACCCAACAAACAAAATGACCTTATAAAATTAAATCTATAAGGACTAAAGTCTCATAGTTGTTTTAAAATGGCATTCATTACAACAACGTACCTTTTAACGGCTTTTTATAAGACAATTTGGCTAAAATTGCCTTTATTCTTATAATTTGGTTATGTTAACGTTAATAAAACCAATTAATATGGCCACAATAAGGGTTAATTTTTTTATATTCTTATAGAAGCTAGCTACATTGCGTTTTAGCTGTATAATATTGAAAGCCTAGTAAAGGCGTTTTATATGGCCAATCATTCTTATAAAAGTAATGCACAAGGTACCTATAAAGCTTTTCGGCTTATAGGAGCTTTTTATAAGATGTTTACCCAACGAATGAATTATAGCATTTTATATAGTCTTAATAAGAATTAAAGCAATCCTTATTCACTTATATAATACTAATAAGGGCTATGTTCTCTATAGTGTTATATTAAAAGGTTTTATATGGTTACGCCTAATACTTCTGTAAATCTACAAAATGACCAATCTGGTACCGAGGTAGCAGCCGGTGGTTCCGTAGAAGATTATTTTATGGAACATGAGAGTGAGCAGGAAAGCACTGAGGAATACATTTGTAGCGGCAGTGACAGTGATACAGACAATTCGTCAAATGAGGAATTGAAAAAACTTCGAAATAAACTAGTAATTAATAAAAAAATGGCGGGGTTATTTGTAAACCGCGCTTGACATCTACTACTGCGCATGTGCAAAAGCATTTTTTTAATATTCGTCTTATATCAAAATGGCACAAGCGCGTGTACATTCAGCCAAATGTATTTAATGAATAACGATTTTAAGTTCGTTTATTAATCAAATTTTATATCTAATGTAATTAATGACGTGTTAAATGAATGAATTAATGAAGTATTTGGTTTTATTGTACTTTTATATGTAATAATAATCGGTATTTGACTAATTTATCAAACTTTTTTAAATATTAAATTTATACTTACTCGTCCGATTAATAATAAGTGTCAATGTTTATTTAGAAATATTGTTACTATTTAAATTACGGATTACAATATTCGCATTCATCTGCAATAAAATGGTCGTATATCAAATACGCTTTACAATTTTGACAGAAAATGAAAGTGAATTGTTGCAAAACTTCTATTATATTCACGACGTAACATTTCTTACTTAGTTACTTAGTAGATAAGGGACTTCACTTGTGAGAAAGGAACCCTAACGACATATAAAATGGCGAATCATAAGCAACACCTATTGCTAATGATAGATTTTTAATCTCATAGTGTATTTGTAGATGATGTGCAAATTTCTTTCGCTCTTATAATGGCCTTTTATAAAACATGACTAAATAATTAACCACATTTTCAGTACAAAACCGCAATAATACAAAGGCGCGTTGATAACACTTCATGTTTTATACCATAATCTATCACAAATTTAAATTCCCACACAGTTTTCACTATAGATTCGGGTACTCTAACATAGAATAAAAAAATAACTTAGGTACCGTTTACTATTAATCATGAAGATGTTGACTAATTATTTTTCGTCAAACTATTACAAAAAAGATAATAAACTTATTGCGCAGTCATAAACATACAGTTATAAGAGCCAAATACCTTATTAGGGGCATTTGTTTTGCCGTTATGAATTTTACGCCCTTAAATCGGACCATAACTAAACGCGTATAAGGACGATCGCCCTTATAAACGCTTTAAATATAGTTCTTATAAGTATATTAACCTTTTTAGTGCATTTTCCATGCCATTAGAAGTTTGACTACCTTGTTGCTTGTCACAATAAAGCACTTACAAGATAAATAAAGCAAATAATAAAGCAACTATAAGTTGAGTATAAGGTTATTGTATTTATAATTTGTGCCCAAATCCACCCTTATTAGCGATAATATGGCCTTTACAAGAATAATATTTTTGGCTATATAAGCCACTACAAGAGGATTTTTTGTTTGTTGGGGAATGACTAGATTCCGCCCCGCAACGTGATACGAGTACATTTTCATCACTTTCACGTACACTTTTATCTCATTTAAACATTTCTTCTTATTGTATCTCTGCAACAAATGAAAGGCCGTGTGTTAGCTGTCAATTGTTATTTCAGTAGTAACCTGTAGACTCATATATCATTACATCAGTTATACCCACTGATAGCTAAAGTAGACATTAGACATGCTCTTTTAGTAGTGGGTTGCTAACCAATTAAATCTTGATTGTGTTGCGGCATGAATTCAGCGGGCTTATGATGGTTGCTTTTATCACGCGATAAATAAGTGACAAAGCATCCGTCACGTTTTGACGAAATGCGAGTGTGAGTGACAGATGCTTAGTCATTTATTTTATTACGTTGTAAACGCAACCATCATGGGCCCCCAGAACAGGAGTAGTCATTTATGAAAACGGGTGAGCACAAGTTAAAGTGCACTTTCCATGTTTGGTCAAATCCAGCCCAGCCCGTTTTATCACTACATAGTATAAAACAAAGTCGCTTTCTCTGTCCCTATGTCTCTTTGTATGCTTAAATCTTTAAAACTACGCAACGGATTTTGATGCGTTTTTTTTAATAAATAGAGTGATTCAAGAGGAAGGTTTATATGTATAATACATGCATAATTTATCAGCATTGCACCCGTGCGAAGCCGGGGCGGGTCACTAGTGCTATAATATAATCCAGAAGATGTCGAAATCTACTAAAATCTGAGTCAAACAAACACACACTCATCCTCAAATGTAAATATATTTTAAAATATAGGCGTATCAAAAAGTGATAATGTCAAATAATTGAACATAAGCATCAATTATGATTTTTGCAACTGAGTAAGTCATCATTACCATATCAGCCGAAGGACGTGCTGAACTAAGGCTATAACACTAACACTCTGGGTATTCCTTATTTACAGTCTGACCAAAAAGAGTAGAATTTAAAAAGTGTCAATACTGTAGTACTCCTCATAATTTAGATGCACACGCCGCGTTCTCAGATTTACTGGTCAATCAGCGAGTTTTTACTGGAGCTGTAAACGTGTATGAAGTTAAATAAGGAATATTGCGATAGACCCGTTATAATTTGAGTTAATCATGTGAACTAAAGGCTACCAAAGGAAGGTTCAATGTGAAGATTGAACAGATTAGCGTCGGCCTCATCCTACAGTTTCCCGCGATCGACCGGGCTGCATCGACCGATACGGCGTCCTCATTCAAGCACTTTTCGGAGTATAATATGTAGTTGTTATTGACACTATCTCGCGGCTTCACGACTGAGCCATGACAAAGCTTGCCTCGTGCCCTATCGACACCCGGTATTACTTTTTGTCTCCAATGATTGATGGGTATTGTCGACGCCGCCTGCTGTCGTCGCTCAGATGACAATATTGACGTGACGCGAGATTCCTTTCTTATCCAGAGCGTCTCTGTCCCCGCCTATAGATAATGCATTGGTTATTTTGCGATCAATTCTTCGTTGACAGCCACCAAGTGGAAGCGCAGTAACGTTACCTTGATGAATCTATGACATTTTCGGTTATGATGTATGGAAGTAGACATAACGACACGTTTATGTGACCTAAAATTATACATAGACTTCAACACGTATAATACAGCCAACACATATAATACGTTCCAAAAATGTTGCCAAAATTTGAATTGCTTCAATGCTGTGTCTACAACCACTCAATTGCTTCGAATTTTGAGTTGGACTCTATTTATATAATAAAATAAGAGCGGTGACAGGTAGCCTTAGTTACCAAAAGCAATTGAGTGCCTAGGTAGGTACAACACCTATTCCGACATTTCCGACTGGTGGTTGGGTTTATGACATCTTTCTTTACGTCATGTATATTTAAATGTGTCGTATTGTTATCTAAATACATTGCTCACCATTAATTGCACACCATAATAAAAAAATTAAAAAAAGTTGTATTGGAGACTTTGCATATCGAAGGACTATAAGATCGAATATAATTTGATTACTAAATATATCAATTCTAACTATAAACATTAGAAATAAATTTTAACAATTAAGCACTAAGCATCATTAGTTAAATAATTCCGGCTCAGAAAACACACCCAATATCTCTTCAATAGTCTTTTGTGTAGAAATTCGTCAATTCATGACCAAAACAAAGAGGCCGAACGTTTAATTGTTTCTTGCCAATATTGCTTTTGAAGCTTTTGACGAATGAAAATTGTTTTACTTTTCGATAACAATGGAGGTTTGATGTTCTTGCAGCAAACTGTGCTTTGTGTGCCGTGAAATGGCTGGCACGTTCCGAACGGTGCCACAATCGAGCCAGTACCGTGATCGAGTTAGAGCCAATGTTCAAAGGAAGACGTGCGAATGTAATCATATTAAAGTATGTATTCAAATGTGTTGATAAATTGTATGTTTTATAGATACTCAATACTCAATCGTTTATTGCAATATCACAAAAGTAGGTACACATGTTAACTTAAAGCTACTGATCATTGTGAACCCTGTTGGGCACTGCAATGTTAGGGAGAGGAGGACTTAGGTACTAAGTGTTTATAATTTATCCTCTAAGTATTCATTTAGCGTGTAATAGGCTTTAGTTAGTAGTAGTTGCTTTAGTTTAATTATATACTTTTTGTCGTATTCTTCTTCTTTTAAAGAATCAGGTAAATTATTATAAGTCTTAATTGACATTATTAATGGGCCTGAGGATAGCAGTTTCAGTTTAGCGGGCGGTGGAACGAGCCTATTCTTATGACGGATAGATCGTGATGAGGGAATGTCACCGCGTTTTACATAGAGCTCTTTATGTTTCCGTACAAACTTACAGGTCTCAAAGATGTATATACTAGGAAGAGTTAGTAGTTCATGTTTTTTAAAATAGGGTTTACAGCTCTCAGTTTGCTTAATATTGACCAATATTTTATTAGTTTTTTCTGGATGATGAAGACAGAAAGCACGTCTGTGCTGTTTCCCCAAAGCATAATGCCATAAGTGAGCCACGCATAAGCGTAAGCGTAGTAAGTTAGACAGCGCGGTTTCCAGATTTGTGGATTTTTTAACTTTCCGAAGCGCGTAAACGAATTTCGACAATTTAGCTTTAATTTTGTTAATGTGGAATTTCCATGTAATATGCCTATCATCAATGCCCAGCAGCGTATAACTTTGTACAGTTTCTATTGGGATGTTATTGTATTCATAGTTGACACTTAGAGGGGTTTTCTGATACGGGTGAAACGTCATGATTTTTGTTTTTGAGAAGTTTATTTCAGGTTATGGTCTCTCATCCATGTAGTTACTTCTTTAAATACGAGATTGAGCTTTACATTGATGTTGATGTCGTTTTGACAAGCTGTAATTAGTGAAACATCATCGGCAAATAGCACGCACGGTTCTTTTGTTACTCTTGGGAGGTCATTAATGTATATAAGGAACAATAAACATCCTATAACACATTTTTTTTTGATGGTATAGTATAGAAAGGCCGGCCTGTATGAAATTTAACTAAAATTATAAAGTTGTTAATGTTAAGATTGTGTCCAATCTTTGATCACCAATATAGATGTCACCTAATGGATAAGAATAAACAAACGACACATAATCTACAAAAAAGCATGTAACTTTTATTTTCTAAATTGTATTATGCTGGGTTGTGTTTTCATTTTCTATCGTAGGTAAGTCACCCAGTCTATCTATAAAACGTTATTAGTCCAGGGCCTCCACGTCAACCTGGGGCCGAATTCGAGTGTCGATCGCCAAACGTCAGATCACCTTTAGATAACAGTCATCTCTCCGTGATCTCGCCTTTGAACTGTCATTAAAACGCGATGAGCTTAAAAGTGACATATCTCATCTCAATTTTGGAAATACGAAGGCGATAATGATTGTCAAAAATGTTATTCATGTATATAAATTTCTGTTTTGAACGAAACGTAACGGACTAATTTCACGTACTACGCGGTCAATTTAAAGTATGCACCTGTTATTTATGCCGTCATATACAAAGGAAACGAAAATTTGCGCGTCCGAATTGACGAAGTTGCGATGTTCTAGGGATATCGCCACTTGTCAAGTAGGCACACGTCAAAAGTGACGGATGGCGATGAAAAGGAGAGATCTCCATTATATCTCTAAAATTGGTCGAATACCCCCCCTGATTTCATCTAGTGACAGATGTCATTTTATATATCAAATAACATTTTCATACGCGACACAGATATGCCAGCACTCAACAAGAGCACTGAATATTTAGAATTGCCATATAAATAATCAGATGGTTTACTGTCAAATGGGCGAAGGATGTATCACACTCATTGCGGAGTATAAATTACTACTGCGCAATCAGTTTGACTCCGCTCTTTTAACGAGTCATTAGGTAAGGTACAAACCAAATATTGATGTTTGTTGTGTTTTAATCATGTGATATTTTAAACAGTTTTAGCGAATTGCGTAAAGCGGATTATTAGTGCAAACTTAGCAGCGGTCGTGCTCATTTGAATAAAGTGCCTCCGCTAGAAAATATTATGAGCTATAAAAGAAAAATAGATGCAGCTGTATCTTCGGTTTTCCACTTGAATACATAGTGGAATAAAACAACTGCTTGGCACTAAGTGTCTACCACGAAGAATTTTTTATGAGATTTAGGAGTTGATGTCGATATCAAAACAACTGAATAGTTGGTCGTATAGAGAACGCATCATAGCAATTTGGGATACAAGTAGGTAAAAATACTAACAATGGAGGTTTAACGTACGTAACATACTAACGTTGTCCATATGGACAATCTTACGTTCCCTTAAAAAAGTGACGTAAGTTTCATGTCAATTCTGCACAGGCCAAGAAGGGTTCTCTTTAAGTTCTTTATCTTTACGCTTCTAAATCAAGTTGAACAGAGTGAAGTAATGTAGACTAAATTGCTACTTGAAAACGCTCAACATTTGATAGTTGCGTGATAAGCATTAATATGAAAATAATGTAGTCATTATGTTACCAGAGGATTGCTGCAAGTCGTTTAATAGGAAAACTTTTTGCGCAGTGGATCGTTCGTGCCCCGACCCATCGAAGGAATTCGCCCGGATTTTATACTTTGCAAAATAAATAGCAAATTAAAAGGCTCGCCTAGAAACCATCGCGAGGCTGTGTCGAGCTAAAAATAGGACCCGTTCGCTAAAGGGTGAGGGTTATATAGGTTTTTTATTCGATTCTGTTTTGCCTTTGCCGCACATGTGACCTTAGATAGGTCTTACGATGCTGCTGAATATCTGGATCAGATTTTTTCCTAATATAATAGAGGTCAAAGAAGGACTTTCGAAATAAAGTCAAAAAGGACTTTCCTATGCAATATGTTGTGAGCTTAGTCCACCGGCAGATCAATGGCCGCGCTTTGTTGCAGTCATAAATTATTCAGATTTGTAACTGTTTCGCATTCAAATGTTTTGGTCAAAACTACATGGTTTTGATCCTAAACAAATGCAAAGCTTACGTAATATACTCTGGAAAATAAATGATACAACAGTGATACGGGTTTAGTATGTTTTGATGAATTTAATTATGAAATTTACTTAACGCTTTTGGTACTAATTAAGAGAAGTAAAATAAAATAAGCAAAACTAAAAGTCTTTATTAGATTCCACAGATGACGAAAAATAAAAGACATGAATAAATAAAGGTGTACTTAATTATATTATCCGGGCAAGAATATGTATTCAAGAAGAAAACGCCGTTCAACAAAATATCTTTGAGACCCGCGGATAGGTAACGTTGTAATATTCTGAATGCCAGGAAATACTTACTTCCATAAAATTTCTCAATATTTACCGTGGAATCTGTGCGAGGCTCTGTATCGAATACATTCTTGGTGAAAACATCCCTTTTAACCAACTTCAAAAAGGAGGGTTTCAGTTCATCTGGATGTTTTTAATGCTGGTACTCTTTTATCGATTACTCGAAGATGGCCGGCCCGTTTTACTAAAACCCTTTTCTTCCGTTGGAAAAGGTACTCTTTCTAGATCTTGACCTGATAGGTGCTCATAACACATGTGTGATAACTACCATGATTATCGCAATTTTTTGATATACATTTCTCACATACCATTACAATTACAAAGATAGTGAAAAAAAGAGTGAACAGTGGAAAAAAATTAGACCTTGATTTCAGTCTGGTACCGGATTCTGTAGCTTAGTTGATCAGACGGCATGGCATAAGATACCTGTTAGAATCTGATCAGGTTTAAAAAGTTGACTGTTTTGTTTATCTTTGTATTCATTTGTAATATACCATTAAATTTTGTGTTGAAGTTGAATACATTTTGTTTAACAGTTATCATACCTAAATAATAAAAGTTATGATAAGACAAGTTCGAGCTCGTTTGTGAAGTGGAAAAGTTACATTAATCAACCGGGACTCACACGTGTAATAAATAATTGTAACTATGAAGTGTTTACAAATGAAGCGAAAATTGAAAAATTTAATGATTCGGACAGGATTCGAACCTGCGTCCTGCTGCGTTCCTGTCCGAATCATTAAATTTTTCAATTTTCGCTTCATTTGTAAACATTTGGTTTACGTTAGCAGACGTTACTGCTTTAATAAAAATATGTAACTATGAAGTTTGAAAGTTATAATTACGTACACCAGCTGGGTATAAATAGCTCCCTCTGGTTGAAACTATTAATGTGGTTTGGCTTTATAGTTCAAATCAAATTCTGTTTAAGGGCGTAAAATTGGCAATTTCAATTTAACTTTTAACTCTAGTTTTTACAAGCTTTTATTTAACTTGAATTGTATGTAAATATGTTTAAAGTATGTTTGTTCGGGTGGAATCTTGCAACTCAATTTTGAAGCAGATATCGTCAACCGATTGAGCTGAAATTTTGCATACTTACTTAACTTTAATGACAATACAATAATATGGTACCATGGGGCTGATCTGATGATGGAGCCGGAAGGTGGCCATAGGAACTCTATAATACTTAGAAAAAGCAATCCTACCGAGCTTGGGCTCTTTAGCATCGTCTCAGTGAGCATTTGATGGATATCCAAAGAAAAATACAGTCGGCTATAAAAGCTTGCCACTAAAATGTCATTTTTGACAGAAACTTATTAATTTTTAGTTAAAAGTTTATTCACCCTTTGAACGCCAAGAGTCACTAAAGTGGTCGTGGCTGTCGTACCTACCACGCCAACGACCACTAAAGGGGTAATGGCGGACACTGTCAAAGCAATTTTCCTGCTGACAGATACGATATGTTTTTGCTCTTTTTTTTCAACTATTGGCGTATAAGCCCTATTTTGACATGGGAGGAAAAGCGTTCTAAAAGTTAAGGTTTATTTTAAAGGGTTACCCTTGTTTCATCGAATTTTCATTTCATAGAAATGTCATTTCATCGAAAGCATTTTTTTCTGAAACCATAATATATTTTGGAATGTTATAACACAAACCAAACCTTACTTAATGTAACCTAATCTATAGGTAGACATTTTCAAGTTTTCCGAGTATATGACTTCCGAGTATGACTAATAATAATTAATGTATGACTTCCGAGGAAAAAATTATCTATGAAATGAAAATTTCAATGAAATGAAGCATTCGGTAAAGTGTTTTTCTATAAAAAAGAGGATTTCATTTTAAAGACTAATTTTATTAATTTATGTTGTTCTAAAATTGTATGTGTTATTTAGTGAACATTGTAACTTGAAAAAGACTTAAATCTAGGATTATTTTTCTCATAGAAAAAACATCAATCTAAAGTTCTGTAATATCATTTAAAAATTAAAATACTCATTGCACCGCATTTACGGTAAATGAGATGCTGTTTTTTTATAAATCACGCACTTTGTACTCGTGTTGTACTCTTATACTAGAACTTAATAGCACATTATTTGAAATGGAAAATTATAAAAAGATATGATACGCTAGGACTTAACGTACATAAATACGTGTCTATACTTTCTTAACCAACACCAGACAACCAAGGCTTTTATACATTTATTTTTTAAATGCCTTAAGAGTGTAGGGTCTTTATGATTTTATCCGGTGCTGTGTAGTGTTGCGCGGGTTTCAAGTTCATAGTAAACATATAGATGAAAGCTGTTTCATCAAAACACACATAACATAACTTATAGGTACCTCGACTCGACGGAAAAGGCAGTATAACGGGAGCACCCTACAAAGACACCAACCCCCAAAAAAATACCAAAGCAAACCGCCTCAAATTGCCAAATTATGGCTGCATTCGACCACATTTTTATGCCAAGAATAATGCTACGATCCGAAAGTAAACGTTATTCTGGGAATAAAAGTTTGGTTAAATCTAGTCCAAATGACATAACTAAATTTTCCACTGCAAGACAAAATAGTCAGCCACAATAGGTGCTAATCTCCCCTATTGTGGGGAAGTATGTGCAAACATTCTTCCAACTAATGCCGTATCTTAAGAATAATGAATAAAGGGTCATGCGCGCACTAACCTTAATGAAGGTGAGGGTTCTCTCGAAGGATCCAGTAATGGCGACGATGATGGCGGTATAAAATCTAATGGGGGCCTTAAAGACTGAACACTCGCGCCGATTATTCATACGAATGTTTCGTTGCAAACCAACAGTACCTATTGCTGCAGATATTAATGGAATTCAGACTGATGAGAAAGGGACGAACTTAAACAAGTTTACCTCGAGAGTCACCGATCATGACTTTAATTGTAACGAACAACTTATTATTCTTGTCTATAGCTAAAATTTTAGATATTTTATTTATACGTTTATTTTTAAGGAATTTATCGGTTATTTACAATATAACAAAAAGTGAAGCTAGCATTGTCGAACAGTTTGTAATATCGTGTGTAGGTATTACTAATACAGCAAAAACCATATAAATTAAGCTCGGAAGATTTGTTCCCCCTCACTAAAACGGTTTTTTGAACAGTGAGACTAAACAATCCTGCTCCATCTGGAACTGTATATTATCATGAAGCACGAATCAATATGATGGGTTAAGCACATTTCAGTACTTCTTGGCTTACCCAATTTAGTGTAAAATGTTGCCTACTGTTTTTGGAAAAAAGTAAGCTTAATCGATCCCTGCTCGTTCACTTTTTATTTCACGCTACGCCTCTGGTGTCTATTATGTATTCTGTGCCACTGGTAACTACGTAAACATACCAAATTCAGATGTTACTCTAGCATGTATAATTTCCATCGAAATTCATCTGCGCCCGAATTAGCCGTGTTGCGGGCATTTCACGCGCGACCCCGGTCATTAGGACCCATCCTATCTAAATAATTCCCGCGTCAATGGCTGCATACCGTTTCGTGCGTGATTTTGTTATATATTTAAAAAAAATTGGTGAATCAAGTTTTTGACCGACTCTGTCCACAACTTTGAAAAATGGTTGCAAAATTTCACCTTTAAATAATGGCTTATCTATGTTTACATTTTTGGTTTACGTTAAACCATTAACTGTTAAACCTAATAAACAGTATACATATATTAAATACTCTTTTCTTGGTAACTGAAGAAATATTTTGAGTAACGCAGCCAGAAGCGACAGACTGTCGACTGCTTTACTCAAAATTCAGATTAGTTGACTCACCCTGATCTCAATTCCACGCGCCGGGGCGGGGAGTCACGAGCCACCGAGACGAAATCTATGTACGTATTTCGAAAAACATAAAGAATTTGATAGAATAAATAAATAACTCTCGACAACTCATCTAATTAATTGATGTAATATATATATATATATATTTTTTTATGAATAACGTTCTATTACAAATACCTTCTCTTTTTTAGGTACTTACCGTAAATTCAGTGATAGCACTTTGCTGTATCTATGACAGTTATTCGTTTGTTCGAGCTGCAAAAGATAGAAAATAAAATTAAAATATTAAAAATAATATTCAATTTTCCCAAAAAATTGTTTTGCGCTGTTGTCTCTATACGACAATCAACCAACCAATCAACCTAACTAACCATTGATGTATAATTCAATACCTAAACGAGAACAAGAATAACTTGAAAAACTAGCATAACAGGCAGTTATTTGTCTTTTGCTTGACATCATCACTTTTCTCACTATGAAATAATTATAGTATTATCTTTGCGTCTTCCTGCATGTTATAGAAAGTCGCACAATAAACCACAGAATATGAACTCGCGTAAAAGCCTCTTAGCAGCGTAAATATTAAATAATTATTTCAGAAACACTGTAAACGTAATAAACACTATAAGGGTCTCATAACTACTATGAAACCTTTTGGCGTTAGTTAAGAAAATAGCTGAAAATTTCCAGCCAGTAACAGTTTAAAAGAGTTTAATGAGAGACCAGCGTTGTCCCGGGTGCACAGGACGCTTATCTAATTATCTAGCAGCTGGTACTTTTCTAGCTGTTTGCGGAAAAATTAGAGGTGAAATATAAGAAACTGGTCCGCTTATTTATTTACATAATGGCCACGATTTTGTAAGTTTCTTGTTACGACGATATTGTCTAGATATTAATGAAAAATATTCTTTCTTAAAATATTAAACGATAATGTGAAACAGAAATAAATATAAACACTGAAACCATTTCAAATGTTGTGTGAACGTCTAAGCTAAGTAGTCCTTGGTAGTGAAAACTTCCGTCACCAAACCAAATTTAGGCATGTACATTTACAAGCTATGCCATAAATGTCCTCATTTGCAAACGAAGTACTATAATAATTCAGTTTCGTGCTAGAAAACTGTAGTCATAACTCTTACTGACTTCGACATTCCTCAGGCTTTATTTAATAGCCATGCCTGAAGGTGGCGTGCGAGAACCTCATTGGGTCAAACGTGTGAAGTCGCAACAGGGCCGTGGCGAGCGCGGGACAAAACAATCCACAAATCCAACGACACTTGTAAACCCGGCGCGCTATACCACCCAAAAGAAAATACACTAAACTCATATAAGCCTGATGTGTTCTTAGTTCTTACAGCCTTTCCCTTTTAGACGGCAATGTGTGGCAGTCGACTGACTACGAGTTGCCAGGAAATCACTTAATCCTGGAAGTGGAGTCGACAAACAACCTCAGTCTCGCCGGAATCCCGACAAATGTCAATATCCCCCTTTTTAAACCGACCACTTAGCTACGGAAATTGCAGACACTCACAACTATCACCAGCGACTTATAAAGACGAGCTAAGCAGAGTTTGGATTTAATTCCATTAGCCACCGGCGATACCGCTCCGTCGAGAACTACCTCTTTCATTTAACTTTACGATATAAAAACTGGAAAGAAATGCGACTTCACAAATTGTCCGAACTTTCAGAGTAATAATATTAAACCGTAGGGACTTTAGTGAGCAATACGCCCGGCTAAAGTTGCCTAGATAGTTGCTAATGAACTTTTTCGTGAAAAGAAGTGTGCAATGGACTAGCACTGTCCGCAACTTCTTACTTAAACTCGCATTTAAAATCTTTGCATCTAACTTCAGAAAGTATTCTGCTTCGTAGATTTTTCTATTGTACACTTTGGGAATGTAATTAGTAACTAATTCTCTCCGAGGTTTAAACTATTCTGATTATTTTTATCTTGTAATTTTTCCCGCTATCGTAACATCCTCATAATACCAACTGGAAAATTACTTTAAAATGTTTTGGGTGTACATGAAATTAATATTTATTTTGGAGATTTGGGTATTATTTAGTAATGAATTATCCAATTTTTCAATATCTGGATTAACCTCGCTTCAGTTAGATTCTTAATACCTCTTCACCACACACACGATCGATAAAATCCGTGACGTCTGTAATTGAACCGTGCATTGGTTAATTGACCCCGAGGCGAGGGTAAGGCTGTTTGCTCTGGCCACGTTTACTCGTCTAGGGTTACAGAGCTGTAGAGGCTAAAATCGCCTCTTTACTTCTGTAATTGAATTAAAAGTTGGCTAGAAATAACGAGTTAAAAGTTTACCAATAAAGCTTCGCGATATTTGCCTATGATTTTTGAACCATGACATGACCTAGACATACATTAATTATACATTATTACAAAACACAAACATTTCGCTCTATTGCATAGTATATATAGTATAGGTACTTATTAGAAAAAGAACGATTATGATAAACCTGAAATCAGTAATAGTTAGTAAGATTGTTGTTGAAGACTTAATAATGAGAGCTTTTATTTTACATAACGGTGATATTTCTTAAAAAAATACATATGTACTAAATTTTTGTACATAATATCTCAAAACGTTTGTAGGTGACCCACATGGCTTTACGTATAAATTACACGTCCCACTAAAACTAAAAGTAAAACAGTGAGAAAAATGGAGTAAATGCTGAATACAAAAGACGTGGTATACCGTAGAGGCGGGTAAAGTCTCAGCTTACGCCTAAATTGCGGAAAGGCGTCAATTCACAAAATGTAAGTAGATATTTTTTCCTCGCATCGTTACTCTACTTGGTCCCTTTCGCTACCCCTTCAGAATATCGGGTTTATTCACTCGGCATTTTTGTGTAATTATTTCTTGATTTTGCGGCAAATACTTTTACGTATACAACTAAATATAGCGACCAACGCAATGATCGGAAAATTACATTTTAATGGGCAGTAAATTTTCCGTATACATATACAGGGAGGCTATCAGTACAGTACGTATACCGGGTGGAACGAAGCGATGTTCATTCCTGAAACTATAATGCTATGTATTTCATGTAGAATCGACCTGCAATCGTTAAATTCTTTTAATAATAAAAAAACGAAAATCGATTAAAATTGTATTTTTTTATGTATGTACAACCCTAGTTTTTTTAAACTATTATTTGACGTTTGGGAGTATTTACAATTACCTACATTTACATCCGGTGTTCGAAAGTACCGCCGTGGCGTACGATACACGCCGCTGCTCGTGCCCGCGTGTGGCGATGCACCCTCGACAAGATGTTGTGTCGGTTATTTCTTCTGCGAAGACTTTCAAAGGCCACCCTTAGCCTTTCCCTCATCTCTTCAGCCGTCTCACACTCAGTCTTGTAAACGATGTCCTTTACGGTGCCCCACAGAAAAAAATCCAAGGGTGTGAGATCTGGAGACCTAGGAGGCCAACGGTGCGGCCCATATCGGCCGATCCAGCGATCCTCAAACACATTATTCAGTGTTTCACGTACTTCGACTACTGAATGAGCTGGTGCTCCATCTTGTTGGAACCAAGTGCGTCTTCTTTCTGCCAGCGTCAACTCATCCAGATAGTCGTCGAGCTCTATCCTCAACAGAGCCATGTATCCGTGTCTGTTTAAAGTCTGAGGCAGAAATACAGGGCCTATTATTGTATCCCCGTGTATCGCCGCCCAAACATTAACAGACCAACGATACTGGTGTCCCGTATAACGGTAGGCAAACGGATTTTCTTCGGCATACACGTGTTCGTTATGCCTGTTCCACATACCGTTCCGTGTGAACAAGCTTTCATCACTCCATATTACGTGTTTGATGAAGTCTCGGTCTTCTAACACCTTTTGCAGTAGCCACCGGCAATAGGCTTCGCGAACGGGGCAATCTCTTGGTAGTAATGCCTGGACTCTTTGTATTTTGTAAGGGTGACGGCCCTCACGTTTTAGTATTCTGAGTATTTTCGTATGAGTCATACGAAAATGTCGGCCCGCTTGTCTTGAACTTGACCTCGGATAATCTTCGAAGTACTGCAGCACTCTCTCTTCCAATCTGACATCATGTTGAATAACGCGTCCTCCGCGCTGGTCATCCTGACCCGTTCGTGGCACAATAGGACGATTGTTACCAACACGGTCAAGAGCGCGTAATATCGTACTAGAGTGTGTTGGGTGAGGAGGAGGATACCTGTTCCGGTATTGGCGCAAAGTCTCTCCAGTATTGTAATCGCACTCCGCGTACAAAAGAAGCAAATTCAAATAGCCTCTAGCGTTTAATTCCGGCATTTTTGCACACAGCATACGATACAAAAAGTCAATGTAACGTCTATCAATCATGTCAACTAAAAAGTCTAAAAACAATCTTAAGGGTATTTTCAAAGGTTTTTAAACCGATAAGAAATGGCTAGGCAATTTGTAAAAAGTTTGTTTACAAAAGTTAACTGTGTTATGAAGAGGTCATTGCACTCTAAAATAGGGTTGTACACACACACTTTTTCGTATGAAAGTTTAACATGCTATAACTGGAAAACGGTGAGAGATATTAATAAAGTTTATTTGGAGAAAATAATATTCTAAGCCTGTATAATGCCACAGTTAAAGGAAATAACGTCGTTTCGTTCCACCCTGTATAAATTCCTGGTCAAAGATGATTAATATTAGAAATGTGTACCGATACCATATTATGTATCTTTATGGCTGCTCTTAGATAATATTATTGCAATTGAGTAGCTTATTTTACTCTTTATTAAATTTTCCTCAACTACTTATATACTACCTAAATAGGTATCCAGCCTGGCCAAGTCGAAAAAAACATCACTTGGGAAGTTGGGACTTGGGTTAGGTTTCTGCGGATGCCATTGCAATGCCCGTACAAGGTGGGAAAAAAATCACCTTTTTAGGGTTCCGTAGTCAACTAGGAACCCTTATAGTTTCGCCATGTCCGTCTGTCCGTCCGCGGCTTAGCTCCGTGATTATTAGTACCATAAATTTGAAATTTGGCATGAGTATGTGTATGTACTACGCCGACAAAACGATAACATAAAAACTAAAAAAAAACTTTTTTTTGGTTACCTCTCGTACACCTAAAGTGGGGGGGGGGATTTTTTTTTTCGTTCCAACACTAGTGTGTGGGGTGTCGTTGAATAGGTATTTTAAAAATAATAGGGGTCTCCAATATTTTTTGATAGTCAGCAGTTTTGTAAATATTCACTCCGGAAATCCAAAAAATAGCAAATTACAGAAAATTAGTAATTTTTTCTTGGAATGATGGGGGTTATCTCTACCTATAAACAAAAATTCAAGATTTTGTTTCAATTTCATCCATTCACCATTTAACATTTTTATTACTACCCGAAAATGTAACATAGAACCCTGTTATATTTGGTCAGCGTAGTGTAAGAATTAGAAATGAATTTGGTGTCGCCACAGAGTCGAATGATGACTAAAATTAGAATTATTTACGTACCGCCAAACGTATTTCTTATACCTATACCAATCTACATATTTATATCACGCCTCCGCAATATGGATTTTTGTGTCGACAATTTCGCTAGACATCCAGACGCGTTAATATCGCCATCCGACTTAATGTACGAGACGTGCCGTATACTCACAAAGTGTATTTGACACGAGAACTATGTCACAATTTCGACAGGTGGGCACAAAATTGCCGCAAACACATTAAAGCAATGCTCCCAGCGGCTCTAATGTAGATAAAACATTAATATGTATGAGGCTAGCTTGTTTGTGGCGGAGCTTAGATTTCGCTCTCTCGATGAATAAAGAACGCCAGGCCAGTCCTAGTTAAGCATTGCGTGACTCTAAGTGCGATGGTATCGACGCGGCAGCCCCTTGCGCTTATCAGCGGAGTGGCTTTAAGACAGGAAATAAACCATTCTGGACGGTAGTAATTGTTGAAGACAAGGTGAACGAGCCGTCCGATTGTTGCCAGGCCAGTGGGTTTAATAGAGGGATGATATTGGAGTCATGGCCTCGCTCCAAGATTTAGAATTCTATGTCGTCTTTGACCTCGCGTCGACCTCGTTATCAGCATAAAATCTCAATGTGGCATTTTATAATGTTATACTATTATCTATACATCATATTATATATATTATGTATAATAAAATCGAAAATGCCAGAACGAGATAACGCACTAGGGAGGAAGCGAGATGGCGCCTTACAAAACTCGACGTCCTTTTAGATCACGTTTCTCCAATACGACGCACGTTACCGCAGAAACAACGATTCAAATCTATTGTCTAAATATGAGAATAGAATAAGAGCGTAAAAATTACCGTTTTCGCTACGTATTTCCTTCACAATCGGCTAAAGAAATTTCATAAAATTCTTCATTTCGCGACCGTCGGCCATTTTCGGCGATCGCTCGGTTATTCTCGCTATTATGGGTTAGGTTCAAGTAGCCTAAAGTTTCTTTTCGCCATATGACAAGTTTAAGTAGCCAAACATTTTTGGCGTCATGTTGGTACGCCGTTATAACGAAGTTTTTTACTCGAAATGTAATGACTACGCACTTTGCTTATACGATAGAGTGAGACGACATGTACGTCAGTCTCAGTCAATTGAAAATATTGAAATGTCAAAAGCCGACTTGACATAACCTCAACTCTGTGATGTTCAATTAATGTTTTTGGATGGAATTAGTGAAAAAAGATCAACTATATTGTTGCCAAAACGTTATATTCCGTATACGCCTAGCGTATATTTACCTAGAACGGGTAGGAACGTGTTTGTGAGAGAAAACGAGCGTAAAATAAACACAGAAACTATGTTAGTTAAATCGGTATGTATTTTAACATATTACTTTCTATTGCAAGATTAAGAGGCCCTTTTACCGATAAAGGCTAACGTCCACCACTATTTTCCAAGACAGACACAACGTAGCATTAAGTTTTTAGTCGATTTTGACGAAACAAACAACAAACTTCTCAACCTATTATTTAACCCTATTTTCTGCGGATTCTTTTATCATGGATTTGTCTGTTACTGAAACTGCATTGCCCATTAATGGTTAATATTTTTACTTTTGTTTTCTAGGCTTTGCTTTGCTTTGAGTAACATTTGTACATGTACAGTCGCCATCAGATATATCGCAGCATATAAGGCGTTCATAAATATGTGAACATGTACTGTAACGCCCAGTCAATAAGAGTCGTGTTCAGATATTTATGAATACCTTACATGCTACGATATGTCTGATGGCGACTGTACCTACGTATTACTCTGGAGCCCATGTATACAAATATATAATTTGTTGAATCCCTTTTGATTATAATTAATTTTATTTGCACTGAGTAAATGCAGTTTCCTTTTTAAAAAGCTTTTATTTAACTTGCAACGTAACTAAATGCAGTTTCCTTTTTTCATTATATATATTGAGAAAACAAAATTACGGGGGAACCTCTGGTTGCATAACAATTGTCATAATATCGATTGTCATAACAGTTTACGCATAAAGTTGCTACGCATACATTTTTTTTGGCGTAAATTGTACAATGTCATAATTGTTCGCTGTCATAATGTCGTATGTCATACATTTATTTAGTCATAATATTGATAATTACAATTATTTTTAGTATAATTGTAAATGTCATACACTTTTCAAGCCATAATATTGATAATTACAATTATCAATATTATATTGGTCAGATCCGACTTGGTTGGGTTAGGTTTAAGTTTTTTTTATGACCTGAAATCGGACTTGGTCAGATCCGACTTGGTTAGGTTAGGATTAGGTTATTTTTTTGAAGACCCGAAACCCGACTTGGCTAGATCGGACTTGCTTGGGTTAGGTTTAGGTTATTTTTTTTTTAAACTCGACTTGGCTAGATCCGACTTGGTTGGGTTAGGTTTAGGTTATTTTTTTTTATGACTTGAAACCCGACTTGGCTATATCAGACTTCGTTGGGTTAGGTTTAGGTTATTTTTTTTTTATGACCTGAAACCCGACTTGGCTAGATCCGACTTGGTTGGGTTAGGTTTAGGTTATTTTTTTTATAACCTGAAACTCGACTTGGCCAGAACCGACTTGACTATGCGTTTTGCAATGTATGCGTTTATAAAGTATGGTTACATTGTTTTATGAGTAATCAATGTATGACCATGACAAAGTATGCTTAAATCATTTTATGCGCATCAACTGTATGCCCATTACACAGTATGTTCTTAAACATTATGATTAAAAACGTTATGCGCATAAATGTATGACTATTTACAGTTATGCGTAATGATGAGTATGACGAATACACGTATGCGTATCAAAAGTATGCCTTTCAATTTTATGCAACCCGACCCCTACCCCAAAATTACATATTCAAGTGTTACAAATAGGAAGTACATTTGATTTACGCGAGCGAAGCCGCGGGCACGTCTAGTAAAATTATAGATTTGTACTGAAAATTATTTTTCTATGAAGAGAGGTCATGGTTTCAGGAAAAATCTTAATAGCATGATGCAGGGTCGTCTTTTGTATTTTATGGGCGCGCGACGTCGTGCCAGTCTGGCGCCATCTGTTGGGCATAATTTCCTTAGTGATCGCATAACGCCGAAACGGCTAGACATTTTGTTCAGCTATACATACTTGTAATTGGTTAAAGTACAGCTTTCCTTGGCTGAACATGGAAAGATGGTTACAGGATACTTTTTACCCGAGTACGGTATAAAAAAATTACGCATACATATGAAGTTGCGGGCCCTTTAGTGTTACATAAAGATGAGATTTTACGTAAAAATTCATTTTGGTCTCTGTAATACTGTTTATTTTAATGGTGTCTTGGTCCATCGGCGAGTAAACGTAGCAGGCCAGAGCAAACAGCCCTACCCTCGGGATCAATTAACCAATGCACGCTTCAATTACAGACGTCACGAATTTCGATCGATCGCGTGTGTAGTGCAGAGTTAATCAAGGTTCCAACTGAAGCGAGGAATAATCCATATTAATCCAGTAAGTCTTTGATAAAATTCAAAATTCAAAACAAGAATGTACCTACTTACCCGCCACAAAGTTAACTGTTATTTCGATACCTGGTCCAGATCATCCCCACACGATTTCGACTTGTGGCGCTTAAGTGAACCCTTGAGTGCCTCAAGTAGTTCCGAACGGATTAATTCCTAGCTGTACAACTATATATCCCTAATTATAACATACTCATTCGTTACGATCACGCGGTA
Organism: Apotomis capreana; assembly: GCA_947623375.1. NCBI lineage: Eukaryota > Metazoa > Arthropoda > Insecta > Lepidoptera > Tortricidae > Apotomis > Apotomis capreana. The sequence continues at coordinate 7,936,472 of OX392503.1, read as the reverse complement.
CGCAAGGATATTGAGCCAGCTAGTGAGCGCACATATTCACGTTTGCTTGCAAGGACGACACTAATTTAATGTTTTCATTTTATAAGAGCGCGGAATATTGTTATTTTAAATGATACTTTAGCACAAATAAGATGACAACGCAATAGGCTAGGAGAACTGTTTGGGAATAGGTATATTTCTACGAAGATCCTAGTTCCATTTCTGTTATGATCCTTAAGATTCTTCTTCTTGAAGAACAATCGTTCTCTGGCATAATCTATACAATCTGAGAAAGGTATCGATCTTTGGAACTGGTTCATTCACATACATTATTCGACGCGGCTGAATTTTTAAATCACCTACCCCTAAGCCTTCCCGATTAACCTACTTTCATGCTTATAACTTATGTTGAACCTATTTGGCGGTGTCTGAACGAATTTCCACAAATAGACTCGATAAACTGTCATTCTAATCATTAAATCGATCGTAGGCTGTTGTATTATAATTGATACATTGAATAACAACTATGTAATTTAATCCTGTATCAATCTAATTACGTTGACTATTAACCAGTTTAACAAGTTTTTAAATTTGACCTGACATCATTAGTATCGTTTAATCACCGCATGAATATTTGATGAGGTCAATGTAGGACAATATAAAATATCGGTTCGAACAACAATGTTGGTTCAGTTGACTTGATGCAAATGATACGAAACGAAAATGTTAAAAATCTGAAGCGCTTCCTTCTCTTTCCTTCTATTGGGTAATAAATGAAAGACTGTTTGAACAGCACTCGCTACTCAATCAATTAGCTAGCTCCACGTAGATTCTTTCTGGCATCAAATATTTACTTTCGCCGGCTCATTAGTCAAAGTGGCTTCTGTCTGTCGTGGCTTGCAGCGGCCAAATAGCCCGTCCTAGACCATTGGCCGTTCGCAACAATACCAAATGAGCTCCACCGTCCATTTTGACGCTAAATTGAATCCGAATGGCAGAGAATCTCGTTTAAAGCCCCGGTAAATAGCGACTTGTAAATAGGTAGGGACGTGGAAAACATTTAGGGAACTCAATCCACCCTTTTGCCTTTTCTGCAAATTAAATGAGAATACACTTAGTTCACGACACGGGCCGCATTTTAGTTTATCTGCGAAACGGCACTTCTCGCTCAAAGTGTCTGAAAACACGGCAATAACGGCGGCAACACTAATTAAAACCTGGAAAAAGTTAAAACTTATTCAGGTGCAACACCACACTTGAGCTAGGCAGCGCGTAACAAAGGACGTTTTATTATGAAAATGTTTAACGCCTGGAAAAATTCTACCAGTTTTAGTGTTGCAGTTTTTTCAGTACAAATATGCAATGAACACCAACAATGGAGAAATCACGTGCGGTTACAGCTACTAGACGAAGTGGTGTAAAATTGACAGTTTATTGTACAAAAAACGGAAAAGTAATGAAATATGTAGAATACTTTAGTCATTAAGCAGTTTCTGACACATGTCTATCGTCATGACAACTTATCAATTCTTGGCAAATCTTTCCTGCTCTATATGCTTTTAAAAGTTTGGCGATTCAAGGTCACGTACCTTAGTCGCACAACCCAGAATATAATCAAACTAATGTATAATATAATTCGAGCGCCTGGTTGAGATTGAGGCGGCACGGCAGTAAAACAAGTTACATTTCCTAAATTTGTTGGGACACTTACAAATGAAACCGCGCGCTCTGTCTGCAATTACTTCACGCGTGGTTTTGGCACGTTTCATAAACGCAGGAATTAATTCATATTGATCACTCAAACCGTAGGCATAATATGGTTTTAAGCTTCTAAGTATCGTTAAACATTCTAAGACATTATTACTAAGATAAGGGATACACTTCGATATAGCCGTAGTAGTTATTATTGAGCTTCCCACTAAATGGCTTGAACACCTAGTAGACTGAATAAAGTAAAGAAGGCATTGGAATCGTGGCAACAGAGCGACCCAGTGAAAGCAGTGGGTCGTAGCTGCGTATTCCGGAAACCAAACCGAATACTATCATAATCGAATGGAAGTGTCCCTTATTTTAGCAATGGTCACATTAGAAATATCCTTTATTATTTTTGTATTGTGATAGTATGACTACTTCCATAAACTGGAAACTTTCACAAGAATTTAAGGGCATGTTTTCATTTTCCGACAGGAAATTAATTAATTAATTACAGGTTAATTAATGCAGTCATAAACGTTTGCTAGTACTAACTAGTATGATTAAACGGTATGTCATATCATCATTTAAACAGCAAAAAAAAACGAATACTCCGTATAAACAAGGCCAACATTCAATCTCTTGAGCCCTGTTAGCAGCGATGCAATAAATTTAATGCACCGAATTCGTGCGCGTTAAATTCAATGCATTCAGGCTTTAGCCGACGGGGAACGGCGTTTCTGAATGAATAAACAGAATTGTTTCCGTACCAAATGATGCAGCGCTAACATGTAAGACCTACGCCTTAGATGATTTGTATTCCTGTTTTGTATACTTTTCCGGGTTGTATACACATTACAATATGAATAGAAAAAAAAGAAGTTTTGGCTGACCCATAAAATAGCATTGACAACGCCTGGTATATTGGTTTTTAGGGTTCCGTTGAATTACAGTTGATTTTTTCACAGATGATGTATTTCTATTGCCGCTATAACAACAAATACTAAAAATAAAATAAAATAAATATTTAAGGGGGGCTCCCATACAACATACTTGTTATAGATTATGGTACGTGCGCGAGTCGGACTCGCACTTGTTTTATTATTCTTCTTGGTCGTATACTTCACAGCTGAAGTTCATGTCCCTGAAAGCTTTTCGTGGTGTTGTTTACTACCTGTTTCCACTTCGTTCGGCTTTCAGCTTCCTTCAGCGCAGAGGAAACTGGCAGTGATATAAAACTGCAAATTAGCGTAGAAGTACCCGATTAATTTCAGATCAAGCCGTGTACGATGCTTGACTTTATAAGGATGCTAAGGAATCCTCATTATCGTGAAATGTGTTGTTGTATGTTTTTTCTCTAGTTTCTCTGACTTTTCTTATTATGAACGCAGAGGCTAAGTGTACGTCATACTTATTTTCTGTGATAAACGTTTTCAATGGACGCATCATAATCGGGTGGTCCACAACATTTATTAAAAGCTCTTATGTATTTTTTTGTTAAAGCAGTAACATAATGCAGTAACATATGCAAATAAAATAAGCAGCTAGTTGAACAATTCAATGACTCTTACATAGGACTTGGTAGCTTAGTGGGACAGAGCACCTGTGTTGGCCTGGAAAGCCATTAGAGGAGCGCGGGTCCTGCTCGAGTCATTTTATAAACTTTTTGCTTTAATATAAACATTTAGCCCTGTGTATTTGTTTTACATCGCACAACTCGGTGATCCAAATATTATGTCCTTCGGTGAGCAAGTCAATGTCATCTGTCTGTCCGTGGGTCACGTATAGATAACAAAGGATCCTTTTTGATTTCGTATAAAATTAAACTTTATTAACGTGACCCGCTCTAATGAATCTCTGGTTTGTGAAAATAAACTACTCGAAATAGATGTTTGAAACCGCAATAAAACCTCAAAAGTTTTATAGAACGGACCGATAAAACTGAAGCTATTGTATTTGCCAACTTACGATAATGGGCGCCTACATTTCACTCGGAACAGCAACAGAAAAATACAAGTTACACAATATTGCACAATCCACCTCAACAATTTCGCTTTATATCTCGGGGCAGGCGTCGTTCAGAAACACTGCAGATGTGCTAGTCATTTCGTACAAATGCTGCACAATATCGTGTCTCCATTGACTGGATTCAACTTCGAGCACATAAAGGGCATCGACGACAAAAGCGGTCGTATTCCAACTCGAGCCGAGTTCAAAATCATAAAAATTAAATTCTGTATCTTGAAAGAAGTTTCCCGTTTCGGAGATGGCGCCGCCCGCTTTGTGCCAACAGACAATACCCGCCAAATCGCGACTTCGCTCATATTTCATTCGAATAACAATGACCGGTCTCTCGCTTTATCCAATATTCAATACTTGACCGGCCGTGCAAAATTTCCAGAGACGAGATTAACAAAACGAAACAAGTGAAAACCAAAAGTTATTCGAATAGATGACTCCAATATAAAGTCGCCGCACGCGTCCCGTCTACCCGGACAAATATTATTGTTAACCCAAATGAAACCTTTCTGCGCGTTTTCATTAATAACGTCTAATCTACAATGTTTAAACAAAGAAGTGCTTACGCCGTGACTGCGGCGGCCGGCGACGGGCGACCGACGACCGTCGGCCGGCCGGCGGCCGAACGTCGTTATCCGTTCGTCACCGGACAACAATGCGACAAGGGTCTGCTCGTCAGATTGCAAATTAAATTAGAACGTCCCGGCGATCCTGTTTACGCTCCCCTTTTAAATGTGCAAGTTTTAAAGGGATGCTTAATTCATGAACCTATTCTAAGTTAGACCATTCAATTTACATTTTCAAACTCATGCATGGCTCAGGAGCGATTTGCATTTCCTGTCTGCGTGTTGCATCGTCGCAAACTGCGAGGATGAGCCTTCGCACTGAATACAAACGGACGATAATCGGGATTGAGATAAAAATATGGAGGTATTTATCAAGCTGAGCTCGATCCATTGCTGTTTACCAGCGGCGTCCATTGCCCCTCGTAAATCGTTTAAAGGTTGGGCGTTCTCCATCCTCAAGATGAATGCCCTTGTCGGGCTGATATATTTACTGTCCGCCACATGGTCTCCACTCCCACTCTCTCGAACATGTATCGCTCGCACCACTAATATAAATAGGCTCGATGAATAATAAACGCTAGACTGGCTTCGATAATTCACCGAGTTCGGCACATTTTCAAGACGATGGTAATCTTTCAGAAGGCGTGGGTAATAAATACTTATTGTCACCCTTCGTTAGTTCGCAACATTTTTAGGCTAAGTTTGCGCTCAACGGGTGTATAAAACGAATAGAGCTTAAGCGAATAACTGATGGGGCCGATGTATCGCGAGAGAGAAACCTACGCAACCGTGCGAGTAACATACGTAAAGTGCGGTATGGCATATTACCCATTTTTCATCTAAATCGTGTGACTTTTGCCCGTTCGCGCGCGTAATGTAGCGCACTTTATCGTCAGTAATCCTGCCGTAACGGCTCTTCTCCTCAGCTTTTTCGGAGGCTCGAGGAGGAATCGAGCAGCTCTGTGTTTTGTTTCCATGTTAAAACGCAATAAAACCCCACCGCGTCCGCCATAAAGCGGGCTTTTAAAATTGAAACCACTTCATTTACCCGTCGCGATGGCGACTGGCGTATTATGAACTGAAATAAAAAACATGCAAGTGGGTGGGTCCTGCGGTTAGTTGCGGGTATATAATATTAGAGGGCTTAATCGTTCGAGCGTTTCAGTATTCGATAAGCGTGGAAAGTGTACGGTTCATTTGAAGAATCTCTTTGAAGTGTCAGCTCTTCGTCGGTAGACTCGCAGTGGTGCCGGAGAAATAAAGGCGGCCGAGCGCTCCGCATTGAATTCGAAGGAATAAGCGCCAACCTTTCTTACACAAAACCCTTTTATTCGATACGTGTTTTGTAAAATAAAACTTCTATTATTCTTTTATCGCTTGATACTGTTTTGCCAATTATTTATTAACGTTATCTAAGTATCTTTCGGAAGCGATTTGATATCAAAAATGGAAAAGATATCCCCTGACATCTTATTTCGGCCGATTCGTAACAGTGTTGCATTATTAACGTATGATCTGGTTTATATAGAGGTATCAAAATAAACTGGTTCAGCCTTGTTGTTACGTTTATACACGATTTTAAATAAATGTGGATTTTGCTTAAGCCAATCCATAAGCCTCTAACGCATTGCCAGCAGAGTTTCAATGGACAGAAGCATAAATCAAGACTTAGTATGTTGTATTTCAAGCTGTAATTTATTTGTTCGTGATCCTGACCTCATTAATGGTATTTTGGGAATACGCCAAATGAATTTCCAGTATTATTTCATGCATAATGTATTGCTTTAGGACTGAAAATTACCATTACTCTGTTTGCTTCGCTATCTTTTTTGTTCTAGTTTAATGTATTTCAGTTTTGCTAAAGTAACCATGTAGTACCTATCTTTGAATGAGTAAATTTCTATTTATATTGCTGTTTAACATAACTTGTTATGAGTGTAGGTATCTTTATTTAATAGCGCTATTTCCAGCGTTATTACAATACAATACAATACAACAATACTTTATTGCACACCAACAAGAAAAATATTACATGAGAAATCATAAATTAAATAATGGTAGACAATAGGCGGTCTTATCGCTAAAGAGCGATCTCTTCCAGACAACCTTTGGGACAACCTTTACTAAGGTAAGTAAAAAATCTTGTTTGGAGATCAATACCTACTCGTAGTATTTTAAAGAAAAGTAACATAAGATGTAGAATCTGTTTTAGAAGTAGTACATTTAAATACTTCTACTTCGCCACGTCTTGTTCACGAGAGGCATTTTCTTTTAATTAATGTGTCAGTTGCAAAACCCGCTAGTCCTGTTTTTCCAAGATTTCCTTTGACCGAGCCTCTTGTGAGCGAAGTGTACCGCCATTCTGCAAAAAGGTAAACATTGCTGCCGTACAAAATTAAAGGATCCCATAAACCAATAACGTGTATACAGGTTTATGGCACTTTTAAATTTTTACGTTTGATAAGGATGGAACTTTTTTCTGATGATCTGACTTTTTTTTATGAAATTTATTTACTTCTAAAATATCTGCGTATTAAAGAATGTTGTGATTTAAGACGTTATGACGTTCGCTATACCTATGTATGTTTTCCACTTAATTCTTAGCCACGGTTCTACTAGATTATCCTCAAATAAATATCGAACAGCCTCACATAAATCAACCTAGTCCCATATATAGATAAATACAATATAAGTACTTAAATACATAGTACATCCATGACCCAGGCACAAATATTCGAGTTCATCACACAAATAATTTTATTTGCCCTTGCCGGGATTCGAACCCAGGACCGCCGGCTCAGTAGGCAGCTGTTCTACCACTGCGCCAACCGCGTCGCCAAATCACAAGCATCACAGCCAAAGGCATCCTCAGCTGGACATAGGCCTTTCTCAAGAACCTCCACGTTCAACGGTCCCGAAATAAATCACCCAATTTGTCCGTAATATCAGTTTTCCGATCTAACGTTTCGGTTTATTAATTATTCGACTTTTTTTGTATGACTTTGGTTTCATTCGTCCGATGTAACGATTCGGTTTATTAACTACTCGACTATTCTCAAGTGGACTGGTGGTTCTGTTGTAGTCACAGTTCTAACCTAACCTAACCCAGTCAGGTCGGTTTTGGAGCTTTGCCGGCTGCTGCCGCGGCACGCTAGCTTCGCTCGCTCGGTTCGCGCGCTGTTGTGGTCGCAGTTCTAACCTAACCTAACCCAGCCAGGTCGGTTTTGGAGCTTTGCCGGCTGCTGCCGCGGCACGCTAGCTTCGCTCGCTCGGCTCGCGCGCTGTTGTGGTCGCAGTTCTAACCTAACCTAACCCGCCCAGGTCGGTTTTGGAGCTTTGCCGGCTGCTGCCGCGGCACGCTTAGCTTCGCTCGCTCGGCTCGCGCGCTGTTGTGGTCACAGTTCTAACCTAACCTAACCCAGCCAGGTCGGTTTTGGAGCTTTGCCGGCTGCTGCTGCGGCACGCTAGGTTTACTCGCTCGGCTGGCGCGCTGTTGTGTTCGCAGTTCTTATGTGATGCCAAAAATATCACGTAAATGAAAAAATGGGTATTAAACGAAAGATATCTCAATTCAGAGGGCAAGTGAATGGGGCGGGAAAAGTTAAAAGGTAAACTGAAAATTTGTTTAAATGTACATTATACATAGGCACTGCATTGCCAAAAGTATCATTGGGTAAATGGAAAATGGGCTGCGAAAAAAAATATGTAACAACTCATAGGGCAAGTGAATGTGACGGGAAAAGTTTTTCGGACAAACGATACTTCTACTAAATGTGAAATGGTGAAAAGAAAAATGTACAAATCCTGTCATCGGACAAACGATAATAATTCGTATAGTTTTCGGACAAATGAAATTCGGTCAATGGTTTTTAGTGTTTGAGATAGGTTACCGATTTATCCACGCTGCGTCTTCCAGTACATTCTCGCCACTCGAGAACCTTCTGCCCCAGTGACCGCCAGTTCTACGTGCAAAATATTTGAGGACCTACTAAATTCAATTAATTAAATGTTCATTTTTTCCGTCGCGTCGCGAAACCGCCGCGGTCCAATATCGGACAGCTGCCGGCTTGGTTGGCACCTCACAACCCATTTTGTCAAATGATGAGCCTCGTTCGGGTCCGAATTGTGGTGGGCGTTCACCAACCAGCGGAGATAGGATTTGTAAATGTTTAGCCTTCTAGCTTGTTGATACGTGATATTGAATTACGTTTAATTATTCTAAACTTGATACGCCCTTAAAACTTTGGACTTAGCGGTCGTTTTTGGCATCCTATTTGCGGCCAGGTAAGGTTAAGTTTTAATTATCATTACACATTCGTATAATGTATACCTGTATGGTCCCAAACCTTACGAACAATGAGGAAATAATTAACTTTATTCTGAAAGTAGGCTACAACGGCACTTTTACATTTCGGAGTCTCTCGGTAATCCAAAGGACGAAACCATTGCTTGAGAAGTCAAACAAAACAATTAACGTTGAGCTAACAAAAGTGAAAAACGACCTCACTACTATAAACGTGTTGGTCTTTTGTTGTGTCAATTAGGCATATTTTGGCCACGTAGTTTCGGAAGTCCCATACTTAGTATGTTTACGTTAATGTTCAATTAGTACAGTTCATTACAATCAAATCACGGTCGCAATATCACTAAGTATTACCAGTATTACGTCGACACTGCTGTATGTAAAAAAACTATTCCATTTCCAAAAAACACATTTCATTTCTCCGTAATCCGTATTCCGCCATAAAGGGCATTGTCATTCCAAGACCCTTATATAGCAGCTCAGAAACAACACAGCTTGTTTTGAGTAAAAACAAATGAAACCAACTTTGTTCTCAACTGCAGCGCTGACCCCTCACTAGTTTTTATTTCAACTTTGTTATTTGCAGTTTGCTTTTCACCACGCAAGAAATAACATGCAGCGCACGACACATTTCCTAATCTATTGAGCTAAATATACATGTTTAGAAGTTGTTGCCACTTTTCGTAATGAACGAGCGCTCTGGTAAGGAGTGGTATTGTTTGAAATGTACAATCTGAGGGGGTGGAACTCATATCCATATCAGGTCATGTTTTAACTGCCGCGGTACAGTAACAACGTATTTAAATTACATACTACTGTCTAATTTTACATTAGTTTCATATTTGCTTACATTAGTTTCAGTAGTTCTTATCAATACGTTTTAAAGTGTGTTTGCCAATAATATAGCTATTTCTAATGAGTGGTACAGTATAGGAATCCTATTCTGAAGCAGAATTCACTTCGTTTTGTTCTAACAAACAAAGAGACGTTAGCTAGAACACAGCGAAGTGAATTCGACCTAAAAAAAATCCTTCTATAAATATGTAAACTTGAAAGTCTCGTTAAATTAATAAAAGGACACAATGAGATGAACATGAAAGAAATCCAACCGACATCATATCTCGTGTAACCATATTGAATGTCATCATAATCATACTCTTTAAAATAACGAATTTATTCAGCTTAAAATTTGACGTGTTTTGATTTTATTAAACTTTTTTGATGAGGGGCAGGGCGTAGGTAGCGTAAGCCGCACAATGCGCGACCCTTGTCAGGGGCCACATACGCCGAGGATAAGTCCGTCCCGCCGAGACGTCCACACGCGGACTTAAGGCTGTACGCACCTCTCATATTAACATTACGGTAGCATTTTAGTTTTTCTATTTTATCTAAACGCACGCGGATACCCTTGAAATGTCGACAAACGTTTCACCGAATGCTTCATTTCGTCGAATTTTCATTTCGTCGACAAATTTTTACTCGTAAGTCATAAATTTTTCAGACCTTTTGTAAATTATAACCTTTAGATTAGGTTAGGTTAGGTTTGTGTTATAACATTCAAAAATATTTTATGGTTTCAGAAAAAAAATGCTTTCGATGAAATGAAAATTCGACGAAATGAAAATTCGATGAAACCTTTGTCGACATTTCAAGGGTAAACCAAACGCACGACACGGCGGCCTCTGGACATGTCGTCAGGACGGTCACGCACAGAAGGATGTAGTCATACATAGTTTGAAATAATATATTTATAAAATTATTAAAACTTTTGTGAGATATATTTAATTATGATATTAAGCGGTTTACACTTACGTGAAATTGTCAGGAACGGCCCGACATGTGACAAAGTTACCGCGCCGCCGCTGTACGGGTAGCGGTCCCGGATGAAGAGCTCCAGATACGAGTTCGAAACATGTCGGGCCGTTCCTGACAATTTCACGTGAGTGTAAACAGCTTAATACAGTATTACATTAAATTAAAAACCGGTCAAGTGCGAGTCGGACTCGCGCACCGAGGGTTCCGTACAAAAACTTTCCATCCTTAAGTGGTTAAGTTTGCACCTGGTATGTATAGCGCTCCATAGAAATGAGGTGCAAAGTTAACGCAACCAATCCCTTTGTTGTATGGGAGCCCACTTAATTTTTTTTTTTTTTTAGTATTTGTTGTTATAGCGGCAATAGAAATACATCATCTGTGAAAATGTCAACTGTCTAGCTATCACTGTTCTTGAGATACAGCCTGGTGACAGACGGACGGACGGACGGACGGACGGACGGACAGCGAAGTCTCAGTAATAGGGTCCCGTTTTTACCCTTTGGGTACGGAACCCTAAAAACAAAAACCTAAGTTAAACTACGTACATCTAAACTAAATACCTACATTACAAGAATTAGTATTGTAGCTTATGTTGCCTAAGACACCGACTGATGACCTGTTCGACGTTACTAACTGGATTTAATTGGCGCAGCACAGATTCTTTTATATCATATCAACCGACGACGACCCTTTACAAAAAATAAGGCATGCAAAATACCGGTAGAACCACTATTTTCCAGATCAGACTAAATTTCATATCTTTTAGTACTGTCTATTACCTAACAGTATATTAATAAGAAGCAACCACCAAAACAATGTTGTTAATAAAGGCCTGTATTGTATCTACTTCTAAAGGTACGAGTATCCAGTTTCACAAGTATCTTATATTATATATATACGTAAGGGGTCTTAAAGGGAGTTAATTATTCTATTTATTCATAGTAATCTTATTGAGTTTCAGTTTCAAACGCCTTACATATCTCGTACAAGTACAATAAACATTTGTGAAATGGAACAGAGAAATAAAGACAACGTTATCGAATTTATCGTTTAAAATCCTACAATATTAGGTACCTTCGTAATACTACTTACGCCCACTTATGGATCTGTTCTCAAACAGTTATTTTATATTTTGTATGTAGAAAATTATATCAATAAATGAGAAACTGACTTGTATTTATGTTTTTTATTAATTCTGTTACCCGACGTGTGAACGTTACGTTCCTTGGTGAAATTGCACAATTTATTTTTTTACATAAGAATTGTATATCATCACGAGCTTTGGTGAAATAGTTTACTTTCAAAACCTATCTTCTTTCAATAATCGACTAAGCACATAGTAACTACATATACATATGTTTGTACTGGAGATTATATTGGACATTTGAACAGATTATCTCATAACTCAACAGTTTAGTAACTTCTGTATACGTAATACTAGGTAGGTATACATACACAGTTTACACGTAAGTAGGTACATGAATTCATGTATATTTGATTATATTCGGAATTATATTACAGAAGTAACACAAAAACCAGACTGGACTGATGTGAATTAAGTCTAGATATTACGTCTGTTATCTTAATCTCATTCGACGTCGTGGGTTTCTTTTCTGAATATTGTACTTGTGTTTTTCTTATACAAAAAGCTGTAAGCGACTTTGTTTGTGTATTATAATACGTTTTTTTGTGCTATAGGGGTAGTATAGTAGGCTGGATAATAAGTTTCGCTGATAGCTAAAGTAATAAAGATTGTATAAAAAGTCTTGGCAATTTTCTACCGCATCTTTTGGACGAATATTAGCTTTTTAGATAAAAGTAGTTATGCCAGAAAAGTGGGAAAAACCAACGGCTAGCACGCACAAGTAGTCATGCCTTTGTGCCCGTATAGAATCCTGTCTGTGCAATTTAAGATCAAGCATTTTCAATTTCCATGAAACTCTAATAATGACAGCACTGATTTTAATGTTCTAAAAATGTTCCCATCCCACAGTGATCCGCGTAGAACAAGCTAGCTGGACAAAGTTATTTTTTTGCTTTTCTCACTTCATTTGTTTTTATATGTATGAAAACAGGTGAAATTTATTTACATGACAAGGAAAAAATAATAATTTAGCTTAACTAATTAGTCTATTCCTATTTACAAATTATTCTTATCTTATAATAAAATATTCTATCATTATTTACAATTAATTCTAATCTTATAGCTAATTATTCTAACCTACAGACGATTCACCTGATGATCATCAGGTTGATGATCGTTAACTAATTACTCATTCATCTCATCATCATCAGGTGAATCGTTTGTTGAATAGTCATGATTAGCAGTGACAACAGTACTATTAGTAATTACATTATTACGATATTGCTAGGGGAAATTAACAAATCTAAGACTTCTACGGGTAAACTTCCTGTTTTTTTCTGTGGGACTTGTCTTAAACTGTTAATAACTGGGTCAGATGTTATCAGTAACATATTAAGCAAATCTCTGTTCGTGGCATTACGTGACTGCTTTCGTGTATTGTTAAGGCGAAATCTCCTACAATCCTTATTACGGGCTTCTTGAGCTTCCTCAGAAAGTTGCCCAATAGGCAAAAGGGCAGCCTTTACAATTTCAGGACCGTATATAAGCAACTTATGCACAGTAGCAGGCATGTAATACCACGGATAGAGCTTTAAATAAAGCTGTCTAATTGTTCCTGTTAAGATTTCTAATTTAACAATATGAATTTCATATCCTGATGATAATGCGCGGAGTAAGATGCTAAACTCTTTAATAATTGAAACGTCTAACCCAGTTATTTCTGCAGATAACTCGGGCTCAAAAAAACGCCGAGCGGTATTTCCATCATTTGTATTGCCAGATCCAGGTTTTGGCTTATCGACAATGAGCCCCATTTTAAATTTAAAGGCATTTCTGCTTTTGTGGACTTCGGTTCGCTGATATTTTTTATGGCCTGTGCAATGTTCCTGCTGCCTGAACATCGAGCAGATACTTCAGCAGCGTACATAAGCTCCTCAGTGCTCCTGCACTATCAAATCGTCGATTCTTCTCCGCTTTGTTTTTAGGCTGGATTCCAAAAACTCCTTCGTTGGTCTACCAGGTCTAGGATCTTGTAGGCTCTCTGCAGATGACGAAGATGGGACAGATGGTTCTATTGAGACTTCAAATGTAAATTCCGCACCTTGCAGCCACTCTGAATACTTTTTAAGAAAGTATTCTCTCTTCTTCCCTGCAAGTTTCCATCGTTCGTTGAATTTCGCTGTGAATCTTCTAATATTCGCTCTTAGGGTCTTTAGGGAATCTCCTGTTGCACCGCTCAAATCATGATTTGACAATAAAAAACTAAATAATTCTTTGATTTTGCTTGGTTTGGAATGTTTGAGCCATTCTTCAAAAAAATCCATTCTTGACACGACAATCTTGACAACTGGAAAAAAATAAATAAAAAAATTAGCAAGGAATTCCGAGGGTTAAAATAGCATTTATCTAAAACTACAACAGCATAGGCTTAACATATAAAAAAATTACATTGGAGCAACTTGGGGCACTATGTTTTCATGACTATTCAATTTCAAAATGATGGTAAAAAGTTTAACTCCTACAAATGAGGTACATTTTAAATATTACATGTTAAGTTTAATTCTCATGTTAAGTTAAGTCTTGATGGACGGCACCAGACCACGGGGTAGAAGCCCAATACGATGGTGTGATCAGATATCCAACCAACTGGATACGACGTTAAGCAGCGCGCTCCAGAAAGCAACCGATAGGGAGAAGTGGAGAGCTGCTATCAAAAATATTAATCGGCGGAGTCACGATCCTCAGTAGTGAGGGACCGACTTAGAAGAAGAAGAAGAAGTTTAATTCAGTGGCAACAACGAAAATAAATAGCCCTTACCTTCTTGTTCCAAGGCCATCATATAAAAAAATCACTTGGTTTAGCAAACAAGCACAGTAAGTGAACAGCTAGAATGCAATTTTGGTAATGAATGTATGAAATTTTTGCCTTACCTTATATTCCCATGCTCTCCTTATTAAACACTAATAATGAAAAATAATTAATGTATATCTTTATGATCACATGTTGTTAACATAACGTGATAAGAATTTCAAGGAAATTCAATAAGCCTTTTTGTCTAGCTACGAGTAGCTTGTACTACGCGGATCACTGTGCATCCCTTGGATACCATTACGTAAAATCAACTAATGTTTTCTTTTCTAATTATTACAGTATGTTACATAGAGGTATTTCATACAATAGTTAGTCTATAAGTAATATAAGCCTCAAGTCAGCTTTAATTTATAATACTTGGAGGATACATACATAAACAATGAAACCGAATTTGTGGTGTTCTAGCGCCTACGAGAATTCACATGAATTTGCCTAATTGTTACCGACGTGACATCATAATATTATTAGTTTAAATTAAGCCGTGACCACTCACCTTATTATTATGCAAGTGAGAAAGGTACCGAAGTTTCAATGTTAACAGGATGTCCAACTACTTAACAGATTACGGCAAATCTATTCCAATTTGAAGAAACCAGACATATTTGTTCGTAGTTTATATCTAAATAAAGACAATTCTAAGAAAACAAATCCCGAAATCTTCGAATCAGTACTCACGCTAGGTACACATCTTTATACCGACAATATTTAATAACCGTCTCTTTACGGCGTAATATTCCGAGTTTTTTATACTTATATTGAGTAACATCTGCCCACCCTCATTTCCTCCAGCTACCAACATTGTGGAAGGAATTTAGTCGAATGACGTAGTAATAAATTTCCCCTCTCATATGATCCATAAAGCTAGGAAATGACCCAGACTGGACCTTCGAGATGTACCGTAATAAGAGCCTCCGCAAATTAACTAACCTACTTTTTTACATACCGCCCGACGTAAAGCGATATGGGGTAATAATATTGCGAGCGTCTTGCCCAAGTCAAGTTGCGCATACATACATCCATACATCCATATTGCCCATAAGGCTTGAGTGAAAACGAAATACTTCCTTTCAGCTAACATAAACTGCATAGCATTTAAATTCAAGAAACATTAAATGTTACCGTTGATTATTATATTCTATCTCTTGAGAATCTCTATTGAGGTGAATATGATGAATTTTTAAGGCGTCGAGATTGAGTGAGCATATCATATAGTTACCTACAGCCGACAGGCGCGAGTCGATTTATGTCATATACTGATTCGATATTCAATTACATGTCAATTAAACAATAAATATTGCCATTATGCAGCATTAATGTAAGAGTTTAATAAAGGTCGGTGCATTGCGTTGCGTTGCGTCGAACAAAGCTGATTTTTCAGTATACATATTATATATAATCAAGTTTAAGCTGTTCCATACATAATATAAAATTAAAATTGAAGTAGGTTCACTTTTTATACATATTTGATACCAAATGTGGGAAATTCGATACGCTTATGAATAAATGTGATGAACACTTAGTGGCGATCACTTAGTTAATTATGATAAACATGATAATGCTAATCTATGTAGAAATATAATGATATATGATAATCATTCCTCTTGTAACTACAGTAAACCCTGCGATTAAATTAAAACTTCAGTACAAACAACACATGAACAGCGGCATTCCTATTACATTAAATCTGTCCATAATTTGATCCTCAATGCAAATAAATAAAGGCAAAACAGTTGCAATTTATGTGTAGGTTACCTTTCCTTGTAATTACTAAATACGCCTACATGTAGTTACATACATGTGCAACCATGTGTAACGTGATTAAACGTATAATTTTAACTATTACGCGACATTTAACTGAAATTTCATCGAGCAAACTTATACGAGCAGTAAGAGGAAGCGTTCCATATAATAGCGCGTTCCGACACTTCGTCGTCATAATCGTAACAATGAAACAGTGCCATAATCGTTTTGCTCTTTTGTATCCCCTTCTAACCCTTTTCTAGCCTTTTCATTCTCACACACAGTACAGTCATTAAATTAGAGCAACAAATCAGTGCCATAGTCTACAATAAAAACGTACCTACACTATGTTTTGAATCGCAAGAAACATGCGTGATCCATGGCAAAAACTCTCTTAGTAATTTATAAAGACTGATGCCCTCTTAAAAAGGAAAAAAAAATAAAAATCTATATATCGAAATATTAACATAGAAACGGTGTCCACTTCTTTTATAGAAAAACATTTCACTGAATGCTTCAGTTCATAGAATTTTCATTTCATAGACAAATTTTTCCTCGAGTCATACATTTTTCAGAAATCTTGATAATTTCAACCTACCTATATAGGTTAGGTTAGGTTAGATTTGTGTTATAACATTCCAATAATTTATATTTTATAGGTTCAGAAAAAAAAAACGCTTTCGATGAAATGAAAATTCGATGAAACGTTTCTCTATAACACTAATCTATAAAACCCATAGAAACTTTAACATTATAGTCGTTACATTATACTGAGGATGAAAAGGTATTTTATAAATAAAAATTGGGCAAGTGCGAGTCCGACTCGCGCATGAAGGGTTCCGTACCTATATATATATATATATATATAATCTATAACAAGTTTGTTGTATGGGAGCCCCTTCAATATTTATTTTATTTTATTTTTAGTATTTGTTGTTATAGCGGCAATAGAAATACATCATCTGTGAAAATTTCAACTGTCTAGCTATCACCGTTCTTGAGATACAGCCTGGTGACAGACGGACGGACGGATGGACGGACGGACGGACGGACGGACGGACAGCGAAGTCTCAGTAATAGGGTCCCGTTTGTACCCTTTGGGTACGGAACCCTAAAAATCACCGTAAAGCTTTTACTGCCGCGCAGTCGAGAAATATTCATAACTACGTTTGATGTTTTAGCACTTTTTGCACAAAACCACAGCTGCTTTTAACGCTACGCAAATGAATCGGCAATCAAATAAAAATTTGTTTGTGCGAATCCATTTTTAAAAACAATTTTTTTGTACGCAACTGTACATAGGAACGCTGCAGTGATTGAATTAGATAGATAGAGAGGTCGGTCCGTATAAATAAATACCCCGTGAAATAATACTACGATACGCTGATGCATGCTGCACAATGCTCGCTAGCTTTTAACTAAATTGGATCGGGTCATCCAATAACTTTCTGATATGTCTAGTGCAGTATTTAGATTCAGTATTTGTTCAGTTGTGAACTACGCTGTTATTTTCCGCTCTTTCATCTTAAATAAGATTTATTATACAGATATAATTTCGTGGTGTATTTCATTGCAAAATAACTGCGGGAAAACCAGTAAACATGGAAACATCATTACTACTTGCAAATCTCTGGAGTATAAAAATGTAATATTTGCATGAAAATTCCTAACACAGCCCAGCATAGATAAGATGGCATTTCGAGGAATGCTCGAGGGAGCGGTTGAGTATACCTACTTATACTAAGCGCTGAAGGCTCGTGAAACGTGAAATAAATAGGCAGCAACGTTCCAAAAACTGTTAGTGTCTATTTTTCGACTTAAATTTTGCTTAAAATTATGCAAAAGTAAAACTTTAGAATAATTTAAGCTAGGGAAGAATTTCCCTTGAAGCCATAACAAATTGTTGTGGCTGTTTCTTGCGGCCGGCGAGGGGTGCCGACGCCAATTTATTTTTCGCTCTTCCAATTATTTTCGGGCACGTTTCGAAGCATAAATCTGCGCTGGCCGAAACCTGCACGCATCCCCGACACCTAGTTTGTAGTTCGGAGTCCGGTGGCCGCCTAATGCGATACGCTGCCGGGAGATTTATGTTTCTCGACAAAAAATTGACAGAAGCCAACCTAACAAATGGAGGCTCGAAGCGCTTATGGACGGTGTTAGTGAGAACCCATAATCCCTACTAAAATATGTAAATGCTAGCCTATTTTTGGTGAATGCTGATCTAATGTGACTAAATAAAATTTGAAGGCAACATAATGTTCTATACGAATAAAGGAAAGGATAATAGTAATCTGCAGGCCTTTACGTGTAATAATTTATTAGATGGCACAAAGCGTTACTTAGTCGGACATAGCAAGGTTTCTAATTATTTACATGTTCAGTCATTTCTCTTTGTCTTCAATATTTCACGAGCTACATTAATTAATATTAGTACTCCTCAATATTCTAATTTGTGTTGTTTCATATTTCAATCCTCTTCAAAAAACAAATTATATTACTGCTATATAATATGACTAAATTAAACAGAGGTGAAAGGTGCGTTTCCTGTAAATAGAATTCAATTTGAAAGCGAAATTGGAAGGGCATAACTCTTCCATATTATATAATTAATTACCGGACCGTCTTACACAAATATTGATCTATTCCTTTCTTAAGGTTCGGGAGTGGACGTGACGCTTAGCTTATAACTGTAGCATGGCATATTTTTTGTTTAATTGACAATACATAAAATACTTGTCCATTGCTAAGGGTAACCCCACTTCTTTGAGGTCGGCGCAGCATGTTGTCTTTCTCCATTCTTCCCTATCCTTCGCATCTCATTGTTTACTACTTTCTTATATTCTTTTCATCTTTCACACAATCCATCCATTTTTTATTTGGTCTCCCTCTTCTTCTATATCATTATCCATGCTTAACGCTTTTCTGGTCACGTGGCTCTCCTCTCTTCGCATCACGCGCCCATACCATGATAGACGGTTAGCTTGTAGCTTCTCCCTTACTAGTGCAACTTTCATACTTCCTCTTACATACTCTGTCCATATTCTATCCATTCTTGCCACACATCCATCGTAACGTTCTCATCTCTGCCACATGTAATCTCATTTCATTCGTCCCGATCAGAGTATGGAGTAGTATACTCTGATCCATACGAGACGACAGATAATGTAACTGATAGACTAAGTATATTTAATTTGGAAAGTAGCCTAAAATCGACTATAACTACTATTGAAATAAAAGTAGTAGAAAAAATAATTAGCACATCCAGTGTGTGCTCCAGATTCACGCCGTCGGGCCACATTAACGTTAAAAGCCTACGAAGTCGTACCAGAATCTAGGCTTAAAAGCGCTGCGAGCATTCCAAAGAGTTTCTAACTTACGTTGGCATACTTTCCGTGGTGCCAAGGCAATTTTAGTTTGTACCGATATTTCAGTTTGTAACGATTTACATGAAATATGTTTTTGTTACAGGTACGGAATCCGTCGGAAGATGGGAATGATAATTTACAGGACATGTATGTATTTATATTCCATATGAGGAAGTAGGGGTAGCTTGTGGGCGAGCTGTTGAAGAGTGGCAGCCCCACATATACCTCAGGGACGCGTGTGTAGCCAGAGGGTGGTTTTGGGGGTTCAAACCCTCAGGGAAATATGACCCAATCAACCCACATTTTGGTCAATGTATATAGTATTGTGCAGTGTCCACTAGTAGCTAGCGGAGCTATTTAAAAATACGAGTTTGTTTAAAAGTGTAAGTTCTGTTTTGCCAGCCACTTCAGGACCGATGCCTACCTTGAGTCACCACCACCAGTCGCAGTGCTGCTTTATTTCCTTGAACCCTTCCCGATACTAAAATTTGGCTTCGCCCGTGCTCAGGAAGGTGTTATGTCGGGCTTCTGCCTCTGGTTCGCCTTAACTTAACCAACCGATCAGAGTAGATTTTCAAGAGCTGCGGGTTTGAGGCCTTTTGCGTAGAAATTTAATATTAGGCGATACGATCAGATATTTGCAAAGTGGGAAATAACTACTACGATACAGAATATCATATAATCCAGAAATTCGGTCAAGTAACCTTTTCATAACGTTGCGTGACGTCACACTCTCTTAATGAGAGATCCTATCAGAATGACTCAGCTCTTTCAGTCAATTTAAACTTGATTGAAACGCGTCAAATACATAAAAGCCTGTGTATTTATACTTTATCTGCACTGCCATCGAAAGCGCTAGCGGCTAGTCAACTCTTGATCAAAATTTCTGAGCCTTAAATGATTAACACGAACGCCCGGGTAAATTTTATTCATTTAACTTAATTACCGACTAATGGAGTTTATGGGCCTATTATTAATCTTGCGACGTAGCTAGCTTCAAGCTTAATCCTTCACTGCCGGCTTTCTTTAAGTCGTATGAAAATCGGTGCTCGGTGGAGCTCTGGGCATTTTGACGGCGTAATGTCAAACTGTTATCTTAATTTCGCCCCTTTACCCATTCGTCTACGATAAGAGGTGAGGTGAAACGATGAGATGATGAGAAACGTTTATAAATGTTGAAGTTGTTCCTAAATACTCCCATGTCATGTCCTGCTATCAAATTAGATTTCATGTATCTGTCGTGACTAGGGCCAAGAAAACAAGAAAACAACCCAAAGTGTTTGAATTCGAAACGGAGAAGTAGGAGAAAGTTTCGCAATGCTGAGATAATTTTCACTTTGTTAAGAGGACTAGCCCCACGTCAAAATGAAAATGGGACAATATATGCCTAACCGTGCCGGTGGCAGCGTGTGTAAACTGAATGGTCCTCTTGCTTAATTTAGATCATATCAGAAATTACTGTCTTGGCACAAACCTGCTACGTTCTGAGCGCGAATCATCAACAATTTTGATTAACAAAAGTCAATTCTGTTCGCAATTCCATCCCATTTTTCCTCAAAAAACGTCTATAAAGTTAATTAGAGTGTAATGACCCTAGCCAGTATAAATCTCCCTTAGCAAACGCTTGAGCGAGCAACGCCGACCATAGCTTCCAGCCTCTCGCCGGCCATACCATTAATACCCTTCACAGTTTTATTACGCAACTAATTACCTATTTATCCACGTTTCTGAGGAAATAAAGAGTAAATTTGAGGATATATATGAAGCCATAACCATTCGGAGAAAAGAACGTTTCCGCAACAACATTCATCTAGACTTAATAATACTATAGCGAGAAGGTAATTCCGCGCTTTCTTAGGTCAAGCTCAGATTTCCCGTTCTAATTTGTTGTCGTTGTCCCCCAGCCTGATTCGACGAGCATTACTTTAAATAAAATAATGTAAACGGATTATATCCTGTGAATTATTATTATCTGGAACATGTGTAACTATATTTATTAATTAGGGCCATCTGACATTTATTTTTTTATTCATATTTATAAAATGGGTAGTAGGCACAAATGTAACTGACATAAAAAAAGTGTTATTGTCAGTCAACCTTTTTTAAAGAAAGCTTCTTCTTTTTTCTTCTTTCTCGAAGGCTCAAATAATGAATACCTCTACGCGATATAATCCATTTCAATTGCTTTGTTTCAATGTGTGACATTCGCGGAAACTCAAGAAAGTATCAATAGTTTAATTGACTTATTTAAAAGTAATGGCGATATTTTGGGCAAACATTATAAACGCCAAATTTATTTATCTCCTGGTCGTTACTAAAATTAGCCACGGAATTGAAAGACTCGTTCGAAAGATTCTGTCTTTAACTGACTTTAAACGTCTACCTATTGATTCGTACGGAAAATGTAGACGATGACAAATTAATTTACTTACATAGAAGTACATGGACGTATGATTAACACAAAGACGTAAATTTACCTTCTAACGCCGATTCGCATTGTGTCTGATTCAGTTTCATTCGACCACAGCGGTTATTCAAATATTATAGGGTATTCTCCGGGGGAGAGAAATATTCAATGATGTGCTGAAGATATTTCTTGTGTTTCGCTTCAAAAAGAGTGGAGAGGAAACAAAAGTAATATTGTAAATACTCGCAATATTCCGTAATGCATACAAGAACCCAGCGTCCTCTTTTAGTTGAATTTACGGATAACTTTATACGTTGCAGTAAATATAATGTTGAAACGGATATCCATTGGATGGACTCATGTACAACGTCACATTGAAGGCTCCGAATATCCGCCACCACTCCGATTTCATAATCTACGCTCAGTTTTGCCATTCTATATTCTATCTAGCGTGGCAGTCGAGCCGCGCATATGTCATCCGTCACACTAACAAGCGCGCTCACCCGATTCCCATTTATGCCCAAATGCGGCGAGCAAGATGAGCAACAATTTCCAACATTCCCGTGACAGTGCAAGCCGACGTGAACGTCGGTACAACTTTTATGAGCCCGCTTCACTGTCCCTAACTTGTTACTATTTTTCTTTTTTGCAACGCTCTGTGGAAAGCGACGAAATCCCATTTTTTTGGCCAGCCATTTTCCACGTTAGGATCCGCGCTGGGTTAGAGAAATAAAGATTTCAAACGCGCGTTTTACGAGCTGCTCCCGCTTAAATTGTTCAAAACATTGCATTTTTATAATTTACGCCAAGAGTGCACGCGCTCAATGGACGGTATCTTTGCTCTGAAATTGCACAGAAACCAGTTTTAGACTAGCTGCGCTTAGAGAAAAATATATGGGGACCACCTCATTGCCTGTTTAATGCCTTGCAAAATTAGATTTCACGAACATACGTGGATTGTAAGAGTAGTATTTTATATTGGAAACAAACGCAAAGTAAAGTATTTCTGAAGTATGAGTAGCACATAAAGGTTGATTTAGTTTAAAGTGTATACTTTTTCTACATTGAAACAAAGTGAAGGACTATAATGGTTTAGCCTAAAAGTCCAGCCGGTGAAAGAAGAATTAGTTTAAAACGATAAGTCTAGAGTTTCGAATTATTGACCCAATAGATTTACTCAAAATAATAAACCGAGTATACTCCAACGGAACATGTATCTGACGCAAAAAATACACGGAAATCTATAGTTGAGATCCACGTAGTACGTCTTATTATGCATTCCACGATTGCCCGTCCCCCGATGTTTACCCACTCTGCTGTTGTCAGTTTCCTCAGAATTCAGATCAAAATGTTTACGAGACGAGCACATAGGTATACGAGATAAGATTCCGAAGTGATTTACAGCCCCTGCTTTAAAAGAACTCTATATTATTTTTCCCTTTGATGTCGGAATGGTTCCTCCTTTGTACGTATGTACAACTAAAAACCCTTGTGAGAACCTTTCATGGAATTCAAAGACAGACACAATCTGATACTAGGACGTGGAATAAACTCGAGAATTACGCGTAATGAAACTCACGTGAGAGAAAACACGTACTGAGACGAAATGAATTTATAGCCCTTCCAAGTTAATTTCACTAAAGCCAGCCTCTTGCCGCATGGGATGAAATTGTTCAAAGTTTCTTGTGATAATTTGATTTATTGCTACTAAAATGACCGAATAATTTCATAAAAGTAATCGAATTGGCTGAGCATTTGGTTAGGTATTTTAGCGATCAACTAGAAATGAGTAAAAGGCTTTTTGAAGTTTCTTTCGAATTTGGTTCCAATCTTCAAAGCTATCTTTATTTAATGCCTCATCACCTCAGCACAAGTATCATTTCTATTCGATAATGCCCCGTAGATTTGAAAAGTATTTTTGGTCCTTATGAACTTTGGAAGGTTTTTTACTAGCTGACCGCGGTGTGATAGAGAAATCAGGTCATCAATCATGGTCAGGTCTGAAAATGTAATCAGTTAACTATTTCAAGGAGTACATTTCCACAAATATATTTCATCATCATATGATATGCTCGGTTCTGTAACGGAACTATATAAGTTTGAGTTTTAGCATACTTTGCCATCGCTGATTTTGGTCTCCAGACCTTGCGATCACGCATCCTTTAGACACTACACCACTAATGCCCTTCACTGGGCGTGCTTTATGTTAAGGAACACTTCCAGTTCCGTACCTACGCTTCTAGCTACTATATGGCGGTTGTGTTTTATATCTGTGTATACGTTTGCTATAGTTATTATTGTATTGACGCCTGACATTACTTTCAATATATCTTTTCTCTACAACTGCATTTCTCTTACTTTAATATGGTAGCAGAGCATAAAAATTAGTGATTTTTCGTATTGCAATAGTAGTAAAAAGTTCTCTAATACATGTGCGCGTCAAGCTCAAGCATGAAAATCGAGATCGGCCAATTATTTGGGGCTACTAACTGGCGAACATGGAAGTACAAGGTGAAGTTACTCCTGAAAAGTACACCAGGCACGCTGGAAGCAATCGAAGGTACATTAAAAAAGCCAAAGTATCCTGGAGATACGGCAAAAGCAGAAGATCTACAAAAATATAAATCTGACATGGAAAAATTTCAAACAATTGACAGTCAAGCTTTACTGCTTCTAACGGCGAATATGACTGAAGAGACGTTACAAAAGGTAATGCGTTTCGAGACATCGAGCAAAGTGAGGCAAGAGCTTCATCGACTCTATGATGGTGCAAAAGAAGACAGGAGCTACGATCTCTGCATGAAGTTCTTCCGTTACCACAAGAGTGAAGAGCACGACATGGCCACACATATCTCTACTCTGAAAACTGTTTGAACAATGAGATTGACGGAAACCAGTTGCCAGAAATTTTATTAATATGTAAAATATTGGATACACTTTCTGAAGATTATTTCGGTTTCAAATCTAGTTGGTTATTGATGAATAAACGTGACCGTAACATCGAAAACCTAACCACTCAGTTATGCGCTTACGAACGGTCTCTACAACAGAAAAAGTTAGAAGAAAGCGGAAGTAGTAACGAAGTTCTAATGTTACATGGACAGAAGCGTTATGAAAAGCAAAGCCAAGTCAAGAAGAAATTTAAGAAATGCAATTACTGTAAAGAAGGATTTCATAAAGTCACATCATGCAAGAAGTGGATAGCGGACGGCAGACCTCCAAAGCATTCTACAAATTTAGCGATGATGACAGGCCTAGCTCTAGCATGCGACGATAAAACCACTGACGAAGACTCATGGTATGTCGATAATGGCGCGACAAGTCATTTTACCCATAGAAGAGATATATCTTTCAATTTTTTGAAAGTTTTGATGATTCTCATAAAGTTTCAACAGCAAACGGAGATGTCATTCAAGCGATTGGAAAGGGCTCTATTCAATTGGAAGCTGACTTAAATAGCCACAAGGAGCTATTAACATTTACAAACGTATGGTACGTTCCAAGCATTAAAAGAAATTTATTTTCTGTGCTAGCCGCACAAGACACGCTAAAGAATAGCATATTTCCGTCAAATGCTCAGTCTTGCAACTTGAAGAATGATGGCAAAGTCGTTTTGCTCGGAACTCGCGACAAGTACGGTGGCTTGTACAAACTAAATGTCAAGACACTGATGCCTACAGTTGAGATTAACCAACTATCGACGTCACAAAATCTTCAACTCTACCATGAACGCCTAGGACACCAGAACAAGAGACATGTAGCTAAACTAATACAAAGAGAGCTCGGAGTGAAGCTAGACTCGAGATCTTCGGATATTTGTGAAGGTTGCGTCTTCGGCAAGAGCCATAGGCAGAAGTTCGGAGAGAGACCACGAGCTACTAAGCCTGGAGAGCTAATCACCACTGACGTGTGCGGACCTTTCCCGTATTCGATCTCTAAATGTCAATACTACGTTTTATTCAAAGACACTTTCTCAAAATATCGATGGATTTACTTTCTGCGACATAAGTCTGAAGTTCATGCATGCTTGAAGGATTTTTTGGCAGAAGCTAAAACTAACGGACATGTAGTACAGGACTTACTGAGCGATAACGGAGGAGAATTTGATAATGAACAAGTACGAAAAACTTTGAGACTACAGGGAATAAGACAAAGGTTTACTATGCCATACACACCTGAACAAAATGGTTCCTCAGAACGAGAAAATCGCACGATTGTGGAAATGACAAGAGCACTTATGCACGCTCATGATGAGATACCGAAAGGTTTGTGGGCTGAGATCTCCAAAGCATCAGTTTACATACTGAACCGAACGGGACCTACACCAATAGATGGAAAGTCTCCGCACGAGCTCTGGTTCGGCAAGAAGCCTTCGATCGGGTGGATCATATCATCCTCCTGAGAAAACTAGAACATCTAGGCATACATGGTGACCTATTACGATGGACAAAATCTTACCTAACAAACAGATCGCAAGCAGTAGTAGTGGGAGGCTTTCGCTCAGACTTCGTTAGTGTCACTTCTGGGGTCCCTCAAGGATCGCACTTAGGCCCCCTTCTGTATAATATATACCTGTACGATATATATAATTGCTTTACCCACTCTAATTTTTTAATGTATGCTGATGACACGAAAATTTTTCTTGATATCCGTAAACCTTCACATTGTCTAAATCTCCAGTCTGATCTAGACCGACTATCTGAGTATTATATCAATAACAGAATCAAGATAAACGTACAAAAATGTCAACTCATATCATTCACTCGTAAACGTAATATCTTACTATTCCCTTATGTCATTCAAGGATCACCTATAGAAAAAACACATTCCGTTCGTGATCTGGGAGTTCATCTTGATAGTAAACTTACCATGAAAGATCACATCGATATTGTAGTGAGTAAGGCATATAAAAGTCTGGGATTCGTCATTAGAGTCTGTCGTCCCATTACAGATATGACATGCATTAAAACAATTTACTTTGCTTATGTTCGCAGCATACTCGAATACGCTTGCTCAGTTTGGTCACCCCAGTACATCACTTATATACACAGAATAGAACACATTCAAGAGAAATTTATCAAATATTTGAATTACCGCACACGTAAAAGGTTTGACACATATGAAGATAGCTGCGCATATCATAACATTACCCCTCTCAATGCCCGTAGGACCCTGTCAGACATGATGTTCCTCTACGATGTGCTGAATGGTCGCTTAGATTGTCCGACACTGCTGTCGCAGCTCGGACTCCGTGCCCCTCCTCGACGCCTTCGCAATACTCGACTATTTCATGTCCCACTACATCGTACTAATTACGGTCAAAACTCTATTCTAACCAGAATTTTACGCAGTTTTAATAAATCATTTCACGATACAGATCCATTCTCATCTTCAAGAATCCTATTCAAGTCGTCTATTATAAAAGGGCTTCCCTGATTATCCCTGATTATCGCATACATACACCCCCACATACACAGACACGCTCACACACCCACGTACACTCTCTCACACACACACACACACCCACACACACACATACACACACACGCATAACCTGGTAGTAGCTCTCCTTCGCACACATCTAATCATATTTCATTAAAAAAAGAAATAGTAGTTTTCTTTCTTCTCACTAGATAATCACTGTTAATAGCATATTTTATTGTTTGCGTGCCTTAAGCACGCTCGTTTCGTGTCATCACTCAGACTCTTATTTGTATAATCTAGGGAGTTCTGTTATTGGCTATATATAATGTATAATCATTAAGCTCGTCATTTAATGTAAACGCTGTTGAACTTCTTAAATAAATAAAAAATAAAATAAAAATAAGAAGCCCAAAATAAGCCATCTCAAAATCATAGGCAGTCATTGCTATGTGCATGTTCCGAAACAGAAGAGAACAAGTAAGTTAGACAAGTAAGCTGAGAGAGGTATACTTATCGGCTATGACGGTGACGAAGGATATCGAGTTTTTGACTTAAAAAGCCTAAAGTTGACAAGATCCCGAGATATCATTGTTGACGTAGCATCTATACTAAAGAAAAACAAGATTGACGTAACTTCAAAAACACCTGAGCCTGAGAAAAATACCTACGAGCTACCTCTGCCTTCCACAAGTTGTCCAAATTGTTGCAAGGAAAGTCATCCACAAGTACAGTCAGAAACAAATGACAGCGATAGCGTCGAAGATTTGGATTTTGAGTCACTCGAAGAAGCCGAGATATCTGGAAACAATATAGATCCCAATGTTATGACACCAGAAGACGAAGCTATGCCGCCAGTAGAAAACGAGCGTCAACTTCGTGATCGAAGCCAAATCAAACCTCCAGAAAGGTTTAATTTTGAGCAGTTCATTAACGAGGCTGTATAAGTTCCTGAGCCGACTTCTTATCGAGATGTGTTACGCAGTTCTGAAAAAGATAAATGGATCGAAGCGATGGACAAAGAGCTCAAATCTTTACAAGAAAATCAGACTTGGGAATTGACAAAATTACCTATAAACCAAAAAGCACTTCGTTGCAAGTGGATATTCAAAATAAAAAGAAACCCCGATGGTACAGTCGACAAATTTAAAGCCCGATTGGTTGCTATTGGCTACAATCAGAAAGAAGGGATCGACTATGATCTAACATTTAGTCCTGTAGTGAAAATGAGCACGATTAGAATTCTGCTAAGCATTGCTGCGAACGAAGGGCGCTTAGACAGTTCGACGTCACTACAGCCTTTTTATACGGTACTGTCAAAGAAGAAATCTTTATGCGACAGCCAGAAGGATTTGATGACGGCACTGGTCGTGTGTGCAAGCTAAAAAGAAGCCTATATGGATTAAAGCAGGCGCCTAAATGTTGGAATGAGTGCATTCATGATTTTCTGATAGAAGTAGGCTTTATACAGAGCGAAGCAGATCCCTGTCTTTATATCCGTGAACGAGGACAAAATAAAATATTGCTCGGTCTCTATGTAGATGACGGATTATTGGCCGCTACAGACGAGAAAGAGGCTGACAATTTCATTGAAAATGAATTAAGACGTCGGTTTAAGATAACCACGAAAGATCCGTCTTATTTTCTTGGATTAGAAATAGAACAGCACCCAAAAATTGCTGCAAAAGTATGGAATGAGCAACTGTAAAGCTGTTGGGACACCAATTATAAAATCTGGAAAAGAAGAAGAGGAAGATTGTCCTGAACAACAGACAGACTTTCCTTACCGGCAAGCGGTTGGGTCCTTGTCTTATCTGATGGTTGGAACCAGACCCGATATTGCATATGCAGTTGGAGTAGTGTCACGAAACCTAGATAAACCTACCAAAAGTAATATACAACAAGTAAAGCGGATATTTCGATACCTGAAGGGGACCATACCGCACTTGAATATAAGAAAGGTGAAAAACGCCTCGTGTGCTACAGTGATGCTGATCACGGCGGTGATGACAAAAGCGGATGTTCAACAACTGGAATGTTGTGTATGTACGCAGGGTCAGCAATATCCTGGCGTAGTTCGAAGCAAACTATGGTTGCGCTGTCATCCACTGAGGCGGAGATAGTTGCGGCCAGCGAAACTAGTCGAGAGATTGTTTGGCTGAAAAGATTGTTACAAGATCTGAAAGCGAATATCGTAACGCCTATTTTGCGAATTGATAATGAGTCCACAATTAAATTGGCATATATAGAAATAATTCTTTTGGTTGAGCGAATCCACTTAGCTTTGTACCCGATGAACAATACACATTATCTGTATTGTTAGCTGTGGCCACAACTGCCACTTCGAAATGTAAGGCGTTATAAGTGCAAATTACTTCTACACTAAATTAGTCTTTGAGTCAAACGAAATAAGGTTTACTCTTAAACAAAGAGAACAGAGATGTTGGTCACTTCATTGTCTTTATAAGCATCGAAACGAGCTTCACTGCTCTTTCACTTTCGAAGTGACCAACATCTGTGTTCTCTTTGTTTAAGAGTAAACCTTATTTTGTTTGATTTAAAGACTAATTTAGTGTAAAAGTAATTTGCACTTATAACGCCTTACATTTTGAAGTGGCAGTTGTGGCCACAGCTAACAATACAGATAATGTGTATTGTTCATCGGGTACAAAGCTAATGGGATTCGCTTAAAAAATGGGAGTAGGACTATAACTGTCCTTATACGCCGCATCGTAAAACAAAACACATAAAGTTAAAACACTTCTATGTGAGACAATGTGTGTCTGAAAACGAGATAGCCATTGAGCAAGTACCGACAGCAGAACAACTGGCAGATATTTTTACAAAGCCTCTTTACAAGCCAAGACTAATAAAACTATGTGAAGAGTTCGGCTTGAAAAAGATGAGGGCATGTTAAGGAACACTTCCAGTTCCGTACCTACGCTTCTAGCTACTATATGGCGGTTGTGTTTTATATCTGTGTATACGTTGCTATAGTTGTTATTGTATTGACGCCTGACATTACTTTCAATATATCTTTTCTCTACAACTGCATTTCTCTTACTTTAATACTTTATTTAGCGTATCTATACTAAATTGTAATTATTGTTCATGTTATAATAAATAACAAATAATAAATTATAAATAAAGAACAAAGCAAATGTAACGTTAATTTCTACGAGACCACTGTTTCTGGCAAGTGCAGATATACAAACAGCGTTTGTATGCAAAATGAACGAACATAACAACTCGCCGTCAGCGCCCCATTCCCACCTGTTCCAATTTAACGCAATAAAAGTGTTGGAATCCTCTGTTTTCAGATGAGAGATGTGGAACGTTGTGCATCGAAAAGCATACCTCCCATTGTGACCGCACACAGCTATGCTATTGTAAAACGCCGTATGTTTACATGGATTTCATAGGGAGATACGTCATTTTTACCATAGCACAGCAGCACTGCCGACCGACTGCTTTCATCTCTCGCACAATGAGAAATCTTATCTGCACTCGGCTTTATTCTGCTACGATGATTTAATCAGGTCAAAAACAATGGAAATATCAAAGCTTGTTTTGCATGTATTGTGTGGTCGCGGGGATGTCATTTCATTTCACTAACGCCAGACTAATGTATTTTGAGATGCTTTTTTGGGCGGGAGGTTTTAATGCAGAGAATATCGCCACCATCTTGCTTCATATAACCGCAAATAGCAATGGCTCTCACTAACACTGTCGTATTATGTTATCGTTGGAAATTATGATAGCGCAATTTTAATTATAGTTACCACATAGGTTGTATAGGGTATCATATCTCAGCCCCGAAACCGAAAATTTGGCGGAACGTTACAGATTGGAAATAAAAATTAGTGTTTCAAACTGGCTAATGCGCATAAGCATTTCAAAAAAACATATATTACGCAGAGGGCGCTCCAGTAGCGTAAAGAATTAAGGGATGAAAGATTTGGTGTGATTGACGTAGCGATCGGATAGCTCAGTTGGAAGAGCAATGCGCCGGAAACGTAGAGGTCGCGGGTTCGAATCCCGCTTCGATTGTAGTGGATCGCATTTAATTTTTCTTTCTTAATTTACCTTTGTGTCATTAATGTCATTAATTATAAAAATAAAAATGTGGTATGACCACATAAAAAATATGAATTGATAAAAAGATTCTATACTTACAAAAATTTGTTACCGTATTGATATTTTTTTAATGAATATACTCTATTTGAATGGGTGTAAATTTCGAAATAGCGAGTTGTATCGCCATCAATAACCGTGGCGAGTAATTAATATGTCTAGTTTTACTATATTACTTTTTTTATGTCATCTCGAAATGTATATTATGTATAAACCACTTTATTATATAAATATTAACACAAAGGTAGATTATGAAAGAAATATCCCATCAAAAACATAAATGTTAAATTAGAGCCAAGTTCTCGCATGCAACGTTGTCGACTTCGCCGACAAAAGAATTGAGATCTATATGGGCGCCAAGTTCTTTGCCCTAAATTTTTTAGATACAAGGACATGCGACATACTCAATGCATTTATTTTACTTGGGGTGTAATTCAATATCAAGACTGGACTTGGCTAGTTTTTACATATAAATGTATATTACATTTGTCTAATCATTAACCTATTTTCGTAAAGGTATGTACGCAAGTTAGTGTACGTCCTGTTACTTATACTGTTAGCTTGATAATAATACTATGTTACTTTGATAAAATTAAGTCAGTTTGTGAAAACTAGCCAAGTCAAATCTTGATATTGAATTACACCCCAAGTAAAATAAATGCATTGAGTATGTCGCATGTCCTTGTATCTAAAAAATTTAGGGCAAAGAACTTGGCGCCCATATAGATCTCAATTCTTTTGTCGGCGAAGTCGACAACGTTGCATGCGAGAACTTGGCTCTAATTTAACATTTATGTTTTTGATGGGATATCATTACTTTTTGTACAGAAATTTGAATTGACGCCCCACCTGTCTTGACTAGAGTGACGCGGGGTAGAGGGAGGGGCCGGACCGCTCCTCGCCACGCCGCGCTCCCGCGCTTCGCTATCCGTCCCCGCGCCACGGCAATTTATTAACCTTCTCTGTGTGTGTGTGTGTGTGTGTGTGTGTGTGTGTGTGTGTGTGTGGTGTGTGTGTGAGAGAGAGAGTGCCATCTTACAAACAAAGAAAGAACTTTCCAAATCGGTTAATAAATGACGGAGTTCTGAGGCAACAAGCATAAATAATAATAATAATAAAACTAAAAAATATCACTGTTTTTGATTTTTATATGTGTACACACACAATTACCAAGCTGAATGCCAAATTTCATCTTTCTAGGTCACCTGGAAGTGGGTTAGGTTTTTGATTACTAGTGAGTCAGTCAGTCAGTGATAAAAATGCCGTTTTTTGGACGTCAATATCTCAATAACTATTTCATCTACATTTATGAAATTTGTGGTTCTAGTTGTTCTCAGGGACCTAAATACATAAGCCAAATTTCATTTTTTTCTGTTGAATAGATTTGGAGTTATTGAGGGGTCAAAAGTGGCTCCAAACGGTTCGTGTAATATAACACACGGCTGCTGCTCGCCAGTTCCTGCGGTGAACTTGGCTGGACACGCTGCCGCGTGTCTAGATACGTTTCTGGCGTAGTACTCTGCCAACTGAGCGCAGGGTCGCAGGTTCGAGTCCTGCTTAGATTGTAGTAGATCACAAAACATTTTTCTTTCATAATTTACCATTGTGTCAATATTTATAAAAATAATAATATGGTATTTCCACATTAAAAATAGAATCGATAAAAAAGTTTTTATAAAAACACTTTATTGTACACAAAACCAGTTAAAAATACAATTCCGTTATAACATAGTGATAAAGCCACGGTATATTAATTACTAAATTGAAAATTTCACAAAGCTGCATCGAATTAGCGCTTTTATTGTATTTATTGTGTTGCAACAACTGCAATCATCCTTTACTTTTCAATATTTTTCCAGGACTTCCACTCATATATTTCAGTTATTCTTTTGCTAAAAAAAAATGTATTGGAAAAAGGATTGGTCGGGACTGCCACCGTGAATTGGGAAATTGTTCTATGCATACCTATTCTTTTTAACAAAAAAATGCACATGGAAAAAATATGTATAGCGTGCGCTTCAAAGGTTTTACGTCGGGTAACCTATTGGTTGGTAGTTGGGAAAAAATGTCTCGAAAAAGCGTTGGCTTGATGTCGTGAAAGAAGACATGAGTGCCAATGATCTTACTATTGAGGATGCAAAAGACCGGGCAAAGTGGAAGGCAAAGATACCAAAGGCGGACCTTAGCGGTGGCCGGGACTTAATGCCAGGATCATGATGATGATGAACCTGCATATTACTTGGTAGTGATAGTGTACATATGATTTTGCGCTAAGGTCTCGAAGGGATATGATGAAAAACCTTATTGCATAGCGATATATGTAGTATAACACTTTATACTCTCGCTCTCGCGGTTTGTACACATAATTAAAACTTATTGTACCGAGTCTATCGCGATATATTCACCAGGACGTCTCAGACCGCGGCAGATCGTGTAGAAACGTCAGAAAATTAAGGTAAGTCGCAATAGAACCGATATAATAAGTTTTAATTAAATATGGGTAAAAATGCTTACTATTCTTTAACCTATAAACTCCACACAAAAAAATATCATTAGTAGTACTTATACTTTTAAATTGTTAAAATATTTACAAACCATTCTGTAAAATTTACCAATATACCTACACATTTTGTAAATGTTGTAAAATAAAATACATCCGTATAAAAATAAAACACACCGTTTTTGTTTTCCGTAACTCATTGTTACCTGGGAGTGGCGAATAAAATAAAATAGAACAAATTTAAACCTCCAACTCCAACTCGATTCTTGGAAGCGCGGCGCGACCCCCGAATAATTGGAGGCATTTAACAAGCCCCGGGCAAAAGTATAACAAAACAACAGCTACGCGAAGAAATATATGCGCACACGAATTAGGCCAATTATTTTTTGTACATCAAGTTGCCCACTCGAGTTCCAAACTTCCAATATAACAAGCGCATTATAATGCGTCAAATAATTATGTGTATTTTTTCTCTTCGAAAATATTGAAAGAATCCTCCTTGTAATCTAGCTATTAAACAATCACATTTAGTTTTTTTAGGGTTCCGTAGTCAACTAGGAACCCTTATAGTTTCGTCATGTCCGTCTGTACGTCTGTTCGTCCGCGGCTTAGCTCCGTGATCATTAGCACTAGAAAGCTGAAATTTGGTTTGAGTATGTATCACGCCGACAAAACGGTAAAATAAAAACTTAAACAAAAAACTTTTTTGTGTATCTCCCCCCCTCCCGTACACCTAAAGTGGGGGTATTTTTTTCGTTCTAACACTAGTGTGTGGGGTATCGTTGAATAGGCCTTTTAAAAATAATAGGGGTCTTCAAACATAATTTTTTGATAAATTCAGCAGTTTTGTAAATATTCGCTCCAGAAATCCAAAAAATAGTGTCTCTAAGTTTTCAACCATGGGTTAAAAAATTATAATGAGGCCTTATAAGCACTTTCAATGAAAACTATATTTAATAAAATCGGTCGAGCCGTTTTTGAGTTATCGCAAAAAAAAACTTTAAAATGACGTACCTACCTAAGTGCCGCGCGGTGTTCTTATACTTCGAACGTTACACATATTAGTTAAGTGCCATACTGCATTAAAACATTTCGCTCAATTTGGTGCGTATAATCGATAACTTCCAGAAGGTAATAAGTAATTACAGTTACTTTGGCGTTTACGACCTTTTTATAGAGCTTGAAATCTTTCTCGTAATTTTAATTTGATTTTATTGTCTATTGTGAAGGAGGGGCAACTACGGAACCCTACACTGAGCGTGGCCCGACATGCTCTTGGCCGGTTTTTTTTTTAGAGTTCCGTAATCAAAGTGGCAAAATGGGAAACTTACTGCTATTATTTTATTTTAGTAATATCTAATGAAATGTCGTAAGAACGTGCGTTATAACAGGCTTTGAAGTATCACGTTTCGGGCGGAACAACTCGAGAGAACTGTAAAGGAATTTCGTACAAAATTGAAGGTCTAAGCCGTAATAATAATAAAAGTTTTTTTTAAACGTGGCGTCTGTGTTCACTAAAAGTTTATCTAGAGCTAGGGAGATAGCTGAGAAATTGAAATATATAAAATTATGTCTAAAACAATAAGAAGGCATTAAGAATGCCGTTTTC
Source organism: Apotomis capreana (assembly GCA_947623375.1). NCBI lineage: Eukaryota > Metazoa > Arthropoda > Insecta > Lepidoptera > Tortricidae > Apotomis > Apotomis capreana. Next base: position 7,900,966 of record OX392503.1, on the reverse strand, counting down.
GTTTAATTAATTTACTATATTGGTATTCAATAACTGAAAAACTCAAGAGAGGATTAAATATTTGAGCGTAAACGTAAAACGAAGCAATTACCGATTGGTGCCCGCGAGTAAACTTTGTTTTACTAGCACGGAATTAATATTCATTAAAAAATCTTTCTCGGCATCATTCTGTTGAAACTTTGTAATCAGCCCATGTCAGGGGGGCGGGGCGAGCGGGGAGGGGCTTGAGTCTGCAAATTTAAGAGTTTAATGACTTAGCAAATGGATTTTGCCTGCTGCTGTAATCTGAACAACCTGCAGGCCTGCATCGGACTCGTTTCTTTCGAATTTTTTGTCGGCATTATTTCGGGACGTTAAACTTTTTGTATTATTTTGCCATTCTACTGAGCAGCAGTTCTACAACCCATCATAAGCCCACTGGGAATTAGGAGGCAACTTTTTATTTTAAGAACTAATAACTAATAATCAAAATCGAGAGAATTGACCCCCAATATCTTCATTTTTATACATCCATGTGGGGATTAACTCCGGTTTTCATCATCGATCTGACAGTCTCAAAACACCTCTGTATCGCACACTTCTACGCAGTGCATTTCTATTTCTGATTTATATTGTATAATCCTACACATTCAGATAATGTCTATCTTCATTACCCGAACATTATTGCAAAGCGTTCTCATACGAGAAAGAAACAAAAATAGAAGGGGAAATAAAAAGGAAATTTAGAAATCGTTACAAACGGAAACCCGTGTTCGAAAATAGTTATTATAATACACAATCGGCCGTGGCCTAATACAGGGTGAGGACGGAAGCCGGAATAACTTTTTATATTACAGCCAGGTACTTGAAGGGCTGAAGGGTTGAAACATCGACGGTCGGATTCGCAAACAGTATATAAAGATCCGGCAATCTGACGGTTTTTCTGAATTAAGCCGTGGGTCCGACCCTTGGCGACGAATTTACCTACTCCCCCATGGAGCGGTCGCGCTCCGTGACGTTATTAAGTGATTTCACCGAAACAAATTCACGGTTTTCCTGAGTTTGTAAGCGATTAACGTGGTTGCGACCGGGAGAAATCTAAGCACATTTACTGGCAACTACTTAAGACTAATATTCATAAATTTTTTGTAAGATTTTGTCTCGGAGAACTAAAATGGATACAAAAATTATGATCGCGTTTTGACAAAACCGCAAAAAAAAAGCAATAGGTACAACAAATTTAAGGATGTCGGGATTTAAAAAAAAATGTCACATTATGGCACGTATTTAGTTATTTTGTTTTTGTAGCTACAAATTGATTGTCTTAGATATAGGAACATTTTCAAAAGAATATGTAAGCGCCGTAAAAAGCCTGAATCGACTCCAACAGCCACCGGGGAGCTCCCTAAACCAATCTGATCCGGAACGGAGCCAAGCCGGAAAAAGACCAACTAACCTACAATTGAATACCTAATATACAAGTCTACGCATTGTCCGTCTGGCGCGCCTCCAACTATGCCAGCACTGTGAAAGAAGTTCTCGGCGTCTCGTAATGAAAATTGCCGACTCCGCAATGAATACCACGACCAAGTTACGAGATGCAGCTAGCTGTCCTGTAAGAGCCACTTTTGTGTCGTAGCGAATGTTATGCCTGTGACTTGCCTCTCCGCGACAAGTCACTACTTCAATAGGCCAATACAGTGCGACGTAAAATAGTAGAAATTAAAAAGTGGCTGTTGTGTCGTTGTTTTTTAATCAATCTAACTAAACAATCAGAAGACACCACAGGTATTGCCACTTTTTAAATTCTACACTTTCTTGTTGGACTGTAACTGGTCATATGGTATGGTAATGTAACTGTTATGCAGTTTGGCGAAATTTAAATGCAATAAAACGCTGTGTATACATTTTATTAATAATAAATGAAAAAAATATATATACTTATAAATGTTTTGCACGGTCTCGAGAACGTTGAATTGTACCCTTGCCTTGAGTGAGTCTAGTAGTTCTACTAACTAACTACTATGGAGAATAGTAGTTCTACTAACTAACTACTATGGAGAATAGTAGTTCTACTAACTAACCACTACGGGCACTGTACTATTCTCCATACAAATCATTTACGCTAGCGAGTGCGGTCATGTTAACTCATGGTAAGAGTATTAGCTAGCGTGTGGCTTGACGAGATCGTTAAATTCATGCTGTGTTTTGTTTGTTTTCATTGATAGTAATCCATCCATTTCTACTAGTGAAAAAAAAAACATATTTAAAAATATTTAAGATACAAAGTTCACAAACCTTCAGTGCTACACAACTCTCAAAGGAAACTCATAAATATTTTTGTCAAAAGGGCTATTCCTTTTTTATCGTTGTTTAATCGGGCTGCCAAACTTTCCCCTTCCCACGTTGGACAATTTCGAGCGACAAGCGGTTAGCTCCTGTAATATTTCGCCGGAGGCAATGCGACGACTATGTTCCCTCTGACGTGTATACACGTCCTTTTATTGGGGCTAAGAAACTTGAATGAATAAATTATGCTGGTTATATATTCGATCGTAAATTGTTATGCCGGCTATCCTCCCACGGACAGTTCCTTTTATTGGAATAGAATGACAAGGAAACTTGCGCGAATGAATTATGCTTAGAATATATTATACAAATGATCGACCTTAGTAGAACACCAATAAGTTTATTTTCAATCATTATTATCACTACATAGTATAAAACAAAGTCGCTTCCTGCTGTCTGTCTGTCTGTCGCTATGTATGCTTAGATCTTTAAAACTACCCAACGGATTTTGATGCGGTTTTTTTAATAGATAGAGTGATTCAAGAGGAAGGTTTATATCTATAATACATGCATAATTTATCAGCATTGCATCCGTGCGAAGCCGGGGCGGGTCGATAGTAAAATTATAAATGATATCACATAGCTTTGAATAGACTAGTCGCTGTTAAGGGATCCGAAACCAGTTTAAAACCGGTTTTACTAAGTTGTCATTAAGTATCGTAATTGTGGCGTAGAACGTGGAGGTGACGTCGTTATGTAAATGTATGACAAACGTGACGTGACATAACGTGACCTAGCCACCGGTTATTTTGACATAGTAACACCGGTTATAACCGGTTATTGGGATGGTAAAATAACCGGGTTTGCATTCCCTACGGGTGGCAGATCGCATAAAGTAACGAAAGGTAGTAACGAAGGGCTCACGCAAGAGAGAAGAGTTCAAAGTTTCAAGTAGTAATTACTAGCTTGGTATACCTTGACTGACGGCATATATCGTATTTGTAGTACAAGTCTATTAGACGCGCGCGACCGTCGAAGTTTCCTATATCGGGGCAATTTTACGCGACGAGTACTTAGCGCCAGTAATGTCCCGCCTGAGGCGACGCCTGACTACTTTATCAAGACACGAGTTTGCCTGAGCGCTGTTTGAACGAGCGAGTATCTGTCTCTTTGGACATGTACATGTTCTGAGATATGTAAAGAAGTTAGATTTACTTTTAGACAGATATAATTAAGTGGTATGGTGTCAAACAAAAAATCAGGGAAAGCATGGAAATCAGTGACAAAGTTGCCGCGCCAGTGTACGGGTAGCTGACCCTGATGAAGAGCTCCATACGAGTTAGAAACATGTCGCAACACGTGAGTGTAAATCGCTTAACACAATAATTAAATATGTCTCACGAAAGTTCTAAAAAGATTAGGGAACGCTTGGGTAGATTTGGATTACTTTTTATTCACTCGCAGTAAATAATGGCGTCAATCATCCTAGAATGGGCGATGGGAATCGTGTTGTATGGACGCCACGCTACTGGTACAGTACAATCAATCAAAGTTCATCATATCGCCGATAACAATGAAAATAAATCACATGGAATTCGATTGAGTAACTCTCAGATCGAAAAAAAATCGCCAGCCTGAAGATAATTAATAAGTAATTGATTTAAGAATGGGGCGTGTAAATCGCGGGACTTTCGCATAAAATATGAAAAGATGAAATCGACGTCACCGTAAAAACACAGTTCCCTTCTAAATCAATGAAGTAGCAGTTTTTTCAAACGTTTGGCAACAGGAAAAAGTCTCGAGTCGGCCAGCAATTTAATTAGGAATATCAGCTATCGATATAGCCTTATCAAAAATACCTCATTCCGACCTGCCAAGGAGGTTTAAAGGTCCGATAAAAACTGGTTTTATTTTTTTTCATTTTTAGGGTTCCGTTCCCAAGTCTCTTAAGACTTCTTATCCGTTCAAAAACGCTGATTGTTTTAGACATTTTTCTCTATGATCAAACATGTTTCTTAACATATTAGCAATGTTACTACTTAGAACACGGCCATTGTGATTTATTGGTATATATTTGAAACCAACAGTTTGATAATTTTTGTTTCAAAACTACTCGAATTTGACAAAATTCAAGTAAAATAAACACATAGCTATTGTAGATTTGTCTTTGTCGCAATTTTAACTACTTTATTATATTGTGCAATAAATTCGTAAAATAATTGTGTGTATTAAACAAGAGCTCAAACCAACCCCATTTTGCCAGGGGAGAATGGGGTGATTCGAGCAACTGTCGCATAGTGCCCCTGGCCAAGAGTCCTGATTTGATTTATATTTGAAGTTTCCTTTCATCTCATTAAATAAACTTTATTGCTTATTAAAAGATGAAATGAAAGATTCAAAGACAATAAATTAACCCTATCTGAAATGCACATAGGTATATAAAATAATGCATATTTTTGGTTAGCCTGTAGCTATGCGTTACCCACGGCTGGATACAAGTTTTCTCTCTTTCTAAACTAAACTAAACTGAAATAAAATGCTAAAGTAAAAAAAATATATAAATCAACTTTTATATTCGGGTCATTGACCAGACCATGACTTTATTTGTGTTCGATGTTATTCACATTATCATCATAATCAATCAAATAGGACTTCCATTGCTTGACAAAAACCTGTCTCAACAGTAGTTTCGTAGTTTATAAATTACGAAATAGCTCCGATAAAATCTCCTCTAACACAATTACTCGAATAAAGAGTCAGCCAATAACTTACAAGAATCCCGTTCATCACATGCTTCTAACACGAACTAATCAAGATACCTAATATCTCACGAATAAAAATAAAACAAAACAGAATCTGCCAAAGATATTTTTTGTGTTACGAAAATCAATTCGAAACACGAAAAGCGAATGAACAAGCTATTACGTAACTTAACAGACCAATTTATTTGTATTGGCTGCCTGAGCCGCGCTTCCCTTCTTATTAAATACGAGCGTAAAAATAATAAACAAGTCTCCCAAGCTAAGTTAATTTTAATAAAACACCAACGAAGCTATACAAAAACTTTATGAAAGTTAACTTAGATTTGATGGATTCATAGAATTTTGTATTAGTAATGAAGTCTAACTGCTGATAATATTCTTAGTACTATAAAGGATGGGCCATTTAGAGACATGGTAGATCTTTGAAAGTGTTATAGTTTCAGACTTGTCTAAACTGATCGTGTAAGTTTTATTAAAATACGTATACTCTTTTTGATTGTAACACTTATTCACTATTTAAGCATTAAATACAAAGATCAAAGCTTAAAGAAAAATTGAAAAAGGAGCTACCTGGGGGAAGAGACCAGGAATCGAACCCGGTACCTCTGGATTGCCGGTCCAGCGCGTTAACCATTTCGCCACCCTAGCTCCAGGAAGATCTGACGAATTTTTCCTTATGCTTTGTGTGTCGATCTTTGCATTGTTTATTTGAAAGGTTTTTTACACCTTAGCGACCTCTATGTGAATACGTTAATATTCACATCTTACCGCACCACTTTACAGTGGTGACCGAGCAAGCGAGAGAGGGCGCTGTTAGTTTTATAAATTTATGAAACATATAATGTCTCATTTTTTTATGTGGGTAGGTACACCACAATTTTTATTTAAGCATTAAATACAAAGATCAAAGCTTAAAGAAAAATTGAAAAAGGAGCTACCTGGGGGAAGAGACCAGGAATCGAACCCGGTACCTCTTTCTTTAAGCTTTGATCTTTGTATTTAATGCCTAAATAAAAATTGTGGTGTACCTACCCACATAAAAAAATGAGACATTATATGTTTCATAAATTTACTTATTCACTATGTTCATGTTGTTAAAGTCAAATATTGCTCGGCAATCTCGACATGTTTCGATTTTTATCAGGTCATCAGGTTTACGACGTAAATCTCCACGTCACAACGACTTAACATGAAATTGACAACATTTCTAACAGGTGGAAATTAATGGAGATCGTGAGAGCTTTACGTCGTGTACAGCCTAAAAAACATTTGAATTTAGTTTATTTCTATATGTAAAGAAATATAAGAAAATACATAAAACAACCACATCTACGACAACTATTCCTGCATTGAGATATAATCTTCAACCTATCTGCGAAAAATAAGCTGTCAACAACGTCAAGCTCAACGTCACTCGTTTTTTTTTTATTTAGACACCCGACTAAAGTAACATTTCCATTGAGCCGTTGCTTTGGAGTAACTACTCGTACATAAATAAATAAGAAAATAAATAAATCTTAAGGGACAATCTTACACAAATCGACCTAGTCCCAAACTAAGCAAAGCGTGTACTATGGGTACTAGACGACGATATACATAATATATAAATACATATATAGATAACATCCATGACCCAAGCACAAATATTCGAGTTCATCACACAAATATTTGCCCTGGCCGGGATTCGAACCCAGGTTCGCTCAGTAGGCAAGTGCTTACAAACTGAGCCAACCACGTCGTCAATAATTATTAATCTCAGGAAATTATAAGCTTTCTAAGCGGAATATAGAAAATTGTAGTCTGAAAAATATGAAATATCAATTTTGTTTATTTGTTAGTCCTAAAGTAGTGTATAGATTTACCGGTTTCTTCTTATCGGTGTACCAGACGCGGTGAGGATCCCTCGCGAGACCATTTGGGTGCGGCTTACCTACCTCTGTGTGTCGTATTAGTCTAATACGTCTTATTCCAGTCCCAACCTAGGTTCCCTGGCTCTGATGGAGTACTTAAGGATGATGATTGATCTCACAGTGTGTGTTTTTATACATTTGTGAAATGTAATATTTATTTTTTTATGCGAATACACCACGACTCTGTTTACCTGTAATCCAGAGATCCCTTCCACCAGGTTACGCATTTCATTTTTTTGTGCTTAATCTTTATAACAAGAGAGAAAGAGACTTTATAAGAAAGTTGTTTTTGCATGTTGGTACATAAAGGGCACAGAAATGTAGAAACTTGAGTATCCAAAATTTGTTGTGTCTAATAATACTGGCTGCGGCCAGCATTGTAAACCTTAAAATGTTGTTGTTGTTTTTGCAAGTTTTTATCACTCGGAATTAATGTTGAAAAAGGTAATTAAACTAGTAGACTGCTATTGCGGGATCCCCAACCCATTCCTTGTTCTCCACAATTAACTTGCTATCTCCAGTATAAAACTGTAAGCTAGCAGTAAGCCTGCATTGTAATCCGTACAATAAATACGACAGAGCCGCCGCCGGCAATACGGCAATAATTCCCAGCGAATGATCAGATATGATCGCAGCCGGCAAATCCCTGGCAACTTAGTTTAGATATCTTCAGATGTGTGCTTATTAGTTTCTAGTAAATTCAATTTCATTCCCACCGCTCTAATGAGAGCATTCCGGATAATTAAAAAAGTTCATTTCTAAACACCTACTTTTGAAAACTTGTAGCTGAACTACAAAGTAACAGTTGCTTTAAACCTCGAGTTCAGTTCGTTTAGAAACTTTGAAATAAATATACGTCACACTTTTATTTGCTGTGCTGTACCACTTTGATGCAGCTCGCAGCCATATTTGTTCAACGAAATTGAGGTAATTTTCGTAAGTAGTATTTGAGTAGTATGGACGAAAATAGTTTATCAAAGTTACGGTTATGACACAGTAGGCACTAGGTATGCAGATACATATATTCAGTTCTACGCTCAAGTTTGGATTGTAAAATAGACATTATCGTTCAGTCCTGTCTGAGCTGGAATTATTATAATTGTTACGCAACTCCCCAGGGAGAGGCTCGATACGATCAGCGATCGGCAACTCGGTTTATTCGAGGCGCGTATACGGCACTATCTTCATCGTTAATGGGCTAGAGAGGGCCATTCTTACTTACTCTATCGTTTAGTCCCCGACCCTCGGGCCATCAAACTTCACTTTCAGATTTACGGCTAAACTAAACGACGGGAATGCAGGGGTACACAACTACCGGCACAGAGTACTTTACTATAGCTGTCGGTGATTGATTAATGCTTTAACTCGTTGAACACGATAGTAATTCGGTCTTCACTGATGTAAATGAAATAAAACATGTTGTAGTCCTTAAGTCTACAGATTGTTTAAAATTATATTATTTTGTAAATAAACGACGTGTTTTTGATAAATGTGTTTTTTCCTTCACCGATGAAACGTACACTGTTAAAAATTTTCAGGGAATTTTACACAAAAGTGAGGGCAACTTTCGTTGCCCTCACTTTTTTGTGTTTTTACATAATTATGTAATTTTACAGGGCTATGTAATTTTACATAATTAACGATTTTACATATATGTAAAATTACATAAAGAAAATTTTACATATTTGTCAGTTATGTAAAATTACATAAATGTAATTTTACATATCTGTCAGATATGTAAAATTACATAAAATGTAATTTCACATAACTGAAACTGTCAGATATGTAAAATAATATTTTATGTAATTTTACATACCTCTTCATGTAAATTCTAGGATATGTAAAATTTTTATTTATGTAATTTTACATAGACGTTAATTATTTTTACATTTTTCCGGTACTATTACTGAAATATTATGTGTTTTTAGTACATATGTTTTCTGTAAAACTACATGTAGTTTCTGTGATATTAATGATATTTTATGGATTTTTACATTTATTCTGTATTGTTACAGAAATATTATGTGTTTTTTGTACATATGTTTTCTGTAAAACTACATGTAGTTTCTGTGTTATTAATGTTTTTTTGTTGATTTTTACATTTATTCTGTAATGTTACAGAAATCTTATGTGTTTTTTGTACATATATTTTCTGTAAAACTACATGTAGTTTCTGTGTAAATACTGTTTATTTGTGGATTTTTACATTTATTCTGTAATGTTACAGAAATATTATGTGTTTTTTGTACATATATTTTCTGTAAAACTACATGTAGTTTCTGTGTAAATACTGTTTATTTGTGGATTTTTACATTTATTCTGTAATGTTACAGAAATATTATGTGTTTTTTGTACATATATTTTCTGTAAAACTACATTTAGTTTCTGTGTAAATACTGTTTATTTGTGGATTTTTACATTTATTCTGTAATGTTACAGAAATCTTATGTGTTTTTTGTACATATATTTTCTGTAAAACTACATGTAGTTTCTGTATTTTTAATGTTTGTTTGTGGATTTTTACATTTATTCTGTAATGTTACAGAAATATTATGTGTTTTTTGTACATTTATTTTCTGTAAAACTACATGTAGTTTCTGTGTAAATACTGTTTATTTGTGGATTTTTACATTTATTCTGTAATATTACTGAAATACTATGTGGTTTTTTTACAGATATTGTATGTAAAACTACACGTAGTTTGTGTTTTATTAATGATTTTATTATGTAATTTCACATACATTCAGTAATATTACTGAATCCATTTATGTATTTTTACCTAAAGAAAATGTATTTTTAAGTAAGGGTAAGGTAAAATTACATGTTTATTATGCATTATTAACAATAAAATTAGTTAGTTTTACATGTAACTGTAAAATATTTTCTGTAAAATTTAATAATAATTCGGTTATATTTACATAATATCTGTAATTCTCGGGATTTAGTTTTTTTTTGCCAGAATTCTTTTTCTACGTATTTAAATTAGTGCAGTTGTATTAATCAAAATATATATGAAAAAGAAAACACTGGGAAACAATAAACTGGAAAGATTACTGATCTTGGTATAATCGTAGCTTCTGTATATAAGAACTATCCACCTATATAACATAATTACAGGGGTGATATGTACTCTTTATAAAATGCGTAGTCACACAGCAGTCAAATAAAAATACTGCTTTATGATTAACTTACTTGCTTTGAGGATACACATTTTACAAGTATTACATATATCCCCTGTAATTTTGTTATAGGTGGACAGTTTCTATACAGAAGATACGATTATATCCAGATCAGTAATCTTCATAGTTAATTATTTCCCAGTGTTTTTGTTACATATATATTTCGATTAATACTATTGCACTATTAAAATACATAAAGAAGAACGTCTGTCAAAAAACCTAAATCCCGATAATTACAGACATTATATAAATCTACCGAATTATTATTAAATTTTACAGAAAATATTTTACAGTTACATGTCACATTAACTAATTTATAGTTATAATAATGCACACCAAAACAAGTAACCTGAAAAAAAAAAACAAATTAAAAAGTAGTAAATCAATTTATTGTCATACAAAGATTAATATAAACAATACACATAACTGAAGTTATATATTATAACACCTTTTTTACAATGAAATACAGTGATTGAAATTGTAATTAATTAAGCATTCGATTATATTTGAAATATTGATATGTGACTTGTAAAATGCATTTGCTTTTATTAATAAATTATCTGTATCTGTATCTGAATCCCCTTTACTTAAATCTAGTTTCAGTTAATAAGGTCAACGTCTTTCTAGCGGTAGCGAATGCGCAGTAACGTTATATCATATCAAATATACCGGGTGTTTCCTGTAATAGAAGCGATAAATTAAAACATAGATTCTTCGCTTGAAACTGGACAACATTTGTTAAGCAACTTCTGAAAACAACGTGTAAAAAAGGATATTTTGTAGAATAATGTTTAGATAAAGAAGCAATGTATTGCGAAATGTCCGATATTAGTAGAGTGACAGCTATGTCAATGCTCAGGGAATGTCAATGTTGGACGACGTACATTGAAAACACTATCTAGTTTGTTTGAAATAATAAAATTCTGAGAACTGACTTTTTTTTAAAGTTGCTGAACAAATGTTGTTCAATTTGAAGAGTAGAATCTATATTTTAATTTATTGCTCCTTTTACAGGAAACACCTGGTATTACATATTGCGAGTGTATTGCAACATATAAAAGAATCAGCCTTATTGTTATCGTGTTAGTAAGAATTTTCGACTATTTTTTTATTTCGTCTTCACATAACGACACGTTGATTCTTTTAACATGTAACATTAACTAATTTATCGTTATAATAATGCACACCGAAACAAGTAATTTATAGTTAAAATTAATTAGGTATCTGAGGTGGCTGACTAGAATTAATAAACTGGTAAGGTAATACAATTTGAACCTTCTAGAGAGTGAAATCACTATTTGAACAGATTCTTTAGAATTTCCTTGCAGCCACCTTAAACATACAAACTGAAATACAAAACAAAGTAAAACGATCAATTTATTGTCTTACAATAATAACAATAACAAAAATGAACAATACAAATAATTGAAGTTATATACTATAACTTTTTACAAGGTAATGTTATAAATTATTTTGATATAGATAATGTTAAATATTACATTTCAGTTTAGAAAACTGTTACATTAAATCATCAGAAGTGTTAAATCATGGGTCGAAAATTAAGCCGTCTAACGTGGAGCGACTAACTAAATTCTCTTGCCACTACAACTTTAAAACTAGATAAATGGGTAATTGTAACAATTAAGGGAGAATTGCTCTATGCCGATAGTCACGAACTAAGGCTTTAAAACAGAAATTAGGTTTAAAGACCTTTATTTTCTCATAAGAATACATGAATATTCACTTACATGAGAATCTTAACATGCAACTAGGTATCTTAATCGGTGAGCGCACACTTATAAGAAAAAATATAATACACACACTTAAAACTAAATACAATACACTTATTTAAGTATAACTTAATTTAAAGGTAATAATTAGTTTCATATTTAGATCATAAAAAAACTATGTAGAATGCGAGGGGGTTTGGCTGTAATAGTGGTATATATATTGATAGGCTCCTGTTCCCCAGCTCAAGGGTCACGGACCCTTTCAGGCACCTTAAGCCGGTGAACTTGAGCTAAGATCATAAAAAACTATGTAGAATGCGAAGGGGTTTGGCTGTAATAGTGGTATATATATATATATATATATAGGCTCCTGTTCCCCGGCTAAAGGGTCACGGACCCTTTCAGGCACCTTTAGCCGGTGAACCTGAGCTAAGTACATAACGTCTCCGCCTGCTTAGGGGGAGACGTGTGAAATCATGGGTCGGAGATTAAGCGTCCTAACGTAAAACGGCTAACTTAACCTCCTTCCCACTACAGCTAAAAACTAGATTAATGTGTAAATAACATCAAGGGCAGGTCGTCTTCGCCAAGTTCGGGGTAATTGTAACCATTAAGGGAGAATTGCTCTATGCCGATAGTCACGAACTAAGGCTTTAAAACAGAAATTATCGCACAAATACAAAAAAAACTAAGTAGAATGCGAGGGGGTTTGGCTGTAATAGTGGTATATATATATATATAGGCTCCTGTTCCCCGGCTCAAGGGTCACGGACCCTTTCAGGCACCTTTAGCCGGTGAACCTGAGCTAAGATCATAAAAAAACTATGTAGAATGCGAGGGGGTTTGGCTGTAATAGTGGTATATATATTGATAGGCTCCTGTTCCCCGGCTCAAGGGTCACGGACCCTTTCAGGCACCTTAAGCCGGTGAACCTGAGCTAAGATCATAAAAAAACTATGTAGAATGCGAGGGGGTTTGGCTGTCATAGTGGTATATATATATATATATATATATATATAGGCTCCTGTTACCCGGCTCAAGGGTCACGGACCCTTTCAGGCACCTTTAGCCGGTGAACCTGAGCTAAGATCATAAAAAACTATGTAGAATGCGAAGGGGTTTGGCTGTAATAGTGGTATATATATATATATATATACAGGCTCCTGTTCCCCGGCTAAAGGGTCACGGACCCTTTCAGGCACCTTTAGCCGGTGAACCTGAGCTAAGATCATAAAAAACTATGTAGAATGCGAAGGGGTTTGGCTGTAATAGTGGTATATATATATATACAGGCTCCTGTTCCCCGGCTAAAGGGTCACGGACCCTTTCAGGCACCTTTAGCCGGTGAACCTGAGCTAAGTACATAACGTCTCCGCCTGCTTAGGGGGAGACGTGTGAAATCATGGGTCAGAGATTAAGCGTCCTAACGTAAAACGGCTTACTTAACCTCCTTCCCACTAAAACTTAGAAAAACTAGATTAATGTGTAAATTAGATTATTTACTAACAATTTTGGTAATTTCCCACCTCTTCTTCACAACAATATTTATTGGACCTTACAAATAGTCTGACCAAAATTCACCCTTTAACTAATATCAATATTTTATTATTATTTCAGTGAAACACTGGGAGAAATGCCTGTATTCAAGGTATGGTGTAACAGTTTTAAGACGAAGAAAATAGTTTTGATAAAGGAATATTCCAAAGCAGAAATAATTCAAAAAGGTAATCTTATAAATTATTTTGATATAGATAATGTAAAATACCTAACTAACACTTTTTAGTTTAGATATCTGTAGATTATATCCCATCAAAATCCTAGTACTCTATGCCATTATGAGTTTAACAATAAATGCCATAATGTCACTATGATGAGTCGTTGCGACAGGGTAAGATTTTTGAGATGAGATCATGAGACGTCCGCGTCTACATCGCCATGCCGTCTCTGCTGAAGCACCTATATCCAGCAACTAAGCACAAAATAGTTGGACTAGTAAGTTCGCTTATACTTTTTTTATTCACCGTTTCTCCCTTGACCCCTAGCCTAAAGAAAGATCAACAGACAGTTTCCAATCTCCTATAAAATGTAAAAGACTTACTATGGCTGTATATTTTTCTTTTTTAACAGAGTTTAAAAAAAGAGGTTATCAATTATATATACTGTTAAATTGTAAAAATAACATTATCTTCTTGATTGCAGCCAATGAAAAGAATATCTTCGGTAGTAAGATTTTTCTGTTAGACGGAACAGAAGTTGAAGACGATGAAATTCTTGTAGAATTAGAAAAGGACGTTCTAATTATAGGAGATAGTTGGAAACCCGACCACAGGGATGACCAGAGTGCACACGCGACTGAATCTGCAAAGACTATTCCTAATTCGCCAACGTCCACTATAGTCAGCAAAACTACCTACAAGATCAATGTAAAAGAACAGTTGCAAAGAGCTGATGAGAAACATGTATTCAATTTGAACTACGAGGAAAGTATGAATGGCAAATGGTCTAAAAAGTTGTCAAGCAAGTACTTGGTTTGGCTGTATTAGTGGTATAAATATTGATAGGCTCCTGTTCCCCGGCTAAAGGGTCACGGACCCTTTCAGGCACCTTTAGCCGGTGAACCTGAGCTAAGATCATAAAAAACTATGTAGAATGCGAGGGGGTTTGGCTTTAATAGTGGTATATATATTGATAGGCTCCTGTTCCCCGGCTCAAGGGTCACGGACCCTTTCAGGCACCTTAAGCCGGTGAACCTGAGCTAAGATCATAAAAAACAGCATTTATAAGTGCTTCCACCAGCCGAATGAGTCGTCAGAATCCTCACGAAAAAGCCTTATGTTTGTGATCCTAATTCCTGTCTGCGAACTAACAGTAAAATATATCGGAAGGGTTGACAAGAGATTCCGACCAAAAAAGCTCAAGTCCTGCTGAAGAACCTTGGCATCCATCGAGTCCGCGTGGTCGTCGCTGGAAACGATGGCGTCGAGGCCTACGGTTACAGCATTTTTTCAGATCAACTTCTTAAGTCTTTCAGTAACTGTCATGGAGGGGTCGTCTCCGCCTGCTTAGGGGGAGACGTGTGAAATCATGGGTCAGAGATTAAGCGTCCTAACGTAAAACGGCTTACTTAACCTCCTTCCCACTACAGCTAAAAACTAGATTAATGTGTAAATAACACACAGACAACCCCCACTATACGGAGCATGTAAGGTGACCCGCGCGCACCAACGATATGGTACGGCAGAACATTAAAGTATCAACACGGCGGCCACTTTTTAGTTGCGTCCATGTTTATGAGGTCTCTCTACACCACTTAACACTACGATTTACCATGTTATTTATTT
Organism: Apotomis capreana; assembly: GCA_947623375.1. Classification (NCBI taxonomy): domain Eukaryota; kingdom Metazoa; phylum Arthropoda; class Insecta; order Lepidoptera; family Tortricidae; genus Apotomis; species Apotomis capreana. The sequence goes on along the minus strand of OX392503.1, from coordinate 7,885,776 downwards.
GATTTCTTTTTTCGTTGACGTACGCATGGTACATAAACAAGGACGCAACTAAACGGTGGCCGCCGTGTTGATATTTAATGTTCTGCCGTACCATGTCGTTGGTGCGCGCGGGTCGCCTGACATGCTCCGTCTAGTGGTGGTTGTCTGTGAAATAACATCAAGGGAAGGTCGTCTTCGCCAAGTTCGGGGAAGGCGCGTTAAATCATGGGTCGAAAATTAAGCTGTCTAACGCGGAGCGACTAACTAAATTCTCTTGCCACTACAACTTTAAAACTAAGATAAATGGGTAATTGTAACCATTAAGGGAGAATCGTCCTTGCCGATTAAAATCCTACTACTATAGTACTGCCAGCAGCGCTATTCAAGATTTTACTATTTCTAACGAATTAGACGATTAAAGCGTGAATATATCCGAAGGGTTGACAAGAGTTTCCGACCAAAGAAGCTCAAGTCCTGCTGAAGAACCTTGGCATCCATCGAGTCCGCGTGGTCGTCGCTGGAAACGATAGCGTCGAGGCCTACGGTTACAGCATTTTTTCAGATCAACTTCTTAAGTCTTTCAGTAACTGTCATGGAGGGGTCGTCTCCGCCTGCTTAGGGGGAGACGTGTGAAATCATGGGTCAGAGATTAAGCGTCCTAACGTAAAACGGCTTACTCAACCTCCTTCCCACTACAGCTAAAAACTAGATTAATGTGTAAATAACATCAAGGGCAGGTCGTCTTCGCCAAGTTCGGGTTAATTGTAACCATTAAGGGAGAATTGCTCTATGCCGATAGTCACGAACTAAGGCTTTAAAACAGAAATTATCACACAAATACAAAAAAAACTAAGTAGAATGCGAGGGGGTTTGGCTGTAATAGTGGTATATATATATATATATATATATAGGCTCCTGTTACCCGGCTCAAGGGTCACGGACCCTTTCAGGCACCTTTAGCCGGTGAACCTGAGCTAAGATCATAAAAAACTATGTAGAATGCGAGGGGGTTTGGCTGTAATAGTGGTATATATATTGATAGGCTCCTGTTCCCCGGCTCAAGGGTCACGGACCCTTTCAGGCACCTTAAGCCGGTGAACCTGAGCTAAGATCATAAAAAAACTATGTAGAATGCGAGGGGGTTTGGCTGTAATAGTGGTATATATATTGATAGGCTCCTGTTCCCCGGCTCAAGGGTCACGGACCCTTTCAGGCACCTTAAGCCGGTGAACCTGAGCTAAGATCATAAAAAAACTATGTAGAATGCGAGGGGGTTTGGCTGTAATAGTGGTATATATATTGATAGGCTCCTGTTCCCCGGCTCAAGGGTCACGGACCCTTTCAGGCACCTTAAGCCGGTGAACCTGAGCTAAGATCATAAAAAAACTATGTAGAATGCGAGGGGGTTTGGCTGTAATAGTGGTATATATATATATATATATATAGGCTCCTGTTACCCGGCTCAAGGGTCACGGACCCTTTCAGGCACCTTTAGCCGGTGAACCTGAGCTAAGATCATAAAAAACTATGTAGAATGCGAAGGGGTTTGGCTGTAATAGTGGTATATATATATATATAGGCTCCTGTTCCCCGGCTCAAGGGTCACGGACCCTTTCAGGCACCTTTAGCCGGTGAACCTGAGCTAAGTACATAACGTCTCCGCCTGCTTAGGGGGAGACGTGTGAAATCATGGGTCGGAGATTAAGCGTCCTAACGTAAAACGGCTAACTTAATTTCCTTCCCACTACAACTAAAAACTAGATTAATGTGTTAATAACATCAAGGGCAGGTCGTCTTCGCCAAGTTCGGGGAAGGCGCGTTAAATCATGGGTCAAAAATTAAGCTGTCTAACGCGGAGCGACTAACTAAATTCTCTTGCCACTACAACTTTAAAACTAAGATAAATGGGTAATTGTAACCATTAAGGGAGAATCGTCCTTGCCAATTAAAATCCTACTACAATAGTACTGCCAGCAGCGATATTCAAGATTTTACTATTTCTAACGAATTAGACGATTAAAGCGCGAAATAATATATTTCTCTTCGAACAACACTGGTGCAGCAGTTTAAAGACGATGAAAATAGTTTCAATTAACGAGTATTCCATAATAATAGAAATAATTCAAAAAGGTAATTTTATAAATTATTTTGATGTAATAGATAATGTTCAATAATACATTTTAGTTTAGATACTGTAGATTAAATCATCAGTAGTGTTAAATCATGGGTCGAAAATTAAGCCGTCTAACGTGGAGTAATTAAGCAAGGAACGAAATTCTGAAGGAAATAATGTAATCAATATAATAGATATACCTCATCACTTTGGTACATGTGTGATATATCTTCTTTAAAATATACAGCAATCAGCCGTATATTATCTATGAAATCATTGCCGTTGTGAGTGCTTTCTTCGAGACTAAAACTTTCAACCGCTCGTTCAATGCCGCAGTTTTATTTTGAAAAACTTCCATACACTCACAGAATTCAAGGCACAAAGACAATCAAAGTGCGAAATCATATATATATCTTCGAACAACACCGGCAACTCTTCAACAATACTTGGTATCGCAGGTGTCGAGTTCAGAAATTTCCTCTGCTGTGAATAGGTTTCTTGCATGTTTAATTCAACTCGTACAAGAGGTCTTGGAAACCTGACCACAGGGATGATCAGAGTGCAAACGCGAATCTGCAACGACTATCTAATTCGCCAACGTCCACTATAGTCAGCAATATCAGTGAATGGAGCACAAATAGCACTGTGTTAGACATTTCCTACTACAAATTACTACGATAATTATTACAAATTATCTGTGGTAGAAATTTCATGTTTGTAACCCGATGCGCACAATTATGTAAGAAAACACCGGACTAACAACTCTACTAGAAGGACGTACTGGCCTTTACACAATTACTTCGGTCTAGGTATATTTAATAATTGTGACAATCACAAAATTCACAACACAACACAACGACACGACGCTTCACTGGCGGATCTAGAAGACAAAATGGCAAAATTTATCGCAAAAAATCCTTAAAAAGCTATGTAGAATGCGAGGGGGTTTGGCTGTAATAGTGTTCACGAAAAAGCCTGATGTTTGTGATCCTATCCTAATTCCTGTCTGCGAACTAACAGTAAAATATATCCGAAGGGTTGACAAGAGTTTCCGACCAAAGAAGCTCAAGTCCTGCTGAAGAACCTTGGCATCCATCGAGTCCGCGTGGTCGTCGCTGGAAACGATGGCGTCTAGGCCTACGGTTACAGCATTTTTTCAGATCATCTTTGTAAGCCTTTCAGTAACTGTCATGGAGGGGTCGTCTCCGCCTGCTTAGGGGGATACGTGTGATATCATGGGTCAGACATTAAGCGTCCTAACGTAAAACGGCTTACTTAACCTCCTTCCCACTACAGCTAAAAACTAGATTAATGTGTAAATAACACATCACAGACAACCCCTACTAGATTATTTACTAACAATTTTGATAATTTCCCACCTCTTCTTCACAACAATATTTATTGGACCTTACAAATAGTCTGACCGAAATTCACCCTTTAACTTATATCAATATTTTATTATTATTTCAGTGAAACACTGGGAGAAATGCCTGTATTCAAGGTATGGTGTAACAGTTTTAAGACGAAGAAAATAGTTTTGATAAAGGAATATTCCAAAGCAGAAATAATTCAAAAAGGTAATCTTATAATTTTGATATAGATAATGTAAAATACCTAACTAACACTTTTTAGTTTAGATATCTATCTGTAGATTATATCCCATCAAAATCCTAGTACTCTATGCCATTATGAGTTTAAGGGAGAATTGCTCTATGCCGATAGTCACGAACTAAGGCTTTAAAACAGAAATTATCGCACAAATACAAAAAAAACTAAGTAGAATGCGAGGGGGTTTGGCTGTAATAGTGGTATATATATTGATAGGCTCCTGTTCCCCGGCTCAAGGGTCACGGACCCTTTCAGGCACCTTAAGCCGGTGAACCTGAGCTAAGATCATAAAAAAACTATGTAGAATGCGAGGGGGTTTGGCTGTAATAGTGGTATATATATATATATAGGCTCCTGTTCCCCGGCTAAAGGGTCACGGACCCTTTCAGGCACCTTTAGCCGGTGAACCTGAGCTAAGTACATAACGTCTCCGCCTGCTTAGGGGGAGACGTGTGAAATCATGGGTCGGAGATTAAGCGTCCTAACGTAAAACGGCTAACTTAATTTCCTTCCCACTACAGCTAAAAACTAGATTAATGTGTAAATAACATCAAGGGAAGGTCGTCTTCGCCAAGTTCGGGGAAGGCGCGTTAAATCATGGGTCGAAAATTAAGCTGTCTAACGCGGAGCGACTAACTAAATTCTCTTGCCACTACAACTTTAAAACTAAGATAAATGGGTAATTGTAACCATTAAGGAAGAATCGTCCTTGCCGATTAAAATGCTACTACTATAGTACTGCCAGCAGCGCTATTCAAGATTTTACTATTTCTAACGAATTAGACGATTAAAGCGTGAATATATCCGAAGGGTTGACAAGAGTTTCCGACCAAAGAAGCTCAAGTCCTGCTGAAGAACCTTGGCATCCATCGAGTCCGCGTGGTCGTCGCTGGAAACGATGGCGTCGTGGCCTACGGTTACAGCATTTTTTCAGATCAACTTTTTAGTGTACGTCAGAATGACTGACCAAAATGGCAGATCAATGTTAGAATACCATCAGCATTCACTACCTATTTGCTACTATTTACTTCCTATAGTAGTATATAGTAACGACCTGAAGAAACTCGCAGTTTCGCTGACGATATTTTTTTCTACCAGCAAGTAATATATATTTTCAATATCTGTGCGAAAAAAAAAAGGTTAAAACAGGCACTAAATGCTGCTTATGTTAATAGCTACCTAGCTACATAAAAAACGTTCAATTCCAACCTGGGCATTAATTATAATTTCCCCTGGTTGGTATTTCGGTAAGGCCGTTGAGCGTTTAAACCGTCGATTCGTTCGTTCGTCTTTAAATGTAACACATTGCAAGCGATAGTTGAAACGCTCTGCGGCCTTCCCCATTTATAATTGTAGTAAAGTTACATCTCACCTGAAAATACAATATTAGGTGCAGCAACTTTGGGGAGGTCAGCAACATCTGCCCTAGTCAATGGTTTTAAATAAAAATAGATCAGTATAGATGAAACTACTAATAAAATTAAGCAAGGAACGAAATTCGGAAGGAAATAATTTAATCAATATAATAGATATACCTCATCACTTTGATATCATAAATGTTTGTAAGTGCTCACTCAGTCCACACATTATTCGTAAATTAAAAATGTAAATATCTTAATATTTGTAGTAGGTATCTAGGAAACTATAAAGTAGTTCAACTTTTAGTATTTTTTTTTTACTAAATATCCACCATCTAAAATGTCATATTCGTTGTCTGCTTTTAAAGATATTCAAATTTAATTTTAAAATACAATCTAGGATATAGTCCACATTTTAGATCACAGTCCACTTCTTAAAATACAATCTAAAATGTGGACTGTATCTTAGATTGTATTTTAAAATTAAATTTGAATATATTTTAAAAGCAGACAACGAATATGACATTTTAGATGGTGGATATTTAGTAAAAAAAATTACTAAAAGTTGAATTACTTTATAGTTTCCTAGATACCTACTACAAATATTAAGATATTTACATTTTTAATTTACGAATAATGTGTGGACTGAGTGAGCACTTACAAACATTTATTATCCAAAAATCTGCCACGTTAGCGGTTTTTTTGTATTTTACAAATTTCCCACGTCACGGACCCTTTCAGGCACCTTAAGCCGGTGAACCTGAGCTAAGATCATAAAAAACTATGTAGAATGCGAGGGGGTTTGGCTGTAATAGTGGTATATATATTGATAGGCTCCTGTTCCCCGGCTAAAGGGTCACGGACCCTTTCAGGCACCTTTAGCCGGTGAACCTGAGCTAAGATCAAAACGTCTCCGCCTGCTTAGGGGGAGACGTGTGAAATCATGGGTCGAAAATTAAGCTGTCTAACGCGGAGCGACTAACCTAATTCTCTTGCCACTACAATTTTAAAAGTAGATAAATGGGTAATTGTAACCATTAAGGGAGAATCGTCCTTGCCGATTTTGTGTCGCAGGTGTCGAGTTTAGAAATTTGCTCTGCTGTGAATAGGTTTCTTGCATGTATAATTCAACTCGTACCTCCTCTCTATCCTTTATGCGAGAATTCGATTTAAGCCAGTCCTTTTTATGTTCTAAAGTCTCAAGATCAGCAGTATCAGGATCACTAGGCTGCCATTCCTTGCAGCCAGCACTCAAATTCATAAGTTTTCTAGTTTTCTTTCTTGATCCCAAGCCGTCATCACATACACCTCTCTTTAATTTATTCGGCCTTTGGAGATAATGAACTCTTTCTTCAATTTTTTTGAAAATTGTGTAGTAGCCTGTTCCAATTAGTTCTTTTGTATCAGCATCTCTATCATATAATTGCGGAAATTTATCACACAAATCCTTTGCAACTGTTCTATACATTGATCTTGTAGGTAGTTTTGACTGTTGGAGTACTTCATCCGTTAAGATTCTCACGATAGTGTTGACGTCCGTATTGGAAACCGGTTCAAGATCATTCAATTTTTTTAAAAGCGACGTTGGTAATTTGTCGTAGGTAATGTCTAACACAGTGCTATTTGTGCTCCATTCGCTGGTATTGCTGACTATAGTGGACGTTGGCGAATTAGGAATAGTCGTTGCAGATTCAGTCGCGTGTGCACTCTGATCATCCCTGTGGTCAGGTTTCCAACTATCTCCTATAATTAGAACGTCCTTTTGTAATTCTACAAGAATGTCATCGTCTTCCACAAGAGTTTCCGACCAAAGAAGCTCAAGTCCTGCTGAAGAACCTTGGCATCCATCGAGTCCGCGTGGTCGTCGCTGGAAACGATGGCGTCTAGGCCTACGGTTACAGCATTTTTTCAGATCATCTTTGTAAGTCTTTTAGTAACTGTCATGGAGGGGTCGTCTCCGCCTGCTTAGGGGGATACGTGTGATATCATGGGTCAGAGATAAAGCGTCCTAACGTAAAACGGCTTACTTAACCTCCTTCCCACTACAGCTAAAAACTAGATTAATGTGTTAATAACATCAAGGGCAGGTCGTCTTCGCCAAGTTCGGGGAAGGCGCGTTAAATCATGGGTCGAAAATTAAGCTGTCTAACGCGGAGCGACTAACTAAATTCTCTTGCCACTACAATTTTAAAACTAGATAAATGGGTAATTGTAACCATTAATGGAGAATTGCTCTATGCCGATAGTCACGAACTAAGGCTTTCAAACAGAAATTTATCGCACAAATTCATAAAAAACTATGTAGAATGCGAGGGGGTTTGGCTGTACTAGTGGTATATATATATATATATATATATATATATATATATATATATATATATATATATATATATAGGCTCCTGTTCCCCGGCTCAAGGGTCACGGACCCTTTCAGGCACCTTAAGCCGGTGAACCTGAGCTAAGATCATAAAAAACTATGTAGAATGCGAAGGGGTTTGGCTGTAATAGTGGTATATATATATATATATACAGGCTCCTGTTCCCCGGCTAAAGGGTCACGGACCCTTTCAGGCACCTTTAGCCGGCGAACCTGAGTCTGGTGTCACACTGCAGCTACTCTTGCAGTATATGTTAAAAAAAGCTTCCACCAGCCGAATGAGTCGTCAGAATCCTCACGAAAAAGCCTGATGTTTGTGATCCTAATTCCTGTCTGCGAACTAACAGTAAAATATATCCGAAGGGTTGACAAGAGATTCCGACCAAAAAATCTCAAGTCCTGCTGAAGAACCTTGGCATCCATTGAGTCCGCGTGGTCGTCGCTGGAAACGATGGCGTCTAGGCCTACGGTTACAGCATTTTTTCAGATCATCTTTGTAAGTCTTTTAGTAACTGTCATGGAGGGGTCGTCTCCGCCTGCTTAGGGGGATACGTGTGATATCATGGGTCAGAGATTAAGCGTCCTAACGTAAAACGGCTTACTTAACCTCCTTCCCACTACAGTTAATTCAAATCTACACACGATGATTTTTAATCGGTGATCAAGGTACCAATTTTTCAGATTCAGTAATTGATGTTTTGTTATTTATATATTTTTTAGATAATAACAACTACAATTTATTGTCACGCTACTAATGGTTTGTCTATGAGCTTACAATTACAACCTCTTTCAAAAGACAGTTTCATTAGAGGGAAAAGTTTATTGACGTAAGATCTATCAAATTTCCCGCCAAAGCGCTAGCACTTGACGTATCTACTTCACTTCAATAATTAATGTAGGATGACCATGTATGTATATCAAGATGTGATCTCTTATACCGTTGTCTGATGAGAAGAAATTTGCAATAAGCCATATTAATGACTGTGATTAAAAATATTGATTTTACTTGAAGGATAAGCCAATTTTTAGAAGTTATTTTTAGTTATAAATGAACAAAAATTAAAACACTTGAGAATTCTGTAAAATTTACAAGTACTAATTATTATAGTTTCTTCGAATTAAAGCCCAACTACCTAATAACGGGACATGTTTTTTTATTCTAAATTTCACATCTAAATCGTTAGTGCTACTTGTTCTGAGTACAAATATATAGGTTTTTGTTTATTATCTCACGTTTTGAACATGTTATTACAATTCTAAGTTCTGGGCTGCAAGCATATGTACCTTAAATAAGGTCTCTGGGTCGCTATTACAAATGTCCTAAAAAGAGATTGGGTCTTAGGAGGTTTAACAGTGAGGTAACTGCGTGAGACCTCACCTCGCCTATTGAATAAAATTTTGCCGGGTTATTAATATTTTTCAACTCCTAATCACCGATTAAAAATCATCGTGTATACATAAATATACTTGCGACCGGATCTCGATGAATCTAACTATAAGGTTTTAAAGCATGTCTAAAAAAGCATGATGCAGACAAATATAATGGCAATTATCAACAACATGAGTGGAATAAGTGTGAAAATGAAGCAGGTTTTGATAATCAATGCATATTTTATTTTCATTAAGATCAAGTTGAGGTGTAAAAAGATTTTGGCACAAGCCTATTTCCGAATTAATTTCAAATTTAATATTTGACCCAGTAAAATAAGGATTTTCATACGTATCACTGTAAAATATCTTATTTACTTTGAGGAAATTCAGTATATTCTCCTCTTGTTTGTATAAAAGATAATCACCAATTGCATAATTTATACCCCTGTAAGTTATATGTGATGCTGAGAACATTGTTCCAAGGGTGGTGTTTGAAAGCAAGGACCTCACACTTGACGGTAATTCGTCGGTACTATTCACACGAGAATCCTTCGAAAATAATTTTGTATCATACCGAATACCCTGGGAAAGGTAACCTTCGTGTAGTTGATGACGATTTGCTAATAAACTTGTGACATTTATAAAATTCGGAAGGTGTCGCACAACGTTTTTGAAAAATCTATGTTTGCTTTCAAATCTAAGTGTCCAAGAATAAATCAACGGTCCATGAAGCCTCGTCAGTTCACCATAGTGTAGCATGTAGTGATGTTTAGGTCTTAACGGAACATTAGGGAACAACTGTTTTCTAAGTACTAAATATTCTTTTGTGTAAGATGTTAATAAAGCTGTTTGACCAATAGATATCTGATATGCGCAAGTAAGTTGTACAATGTCTCGCAATTTTATTAGCATTTGCCACACTGGGTCCTGAATATCTACCACTCTTAATAGAACCAGTGGCAAATTATTTAGAAAATGCCAATTTTCAAGAGCTTGACCCCCTAGCTTAACAGAATTAGCTTTAAAGGGGGGTGGCACAGATATTTTTTCCTTTTTAGCCAGACGTACCATATTCATGTTTAAAAAATTAGGAGTAAAGGTTTTTTTTTTTATAAAATAGTTGATGGCTAGAGCGATGTCAAATGGCACAATACCTTCAAATAAATCATGTCCTAAACAGGGAGGTAAACCATCAATGACGTGATAGTTTTCGATTTGATTAAAAACAGAATCCCGTTTAACCCCTCGAGAATGTGCTGATGAACAAACATTCTTATGTAATTCGTTAGAGATTTCTACGTCTTGGTTGTAGTCGTCAATAGTTCTTTTTTTTCCTAAAAGTATTGGATTCTGCGCAAAAAGTTCTTTCTCAATTAAACAAAACCGACAAAAATGGTTTACATTAAAGTTTTCAACAAAACCGCCGATGGTATGACTTCCCAAATTGTCACCAATTATTGTCAAAAGAGTGCCATAAATAACCTGGTTACACTCTTTGATATATAATCCACACGTTTCTAAGCTTCTAAGATCTTCGATTAATTTTCCAAAAATTTTACTATGACCGAATTCATTTAAATGTTTTTCTTTGCACAATAATACCAGTTTCATGTTATCTACTTTCGACCTATTGTAAGGAGAAATATTTGCCACCGTCATGTAAACTCCTAGTATTTTTTGTTTAATCTTTGATGACCCCAATGGATTACAAACTTCAAAAGCATCTTGATACAATATTATTTTTAATGTGTTTGGATTCTTTAGAAAATCGCTATTACAACTTTTTGAGCCACATGTAATATCTGTGAAAACGTCATTTATTTTCTCTTTTGGATTTTGAAATTGTTCAAGAAATGTCTTATCTGCAAACAACGTTCTTATACTGTCTATGATTGGTACATAATGTAAAGAACACATCTTGTGAAAGTTATTTCTGCCTAACATTATAGAAATTGGTAACACAATATTAAACATTTCCGAGTATAGTTTAAATCTTAAGTACTTGCTTGACAACTTTTTAGACCAATTGCCATTCATACTTTCCTCGTAGTTCAAATTGAATACATGTTTCTCAACAGCTTTTTTGGAATCTGGATATGTATCAAGCGAAGATAAACATTCGTTTTTAATATTTTTCAAAGAACTTTCATGGACATCTGCATAACCTTCAATTACACTCTGAATAGCATCTTGAGAAAGAAGATTTCGTGTCTCTAATTTAAGTAAAAGTAACAGTAATGGCTTCATAGATAATAACTCCGTATCGTTATGAAGATTAGGCTCGAGTTCTAATTCGTTAGATATAGTAAAATCTTGAATATCGCTACTGGCAGTACTAATAGTAGTAGGGTTTACATCTCGGTTGATCAAATCCGAAATAGAATGCGAATGGTTGCGATACACGTGACTTTTTAATGATGGCACACTAGTAAAAGTTGACGAACCACATGGATTAAATGGGCAAGTAACCGTTTTTCCAGACTGAATATCGTGAATTCTAGAATGGTATTCAACATTTTTTGATAAAATTCTCTTATTACACACTGTACATTTATTATAGGATGAATTAATGTCAACATCAGCACTACTAGTTTCGGACTGGTGTAATCTAAAATTGTGATTCCTAAAAGACTCATAATTATTGAACACACTTTTACACAAAGGATCAATACACATAAATTTTACATTTTTACAGAATCTATGACTTTTTTGGTGGTTATTGTACGAGATCACAGTTAAGAAATTCTCGCCACAATATTCGCATTTAAATGACATGTTATTCAAACTTAAGTTTACCCATTAACGACAATACTTTTTTCAGCGTGACACCTTTACGGATTTTACAACCTTCTTTGGGATTTATTTTGAAAACATACCTTTGCATAAACTCTAACGTGTTTTGACATTCCACTGGATATTCCAAATTAAAGTTGAAGTAAGCTGCCATCAATAATTGTAACGATCTGGAGAAGCTCGCAGTTTCGCTGACGATGGTTTTTTCCACCAGCAAGTAATATATATTTTCAATATCTGTGCGAAAAAAAAAAAAAGGTTAAAACAGGCACTAAATGCTGCTTATGTTAATAGCTACCTAGTTACATAAAAAACGTTCAATTATTTCCCCTGGTTGGTATTTCGGTAAGGCCGTTGAGCGTTTAAACCGTCGCTTCGTTCGTTCGTCTTTAAATGTAACACATTGCAAGCGATAGTTGAAACGCGCAGCGGCCTTCCCCATTTTATAATTGTAGTGAAGTTACATCTCACCTGAAAATACAATATTAGGTGCAGCAACTTTGGGGAGGTCAGCAACTTCTGCCCTAGTCAATGGTTTCTGAAAAAAAATAAAAATAGATCAGTATAGATGAAACTACTAATAAAATTAAACAAGGAACGAAATTCGGAAGGAAATAATGTAATCAATATAATAGATATACCTCATCACTTTGGTACATGTGTGATATATCTTCTTTAAAATATACAGCAATCAGCCGTATATTATCTATGGAATCATTGCCGTTGTGAGCGCTCTGTTCGCGGGCTTTCTTCGAGACTAAAGCTTTCAACCGCTCGTTCAATGCCGAGGTTTTATTTTGAAAAGCTTCCATACACTGGTCAGAATTCAGGGCACAAAGACGATCAAAGTGCGAAATCATATATTTATCTTCGAACAACACCGGCCACTCTTCAACAATACTTCGTATCGCAGGTGTCGAGTTTAGAAATTTCCTCTGCTGTGAATAGGTTTCTTGCATGTATAATTCAACTCGTACCTCCTCTCTATCCTTTATGCAAGAATTCGATTTAAGCCAGTCCTTTTTATGTTCTAAAGTCTCAAGATCAGCAGTATCAGGATCTGTAGGCTGCCATTCCTTGCAGCCAGCACTCAAATTCAAAAGTTTTCTAGTTTTCTTTCTTGATCCCAAGCCGTCATCACATACACTTCTCTTTAATTTATTCGGCCTTTGGAGATAATGAACTCTTTCTTCAATTTTTTTGAAAATTGTGTAGTAGCCTGTTCCAATTAGTTCTTTTGTATCAGCATCTCTATCATATAATTGCGGAAATTTATCACACAAATCCTTTGCAACTGTTCTATACATTGATCTTGTAGGTAGTTTTGACTGTTGGAGTACTTCATCCGTTAAGATTCTCACGATAGTGTTGACGTCCGTATTGGAAAGCGGTTCAAGATCATTCAATTTTTTTAAAAGCGACGTTGGTAATTTGTCGTAGGTAATGTCTAACACAGCGCTATTTGTGCTCCATTCGCTGGTATTGCTGACTATAGTGGACGTTGGCGAATTAGGAATAGTCGTTGCAGATACAGTCGCGTGTGCACTCTGATCATCCCTGTGGTGGTCGGGGTTCCAACTATCTCCTACAATTAGAACGTCCTTTTCTAATTCTACAAGAATTTCATCGTCTTCAACTTCTGTTCCGTCTAACAGAAAAATCTTACTACCGAAGATATTCTTTTCATTGGCTGCAATCAAGAAGATAATGTTATTTTTACAATTTAACAGTATATATAATTGATATCCTCTTTTTTTAAACTCTGTTAAAAAATAAAAATATACAGCCATAGCAAGTCTTTTACATTTTATAGGAGATAGGAAACTGTCTGTTGATCTTTCTTTAGATAAAAAAGTGTAATGCTTGTAAACGGTTTTTTGCATTAAAACTTTACACAAATATGACACAGTAGGTACAGTAATTTATGTTTATAAAAGTGCAGAAGGCTAGGGGTCAAGGGAGAAACGGTGAATAAAAAAAGTATAAGCGAACTTACTAGTCCAACTATTTTGTGCTTAGTTGCTGGATATAGGTGCTTCAGCAGAGACGGCATGGCGATGTAGACGCGGACGTCTCATGCAGTATTATTCAGCAGTCTACTCGGGGAAAGTAAAAGCAGTTTCTAGCTTAAAAACTAAAAAAGCATGTATAGGTATCTATTTCACTACCAGCAGAGAGTAGACAGTTTTATTGTAAAGTGTAAAACTATGGATATTATATAGTCACGGTACTTTTTGTGTGGCAAGTGGATATAATGGACTGGAATGTAACACTGTGGATATCACATATCTTTACTATAAGAGCAGATAGCAGAGTATGTATAAAGATAAAAATTAAACTGTCTCCCTCCGCTAATTCTGTGTAGTCTAAAAAAGTAGGCAATAATCTATATATTTTTCTCAAACATCCAAGGAAATGTCGTTCTTAACTTCGTGATTATAGAACGCAAAGAACGTCTTTGTACAGAACATATTGAAGATTCATTCTAATTTGAAAATAAGAGGTGTAATGTTTGTACAGTTTTATTTATAATTAACAAATACATACACCAAAAACACACTGGTATGTAACACAGAAAAGGTGCGGGACGCAAAGAATCTTATATATTGCGCGAACGATACGACACGACATCAAGTACGGCGCGACTGGCGGTCCGGGCGAGGCGAGGCGCGGGCGACGCGGCGGCGGTGCCGGCCGCGGCGAGCGTTATATTTATCATAGGTATGTACAGGGTTTAGGATTGCTACTTATTATTTCCTTGGATTTATTTGAGAAAAGCACTATACAAGCCTAGACTACAACTTCTAGTCTTCTACATTTTTTCAAAAACCTAGTACTCTTTGTATTTTTGTAAAGTGTGGGCTACCGTTTTCGTGCTCACCAGTCGGCGCCACTGTCGAGTGAGGTCCATAAGTAAGCGTAACTAACTATAATAACTAAACAAACTAAATAACTAAAATAAGTATTACTAACAAAAAAAACCAGTCAAGTGCGAGTCGGACTCGCGCATCGAGCGTTCCCTACAAATTTTAACTCATCCCATCTTAACTGGTAGGAACCGGTTAAGTTAAGTTTGCACCTGGTATTACCTATGGCCCCGCAGACAAATGAGGTGTAAACTTAATCCAAACGGGTAGTCATTATATAACTTTTGACTTGACTGGACGGACTGGTACAGTGTTGGAACGTATAATTTCAATTAAATTATATTGTAATTAAATTTTAAGCAGCAGGTATCTATTTTCTAATTAATAATATGAATAAAATCAGCAACAAAGACTACAAACATACCTAAATTTGAATGGTTGGAAGACAAAGTACAAAGAGTTGAATATGTTCTCGCTGTTGAGGTGAAAAGTTGTGATTCAATCCTTCGCTTGCTCGGGACTCAAAATCAGCACTCATAACAAAAAACAACTTTGCTCTCTTGTTGCACAAATAACTATTGATACATGATCTCCAAGGACAGTAGAGGAGGAAAATTGCAACAACCCACATAAAATAAATGCTTTTACTCTCATGTCACCAATGAACACTCCTTCCCACAAAGCTGCATCTAAGGGGAGTAACACAGAGGCAAGGAAGAAGATGCCCTCAAGCAGTTCAGTGACCCCAAAAAACTATAACCCAGCAACAACACCAACACCCAACCCCCGATTTAATCGAAATCCATACCCCACATGATATGTTTAAAAAGTCATTACTTTTTTCAAAAATGTCATGTCCGCCATCTAGGATTTCAAAATTGACATCATTTTCGATTTTCTAACCCCCGATTTATTCGAAATCCATACCCCACATGATATAATGTTTAAAAAGTCATTACTTTTTTCAAAAATGTCATGTCCGCCATCTTGGATTTCAAAATTGACATCATTTTCGATTTTCTAACCCCCGATTTATTCGAAATCCATACCCCACATGATATAATGTTTAAAAAGTCATTACTTTTTTCAAAAATGTCATGTCCGCCATCTTGGATTTCAAAATTGACATCATTTTCGATTTTCTAACCCCCGATTTATTCGAAATCCATACCCCACATGATATAATGTTTAAAAAGTCATTACTTTTTTCAAAAATGTCATGTCCGCCATCTTGGATTTCAAAATTGACATCATTTTCGATTTTCTAACCCCCGATTTATTCGAAATCCATACCCCACATGATATGTTTAAAAAGTCATTACTTTTTTCAAAAATGTCATATCCGCCATCTTGGATTTCAAAATTGACATCATTTTCGAATTTCCAACCCCCGATTTATTCGAAATCCATACCCCACATGATATGTTTAAAAAGTCATTACTTTTTTCAAAAATGTCATGTCCGCCATCTTGGATTTCATAATTGACATCATTTTCGAATTTACAACCCCCGATTTAGTCGAAAACCATACCCCACATGATATGTTTAAAAAGACATTACTTTTTTCAAAAATGTCATATCCGCCATCTTGGATTTCAAAATTGACATCATTTTCGAATTTCCAACCCCCGATTTATTCGAAATCCATACCCCACATGATATGTTTAAAAAGTCATTACTTTTTTCAAAAATGTCATATCCGCCATCTTGGATTTCAAAATTGACATCATTTTCGAATTTACAACCCCCGATTTAGTCGAAAACCATACCCCACATGATATGTTAGAAAATCGAAAATGATGTCAATTTTGAAATCCAAGATGGCGGACGACATTTTTGAAAAAAGTAATGACTTTTTAAACATATCATGTGGGGTATGGATTTCGAATAAATCGGGGGTTAGAAAATCGAAAATGATGTCAATTTTGAAATCCAAGATGGCGGACATGACATTTTTGAAAAAAGTAATGACTTTTTAAACATTATATCATGTGGGGTATGGATTTCGAATAAATCGGGGGTTAGAAAATCGAAAATGATGTCAATTTTGAAATCCAAGATGGCGGACATGACATTTTTGAAAAAAGTAATGACTTTTTAAACATTATATCATGTGGGGTATGGATTTCGAATAAATCGGGGGTTAGAAAATCGAAAATGATGTCAATTTTGAAATCCTAGATGGCGGACATGACATTTTTGAAAAAAGTAATGACTTTTTAAACATATCATGTGGGGTATGGATTTCGAATAAATCGGGGGTTGGAAATTCGAAAATGATGTCAATTATGAAATCCAAGATGGCGGACATGACATTTTTGAAAAAATCTGTTAGGGTTCCGTTTTTTGCCATTTGGCTACGGAACAACCGCCATGAAGTCCTCGATATAGCTACATCCTTCTACAAAGAACTATATAGTGCAAATGAAGAAGACTTAGATGCAAACACAACACACACCAAATCAAAATCACATAATTCGACAAGACCAGAATCTACAACAGCAAGAAGTAGAGTGCGTCACAGTAGAAGAGATTCAAAAGGCCATCCGTCGCCTAAAACTTGACAAGAGCCCAGGCCCCGACAACATGAGCAACGAAGCTAGCTATCAAAGCTGCAGAATGCCTACTGAGCACTCCACTTGCATATCTATTTAACTTAATATTGAACACTACTGAGTTACCAAGACAATGGTCAGAATCAATTTTTTTATTTTATTTTATTATATAAAAAATTGGGCAAGTGCGAGCCCGACTCGCGCGTGAAGGGTTCCGTACCTATACATATATATAATCTATAACAAGTTTGTTGTATTTATTTTATTTTATTTTTAGTATTTGTTGTTATAGCGGCAATAGAAATACATCATCTGTGAAAATTTCAACTGTCTAGGTATCACCGTTGTTGAGATACAGCCTGGTGACAGACGGACGGACGGACGGACGGATGGACGGACGGACAGCGAAGTCTCAGTAATAGGGTCCCGTTTTTACCCTTTGGGTACGGAACCCTAAAAAGGAAATCCACACGATGCCACCAACCGCTAGAACAAGCCGGATTCAGGCGTGGATTTTCAACAATAGATCACATACATGCGATTGAACAATCATAGAAAAGCACCAAGAATTCAACACACCAGTGTACATTGCTTACATCGACTACAAAAAGGCATTCGACACCATACTACATTCCGCCATTTGGAGAACACTACAGGACCAACAAGTACATAGCAGCTACATAACATTAATTAAAAATATTTACAAAAATAGTACGAGCAAAATACAACTAGACAACATCCGCCCTTCCTTCCCCATTGAAATCATAGTGACATTATGGCATTTATTGTTAAACTCATAATGGCAGAGAGTACTAGGTTTTTTGAGTTATCTAAACTAAAAAGTGTTAGTTAGTTATTTTACATTATCTATATCAACATAATTTAAAAGATTACCTTTTTCAATTATCTCTGCTTTGGAATATTCCTTTATCAAAACTATTTTCTTCGTCTTAAAACTGTTGCACCACACCTTGAATACAGGCATTTCTTTTCATTCCTTGAACACTGGGATTTCACTGAAATAATAATAAAATATTAATATAAGTTAAAGGGTGAACAAAATGGGTCAGACTATTTGTAAGGTCCATTAAATATTGTTTTGAAGAGCTACTGCCACAGACGATGCAGTCAAACCTTTAGATGAAGGGCCGTACTGCTATGGATTTTTTGTCAGGAATAATATAATAAAGGGATAAGAACTAGTAACAATGAAATTGTATATATGTAAATTTAACGTTCTTCAGAATGGAACGGACTGAAATATTCCTCTGGAACCGCACAATACTCACATTTTGCTTATCGAACGCAGTCATATTCTTGACATGGTCCTTCAGGTCCTGGGGCATGTCGCGCGGCAGATGGTCGAAGCTGTTGTAGAAGAGCGGCTTCCAGCCTTGTTGTACGCGAAGCTGTTGCTCTCCACGCAGGGGAACCAGGTCGCTGCGTTTATGTCTACGTCACAAACCTGAGGCAGAATTTTTAAAGTAAATGGAATTGTTTTACAAGGGTTTTGATTGAGACTTAATGATGTCTGTGATAGATTTGGCAAAAGATCACTGTCTTAAGGTTAAAAGTCCTAACCTCAGGCGAAGTGGAGCCACTATATTGTGCCAATAAAAAAAAAACATCTCATTTATCAACTATCATATTAACTGCTGATATGTGAAAAAAGGTGAAATCGGACTGCCTGGCGCCATAAACCAATTATTATTATTAACCAAGAAGAAGAAGGACACTTACCTTTATACAATTACTTCGGTCTAGGTATATTTAATAATAAATCAAAATCACAGAATTTATTTCACTTCACAACGAAGATTCAACACGCAGGCAGATGACGCGACGCGAAGCATAAGCAGAATGCAAAATGGCGGATTGGCGCGCGCGCGCTGACTGAACGCTATCATAGAGTGTGTACCAACGAAGACGCGACGAGTCAAAAATGGCTTAGACCTTAGAGTAGCATTTATAAGTACTTGGTTGCAATAAAATATATTATTAATATAAACAGATTATTTTTGGCTTTTCAGTTTTATTTAAAGGTGGTTCTTTTTATTTGCTTTTTATTCATTGAAATTTAATTATTATTATTGAGTAGTTTCAGTAGCCTGCTGTTTTCCATTATCAGCTCAACGTCATTAAATTATACTTTTCGAGAGCAACTGTTTTTTTTTTTAAGTCGGTTAATATACATTTGTTGTATACCAAAACCTTCTTATTTCCAGAATGTAACAAAGAGTAAGAATGGGACCCTATTTACCTATTTACTGCCGCTATAACAACAAATACTAAAAACAGAATAAAATAAATATTTGAGTGGGGCTCCCATACAACAAACGTGATTTTTTGCCGTTTTTTACTACTAGGTAGGTAGCAAGAGCATTGACTTGACTTGACATCTCTTATTTTTACTCTTTGGCACCACTTCCTTCTAGAATATTCCACAACAAACATGGCGGATCTGCGCAAGTTATGGCATGTCCGTTCGTTTTTTTCATAAATCTGCTTATACTGCGCAGTCATATGGACCTAGTATGTACTTATAGTACACCTGGAGTGCTCATTGCTTCGTTCGATTTATTTTATATACCTAATGAAACTCATAAATAAATATAGTGAATGTTAGCTACTATGCCAGCAATAACACACTTTTGGCTCCCGTTATTTTAACAGAACGCAGCAATCCCGTAATTGTTAATTTGATTTGATAAATGACAAACTTCGTTACTTAAGTCATACTCAAAAACGAAACAAACCAAAAAACATATTCTGATGTACGTGGACATGAACACATTTATGAGGATATAAAAAAAAAAAACCGGCCAAGTGCGAGTCGGACTCGCGCACCGAGGGTTCCGTACAAACACTTTCCATCCCTAAGTGGTTAAGTTAAGTTTGCACCTGGTATGTATAGCGCCCCATATAAATTAGGTGCAAAGTTAAATATTAAAAAAAAAAATTATGGTTTTCGTAATTATTCCTTTATCTATGCTATAAGACGTTGCTTCGTACCAAATTTCAAGATACTGGGTTCACGGGAAGCACCCTGTAGGTTTTGATTCCCTTGCAAGTGTCGAAAATTTGCGGCATAAACGGCTGTATCTTTTGATTGCGTTGGCTTAGAAGTTTGATTTTTTCACAGCTTCAAGGGACAGTAGACCTGAGTAATTGATATAAATTTCAGCTTCATACCTCCACGCGTTCCTGAGAAAAAGGGTCTTGACAGACAGACGGATGGACGGACAGACGGACAACAAAGTGATCCTATAAGGGTTCCGTTTTTTTCCTTTTGAGGTACGGAACCCTAAAAATGGTTATTTGTAGGGCAAAAAACTAAATGCTCACCAAAATGGCTTTTTTCACCAAAATTTCAAATTGGTGCTAGGCGGCTAAAACTCGGTATCGGGGGGCTCTCGGGGCTCAAAAATATGAATCTGAAATCTTGTCCGAAAATTCGGTCAAATTCGGCAAAAATATAAAAAAAAAACCGGCCAAGAGCATGTCGGGCCACGCTCAGTGTAGGGTTCCGTAGTTGCTCATCCTTCACAATAAACTGCTGTTTTAAGCCCGAGGTTTACGTTAAGAAAGATTTTAAGCTCTATAAAAAGGTCGTAAACGCCCTAGAAACTGTAATCACTTATTACCTTCTGGAAGTCAACTTACGACCTTTTAAAGAAAAAATATGAAATTTGGCGATAACTCAAAAACGGCTCAACCGATTTTGTTCAATATAGTTTTCATTGAAAGTACATATAAGGCCTCATTAACATGAATTTTTCCGAATTTTTTTGACCCGTGGTTTTGAAAAAAACCGATTTTTTTTTCAAAATTTCAAATTGGTGCTAGGCGGCTAAAACTCGGTATCGGGGGGCTCTCGGGGCTCAGAAATATGAATCTGAAATCATGTCCAAAAATTCGGTCAAATTCGGAAAATATCGAAAAAAAACGATTCAAAATTTCTCAATTGGTGCTAGGCGGCTAAAACTCGGTATCGGGGGGCTCTCGGGGCTCAAAAATATGAATCTGAAATCTTGTCCGAAAATTCGGTCAAATTCGGAAAATATCGCAAAAAAAACGTTTTTTTTTCAGAATTTCAAATTGGTGCTAGGCGGCTAAAACTCGGTATCGGGGGGCTCTCGGGGCTCAAAAATATGAATCTGAAATCTTGTCCGAAAATTCGGTCAAATTCGGAAAATATCGAAAAAAACCGATTTTTTTTTCAAAATTTCAAATTGGTGCTAGGCGGCTAAAACTCGGTATCGGGGGGCTCTCGGGGCTCAGAAATATGAATCTGAAATCTTGTCCATAAATTCGGTCAAATTCGGAAAATATCGAAAAAAACGTGTTTTTTTTCAGAATTTCAAATTGGTGCTAGGCGGCTAAAACTCGGTATCGGGGGGCTCTCGGGGCTCAAAATTATGAATCTGAAATCTTGTCCGAAAATTCGGTCAAATTCGGAAAATATCGAAAAAAAACCGATTTTTTTTTTCAAAATTTCAAATTGGTGCTAGGCGGCTAAAACTCGGTATCGGGGGGCTCTCGGGGCTCAGAAATATGAATCTGAAATCTTGTCCGAAAATTCGGTCAAATTCGGAAAATATCGAAAAAAACGTGTTTTTTTTCAGAATTTCAAATTGGTGCTAGGCGGCTAAAACTCGGTATCGGGGGGCTCTCGGAACTCAAAATTATGAATCTGAAATCTTGTCCGAAAATTCGGTCAAATTCGGAAAATATCGAAAAAAAACCGATTTTTTTTTTCAAAATTTCAAATTGGTGCTAGGCGGCTAAAACTCGGTATCGGGGGGCTCTCGGGGCTCAGAAATATGAATCTGAAATCTTGTCCGAAAATTCGGTCAAATTCGGAAAATATCGAAAAAAAACGATTCAAAATTTCTCAATTGGTGCTAGGCGGCTAAAACTCGGTATCGGGGGGCTCTCGGGGCTCAAAAATATGAATCTGAAATCTTGTCCGAAAATTCGGTCAAATTCGGAAAATATCGAAAAAAACGTGTTTTTTTTCAGAATTTCAAATTGGTGCTATGCGGCTAAAACTCGGTATCGGGGGGCTCTCGGGGCTCAAAATTATGAATCTGAAATCTTGTCCGAAAATTCGGTCAAATTCGGAAAATATCGAAAAAAAACCGATTTTTTTTTTCAAAATTACAAATTGGTGCTAGGCGGCTAAAACTCGGTATCGGGGGGCTCTCGGGGCTCAGAAATATGAATCTGAAATCTTGTCCGAAAATTCGGTCAAATTCGGAAAACATCGAAAAAAAAAACGATTTGTATGGAGAAAATTTCAAATTGATATAGCATAGCTAATAATGACTACCGCACATTATGGAGCGTTTTTTAGGGATATAAAAAAAAAAACCTAACCTAACCTAACCCGGCCGAGTCGGATCTGCTCTGAAAGGTGATCAGGATTAGATGGATACCTAGCTTAAACACTAATTTATGAAAACAATATTTGGTGAGCAAAACATCCATTTTGGTGAGCAAAACATCCATTTTGGGAAGCAAAAAATCCATTTTGGGAAGCAAAAAGATATTTTTTGGTAATCATTTTGATGTTTTATGAAAACAATATTTGGTGAGCAAAAAATCCATTTTGGGAAGCAAAAAGATATTCTGACTCAACATAAAATTATTCTGGTGTAATGTATATCGATTTTGGAATACAAAATGATTTAATTTGGGGAGCACTGTATAGAGTGAATTTATATTAAATGGAGGCAATTCATTTTATTTGGAATTTAGTTTTGGGGTATAAAAGCCATTTTGGTGAGCGTTTAAATTGTTCCCTTTTCAGATATGGCGAGTGTATTACAAGTAGGTTGGTTTTCTCCGCGTTTAACATAATACCGTTGTCATGGGACCATTGCACAATCTTAGATACAAGCTCCCTGTGCGCAGTCAAGTTTGCCGCCATTTTTTTTTTTGATATAATTTGAAAGAATATCATCTAGAATAGACCTCGAGTATATTTATTATACAATTAAATTACTATCATTTAGGTATAATGATTAATGAAATACTGGGGGTTTCAAACTGACAGTTGACAGCTTCGCGCCAAAACGCACCGAAACTTGCGACGACGTCACGTCATCTTTGTTTGTCAATGAACAATGAAAAATTTGATCGTAGTTGCTAAAATTAATAAATTCCGGCTTTCTTGAATAAATAGGTTAGGGTCAAATGAACTATAAAAAATGGACTATCCGTCAACATCAGGAAATCACAACGATGGCTCCAATGTTCGGATATAAAGAGCCGTGTTGTGTGTTCAGTTCAACTTCAGCGGTTTCCAAATAAAATATTCTTATCTTATCGAAATGGAGAAAAAAGTAGTTCCAAGCTGCGAAGAGGACAGACACTTATTCTCCAAAGACTGTCAGTCGATGCTGTGAAGATCACCCGATGTAAGTGCAAATATTATTGCTTAAGTACATGTTTTGCGTGTGGTAGTACGCTCTGATTAAAATTAATTTAGCTAAGTACCTAATTTACTAATGAATCTTCTTTGTGACACATACAATATTTCTTTATATTTTACAGCTGGAGAAAGATGTTGAAAATCTTTATCTAAAAAAAATGTGGTACCACACATTTTAGAGTGCCAAAATAGAATGATGCCAATATAAAGCCTACATCAGCAATACTCAAAAGGAACAGACGTGAAATTCTTGTAAGTATTGAAAATGCATCAGGTATGCCTTTGTTTCGATCTATTATTTCACAATTCTTTGGGTAGTAATTAACACAGTCATCTTGTTTAACTGGACAGTAAGTATTTATTTTCAGGAATACCTAAGTACTTATTTGTCTATTAATGACTATGAATCAGGCGACATTTTAAGTGTCTACAATAACACTCGCCAAGTGTCTACATTGATACCAAAATTGTGTATAAGTATTCATGAATAGGTTTATGTAGGTATATAAAGTATTAATTAATATGCATAATAATAATTGGTTTTATGTAGGTAACAGATTATAGAATTAAGGCACAATACAAATGTGTCTGTTTAGTTAGTCGTATGGTTACTGATAGAGAATGCCTTTTGGTATTAAAGTCTAAAATTTGTACTTTTACTTTTGTATTTTGTGCAATAAATAAATACTTTTCCATTGAGATAATAGTGATATATGCTGGGTTTGCATTTTCAGCCTTTTTGTATAATGACTGATACTAGATTTTTCATATTCTGTTGGGGTATATGTAATAATGATGTTATTTATTAATGTAACAAAAGCTGCTGCATCTTGTGGGTACAGACACACAGACTAAAGATACCTTTAGTCTGTGTACCTACTTATAATCTTCCCTTTTATTATAGTATGGATATCATGCTCTCTAATTAAGAAATGTTCTTTTCTTACATTTCAGATCCAACTCTGAAGATTCAGAAATCCAAGACACTCTTCACCCTCAGAATATAAATGTATGCTGTGTGTATGACAAGTGTGTACAGGTGGCTCTAAAAAAAATAAAAAAAAAAAAATAAAAATAAAAAGCATTTATTTCAGACAAATTAATCCATATATTGTTAGTATTACAAAAATAACTTAAATAACTATGTTAGTGCCTAAACTAATGTGTTGAGAGGTCCAGTGCCTGATTAGGGCACTGTCCCATCTCTCCGCCACGACAGTCTGTGGCGGCTGTCGCGCACTCTGCGGAGCGTCGCGGCGCAGCGCTTGCGCAGCGTCGCGTGGAAACCGTCCACATGCGCGTCTGCGAACATGCCCGACGCACTGCAGTACCTCGGCAGCCGCAACAGCACCCGGAACGCATCGTTGTACTGTACACGCATAGTGTTCATGGCACGCTGCGTGTACCTCGTCCATAGGCTACAGGTGTACAGAGAAGTACAATACGCACGAAATAATGTTATTTTAACCTGCGCTGTACACCTGCTGAACCTGCGAGCAATCATATTGGCCATAATGGCCAACGCCCTGCGTTCCCGCTCAATGTCAGAATCGTCTCTCAAGTCATCGGTGACCAAGTGACCCAGATATTTAAATGAATTTACCCTCTTGAGCTGTTCGCCATTCAATCGAATGGGTGGGACATGAGATGGACACTTGGTACCCGCCTTGAAAATCATATACTGGCTTTTCTTTACATTGTATTGCAAATTGTGCTTACGGGCATATGACTCACACTTCTCGAGAAGTATTCTTATACCACCGACCGATGGGCTCAACAGTACCATGTCGTCAGCATCTGAATCGGTTCATTATTTTAAGGGTGAATAGGCGACCGACGGACAAAGTTACTTTCAGATGTATAGTATGAATGTTTATAAAAATATCTTGGAAAAATTAAAAGCATGGTTAAATATTATAAATATCTTTTAATACAGCACAGACACAATGCTGCTATCAAATGGTACATCTATCAAATGGTATATCTATGCTGCTATCTAATGGTAAATCTGATTTGAATCCGGTATCTATCAGTACTATGGATAATATAGTTCCTCACGAAAAGTAAAAGAAAACAAATCAACATTTTTACAAGTCTATACCTAAATACGTGCACATGTTCATGCGTGCAATAAAAACAATAAGAAAATAATCGAGTATCAGAAGCGGCGAAGACGTCTCACCGGCCAAACCGTACGTGACGCAACAAACGTCGTCCAATTAGTCCATGTGAGCGTACCGCGGCACGATGTCCTCGCGGATGAGCAGGTCCCAGGCCGGCAGCCCGTGCAGCGGCAGCAGGTCTTGGCCGGTGAGAGTCAGAATGGCGGGTGTACCATCACGGATTTGTAAAACAATTATACCAAAAAAATGTACTCAAAATGTACTATTTTGTACCTACTTTAAAAAAAATTGTATCTCTCCGTACAAAAAGTTATTACAATGTTTAGGTACACCCGCCATTCTGACTGCTGTCAGGATGGCGGGTGTATCGCAGTTTACCATGAAGCCCTTGATTATTGAGAAATGTTATTACTCTAAAAAAATGTACCAAAATTGTACTCTAACAAACAGTTAAAATATTAGCAATCGGATGTGTAACTTGGGAGTTATACACAAATTAAATTTTGTTCATAGTATGTGAAGGGCCAAGCGGGAGAACTGGGTAAGTCACGTTCGCAAAATTTTACAGTACAGAAGAATGAGGTTGTCTAATCCTTTGATGGCTGTATGGCTTAAGTAATAATATAGCAAAAAACCGGCCAAGTGCGAGTATGGCTCGCGCACCGAGGGTTCCGAGGGGTTACAAATGAGATGCAAATTTAAGACAACCGGGTTCTACAAATACGATTTTCGAACTAAATAATATATTTTTTATAATTTACCTACAATATATAGTTTCCCAGTTTTCCCTTTACTTGTAGTATAAGACGGGTGTTACTTGTAAATTTCTGTTCTAGGTCACAAGTAACACCATAAGTGTTTGTACGGAACCCTCGGTGCGCGAGTCATACTCGCACTTGGCCGGTTTTTTGCTATATTATTACTTAAGCCATACAGCCATCAAAGGATTAGACAACCTCATTCTTCTGTACTGTAAAATTTTGCGAACGTGACTTACCCAGTTCTCCCGCTTGGCCCTTCACTTACTATGAACAAAATTTAATTTGTGTATAACTCCCAAGTTACACATCCGATTGCTAATATTTTAACTGTATGTTAGAGTACAATTTTGGTACATTTTTTTAGAGTAATAACATTTCTCAATAACCCGCCATCCTGACAGTCAGAATGGCGGGTGTACCTAAACATTGTAATAACTTTTTGTACTGAGAGGTACAATTTTTTTTAAAGTAGGTACAAAATAGTACATTTTGAGTACATTTTTTTGGTATAATTGTTTTACAAATCCGTGATGGTACACCCGCCATTCTGACTCTCACCCTGGCCGACGGCGATCAGCCCGGTCTCGGGCCCCGGCAGGTGCCCCTACCACAAGTAGTAGTAGCCGCAGCCGCGCCAGGCTCACCAGCGGGCACAGCGTGCGCACCGACGAGATGAGCTCCACCAGGCCCGAGTACGTCTTGTTGAAGTTTTTGGAACACGGCGGCGGTCATCTTCTTGTCGCCGAGCACGCTGTCGTTGGCGTAACCCTCGATGAGCTCGGCCGTCCAGTTGAAGTGCTTCTTCCGCAGCAGATCCGAGTGACCCGAGTGCGAGGTGGTAGGTGGTGGTGGCTGGAATGCTGTAGAACTTGTAAACGCCTTCATCCAAAATGCTGTAAAAAGAAACATTTGTTTATTGTCTCAATTTTACTCATATAATGAGTACTTCTAGCGATGCTGCCAACACTGGTGTGTATGCCGACAAAGCAAGGATACTGACCCTTCGACGGGCCCGCAAGAGGAGATGGTGGTGAATGTAGCGTCCGAGACGCAGCGGGCGCTCCTTGCGCAGCACCACCGCGCCCACCACCAGGTTTTGTCTGTGGAACACGAAAACAATACTCATAGTTATCTGGTTTCTACAGTTTGGTCAGTTTGTTTCTCCCAACAGAACTGTGAAACATCACATGGTCTTACCTTTTCTTTTTTGCCCAGAACATTAAGAACTTCTTTCTGTAGTTTTTCATTTCAACACTTGAAAACTGCACTTTCATCAAGAAAATGTAAGACCATGTCAACACTAACTTCTGGCAGATTCCTGGAGTCTGCTTTTATGAACCCAAGTTCCATTTTTATTCGAAATGTGCAATACATTTTCACAATAAAATAATATATTTATAATCTCAACTATGCCGTGAATAAAATAATTAGACGTCAACGTCAGGTTGACATGCAGAGATAAACACGTTGATTGGTGTATGAAAAAAACGTTCCGTTTCACGTTACTTTAATTCATAATTATTGTTAAAAATCGATAATAACTAAAATAAAAATGTAGCAATGGCCTTTCTTTCGCGTTATTTTTACATTGTAGCCACAAAATATTGATATATACTATATCTGCATCTTCATTATTGTTTGTTATACACAATGAAGTCGGTTAAAAATAGCTGACAATGAGGGTTTTCGATACTTTTTCTGCCACCAGGCGGCGCTACCTGGCGGTCCACCAAACAGCTGTCAAATAGCATAGATAAACTCGTAGGAACTGAACGTATTGTTTACTGAAATTCTAGTGTATTTGGAGGTGTTATTGGCTTTGTTTGTACATTCCTATCCCTACTAGAACTTTGTACATTCCATGGGAATTGACTTGGCACTGCATTTTTTTTTAACACTGGTCTGGCTGAAATAATAATTAGATAAATATAAATGTTATAGTTTAGTATTTTTTGATAAGGCACAAACTAAAAATGTTTGCAATTCATCATTGAAGTTTGGTCGAGAACTGAGATAATCAGTGATTAACTAAAATTATCATTAATATTGAAAATATTCTTACGTTTTTCCAGTACTGAATCCGGCTTTTACAAACGAGGCTATTTTTCGTTGGAGTAAATTTATCTCTGCGAATAGCTACAAGCCACTGTTTTAATCGGTTTTTATCTCTCGTAGTGAACGTATGCCCTCGTGTTTTATAAATGAGATCCTTCCAAAAACATTTCATGTATAATAAAAGTTTCGTGTATAATTATTTTTTTACTACTTAGCGCCTGACACAAACATAAATACACCACAGATTTGGATTGCTCTGCTGATACGCACAGGCGTTCATGTTGTAAGTAGTCCAAAAAATAATTATACGCGAAACTTTTTGATCTGTAACGCTGCAGAGTTGATTTTAAGCTAAATGTAGGTAGCAATTAGGTAGCAAATTTTGGTTAGTAAATAACATGAAAATTGTGCGTCCTTCGCAAAATATGAACTTTGTCCAAACATCCTGACGTCAGAATGACTGGTCAAAAAAAATATGTGATATGTTTTATTATACTGAGGTAGCAATTATTTGGTAAATGGTAGCAAATACTAGCAAATAGGTAGCAATTTTTACGTAAGCAATCAATGCGGAATTCAACAGTCAACCAATCATTCTGACGCACACAGTTTTAAAGCAATATTAATGTCGCGACTGTTGCTTGGTTTTTTGACTCAAAAGTGGTTTGTTTTGTCATCAAATGCAGTATTCAGGCATGGACTTAATAACTAAATGAAATAATGAACTTTATTTTGCCACGAGGGCATTATACATTTTACATTTTCCGTTGTTAGGGTTCCGTACCCAAAGGGTAAAAACGGGACCCTATTACTGAGACTTCGCTGTCCGTCCGTCCGTCCGTCCGTCCGTCTGTCACCAGGCTGTATCTCAAGAACGGTGCTAGCTAGACAGTTGAAATTTTCACAGATGATGTATTTCTGTTGCCGCTATAACAACAAATACTAAAAATAAAATAAAATAAATATTAAAGGGGGGCTCACATACAACAAAGGGATTGGTTGCGTTAACTTTGCACCTCATTTGTATGGAGCGCTATACATACCAGGTGCAAACTTAACTTAACCACTTAAGGATGGAAAGTGTTTGTACGGAACCCTCGGTGCGCGAGTCCGACTCGCACTTGACCGGTTTTTTTACTTTTGAGGTACGGAAACCTAAAAATATTTTTTCTTAATTTTACGCGCACGTAGATTTTTTCCAAAATGAGCCATAATGTAATAAAAATAAGAATAGTAATTTAGGAACGGTAGCTACCTATACCTATTTCATGGATATACCGTCTGTTGACAACCAAAACACTATAAGTAACAAATACCTACTTATATAAAGCTCGTATCTAAGTGTCAATCTACTTACTAGATACGAGGTTTTGAAGAGTAGTGACAGAAATTTTAGTGAGTTTTGGTTGTCACCAGGCTATATACGACTATATCGTTCAGATATTTGTGAACACCTTGTTGAACTGTATATAAATGCCATTCAATCTCTCTTGTAAAATTATTGACGGCGATTGTATTCATATTAGTACAAGATTTACTTAGGTTGGGACTTTATAGGCCAATTGGTGTAAATAGTCACAAGATATTAATCTATTTATTTATTTATTTAAATGTTCCAGACATTTTATGTAATTATGCAGGTTTTATGTAAACGTCCATGTTTAGGTGATTATTACATATTTTTTTAGGCAAAAACACACACTAAAATTGAAAATTACACGATACTTTGAAAAATAAAGTACAAACTGTACAATGACATAGTATCTTTTGTAATCTTACACACACTTTTGTGAATATTCCAAAAAGGTTCAGGAAATATACAAAAAACTGTGTTTTTCAGAAAGAAATGTAAAATAACAAGTATTGTATGTAATAATAGCCGTTTCAATCGTTGTAAATACATATCTAAATGTACTTTTCCCATATATTCAATGTAATTATACAGATTTTATGTAAATGTCCAAGTTTTTAGTGATTCTGACATGCCTTTTATGTAAAAACACACACTATAATTGAAAATTCCACGATATTTTGTGAAATAAAGAAAAACCTGTATAATTACGGAATATTTATGAGAACTTACAGATACTTTAGGGAAAATTCCAAAAAGGTACAGGAAATTTGCAAAAAAATGTGTTTTTCAGAAAGATATGTAAAATAACAAGTTTCGTATGTAAGATAGCCGTTTCAATCGTTGTAAATACATGTCTAAATGTACTTTGCCTACACATTCAATGTAATTATACAGATTTTATGTAAACGTCCAAGTTTTTAGTGATTTTTTACATGACTTTTATGTAAAAACACACACAATAATTGAAAATTACACGATATTTTGTGAAATAAAGAAAAACCTGTATAATTACAGAATATTTATGAAATCTTACTGATACATTTGGGATAATTACAAAACTATGTAAAATGACGAGTTCCGTATGTAATAAAAGCGTTATAAATACATATTGAAATGTATTTTTCCCAAACATTCCATGTAATTATACAGAGTTTATGTACATATACAAATTTTTTATGATTATTACATATTGTTTATGAAAAAACACAGAATTAAATTGAAAATTACACGATATATTGAAAAATAAAGAAAAAACTGAAAATTTACTTAATATTCTACGTAATCCTACTAAAATTATTATGATCATTACAAAAAACTTATGTAATTTCACATAAAAATGGGTTTTTTCTGAAGATGTGTAGAATGACGACTTATGTATGTAAAATTACAGTTTTAAGCGTTATAAATACATATTGAAATGTATTTGTCCCAGACGCTCTATGTGATTTTACAGATTTTATGTAAACGTACACATATTATTAATTATTACATATTTTTTTTGTAAAAAGACATCAAAATCGTTGAATTTAACGAAGATATTTAAAATTACCAAAAATTATGGAAAAAAACCAAAATTTTGGTACTTTTCCCAGGTTTTGAGGGAATTATACAGGTTTCTGTAATTTTTTTGTGTGTAAAATCACATAATTTTTAACAGTGTACTAGTAAACC